>CM059422.1:34679207-37395873 GCA_030378225.1 Knoxia roxburghii | reverse complement strand
CATGGATTTCATAAAGATAATCATGTTGTACATTACGAGGCCAGACTTTATAGTAATCTTGTAAGGGAAAAACCCTTGCACTATACCGTTTAAATAGGAGCACGAGCTGTATGGAAGACCGCCCAACCAATGGATAGGACAGGTACATCATACTTGTGCCACAATGGTGCTTGTGGAAAATTCACCAATGGAGGAGCCTGTAGAAGTTGCGCACCAACGAGTAGGTACAATGGTTGAAGGTTCGAGGGGGCCAAAAACACCGACACTTGAGACAGAAGAGGCATCAGGGACGATACCTCACTTAAGTGCAGGAGAGTGTCACGGCCATAACACAGACGATTCGACCCAGATAGAAGGAAGCAATGGTGGCCAAGATTCATGGCCGTTTGCACGAAAGAGAACGGACCGTAGGGGTTTGGAGTGCAAGGGGCACAAGCAAAACAAGCGGGATATAGCTAGGATGGTTCTAAGTGCAACGGGCATGAAATCATGTGCAAAGAACAATTTTCAAAAGAGTTCTAGATTTTCTAGAAATTTTCTCATTCTTTCTAACAATAACATATTTATTAGAAAAAACAAACTTATAACCATCTAACATGAGTTTAGAAACTGAAATTAAGTTTTTTCTAAAACTCGAAACATAAAGGCAATTCTTTAAAATTAAAACTGAAGATTCGAAAATGACTCTAACTACTCTCACTGCTTCAACTGACACTCTCGTAGTGTCGCCCAAGTAAAGCTCTAATTCGCCACTTCTAAGCCTCTGGGTTACTTGAAACCCCTGCAAAGAATTACAAACATGATCAGTGGTTCCCGAATCCACACACCAGGCATCTGTGGGAATCACCGCTAAACATGTTTTAGTAATAAATGTGGAAATAACCATGCCTTTGATCTTTGGACAGTCTGACTTCCAATGCCTCATCTTGCCGCATTTGAAGCACTTGCCTTTCGACTTCTTCTTTTTTGCGATGTCAGGCTTAGAAGCATGACTAGCTATATTCTGGGCTTTCTTCTTCTTCTTCTTTCCAGCTTTAGGCTTAGAAGAGGAACTTTGAGCCTTGACTGTGACTAAAGCTTGCTTCTTTTCTTGAAAGAGGTCTTCAGTTGACACCAAAGTAGCTAAGAGCTCAGGTAGAGTATAAACTCGCTGATTCATATTATAATTCAGTCAAAACTGCTCAAAGCTCTGAGATAAAATTTGGAGGATCATATCAACCTACTTTCGCATTAATCTCACCTCTCAATACCTCAACCTCATTGATGCAGCTAATCATGTCAAGAAAGTGATCTCTCACAGGGGTGTACCTTCAGCCATTTTGGTGTTCATTATCTTCCTCATGGCTACTTGTCTTGCCACCCTACCTTGATGACCGAACATCTCTCTCAGGTAAGTCATCATGTCAAAAGCAAAGACCATTGACTGATGTTGATGTTACAAAACATTCGACATAGATGCCAGAATGTAACACCGCGCCATCTCATTAGCCTTCCTCTACCTCTGTTAGGCTTCCCTATCTTCTTGAGGTGTCTCATCATTAGGCGTGGGTGGGCAAACCTCAGTGAGCACAAACTTGTACTGCTCAGCCGTTAGGACAATGTCCAAGTTACGATTCCAATTGACAAAATTCGAACCAGTTAATTTGTTCTCTTTTAGTATAGTAGCTAACTGATTAAATGTCATATTGAAAACTGAAAAATAAATAAACAGACATGTTTTAGAATAAAAAATTCAAAAATATTAAACCCTCAAAAACAATATAATCTATCTACCAACATCTCGTCTACCGAAATCCACGCAAGTCATGATAATTTGAACATTTACATTAATCCATATTCGTTCGAGAAGAACTAAATTCATTAATCTTATTATCTGACCAAACGTTCTATTGATCAATAAAATTAATAGTCGGTACTTTTAGCCTGTACACAAAAGCAGAGTAACCTCGATGGGAGGAATACTACTAATTGTACACTAAGTGTATACCATTACGTGTCCTCTAAGTTTGTTACCTAGGATAGTGTGTCTCAGATGAAGAGGATATCACATTCTCCAATTTAACTTACTATAGTCATCCAATCTAGTGATCTTGTGAATTAGACTCATTCGATATGGAGGAAGGCACTAATGCAACGTGCAAGTCTACCCATATCACTTATGAATTTGTAATGATGGCTATGGGAATTAATTAACTAACCCGTTCTCCCTTAGATTTTTAGAATGAGAGTTTTCTGATTTTAACATGCTTTTAACTATCCTAAGTTATATGCATAAAATAAAACACAAATTAAAACACATAAGCATACAACTTAAAACGATAAATACGAGAAATAAATACGTAAATAAATTTTCCGACTATTATATTTTTAAAACTGCATCACGCTTCCATCTGCTACCTTGTTTGATTGTCCCGTCACATCACTCTGATGGATTGAGTCTTGAACTTGAAAGATCTAGGAACTAACTCAAAAAATGGGCCACTCGCGTGCGCTGCTCGCACAACTCGCGCATGGGCCGTGCTGCACAGCGCAGCGCCTCACCAGTTGTGCTCGTGCGCAGCTCTCGCGCGCTGCGGCACCTGTTGTCGGCGACTTCTTCGTCGGAATTACCTTCCAGGTTTTCTGCTCTGCTCTCACTCGTTATTTGGTCTTCTTACAATTTGCCTGGGTTTTCTTGATTTTTAACGCAGTCCTTGGAATCACCCAATTTTTGATAAACCAAAACCTCATGAATTCAAGTCGCTTATCATAACGTTTTCGATTACATAATTCTTCTAAATACAAGGCTGATTTCTAGGAAAATAAAATCGACAAATTACATAGAAAAAATCCTACTGCAGATTTAATCTAATCCTACACGGCTTCCAACTCGTGGTTTTACTATTACACGCATTCATATAAAAAACCAACCCGGGCATGTCTCGGGGTTTAATTAAACATACAAACGCAAACCATAATTGCCAGGATTACAAACCACATGCAATAAAAACCATGTAACAAATCGAACAAGTATAAAGCCAAAACCTTAGCTCTGATACCAATTGAAGGAATTGTCTGCCCGGGTCCGATAAAAAAATCCACTTTCATGCATAGCATCCAGAATTGGGAATTCTCAATCAAACCCAAACGCTTGTGCAATCTGATTCAAACCCATTTTGAAATACCACACGAGCACCGGATCTTGGTTTACCTTATTCGATTTGTCACGCAATAATATTACGATAACTAATAAAAGTGGAAAGATAGAAATTGACCACTTGAAGTATGTCCTTTGAGAATTCTCTTGTATGACTCTTAGACAGATCCTGACATTGTGTGGGCAAGGAACTTCAGAACCAATAGAATCAGCACCGAGAAATCAACACAAAAAACCTTGTTGCCAGATAAACCAGGACCCATCGCCGCGCGAGTATACCTCACGCGTCGCCTGCTAGAGATCCACGCGCTGATTGCCAGAAAAGAGTGAAGTCCACTGCCGCTTGCCGGACCTAAGTCCGCCGCCGCCGCGAAAGAACTTGAGGGAGAAACTGAACTCCAATTTCTTTCTCTCTCTAGTTTTTCTCTCAGACCTTCTCTCTCTAAGTTTCTATGTCTTGTCAATTAATAACTTGTTATTTTTTGTATTGCTAATCTCTTGTCTATTTATAGAGTTACAAGAGAGAACTTAAGTGGGCTTGAGTTAGGTCTTCTTGTTGGGCTTGGGTTTTGGTAATTTCCAAATCTCAATTAGATTACCTAATTCTTGGATTTCCTAATTCTTAATTGAACCAAGAATTAATTAAATAAAAATTAAATCTGCTTTATCAATTTACTAATTGACCCTAAGGATTAATTAATTAAATAATTAACTTCACTTTATCAATTAACCCAACAACATAATTAATCGTACCACTAACGGATTAATTATGGTATCATCACTCAAACCAGAATTGCTTCCAAAACCACTAATTTAATTATTCTTTATTCTCCTCACGTCAAAGATATAGTGCTCGTCAATTTATTAATTTACTGATAAATTAATTTATCAACTTTTTATAATCTGAGATTAGTACCACTCGACCTTATTACTATACCGGACATAAGTCCACCGGCCGGGTTTAGTAGAATAAACTTTACGAGCTCATCTCGAGAGTACCATCACCTCTGACACACCGGTACATGGTTTCCTTTCGACAAACAACACACTAAGAAATCAAACACGCGTACCCAACCTACCAAAAATATAGGCCTCAAGCGACCGCACTCATTGGCAGATTAAAGTACACTATGTCTAATCCTCATGCCCGTTCAAATATAGGGATTAAGAGATAGAATACTAGGATCGAATAGTCTACTAAATCAGTACAAGACAATTCAATCCAAATTGGTCATGCTTAATACGCCCCGGGCATATCTATATGATTTAATTAGTTTAGACAAACTAATTCCTAAATCACATAATGACTTAAACCGACTGTATGTCCAAACTGTCTCAGTCACGAGCCTCATTTATATATCATGACTTTAACCAATGATGAGATCTATTGTGTCACACTAGACACCTCATCATCTAGTTATACGATATAAATGGACAACATATGTAAAAACATAAAAACAATCTAACTAAAACATTCAATCGATATATAAACTGGGAAATAGTTTTAATACAAGCAAAGCTTTAGTATTCAAAACCAACAACAAGAGGGTAAGCAAGAGTTGTGAGCTTTAAGTAATACAAGAGTTATTTCCAAAAGAGTCTTCTCTAGCTTTCTCTTGTGTTTTTGTTTCTTATAGCACGTAACCGCTACAACGGTGGGACAGAAAGACTGAGCTAATAGCATAATCATTAGTGGTTTATGTACTAGTGCCGCACTGGTTCACTAGGCCAAGAGTGAGCCCGTGATAGTAGAGTTTTCTGAGCCATTGACGTGTAGACAGATGGGAGTAGAATTGTGGGGTTTGTCAGAACGAACTTTGGTGAGGGATGTGTGAGTTTGTGAGGTGTTTATCAAGTCTGTTTCCTGGTGGGGAGATAAGGATTGGGGGAGGGGGGTTGTGATAACTTGTGATGGGGTGAGATAAGGATATGGGTCAAGGATGAGGATGCAGTTGATTGTGTCATGGTTAGGGTGGCATCTGGTAATGATAATCTAGGATATGTGTACAGAGCAGTAATTTCAGTAGCATTGGGGAACTTGGAAGGCAGCGGGTAATGTGAACTAGGGGAGTTGTAGATAGGTACTGTTGGAATCAATTCCGCCTGATTAATAGGGGGTGTGAGCTGGAGGTTATGAGGGCCAGAAGTGGGTGATGGATTGGAAGTTCCTTCAACGGAGTCGGCCAAGCAGGAGAGAGCGCTCCCTCCCCCCCCCCCCCCCAAGGAGCAGGTATTGTTGGTGTGATTAAATTGCATGACTGATCAATGGGCGAGTTGAAATTGGTTGCACTATATTGGTCATCTGGGAGGTGCCGATAGTGCAGGATGTTGAGTATTAGAGACTGGAGATAATAGCTTTTCCGGTGGCTTGGAGGTACCAATGGAAGGTTGCCCAGTCCACTGCCAAGGGGTACGAGACATAGAGAATGGTATCGTGTTTTGAGTGACACACAACCATGGACCGTATTGGGGCATTGATTCTGGTGAAGTGGGTTCAGTCAGTCTTATACCACAGTCCTTAGTTGTGTGCCCTATAAAACTATAGTGATAGCAAAAGTTGGGAAAATGCTCATATTGCAGCAGTAATATGCATTTTGTGTGGCCATCTTCCAATTGCAATATCCTTCTCGAAGGCTGAGATAAGTTTAGTGGGACTTTAATTCGGAGAAACTTCCCAATCATGGAGCCATCAGTATCTCGGTCTGCTTCCAAAAACATCCCCAATGCATTTCCGATAAGGCAAGCAAATGGCAGATTCATCTTTCCCAGTGGCACATAATGTATATGTATCCAAAAGGGACGTTCTATTTGAGTGAATTTACAATCAATATCATCAGTTTTGACTTCCGATTGGAGGAACAAATATCTATCAAAGAGCCATGGACATCCTGCTAACACTTGAGATTTATCAGTGGGTCGAGAGAATTGGGAAAGGAGAGTCTTGTCAGTAATAGGTTTGAACGTCATTCCTCCAGCCGGGTTCCATATTTTGCGAAATAGGGAGCCAATTTGATTAGAGGCAATGAGGCGGGGGGCAGGACCTTTCCAATTAATGAGTTGTGAGGATCAAAGGCTGCAGGAGGAATAGAGGACAATGGTAGCGGTAATTTTTCATTATCTGAGATAACAGATCACCGTTCAGAGACTAAAACCTGGCAGAAATGCAAAAACAAATAGAGTAATTACTAAACTAAAACCTGCCAGAAATGCAAAAACAAATAGAGTGATTAAAAGATAAGTAATTAGGGATGGAATCGAGAAAACTATTAACGAGAAAGATCGTAATGCTTAATAGACATATGTGACCACATCATTCCACAACGATAGAACTTGCATAGACCAAATACTTAAATTTAACTTAATTTAATAATGAGTTTCATTCTGATTGACCATAAGAACTATTAATAAATTTGAATTCCAATTTCTTTTATAAATATGAAAATTAATTTATAATAAAATGGATTGCAAATTTATTGCCAAATATTCATTTACATAGTTCATCCGAAAATAAATTCGTTCATTTTTATTGACTACTAATAAATACTAGCTCTAAACATCATCATCCCCTAAGATTTGATTAAATTAAATAATTGAAAGCTGGATGACTATGATGTATGTAGGGCACTTACGTAACTTCACAACTATCAGTCCCCGTCACAGATCAAGAGCGTTGCCCCCTCCAAGCTCCGAACTCCAAATCCTTTCCCCTTTTGCCGTTTCCGGGTGACTTCAAAAACACTCTCCACACACACACACGCAACACATGTCTTCCTCACCCTCGGACAGCCCCTCTGCTGCTGTCTTCCATAGTTAAAGCTTTACGCACACTCACACATTAACTCGTAAACCCACTTGCTGGTACCACTGTACATATTCATCCAGATAGATGACTTAAGACATAATGCGGAAATTCAACGGTGTCAATGGCGGTGGTGGTGTCAACAGCGGCGGAGTAGTGAGAAACGGCGGCCTTTCGTCGGATCATAATATTAATAATTACCAGCACCATGTCTCCGTTGGGATTCGCTCTAGTGTTTCGCATAAGCAGCAATCGCGCTACGCTCACCATCATCACCACCACCGTCGGTTAATTAGAATCCGCAAGATCTCCATAATCAGCGCCCTTATCCTCTTTCTGGCTGTTGCATTCGTTGCCTCGCTCTCCGTTTTTATTTACCTATCTTCCAAAGATAAAGGTAAATATCTCCCCCATTATTATTTTTAAGATTTTACTGTTTTTATGATTCATGAATGTGGTAATAATTTGGATTAGCTGAGTTAAGTAAACTGATTTACTTCGTTGTAGGATTGATCTTGTTAACTGTTTTACAGATTTCAAATTTATTAGCTTTTGGGCAATTTTACTCAAGTGTAAGTGATTAAGCTGAATTTCTACTCATAAAAAAAATGGAAGAAGTGTGATATATATAAATGTACAGAAATATGTTCAGGTAATGTTTAACTAGCTTAGAAATTCAAAGAATTTTTCTTAGGTAGTGTACTTGGTTATAAATTTAACAACGTGACGTGAACAAAGATAATCTTTGGTCACAACTTCAAATAAGGAAGAAAATATGGATTGCACGACTGCTTGACGAATTAAAGGCTTGGGTTCGTGTGGCAGAGATGATTGTTTTTACTTTCTGGACAAAATTAGATATCTTGGTCTAAGGGGTTGAAGTGATTTTGTAATTCGGCTATCTAGTTGATCTTCATAAATTGTTTGTTTAATTCTTTGATCTTATTCCATAGTTCCTGGCCTTTCTTTGATTTTTTCTGTTTCTGTTTTGTACTAATGCAGATATACATAGTAGTTATACAGAAGATGATGACTTAGGAAACAATACTGATTTTCTTACAAATGTTACACGGACTCTGAAATACAAAGACGTTAAGTTTGGACGTGGATCAGTTAAACATGGTCGAGATTCAAGGTATTGGGATGGGGATGATAGGAGAAGAGATGAAGATTATCGTGAAGAGGACTTAGGTGGGTCTCGGGAAGTTTCTGTAGATAATAGTGTGAGGGGCAAGAAGAAGAAAGGTGATAGGAAGTCTTCTTCTGGTAAATCTAATCATGGTCTGAGCCACAAAGGCCACGGATTGTATAATGAGGCTGGACGTAATGAATTAAAAATGTATGAAGCTGAATATGAGGCATCCATGAACCACATTAATCACATGAACGGGCACAATGGTGTGAATGAGGTCCCCAGCGATGCTGCTATGGAAAATGAGGACAAAATTGTGGATCCTGATGACGAGTATGATGATGGCATTGACTTGCAGGATGTTCGAACAGAAGACGGAGATAATGAAGGTCAGAATAATGAGGCTGAATTTGGTTCCATTTCATCAAATGATCTGGATGGTGGAGATTCCTCTGATTTGCATATTACTGCAATCACACACCCAAATCTTGTTCAGCAGATTGATGAAACCTCCAGTGATATGTCTGACAAGGAATCACTCTCAAGCTCTAAGCTTTCTGGCACAGTTTCTGGTTCTTCAAGACATTCAAGTTCTAATGAAGGTCAATCTGCTAGAAAGTCTACTTCTGAAAAGAAGTCTGGCTCCAAAAAGAAGCCAAGGCGCCGCAAGTTTTCTGGTTAGTTTGTGCCTTTTGCGTTAGAATATGTACTGTTTATAGTTTTGCCTCCATTTATTTTTTCTGTAACTTCGTAGAAGTATGAGAGCCCAGAAAACCTCGTATATGGAGTTTGAATTAACAAAATCAACACTACACTTCTAAGATGCATGTATAAATGTATACATAGTTTGGGCTTGTTTCTACTGCATCCCAGGTTGGACTAGTTTTCTTTCTCATTTTGCTCTTCAGTATGTTTCCACATGCATAAAGATATTTGACCAGATCATATTCTTAATGTCAGCCAAGTACACAAAATGAATGCTTGGACACAGAATACCTGTGATGAACATAATTACTGAAAAAAGATTGTGCTATGTGTGGTTGTTGAATTTATGTGCTTTAATATTTCCTTAGTTTTGTCCTAGTTTAATTTGCTTCTAGTCACAATTCCTAGTTTAATGTGCTTTAATATTTTATGAACTCAGGTTCCTGTGAGATGAAACTTTTGAATTCTACAACCCTTCTAGTGGAACCTTTAGCAAGTCGAAAATTCTCAAGGTTTTCCTTGCAATATACTGAAGTAGAGGAGAAACCCCGTGATGATGAAAGGTGGGAACCAAGATTTGCTGGGCATCAGAGTCTAAAAGAGCGGGAAGAATCTTTCATTGCACATGATCAGAAAATAAATTGTGGCTTTGTAAAAGGTCCCACTGGATATCCTAGTACAGGTTTTGACCTAGCAGAAGATGATGCAAAATTTATGAGCAGTTGTCACATTGCAGTAGTGTCATGCATATTTGGAAATTCAGACCGTTTGAGAGCACCTGCAGCAAAAACTGTAAGAAATATTTTTTACCTTTCGATTTGCTTTTGTTCATTGTCTGTTATGTCTCCTGGAACTTGGGAATCAGAGGCTTCATGCTGTAGGGATGATTGAGGACCATGGTTCCACAGGGTTGAGACATCAGACTGACGGTTTTATTTTCCATAATTTGACCTTGAAATTGCCTAAATTTCTTACCAAAATCATTGCTCACAATTTGTACCTTTTAACTGGAACGATTATAGTTTGAGGCATAGAGGCATACTTTTGGTTACAAAAAGGGATACATCAAGTTTACTAGTAGAAAGTGATGGAGGGGTGATGAGGTCATTTTCTTCTCTTTAGTGAAAAATCCGGTTGTTGTCACATGGTAGAGCTGTCTGGCTTAGCTCTTCAAATTCTCCTGTCCTCCCAACCCTCCCTTCATTATCATAAGTATTTTCTTTTAACAGGCATTAATGTTACATTTTCATGATGAAAATTTTCCCATCAAGTAATAAGGTTCTTGTCCAAATATATTTGATAAATTTAAGTAATAAAATCATTCAGAGAACGCAAATTCCATTCATAATTTCTTAAATATGTCAATGCTCTCGGTGCCTCTTTATTGAACTCAGTTTACCTATCAAGAGATTGTTTATTAAGCTACAGAATAGTTGATACTAGAAGAGTGCATAACATGTGAAAGTTCATTAGTTAAGGTTTGCCTTTGTTCATTCTTAAAACTCTTTCCTCTCCTTGTATGGTTAGATACATTTTTATGTTGCTTTCCTTGTTTCTATTTTTGAAGTAGTTTCTCCTACTTAAATGGCCATTTACGTTATTTAGAGGATTAAGGGGTGCAGAGTTTTGAGGAACTCGTCCATTTCACTCTTCTTGGAGCATCTTCTGATCGAGGAGGTGCAAAATAAGTTTGTTAAAAGAAAAAAGACGTTAAAATATTTGGTTTGGGTTTACATAGTCAAGTGGAATTTTGTGACAAATTTCGTTTTTATAGTTGCGCCTTTGTTTCATTATCTTTGGGTTCAAGTTTCATTTGTCAACTTTTGTGTTTTGCATTTTGATGCTGTTTTAGTGGCTAGTAATTTTCTTTTTTTTCTACACTCAGGTGTCTCGTTTATCAAGGAAAAATGTCTGTTTTGTTATGTTTGTTGATGAAGCTACTTTGCGGACTCTTTCATCCGAGGGGCAAATGATAGATAGAATGGGCTTCATTGGTTTGTGGAAAATTGTTATGGTGAAGAATCTGCCTTACACAGATATGAGGAGAGTCGGAAAGATACCAAAATTATTGCCTCATCGACTTTTTCCTTCAGCGAGGTAGTATTCATTTTTCATCATTCCCTAAGGACTTCTACATCATACATAAAATTTTAACTTCCTTCTTATAAGCTTAATGCAATAGTTCTCTGCCCAGGTTTATATGACTTGCTTTGGTGTGTTGCTAATTGAAGTTTTTACTGTTTTCTATTTTGTTCGGGTGATGTATCCTCATTTAGGTTATTATATTCCCCTTTATTCATACATGTAGTGATTAGCACCCGGTTTTGTACGATATAATGTAGTTCTATGAATTCTATGAATTCCCAAATAAAAGTAGTAGCCCTGTAGGTAGGAAAAATGCATGGACTTGTATGCAATTGTTCTTAACCAGTGCGTGTGAATATAATTCTGGAGGATGTTAGTTATTAGGCATGGTGTGTATTGCCAGCCCTATACTCAAAACTTTTGAAGCATCCATCATACTTTCTCTGAATTCTCCTGCTATATGGGTTGAAGTGTATTAAAGTGTCATTTGAGAGTTTTGGGGTTTACATAATCATTTATCTTTGAAGCTCTGCGGGAGGGTCAAGATCGCTTTGCATGTTGATACTTGAGATTATGCTTTTGGGCAGTTTGGTCTCTTAGATTAAAAAAAAAAGTGTTGGTAGGAGACCTTCAGATGCCCCAGTACAGCATGTAGAAAGTAAAGAATCGTTAACTCAAATGAAGAGGGGAAAGGGAAAGATCTAAAAAGGAATTTGAAAGAAACTGTTGAAAAAGATATGATATATTTAGACCTAAAAGAGAGACTGTGTTTTGACCAATACAATGGATAGAGATGATCTCATAATCGATAACAAGGCTTAGTTTGTTGTTGAGTGATAGTCTCTCAGGGCTAGCGACTTTCAATCTTTGAAAATTTTAACGATTATTTAACCAACTGTAGTATCAAAACAGATAAAATGCTGCTATGGTGGTTCACGTGTGTTGGTCTCAAGTTTCACATCAGTTAATTATGTTCAACCTGGGATTTTGGTAGAGTGTTAGGAGTCATTAAATGGCATTCAGTTTAATGGTAGCTAAAAATCGGAGTACTGAATTGTAGGTTGTCACCTAGTCTTTAATGATTCCATATTTAATTGTATGAACCTCTCTTCTTCTCCCATCACCCCTTTTCCCGTTTACACCAGATCAGTTTTGGCCACTCATATGGCAATGTGCTATTCATATCTCATATATAAGGAGGGAATTAAAGGATATGATTATATCTCAAGTATATAGTTAGCCACAGAATTGTTCTTTTTATTTTTTGGTTCTACTGAGCAACATAGCTTGTTGATTTCCCTACTATTTCGTCAACCTGAGGTATGCATCTGAAGTGATCCTATTGGATTAGTATTAGTAACATGAACTTTTGAAATGCTCTTCAGGTATTCTATCTGGTTAGATAGCAAATTACGTCTGCAGCTTGACCCAATGCTCATCTTGGAATATTTCCTATGGAGGAAAGGTCATGAATATGCTATCTCGAATCACTATGACCGCCACTGCTTATGGGAAGAAGTTGCCCAAAATAAAAAGCTTAACAAGTACAATCATACTGTGATAGATCAACAATTTGAATTCTACCAAGCTGATGGCCTGAAACGGTTTAATGCATCAGATCCAAATAAACTTCTGCCGAGCAGTATGACTCCCGTTTCTTGTCTCGTCTCCACCTGAAACTTTTAAGTTCTGGTGAATTGTAATGCAATCTTAATGAAATGCTCTCTTGACTATTGCAGATGTACCTGAGGGTTCTTTTATTGTCAGAGCACACACACCTATGGCGAACTTGTTTTCTTGTCTTTGGTTCAACGAGGTTGATCGATTCACTCCTCGTGATCAGCTAAGTTTTGCATACACACATTACAAATTTAGGACGACAAATCCAGAGAAACCTTTTTATCTAAATATGTTCAAGGTGAACAACTGAGGTCTTAATTCTTTCTGGTTTCTGTGATGATACATAGTTCTTGAAACCTGCTGTTTGTCTTGCAGGACTGTGAGAGGCGAAAAATAGCCAAGCTATTCCACCACAGATCAGAGGAGGGGAGAACTACACAGCAACATCAGACAGAATAGCAGCAGTGGATGCAACTTACTGGAAAAGCTGTCCCTCCTGGGATTGATGTACTGACATTTGTAAGTCTACATCATGACTCCAATTTATTGCTTAAATTCTTCCAGCGTAAATGTTGTAAAGAGACGAGGGTTAGCATCGGAGAGTGTCATTCACCTGGAAATAGAAAATAATAAACCATTAGCCTTTAGCTTTTCACTATTTGATTCATTTGTTTGTACCATAGCCTCATGAAGGGCCGCCCATACCTTTTGTAACACTACTACTTGTCATAATTTTTAGTAAAATATATTGTTATTTGCTGAGCTGGTGGAAGTTTTTTACTTTTGATCGGGCTGATGATGGGCTTTGTTAGTTTCAGTTATTTTCTTCTCAATTAATTTTCTTTGTTCTTTTTGTGTATTCCATTATAGAATATGTTTTTTTGTTTTTGTTTTTTTTTTGGTACTAAGAGGCTATTGCTTAATATCTTGTAACATTACGGAGGTATGTCACCCTTTGATATCATAGTCTAATCATTTTTGGACTTCCTTCAGTGCGTCAGATAACCTGATGAAACCCGTTGGGCTTCTTGTCGCTAGTGAGGCTAGGCAATCAGCTGGAAAATTCTCTGCCCTCGGAGCATGATACACCTTGACCCTCAAATCCCTACGAAGCAAGGATTGTATGCCCTGTATCAAGGTTGAATGCATGCCCCATTGCTCCTTTGATTCTCCACAATCCCTAAAGTTCTGTAGCAAGGTTGTTACACTTGCCCATATTCCACAAAAAACCAGCCCGCCACTTACCATGATGATCCCGGATTAACCCCCCAGCACCTGCTTAGCCGTTACCCATATAAGGGTAGTGCACTTATCACTGACTGAGCTAAGGTCACACGCCCTGCTAGAGATAGCAAAGTCGCTTTCCTTCCAGCCAAACGATTCTCAACTTTTTTCAATATAGTGCCATAGGTTGCCTTGTTACCCTAATGAATCATTGGCATACCCAAATAGGTACCCAAGTCCTCCAAAGCTTGAAAACCCATGATTATAGAATATGTTTACAAACCTTAAACATGCAAATTATACTATATACGTATGTATATATACCTATTACTATATTTAAAAATAAAGTGATGACAACTCAGTGTAAGGATCAATTCCAATTTAAAAAATTACTGATTTGTCATCACTTTATTTCCAAATATAGAAATAGATATATACACCTAGAGTATATGGTATAATTTGCCAAAAGCCCTTATTATGGCTATTTACTCATGCTAGAGAGACTGTAACTTGTGGTCCCTTGGTGTCTTTACCCCAAACTTTCCTAAATTTGTCCATTTTTTTTCCACGAATACTCTTTTGTTTAGAGTTTTAGGGGCTTTGGCCTTTCCCTTGCCCTGACTTTAACTCTAGCATTTGCTTCCATTTGGTAGTTTAGTTACGGGTAATGTGAATCCATATTTTAGTCATTATTTTGTAGAGATTGAAGGGGATTTCATCATGAATTCTTCATAGCGGAAAAAATGATGAGTAGTGAAACTCTCTATTAAAAAACAAGGAAATATGATTCTAAAAAAAATGTGTTCTCTCAATTACCCTTGTAAAAGGAAATATGTTGACATGGATTCCCAAGCAAAAAAAGTATTCCAAAACACTCATCTGCTATATACCCTGAGTTTTGCTGCAAGCTTTGAAAGGCAAACCATAGCTAGATTCTATTATATTACGCATATATTAGCAACTCAACTCAATGCAGCAAAAAGAAGCATTGATAAACAAATGTATTCACAAGGCGATTCTACACCCTATGTAATACAGATTAATGAAGATGAATTTTCAACACGATAATTCTTTATGCAGGAATGTCATCATCTCTAAAACTTGAGACTTGGATCCTGCATGAATATCATCTTCTTCTTGCAGCAAATAGTTTTGGACATCTCTGAAACAATTATCATGATTGATGACGGCAACCCCAGGTTGTTCTTCTTGATGATGATTGATGAGTGTAGGTTGTTCTTGTTGATGATCACCACTACCCGGCGGTACCTTCTTGACTCATTCACTTTACTCCTCTTTGAGTCATCCCTAATTATACGAAAAATTACATAGTCTGTCTTATCTATCCTTAATTCTTCCAATGATTCCTCTTGGATAAGGAAAACTCATGCATATACCAATAGCCTTTCCCTACAGTCAGGAACGAAAGGAATTTTCTCTAGTAGGGATATTCCGGCCGATATCAGCCCGCCCGCCCTCCGAAGTCCGTGGTCGCTGCAATTCTGTTTTGTGTGTTGCCCGTTTGTTCGCTAGTTGAAGCAGGCCCAAAAGTATATGTATTTATTTTTTTAAACCCAACTGTCATAACGACGTCGTTTTAGCTGTTGGGTTTTTTAAAAAATTATAGATGAGGCCCAAAACAAAATTTAAAATAAAAAAAAAAAAAAAAAAAAAGGGCTCCCATTTTACTTCACCCTTTTGTTTTTTATCCCCCTTGTCCAAACATTCCCCACCGCCCCACCCCCCTCGCTCCCCCACACTCCACACCACCACCTCCAAGCATTGGAGCATCCACCACACACGCATCAACCAGCAGCAGCGGTCACCAATATTTCATCATCATTTTCATCTCGATTTAATCGTAATATGAGGTAAATTTTTATTTTTATTTTTTAGATTTTGAGTATTATAATTTTCAAGGTTTGAATATTGTAATTTTTTTTATAGTTGATTTGTGTATTTCTTAACTAAATAATTTAATGAATTAATTTAAATGTTTAATTATTATTTAGGAAAACATCTACATTGGATAAATTTTTTTTCTAAAATTAGCAAGGCTTCCCAACCAATTGTAGAGACATCCTCTCAAAATAATTTGAATTCCAATGACAATGAGAATGATAATGTGGGTAGTAAAGAGTTCGAGAAGAGGTAGAGTTGTCGAAGGAAGAGATTGTTCATGATCCTGGATTGCGGGGACAAATTGAGGATTTTTCTTTTCATCTTAGACATCAATTGAGGAAAAAATATTTGGCCATAGGCCCTTGTGGACCACATGGTCACCTTTTTTTCCCTCAACCAAATATAGCAATGATGAAAGAAGTTTTCAACAGAAATTGTTCAAGAAATTTGATTGGTTAGAATATAGTGTAACAAAAAAAATGTCGCATTTTGTTTGTGGTGTTATTTGTTTGGTCAAGATCATAAATATGGAAAAAATGCCTTCACTAAAGATGGTTTTACAAATTGGAAACATGCATTTGATAAATTTCAAGCTCATGAAAGATCGGGCTCACACAATTATTCTAAAAGTAAGGTTTTTGGATATAAAGGTCAAAGACATAATATAGATTATGTGATGAATCAAATAAGTGGGCAGAAGGAGGTAGATTACCGCAAGCGGGATCCACAAGAAAGTTCAAAATTCTCATGTTGCTATTGCAGTCCTTGAGAAGCTTTGGTTCGTCTGTCCCTCCCACGTACTGCATCCCGCCTTTTTTGCTATTTGCTTCTTACTCCTTCGACACAACTTGGTAATTACATGCAAAACTTTAGCATCTATTTTTCAGCCATCGTTCTAGAATTCCCATGCAAAACTTTCATACTTCACGCTCTAGTTCACTGATTGATCATTCCGCTCTTCTAAGAGAGGCTAAAAGCCAAAATAAGCTCTTTTCCTTGATAGTTTGGACCAAATCTGAAACTTAAGTTGGAATTGACAAATGCCACTAGTCCTGATGTCTTGTGGGAACACCTGTTGCACTTCTCTATTACAATATCTGACTATATCTCGTATGAAGGCCAAAAGAGTACCGAGATTAACCAGAAGTAGGGGGAAAGACTCCTACTCAGCTCTTTATTACCAGCTACCGCAGACTAGCGGTTATACGTTTCGTTTATATGGCCTTTCCTTTTATACCAATTTCATTTTCATAGCCCTAACCACGCACCTCTACTTATGTTTTCCTTCCTAAAGGTAGCCCTCGACTTTAGGCGATTACGCTCTTCACGAGTTGGATTTATTGTTTTCATCATCCCGTCAAAGTCTTGTCACGAGCCAAGTAGAGTGTAGAACATTGACAGGGAACCGCGAGGAGAAATGCTTCTAGGGCTCGATCTACGGTTGTCAAGCTTTCCCATTCGCATGCCTTAGGTGGTAGGTCACCGCTCGATCTTTGTCTTCGGAACAAGGTCAAAGAAAGGCAAGAATAAGGAAGTCCATTCTGGAAGCATTTGTTCCCGGGCAAGGATGAGCTTGGCCACTAATTGGTGATCAGGTTATTTGAGTGAATAGGTTTATAAGGAACTTCGAGTAGGCAAATAACATATTTGAGGAAGAATCCAAAGCTCTTCCCCTCGTTTTTCGGGTAGGGCTTTCACTCGTTCAGCGGCCCACTTTCAAGTGTCATCACCTGGTATGAAAAAGAGAGATGCTTGTCCCAATCTCAATCTCTCTCAGCCACCCCGAATGAGGGAATGATAGACTCCTTGGTTAAAGTAAGGACATACTGTCTTGTTGAAGCTACTTGGGAATTCAAATAGAATGTTCTCCGCCACCTGCCCATGGGACTGCAGTCTCTAAGTCTAATTCCAAATACCTATCTATCGTCATCTCGGGCAAATGGGCTCACTCATGACCTATGATTTTACTATATTAAGAGTTTGCTTCTTGGATACCGATGTGATAGCCCTCGCTATCTACTTAGCTCAAGGAATTATTAATTGAAATTCCAACCTTGTCCCTCATTCAGGCTAACTAACTCAACTCGGATTCTATAACTCTTTTTTATATGCGACTACCTTTCCAGGTGCTTTGAAAGAAAAAGAAGGTTCCAATTAACCCGAGTGAAAAAACACATGTTGGCCCATAACCCGCTAAAGATTGCTGCCATCTAACGAATTGGATTTGAAGCAATATTTTCCTATCTTGGGCGACTTCCCTCTTTGCAGAGTTCATGATTTAGTACATGTGCTTGAGAAAAGTTGAGGAAGACAACTTTTTGCACTCATAAACAAGTATGAGAAACTTTTTCCTTCTACTAGTACTAGTTAATTCGTGCCATCACTGCAAAAAAAATTAAACTTCCATTCATTTCTTTAATGTTCAAGAGTCTCTATAGATGTTTATGGATTCTAGAAAAAAAAAAAATTGACCCGACATAAACATCAAATCCAAAATCAATTGACAATAAGAAGAGAGGCAGTCAATCAAATAGAACTATAAGCAAAAAAGTCGGTCAAACAAGTCCAAAATATGAGCAAACAATAAAAAACAGAAAATTAGATATACTTTCGAGTAAGTCAAGTATATCTAAACCATGAACAAACAACAGATTGCAAACACTTTAATTCAGTATTATAGGTTACCGATGTGATCTTGGAACAATCTTAACAAAAACTAAAATTCAAACCGTTTCCTAATGAACTTCTTAATAAACACTAGTTTAAAGTTGTTCACTCCTATCACAAAACTGTGATACGAGGCTTATGAACCAGGCAAATTATATCATACTCCTAGGAGTAAATAAAGAGATATACTCCTATCTGGTTTTTTTAAAAAAATCAGGTTTATTGGGTAAAAACTGGATTTTTTTTGTCAAAAAGGCAAAAAGAGGTAGGCCAGCTGCATTTAATGCGTCTGTCCCCAGCTGTCCTTAGTTTCTCTCTCCCTCTCACTCCTCACGCGCCTCATTTGTTTGAATTCTCATGCCACTTTATATAAACTTTTATGTAAACTGGCAGTTTACATAAAAGTTTATGTAAAGTGACAGTTTATATGTAAACTGGCAGTTTACATAAAAGTTTGTGTAAAGTCGCGTTGTATTGGTATAAACTGCCAGCACTTTACATAAACAACCACCACTTTACACAAACGGTCAGAACGATGTTTTTACACTAACAAATACCACTTTGAACCAGAAAAGAGTATTTTACATAAAAGAAAATTATTTTGACCAAAAAATTAGTAGTTTACATAAACCAACAGTACTTTACACAAACATTCAGCATTTTACATAAACAACCAGCACTTTACACAAACGAATCAGAACGATGTTTTTATTACTAACAAAGACCACTTTGAATCATAAAAGAGTACTTTACATAAAAGAAATGCATTTTGACTAAAGAATCAGTAGTTTACATAAGCCAACAGTACTTTACACAAACATTCAGTATTTTACATAAACAACCAGCACTTTACACAAACGAATCAGAACGATGTTTTTACACTAACAAAGACCACTTTGAACCAGAAAATATTATTTTACACCAAGAAACAGCATTTTGACCAAAGAATCATTAGTTTACATAAGTCAACAGTACTTTACACAAATATTCAGCACTTTACATAAACAACCAGCACTTTACACAAACGAATTAGAACGATGTTTTTACACTAACAAATACCACTTTGAACCAGAAAACATTAATTTACTCCAAGAAACAACATTTTGACCAAAGAATCAGTAGTTTACATAAGCCAACAGTACTTTACATAACCATTCAGCACTTTACATAAACAAGCAGCACTTTACACAAACGAATCAGAACGATGTTTTTACACTAACAAAGACCACTTTGAACCAGAAAAGAGTATTTTACACTAAGAAAAGCATTTTATCCAAAGAATCAGTAGTTTACATAAGCCAACAGTACTTTACATAAACCTTCAGCACTTTACATAAACAACCAGCACTTTACACAAACGAATCAGAACGATGTTTTTACACTAACAAATACCACTTTGAACCAGAAAAAAATATTTTATACCAAAAAACAACATTTTCACCAAAGAATCAGTAGTTTACATAAGTCAACAGTACTTTACATAAACATTAAGCACTTTACATAAACAACCAGCACTTTACACAAACGAATCAGAACGATGTTTTTTCACTAATAAAGACCACTTTGAACCAGAAAAGAGTATTTTACACCAAGAAACAGCATTTTAACCAAACAATGAGTAGTTTACATAAGCCAACAGTACTTTACACAAACATTCAGCACTTTACACAAACGAATCAGAACGATGTTTTTATACTAACAAAGATCACTTTGAACCAGAAAACATTATTTTACACCAAGAAACAGCATTTTTACCAAACAATCAGTAGTTTACATAAACCAGCAGTACTTTACACAAGCATTCAGCACTTGACATAAACAACCAGTACTTTACACAAACGAATTAGAACGATGTTTTTACACTAACAAAGACCACTTTGAACCAGAAAATATTATTTTACACCAAGAAACAGAATTTTGACCAAAGAATCAGTAGTTTTCATAAGCCAACAGTACTTTACATAGACATTCAGTACTTTACACAAACATTCAGCACATTAAACAAACGAATCAGAACGATGTTTTTACACTAACAAAGACCACTTTGAACCAGAAAATATTATTTTACACCAAGAAACAATATTTTTACCAAACAATTAGTAGTTTACATAAGCTAACAGTATTTTACACAAACATTCAGCGCTTTACATAAACAACCGGCACTTTACACAAACGAATCAGAACGATGTTTTTACACTAACAAAGACCACTTTGAACCAGAAAATATTATTTTACACCAAGAAACAACATTTTTACCAAACAATCAGTGTTTTACATAAGTCAACAGTACTTTACACAAACATTCAGCACTTTACATAAACAACCAGCACTTTAGACAAACGAATCAGAACGATATTTTTACACTAACAAAGACCACTGTGAACCAGAAAATATTATTTTACACCAAGAAACAACATTTTTACCAAACAATCAGTGGTTTACGTAAGTCAACAGTACTTTACACAAACATTCAGCACTTTACACAAACAGTATTACACCAGATGCTTCATTCCGGCAAGAGACAGATGCGGCTCATTCAAAGAAGGGCCAGAGCCACCTCTTGACGGACTGAAGCATCTGAACATTTTACATCATTAGTTTACACCAATAAACAACAGTTACACCAACAAACCAGCAAAAACATAAAATTTTACATAAAAAACATACATTTTTGCCAAAACCCTAATTTTTTCTTTCATCTTCCTGGGCTGCAAACACAACCAAATGAATCCCCTACCTCAGATTTATAAAATTCTGATTTTTCTTTCATTTTCGTGGCTGATTTAGGGTTCTCCCATACCCAAGAAAATGCGAAATTGTAGAAAATTGCGAAATTGTAGAAAAATTGTATAGATTTTGAAGCTTGAGATGTGGGGAGTATTGTGGAAGTGATATATCTTTAAAAATCTTCACAGAATAGCCGAAATCGGTGCGAAAGAAGAGAGAAAAGAGGCTGCTGAAGGAGAAGACGAGAGAGAGTAAATTGATTAGAATTTGAGGAGAAAGAGGCTGGTGATATATATATAATAGGTGTGTGTAAACACCTCATCCTCTTCAAGTTTTTACCTCCATTTTCCCTTTTTATTTTTAAATTTTTTTCAGCTAGGGGTATGAAAAATTCATTTATATAATATAAGAACTGTATGAACCAAAACTGAGATTGTGGTACTGCCTGGCTATAAAATGAACTCGCACGAATTACAGGATAACCAAAAATATAAATTAAAAAAAAAAAAAAAACAACTAACCAAAACAAGAAAACGTCAAATTACTTCTAATGCTCAGTTCAGCATCTGAACAACTATCCAGAAATCCAAATCTACAGAGAAGCATTGGGGTCAATTCAGCACTAGCATTACTGCATGCATGAATTGACACACAAAATTATTGGTACTGATAAAGGACTAGGAATAATTCTATTATTTCATAGCTCTTGTTGAGAAGTCCTAATAAGCTAGAGACACGAAAACATCTTTCATTGCAATCAAAAGAAACAATCTGAAACTAACCATGATAAAATATCGGGTCATATCTTGATGAACATAGTCCGCCATAATCTCCCTGATCCCATGATTCACGTGCCAAAACAGAGAGATATTCAGAGGAATGCTCGAAGCTACTTTATTACCGACTATAACCAACGGGAGTAGGAAAGCTGAATTCAAAAATTTAACCCGCATGGACAATTCCTGGGAAAGATCAGCACCACCTTGTTGACGATTCTTCAAGGGATCAAAACTTCTTCCAGGCTGTGCTACATGGGGACTATTATTACCAGCAGAAGTTGACATCCAAGCATTAGAACAATACTGGCCACCAGTTGAAGTAGTACGGAAGGACGTTTTATTAACTTGACCTATAATTTGGGTGGCTCGGTCTTTCTCAAGTTCATCAAAATAGGACGGGGGGAATGATAAGGCTCGAAAATTTCTTCCTTGAGGTGATAAAAACGAAAATCCAGATCCAGCAGGCGTCGCCGGTTCCGTTGATGGTATTGCAGCACCATCCTGTTGGGAGCCAATAAATGTTTTGGCCAGTCCATGAGATCTAGGGAAAGGAGAACGGGCCGACCAAAGTTCTCGAACCCTACCTTGTGACAAAAGCAGCCTCTTTGATAGCAAACTCATTCTCAATCGTTGCTGCAAGAGCGTGCAAATAAATAATCAAGGAGCAGTATGTGCAAGAAATTCAGAAACTTAAGTTTCTAAATAGCAATCTATCCCCCTATTCATTGTGTACTAACTCGGATGAAGAAAGGGAAATTTAACATGATACCTTTATGAACCTAAGAGCATAATGTAAAAAATTATGTGAACAATATCAAGATCTAAATTTATCCATAGGAAATTCTTGAGAACAAAAACCAATTAAAAGGCATCTCTTCGAAAGAGGATTGTGTATACATGCAACAATAATAGTTTTTTTAAAAAAAATATGCACCATTTTATCACAATAAAATTTCAGCAATTGGGAAGTAAAACGTTTCTATAGAAATTTTATAATCCATATTGAAGTAATACTGCACAGGTAAATTTCTTAGATGCAACATACAGTGGCAGTCATTCTCTACAATCCTATAAAAATAAAAACTACCAATAGATGATTCATTCAGCGATGACAATCATTCTTGGCATTAGTTTTCCAGGGGTAAAGTTAGCACTCCAGATAACATAATTACACACAATTCAAACAACTCCATCATGTCTTCTTCCTATTGATTGAACAAGGTTAGCAAATAACTAGTTAAAGTAGAAATAGACAAACCAACATTCTTTATTTTCACTATAATAACTTTTTCCAACTAAGAATAAGACAATGCAGCACAACTGTATTGCATGATTATAGCATAGAAAAAGACAATTACTCATGATTGGTTTCTCATAGAGAGAACACATGAAAGTAAGGATAACACCCAACATGAACAATATGGGATAGCACCCAACACAACAATAGGGATAGCACCCAACACAAATAGTATCAATATATTAGTCCCGGAGAGACAATCAGTTCATAAGTCGTGCCAAACAGTACACTTTTATCACAATATGCGATTGAACAAGATACAAGTCCAAGTACTTGTGGATAACAAAATCATATAGGAAATTTAAGAAAAGCAACATAATTATGCAATAACAACATCACTTACAACTCCCTTTCTTTGGTCACAGGGGTAGTACATGTAAGCATATCCCATATATAATTCGTCCAATTTAAACTACAGGATTTTCAATTAGCATAAAAAAATATAGCAGAATCACTTAGCCACATAAGAGGTATATAGAATAAGTATCATCATTGATATTCTCATTTCCGATATCATTCAAAAGATATCAATAAGTATACTTTAGCACAAGCTCCAGTTGAACAAGATGGAAGTTCAAAAATAGATTTATTACAGATTTTATAAGTTCAGAAAGGAAATTCAGTTGCTGTCACCCCATTAATAGTCAATTTGTCCAATCACAACATTTAAAACCGTTATAGCCAGTCAAAAAAACAGCTATGTGGTCTGATGTAAGGACTTTCCAGTAACACAATACATATAGATGAATTACCGATTTCTACCATTCTAAGGTTACAACATGAAGGTAAAAGTAACAATTTAAAGCATACATATCTGGTTTCACGTAATTAACCTATCAAGTTTCATGCAATTAAAGTTCAGTGAAACTACTCAGATTTCTTGTATTTTCCTATGAATTCTTCATTTCTTTGTAGTTAATTTTACACCTTGCACTCAATATTGAAGTTCAATAAAATGTTATTCCAAGTTTGGTTCAAATATTTATAATTCCAATTTCTTTCAAATCTCAATAAGCATCCCACTTTCAAAAAGCGTAACTAGAATTGAAGGGCGGAAAAATGAGGAGGGAGATGCAGACTCAAAGTTCAGATGATAAAGGAGGAAAATTTAGACCAAGACGAAGAAGACAGAAGGACAGAGAATGATAAAAGCATGAAGAAAGAGAATTTTACAACACAAATCTTTACAAAACGAATTCGCTGATACTTATAGAAATCTCTATACTACTGAACAAAATGGAAAACAAGCAACTACCATACAATAACGGTTGAAGAAGTTGAGCTTGAGATTTGATTTTTGTTTTTTAATATTTGAGATTTGACTTTTGGTTCCAGGATAAATACAAATTTATTCAATACCAAAACCCAACTTTAGCTACGAAGATGACATCAATGATCAATTCATCTAGTCATTTAGCTCAATTGAACACCCAGATCAGAATCAGAATCAAAGACAGCCATCTCCTTTTACACTCAAAATGATAAACCCATTCCTGATATGGGTTCCAAAACACAAATTTGAAAGAATAAATCTTTAACCTCAGATTTATTATGAACCAAATACACACATAAATAGTACATTCCAAGTACATGAAATTAACAAATGGTTGATAAGTTCATGCTTCAATACTTCAATTCCAAAACTTTATTTTTTATCCAAACCAATTTTTTATTCCAGATTATGTAATAAGAGGTCAGCGATTTACTTACTGACAATAAAAGGAGTAAGGATGCGCTTCTCTACCGTTTTTCCCAATTGCTACTCCTTCCGATCAAGCCCCTATCAAAATTATGGAAGTAGATTTGTGGGGTTTTTTTCAGTTGAACGGAGATTGGTTTTTTAAAAACCCGACTGGCACCTTTTAACCCGAATGGGTCTATTTTAGTCCGACGAGCGTGTTTCACTTTTTAAGTTTTTAATTTTTTTTTTGTATATTCATATTAATATTAAATTATTCTCTTCTAATCACTGAGGCGAAGGAAAGGGATCAAAACGGCGATTTCCCCAGAAGCAAAAAATGCTCACTTTTTGAGGTACACCTTGATTCTAAATTCTATTCAAATTTTTTCAAAGAGGGTTTTAATTACATTCAAAAATCACTATATTTTTGTGTTTCTTGGTCTCTATCTGTGGCTTCGCTTCGGGAGAGTATTGTTTCTCCCTGAAAGAAGAGGTAGAAATGCTTCATTTTCCTTCAGAATGTTCTATTCATGCTATAAGTGAAACAGGAACATGGTTTTTGTATCTTTGATTGTTTGTCTATGTGGGTTTGCTTAACTGTGTAAATATAAGTTAAAAGTGGAAATGGACTCTTTCCAAAGTCTTTTGCTCTCCACGTGTTCGAAGAAATGCTTGATCCATACTAGGTGTGCTTTTGTTGGTTTTGAATAAACATGAACTTCCACTTCCACTTCCACTTACGTTTGGTTTGTTTGTTATTTTTTAATTTTTGTTTAGTAACTCAAATGCAGTTGTTAAGAATGTCTGTATTTACGTATAAGTTCCTGTCTTTTTGTTCCCTGAAAGCTGGGATTTTTGTTTTATGAAGAGTCTCAGTTGTTCACTTGAATACAGTGTTGATCAGTGTGATTTCTCCATCTATTGTTTTGGGAACTGCCTTTTTTTTGTTACGGACCTTAAAATGCTTTGATAAGAAACTGTTTTTGTGAATAAGTACAAGCTGTGTCGCTGATTCTTTCTTTTTTCTTTGAGTTCTCCAGGCATTTTTGAAACACATAAGTTACTTTGGAGTAATAATGGTGCGGAATTTTAATGGTAAAATTTCTATTGAAAAAATGATCCGGACTAGAATGTACTGTTCAAGAGGATCCTCCCCTGATTCTTCTGATGTAATCAAACGTGTGTGTAAACTTTTGATGTCTTGCCCAAAACTGGGGCTTGATATTGTGTTTGAGCAGAAGGGTATAAGGGTTTCCCCAGAAGAAGTTGAGGACGTTCTGAAGAGATTTTCGAATGCTGGAATGCTTGCTTATCGGTTTTTTGAATTCGCTGGCAAGCAACGCAATTATGAGCATAGTGTTCGAGCTTACCACACCATGATTGAATCTTTAGCCAAGATAAGGCAGTACCAGGTCATGTGGGATCTTGTAAATGCTATGAGAAGTAAGAATATGCTTAATATTGAGACATTTTGTATAATTATGAGGAAGTATGCAAGAGCTCAGAAGCTAGAGGAGGCAGTGTACACCTTCAATGTCATGACGAAGTATGACATACCTCCAAATTTAGTGGCTTTTAACGGCTTACTGGGTGCTTTGTGCAAATCAAAGAATGTTAGGAAGGCTCAGGAAATTTTTGAAGGCATGAAGAATCAATTTGTTCCTGATGCAAAAACTTACAGCATATTGATTGAGGGATGGGGAAGAGCTCCCAATCTGCCTAAGGCAAGGGAAGTTTACAGAGAAATGGTTGAATCAGGCTGTGAGCCTGACATTGTGACCTATGGAATTATGGTTGATATTCTGTGTAAGGCTGCAAGGGTTGAGGAAGCAGTTAAAATAGTTAAGGAGATGGAATTTACTGGTTGTAGGCCAACATCATTCATTTACAGTGTTTTGATTCATACGTATGGGATCGATAATCGAATTGAAGATGCCGTAGATACATTCCTTGATATGGAGAGGAGTGGGGTAGAGGCTGATGTGGCTGTTTATAATTCGTTAATAAGTGCTTTCTGCAAAGTAAATAAGTTGCAGAATGCATACAGAGTTTTGGATGAGATGGAGAACAAAAGGATAACCCCGAATTCAAGGACTTGCAATATAATCTTGAACTACTTAATTGGCCTTGGGGAAACTGATGAAGCTTATGGAGTCTTCCGCAAGATGATTAAAATATGTGACCCTGATGCTGATACATACACGATGATGATAAAGATGTTTTGCGAAAAGGATGAGCTTAAAAGAGCTCTAAAAGTATGGGAATATATGCAAAAGAAGCGTTTTGTTCCTAGCATGCACACTTTTTCTGCCCTTATCAATGGATTATGTGATAAATCTGATACATCAAGGGCATGCGTTTTAATGGAAGAGATGATAGAGAAAGGAATGCGTCCAGGAAGGGTGTTGTTCAGTAAGTTAAGACAATTGCTTCTGAAGGAAGGGAGAGAGGATGTTCTTGAGTTTCTCCAGGAGAAAATGAACCTTTTGGTCCAGGAACCTTTATGTGACTGAGAAAATGAGGATAATGCTTTGAGATAAAGAATTAAGATCCAAATATATGTCCAATGAAAAACCATAGACTTGAAGGTTGGAATTTGAAAACCTATTCTGCTCAACTGCTGGTATTTAACTGGTAAATTTATCTTTCTTTAGCTTTTGGTGTTTAGCTTTTCCTAAGGATTTTCATCTTACCTTTCTGATTGTACCTTTGGCATAAATCTTGACCTTTCTACCTTGGATGGCAGGAAAATGTGTACATGACAAAATCTATTAGTTCTGAATTTCGGTAGCCCTTTTGTTTCTATAGTGGCTTCTTCCTTCTGTAGTGCCTAAATCTTGCTATTTCATGAATTTCAGGAGGTGTGTGTACTATACGAAGGTGGCATTCATTGTCATGTCCAGCTTCAGGGTGAGACGGGGTAACTTTCTGTTGCAATACAAATATGCAACTTTCATAATGATTAGCTGATTTAGTTGCTACCATTTTCCCAGGTTCCGGAGCTCAATGGTGCTTTTTTGATCGTTGCAAAACGTGGTGTTGGACCTGAAAATGCTGCAAAAATCCTTTTTAAGCAACACATGACTGACGTGAATAGAGGTTATCTTTTTTTGTAAAGATGGCACGTATGACATGAAGTAATGTTTTGAGGTGTTAAAAGATTATTTGTTGTGTAAGCTAGGAGGAAGTTTGACATGAGGCCAAAAGTTTACTCTCTAAAGACGTTATTGAGATTTACTAAGGTTAGGAAAACCATGATTTCTCTGTTGTATTCCTCCAAAAGCAAGCATTGTTGAGGGATATATGGTTACACCTCAAAATCAATTGGCAATGAAGGGAGTAACACATGAGACGTATATGGTGCTTTCAAGGTTTTCAACACTAATGCACTAATTGGCAATGAAGGGAGTAACACATGAGACTTATATGGTGCTTTCAAGATTTTCAACACTAATGCTTGGGACGCTTCCTCCTAAGTTGTGCTTTTGAAGTATCCATTGAAATCTCTCTTTTATTAAAACCTCCTACTTTCATTCCCTGGCCAGCAGCATTCGGTGGGCATAGACACTGGAAGAACTCATCTTTTAACCTAGAACACAACATGTCAACATCTCCCTGCCCGTTTCAAATTCAATCCATTGCAAATTCTCCAAAATTCAATGTGAATCACCATTTTAAACCCCCTAGAATTCATAGTAACATAAATTAGAAACTAACTTGAGAAAAGACATCACATGACACCAATTGATTGAAGCTATCAATCAAGGAAAGACATCCCACTAGGTTGCACAAAACACAGAAATCAAACAGAAATTTCCATCTTGCATTGGTTAAGAAGAAGATAGTTAAGTATATTTACTCATTATTAGTTCTAAGTAGTAATCGACCAAATGACTTATTCTCAAGGGAGGAAGAAAAGTAGTTCAAAAATTCTCCCAATTTCTCAAACTAGTTCCTCCCAATTAGCACATTGGAGGTTTAAAAGGGGATTAAAATTGAATTTTGAAGTTGGGTGTTGGATTGGATTTGGAGGGTTTAGAAGGATATTAAAATTGAATTTTGAAAAATTTCCAATGGGGTGTTGGATTGGATTGGGTGTCGGGCCAAAAAATAGCAGGTTAATGGTAGAAGAGACACAAATGAAGAGAAGGGAGGGAGGGATGGAGCAGAAACCAAATTGAAATGAAGGTGGAGGCCATGGTTTGAGAACAGAGGCACCCAGAAAACGTGAAACAAGGAGAGATGATAGGTAAAAAAAATAGATAAAAGTGAATACACACTTGTCAGTCGCAGAGGGAAAAAACACACACACTTCCTCCTATTTTCATAAATATTTTTGTCCCAAAATATAATAAATTTTCGGTGAATTATATTTTACTCCCTAAGTTTTGGTCCAAATACAAAAATCTCCTTAAAATTAAAAAAATTACAAAAGTCTGTCTGCGCCACCCAATATGTTCACGACGACTCTATCAACGGAAAATGATGACGTCATCTAATTTAATTTGTTAATGAACTATATTACCCCTAATAAAATCCCTAAAAAATTTAAAGACTAAATTCCTTTATTTTTCTTCTTTGGTGAATTGCATTTTATCTCATAAATTTTAATCCAAATACAAAAACTCCCCTTAAAATTTTCAAAATTACAAAGAAAACCACTTATACCACCAAAACGGTTCACTGTGATCGACTTGTACGTAGGAGATTGAAAAATGCCCAGGTTAGGAAAATAAAAATAATGGAATCAAATACTAAAATTAAGAGAGGTAGAGGTAGATCTATAAAAATTTGGAACGAAACTGTTAAGAATGACTTTAAAATATTTAAAATTAAATAATAAATTGTGTTTTGATCAAACAGGATGGCGACATTTGATCCATAATAATAGTGCAGGCTGTCAACCACGGGTACGGAGAGAATAGAAGCGTTTTTTCTATTAAATTAAATGTGACAGCACGGGTACGGAGAGAATAGAAGCGTTTTTTCTATTAAATTAAATAAGTAGTGTGTTTTAATGCATGAATTTCTTTGTTATCATTCATGTTGTTCTATGTCTTTTGTGTGCTTGGTCTAGGTGTGTATAGGCTTTCTATTATAATGTGAAAGGTTTGTTGTTTGAATCCATTCAAGTTGTTTGTGAGAATCCAGAACGAAAACTATATCCACGTTCTATGGGGTGATCTCGTCATACCCTATTTATAAGGGATATTTGCAATATATCTTTACCCAACTTTCACTTTTCGGACAAATTTTTTTTTTTTTTTGTGAAACAGTCCAACAAGCCATGAAGCTTGATGACCGGCGGGAGTATTATACCTGTATTGATAATCAAACATTAATCACACAAAAAAGGAGTTTGGTGCATTGAACAAAAAAAGGCCCTCTTCAGCCTAGACTAGAAACAAGCTACAAGAAACTACCCTTTACAAAATTGGGTAAACAAGCTACAAAAGACTACCCTTTTCAGACATAGTTTTATTATAATGGAGTTTAGTTGAAAACTTCCAATAGAGATACAACTAAAGTGGCTGGATCTTTTTCTGGTCATGATGGTAATTTACTACATCAAGGCCAACCTACATTTCTTACACACACTACCCTCAACCCAATGTCAAGTTGTGAATCTTCAGGATTGTCTTCCTTTAAATTACTTTCTTCATAGACAATTGAAGCACCATGGCTCTGCACATTGTCCGAATTCTCGATGGTGTTTGTGCCTTCAACTTGAGGTGTTTAGTCATGAACTTTCTTTTGTTCCTACTCCCCTTTTCTTGAACTTTCATCACACGGGACAATTGGCTGGAAGCGCTGCTTGATTTTACAACTGAAGATTCCATATTTTGAATGCAAATAAAAGATAAACAACAGTTACAAAAAAAAGACCACCTTTAATTACATGATCACAAAATTCACACGCAACAGAGAAATCACAGTCATCAAATTAACCAAAAACATAAATCACAGTCATCAAATTGACCAAAAAAATATGCGACAGATGTCCAAAAGCGGCGGAGATAGATGGAGAACGAGGCTGCAGGTTAGTGATGGAGAAGAGGTTAGTGATGGAGAAGGAGGCGGCGGGCTGCTAATGGAGGCAAATTAGGTTATGTGGTTTGGGGTTTTCCAACAGAAATTAAAAATTGACCCGCAAATAGGGGTAATTATTCGGGCGGGTTCGGGTTAGTCAGGTTTTGAAATTTTTGGAACCACCACCGAATACATTGATACCCAAACCAAACCGAATTAGCATTAGGTTCGGTTTCATTATAACCGAAAACATTTTAAAGAAAATTAACCTTTTAGAACAAAATTATAAATTTTTTTTTTAACTTCTGCAACCAAAAAAAATTCATAACAAAAGCAACAAGAACAAAGCATGAATAACATTGGATCAGCCGCCAGAATTAGAGAAACCATATCAGCAAGCAAATTTCATCCAATCAGCCACTAAACAAGAGTTCTAAAATTTTTAAGAATTAGATCTATGGCTGGGCGGCGGGTGGTGGGCTGCGGGAGAATGTAGATGCCGACGCTGGAGGAAGAGAATTGTGGGTATTGGTGGTCGTTGAGGCTGGGCGACGGGAGATCTGTGTGGATTTGTGTGGTGGCGACAGATCTGGTGTGAGCCCCCGCCAAAAGCAAGGAGACACAAATAGAGGTGTTGTTGTTGTGTGTGGTGGTAGGCTAGGTGTCGAAGGTGGCGAGTGGGAATGAGACTGGTGGGCATGTCGATTGATCTTGGCATAGATGGACGGAGCGAGAGTAAAATGTTTGCGGAGATGCCGATCTGGACGAAGATGGGAGGAAAAACATGTTAGATATGGTGGAAAGAGATGAGTGGGTGATGGAGCGTTGAAAGACAAGTGAGTGTTGCTATGCTGAAGTTTGGAGAAAACCCTACACTAAATTTGTGACGGAAAGTTAGAGAAGGGAGTGCGGATGATGAAAGTTGGGAAAACCTAAAACTAATATATATATATATCCTCACCCTTATTCGGTTTTCAGGCAGGGCCAAATAAAAAAGGATCTTTCGTAGTACAAATTTGCTAATTGTAACACCAAAAAAATAGTAAAATTACAAAAATACTCTTCATGTATTAATAAGTTATACATTTCAAAAATTCAAAAAACATCTCCAAACATAAAAAACTCCATCAAAAATCTTACAAAACTCTTCCAAATCTTTCAAAAAACCTTCTAAAATCGTAGAAAAACATTCAAACACTAATTTTCTTCGAGTTGGGATACAGTCTACTTCAAAATTTAAGCAAAAATAGTAAGATTTTGATATTTTTGTATTGTTTTTAGTATGCTGCATAAAAAATCGCACATATTTTGTGATTTTATTTGAATTAATCGCCCTTATTTGGCAAGAAATTCAATGAAAATCGCACGTGTTTTGCATTTTTTTGTATAATTTTAGCTAAGTGTGGGTGAAATTTTTTAAAAAAATCGCCATATGTTTTGCGATATTCGTAAACAAAATCGCAATGTGGGTGCGATTATTGTTGAAAAAATCGCAAATCATTGGCATTTTTTACAAAATATTCCCACATTGTTGGTATTTTTTATATAACTTTCGCACATTGTGTGCGAGATTTATTTGAAAAATCACACTTTATGTGAGATTTTTTATATGAAAATCACTTATCTGTTCTAATTTTTTAAAATTATATATTTTGTATAGTTTGTAATTGTTTATGTAATTACTTATTATTAGTTTTAATTTAGTTAATGACGCAGGATCCAAATGGATTGCCCGACCTTCAGAGGGATATGAGTCACGATTTTAAGTGTCCTGGCTTTTTTTCTACTGAAGAATAAGCATATACTTAATATTCGGATTTGGCTCTTAGATTTCATTTCGAGCTGATTAAAGTAGGGAAGGGTAATAAGGGAAAATGGGTCACATATCGTTGCAACAGATTCAGAGATCCGATTGAGCAAGGGTCTCCCCCCCAACATAGGAAGAACACCAAACGACGAGGATGTAAGTGTATGTTCAAGCTATATTGTAAGGAGGTGAGGGAAAATGGTTGGTGGGTCAAAGTAACACTAGGTGCGAAGTCAATGCACAATCACACTGCTATAGTGTATCCAGAGGGTCACAGACAGCTCAGCCGCTTGACTGATGAATCAAGACAGGTTGCTAAAACTTTGAACAATGCAAATATGAAGACAAAAATGATTCGGAATCATCTTGCTGAGACGCATCCTGAAGATAATGTGATAGTGAGGCAGCTAAACAATCTGAAATCTAATGACAGAAAAGCAAAGTTTGAAGGTAGAAATATTGGGCAGCAATTTGTTCATTACACCGAGGAGAAGCATTATTATGTAAAAGTTTTGACAGAAGAGGGCCCAGATGTGATCACACATGCATTCATAGCGCATCCAATGTCAATTCAGTTGTTGAACATATATTATTGGGTGATTGTGGTGGATGCAACATACAAGACCAACAAGGACAAGATGCCACTCTTTCAAATTATTGGTATGACTCCTTCCAATAAGAATTATAATATTGCATGTGCCCTTTTGAGATATGAGAAAAAAAATTAGTTATGATTGGGTGTTTGCACAGTTGAGAGAGTTGTTGGATACTGAAAATGTTCCTAGTGCTATTGTTTCTGATCGAGAGATGAGTTTGATGGATCCTATAAGGGATCATTTTCCGGGATCACACCACCTGCTATGTTTGTGGCATATCGACCGTGATATTGATAATCAGTTGAAAAAGCTTGTTGGTGAGGGTGAAAGGAAAAAAGAAAAAAAAAACTTTGGAAGACAATTGTTAATGCGCCAACAGTTGAAGAGTATGATTTGTTACTGCAGCTTTTGAAGGATAGTTATTCTACAGTTACGCCGTCTGTTGTTGTCTACTTAGAGAGGACATGGCTGGTTCATAAAGAAATGATTTGTAGGGCTTAGACGAACAAAATTCTGCACTTTGGCAATACTAGTAGTAACAGAGTGGAGAGTACTCATGTTGCACTGAAGGATTGGATAAATGCTGGCACCCATTCACTTGACACACTATTTGGTGTGATTGACGACCATGTCAATTATCAGTTATCACAGATCAGGTAATTTTATTAATTAGTTTGATTCGCTACTTACTTTATTAATTTAAATTATGCACTTCTAACTTGATTATTTAATTTGATTATATACTTACTTTATTAATTTAATTTATGCACTTTTTACCATATTAATGTATTTTAGGGAAACGCTTAAGGCATGCATTTCTAAGAAAGCAACCGCTATGTTGTGTTTTCCGTATGAATTATTGAATGGTCATGTGTCGCACTATTGTTTGGAGTTAATCAGCGAACAAGTTGAAAGGATTACTAAGTTGGGCAATGACTTGTTTGAGAGATGTGGTTGTGTTTGCAAGGCTACGCATGGGATTCCTTGTGCATGTGAAATTTGGAAGTTGAAGGAATCACATGACATGATCACTATTAAAATGGTGCACGAGTTTTGGAAGAGATTGACGATTGAGACATCTAAAGTGGGTTCGAATACTATTTCTGAGGAACTTAGGTATAATTTACATTATGTATGTTAGTTTGCGATGTTATGATTTATTTATATGTATTTTTATAGAGATTTTTTATATGTTATAATTTAATTTTTTTAACAGATACTTCTGCGAGGAAATCGTTCCTAAATTCGAGAGCAGTCCACGCGTGGTCATGCGTGATCTGATTGTCAAGATGAACGCGTCACTGAATCCTGACAATTCAAGTGTGTTTGAGCCAGCTATTTTGACAACATCAAGGGGTCGCCAAAGATTACATCTATCAGTGAGGCGTGAGCTGGGTGCTCGCGAGAAAGTTGCACGGCGAAATAATGCATCTGGGAGATCATCCAAAAGATCTTTGCAATTTGAGGATGGTATGCGTTTTTTTTGTCAATTAAGATTGACTGTTTACTTTAATTTTCTAATGGAGTAAACTTACAATAATTGTTTATTTCCAATTTGCAGTTAGAGAAGACAGTGAAAGTAGTCCCCTGATACCACATTATGTCTATCCTTTCTGTACTGGCATTTCAGACGTAAAGTCAGATGGCAATTGTGGTTTTTGAGCTGTTGCAGATGGTCTCTATGGCAATCAGAATGAATGGGGAACGGTTAGAACTGTGTCTATTGGAGAGATTCTTGTGCATCAGGATACGTACATGCCGCTTCTCTATACTTGTCTACCACACAATCTTCCTGAGGACACTGATCTTATTGCTTGGGGAATTGGGCGATTGAATCATTTTTCATCACCATGTGATAGCTGGCTTGATGACCACCCCCACGGACTTGTTTGCTATCGCCACTTATGGAAACGCCTTGGTAATCCATCTCAGTATCGCTCGTGGTTGTTGTTTCTCCATTTTACCTTTGAAGCCGTTAGGTGGTAGCACAAGACCATCTCGGCAGATAGTCATTGCCCACGTTCATGGAAATCATTACGTACGTGTCAGTTTGACTGATGATTGCCCTGTCCCTACGTTGGCATACTTGTGGGGGTATCATTGCGATGATGTTATGGCGCAATTTGCAGCATCTGCTGAATTTAAAAGGAGGCTGGACCAGTGGAACATGATTTGTGGACCATGATTTGTGACATTTCAATTTGATTTGAATATTTATTTTGTATTTTTTTTTAGTTGTCATTTCCTGAGACTTCAAATTATCATTTCATTAGTCAAATTACCAAAAATATAGCTAAATGAAATACAAAACAACCAAAAAAACTCTTGGCGCAATAAAATAAAACACAGCAAAAGAGTCATAGCTACAAAATCCAATAATACCAAAAAAAGAGTACACTACTACCATCACCCAGCTAAATGCCATCTATCCATCTCCTCCCTCAACATAGCTTCGCACTCATCCGACTGGGGATATCCACCATCTCTAATGATCTGCAGAAACTCCTCAAATATATGCGTAAATTGGCGCATCCACTACAAATTCAACACATTGAAATTATTAATTTCATATTTCATATAATAATATCAAACTATTATTAACTAAAACGAAAGAAAAAATTACTTACATATTCTGTGTTGGTGCGAGGCGAAACTCCACCAACATCAGCCGGGGGGGCATCAATGAACAAATACGGGTGGGAGTGCTCGCGGTGCCATGTAATGTACTCATCTGTGGATGCGCCGGGGAAATCACAAGGCTGAAATTCCTTAGTACGTAAACTAGAACTACGTACTGACTGTCATAAACTCTTGGCGAACTCCAAGTCGAAGTCCACACTGTAACCCCCACTATACGACCGATACGCCTTCTTCGGATGAAAGATGGCAAATGGGATATCCTGCACGTGCCCCAACTGTCTCACACACCTATCTGGCATGTAAGGCTAAACCTCGTCACCACATGCGATCAATCCCCGGTACGTGGTGACCGGGGTGCGTAAGTGAGGATACTGACCGTATGGGGTCCATGTCACATGTAATATATACAATTATGGTCAGATATTTATTAAATATTTATAATTTAACTAAAACTTTAATTATAAAATGTACAAAAATATTTTAACATACCTCATCGGCTCTCAAATGTTCAAGTGCATCCCGGTACCTCTGCAAACGGGCACTCGCGCCCTGTCGGGGGCCAACAGTCCACAAAGTAGCTCATGGAGTATGTGGATCATCAGACATAGGCACAGAATGCGGTCTGAATGCTAGAAAATGCTCATATATCTATGTCTGTAGCAATATCAGACAACCCGCCATCCCGCTGCAGCTACCTCTACTAGTCTTACCTAAATGCCTATATAAGTATGCTAGTGTCGAGGTACCCCAAGCATGCTGCTGTACGGTATGTAATTGGCCCCTAATCTGCACAATATGATATGGACTAAACCTATTGGAACTCTTGTCCACAAATAAAGTAGAACCAATAGCTAGCCATAACAAGCCTCCACATCATAAGGCAAGTGCATAGTACCTGTCTCTAAATGCGAGCGTCGCCTAAATACATAATCAGAGACTATTCCACCATCGGAGTGCATCTCACTCCACTCCCCATCCCGTTCAAACACCTGTAGCAAATCTCTGCAGAGGCTCCACATAACTGACTTGGCAATACAATCAGCGATCATACTACCATCAACCGGTATGCGTAGTATCTCCCACACATCGTGCAGGAGTATACTCATCTCACCGACAGGGAGGTGGAACGTGTTCGTATCAGGCTGCCAACGCTCAATGAATGCACATATAAGGGGGGCATCAATGGTAGTGTTCATGGTATAAGGCATATGAGACAAACCGGTCGCCCTCAATAATGTCTACCAATCATCGGGCATCCCAGCAAACAAAGAAACTAATCTCTCACATACCCCTGCCTTATTGTGGCACCTCAAGGCAACCTAGGTACTACAGTCTCGTCACCCTCTTCACCGTCCTGTATATACCTCGAAGCCACATGCCCCTTCCAACTAGGTATCACTGACCCATCAATAGGTCCACCCGTACAAGGCACAGTCACAATCCATGACGTATCTGTTGGAGTAGAATACATAAGCTATGCTTGTATTGTACAGTTTCCCAGTTTAATATATCGATTTGTGTTTCAGTCATATCTAGTTGTGCATTAATGTCCATTTATATTATGTAAGTAGATGATGAGGTGTCTGGTGCGACACAGTAGATCTCATCATTGGTTGAAAGACATAATATATAAATGACGTTCGTAACCGAGACAGCTTTGGACAAACTGTCAGTTTAGATTATTATGTGATTCGGATAATTAGTTTGTCTAAACTAATTGAATCATATAGATATGCCCGGGGCATATTGAACTTGACTCTTAGGAATGATTTGTCTTGTACTGATTTAATAGACAAATCGATCCTTGTATTCTATCTCTAAATCCCTAGACTCGAGCGGGCATGAGGATTAGACATAGTGTACTTTGATCTGCCAAAGGGTGAGGTCAATTGTGGTCAATAATCTCGGTAGGTTGGGTGCACGTGTTTAGTTACTTGGTGTGCTGCTGCTTATCGAAAGGAAACCATGTACCGGTGAGTCCGGGGTGATGGTGCTCCCGAGATGAGCTCGAAATATTTATTATACTAAACCCAGACGGTGGACTTATGTCCGGTATAGTAAGAAGGTCGAGTGGTACTAGTCTCGGAATAAAAGAAGTTGATGAATTAATTTATCAGTAAATTAATGAATTAACGAGCACTATATCTTTGATGTGGGAAGATTATGAATATAATTTAATTAAGTTGTCCGTTAGTGGTACGATTAATTATGTACTGGGTTGTTGACAAAGGTAGATTTAATTAATTTAAAAATTAATTAATCCTTGTGTCAGTTGGTTGTGAATCATCCCAGGAACTGGTTTGGGATAAGTGAATCCCTGTGTCAGTTGGAAGTGATTCATCCCAGGAACTGGATTGGGATAAGTGAATCCCTGTGACAGTTGGGAGTGTATCAGTCCAAGAACAGGATTGAAGGAAACAGAATCTGTATCAGTCCAGAAACAGGATTGAAGGAAAACAGAAACCCAGTAGGAAGACCAATCCTAAACCAACTTGGAGTCTCTCTTGTAACTCTATAAATAGACAAGGGATCAGTTATTCAAGACATACAATTACACAATTAATCCACAGGATTTCTAGAGAGAGAAAATTCTAGAGAGAGAAAATATTTCTCTCTCCAAGTCGAATTTTCAAGAAAGTGTGCAGCTGGTTTTTGGGTTTCTAGTGGCTGAAATTTTGGCCTTGGTCTACACCAGCTGCGCGTAGCTTTCTCTTTCTACGGGCGGTGCGTTTATAGTACGTGTCAGGTACTGCGGGGCTAGAGTTTTCTAGCATGTGGATTGTGGTGATAGCTGATCAATTGACTTCTAGTTCGTTGCCCACACAACGTGAAGTCATAGTCTTGAGGCATACAAGAGAATCACCAGGTGCACGCTTCAAAGGTACTTTTTTAAGATTCCGTTTTAATAGAAATTTTTGTTGCGTGGTAAATCGAGCAAGTGCAAACCCAGATCTTACCAAAATCTTTCAATTGGTATCAGAGCGAGGTTTAGGGGGTTTTGGTACTTGTTCGATTTATTACATGATTTTATTTGCAGGTGGTTTAGAATCCCGACTATTATGGTTACGTTTGTATGGGTTTTAATTAAACTCCGGGACATGTCCGGATTTAATTTTATTATGAATGTTTGTAATAGTATAACCACGTGCTGGAAACCGTGTAGGATTAGATTAAATCTGTAGTAGGATTTTTTCTATGTAATTTCGATTATTTAATTTTCCTAGAATGCCTTGTAGTAGGAAAATTGTTTTTTATGTAGTCGAAGGCGTTATGGTGGGCGACTTGGATTCATGGGTTTTTAGGTTATCATGAATTTGAAGAAACCCAGGAAAACCCAGAACGAATTGTAAGAAGACCAAATAGCGTGGGAAAAAGCGAAGGAGGAGTTGGCGGCAGGAGGCAACGCCGGCAACGTTTGCCGGCAGCAAAATCGCCGGCCGGCAGGCGAAAAACGCAGCAGCAGGCAGCAGCAGCGCGCTGCTGCCGGGCGCGGGTCGCGCGCGCAGTGGCCGCGCGCGCAGTGGCCGCGCACTTGGCCTCGCGAGCAAGAGCCGCGCACACGGCCCGTGCGGCCTTTGCGCGCGGGCAGCGCGGCCCTCGGGCCGTGCTGTGCCCGGGCGGCCCGTTCGGGCTGTTCGGGCTGCTAGTGGCCCATTTTTCCTCCAGTTTTCTTTTTTTGAAGTTCAAGACTCTCTCCATCGAGTGACGTGGCAGGACACGAGATCAAGGCAAATGATGGAAGCAATTAAAACCATAATAGTCAGGGAATTTATTTTTTCGAATTTATTTTCCGTATTTATTGTTTTAATTTTTATGCTTTATTTTTATGTTGTATTTTAGATGCATGAATTAAGGCATGTCTGGTTTTATGGTTGCACATAACTTAGGTTAGTTAATTGCATGTTAAAACCGGAAAAACCCTCAAATTGGAAATCTAAGTGGGAGCGGGTTGTGTTATATCCCCATGGCCACCATTACGGGTTCATATGCGATGTGGGTGGGCTTGCGCGTTGGCATTAGGGCCTTCCTCCATTCGGATGAGTCCAGCCCCGAGATCGCTAGACTATGAGCTTCTGAGTAAGATGACTAGAGCGAGTTTAACTAGGAGAAATGCGACACCCTCTCCATCTGAGGCGCACTATCCTGAGGTAACAAACTCAGAAGTCACGTAATGGCACACACTTAGTATACGATCTGCAGTATTCCTCCCGCGAGGTTACGCTGCTTACTTGTACGGCTGAAAGCACCGACTATTAGCTACATTGATCAAAAGATCGTTGGTCAGATAGTGTAGTTAATGAACTTGGTTCTTCTCAAACGAATGTGGGTTAGCGTAAACGTCCACACTGCGTGGCTTGCGAGAATCCCGGTGGATGAGATGTTGGTGGATTAATATTATTGTTTCTAGGGAAATCAATAATTAAATTGAATTTTCATGTTTTCGAAAATTCTAGCATATATAACTGAAACACTGTTTGTTTACTTTCCAGTTTAAATCGATATGGCATTCAATCCTTTAGATGCTATTTTGAAAAACAACAATTTAACTGGAACTAATAATGTCGATGGAAGTCGTAACTTGGACATTGTCCTTATGGCTGAGAGCGATCCTGTGAGAGATCGTGTCATTGACATGATTAGTAACATCAACAAGGTTGAGGTAGTGGGAGGCGAAATCGTTGGTGAAACCAAAGCCGATATTGTCCTCCAGAGCTTGCCTCAAAGCTATGAGCGGATTCGGTTAAACTACAACATAAGTAAGATGTTGTGGAGTTCATCCGAGCTCTTGGCAGAGTTGATGGCGTCTCAAAGCTATGAGCGGATTCGGTTGAACTACAACATAAGTAAGATGTTGTGGAGTTCATCCGAGCTCTTGGCAGAGTTGATGGCGGCTAAAAGTCTTCTTCAAGAGAAGAAACGAGCTTTAGTCGCAGTCGAATCTTTAGAATCTTCTTCTGAGCCTGAGGCTGGAAAGAAGAAGAGAAAGCTCGAGGGAGTAGCTAAAAAGGCACAAATTGTGCCTAAGCCAGATATTGTAAAGAAGGAGTTGAAAGACAAGTGCTTCAAGTGCAATAAGACGGGACATTGGAAAGTGGATTGTCCAAAGCTTATAAGTACGATAAATTATGCCTTAATTACTGAGACATGTTTAGCGGCGATTCCCACAGATACTTGGTGTGTGGATTCAGGTGCCACTGACCATGTTTGTAATTCTTTGCAAGGGTTCCAAGTAACCCAAAAGCTTAGAGAAGGCGAGTTGGATATCTACTTGGGCGACACTACAAGAGTGTCAGTAGAAGCAGTGGGAGTAGTTAAGTTGAATTTCGAAAATTCTAGCTTAGAGTTAGTTAATTGTCTTTATGTACCGAGTTTTAGAAAGAACTTGATTTCGGTTTCTAAACTCTTGAAGAACGGGTATAAGTTTTTTTTTTCTGATGACTGTGTTATTATTAGAAGAAATGGAAAACTTATTTGTTCTGGTTCATTGGCGGACAATTTGTTTGTGGTTAACTCTAACTCTCCTGTTGCGCAAAACATAGAGATAGATAGCTCAGTATCTAACATTAATAAGAGGAAGAGACCTTCTGAAATGAATCAAACCTATCTTTGGCATCTAAGGCTAGGTCATATAAACCTTAGTAGGATTCAGAGGTTGGTCAATGATGGACCTTTAGGTTCATTAGATATTGACAGTTATGCAACCTGCGAATCTTGCTTGGAGGGTAAGATGACCAAGAGATCTTTTAAGGCAAAAGGTCATAGAGCTAAAGAAGTATTAGAGTTGATTCATTCTGACTTGTGTGGACCTATGACGGTCCAGGCACGAGGGGGATATGAGTATTTCGTGACATTCACGGATGACTACTCTAGGTACGGGTACATTTACCTAATGCGCCACAAGTCTGAATGTTTTGGCAATTTCAAAGAGTTTCGGGCATATGTGGAGAAGCATCATGGTAAGAGTATCAAGACACTGCGTTCAGATTGTGGTGGGGAGTACCTGTCCCATGAATTTCGAGATTACCTCACTGAGGTAGGAATTCAGTCTCAGTTGTCTGCATCTGGCACGCCACAGCAGAATGGTGTAGCAGAAAGGAGGAACCAAACTCTTATGGAAATGGTTAGGTCCACGATGAGCTATAGTGATTTGCCAAGTTCGTTCTGGGGATATGCCTTGGAAACGGCAATGTATATTCTTAATCTTGTACCATCTAAAACCGTGCCTTCAACCCCAGTAGAGTTGTGGAACGGGCGGAAGCCCAGTCTAAGACATCTCAGAATTTGGGGCTACCCAGCACATGTGCTTAAGGCAGATACGACTAAGTTAGATGTAAGAACAGAATTAATGCTGTTTGTAGGATATCCTAGGGGAACGAAAGGTGGTCTATTCTATAGTCCTAAAGATTAGAAGGTGGTGGTAAGTACCAACGCTAGATTTTTAGAAGAGGACTATGTCTTAGACCACAAGCCCAAGAGTAAGATAGTACTAGAAGAGCTTAGACGACAAACTACTAATCCTGATGCACCATCACAAGTAGATACACCACACACTGCACATGAGATCACAGATGATGCGCCTACACAGGCGGTGCCTCGTCGTAGTGGGAGGGTTGTGAGACAGCCCAACAGGTTCGTCGGCGTGGGAGAGGCTTCAGACCTAGTCCCAGGTATGCCTGAACCTGACCCAGTTAACTACAATGAGGCACTTTGAGATAAAGATGCAGAATCTTGGCGTAAGGCAATGATATCCGAGATGGGGTCAATGGACCACAATCAAGTCTGGGAGCTTGTGGACCTGCCTGATGGGTTTAAGCCCATTGGATGCAAGTGGGTCTACAAACGTAAGAGAGGACCTGACGGGAAGGTGGAAACCTTTAAAGCTAGGCTGGCGGAGAAGGGGTATACTCAGAAAGAGGGAATCGATTATGAAGAAACCTTCTCCCCGGTAGCCATGCTTAAGTCGATCCGGATTCTCTTGGCCATAGCTGCTCATATGGATTATGAGATTTGGCAGATGGATGTCAAGATAGCTTTCCTAAACGGAAGTCTTGAAGAAACCATCTTTATACAGCAACCAGAGGGATTCATTGAAAAAGGCCAAGAGCATAAGGTTTGCAGGCTTAAGAGGTCTATCTATGGACTTAAGCAGGCATCCAGATCTTGGAACATCCGGTTTGATGAGGTAATCCAGTCTTTTGGATTTACTCAGTGTCCGAATGAGCAATGTGTATATCGCAGACGTGATGGAAACTCAGTGGTATTTCTTGTGTTTTACGTAGATGACATTCTATTGATTGGCAACAACAAGAAAGTGTTATCAGACGTAAAGGCATGACTGTCCAAGCAATTTGATATGAAGGACTTAGGGGAAGCGGGACATATCCTTGGGATCAAGATTATTCGAGATCGTAGGAAATGTTCGTTAACGCTCTCCCAAGCTTCGTACATAGACACGATTCTGGCCCATTTTAACATGCAGAACTCCAAGAAAGGTTTTCTACCTTTCAGGCATGGAGTGTTTCTATCTAAGGAACAGTCTCCTAAGACTGTTGAGGAGATAGAGACCATGAGGACAGTTCCATATGCTTCGGCACTAGGAAGTCTCTTGTATGCCATGTTGTGTACGAGGCCTGATATCTGTTATGTCGTTGGCATGGTCAGCAGATATCAGAGTAACCCCGGGAAAGCTCATTGGGAGGCAGTAAAATGCATTCTCAAATATTTGCGCAGAAAGAGGGACCAAGTTCTGGTCTATCAGGCGCCTGAGCTGGTACCCCGAGGTTACACAGATTCAGATTTCCAAGGCGACAGGGAGAAGAGCAAGTCTACCTCAGGGTATGTGTTTACTCTGGGTGGTGGAGCCATAGTTTGGCGGAGTGTCAAGCAGAAATGCGTGGCAGACTCTACCATGGAGGCTGAGTACGTTGCCGCATCAGAGGCAGCGAAAGAAACAGTATGGCTCAAGAACTTCCAAGTGGACTTAGATGTGATTCCTGGTTTGTAGCGGTCTATCACGGTATATTGTGGTAACAACGGTGCAGTAGCAAACTCGAAGGAACCATGAGCCCACAAGCCGAGTAAACATATACAGCGCAAGTACCACCTGATACGAGACATCGTAAAGAGGGTAGACGTGGTCGTGGCTAAGATAGCATCAGAGGATAACCTTGCAGATCCGTTTCATGAAAACATTGACTTCTAAAGTCTTTGAGGCTCACGTGAATGGCATGGGGATCAGATGCTTAGGAGAGCCTTGACAGTTTTTCTAGATAGATAGCAGCAGATTGGGTAGGATTGTAAAACACAGCTTAAGTGTTAGTGGGAGATTGTTGGAGTAGAATACATAAGCTATGCTTGTATTGTACAGTTTCCCAGTTTAATATATCGATTTGTGTTTCAGTCATATCTAGTTGTGCATTAATGTCCATTTATATTATGTAAGTAGATGATGAGGTGTCTGGTGCGACACAGTAGATCTCATCATTGGTTGAAAGACATAATATATAAATGACGTTCGTAACCGAGATAGCTTTGGACAAACTGTCAGTTTAGGTTATTATGTGATTCGGATAATTAGTTTGTCTAAACTAATTGAATCATATAGATATGCCCGGGGCATATTGAACTTGACTCTTAGGAATAATTTGTCTTGTACTGATTTAATAGACAAATCGATCCTTGTATTCTATCTCTAAATCCCTAGACTCGAGCGGGCATGAGGATTAGACATAGTGTACTTTGATCTGCCAAAGGTTGAGGTCAATTGTGGCCAACAATCTCGGTAGGTTGGGTGCGCGTGTTTAGTTACTTGGTGTGCTGCTGCTTGTCGAAAGGAAACCATGTACCGGTGAGTCCGGGGTGATGGTGCTCCCGAGATGAGCTCGAAACATTTATTATACTAAACCCGGCCGGTGGACTTATGTCCGGTATAGTAAGAAGGTCGAGTGGTACTAGTCTCGGAATAAAAGAAGTTGATGAATTAATTTATCAGTAAATTAATGAATTAACGAGCACTATATCTTTGATGTGGGGAGATTATGAATATAATTTAATTAAGTTATTCCGGATGCAATTCTGGTGTAGGTTGGTAGTGCCATAATTAATCCGTTAGTGGTACGATTAATTATGTACTGGGTTGTTGACAAAGGTAGATTTAATTAATTTAGAAATTAATTAATCCTTGTGTCAGTTGGTTGTGAATCATCCCAGGAACTGGTTTGGGATAAGTGAATCCCTGTGTCAGTTGGGAGTGATTCATCCCAGGAACTGGATTGGGATAAGTGAATCCCTGTGACAGTTGGGAGTGTATCAGTCCAGGAACAGGATTTAAGGAAACAGAATCTGTATCAGTCCAGAAACAGGATTGAAGGAAAACAGAAACCCAGTAGGAAGACCAATCCTAAACCAACTTGGAGTCTCTCTTGTAACTCTATAAATAGACAAGGGATCAGTTATTCAAGACATACAATTACACAATTAATCCACAGGATTTCTAGAGAGAGAAAATTCTAGAGAGAGAAAACGTTTCTCTCTCCAAGTCGAATTTTCAAGAAAGTGTGCAGCTGGTTTTTGGGTTTCTAGTGGCTGAAATTTTGGCCTTGGTCTACACCAGCTGCGCGTAGCTTTCTCTTTCTGCGGGCGGTGCGTTTATAGTACGTGCCAGGTGCTGCGGGGCTAGAGTTTTCTAGCAGGTGGATTGTGGTGATAGCTGATCAATTGACTTCTAGTTCGTTGCCCACACAACGTGAAGTCATAGTCTTGAGGCATACAAGAGAATCACCAGGTGCACGCTTCAAAGGTACTTTTTTAAGATTCCGCTTTAATAGAAATTTTTGTTGCGTGGTAAATCGAGCAAGTGCAAACCCAGATCCTACCAAAATCTTTCAGTATCGACCCTCCCACGCTTATTTGTAACTAATTTCACAAAATATTTATTATAAATAAACTTACTTAACAAACATAAATAAAAAAATTACTAATATAATTCAAATATCAACAGATAATCATATAATCAAATTACATAAATAAAAAAAAATTCACTAATATAATTCAAATAACAACACATAATCATATAATCAAATTACATAAATAATAATAATCACTAATACACTTCAAATATCGACACATAATCATATAATCAAATTACATAAATAATAATAATCACTGCTACACTTCAAATATCAACACATAATCATATAATCAAATTACATAAATAATAATCACTGCTACACTTCAAATATCAACACATAATCATATAATCACATTAAATAAGAGAAATAAATAAATATACATTAAATTAGTTTTAAATTTAAAACTAACCTCGTGTGGGCTCCTGATCATGTGCTGAGAATGAGGGAATCTCCTGCCCGCCTATGAAAGGCTGCTCCCCTCCATCGATATCCTCATCTATCAACTGATGCGATGAGGTACCTCTCCCTGCTTTCTTCTTCCTATTCGAAGCAGTGGGACGCTGTCGCGGGAGAGACTTTCCCCCAACCTACAACAAATTTCATGAATACAACATTAAAACTACGAATAATAATTAAAAATATGAAAATTATTAATAATAATTAAAAATTATAAAAATCAAACTTAAAATAATATTTTTAAGGAAAAATCGCACCCAATATGCGATTTTACCAAAAAATATCGCCGGTCACTGGCGATATTTTTCTGTAAAATCGCACATAAGGTGCTATTTTTTTGAAAACTATCGCAGGTAAACTGCGATATTTTTCAACAAATTCGCACCTTATGTGCGATTTCGCCGAAAAATATCGCACCTATTTGGCGATTTGATACAAAAATATCGCACAGATCTGTGATAATTTTTTTGAAAAAATCACCGAACAGGTGCGATAATTTCAAAAAATTTCTCAGATCGCCGGCATTGGCTAAACTATCTCCGGCGATCGGCGATATAGGCCAAAATTATCGCAAACCCTAGCCAATTTTTTTAAAAATTAAACAAAATTATATGATTTTTACCTGACCGTACAAACCTTTCCCCCTCCCGGGACCCCGTGGTGGTTGACCGCCGCCCGCTTCCATTTTGCGATTTTTTCAAAGTGTTTTGGATGGTTTGAGAGATTTTTGGAGAAAAAATCTGAAATGAAGGGTGAGTTTGTATGGTTTCTCAATCAAGTATATAAATAATCCGACAATATAAAAATCGCACCTAAAAAGCGATTTTTGTGTTAAAAATCGCTTGTAATTGGCGATTTTTTGAGTGCAAAATCGCCCCACTTATCCGATTTTAATGTCCAATATCGCACCCGGTTTGCGATTTATTCTTATGCTATCGGATTAGTGTGGCAATTTTTCAGCCCTTTATCGCACGTTGGTGGCGATTTTTGCCCTGTTTTTCGCAAATTTCGTGCTATTTTCTTCTTAATTATTGCAAAATACAAGCGATTTTTCATTGCAATTTCTAATTTTTGGTTTTTAAGGTCATTTTAGGTATCTCATCAATTTTTTTGTGCTATAAATAGTAAATTTGTGTTACAAATAGTTTTCCAGAATAAAAAAATGAAAACCAAAACCGCCCAATAATTGCAAACCAAAATCTGTTAATCGACCAAATAGCCCGAATAAACCAAATAACCTAAACCGATTGTCCCAAATCAGGTCGGTTTGTGCGGGTTATTCGGGTGAATCCGAATAGTGCTCACCCCTACCCACGATTTTTTTTAAAAATAACTCTTAAAACATGTTCAGGTTATTTTTTAAAAAGTGTACTAATTACTCATAATTTTTATGAAACAAATTTAAAAAACAACACATAATTTTGTCCAAACAAATTTTATAAATTTTTTTCACCCTTAAAATACTTAAAACCTTTTTATAGTTATTGTCCGAATGGAGCCCTAATGTTTTAAATTTGTATTTTGTTTTACTATATTTGTCTCCTAAAATTAGTTTAGCTTTTGTAATTAAACCTTTAAAATTAGACTTTTCGATATTTATACAATCTATCGTTTAATATATATATATATATAAAAATCATCCTAATATATTCAATCTAAAAATTTTGCCTTAATACATAGGATCCTAGCTAGGACATTAGTTCATGTGACTCATAATTTTGGTACCTCTATACGCTTTTGGTAGGGCTGGCAATTGCTGATACGACACGATTACCCGACACGAACACGACACGAAAAAAAGCGAGTTAGAGTTGAGATTTTTGACACGTATAATAAATGAGTCAGGTTTTGGTCGACACGTTTAAATAGCGGGTCGGGTTTGGGTCGACACGACGGGTTGGCGGATTGACACGTGAACCCGTTAAGAAAATATTTTTTAAAAAATTAAAGTTTATAACCTTAATAATTGAGGAAACTTCCAAATTCCCAAATAAAAAATTCAGCAGGACTTCCTATGGTCGTATTTTGTTATTTAAATTTTCTAATTGTAATTACCTTTAGATTTTATTTATTTTGGTTGGATTGAATTGGATTTTGGTTATATTAGAAAAATTTAAATTGATTAAATTTATGTTGATATCATGTATAAGAATGTTATGGTTAAATTTAAATTGATGGATTTGAATTTGATATATTTAAATTTTAGATGGTGTTATTATAAATAAACATGTATGTTTTAGTCTCCTTGACAAATTCAATCCCCTTTTTCTGTGACGAAAACTTGGACAGAAAAATCACCTATAAACAATTATAAACGGGTTATACGGGTCGACACGATTATAAACAGGTCGGGTTATGATTAGAATTTTTAACACGATTAATTAAATGAGTTGGATTTGAGTTGAGGGTTTCTCGACATGCCAACAAACCAATTCAAACACGATAATACGAACACGACACGAATTGTCAGCGCTAACTTTTGGACCACCGTACCCACATACTTAACTACTATGGTTAAGTAACTACTAAGATACGTTTGCTTCTTAAGAAATACTAAAAACAAAAGAAATTGGTGATGATACTCTTAACTGTCAAACAAAACCTTTCATATATAACGTCATTTGTGGGGTGGAATATTTTTATGCCTTAATGATTGATATGGTGAATTCTATGCACACAACTAATTTAATCAACCAAGTGGGATGCGAATGGAGTCTTGGGTGGATGGAACTTAGTTTTCAATTACTTATGACAAAAATTTCAAAAAGCATGAAAATGACAATACATGACTATACCCTATCTTTCACAATTCGTTCATAATTGTTATTTTCTGCCTTTTTTTAACTTGTCATGCACCCTTTTGGATTATTTTGTTTTTTATTTTTTATTTGTCTCCTTCTTTTTTAATTATTTTTTTATACGTAAAATGGTCCAAAGGTGGAGTTAAACTAAATAAAATAAAGGGCGAAATACCTTTTTCCTTTTTAGAAGACATATCAAAATATAACTCATTTAGTTTTAAGAAAATAAATAATTATTTTTACATATTTATTATTCTTAATTATTTAATTCACTTTATTATCAACATGCAAAATCTTCTCATGAAAACATCTTTACCAACCAATCTGGTCAAAAAAATCTTGTATTACCAAAATGATTAATTAAATATATAAAAAGAATTATAATTTAAATTGATAAAAATGTGCATAGAATGATTATTTTTTTAATATACATGTCTGGTAAAAAATAAGAACATAAGAACTAATTCATAATAATAAACATATTAGGTCTTGTCTATATTTTTATTAGTATAAATATTGGCATCCTATCTACAACTAAGAATGCGTATCTTACTTGCAAACTAGACATGCCAGCTCTTTCTTCAAATAATGCACTCTTCCCACATTCCAAATAAGAGATTCCATTTCTTCTTCTGCCTTGCTCTTGCCCTTACTTCTTCCTATTATCAAACAAAATATCCTCTTTATTAAATTATTTTAATACGTATTAAAAAAAAAACTCCATTATAATATTTATGCGTGCCTGACATCATACATTCCATTATCATAATTTGGTCTTCGCTTGTCTTCTCCAGTAGCTCAGGCCAACTCAAATTCGAAGTAAAGAAAAATTTCCCCCCTCTTCTTTCAATATATATAATCCATTTTTTGTTGTAAACAATTCCTCTAGTTTCTTTAATAATTCACAATTAAAAACTATAACGAATGGCTAATTGGAAATTGGAGATCCCATTAAAATTGTCTAATTTCTTCTTCATTATTATTATTATTTTCCAGGTCGGGTTTTGATTTCATTATTCGATTTGGCAATGAAAGTTTTTGATTTGCTGCTTCAGGATTTTTGAGGTCTTGGAGTAGTCTAAGGGCTGAAATTTTAGCCCTTGACTTTGTAACCTTAGCCTTAGATGCCTTTTAAAGATTCTCTGTTGTCTTTAATTCGCTCTATCTAATAGTTTCATTGTTACTCATTCAATTTAGGACGTTAAATTTTACAATTTTACGACATCGATTTCGGTCTTTTGATTATTAATAAAATGGCATTTCCCTGATTGTGCAGAAAAAAAAAAAAAAACTCACAAGGATGAGTAAATTTAGGCACATTTTAATATTTTGCATGTCACAATAAAATAAATGTAAGTTTAGCATTAATAAAAAGTTTAGGACATTCAAAATGTCTATCATAATAAGTCCTAATTCGACTAGTTATGAGTAGAGGAATTTCTGTTCTTGATTTTTGCTAGTGTAACACTTTTTGAGTAAATACAACCAAAATTCATTTTGAAAAGGCCAAATTGGTATTTTGGTCTCTTATAAATAGGGGTGTTGCTATTTTGGTCCCAAATAAAACTACGATTGCTGTTTTGGTCCATTATCAATTTTTTATTAGCGTTTTTAGTCCCTTTTTACGAACAAGTTTAGAAGATTACGGATTAACTCATTTGATCGCTAGTCAAACCTAATTTTTTCTTCAAAATGATTTGTACCATGATGTTTTCAATCCATTTTATGACTCGGTTCCTTATGAATGTTCAACCCATTTAGGGTTTCGGCTGTTATTTCGGATTGTGAGTCGATCTAAATGGGTTGAACATTCATGAAGAACAAAGTCATAAAATTGATTGAAAACATCATGGTATAAATCATTTTGAAGAAAAAATTAGGTTTGACTAGCGATCAAATGAGTTAATCCATAATCTTCTAAACTTTTTCGTAAAAAGGGACTAAAAACGCTAATAAAAAATTGATAAGGGACCAAAACAGCAATCGTAGTTTTATTTGGGACCAAAATAGCAACACTCCCATTTATAAGGGACCAAAATACCAATTCAGCCTTTTGAAAATAAGAAGGTTACATATCAAAATGGTAAAATAGTTCCTTAAAATCAATTTGTTTTCTTCTTTGCATTTTGAAATGAACGTTTCCTTGTATTAAATGTATTAAATACATTTTTTAGTATCTTACTTACGATTTTTTCAAATATTTTTTTTGATAAAATAGTGTCAATTGATAAAACTTGTTAATACCTCAATTATAAATGACAAGACAATTTCTTTCTAGCCTTTCTTTGGATTTCACGCTCCAAATATTTGTATGCTCACGCAATTTTTCATTACACTCAAATTACTGTAATTACCTTTAAGAACTGGCATGATCAGCTAAATTATTTTAATAGATCGTTACTAAATGATTTTCAGTAAATTATTGTGTATAAAATTATTCTTTTTAAAAAAAACTTAATTATGAAACACTTCCTACAATTTAATCAACATTAAAACGCGATCGTACGGTGGACTTTATCAATCAAACTGTCACATATCATCAAGAACAAACTCAACAATGCATCAAATTATTAAAAAAAAAAGAAAACAAATCATGTGTATTTATATTCAGTATTTCATACAACACAAAGCAAAGGTTAACATATATAAAAAAATTTGGAGTATAAGTTAACGTTTTAGAAAAAAAAAAAGAAAAAGAAAACCTAGCTAGTATGATTAATGATCATTGACTTTTCTTGGTGGTGCGATGAGAATTCTGAAGCAAGAGCATCTTCTTGAGGACCTTGATGAACACCACTATGCTTGGCCTTTTATTGATCGGTTTAGACAGCTTCAAAGAACGTACGCATCCAAAATTCACCATCCTCCCATCATCATGATCGCCATGAAAATTCCCAGAATCATCATTAATTCTTGAATTTCTTGATGAGAAATCTTCATAGTTGAAATCTTCCCACAACATATCCATTTTTTCTTGCACACAATCTTCATCATCATCACCACCAGCAGTCCTCCTCTTTGTCCCACATTCTATGAGTGAAAAACTCTTTCTTTGATGGGTAGCATTCGCCTTCTTCTTCCACAAGAAATCGAAGTCGTCGTCTTCATCATCGTTTTCTCTTTCTCTCTCTGGAGTACTTCTTCTTCTTTCATGGGTAGATGACGACGACGAAGATGATACAAGAGAAGTTTCGCGCCATAGCCGCGGTGACTCGATGAACCGCGGTGGGGTGTCGGTTGTGGTGGGGAAGCTGAAGTCTTCTTGTTGCGTGGCGGCCATGGCAAATATAAGCCAATTTGGTGGTTTCTGCAAAGAGCTTTGTGGTGCCAAGGAATTGAGGAGGTGGGGTTTGTTATGGAGGGGGATTTTTTTTTTTTTTTTTGCTCTCTCTTTTTCTCTTTACCGTGTGTGTGTGTGTGTGTGTGTGTGTGTGTGTGTGTGTGTGTTTGGTTGGTGGTTTTGTTTGTGTGAGAAATTTCAGTTGAACTGCTCCAGAGTTTGGGATGGAAATTGGTGACCAATTTTCTTGATTAATTGAAGAATTATTAGTTTGGTGGGGTCCATTTAATTGGTGGTGCGAATCATTTCCAGCTAGCTCAATAGGAAGTACTAGTTAATCCACCCCCCACCCCCACACCCCCCTCCCCCCCCCCCCCCCCCCCCTATTTCTTTTTTATCGTCTTAATTTAAATTAAAATATCTTTTATAATTTCTTTTCCTTTTTATAAAAGATATTTTTATCTAATTTTATAGACTATCGCCCCAAAAAGTGAAACGGTAACTACTAACCCCATAAAAATTTTGCCAAATTTGTGTCGCAACCCAAGATGGACAAAATACGTTTAAATTTCGAATAAAATGTTTACCCTTTTAATTAGTAGAACATATCAATAAGGGAAATCTAAAATTGGAATTTTAATTAATTTTTTATACCAATTTTAAAGATTTTAAAATTAACAAAATTACAAAAAAGAAAACTAGGAAGATAATATATATTGACAAGAGAAATGTAGTTAAATGGTTGACACTCCCTATTTAAAACTAATAAATTTTGCTTAAAAAAAATTAATAAGTTTTAAATTCGAATCACTTAGAATTATTATTTTTTTTTTAAAAAAAATGACAATGAGCTGCAACTTACAAATATTTTTTCCTTTAACCAAAAAGTCAAAGGTTTTTAAAAATTTTATGTAATTTTAAAAAACTTAATGACAAATTATGAATTTGTAATTCTTTTTCTCTTCTTTATTTCAAACATAAATTCAACTCAATATTTAAACACATGTTGGTAGGCGACATAAGAACAATAGCATCTTTTTAACTTGAGTTGAACCATTTTTTTTTTTCAATCAACTCGTTCTAAAATATTTTTAATTTTGAAATTTTTTTGTTAAGGAGATAAATGCTATATTATTATTAGTACACTTGATTTTGAATAGAAATTATACTATATAAATGTCCTTTATGATATTTTGACATTTAAACTATTGTAAAATGAAGTGATTAAAGAACAATTTGGATGGTTCATGATTGAAATCCTTGCAAGCGAGAAGTAACTTTTATACATACCATGTGGGCCCATTACGTTTTGGAGTGTATGTATGAAAACTCATGTGAAGATTTGATTGATTTTTGGAATTTTGATATTTTAGGAAAATGATATCTACTGTTTTACTATTTGAAAATTTCTTTTCGGATAGGAGTGTACTTATTTTAGAATTTATCCCTAACGGAGATTCTACCTGGAGTACGCAAATTATATGCTGTACTCTGGGTATATGTACTCACTTACTATAATTAGTAAATTTTTTATACTAAGTGTGTGATTTACTATTTTTAATATTTTTTATACACGCACTTATTTTTTTATTTTTTTTATTTTCCCGCTTCTGTATATATACATTCAAAACGTGGGGTTTGCCATTTTTTTAATTCAAAAACTTAACGAGATCGATAAAAAACTACTGAATTTTGCCGTGCTACTGAAATCTTTCTGCAAACATTCAATTCAAATTGTTGATTTTGTTTTTTATCAGTGTTAATAAGCGTACCGGAACGAAGAACAATGATGATAATCGGTTTTTTTTTTACTTTTTCTGTTCGCGATTGATGTTTATGTTGTGATTCCGCTTCTGTATTAATTATCGTTCTGATAGTTTTTTTAAGGATTGTTGAAGATAACGATCGGTTGTAGTTCATTTTTTCAGTCGTATGATTCGCTTTTGTGTTAATAGTTATATGATCGTTGTGTTTGGACGTGGCTTAAGTTATATAATAGACGTGTTCAGACGTATTTAGAGATGGCGCTCTTGAATAGTTTTTTTTTTTTTTTTTGAATTTTATACCTGATTTAAATGATGTTTGAAGACGTTGCGGATGTTATTATTGGACGTATTGAGACGTGGCGCTTTTATTATTTTTTTTAATTTTATACCAGATTCAAATGAATGTTTCAGGACGGTGCCGATGTTATTATTAAACGTATTGAGACGTGGCGCCTTTTTTATTGTTGTTTTATTTTGTGAATTTTTTTTGTATTTTTTCCCATATATGGAATCGTATTGTAAAACAATGGACGATGAATCAATGGATTCTTTCATGGGTCGTAAAGTTGGCAGCAAAGATGAGGCATACGATTTGTATAACAAGTATGCTTTCGAATTGGGTTTTAGTATTAGGAAGCATAAGTCTCGTAGTAATAAAGATGGGATATATTTGAAACAATTTGTATGTTGGAAGCAAGGTGAGAAGGATTATAAAAACAAGATTGAGGATGAGAGGAAGTATTCGAAGGTGGATGTTCGAACGAAATGTAAAGCCTTTATTGAATTTAGAAGAATTGATGATGGTATAGGGGAGGTGCAAAAGCATTTCCAAAAACACAATCACGAGATGTGCTTTGAACATCAGAGACACTTATTGCGTTCTAGTGGGAATATGCTGAAAGATTATCTGCCTGGGCCTACCCAGAAACTCACTTTCATGCTATGCATTCCAGAATCGGAATATCTGGCCAAGCCTAGAGACTAGCACAATCGCTATTTCAATCCTTGCTTGAAATAACATTGCACAGAATCTTGGTATGTACTTATTCGATTTATCACGCAACAAATAAATTCTTAACTAAAAGCGAAAACATAATAATTATCTATTGAAGCGTATACTCAGGTGATTCTCTTGTATGCCTCAAGACTTTGTTTGTATGTTGTGTGGGCAGCAATCTAGCGAGCAATTGATCAGCTAATCACCACAACTGGGTCGCCTGAAAAAATCCTGCAACCACCGTCCTTAGCGCGTGACTCACACGCGCCGCCTAGGACCTGAGAGAAACTGTTCCACACGCCGCCTGAAGTCCTCCCACACGCCACCAAAAGTCGGCCGGCCAATGGAGGAAAAACCGGGCAACCTTTGAGCTAAAAATCCGACTTTAAGAGAGATAAATTATTTCTCTCTCTTGGATTTTCTCTCTCTAGTTTTCTTGTCTTAAAAATTTATGAATTGTGTATTGTGGAATAGCTAATACCTTGTCTATATATAGAGTTACAAGAGAGACCCTAAGTTGGTTTAGGATTGGTCTTCCTAATGAGTTTAGGTGATTAATTAGTTTCCAAATCCAATTAGGTAACTAATCTAATAAAATAAACCAAATCCAAATTAGATTCCTAATCTCTAGGATTTCCTAATTCTAATTAAAACTTAAGACTTAATTAATTAATTAAATAATTCTACTTTGTTAATTTCTTAATTAACCCTTAGCAATAATTAATCAATTAATTAATTCTACCTATTCAATTAACCCATTACAAAATTAATCGTACCACTAACGGATTAATTTTGGCACTATCATCCTACACCAGAATTGCTTCCGGAACAACTTAATTAATTTATTCTTAATCTCCCCACATCAAAGATATAGTGCTCGTTAATTTATTAATTTACTGATAAATTAATTAATTAACTTCTTTAATTTCGATACTAGTACCACTCGACCTTTTTACTATACCGGACATAAGTCCACCGGTCGGGTTTAGTATAATAAAAATTACGAGCTCATCTCGGGAGCACCATCATCCCGGACTCAACGGTACATGGTTTCCTTTCGACAAGCAGCAGCACACAAAGTAACTAAACACGCGCACCCAACCCACCGAGACTATTGGCCACAATTGACCTCACCCATTGGCAGATCAAAGTACACTATGTCTAATCCTCATGTCCGCTCAAGTCTAGGGATTAAGAGATAGAATACCAAGAACGATTTGTCTATTAAATCAGTACAAGACAAAACATTCTAAATGGTCAAGTTCAATACATCCCGGGCATATCTATATGATTCAATCAGTTTAGACAAACTAATTATCCGAATCACATAATAACCTAAACCGACAGTTTGTCCAAAATTGTCTCGGTTACGAACCTCATTTATATACTATATCTTTCAACCAATGATGAGATCTACTGTGTCACATAAGACACCTCATCATCTAACTACATAATATAAGTGGACGAATAATGCACAACAAAATATAACCAAAACATTAATCGATATATTAACTGGGAAGATGTACAATACAAGCATAGTTTATGTATTCAACTCCAACAATATCCCACTAATACTTAAGCTGTGCTTTAAGTATTCCTCTACATTCAACTCCTATACACTCTGCTACTATATATCTAGAAAAACTGTCATGGCTCTCCTAAGTATCTGATCCCCATGCCCTCCACGTGAGCCTCAAAGACTTTTGAAGTCAATGTCTTCGTGAACGGATCTGCAAGGTTATCCTCTGATGCTATCTTAGCCACGACCACGCCTTCCCTCTTTACGACATCTCGTATCAGGTGGTACTTGCGCTGTATATGTTTACTCGCCTTGTAGGCTCGTGGTTTCTTCGAGTTTGCTACTGCACCGTTGTTATCACAATACACTGTGATAGACTTCTGCAAACCAGGAATCACATCTAAGTCCACTAGGAAGTTCTTAAGCCACACTACTTCCTTCGCTGCCTCTGATGCAGCAACATATTCAACCTCTATGGTAGAGTCTGTCACGCATTTCTGCTTGACACTCCACCAAACTATGGCTCCACCTCCCAGAGTAAACACATACCCTAAGGTAGACTTGCTCTTGTCCCTGTCGCGTTGGAAATCTGAATCTGTGTAACCTCGGGGTACCAGCTCAGGCGCCTGATACCAACACTTGGTCTCTCGTTCTGCACAAATACTTGAGAATACATTTTACTGCCTCCCAATGAGTTTTTCCAGGGTTACTCTGATATTTGCTTACAATGCCAATGGTATAACAGATATCAGGCCTCGTACATAATATGACATACATGAGACTTCCTACTGCAGAAGCATAAGTAACTGTCTTCATGGCCTCTATCTACTCAACAGTCTTGGGAGACTGTTCCTTAGAAAGATGCAATCCATGTCTGAAAGGTAGAAAACCTTTCTTGGAGTTCTACATGTGAAAACAGGCCAGAATTGTATCTATGTATGAAGCTTGGAAGAGCGTTAACGAACGTTTTCTACGATCTCGAATTATCTTGATCCCAAGGATATGTCCCGCTTCCCCTAAGTCATTCATATCAAACTGCTTGGTAAGCTATGACTTTACATCTGATAACACTTTCTTGTTGTTGCCCATCAATAGAATGTCATCTACATAAAGCACAAGAAACACCACCGAGTTTCCATCACGTCTGCGATACACACATTGCTCATCCAAACACTGAGTAAATTCGTATGACTGGATCACCTCATCAAACCGGATGTTCCAAGATTTAGATGCTTGCTTAAGTCCGTAAATAGACTTCTTAAGCCTGCAAACCTTATGCTCTTGGCCTTTTTTAAAGAATCCCTCTGGTTGCTGCATGAAGATGGTTTCCTCAAGACTTCCGTTAAGGAAAGATGTCTTGACATCCATCTGTCATATCTCATAATATAAATGAGTAGCTATGGCCAAGAGAATCCAGATCGACTTAAGCATGGCTACCGGGGAGAAGGTTTCTTCATAATCGATTCCCTCTTTCTGAGTATACCCCTTCGTCACCAGCCTAGCTTTAAAGGTTTCCACCTTTTTGTCAAGTCCTCTCTTACGTTTGTAAACCAACTTGCATCCAATAGGCTTAAACCCATCAGGCAGGTCCACAAGCTCCCAGACTTGATTGTGGTCCATTGACCCCATCTCTGATATCATTGCCTTACGCAAAGATTCTGCATCTTTATCTCAGAGAGCCTCATTGTAGTTCACTGGGTCAGGTTCAGGCGCACCTGGGACTAGGTCTGAGGCCTCTCCCAAGCCAATGAACCTGTCGGGCTATCTCAGAACCCTCCCACTACGACGAGGCACCACCTGTGTAGTTGCATCATCTGTGATATCTCGTGCAGTGTGTGGTGTATCTACTTGTGCTGGTGCATAAGAACTATTAGTTTGTCTTATAAGCTCTTATAGTACTATCTTACTCTTGGGCTTGTGATCTAGGACATAGTCTTCCTCTAAAAATCTAGCATTGGTACTACCCACCACCTTCTGATCTTTAGGACTATAAAACAGACCACCTTTCATTCCCCTAGGATATCCTACAAGCAGCATTAATTCAGTTCTCGCATCTAACTTAGCCGCATCTTCCTTAAGCACATGTGTTGGGCAATCCCAAATTCTGAGATGTCTTAGACTAGGCTTTCGCTTGTTCCACAACTCCACTAGGGTTGAAGGCACGGTTAAATGGTACAAGATTAAGAATATACATCGTTGTTTCTAAGGCATATCCTCAGAATGAACTTGGTAAATCACTATAGCTCATCTTCGATCTAACCATTTCCATAAGAGTTCAATTCTTTCTTTCTGCAACACCATTCTGCTGTGACGTGCCAGGTGCAGATAACTGAGATTGAATTCCGACCTCACTGAGGTATTCTCAAAATTCATGGGACAGGTACTCCCCACCACGATATGATCGTAGTATCTTGATACTCTTACCATGATGCTTCTCCACATCTGCCCGAAACTCTTTGAACTTGCCAAAACATTCGGACTTGTGGCACATTAGGTAAATGTACCCGTACCTAGAGTAATCATCAGTGAACGTCACGAAATACTCAAACCCACCTCGTGCCTAGACCGTCATTGGTCCACACAAGTCAGAATGAACCAACTCTAATACTTCTTTAGCTCTATAACCTTTCTCTTTAAAAGGTCTCTTGGTCATTTTACCTTTTAAGCAAGATTCACAGGTTGAATAACTGTCAATCTCTAATGAACCTAAAGGCCCTTCATTGACCAACCTTTGAATCCTACTAAGGTTTATATGACCTAGCCTGAGATGCCAAAGATAGGTTTGATTAAATTCAGAAGGTTTCTTCCTCTAATTAATGTTAGATAAAGAGCTATTTGTTTCTATATTTTGCACAACAGGGGAGTTAGAATTAACCACAAACAAATTATCTATCAATGAACCAGAACAAATAAGTTTGCCATTTCTTCTAATAACAACAGAATCATCAGAAAAAATAAACTTATAACCATTCTTTAAGAGTTTAGAAACCGAAATAAGGTTCTTTCTAAAACTCGGTACATAAAGACAATTAACTAACTCTAGCCTAGAATTTTCGAAATTTAGGCTGACTACTCCCACTACTTCTACTGACACTCTTGTAGTGTCGCCCAAGTAGATGTCTAGCTCGCCCTCTCTAAGCTTCCGGGTTGCTTGGAACCCTTGCAAAGAATTACAAACATGGTCAGTGGCACATGAATCCACACACCAAGTATATGTGGGAATCGCCGCTAAACATGTCTCAGTAATTAAGGCAGAAACTATCGTACGTTTAAGTTTTGGACAATCTGATTTCCAATGTCCCAACTTATTGCACTTGAAGCACTTATCTTTCGACTTCTTCTTTGTAATTTCTGGCTTAGGCATAATTCACGCCTTTTGAGCTATTCTCTCGAGCTTTCTCTTCTTCTTTCTAGCCTCAGACTCGGAAGAAGATTCTGAAGCTTTGACTGGGACTAAAGCTCGCTTCTTCTCTTGAAGAAGACTTTTAGCCGCCACCAACTCTGCAAAGAGCTCGGATGAAGTACACAACATCTTACTTATGTTGTAGTTCAACCGAAACTGCTCATAGCTTTGAGACAAGCTCCGGTGGACAATATCGACTTTGGTTTCACCATCGATTTTGCCTCCCACTACCTCAACCTCAACCTCGTTGATGTTACTAATCATATCAATGATATGATCTCTCACAGGAATGCTCTCAGCCGTCAGGACAATGTTCAAATTACGACTCCAATCAACACAGTTTGGACTAGTTAGTTTGTTGTTTTTCAATATAGTAGCTAAAGGGTTGAATGCCATATCGAAAAACTGTAAATTAAATAAACAGACAATGTTTCAGTGTTTAATCTAGAATTTCGAAAACAAGAAATTCTAACAATTATTGACTTCCCTCAAAACAATAATTTAAACCACTGACATCTTATCCACCGGGATTCTCGCAAGCCACGATAGTGTGGACGTTTACGCTAACCCACATTCGTTTGAGAAGAAACTAGTTCATTAACTACACCATCTGACCAAAAGATCTATTGATCAATGTAGGGCGCTTTCAGCCGTACAAATAAGCAACGTAACCTCGATGAGAGGAATACTACAAATCGTACACTAAGTGTGTACCATTACGTGACTTCTAAGCTTGTTACCTCAGGATAGTGCGCCTCAGATGGAGAGGGTATCGCATTTCTCCTAGTTAAACTTACTCTAGTCATCTTATTCAGAAATTCATAATCTATCGATCTTTTGATTGGACTCATCCGAATGGAGGAAGGCCCTAATGAAAGATTATCTGCCTGGGCCTAGCCAGAAACTCACTTTCGTGCTATGCATTCCAGAATCGGAATCTCTGGCCAGGCCTAGACGCTAGCACAATCGCTATTCCAACCCTTGCTTGAAATAACATTGCGGAGGATCTTGGTTTGTACTTATTCGATTTATCACGCAACAAATAAATTTTTAATTAAAAACGAAAACATAAGAATTACCTATTGAAGCGTTTACTCAGGTGATTCTCTTGTATGCCTCAAGACTTTGTTCGTATGTTGTGTGGGCAACAATATAATGAAAAATTGATCAGCTAATCACCACAATCCACTTGCTAGAAAAAATTCTGCAGCCCGTCGCCGCCTGAATTTCAACCGCCGCCACTGCCGGATTTCTCCTGCCACCGCCGCCTGCTGGAATTAGCCACCGACCGCCGCCTGGGACAATAATCGGCCGCCTGAGATTATGCTAGAGGGAGAAAAATGTTTTCTGTCACTAGAATTTCTCTCTCTAAGTTTTCTTGTCTTGAAAACTTATGAATTGTATGTCTTGAATAGCTAATCCCTTGTCTATATATAGAGTTACAAAAGAGACCCCAAGTTGGTTTAGGATTGGCCTTCCTACTGGGTTTCTGTTTCCTTCAATCCTGTTCCTGGACTGATTCACATCCAACTAAAACAGGGATTCACTTATCCCAATCCAGTTCCAGGTATGATTCACAACCAACTGATACAAGGATTCACTTATCCCAATCCAGTTCCTGGTATGATTTACAACCAAATAACACAAGGATTAATTAATTACTTAATTAATTAAATATACCTTCGTCAATAACCCAATACATAATTAATCGTACCACTAACAGATTAATTATGGCACTACCATCCTACACCAGAATTGCTTCCGGAACAACTTAATTAATTTATTCATAATCTCCCCATATCAAAGATTTAGTGCTCGTTAATATATTAATTTACTGATAAATTAATTAATTAACTTATTTAATTCTGAGTCTAGTACCACTCTACCTTTTTACTACCCCGGATATAAGTCCACCGGCCAGGTTTAGTATAATAAACATTACGAGCTCATCTCGGGAGGACCATCACCCCGGACGCACCGGTACATGGTTTTCTTTAAACAAGCAGCAGGACACCAAGTAACTAAACACGCGCACCCAACCTACCGAGACTATTGACCATAATTGACCTCACCCATTAGCAGATCGAAGTACACTATGTCTAATCCTTATGCCCGCTCGAGTCTAGGGATTAAGAGATAGAATACTAAGAACGATTTGTATATTAAATCATTACAAGACAAAACATTCTAAATGGTCAAGTTCAATACGCCCCAGACATATCTATATGATTCAATTAGTTTAGACAAACCAATTATCCGAATCACATAATAACCTAAACTGACAGTTTTTCCAAAACTGTCTCGGTTATGAACCTCATTTATATATTATGTCTTTCAACCAATGATGAGATCTACTATGTCACACAAGAAACCTCATCATCTAACTACATAATATAAATGGACAAATAATGCACAAAAAAATATAACCAAAACATAAATCGATATATTAATTGGGAAAATTTACAATACAAGCATAACTTATGTATTCAACTCCAATATTCACCCACTAATACTTAAGCTGTGCTTTAAGTATACATCTACATTCAACTCCTATACACTCTGCTACCATATATTTAGAAAAACTGTCATGGCTCTCCTAAGTATCTGATCCCCATGCCCTCCACGTGAGACTCAAAGACTTTTCAAGTCAATGTCTTTGTGAACAGATCTGCAAGGTTATCCTCTGATGCTATCTTAGCCACGACCATGTCTTCCCTCTTTATGATGTCTCGTATTAGGTGGTACTTGCGCTGTATATGTTTACTCGTCTTGTGGGCTCGTGGTTCCTTCGAGTTTGATACTGCACCATTGTTATCACAATACACTGTGATAGACTTCTGCAAACCAGGAATCACATCTAAGTTCACTAAGAAGTTCTTGAGCCACACTGCTTTATTCGCTGCCTCTGATGCAGCAAAGTATTCAGCCTCCATGGTAGAGGCCGCCGCGCATTTCTGCTTAACACTCTGCCAAACTATGGCTCCACCTCCCAGAGTAAACACATACCCTGAGGTAGGCTTGCTCTTGTCCCTGTCGCGTTGGAAATCTGAATTTGTGTAACGTCGGTGTACCAACTCTGGCGCCTGATAGACCAACACTTGGTCTCTCGTTCTGCGCAAATACTTGAGAATATATTTTACGGCCTCCCAATGAGCTTTACTGGGGTTACCCTTGTTGGAGTTCAATACATAAGCTATGCTTGTATTGTACTTTTTTCCAGTAATATATCGATTTATGTTTTGGTTATATCTTGTTGTGCATGATATGTCTATTTGTATTATGTAAGTAGATGATGAGGTGTCTTGTGTGACACAATAGATCTCATCATTGGTTGAAAGATATATAAATGAGGTTCGTAACTGAGACAGCTTTGGACAAACTGTCGGTTTAGGTTATTATGTGATTCGGATTATTGGTTTGTCTAAACTAATTGAATCATATAGATATGCCTGGGGCGTATTGAACTAGACCATTAAGAATGATTTGTCTTATACTGATTTAATAGACAAATCGTTCTTGGTATTCTATCTCTTAATCCCTAGACTCGAGCGGGCATGAGGATTAGACATAGTGTACTTTGATCTACCAAAGGGTGAGGTCAATTGTGGCCAATAATCTCGGTAGGTTGGGTGCGCATGTTTAGTTGCTTGGTGTGCTGCTGCTTGTCGAAAGGACCATATACCGGTACGTCCGGGGTGATGGTGCTCCCGAGATGAGCTCGTTATGTTTATTATACTAAATCCAGCTCGTGAACTTATGTCTGGTATAGTAAAAAGGCCGAGTGGTACTAGTCTCGGAATTAAAGAGGTTAATTAATTAATTTATCAGTAAATTAATATATTAATGAGCACTATATCTTTGATATGTGGAGATTATGAATATAATTTAATTAAGTTGTTCCGGAAGCAATTCTGGTGTAGGATGGTAGTGCCATAATTAATTCGTTAGTGGTACGATTAATTATGTATTGGGTTGTTAACAAAGGTAGATTTAATTAATTAAGTAATTAATTAATCCTTGTGTCAGTTGGTTGTGAATCATACCAGGAACTGATTTGGGATAAGTGAATCCCTGTATCAGTTGGTTGTGAATCATCCCAGGAACTGGTTTGGGATAAGTGGATCCCTATATCAGTTGGATGTGTTTCAGTCCAGGAACAGGATTGAAGGAAAACAGAATCCCAGTAGGAAGGCCAATCATAAACCAACTTGGGGTCTCTCTTGTAACTCTATATATAGACAAGGGATTAGCTATTCAAGACATACAATTCATAAGTTTTCAAGACAAGAAAACTAGAGAGAGAAAATTCTAGAGAGAGACATATTTTCTTCTCTCTCCAAGTCAAAATTTTTGAGCTTTTGTGCGTCTGGTTTTTCTCCTCTTTTGGCCAAATTTAAGCCTTTTTATACCTGCTGTGCGTGTAGCTTTCTCTCTCTCCGGGCAGTGCGTTTACAGTACGTGCCAAGTTCAGCGGTGCTGGAATTTTCTGGTAGGTGGATTGTGGTGATTAGCTGATCAATTGGTTTCTAGATCATTGCCCACACAACGTGAAATCAAAGTCTTGTGGCATACAAGAGAATCACCTAAGTGCACGCTTCAAAGGTATTTTTCTAAAGTTCCGCTTTTAATTAGAAATTTTTGTTGCGTGGTAAATCGAATAAGTGCGAACCCAGATCCTGTGCAATGTTATTTCAAAAGGGTTGGAATAGCATTGTGCTAGCGTCTAGGCCTGGCCAGAGATTCCGATTCTGGAATGCATAGCACGAAAGTGAGTTTCTGGCTAGGCCCGGGCAGATAATCTTTCAATTGGTATCAGAGCCTGGTTTTGGGTTTTGTGCTTGTTCGATTTATTACATGGTTTTATTTTGCAGGTGGTTAAGAAATCCCGACTATTATGGTTACGTTTGTATGGTTTTTAATTAAACTCCGGGACATGTCCGGATTTGATTTTATTATGAATGTTTGTAATAGTATAACCACGTGCTGGAAGCCCGTGGGATTAGATCAAATCTGTAGTAGGATTTTTTCTTTGTAATTTCGATTATTTAATTTTTCTAGAAAGTCTTGTAGTAGGAGAATTAATTTTTGTAATCGAAGGCGTTATGGTGGGCAACTTGAATTCATGGGTTTTGGGTCATCATTAATTCGTAAAAACGCAGGAAAACCCAGAACGAATTGCAAGAAAACCAAATAATGTGGGAAGAAGCGAATGAGGGATTGGCGGCAGGGGGCGGCGCCGGCGACTACCCGTCAGCAGCAGTCACCGTTGGCAACCGCCCAGAGCAGTGACGCTGCCGCGCGGTGTAGCAGGAGGCTGCGCCAATGTACGGCAGCAACAAGGTGGCAGCAGCGCGCGACCAGTGTGGGTAGGGCGCGCCGCGCGTGCTGCGAGCGTGCTCCCCGTTCTGGCTGCGTTTTGGCCCGTTTTTCCTCCAGTTTTCATTTTTTTTGAAGTTCAAGTCTCTCTCCATCGAGTGACGTGGCGGGACACGAGATCAAGGCAAAAGATGGAAGCGATTAAAACCATAATAGTCTAGAAATTTATTTTTTGTATTTATTTCCCATATTTATTGTTTTAATTTTTATGCTTTATTTTTATGATGTATTTTAGATGCATGATTTTAAAGCATGTTGGTTTTATGGTTGCATATAACTTAGGGTTAGTTAATTGCATGTTAAAACTGGAAAAACCCTCTATTTGGAAATTTAAGTGGGAGCGGGTTGGTTTAATATCCCCATAGCCACCATTATGAGTTCATATGCGATGTGGGTGGGCTTGCGCGTTGGCATTTGGGTCTTCCTCCATTCGGATGAGTCCAGCCCCAAGATCGCTAGATTATGAATTTCCGAGTAAGATGACTAGAGTAAGTTTAACTAGGAGAAATGTGACACCCTCTCCATCTGAGGCGCACTATCCTGAGGTAACAAACTCAGAAGTCACGTAATGGCATACACTTAGTGTACGATCTGCAGTATTCCTCCCAAGTGGTTATGCTGCTTATTTGTACGGCTGAAAGCACCGACTATTAGCTACATTGATCAATAGATCATTTGGTCAGATAGTGTAGTTAATGAACTTGGTTCTTCTTAAACGAATGTGGGTTAGCGTAAACGTCCACACTGCGTGGCTTGCAAGAATCCCGGTGAATGAGATGTTGGTGGATTATAATTATTGTTTTGAGGGAAGTCAATAATTAATAGAATTTCATGTTTTTCGAAATTCTAGGTTAATAACTGAAACATTGTCTGTTTGTTAATTTTACAGTTTTATTGATATGACATTCAACCCCTTAGCTGCTATTTTGATAGACAATAAATTAACTGAACCTAATTATGTCGATTGAAGTCGTAACTTGGACATTGTCCTTATGGCTGAGAGCACTCCTATGAGAGATCATGTTATTGACGTGATTAGTAACATCAACAAGGATGAGGTAGTAGGAGGCGAAATCGTTGGTGAAACCAAAGTAGATATTGCCTCAAAGCTATGAGCAGATTCGGTTGAACTACAACATAAGTAAGATGTTGAGTACTTCATCTGAGCTCTTGGCAGAGTTGGTGGTGGCTAAAAGTCTTCTTCAAGAGAAGAAGTGAGCTTTAGTCGCAGTCAAAGCTTTAGAATCTTCTTCTGAGCCTGAGGCTGGAAAGAAGAAGAGAAAGCTCAAGGGCGTAGCTAAAAAGGCACAAATTGCGCCTAAGCCAGATATTACAAAGAAGAAGTCGAAAGACAAGTGCTTCAAGTGCAATAAGGCTGGATATTTGAAATCGGATTGTCCAAAGCTTAAACGTACGATAGTTTCTGCCCTAATTACTGAGACATGTTTAGCGGTGATTCCCACAGATACTTGGTGCGTGGATTCAGGTGCCACTGACCATGTTTGTAATTCTTTGCAAGGGTTCCAAGTGATCTGGAATCTTAGAGAGGGCGAATTGGATATCTACTTCGGCGACACTACAAGAGTCTCAGTAGAAGCAGTGAGAGTAGTTACTCTGAATTTCGATAATTCTAGTTTAGAGTTAGTTAATTGTCTTTATATACCGAGTTTTAGAAAGAACCTTATTTTGGTTTCTAAACTCTTGAAGAACGGTTATAAGTTTGTTTTTCCTGATGAGTCTGTATTTATTATAAGAAATGGAAAACTTATTTGTTCTGGTTCATTGGCTGACAATTTGTTTGTGGTTAACTCTAATTCCCCTGTTGCGCAAAACATAGAAACAGATAGCTCTTTATCTAACATTAATAAGAGGAAGAAACCTTCTGAAATGAATCAAACCTATCTTTGGCATCTCAGGCTAGGTCATATAAACCTTGGTAGGATTCAGAGGTTGGTCAATGATGGACCTTTAGGTTCATTAGAGATTGACAGTTATGCAACCTGCGAATCTTGCTTGGAAGGTAAAATGACCAAGAGACCTTTTAAGGTAAAAGGTTATAGAGCTAAGGAAGTATTAGAGTTGATTCATTCTGACTTTTGTGGACCAATGATGGTCCAGGCATGAGGTGGGTTTGAGTATTTCGTGACGTTTACGGATGACTACTCAACGTACGGGTACATTTACCTAATGCGTCACAAGTCCGAATGTTTTGGCAAGTTCAAAGAGTTTCGAGCAGATGTGGAGAAGCAACATAGTAAGAGTATCAAGACACTGCGGTCAGATTGTGGTGGGGAGTACCTGTCCCATGAATTCCGAGAATACCTCAAAGAGGTCAGAATTCAGTCTCATTTGTCAGCACCTGGCACGCCACAGCAGAACGGTATAGCAGAAAGGAGGAATCGGACTCTCATGGAAATGGTTAGGACGATGATGAGCTATAGTGATTTGCCAAGTTCGTTCTGGGGATATGCCTTAGAAATGGCAATGTATATTCTTAACCTTATACCATCTAAAACCGTGCCTTCAAACCCCATTAGAGTTGTGGAATGGGCGCAAGCCCAGCCTAAGACATCTCAGAATTTAGGGTTACCCAGCATATGCTTAAGGCAGATACTACTAAGTTAGATGCGAGAACTGAATTAATGCTATTTGTAGGATATCCTAGGGGAACGAAAGGTGGTCTGTTTTATAGTCCTAAAGATCAGAAGGTGGTGGTTAGTACCAACGCTAGATTTTTGGAAGAGGACTATGTTTTAGACCACAAGCCCAAGAGTAAGATAGTACTAGAAGAGCTTAGACGACAAACTACTAATCCTGATGCACCTGCACAAGTAGATACACCACACATTACACAAGATATCACAGATGATGAGGCTACACAGGTGGTGCCTCGTCGTAGTAGGAGGGTTGTGAGATAGCCCGATAGGTTCATTGGCTTAGGAGAGGCCTCAGACCTAGTCCCAGGCGTGCCTGAACCTGACCCGGTTAACTACAATGAGGTTCTCCGTGATAAAGATGCAGAGTCTTTGCGTAAGGTAATGATATTCGAGATGGGGTTAATGGACCACAATCAAGTCTGGGAGCTGGTGGACCTGCCTGATGGGTTTAAACCCATTGGATGCAAGTGGGTCTACAAACGTAAGAGAGGACCTGACGGGAAGGTGGAAACCTTTAAAGCTAGGCTGATGGCGAAGGGGTATACTCAGAAAGAGGGAATCGATTATGAGGAAACCTACTCCCCGGTAACCATGCTTAAGTCGATCCGGATTCTCTTGGCCATAGCTGCTCATTTAGATTATGAGATTTGGCAGATGGATGTCAAGAAAGCTTTTCTAAACGGAAGTCTTAAGGAAACCATCTTTATGCAGCAACCAGAGGGATTCGTTGAAAAATGCCAAGAGCATAAGGTTTGCAGGCTTCAGAGGTCCATTTACGGACTTAAACAGGTGTCCAGATCTTGGAACATCCGGTTTGATAAGGTAATCCAGTTCTTTGGATTTACTCAGTGTCCGGATGAGCAATGTGTGTACCGCAGACGTGATGGAAACTCAGTGGTGTTTCTTGTGCTTTACGTAGATGACATTCTTTTGATTCACAATAACAAGAAAGTGTTATCAGACGTAAAGGCATGGCTGTCCAAGCAGTTTGATATGAAGGACTTAGAAGAAGCAGGACATATCATTGGGATCAAGATAATTCGAGATCGTAGGAAACGTTCGTTAACGCTCTCCCAAGCTTCGTACATAGATACGATTCTGGCCCGTTTTAACATGCAGAACTCCAAGAAAGTTTTTCTACCTTTCAGACATAGAGTGTATCTATCTAAGGAACAGTCCCCTAAGACTGTTAAGGAGATAGAGGCTAAGAAGACAGTTCCTTATGCTTCGGCAGTAGGAAGTCTCATATATGCCATGTGGTATACGAGGCCTGATATCTGTTATGCCATTGGCATGGCAAGCAAATATCAGAGTAACCCTAGGAAAACTCATTGGGAGGCAGTAAAATGCATTCTCAAGTATTTGTGCAGAACGAGGGACCAAGTTCTAGTCTATCAGGCGCCTGAGCTGGTACCCCGAGGTTACACAGATTCAGATTTCCAAGGTGACAAGGACAAGAGCAAGTCTACCTCAGGGTATGTGTTTACTCTGGGAGGTGGAGCCATAGTTTGGCGGAGTGTCAAGCAGAAATGCGTGGCGGACTCTACCATGGAGGCTGAGTACGTTACCGCATCAGAGGCAACAAAAGAAGTAGTATGGCTCAAGAACTTCCTAGTGGACTTATATGTGATTCCTGGTTTGCAGAAGTCTTATCACGATTTATTGTGATAAGAACGGTGCAGTAGCAAACTCGAAGGAACCACGAGCCTACAAGGCGAGTAAACATATACAGCGCAAGTACCACCTGATACGAGACATCGTAAGGAGGGAAGACGTGGTCGTGGCTAAGATAGCATCAGAGGATAACATTGCAGATCCGTTCACGAAGACATTGACTTCGAAAGTCTTTGAGGCTCACGTGGAGGGCATGGGAATCAAATACTTATGAGAGCCATGACAGTTTTTCTAGATATATAGCAGCAGAATGTATAGGAGTTGTATGTAGTTGTATACTCAAAGCACAGCTTAAGTATTAGTGGGAGATTGTTGGAGTTGAATACATAAGCTATGCTTGTATTGTACTTTTTCCCAGTAATATATCGATTTATGTTTTGATTATATCTTGTTGTGCATGATATGTCCATTTGTATTATGTAAGTAGATGATGAGGTGTCTTGTATGACACAGTAGATCTCATCATTGGTTGAAAGACATAATGTATAAATGAGGTTCATAACCGAGACAGCTTTGGACAAACTGTCGGTTTAGGTTTTTATGTGATTCAGATAATTGGTTTGTCTAAACTAATTTAATCATATAGATATGCCCGGGGCGTATTGAACTAGACCATTAAGAATGATTTGTCTTGTACTGATTTAATAGACAAATTATTCTTGGTATTCTATCTCTTAATCCCTAGACTCGAGCGGGCATGAGGATTAGACATAGTATACTTTGATTTGCCAAAGGGTGAGGTCAATTGTGGCCAATAATCTCGGTAGGTTGGGTGCGCGAGTTTAGTTGCTTGGTGTGCTGCTGCTTATCGAAAGAAAACCATGTACCGGTACGTCCGGGGTGATGGTGCTCCCGAGATGAGCTCGTTATGTTTATTATACTAAACCCAGCTGGTGGACTTATGTCCGGTATAGTAAAAAGGTCGAGTGGTATTAGTCTCGGAATTAAAGAGGTTAACTAATTAATTTATCAGTAAATTAATATATTAACGAGCACTATATCTTTGATGTGGGGAGATTTTGAATATAATTTAATTAAGTTGTTCCGGAGCAATTCTAGTGTAGGATGGTAATGCCATAATTAATCCGTTAGTGGTACGATTAATTATGTATTGGGTTATTGACAAAAGTAGATTTAGTTAATTAAGTAATTTATTAATCCTTGTGTCAGTTGGTTGTGAATCATAACAGGAACTGGTTTAGGATAAGTGAATCCCTGTATCAGTTGGTTGTGAATCATACCAGGAACTGGTTTGGGATAATTGGATCCCTGTATCAGTTGGATGTGTTTCAGTCCAGGAACAGGATTGAAGGAAAACAGAATCCCAGTAGGAAGGCCAATCCTAAACCAACTTAGGGTCTCTCTTGTAACTTTATATATAGACAAGGTATTAGCTGTTCAAGACATACAATTCATAAGTTTTCAAGACAAGAAATCTAGAAAGATAAAATTCTAGAGAGAGAATATTTTCTTCTCTCTCCAAGTAAAATTTTTTGAGCTTTTGTGCTGCTGGTTTTTCTCCTCTTTTGGCCGAAATTCAGGCCTTTTTATACCATCTATGCGTGTAGCTTTTTCTCTCTCCGGGTGGTGCGTTTACAGTACGTATCAGGTGCAGCGGTGCTGGAATTTTCTGGCGGGTGGATTGTGGTGATTAGCTGATCAATTGGTTTCTGGATCGTTGCCTACACAACATGAAATCAAAGTCTTGAGGCATACAAGAGAATCACCTAAGTGCACGCTTCAAAGGTATTTTTCTAATGTTCCGCTTTCAATTAGAAATTTTTGTTGCGTGGTAAATCGAATAAGTGCGAACCCAGATCTTGTGCAATGTTATTTCAAAATGGTTGGAATAGCATTGTACTAGCGTCTAGGCCTGGCCAGAGATTCCAATTCTGGAATGCATAGCACGAAAGTGAGTTTCTGGCTAGGCCTAGGCAGATAATCTTTCAACCCTGATATCTGCTTACAAAGCCAACGGCATAACAGATATCAGGCCTCGTACACAACATGACATACATGAGACTTCCTACTGCAGAAGCATAAGGAACTGTCTAAATGGTCTCTTTCTCCTCAACAGTCTTAGGAGACTGTTCTTTAAACAGATGCACTCTGTGTCTGAAAGGTAGAAAACCTTTCCTGGAGTTCTGCATGTTAAAACAGGCCAGAATCGTATCTATGTATGAAACTTGGGAGAGTGTTAACGAACATTTCCTACGATCTCGAATTATCTTGATCCCTAGGATATGTCCCGCTTCCCCTAAGTCCTTCATATCAAACTGCATAGACAACCATGCCTTTATGTCTGATAACACTTTCTTGTTGTTGCCAATCAATAGAATGTCATCTACATAAAGCAGAAGAAACACCACTGAGTTTCCATCACATGTGCGGTACACACATCGCTCATTCGGATACTAAGTAAATCCGTAGGACTGAATTACCTCATCAAACTGGATATTCCAATATCTGTATACCTGCTTAAGTCCATAAATGGACCTCTTAAGCTTGCATACCTTATGCTCTTGGCCTTTTTCAACGAATCCCTCTGGTTGCTACATGAAGATAGTTTTCTCAAGACTTCCATTTAGAAAAGCTGTCTTGACATCCATCTGCCATATCTCATAATCTAAATGAGCAGCTATGGCCAAGAGAATCCATATCGACTTAAGCATAGCTATTGGGGAGAAGGGTTCCTCATAATCGATTCCCTCTTTCTGAGTATACCACTTCGCCAAAAGCCTAGATTTAAAGGTTTTCACATTTTCGTCAGGTCATCTCTTACGTTTGTAGACCCACTGACATCCAATGGGCTTAAACCCATCAGGCAGGTCCACAAGCTCCCAGACTTGATTGTGGTCCATTGACCCCATCTCGGATATCATTGCCTTACGCCAAGATTCTGCATATTTATCTCAGAGAGCCTCATTTTAGTTTACTGGGTCAGGTTCAGGCGCGCCTGGGACTAGATTTGAGGTCTCTCCCACGGCAATAAACCTATTGGGTTGTCTAACAACCCTCTCACTACGATGAGGCACCACGTGTGTAGGAGCATCATCTGTGATATCTTGTGCAGTGTGTGGGGTATCTACTTGTGCTGGTGCATCAGGATTATCAGTTTGTCTCCTAAGTTCTTCTAGTACTATCTTGCTCTTGGGCTTGTGATCTAGGATATAGTTTTCCTCTAAAAATCTAGCGTTGGTACTAACCACCATCTTTTGATCTTTAGGACTATAAAACAGACCACCTTTCGTTCTCCTAGGATATCCTATAAACAACATTAATTCTGTTCTTGCATCGAACTTAGCCGCATCTGCCTTAAGCACATGTGCTGGGTAACCCCAAACTCTGAGATGTCTTAGACTGGGCTTGCGCCCGTTCCACTACTCTACTGGGGTTGAAGGCACGGTTTTAGATGTTACAAGATTAAGAATATACATCGCTGTTTCTAAGGCATATCCCCATAACGCACTTGGAAAATCACTATAGCTCATCATCGACCTAACCATTTCTATGAGAATTCGATTCTTTCTTTCTGCTACACCGTTCTGCTGTGGCGTGCCAGGTGCAGACAACTGAGACTGAATTCCGACCTCACTGAGGTATTCTCGAAATTCGTGGGACAGGTACTCCCCACCATGATCTGATCGCAGTATCTTGATACTCTTACCATGATGCTTTTCCACATCTGCCTGAAGCTCTTTGAACTTGCCAAAGCACTCAGTCTTGTAACGCATTAGGTAAATGTACCCGTACCTTGAGTAGTCATCCGTGAACGTCACGAAATACTCAAACCCACCTCGTGCTTGGACTGACATTGGTCCACACAAGGCAGAATGAATCAACTCTAGTACTTATTTGGCTCTATAACCTTTTGCTTTAAAAGGTCTCTTGGTCATCTTACCCTCCAAGCAAGATTCGCATGTCGAATAACTGTCAATCTCTAATGAACCTAAAGGTCCAGCATTGACCAACCTCTGAATCCTACTAAGGTTTATATGACCTAGCCTGAGATGCCAAAGATAGGTTTGATTCATTTTTGAAGGTTTCTTCCTCTTATTAATGTTAGATAAAGAGTTATCTATTTCTATATTTTACAAAAGAGGGGAGCTAGAATTAAACACAAACAAATTGTCAGCCAATGAACCAGAACAAATAAGTTTACCATTTCTTCTAATAATTTCAGAATCATCAAAAAAAAAAAAAACTTATAACCGTTCTTTAAGAGTTTAGAAACCAAAATAAGGTTCTTTTTAAAACTCTGTACATAAAGACAATTAACTAACTCTAAACTAGAATTCTCGAAATTCAGAGTAACTACTCCCCCTGCTTCCACTAACACTCTTGTAGTGTCGCCCAAGTAGATATCTAGCTCGTCCTCTCTAAGCTTCCGGGTCACTTGGAACCCTTCCAAAGAATTACAAACATGATCAGTGGCACATGAATCCACACACCAAATATCTGCGGGAATCGCCGCTAAACATGTTTCAGTAATTAAGGCAGAAACTATCGTAACTATAAGCTTTGGACAATCAGATTTCCAATGTCCCTTCTTATTGTACTTGAAGCACTTGTCTTTAGACTTGTTCTTTGCAATATCTGGCTTAGGCGCAATTCGCGCCTTTTGAGCATTCCCTCGAGCTTCTCTTCTTCTTTCTAGCCTCAGGCTCAGAAGAAGATTCTGAAGCTTTGACTGCGACTAAAGCTCGCTGCTTCTCTTGAAGAAGACTTTTAGCCGCCACCAACTCTGCCAAGAGCTCGGATGAAGTACACAACATCTTACTTATGTTGTAGTTCAACCGAAACTGCTCATAGCTTTGAGGCAAATTCTGGAGGACAATATCGACTTTGGTTTCACCATCGATTTCACCTCCCACTACCTCAACCTCGTTGATGTTACTAATCATGTCAATGACATGATCTCTCACAGGAGTGCTCTCAGTCGTCAGACAATGTCCAAATTACGACTCCAATCGACATAGTTTGGACTAATTAATTTGTTATTTTTCAATATAGTAGCTAAGGGGTTGAATGCCATATCGAATACAGTAATTAAATAGACAACGTTTTAGTTATCTAATCTAGAATTTCGAAACAAAGGGAATTCTAACAATTATCGACTTGCCTTAAAAGAATAATTTTAATCCACCAACATCTCATCCACCTGGATTCTCGCAAGCCACGATAGTGTGGACATTTACGATAACCCACATTCGTTTGAGAAAAACCAAGTTCATTAACTACACTATCGGACCATATGATCTATTGATCAATGTAGCTAATAGTCGGTGCTTTCTGCCGTACAAATAAGCAGCGTAACCTCGATGGGAGGAATACTGCAGATCATACACTAAGTGTGTGCCATTACGTGACTTCTGAGTTTGTTACCTCAGGATAGTGCGCCTCAGATTGAGAGGGTATCATATTTCTCCTAGTTAAACTTACTCTAGTCATCTTACTCAGAAATTTATAATCTAGCGATCTCGTGGTTGGACTCATCCGAATGGAGGAAGGCCCTAATGCCAACGCGAAAGTCCACCCACATCGCATATGAACTCGTAATGGTGGCTGTGGGGATATTAAACCAACCTGCTCCCACTTAGATTTCTACATTGAGGGTTTTTCTGATTTTAACATGCAATTAACTAACCCTAAGTTATATGCAAACATAAAACCAGTCGTGCTTTAAAATCATGCATCTAAAATACAACATAAAAATTAAAGCACAAAATTAAAAAATCACAAATACGGGAAATAAATACGAAAAATAAATTTCCCGATTATCATGGTTTTTAATTACTTCCATCTTCTGCCTTGATCTCTTGTCCCGCCACGTCACTCGATGGATTGAGTCTTGAACTTCAAAAAAATGAAATCTGGAAGAAAAATGGGCCAAAACGCACCCTTAATGGGCCGCGCGCGCGGCCCAGCAGCACGCAGTAGTTGCTGCGCTGGACGGCGGCAGCTGCACCGCTGCTGGCCAGCGGCTATTAACGGCGCCGCTGTCCACCTCCGATCCCTCATTCGCTTTTTCCCACGCTATTTGGTCTTTTTGCAATTCGTTCTGGGTTTTCCTGGGTTTCTACGAATTAACGATATCCCAAAACCCACGAATTCAAGTTGCCCACCATAACGCCTTCGATTACAAAAAATTAATTCTCCTACTACAAGACTTTCTAGGAAAATTAAAGAATCGAAATTAGATAGAAAAAATCCTATTACAGATTTGATCAAATCCAACACGGCTTCCAACACGTGGTTATACTATTACAAACATTCATAATATAATCAAATCCAGACATGTCCCGGAGTTTAATTAAAACCCATACAAATGTATCCATAATAGTTGAGATTTCTTAACCACTTGTAAATAAAACCATGTAATAAATCGAACAAGCACAAAACCCAAAAACCAGGCTCTAATACCAATTGAAAGATCATCTGCCCGGACCTAGCCAGAAACTCACTTTCGTGCTATGCATTCCAGAATCAGAATCTCTGGCCAGGCCTAGACGCTAGCACAATGGCTATTCCAACCCTTGCTTGAAATAACATAGCGCAGGATCTTGGTTTGTACTTATTCAATTTATCACGCAACAAATAAATTCTTAATTAAAAGTGGAAACATAAGAATTACCTATTAAAGCGTTTACTCAGGTGATTATCTTGTATGCCTAAAGACTTTGTTCGTATGTTGTGTGGGCAACAATCTAACGAATAATTGATCAGCTAATTACCACAACTGGGTCGTCTGAAAAAATCCTGCAACCACCGTCCTTAGCGCGTGACTCACACGCACCGCCTAGGACCTGAGAAAAATTGCCCCACACACCGCCTGAAGTCCTCCCACACGCCACCAAAAGTCGGCCGGCCAAAGCAGAAAAAACTGGGCAGCCTTTGAGCTAAAAATACGACTTTAAGAGTGATAAATTATTTCTCTCTCTAGGATTTTCTCTCTCTAGTTTTCTTGTCTTGAAAACTTATGAATTGTGTATTGTGGAATAGCTAATCCCTTGTCTATATATAGAGTTACAAGAGAGAACCCAAGTTGGTTTAGGATTTGTCTTCATAATGGGTTTAGGTAATTAATTAGTTTCCAAATCCAATTAGGTAAATAATCTAATAGGATAAACCAAATCCAAATTAGATTCCTAATATCTTGGATTTCCTAATTCTAATTGAAAGTTAAGACATAATTAATTAATTAAATAATTCCACTTTGTTAATTACTTAATTAACCCTTAGAAATTATTAATCAATTAATTAATTCTACCTATTCAATTAATCCATTACAAAATTAATCGTACCACTAACGGATTAATTTTGGCACTACCATTCTACACTAGAATTGCTTCCGGAACAACTTAATTAATTTATTCTTAATCTCCCCACATCAAAGATATAGTGCTCGTTAACTTATTAATTTATTGATAAATTAATTAATTAACTTCTTTAATTCTGAGACTAGTACCACTCGACCTTTTTACTATACCGGACATAAGTCCACCGGCCAGGTTTAGTATAATAAACATTACGAGCTCATCTCGGGAGCACATCACCCCGGACGCACCGGTACATGGTTTCCTTTCGACAAGCAGCAGCACACAAAGTAACTAAACACGCGCACCCAATCCACGGAGACTATTGGCCACAATTGACCTCACCCATTGGCAGATCAAAGTACACTATGTCTAATCCTCATGCCCGCTCAAGTCTAGGGATCAAGAGATAGAATACCAAGAACGATTTGTCTATTAAATCAGTACAAGACAAAACATTCTACATGATCAAGTTCAAAACCGCTCCCACTTAGATTTTCAAATTGAGGGTTTTTCTGGTTTTAACATGCAATTAACTTACCCTAAGTTATATGCAAACATAAACCATCATGCTTTAAAATCATGCATCTAAAATACAACATAAAAATTAAAGCACAAAAATTAAAACTATAAATACGGGAAATAAATGCAAAAAAAAATTTCCTGACTATCATGGTTTTAATCGCTTCCATCTTCTGCCTTGATCTCGCGTCTCACCACGAAACTCGATGGATTGAGTCTTGATCTTCAAAAAAACGAAACCTGGAGGAAAAACAGGCCAAAACGCAACCCAAAGAGGCCGCGCGCGGCCCAACAGCGCGCAGCAAGTCGCGTCTGCTACTGCACACTGGCGTAGTAAATCTTCTGCGCCTTGCAGTAGAGGTGCTGCCTAGCCCGGCGGTTGCCGGCGACTGCTCCCGCCAACGAGTCATCACCGGCGTCGCCCCTTGTCTCTGATCCCTCCATTGCTTCTTCTACACTATTAGGTCTTCTTGCAACTCGTTCTGGGTTTTCCTGGTTTTCTACGAATTAACGATAACCAAAACCCACGAATTCAAGTTGCCCACCATAACGCCTTCGATTACAAAATTAATTCTCCTACTACAAGGCTATCTAGGAAAATTAATAATCAAAAATTACATAGAAAAAATCCTATTACATATTTGATCTAATCCAACACGGCTTCCAGTACGTGGTTATACTATTACAAACCTTCATAATAAAATCAAATCCGGACATGTCCCAGAGTTTAATTAAAACACATACAAACGTAACCATAATAGCCGGGATTTCTTAACCACCTGCAAATAAAACCATGTAATATATCGAACAAGTACAAAACCCAAAACCAGGCTTTGATACCAATTGAAAGATTATCTGTCCGGGCCTAGCCAAAAACTCACTTTCGTGTTATGCATTCCAGAATCGGAATCTCTGGCCAAGCCTAGATGCTAGCACAATCGCTATTCCAATCCTTGCTTGAAATAACATTGCACAGGATATTGGTATGTACTTATTCGCTTTATTAGGCAACAAATAAATTCTTAATTAAAAGCGAAAACATAAGAATTATCTATTGAAGCGTATACTCATGTGATTCTCTTGTATGCCTCAAGACTTTGCTTGTATGTTGTGTGGGCAGCAATCTAACGAGCAATTGATCAGCTAATCACCACAACTGGGTCGTCTGAAAAAATCCTGCAACCACCGTCCGCCTAGGACCTGAGAGAAATTGCCCCACACACCGCCTGAAGTCCTCCCACATGCCACCAAAAGTCGGCTGGCCAAAGCAGAAAAAACTGGGCAGCCTTTGAGCTAAAAATGCGACTTTAAGAGAGATAAATTATTTCTCTCTCTTGGATTTTCTCTCTCTAGTTTTCTTGTCTTGAAAACTTATGAATTGTGTATTGTGGAATAGCTAATCCCTTGTCTATATATAGAGTTACAAGAGAGACCCCAAGTTGGTTTATGATTTGTCTTCGTAATGGGTTTAGGTAATTAATTAGTTTCCAAATCCAATTAGGTAAATAGTCTAATAGGATAAACCAAATCCAAATTAGATTCCTAATCTCTTGGATTTCCTAATTCTAATTGAAACTTAAGACTTAATTAATTAATTAAATAATTTCACTTTGTTAATTACTTAATTAACACTTAGAAATAATTAATCAATTAATTAATTCTACCTATTCAATTAACCCATTACAAAATTAATCGTACCACTAATGGATTAATTTTGGCACTACCATTCTACACCAGAATATCTTCCGGAACAACTTAATTAATTTATTCTTAATCTCCCCACATCAAAGATATAGTGCTCGTTAATTTATTAATTTATTGATAAATTAATTAATTAACTTCTTTAATTCTGAAACTAGTACCACTCGACCTTTTTACTATACCGGACATAAGTCCATCGGCCAGGTTTAGTATAATAAACATTACGAGATCTCAGGAGCACCATCACCCCAGACGCACCGGTACATGGTTTCCTTTCGACAAGCAGCAGCACACGAAGTAACTAAACACGCGCACCCAACCCACGGAGACTATTGGCCACAATTGACCTCACCCATTGGCAGATCAAAGTACACTATGTCTAATCCTCATGCCCGCTCAAGTCTAGGGATCAAGAGATAGAATACCAAGAATGATTTGTCTGTTAAATCAGTACAAGACAAAACATTCTAAATGGTCAAGTTCAATACACCCCGGGAATATCTATATGATTCAATCAGTTTAGACAAACTAATTATCCAAATCACATAATAACCTAAATCGACAGTTTGTCTAAAACAGTCTCGGTTATGAACCTCATTTATATATTATGTCTTTCAACCAATGATGAGACAACTGTGTCATACAAGACACCTCATCATCTAACTACATAATATAAGTGGACGAATAATGCACAACAAAATATAACCAAAACATTAATCGATATATTAACTGAAAAAATGTACAATACAAGCATAGCTTATGTATTCAACTCCAACATATGCCTTCTTCTTCTGTTGATTATTTGAAGAATTTGAAGGATACTGGTATTCATGTTTCAGATGGGTACAGAGTATTGTGCAAAGAGGTACTTGACTTTACATACTATTTTTGTAAACGTTTTTGGGCGTGGCATAATATTATAACAGACTTTTCTGGACGTGGCACATATTATAACAGTTTTTTTTTTTTTTTTTGGAACAGGTTGGTGGACCATCTCAAGTAGGTTTTACTTCAGAAGATGTTTATAATCATATTGAAATTGAGAAGAAGAAGACTATTGATGGTTGTGATGCAAATACGCTCTTTGAGATTTTGAATAAAATGTCAAGTGATGAACAGGATTTTTATTTTGACTTTGATTTGGACAGTGATTCGTCATTGTGTAACTTGTGTTGGCGTGATGGACAAATGAAGGTGAATTACAAGATATTTGGAGATTTGGTTGTTCATGAGACAACTTATAAGACAAACACGTATGGTTTAATTTGTGGACCATTTGTTGGGATGGACAATCACAGCATTAATGTTATGTTTGGACTTGGTTTCATAAAGAATGAGAAGGTTGAATCATTTAATTGGTTGTTTAAGTCATTTTTTAGGTCCATGGATGGTCAAGCACCTATTACTTTGATGACGAATCAAGCATTTTCGATGGTAGCTGCTATAAAGGATGTATTTCCTACAACTCGTCATAGGTTGTGCCTTTGGCATATAAGTGAGAACTCCTGGAAAAACATACCTTTATTGCATGGGCAGACAGGGTTTTCTAAATTGTTTCAACGCCTTCTTTAAAGTGTTGTTAGCTAGGAAGAGTTTCAGCATGTTTGGAATATGTAAGGATGTTGTTGTTGTGTATTTTTTTAATGTATGTGGACGTGGCATTAGTATTAATACAGAATTTTCTGGACGTGGCGTAAGTATTTAAAGAATTTTCTGGACGTGGCGTTAGTATTAATGTAGAATTGTCTGGACGTGGCGTTAGCATTAATGTAGAATTTTCTGGACGTGGCGATAGTATTATACAGAATTTTCTGGACGTGGCGTTAGTATTAATTATTTTATTTATTATTTTTTTTGTTGTTTACAGCATGGTTGATGAATATGAATGCGCAATGTGACGTGGTTGAATGATCTCTATGAGATTCGGGAGAATTGGTGTCCTGCATTTAACAAAGATTACTTTTCAGGAGGGGCTCTCTTATCTCAAAGGAGTGAGTTAACAAACAATGCGATTTCAAGGCTGCTAACAAAAACATCATCACTTTGCGATTTTTACCATTATTTTGTAGATGTGGTGAATGACTGGAGGAATAGTCAAAATGAAGAAGACTACAGGTGTCATCAAGGGAATGTGGATTTGTTTGTTCCGAGACATTCTATGTTAATGCAAGCTTATGAATTTTACACAATTAATGCATATCGTAAGTTTGAGACTCAATTTAAAGAGATGAATGTTTACGATTATGAGAAGATTTTTGAAGATGACAGTTAATTCAATATAATGTGTGGTGGGATGGAGTAGATACTTTCTATCATGTTGTGCTGTTTGATAAGGTGAGCCATTGGATAGAATGCAGCTGCAAATATTTCAATGAAGTTGGGATATTATGCGGTCATTCCCTTCGTGTTTTTAACCTGAATTGTGTTAAGGTATATATTTTTTTTTGGTTCAGTTTGTTTTTTTTTTTTGACGTGACGATTGTGTTTATGGACGTGGCGCTAGTTTTTTCCTAGACATATCTTGACGTGGCAAATGTGAAACTTGTTGTTTTATTAATTTTTTATTACTTTGTTTTTATAGATACTACCTGATAATTTTTGTTGGTTCAGTTTGTTTTGTTTTTTGTTTTTTTTGGTGGACTTGGCGATTGTGTTTATGGACGTGGCTCTAGTCTTTTTATGGACGTAGCTGGACGTGGCGACTATGTGAAACTTTTTTTTTTATTAATTCTGTATTATTTTGTTTTTATAGATACTACCAGATAGGTGTATTTTGCAAAGGTGGTCTAAGTGACATATGGCCGTCAGATTCAGTTTCACATTTCTTGTCCTAGAAATGAAGGAGATTACGTTTACTGTTATGTTTGGAGACATGAAGCCAGCAAGAAGTATTTGAGATTTATTCAATTATGTCAGTTGAGTTCTGTTGCTCGTGGCATTATAGATGATAAATTCAATGATCTTAGAGATTGTATTGCTGAATTAGCTGGTATTAGATTGGAAGGAGGAGGTGAAGATGTGGATGATGATGATGGTACAGATGAAGAAGTTAGAGATCCTAAAGGAACGAGACCCAAAGGTGTTCGAAACGTACGACCGAAAAGTAAAATAGAAAAAAAAAAGAAATATTTCAAGGGGTAGGAAAAAAAAAAAGATGAGAGTTTGTAGAATATTGAGATTTTTACATTGATTTTAGATTATTGTAATTAATATTTTGATTTGAGAAACTGGGAATGAATTTTTATGTGTTTTTGTTATGATTTTTTTTAGACGTGACTGGATGTAGTGGGATGCTGTAAGCAACATGAGTTATTTTTTGATATTAGTTGTTTAATTTGGTTTTCTTATTAGGCGTAATGGGACGTAGTGGGACGTAGTCTTTAGTTTTTGAGACGTTGTAGAGATATATGAGTTTTTTTTTTATATTAGTTGTTTAATTTTTGTTTTCTTATTAGATGTGTCGGGACGTAGTTGTTAGTTTTTGAGACGTTGTAGAGTTTACAGCATATTAAAAAGATGCATCATATTAAAATAGAGAGATTAAAACAAAAGAGGCATCATTATATTAAACTTTTGAATACAAATTAATATACATCATTATTGCTTTTTACGCTAGAGGATTCGTGATTGTCTTCAACAAGATTGCAAGAGTTGTCACCAATATATTGTGGCAGTATTACCATTTCATCAGTATGGTGATCTAGGATTCCAGTCATGTCACACGTCCCTTACTATGCTTGGGTAAAGGATACTGGATGTCCAATTCAATCCAACTTGTTCCATGAATTCTTTGATGATGCTGCCCCAATTGATATTCATTTCTGACATTGCTGTAATTAACAGTTGGAGCATGAATGTCTTTGTGACTTCTCCTGCAGCCACATTGAAACGGAGGAACTTGTAGAGAGTCCTTGCCATATGGTTCATATCTTCCAATCGGATTGTCCAAAAATCGTTTGGAATCTAAAAGTTGTCTTTTAAGATTCTTTGGACTTGTTCCGTTGTTGGAATAAAATGGAAGATATTATCATATGACAATCCGGCCCCTTTGTTCCTCAAGTTCAAGTGCCAGTTGATGGCTCTTGTTGATATTCTAAAGCGAAATCCCCTCACTTAATTGTATTTAACCTAACCTTATTGTGTAGAGCATGATAAAAATCAAGTACAAACGTTCTGGTGGTTCATCAGTATGAGTCCAACCCAACCCATTCTTACTAGAAAGGTTATAAGTTGGGATTGTGGTTCTACATCTAGCATATGCTTCATTGGCATATGATCAAGTGGGCTTCTTGGTGGCATTTGTGGTTGGGGGTCTTGGAGTTCTTCGAAGTAGTTCATGGTAGGAAGGATGAAGAGATTTGCCATCGTAACGAGGAAGAGAAGGTTTGAGTTTTCTTATTTTTGAAATGGAAGATTAAAAGCAGATGAAGAGATTTGCTTATTTTGCGAAGTGAATGTTAAACCATGTTTAGAAGTTGTTTTATAGGAGAATTTTTAGATAGAATTATTATTTGAAGAAGTTGGACGGTTTTATATATTGTAATGAAGATATGCATGGAGTCACATTTTTAACTGATAGAATTGATGAATGGAAGGTTTTTATTCGGTTGAAGGGATAGATAATCGATGCAGTTAATACATTAATGAAAGATGTGACTATTTGTTTTCAGGATGTATCAGGACATTGCGGTAGTGTTTACAGACGTGTCGGGACATGTTGAGATATTGTAATGATTTTGGACAAAACGGGATGTGGTGACTATGTTAACAGACGTATCGGGACGTTGTAGGCTTACTGTTGACAAACTCTATATACTTTGAAATAAAAACGTGATTTTATTAGTAAAGCAGTATACAAAATGTGTTAATTAATTAAGATATTTAAGAAATTATTATAAGAAAAAAATTATATATATATTTAATGTATTTACAAACGTATTGGGACGTGGCTAATGTATTTACAGACGTGTGAGGACGTGGTAGGCTATCTACTTTCCCCTACCCCTAGGCTTTTGGTTTTGTTGTGCCTTTGGTGCTTGTGGCTTCACCTCAATTGCTTGATATTCTTCATTTTCTCCATCATCTTCCTTTGGAGGAGGCAAAGATTCTTGTGGCATGGTGGATAAGGTATGATAGTTCTCCTTGTAATACTCCAGTGCGTTTTGCTTGACCTCATCCTTGAGCATGTTTGATGGAGACATGAGGACGTTGTATGCATACTTGGCTCTTAGTGTCATCATTATGTTTTTGTCCACCTTAGCCTCCATCAGGAGATTATCATAATCCAGTTCCATCTGCCCTCCATGCATCTCCATGTGCCTGATTGTGAACACAACATCAGTTTAAGTAAATAAATACTAGCTACCAAGTCAAGATACGTAGAGAATAAGTAATATTACCTGATGCAGTATACACCGCAATCGTTCTTGTTTGTTTCATCTTGCCATTTTGCAGTAGGGAATAGTATATCTATACCTTTCATCTCTTTGTATTTGGGGTTTTCACTTGATTGTTCCAATAGTATTGAAAGGAACATTTGTAGCACTTCCTTTGGCAATTTTTGATTAGGATTTGGAGGTAAGTTGTTGATTACCATTGCTACTTTAAATGCAAAATTGATCACAAGCAAGGTGAAGTGCTTGTGGTCCAAGAGAGGGAAAAAAATCTGGTAGTGAATAAGAAAAAAATTAGTTTATGTTAATGAATTGAATGTTAATGAATGGTTTTGTAAATGTACTTACAATGTCGGCATTGATACCATCCAAGGTTCTGTGGTTTCGTGCAAGTTCTTCAATCATCCAGTCACGAAACAATTTTTTTTGTTTTTCTTTTGAAGAAATTTTGAATATTCCTTCGCCAGTCCAAATTGTCTGCAATGAATTGAGATTGTAAATGCACACCACGTCCTAAATAGAAGTACCAATTTAAATGTTGTTATCGAAAATCTTGTTGTGAAGAAGAACCTTTTATAATTAGTATGGTCTCTTTTTTTCCCAGGAAAACATCTGATGTAGTTTATGTGGTTGCACCATGCATCTACCATACTGTTAGATAGCCACTTATTCTTTGACATGTTGTGGAAGTCTAATCTAGTCAGGCCCAGGGATCCATAGTTGTAAAGTGTTTACCTGCATTGATATTAGAGTTAGTAAGACATAGTTAGTAAGACTTACTTGGACGTGGCGAATATGTACACAGACGTGGTGTGTGTAAGTGTGTACAGTCTAATGACTATGACTATGTATTGTATCAAATTATTCAAATATTAAAGTTGAATGTACTTACCCAGATTTGTAAGGGATATCTCTTTTTGTATCCTCTATAAGGAATGCAAAGTTTGTTATGATTTCCTCTTTTTTAGAAAGCTTTAGATCTGGCATTTCCTTCTTTGGAGGCTTCATGTAGCAATAGAATGGACTCCTCAGTGCCAATGGAAGTTTGATTTGGCGATGCTTTGGATTTGGCTTTATGTCTGCTATTTCCAGAGGATTGTCTTCTTCATCCATGATGATTCTGTAGACATTTAAAATATACTACGTTTAGACACGTCTATTTATGTCTACCCTATCAGTAATAATATTATAATACAAGTAAATGAATGATAGTATTACTAACTTTCTGATTTCGTCCTCTGTTTGTGACTGAGAAGCATCATATTCCTTTTCAAGGTTTCATGGCATTGGCATTGGCATTTGCTTCTTTGGAGTAGTTAAGTCTTTGCCCAGGTTGAAGCTTGGCATAGAATCTTTAAATTCTTGAAACCTCTTGTTCAGGAGATTGTTTGTCTCCTGTTGTTGTTTTTCAATATTTTTAATCTGAGTCAGGATTGCAGCAATGTTGTTGTTTTCTTGTTGAATTTGACTATGTGGCGTCTCATATGCTGCAAACTTCTTCTCCATCTCTTGTTTAAGGATCTTATCCACTTGATTCGGTATTGCAGGAGTAAGTTCTTGACTCAGATTGGTTGTTGTTATGTTTGTATCAGCAAACTTTTTGTTGAGTTCTTCTTGTTGAGTTTTTCTTGTTGCTTCTGGAACATCTTTTCAACTTGACTCAACATTGGTGCAAAAAATTCAGTGGCAGCTTGACTTTGTACAATTTGATCTTGTTCATCTTGTACTTTTTCTTTCTTCTCATTGTTGAACAGATTTTCCATTTGGTTGCACATCATATGAAGCATCATCAATGCTGGATTATCTTGGATTTCTTTGGTATCTTCCACAAGTTGGATAATGTTGGTCTATCCTTTAGATAATCTATTCAATTCTTGATTTAGGCTTCTGATCTTTGCTTCAACAGGCTGTACACAATCAAATATAAACAACACAGGAGTAAGTGTATTTTAATTAATACCTGTCATGTCTGTGTACACACTCGCCACGTCTGTGTACACAGTCATCACGTCCAACTACGTCTAGTAAATATTTAAGATAAATTGTGTTTGGATTTTAAAATTTACCTGATCTTCCATCTCTGGCATTTCTTTATCTCTGATCTCGGCATCATCATAATCATCAGGCTGTAAAATATCAAATTTGTTAGCGAATAATATCTAACACGTCTGTATATATAGCCACCACGTCCCAATACGTCTAAAATGAGTAATAAGAGTAAGTATTATTTTTTGATTTTGAATATTACCTGATGTTGGTATTCAGGTTCCTTCTGTTTTTGTTGGTCTCCATGTTGCTTATTGTGGTGATGTTGTTCTTCTTGCTGCTCTCCAGGTTGTTGTTCTTTTTGTACATCTTCTCTTGAAATTATTTTTGCTTTTCCAAAACTTCCCAACCTTTTAATCTCCTTTGTCTCTCTGTTGTTATATTTTTCTATGTCCCAATAGGAGAGTAGAGTGGTGTTTGTTGGACGTAGGGCATCACCTGCAAGTCTGACTCTGTTCAGATAGAGTAGCTTTAGAAAAATGAAAAAGTTATAGTTAGCTAAGTCTAAAAAAATGATGATGTGAAGTGGACAACGTTTGAAATACTTACCACAAAGAAGGGGAGTGATCCTCTAAACAAGGATCTCTTTTCCTTCCAAAGCTCTACTGATTCTTTCAAACCTCTGATTGTGAACTCGCACCAGTTCATATTTATGATGTCATTGACATTTTTTATGCTCTTCAGTATTGCTTGTCGACAACTAAGGTCCTGGAAAACCTAAAGCAGAGTTGTTGCCATGTAGATTGTGAAGTCAATCTTGAAGTTATCATTGGCATATTCTCTGTTTGCCTTTATATGTGCTGCAATTTGTGTGGTGGTTGGTTTTCTTGGTTTCCCAGTTGTCTTGTTAATTGTTCCTGGATGCCTTGAATGGAAGTTGTTTATGTCATTCTTGTATTCTTCATTGTTTTCTTCAAAATGTGTGTATTCTTCAACCCTAATACCACCAAGTGGTATTCCGAACACATGATGGACATATTCTTCTTCTATTTTCAAACTTCCACTTTGCATTCTGATTGACATGCTTGAGAGATCAAAACACTGCAAGAGATGTTCTCCTAAAGAACATGGGACTTGGTTTAGATTTACATCCAGCAATGATCCCAGTCCAATCTCTCTTTCTGCCTCTCTTTGAACCTCGGACAACACTCTCGTCAGTTTGTACATTCCAGCAGTTGTTGTCCTTGTTTGGAATTTAATCTGTTCTTCTTCTTCTTCTTCTTCATGTTCATAAAATGAATAAATAAATGTTAGACCACATACAAAGTCCTCATATGTCATGAAAAAGGCTACAACGTCCGAACACGTCTATACACGTCCTCATACCTGATTCAACTCTCTGTCTTTTTGTTGATTTTTTCTGGTGTATTCTTTTTTGTTGCTGTTTTTTTGGCTTTCTGTTTCTTTCTCTGTTGTAGTTCATCTCTTCTGATTCAGTTTTATCTCTTGGTCTCTTTGTTGGCTTTTTTGTTGGTGGTTTTTTGGCTACAGGTTGTTTTTGTGTTAGTTGTTTTTGGTTTTGGATTGCTGTTTTTGAGGTTTCTGTTTGTGTTTTTCAGGTTCGAAGATGTGTAGTGTTGTTGCATCAACAAGGGTTACTAGATCTTGTTCAGAAAGTTTAGGGTTTGGGCTGGCTGTTCTTTTTTTCAGCAAATATTGGTTTAGTGGTATTTGTGATTAATCTTCACTTTGTGTGGGAGACACATGCTGGCTTGGTGAGGCAGAATCATCTTCTAATGCTGATGGTGTGACAAAATCATCATCACTATCATCTAACACAAGTTTTCTGTTTGGTTTTGTTTTGTTAACCATCCTCCATTGAACATGGGAAATAACCATCAGAAAAAAAAAAAAAAAGGAAACAGACGTGCAACGTCCACTATAATAGGTACCACGTCCCAATACGTTAGAAAAAATAATAGCGCCACATCCAAAAACATACACAAAAAATTTATTATTCTTTCACAAATACATATAGCAAAGACATTGTTTATCTACTAAATTCCATAACATATACTACAACGTCCAGTATCACAAGTACAAAGTTAATTTTTTCATAAAAAATTGGCAAACAGAAGCGCAACATCCACTATAGTAGGTACCACGTCCAGACACGTCCCCAAAACCAATAGCGCCACGTCCGAAAACACACACAAACAATTTATTATTTTTTCACAAATAAAAACAGCAAACACAATGTTTTTCTACTAAATAACTTTACATATACTGCAACGTCCACTATCACAAACACATTTTTAGTTTTGTTCAAAAAAAGGCAAACAGAAGCGCAACATCCACTATAGTAGGTACCACGTCTTGATACGTCCAAAAAAAATAGCGCCACGTCCGAAAACACAGACATAATTATAATTTCAGAACAAACACAGATAAAAAACACAATGAAACGTCTAGTAAACACGAATATATCATATTTAATAGTAATAGAGCAGTATTTGAAGGGTAATACACGATTATAGCATCATAATATTGAACCAAAATCAAACGCAGCAAATACGCGAAAATAGGGTTTCAGAAATCCATTAATTGCAGTAAAATATAGTTCATAGTTTACGATGTAGTAGTTTTTGTGACGTATTACCTATTTTTTTGCTTGAATGTTATTTTTTCGGAGTTGAAGAACGAAGTTCTGATGAACGTAGATGAATGTAGCCGGACGTAGTCGGTCTGGATTGAACGTGTTCTCGTGTTTTTTTGGTCTTTTTCGTCGAAAATTTCGTCAGAAACGTAGTTTGTATGGATTTTTTGAAAATAAGTAGGGTTTGATCGATTGCTGTTACGGAAGTTTTTGAGCGGAATGAAGTTTTTTTTGAAAAAGGTAACTGCATCAGCAAGTGGGTTTTGAGGGGCTATTGGTGACGGGACGCGCGCATGAAAGTTGCTGGCTAGTAGTGAGACTGGTATATGTACACTAGGTACATGTACCCTTGGTATAGGGTATAATTTCTGCCTTGAGTAAACTCTTAAAGTAGGAAAATCTATTCGTATAGTCTTCTGTGTGTTTAGTGCGTGACTCTAAATTATCACTCTTTTTTTTTTCAAATTAAATCATATTCCACTAAAAAATATATTTCATAATATTTTCAAGTTATACCAGATGTATTGTTTAGTTAAATTTGATATATTTTCATACTTTAAAAAGTTATGTATTTTGTATTTTTATATAATATTTAATGTATTATTATGTGCAAATTATACTATATACCCTAAGTATATATACCTATTACTATATTTTTATTTTTATTCTAAATATAGAAACAAATATCAACACGCCTCTTTTTTTTTTTTTTTGGGTTGCTGCAGCGACTTATATTAACACTAACAACGCGTATAAGAAGTTATTTTTTAAAAAACAAACCATAGCAACCTAGTGAATATCTTATGGCACAGATGAATTGATTTTTCAAAATTCAATTATTCAGATCATTGATTCAGATTTTGCAGCGACGTTTATAAAGGTATTGAAACGAAGAGCAATTGTTCATCGTGATCATCATTTTTCTTTTGTTTGTGATCGATGTTTTGAATGTGTTCTGTTGAATTTGGTTGTTAAATCGACATTCTAAAAGATTTCTGCAAATTTTGGAAGAGATATGAGTACAGGTGAGCTTTCGATCGTGTAATTATCTTGTTTTCTAGAAATAAATTGATGTTGTTTGGCGTTAGAATTGATGTATATTTCGTTTTGGTGGTGATGTATAATATTATGATGTATTCGGAGGCATAATTTGACGTAACTATAATGTGTTGGAGTAGAATACATAAGCTATGCTTGTATTATACAGTTTCCCAGTTTAATATATCGATTTGTGTTTCAGTCATATTTTGTTGTGCATGTTTATGTCCATTTATATTATGTAAGTAGATGATGAGGTGTCTGGTGCGACACAGTAGATCTCATCATTGGTTGAAAGACATAATATATAAATGAGGTTCGTAACCGACACAGCTTTGGACAAACTGTCGGTCTAGGTTATTATGTGATTCAGATAATTAGTTTGTCTAAACTAATTGAATCATATAAATATGCCCGGGGCATATTGAACTTGACTCTTAGGAATGATTTGTCTTGTACTGATTTAATAGACAAATCGATCCTTGTATTCTATCTCTAAATCCCTAGACTCGAGTGGGCATGAGGATTAGACATAGTGTACTTTGATCTGCCAATGGATGAGGTCAAATGTGGCCAATAGTCTCGGTGGGTTGGGTGCGCGTGTTTAGTTACTTGGTGTGCTACTGCTGGTCGAAAGGAAACCATGTACCGGTGCGTCCGGGGTGATGGTGCTCCCGAGATGAGCTCGAAATGTTTATTATACTAAACCCGGCCGGTGGACTTATGTCCGGTGTAGTAAAAAGGTCGAGTGGTACTAGTCTCGGAATTAAAGAAATTGATGAATTAATTTATCAGTAAATTAATGAATTAACGAGCACTATATCTTTGATGTGGGGAGATTATGAAAATAATTTAATTAAGTTGTTCCGGAAGCAATTCTGGTGTAGGTTGGTAGTGCCATAATTAATCCGTTAGTGGTACGATTAATTATGTACTGGGTTGTTGACAAAGGTAGATTTAATTAATTTAGAAATTAATTAATCCTTATGTCAGTTGGTTGTGAATCATCCCAGGAACTGGTTTGGGATAAGTGAATCCCTGTGTCAGTTGGGAGTGATTCATCCCAGGAACTGGATTGGGATAAGTGAATCCCTGTGACAGTTGGGAGTGTATCAGACCAGGAACAGGATTGAAGGAAACAGAATCTGTATCAGTCCAGAAATAGGATTGAAGGAAAACAGAAACCCAGTAGGAAGACCAATCCTATTCCAACTTGGAGTCTCTCTTGTAACTCTATAAATAGACAAGGGATCAGCCATTCAGAATATACAATTACACAATTAATCCACACGAATTCTAGAGAGAGAAAACGTTTCTCTCTCCAAGTCGAATTTTCAAGAAAGTGTGCGGCTGGTTTTTGGGTTTCTAGTGTCTGAAATTTTGGCCTTGGTCTATACCAGCTGCGCGTAGCTTTCTCTCTCTGCGGGCGGTGCTTTTATAGTACGTGCCAGGTGCTGCGGGGCTGGAGTTTTCTAGCAGGTGGATTGTGGTGAGTAGCTGATCAATTGACTTCTAGTTCGTTGCCCACACAACGTGAAGTCATAGCCTTGAGGCATACAAGAGAATCACCAAGTGCACGCTTCAAAGGTACTTTTCTAAGATTCCGCTTTAATAGAAATTTTTGTTGCGTGGTAAATCGAGCAAGTGCAAACCCAGATCCTACCAAAATCTTTCAATTGGTATCAGAGCCTGGTTTAGGGGGTTCTGTGCTTGTTCGATTTATTACATGGTTTTATTTGCAGGTGGTTTAGAATCCCGACTATTATGGTTACGTTTATATGGTTTTTAATTAAACTCCGGGACATGTCCGGATTTAATTTTATTATGAATGTTTGTAATAGTATAACCACGTGCTGGGAGCCGTGTAGGATTAGATTAAATCTGTAGTAGGATTTATTTTATGTAATTTCGAATATTTAATTTTCCTAGAATGCCTTGTAGTAGGAAAATTGTTTTTTATGTAATCGAAGGCGTTATGGTGGGCGACTTGGATTCGTGGGTTTTGTGTTATCATGAATTTGAAGAAACCCAGGAAAACCCAGAACGAATTGCAAGAAGACCAAATAGCGTGGGAAAAAGCGAAGAAAGAGTTGGCAGCAGGATGCGACGCCGGCAACGATCGCCGGCAGCAAAAACGCCACCGGCAGCAAAAGGAGGGCAGCAGCAGGCAGCAACAGCACGCAGCAGTTGCTGCGCGCAGTAGTTGCTGTGCGCTGCTGCTGCAGGCGCGCAGGCGCCCAGGCCCGCGCGCGCACGGCCCGTGCGGGCCGTGCGGGCGCACGGGCGCAGCGCCGTGCGAACAGGGCCCGTGCGGGCCGTGCGCACGCGCGCGAGCGCTGGGACGCACGCACGGCCCGTGCGGGCTGTTCGGGCTGTTTTTGGCCCGTTTTTCCTCCAGTTTTCGTTTTTTGAAATTCAAGACTCTCTCCATCGAGTGACGTGACGGGACACGAGATCAAGGCAGAAGATGGAAGCAATTAAAACCATAATAGTCGGGGAATTTATTTTTTCGAATTTATTTCCCGTATTTATTGTTTTAATTTTTATGCTTTATTTTTATGCTGTATTTTAGATGCATGAATTAAAACATGTCTGGTTTTATGGTTGCACATAACTTAGGTTAGTTAATTGCATGTTAAAACCGGAAAAACCCTCAATTTTGAAATCTAAGTGGGAGCGGGTTGTGTTATATCCCCATGGCCACCATTACGGGTTCATATGCGATATGGGTGGGCTTGCGCGTTGGCATTAGGGCCTTCCTCCATTCGGATGAGTCCAGCCCCGAGATCGCTAGACTATGAGCTTCTGAGTAAGATGACTAGAGCGAGTTTAACTAGGAGAAATGCGACACCCTCTCCATCTGAGGCGCACTATCCTGAGCTAACAAACTCAGAAGTCACGTAATGGCATACACTTAGTGTACGATCTGTAGTATTCCTCCCGCGAGGTTACGCTGCTTACTTGTATGGCTGAAAGCACCGACTATTAGCTACATTGATCAAAAGATCGTTGGTCAGATAGTGTAGTTAATGAACTTGGTTCTTCTCAAACGAATGTGGGTTAGCGTAAACGTCCACACTGCGTGGCTTGCGAGAATCCCGGTGGATGAGATGTTGGTGGATTAATATTATTGTTTTGAGGGAAATCAATAATTAAATTGAATTTTCATGTTTTCGAAAATTCTAGCATATATAACTGAAACACTGTTTGTTTACTTTCCAGTTTAAATCGATATGGCATTCAATCCTTTAGCTGCTATTTTGAAAAACAACAATTTAACTGGAACTAATAATGTCGATGGAAGTCGTAACTTGGACATTGTCCTTAGGGCTGAGAGCGGTCCTGTGAGAGATCGTGTCATTAACATGATTAGTAACATCAACAAGGTTGAGGTAGTGGGAGGCGAAATCGTTGGTGAAACCAAAGCCGATATTGTCCTCCAGAGCTTGCCTCATAGCTCTGAGCGGATTCGGTTGAACTACAACATAAGTAAGATGTTGTGGAGTTCATCCGAGCTCTTGGCAGAGTTGATGGCGCCTCAAAGTTATGAGCGGATTCGGTTGAACTACAACATAAGTAAGATGTTGTGGAGTTCATCCGAGCTCTTGGCAGAGTTGATGGCGGCTAAAAGTCATCTTCAAGAGAAGAAGCGAGCTTTAGTCGCAGTCGAAGCTTTAGAATCTTCTTCTGAGCCTGAGGCTGGAAAGAAGAAGAGAAAGCTCGAGGGAGTAGCTAAAAAGGCACAAATTGTGCCTAAGCCAGATATTGCAAAGAAGAAGTCGAAAGACAAGTGCTTCAAGTGCAATAAGACGGGATATTGGAAAGCGGATTGTCCAAAGCTTATAAGTACGATAAATTATGCCTTAATTACTGAGACATGTTTAGCGGCGATTCCCACAGATACTTGGTGTGTGGATTCAGGTGCCACTGACCATGTTTGTAATTCTTTGCAAGGGTTCCAAGTAACCCAGAAGCTTAGAGCAGGCGAATTGGATATCTACTTGGGTGACACTACAAGAGTGTCAGTAAAAGCAGCGGGAGTAGTTAAGTTGAATTTTGAAAATTCTAGCTTGGAGTTAGTTAATTGTCTTTATGTACCGAGTTTTAGAAAGAACTTGATTTTGGTTTCTAAACTCTTGAAGAACGGGTATAAGTTTATTTTTTCTGATGACTGTGTTTTTATTAGAATAAATGGAAAACTTATTTGTTCTGGTTCATTGGCGGACAATTTGTTTGTGGTTAACTTTAACTCCCCTGTTGTGCAAAACATAGAGATAGATAGCTCAGAATCTAACATTAATAAGAGGAAAAAACCTTCTAAAATGAATCAAACCTATCTTTGGCATCTAAGGCTAGGTCATATAAACCTTAGTAGGATTCAGAGGTTGGTCAATGATGGACCTTTGGGTTCATTAGATATTGACAGTTATGCAACCTGCGAATCTTGCTTGGAAGGTAAGATGACCAAGAGACCTTTTAAAGAAAAAGGCTATAGAGCTAAAGAAGTATTAGAGTTGATTCATTCTGACTTGTGTGGACCTATGACGGTCCAGGTACGAGGGGGATATGAGTATTTCGTGACATTCACGGATGATTACTCTAGGTACGGATACATTTACCTAATGCGCCACAAGTCCGAATGTTTTGGCAAGTTCAAAGAGTTTCGGGCAGATGTGGAGAAGCATCATGGTAAGAGTATCAAGACACTGCGTTCAGATCATGGTGGGGAGTACCTGTCCCATGAATTTTGAGATTACCTCACTGAGGTAGGAATTCAGTCTCAGTTGTCTGCACCTGGCACGCCACAGCAAAATGGTGTAGCAGAAAGGAGGAACCGAACTCTTATGGAAATGGTTAGGTCCATGATGAGCTATAGTGATTTGCCAAGTTCGTTCTGGGGATATGCCTTGGAAATGGCAATGTATATTCTTAATCATGTACCATCTAAAACCGTGCATTCAACCCCAGTAGAGTTGTGGAACGGGCGGAAGCCTGTCTAAGACATCTCAGAATTTGGGGCTGCCCAGCACATGTGCTTAAGGCAGATACGGCTAAGTTAGATGCAAGAACAGAATTAATGCTGTTTGTAGGATATCCTAGGGGAACGAAAGGTGGTCTATTCTATAGTCCTAAAGATCAGAAGGTGGTGGTCAGTACCAACGCTAGATTTTTAGAAGAGGACTATGTCTTAGACCACAAACCCAAGAGTAAGATAGTACTAGAAGAGCTTAGACGACAAACTACTAATCCTGATGCACCAGCACAAGTAGATACACCACACACTGCACATGAGATCACAGATGATGCGCCTACACAGGCGGTGCCTCGTCGTAGTGGGAGGGTTGTGAGACAGCCCAACAGGTCCGTTGGCGTGGGAGAGGCTTCAGACCTAGTCCCAGGTATGCCTGAACCTGACCTAGTTAACTACAATGAGGCACTTTGAGATAAAGATGCAGAATCTTGGCGTAAGGCAATGATATCCGAGATGGGGTCAATGGACCACAATCAAGTCTGGGAGCTTGTGGACCTGCCTAATGGGTTTAAGCCCATTGGATGCAAGTGGGTCTACAAACGTAAGAGAGGATCTGACGGGAATGTGGAAACCTTTAAAGCTAGGCTGGTGGCGAAGGGGTATACTCAGAAAGAGGGAATTGATTATGATGAAACCTTCTCCCCGGAAGCCATGCTTAAGTCGATCCGGATTCTCTTGGCCATAGCTGCTCATATGGATTATGAGATTTGGCAGATGGATGTCAAGACAGCTTTCCTAAACGGAAGTCTTGAGGAAACCATTTTTATGCAGCAACCAGAGGGATTCATTGAAAAAGGCCAAGAGCATAAGGTTTGCAGGCTTAAGAGGTCTATTTATGGACTTAAGCAGGCATCCAGATCTTGGAACATCCGGTTTGATGAGGTAATCCAGTCTTTTGGATTTACTCAGTGTCCGGATGAACAATGTGTATATCGCAGACGTGATGGAAACTCAGTGGTGTTTCTTGTGCTTTACGTAGATGACATTCTATTGATTGGCAACAACAAGAAAGTGTTATCAGACGTAAAGGCATGGCTGCCCAAGCAATTTGATATGAAGGACTTAGGGGAAGCAGGACATATTCTTGGGATCAAGATTATTCGAGATCGTAGGAAATGTTCGCTAACGCTCTCCCAAGCTTCATACATAGACACGATTCTGGCCCGTTTTAACATGCAGAACTCCAAGAAGAGTTTTTTTTACCTTTCAGGCACGGAGTGTTTCTATCTAAGGAGCAGTCTCCTAAGACTGTTGAGGAGATAGAGACCATGAAGACAGCTCCATATGCTTCGGCAGTAGGAAGTCTCATGTATGCCATGTTGTGTACGAGGCCTGATAGGTGTTATGCCGTTGGGATGGTGAGCAGATATCAGAGTAACCACGGGAAAGCTCATTGGGAGGCAGTAAAATGCATTCTCAAGTATTTGCGCAGAACGAGGGACCAAGTTCTGGTCTATCAGGCGTCTGAGCTGGTACCCCGAGGTTACACGGATTCAGATTTCCAAGGGACAAGAGCAAGTCTACCTCAGGGTATGTGTTTACTCTAGGAGGTGGAGCCATAGTTTGGCGGAGTGTCAAGCAGAAATGCATGGCGGACTCTACCATGGAGGTTGAGTACGTTGCCGCATCAGAGGCAGCGAAAGAAGCAGTATGGCTCAAGAACTTCCTAGTGGACTTAGATGTGATTCCTGGTTTGCCGAAGTCTATCACGGTTTAATGTGATAACAACGGTGCAGTTGCAAACTCGAAGGAACCACGAGCCCACAAAGCGAGTAAACATATACAGCGCAAGTACCACCTGATACGAGACATCGTAAAGAGGGTAGACATGGTCATGGCTAAGATAGCATCAGAGGATAACCTTGCAGATCCGTTCACGAAAACATTGACTTCTAAAGTCTTTGAGGCTCCCGTGAAGGGCAAGGGGATCAGATGCTTAGGAGAGCCTTGACAGTTTTTCTAGATAGATAGCAGCAGATTGGGTAGGATTGTATGTAGTTATATACTTAAAGCACAGCTTAAGTATTAGTGGGAGATTTTTGGAGTAGAATACATAAGCTATGCTTGTATTGTACAGTTTCCCAGTTTAATATATCGATTTGTGTTTCAGTCATATTTTGTTGTGCATGTTTATGTCCATTTATATTATGTAAGTAGATGATGAGGTGTCTGGTGCGACACAGTAGATCTCATCATTGGTTGAAAGACATAATATATAAATGAGGTTCGTAACCGACACAGCTTTGGACAAACTGTCGGTCTAGGTTATTATGTGATTCAGATAGTTAGTTTGTCTAAACTAATTGAATCATATAAATGTGCCCGGGGCATATTGAACTTGACTCTTAGGAATGATTTGTCTTGTACTGATTTAATAGACAAATCGATCCTTGTATTCTATCTCTAAATCCCTAGACTCGAGTGGGCATGAGGATTAGACATAGTGTACTTTGATCTGCCAATGGGTGAGGTCAAGTGTGGCCAATAGTCTCGGTGGGTTGGGTGCGCGTGTTTAGTTACTTGGTGTGCTACTGCTGGTCGAAAGGAAACCATGTACCGGTGCGTCCGGGGTGATGGTGCTCCCGAGATGAGCTTGAAATATTTATTATACTAAACCCGGCCGGTGGACTTATGTCCGGTATAGTAAAAAGGTCGAGTGGTACTAGTCTCGGAATTAAAGAAGTTGATGAATTAATTTATCAGTAAATTAATGAATTAACGAGCACTATATCTTTGATGTGGGGAGATTATGAATATAATTTAATTAAGTTGTTCCGGAAGCAATTCTGGTGTAGGTTGGTAGTGCCATAATTAATCCGTTAGTGGTACGATTAATTATGTACTGGGTTGTTGACAAAGGTAGATTTAATTAATTTAGAAATTAATTAATCCTTATGTCAGTTGGTTGTGAATCACCCAGGAACTGGTTTGGGATAAGTAAATCCCTGTGTCAGTTGGGAGTGATTCATCCCAGGAACTGGATTGGGATAAGTGAATCCCTGTGACAGTTGGGAGTGTATCAGTCCAGGAACAGGATTGAAGGAAACAGAATCTGTATCAGTCCAGAAATAGGATTGAAGGAAAACAGAAACCCAGTAAGAAGACCAATCCTATTCCAACTTGGAGTCTCTCTTGTAACTCTATAAATAGACAAGGGATCAGCCATTCAGAATATACAATTACACAACTAATCCACAGGATTTCTAGAGAGAGAAAACGTTTCTCTCTCCAAGTCGAATTTTCAAGAAAGTGTGCGGCTGGTTTTTGGGTTTCTAGTGGCTGAAATTTTGGCCTTGGTCTATACCAGCTGCGCGTAGCTTTCTCTCTCTGCGGGCGGTGCGTTTATAGTACGTGCCAGGTGCTGCGGGGCTGGAGTTTTCTAGCAGGTGGATTGTGGTGAGTAGCTGATCAATTGACTTCTAGTTCGTTGCCCACACAACGTGAAGTCATAGTCTTGAGGCATACAAGAGAATCACCAAGTGCACGCTTCAAAGGTACTTTTCTAAGATTCCGCTTTAATAGAAATTTTTGTTGCGTGGTAAATCGAGCAAGTGCAAACCCAGATCCTACCAAAATCTTTCATAATAATTATTTGACATGGTTGGGAATTATAAGTGACGTATTTTTTTTTATTTTGGTGTGATCATTGTTGTGTATTGACGTAGATTTGTTAAATGTTCAACATATTAGAAGTATTATTATTTTTTAACTGACGTAGTCAACTTATGATGTATGTTATTTTATTTTTAAAATGACGTAGTTGTCTTAATTGTTGACGTATTCTAACGTTTTAAGTGTTGTAGTTGTCTTTAAGTGTTAACTTATGATTATTTGACGTAGTTGGATATTTTTGACGTAATTGGTGGAGATATGATATAGTTTATTCATATTTTTTTACGTAATATAATGTAAATTTTGATGTGTTTATTTTTTATATATATATTTTACATGAAATCGTATGCAGTAATGGATGATGTTTCGATGGAGACTTTGATTGGTAATGAAGTTAGTACCAAAGAAGAGGCATTCAATTTATATAACGATTATGGTTTGAGATTGGGTTTTAGTATTAGGAAGCATAAGTGTTGTAGTAGGAATGAAGATGGAAAATATGTGATATATATGGGGCAGTTTGTTTGTTCGAAACATGGTGAGAAGATTTCAAAAAAAATAAAGTTGGAGATGGAGTATTCGAAATTGAATATTTGTTGTGGTTGTAGTGCATATGTTGAATTTTAAAAAATAGACGATGAAATTTGGGTGGTTACAAAACATTTTCGAAAACACAATCATAACATTTGCCCTGAACATCAGAGACATTTATTGTATTCTGTTTTGAATGTTTTTTTGAAGAGTTTAAAGGAATCTGGTGTTCGTGTTTTAGATGGATACAGAGTTTTGAGCAAATAGGTATTTGACGTAATTTACTGTTATAAATGACGTATGTTACTTTTTTAGTAATTAATTTAGGACTTTTAGCTGAGAGATCCAAAGTTGCATTAGACATAGTTTGAAGTTATAAATGACGTATGTGACGTATTACCAGTAACTGGTTGACGTATTTGTATAGTTTATATTTTGTTAAAGTTTTTTATTTGTTTATAATAGACTGGTGGACTATTTCAAGTAGGTTTTACTGCACGAGATGCCTATAATCTTTTGGAAATGGAGAAGATGAAGACCTTAGATGGTTGTGATGTTAATGCATTGATTCGGATTTTGAAACATAGATATATTGATGAAAATAATTTTTATTTTGACTTTTAGTTGGACAGTGATTCATCATTGTGTAGCGTGTCTTGGCGTGATGGACAAATGAAGACAGATTATAAGATATTTGGAGATTTGGTTACTCATGATATCACTTATAGGATAAACAAATGTGATTTGATTTGTGTACCATTTGTTGGGATGAATAATCATTGTCGTAACGTTATGTTTGGATGGGGTTTCATGAAGGATGAGAGTATTGAGTCATTTGTTTGGTTGTTTAACACGTTTTTTAAGTCCATGGATTATAAAGCACCAATTACTTTGATGACAGACAAACCTTTTCAATGGCAGCAGCTATCAATAAGGTATTTTTCAGGCACTAGACATCGTTTGTGTGTTTGGTATATAGGTCAAAACTCGATGAAGAATATAGGAGCATTGTGTGCCAAGAAAGGTTTTGTTGATTTGTTTCACCGTATACTTACCAAAGTGGCTACTACGGCTCAGTTTGAGTATTCCTGGAAGAGGTATGGTGTATTCTTGGTATTTATTTGATGTATTTCACTGTTATACATGACGCATTCATGCACTTTATGCAACGTAGTTCACTGTTATATATGACGTAGTATAAGGTTTCTATTGACGAAATCTATTTTTTTTTAGAATGATGGATGATTATGAATGCGTTCAGAATACGTAGTTGAAAAAGTTGTATAATATTCGTGAAAAATGATATCCTACATTTAGGAAAGATTAGTTTTAGGAGGGATACTCGCATCTCAAATGAGCGAAACAATAAACCATTCGATTTCACGAAGGCTATGCAAAACATCAACACTATACGATTTGGAAAAGGGTATCTTATCTATTGAAATATTTTATTGAGTGGTTTGTAATTTATGACTAACATTGGAACAACTCACTCCTTCTCAGCTTGATAAATTACATAAAAAAATAAAGCCAAACAGATCCAAGATTGCAACTAGCCACGAGGACATAAAAGCTCGCTACTATCTTTCATGCAAATATCTCTCACGGTGTTTTATGCATTTAGTATATGTAGAGATTTCCACTGGAAATAAGCCTCAACATATGATCCTTTGAGTACACAGTATCCGATATAAAATTATGTTATATCTGATATGAAACTATATTTTGTATATATGAACTCTTTGTTTATTTTTATATAAGAATCTCTATGTTGTATTGATATGAAAGTCTGCTAGACATGATAATATTCTGTTTGATATCAAATAATATTTTATATAATATGAATTTTTTTTTGTTAAAAAAAATTAAAAATTATACATGATGTGGGATTTTTTTTGGATGAATTACAATTATTTTTATTATAGTTTGGTCAAACTACCAATACCCCCTCAAGTTTTGAAAATAACATGTATCTCCCTTAACTATTCAAATTAATAACATATAATTCCCTGATCAACGGAAAAAATGAGTAAAAATACTGGAGTAAATATTATTATTGTGTTCAAAAACAAAATTAACATCATTTTATAATCTCATTTTCACAAAATATCATTAAATTTTTTCGTTTTTTGACATTTCTTTATATTTGACTTTTGTCAGAGGGGACATTGATAGTTATCAGAAATCTCGGGAGACAATTAGTAGTTTGACCAAATCACAGAAAAAGTAAATATAATTTACTATTTTTTAAAAAACAAAAACTGTGAATTATATCAAGAAAAAAAAAAAAAAAAAAAAAGAGTGAGAGAATTGTGATGAATTGGATGAAATGGTAGCACGGTAGATACTCTGGGAGGTGCACGCATTAATTGGGGTGAAGGAGATGATGGTTAATTTAAGGTGTGTATTAATTGCGGTATGAACACCAAAAAATGATGTCTCTACGTTCCTACCATTTGATAATTGACTTCACATACATATTATATTAAATACTTGAATAACGGATTCTGACCTCATCACAATGCAAAACAATATATTAGTACTAGTTGTATGAGAAAAAAAAATCCTTTTTTATTTTTTTTAATCAAACAACGTCAAAGCTATGGAAAGCTTTGGTGACCGCCGGGATGAAACTCTCTATTATTTAGAATTAAGAGAAGAGTACACGAACACTGTCAGAACTTACCCATCAATGATTATATTTGAGAGAAAAAAATTGATAAAGAGAATCAACCTGATCAAAGACCCGAAACGCCTTGTCAATCTAAAGCTATGAGTCCCTGTAGTCGTGGAGGAAGATCTTGCAATAGGTCATAGTAACCATTAATACCTTTAAGACCCATAGAACATAAATAATCTACCAGAAAATTACATTCCCGATAAATATGAATAACATAAGCTTCTAAATCTTCAAGCATTAAAACAGTTCTTGTAAATCCATTTTTGGTTTCCCTTAATGGAGGTTATTCTGAGTTTGATCCCTCTTTTATTTTGGTCACCAATATTAGTCACATTTTTTTTTTTTTGACAATTATAGTTCTTTTTTACGAAAAATTTAGAAAATAATGGATTAACTCATTTTATCGCTAGTCAAACTTACTTTTTTCTTAACCATGATTTGTACCATAGTTTGTTCAAAAAATTTTATGATTCGGATCCTCATGAACGTTCAACCCATTTAAGATTTCGGCCGTCATTTTAGATTGTGAGTCGATTTAAATGGGTAGAACATTCATGAGAAATCGAGTCAAAAAATAGATTAAAAAAATCATGATACAAATTAGTTTTGACTAGCGATCAAATAAGTTAATCCGTTATTTTTAAATTTTTTCGTAAAAAAAGACTATAATTGCCAAAAAAATTTAAATAGAAATAATATTGATGACCAAAATAAAAGATGAACCAAATTTGGAATAAAGGAACTAAAAACAGATTTAAACCTTTCATAAAACTATTGATGAAGAAAAGGTTCATGTCTAAATATATAAAATACAAATCTTAAAACTATTTCCACTCTTAGATTATTGCGAGAAACTTTCAATACATTCATTCATGATCTTCAAACTTGAGTATTTTTCAAGCAAAGCTAAGCTAGTTCTTGTAAAATTCAAGGACACAAAACTCGCAAGTGCGACAAGCCAACCTGGAAGCAGCAAAACCAGCCTTCTGAGCAAGGTCCTCAAACTCTTTTTTTGTCCTCTCTCTTCCTCCTTGGAACATGGTAAACATTGTTATATTGCTTGTTAAAGCAATTCTTGAAGAAATGTCCGATTCTGAAGATTCTGGAATTATCGTGTCGATAATTATCAGTTTGCCTGAGTCCGATAATGCATCAAAACAGTTCTTCAATACTTTTGTGCATTGTTCATCAGACCAATTATGAAGCACTCGCTATACAAAATGGTTAAAATAAAGTTAAAAAATTAAGAGATAATTATAAATTAAAAATGGTGAAAATTTATCAACAATGTAAGAAGATAACATTAGGTTTTGAAATGCATAAAAATAGCATTACAAGTTAATTGTATGGGAGTAATTTGGTTCTTGTTTCACTATTCTAAAAATAATATTATTACAAATCAGCCCATCACCATTAATTATTGTTTAAGTTTATTTCATAACTTTCGAAAATTTACCTCTCAATTTTTAGGCGTTCATTAGAAAAAAAAATTTAATCTCCACCGAGAAATAAATGGTTATAGGGAAAAAATGAATTTTTAAAAAACAAAAGGACAAAGAAAGTTTCTTTTAGCTCAAACCTTGATTAGCATCGCACTCCCTCTTGGAACTGATTTGAACATATCACCCTCGACATGCTCCACGCCTATACAAAAAATAATTTTAAAAAATTCAAAATAAGTTTAAATTCATTGAAAAATCAATTTGAGTTCACATATTTAATTGTAAAACCAAAAAGTTAAAAGAAATTCTGAATTCGTACAAAAAATCGAAAGAGGATATGGGCTTTATAAATCCATAAAATTTTTATCCAAAAAATTCGGCCTACATCTTGTATACCCACATATTCTTGGCAGTTTTGGGCCGTTGGCCCATCAATAGAGATTGCACAAAGCAAAGGATTTACCCTGGGGTCTGAAAAAAAAAATTGCTAAAAATAATAAAGAAAATAAAGAAATCAGATGAAAAAATAAATTGGCGTCTTGAACTGAATTTTAAATTTTGAAGAAGCAAATTAAGCCAAATTTAAATTTCAGTTATCTTCCTGCTCAGTTTTTCAATTTGGAGTTAAATTTTCTTTTCAGCCGCTCGAAAATTAGGTTGAGCGGGGTTAAATTTTCTTCATCCCGCCCATCTTTATCCCGTTGAGCGAATCTAAATTTTATGTGTTGAAGAAAGAGTTGATTAAAATATCAAGGAGTACATCAAGTGATATTGCAGCAGCAGTAGTTAGCTCCAATATAGCAGAAAAAGGGAGTTCAGTTTGTAATTCATCTCAGAAGCTTTCTTGGAACAAAGAGGCCAGATCATTAGTTGATAAGGTGGCACTAATTGATCCAATCTTACAGACGGAATATTCCAGAGATAAGGGTGGTTAGGATATTATAGCAGTTTTTTTTTTCAACAAGTTACTTAGCAGTTACTGGAGTTGTATATATAAACCATATCATGTAAAATTCTTTTACTATGTGATTGAAAAATCAAACCGTTAATATACAAAGAAAATTCCCTAAAATCCCAAATGTGAAAAACAACTTTCTGCACCATGTAATTCACAGATTTTATCATGGTATCAGAGCGATAGGTAACTAATTTGTGATTAATTGAAGCATTCAAGATTTCGGAGAATCTAATGGGAGATCCAAGCGAAGAAGAAGAGGTTGATTTGGAAGAGACATTGTCAACTGTTCAGAGAATGTCCAATGAAGAAATAGAGGAACTTCTGCGACTCCATGGATCAGATTATCCTGGTATGCAGTTAGTTTCACAGCCTTTAACTGATTCTAATTTCATGATCTGGAAAACTGCAGTGATTGAAGCTCTGGAGGCCAACAATAAGGTTGGTCTCATTGATGGGAGTTTCACTGCACCTGCGGTTGGATCAATTTTTTACTGAAAATGGAAACAAGCCAATAGCATGGTTGCGACTTGGTTGAAGGGTGCAATATCAAAAGATATTGTAAATCAATTCATGTATCTCACTGTTGCACATTAATTGTGGAAGGAAATTAATGATAGGTTTGGAACATCAAACCTTGCCTTGTTGTTTCAACTGAAAATGGAGATTTCTGTGATCAGGCAAAATAATATGAAGATCACACAGTTTTATGGAAAACTGAAGGAACTTCGGGACAAGATTGACCAGCTTAGGCCTGGAGTGATTGATGAAAAGTTGGTAAACAACTTGATAGACGATAGAAGATCCAGTCAATATAAGTTGGGAGTAAAAGACACACTGGCTGCTGTGCTTAAAGCAATTGAGGCACGAGAAGAAGAAGACAGATGTATGGAACTCTTGATGGGAATCAGTGAGATGTACGATGCTGAGAAAAACCATATTTTATTGATGGAAACATTGCCAAATGTTAGTAAGGTGTACTCCATTCTGTTAAAGGCTGAGCAGCATAGCGATGCTGGTGTTGATATGAAACTGAAACCTAAAAATTCTGCAATGATGGTGAAAGGACCTGGATTCAGAAAAGATGGAGGCAAAAAGAATCAAGGAAAAGTGGATAAAAGCCATTTATTGTGTACACATTGTAAGAAGACAGGACATGTGGTGGAAAATTGTTTCAAACTACATGGCTATCCGGATTGGTGGCAATCAATGAAGAAAAGGGGAGAAAAGGCAAACAATGCAGAGTATTCTGAGAGTCCTTTGGATGTTTATGCTGTAGATCCAGGGTGGAATGAAGCTTTAGTAACTGCTGTGCAGAAAGAAATGGAGAAAATGCATGCAGGAGGATCAAATCAGGAAACTGCTGCCGTCAATTTTGTTCACTATGCAAATTTTGCAGGTATATCTAATCTTTTTAGTGGTAGTACTTTCTCTAATTGTGTGAATGATACCTTGTGGATTGTGGATTCAGGAGCGACTTGTCACATGATCAGTGATTAAACCAAACTCCTAAAAATCAGAAATAATTCTAAACCTACACCTGTGTTTCTACCTAATGGAAGTGTCCAAACAGTACAAAAGATTGGAGACCATGAATTGCCTTATGGTCTTGTGCTTAAAGATGTTCTGTTCTTACCTACTTTTAAACATAATTTGCTGTCAATCAGAAAATTGGTTCATGATTCAGGAGTTTTCTTTTCATTTTTTGATGAAAAATGCTGGCTGCAGGACGAGAAGACTAGCAAAGTCCTAGCAGTGGGTGTTGTCATTAATAATCTCTATGTTCTCAGCAAAACAATCCTTCAGTACACTTCCACAACCACAAGACTCATGTAGCTCAAGAGCTTTTTCCATTCAGTCTCAAATAGTTTTTAGTGAAATTCCTATAGTTTGTAATAATTCAGTCATAAGTAATTCTTGTTGGCATTTCAGATTAGGCCATCCATCAGCGGAGGTAAAGTTGATGTTCAATCATTGTATAAGTGTGAAATTTGTCCTCTTGCAAAACAATATAAGTTGCCTTTCAATTCTCGTAGCAATAGATGTTTTGAAGTGTTGTCTATGCTACATATGGACATTTGGGGTCCATATAAACCTCCATCTCTTGATGGCAGCCAGTATTTCTTAACTGTGGTTGATAATCATAGTAGAGCTGTTTGGACTTGTTTACTCAAATATAAATCACAGGTTTCTAGACTTGTTAAGCAAATCATCTTTGCAACTTGAAAATCAATTTAGCCACGAAGTCAAAGTAGTGCAGACTGATAATGGTAGTGAATTCCTCAGTCATTTCTGCCATGATTTCTTTTCTGAACAAGGCATAGTCCATAATAATAGTTGCCCTTATACTCCACAACAAAACGGTCTAGTTGAAAGAAAACATAGGCACTTACTCCAAGTAGCTAGATCTTTGCTAATTCAGTCAAACCTTCCCAAACTGTTCTGGAGTGAAGTCATTTTGTCAGCCACTTTGGAATGGAAATCCCCTTATGAAGTGTTGTACAATAGAAAGCCTGAATACAGCATTCTCAGAACTTTTGGCTGCCTTAGTTTGTGCTAAACAAGTCCCCAGGGAGGGACAAGTTTGATTGTAGGTCATATAAAGGAGTTTTTGTTGGTTATCCATCTGGCCATAAGGGGTATAAGGTATACTGTCCTGAATTGAATAGGATTTTAATCTCAAGGGATGTAGTCTTTCATGAACTTGTGTTTCCAGGTATACATCTTGCTAATTTTGATGTTGTTCTGCCTTATTCTTGTTGGAGTAGAATACATAAGCTATGCTTGTATTGTACAGTTTCCCAGTTTAATATATCGATTTGTGTTTTAGTCATATCTTGTTGTGCATTAATCGTCCATTTATATTATGTAAGTAGATGATGAGGTCTCTAGTGCGACACAGTAGATCTCATCATTGGTTGAAAGACATAATATATAAATGAGGTTCGTAACCGAGACAGCTTTGGACAAACTGTCAGTCTAGGTTATTATGTGATTCAGATAATTAGTTTATCTAAACTAATTGAATCATATAGATATGCCCGGGGCATGTTGAACTTGACTCTTAGGAATGATTTGTCTTGTACTGATTTAATAGACAAATTGATCCTTGTATTCTATCTCTAAATCTCTAGACTCGAGTGGGCATGAGGATTAGACATAGTGTACTTTGATCTGCCAAAGGGTGAGGTCAATTGTGGCCAATAATCTCGGTAGGTTGGGTGCACATGTTTAGTTACTTGGTGTGCTGCTGCTTGTCGAAAGGAAACCATGTACCGGTGAGTCCGGGGTGATGGTGCTCCCGAGATGAGCTCGAAATGTTTATTATACTAAACCCGGCCGGTGGACTTATGTCCGGTATAGTAAGAAGGTCGAGTGGTACTAGTCTCGGAAATTAAAGAAGTTGATGAATTAATTTATCAGTAAATTAATGAATTAACGAGCACTATATCTTTGATGTGGGGAGATTATGAATATAATTTAATTAAGTTGTTCCGGAAGCAATTCTGGTGTAGGTTGGTAGTGCCATAATTAATCCGTTAGTGGTACGATTAATTATGTACTGGGTTGTTGACAAAGGTAGATTTAATTAATTTAGAAATTAATTAATCCTTGTGTCAGTTGGTTGTGAATCATCCCAGGAACTGGTTTGGGATAAGTGAATCCCTGTGTCAGTTGGGAGTGATTCATCCCAGGAACTGGATTGGGATAAGTGAATCCCTGTGACAGTTGGGAGTGTATCAGTCCAGGAACAGGATTGAAGGAAACAGAATCTGTATCAGTCCAGAAACAGGATTGAAGGAAAACAGAAACCCAGTAGGAACCAATCCTATTCCAACTTGGAGTCTCTCTTGTAACTCTATAAATAGACAAGGGATCAGTCATTCAAGATATACAATAACACAATTAATCCATAGGATTTCGAGAGAGAAAATTCTAGAGAGAGAAAACGTTTCTCTCTCCAAGTCGAATTTTCAAGAAAGTGTGCGGCTGGTTTTTGGGTTTCTAGTGGCTGAAATTTTGGCCTTGGTCTATACCAGCTGCGCGTAGCTTTCTCTCTCTGCGGGCGGTGCGTTTATAGTACGTGCCAGGTGCTGCGGGGCTAGAGTTTTCTAGCAGGTGGATTGTGGTGAGTAGCTGATCAATTGACTTCTAGTTCGTTGCCCACACAACGTGAAGTCATAGTCTTGAGGCATACAAGAGAATCACCAAGTGCACGCTTCAAAGGTACTTTTCTAAGATTCCGCTTTAATAGAAATTTTTGTTGCGTGGTAAATCGAGCAAGTGCAAACCCAGATCCTACCAAAATCCTTTCAATTGGTATCAGAGCCTGGTTTAGGGGGTTCTGTGCTTGTTCGATTTATTACATGGTTTTATTTGCAGGTGGTTTAGAATCCCGACTATTATGGTTACGTTTGTATGGGTTTTAATTAAACTCCGGGACTTGTCCGGATTTAATTTTATTATGAATGTTTGTAATAGTATAACCACGTGCTGGAAGCCGTGTAGGATTAGATCAAATCTGTAGTAGGATTTTTTCTATGTAATTTCGATTATTTAATTTTCCTAGAAAGCCTTGTAGTAGGAAAATTATTTTTTTTGTAATCGAAGGCGTTATGGTGGGCGACTTGGATTCGTGGGTTTTCGGTTATCATGAATTTGAAGAAACCCAGGAAAACCCAGAACGAATTGCAAGAAGACCAAATAGCGTGGGAAAAAGCGAAGGAGGAGTTGGCGGCAGGAGGCGACGCCGGGAACGTTTGCCGGCAGCAAAATCGCCGGCCGGCAAAAAAAAAAAAAAAAAAAAGGCCAGCAGCAGCAGCTGCCGCACCAAGGGCGCAGCAGCAACAGCTGCCGAGCCCAGGGCGCAGCAGCCGCGCCCAGGCCCGCGCGCGCACGGCCCGTGCGGGCCGTGCGGGCGCGCGGGCGTAGGCGCCCAGGGCCGCGCTCGCACGGCCTGGGCGGGCCGTGTGCGCACGGGCGCGCAGGCCGCGCGCACGGCCCGTGCGGGCTGTGCGCGCGCGCGTGCAGGGCCGCGCGCATGGCCCATGCGGGCTGTGCGCGCGGGCTGCGCCACAGGCGGCCTGTTTGGGCCGTTCAAGCTGTTTTTGGCCCGTTTTTCCTCTAGTTTTTGTTTTTTGAAGTTCAAGACTCTCTCCATCGAGTGACGTGACGGGACACGAGATCAAGGCAAAGGATGGAAGCAATTAAAACCATAATAGTCAGGAAATTTATTTTACGTATTTATTTCCTATATTTATTGTTTTAATTTTTATGCTTTATTTTTATGCTGTATTTTAGATGCATGAATTAAAGCATGTCTGGTTTTATGGTTGCATATAACTTAGGTTAGTTAATTGCATGTTAAAACCGAAAAAACCCTCAATTTGGAAATCTAAGTGGGAGCGGGTTGTGTTATATCCCCATGGCCACCATTACGGGTTCATATGCGATGTGGGTGGGCTTGCGCGTTGGCATTAGGGCCTTCCTCCATTTGGATGAGTCCAGCCCCGAGATCGCTAGACTATGAAGTTCTGAGTAAGATGACTAGAGCGAGTTTAACTAGGAGAAATACGACACCCTCTCCATCTGAGGCGCACTATCCTGAGGTAACAAACTCAGAAGTCACGTAATGGCACACACTTAGTGTACGATCTGCAGTATTCCTCCCGCGAGGTTACGTTGCTTACTTGTACGGCTAAAAGCACCGACTATTAGCTACATTGATCAAAAGATCGTTGGTCAGATTGTATAGTTAATGAACTTGGTTCTTCTCAAACGAATGTGGGTTAGCGTAAACGTCCACACTGCGTGGCTTGCAAGAATCCCGGTGGATGAGATGTTGGTGGATTAATATTATTGTTTTGAGGGAAATCAATAATTAAATTGAATTTTCATCTTTTTCGAAAATTCTAGCATATATAACTGAAACACTGTTTGTTTACTTTCCAGTTTAAATCGATATGGCATTCAATCCTTTAGTTGCAATTTTGAAAAACAACAATTTAACTGGAACTAATAATGTCGATGGAAGTCGTAACATGGACATTGTCCTTAGGGCTGAGAGCGCTCCTGTGAAAGATCGTGTCATTGACATGATTAGTAACATCAACAAGGTTGAGGTAGTGGGAGGCGAAATCGTTGGTGAAACCAAAGCCGATATTGTCCTCCGGAGCTTGCCTCAAAGCTATGAGCGGATTCGGTTGAACTACAACATAATTAAGATGTTGTGGAGTTCATCCGAGCTCTTGGCAGAGTTGATGGCGGCTAAAAGCCGTCTTCAAGAGAAGAAGCGAGCTTTAGTCGCAGTCGAAGCTTTAGAATCTTCTTCTGAGCCTGAGGCTGGAAAGAAAAAGAGAAAGCTCGAGGGAGTAGCTAAAAAGGTACAAATTGTGCCTAAGCCAGATATTGTAAAGAAGAAGTCGAAAGACAAGTGCTTCAAGTGCAATAAGACGGGACATTGGAAAGCGGATTGTCCAAAGCTTATAAGTACGATAAATTATGCCTTAATTACTGAGACATGTTTAGCGGCGATTCCCACAGATACTTGGTGTGTGGATTCAGGTGCCACTGACCATGTTTGTAATTCTTTGCAAGGGTTCCAAGTAACCCAGAAGTTTAGAGCAGACGAATTGGATATCTACTTGGGCGACACTACAAGAGTGTCAGTAGAAGCAGTGGGAGTAGTTAAGTTGAATTTTGAAAATTCTAGCTTGGAGTTAGTTAATTGTCTTTATGTACCGAGTTTTAGAATAAACTTGATTTCGGTTTCTAAACTCTTGAAGAACGGGTATAAGTTTATTTTTTCTGATGACTGTGTTGTTATTAGAAGAAATGGAAAACTTATTTGTTCTGGTTCATTGGCGGACAATTTGTTTGTGGTTAACTCTAACTCCCCTGTTGCGCAGAACATAGAGATAGATAGCTCAGAATCTAACATTAATAAGAGGAAGAAACCTTCTAAAATGAATCAAACCTATCTTTGGCATCTAAGGCTAGGTCATATATACCTTAGTAGGATTCAGAGGTTGGTCAATGATGGACTTTTGGGTTCATTAGATATTGACAGTTATGCAACCGGCGAATCTTGCTTGGAAGGTAAGATGACCAAGAGACCATTTAAGGCAAAAGGTCATAGAGCTAAAGAAGTATTAGAGTTGATTCATTCTGACTTGTGTGGACCTATAACGGTCTAGGCACGAGGGGGATATGAGTATTTCGTGACGTTCATGGATGACTACTCTAGGTACGGATACATTTACCTAATGCGCCACAAGTCTGAATGTTTTGGCAAGTTCAAAGAGTTTCGGGCAGATGTGGAGAAGCATCATGGTAAGAGTATCAAGACACTGCGTTCAGATCGTGGTGGGGAGTACCTGTCCCATGAATTTCGAGATTACCTCACTGAGGTAGGAATTCAGTCTCAGTTGTCTGCACCTGGCACGCCACAGCAGAATGGTGTAGCAGAAAGGAGGAACCGAACTCTTATGGAAATGGTTAGGTCCATGATGAGCTATAGTGATTTGCCAAGTTCGTTCTGGGGATATGCCTTGGAAACGGCAATGTATATTCTTAATCTTGTACCATCTAAAACCGTGCCTTCAACCCCAGTAGAGTTGTGGAACGGGCGGAAGCCCAGTCTAAGACATCTCAGAATTTGGGGCTACCCAGCACATGTGCTTAAGGCAGATACGGCTAAGTTAGATGCAAGAACAGAATTAATGCTGTTTGTAGGATATTCTAGGGGAACGAAAGGTGGTCTATTCTATAGTCCTAAATATCAGAAGGTGGTGGTAAGTACCAACGCTAGATTTTTAGAAGATGACTATGTCTTAGATCACAAGCCCAAGAGTAAGATAGTACTAGAAGAGCTTAGACGACAAACTACTAATCCTGATGCACCAGCGCAAGTAGATACACCACACACTGCACATGAGATCACAGATGATGCGCCTACACAGACGGTGCCTCGTCGTAGTGGGAGGGTTGTGAGACAGCCAGACAGGTTCATTGGCATGGGAGAGGCTTCAGACCTGGTCCCAGGTGTGCCTGAACCTGACCCAGTTAACTATAATGAGGCGCTTCGAGATAAAGATGCAGAATCTTGGCGTAAGACAATGATATCCGAGATGGGGTCAATGGACCACAATCAAGTCTGGGAACTTGTGGACCTGCCTGATGGGTTTAAGCCCATTGGATGCAAGTGGGTCTACAAACGTAAGAGAGGACCTGACGGGAAGGTGGAAACCTTTAAAGCTAGGCTGGTGGCGAAAGGGTATACTCAGAAAGAGGGAATCGACTATGAGAAAACCTTCTCCCCGATAGCCATGCTTAAGTCGATCCGGATTCTCTTGGCCATAGCTGCTCATATGGATTATGAGATTTGGCAGATGGATGTCAAGACAGCTTTCCTAAACGGAAGTCTTGAAGAAACCATCTTTATGCAGCAACCAGAGGGATTCATTGAAAAAGGCCAAGAGCATAAGGTTTGCAGGCTTAAAAGGTCTATTTATGGACTTAAGCAGGCATCCAGATCTTGGAACATCCGGTTTGATGAAGTAATCCAGTCCTTTGGATTTACTCAGTGTCCGGATGAGCAATGTGTATATCGCAGACGTGATGGAAACTCAGTGGTGTTTCTTGTGCTTTACGTAGATGACATTCTATTGATTGGCAACAACAAGAAAGTGTTATCATACGTAAAGGCATGGCTGTCCAAGCAATTTGATATGAAGGACTTAGGGGAAGCGGGACATATCCTTGGGATTAAGATTATTCGAGATCGTAGGAAACGTTCACTAACGCTCTCCCAAGCTTCATACATAGCCACGATTCTGGCCCGTTTTAACATGCAGAACTCCAAGAAAGGTTTTCTACCTTTCAGGCATAGAGTGTTTCTATCTAAGGAACAGTCTCCTAAGACTGTTGAGGAGATAGAGACCATGAAGACAGTTCCATATGCTTCGGCAGTAGGAAGTCTCATGTATGCCATGTTGTGTACGAGGCCTGATATCTGTTATGCCGTTGGCATGGTGAGCAGATATCAGAGTAACCCCGGGAAAGCTCATTGGGAGGCAGTAAAATGCATTCTCAAGTATTTGCGCAGAACGAGGGACCAAGTTCTGGTCTATCAGGCGTCTGAGCTGGTATCCCGAGGTTACACGAATTCAGATTTCCAAGGCGACAGGGACAAGAGCAAGTCTACCTCAGGGTATGTGTTTACTCTAGGAGGTGGAGCCATAGTTTGGCGGAGTGTCAAGCAGAAATGCATGACGGACTCTACCATGGAGGCTGAGTACGTTGCCGCATTAGAGGCAACGAAAGAAGCAGTATGGCTCAAGAACTTCCTAGTGGACTTAGATGTGATTCCTGGTTTGCCGAAGTCTATCATGGTTTAATGTGATAACAACGGTGCAGTTGCAAACTCGAAGGAACCACGAGCCCACAAAGCGAGTAAACATATACAGCGCAAGTACCACCTGATACGAGACATCGTAAAGAGGGTAGACGTGGTCATGGCTAAGATAGCATCAGAGGATAACCTTGCAGATCCATTCACGAAAACATTGACTTCTAAAGTCTTTGAGGCTCACGTGAAGGGTAAGGGGATCAGATGCTTAGGAGAGCCTTGACAGTTTTTCTAGATAGATAGCAGCAGATTTGGTAGGATTGTATGTAGTTGTATACTTAAAGCACAGCTTAAGTATTAGTGGGAGATTGTTGGACTAGAATGCATAAACTATGCTTGTATTGTACAGTTTCCCAGTTTAATATATCGATTTGTGTTTCAGTCATATCTTGTTGTGCATTAATCGTCCATTTATATTATGTAAGTAGATGATGAGGTGTCTAGTGCGACACAGTAGATCTCATCATTGGTTGAAAGACATAATATATAAATGAGGTTCGTAACCGAGACAGCTTTGGACAAACTGTCAGTCTAGGTTATTATGTGATTCAGATAATTAGTTTGTCTAAACTAATTGAATCATATAGATATGCCCGGGGCATGTTGAACTTGACTCTTAGGAATGATTTGTCTTGTACTGATTTAATAGACAAATCGATCCTTGTATTCTATCTCTAAATCCCTAGACTCGAGTGGGCATGAGGATTAGACATAGTGTACTTTGATCTGCCAAAGGGTGAGGTCAATTGTGGCCAATAATCTCGGTAGGTTGGGTGCACATGTTTAGTTACTTGGTGTGCTGCTGCTTGTCGAAAGGAAACCATGTACCGGTGAGTCCGGGGTGATGGTGCTCCCGAGATGAGCTCAAAATGTTTATTATACTAAACCCGGCCGGTGGACTTATGTCCGGTATAGTAAGAAGGTCGAGTGGTACTAGTCTCGGAAATTAAAGAAGTTGATGAATTAATTTATCAGTAAATTAATGAATTAACGAGCACTATATCTTTGATGTGGGGAGATTATGAATATAATTTAATTAAGTTGTTCCGGAAGCAATTCTTGTGTAGGTTGGTAGTGCCATAATTAATCCGTTAGTGGTACGATTAATTATGTACTGGGTTGTTGACAAAGGTAGATTTAATTAATTTAGAAATTAATTAATCCTTGTGTCAGTTGGTTGTGAATCATCCCAGGAACTGGTTTGGGATAAGTGAATCCCTGTGTCAGTTGGGAGTGATTCATCCCAGGAACTGGATTGGGATAAGTGAATCCCTGTGACAGTTGGGAGTGTATCAGTCCAGGAACAGGATTGAAGGAAACAGAATCTGTATCAGTCCAGAAACAAGATTGAAGGAAAACAGAAACCCAGTAGGAATACCAATCCTATTCCAACTTGGAGTCTCTCTTGTAACTCTATAAATAGACAAGGGATCAGTCATTCAAGATATACAATAACACAATCAATCCACAGGATTTCTAGAGAGAGAAAATTCTAGAGAGAGAAAACGTTTCTCTCTCCAAGTCGAATTTTCAAGAAAGTGTGCGGCTGGTTTTTGGGTTTCTAGTGGCTGAAATTTTGGCCTTGGTCTATACCAGCTGCGCGTAGCTTTCTCTCTCTGCGGGCGGTGCGTTTATAGTACGTGCCAGGTGCTGCGGGGCTAGAGTTTTCTAGCAGGTGGATTGTGGTGAGTAGCTGATCAATTGACTTCTATTTCGTTGCCCACACAACGTGAAGTCATAGTCTTGAGGCATACAAGAGAATCACCAAGTGCACGCTTCAAAGGTACTTTTCTAAGATTCCGCTTTAATAGAAATTTTTGTTGCGTGGTAAATCGAGCAAGTGCAAACCCAGATCCTACCAAAATCCTTTCAATTCTGAGAAAGCTACTGGGCATGATGTCTTAAATGATCCCATTCAGAATGTCTTAAATGATCCCATTCAGACTGTTCAACATCCTTCAACCAGGATTCTTCCAAATCAATTTTCAATTTCTTCCTCAACTTCATATCAATCCATTCCTCCTTCCATCCTGCATCATTCTGAAGATTCAGGTAGTCTTATTTCTAAAACTGAAACAGTACATGATAATTCTTTTTCTCAGCCTATCAGACAGAGTACTAGGGTGAGAAATAAACCTACTTGGATGCAGGATTTTGTCCTATACCATGTGTCTGAACCTGTTTCATCTCTTTGCGCTTATAGTACTGGTCATGAACTATTTGTTGCTTCCTTGTCTATTTTTCAAGAACCTCATTCATATGATCAGGCTAGTACTAATGCTAATTGGATAGATGCAATGGAGAAAGAACTAGCTGCTCTTGAAAATACTGGAACCTGGGAACTAACCTCTTTACCTGCAGGGAAGAAAACAGTGGGATGTAGATGGATTTATAAAATAAAATGTAAAGCAGATGGTTCCATAGACAGGTACAAAGTTAGGCTAGTTGCAAAGGGGTACACACAAAGAGAAGACTACAATGAAGTGTTTTCTCCAGTTGCAAAGGTGGTCACAGTGAGACTTTTAATTGCTATTGTTGCAAGCTATGGATGGCCCTTATGTCAAATTGACATAAATAATGCATTCCTTCATAGTTTCTTAGAAGAATAGGTGTACATGAATCCTCCCCCTGGGTATAAGAAATCAGCTAAATGGCAAGTGTGTCGACTAAGGCAATCCCTATATGGCCTAAAACAAACCTCAAGACTATCGAATCTTGAGTTCACTGGTAGAATCCTGGAGTATGGTTTTAGTCAATGCTGTCATGACAATTGCTTGTTTTATATGCATAAGGTGGGATTCAGTTTGTATCTACTTGTGTATGTGGATGACATTCTGATTACAGGATCAAGTGCAACTGAAATTGAAGCCGTCAAAACATTTTTAGATCAGACTTTTTCTATCAAAGCCTTGGGATATGCCAAGTTCTTCTTGGGGATGGAGATTGCTATATCAGTTGAGGGAATCATGGTTAATCAAAGAAAGTATGTTCTTGACATACTTGCAGATGCAGGGATGTAAGAATGTGCATCTGCTCATACTCCTTTTCCACCTGGACATCGATTTCTCTCTGAAGAACAAGATGACACACCACTGCTGGCTGATCCTAACAAGTTCAGAAGGTTAGTTGGCAGATTGTTGTACTTAGGATTCACCGGACCAGACATTGCTTATCCGGTACAGCAATTGAGTCAATTTATGCAGTTCCCGCATGTGTCTCATTGGAATGCAATCATCCATGTGTTGAAATACTTGGCAGGATGTCCTGCAGGGGCTTATTATTTCCTAGCACAAATGATTTTCAATTATCAGCCTTCAGTGACTCAGATTGGGGGTCATGTAGGACTACTCGAAGATCACTCACATGTTTTTGTGTTTATTTAGGGAATTCTATGGTTTCTTGGAAGTCTAAGAAACAGACTACTCTTTCTTGTTGAACAGTCGAAGCTGAATACCGGGCCATGGCAGCAGCTGTCAAATAACTGAAATGATAGTTTATGTGTTGAATGTGTTCAAAGTTCCACTTAAGCTTCCAATTCAGTTTTAGTGTGATAATAATGCAGCCATCCACATAGCAGAAAATCCAGTATTTCATGAAATAACTAAGCATATTGAAATAAATTGTCATGTGACAAGGGAGGCTTACGAGTCAGGGTTCATTTCCTTGCATCATATTGCTACTGACGAGCAACCAGCGGATATATTCAGTAAAGCACTGTCTATATCATCCTTTAATCACCTCCTCTCCAAGTTGCAGCTTTGTGATGCTGCACTTGAGGGGGGGGGGGGGGGGATGTTGAAGAAAGAGTTGATTAAAAGATCAAGGAGTACATCAAGTGATATTGCAGCAGCAGTAGTTAGCTCTTCAGAAGCTTTCTTGGAACAAAGAGGCCAGATCATTAGTTGATGAGGTGGCACTAATTGATCCAATCTTACAGACGGAATATTCCAGAGATAAGGGTGGTTAGGAGATTAGAGCAGTTTTTTTTTTTTTTTTAACAAGTTACTTAGCAGTTACTGGAGTTGTATATATAAATCATATAATGTAAAACTCTTTAACTACGTGATTGAAAAATCAAACCATCAATATACAAAGAAAATTCCCTAAAATCCCAAATGTGAAAAACAACTTTCTGCACCATGTAATTCACAGATTTTATCAAAATTTTATGAAACAATCTAAAGTATTTCATGATTGTTTTGTGAGCAACACTGCCTTTTTTTCAAATAAAAAAAAAAATCAATCAGCAGTGGTTCTGCTGGAGAAGAAATATGACTTTTATGTTATGATGAATTTATTTAAATTTCAGTTCTTGTACTACTGTTTTCATAAATGGGTTTTCATCTTTTCCTTTCTTGGTTCTGTGTTATGGAATTTGACATCTGGACTTGTTTTCAGTTACAGGACACAATTGTCATAAAAGCTCCCAAAAGATCCCCAGTTGTTGTGGACTTTAGTTCTCGATGATCTGCGGTGTTTATATATGTTCAGTTTGTGTGAAAAATATTCTACAGATGTCTTAATATTCATTTTTTATTCTTAATTGTTCGGGAATGAATATCTGCCCCACAGACAGGTTTTGTTTATATCTGTTTTTTTTTTTTCCGTAGTTGTACTGTGTGAACCATGTTTAATTTTGAATTTTTTTTTTAATGTGAACATTTCGTTCTTATTTGAGTGAAAAGCATTTGAAAATTTATTGTTTATTATAGTCACAATATTTTTATTAACACCTTGAAAAAGAAATTTGTTGTTTCCATCCTACTCAGTAAGCTTTCATTGAAAATTTTCTAATCTGACTATTTCAAAATTTTTGACATAGTAACATTATATGTGAAACAAAGTTGCAAGTTGCTTTCTAGAATTGTATATTACAATTATGGTAGGTATGTAACTGTTTCAAAAACTATCCTGCAAAGCATAATTTTGATTATTGGAATTGAACAGATGTTTTTGTTAGTTTGAAAACAAAGTTTAGATGTTGAAATCATATATATGTGGGAACCAGCTGTACAAAGTTTTAATCTTTCATGGAATTCTTGCTGTAAAGTTTTGGGCTTTAGGCCAAATAATTATGTCAAATCAAATCGGTTAAATCACATTTAAGCAGTTTAGTTTGATTGGTGTAAAGTTAATTTATTTATTTTTTTATTTTAAAAATAATAAATTCAAGACCAAAAATATTCACCAATTTTTCATCACATACCTTTACAATCACAATCAAACCATAATCATATATATGCATCTTCAATGATGTCTAAAAATATATATTTTTTTTTAATGATTGACCACATTGAGTTGCAATTCCTATGTAGTCAACAATTGAGGATGATGGAGGAGGGAGACGAGTGGTATCAATTAAGAAAGAAATAAAACATACCACAATGGAAAAAAAAGAGATAATAAAGTAGATTTAAGATGAAGAAAATAAAAAAATAATAAAAAATATTTATTATATTTTTTTGAAACAATACATTTATTATATTATATAATGAAATAATAAATATATATCCGTTCAGTCCGATTAAAACAGCCAGTTTCATTATTGAAATCGTCACTAGTTTCAAAATTTTTAAAAATTTTAAAATCGATCAAACCAATTAAATTTAACCAATTTAATCGATTTAGACGGTTTCGGTCGAACCATTTATACCCCTTACTCGGTACATATTCCCCAATAAGGATTTACTGTGTCTTAAAGTATACTCTTCCTCCGCTTTGCTTTTTTTTTTTTCTTCTCGAGTACTCTCCCTTTTATTCTATTAAAATTTTGTTATTAAATAAAATTAATTTAAAATCAAAAAATTAAATTAAAAAATATAAAAATTTCATAAACTTTTACTGCATAAAAAGTTTATAAATTTTTTTAAATAATTTTAGTAACCAAAACAAAACGAGCAAAATTATTATTTTAAAATAAATATAATAGTTATTATATTTAGTTATTTATATTTTGTGATAGAGTGGGAATTATATAAGCAAATCAATAAAAAAATAGTGAAAGTGATTTACAATATGAACTGCAACGTTTTGGACATTATGTATACTTATTATTAAATTTCATGATTTATTATATTCATTTTAAAATAATAATTTATTATAATTAAAATAGAGAAAATACCAGCTAGTACTAGAAGGTCATCCAAACAGGGTAATAGTATTCATTTATTTATTTTTAATAAATAGTATCCATTTATTGAATATATTTGTTATTATATTTAAAAATATATTAATTTTAAATATAATAATAGAATACATATTATTAGGGGTGTAAACGAGCCGAGTCGAGTTCGAATTTGCCTATGTTCAGGCTCGGCTCGGCTAAATATTAAAGGGCTCGAGCTCGAGCTCGAGCTCGTTCGAGCTCATTTTTTGGAGCTCGAGCTCGAGCTCGTTTAAGAATTGTGAAGCTCGAGCTCGAGCTCGCGAGCCAAGCTCGATTTTGAGTTTGACAAAGTGCTCATTAAATTTAATATTAATTCCGTGAGAGAAGAAACCATATTTTAAAGGATAGTTACTTGCCTACAAAACGAAAAATTTTAAAAATATTAAAAATATTTAATATTATAAAATAAATTAACACGTTATGGGACGTAACTGGACGTTTCCGGACGTAGCTGAATGTAGCGGGACGTAGCTGGACGTATCTAGACGTGGCGATAATTGTTTTGGACGTAGAGAGACGTGGTAGACTATGTCCTGTGAAAAATTCAGCTAAAAGTCACACGCATGGATGTAGACGTTTCGGGACGTGGTGCTAGTTATTTTTGACGTGGCGCTAGTTGTGCTGACACGTCTACATCCATTCATGTGAATTTAAACTGATTTTTTTCACAAAGACAGTCTACCACGTCTCAGAACAACTAGCACCACGTCTCAAAACACTAGAACCACGTCGAAAAACGTCTACATCCATGCATGTGAATTTAAACTGATTTTTGCACAAAACATCTCAACTCGTCTCAGAACAACTAGAAACACGTAAAAAAAACGTATACATCCATTCATGTGAATTTAAACTGATTTTTTTAACAAAAATAGTCTACCACGTCTCATAACACTAGCACCACGTCTCAAAATACTAGAACCACGTCCAAAAACGTCTACATCCATGCATGTGAATTTAAACTGATTTTTGCACAAGACATCTCAACTCGTCTCAGAACAACTAGAAACACGTAAAAAAAACGTCTACATCCATTCATGTGAATTTAAACTGATTTTTTTAACAAAGACAGTCTACCACGTCTTATAACACTAGCACCACGTCTCAAAACACTAGAACCACGTCCAAAAACGTCTACATCCATGCATGTGAATTTAAACTGATTTTTGCACAAAACATCTCAACTCGTCTCAGAACAACTAGAAACACGTAAAAAAAACGTCTACATCCATTCATGTGAATTTAAACTGATTTTTTTCACAAAGACAGTCTACCACGTCTCATAACACTAGCACCACGTCTCAAAACACTAGAACTACGTCCAAAAACGTCTACATCAATGCATGTGAATTTAAACTGATTTTTGCACAAAACATCTCAACTCGTCTCAGAACAACTAGAAACACGTAAAAAAACGTCTACATCCATTCATGTGAATTTAAACTGATTTTTTTCACAAAGACAGTCTACCACGTCTCATAACACTAGCACCACGTCTCAAAACACTAGAACCACGTCCAAAAACGTCTACATCCATGCATGTGAATTTAAACTGATTTTTGCACAAAACATCTCAACTCATCTCAGAACAACTAGAAACACGTAAAAAAAACGTCTACATCCATTCATGTGAATTTAAACTGATTTTTTTCACAAAGATAGTCTACCACGTCTTATAACACTAGCACCATGTCTCAAAACACTAGAACCACATCCAAAAACGTCTACATCCATGCATGTGTATTTAACCTGATTTTTGCACAAAACATCTCAACTCGTCTCAGAACAACTATAATTACGTCAAAAACGTCTGATGTGGACCGAAATGTGCATAATCTATTATCTAAGGGTTTTGAAAAGATAAAACAAATAAAACGGCTATACAATTCTCAGAAATGATCATGATCTCATATCTAAGAGTTGTAATAAGATAAAACAAATAAAATGACCATTCAACTCTTAGAAATGTTTATGATATCTGATGTAAGTGTTTTGTGAATATAAAACATTTAAAATGACCATATTACTCTTAGAAATGTTCATGATCTTGTAAGTAAGTGTTATAAATAGATAAAACAAATAAAATGGCCATACAACATCTCAACTCGTCTCAGAACAACTAGAACCACGTCAAAAAAACGTCTACATCCATTCATGTGAATTTAAACTGATTTTTGCCACAAAGACAGTCTACCACGTCTCAGAACACAAGCACCACGTCCAAAATAACTAGTACCACGTCCAAAAACGTCTACATATATGCATGTGAATTTAAACTGATTTTTGCACATAACATCTCAACTCGTCTCAGAACAACTAGAACCACGTCAAAAAAACGTCTACATCCATTCATGTGAATTTAAACTGATTTTTGCCACAAAGACAGTCGACCACATCTCATAACACTAGCACCACGTCTCAAAACACTAGAATCACATCAAAAAACGTCTACATCCATGCATGTGTATTTAAATTGATTTTTTGCACAAAACATCTCAACTCGTCTCAGAACAACTATAACCACGTCAAAAAATGTCTACATCCATTCATGTGAATTTAAAATGATTTTTTTCACAAAGACAGTATACCACGTCTCAGAACAAGTAGCACCACGTCTCAAAACACTAGGACCACGTCCAAAAACGTCTAAAAAAACTGATTTTGTAGTACGGGACAAAAAACGCACCAAAATTTTTTGACATTTACTTAGCCATTTTCTACCTTTTTCCTTCATAAGGCCATTTTGGTCATTTCATAATTATTTTGATTTTTTTTGTGATACAAATAGCAAGTCCCAATAAATAAATATATATATATAATATATAAGCTCGTTAAGCTCGTCGAGCTTAACGAGCCTATATATTACAGGCTCGAACTCGACTCGTTACCTTAACGAGCCGAACTCGAGCTCAGCTCGTGACCGAGCCGCTCGCGAATAGCTCACGAGCGGCTCAGTTCATTTACACACCTATATATTATTATACTTTTTGAACATTGACGGGTCATCATTATTGGACCAAAGGGTTGACCCGTTCAGTACCCCATGGGTCCAACGCTGCCAGATTGATTCCAATCATGTGGGTCAGTCTAATTTTCGGTTTTTTTTTTTTTTTTGGTTATTTTGTTTTCTTCATCTATAAAAAATTAATTTCTTTTCTTGGTTTTTTTTTATTATTTCTTTTTTAAATACTAATTTAATTTTGTGACATAAATTATAGTTAATATTAATAATTAGGGTGTCATTAAAACTTTTAACATTTAATTATATAATTTAAAATTTTTACATTTTAACTCTCGTTGTTATAAATAATAGAGTAAATATAAAATTATATAATATTGAACCTTAAAATAATTAAAATAACATTAAATATAACTTATTATTTAATACAATATTATTACAAGAGAACTTGCCTAACAAAAATTAAAAATGAATTTAAGGAGAATATATTTTTTTAAGTAGTAAATAGAGTTATTGGGTTGAAATAATATTACTACAAAAAATTGAAAATAATGTATTTTAAAGTAAATTATATTGTATTTTTAAATTTATGGTTGGAGATGCTCTAATAAGATTAAAATAATATAAAAAATCAATTATATTGAACAATATTATATTTTAATAAAAACTATATCAAAATAAAATAAATATAGTATTATATTGTATTATTTCGTTTCAAAATAATAATCTTATTTTAACAAAAATATTTATCCTACAAAATTAATCTTATTTTTATACTTTTAATATCAATTATATCATTTTAATTCTAAAATATAAATTAATATAGTTACCCATAATTTTTATGGAATTTATAACTTAAAATATAAAGTTACAAGTATAAAAAATAATAATAAAGTGACCCATAAAGGTTTTGTACGAGTTACACTTTATTTAAAATAAAAGGTTGAATTTTATCCAAATAGAATTATATTATGGGAGAGAGAGTACAACTTTAATTACCTTTTACCAAAAAAAATGTTTAAATATTATTTTGATACCTCATAATAGCAGTAGTGTTATTTTTTGTTCCTATTAAATTTTCGATGATCAAAATAGTTTTGCTTCTATCTTTTATTGTCATCATTTTTAGAATAACATTTTAATTTATTTGACTGTTAATCAAATCTATAATTATGATTTTAACAACTCTGGAGGCTAAATAGATCGACTTAATCCAAAATGATAGGAGAAACAACATTTAAGCCAAAATAAAAATTGGTTGGTACCTGGCCATGGAGAAGCATTTTTGATAACTTGAGGCAAATCAAAATTGACTCCTCTAATCCAAGGGTACTTGGAAACAATCATTTTGAGTGTACCCCCAACACCACCACCAATATCAACCAACTCTTTCAGATCCTGAAATCCCTTGTAGGTTTGGAGGATGTCTCTCATATAATTAGTTGCCATGGAATGCATTGCATCATCAAATGCTGCACCAAGTCTGGTGTTCTTCCCCAGATATTGGAACAAATTCAATCCTTCATTTGCCTTCTGAAATGGTGTTCCTCCCTCTAGTATGGCATCTTTCAAGTATTTCCTGTACAGTTCACAACCAAAATACAAGCCGCCCATCAATCTATTAAATTTATTGATGTAACATACGTCCAACTCAAAATTAATTAGCGATGGGTGAAGAGATTTTAGATTATTTATATTAGATACGAGTGTTGTGGGTTTCTGAGGTAAAATTTGAGCAATTTTAACACCCTTTCTAACCCAAACATAATTAATCAGAGTGAGTTTTTTTTATTAAAAAAAAAAAATTAAGAATTTAGTGAGTGAGGGATGCGAAGCATGGTACCAACTGTCAAGGATGGCTCCATCGTTCAAGAATGCAACTTTTGGAGCCCTTGAGATCCCCTCCTCATCAGGCAAAAAGCACTTGGAAAAGGGCTTCAAACCATATAATCTGGTGGCCTTACCGTTGTCGTAAAGAACGGTGCACTTCACGATAGAATGGCTGGCCAGAAGATGCAGAATTCTGTCGAGAATATCGGGTGCTTTTTCATTTTGAGTGGGAAGATGAGATGCAATCTCTGCAGCAGAGAGCTCGGCATCATCACCGGCGTTTGAGATTATCTCGAACAAATTAAGCTCCACTGCGGTTCTGAAAACAGTATCAAGGACGGATCCCAATCGCCAGTATAAGGATAATAAGGCTTCTTGCTCATCACTTGGAAGGTTTTGGTTTTGGTTTTGGTTTTGGTTTTGGGTTATGGAGAAACTCATGTTTCAAATCAAATGTAATAATAATAGTGATGATGGCAGAGCAGTGGGTTTAGTTTTGCTGTTGGTTTTCTTTTTGCTCCCCTGAGAACTTAATGGATGGATGGGCTCTTTTTATAGAGGGATTCTAATGTTGACTATTACCATTACTAGGAGTGGATGGATGTAATTTAAGGTGTCCCATTTTTATTAAAATATTCTTAATAATTAAAAATATTCTCATACTGTCCTCCAAATTCGCAAAGCAGAGCCGATTGAAAGGGGCATAGAATTGAGTGGGAACCCACAATCACATTACTTTATTAAAAAAAATGCTTAAATTTATTTTTGGTCTCTCATAACATGGGGTTATTCCAGTTTTGGTCCCTCATATGTTTTAATCACCAATTTTAGTCCCACTTTAATTTTTTTTACCAATTATGGTCTCTTTTAACGGAAAAGTTTAGAAGATAACAGATTACCTCATTTGATTGTTAGTCAAATCTAATTTTTTTCTTCAAAATGATTTGTATCGTGATGTTTTCAACCAATTTTATAATTTGGATTCTCATGAATATTCAACCCATTTAGGGTTTCGATCGTCATTTTGGATTGTGAGTCTATATAAATGGGTTGAACATCCATGAGGAACTGAGTCATAAAATGGATTGAAAACATCATGGTACAAATTATTTTGAAAAAAAAAAGGTTTGACTAGCGATCAAATGAGTTAATCCGTTATCTTCTATACTTTTCCATTAAAAGGAACTATAATTGGTAAAAAAAAAATTTAAGCAGGATTAAAATTAGTGACTAAAACATATGGGGGACAAAATCTGGAATGACCCATGTTATGAGGGATTAAAAATAGATTTAAGCCAAAAAAATTCCTAGTACACTATACTAGGAACTACTCAAACTCTCCATCTTCCCCTTTTATTTTTCCTTTTATTTTTCTCATATTATTTTTAATTTTTACTCATCAATTGTCCCTAATTTCCTAATAGTTTTACCTCTATCTTAACATAATTATCATAAAACTATTAAATTCACTCAACAAATAATTGAAAAAATAAAAATATCATCAAATTGAAATCTTATCTACATATTTTAAGATTGCTAATTTTAAAAGTCGTCCATGACTTATGACAAAGTATATTGATGTCAAAGTCCCACACCCACGGCCGCATATCTGGAAACTCCCCCGGGAGAAAATTAGCAGCAACCTAAATTACTAGGATTTAGAAACAGAAGACAATAAACACAGGTAGACATGTGAAATCACACGAGTTGCAACTAGTGACGGTGAAACCTGAACCAAATATGTACAAAAGCTTAGACAAATTATATAACTGCTTACTAAAGCGTCAAAATCAGTCATCTGTCAAATTAAATAAGAAACAGAAAGAATTAACTAGTGGTTTTTTCTTAATATTTATTTTTTAAAATCATAGACAGATAAACCTATCAAAAAAAAAATAAAAATAAGTGATAAATAGCAATTTCCTACTTAAAATCATTGACAGAGATCAGTCATCCATGACGTCGTCTTGGAATTAAAGCACACTAGTATGAAATCCGTATCCTATTTGACACTCATATGTGAGTAACAAATTTCAATTATTTTGTGTATATATTGTATTTTTGATTGATTTTTATGTAATATTTAATCATTTGTACTCTTATATTTTTTAATGCTATGGGTTCAATTTTTTTTTAGGGTTAGGGCATATTAAATTATTAAATATGATTTTTATTTTTAAAAAATTTTCAAAAATATATAAAAAATAAAATAATGCCGAAAAAAATAAATTATAAACATAAAAATAATCAATTAAAACTATATCTTATTAATGTATATAAATTAACATTAAATACAATATATACATAAAGTAATTAGAATTTATCACAAGGAGTGTCACATAGAAGTGTCGCAGAGGATCTTGAGCCGTCTTCAACCGTTATTTTATTTTATTTCTTTCCTCATCTTTTATCAACCTTAAATCTTTTCTCTTTTTTTAAAAAATAAGTATATATTATCACCAAAATTTTTTAAAACTTTTATTTCACAAAATGTTTTTATTTTAATTACTTGTATAAATATTACTTCTTATTTTCCTTTTAAAAAAAATAACCATAAATATTTATCATTTTTTTTATAAACAGTCTCACATACCCCAGCGGGTATGGATGACTGGCGGGATTGGTTACCCTTTTATTAATTTAAGAAAAAAACTGTTAAGATACAAGGGCAGTGCTTAAGACTTACCCTCAACCCGCAGATGCCTTATATACAAGGTCACCTTATTTAATCCCTAAAGTCCACCCTTAAGAAAAAAGAAAACTATACAGGCACCAATACTCTCTTTGGAGCTCCTATCTATACATTCGCCAATACTCCTTTTGAAGCTTACAATATAGACTAAATCTTATACTTATCATGATGTAAGTCTTTGTTGACCATTCCATTTGTATCTGCAAAACAAAAACAGTCAAATAATTAAATTAAAGAACATACTTGCGTGTTTGCAGATCCTAAGGGGTGGAAAATTTTTTTCAGTCCATAGCGAGTTGCCCTCCATGTTATGCCAAAAGATTTGTAACTGAGATTGTCTCCCTGTAGATGTTTAAATTATTCTTAACCCGGGAATTCCCATAGCATCCAGGCGCAGAAAGCCTTGAAGTCGGCTTGGTAATTCTTCAAATATATCTTGGGAGATACAGAGGCCATTTATACCCATCGATGCCAGATAATCCGCGGCGGAGTTTCATTCTCTCAGAACATGAGAAATCGAAGCATTAAGAGAACCGATGGCCTAATGTATTTCATCTAAAGATAATATATGCCTCCAATCCATAGGTAAATCCCCTGTAAGGATCTGTACCATGAGTAGATTATCAGACATGATCTCTAAATCCATCAAATTCAGACTTTGACAATATCGGATGCCCATCAACAATCCTATAATCTCAGCTAACAGCACAGAACCATTGGGCAAAAAACCAGACTCAGCATGAATCAAACGGCCACTACCAAATCTGAGAACAAATCCCCAGCCATATTTGTTACTTCCATTGAACGCTCCATCAGTATTGAGTACCCATTGAGCAAAAACTTTTTTCTTCCACGCCACTGCTTGGACCTTACGTGAGGGAGATGGACGAAGTTGTACATGAAAATCTCGGCATATCCAACTTGCTTCCTGAATACCCGCAGCTGGACAGAAACAGAGTAACGTGTCAATCATAAGGTGGCGAATATTATTATTGATAACATCAGCTGGGGGGAGGCTTGCATTCTCATATAGAAGTTGATTGCGCAATTTCCAGAGTGTCTAAAGAATCAACCCAAAAATAAGTTTGCCTAGTTGCAAATATATTTTTGTTCCCTGATTACGCCTCCACCAAGACCGTAGGGTAGATAATGAGTATGGCCAATGGAACCGTAGGCCGAAAAACTGTTGCCAATATCTCCAAATTCTTTCCGAGAAAGAACATTCCAAGAAAATGTGATTGAGAGGATCCCCTTGTGATTTACAAAAGTGACAAATCGATGGGTAGGATATGAATCCTAATTTGATAAGCGCTTCGGGGAATAGAAGTAGAAAATGGGAGAGCCGCCATAGAAATGTGAAAACCTGTGGGGGAAACCACCTGAACCAGACATAAGGCGCTGCTGCAACCGTATTCCGAGGCTGGTTAAGGGAATAAGTTGATGATAATGTGAAGATACCGGTAGGTGAGGATTGCCAAACAATACGATCAGGTCTATTAGCAAATGTAAGAGGAAGTTCCAATAGTTGCTGAGAAATAATGGGATCCAACAAGTGGGATAACATATTTAAATAAGTATGCCGATCAATAGAGAACTCCCGAATAGAAAGTTCCGAGAATAAGGGCTGACCATTATTCTTCCATAGGATTCCATAAGACGACCAGTTATCCCACCAACAGGAAGCTTCACCATTATAAATAATGACTTTTGTTTGTGCAACTGCTGCCGCAGATACCCTTCGAACTCTTCTCCAAGAAGTACGCATTCTAACTGAATACGAAAGAGAATGAGTAAAAGCTGCACAAATAACATGCTTCATTCGCCATCGCCACCAAAGCTTAAAAGAAAAAGCTTTAACAATGGAAGATATATCTCGAATACCCAAACCGTTCTCCTCATTTGGAAATGTCAATCTAGACCAACGACGCCAGTGCCTATGCGTTTCCCCTTCTCTTGGTTACCGAAGAAATTTTTGACACCTCTTCTCCATCTCCTTGATAACAGATTTTGGAGGGTTCATTGTAGCAAAAAGGTGCATTGGGATTGCCATTAGAACTGAGCTTATTAAGGTAACCTGACCCATCTGTTGGAAACTGTTTAGGCATTTAATATAATTAAACAGCGGAATCCTAAACATTAAGGATCGGGTCTTACCCTTGAAGCGTAATCGTTTGCGCACGTCGCCTGGCTCCTCTGAGAAGATGGCGTTTTGTTGTCTCCAAAATCCTTCCTCGAAGGATTCTCTACTCTTACGCACGAAAGTCTTCGCAGGTTGGAGCTAGCCGATCTTGCCTACCCCGAGAATTTGGGAAAATCAGTGTATTTTGGCTGATCTGAATTTTCTTAAATTCCAAATCATCATCCTCCTACAATCATATCCCTAGGATATTTGTAGAGAATTAATTTCCAAAATCAGTATTGTAATTATCCAATTATAACTTAACTGATTTTAGTCATATTCCAAATCAGTATTATTACCAAATATTATTTTACTGATTTCAAATCAGTATTTAAATAATATTTACTAATTCCAAATCAGCCTTAAATAATACCTTAATGATTTGGGTTATACACCAAGCCCATGGATCAACCCATGACCCATGGACAGGCTGAAGGGTTAAGAACTTCAATTGCAATTAAGTCCCTTGATTTATCAGCTCATCCCAATTGTTCTCAGGTAATTAATTAACTATTAATTAATACCACAGAACTTTTCAATAATATTTAATTAAACCATTTAATTAAATCTTATTTATTTAAGTATAACAATTATACTTATTGTAGGCAAGAATACTTATTCTGCATCATCGAACTTTCTTATGTGCGATCCTGTAGGCCCATTCCAAATTGGCAACGGATAACTCAATCTCATTGATTAATCCATAAGTCATTAGTGGTCTCTAGTAAGACATAATGACTACCCAATTCAGAATGGAGGGTCGAATGGAGATTCAACACAACCTTTCCGAGCAAACTGCGTACGATCCTCTACATTGATATCCAGTTTAGCATAAGGCATGGAACCAATCATCCTTATATTGCTAAACGTTTACTTGATCTCTTAGTGACACCGAATCCATCAAGCAAATGATATCCTTATCATTCCTTGGGCACGGCCATGCACTTTTCAGTTCACTATCAAGTGGCCAAGATATCATCTCTCACTTAAGAGAGATTTGTAGTCCCATCACTTCACCTACATATCTTAGCGTGAATCATAGTGTACCCAATCATACCCGTACTTGGCAACCTGTTACGGCCCCGTTAGGCGTATGTCAAAGCACACCACAATTAACCTAAGACCATGTAGTGATTTCTGGTCTAAGGATCCTAGTACCAGTACTACTCAAAAGAATTACTCATGATCTAATTAGTCCACGGAGTGTTTCTTTTGGCGGATCGATTTCATGAATTTAAATATGCACAAGGATATTATTATCATGAAATTAACTCATTTGATAAATAATCAATCAAGCGACAAATGTCTTATTTACATAAATAGCCCTCATTAGGGCACATTCACCAACAATCTCCCACTTGTCCGATGAAGGGCAATGTCCTAAAATGTTTAAGACCAAGCTCTATTACATGTCTATCAAACTTTTACTGTGGTAGAGCTTTTGTGAGAGGATCTGCTATATTGTCGTCTGACCCTATTTTGCACACTTTCACATCTCCTCGATTAATGATCTCTCGGATGAGGTGAAACCTTCTGAGTATGTGTTTGGTTTTCTGGTGTGACCGAGGCTCCTTTGCTTGTGCGATGGCCCTGTTATTGTCACAGAAAAGTTCTATCGGATCTTGGATACTCGGTTTCACTCCGATGTCTGACACGAACTTCCTCAACCAAACAGCTTCCTTTTGCAGCATCTGATGCAGCAATGTACTCAGACTCTGTTGTAGAATAGGCTGTTGTATCTTGCTTTGAGCTTTTCCAACTTATTGCACCGCCATTTAGACTAAACACGTAGCCTGATTGTGACTTCATGTCATCTTGATCTGTTTGGAAAGCAGCATCAGTGTAACCTTGTACAATGAGCTATTCTTGTCCTCCATACACTAGCATTAATCCTTTAGTTATTCGTAAGTACTTCAGAATTGCTTTGACTGCAGTCCAATGATCCATCCCTGGATCTTGTTGGTATCTGCTAGTCATGCTAAGTGCATGTGCAACATCCGGACGGGTACATAACATGACATACATGATAGATCCTATTGCCGAAGCATATGAGACTCTACTCATTGTATCCCTCTCCTCTCTTGTTGAAGGACCTTGGTTCTTCTTCAAGAGAAGGCCATGTCTAAATGGTACCTTACCATTTTGGAGTTAGACATATTGAATCTTTTCAATATCTTGTCTATGTACCCTTCTTGACTTAGTCCCAGAAGCTTTTTAGACCTATCTCTATAGATCTTGATACCTAGTATCGTCTCAGCTTATCCTAAGTCTTTCATAGAAAATACACTCCCCAACCATTGTTTGATGTCTTTCATCAACGGAATGTCATTTCCTATGAGCAGGATATCGTCCACATATAGGATAAGGAAAACAATCTTGCTCCCACTAACTTTCTTGTAAACACAAGGCTCATCTTCGTTCTTGATGAATCCGTAACCTTTTACTTCCTCATCAAAACGAAGATTCCAACTTCGAGATGCTTGCTTTAGTCCATAGATGGACCTCTGAAGCTTACATACTCAATTAGGATGCTTTTGATCGATGTATCCCTCGGGTTGTTTCATATAAACATCCTCGAGTAGGTTTCCATTCAGGAAAGCTGTCTTAACATCCATCTGTCATACCTCATAGTCAAAATATGCTGCTATGGCAAGCATAGTCCGAATGGACTTGAGCATCACGACAGGGGAGAAGGTTTTGTCATAGTCTATACCATGAGTCTGTCTGAAACCTTTAGCCACTAGACGTGCCTTGAAGATCCCGCCAGGTTTTAACTTGAAAATCCACTTGCAATCGACAACCTTTGCCTGAACAGGAGGGTCAATCAAAGTCCACACTTTATTGTCCCTCATGGATTGCATTTCAGATTCCATGGCTTGCAGCCATTTATCTGAATCTGGACTTTGTAAAACCTGTCTGTAGGTCATGGGCTCATCAGAGTCCACCAAGATCAAATCTTGATCATCAGTCATGGGAACTCCGTATCTCTCGGGTTCATGACGAGATCTACTAGACCTTCTAGGTTTTTGTGTTGTTGACTCAGGTTGCTCATCTTCATGAGTTTCCATGTCAACTTCCATCTGAGTTTCTATAGATCGTTCTACATTCTCTTCTGGTTCTTGAACTTCTCCGAGTTCTATTCTACTCCCACTGTCTTTCTTGTACAGAAATTCTTTCTCTAAGAAAGTAGCTCCTCGAGCAACGAACACTTTGTTCTCAGTTGGGTTGTAGAATTGATATCCTTTAGTTTCCTTAGGATATCCCACAAATAGGCATTTGTCAGTTTTGGGTTCAAGCTTATTACTTTGTCAACGCTTTACATGAGCTTGACAACCCCAAACTCGTAGATAGGACATATAGGGCTTCTGACCCATCTATATCTCATATGGAGTCTTATCTACTGCCTTAGATGGAATACGATTCAATAAGTAGGTAGCAGAAAGGAGAGCATAACCCCAAAAGGATGTAGGGAGAGTCGCTAGGCCCATCATTGATCAAACCATATCTAATAAGGTCCGATTTCTCCTTTCGGATACACCATTCCATTGAGGTGTTCCCGGTGGAGTCAGCTGTGAAACAATTCCACACTGTTTTAGATAGCCATCGAACTCATCACTAAGGTATTCACCTCCCCGATCGGAGCGAATAGCCTTAATCCTTCTATCCAACTGATTCTCTACTTCGTTTTTAAACTCTTTGAACCTTTCAAAGGTTTCACTTTTGTACCTCATTAAGTAGACATAACCATATCTACTATAGTCATCAGTAAAAGTGACGAAGTATTCAAATCCACCTCTAGCTTGTGTGCTCATTGGTCCACATACACCCGTGTGTATTAGAGCCAATAGCTCACTTGTTCTTTCACCTTTCTTGTTGAAAGGACTCTTTGTCATTTTGCCTTGCAAGCAGTGTTCGCAGGTATCATATGATTCAAAATCAAATGAACCAAGCACTCCATCCTTGTGAAGCTTTTGAACTCGCTTCTCATTTGCATGGCCTAATCGACAATGCCAAAGGTATGTTGGACTTAAATCATTTTTAAATGATTTAGCTTTCTTTTTTTTATGTTATAGACTGGTTTTTCTTGGGTCAAATCCAAGACATACAGACCGTTACACATATTTGCAACTCCGTATAAAATATCATTTCGATATAAAGATAACGAATTATTCTCTATAATAAATCAAAAACCTTTATTATCTAAACTCGAAACTGAAATTCTGCTCAAAGCAGGTACATAATAACAATTTCCAAGTTCGATATTTAAACCAGAAGGTAAAGACAGAGTGTAATCTCCAACTTTAACAACTCTTGCCCCGTTGCCCACTCGGAGATCTACTTCACCTTTCTTTGTCATCCTTCTATTTCTAAGTCCCTGCACATTAGTACAAATGTGAGCCCCACAACCAGTATCTAATACCCATGAGGAGGACATAGAAAGATTTATTTCTATAACATAGATACGGACTTGTTCACGAAACATTTCCGTCAGTGACTCATAAATCCGGAACGCTTCCAAATTCATGAACTGTTTTTGAAGCTCACCTGTCATAGACGCGAGCATCAAGCACGTCACATCATCGGAATCGCTTTTCAGCTTATCCCATGCTCGCAGAACAGTAGCCGTGGCATTCTGTGGTGGTTCAGGTAAAACAGTCTCTAAGACATGTAGCTTCCTTTCTTGTTTGAGAACTATTCTCAAGTTTCTTTCCCAATCTAAGAAGTTTGGTCCAACCAATTTATCTTTATCCAATATACTTCTTAGAGTAAAGTTTGAGATAACATTTGTGCTAGATAATGCCATTTCTACAAAGAGTATTGCAAAATATTAGAATGAGTTTTAAAATTAATTTTCCACAATAGCCAAAATTGAAATCCCTAACAATTTTGTGTTGGTGCTAGATTGTGGGCCAAAAATCCACAAAGAGTCAACCCCAGTCTTGCTTTGGCAAGTATCGTAGGGATCGGGCTCTTCTGGTAGGCAACGTTCAAATCACATTCCATGTAATCTAACGCTTTTCAATTGCATACCATGCAACTTTTCGGTGATAAGATGAACATTCCAAACGTTTGACACCATCCTATCTTTGCAAAATTAATCCCTAGTCAACTTATCGGGTCAAGCTAGGATTAATTTTTCCAAGTTAAACCATCCCTCAAGGCATCACATCAATAGACACCCACACAGTTTTTCCATAACAAGTGGTTGTGATAAAGTTGAGCATCTAATACCCAAACAGTTTTTCCACTAATTAATGGTAGTGATAAAGTTGGGTACTATTATGTGACAACCCGCCGCATGAAGAAAACCTGAGGCCCTTGGGCTCTCCATGTCTATCAGACGTTCGACACTCAAGCGGGCCCTCAAGTATGAAAGCAAATCTTGGGTTTTTGGGATTTAAGTTTGATCGGCTTAACATGCATTTTCGTTTATCATTCATTTGCATAAGTAAAAGAATGAATTAAAGCGATGAACTGGGCTCTAATCTATTACAGGGCCTTTTAAAATCTTCATGTTTGGGTCTCCGTTCGTGGGCTCCACTATGGACTCCTCTTGGAACCTCCTTTTGGGCCTAACTATTACATGATGATTTTTTATAGGCAGGCAGGCCCAAATTCAAAATTGGCTCGCAGGCCCAAACTTTTAAAACGTTAAAATTAAAAGCCCAATTCATGCTTTGAAACAAACAAAATGCATATGCTCATACAAGCCGATTTTAATTTAAGCCGATTAATTTTAAGGATTGTGTAACTATTACAGAATTAAAATTGATCGTGTCATGATCAATTTTAATCAATCCTTCTGTTCATTTTACATTTATCCAAAATGATGCATGAACATGTTTTGATAATTATGATGCTTCAAATAAATTTAAACAATTTAAATAAGCATCAAAATTAAAATAAAAATAATAAATAAATAACAGTTCAAAATTTAAACAAATTAATTAATCTAATTAATTAATTAATTGTTTATTTATTTATCTTTTCTAATTATTTTAATCTAATTAAAATAATTATTTTTAAAATTTATCTAATTATCTAATTAAGATAAATTTTCAAATTTAAATTATAGGATAAAAATTCTAAATTAATCCTATCTTTATCTAATAAGATTATTTAATTAAAATCTTATTAAATAAAATTCAGAAAATTTTAAAATTTTAATTTTCTGAAACTTTTTGGGGCAATTGTCAAATTTACCTTAATTTCCGGGCTTAGGGTTTTATTTCCTTAAAACTTCAGGGGTCCTTTTTACAATTTCAAAATTTGGCTGATTAGGGTTTGGGAGTGCGGCGGGGGCATTTTTGTCTTTTCAGCCCATTAGGGTTTCATCCCTTCCGCCGCACCCTTCGTCTTCCCCGATCGATTTCCCGTCGGATCCTTGACTTCCGGCGACAATCGCCGGTCGTCTCCCCGACGCATTCGGCCTCTCCCGGTGCCATAATACCATATGGTGGATCGTGATCTTCAAACGACACTGGCCACCATTTGAAAACCCACGAAGCCGCGAAGTCACCTGTATCGAGCGAAGAGAAAAAAAAACCATTCGCCGACCGAGAAGAAGGATCGAGGCTCAGTCTCGCGCATTCGATCGATTACCCCCGGAATTTTTCTAGTGTAATGCGACTTCTCGGTGAGAAAAACAACACAGCCCGGAAAACTATTTTTCAGGCAGGCGCGTTTTTCCGGCGAGGCTTTAAAACCCAGAAATCAAATTTTAAAACCCAGATTTTGGAAAAACCAAACAAATATGTTTTCCCTTTTTTATTTTGAAAATCCAGCGACATTCAAAATAAAACTTAATTTCCAGCAAGAAATCAACACCAATTCAGCCCAGTTTCAAAACCAAAACCCATATGTTTCCGGCGAGAAAAATTTTAAAACTCCAGAAAAACAACAGCAGCCCAGATTGAAACAAGCAAAAAATAGAAAACCCAAATCAAAAGCGGAACAATTCCGGTCATTTGAATCCAAACCCAGAAAGCAATTTTCCATTTTGCCCATTTTTTCGACGAACGACCAAATTCGTTTTGAACCATTTTTTTTTTTTTTTTTACTCGGGGAAAAAACTTGGTTCTTTGGCAATAATATGAAGAAGCCCCAACCTTAAATCGGCCAAAAGAATTTCTGTTCAAAACATTTTTCCGGCCAAACGGAAACCCAGCTTCCAGTCTAACAATTATTTTCCGGTCACAATTAACCAGCCCAGATTTCCCGGCAAGATAAAAAAAAAATATTCTTCCGGCGAAAAGCTATGTAACCCGTCAACCTAAAATTCGAAACAGAACCCAGTTCCCCTTTTTTTTTTTTTTTCTTTTTCTTTTTCTTACATTTTCAACGGGCCTTCAAAACCCAAAAAACAATTGTTAAATTGGCTAATCATAAAATTAATTTATGAAAACAAACCATTTGTTTCAACCCAAAATTAATTTTAATATAACACTAAAATTAATTTAGAACCTAACCTGGCTCTGATACCACTGTTGGAAACTGTTTAGGCGTTTAATCTAATTAAACAGCGGAATCCTAAACATTAAGGATCGGGTCTTACCCTTGAAGCGTAATCGGTTGCGCACGTCGCCTGGCTCCTCTGAGAAGATGGCATTTTGTTGTCTCCAAAATCCTTCCTTGAAGGATTCTCTACTCTTACGCACGAAAGTCTTCGCAGGTTGGTGCTAGCCGATCTTGCCTACCCCGAGAATTTGGAAAAATCAGTGTATTTTGGCTGATCTGAATTTTCTTAAATTCCAAATCATCATCCTCCTACAATCATATCCCTAGGATATTTGTAGAGAATTAATTTCCAAAATCAGTATTGTAATTATCCAATTATAATTTAACTGATTTTAGTCATATTCCAAATCAGTATTATTACCAAATATTATTTTACTGATTCCAAATAAGTATTTAAATAATATTTACTAATTCCAAATCAGCCTTAAATAATACCTTAATGATTTGGGTTATACACCAAGCCCATGGATCAACCCATTACCCATGGACAGGCTGAAGGGTTAAGAACTTCAATTGCAATTAAGTCCCTTGATTTATCAGCCCATCCCAATTGTTCCCAGGTAATTAATTAACTATTAATTAATACCACAGAACTTTTTAATAATATTTAATTAAACCATTTAATTAAATCTTATTTATTTAAGTATAACAATTATACTTATTGTAGGCAAGAATACATATTCTGCATCATCGAACTTTCTTATGTGCGATCCTGTAGGCCCATTCCAAATTGGCAACGGATAACTCAATCTCATTGATTAATCCATAAGTCATTAGTGGTCTCTAGTAAGACATAATGACTACCCAATTCAGAATGGAGGGTCGAATGGAGATTCAACACAACCTTTCCGAGCAAACTGCGTACGATCCTCTACATTGATATCCAGTTTAGCATAAGGCATGGAACCAATCATCCTTATATTGCTAAACGTTTACTTGATCTATTAGTGACACCGAATCCATCAAGCAAATGATATCCTTATCATTCCTTGGGCACGGCCATGCACTTTTCAGTTCACTATCAAGTGGCCAAGATATCATCTCTCACTTAAGAGAGATTTGTAGTCCCATCACTTCACCTACATATCTTAGCGTGAATCATAGTGTACCCAATCATACCCGTACTTGACAACCTGTTACGACCCCGTTAGGCGTATGTCAAAGCACATCACAATTCACCTAAGACCATGTAGTGATTTCTGGTCTAAGGATCCTAGTACTAGTACTACTCAAAAGAATTACTCATGATCTAATTAGTCCACGGTGTGTTTCTTTTGGCGGATCGATTTCATGAATTTAAATATGCACAATGATATTATTATCATGAAATTAACTCATTTGATAAACAATCAATCAAGCGACAAATGTCTTATTTACATAAATACCCTCAAAGTATATTTACTTAAATATCCCTCATTAGGGCACATTCACCAACACCACCATACTCAAAAATTTATTTCTCTAAGCCCCCAAGCGGGAATCCATTACTTCAAGAGCATGTCTAAATAAAGAGGCAGTTAGGTGGGTTTTCGATAGCATTCCCCCAATGTAAGATATTGGTAATTCACCCAAAGGAATTCCCAAAAGTGTTGAGATCCGATCATGCCTTTGAGCTGGACATTTCGCTGATGTCAATATCACACTTTTTGCAAGATTCGCTCGCTGCCCAGAAGCTTTCTCATACACTTTAAAAAACTGCATTAGCTCTCTTAAAAAAGAAAGATTTCCTGTAGTGAAAACCACAAGGTCATCAACAAAACACAAATGGGAGACCACTTTCGAACCCGTCGGCAATCCATAATGTTGCACCTTGCCTTTTGCTACCAAAGCATTCAAGCCACCTGAAAAAGATTCCATTATTAACAAAAAAGAAATGGTGAGAGAGGATCCCCTTGTTTAATGCCCCTCGAAGCAGGGAAATGACCTGAATTGAAGCCATTCACTAATACAGAAAACCATGCACTCCTCAAATTATTCATAATCAACCAGACAAAACCTGTAGGAAAACCAATCTTATGAAGAAGAGCCTGAAGGTACAACCAAGAAACCCAGTCAAAGGTCTTCATCATATCCATTTTCAAAATTATATCATAGCCACGGACCTTGTTATCCAGAAATCTACATAAGTCACGAGCTAAGAGAACACTGTCAGTAATGTCTCTTCCCTTAATAAAGGCCAATTGTTCCTCTAAAATCAATTTAGGCATAAGATGTACCATCATTTCCTTCAACATATATGTGAAAATCTTGTTTAAAAAAATTACAAAGACTAATTGGATGAAAGTCCGCAAAAGAATTGTAGTTCTGCTTTTTAGGTAGCAAAACAATGAGTGTACTACTCACCATTCGAGGTATTGGTACCCCCTTAAAAAAATCCTTGCATGCCACTAAGAGGTCAGTCTTGATAATGTCCCAGGTAACTCTATAAAAACTTCCTGAATACCCATCGGGACCTGGTGAACTATCCGGATCAAGTCCAAAAACTGTCCCCTTCAACTCCTCTATAAACGGTTGAGCAAGTAATCTTTCTCGGTCATCCACAGAGAGAAGAACATAATGTTATCCAATAATTCCTCAGCAGCGGTTTGCCAGTCATCCAACTGATCGTCACATAGGAAATCTGAGAAAAATCCCACTGCCTCAGAAGCAATTTGCGTTTGAGTTTCTTTCCAAACTCCGTCCCTATTCTGTGGATTGCCATTTGTTGTCGTCTCTCTCTAAGAATTGAATAAAAAAATTGAGAGTTCCTGTCACCATGAGCTAACCATTTTATCCGAGATTTCTGGATAAGGAACTCATCATGATCTCGTAATTTAGCCAGCTCTACAGCCTGTGTAGCCTATAACGTGATTCTATTAGAAGAAGAGGGATCAAGTTCAAATTGTCTCTGGCATCTCGCAACCTCCTCTTCTGCGATTATGAGATTAGCAAATATGTCGCCAAAAACATTTTTATTCCATATTTTTAAAAGAGACTTCAGCCGACGGTGCTTAAAAGCAAACTTAGCCATACCAAAATACGCACAATCTTGATTCTAATTATCCCGTATCAAATGCATCAAGTCTGGTTTCCTCAACCAGATTGATTGAAATATAAACCGCCCTGGTGGAATAACTGATTGCACCGAAAACTTCAATGAGAGTGGCGTATGATCTGATGTATTAGAAGCCAAGTTTTGCACTGTACAAACTGCAAATTGTTGTATCCATTCCTCTGAGAATAAAAAATGGTCCAATTTCTTCAAAACAAATCCCGAAGAACATGTACCCTCCATGTGAACTCTAAACCAGTAGTACTGATATCATCCAACCTAGCATCAGTAATAAAAGAATTGAAATCATATATAGGTGTAGCATTAGGAGTTGAATAACCTTTATATTCTTGGACAGATCGTATGACATTGAAGTCACCCCCTAAAATCTAAGGACAGCCAGATTCCTATGAGCGAATATGAAGTAAATCTTCCCAAAGTCTCTTCCGCACTACGTAATTCGAACTAGCATATATAATGGACAACAAGAAATGTCCTTTAAGCAATGAATGTGTGGCTCGAAAGCAGCCACACTGGCCACTATCCAAAATCTCTGTCAACTGAAGGTCATGCCTTGATAATACACACAATTTACCCGAATAAAATCCCCATGAAAAATCAAATCCCAATTTATGAGCAATCACAGAATGCTGGTCCAATCCTGAAAGTTCTTGTAGGATCTGGGTTCGCACTAGCTCGATTTACCACGCAACAAAAATTTCTAATAAGAGCGGAACTTTAGAAAGTTACCTTTGAAGCGTGACTCGGGTGATTCTCTTGTATGTCTCAAGACTATGACTTCACGTTGTGTGGGCAACGAACTAGAAGTCAATTGATCAGCTATCACCACAACTCCACCCGCCAGAAAAATCCAGCACCTCCGCACCTAGCACGTACTGCAAACGCACTGCCCGGAAAGAGAGAAAGCAACACACGGGGCTAGAAGAAGAAGGCAAAAAATTCGGCCAACTCAATGATAAACCAGCCGCCAACTTGCTTGGAAAATTCGACTTGGAGAGAGAAAGTTTTCTCTCTCTAGAAATCTTGTGGATTAATTGTGTGTCTTGAATAACTGATCCCTTGTCAATTTATAGAGTTACAAGAGAGACCCCAAGTTGGTTTAGGATTGGACTTCCTAATGGGTTTAGGTAATTAGTTTCCAAATCCAATTAGGTAACCAATCTAGATAGGATAAGATAAGATAAACCAAATCCTACTAGATTCCTAATCTCTAGGATTTCCTAATTCTAATTGAAACTTAAGACTAAATTAATTAATTAAATAATTTCACTTTGTTAATTACATAATTAACCCTCATGAATTAATTAAATAATTTCACTTTGTTAATTACTGAATTAACCCTTAGGAATAATTAACCAATTTAATTAATTAAATCTACCTATTCAATTAACCCATTACAAAATTAATCGTACCACTAACGGATTAATTTTGGCACTTCCATCCTACACCAGAATTGCTTCCGGAATAACTTAATTAAGTTATATTCATCATCTCTCCACATCAAAGATATAGTGCTCGTCAATTTATTAATTTACTGATAAATTAATTAATCAACTTCTTAATTCCGATACTAGTACCACTCGACCTTTTTACTATACCGAACATACGTACACCGGTCGGGTTTAGTATAATAAAAATTTTGAGCTCATCTCGGGAACACCATCACCCCGGGCGCACCGGTACATGGTTTCCTTTCGACAAGCAGCAGCACACCAAGTAACTAAACACGCGCACCCAACCCACCGAGAATATTAGCCACAATTGATCTCACCCATTGGCAGATCAAAGTACACTATGTCTAATCCTCATGCCCGCCCGAGTCTAAGGATTTAAAGATAGAATACAAGGATCGATTTGTCTATTAAATCAGTACAAGACAAATCATTCCTAATGGTCATGTTCAATACGCCCAGGGCATATCTATATGATTCAATCAGTTTAGACAAACCGATTACCCGAATCACATAATAACCTAAACTGACAGTTTGTCCAAAATTGTCTCGGTTACGAACCTCATTTATATACTATGCCTTTCGACCAATGATGAGATCTACTGTGTCACACAAGACACCTCATCATCTACTTACATAGTATAAATGGACTTAATATGCACAACCAATTATAACTGAAACACAAATCGATATATTAAACTGGGAAAATGTACAACACAAGCATAGCTTATGTATTCAAATCCAACAATCTCCCACTAATACTTAAGCTGTGCTTTAAGTATACAACTATATACAATCCTATACAATCTGCTGCTATCTTAGCCACGACCACGTCTTTCCTCTTTACGATATCTCGTATCAGGTGGTACTTGTGCTGTATATGTTTACTCGCCTTGTGGGCTCGTGGTTCCTTCGAGTTTGCTACTGCACCGTTGTTATCACAATATACCGTGATAGACTTCTGCAAACCAGGAATCACATCTAAGTCCACTAGGAAGTTCTTGAGCCATACTGCTTCTTTCGCTGCCTCTGATGCGGTAACGTATTCAGCCTCCATGGTAGAGTCCGCCACGCATTTCTGCTTGACACTCCGACAAACTATGGCTCCACCTCCTAGAGTAAACACATACCCTGAGGTAGACTTGCTCTTATCCTTGTCGCCTTGGAAATCTGAATCTGTGTAACCTCGGGGTACCAGCTCAGGCGCCTGATAGACCAGAACTTGGTCTCTCGTTCTGCGCAAATACTTGAGAATGCATTTTACTGCCTCCCAATGAGCTTTCCCGGGATTACTCTGATATCTGCTTACTATGCCAACGACATAACAGATATCAGGCCTCGTACACAACATGGCATACATGAGACTTCCTACTGCCGAAGCATATGGAACTGTCTTCATGGCCTCTATCTCCTCAACAGTCTTGGGAGACTGTTCCTTAGATAGATACACTCCGTGTCTGAAAGGTAGAAAACCTTTCTTGGAGTTCTGCATGTTAAAACGGGCCAGAATCGTGTCTATGTATTTAGCTTGGGAAAGCGTTAGTGAACGTTTCCTACGATCTCGAATAATCTTGATCCCAAGGATATGTCCCGCTTCCCCTAGGTCCTTCATATCAAACTGCTTAGACAGTCATGCCTTTATGTCAGATAACACTTTATTATTGTTACCAATCAATAGAATGTCATCTACGTAAAGCACAAGAAACACCACTGAGTTTCCATCACGTCTGCAGTACACACATTGCTTATCCGTACACTGAGTAAATCCAAAGGATTGGATCACCTCATCAAACCGGATGTTCCAAGATCTGGATGCCTGCTTAAGTCCGTAAATGGACCTCCTAAGCCTGCAAACCTTATGCTCTTGGCCTTTTTCAATGAATCCCTCTGGTTGCCGCATAAAGATGGTTTCCTCAAGACTTCCATTTAGGAAAGCTGTCTTGACATCCATCTGCCAAATCTCATAATCCAAATGAGTAGCTATGGCCAAGAGAATCCGGATCGACTTAAGCATGGCTACCGGGAAGAAGGTTTTCTCATAATCGATTCCCTCTTTTTGAGTATACCCCTTTGCCACCAGCCTAGCTTTAAAGGTTTCCACCTTCCCGTCAGGTCCTCTCTTACGTTTGTAGACCCACTTGCATCCAATGGGCTTAAACCCATCAGGTAGGTCCACAAGCTCCCAGACTTGATTGTGGTCCATTGACCCCATCTCGGATATCATTGTCTTACGCCAAGATTCTGCATTTTTATCTCGGAGCGCCTCATTGTAGTTAACTGGGTCCAGTTCAGGCGCACCTGGGACTAGGTCTGAGGCCTCTCTCACGCCGATGAACCTGTCAGGCTGTCTCACAACCCTCCCACTACGACGAGGCACCACCTGTGTAGGCTCATCATCTGTGATCTCATGTGCAGTGTGTTGGATTTGAATACATAAGCTATGCTTGTGTTGTACATTTTCCCGGTTAATATATCGATTTGTGTTTCAGTTATAATTGGTTGTGCATATTAAGTCCATTTATACTATGTAAGTAGATGGTGAGGTGTCTTGTGTGACACAGTAGATCTCATCATTGGTTGAAATACATAGTATATAAATGAGGTTCGTAACCAAGACAATTTTGGATAAACTGTCGGTTTAGGTTATTATGTGATTCGGATAATCGGTTTGTCTAAACTGATTGAATCATATAGATATGTCCGGGGCGTATAGAACATGACCATTAGGAATGATTTGTCTTGTACTGATTTAATAGACAGATCAATCCTTGTATTCTATCTCTAAATCCCTAGACTCGGGCGGGCATGAGGATTAGACATTGTGTACTTTGATCTGCCAATGGGTGAGGTCAATTGTGAACAATATTCTCGGTGGGTTGGGTGCGCATGTTTAGTTACTTGGTGTGCTGCTGCTTGTCGAAAGGAAACCATATACCGGTGCGTTCGGGGTGATGGTGCTCCTGAGATGAGCTCAAAATGTTTATTATACTAAACCCAGCTGGTGGACGTATGTCCGGTATAGTAAAAAGGTCGAGTGGTACTAGTCTCGGAATTAAGAAGTTGATTAATTAATTTATCAGTAAATTAATAAATTGACGAGTACTATATCTTTGATGTGGGGAGATTATGAATATAATTTAATTAAGTTGTTCCGGAAGCAATTCTGGTGTAGGATGGAAGTGTCAAAATTAATCCGTTAGTGGTACGATTAATTTTGTAATGGGTTAATTGAATAGGTAGATTTAATTAATTAATTGGTTAATTATTCCTAAGGGTTAATTCAGTAATTAACAAAGTGAAATTATTTAATTAATTAAGTCTTAAGTTTCAATTAGAATTAGGAAATCCTAGAGATTAGGAATCTAGTAGGATTTGGTTTATCTTATCTTATCCTATCCAGATTGGTTACCTTGGATTTGGAAACTAATTACCTAAACCCATTAGGAAGTCCAATCCTAAACCAACTTGGGGTCTCTCTTGTAACTCTATAAATAGACAAGGGATCAGTTATTCAAGATATACAATTACACAATTAATCCACAAGATTTCTAGAGAGATAAAATTCTAGAGAGAGAAAACTTTCTCTCTCCAAAATGAATTTTAACAAGCTTGGGGCGGCTGGTTTTTCCCATTGAAGTAGTCAAAATTTTGGTCCTTCTTTGCTAGCCCCGTGTGTTGCTTTCTCTCTCTCCGGGCAGTGCGTTTGCAGTACCTGCTAGGTGCGGATGTGCTGGATTTTTCTAGCAGGTGGAGTTGTGGTGATAGCTGATCAATTGACTTCTAGTTCGTTTCCCACACAACGTGAAGTCATAGTCTTGAGGCATACAAGAGAATCACCCGAGTCACGCTTCAAAGGTAACTTTCTAAAGTTCCGCTCTTATTATAAATTTTTGTTGCGTGGTAAATCGAACTAGTGCGAACCCAGATCCTACAAGAACTTTCACAGTGTGTGGTGTATCTACTTGTACTGGTGCATCAGGATTAGTTTGTCGCCTAAGCTCTTCTAGTACTATCTTACTCTTGGGCTTGTGGTCTAAGACATAGTCCTCTTCTAAAAATCTAGCGTTGGTACTGACCACCACCTTTTGATCTTTAGGACTATAGAATAGACCACCTTTCGTTCCCCTAAGATAACCTACAAACAACATTAATTCTGTTCTCGTATCTAACTTGGTTGTATCTGCCTGAAGCACATGTGCTGGGCAACCCCAAATTCTGAGATGTCTTAGACTGGGCTTGCGCCCATTCCACAACTCTGTTGGGGTTGAAGGCACGGTCTTAGATGGTACAAGATTTAGAATATACATTGCCGTTTCCAAGGCATATCCCTAGAACGAACTTGGCAAATCACTATAGCTCATCATTGACCTAACCATTTCCATAAGAGTCTGATTCCTCCTCTCTGCTACACCATTCTGCTGTGGCGTGCCAGGTGCAGACAACTGAGACTGAATTCCTACCTTTGTGAGGTAATCTCGAAATTCATGGGACAGGTACTCCCCACCACGATCTGAACGCAGTGTCTTGATACTCTTACCATGATGCTTCTCCACATCTGCCCGAAACTCTTTGAACTTGCCAAAACATTCGGACTTGTGGCGCATTAGGTAAATGTACCCGTACCTAGAGTAGTCATCCGTGAACGTCATGAAATACTCAAATCCCCCTCGTGCTTGGACCGTCATAGGTCCACACAAGTCAGAATGAATCAACTCTAATACTTCTTTAGCTCTATAGCCTTTTGCCTTAAAAGGTCTATTGGTCATCTTACCTTCCAAGCAAGATTCGCAGGTTGCATAACTGTCAATATCTAATGAACCCAAAGGTCCATCATTGACCAACCTCTGAATCCTACTAAGGTTTATATGACCTAGCCTGAGATTCCAAAGATAGGTTTGATTCATTTCAGTAGGTCTCTTTCTCTTATTAATGTTAGATACTGAGCTATCTATCTCTATGTTTCGTGCAACAGGGGAGTTAGAATGAACCACAAATAAATTTTCCACCAATGAACCAAAACAAATAAGTTTACCATTTCTTCTAATAATTACAGAGTCATCAGAAAAAATAAACTTATACCCGTTCTTTAAGAGTTTAGAGACCGAAATCAGGTTCTTTATAAAACTCGGTACAAAAAGACAATTTATTAATTCTAGGCTACAATTTTCGAAATTAAGTCTAACTACTCCCACTGCTTCAACTGACACTCTCGTAGTGTCGCCCATGTAGATGTCTAGTTCGGCCTCTCTAAGCTTCCGGGTTACTTGGAACCCCTGCAAATAATTACAAACATGATCAGTGGCGCCTGAATCCACACACCAAGTATATGTGGGAATCACCGCTAAACATGTCTCAGTAATTATGGGAGAAACAATCGTACCTTTGAGCTTTGGACAATCTACTTTCCAGTGTCCTGTCTTGCCGTATTTAAAGCACTTGCCCTTGGGCTTGCCTTTCTTCGCGATCTCCGGCTTTGCAGCATGTTTGTATGCGTTCTTCTTCTTCTTGTTCTTCTTGCCTTTCGGCCCAGAAGAAGAACTTGAACCCTTTACCGCGACCAAAGCTTGCTTCTTCTCGTGGAAGATGCCTTTGGCCGCCACCAAATCTGTCAAGAGCTCGGGCAAAGTATAAACCCTTTGGTTCATATTGTAGTTGACCCGAAACTGCTCAAAACTTGAGGGTAGACTCTGGAGGATAATATCTATCTGACTTTCCGGGTCGATTTCTCCTCCCAACACCTCAATTTCATTGATGTTACTCATCATGTGTAAAACATGATCCCTCACCGATCCGCTTTCAGCCATTTTGGAGTTCATTAACTTCCTCATGGCTGCCTGCCTAGCAGTCCTGCCTTGATGCGCGAACATCTCCCTCAGGTGCGCCATCATGTTGAAGGCGGAGACCATGGGATGAAGCTGATGTTGCAGCACATTTGACACAAAAGCCAAAATGTAGCACCACGCCATCTCATTCGCTTTTCTCCACCTGGCATAGGCGTCCCTTTCCTCTTGAGTGGAGTTCTCATCAGGCACTTCTGGACATACTTTGGTGAGCACAAACTTATACTGCTCAGCCGTTAGGACGATGTCCAAGTTTCGACTCCAGTCGACATAATTGGTTCCAGTTAATTTGTTGTCTTTCAAAATAGTAGCTAAAGGATTGAATGCCATATCGATTTAAACTGGAAAGTAAACAAACAATGTTTCAGTTACATGCTTAGAATTTTCGAAAACCATGAAAAATCCAATTAATTATTGACTTCCCTCAAAACAATAATCTTAATCCACCAACATCTCATCCACCGGGATTCTCGCAAGCCACGCAGTGTGGACGTTTACGCTAACCCACATTCGTTTGAGAAGAACCAAGTTCATTAACTACACTATCTGACCAACGATCTTTTGATCAATGTAGTTAATAGTCGGTGCTTTCAGTCATACAAATAAGCAGCGTAACCTCGCGGGAGGAATACTGCAGATCGTACACTAAGTGTGTGCCATTACGTGACTTCTGAGCTTGTTACCTCAGGATAGTGCACCTCAGATGGAGAGGGTGTCGCATTTCTCTTAGTTAAACTTACTCTAGTCATCTTACTCAGAAGTTCATAGTCTAGCGATCTCGGGGCTGGACTCATCTGAATGGAGGAAGGCCCTAATGCCAACGCGCAAGCCCACCCACATCGCATATGAACACGTAATGGTGGCCATGGGGATATTAAACCAACCCGCTCCCACTTAGATTTTCAAAATGAGGGTTTTTCCGGTTTTAACATGCAATTAACTAAACCTAAGTTATGTGCAACCATAAAACCAGACATGCTTTAATTCATACATCTAAAATACAACATAAAAATAAAGCATAAAATTAAAACAATAAATACGGGAAATAAATACGTAAAATAAATTTCCCGACTATTATGGTTTTAATTGCTTCCATCTTCTGCCTTGATCTCGTGTCCCGCCACGTCACTCGATGAAAAAATTCTTGAACTTCAAAAAACAAAAACTGGAGGAAAAACGGGCCAAAAACTGCCCGAACAGGCCGCCCGTGCCGCAGCACGGCCCGAGGGCCGCACTGCTCGCGCTCACAGCCCGCCTAGCCCGTGAGCGCGGCCTGCGCGCTGATGCCGCACGCCCTGCTGCTGCGCCGAACGGCAGCTGGGCTGCTGGCCACGGTTTGTCGGCGCGACTTGCTGCTGGCAGTCATTGCCGGCGTCGCCTCCAACCGCCAATTCCTCATTCGCTTTTTCCCATGCTATTTGGTCTTCTTGCAATTCGTTCTGGGTTTTCCTGGGTTTCTACGAATTCACGATAACCCAAAAACAAACGAATCCAAGTCGCCCACCACAACGCCTTCGATTACAAAAAATCAATTTTTCCTACTACAAGGCATTCTAGGAAAAATAAAGAATCAAAATTACATAGAAAAAATCCTACTACATATTTAATCTAATCCTACACGGCTTCCAGCACGTGGTTTTACTATTACAAACATTCATAATAAAATTAAATCCGGACATGTCCCGGAGTTTAATTAAAACTCATACAAATGTAACCATAATAGTCGGGATTCTAAACCACCTGCAAATAAAACCATGTAGCAAATCGAACTAGCACAAAACCCAAAACCAGACTCTGATACCAATTCAAAGTTCTTGTAGGATCTGGGTTCGCACTAGCTCGATTTACCACGCAATAAAAACTTCTAATAAGAGCGGAACTTTAGAAAGTTACCTTTGAAGCGTGACTCGGGTGATTCTCTTGTATGCCTCAAGACTATGACTTCACATTGTGTGGGCAACGAACTAGTAGTTAATTGATCAGCTATCACCACAACTCCACCTGCCAGAAAAATCCGGCACCTCCGCACCTAGCACGTACTGCAAACGCACTGCCCGGAGAGAGAGAAAGCAACACACGGGGCTAAAAGAAGAAGGCAAAAAATTCGGCCAACTCAATGATAAACCAACCGCCAACTTGCTTGGAAAATTCAACTTGGAGAGAGAAAGTTTTCTCTCTTTAGAATTTTCTCTCTCTAGAAATCTTGTGGATTAATTGTGTGTCTTGAATAACTGATCCCTTGTCTATTTATAGAGTTACAAGATAGACCCCAAGTTGGTTTAGGATTGGACTTCCTAATGGGTTTAGGTAATTAGTTTCCAAATCCAATTAGGTAACCAATCTAGATAGGATAAGATAAGATAAACCAAATCCTACTAGATTCCTAATCTCTAGGATTTTCTAATTCTAATTGAAACTTAAGACTTAATTAATTAATTAAATAATTCCACTTTGTTAATTACATAATTAACCCTCAGAAATTAATTAAATAATTCCACTTTGTTAATTACTGAATTAACCCTTAGGAATAATTAACCAATTTAATTAATTAAATCTACCTATTCAATTAACCCATTACAAAATTAATCGTACCACTAACGGATTAATTTTGGCACTTCCATCCTACACCAGAATTGCTTCCGGAACAACTTAATTAAATTATATTCATCATCTCCCCACATCAAAGATATAGTGCTCGTCAATTTATTAATTTACTGATAAATTAATTAATCAACTTCTTAATTTCGAGACTAGTACCACTCGACTTTTTTACTATATCGGACATACGTCCACTGGCTGGGTTTAGTATAATAAACATTTCGAGCTCATCTCGGGAGCACCATCACCCCGGACACACCGGTACATGGTTCCTTTCGACAAGCAGCAGCACACCAAGTAACTAAACACGCGCACCCAACCCACCGAGAATATTGGCCACAATTGACCTCACCCATTGGCAGATCAAAGTACACTATGTCTAATCCTCATGCCCGCCCGAGTCTAGGGATTTAGAGATAGAATACAATGATCGATTTGTCTATTAAATCAGTACAAGACAAATCATTCCTAATGGTCATGTTCAATACGACCCGGGCATATCTATATGATTCAATCAGTTTAGACAAACCGATTACCCGAATCACATAATAACCTAAACCGACAGTTTGTCCAAAACTGTCTCGGTTACGAACCTCATTTGTATACTATGCCTTTCGACCAATGATGAGATCTACTGTGTCACACAAGACACCTCATCATCTACTTACATAGTATAAATGGACTTAATATGCACAACCAATTATAACTGAAACACAAATCGATATATTAAACTGGGAAAATGTACAACACAAACATAGCTTATGTATTCAAATCCAACAATCCAACCATAGGCTCAAGAATTCCCAGAAAAGAAATATTATAAAAAACAACAAGAAAAGATAAACGACGTAGAGAGGCTATATTTTCAACCCCCCTGATATTCCACACTAGCCCTGTAATCATCTAAACAGATGGAGAATATCTGACTGGATTCCTCACCTCATGACGAGGCATCAATATTGAAGCCTACAGAATTTGCTGCTGTTTCCAGGGACGACCTCTTTTGCGGCGGACTTCCTGGAACCCGTTGTCCCCCCCTCCCCAAATTCTGGTTCAAAATAAACCATATAATATTCCGCTTCACTATGTTCAATTGGCTCCCCATCTGTCAAGTTTGCTATTTTTGGCACAATTGGAGGACTATGGGATATATTTATATCCTGGTTCACATCGGTCGGAAAAACAATTGGATTTTCCAAAGGAATTAAATTTTGGTCAGCAGCATCTTGCGTCAGTTCTTTTCAGGCATAAATTCTTGTTGTTTCTGGGCATGATGTTTAGCCGAAGGGGTTTCCTCATACATAACCTCAGCAGAATCTGTGTCCGTATTTGAACCCGTCTCAAGCGTTGTGGTTGGTTATGGGGCTTTAGGAGAAGAAGTATCACAACCCACCTCATCTGTTGGGACACCTGGCCTCGTTTCCTGTGCACCAACCACATCCGTTTGAATTGTTGCCTTGTCCACATTGCTTAACCCGGAGGGTCCTATTGTCGTGTTAGAAACTTTAGGACGGTATTCCTGCAGCGGCTGGGATATTTAGGAGTGATTCGGGGGTGTCCAGACAGTCCCTTCTTGCAATCCTTTGAAGAGTGCCCAATCTTTCTCACTCACAACAATATGCTGGCATGTACTCATACTCAAAAGGCTGCACCACTATATCCTTGTCCACTCGAAGACGTATACTTGGTGGCAATTCCCTCAGCAAATCTAATTCAATACAGAAACGCGCAGCTGAGGGCCGAGTTCCCTTCATAGTTGGTGCATCAATGTGTAGCGGCTTACCCAGAGAAGTAGCAATCGAGAACAAAGCCGAGGTATTCCTATATTCCATTGGGATGCTATGCATTGAGACCCACACCGGTGCTACTGGCGGATCCTCCTCAAATTTGAAGTGTGGCGTCTATTTCAATACCCGCATCTGGTGTCCGACAATTTTCCACGTCGGCCTTGTCCAACATTTCTGATAATCCACCTCATTATGAAACCGAAGCAAGACATGTCTCTGATTCATTAAGCCTACATCCAAACCTCCTTGAAAACCCACCTTCGAAAGCTCTTTACGGAGATCCACCATTGTTTGTCGTCCAAATGAAAACTTACCCACATCGGTAAGGGGAAGACATAATTTCCCTATCCTCTTTGGTGAAAGAAATTTATGGAATTCCATTGACATACGTGACTGGACGAGATGTTGGCATGTGTTCCTTTTCAGATGCATAGGTAGCAAACAAACTTGTGAATGTACGGGGAGTGTTGGCCGAAGGTATTGGTGATATAATTGGCAGCGGGAGGAGTCCTTCAAGTGGTGGTGGAGAAGGATCCGGTGGGGGAAGGCTCACTGTCAGTGGACTGCGGCGTTAGTTGACGACTAGGTTAGGGCAAAGCTAGAGAGAAAAAAGGGCGTTTTTGGCATATAGATTATTCTGAATAATAACCATAAATATTTATCATTTATCTATTTTAAAAAAATTATTTTTTAATTTATTTATGTATTTTTAATTTATTTTTTCACCATTTTCAAATTATTTATTTTAATTCATTTTTCCTTTCTTGTTTCATTTTTCCTTTTTCTCTCTTTTTTTCTTTAATGTTCATTTTGTCCTACTCTTTTATTCTATTGAACAAACAACCTATGAATATTTATTTGTTAGTTATAATTTATAAATATAATCATCAATTTAAAAAACTATTTGTAATAGTCAACAGTTTTGGTCTATGCTTCGTGTTTCAGGTGCTTCTTATTTATGCCCAAACATTCAAACAAAGAATATTTAAAGTTAGCGTTTCTCCACCGTCGCACTCCAAGTCCTAACTTGGCTTGGGTCAATTTTACTTCGCCCGCTAAGCTGTTGTCAAGGAGAATTATAATTTGCTTCAAAAAAAAAAAAAAAAAAAAAAAAAGGAGAATTATAATTCACACAAAAAATAAAAAAAAAGAGCTGTAATTCCAACAAACTGGGAATCCTTCTCGCGACAAAATATATCTTACACTTAGGAGTAATACTTCTAAATGTGTTGACTCAATAGAAATAACTCGTTTAATGCATTGACCCCTTGAATTTGCCTTGTTTTTTCCCCTAATTAATGCTCTCTTGCCATTTGTCATAATGATACATTATAATTATCCTCTTAGTTATACCATTTAAGAATTGGTTCCCCACCATGTAAGTTTTGTACTTAAAATGACATTTCTCATGAATAGAAAAAATGTTAATAATTAAATTTGAAAATAGAAAAAATCCAATCAAAGATCAATTTCTAGGAACTATTATGGCCTGTCATCAGCTATTCCACCGAAGGGAAAAACATCCAAAAAAAAAAAAAAAAAAGAAAAAAGGAGGAGCAAGTAAAAGTAGAATAATTTCTTTCTTTGATAAAAAAAAATAGAAAAGGAAAAAATATTTCACAATGTAGACGCACAAAAATAGGGCGAGAATGAAAAAACGGTTTCAAATCAATCCACTGATCCGATTCGATACAAATTATTTTGATCATTTTCGATTTAGATCAATTTAAATAAAAAAATTTTGGATCGGTCCAGATCAATCTATTAATCCGACCAGTCATTTTTAAATTTTTTTACTAGTAATATAATAATTTTATTTACTTAACTAAAAAAATATTGGTGATAGTTTATAAATAACCAAACCAGGTTACTTTCCCCCGAAGGCTAGGCAGTGCTGAAACGACTTCCACGGGGCCGTTTATGTGAGAACTCTTTCTTTTGGATTGACGCTTTGAACCCAAGACTTCTGCTATATAGTCAACCTCACCACCTCCAAATTCTCACACCTCAAAGAAAACTCTGTTATGAAATGACTATTTTTATGATGAACGTGATTAGGGGTTGTTCACGGATCGGATTGACCGAATTTTACATTAATCCGGAATTAATCCATAACATACGAATTTGAAAATTTTCTATTTGTAACTATCGGATTTTATTCCGCATCCAATCTATTTTGGACGGTCCGGATTTACCGGATTTCTCTCTCTTTTATTTTTTAACAATCTACTTTTTCAAATCAAATTTTTTTTATGAAGCATTTCTAATCCTGTAGCATTTCACTAGCATTCTAGTAAATAAAAAGTAAAGAGCCTATTTTGATGAATGAAACTAACTACAAACACAAGAAATTACAGTAGTTACCTTCAAAGTTAAGAGCATAGCTCAAAGGATATTGCAAGTTACCAATACTACCTTTGGATTTTAATGATATTAAACACCAAGTATTAATATATACATATATAAACTAATATTATTATTAACTAAATATATGAACGGATCCGGATTGACGATCAGTTTTTTAAGGTAAATTCAGAATCCGATCAGAAATGACCGATTTTCAATTTTTGAATCCGCATGATTAAAAATTAAAATTAAATCCATCAATGAATCTGATTCGCGGATCGAATTGACCGGATCAATCCGATCCATGAACATCCCTAGATGTGATATATTATTTTTTAATTTAAATATACAAATAATATAATTTTTAAAAAAATTTAAAAGATTGAAAAAAAGTTTGGATCAATTTGAGCCCAATAAAAAAAAAATGATTGGAATGGATTCAAAACAAAGCTCCAAAGGAGAGGTACTTGAACTGATCCAAATAGTTTGAATCGATCATCAATTTTACCCAATTCTACATGAAAACAAAATAAATAAATTTCAAGAATTAAAATGGGTTTTTTTTTTCTATTGTGGGAAAATGAAGTGGTATTTTTTGGTATATATTTATTACATTGCAGACCAAGATATAAGAATTGAAAGAACCGTGATTTGGATTTTAATTTTAAATTTATATTAATATTTTACCAGTTCTTATATTATGTACCTGTTAAGTATATGTACATAATAAGTATATTAGTATATATATATAATAATATACATCTATAAATTTCTTACAAAATTTCGTACAATTTTATATTTTTAATATAAAGTGGAAATTTAATAAAAAAGAAATTAATTAATAACAGGTTTTTCCCAACTATAATTGGTGCCTTTTTTCTTGAATTATAGTTGAGAAAATAAACAAATATTATACGTAAATCAAATATGATGTATATGAAAAAAAAAAGATGTATATGCGCCAAAAAGAGGTTTGTTTAGTATGAAAGTGAACAAAGCGTGGGTACCCACCACGTTTTTCTATATACAGAACGGTGACACCCACGAAAAGGGTATGGGCTCTTCCCTGTGAGCCTTTGGTCAATCTTGAATCTTTTGCATTTTCCACGAAGGAATAGCTTCAGTAACGTAAATTATCACTCGTCTATTTTTAAAAATAAGATTATGTACACAAATTAAAAATCTATTATTATTAATTTTAAAAGATAATATTACATTTTTGGTTTGTTTTTGGGTTATAACTTGTCTCCCATAAAAGGTTTATTTTTTATTTTATTAAAATTATTGGATCTACGGTAATGTATAAATTATATGTTAGTGCTATATGAGTATAATGTAATTGTACTCTCACCTATTGTTTACTAATTTTATTCAATGGCGACCCAATAAATAATTGACTTTCTCAGCAAAAGCTTCCATCCAATTTGGTTGCTTCAGTTGTTTTGCATTTCTCATTCCGCGGACATATATCAATTGCTTTAACTCCATTATTTCTCATTCCTTTTTTTGTCCCTACACAACATCTTCTATTGGTTTTGTTGAATATTGTAGAAGAAAACATAAGTTGCTGCAATTGCAAGTTACTGGAAGCAGCTCAAGAGTATCAAATCCAGTTCAATATTTCTGCTCATAGTAGCTTACGAGCTCATGCAACTGAAGATCGAGTATGTGATTTATTGGGTATTCTAGAAGGATCAGTTGGAGTTTTACAGGGTTCTATTGAGTCAACAAAATCAGGAGTCATTTGACAGAAGGTATATCATGTACCATGGAACATATACCTATTGTTAGTTTTGAATATAGAAAAGCTATGGCTTGTATCAAAAACTAATATCCACAGATGACATATCATTTTGTTTCAGTATAAATCTGTTCCTTTATATCATAGAACTAGATAACGGGGTGTCGACAAACACAGTAGATACCGTTATTGGTTAAAGTATTGATATATAAAAAGTATGCTCGTAACCGAGATAGTCTGAACATACTATCGGTATAGGTTATTGTGTGGTTTGGAAATTGGTTTATCTAGACTAGTTTAAATCACACAGATATGCCCGGGGCATATTGAGCATGACCAGTTTGGATAGAATTGACTTGTACTGATCGGCGTAGTCAATTCGGTCCTAGTATTCCGTCTCTCAATCCCGAGATTGGGACGGGCGTGAGGGTTTGATATCGTGTGCTTTGATTTGCCAAAGAGTGAGGTCAATTGAGGCCAATACCTCGGTAAGTTGGGTATGCGGTGTTTAGCTTCTTGCGTGCCGTTGCTAGTTGGAGGAATCCACGTACCGGTTCACCGGGTTGATGGTGCTCCCGAGATGAGTTCGTAAGGTTATTATACTAAACCTGGCCAGTGAACTTTATGTTCGGTATAATAAAAGGTCGAGTGGTACTAATTTCGGAAACCAAGAAGTCGGTGAATTAATTTGTCAGTAAATTGATAAATCGACGAGCACTAGATCTTTAATGTGGGGAGATAGAAGAAATAATAATGGCGCGATGTAAAGTCGTTTTCGAGCGGTAGTTCCATAATTGATCCGATAGTGGTACGACCGATTATGCGTTTGACTAATCGACAAGGTAAATTAATTAATCCGAAGGGTTTAATTAATATTTAATCGACGAAGTGAATTTAGAAATTAATTCGATTTTGAATTAATTAATTCTAAGGGTTCGATTACATTAAATTAACAAAGTGGATTAAATAAATTAATTTAAAAGGGTCGATTGGAGTTGATTAGTTGGGAAGACTTAGCGGTCAACGAAAGTCAAATTTTAAGGCCTAACTCGATAGCCCATTAGGTCTCCAATCGAGCTACTATAAATAGAATAACTTGAGACCAAAGAAAACTAAGAAATCTTGCGAGACAAGTCTTGCCCCTTTCTTGAGCAAGAAGGTTCTAGAGAGAGAATTTTTCTTCAAGAATTCTTTCTCAAAAACGAACTAGATTTCTTGCTCTCTGAATTGGATTCAACCCAAAGATTGAACCTTCAATTTATTTTCGGAAAACTCTACCAGTTCGCTGCAAGTTTTTTTTTCATCGAACAGCAGCAGCAGTTTACGCCCGGCGCTAGCTTTCCTCCTTCGCAGGTTTAGTACGGTTGATTCGAGAAGGCTGTGTTGATCTCCTTCATTTTGTTGGGTGATCCGCAGCAGCTTCTTGTCTAGATCCCGGCGAGACTTCAGGCTGAAGGCTGGCTGAATCCGGACGCTGCAGCAGGCGCTGTTCGAGCAGTGGGTAGATAATTTTTCCAGGGTTTTGTTCAATCAGGTTTTGGGGTTTTTAGAGTCCGATTAGAAGGATTTCTTGGTGGGTTTTCGTGGGTTAATCGAGTAAGCTTCGATAGATTATTGCCCACGCAATATTCGAAGTGTTCTTGGAGAATCGATTGGATTTCTTGTGGAAATCGCAGCAGAATTTTTGGTTTTCTTTAAGCAAGGGACTTCGCTTCAAAAGGTAGAATCTTTAAATTCCGCTTTCATTAAAGATTCAATTTTTTGTGTCCCGATTAATAAATTAAATAAGTATAAGCCTAGATCCGTTCATGGGTAAACTAATTTGAGCCTGAGCTTGGTCGAAAGCTTCCGATTCTGGAATGCATAGCACAAAAGTGAGGTTTTCGATTTAGCCTGGGCTTGTTCAGTTTTCCTTCACCTATTACTATATATAGTAATTTTTTGCATTACAACTGTACACTTACTAAATATAGTAAGTTTCGCCAACGCGCGTGTTTTTTTTTCTCGTTGAGTGAATAACATCTTCGCTGAGTCAACAACGTCTCAGAACAACTGCCGCAACGTCCAAACAACAATTGTCGCAACGTCTACATCCAGGTAAGTCCACAACGTCTCCTAACACTAGCACCACGTCTAGAAACGTCTACATCCATGCATGTGAATTTAAACTGATTTTTTCACAAATACAACTAGCACCACGTCAAAAACAACTAGAACCACGTCAAGAAACGTCTTCATCAATGCGTGTGAATTTAAACTGATTTTTTTTCACAAAGACAGTCCACCACGCCTCAGAACAACTAGCACCACGTCAAAAACAACTATCACAACGTCCAGAAACGTCTAAATCCATGCATGTGAATTTAAGCTATTTTTTTTCACAAATACAACTATCACCACGTCAAAAACAACTATAACCACGTCCAGAAACGTCTACATCCATGGGTGTGAATTTATACTGATTTTCTCCACAAAGACAGTCCGCCACGTCTCAGAACAACTAGCACCACGCCAAAAATAACTAGAACCACGTCCAGAAACGTCTACATCCATGCATGTGAATTTAAGCTATTTTTTTCACAAATACAACTATCACCACGTCAAAAACAACTAGAACCACGTCCAGAAATGTCTACATCTATGGGTGTGAATTTAAACTGATTTTTTCCACAAAGATAGTCCACCACGTCAAAAGAACAAGTAGCACCACGTCAAAAATAACTAGCATCACGTCCAGAAACGTCTACATCCTTGCGTACTAATTTAAAATGATTTTTTTCACAAATTGGAGGTAATACTTGGAGATATTGTTTTACAAATTTTGTTGTGTAAAATTGTTATTCTAAAATTTTCTTGTCAAATTTGGCAGCCAGAATCACAACTGGCCACTACCACACCACGTATACATCCAAACATGTGAATTTTAGCTGAATTTTTTCACAGAACATAGTCTACCACTTCTTGCTACGTCCAAAAAAATTAGAACTACGTCCAGCTACGTCCCTCCACAACGTCTCATCCAGAAACGTCCAGAAACATCTCAGAACAACTAGAACCACGTCAAAAACAACTAGCACCACGTCCAGAAATGTCTACATCCATGCGTGTGAATTTAAACTGAAATTTTTCACAAATACAACTAGCACCACGTCTCAGAACAACTAGCACCAGGTCAAAAATAACTAGCACCACGTCCAGAAATGTCTACATCATTGCGTACGAATTTAAACTGATTTTTTTCACAAAAATATCCCACCACGTCTCAGAACTGCAAGCACCACATCAAAAACAACTAGCACCACATCCAGAAACGTCTACATCCATGCATGTGAATTTAAGCTATTTTTTTTTTCACAAATACAACTAGCAAAACGTCTCAGAACAACTAGAACCACGTCAAAAATAACTAGCCCCAAGTCCAGAATCGTCTACATCCATGCGTGTGAATTTAAACTGATTTTTTTGACAAAGACAGTCCACCACGTCTCAGAACAACTACCACCACGTCAAAAACAACTAGCACCACGTCCAGAAATATCTACATCCTTGCGTACGAATTTAAACTGATTTCTTTCACAAAAACATCCCACCACATCTCAGAACAACTAGCACCACGTCAAAAACAACTAGCACCACGTCCAAAAACGTCTACATCTATGCATGTGAATTTAAGCTATTTTTTTCACAAATACAACTAGCACCACGTCTCAGAACAACTAGAACCACGTCAAAAACAACTAACACCATGTCCAGAATTGTCTACATCCATGCATGTGAATTTAAACTGATTTTTTTGACAAAGACAGTCCACCTTGTCTCAGAACAACTAGAACCACGTCAAAAACAACTAGCACCATGTCCAGATACGTCTACATCCTTGCGTGTGAATTTAAACTGATTTTTTTCACAAATTGGAGGTAATACTTGGAGATATTGTTGTACAAATTGCGCTGTATAAAATTGTTATTCTAAAATTTTCTTGACAAATTTGGCAGCCAGAATCACAGCTGGCCAATACCACACCACGTATACATCCAAACATGTGAATTTTAGCTGAATTTTTCATAGAACATAGTGTACCACGTCTCGCTACGTCTAAAAAAACTAGCACCACGTCCAAATACGTCAAGCTACGTCCCGTAATGTCTTGTTATGTCCCGCTACGTCCAAAATACAAAACAGCAACATCCCATTATGTCCCGCAACGTCCCGTTACGTCCCATAACACGTTCTACCAAGTACAGCAGCGGGGAAGAATCAGAAGCAACCCATTTCACATGAAAGTGCCAATACCTCACGAAAACCATTTATATATCATATTTTGGAGTAACAGAGCATTATTTGAATAAGAAAACACGAATACAACATCATTAATACATTACCCTACATCAAATTGCGAAAATAAGGTTTCATAAATCCATCAAATACAGTTCATACTTTATGATGTGGTGATTTTTTAAGAAAAATAAATTATTTTTGAAGAAGAAGAAGATATTTTTGAACAGGAAGAAGTGATTTTTTAAGAAGAAGTGATTTTTCCGTTGTATTTGGTGTTGTTCGTCAGAAAATACAATCGTCGATCTCCGTTAAATCTGTGTTTGGATGAAAATTTTGATTAAATGCGGTTTCGAATGGAGTACAGTGAAGAAGAATAACTGATTTTTGAAGAAGAAGAAGTGATTTTTGAAAAAGAAGGAACTGGGTTTTTGGAGAAGAAGAAGAAGAAGAGAAGAGCGTGTATCTCACTCTCTTATAGTGAGAGTGGTGATGTATTATTAGGTACATGTACCTATTAGGCACAAGATATAATTTGCGGTCATGTGAACACAATCCAGCTATGCAAGTTATAGCAATTGTAGTAGTTCATTGAGGTAGTTTTGTAATTAAGTAATTAATTGTACAGAGAAGTTATAATTCGGTTAGTTAGTTCTTCTAATGAGGCCTTCGTGTTGTATATATACTGTAGTCAGCTGGAAGCTAATCAATCAACACAGAATACTCGAAAATTCTCAAATTCTCTTTCTTTTTTTCTTCAAACCCTAACTTTCTATTTTTTGTTCAATTCAACCCAATTTGGCAAGTTTACATGGTATCAGAGCGATTGGTGTTCTATCGGAGCTGAGACAGCTAAGTTTTGGTGTTTGATCAGAGCTAAAAGCATCTGGAGTCTTTGATGATCTCGATTGAACTAATGGGAGAGATCAACAGAAAAGATGAAAATGATCTAGGAGAGCTGCTACCTGGATAGAAGAAACTGAATGATGATGAGATAGAGGAACAACTGCAGCTGCATGGATTGGATCGTCCAGGAATGCAACTTGTTTCTCAACCCCTGAATGATCACAATTACTTGATCTGTAAGATAGCCATGGTTACAACACTTGAGGCTAAGAACAAGTTCGGTTTTCGTTGATGCTAGTTGTTCAATGCCAGATGCAGATTTAGTTCACTTCAAAACATGGAAGAGAGTGAACAACATGGTATTGTCATGGATTAAATGAGCAATTTCAAATGAGATCATGAGTGCATATACATTACATCTGCTCATGAACTTTGGAATGAGATTAAAGACAAGTTTGGTGTTTTGAAATTAGCTATGTTGTTTTAGCTTAAAAGAGAGATTGTTGTAATCAAACATGCTGGTTTGAAAGTAACACAACATTATGGTCGTCTGAAAGAGTTGAGAGATAAGATAGAACAACGGAGATCGAATGTGATCTCTGAGAAGGTGCACTACAACAAAATTGCTATATTAGCACATTTCAAAATGTCTTAATATATTACATTTTGTCACATTTTGTGTTATTGTGACACTGAGATTTTAGTGTCCTTACATGCCACCGTGATAACAGGTCTATTTGCTATCAAATATAAAATGTTAAGATACGTGCTTAAATGTGTTAATTTAGACCATGATTTAAATGTTGTAATAAGTTGTGTATTGTGACATTTTGCATTGTTGATAAGACCCGCCGTTTTTGCCTACGAGCGGTTCGACATTTGTGTCCTCAGGCACGAATGTCCACTCGCACACAAGTTCAAGCTATTTTGGCGAGGATTCGCAGCCCCTTGCGCGCGCACACAAGCGGGACGTGTGACTTATAACTTAGAGTACGAATTTCAATACCCACTAAAAGTTTATGTACTTAAATAATGGTATACACATATATCTTTTTCCAATGTGAGACTAATATAAATAAAAAATTACATATATTTTATAATGTTTATAATTATACACTAAATAATGTCACTGTATTCATATAAAAATACATTACATTTGTTAATGTCATAATTTAAATATAGACTTAAATGCAGTTTTGGTCCCCCATAATAGGGTTAATTTCACTTTTGGTCCATCTTATGTTCTGAGTGGCAATATTAGTCCCCGTCCTTTTTTTTTTCTTTAGCAGATTTAAGCATTTTTTACAAAAATATTTAGAAGATAACCGATTAACTTATTTGATCGCTAGTCAAACTTAATGTTTTCTTCAAAATGATTTGTACCATAATGTTTTCAACCAATTTTATGATCCAGATCCTTATGAATGTTCACTACCTTCCATCCCAGCGGTCTTTATATCTCCTTTCAGATTGTATATCTTCTTGATTTCTACATTGTCTCGGGGAAACTGTTCATTAAGAGTATCCCAAATGCATTTTGGCTTCACATTCAACGTAATCATAAATTCAGCAACATACCTTGATTCTTCAGTAAAATGGCTCAGCTGTCTGTGCCCATATGGATGGATTATACCTGAAAATTTTATAATAGTAATAAACATAAATGATAAATATCAATAAAATTACTATGACATAGACATGAGGAACCGAGTCATAAAATGGATTGAAAACATCATGGTACAAATCATTTTGAAGATAAAATTAGGTTTGACTAGCGATCAAATAAGTTAATCCGTTATCTTCCAAAATTTTTCATAAAAAATGACTAAATCTGCTAAAAAAAAAGATGGAGACTAATATTGCCACTCAAAACATAAGAGGGACCAAAAGGGAACTACCCTATTATGGGGGATCAAAACTGTATTTAAGCCTTAAATGGCTATATCACCACAACTAAGTCAAATGTCATAATAAGATTTGGTTTGATGTTCCTATAGCATATTTATAGAGACATGAACTGTGTGATGTTTTATTAGGTAGTAAATTAGTATGCTAATAGAGACCAATTAAAATATTCATGTTTATTGTGATAATATGAGTGTGCCAATAGGCCAATTTTCTTGTAGTGGTGGTTAAATCATTGTTGTTTGAGAAGAACTCAGCACAGTATTTGCTTGGAGTGAAAAACACTTTAAAAACTAATATGAAGTTGCTGGATGAAAAGGAACATGAAGCAGATGCTTAGAATTTTTGATAGGAATAAACGAGATCTATGAGGCAAAGAAGAACCATATTTTAATGATGGAACGTCTGCCTAGAATAAGTAAGGTGTATGCAGTTTTCCTGAAAACCGAAAGGAATCGACAAGTAAGTGTAGATCTAGCCACAAGATTGGATAATTGAGCAATGATAGTGAAGAATCCTGTGAATAAAGATTGGATAAACATTCAGCCTAAAGTGGATACGAGTCATCTAGTGTGTGCCCATTGCAAAAGGACAGTATATGTCTAGGAAACATGTTTTAAGATCTATGGTTTCCCTGATTGATGGGAAATGTCAAGAAGAAGGTTAAGAAAGCTAATGCCATGACTGAAGTTAATGAAACTCCTATGGAACTGAGTGATTTAGGTGGTTGTAATGTTGCCCTGGCAGGAAAATAGAATGATGCCTTGGCAGCAGCAGTTCAGGAGGAGCTGAGCAAAATAAACAAAGGAGCTTCTGCATCAAATGCTGAACTGGTGAATTTTGCTCACTAAGGATTTGTAGGTAACTCTATTTCTATTAGGATTAATACTAGTATTTATGACTGTGTTGATGGAGTTACTTGTATTGTGGACATGAGAGCCACTAGTAATATGATCAGTAGCAAAATTCATCTGAAAAATCTCAAAACAACACATTTTCCATCTTTAGTAATACTTCCTGATGGCAGTATAAAATTTGTTCAATATACTGGAAATTTTGTTCTATCTCCTTTCTTAACTTTGAACAATGTGCTATGTCTTCTATGCTTTAAGCATAACCTATTATATGTAAAAATGTTGATTGAAGAATCCAACTGCTATTTCATATTTTTTGATAAATGTTGTCTTCTACAAGACCTGAGGACTGATCGAATTTCAGCGGTTGGATCAGTCAAGAAATGACTCTACATTCTTACTCTAGAGTCCTTCAATTCAATGCTTGCTCAGAAATTTCAATTAGCCTTTCAGTTTAAGAACCTTCATACTCAGACAGAATAGAATATAGTGAAATCAACATCAGAAACTTCTGTACAAAGCTTAGATATCCTCTAGCATTTTAGACTAAGACATTCAACTTTTGGTGTAATAAAGAAAATTTCATCTTTCTTATCTTTTGATTTTGAATGTCATCAAACATAATTATGTGACATATGTCCATTAAATAAACAAACTAGACTAGTCTTCAGCTCTATTGTCGCAATAAGTGATAAGATTCTGCAGTTGTTACATATGAATTTATGGGGTCTATACAAAACACATTCAATAAATAGTTGTCAATATACTTCCTAACAATTGTTTATGACTATAGTAGATGCACTTGGTATTTTCTTGTGAAATAAAAATCTGAAGTCTTCAGTATTCTTTCAGCCTTTATTCATCAAGTGCAAAATCAATTTGATCATAAAGTTCAGCTTGTACAAATAGATAATGGGACTGAGTGTGACAATGCACAATGCAAGAAAATTTTCTCTAATCTTGGCATTACTCACCAGAAAAGCTGCCTTTATACTCCGCTGCAAAATGGCATTGTGAAGAGAAAACACAGACATTCGCTTCAAATAGCTAGAGCCTTGCTTTTTAAATCCAAACTTCTAAAGAAATTCTGGGGGAAGGCAATCCTTACTGCAACATATCTTGTAAACAGAACACCCTCCTTTTTCTTGAATTGGAAAACACCATATGACCAACTGTTTGGAAAACCACAAGACTATTCTAACCGCAAGACATTTGGTTGTTTGAGTTTTGTTCTCAACAAATTACCTCAAAAAGACAAATTTGAATGCAGGTCTGAGGGGATTTTCATAGGCTACCATGCAGGTGAAAAGGGATATAAGATCTTCTGTCTTGATTTAAACAAGATTATAGTACCCAGAGATGTGTTTCATGAAACTATATTTCCTTCATCATCTTTGAATCACTCTGAAATTGCCCTGCTTGTTAATCTTCCTAGTATTTTTAACTCACCTGCAGATGAACTTTCAGAAATTTTACCTTCAAACACTGCAAATCCTACTCCAGTTTTATAGTAGGTAGTCAAACTCCTCCAACTTCTTCATCTTAAGATAATCAACATGATGATCAGTCTCCTACTACTTTGACTGATTCTCCTCCTGATCTTAGGAAATCTGTTCCTAGACCTCCTCTTAGATACAACACTAGGCCTAAAGTTCCTCCAAATGAAGGACTTTGTTCTTCATTCAGAATCTGATTTGCCTCATAAACTGTTTTTGGCTAATTTTTCTACTTTTGAGGAACCTTCATATACAGTAAGGCCAATGTTAATTATTAATGGGTAGAGGCTATGCAATAAGAAATCAGTGCTTTGGAGGAAAATCAAACTTGGGAATCGACAAGCTTACCTGCTGAAAGAAGGATATGGGATGTAAATGGGTATAAAAAGTAAAATGGAATGTATATGGTACTGTGGAGATATACAAGGCCAAACTTGCAGCTAAAGGATTTACTCAGGTCGAAGGGAAAGACTACACTGAGATCTTTTCTCCAATAGCCAAAGTTGTCACTGTGTGGTTACTGATTTCTATTTATACATCAAATGGATATCCTTTGTTTCATATTTATGTGAATAATACATTCTTGCATGGTTTACTAGCAGAGGAAGTTTATGTTGGTGTATGTGCCCTTTTGAGGAATATTTATGTAAATAAACTTTGAAGGTTATTTATGTAATTAAGACATTTGGCATTTGATTGATTATTTATCTCATGAGTTAATTTCATGTAATTTTATTCTTGTGCATATTGAATTTCATGAAATCGATCCGCCAAAAGAAACACTCCATGGACTGTTTGATCATGAGTGATTCTTTTGAGTAGTACTCGTACGAGGATCCTTAGACCAAAAATCATTGCATAGTCTTAGGTGAATTATAGTATGCTTTGACATATGCCTAACGGGACCGTAACGGGTTGCCAAGTACGGGTATGATTGGGTACACTATGAGTCACGCTAAGGTATGTAGGTGAAGTGATGGGACTACAAGTCTCTCTTAAATGAGAGATGATATCTTGGCCACTTAATAGTGAACTGAGAAGTGCATGGCCGTGCCCAAGAAATGATAAGGGGTATCATTTGCTTGATTAAGTTCAGTGTCACTAAGAGATCAAGTAAAACGTTTAGCTATATAAGGATGATTGGTTCCATGCCTTATGCTAAACTGGATATCAATGTAGAGGACAGTACGTAGTTTACTCGGAAGGTTGTGTTGAATCACCATTCGACCCTCCATTCTGAATTGTGTAGTCATTATGTCTTGCTAGAGACCACTAATGATTTATGGATTAATTAATGAGATTAATTTATTCATTGTCAATTTGGAATGGGCCTACAGGATCGCACATAAGAGAGTTGATGATTCAGAATTAAATTGCCTGTAATAAGTATAAGAGTTATGCTTAAATAGATAATATTTAATTAAATGGTTTAATTAAATATTATTGAAGAGTTTTATGGTATTAATTAAAATTTAATTAATTACCTGGGAAGAATTGAGTTGGGCTGACAAATCAAGGGACCTAATTGTGAATTAAGGTTCTTGACCCATCAGCCTGATCCATGGGTGAATGGGTTAATCCATGGTGTTGGTTAAACCCAACTCAGTAAATAATTATTAATTAATTATTAATTAAATAATTAATATTAATTTACTGTTACAGATAAGTCTGTACTCTTTTATAAAAGAGCAGAGGTATCTGTGTGCTGAGGGGATTTTTTTTAACTGATTTTCTGGTTTTGAAACGTGTGAAAATATTTTTGAGAAAAACTTCTCTCTCTCTCTTCCAAAATTCTTCCAGAGAAAAACGTTTTCTCTTTTACAGGCAATTTTGGCTAGCACCGGTTCTGAGAGACTCCAGTGTAAGAACGTAGAGGCAATTCGTGTGAATTGTTTGGTGGTGAACGCAATCTTCCCAAGGGATCCAGGCGACGAGCGCAACCGATTACGCGTCGAGGGTAAGACCTGATTCCATAGAATTTAGGCTATTCCGTAGCATAATTTAGGAAATTATGCATGCCTAAGATCCAACAGTGGTATCAGAGCGAGGTTTAATTTTGTTTTGATTAAAATTGTTTGAATTAAAACCAAAGTTGGAAATCGGGTCTAAGAAAATTTTTTATTGAAAAACCGTTTTGAAAAGATTTTCTGGGTTTGCAAAACTCGTTTCGTCGGAAAATTTTTTTTCGTTTTGGGGTTTTGAAAGCCGCTTGCTGGTTTGGATGCCGGGGAAATGTTCCTCGCGCTGGCTGCTTCGTCGAGGCCGGGGAAATGTTCCTCGCGCCATGGGGAAACGAAGTGACGGAAATCGTTTTCGTCGGGTTCCTCGCGCCGACAGAGTTTTCGAAGGCCGGTCGCGGGTTTCGTTTTCCTTCGTCGTTCGATAAGTCGCCGAGGTCGACTTTGATTCGATCGGTCAGACTGGGGCGAAGAGGCGACGTCCGGCGCTGCGAGCAGCGCCAGAATAGGCGAAGAGTTCGCCGGAAAGGAAGACAGACGCCGGCTGCACGAGTCGGGGAAGAAAGAAAGGAGGCGAGAGGGGCTGACGCCCTAATTGGGCTGAAAAGACCAATTTGCCCCCGCCGCACTCCATAATCCCAAAAAATGCCAGCATTTAAAATTGTTTTAAAATTTTGCAAAACAACCCCAACAGGTTTTAAACTTTAAAACCCTAGCCCGAGAATTTTGTTAAATTACGAATTTGCCTCAAAATTTTTCAGAAAATTTAATTTTTTTGAATTTTAAAATTTGATAAAATTTTAATTTATGATTTAGGATAAATTAAAAGAGATTATCAGATTTTAAGATAGGATTAGATTTAAATTTAATTCTTATCGTATAAAATTTTAAAATTTAGAATTTTGAATAATTATCTTAATGAGATTAGGATAATTAGAAATATTTAAATTTTAAAATTTGAAAGATTATCTTAATATTAGATAATTAGATGAATGAATAAAATAATTAATTAATTAATAAGATTAGTTAATTAATTAGTATGATTATTTATTCATTTTTCGAAATAATGTGTTATTTAAAGTGTTTAAATAATTGCACACATTATTGGTATGTTCATGCATCATTTGATTAAAATGAATGAACATGGGATTGATTAAAATTGATCATGACACGATCAATTTTAATAGTGTAAGAGTTAAACAATCCCTAATTAAATGATTCGTCTTAAATAAAATTGGCTTGTATGAAGCATATGCATTTGTGTGTTTTTATATGCATGAATTGGGCTTAAAATTTATTATTTTAATTTTGGGGCCTACGAGCCATTTTGAATTTGGGCCTGCTTGCCTATTAAATCATTATGTAATAGTTATGCCCAAGAGAGGAGGTTCCGAAGGAGTCCATGGTGGAGCCCAGGAACGGAAGCCCAAAATGGAGGCCCAAAAGAAGTTTTTTTTTTTTTAAAGGCCCTGTAATAGATTAGAGCCCAATTCATCGCATTTTCGCAATTTTATGTTTTGTGAATGAATGAAAACGACAATGCATGTTAAGCTGTTCAAAATATAAAATCCCTAAATACCTAAGTCTAAAGTTGCTTCCATACTTGGGGGCTCATCCAATCGTCGAACGTCTGGCGGACTTGGAGAGCCCAAGGGCCTCAGATTTTCTTCGTGAGGCGAGTTGTCATGTAATAAAAGCCCAACTTTACTCATTACCACTATAGTGTGAAAAACTGTTTGGGCTAGCCCAACTTTACTCAGTACCACTATAGTGTGAAAAACTGTTTGGGTCTTTATTGATATGAGGCTTCAAGGGATGGTTTGACTTAGGAAAATTGGTCATAGTTGACCTGATAAGTTGACTAGGATTGATTTTGCAATGATAGGATGGTGTCAAACATTTGGAATGTTCATCCTATCACCGAAAAGTTGCATAGTGATGTAATTGGAAATCGTTAAATTACATAGGGATGTGTTTGAACGTTGCCTACCAAAAGAGCCCAATCCCTACGATACTTGCCAAAGCAAGACTGGGGTTGACTCTTTGTGGATTTCGGCCCACAATTTAGCACCAACACAAAATTGTTTGGGATTTCAATTTTGGCTATTGTGGAAAATATTTTAAAATTCATTCTAATGTTTTGCATCTTTCTTTTGTAGAAATGACATCTACTAGCACTAATGTCACATCTAATCTCACTCTAAGAAGCATTTTGGACAAAGAAAAACTTGTTGGTCCAAACTTCTTAGATTGGGAAAGAAACTTGAGAATTGTTCTCAAACAAGAAAGGAAGCTAAATATCTTAGACGCTGCCTTACCTGCACCACCTGTAAATGCTACGGCTGCTGTTCAACGAGCATGGGAAAAGCTGAAAAGTGATTCCGATGACGTGACATGCCTGATGCTCGCGACTATGTCAGGCGAGCTTCAGAAGCAATTTATGAATTCGGAAGCGTTCCAAATTTATGTGTCACTAACGGAAATGTTCCGTGAACAAGCCCGTAACGAAAGGTTCGTTACGATAAAAGCATTGATCTCGTGTAATTTGGCGAAGGGTTCATCAGTAAGCATGCATTTGATCAAGATGAAGGGGTATATTGATACCCTAGAGAGATTAAATGCACCTCTTGCTAGAGAGTTAGCCATTGACATCATCTTGGCTTCATTGCCTGATGATTACAATGACTTTGTGGTGAACTACAACATGCATAACATGGAGAGGACGATTCCTGAGCTCCATGGAATGCTTAAAAATACTGAGCAAACCCTTCGAAAGGCAACACCAGTACTTGTTGTAGAAAAAGGTAAGGGCAACAAGAGAAAGTTTAAAGGCAAGGCAAAAGTTGCTGAAAACAAGAAGCCTCGCAGTACGACTGCTCCTAAGGCTCAGTCTCAAACTCCTCATGCTAAGAAAAATGCTCAGAAGGACGCTGTATGTTTCTATTGCAATCAGAAGGGGCATTGGAGAAGAAACTGCAAGCTGTTTCTTGAAGAGAAGAAACAAAATCCTTCGGTTTCAGGTATCTTTGTTATTGAAATTAATCTTTCTATGTCCACCTCATGGGTATTAGATACCGGATGTGGGGCTCACATTTGTACTAATGTGCAGGGACTGAGAAATAGAAGGATGATAAAGAAAGGCGAAGTAGATCTCCGAGTGGGCAACGGGGCAAAAGTTGCAGCTGTTTAAGTTGGAGATTACACTTTGTATTTGCCTTCCGGTTTAAACATTGTTTTAGAGAATTGTTATTATGTACCTACTATGAGTAGGAATATTATTTCAATTTCTTGTTTGGATATTAAAGGATTTCGTTTTATTATTGGTAATAAATCGTTGTCTTTATATCAAAAAGATGTTTTATACGGAGTTGCAAATTTGTGCAATGGCCTATATATCTTGGATTTGACCCAAGAGAAACCGGTTTATAACATTGAAAAGAAAGCCAAATTGATTCAATATGATTTAAGTCCAACATATCTGTGGCATTGTCGTTTAGGCCATGCAAATGAGAAGCGAGTTCAGAGACTTCATAAGGATGGAGTGTTTGGGTCTCGAATCATATGACACATGTGAACCCTGTTTGCAAGGCAAAATGACGAAGAGTCCTTTCAGCAAGAAATACGAGAGGACTAGTGAGCTATTGGCTCTAATACATACAGATGTATGTGGACTAATGAGCACACAAGCCAGAGGTGGATTTGAATACTTCGTGACTTTTACCGATGACTATAGTAGATATGGTTATGTCTACTTAATGAGGTATAAAAATGAAACTTTTGAAAAGTTCAAAGAGTTTAAAAACGAAGTAGAAAACCAGTTAGATAGCAGGATTAAGGCTATTCGCTCCGATCGGGGAGGTGAATACCTTAGTGATGAGTTCGATGGCTATCTAAAACAGTGTGGAATTGTTTCACAGGTGACTCCACCAGGAACACCTCAATAGAATGGTGTATCCGAGAGGAGGAATTGGACCTTATTAGATATGGTTCGATCTATGATGGGCCAAGCAACTCTCCCTATGTCCTTTTGGGGTTATGCCCTCCTTTCAGCAGCCTACTTACTAAATCGTATTTCATCTAAGGCAATAGATAAGACTCCATATGAGATGTAGACGGGTAAAAAACCCTATATGTCCTATCTACGAGTTTGGGGTTGTCAAGCTTGAACCTAAAACTGACAAATGCCTGTTTTTGGGATATCCTAAGGAAACAAAAGGATATCAATTCTACAATCCAACTAAGAACAAAGTGTTTGTTGCTCGAGGAGCCACTTTCTTAGAGAAAGATTTTCTCTACAAGAAAAACAGTGGGAGTAGAATAAATTTTGAAGAGGTTCAAGACCCACAAGAGAATGTAGAACGATCTACAGAAACTTAGATGGAAGTTGACATGGAAACTCATGAAGATGAGCAACCTAGAAGGTCTAGTAGATCTCGTCATGAACCCGAGAGATACGGATTTCTGGTGACTGACGATCAAGATTTGATTTTGGTGGACTCTGATGAGCCCACGACCTACAGACAGGTTTTAGAAAGTCGAGATTCAGATAAATGGCTACAAGTAATAGAATCTGAAATGCAATCCATGAGGGACAATAAAGTATGGACTTTGATTGATCCTCCTGTTCAGGCAAAGGTTGTCGATTGCAAGTGGATTTTCAAGTTAAAACCTGGCAGGATATTCAAGGCACGACTAGTGGCTAAAGGTTTCAGACAGACTCATGGTATAGACTATGATAAAACCTTCTCCCCTGTCGTGATGCTCAAGTCCATTCGGACTATGCTCGCCATAGCTGCATATTATGACTATGAGATATGGCAGATGGATGTTAAGACGGCTTTCTTAAATGGAAACCTACTCGAGGATGTTTACATGAAACAACCCAAGGGATACATCAATCAAAAGCATCCAAATCGTGTATGCAAGCTTCAGAGGTCCATCTACGGACTAAAGCAAGCATCTCGAAGTTGGAATCTTCGTTTTGACGTGGCAGTAAAAGGTTACGTCTTCATAAAGAACGAAAATGAGCCTTGTGTTTACAAGAAGGTTAGTGGGAGCAAGATAGTTTTCCTTGTCCTATATGTGGACGACATCTTACTCACAGGAAATGACATTCCCATGTTGAAAGATATCAAACAATGGTTGGGGAGTGTATTTTCTATGAAAGACTTAGGAGAAGCGAAATGATACTGGTATCAAAATCTATAGAGATAGATCAAAGAGGCTTCTAGGACTAAGTCAAGAAGGGTACATAGACAAAATATTGAAGAGGTTCAATATGTCTAACTCTAAGAATGGTATGGTACCATTCAGACATGGCCTTCTCTTAAAGAAGAACCAAGGTCCTTCAACAAGAGAGGAGAGGGATACAATAAGTAGAGTTCCATATGCTTCGGCAATAGGATCTATCATGTATGCCATGTTGTGTACCCGCCCGGATGTTGCACATGCACTGAGCATGACTAGAAGATACCAACAATATCCTGGAATGGCTCATTGGATTGCAGTCAAAGCAATCCTAAAGTACTTGCGAAGGACTAAAGGATTGATGCTAGTGTATGGAGGACAAGAACAGCTCATCGTACAAGGTTACGCTGATGCTGCTTTCTAAACAGATCAAGATAACATGAAGTCACAATCAGGTTATGTGTTTAACCTGAATGGCGGTGCAGTGAGTTGGAAAAGCTCGAAGCAAGATACCACAGCCGACTCTACAACAGAATCTGAGTATATTGCTGCATCGGATGCTGCAAAGGAAGCTGTTTGGCTGAGAAAGTTCGTGTCTGATATCAGAGTGATACCGAGTATCCAAGATCCGATAGACTTGTTCAGTGATAATAACGGGGCCATCGCAAAAGCTAAGGAGCCTCGGTCACACCAGAAAACCAAACACATACTCAGAAGGTTTCACCTCATCCGAGAGATCATCGATCGAGGAGATGTGAAAGTGTGCAAAATAGGGTCAGACGACAATGTAGCAGATCCTCTCACAAAAGCTCTACCGCAGTCGAAGTTTGATAGACATGTAATAGAGCTTGGTCTTAAACAGTTTAGGACATAGCCCTTCAACGGGCAAGTGGGAGATTGTTGGTGTATGTGCCCTTTTGAGGGCTATTTATGTAAATAAACTTTGAGGGTTATTTATGTAATTAAGACATTTGTCGTTTGATTGATTATTTATCTGATGAGTTAATTTCATGTAATTATATTCTTGTGCATATTGAATTTCATGAAATCGATCCGCCAAAAGAAACACTCCATGGACTGTTAGATCATGAGTGATTCTTTTGAGTAGTACTCGTACGAGGATCCTTAGACCAGAAATCATTGCATAGTCTTAGGTGAATTATAGTATGCTTTGACATATGCCAAACGGGACCGTAACAGGTTGCCAAGTACGGGTATGATTGGGTACACTATGAGTCATGCTAAGGTATGTAGGTGAAGTGATGGGACTACAAGTCTCTCTTAAATGAGAGATGATATCTTGGCCACTTGATAGTGAACTGAGAAGTGCATGGCCGTGCCCAAGAAATGATAAGGGGTATCATTTGCTTGATTAAGTTCAGTGTCACTAAGAGATCAAGTAAAACGTTTAGCTATATAAGGATGATTGGTTCCATGTCTTATGCTAAACTGGATATCAATGTAGAGGACAGTACGTAGTTTACTCGGAATTGTGTTGAATCACCATTCGACCCTCCATTCTGAATTGTGTAGTCATTATGTCTTGCTAGAGACCACTAATGATTTATGGATTAATTAATGAGATTAATTTATTCATTTTCAATTTGGAATGGGCCTACAGGATCGCACATAAGAGAGTTGATGATTCAGAATTAAATTGCCTGTAATAAGTATAAGAGTTATGCTTAAATAGATAATATTTAATTAAATGGTTTAATTAAATATTATTGAAGAGTTTTATGGTATTAATTAAAAGTTAATTAATTACCTGGGAAAAATTGAGTTGGGCTGACAAATCAAGGGACCTAATTGTGAATTAAGGTTCTTGACCCATCAGCCTGATCCATGGGTCAATTGGTTGATCCATGGTGTTGGTTAAACACAACTCAGTAAATAATTATTATTTAATTAATTAATATTAATTTACTGTTACAGATAAGTCTGTACTCTTTTATAATAGAGCAGAGGTATCTGTGTGCTGAGGGGATTTTTTTTAACTGATTTTCTGGTTTTGAAATGTGTGAAAATATTTTTGTGAAAAACTTCTCTCTCTCTTCCAAAATTCTTCCAGAGAAAAACTTTTTCTCTTTTGCAGGCAATTTTGGCTAGCACCGGTTCTGAGAGACTCAAGTGCAAGAACGTAGAGGCAATTTGTGTGAATTTTTTGGTGGTGAACGCAATCTTCCCAAGGGATCCAGGCGACGAGCGCAACCGATTACGCGTCGAGGGTAAGACTTGATTCCATAGAATTTAGGCTATTCCGTAGCATAATTTAGGAAATTATGCATGCCTAAGATCCAACAGTTTGCATGGTTCCACCTCCTGGATATGACAAAGTCTCCAAAGGATAAGTGTATTGGTTGAAGAAGTCTCTCTATGGCTTGAAGCAAGTTTCAAAGCAGTGAAACATTGAATTTACTCACAATATACTTAAGTATGAATTTCAGTAGTCCTACCATGATAATTGCTTGTTCTTCATGCATAAGCCTTCATTCAGTTTGTTTTTGCTTGTGTATGTGAATGTTGTGATCATCATAGGGTCAGAAAATTCAGAGATTCAGGCTTTAAAATTATTTCTGGATGTAATATTGTCTATTAAGGACTTAGGTTGTGCAAAATTTTTCTTGGGATGGAACTGGCCTATTCTGCAGAGGGTATATTTGTGAATCAGAGGAAGGATATCACTGATATTCTTCAAGATGCTGGTATGATGGAGTGTGGGACAGCTGCTACTCCTTTTCCTCCAGGCCTAAGGTTTGAAGTTGTAGACAAGGATGCAACTCGTTTGGGAGGTTGTTGTACTTAGGATTTACCAGACCTGACTTGTCCTATGCAGTTCAGCAACTCAGTCAGTATGTTCATTCACCACATCAATCACATTGGACTGCTGCTATGTACATTCTAAGATACTTACCAGGAACCATTGGGAGAGGTTTGTTACTTCCAACAAATAATCCTCTTTAGATTTCAGCCTTTTTTGACTCAGACCGGGGTTCTTGTAACACCACCAGGAGATCTTTAACTGGATATTGCATCTTTCTTGGAGGAGCTTTGGTGTATTGGAAGTCAAAAAACAAACCACATAGTCTTGTTTCACTGCAGAATCGAAGTATAGGGCAATGTCAGCAACAGTAAAGGAATTGGACGGGTTAGTTATATTCTAAATGATCTGCAGGTTCCAATTCATCTTCCTATCAGTTTTGGTTGTGATAACCAATCAGCACTTCACATAGTCGAAAATTTCATGTTCCATGAGCGAACAAAGCACATAGAAATCGACTTCCATGTTGTAAGAGATGCATAAAAATCAAGTTTTGTGTCCTTGCATCATGTTTCCTCTCATGAACAGCCGACTGATATCTTTACAAAAGTGGTTTCTACTTCAGTTTTCTCCTACTTGGTTGGAAAGTTGCGGCTTACTAAGGCTGAATTTGAAAGGAAGGGGAGGGGGATATTGAATATAATGGAAGAAAACGTAAGTTGCTGCAATTGCAAGCTACTACAACCAGCTCAAGCAGCTAAAGAGAATCAAATCTAGTTTGGTACTGCTACTCATGGTAGCTTACGAGCTCATCCAATTGAAGATCGAGTGTGTGACTTATTGGATGTTTACAAGGATCAGTTGGAGGTCTAGAGGGTGGTGCTGAGTCAGCACACTCTGTAGTCACATGAACACACTCCAGCTATGTAAGTTATAGTAGTTGTAGTAGTTAGTTGAGGCAGTTTTGTAATTAAGTAATTAAGTAATTAATATATATATATATGTTGGGATCTAATGCATGATTTTAAAAAAATTTACGCAGCGGATTCATGCCAATTCCAATTTTAGTGTTAATTAATCTTACGTTCATGTATGTAAATCATACCTTTGAAGCGTAATCGGTAGCCGCGTTTGGATCCTAGATTGATGTTAGTCCAAATCCTTCTTTCCGATCGCGTTTATCACCATCAAAATTCTTTCTTGAAGGATTCTCTACTTTCAAGCACGAAAGTTCTTCACAGATTCGGTGCTAGCCGTTTTTTGCCTACAGAGAATTATCGGGATTTTGTGTATATGTTCTTGTTCTGATTTTATCTAATTAAAACTGTCTGCCTCTACAATAATATCCCTAGGATATTTGTAGAGTCAAGTTTCCAAATCAGTATAGTAATCAATTATTACATTACTGATTTAATCATATTTCAAATCAATATTATTACTAAATATTACTTTACTGATTCCAAATCAGTATTGTAATTAAATGATACCTTAATGATTTGGGTCATATACCAAGCCCATGAATCAAACCATGACCCATGGATCAGGCTGATGAGTCAAAAATCTCAATTGCAATTAACTCCCTTGATTTATCAGCACATCTCAATTGTTCCTAGATAATTAATTAAACTCTTAATTAATACCACAGAACTTTTCAATAATATTTAACTAAATTATTTAATTAAATATTATTTATCTAAGTATAACAATTAAACTTAGTGTAGGCAAGAATACTTATTCTGCATCATCGAACTATCTTATGTGCGATCCTGTAGGCCCATTCTAAATTGATAATGGATAACTCAATCTCATTGATTAATCCATAAGTCATTAGTGGTCTCTAGCAAGACATAATGACTAGCCAATTCAGAATGGAGGATCGAATGGTGATTCAACTCAACCTTTCCGAGCAAACTGCGTACGATCCTCTACATCAATATCCCATTTAGCATAACTCGTTTACTGTACGTGCTGAAAATCTCAATAATAACCCTTTTTTTCTTGTCGAGTTAGCGTGTCGTATCAACAATTGCCAGCGCTATAAAAGACCCTAAAACCTCTGTTTTGGCTAAATCTGCCTTCGAGTTATAAGTCTTTGAAGGAAAGGGAAGGAAAATATGACCAGAAAAGAGAGAAAATATAGCTGCATTGGACTACAATAGGAATGAATTCTTTTCCAAGTTTTCGTTATTGCTGATGGACAAGGATAACCTTGCCCTACCTGTTTGAACCAATTAGGATACAATCAACTTATGGCAGCCCTATAACACCCCAAAAACATCCCCAAGCATGCAGATATAAAGGCAATCCAACACACAACAAGAACACACAACTTTTAGCGTGGAAAACCCAAAAAACGGGTAAAAACCACGGGACACCTAGTGCCATTTAAATTCCACTATCACCAAATCAATAGAACAATTCAATCCAATCTTCTCTAGGTATACTAGAGGTACACAAAAATCATCATATACTTGCCAATAAAGAACATCAAGATATATGGTATGAAATCAAACGAAATGGAGAAGAAATCACCAAATTCATGCAGTCTGTTCGACCACCAGAAACCAGAGCTGCGAATCTCAAACAGTGATCTCCACCGTTCAGAATCTTCATCCCGATGACAGAAAGCTGCTGTCCAAAATTCACAATGATCCAACGGTGCAATCTCTGGGAAATCGCAGTTTACTGCGGCTGCTATGTTGAAATCCGAAAAATGGATTTTCTCTATGTTGTTTTCTGCGGCTATCTCTATTTTGGCTGAAAATTTTTAATTCGTTACTTCACACACCCCCCTGCCATCTGCTATCACATTGGGAGAAAAATAAATGGGCCAAAATGGGCCCTAATTTGTTGGGCTAATTACATAGGAAGAAAAATAAACCCAACAAATCTCCCCATATTTTTCTACCTATGAGGACGAGTTCGCCATTCCGGCGATCGAGCAACACACCTTCATCTTTTCTCTTGGTAGAGCCTTTGTCAACATATCGGAGGCATTATCATCCGTATGAACTTTATCAAGTTCAAACATACCATCTTCAATGGCATCTCTAATCCAATGATAACGGACATCGATATGTTTTGTTCTTTTGTGAAACATCGAATTCTTAGCAAGGTGAATAGCACTTTGATTATCACAAAGAATCACATACCGTTTTTGTGTGAATCCAAGCTCCTGCAAAACACGTTTCAACCACAACATTTCTTTACCAGCTTCTGTTACCGCCATATACTCAGCCTCAGTTGTAGACAAGGCCACACACTTCTGCAATCTTGATTGCCATGAAACAGCTCCCCCTGCAAAGGTCATCAAATATCCAGAAGTGGATTTCATATTGTCTTTATTTCCAGCCATGTCAGAATCTGTGTATCCAATAAAAATCGGTTGCTCATTTCCAAATGTGATACCCAATTTGGAAGTACCACGCAGATATCTAAATATCCATTTAACAGCTTCCCAATGCTTCCTACTAGGATTTGACATAAACCGACTGACAACACCTACTGCATGAGCTAAATCAGGCCTTGTACAAACCATAGTGTACATCAAACTACCAACCGCTGAGGCATATGGAACTCTATCAATCTCTTCAATCTCCCTTTTTGTAGTAGGGCAATCTTATCAGTTAGCTTAAAGTTGGTAGTAAGAGGAGAACTTACCACTTTAGCTTTATTCATGTTGAACCTGCTAAGCACCTTCTCAATGTACTGTTCTTGTGATATATGCAACTTCTTGGCATGTCTATCTCGTGTAATTCGTATGCCAAGGATCTGTTTTGCTGGCCCCAAGTCTTTCATAGCAAAATACTTGCTCAAATCTTTCTTTAATTGGACAATTCTTCCAATGTTCATGCCAACAATCAGCATATCATCAACATATAGCATCAAGCTGATGAAGTCATCATCACCAAACCTCTGAAAGAAAACGCAGTGATCTGAAGAAGTCTTTTGGTATCCTTGTTTCCCTATGACTGACTCAAATTTCTTGTACCACTACCTTGGCACTTGCTTCAAACCATATAAACTCTTCTGAAGTCTGCACACATAATCTTCCTTCCCCTTGACCTGAAAACCTTCAGGTTGCTCCATGTAGATTTCCTTATCTAAATCACCGTGAAGGAAGGCTGTCTTGACATCCATTTGCTCAACCTCAAGATCAAGACTAGCCGCTAGACCAAGAACAACCCGAATCGACCCCATCTTCACGACCGGAGAGAAGATCTCATCAAAATCAATACCCCTTTTCTGACTGAAACCTTTAACCACCAATCTGGCTTTGTGTCTGGGTCTAGAAGTATGCACTTCAGTCTTCAATTTGAAAACCCACTTGTTTTTCAAAGCTCTCTTGCCTTTAGGCAATTTTACCAACTCAAACGTATTATTTTCATGCAAGGAATCCATTTCATCTTGCATGGCCTCAACCCACTCTTTCTTGTGCTCATCCTCCATAACTTCTGCAAAGCTCTCGGGCTCTCCCCCCTCAGTAAGTAATACATACTCATATGCAGAATAACGTGTGGATGGATGACGATCTCTAGTAGACCGCCTAAGTGGAAAGAACGGTGGCACATCTGGTACTGGTAACTCAGGATGAACATTTTCATCTACCTCTGGTTGCTCTGGAGCATCAACATCAACCTCCTCTGCATTAACATCAGCATCTAACTCACCAGTACCCTGCTCTTCTTCATTCTGGGCATCATCTCTTAAATGTGAGTCAACATGTTCAGGAGGAACTGGATCCAAATCAATAGGATCATCATTATGTTGAGGGACTATCTCTACATTGACTTTCTCAACATCTTTCATAGTTTGATCTTCCTCAAACACTACATCTCGGCTTCGAACAAGTTTATTTTGAATTGGATCATACAACCTGTACCCAAATTCATCTTGACCATAACCGAGGAACACACATGGCTTAGTCTTCATGTCAAGCTTTGATCTTTCATCTTTGGGAATATGCACGAACACCTTGTATCCAAAGACTCGTAAGTGACGGTCTGAAACATCTTTGCCACTCCAAACCCTGTCTGGAACATCAAAATTCAAAGGAACACAAGGAGTTAGATTAATAACATGTACCGCTGTATTCAAAGCTTCACCCCAAAAGGATGCAGGCAACCCTGCATGTGAAAGCAAACATCTGACTCTCTCAATCAACGTTCTATTCATCCTTTCTGCTAGGCCATTTAACTGGGGTGTCTTCGGAGGAGTCTTCTGATGTTGAATTCCATGCTCTCTACAATAAGCATCAAAGAAGCCAATGTATTCACCTCCATTGTCAGTTCGAATACATTTGAGTTTCTTCCCTGTCTGCCTCTCAACCAAAATATGAAACTGCTTAAACACATCCAGCACTTGATCTTTAGTCTTCAAAGTGTAGACCCACACTTTCCTTGAATGATCATCAATGAAAGTGACAAAATAGGAACATCCACCGAGTGTTTTAGTCTTCATCGGACCACAAACATCAGAATGTACAAGATCAAGTTTGTTCTCCATTCTGAAGGGAGAATGACTTCTAAAGGCAACTCTGGTTTGCTTTCCTGCCAAACAATGAGAACATTTCTTCAAGTTAATAGCATGCACACCATATAACACATTATTCTTTGAAAGAATAGACATCCCTTTTTCACTCATATGACCAAGTCTTTTGTGCCACAGCTCGGTCATATCATCATTGTCTACAACATTGACAATGCTTTTCGAGATCTTCGGATGTGTCATATATAACTTTGACTCCTTTTTACCTCTTGCCACAATCAAGGATCCGAGAGTTAGTTTCCATAAACCATTACCAAAGCTGTTGTAATAACCATCTTCATCAAGAAGACCTATGGAGATAATATTAAGTCTCATATCTGGGACATGTTTTGCTTTATGTAAAATCAATTCCATCCCAGTGTCAAACTTTAAGCGAACATCTCCAATACCAACGACCTTTGATAACCCAGCATTGTCCATCCCGACAACACCAAAATCACCTGCAGTGTAAGATGAATAATAATCCTTTCGTGTTACAACATGACACGAAGCTCCACTGTCAAGAATCCAACTTGAATCATCATGAGCAAGGTTAACCATATCATGATCACAACAAACAAAGAACTCATCTGTGGTAGTATTTACTTCAGTCTTGTCACCCTCATCATCATCTTTCTTGTGATTATTCTTCTGGTTGTTGTAGTTTTTCTTTTTGTTCTCCTTTTTCAATTGCCTACAGTATCGTATAGTGTGTCCTTTTCTTTGACAGTGAAAACACTCAACATCAGCAAGTTTTCCTTTTCTGGAACTGCTGCGGTGGTTCCCTCTATTGCTTGGGCCTTTACTTTGACTTCTCCCCCGCCTTTCTGTGACTAAGACATCTGACTGTGAATAAGAACCTTATGACTTTCTTCTCATTTCTTCATTCAGAATACTGTCTTTAGCCAATTCCATGGTGATAATACCATCTGGTGCAGAGTTGGACAAAGATGTCCTAAAAGTCTCCCAAGAATCTGGTAGTTTACCAAGAAGCCATAAGCCTTGAATCTCGTCTTCAAACTTGATACCCATACCTGAAAGCTAATTTATAATACCCTGAAATGCATTCAAGTGATCAGTGATAGGAGAGCCATCAGTATATTTCAATCTCATCATTTGCTTGATCAAGAACAATTTATTATTCCCAGTTTTTCGAGCATATAGTTGTTCAAGTTTGTTCCAAAGCGTACGAGCATGTGTCTCCCCACTAATATGGTTCAAGACATTATCATCAACCCATTGCCTGATATACCCACAAACCTGTCTATGCAAGATGGTCCACTCTGCTTCTGTTTTATTCTCAGGTTTCTCAACAGAAAATACAGGCAAGTAGTAATCTTTAACATAAAGGAGATCTTCCATTTTTCGTCTCCAAATATGATAATTTGAACCATTCAAATTAACCATCCTAGTTGTATTAGTTTCCATCGTTCAAACAGATTTATTCCCAAAAAGAACCTAGCTCTGATACCAATTTGATGGACAAGGATAACCTTGCCCTACTTGTTTGAACCAATTAGGATACAATCAACTTATGGCAGCCCTATAACAGCCCCAAAAACATCCCCAAGCATGCAGATATAAAGGCAATCCAACACACAATAAGAACACACAATTTTTAGCTTGGAAAACCCCTAAAACGGGTAAAAACCACGGGACACCTAGTGCCACTTAAATTCCACTATCACCAAATCAATAGAACAATTCAATCCAATCTTCTCTAGGTATACTAGAGGTACACAACAATCATCATATACTTGGCAATAAAGAACATCAAGATATATGGTATGAAATCAAACGAAATGGAGAAGAAATCACCAAATTCACGCAGTCTGTTCGACCACCAGAAACCAGAGCTGCGGACCTCAAACAGTGATCTCCACCGTTCAGAATCTTCGTCCCGATAACAGAAAGCTGCTGTCCAAAATTCACGATGATCCAACGGTGAAATCTCCAGGAAATCGCAGTTTACTGCGGGTGCTCTGTTGAAATCCGAAAAATGGATTTTCTCTATGTTGTTCTGCGGCTATCTCTATTTTGGCTGAAAAATTTTAATTCGTTACTTCACACACCCCCTGCCATCTGCTATCACATTGGGAGAAAAATAAATGGGCCAAAATGGGCCCTAATTTGTTGGGCTAATTACATAGGAAGAAAAATAAACCCAACAATTGCAACTAAGAGTTTTGTATACCTCTAATTTGAGAATCATTAGGAACCAATACATCAAAATCACTTACAGTCCATTCTGCTGTCATTCCTTTGCTGCTAACATAAATCTCTGTACCAACATTGAGAGAAGTCCACACTCGCTTCGCAGGTTTCGTTCCCGGATCCTGTTTAAGATACACAACTGAAAATAATTAGTGTGTTTGCTGCAAAACAATAGTGGAAAGGGTATAGGATCGACACGAGTGGATCGAGCTACAGCAAGAATTAGTTGTTGGCATTGTTCTCCATTTGAAGTAGCAGATGCTAATGAAAATGAAAGGTAGACAGAGGCAAAGAAGTATACCTGGTAGAAGTATAGCCGATTCGACAAGGAACCAACATCAAGCTCCCAAGTTCTTGGATCTCCAATCCAGCCATCTCCTTTCTTAGAAGGATAGCCATGAACAGCCCACTCCGGATGAGGTAGAATCTGAACCAACTCTTGAGCTTGCGGATTGCTATTAGGGTCACAGATATCATATGGTTTCTCCAAATGCTCAGCATTTCCAGGGGCACAATAAAGATGATAAGCTGAATAAGGAAACCGGGAGGTGTCGTTTCGGTAGATCATGTCCCCCATCGGACTAATGTGGTAAGGTGGGCAAGAAACAAGGTTATCAGGACGACACCAGCTTGTTGTAGAAGGGTTTATTATCATTTCACTATATCTAGTCACATCAGTTAGAACATCTCCATCACATGGAGCTCCATTGTTTTTCCAACAGCTTCCTATATCGAGGAGATAAAATTGGCTGTTATCACCACCACCTTGTTTAACTTCAAGTGCCAATCTCACCTTAAAATGGGGTGATACAGGCAGCTACATTGAACGCGAAGCGAAATGAAACGGGGTCAGTTTCTGAATCAAAATCTTACGAATCAACTGAATAATCAAATAATGTCAAACATCCAATGTAATGCTTGGAGAAATCCTCCTGCACTATCTTTCCACAGTTTCTACATTCAGGAAAATGTTACATGATAAATGATGGAGGACCAAACCAAGCTCTCTGATGATCATAAAAATCAGAATGCTAAGATTCTTAAGATATATATCTTGATTCTTAGTAATGCAGAGAAAATTCATTCGTAAACTTAAAGAAATTCTTGTCCTAATCAAAATAAGTAGCCTAGAGTACAGCCATCATAAAAATCAGAAAGAAATAAAGAAGATATTTAAACAGACCTGTCTCATTACGCCACGGCCACTATAGTGATATCCTCCATTAAATCCTTCAGTTGCATCTGCTCTGAGATACAACATAAGCCAAGGATACTTGGTGGATGTCAGTTTGTTTGAGACAATCCAACTTCCGCTGCTTAAATTCTTTTGCCATGAAACTCTGAAAAAAGAGTTTGCACCTACTCCTTTACTCAAGTCAGCATCAAGATCATAAGTTCCATAAAACCCTCCAACCAATGATTTCTGAACACCTGAAGAAATTATTCTTGAGCTGTTGTGGTAAATAAGTGGCTGATTCATACATCCTTCACCAAAACAAGGAAGGTGTCTCCCAGTCACAATTTTACCAACTTTTCTGCCATTTTCAGGGCAAAGTGTGGTATTTGGGTCAAAGTTTCCATTTTTCAGCATAATCATCCAAAATTGCCATGGCTTAGCCGAATCATGCACCTCACAGAGAGAACCAAGATACAATTCTTTTTCGACGGCATAGAGATCAGGATCACTGGATGAGTTGAACCCTTCTGAAAGAAATGGATCGCCAGCGCCTAATTTATTGTCCGAATCACTCACCCTTTGATGCACCTCACACTTGCTCCCATTATCAACCTTTAAACCACCCTGTATGTCTTAGACAATGCATGATGAAACAAACAGTTCAGTAAGGTAAGGTTTAAGTGATTATTCACATTGAAGCAATAGCTTATTTTTCAGGATTACCTTTTACCATTAATTCCTCAAGGAATATACACTTGTTAACATTTTAACAGCTGATTAATGACTAAAAGTAGAATTGATCAAATTAATGTGAGCTTATGATATTAGAAAAAGCTGCCTAATAAGCTGAGCACATGAATGTTATGTTTTTTAAAGGAATTTCTTTATTTACTGCCCTACTAGAAGCAACAGATAAAAAGAACAAAATAGTGATCAGTACTGAGATATAGTACATCAAGACATTGGGGAAATAATCCAGTTATCTTCACGGTACAATATACGATTGTATGAATTATAAAGCTCGTGTTTGAATTTCACCATTACCAACTCATGGACAAAAAAAGAATGTTTAATGAGTCAGCAGCACTCTTGAAAATCAAAACTATTCTTGCAACAGATTCATGAAAAGTTTTTTCATATGGAATAAGAAATCAGTAATAAATAACATACTCAGTTCTAGGAGATTCTGGCATTTTAAACTACAGAAATTGCAACCTTAAATCCCGAAGTCAGTTCATCAATAACTGTAAAAGCTTGACTCTCAATTTTTTGCATATATCAGGGAAGCAATAGACATTTGCTAATCTGCAGCTCCAAAGTATTACATGATTTTCAAAGTGTCAAATGCTCAACTCAAGGACCAATTTTAAGATTGACAAAGAACTGAAAGCAACAAATTAATAATCTTGCAAGTATTCCATTTTCACCTGTTAGATAGGGTCACATACACATCTAACATTCAGATTCATGAAGGTCCACTAGTTCTCTTCAATTGAAACAACTCAAAAACTCACAGGAGAGACTAAACTGTTGAAGATAAAGCTAAAAGGCAACCAAGCTAACTAAACCCCAGCATTTAATTCATAATAAAAAAACTATATCCATGCATGTGTGGTTGTCAGAATATAGAACTGTGTGAATTGGCATTTCTCTTGCAGAAATTGAATAACTCTGGACCACAGCATGTAATGAATATGCTCTATCTGCCAATAATTATCTTCCTAGCTAATTATATTTAATGAACAACATTTTTCACCCAGAAGAAGTGCAATTTAGAATCTCAATCATAATTACAAAAGAAAGTTGCAGAGACAAGTGCAATTCAGAATATCAATTATCAAATTAAAGTAAGTTGCAACTCCTTTCCTAAATGTTAAAAAATGCAATCTTGATAGCCCAAATGAATTCAGAACTCTTCCAACAAATTTAATACATTTATCTCTGGTTAGTCCTCCAGTAAACACAAATGGGAAAAAAAAAAACATAACAAGAAGAAAGTCACCACAAAAAGATGAACCTGCTGAGGCTGACGAAGGGCGGCATTGAATATCAGCACCACAAAAAGATGAACCTGCGCGCGCCTTTTTGTTTTTCCCTGCTGAGTGAACAACGTATTCGCTAAGTCAACAACGTCTCAGAACAACTGCCGCAACGTCCAAAAAACAACTGTCGCAACGTCTACATCCAGACATGTCTACAACGTCTCCTAACACTAGCACCACGTTCAGAAACGTCTACATCCATGCATGTGAATTTAAACTGATTTTTTCACAAATACAACTAGAACCACGTCAAAAACAAATAGCACTACGTCCAGAAACGTCCTCATCTATGCGTGTGAATTTAAACTGATTTTTTTCACAAAGACAGTCCACCACGTCTCAGAAGAACTAGAATCACGTCAAAAACAACTATCACCACGTCCACAAACGTCTTCATCAAGACATGTCCACAACGTCTTCGCTGAGTCAACAACGTCTCAGAACAACTGCTGCAACGTCCAAAAAATAACTGTCGCAACGTCTACATCTAGGCATGTCCACAACGTCTCCTAACACTGCCGCAACGTCCCCACACGTCCAAAAAACAACTGCCGCAACGTCAAAAGACATCTACATCCAGACATGTGAATTTAAAACTAAATTTTTCACATAACACCTTCTACAACGTCTCCTAATACTGCCGTAATGAACCCGGAGGGTTCTAGTCCAGGGACGAGACTCGAACCCTGGTTATTTTAGTCTTGTGACTCTCCAAAAAATTCAATTGCCATTAATCCACTTAAAGTTAGTTGACATTTAATTACACTTTTTTGTACATGTCATTTAAAAGATCACTATTGTCAATATTGAATTTCCCATCTCCCAATACATAGGTCACGAACCCCGGAGGAATAAGGTTTTCATGCATGCAAATCGTAAAAAACTATTTTTTATACATATCAAATGTTTCGTCAAAATTTTGAAAAACCCTTGAAATTATTAAAAATCTTTCATATCTTTTAAAATATGGCATTTTTTGGAGTTTCGAGCGGCCCAAACCGCCTTCGGTAGGCAAATCGCAAAAAAAATTATTTTTCATACAAGTCAAATGTTTCGTCGAAAGTTCAAAAAACCCTTGAAATTATTAAAAATCTTCTTTATCTTTTAAAATTCGGCTGGATAGATCTTGAAAAGTTATATGAAATCAAAAAAATTCGTCTAAACAGACCCCCGAGCGCAAAGTTAGTTTTCGTCCAAAATCACACATTTTCCAATGTCGGAACCATCTCCAAACGGCCGTCTTCCATGTCAGTGCGTAGATCTCGTCGAGAACCATCAAATCGACTACTCACGCGTCCAAATCGGACAATCGAGTGCCGAGTTATGCCCTCCTGAACCATTCATGCAATACAACTTCATAGATGGCAGCAATTCCCCTTCACAGATGGCTGCAACGTCCCTGTACGTCCAAAAAACAATTGCCGCAACGTCCAAAAAATCTACATCTAGACATGTGAATTTAAGCTGATTTTTTCACATAACACCTTCAACCACTTCTCCTAACATTGTCGCAACGTCCAAAAATGTCTACATCCAGACATATGAATTTAAGCTGATTTTTTCACATAATACCTTCCACCACGTCTCCTAACACTGTCACAACATCCCCGTACATCCAAATAACAATTGTTGCAACGTCCAACAGCAGGGAGAAAGCAACGGGAAGGAATCAGAAGCAACCCATTTCACATGAAAGTTTCAATATCTCACGGAAAATATTTATATATAATATTTCAGAGTAATAGAGCATTATTTGAAGAAAAAAATAGAAATATAATATCATTAATACATTACGCAACATCGAATCGCGAAAATAAGGTTTCGTAAATTCATCAAACACAATTTATACTTTATGATATGGTGATTTTTTAAGAAGAAGAAGAAGTGACTTTTGAAGAAGAATAAGTTATTTTTGAAGAGGAAGAAGTGATTTTTAAAGAAGAAAAAGTGATTTTTCTGTTATATTTGGTGTTGTTAGTCGAAAAATACAATCGCCGATCTCCGTTAAATCTGTGTTTGAATGAAAATTTGATTGAATCCAATTTCGAATGGAGTGTGACGAGGAATAAAAAGTAATTTTTAAAAAATAAAAAAGTGAATTTTTATTGAAAAAAAGAAGAGTGTGACTCTCACTCTTTTAAAATAAAAATAGTGAATAATTATTAAATACATGCATCATGGTACAATGTGTAAGGCACCCTATGTGTATTTTGCATGACCACGGATCAGAAGCCGCTTCATGTAGCGGTGGCTCGCATGCAAGGTACATGATGATGCTAGTGCCGATCCTAATCCCACGTGGACAAGCCACCCATATTGACTTTGAGTATTATTAACATATTGAAAAGATTTATTTTTACTCCATTATCTTTATTTAATTTATAATTTTATTAAGATTTATTTTTGTTATGATTATTTAAAATTATAATATTATTATAAAAATAAATTGAATAGGGTATAACAAATTTAACAATTAAAAATTATAAAAATTTTTAAAAATTAATTATAACTTTAATATTTGTATTTTAGTTAAAACGAATCTTATATTAAAATGGGAGAAGTTCTACATATTGATATCGAGTAGATTTCTTCCTCTTGGTCAAAATAAAATAATCCTGAAATATTACTCTTGAAAAGGTAGCAACAGAAATTTGCAAGTCACGAGAGAGAAAAAATGCTTAATTTGTTACTTTTCGGTGGGTTTGTCTTTGAGTTTGTAGATGGAGAGTTCATTAAATTATTGTTAAATTATTGTGAGTTACAGAGAGGCAATCTTAACTAAGATTCACCAACCCTACCTAATAAAATCAGAAGGGACAGTGCTGATGAAGGAGATAATATACATAAACTGAGATTCCTTCCTTCCTATCCGAATTCCCATTTCTAATTTTATGTCTCTGTAAACTGGACCTGTTTTCAAATGTTTAAATGGCGAGGTTAGAGGTCAAAGTTGTGTCCAAAAAGTTAATCAAACCATTAAATCCAACCCCAATTCATCTCCAAAAATCCAAGCTCTCTTTATTTGATCAATTAGCTCCAAGAGTATATCCCGGTATTCTTTACTATTATTCAGGTGGCGGCCCGGACGAAAACACTGACTATCAGATTGCCAAGAAGTGCACCGAATTGGAGAAATCCTTGTCCAGGGCATTGGATTACCTTTACCCTTTTGCTGGAAGATTCATCAAAGAAGAAGTCTCGATTGATTGTGGTGATCAAGGAGCTGAATTCTGGCATGCCCGAGTTAGTTGCAAACTCTCCGATTTCCTCCGAGGAGGAGGACCTGAGATTGAACTTGTAGACAAGCTTTTACCGTGGGAGATACCGCCGTCCCTGGATTCCGGGACGAGTCCGCAGTTAGGGATTCAGGTCAATTGTTTCGATGACGGAGGAATTGTGGTTGGCGTCCGGATTTCCCACATTCTTGCTGACGCAGCCACAACTTCCTTGCTCATGAACACATGGGCTACCATTTGCAGAGGTAATGAGACTACAGTTTTGAATGATCCAGTTTCGGATTTCAAAAGTGTTGTTGCTGACGCTTTTCCTGCAATAATACCATTTCCTGGATTCAACCATCCACTTATATCGAGCATCCTTCCTGGAAACGAAGCTGACAATAAGATTGTCACTAGAAGATTCTTGATTTCATCAAGACTTCTAAACAGATCATTTCACAATGCCACGGCTGATGGCGAAAGGAAGCCATCCAGAGTTGTAATAACTCTGGCACTAGTATGGAAGGCTCTCATGGGCGCATCGGTCGTGAAACATGGGCACCTGAGGGATTCAGCGCTATCAATCCCAATGAACTTGCGAGGGAAATTAGCATTCCTTGGAAACAAGAAGGCAGACAAAATATTTGGCAACTTCTACATCTCTGTTATTGTTCCATTTGTCGCAAAGAAGGTAAACAACATTAACGATGTGGATTTGTATGATCTGGGGAAGTTGATAAAGAATTCGATTGAGGATGCAAGTGGAAAGGTTTCCAGGGCGAGTAGGGATGATTTGCAGGAAATGTTAATAAATTCAAGAAGAGAAGTAGTTGCAAAATGGATCCGCAATGATTGTGAAGATGTTTACTTTTGTTCAAGCTGGTATGGAGCATTGCCTGTTTATGAAACTGATTTCGGATGGGGAAAGCCAATATGGTCGAGTATCTGTACCCAACCAGGGACTGGAGTTTGCTTGATGGATTCTCCAAATGATGATGGAATTGAGTTGTGGGTGAGTTTGAAACAAGCTGAAATGCTTCCATTCCAACGGCAATTCTACACTTTGGCTTCCATTTCCGACCTCTAGTTTATTATTCAATGTTGTTGGGATTATAGCTCCAAGCTCATTTCCCAGAATAATGTGTTTCATCTGAATCACAGATTAACTTCTCCCAAAATAGTGCTTTTCCCTCGAATTCATTAATTATATTGTATGTCAAGAAAAATAAATAAATCCTTTCATTATGATTTTATGAAAGAAAAAATAAATAAAAAGTAAAGTTGTGTATATGAAAGCTGCTATGAACATCAGATACATCAACACCAATCAAATCAGTTCAAGAAAAGCTGCAATAGCATCTAATATATTTATGTACCAATCAATTCAAGAAAGTTTCTCCTTGATTCTTCATGTATCATGCATAACTACAATATGATTTTCTAATTTCATCAAAGTTTCTTCTTAATGCCAAACACCTGGAAAGTTTGTCCCATAAACATCATCAACCGAGAATTGATAAATTCACAACATTCTTGCACGCAAAGGCAGATCATCTATACAACAGAGAATAAGCATGCATAACTGTGCAATCGTTTTAAATGGGACTACCCATCCGCCAATATTGGGAATTATGAAGCAAATATGAGTTTCAAACCCTTTGCAGCTTCGCCTGATTTCAAATCCTTTCTTGAAGGAACATTGTAGTATTTCTCCCCAAGGACCACATCATCACGGCAACACCAAGTAGGTCCTCTTGGGGAGCTGTCAATCCATAAAAGTCTGTCCGAAAATGGGTTTTCATGAAGAAAAGAGCGCTTCCAGGATGTAGCTAGACAACAAGAGCCAGAATCATCTTTTAAGGTAATTTCTTAGAGTGATTGGCACTTTCTCAAGGTAAAGCCAAGCAAACTTCTTTGCAGGCATTGCCAATTTTCTGTATATTTTTGGACTATTAATTTTCATCTAACTTTCCAATTTATTGATATTGCTAGCCTATGTGTTTCCAGCTGTGGCTTTAAATAAAAGTCAAATTGTAATTTTGGTCCTTTATTTTATAATAGGTCATGTTCCACTTTGGTCACAACTAATACTACGACGACATTTTTGATCCCCATCTTTATTTTTTTTCTGTGCGATTATAATCTTTTTGATGAAAATACTATTTAACTAACCTTTAAAACCCTAATTGTTCTTTTTCGGTTTGACCACCGCCCCACCACCACCCCGCTGCCACATTATATAACTTCTTATTATATTGATATAAACATATACACTATGATATAAACTCACGTTTTACTTGATATAAACTCGTGCTTTCAATGATATAATCAAAATCTTTACTTTATATATACATATACTTATAAAACTTCATAAAACCATGATATAATGTTTTGACTGATAGAATTAAATTTGAACTTTATATATATACAAAACTTAAAAAAAATCATAAAATTAAAATTTTGATTTTTTTTATATAAATTCTTTTTTTTAAGGAAATAGTTCCCTTCTGGGTTGACACCCTTCCATTGATTCATTAAAGTTACAGAACATGAGCATAGACAAAAAACATACCCTGATCAATTCTTCCCCTGAAACTAACTGAACAAAATAGGGGTGTGGAGCTATGTTAGACAAGAGGTGAGTGAGACTTCCTGTCTAATACGTAATGCCGGTTTATAAGTAGCATCTAATGTTATAAGGCCGCGAAGCCTTGATGGCGTTTCCTCTATATTTCTGAGCTTGAGAACATAGCCTCGAGAACCAAGTTTTGCCATGAAGTCCGCTGGGGCGTTACCTTTCCTTGGGATAAAACAAATATTTGATGAGCTCTGTTTAACAAAAAGGCATATCTCTACAAGAGCCATGTACTCCTTCCAAAAGAAATTTTTTCCTTGAGTGACCATTTTGACCAACCCTTCATTGTCTGTAAGAAAAGTTATTTCCCTAATCTGAGAGTTTGCAAAATTTTGTTGCCTCATGAAGAGCTCGAATTTCTATTTGTATTGCACTTTCTGCTTCAATCTGACCTGTCTCCCCATAAATAAATCTTCCTGAACTGTTCCTGATCAAGAAACCTATGCCAGCTGTTCCCATAGAGGATTTGGATCCATCTGTGTTTAACGTCAAGTTTGAGGGGCAATAATCCTTCCAATTAATCTGTTGAACTTTGCCTCTCATCCTAGAGCGGGGGTGGTCGGCTGCAGAAATGATGAGAAGGATTTCCTGTTTTATCATTTGCAGCAAATCTTCTAAATTTGGCTTGGTGCCCTCAAAAAAGGCCGCATTCCTTAATTTCCATATCTGCCATAGGAGAATAGCCGGTACTAGAATCCAGAATCTGTCTACTGTTCTGTTTGTCCCCGTGTGCCAATTTCTCCAAATATTCTAACCTGAAAGCCTTGACAAGCCTATTCCAGATGCTGCTGAAAGCCGGTCCCAAATGGCTCTTATTTCCGGGCAATCAAAAGAACAGTGTTCCAATGTTTCCATATGATTTAAACAAAAACAACATCTCGATGGGAAAGCACACCTACCTCCAATCCTGCTAAGAACATCTGGGAAGGCAAGAAATTGATTGTGAAGGCGCCACAATAAAATGGCTATTTTTGGAGGATAAATCGGATTCCAGATTTTGGGAGCCATGGGGAAGGCTTCCTGAGACTTAGAAATATCTTTGTAGCCTTGTGACACACTGAAGTTGCCATTTGGAGATGAACGCCATATCAACTTGTCTGGGCAGTCTATGAAATCAATTTCTAGATTTTGAAGCAGGGTGAAGAGTGGCTCATGTATGACCCCCTGTAATTGCTCTAAGTATTAGCTCCTATTGATGTAGAATTACTTGACTGTGAGATTCGGGAAAGGTGAAAGCGAGGTAGAATTCCAGATTACCCTATGATCACACCAGTTTTCAAACCAAAAGAGTGAGGTGCCATCCATGATTATTGTTTTGGCCAGAGGGTTTAGATTCTGAGAGAGCAACAATATTCTTCTCCATGATGTCTTCATTCTTGCAGTGTAAGAGAGTGAAGACGAGAACCTAGCCCATAGACCTTCTCCCTTCTTCCATTTCCACCAAAGCTTTGCCCAAAGACTCTCCAAAATGGTCTGAATCTGTCTAATTCCCAATCCGTTTTGAGCCGTAGGATACGTAAGACGGTTCCAAGCGCACCAATGTCTCCGTGTTTCCTTCGTCGTGTTTCCCCACAAAAATCTTTGACATTTCTTATCTAGCTCCTGAATTACAGATTTTGGCAACCAATAACTGGAGGCAGTGTGGATTGGGATTGGGAGAATAACAGATTTTATCAGTAATACCCTCCCCGCTTGAGTTAGGAACTTATTTTCCCAACTTTTGATCTTGGATTCAACTGATTCCAGCAGCTGCCTGAAATATTCTCTTTTTGGTCTTCCTACAAATAATTGGCAGCCAAGATAAGGGAAGGGAAATTAACCAGGCTGCATCCTTAATACATTGAGAATTTTTTTCCTTTCTCGCAGGAGAGCATCGCTTAGGGGAAAGGATTGCACTCTTTGAAAAATTCACCTTTTGTCCTGATCCTTTTTCATACTGCCTCAAAAATTTCTTCAAGTTCATAAGCGATTTCTGAGTACCCCTGGTGAAAATCATAATATCGTCAGCGAAGCTGAGATGAGTTATGATGTTGGAGCCTGGGGGTGAATGGTATGGAGCTATTTTTCCTTCTCTGACCCTTTCCTTTAGACCTCTTAACAGGGCCTCTGCAGCGATGATGAATAAGAGGGGAGACAAGGGATCTCCCTATTTGAGATATCGGGAAGCTCTGAAATATCCAGCCGGAGTACCATTTAGAAGAATTGAAAACCAGCCACCTCTCAAAACGTTTAACAGTAAATCAGTGAACTGAATGGGGAAGCCCATTTTTCCCAAAATCTGTTCCAAGAAACTCTAGGACACCCTGTCTAAAGCCTTCTCCATATTCAATTTTATCATCAGGTTGAGGCCAGGGGCTTTACTCTCCATGAACTGAGTGAGGTCTTGAGCAAGGAGAACGTTGTCGATAATTTCCTTGCCTCTCATAAATCCTGACTGCTAAGGGGATATTATCTTTGGGAGGAGAGTCTGTAGACGATTTTTGAGAGTAGTTAAGATCACCTTGCTTGTGAATGAGCATAAGCTTATAGGCTTGTAGTCGAAGAATGTTGAAGCCGATTGTTTTGTAGGAATGAGACAAATGAAACCACTACCCAATGCCCTTGGCATGGGGACCCCTATGAATAATTCAGCACATGCAAAAAAAAAATCTCCCTTGATTATCTCCCACGCTGATCTAAAGAATGCTCCCGAAAATCCGTTCGGGCCCGGAGTGCTGTCTGGAGAGAGATTGAAAATAGCCTCCTTAACATCATCTTCACATAGAGGGGACAAGAGACTCTCCCTATCTTCAGAACTAAGGGCTTGAGGAATAGGTCCGTATTGTCTATGGATCTGGTTCTCCTTCGGAATATAAAAGCTTATTATAGAACTCCAATGCTTTAGCCTCAATCTCAACTTTGTCTGTGAACCATGAATTGTTTTTTTTGATCTTGAGGATGCTATGACGAAATGGTCTATCTTTTATCGTCGCATGGAAAAATGTTGTATTACGGTCTCCATCTTTGAGCCACTTCAGCCTGGATTTTTGGAGTAAGAAAACATCTTGTTCCATGAGTCGATTGAAGTAAGCCGCTTGTGCTTTGGAGTAAGCTTGGCGGGTGGAGTCTGACGGCTGTCTCTGGAATTCCTTCTCTCTCTCAATCATTTCCTCTTTGCTATGCTTTACGTTTTTAAAAATGTTCCGAAGACTTGTAGATTCCATTCTTTGAGTGCCATCTTCAGTCTTTTTAGTTTGGTTACCAAGGCATGCATACCTCCCCCCATGTATGGTTGAGACCATGAGTCATTGACAAGCTTCAAAAATCCAGGTCGTCGTAACCACATCTCCTGAAATCGAAAGGGTTTAGGACTAGAATGGGTAGCTAAATCTCCTTGGTACAACAGAGGGCTATGGTCTGAGCCCGCTTTAGGAAGATTGTGAACTATAGATACTTTAAACAGAGAAAGCCATTCCTCAGAGAATAGGATTCTGTCCAGTCGCTTTAGCACATGTCCTGAAGCTCTGTTTCCTCCCCAAGTATATTCAAGGCCAACAGTGGGGATGTCTTACAGATCAGCTGCATGAATGAAATCATTAAAGTTAGTGATAGGAGTTAGAGCAGGGTTAGAGCCTCCCTTGTATTCTGATATACTCCGTATGACATTCCAGTCACCTCTAGCTGCCCAAGGTGTACCTGGATGAGCAGCTCTGAATTCCAGCAGATCTTTCCAAAGTTGACGTCGCTTGATGTAGAAAGTGTTAGCATATATCCAATAAAACCAGAAAGGAGTAGATACCACAGGATTCAGTATCTCACAACATAGTAATTGGTTAGTGTTCTTCTGCACCCTAAGAGTAGTGCCATTTCTATACATCACACAAATCTTGCCATTTACATTAATTTCAGCATTATCAAAATGTAAGATTTTAACATAGTTGCGCAGCCTATCTATATTAACCATTGGTTCTACTATACACAAACACGAAATATTATAACTAGTGATTAAAGCTTTCAGCCTACGCAGAGATGCCATATTGGCGATCCCGCGAATATTCCAAATGAGGTGTGCTAACATATTAAAAGAATAGAAGACTACGGACCTGAAGCCGTTCCGAACGGCGTTTAATTGTAACATGACGATTTCCTTCTGATTTTGAGGTTCTTCCTCTTCTCTTTTTTTCCTCATAATGGTGAAACTGTCATCCTCCGGTATTCCTCCAACCAGTGCGATGAGTCTGAAACTACCCCTTCTTCCTGCTCACTGGAATATGTTGTCAAGTTTATGATTAGTTGGCCTTTTCCTTGTGGAACTGATGTTGACTGAATCAGTCAAGTTTGGTTTTGTAGAGGGATTACAACAATGCTATCCAACACCAAGTTAATCTCATCTGCCATTTTTTGGAACTCTGTGATGCCCTCCATTGTTGATTCTGATACAAAGGATTCTGCCTTTTCAACTTCTTCTACATCGTCCTCGTGGCTAGTCAGGATGACCATTGGAATTGCGGTTTCTTCTTGGATTGGATGGTGATTATTTGATTCTGACTCATTTGTCTACTCTTTGAATTTCGGGTTTGCCTTTGTAACTTTGGAATTTTCCTCTTGAGCCCTGTTTTTTATTTTCCATCAGATTCCTTTGCCTTATCTACTACTTTTGATTTTTCCTTGTTTGTATTTGGGGGTTTCCCTGTGTTTCCAATTCGAGAGTTCGCCATCTTTTGGGGTGCAGCAATGACTGGAATTAACTCCTTTTCCTTAGTAGATAAACCAGAAGGCCCAGCCTTCCATTGATTTTTCTCTATATTTCCTTGATCTTCTATCTCCTTCAACTGTTCCTGAACTTGTTTAGCCAAACTGTCATCTTTGCCATCAGTAATCTCCCTAGCCTTTTCTAGAGAAGGATTTCTACCCACTTTGCACTCTTTTTCATCATGTCCTATTTTTTTGCACCTTAGGCAGTATTTAGGCACAAATTCATATGAAAAGAGTTGTTTCTGGAGGAAGCCTTCTTCTCCAATGAGAACTGAGGTTGGGAGGGGTTTTAGTAAATTTACCTCGGCGTAGAAGCGGGCAACCGAGGGCCTTGTTTGTTTGGCAGTGGGAGGGTCAACTTTGAGGGGTTTTCCAACTACCTTTGCCATGGAGAAGATCGACTCAGCTGATTGGCATTCTAGAGGCAGGTCGTAGAGCGAAACCCACACCGGAGCGATGGGAGGGTCTTCTTCGTACTTGAAGCAGGGGGTCCATTTCAGTACCCGCATCGGGAAACCTCCAATGACCCATGTTGTTTGAAGCCAAAGGCGTTGAAAATCTTCATCCAAGGAAAATCTTATCCAAATGTGGTGAGAGTTTAGGAGACCAACTTCGAAACTCCCTTGGAAGCCCACAGAGTTTAGCGCTTTGCGAATTCCAGTCATGCTTGGTCGTCCGTGGCTGAATTTTCCGACGAGGCTTAGGCGGTGGGGTGCAGTCAGCTTCTCAAACTCTGATTTTGTGTATTCTATTACATATGATCTGTTCCTAAATTCTGGTTCCATGGGTGGTATTAATGGAGTTCTAGAGGCATATTTGAACAGAGGGGAAAAAGATTTTAGTCTATCTGGAGAAGGTGGGCAGTCCGTATACCCTGTACACAGTGGTACATGTACCTACTACTATATATAGTAATTTTTTGCTTAACAACTGTACACTTACTAAATATAGTAAGTTTCGCCCACGCGCACGCTCACTGAGTCCACAACGTCTTCGCTGAGTCCACAACGTCTCAGAACAACTGCCGCAACGTCCAAAAAACAACTGTCGCAACGTCTACATCCAGGTATGTCCACCACGTCTCATAACACAAGCACCACGTCAAAAACAACTAGCACCACGTCCAGAAATGTCTACATCTATTCATGTGAATTTAAACTGATTTTTTTCACAAATACAACTAGAACCACGTCAAAAACAACTAGCACCACGTCCAGAAACGTCTACATCCATGCATGTGAATTTTAACACTAGAACCACGTCAAAAAAAAAATAGCACTACGTCCAGAAACGTCCTCATCCATGCGTGTGAATTTAAATTGTTTTTTTTTTACAAAGACAGTCCACCACGTCTCAGAACAACTAGAACCACGTCAAAAATAATTAGCACCACGTCCACAAACGTCTACATCCAGGCATGTCCACAACGTCTTCGCTGAGTCAACAACGTCTCAGAACAACTGCCGCAACGTCCAAAAAATAACTGTCGCAACGTCCAAAAAATAACTGTCGCAACGTCTACATCCCAGCATGTCCACAACGTCTACTAACACTGCCGCAACGTCCACCTACGTCCAAAAAACAACTGCCGCAACGTCCACCAACGTCCAAAAAATAACTGCCGCAACGTCAAAAAAATCTATATCCAGGCATGTGAATTTAAGTTGAATTTTTCACATAACACCTTCCACAACGTCTCCTAACACTGCCGCAACGTCCCCGCACGTCCAAAAAAATTGCTGCAACGTCCAAAAAACGGCTTAGCTAATTTTAGTAATGTAAAAAGCAGATACCATTTAAGTAACTATTAGTAGGAAAAAACCAAAAAAAAAATTTGTCAGGGGCGAGACTCGAACCCTGGTTGTTTTAGTCTTGTGACTTTCCAAAAAATTCAATTGCCATTAATCCACTTAAAGTTAGTTGACATTTAATTACACTTTTTTGTACATGTCATTTAAAAGATCACTATTGTCAATATTGAATTTCCCATCTCCCAATACATAGGTCAGTAGAACCCCGGAGGAACAAGGTTTTCATGCATGCAAATCGTAAAAAACTATTTTTTATACATGTCAAATGTTTCGTCAAAAATTCAAAAAACCCTTGAAATTATTAAAAATCTTTCGTATCTTTTAAAATATGACGTTTTTTGGAGTTTCGAGCTGCCCAAACCGCCTTCGGCAGTTTGCACACAGATAGATCTCGAAAAGTTATATGAAATCAAAAAAAAATTCGTCTAAAACGGACCACCGAGCGCAAAGTTATGACCATTTAAAGTTTTCGTCCAAAACCACACATTTTTCAATATCGGAACCATCTCCAAATGCCGGTCTGATGTGTACATTGCGTAGATCTCGTCAAGAACCATCAAATTGACTACTCGCGCGTCCAAATCGGACAATCGAGTGCCGAGTTATGCCCTCTTGAACCGTCCGTGCAATACAACTTCATAGATTGCACATTCCACAACGTCTCCTAACACTGCCGCAACGTCCCTGCACGTCCAAAAAACAACTGCCGCAACGTCAACATTCGGGCATGTGGTGAATTTTTCACCTAACACCTTCTACAACGTCTCCTAATACTGCCGCAACATCCATGCATGTCCAAAAAATAATTGCCTCAACGTCTACATCCAATCATGTGAACTTAAGCTGAATTTTTCATATTACACCTTCAACAACGTCTCCTAACACTAGAACCACGTCAAAAACAACTAGTACCACGTCCTGAAACGTCTACATCCATCCATGCATGTGAATTTAAGTTGATTTTTTTCACAAAGACAGTCCACCAAGTCTCATAACACTAGAACCACGTCAAAAACAACTAGCACCACGTCCTGAAACGTCTACATCTATGTGTGTGAATTTAAACTGATATTTTTCACGAAGACAGTCCACCACGTCTCGCTACGTCCGAAAAAACTAGCACCACGTCCAGATACGTCTAGCAACGTCCCGCAACGTCCGAAAATACAAAGCAGCAACGTCCCGCAACGTCCCACAACGTCCGAAAATACAAAGCAGCAACGTCCCGCAACGTCCGAAAATACAAAACAGCAACGTCCCGCAACGTCCCTCAACGTCCGAAAATACAAAGCAGCAACGTCCTGCAACGTCTTGTTACGTCCCGCAACGTCCAAAATACAAAGCAGCAACATCCTGTTATGTCCCGCAACGTCCCGCAACGTCCCGCAACGTCTAGTTACGTCCCATAACGCGTTCTACCAAGTCCAGCAGCGGGGAAGAATCAGAAGCAACCCATTTCACATGAAAGTGCCAATACCTCACGGAAACCATTTATATATCATATTTCGGAGCAATAGAGCATTATTTGAATAAGAAAACACGAATATAACATCATTAATACATTACCCAACATCAGATCGTGAAAATAAGGTTCCGTAAATCCATCAAATACAGTTTATACTTTATGATGTGGTGATTTTTTAAGAAGAATAAGTTATTTTTGAAGAAGAAGAAGAGATTTTTGAACAGGAAAAAGTGATCTTTTAAGAAGAAGTGATTTTTCCGTTGTATTTGGTGTTGTTTGTCGGAAAAAATAATTGTCGATCTCTGTTAAATCTGTGTTTGAATGAAAATTTTGATTAAATGCGGTTTCAAATGGAGTACGGCGAAGAAGAATAACTGATTTTTTAAGAAGAATAAGTGATTTTTTGAAAAAGAAGGATCTGGGTTTTTGGAGAAGAAGAAGAAGAAAAGTGCGTGTATCTCACTCTCTTATAGTGAGAGTGGTGAGTGGTGATGTATTAAGTGGTACATGTACATAGTGGTACATGATATAATTTGCGGAAGGTGGGGGATGACCCCCTTGACCGGGCGGCGAAGCCATAGCCGGCCAGAGGGTCGGAATTCAAGGCTGCGAGGGCTCTTGACCGGGCGGAGAAGAATAATTAAATAATGGGTAGAATTAATTAAAAATTTTTTTGAGTAGAATTAATTTTTTTAATTTGTAAAAAGTTAAAATTTTTTATTTTGAAATAAATAAATAAATAAATACTTTGAAATAAATAAATAAATAAACAAATAAATAAAATTTATTTTCAAAATAAAAACTGAAAAAAAATTTATTAAAGGTAAAAAAAATATAGAAATGAGATGATTAATTAAAAATAAGAAATTTTTTAAAAAATGAAAAAGAAAACCTGTGTTGGGTTGTAATCACATGCAAAACAAGTGAAGCTAAAACTTGAAACTAAGGAATACGCGCACATAGGGTTGGTCTGTAAAAAAAAAGTCAATAATTATGTTTGAGACCAATTAAAATTAAAAAATAATACAAATACTAATAAAAATATAATTACTCTTATAAGTGTACCATATATATTACCGTTGGTATGCCATTATGTTTTTACAATATCCTAATGCCACTTCCCGTACTTATGAGCATAATTTTTGTATTAAAAATTGTCTTTTTCGTTTTAAAAGTTTGTCCTTTTATTGTACATTAACTTTCTAATAAATAGCAAACAAATAATTGAGTTGGGTGATGTTACCTGGTTGTTGTCAACTTTATATCTTTGAAGCGAAGTCCAACGCAAATAAGAAAATCGAATCGTTGGGCAAGCGAATTCCACAAGAGATCCGAAGAAAAACTCCAATTCGACTCCGAACTAGTGTAGGTTAGTGTCTACGGAGTAGTCCAAGGCAAAAAGAAGAAATCCTAAGGAAACCCACTTCGAAAGTACTCAAAAAAGCGCGACGAAAACTTGCCCGGAGCTCCTTGCGCCAGTCGCCAGAAACCGCCTAGCGCAGCCGCCCTTCAATCGGTCAACCACCACCAAATCCGGCCACGATCTGTACCACATATCACGGATCACCTAGCCCAGCAAGAGATCAACGTAATAGCAGCAGGATCAACACCCCGGAGTGGATGAACAGTCGCTGATTGCCGGAAATCACCCACACGGCGGCGGACTACTACCAGGCGGCAAAAACCCACGGCGGCAACCAACTTATAGAAAATCACGGGCAATAAAAATTGAGTATTTTCAAAGAAGAAAGTTTTTCTTGCCGACATCGAAAAAGTTCTTCGTGTGGAAGACAAAGTTCTCTCTCTACGCTAAACTTTCTCACTCTAGGCAAAAGTGGCCTCCAAGTTTCTTTATCTCTTCAAATGCCTAACAAGGGATATTTATAGGGAGCTTCTAAGGAGACTTAGTGGGCCTTTGAGTTGGGTCTTTGAGTTGGGCCTTTTAGTTTGACTTTCGTTAACCCCTTAGTCTTCTCTAGACTACTCAACTCCAATCAATTCTTTAGAATTAATTTCTTAACCCACTTTATTAATTTAATTTAATCGAACCCTTAGGATTAATTAATTCATATAGAATTAATTTTTTTAATCCACTTTGTTAATTAAATATTAATTAAACCTTTAGGATTAATTAATTCACTTTATCGATTAGTCAAACGCATAATTAGTCATACCACTAACGAACCAATTATGGAACTACCGCTCAAAAACGACTTTACATCGCACCAATTTATTTTCTTCCATCTCCCCACATCAAAGATCTAGTCCTCGTCAGTTTATCAATTTACTGACAAACTAATTCACCGACTTCTTGGTATCCGATATTAGTACCACTCGACCTTCTTATTATACGGGACGTAAAGTCCACTGGCCAGTTTTAGTACAATAAACCTTACGAGCTCATCTCGGGAGCACCATCAACCCGGCAATTCTGTACATGGATTCATCCGACTAGCAACGGCATGTAAGAAGCTAAGCACCGCATACCCAACCTACCGAGGTATAGGCCTCAATTGAGCGCACTTTTTGGCATATCAAAGCATACGATATCTAACTCTCATGCCCGTCCCAATCTCGAGATTGAGAGACTGAATACTAGGACCGAATTGATTACACCGATCAGTACAAATCAATTCTATCCAAACTGGTCGTGCTCAATATGCCCCTGGGCATATCCGTGTGATTTAAATTAGTCTAGATAAACTAATTTCCAAACCACACGATAACCTATACCGATAGTATGTTCAGACTATCTCAGTTACGAGCATATTTTTTATATATTAATACTTTAACCAATAACGATATCTACTGTGTCTTTCCACACCCCGTTATCTAGTTCTATGATATAATAGAATAATTTAATACTGAAACAAAATGATATGTCACCTGTGGATATTAGTTTTTGATACAAGCTATAGCTTTTCTGTATTCAAAACTAACATCTACAAGCCTTGGAAATTTTCTATTTTTTATTATTCACTTACCAGCCGAATTGTTCTTCATATTTTCTAACACCTCATTCGCAACACGAAGAATAGGCGCAATCTCTACGAGGGATGGTAACTCCATCAAGATAACCCCAAATGCAAAGACATTACTTATTTCGTTACTTGGAAAAACAGAATTCAGTTCAAGTGAATAGTGTGGAAGGGGGTTGATTAGTAAGTCTTTCCACACTTCATTAAACAATGCAGAATCATCAAAATTTACAATGAGTATATAATAGATTATACAATCATTTTCTCCTTACCATGTTTCGGGTACGCGAATCTTACCATGTTAGTTTTAATGGAGTGTAATAGTTAGTTGTGCTTGAGCACATTAGTTTTAATGGAATGTAATAGTTAGTTGCGTTTGAGCGTATTGGTGAATGTATCAATGTAGGAAGGGAGGATGACTCTTTTATAGTTTAGATTAGGAGTTTGGGTAAGACATAACACTTGTCATTGTACCTTATTCTTTTAATTTGTTATAATAATAACAGAATAGCCAATTCCACCTATCTATTTTGATCGCTGGACTTGCGAGACTGTTTAAAAAAAATAATAGTAATAATTATGAAATATTTCATACTTATACGTGGTGAATATAGTGTTTTTAAAAGTAATTTAATCAATCTTGTAAATAAAAATTGAACATTGATATTTCAATTAAAAATAAATACCTTAACAACGGGATAATTTTGATTTTTAAATAATAACATACCATAGACGAAATTACATCCTCGCATATAAAGACGTCAAGCAAAAGAAAAAAGAAAAAAAAAAAGATTGAGCTGGAAAAAAAAATAATGATTGAGTGATAAATTGAAGAACTCGCTTAGTCCAATTTGTAGATTTGACATTTAGATGCAAGCTAAAAACTTAAAAAATGGACTGACTGATTGGAATATTGTTTTGGTTTTTGTTTTATAATTTGAGTCAATTCTAAATATATTTCTTCAGTCCAATTTTTACAATTTTTAAACATATTTTCACTCAATTATTATATTATAATATCATAAAATACAATATTTCATACTCCTATCACAATAACATGTGATAAGGAATTCAATTCTTATGTTGTACTCGTAGTTCAGTATACTCCTAGTGAAAATATTAATAAATCCAACCATCTTTACTATGGATGTGAACTGAACTATTTTCCTATTTTCATGTACTTTTAACCTTATTTATAAATTAGCAAATTATTTTAATCATTAAAAATAATACTCGTTAAGTTTGTTAAGTTTGATAAATTATAACATGAGAATACGTTACTTTTTTAAAATATGATTCCATTAATTAAATAATTGAAATTTATATATTTTTAATAATTTTACTCTCATTTAAATAATTTTAAATATCTGTATTGCTCATGTTTTCAATTAATTAAATAATTTTGTAATTTAATTAAAATTTCTAAAATATTTTTATTGTAAATTAAATAGCACAATAATAAAAACCTAAAAAAAGTTGAAAGTGAGAGCTAAAAATAAACAAAATTAAATTAAATTAATTCATATTTAAAGTATTTTGTGAATATTAAAAAAAAGATTAGAGTGTTCCGGAAAAAAAAACAAACAAACAAAGTTTGTTAAAAGAAAGCTCTTGACGTTTTAGAATAACAGGATTGCAATAAAAAAAAAAAGAACTCTTGAGTTTTTGGGTTAATACATACATATGCAGTAGTTATATAGTACCATTAATAGTGCTAGATGCATTTTTAATGGCAAAGGATCATTAGTTAATGGGGAGAAACGACGCAAATTCAGGGAGCCACTGCATTAAATGACTTATTCTCATTGGACTAATACTACTAGGAGTATGAGGGTGGGAGAGTTTAGGGAGGTGGTAAGGGTGGGAGCTTATAAAGATGAGGTCGGGGGGTTCGAACCTCCCATTGTAAGCCAAGAAAAAGCTACTACTAGGAGTAGTTTGTTGGTGTATGTGCCCTTATGAGGGTTATGTATTGACATTTGTCGTCTAATTGATAAAATATCAAATGAGTTAATTTCATCAGTTTAATATTATTGTGCATATATAAATGATGAAATGATCCATGTGAAAGAATTTTGGTAGGATCTGGGTTTGTACCTGCTCGATTTACCACGCAACAAAAAATTATAATAAAAGCGGAACCATAGAATAATACCTTTGAAGCGTGCACCTGGTGAATCTCTTGTATGCCTCAAAGACTATGACCTCTTGTTGTGTGGGCAATAATCTAGAAGTCAATTGATCAGCGACTCACCACAATCCACCTGCTGAAAAAATTCAGCACCTCCGCACCTAGCGCGTACTGCAAACGCACTGCCCGGAGAGAGAGAAAGCAACACACGGGGCTAGTATTTTGGACCAATATTTTTGGCCACTTGATGAAGAAAACCAGCCGCCTATTTGCTCAAAAATTCGTTCTTGAGAGAGAAAGAAATTTCTCTATCTAGAATTTTATCTCTCTAGATTCTTGAATTATGAATCTCTTGAAATTGTAATTTCTGAATGGCTGATCCCTTGTCCATTTATAGAGTTACAAGAGAGACTCCAAGTTGGAATAGGATTGGTCTTCCTACTGGGTTTCTGTTTTCCTTCAATCCTGTTTCTGGACTGATACAGATTCTGTTTCCTTCAATCTTGTTCCTGGACTGAAACACTCCCAACTGTCACAAAGATTCACTTATCCCAATCCAGTTCCTGGGATGAATCACTCCCAACTGACACAGGGATTCATTTATCCCAAACCAGTTCCTGGGATGATTCACAACCAACTGACACAAGGATTAATTAATTTCTCAATTAATTAAATCTATCTTTGTCAACAACCCAGTACATAATTAATCGTACCACTAACGGATTAATTATGGCACTACCACCCTACACCAGAATTGCTTCCGGAACAACTTAATTAAATTATATTCATAATCTCCCCACATCAAAGATATAGTGCTCGTTAATTCATTAATTTACTGATAAATTAATTCATCAACTTCTTAATATTCCGAGACTAGTACCACTCGACCTTTTTACTATACCGGACATAACTCCACTGGCCAGGTTTAGTATAATAAACATTTCGAGCTCATCTCGGGAGCACCATCACCCCGGACGCACCGGTACATGGTTTCCTTTCGACAAGCAGCAGCACACCAAGTAACTAAACACGCGCACCCAACCCACCGAGACTATTGGCCACATTTGACCTCACCCATCGGCAGATCAAAGTACACTATGTCTAATCCTCATGCCTGCTCGAGTCTAGGGATTTAGAGATAGAATACAAGGATCGATTTGTCTATTAAATCAGTACAAGACAAATCATTCCTAAGAGTCAAGTTCAATATGCTCCGGGCACATCTATATGATTCAATTAGTTTAGACAAACTAATTATCTGAATCACATAATAACCTAGACCGACAGTTTGTCCAAAGCTGTCTCGGTTACGAACCTTATTTATATATTATGTCTTTAAACCAATGATGAGATCTACTGTGTCGCACCAGACACCTCATCATCTACTTACATAATATAAATGGACATAAACATGCACAACTAAATATAATTGAAACACAAATCGATATATTAATCTGGGAAATTATACAACACAAGCATAGCTTATGTATTCAAATCCAACAATCTCCCACTAATACTTAAGTTGTGCTTTAAGTATACAACTACATACAATCCTATACTACCTGCTGCTATCTATCTAGAAAAACTATCATGGCTCTCCTAGATATCTGATCCCCATGCCCTCCACGTGAGCCTCAAAGACTTTAGAGGTCAATGTCTTCGTGAATGGATCTGCAAGGTTATCCTCTGATGCTATCTTAGCCACGACCACGTCTTCCCTCTTCACGATGTCTCGTATCAGGTGGTACTTGCGCTGTATATGTTTACTCGCCTTGTGGGCTCGTGGTTCCTTCGAGTTTGCTACTGCACCATTGTTATCACAATAAACTGTGATAGACTTCTGCAAACCAGGAATCACGTCTAAGTCCACTAGGAAGTTCTTGAGCCATACTGCTTCTTTCGCTGCCTCTGATGCGGCAACGTATTCAGCCTCCATGGTAGAGTCCGCCACGCATTTTTGCTTGACACTCCGCCAAACTATGGCTCCACCTCCCAGAGTAAACACATACCCTGAGGTAGACTTGCTTTTGTCCCTGTCGCCTTGAAAATCTGAATCTGTGTAACCTCGGGGTACCAGCTCAGACGCCTGATAGACCAGAACTTGGTCCCTCGTTCTGCGCAAATACTTGAGAATGCATTTTACTGCCTCCCAATGAGCTTTTCCAGGGTTACTCTGATATCTGCTCACCATGCCAACGGCATAGCAGATATCAGGCCTCGTACACAACATGGCATACATGAGACTTCCTACTGCCGAAGCATATGGAACTGTCTTCATGGTCTCTATCTCCTCAACAGTCTTGGGAGACTGTTCTTTAGATAGAAACACTCCATGCCTGAAAGGTAGAAAACCTTTCTTGGAACTCTGCATGTTAAAACGGGCCAGAATCGTGTCTATGTATGAAGCTTGGGAGAGCGTTAGTGAACGTTTCCTACGATCTCGAATAATCTTGATCCCAAGGATATGTCCAGCTTCCCCTAAGTCCTTCATATCAAATTGCTTGGACAGCCATGCCTTTACATCTGATAACACTTTCTTGTTGTTGCCAATCAATAGAATGTCATCTACGTAAAGCACAAGAAACACCACTGAGTTTCCATCACGTCTGCGATATACACATTGCTCATCCGGACACTGAGTAAATCCAAAGGACTGGATTACTTCATCAAACCGGATGTTCCAAGATCTGGATGCCTGCTTAAGTCCATAAATAGACCTCTTAAGCCTGCAAACCTTATGCTCTTGGCCTTTTTCAATGAATCCCTCTGGTTGCTGCATAAAAATAGTTTCTTCAAGACTTCCGTTTAGGAAAGCTATCTTGACATCCATCTGCCAAATCTCATAATCCATATGAGCAGCTATGGCCAAGAGAATCCGGATCGACTTAAGCATGGCTACTGGGGAGAAGGTTTCCTCATAGTCGATTCCCTCTTTCTGAGTATACCCCTTCGCCACCAAACTAGCTTTAAAGGTTTCCACCTTCCCGTCAGGTCCTCTCTTACGTTTGTAGACCCACTTGCATCCAATGGGCTTAAACCCATCAGCAGGTCCACAAGCTCCCAGACTTGATTGTGGTCCATTGACCCCATCTCGGATATCATTGCCTTACGCCAAGATTCTGCATCTTTATCTCGAAGCGCCTCATTATAGTTAACTGGGTCAGGTTCAGGCACACCTGGGACCAGGTCTGAAGCCTCTCCCATGCCAATGAACCTGTCTGGCTGTCTCACAACCCTCCCACTACGACGAGGCACCGCCTGTGTAGGCGCATCATCTGTGATCTCATGTGCAGTGTGTGGTGTATCTACTTGCGCTGGTGCATCAGGATTAGTAGTTTGTCGTCTAAGCTCTTCTAGTACTATCTTACTCTTGGGCTTGTGGTCTAAGACATAGTCCTCTTCTAAAAATCTAGCGTTGGTACTTACCACCACCTTCTGATCTTTAGGACTATAGAATAGACCACCCTTCGTTCCCCTATGATATCCTACAAACAGCATTAATTCTGTTCTTGCATCTAACTTAGCCGTATCTGCCTTAAGCACATGTGCTGGGCAGCCCCAAATTCTGAGATGTCTTAGACTGGGCTTCCGCCCGTTCCACAACTCTACTGGGGTTGAAGGCACGGTTTTAGATGGTACAAGATTAAGAATATACATTGCCGTTTCCAAGACATATCCCCAGAACGAACTTGGCAAATCACTATAGCTCATCATGGACCTAACCATTTCCATAAGAGTTCGGTTCCTCCTTTATGCTACACCATTCTGCTGTGGCGTGCCAGGTGCAGACAACTGAGACTGAATTCCTACGTCAGTGAGGTAATCTCGAAATTCATGGGACAGGTACTCCCCACCACGATCTGAACGCAGTGTCTTGATACTCTTACCATGATGCTTCTCCACATCTGCCCGAAACTCTTTGAACTTGCCAAAACATTCAGACTTGTGGCGCATTAGGTAAATGTATCCATACCTAGAGTAGTCATCTGTGAATGTCACGAAATACTCATATCCCCCTCGTGCCTGAACCGTCATAGGTCCACACAAGTCAGAATGAATCAACTCTAATACTTCTTTAGCTCTATAGCCTTTTGCTTTAAAAGGTCTCTTGGTCATCTTACCTTCCAAGCAAGATTCGCAGGTTGCATAACTGTCAATATCTAATGAACCCAAAGGTCCATCATTGACCAACCTCTGAATCCTACTAAGGTTTATATGACCTAGCCTTAGATGCCAAAGATAGGTTTGATTCATTTCAGAAGGTCTCTTCCTCTTATTAATGTTAGATACTGAGCTATCTATTTCTATGTTTTGCGCAACAGGGGAGTTAGAATTAACCACAAATAAATTGTCCACCAATGAACCAGAACAAACAAGTTTGCCATTTCTTCTAATAAAAACAGACTCATCAGAAAAAATAAACTTGTAACCGTTCTTCAAGAGTTTAGAAACCGAAATCAGGTTCTTTCTAAAACTCGGTACATAAAGACAGTTTACTAACTCTAGGTTACAATTCTCGAAATTTAACCTAACTACTCCCACTGCTTCAACTGACACTCTTGTAGTGTCGCCCATGTAGATGTCCAGTTCGCCCTCTCTAAGCTTCCGGGTTACTTGGAACCCCTGCAAAGAATTACAAACATGGTCAGTGGCGCCTGAATCCACACACCAAGTATCTGTGGGAATCACCGCTAAACATGTCTCAGTAATTAGGGCAGAAACAATCGTACCTTTGAGCTTTGGACAATCCACTTTCCAATGTCCTGCCTTGCCGCATTTAAAGCACTTGCCCTTTGGCTTGCTTTTCTTCGCAACATCTGCCTTTGCTACAAGTTTCTTGGCGTTCTTCTTCTTCTTATTCTTCTTGCCTTTCGGCCCAGAAGAAGAGCTCGAACCCTTTACCGCGACCAAAGCTTGCTTCTTCTCATGGAAGATGCCTTCAGCCGCCACCAAATCAGTCATGAGCTCGGGCAACGTATAAACCCTTTGGTTCATATTGTAGTTGACCCGAAACTGCTCAAAACAAGAGGGTAGACTCTGGAGGATAATATCTATCTGACTTTCCGGGTCGATATTTCCTCCCAACACCTCTATTTCATTGATGTTACTGATCATGTGTAAAACATGATCTCTCACCGATCCGCCTTCAGCCATTTTGGTGTTCATTAACTTCCTCATGGCTGACTGCCTGGCAGTCCTGCCTTGATGCGCAAACATCTCCCTAAGGTGCGCCATCATGTCGAAGGCGGAGAGCATGGGATGAAGCTGATGTTGTAGCACATTCGACACAGAGGCCAAAATGTAGCACCGCGCCATCTCATCCGCTTTCCTCCACCTGGCATAGGCGTCCCTTTCCTCTTGGGTAGAGTCCTCATCAGGCGCTTCTGGACATGCTTCGATGAGCACAAACTTGTACTGCTCAGCCGTCGGGACTATGTCCAAATTTCGACTCCAGTCGACATAATTTGTTCCAGTTAATTTGTTGTGTTTCAAGATAGCAGCTAAAGGATTGAATGCCATATCGATTTAAAACTGGAAAGTAAACAAACAGTGTTTCAGTTATACATGCTAGAATTTTCGAAAACATGAAAATCCAATTAATTATTGATTCCCTCAAAACAATAATTTAATCCACCAACATCTCATCCACCGGGATTCTCGCAAGCCACGCAGTGTGGACGCTTACGCTAACCCACATTCGTTTGAGAAGAACCAAGTTCATTAACTACACTATCTGACCAACGATCTTTTGATCAATGTAGCTAATAGTTGGTGCTTTCAGCCGTACAAGTAAGCAGTGTAACCTCGCGGGAGGAATACTACAGATCGTACACTAAGTGTATGCCATTACGTGACTTCTGAGTTTGTTACCTCAGGATAGTGCGCCTCAGATGGAGAGGGTGTCGCATTTCTCCTAGTTAAACTCGCTCTAGTCATCTTACTCAGAAGCTCATAGTCTAGCGATCTCGGGGCTGGACTCATCCGAATGGAGGAAGTCCCTAATGCCAACGCGTAAGCCCACCCACATCGCATATGAACCCGTAATGGTTGCCATGGGGATATAACACAACCCGCTCCCACTTAGATTTCCAAATTGAGGGTTTTTCCGATTTTAACATGCAATTAACTAACCTAAGTTATATGCAACCATAAAACCAGTCATGCTTTAATTCATGCATCTAAAATACATCATAAAAATAAAGCATAAAAATTAAAACAATAAATACGGGAAATAAATACGTAAAATAAATTTCCCGACTATTATGGTTTTAATTGCTTCCATCCTTTGCCTTGATCTCGTGTCCCGTCACGTCACTCGATGGAGAGAGTCTTAAACTTCAAAAAACGAAAACTGGAGGAAAAACGGGCCAAAAACAGCTCGAACGGCAGTCCGGGCCGCACGGGCCGCAGCACGGCCCGAAAACTGCCACCGCCGAAAATTGGGTTTGTATGAAGCACTTGCATTTTATGTGTTTTTCATGCATGAATCGGGTTTTAAATTTATTTCTTTTAAATTGATTTAATATATGGCCTGCGAGCCAATTAAATTGTGCCTGCGAGCCTATTAAACTCTATTGTAATAGAATAGATTAGAAGTTAGGTCTAAGAAATTCTAAAGAATCTAAGATGGAGCCATGGAGTTGGAGCCCAACAGAGGTGGCCTGATGCAGACCAATAAATTTACAAGAGTTGTAATAGATTAGATCGCAATTCATTTCATTTATTCACTTTATATATTTGTATATATTTTTTGTGAATGATGAAAAACAAGATACATGTTAAGCCGTTCAAACTAAATCCCTAAAAACCTAACTCATATAATTCCTTCCATACTTTGGAGCTCGTCAAACATCGAATATCTGATATGAACCTCTTGGGGTGACCAAGGGCCATCAAGTTTCTTTGTGAGGCGAGTTGTCACATAATTGTTAGTGTGAATACTGAAAAGCTTTGTTTGTATGAACATTATTGTCTCAGTTTATATATATCAAGTTAAATTGCTTTAGTTAATTGTTTCATATTTATTTATGTAGTCAATTTATATCATATGACTAGATGATGAGGTGTTAGGTATGACACAGTAGATCTCATCATTGGTTAAAGTCATGATTTATAAACTAGGCTCATGACTGAGACAATTTTGGACATACTGTCGGTTTAAGTCATTATGTGATTCTGAGGTTGGTTAATCTAGACTAATTGAATTATATAGATATGCCCAGGGCATATTGAGCATGACCAATTAGATTTGAATTAACTTGTACTGATTTATTGTAGTTAATTTGAATCTTATATTCTGTCTCTTAATCTTTAAGATGAGGATAGGCATGAGGATTAGACATAGTGTACTTTAATCTGCCAAAGAGTTTGATCGCTTGAGGCCTATAGTCTCGGTAGGTTGGGTGCACATGTTTAGTTGCTTGGTGTGCTGTTGTAAGTCGAAAAGAAACCATGTACGGTATAACTGAGGTGATGGTGCTCTCGAGATGAGTTTGAAAAGTTTACTGTAATAAATCGGGCCAGTGGATTTATGTCTGGTATAGTAATAAAGTCAAGTGGTTCTAGTCTAGGATAATAAGAAGTCGATTAATTAATTTATCAGTAAATTAATTAAATTGACGAGCACTATATCTTTGATATGGGGAGATGAAGAATAAAGATTAATTAATTTAATTTAAGTTGTTTCGAAAGCAATTCTGGTCTAGGATGGTAGTGCAGTAATTAATCTGTTAGTGGTATGATTAATTATGTATTGGGTTAATTGATAAAGTGGATTAATTAATTAATTAATCCTAATGGTCAATTAGTAAATTGACAAAGTGGAATTATTTAATTAATTAAGTCTTAAAGTTCAATTAGAATTAGAAAATTCAAGAGATTAGGAAATCTATTTGGATTTGGAATCTAATTAGATTTGGTTACTAATTAGTTTTGGAAACTAATTAAAACCTAAACCCAATAGGAAGACCAATCCTAAACCAACTTGGGTCTCTCTTGTAACTCTATAAATAGACATAGAGAGTTGGCAATAAATACACATTTTACAATTCATAGTTTCTTAGTTTCTGAAACTAAGAGAGAGAAATTCTTAGAGAGAGATATGCGCATAAACCCAGCTCTCCCTTGAATTCGGAATTTCCTCTCAGGCGACGGTCTTCAACTCCGAATGGCGGTCGGTGGTGGTTTATCACGGCGGCGGTGGCAGTTTAAAATTCTTGAAGCGACAAGCTACTAAGCGTATTAGCAAGCAAGGGAAGGCCGCTATTGGTGCAGCACTACAGCAATGCAACGCCGAGGCACCAGGAACGATTGGTGCCCTAGCACGCGAAGCCCAACGCGCAGTATTCACTGCTCACGTGGCCTGGGTCGTGCACAACCAGCGCGCGCATGGCTCTTGCATGCACGGGTCCTACGAGCCTGGCCCGTTTTCTGAGGCAATTCCTAGATCCAGATTTTCAGACTCAATCCATTCGAGTGACGTGATGGGACACATGAACAAGTTGGAAGCAATTAAAACCATAATAGTTGGGAAATTTATTTTACATATTTATATTTTTATTGCAATCTTTATGTGCTTTGATTTTATGCATTATTAAAGCATGTGGTTTTATGGTTGCTTATAACTTAGGATTAGTTAATTGCATGTTAAAACCAAAAACCCTCATTCTAAGAATCTAAGTGGGAGCGGGTAAGTTATTATTCCCAGAGCCTCAATTACGAATTCATCAGTGATGTAGTTTTGACTTGCGCGTTGGCATTAGGGTCTTCCTCCATATCGGATGAGTCAAACCTGTGGATCACTAGGTTGAATTTCTAAGAAGATGACTGTAGTGAATTAAACTAGAGAAATGCGACACCCTCTCTATCTGACTTGCACTATCTGAAGTAATGAACTTAGAAGTCACGTAATGACACACACTTAGTATACAATTTGCAGTATTCCTCCCATCGAGGTTACACTGCTTATGTGTACAGCTAAAAGCACTGACTATTAGTCTCATTGGTCAATAGATCATTTGGTTAGATAATGAGATTAATGAACTAGGTTCTTCTCAAACAAATGTGGACTAGCGTAAACGTTCACACTATCGTGGCTTATGCGAATCCCGGTGAATGAGATGTCGGTGGATTAAATTGATTATGTTGTTTGAGGGAGTCAATATTTTTGAACTTTAGTAGTTTATTTTCTAAAGTTTTTCCTGTTTATTTATTTTCAGTAATTCGATATGACGTTCAATCTATTACCTATAATTTTGAAAGAGAACAAGTTAACTGGTTCAAATTACATTGATTGGAAACGGAATTTGGATATTATCCTAACGGCTGACCAGTACAAGTTCGTGCTCAATGAGGTATGCCCAGATAAGCCTACCGACGGGTCGACTGATGATGAGAGAGAGGCCTATAAGATGTGGAGGAAGGCTGATGAGATAGTGCGGTGTTATATTCTGACTTCTATGTCAAATGTACTGCAACATGAGCATCAGTCAATGATCTCTCCTTTTGACATGATGGCTAATCTTAGACAGATGTTTGGTCACCAAGGTCGAGCGGCTAGGCAAGTAGCCATGAGGAAGATAATGAACACCAAAATGGCTGAGGGTACTCATGTGAGAGATCATGTCCTTGAGACGATGAGCAACATCAACGATATGGAGGTACTTAGGGGCGAGATTGACGATGAAACCAAAGGTGATATAGTCCTCCAAAGGCTACCTCAAAACTTTGAGCAGTTTCGGCTGAACTAAACATGAATTAGAGGATTTATAGTTTGTCTGAGCTCTTGGCAGAGTTGGTGTCGGCTGAAGGATTGTTTTAAGAGAATAAGCAATCTTTAGTCAAAACCAAGGCTTCAAGTCCTTCTTTTGCGCCTAAGAATGGTAAGAAGAAGGAGAAGTCTAAGTCAAAGACGAAGAATCATGCGCCTAAACCTAATATCGCAAAGAAGAAGAAGTCAAAATGCAAGTGCTTTAACTGCAGTCAGACGGGACATTAGAAAGTGGACTATCCAAAGAAAGATACGACAAATTTTGCCTTAATTACCTAGACATGTTTAGCGGTGATTCCCACATATACCTGGAATGCAGATTCGGGCACCACTGATCATGTTTGTAATTTTTTGCAGGTTTTGGGTAACTGAAAGCTTAGAGAATGTGAGATAGAAGTCTATATGTGAGATACTACAAAAGGGTCAACTGTTGCAGTGGGAGAAGTAGACATAATTTTCAAAAATAATAGTCTAGTTTTAAATAATTGTCTTTATGTTTCTAGTTTCAGAAAGAACCTGATTTCAGTTTCTAAACTTTTATTGAATGGTTATAAGTTCATTTTTTCTGATAATTTGTATTTATCAGAAGAAATGAGAAACCTATTTGTTCTGGCATGTTGATAGACAATTTGTTCATTTCAAAACCAACTTCTCATACTAATCATGCAACAACAACTCATACATCATTAAACCATAATAAGAGGAAAGAACCTTCTGAGATGAATCAAACATATCTTTGGCATCATAGATTAGGTCATATAAACCTTAGTAGGATTCAAAGGTTGGTCACAGATGGAACTTTAGGTTCATTAGAAGTTGACAACTATACGAACTGTGAATCATGCTTGGAAGGTAAAATGACCAAGAAGCCTTTCAAGGCAAACGGGTATTGTTGGTGAATGTGCCCTAATGAGGGCTATTTATGCAAATATACTTTGAGGGTATTTATGTAAATAAGATATTTGTCGCTTGATTGATTGTTTATCAAATGAGTTAATTTCATGATAGTAATATCCTTGTGCATATTTAAATTCATGAAATCGATCCGCCAAAAGAAACACTCCATGGACTAATTAGATCATGAGTGATTCTTTTGAGTAGTACTGGTACTAGGATCCTTAGACCAAAAATCACTACATGGTCTTAGGTGAATTATAGTGTGCTTTGACATACGCCTAACGGGACCGTAACAGGTTGCCAAGTACGGGTATGATTGGGTATACTATGAGACATGCTAAGGTATGTAGGTGAAGTGATGGGACTACAAATCTCTCTTAAGTGAGAGATGATATCTTGGCCACTTGATAGTGAACTGAAAAGTGCATGGCCATGCCCAAGGAATGATAGGATATCGTTTACTTGAAGGATTCAGTTCACTAAGAGATCAAGTAAACGCTTAGCTACATAAGGATGATGGTTCCATGCCTTATGCTAAGCTGGATATCGATGTAGAGGATCGTACGCAGTTTGCTCGGAAAGGTTGTGTTGAATCTCCATTCGACCCTCCATTCTGAATTGGGTAGTCATTATGTCTTGCTAGAGACCACTAATGACTTATGGATTAATCAATGAGATTGAGTTATCCGTTGCCAATTTGGAATGGGCCTACAGGATCGCACATAAGAAAGTTCAATGATGCAGAATAAGTATTCTTGCCTACAATAAGTATAATTGTTATACTTAAATAAATAAGATTTAATTAAATGGTTTAATTGAATATTATTGGAAAGTTCGGTGGTATTAATTAATAGTTAATTAATTACCTGGGAACAATTGGGATGGGCTGATAAATCAAGGGACTTAATTGCAATTGAAGTTCTTGACCCATCAGCCTGATCCATGGGTCATGGGTTGATCCATGGGCTTGGTGTATAACCCAAATCATTAAAGTGTTATTTAAGGCTGATTTGGAATTAGTAAATATTATTTAAAAACTGACTTGGAATCAGTTAAATAATATTTGGTAATAATACTGATTTGGAAATTACTAAAATCAGTTAAGTTATAATTGGATAAATTACAATACTGATTTTGGAAATTAATTCTCTACAAATATCCTAGGGATATAATTGTAGGAAGATGATTTTTGGATGATTCTCATCAAACAAAATACACAGAATTCCCAAAATTCTCCCGGTAGGCAAGATTGGCTAGCACCAACCTGCGAAGGCTTTCGTGCTTGAGAGTAGAGGATCCTTCGAGGAAGGATTTTGGAGACAACAAAACGCCATCTTCTCAGAGGAGCCAGGCGACGTGCGCAACCGATTACGCTTCAAGGGTAAGACCCGATCCTCATAGTTTAGGATTCCGCTGTTTAATTGGATTAAACACCTAGACTATTCCCGACAGGTATGGAGCCAAAGAAGTGTTATGGTCCACATGGACAACGTAAATATTTTCGTGACTGGATGCTTGAAGAACTTGGTCGATTCCACCATACCTACGAACATTTCAATTTCGAGTTTGTAAGTAAATTTACAAAACCATTCATTAACATAAAACTAATTTATAATTTTTTTAATCACTACAAGATTTTTTTCCCCATAATCGACGGCGTACACTTCACCACCCTCGTTACTAATACCACGGATGGATATGCAAAAGTTCTCAAAAACTTAGGACCAAATGAAAATCCATTGCATAAAGACGTGCTAACAATGTTCGCAAGCATAATGGATGAGGAAAAAAATGAACAATGGCCAAAATTCAAAACAATGCAAAAAAATGCATTAGAATATCCTGATCTTCCTTGGAAAGACAGAAATTACAAATGTGATTGCGAAATATACACCATGAGGTAATATTATTTCTCTTATTACTTGTTTTTGGGACGTAGAGGGACGTGGTGGGTTAGTTAATAATTGTTGTTTTTGTTTGCTGTCGGACGTTGCGATAGTTGTTTTTTGGGACGTGGTGGGTATGTACTGGACGTTGCAGTGTCTTTGTTATTTGTTTTTGTGCTAAAACTAGTATTCACTTACACTGGTTTTTGTTCATATTGTGTACAATCAGGCACATGGAGATTTGTGGAGGGGATTTAGATTTCATGTATGAAACTCTTCTGATCAAAGCTAAGAAGGACAAGGACAAAAACGTATTCACCACCTTGCGAGCTAAGTATTCATACAACATTCTCATGTCTCCATCAAACATGATCAAAGATGAGGTCAATCAAAAAACATTGGACTACTAGAAGAACAATTATCATGCTTTATCAACCATGGAACAGGAGTCTATGCCAATGCCAGATCCAACCATAGTAGAAGGAAAAAAAGAATTTGATGTGCCTGATTTAAACATAGAGAATGAGAAACAACAAAAGCCTGTAGATCAAGAGAAAGAGAAACGACAAAAGCTTACATATCCAAAGCCACAACCACAACCACAGCCAAAGCAACCGCCAAAGCAACCACCAAAGCAACAGCCAAAGCAGAATCCTAGGGGAAAATAACCAAACAAAAAGTAGATAGTTTTCTTTGTATTGTAAAACTAATGTAATGATTTTGTATATTTGTATAAACATTCAACTTTCATTTTCAATATATAATTTTCTTTCCTTATAAAAATTTCTTAAATAGATTTTTATTTCAATGAAAAATTGTTCACAATGTCCTGCAACGTCCCAATACGTCCAACTACGTCCAGCCACTTCTAAAAACATCTTTTAAAAATTGCGACACATCCTGAAACGTCATAATACGTCCCGAAAAGTCAGTATACAAACAGACACGTCATTCATTACTTCATTTACTGCATCAACTATATGTCTCTTCAACAGAACAAAAATCGCCCATGCATCAATTAAAACTATGACTCTCTATGCATCTCTTCGTTAGAAGATAAAAAACAATCCAACTTCTTTAAACATTAATTCTATAAAAAAAATTCTCCTACAAAACAACTATTAAACATGGTTTAACATTCACATCTCAAAAACTTAAAAATTCCTAAACTTTTCTTCTTCCCTTTCAGAAACAACAATCCGAAAAACCTTTTGTACTTCACTTTCAAAAATACTAGATTACATCAACGGCCATTCGCTACATTGTTCTTAGCAAGAACATCTTCGAAGAAAACCAAGACCCACAACCACCAATGCCTTCATCTCTCCCACTTGACCACATGCCAATGAAGCATATGTTCAGCGTAGAAGCTCATTCAGAACTTCTGATGTTCGTTGGAGTGGATTGATGCCGATGAACGACGAGCACGGAAACAGATCGCTAATCCAAGAATTCTATGATGCTCTGCATAATAAAGATAGATGAATACAGTGTACGTGAGGGAACTGAAAAAGCAGATCTGGTCCAGGCTAAATCAAAAATCTCACTTTCGTGTTATGCATTCCAGAATCGGAGACTTTCGATCTAGCTCAGACTCTAAAATCATTTATCCTGAACGGATCTAGGCTTATACGTATTCTGTTTATTAAAACGACACGCTAAAAATTAAATTTTTAATTAAAGCGGAAGATAAAGGTTATACCTTTGAAGCGTGTCCCTCGCAAATAAAAATACCAAATCCTGAAATGCAAAATTCATAAGAAAAGATATTTCCTTTTAATTTGGAATCACCCAAAATCAAAAGATAAGAACTTAGCCCAAGAAAAGATTTTTCTTTTCAATGAGGAATCACTCAAAATCGAAAAGAAAGAATCTTAAACAAAATGGTTGAAACTTTGGTTGCGAAAACCACCAAAGAATCTCTTGAATGACTCCGACACACCCCGAAATTGTGTGAGCAACTATTTACGGGGTAGATCTAGCAATAATCAAAAAGCCCATAAGAAACTAGTCTCGAAAAATTGCTCAAAAAACAAAGAAAACATGATAATTTCTTCCCAAAAATAACCCGTGAGTGCTGCCCAAACTAAACCCACGAAGGTTGCCCAAAATAAACCCACGAATTGAGTGTTGCCCAAAATAAACCCACGAAGGCTGCTCAAAATAAACCCACCAAGTGAGTGCTCAAAATAAACCCACGAAGTGAGTGCTGCGCAAAATAAACCCACTTTGAATTTAATCAAACCCAATTTGAATAAGCCAATAAAATGGCAAAACCGAAGCCAATAAAAATGGAAAAAATGGGACAGCAGTACAAGAAAAACTGCGCGATTAAATTAATTTCGAGCAGCTCAAAAACTGGGCTAAAATTAATTCTGAGTAGCTAGGAAAAATCGGACATCTCGGAAATAAATCGGGCAGCAAAAGATCAAATCTTTGAGTTGAGATTTTCGAGGAAGAAGGATTCTAAGTCGACTTTGAAAGAGATCTCCACGAAAAAGATGAAATTCTCTCTTAGACTACTCATTCTCTCTCCAGGCAAACTTGCCTCCTAAGTTTCTTATGTCTTGAAGTTGCAAAACTTTAAGTATTTATAAGGAGTTTCAAAGAAGACTTAGTGGGCTTTTGAGTTTGGCCTTAGTGTTAGATTTTCGTTGACTCTCTTGGTCATCCCTAGACTAATCAACTCCAATAGATCCTTTTAAATTAATTTACTAACCCACTTCATTAATTAAATTTAATCGAACCCTTAGGATTATTTTGTATAACTCACTTTGTCAATTAAATATTAATTAAACATTTAGGATTAATTAATTCACTTATCGATTAGTCCAACGCATAATTAGTCGTACCACTAACAGACCAATTATAGAACTACCGCTCAAAAATGAATTTACTTCGCGCTCACTTTATTATTCTTTTATCTCCCCACATCAAAGATCTAGTGCTCGTCGATTCATAAATTTACTGACAAATTAATTCATCGACTTCTTGGTATCCTAGATTAGTACCACTCCACTTTCTTATCATACCGGACGTAAAATCCACTTGTCGGGTTTAGTATAATAAATCTTACAAGCTCATCTCGGGAGCACTATCAACCCAGCGAACGGTACATGGATTCCTTCGACTAGCAACGGCACACAAAGAAGCCAAACACCGCACACCTAACTTACCGAGATTTAGGCCTCAATTGACCGCACCCTTTGGCAAATCAAAGCATAGGATATCTAACTCTCGTGTCCGTTCTAATCTAGGGATTAAGATATTAGAATATTATGTTCGAATTAACTACGCCAATCATTACAAGTTAATTCAATCCGGAAAAAGCCGTGCTCAATATGCCCCGAGCATATCCGTATGATTGAATTAGTCTACACAAACTAATTTTCAAATCACACGATAACCTAAACTGATAGTTTGTATGTTCAAACTATCTCAGTTACAAGCATCTGTTTATATATATATCATTACTTTAACCAATAACGAGATCTACTGTGCTTTTCTACACCTCTTTATCTAGATATATGATATAAAGGAAAAATTTAATACTGAAACAAAATCGATATGTAAACTGTAGTTTTTTATACAAGTAATAACTTTTCAGTATTCAAAACTAACAATCTCACACAAATACTCAAAGCTATGCTCTGAATTATAAAAACTGGTTTAATACACTTATTCTAATGTCACACCAAAATCTAGAGAACTATCAAGGTTCAGCCAAGTATCTAACTCTCATGCCCTTCATGTGGTTCTCAAAGACTTTTCAGTCTATGCTTTCGTGAATGGATCTGCAAGGTTGTCTACTGATACTATCTTCACCTACGTCTCTTCTCTTTACGATTTCTCGTATTGTGGATTTGTGGTTCCTTCGAGTTTCCCACTGCACTATTGTTATTGCATTAAACTGCGATAAACTTGGGCAACTCAGGAATCACATCTAAATCCACTATGAAGTTCCTGAACCACACTGTTTCCTTCGCTGACTATGACGTGGAAATGTATTCAGCCTCAATGGTGAAGTCTGCCATGCATTTCTGCTTGACACTCCGCCATATTATGGCTCCACTTCCCAGAGTAAACACAAACCCAGAGGTAGACATTCATTTGTCCATATCACTTTAGAAATCCTAATCTGTGTAACCCCTAGCTCTTGCGCCTGATAGACCAAAACTTGGTTCTTCATTATGTGCAAATACTTGAGCTTTTCTTGGGTTTCACTGATATCTGCTAACTATGCCAACGACAAAGCAAATATCAGCCTCATACATGAGATTTCCTACTGCAGATGCATAAGGAACTGTCTTCATAACTTCTATGTACTTAGGAGACTGCTCCTTAGATAGATGCACTCCATATCTGAAAAGTAGGAAACACTTCTTGGAGTTCTGCATGTTAAAACAAGCTAGAATCATGTCTACGGAGGAATCCTGAGAAAGTGTCCGTGAACATCTTCTACGGTCTCAAATAATCTTGATCCCAATGATATGTCTAGCCTTTCCCAAATCCTTTATATCAAACTTGCTTGAACGACCATGCCTTTACGTTTGACAATACCTTCTTACTGTTTCCAATAAGATAAATATCATCTACGTAAAGTACAAGAACCACCACTAAGTTTCCATCACGCCTGAGATACACACAATGCACATCCAGACACTGAATAAACCCATAGGTCTGGATTATCTCATCAAATCGGATGTTCCATGATATGGATGCTTGCTTAAGTCCATAAATGGACTTCTTAAGCTTGTAAACCTTGTGCTCTTGGGCCTTTGCAATGTAATCACTGTCATTTACCAAGAATCAGCATCTTTATCTTGGAGTGCCTTATTGTAGTTAACTGGGTCTGGTTAGTGAACACAAGGGACCAAATCCGAATATTTTCCCAAGCTCACGTACCTCTCGGGTTGTTTGACAACCCTCCCACTACGACGAGGCACCGCTTTTGTAATCGCATCATCTATGACAACTCGTTCAGTATTCTGTGCTGTATCTACTTGTACTGGTGCATCAGGAATACTAGACTATCCCTTAAACTCTTCTAGCACAATCTTGTTACTTGGTTTGTGGTTTAGAATATAGTCATCTTCTAAAATCTAGTGTTGGCACTAACCACCACCTTCTGATCTTTAGCACTATAGAATAAACCACCATTCGTTCCTCTGGGATATCCTACAAACAGCATTACCTTCGTTCTTGTTGGAGTTGAATACATAAGCTATGCTTGTATTGTACATTTTCCCAGTTAATATATCGATTTATATTTTGGTTATATCTTGTTTTGCATTAATTGTCCATTTATATTATGTAGTTAGATGATGAGGTGTCTTGTGTGACACAGTAGATCTCATCATTTGTTAAAAGACATAATATATAAATGAGGTTCGTAATCGAGACAGCTTTGGACAAACTTTCGGTTTAGGTTATTATGTGATTCGGATAATTGGTTTGTCTAAACTAATTGAATCATATAGATATGTCCGGGGCATATTGAACTTGACCATTAAGAATAATTTGTCTTGTATTGATTTAATGGACAAATCGTTCTTGGTATTTTATCTCTTAATCCCTAGACTCGAGCGGGCATGAGGATTAGACATAGTGTACTTTGATCTGCCAATGGGCGAGGTCAATTGTGGCCAATAATCTCGGTAGGTTGGGTGCGCGTGTTTAGTTTCTTGGTATGCTGCTGCTTGTCGAAAGGAAACCATGTACCGGTGCGTCCGGGGTGATGGTGCTCCCGAGATGAGCTCGTAAAGTTTGTTATACTAAACCTGACCGGTGGACTTATGTCCGGTATAGTAAAAAGGTCGAGTGGTACTAGTCTCGGAATTAAAGAGGTTAACTAATTAATTTATCAGTAAATTAATATATTAACGAGCACTATATCTTTGATGTGGGGAGATTATGAATATAATTTAATTAAGTTGTTTCGAAAGCAATTCTGGTGTAGGATAGTAGTGCCATAATTAATCAGTTAGTAGTACGATTAATTATGTATTGGGTTGTTGACAAAGGTAGATTTAATTAATTAAGTAATTAATTAATCCTTGTGTTAGTTGGTTGTGAATCATACCAGGAACCCTGTGTCAGTTGGTTGTGAATCATAACAGGAACTGGTTTGGGATAAGTGAATCCCTGTGTTAGTTGGTTGTGAATCATACCAGGAACTGGTTTGGGATAAGTGAATCCCTGTGTCAGTTGGTTGTGAATCATACCAGGAACTGGTTTGAGATAAGTGGATCCCTGTATCAGTTGGATGCGTATCAGTCCAGAATAATGTAAACCAACTTGGGGTCTCTTTTGTAACTCTATATATAGACAAGGGATTAGCTATTCAAGATATACAATTCATAAGTTTTCAAGACAAGAAAACTTAGAGAGAGAAAACATTTTTCTCACTCTAGCATAATCTCAGGCAGCCGGTTATTGTCCCAGGCAGTGGTCGGTGGTTAATTCTGGCAGGCGGCGGTGGCAGGAGAAATCCAGCGGCGGTTGAAATTCAGGTGGCGACGAGCTGCAGAATTTTTTCCGGCAGGTGGATTGTGGTGATTAGCTGATCAAATTGCTTGTTAGATTGCTGCCCACACAGCATACAAGCAAAGTCTTGAGGCATACAAGAGAATCACCTGGGTATACTCTTCAATGGGTAATTCTTTTTCTTCCGCTGTTATTAAGAATTTTTGTTGCGTGGTAAATCAATTAAGTGCAAACCCAGATCCTGCGTAATGTTATTTCAAAAGGGTTGGAATAGCGATTATGCTAGCGTCTAGGCCTGGCCAGAGATTCTGATTCTGGAATGCATAACACAAAAGTGAGTTTCTGGCTAGGCTCGGATAGATAATCTTTCAATTGGTATCAGAGCCTAGTTTTGGGTTTTGTGCTTGTTTGATTTATTACATGGTTTTATTTGCAGGTGGTTAAGAAATTCCAACTATTATGGTTACGTTTGTATGGGTTTAAATTAAACTCCGGGACATGTCTGGATTTGATTTTATTATGAATGTTTGTAATAGTATAACCACGTGCTGGAAGTTGTGTAGGATTAGATCAAATCTGTAGTAGGATTTTTTCTATGTAATTTCGATTATTTAATTTTCCTAGAAAGCCTTGTAGTAGGAGAATTAATTTTTTTGTAATTGAAGGCGTTATGGTGGCCAACTTGAATTCATGGGTTTTTGGGTTATTGTTAATTCGTATAAACCAGGAAAACCCAGAACGAATTGCAAGAAGACCAAATAGCGTGGGAAAAGCGAAGGAGGGATAGGCGGCAGGGGGCAGCGCCGGCGACTACCCGCTGGCAGCAGTCGCCGCCAACGACAGCCAACAAGCAGCGACGCAGCAGCAGGAGGCTGGGCCAGCTCGGGAGCAGCGCGCCCTTGGGCTGTTCAGGCTGCGTTTTTGGCCCTTTATTCCTCCAATTTTCGTTTTTTGAAGTCAAGACTCTCTCAATCGAGTGACGTGATGGGACACGAGATCAAGGCAGAAGATGGAAGTAATTAAAACCATAATAGTCGGGAAATTTATTTTTTGTATTTATTTCCCGTAATTATTGTTTTAATTTTTATGCTTTATTTTTATGTTGTATTTTAGATGCATGATGTTAAAGCATGTTGGTTTTATGGTTGCATATACCTTAGAGTTAGTTAATTGCATGTTAAAACCAGAAAAACCCTCAATTTGGAAATATAAGTGGGAGCGGGTTGGTTTAATATTCCCATGGCCACCATTACAAGTTCATATGCGATGTGGGTGGGCTTGCACGTTGGAATTAGGGCCTTCCTCCATTCGGATGAGTCCAGCCCCGAGATCGCTAGATTATGAATTTATGAGTAAGATGACTAGAGTAAGTTTAACTAGGAGAAATGCAACACCCTCTCCATCTGAGGCACACTATCCTGAGGTAACAAAATCAGAAGTCACATAATGGCATACACTTAGTGTACAATCTGCAGTATTCCTCCCAAGAGGTTACGCTGCTTATTTGTACGGCTGAAAGCACCGACTATTAGCTACATTGATAAAGAGATCATTTGGTCAGATAGTGTAGTTAATGAACTTGGTTCTTCTCAAACGAATGTGGGTTAGCGTAAACGTTCACACTGCGTGGCTTGCGAGAATCCCGGTGAATGAGATGTTGGTGGATTATAATTATTATTTTGAGGGAAGTCAATAATTAATAGAATTTCATGTTTTCGGAATTCTAGGTTAATAACTAAAACATTGTCTGTTTGTTAATTTTACTGTTTTATCGATATTGCATTCAACCCCTTAGTTGCTATTTTGAAAGACAATAAATTAACTGGAACCAATTATGTCGACTGGAGTCGTAACTTGGACATTGTCCTGATGGCTGAGCAGTATAAGTTTGTGCTCACCGAAGTATGTCCATATATGCCTGATGAAAACTCTCCTCAAGAAGATAGGGATGCCTATGCCCGGTGGAGAAAAGCGGATGAGATAGCGCGGTGCTACATTTTGGCCTTTGTGTCAAATGTGCTGCAACATCAGCTTCATCTCATGGTCTCTGCCTTCAACTTGATGGCTCACCTAAGAGAGATGTTTGCGCATCAAGGTATGACTGCTAGGCAAGCATCCATAGGGAAGTTAATGAACTCAAAGATGGCTGAAAGCGGATCGGTGAGAGATCATGTGCTACACATGATCAGTCACATCAATGAGATAGAGGTGTTAGGAGGACAAATCGACCCAGAAAGTCAGATAGATATTATCCTCCAGAGTCTACCCTCTTTTTTTGAGCAGTTTCGGGTCAATTACAAAATGAACCAAATAGTCTATACTCTACTCGAGCTCTTAACTGATTTGGTGGCGGCCGAACGCATCTTTCACGAGAAGAAGCAAGCTTTGGTCGTAGTAAAGGCTTCAGGTTCTTCTTCTGCGCCTAAAGGCTAGAAGAATAAGAAGTAGAAGAATGCCAGGAACCTTGCTGTGAAGCCCGAGATCATAAAGAGGAGCAAGCCCAAAGACAAGTGCTTTAAGTGCGGTAAAACGGGACACTAGAAAGCTGATTGTCCAAAGCTTAAAGGTACGATAGTTTCTACCCTAATTACTAAGACATGTTTAGCGGTGATTCCCACAGATACTTGGTGTGTGGATTCAGGCGCCACTGATCATGTTTGTAATTCTTTGCAGGGGTTCCAAGTAACCCGAAAGCTTAGAGAGGGCGAGCTGGAGATCTACATGTGCGACACTACAAGAGTGTCAGTAGAAGCAGTGGGAGTTGTCAATTTAAATTTCAAAAATTGTAGATTAGAGTTAGTTAATTGTCTTTATGTACCGAGTTTTAGAAAGAACCTTATTTCGGTTTCTAAACTCTTGAAGAGCGATTATAAGTTTGTTGTTTCTGATGAGTCTGTATTTATTAGAAGAAATGGGAAACTTATTTGTTCTGGTTCATTGGCTGACAATTTATTTGTGGTTAATTCTAACTCCACTGTTGTGCAAAACATAGAAACAGATAGCTCTTTATCTAACATTAATAAGAGGAAGAAACCTTCTGAAATAAATCAAACCTATCTTTGGCATCTCAGGTTAGGTCATATAAACCTTAGTAGGATTCAAAGGTTGGTCAATGATGGACCTTTAGGTTCATTAGAGATTGACAGTTATTCAACCTGCAAATCTTGCTTGGAGGGTAAGATGACCAAGAGACCGTTTAAAGCAAAAGGTTATAGAGCCAAGGAAGTACTAGAGTTGATTCATTCTGAATTGTGTGGACCAATGTTGGTCCAAGCACGAGGTGGGTTCGAGTATTTCGTGACGTTCACGGATGACTACTCAAGGTACGGGTACATTTACCTAATGCATCACAAGTCCGAATGTTTTGGCAAGTTCAAAGAGTTTCGGGCAGATGTGGAGAAGAACCATGGTAAGAGTATCAAGATAATGTGATCAAATCATGGTGGGGAGTACCTGTCCCCACGAATTTTGAGAATACCTCAGTGAGGTCTGAATTCAGTCTCAGTTGTCTGCACCTGGCACGCCACAGAAGAACGGTGTAACAGAAAGAAAGAATCGAACTCTCATGGAAATGGTTAGGTCGATGATGAGCTATAGTGATTTACCAAGTTCGTTATGGGGATATGCCTTAGAAATAGCGGTGTATATTCTTAATCTTGTACCATCTAAAACCGTGCCTTCAACCCCAATAGAGTTGTGGAACGAGCGCAAGCCCAGTCTAAGACATCTCAGAGTTTAGGGTTACTCAGCACATGTGCTCAAGGCAGATACGGTAAGTTTGATGCGAGAAATGAATTAATGCTGTTTGTAGGATATCCTAGAGGAACAAAAGGTGGTCTGTTTTATAGTCCTAAAGATCAAAAGGTGATGGTTAGTACCAACGCTAGATTTTTGGAAGAAGACTATATCTTATATCACAGGCCCAAGAGTATGATAGTACTAGAAGAGCTTAGGAGACAAACTACTAGTCCTGATCCACCAGCACAAGTAGATACACCACACACTGCACATGAGATCACAGATGATGCGCCTACACAAGTGGTGCCTAGTCGTAGTGGGAGGGTTGTGAGACAGCTCGACAGGTTCATTGGCGTGGGAAAGGCCTCAGACCTAGTCCCAGGCACGCCTGAACCTGACCCGGTTAACTACCATGAGGCTCTCTGAGATAAAGATGCAAAATCTTGGCGTAAAGCAATGATATCCAAGATGGGGTCAATGGACCACAATCAAGTCTGGGAGCTTGTGGACCTGCCTGATGGGTTTAAGCCCATTTGAAGCAAGTGGGTCTAAAAACGTAAGAGAGGACATGACGAAAAGGTGAAAACCTTTAAAGGTAGGCTGGTGGCAAAGGGGTATACTCAGAAAGAGGGAATCGATTATGAGAAAACCTTCTCCCCGGTAGCCATGCTTAAGTCGATCCGGATTCTCTTGGCCATAGCTGCTCATTTAGATTATGAGATTTGGCAGATGGATGTCAAGACAGCTTTCCTAAACGGAAGTCTTGAGGAAACCATCTTTGTGCAGCAACCAGAGGGATTCATTGAAAAAGGCCAAGAGCATAAAGTTTGCAGGCTTAAGAGATCCATTTAAGGACTTAAGCAGGTATCCAGATCTTGGAACATCCAGTTTGATAAGGTAATCCAGTCCTTCGGATTTACTCAGTGTCCGGATGAGCAATGTGTGTACCGCAGACGTGATGGAAACTCAGTGATGTTTCTTGTGCTTTACGTAGATGACATTCTATTGATTGGCAACAACAAGAAAGTGTTATCAGACGTAAAGGTATGGTTGTCCAAGCAGTTGGATATGAAGGATTTAGGGTAAGCGGGATATATCCTTGGGATCAAGATAATTCGATATCGTAGGAAAGTTCATTAATGCTCTCACAAGCTTCATACATAGATACGATTCTGGCCCGTTTTAATATGCAGAAATCCAAGAAAGGTTTTCTACCTTTCCGACATGGAGTGTATCTATCTAAGGAACAGTCCCCTAAAACAGTTGAGGAGATAGAGACCATGAAGACAGTTCCTTATGCTTCGGCAGTAGGAAGTCTCATGTATGCCATGTTGTGTACGAGGCTTGATATTTGTTATGTCGTTGGCATGGTGAGCAGATATCAGAGTAACCCCGGGAAAGCTCATTGGGAGGCAGTAAAATGCATTCTCAAGTATTTGCGCAGAACGAGGGACCAAGTTCTGGTCTATCAGGCGCCTGAGCTTGTACCCCGAGGTTACACAGATTCAGATTTCCAAGGCGACAGGGACAAGAGCAAGTCTATCTCAGGGTATGTGTTTACTCTGGGAGGTGGAGCCATAGTTTGGCGGAGTGTCAAGCAGAAATGCGTGGCGGACTCTACCATGGAGGCTGAGTATGTTGCCACATCAGAGGCAACGAAAGAAGCAGTATGGCTCAAGAACTTCCTAGTGGACTTAGATGTGATTCCTGGTTTGCAGATGTCTATCATGGTTTATTGTGATAACAACGGTACAGTAGCAAACTCGAAGGAACCACGAGCCCACAAGGCGAGTAAACATATACAGCATAAGTACCACCTGATACGAGACATCGTAAAGAGGGAAGACGTGGTCATGGCTAAGATAGCATCAAAAGATAACCTTGCAGATCCGTTCACGAAGACATTGACTTCAAAAGTCTTTGAGGCTCACGTGGAGGGCATGGGGATCAGATACTTAGGAGAGCCAGGACAGTTTTTCTAGATATATAGCAGCAGAGTGTATAGGAGTTGTATGTGGATGTATAATTAAAGCACAGTTTAAGTATTAGTGGGAGATTGTTGGAGTTGAATACATAAGCTATACTTGTATTGTACATTTTCCCAGTTAATATATCGATTTATGTTTTGGTTATATCTTGTTGTGCATTAATTGTCCATTTATATTATGTAGTTAGATGATGAAGTGTCTTGTGTGACACAGTAGATCTCATCATTGATTAAAGACATAATATATAAATGAGGTTCATAACCGAGACAGTTTCGGACAAACTGTCGGTTTAGGTTATTATGTGATTCGGATAATTGGTTTGTATAAACTAATTGAATCATATAGATATGCCCGGGGCATATTGAACTTGACCATTAAGAATAATTTGTCTTGTACTGATTTAATAGACAAATCGTTCTTGGTATTCTATCTCTTAATCCCTAGACTCGAGCGGGCATGAGGATTAGACATAGTGTACTTTGATATGCCAATGGGTGAGGTCAATTGTGGCCAATAACCTCGGTAGGTTGGGTGCGCGTGTTTAGTTGCTTGGTGTGCTGTTGCTTGTCGAAAGGAAACTATGTACCGGTGCGTCCGGGGTGATGGTGCTCCCGATATGAGCTCGTAAAGTTTATTATACTAAACCCGGCCGGTGGACTTATGTCCGGTATAGTAAAAAGGTCGAGTGGTACTAGTCTCAGAATTAAAAAGGTTAATTAATTAATTTATCAGTAAATTAATATATTAACGAGCACTATATCCTTGATGTGGGGAGATTATGAATATAATTTAATTAAGTTGTTTCAGAAGTAATTTTGGTGTAGGATGGTAGTGCCATAATTAATCCGTTAGTGGTACGATTAATTATGTATTGGGTTGTTGACAAAGGTAGATTTAATTAATTAAGTAATTAATTAATCCTTGTATCAGTTCGTTGTGAATCATACCAGGAACTGGTTTAAGATACGTGAATCCCTGTGTCAGTTGGTTGTGAATCATAACAGGAACTGATTTGGGATAAGTGAATTCCTGTGTCAGTTAGTTGCGAATCATACCAGAAACTGGTTTGGGATAAATGAATCCCTGTGTCAGTTGGTTGTGAATCATACCAGGAACTGGTTTGGGATAAGTGGATCCCTGTATCAGTTCAGGAATAGGATTGAAGGAAAACAGAAACCCAGTAGGAAGGCCAATCCTATACCAACTTAGGGTCTCTCTTGTAACTCTATATATAGACGAGGGATTAGCTATTCAAGATATACAATTCATAAGTTTTCAGGACAAGAAAACTTAGAGAAAGAAAGCCTCGAGAGAGAAAATGTTTTTCTCCCTCTAGCATAATCTCAGGCAGCTGGTTATTGTCCCAGGCGGTGGTCGGTGGTTAATTTCGGCATGCGGCGGTGGCAGGAGAAATCCGGCGGCGACGGCGGTTGAAATTCAGGCGGCGACGAGCTGCAGAATTTTTTCTGGCAGGTGGATTGTGGTGATTAGCTGATCAAATTGCTTGTTAGATTGCTGCCCACACAGCATATAAGCAAAGTCTTGAGGCATACAAGAGAATCACCTGGGTATACGCTTCAATAGGTAATTCTTATTCTTTCACTTTTATTAAGAATTTTTGTTGCGTGGTAAATCGAATAAGTGCAAACCCAGATCCTGCGCAATGTTATTTCAAAAGGGTTGGAATAGCGATTGTGCTAGCGTCTAGGCCTGGCCAGAGATTCCGATTCTGGAATGCATAGCACGAAAGTGAGTTTTTGGCTAGGCCTGAGCAGATAATCTTTCAGTTCTTACATCTAACTTGTCTGCATCTGCCTTAAGAACATATGCTGGACAACCCCCATATTCTGAGATGTCTAATACTGGGCTTTTGCCCTGATCATAACTCTACTGGAGTTGAAGGCACGGACTTAGATGGTATAAGATTTAGATTGTAAGCCGCTGTTTCTAAGGCATATCCCCAAAACAAATGGAGCAACTCAATGTAACTCATCACGGATCTAACCATTACCATAAGAGTTATGTTCACCGTTCTGTTACACCATTCTGCTAGAATGTGCCAGGTGCAGAAAACTGGGATTAAATCCTCATCTCTGATAAGCAGCTCCTAAATTCACCAGATAGTTATTCGCCATCATGATCAGATCATAATGACTTGATACTTTTACAATGACGGTTCTCCACATCTGTCCGAAACTCTTTGAACTTGCCAAAACATTCTGACTTGTGGCACATCAAGTCAATGTACCTATACCTCGAGTAGTAATCTGTGAAGATCACAAAATACTCAAAACCACCTCTGGTCTGAATTATCATAGGTCCACATAAGTCAGAATGAACCAACTCTAAAACCTCTTTGACCCCTTAAAAACTTCTTGGTCCTCCAAGCAGAATTCGTCGGTTGAGTAGTTGTCAATACCTAATGAGTCTAAGGGCCTATCATTGACCAACCTTTGAATTCAACTAAGGTTTATATGACCTAGTCTTAGGTGCCAAAAACGAGTTTGGTTCATCTTACACTGTTCTTTCCTCTTATTATGATTCAATGATGTGTTATTTATCTCAGTGTTTTGCACTACCGGGAAGTTAGTTTTTCTCGAGAAGAGATTATCTACCAATGAACTGGAACATATAGGTTTCTCGTTCTTTCCAATAACAGAATTATTAGATAAAATGAACTTATAACTATCCAGTAAGAGTTTAGAAACATCAAGTAAATTCTTTCTAAAACTCAGATCATAAAGACGATTCTTCAAAAAACTATTACAACATTATTTTGAAAATAAGTCTAGCCACTCCCACTACTTTCACTGACACTCTGATAGTGTCACCTAAGTAAACTCCTATCTCGCCCTCTCTAAGCATCTGGGTTACTTGGTAAACCCTGCAAAGAATTACAAACATGAGCAGTGGTTCCTGAATCCATACACCAAGTCTGTGGGAGTCACCACTAAACATGTGTCAGTAACTAAGGCAAAATAGTTTGTACCTTTTGAGTTTTGGACAATCTGGCTTCCAATGTCCTGCCTTGCCCTATCTGAAGCACTTGTCTTTCGACTTCTTCTTCTTCGCAATGTCTGGCTTAAGCACATGATTAGCAATCTTCAAAGTTATGAGGCAAGCCTTGGAGTATCACCTCTCAAAGCCTCAATCTCATTAATGTTATTAATCATCTCAAGTTCATGGTCTCTAACAACCCTTAGCCATATTTAACATTAGGTGTTTTTGGGTATACCTCAGTGAGCACGAACTTGCATTGCTCAGCCGTGAGGACAATGTCCAAATCACATTTCTAGTTGATATAATTTGGACCAGTTAATTTGTTCTCCTTTAGTGTGACAAATATTGTATTAAACGCCTTATCGAAAACTAAAAAATAAATTAACAGTCAAGTTTTAGTATTCTTTTTCGAAAATATTGATATCCTCAAAACAAGATAATGCAAGTCACGTTAGGTGAATGTCTACGCTAAGCCACATTCGTTCAAGAAGAACCTAAGTTCATTAATTTCATTATCTAACCAACGATCTTATGATCAATGAAATTAATAGTCGGTGATTTTAGCCGCACACATAAGTAGCGTAACCTCGATTGGAGAAATACTACAAATGGTACACTACGTGTATGTCATTACGTTACTTCTAAGTTTGTTACTTAGGATACTAATGTGCCTCAGATGGTAAGGGTGTCACAAGGTTCTCCAATTAAACTCACCATAGTTATTCCTTTAGAAATTCAATTTAGTGATCTCGTGAATTGAAGACTCATCCGATAGGGAGGAAGGCTCTAATACCAATGCGCAAGTCTAACCACATCACATATGAATTCGTAATGGAGGCCATGGGGATATTTACCAACCCGCTCCCACTTAGACTTTTAAATTTGAGGATTTTTTTTCGTTTTAACATGCAATATCTTAACTTTGGTAATTCGCACCTATAAAACCATTGGAGTTTTAATTAATTATCTACCTTAGTTAATTGCACCTATAAAACCAACATGCAATATCTTAACTTCGGCTATTCACACCTATTAAGACCGTTGGAGTTTTAACATGTGAATAATCTACCTTAGTTAATTGCACGCAAAAAAATGGTTTGTTTTCGATCATGCATAAAACATAAAACGAAAACACACAAACAACGATAAGGATATAAAATGGAAAATACATAATTAACATTTTTTGACTATTATGGCCTTCTCAATCGTCGCTTCCTTTGAACGCCTAGTTGAAAAGTCCCGTCGCGTCGCTCCCACTCGTTATAAGGACCCTTAGAATTTATCTGGATTTACTATGTAATTAGGAATCACCCAAAATTACGACAAACTAAAAACCATAAATTCAATTTGCCATAACGACTCGTTATTTGGTTCCTCCTAATTCGTCTAGGTTTTCTCGATTTTTTACGTAATTAGGAATCACCCAAAATTACGATAAACCAAAACTCACTAATATTAGTTACCCACAATAACGTTTTCGTCATAATATATAAATTCCTATATAAAAAGCTTTCTAGGAATTTAAAGACAACAACATAGAATAAATCCTACTACAAGATATATTCTAATCCTACACGGCTTCCATCTCGTGGTTATTAATATTACAGACATTTTCATTCAAAAATAAAAATGAGCCCGGACATGTCCCAGGGTTTATGAATGAATGAATGTAAATACCATAATAGCAGGGAATAATAACCACCTGTTAATAGATCGACAATGCGAAAATAACAAAGCCGTGTAATAAATCAAACAAGTATAAAGCCAAAACGCTCTGATACCAATTTGAAGGTAACATATCTGGTCCGGGCTAAACCGAAAATCTCACTTATGCATTCCAAAATCGGAGACTTTCGATCTGGCTCAGATTCTAAAATCATTTCCCTGAACGGATCTAGGCTTATACATATTCGATTTATTAAAACGATACGCTAAAAATTAAATCTTTAATTAAAGCGAAAGATAAAGATTATACCTTTAAAGTGTGTCCCTCGCAAATAAGAATACCAAATCCTGAAATGTGAAATCCACAAGAAAAGATCTTTTTCTTTTAATTTGGAATCACCAAAAATCAAAAAAATAAGAACTTTGCCCAAGAAAAGATTTTTCTTTTCAATTAGGAATCACCTAAAATCGAAAAGAAAGAATCTTTAACAAAAGGGTTGAAACTTTGGTTGCGAAAACCACCAAAGAATCCCTCGAATGACTCCGACACACCCCGAAAACTAGTCTCGAAAACTTGCTCAAAAAACAAAGAAAACCGGATAATTGCTTCCCAAAAATAATCGTGAGTGCTGCCCAAAATAAACCCACGAATTGAGTGTTGCCCAAAATAAACCCACGAAGGCTGCTTAAAATAAACCCACGAAGTGAGTGCTGCCCAAAATAAACCCACTTTGAATAAGCCAATAAAATGGCAAAACCGAAGCCAAAAAAAATGGGCAAAATCGGACAGCAGCACAAGAAAAACTGGGCAATTAAATTAATTTCGAGCAGCTCAAAAACTGGGCTAAAATTAATTCTGAGCAGCTAGGAAAGTCGGACATCTCGGAAATAAACCAGACAGCAAAAGATCCAATCTTTGAGTTGAGCTTTTCGAGGAAGAAGGATTCTAAGTTGACCTCGAAAGAAATCTCCAAGAAGAAGATGAAATTCTGTCTCTAGACAACTCCTTATCTCTCTAGGCAAACTTGTCTCATAAGTTTCTTATGTGTTGAAGTTGCAAGACTTTAAGCATTTATAAGGAATTTCAATGGAGATCTAGTGGGCTTTTAAGTTGGGCCTTAGTGTTGGATTTTCATTGACTCTCTTAGTCTTTCATAGACTAATCAACTCTAATCGATCTTTTTAAATTAATTTCTTAACTCATTTCATCAATTAAATTTAATCGAATCCTTAGGATTATTTCGTATAACCCACTTTGTCAATTAAATATTAATTAAACATTTAGAATTAATTAATTCACTTTGCTGATTAGTCCAACGCATAATTAGTTGTACCACTAACGGACCAATTATGAAACTACAGCTCAAAAATGAATTTACTTCGCGCTCACTTTATTATTCTTTTATCTCCCTACATCAAATATCTAGTACTCGTCGATTCATAAATTTATTGACAAATTCATTCATCGACTTCTTGGTATCCGAGATTAGTACCACTCGACTTTCTTATCATACCAGACATAAAATCCACCGGCCGGTTTAGTATAATAAACCTTACGTGCTCATCCCGGGAGCACCATCAACCCGACGAACCGGTACATGGATTCCTTCAACTAGCAACGGCACAAAAAGAAGCCAAACACCGCATACCTAACTTACCGAGATGTAGGCCTTAATTGACCGCACCATTTGGCAAATCAAAGCATACGATATCTAACTCTCGTGACTGCACTAATCTAGGGATTAAGAGATTAGAATGCTAGGTTTAAATTAACTACGACGATCAGTACAAGTTAATTCAATCCCGAACATGTCGTGCTCAATCTGCCCCGGGCATATCCGTATGATTTAATTAGTCTAGACAAACTAATTTTCAAATCACACGATAACCTAAACCGATAGTATGTTCAAACTATCTCAGTTACGAGAATCTATTTATATATCATTACTTTAACCAATAACGAGATCTACTGTACTTTTCTACACCTCGTTATTTAGATATATGATATAAAAGAACAATTTAATACTGAAATAAAATCGATATGTAAACTGTTGATATTAGTTTTTGATACAAGCAATAGCTTTTCAGTATTCAAAACTAACAGGAGCATCAATTGGAATATCAACTCAAGCAATCAACAACCACTTAGGCCTAACGAGCTTGGGTCATGATGTATTAAAATATGATGATATCGCTTGTTTAGAACCGACCTTGGAAGAAGTCTGAGCAGTATTAAAGCAAAACATAGACGTCCCAAACAATTATTGGACGATCTGATTGGAAGATCTGAGTACATTTGCAAAGACCCTGTACACGTTCCTACGTTCAAATGTCACTGCAGGAGAAGTCTCAAAGTAATTCGGGTTGACACTGTTAATTGCAACAAAGGCATGAAAAAATATCAATTGGGGGAACATCTTCAAATACTACATGGAAGATGTTGGCCTTGCAAATGGGTGGACTCGGAGTATCCTTTACCCCAGCCTCGTCATGGACATGTGTGAAATGTCTGGAATCCGACCATCCTATCGTGATGAACTGGTGCCACTGCCTGTATATCTTTGTGACTACTCTTGCATTCTTCTTGACGAGAATGATGCCTCAAGTGTAGATAGCAATGATGATATTTACTAATTTGTAATAATAATTTTAATATAATTTCTTTCTTTTCGTTTGATACGTCTCGATACGTCTAATAAGAAAACTAAATAAAACAACTAATAAGAATTGTGTGTTTACTGTTGGACGTTGCGTTTGATGTTTTGTGGATGTAACGGGACGTGGTGGAACGTAACAACTAGTATCAAAATACAACTCATACTGCCACAATGTCTCGGTACGTCCAAGTACGTCTTCAAAATCTCATATCAAAAACAATAAAAATTCATTTACAAATTCTCAAATCAAATGTTAATTACAATCATCTCAATCCCTGTAATCATCTCAATCAAATACAAAGTCTCATTTGTTTTTTTTTTTCCCTACCTCTTGAAATATTTCTTATTTTCTCTGTTGTACTTTTTGGGCGTACGTTTCGAACACCTTTGGGTCTCTTTCCTTTCGGATCTCTAACTTCTTCTTCTGTACCATCATCATCCACATCTTCACCTCCTCCTTCAAATCTAATACCAGCTAACTCAGCAATGCGATCTCTAAGTTCTTTGAATTTATCATCTATAATGCCATGAGCAACAGAACTCGACTGACATAATTGAATCAATCCCAGATACTTCTTGTTGGCATTATGCCTCCAAATAGAATAGTAAACATAATCTCCTTCATTTCTCGGACGTGAAATATAAAACTGAATCTGACGGCCGTATGTCACTCCCTTAGTCCACCTTTTCAATATACAACTATTTGGTAGCCTCTATATAAACATTAAAAAACAACAAAACCAAAATTAATCAACAAAACAAGTTTCACATCCACCACGTCCAGTATAATATCCGTAACATCCAAAAAACAGTTATCGCAACGTCAACATTAATACACTCACCACGTCCACCCCAAAACAAAAAAAATAAAATAAAAAATAAACCAACAAAAATTCATACCTTAACACAATTCAGGTTAAAAACACGAAGGGAATGACCGCATAATATCCCATCTTCACTGTAATATTTGCAACTGCATTATATCCAATGTCTCTCTTTATCGAACAACACAACCTGAGGAAAAATATGTTCTCCATCCCACCAGACATGATATTGACATAACCTATCATCTTCAAACTTCTTTTCATAATCATATAAACTCATGTCTTTAAACTGAGTTTCAAACATACGATATGCCTTAATAGTGTAAATTTCAAAAGCTTGCATAACATCGGATGTTTCGGAACAAACGAATCCACGTTCCCTTGATAAGACTTGTAGTCTTCTTCATTTTCATTATTCCTCCAGTCATTCACCACATCTACAAACTGATGGTAAAAATCGCAAAGTGATGATGTTTTGGATAGCCACCTTGAAATTGCAGGTTTGTTGACTCATTCCTTGGAGATGAGAGAATGCCTCCTGAAAAGTAATCTTTGTTAAATGCAGGACACCATTTCTCACGAATCTCATACAAATTATTCAACCACGTACTATCGCCGCATTCATATTCAGCCACCATGCTGTAAAAAAAATGAAGAAAAAAGTTACTACAACATCCAAAAAACGTACTGTAACATACATAAAAACACTAGCGCAACGTCAAGAAAAACACTACCACAAAGTTCATTCCTGTTCCAAATATGCTGAAACTCTTCCTTGGTAACCACACCGTAAAGAAGACGTTGAAACAATTTAGAAAAACCTGTCTGCATCTGCAATAACGATATGTTCTTCCAGGAGTTCTCACTTATATGCCAAAGACACAACCGATGACGAGTTGATGGAAATACATTCTTTATAGCTGCTGTCATAGAAAACGCTTGATCCATCATCAAAGTAATTGGTGCTTGATTATCCATGGACCTCAAAAACATCTTAAATGATTTACTTTTCTCATTCTTTATGAAACCAAGTCCAAATATAACATTACGGCAGTGATTGTCCATTCCAACAAATGGTCCACATATCAAACCATACTTGTTTGTCCTATAAGTTGAGACATGAACAACCAAATCTCCAAATATCTTGTAATCCGCCTTTATTTGTCCACCACGCCAAAACAAATTACACAATGACAAATCACTATCCAAATCAATGTCAAAATAGAAATCCTGTTCATCACTATACCATTTCTTCAATATTTCAAAAAGCGTATTTGCATCACAACCATCAATAGTCTTCTTCTTCTCAATTTCCATGTAATTAAAAAATCTCGTGCAGTAAAACCTACTTGAGATGGTCCACCAGCCTGATGCAAAAACAAAAAAATAAAAAGTAAAAAGTTATGACTGCAACGTCCAGAAACGTCTGTTATAATACTAACGCAATGTCCACATACGTCTACTCAGATATTATGTAAAGTCAGGCACCTCTTTGCACAACACTCTGTACCCATCTGAAACACGAATACCATAATCATTCAAAATCTTCAAATAATCAACTGAAGAAGGCATATTCCTAATAGAACGCAATAAGTGTCTCTGATGTTCAAAGCACATCTCGTGATTGTGTTTCTGGAAATGCTTTTGCACCTCCCATATACCACCATCAATTCTGCTAAATTCAATAAACGCATTACATTTCGTTCGAACTTCCAGCTTCGAATACTTCCTCTCATTCTCAATTTTGTTTTTATAATCCTTCTCACATTGCTTCCAACACACAAACTGTCTCAGATATATCTCATCTTCTTTACTACGAGACCTAAGCTTCCTAACACTAAAACCCAATTGGAAAGCATAGTTGTTATACAAATCGTATGCCTATTGTACAACCCATCAAAGACACCATCGATTCATCATCAATTGATTCTATATCTGAAAAAAAAATAATAATTAGGCACGAACCACCACGTCCAGTTATAACTATCCCGCAACGTCCCAACACGTCCAGTTATATACTTACGCAACGTCCACCCACATCACTTAAAATCTAAAAATGACAACATCCTATCCCGCAACGTCCCACCACATCCAGTTATATACTTACGCAACATCCAGCCACATCATATAAAAAATAAAAAAGACAACATCCTATCACGCTACGTCTAGATATATGCCGCTACATCAAACAATACATACCAACAACGTCCTCATACACAACGATCATATTAACATTATCACAAAAATGAATCATAAGACTGGAAAAAAGATAATCAACCGATTAAAAATCTACCATGTAATAATATCTCCTCCAGAATTTGCAAAAATAAACTATCATAACGACAATTAAACAACAAAACCATCAATCACGAATAGGAAAAACAAAAAACCGATGATTATCATTGTTCTTCGTTCTGGTACCTTTATTAACGATGATCAGGAACGAAAACAACGATTTCAATGTTTGCAGAATGATTTCAACAAAAACGCAATACAAAATTCATTGGTTCCGATCGCTCTCGTTCAGTTTTTGAAAAAAAAATGGCAACAACCATGTTTTGAATATATATATATATATACCACGGCGGGAAAAGAAGAAAAAAATAATAAAAAAGTGGAGCGCCAGTAAAACTTACTAAAAAAATAAAAAAGACGATTGGCCAAAAAAATTACTAATTATAGTAGATGGTAAATGTACCTAGTGGTACAATATATAATTTGCGCACAACTTCGTTCTCGCCAAAGGTCGCCGCTAGTTACTTTTTTTCTTTGTTTGTTATTGACTAGGTGGCCTAATTGAATATGATGCCTGACAAAAACTATCAATTAGTATATAATAGGACTAGGAGCAAAAAAGGAGATAAACTCCTATCCATTTTTTTAAAAAATTGAGTTTATTGGGCAAAAATCGGGTAAAAACTGGGTTTTTTGTCAAAAATGCACAAAAGAAGTGGGTCAGCCGCATTTAATACGTATTAAATGTGTCTGTCCCCACCTGTCATTGGTTTCTCTCTCCCTTTCACTCCTCACGTGCCTCATTAGTTTGAATTCTCATGCCACTTTACATAAAAGATTACGTAAACTGCCAGTTTACGTAAACGTTTATGTAAAGTCACGTTGTATTGGAGTAAATTGCCACTTTACATAAACTTTTATGTAAACTGACAATTTACATACATATGTAAACTGCAAAGCTTACTGCAAAGGTTATGTAAACTGGCAGTTTACATAAAGTTTATGTAAAGTCGCGTTGTATTGGTGTAAACTGCCACTTTACATAAAATTTTATGTAAACGGGTAGTTTACATTGAATTCTCACGCCACTTTACATAAACTTTGCAGTTTATATATGTAAACTCGCAGTTTATGTAAACTGCCAATAGTACTTTACATAAACATTCAGCACTTTACATAAACAATTAGCACTTTACACAAACAAATCATAACGATGTTTTTACACTAACGAAGACAACTTTGAACCAGAAAACATTATTTAACATAAAAGAAAAGCATTTTGACTAAAGAATCAGTAGTTTACATAAGCCAACATTACTTTACATAAACATTCAGCACTTTACATAAACAACCAAAACTTAACACAAACGAATCAGAACGATATTTTTACACTAAAAAAGACAACTTTGAACCATAAAAGAGTATTTAACATAAAATAAAATCATTTTGATAAAAGAATCAGTAGTTTACATAAGCCAACAGTACTTTTAAACAACATAGCTCCGTTCTTTGCTGTTTTTCGGAAAATCTGGAAAGCCAAAGTTTCTTATATAAATTTATGAGTAAACCTTATGAAAATAGGTTTAAATCGAGCTATATTTTGCTTAAATCGGACAAAGAATGAAGAAGATATGAATTTCTGAAGTACATCTATTACTTCAGATTTTTTTACGAAAATAACAGCACTTGTAGCTCTATTTCAGAGCTGATTTATGGGAGATTTAAAAGTCCAAATAAAGATCCATAAAATTATGTATAATCCTTGTAAGGAGAGGTTTAAAACAAGCCAAACTTTGGTCAAAACGGACGAGAAACGAGGGAGATATGGAATTCCAAAGTTGGATGACAGCTGCAGAAATTCTGCATACATGAACTACGTCTAGATACGTCTGTCCACATCTTGGCCACGTCTGGCCACGTCTAGCAGCGTCCAAACTATATTTCATGACCCATTTAGGCATAATCACAGGATAGTAATGCCCTCAGGTCTTAAGTGATGCATACTATCATTCAAACGTTTTAAACTTAAAAGAACATTGTATTTCTAAGCATCTTGAACCCATTACAAAATACCAATCTCACTCCAAACATATAACATGATTTACACCTTTAAACCAGTTCAAATCATCACATGCCAACAGTAGTTGACATAAGCCAATATTACTTTACATAAACATTCAGCACTTAACATAACACAACAAGTTTACATAAACATTCAGCACTTTACATATGTAAACTGGCAACAGTACTTTACACAAACATTCTGCACTTTACATAAACAACCAGCACTTTATACAAACGAATTAGAACGATGTTTTTACACTAACAAATACCACTTTGAACAGAAAAAGATTATTTTACACCAAGAAACAGTATTTTACACCAACATTCAACACTTTACACAAACAAGTATTACAGCCCAGATGCTTCAGTCCCGCGAGAGACGGCTGTGGCTCATTCACAGACGGGCCGGAGCCACCTCTCGATGGACTGAATCATCTGAGCATTTTACACCAACAAACCAGCAAAAACATACGATGTTACATGAAAAACATACATTTTGGCCCAAATCCTGGTTTTTCTTACATCTTCGTGGGCTGCAAACACAACAAAACGAATCCCCTACCTCAGATCTACAAAATCCTAGTTTTCCTTTCATCTTCGTGGCTGATTTGTTATTCTCCCAAAACCAAAAAAGGCAAAAAAAAAATGGTCAAAAATGGTATGGTTGTTTGAAGCTTGAGAGGTGGGGAGTATTTTGGCGGTGAGATATCTTCAAAAATCTTCATGGAATAGCCGGAATCGATGCGAGAGAAGAAAGAAAATAGGCTGGTGAAGGAGAATATGAGAGAGAGGCTGAATGGATTAGGTTTTGAGGAGAGAGAGATGTGGATGGTATATATAATAGGCGCGTGCATCTCAATACATGCAGCTTTCTTCATTTTTGGCTCAATTTTTTCTTTTTTTTTTGGGTAGGTGTACACTCGCATATTTACACCTAGTCCTACAATATAATTTGTCCAAAAACTATGGCGAGTGTAACTATGCAAAACTGAAAAAGAAGTCGAAAAACAACTTGGAACAATCTTATCCTCTAGAATACAATACCTGATAGGAGCAAGGTGAGTGTTTCTATTTCCTTTTTTGTTTATGACTTTAGTACAAAGGATGGTCAATGATTAAGTTAGTCATGTTTGTTGTGAATGGAAACTGTAAGTATACAACACTGAAAAAGAGGAAAAAAAGTAATTTTGGTCCAATGTATTTGGTCATTTCACTCTTTTGGTTCAACATGTTTGGCCTCCGCTAAACATACCCATTACATTTACATTTTTAAGCGATTTTTATCAATTAACCTGCTACAACATGTTTTTGTATTAGTTAAAGCAAGTTAAAAGTAAAAATAGTCATTTTAAAAATGTTTAAATCCATTTTTGGTCCCCCATAATAGGAGTTATTCCGGTTTTGGTCCCTCTTTTTATTTCATCACCAAAACTAGTCCTACTTAAATTTTTTTTTTTTTTGCAATTATAGTCATTTTTGACAAAAATACCCTTTGACTAACGGTGGACTAAGCCTTTGACTAACGGTTGACTAAGCCTCCGCAACCACCCCACCCCCGCGGCCGCTCCCGGCGGCGGGGTGTGGGGTGGTGGTGGGGTGGCGGTGTCAGCGAATTAGTCAATCGTTAGTTAAATAGTATTTTTGTCAAAAATGACTATAATTGTCAAAAAAAAATTAAGTGGGACTAGTATTGGTGACGAAATAAAAAGAGGGATCAAAACTGTAATAACTCCTATTTTGGGGGACAAAAAATGGATTTAAACCATTTTAAAATGACCATTTTTACCTTTGACTTGCTTTGACTAGTACAAAAACCTGTTGTAGCAGGTTAATGGATTAAAATCGCTTAAAATGTAAACATAATGGATATTTTTGACGAAAACCAAATATATTGGACTAAAAGAGTGAAATGACCAAACTTATTGGACTAAAATTATAATTTTTTCACTGAAAAAGATTGAAACTTATCAAATTGAGGCTTTTTTTTTTTTTTTTTGTAAGTCTTTTTGAATTGAGCCTTGCCATAATTACACATCCAAGTTGCAGATGGATTTGTAGTTCGTCAATTAATAACATCTAGCTGTGATCCCTCCAAAATCCATAAAATTGATGATTAACTTGGCCAATCGACAGGGCCGGTTATAAGGGACAAAACAATATATAATTGATTTGAGTCCCAAATTTTGTGAGCCCAAATCACATGACTTTTAGTTAAAAAAAAAAAAAATAAACAAACAAACAAAACAAAACTGTACTACATTACATTAGCAATTTTCATGACTAACTTGTTAAACGCTCTATTTTTCCATTTTCATCTCCCTTTTCATTTTTCTTTATTTTTTTAATTTTTTAATTTTTATCTTTACATAATTATCCTAAAACTATCAAATGCAGTCAATAAATAATTGAAAAAAATAAGAATATTATCCAATTGAAGGTTTGTCTATATGTTTTGAGATTGGTAATTTCGAAAGTCGTCTGACTTGTGATGAAGGATATTGATGTCAAAGATTTTAAAAATATTTATTTAATTTTATTGGATAAATGGGAACCACAATGATAAATTCTTTTGTTATTTTGAACTGATTGTAAAATATATATAATTTTATTATTAAGTTTATTAATAAATTTTTATTTGACAACAAAAATATTAACAACATATTTGTTTATTTATAGGCCATATTTTCTATTTTGTTTGGGGACTGGAAAATGTCTAAAACGCACTGCAGATCCAAATGAAATGCATAGGTTGCTCCCATTGGCTAGTAGTAGGGCTTCAGACATTCTGGCCGACGCATATGGCTTTAAATTCTTGAGAGAACCTCCTAACCAGAAGCCTGAACCACTGAATAAATTCATGTACCCACCAAGATAAGATTCCACATCACACTAGGACCAATACTTACCACTCTTGAACAATTTCCCGCAAAAGTGTGTTCCTTCTTTCGCAATATAAATTCTAGTGAAAAGTGAGAAGCAATAATAGATCCGTATAAGCTATAGATATCCTCAGTTCTCATCTTAATGGGTTAGTACTTTTTTTTTTTTTTTAATATTTTTGTGCACAGCTTTGCATCCATGCACGTAGGCATCTGGGAAGGTTTCTTCATTCAGTGTGTGAATTCTTGCATTTTGGAAGAGATGAAGTATATACATATATCTGTTACGATTTACGAGTTATCTGTTTCTGCTGCAGCAACCATTACTGGAGTGAGCCGCTACTGTCCCACTGAATTGGTAAGTGGAGACGGGACTTTCAACACAAATGTTGAAAGGCATCTGGGTTTGGCCAACGAGAATCGCCACCCCATTGGGGTTGTTTCTGTGATTGGTGTCCAAAGTACAGGTAAATAATATGACTGTAATTTACTATAGTGTGATTGTATGTTATAGAAATTAAACTAAAGTTTAAAATAATTAATTAGAGTTAGATGCTTAATTATGATATATCGTATATGGTATATGGTGTGTTTCCACCCAAACAAAGGTAATATGTGAATGGGGACATGGCACATGTTGTAGAACATGAATCTCCTGTTTCTAATTTAGTTTAGGAAGATAGAAAATTTTGAAAACGAGAGTTAGGGTTTTGTAAAAATGATCTTAGACATAATTGTTGTTTTTGTCATACGAGAACAAAAATTAGCAGTCAATTTCGGTTTTACATGCCAATTTGACTCTATTAGGTTTTCTTTTTCCACTGAGAAGGTTATCAACTCTCTTTGTCCTTTGTATAGATTGGTCACAATTTGACTCTCTTTGTATAGATTCGTCAACTCTCTTAGTTGATAATGCTTTTATCTCATCAATCGTTGTCTTTGCTGAGTTCATCATGTTTTTTATGAATAGGAGATTGAGTTTTTTGTTTTTTCAGTTCAAAGAGAGATAATATTTTTAAAAATTTTATTAGTTACTGGTCTAATTTTTATCTTCTACCACACCAATTTGACCTAAAACCTTCCTTTCCTCTTTGCCCCTCTCTCTTTCCCCTTTGAAGCAAAAGGACAATTCTGTCAAAATTTAGACAGTGATGCATAAAATTGAAGCGATAACTAGTAATACCCTATTTTAAATAAGACTATTATTATTATTATTAGACGAAAAGCATAAAAGGATACTTTTGTTTTCTCTTGTAGAATCCTTATTTATCGTCTCCTTTTCTTATTCACTGCTCTTTTTTTTTACCTAATTACTCCTAACTTTTAGGTAAATCTCTTTGACCCTCTCCCTTTTTTCCCTCTTTCTCTCTCGCCTTTGCCTTAGCCGCCTCCTCCCTTCTTCTTCTTCTTCTGATTCCCACCGCCGCTGCTGTTCCCAATCTCCCTCATCTTCTTCCTTTGTCGCCCCCATTCCCAATCTCTCTCTCCTTCTTCTTCTTCCGTTTCCCGCCTCCGCCTCCGCCATTCCCAATCTCCCTCTCCCGATGTCCCTCCTCCCGCCGTTCTCGATCGAATGGAGGTTGAAACCTCCCTGAGAGCGACCGGAGAAGATGATTGGATGGAGCGACTAGACAACCCCTCCCCGTTCTTTTCCCCCTCTCCCGATCTCCCGTCCGATCAGTGCTTCGAGTCCCTCTTGCCCCATCGAGTCTGATCTCCCTTGCCCTTTCGATCGACCACCACCGTTGCCAAAGACTGCGGCCGAAAAAGAAGAAGAATGGCGATGTTGATCTCCTGTCTGGATCGCCCGTCCATTCGGACGTTAATCTAGCTAAAAAGAAGAAAAGAAGAAGAAGAAGAAGAAGGGCATTGTTGAAGGCCGTCTGAATCTCTCATCCGTTCGATCTCGTAGGGCGAGGGAGAAGAAGAAGAAGAAAAAGGCTGTTGTTGATCTCCCGTTCGGATCTCCCTCGTCGATCGAGACAATAAGAAGCGGCGGAGCTACCCACAAGGGAGAAGAAGAAAAAGTGGCGGTGGTTTTTGGCTTTTTCTGTGGTTTTTTGCCATAACGATGGTTTTCAACGACAGCGACAGAAGGAGGCAGTGGGGTGGTGAGTAAAAAGGGGGGTGAATAAGAAAATGGTGCAATTTTGAAAAGTTAAGGCGATGAATAAGAGAAATAGGGCTGTAAATAAAGACCCTTGATTTTAATGTCTACTGTCTTGTGATGTGATGTCTATAGAATGCATGATTTTATACCCCTGTTAAGTATGTTTTAGTTCTATGCGATGATTTCCTTTATAGTTGTGGTTTACTGTTTGGGGTTAGCAATTTGTGGTTTACTATTTGGGGTTAGCGGTTTGTGGTTTACTGTTTGGGGTTAGCGGTTTGGGGTTTACTGTTTGTGGTTAGTGGTTTGGGGTTTGGGGATACCGATTTACTGCTTGGGATTACAGATTTGGGGTTTGGGGTTAGCGGTTTGTGATTTACTGTTTGGGGTTACCGGTTTGGGGTTTACTGTTTGGGGTTAACGGTTTGGGGTTAGCAGTTTGGCATTTACTGTTTGGGGTTTGTGATTTACTATTTGGGGTTAGCGATTTGGGGTTTACTGATTGGGGTTAACGGTATGGGGTTTGGGGTTTGCGGTTTGGGGTTTACTGTTTGGGGTTTGCGGGTTGGGGCTTACTGTTTGGGGTTAGCGGTTTGGGGTTTACAATTTGGGGTTAGCGGTTTTGGGGTTTGGGGTTAGCGGTATGGGGTTTACTGTTTGGGGTTAGCGGTTTGTTTTTTACTATTTGGGGTTAGCGGTTTGGGGTTTACATTTTGGGGTTAGCGGTTTGGGGTTTACTGTTTGGGGTTTACCCTTTGGGGTTAGCGATATGTGGTTTACAGTTTGGGGTTAGCGGTTTGTGGTTTACTGTTTGGGGTTAGCGGTTTGGGGTTTACTTTTTGGGGTAGCGGTTTGGGGTTAACTGTTTGGGGTTTACTGTTTGGGGTTAACAGTTTAGGGTTTACTGTTTGGGGTTAGCAGTTTGGGGTTCACTGTTTGGGGTTAGCGGTATGGGGTTAACTGTTTGGTGTTAGCGGTTTGGGGTTTACTGTTTGGGGTTAACAGTTTAGGGTTTACTGTTTGGGGTTAGCAGTTTGGGGTTCACTGTTTGGGGTTAGCGGTATGGGGTTTACTTTCTTTTATAGTTGTGATATGATATCTATAGTCTGCTGATCTGATGTTTACTGTCTTGTGATGTGATGTCTATAGAATGCATGATTTGATCCCCCTGTTAAGTATGTTTTAGTTCTATGAGATTATTTCTTTTATAGTTGTGATATGATATCTATTGTCTTATGATATGATGTCTATAGAATGCATGATTTTATACCCTTGTTAAGTATGTTTTAGTTATATAAGATGATTTCTTTTATAGTTGTGATATGATATCTATAATCTTCTGATATGATATCTACTGTCTTATTTAATAAAATATGTTGATTGGAGAAACAAAAAAAAAAATTTGAGAAAAGAAAAAAATAACTGACGCGCTACAGTACGTGCTACAGTAACACGCTATAGTAGAAATATAATGTTTTTACTCCTATAGGTATACGGTATACGGATCCGTGCTGGAGGTGAGGCGCGTGTAGTCATCCTCTCCTGAGTAAAATTGTGTTGTTACTAAAAATGATTAGCAGTATACTTTTAGGTATATGATATAATAATCATGAATGTATTATTGTCATAGCATTTGCGCACTAAAATTTAAAAAAAATGGTTATTTAAAATTTATCTCATTCCAAAACTAAAATTGTGTTTATAATATTGATTATGAATATGAATTTAATTTCGAAATGAGATCAATAGGATTCTAATAGTTGCAAGAATTACATTCATTATTAATGTTTGTTAATAATTTCAATAACTGTCTCTTGAAACAAACACGCAGGAAAAAGTACCCTTTTGAATCGTTGTTTCTCAACCACCTTCCAGGAGATGGATTATACCAAGGGAATGTAAGGATTTCTTAATCGATTAATTGTTCAATCTACATGTCTTCTTTTGCGTGCAAGATTCACTTTTTCCTTTTTAAGATTAACATTTCCATCCTAAAATAATAGTCAAAAATATAATATAACAAATGAAACTATTAATTTGAAACGAAAAATAATAAAATCTTAAAAAATATATTTAACAAATCAAATTCATTTATCAGGACTCAAACCACAAAAGGAATTTGGATAGCGAAATGTCTATCATCCACAAAAGGTGACAGAAAAATCATTGTGATTGACACTGAAGGAACTGACGGTGCAGAGAGAGGACAAGAGGTAATCTCTATTTTATATAAAACAATATTTCCAAAAGATTATACCAATTTAATTTCATGTCAATTTTTCTAATACTGGTTTGTTGGGATAGGGAAATGCCACATTTGAGAGAAAAACGACGCTTTTCGCCTTGGCGATGTCTGATGTGGTGATATTCAACATGTAAGGCCCTGTTTGATAATTTTATTTACCATTCATTCTTAATAGATTAAGTATTTATTTAATTAAGTGTGTTTCATAATGTATTTTGTCATGTATGAATTAAATTAGACGTTTGAATGAATTAGTCCAAATTCTCCATCTCTAATTAAGTGATTTACATATTACTTAATGCTGAACACTGAACATGTTCAGTCTTCACTATTTAAATAATTTTTTTATTGTCGAAATTATCCTTCACCTTTTTTTTTTGCTTTTTTACCAAAAAAAAAAAAAACACACACACACTCTCTCTCACCTCTCTCGGATTCTCGTCATCATTAAATTATACGTTTTAGAAATTTTATAAATTTAATTGACAAGTTATATTAGTGTATTTTTGTTTTATTTAATTTTTTAAATAATATGTAATTAAATTTTCAAAATCATGATAAAATTCTAATTGAAGTTTTATGTATTTTTATTGATAAAATTTAATATAATTAAATTAATACAATTGTTAGAAAATTAATATATATACTTTTTGTATGAATGGACGAAATGGTAAAAAAAATCATATTCAGACTTCAGATATGTAATATTATCAAACTGTTAAACTCCATTCAATATTCCGGTTCAAATATATACACTTTTTATTTTCAGTCATTCAGATTTAGTCACTTAGGTTGAGATTTGGAATTCAGCCAAATATTTTCTAATATCAACAACTTATTCAATTCAAACTTTAGATTTCAGTTTTCATATTTCAAATTAATTTTTATCAAACGAAACCAAGTTTTGGTTGATAATTTGAATAAAAAACCGCGGCTAGTTGAGAATTAAGGAAGCTATATTTTTTGAAATGTAACAGGAAATGCGACAACGTTAATCTTCACCAAGGTTCAAGTATGCCTTTGATGGAAATTGTATTCCAGGTACAATCACTTACGTAAATATCCCTCCCTTTTTTTTTTTTTTTTTATGTAATTTACCATTATATAATAATAGTGATCAATGTTGTCTTCTCTCTCAGCTGATGCTTAAAAAGTTTAGCACTCCAAGACATGTAAACCTAGTATTTGTTCTTCGTGATAAAAACATGGTAAGTAATTATATATATATATATATTATTTTCACTAATCTAAATCATTAAGATAATCTCTTACCCAACTCATTTATTTCTTATTTTCAAATTAGTGCCCTTTGGAAACTTTGACAGAGCAGTTGAAGCGGCAACTCCATCAGGTAATTAATTATAAAAATTGAAAAAAGAAATTTAGATATTGATGTTTTAATAATTAAATAAGTGATTTATGGAGAAAAATTATATCATCGACTATGCATGGTGACTGACTATGACTTTTTAATAAAGGGTATTGTTATTATTTCATATCTAATGTACACTCAATATTCTTGTAGATTTGGGATAAAATGGCCATAAATGAAGTATTTGAAGATTATTTCAGCGTGAGACAAACATACCATTTCTTTATTTATCATTCTCCAATACTATTCTTTTGTTTATTTATCTATTTTATTTTTAAGAAAAGGAAAAGCATAATTTTGTCTTTTGAAATTAACTATTTGCTTTGTTGTTTATTCAGATTGGAGTGGTCGCGATGTCACATTATTTGCACCAGAGTCCACAGTTTAACTTGGAGGTATGACCATAATTTTCTCAAATAAATATAATTGTTCCAATATATATATATATATATATGATAAACAGTCTCTCAAATCAAAGAAACTTGGAGGTGGCGGGATTAGTTAGGTGAGAACTGTTTGGCTTGTGAAATTATTATAAAGGAATTACTAGTTATCGTCTCAGTACCTTTTTTTTTTATCGTTCTAATTTGGACAAAACTATCACCCTACAATATCTTCTTTCTTCCCCTTTTATGTAAAAAATTTTTTTATTAAAATTTATAAATTACCGTCCAAAAAATAAGGCGGTAACTATTAACCCCTTATTATAATGCTAATTTGAGTGGTAAATTGAGAAGGTGGTGGAGCTGAGAGAACGAATTTGGAAAATGGTCGAGCAAGCTCAGCCAGTGCCAGCTTCAACTTTTATTGGCCTTGCCATGGAGAACTGGAACATGATTCAGCACAACACCATTATTAACTTAGAATTAAACAAGGTAACTGTACAAAATTAGCATGACTCCAACTTATACATCATTTTATCAGATTTTCTTAGCTAGGCAAATTATAATTAAAATATCACTGTTAAAAATTTAATATATTTTGAATTTTTGGAATGAAATCGAAAAGAGTGTACGAATTCAAAGACAAATCAGATGCTTGGTTCTAAATTTTATTGATGCAGTGAATAATATTTGATAACAATCATATTTATTATTATTTTAATTTAATAAATATAATTATTATTTTGGGCACAGAAAAAGTATTAGAAATATAAACTAACCCATATATATTCTTATTTTTATTTATTTTGTAAAGAAATTTGACTCATTATTCTGACTATTTAATTTCAATTGACAGGTGACAGTTGCTGACACCTATTGTAACCATGTGAAGGACCAAAAAATTATAAAGTTCTCCGAAAACAAGGTATCATTTAGTAGCGACCTTTTTTTATTTGTTTGTTTTCTTACTGTCAATTATTTAACTAAAATATATCACTTTTTATACTATTATTCTAGGTGCTCTAACACTTTTATAGAAAAAATATTTTATTATTTAATGTACCTTTGAATATTCATTATTTCCTTTCATAATCAATATTATTTTTTTATTTGTCAAAAAATATATTACAACATAATTATAATATTATTATATAACGATTGGTGTGCACTCAACCATTTATTTTGATGTGTTTTATTATTAATATTATTATAATATTAATAATTGTTGGACTATAGGTATTTATTTGTTTTTGTCTTCTATTTATATATTGTGAATGCAGAGTTGGCTTCAAATCCGAAGTGTTGTAGAGTCAAGTCGCAAAGTTGAAGGCTTTGGCAGATATGTCAGTTCTATTATTGCCCAATATCTATTGGAGTAAGTATTTCACTAATCCTAATCAATTAGTTTGAGTAGATTTAATTTTTATTTTTGTTGAAAGTAAAGAGTGTGAATGAGAGAGTTTTATGGGAAAGTAATCAAGCTAAGGGATTTAATGAATCCCACATTGGAAAGGTGAGGAAAAAAGAAAGTGAGTTTTGAATTCCTACACTACTTTATACATCGTACATCCCGCTTGCGTGCGCGCAGGGGGTGCAATCGAGGGACCAAAATAGCTTGACTTGTGTGCCTCGCGCCTGCGGACACGAATGTCGGACCGCTCGTAGGCTTAAATGGCAGGCCTGATCAACCTCCGTTTTGCTGCATAACGGATTCAATTTTTTCCTTAAAATTTCTCTCTACATGAATGGCTGGCTGGCTGGCTGATTCCATTCTTCAAGATTAATTGCCAAAATTAATGAATTTCAACTTCAATTTTGCATCCTAATTGCTGCAGCTCATTGAATTGATGATGAACAATTCCAAAAAAACGTTTGGAGAATGATTGAAGGACAATGAAGGTCCTTAATTTCGTTGATTGAAGGACAATTAAGCTGTGCCTTAATTTCGTCCAAGAAAAACTCCAGCCTCCAGCCTATAAATAGAGCACTCCTTCAAGAAAACACAACAAACAAAATTCTTCTTGCTTCCTTCTCTCAAGAAATTCTGCTCCTCCTTCTCTCTAGAAAACCTCTCTCTCTACGAATTTTTGCTTAAGCCTTCCCAGAAATCTTCTTAAGTGTTCAACAACTGTTTTAGTTCGTTGGTAAGCCAGTTTTGTGCTAAACTGAGTTTACGGTTCCATTGTATCTTGGGAGGTAATTGCCCACGTATTCTCTAAGCACTAAATAGAGAGGGTAAATTTATCTTAAGGAAATTGTGCTTGCATAAGCCTTGGAATTTCCTACTAGCCATCCTCGTTTTTTTTTGCCAACAATTTTAATTTTTATTTTTGCTCTCATCATAATGTTCTTGTAAAGTTTCAAGAAACGAATCAAGCAAGCATGATGATAAGATCATGCTTGAGAAACCGTTCATGGGAAAAGAAAACTATAAAATAGAAGAGGCATATTTTGAAAATTTTTGAAAAATTTAAATTATTAATTACCTCTATTGCCATGTATATATAAACAATAATTACTTAATTAACTAGATAGTTACAAATAAACAACTTGACACCTAGCTAACTTACTATCCAACTTGCATAATCAAACCTTAACTAACCCTAGTTAGTTAGCTGCAACTTGAAGATTCAAATTCTTCTTCACGTGTTGATATTTGATGTGTAAAGCTCCTGAGCTCTAGCTCCAGCTCACTACATCTTTCAGATGATTCCGTGTCCAGCTCAGCATCTATAACTTCTACTGAAAGGTGAGCAGCTGGAACTTTTGAAACTAACTTCTTTTGAGCTGGTTTGAGCCTTTGCTGCTGCTTCTTAATACTTGACAGCGCCCCCTCCCCCCTTTCTCAAACTCAATTTTCCAAAAATTCAGCTTGGAAATTGTTGTGCCAAAGAATCGCTCCGTCTTCTCAGCTCCACTCACGTTCGTCGCACACCCCAGTGCTCAGCTCAGATCTCCGGCCTCCTTGCTCCATGAAGGAGTTCCCTCAACGGCAGCCACCTTGGAGAGTCGCCTTGCTCCTCCATGACCCAACCTTCCTCAAGGCTCGTCCTCTCTCCTCCTTCTCAACCTTAACAAAAGCGGCAACCAGGAACTAATCCACGGTACCGAGACTGAGTGAAAAAAGGAAACAAAAGGGGCCGCAAGATGAAACCCTAATTTCTTCGGGAGAGAGAAGGTCACAGAGACCAGAGAGGAGAGCGGCCAAAATCAGAAGAGAACAAATGACCGTCTACTTCTAACCCTAGGGTACCGCCCCGGTATAAACGGGAAAGGCTGGGCCACACGGGTTGCTGGGCCGGGAGATAGCATGGACTCAGAAGAGGAGACCAACGGGCTTTGGGCCAGCTTGGGCCACTACTCATCAACATATACCAATAATTAGGACCAGCTACCAATACATCATCAACATATACCAATAATTCAACAAACTGATAATCTTCTCCTTTGGTAAACAAGCAATGCTCATGCTAAGACTGCTTGAAACCAAAACTGATCAACTTAGAACATAGCTCCATATTCCACTGTCTTGATGCCTGTTTTAGGCCATAAAGAGACTTCCTCAATTTACAGACCTGACCATTTCCTTATTTCTTATACCCAGGGGGTGCTGTCATCCGCTTAATGCAAATGCCAGTTTCTTTAAGCAGTAATAGTAACAAGCATCCCGACTATTGTCATCTTTGCAACAAAAGAGAAAATCTTTGAGTAATCCTCGCTTGCCACCTGTGTGAAACCCTTTGCTACCAGACGGGCTTTGTACATTTCCATAGTCCCATCTGGATTATATTTCACCTTAAACACCCACCTACAACCAATGGCTTTCTTACCTGCAGGCAGTGATGTAATATCCCATGTTTGATTGCTTTCCAGTGCCTCAACTTCTTTATTCATTGTATCAATCAATTGCTGATCTTTGCTGGCCTAGTTATAAGATTGAGACTCTCGGAAAGAAGACAATTTGGCCACACACACCACATGATTACTTGTTAAAACTACTTTCTTATGAGAAATATCAGGAACAAAGAAATCTTTCATCCAGATTGGATTTTTCCTAATTCTAGAACTATGCCTGCTAGGAATTACTGAATCAGTGTGAAAAGAAGGATTTTCAGTATTAAAATTCTCTTGTTCCTAAGATGGAAGATGCTCAGGCACCAGAGGTGCTGAACCTTTGGGACAATCTAAGACAATTTCTATAGAAGGATAAGAATTTTTTGCTCAATTGTCAGCTGAATCATGCATTATAGGATAAATGTTACTATTTGTATTTTGTGATTCATTGTTATCAAAGTTTAAAAAATGGAGAAAATATCCTTTCTGAATTTAGATGAGACATCCCTGACATATTAAAATCATGAATGAAGTTATCATCTACAAAATGAACATCTATATAATTACCTTGTTGATATCTGGAAGAAAAATTTTGTATCCCTTATGTCCAGTTGCATAACCAACAAAAATCCCCTTTATTGACTTACTTTTAAACTTGTCATGTGGAGGTGCTTTGGCTAAAAAATAACACACACACCAAAAAATTATGAGATTTTGATAATCAGGAAATTTGTTGAACATTCTGTAATATAGTGAAGACCAGGCAAGTACTTATGTAGAAATTTTATTGATTAAGTATATGGCAGTAAGCACGGGCTCTCCCCAAAACTTATTTGGTAACTTGCATGTAATTACAAGGATATAGCTACTTGCACAAGATGTTTGTGTTTTCTTTTTCCTACCAAGCCATTGTTGTGGTGTATATGGACAAGAAGTTTGATGTAAAATCCCATTACTTGCAAACAATTGCTGACAAGCATGACTAAAAAACTCAGCACCATAATCAGTTCTTAGGGTCTTAATTCCTATCTAAAACTGATTTTTAACTAGTAATATAAAATCTTTTAAGATTGAAACTACTTGGCTCTTGAATCTGAAAAGAAACATCCATGTAGTTCTACTATAGTCATCCACAACTGTCAAAAAATATTGAAAACCAGTAAGAGATGGCAATTTATATAGTCCCCAAATATCAGCATGAATCAGCTCAAAAATTCCATTAGAATGAGATTTACTGATTCTGAAACATAGTGTTCGCTACTTAGACATTATGAAAACTTCACAGCTGATTAAGCTTTCAGAATATGTGCCACCAATACAATCTTTCAAATGTTGTATAGCTTAACTATAGGGGTGCCCTAGTCTACTATGCCAATCAGGCTTATTATTAACTAAATTTACTGACTCTAAAATGAAATCAGGATTTCTTTTGACACATGATTCAGCTGCCAATTTCTGTAGAGTTCTGGAAATCTTTGATTCAGTGAAAGAGAACTTGTCCAACACATACAGTTCTTTGAAGATCTTGCCAACTGTTAGGACCTTGTCAGTCACTAGGTCCTGCAGTAGACAAATGGTGTTATAGAATTTGAAATACACATTTGAATCCCTAGCAAACCTTTTTACTGACAAAAGGTTATGTTTAAATGCAGGTAAAAAAGAACTGAATTGAGTACAACACTACTAGATAAGCAAGATTTTCCTATTTAAGAAAAGGATTGTAAACTTCCATCAAGTAAATGACATTGAGTGAAACTATTGACTGGATTAAATTTAGAAAGCTTAATTTAGAAAGCAAGTTCAAACTAGCAGCCATATGGCTCATAGCACCACTGTTCACAATCCAAAAATCTCTCACATTACATTTCAAGGACTTAAAGAATGAGTTGTTAGGATATTACTACCTGCAAATTCATACATGTGAGCTATATTCACTGAATTCAAAGTTCCAGTCAGTGCTCATACTTTCATAATCTTACTCAGGTCTCTGTGCATAGCTGCAGTGATAGTCATATCCAGATTCCCTCCTTCATCATCAATTGGAGTTTCAGCCATATGAGCAGAGACTTGTGCATTGTTTCCTTTTCCTTTCTTCTTCATTGCTTCCCACCAGTTAGGATAACCATAGATTTTGAAACAGGTATCCATGACATGACCTTTTTTCTTGCAATTATTGTAGAACAATGCACTTTTCCACCTTTCCTTCATTATTTTGCCATTGATCATCTTTCTTCAATGACTGAGACTTCACCATCATGGCAGAGTTATCTGAATTGACTGAAACCTTCGTTGCTACTTGCCTGTTCAACTTAGCGTTGAGAATCATGGAATATACCTTGTTTGCAGTAGGTATTGGTTCCATCATCAATATATCATTTCTCTCATTTTCATATGCATCACTCAATCTCATCAGAAAGTCCATGGATTGATCTTTCTGTTTCCTTTCCTCCAGAACCTTCAGAATTGTATTCAGAACTTCTTTACCCCCAAGCAGGTATTGAGCAGACTCCTGCCATCAAGAAGTGACTTAACTGCTCCTACACAGTCAATTCTCGAACGCAACTAATCCATCTGATCCTTTAATTCTTTCAACATGCCATAATACTGATTTATACTAGTATTTTCTTGTTCGGTTAAAGCAATCTCTCACTTTATTTGAAACAGAAATGACGAGCTTGATGTTCAAAACCTTTCTTCTATCTCACTCCAAAGATCTGTTGCATTGTTTATGTAAGTGAATTGATTCACAAGTTCCTTCGAGATTGTTCCCTTGATCCAAGACACAACCATGGAGTTCACCTTCTTCCATTTCCTGAAGTAAGGTGAATTTAATTTCGGCATGAAGCAACTACCATCCATGAAACCAAACTTTCATTTTGCTTCCAAGGCTGTGGTCATGGCAGGCTTCCAAACTGAAAAATTTCTATCAGTCAATAGTGTTGATACCAGTTGGATTCGTGGATGATCGGAGCCATGCAAAGTCAACCACTCCTCATATCCTTCATCCATCACTCTTCCGAACTCATGCATTCCATCAAATGACTCCTGAATCCCAGGTTCTTCAGACTAGGGCTGTCAATTTGGCGTGTCGGTTTCATGTCGTGTTATAAGAGAAAATTATATTTTTGTTCCCGACCCGAAGCTGAACGGGTTGAAGAACCCCCAACTCTAACTCGACCTAATTTTTACCAGGTCAACTGGTTGATTTTGGTCAATTCGTTGACTTTGATCAATGGGTTGACTTTGGTCAATGGGTAGTCCACTAGTTGACTAGGTCGGTTTGGAGTTAGTGACATGCAAACCCAAACTCAACCCCGTGAAAAAAGGGGAAAAAAACCAAAATGCTATAGACCCACAAAGAAAAACTGCGAATAGAAAGCAAAAGCCAAGATCTTTAACACTCACATTGATCCAAGAAAAGAATGAACAAGAAAAGCTTTATTTATCAATCCCATTTCTCCATCAACTTATTTATGTTTTTACGGACAACCTAGTAGTTGAAATCTTCACATATCTAAACGGAAATCCATTACATAAAGAAAGGAGGATTACCATACATTTTCATCAGCTTCATTCCAATTGAGCAAAATTTCTTCCTTGGAGAGTCTTCTGATCATGAAGTCAACTGCATTCTTTATCCAACTTTTTATCACCAGAAGCAGATTTCCTACACAATACCGGGTAGTCATTTCCCTTTGGAATATATTGGTAGTACAACTTGGTAAACCTCATAAGAATTAACCCCAGTTTAACCTCCTAGAACTTAAAAAAAATGTAAAAAAAAAAAAAAAACTCATAGTTTGCTAAAACTTGACGCCGATTAGGGGAACGGGTCGAGGAACGGGGAGGTGGTGAATACACTCGGAACTTGGGAAAGGTGTGAGAGAGGTGCAGTGATTCGATCGACTGTAGATATGGAGAAGAAATGATCGGTCGTCCGGGAAGTGGTGGAGGATGGTTTCGTGGACTGGAGGAGGGAGGTGATCGATCGTGTGTGGACGAGGGAGATCAGGGTCGCAGGGAGAGAGAGGCGCAGCGGCGATTCGATCGACTGGATATAGAGGAGAGGAGATCGGTCGTCGGGTTGGTGGCGGATGATGGTTTCGCCGACTGGAGGAGGGAGGTGGTCGTCGATCGAGGCTGAGGCAGAAAATGAGGAGTTTAATCTCGGGCGGGGAAAGGGTTCGACTGTGTGAGTGTGTCAAACTCGTCGGGTTAACCTAATTTTGACTCGATCCGATCCGACCTGAATTTTTTTCGGGTCCAAAATCCAAACCAGAACTCGACCCGTTTTGTATCGATTTTGTATTTAATTTTCATGTCGTGTCAGAAATTGTCAGTCCTAGTTCAGACTCTATTGTTCAAATTGATTGATTACTTCAGCAAAATTGTTGTATTTTCAACAATCGAACGATTCACTCACTACACAACCCTGTAAAGTTTCAAGAAACTAATCAAGCAAGCATGATGAAACCATTCATGGAAGAAGAAACTGTAAAGTAGAAGAGAGGCATATTTTGGAAATTTCTATAAAGTATAAATGATTAATCACATCTATTGTCATATATAAATAAACATCTATTACTTAATTACAAATAAACAACTTGACAGCTCAACTAACTATGCTATCCAACTTGCATAATCAAACCCTAACTAACCCAGATAGTTAGCTCCAGCTTGATGATTCGAATTTTTCTTCACATGTTGATATTTGCTATGTAAAGCTTCTAAGCTCTAGCTCCAGCTCACTATCTTCCGAATGATTTTGTGTCCAGCTCAACATCTATAACTTCTGCTGAAAGGTGAGCAGCTGGAGTTTCTAAAACTAACTTCTCTGGAACTGGCTTGAGCCTTTGCTGCTACTGCTTCTTAATACTTGACAGTTATTGAATTTGATTTTTAATCAATTACTTATTATTTTAGAATTTTTTATAATATTTAAATGGCGTGTATAATAGATTTTAATAGTTTAGGTTATCCTGTATTTTTTTTTTAATAAAAATGGCTCTCAACTTTGGCAAAGGAAAAAAGAAAAATAAAAGAATAAATTTTCTGAAAGTAGTTATTAAATATAAACCTGATTTTGTAGGTACGATGAGGAAACTACCTATCTGGATGAACGTCCAAGAAAAAAACATAGGGAACAGTTGATTCTACAGTTGGTGAAGGTATTCATGAAGATTTTTGTGCTTACTATTCTGCCATTGACGAAAATTTTGGCCCAAAATTCTTTTATGTTTTATGATAAAAATGATCATTTTAAATCTTCATTATGTTTTTTTTAAAAAAGAAAACATTTAACCTTTTTGGACTAATTATCTATTAATATTGTTGGTGGTTATTTCCAACTAGTATTTTTTTTTTCAATTTTTTTTTTTTTTTTTTTTGAAAACGCAATCTTTTTTGTCAGGATACAAACTGACAGCCTTTTTTTCTTCAATTCAAAATGATAAAAAAAATGTAAAATTTAAATAATTTATGAAAATATAATTAAACTAAATTTGTCTACTACTCACATTTTGCTTTGTATCTTTATCATCTCTTTTAGGATGTTGAGCCCATCTACTCTTCTTTGGTGAAAATCACTATGGATACCATATTAGAAGATTTTCGGAAAGAAATTGCAAGAATATTACATAAAAGGCATCGTAAATTTGAGAGCGTTAGCAATCGGGACGACTATATCGACATATTCAAAAAATTTGCCCAAGGTATAAATACATAAGAACCTAGGAGAAGTATTAGAGAAGATATGTAAATTCTCTTTTTTAAAAAATAGTCTTATTATTACTATTGGTGATGGTAAATAAAAACGCCAGTTTTTGGTTGAATTTGCAGGCGCCCATATCCAACAAGCTGACCCCGATCGCCTTCTCGAAGAATTGGAAAATTTCAAAACAGAATTAAATACCAATGAATCCACGGGTTGCATTCTCAGTGCAAAACTTGTAGAGCTCAGGGTATTAAAATCAAAATTTCTAGTTCTACACACATTTAATTTTATTATCTTATCCTAAAATAATAATCATATTTATTATATTATTTTAATTAAAGTTTGAAGCTAAATTGATTATATATTTTTTGTTCTTTGAATGGTAACCCCACCTCGCCTAACTGACAAACAGAAATTGAAAGCATGGGGGTGTGTTACTGTCACGGCGATGGCGGCCACCACCTTGATTGGTGTTCCTGGGCTTGAAGCAGCTTTAAGCATTCCTATTGAAGCAGCTATCGGCACCGCCGCTGCAAGTACAACTGGGGCGTCGACGGTTGGAATTACAGCATTAATAGAGCACAAGAAGAGAAAACAAGCGCTACTCAATATGTGTGCAAGCGATCCAATTCTGAATGATTTATACGCCAAGTATAAGAGTAAGGGGTAAGGCATGCATACTCAACTTCTTGATATGTTTCTAGTAACTTTTTTCTTCTCTAAAATTAACATTTTCTTTACGTCTTATAAAATTAATATAAAACTATACTATCTCGAATTATTTTCTTAACGATGTAATTATTTTATTTTATTTTATTTTAATTTTCTTGCTAATAATTATATAAAATGACGATTGTCTTTGAATTGCAGCAAATGATTCTTTCTAGGCTTTCTTCCTCCAAAGTCTCCATAGGTTGCAAAATAAAACTTATACCTTTGCAATGCCAGTTTGAAAGTTAAATTTCTCCACTGTTTGAACGCTTTCTGATGTGTCAGAACTAAGATGTTCCGAAGTGAGTGGATCCCCAATTGTTAATTAAAATACTTCAAATGTGTGGGTTTGAATTATTTAGGCCCTAAAAAATATAAAATGTTCATAATTTATTTGTAATTCTTATGAAAATATTTGATTGACCTTAATTGAATGTGCATATAATTTTTGAGATATTATATGATTTGATATCATATGATTTGATTTGATGTGATATTGTAATATTTGAGTCCGTTTACGACAGTCCTATAGGACTACCGTGAATTTTACTCCTACTGCTACAGTGGCGCGCTACAGTAACGCACTACAGTGCGCGCTACAGTGACGCGCTACTGTTTTTTTTTTTTTTTTTAACGCACAGCCTTTTTTAAAAAAATATTTTTTTAAAAAAATACTTTTTTTAAAAAAAATAATAAGACAGTAGATATCAGATCAACAGACTATAGATATCATAACAACTAGCACCACGTCCAAAAACAACTAGCACCATGTCAAAAAAACTAGCACTACGTCCAGAAACGTCTATATCCATGCATGTGAATTTCAACTAATTTTTTTCACAAAGACAGCCCGCCACGTCTCAGAATAACTAGCACCACGTCCAAAAACAATAGCACCACGTCCATAAACGTCTACATCCATGCATGTGAATTTAAGCTATTTTTTTCACAAAGACAACCCACCATGTCTCAGAACAACTAGCACCACGTCAAAAACAACTAGAACCACGTCCAGAAACGTCTACATCCATGTGTGTGAATTTAAGTTATGAAATGATTTTGTTATGAAAATAGTGATCTGATGTCAATTTTTTGTTGATCTGATGTGTGTTTTTCCTTGATCTGATGTGTGAATTAAGTTGATCTGATGTGTGTTTTTCCTTGATCTGATGTGTGTATTCAGTTGATCTGATCTCTGTGTTTTCGTGATCTGATGTATGTCATATGCTGATCTGATGATGTCTTATATCTGCTGAATTTTAGCTGAATTTTTCATAGAACATAGTCTACCACGTCTCGCTACGTCTAAAACAACTAGCACCACGTCCAAAAACGTCTACATCCATGCATGTGAATTTAAGTTATTTTTTTCACAAAGACAACCCACCATGTCTCAGAACAACTAGAACCACGTCAAAAACAATTAGCAAACCACGTATACATCCAAACATGTGAATTTTAGCTGAATTTTTCACAGAACATAGTCTACCACGTCTCGCTACGTCCAAAACAACTAGCACCACGTCCAGAAACGTCTACATCCATGCATGTGAATTTAAGCTATTTTTTTCAAAAAAACAACCCACCACGTTTCAGAACAACTAGCACCACGTCCAAAACAACTAGCACACCACGTATACATCCAAACATGTGAATTTTAGCTGAATTTTTCACAGAACATAGTCTACCACGTCTCGCTACGTCCAAAACAACTAGCACCACGTTTAGAAACGTCTACATCCATGCATGTGATTTAAGCTATTTTTTTCACAAAGACAACCCACCACGTCTCAGAACAACTAGCACCACGTCAGAAACAACAAGCACCACGTCCAAAAACGTCTACATCTATGCGTGTAAATTTAAACTAATTTTTTTCACAAAGACAGTCCACCACGTCTCGGTACAATTAGCACCACGTCCAAAAACAACTAGCACCACGTCCAGAAACGTCTACATCCATGCATGTGAATTTAAGCTATTTTTTTCACAAAAACAACCCACCACGTTTCAGAACAACTAGCACCACGTCCAAAACAACTAGCACACCACGTATACATCCAAACATGTGAATTTTAGTTGAATTTTTCACAGAACATAGTCTACCACGTCTCGCTACGTCCAAAAAAACTAGCACCACGTCTAGAAACGTCTACATCCATGCATGTGAATTTAAGCTATTTTTTTCACAAAAACAACCCACCACGTTTCAGAACAACTAGCACCACGTCCAAAACAACTAGCAAACCACGTATACATCCAAACATGTGAATTTTAGCTGAATTTTTCACAGAACATAGTCTACCACGTCACGCTACGTCCAAAACAACTAGCACCACGTCCAGAAACGTCTACATCCATGCATGTGAATTTAAGCTATTTTTTCACAAAAACAACCCACCACGTTTCAGAACAACTAGCACCACGTCCAAAACAACTAGCACACCACGTATACATCCAAACATGTGAATTTTAGCTGAATTTTTCACAGAACATAGTCTACCACGTCTCGCTACGTCCAAAACAACTAGCACCACGTCTAGAAACGTCTACATCCATACATGTGAATTTAAGCTATTTTTTTCACAAAAACAAGCCACCACATTTCAGAACAACTAGCACCACGTCCAAAACAATAAGCACCACGTCTAAAAACGTCTACATCCATGCGTGTAAATTTAAACTAATTTTTTTCACAAAGACAGTCCACCACGTCTCAGTACAATTAGCACCACGTCCAAAAACAACTAGCACCACATCAAAAACAACTAGAACCACGTCCAAAAACGTCTACATCCATGTGTGTGAATTTAAGTTATGAAATGATTTTGTTATGAAAATAGTGATCTGATGTCAATTTTTTTTTTGATCTAATGTGTGTTTTTCCTTGATCTTATGTGTGAATTAAGTTGATCTGATGTGTGTTTTTCCTTGATATGATGTGTGTATTCAGTTGATCTGATCTCTGTGTTTTCGTGATCTGATGTATGTCATATGCTGATCTGATGTGTTCATGTTGTGATCTGATGTCTTATATCTGCTGAATTTTAGCTGAATTTTTCATAGAACCTAGTCTACCACGTCTCGCTATGTCCAAAACAACTAGCACCACGTCCAGAAACGTCTACATCCATGCATGTAAATTTAAGCTATTTTTTTCACAAAGACAACCCACCACGTCTCAGAACAACTAGAACCACGTCAAAAACAACTATCACACCACGTATACATCCAAACATGTGAATTTTTAGCTGAATTTTTCACAGAATATAGTCTATCACGTCTCGCTACGTCCAAAACAACTAGCACCACATCCAGAAACGTCTATATCCATGCATGTGATTTAAGCTATTTTTTTCCAAAAAAACAACTCACCACGTCTCAGAACAACTAGAACCACGTCCAAAACAACTAGCACCACGTCCAAAACCAATATACTGAAAACATATCATATTAACATAGAACTAATATCAGATCAATACAAACGTAATATCAGATCAATGCATAACTAATATCACATAATGACTTATTTTCCAACATAGATATCACAGATTCTTGTTGTTTATCAAAATCAAACAATTCAGGAGCAAATACTGAATTGTTTAGAAAAAAATGGACGGAAAAAAGACTCAAGGAGGAAGACAAAAAAATAAAATAAAAAATAGCAAAAAATAACAAAAAAAAAAGGAAGGTACTGTAGCGTGTACTGTAACGCGCGTACTGTAGCGTGCTACAGTGGTAGAAGTAAAATTGCATGGTGGTCCTATAGGACCACCATATAAATTACCATAATATTTAGTTTCTATATGTAAACCCCTTTTACTCGTATAAATAGAGAGGTTATTTATGTATTACAACACACAACTAAATACAAGAGATTTATCTCATATTTCTCTCGACGTTGCTCTTATACTTTTCTTCTTTGTTAGTTTTTTGTGTTTTTATAACACGTTATCAGCACGAGTCTCTATCACTTACAAGATTCCAGTTGGGTAAGCGTTTTCAATTGATTAATTTATTTTATCAATATGTCTAACCTTGTGAAATTTGAATTTGTCCCTTTTGACATTTATGGGAAGAACTACTTGTCATGGGTTTTTTTTGCTGAGATTCATTTGACTTCCGATGGCCTCGAAGAAGCCATCAAAGTGGGAAGTAAAGCAACGAGTCAATAGAAAGCCAAGGCCACAATCTTTCTCCGTCATCATTTGACAATAAAATATCCATTCACCTTATGGAAAATTTTGAACGAAAGGTAAGACCATCAGAAAATTGTTATTCTCCTAAGAGCTCATTATGATTGGACACATTTATGTTTGCAAGATTTTAAAACTGTTAGTGAATATAATTGAACAATGATCTGAATCACTTCTCTGTTGAAATTGTGTGGTAAAAAAATCACTAATAAGGAGATACTTGAGAAAATATATACTATCTTTCACGCATCTAATGTGCTCCTGCAGCAGCAATATCATGAAAAAGGATACAAAAAGTATTTAGAACTTATTTATGTTCTTCTTCTTGCTAAACAAAACAATGAACTCATGCTAAAAAACCATCAGGCCCGTCCAACTGGTGCTGCTCCATTTCCTGAAGCAAATGTAACAGCAGTGCACCATAACGATGGACAAACTCGAGGCCATGGTAACGGTCGTGGCCGTGGAAGTGATCAAAGTCATTATAATACTCATGGTGGTCATAACAAAAAGGCTAATACCCGCTAGAAGTTGGCATCAATGATGATAAGGTGGAAAAAGAAAGAAAAAAAATGTGGTGAAAAATGCTTTTGATGTGGTATGAGGAATCATTGGTCACACACTTGTCGCATGCCAAAACATCTTGCAGATCTCTATCAAGAAGCAATGAAATGGGAAGAGAAAAAGATTGAGACAAATTTTATTTGTAATAACATTGATGTTGGCCTTAATCATCTTAGCAATAATTTTGATGATTTTGCTACTTTACACCGATCAAAACCAATATATTTCTACTCTGTCAAGATTTTGCATCAACAATTACAAACTTTCCATGCTTGTTTCATGGATAACAGCGCATATATCAAAAGTGAGTAACATATCTTAATTGAATAAAGGCAAAGCCATCTCAAATTTTTTGAAAAAAATTAAATAAATAATAAGTTATAGAAACTACAAAGCACCATGTTCTTCAAACGAAACTTACAAAACATATATACATCACTCCCTAATTCACTTGACCCAACAATGCAACCTATAAGTCGACAATTGAGAACATAAAGCACAAACCTTAGTGGGTTCGAAATTGCGGGCTCATTTCGAACTGAAAAATCAAATTTTTTTTGCTACTACAAATCCAGCGTGACCTCCCTTCGTTTCACGACTCCAAATCAGAATCCATCGCACCTCCGTTTGCTACTCCAAATCCGTTGCAATTCACTTAAGAAACTTCTAAGAAAATGAAGGAAAGAGAAAAGAGTGACATGTAGGGTTGGCAATGTTGGAAATTTAATTTTTATAGTAAAAATCATATAAGTATCTCTGTGTAAAGTTGTGACTTTTGGCTTCATACTTTTCTAAAGAGTTACGAGTTAATGTTCTTTCTTATGGCCTTGAAAATTGCCTATGTTTTGAACCCAGATCTAGAGGAGATCCCCCCACCTGCAGAAGGAGATTCTGATGAGATCAAGAACAAGAGTGCAAAGCGTGAAGAGGATGAGATCATTTGTCATGGACACATTCTCAACAACCTTTCAGGTACGATATATGTTCTATTTACGAGTGTGAAAAGTCCAAGGGAGATTTGGACTACTATTGAAAATGTGTATGCTACACAGAAACAAATGGCAGATAAGTTTCTTATTAAAAAGTATTTTGAATTTAAATTTCTTGATAAATCTTCTCTTATGGATCAAATTCACAATCTCCAAGTCATAGGTTCAAAACTAAAAGATATTGGTGTTGAAATCTCAGAATCCTTACAAGTTGGGGTGATTATTGCCAAATTGCCTCAAACTTGGAATAGTTATCTAAAGAAAATGTTGCATACTTTTGACATTCTGACTGTGTCTAATGTATTGAAACATTTTAGAATTGAAGAAGGGGCAAGACTTCTTCAAAAATTAGAAATTAGAGAGAATTCAAAAGTGAATTTTGTGGCTGAAAAGAAGCCTAATAACAATAAGAGAGAAACTTGAAAATTCTGATGACAAGAAAAGCAACAGAAAGTGTTACAATTGTGGTAAAAAGGGCCATTATATGAATGATTGCAGCCTAAAAAAAAGCAAAAGGGAAATAACATCCCAAGTGCAAATCTTGTTGAAGATAGTGCACCAATTGTGGCTGTTGTCTCACTTGGAACCATGGCCGAGTTAAACATGGCTACACCTATTCCTTCTAAGGATTGGTGGTATGATTCTGGGGCTGGTGTTCATGTGTGCAATGACAGAGATCAATTTAAGAGCTATGTTGTTCTTGAAGGACATGAAGTTGTGATGGTAAATGGTGCAAGGGCTCAAGTTCAAGGAACGGGAGAAGTGCATTTGCAATTCACCTTAGGAAAGAAATTAGTTCTTACTTCATGTATCTAGCATTGTCAAGAACCTTGTTTCTGTCGACATCCTTAATAAGAAAAGATTAAAGGTAACCCTAGAATCGGACAATGCAATCTTGTTACAGAATGAGGTGTTTATAGGAAATGGTTATTCTTGTAATGGTATGTTCAAGTTAAGTATCAATAATATGAATGATGTTTCTATTTATTCAATTGAATCTTCTTATTTTCTTTGGCATAGTAGATTAGGGCATGTGAATCATAAAGTGATTTCTTTTATGTCAAAAAATAGCATAATTAGTCTAAGTGACTAGGAAAATAAGAAATGTGAAACTTGTGTGCAATCCAAAATAACAAAATTACCTTTTCCTAGAGTTGAAAGAAACAAATCATTGCTTGAATTGGTGCATTTAGAAGTATGTGAACTTAATGGATTTTTAACAAGAGGAGGTAACAAATACTTTGTAACTTTCATAGATGATTGCTCAAGATTTGTGTAAGTTTATGTAATGAAGACAAAAGATGAAGTATTTGGTGTTGGAGTAGAATACATAAGCTATGCTTGTATTGTACAGTTTCCCAGTGTAATATATCGATTTGTGTTTCAATTATATTTTGTTGTGCATATTTATATCCATTTATATTATGTAAGTAGATGATGAGGTGTCTGGTGTGACACAGCAGATCTCATCATTGGTTGAAAGACATAATATATAAATGAGGTTCGTAACCGAGACAGTTTTGGACAAACTGTCGGTCTAGGTTATTATGTGATTCAGATAATTAGTTTGTCTAAACTAATTGAATCATATAGATATGCCCGGGGCATATTGAACTTGACCATTAGAAATGATTTGTCTTGTACTGATTTAATAGACAAATCGATCCTTGTATTCTATCTCTAAATCCCTAGACTCGAGTGGGCATGAGGATTAGACATAGTGTACTTTGATCTGCCAATGGGTGAGGTCAAATGTGGCCAATAGTCTCGGTGGGTTGGGTGCGCGTGTTTAGTTACTTGGTGTGCTACTGCTTGTCGAAAGGAAACCATGTACCGGTGCGTCCGGGGTGATGGTGCTTCCGAGATGAGCTCGAAATGTTTATTATACTAAACCCGACCGGTGGACTTATGTCCGGTATAGTAAAAAGGTCGAGTGGTACTAGTCTCGGAATTAAAGAAGTTAATTAATTAATTTATCAGTAAATTAATTTTAATTAACGAGCACTATATCTTTGATATGGGGAGATTAAATGAATATAATTTAATTAAATTATTCCAGAAGCAATTCTGGTGTAGGATGGTAGTGCCAAAATTAATCCGTTAGTGGTACGATTAATTTTGTAATGGGTTAATTGAATAGGTAGATTTAATTGATTAATTGGTTAATTATTCCTAAGGGTTAATTCAATAATAACAAAGTGGAATTATTTAATTAATTCCTAAGGGTTAATTAAGTAATTAACAAAGTGGAATTATTTAATTAATTAATTAAGTCTTAAGTTTCAATTGGAATTAGGAAATCCTAGAGATTAGGAATCCAGTAGGATTTGGTTTATCCTATCAGATTGGTTACCTAATTGGATTTGGAAACTAATTTATTACCTAAACCCATTAGGAAGACCAATCCTAAACCAACTTGGGGTCTCTCTTGTAACTCTATAAATAGACAAGGGATTAGCTATTCAAGATACACAATTCAATAGATTCATTATTCAAGAATCTAGAGAGATAAAATCCTAGAGAGATAAACTCTCAAAGTCGGATTTTAACACCAAATTGCGGCTGCCCACAATCAAGCTTGGCTGCCCGGATTTATCTTGTTTGACCGACGGTTGATCTACTAGCTTGGGGCGGCAGCGCGTGTGGTTAATCTTGCCGCCACGCGCTAGGTGGTGGAGTTTGCTGATTTTTCTGGCGAACCCAGTTGTGTTGATTACTAGTCAATTGGCTTTTAGATCGTTGCCCACACAACGAGGAGTCAAAGTCTTGAGTCATACAAGTGATCACCCAAGTCACGCTTCAAAGGTAACTTTCTAAGGTTCCGCTTTTAATTAAAAAATTTTTGTTGCGTGGTAAATCGAGCAAGTGCAAACCCAGATCCTATGTGGCAATATTCTTTCATTTGGTATGTTAAATCTTACAAGTTTCTTGTTCAAAATCAATTAAGTAAGAAAATTAAGATTTTGAGAAGTGATAAATGAGGTGAATATTTCTCCAATCAATTCTCAAAATTTGGTGAAGAAAATGGCATTATACACCAAACCAGTGCGCCTTATACACCTTAACAAAATGGTTTGGCTGAAAGAAAAAAATATAACTCTTTGTGACATGATAAATACTATGTTAGTGAGTTCAGGATTACCAAATAATTTGTAGGGTGAAGCTTTACTGGTTGCGTGTCATTTACATAATCAAATTCGATCCCTAAAGACTAAAATGTCACCATATGAGTTATGGAAGGGGAAAAAAACCAAACCTGAATTATGTTAAGATTTGGGGGGTCTGTGGCCTATTATAGAGTCCCAGATATTAAAAGAACAAAGTTGTGACCTAAAGCACTCAAAAGTGTTTTTGTGGGTTATGCTGAAAATTCTAAAGCCTACAGGCTACTAGATGTTGATTCTAATGTAATAGTAGAGTCAAGAGAAGTGCAGTTCTTTGAGAATTTGTTTCTTAAAGAGTCTAAAGATAGTAATGGTCTTTCTTATGTGCCTTGTTCATCTCAAAATGTGGTTGATAATTCTTTTGGTAAGTTAAAAAAAAAAAAAATTAGTTCTCCTATTGAACCAATGAGAATTAAAAGGCTAAGAAATGAAAAACAATTGCCTTCAGATTTTGTATCTTCACAGGCAATTGTTTCTTAATTGAAGGAAATATGGACTCTCTACTTAGCAAAACTCCAATTGTGCTTAGTATAGAGAAAGAGCAAAAAACCTTTAAAGAGGCTATGAATTCCAGAGATGTTGCATTTTGGAAAGAGGCAGTCAATGATGAAATGGATTCAATATTATCTAATAATACTTGGGTTCTAGTTGAACTACCTCAAGGTTCTAAGCCAATTGGTTGTAAATGGGTATTTCGAAAGAAATACGCCACAGATGGAACAATACTTACTTATAAGGCAATATTGGTTGCAAAAGGCTTTAAGCAAAAAAAAGGAATTGACTACTTTGATACCTATATACCTGTGGCAAGAATTGCTTCAAGTAGAGTAATTCTAGCCATGGAATCTATTTATAATTTGCCAGTACATCAAATAGATGTTAAGACCGCATTCTTAAATGGTGATTTGGATGAAGAGGTATACATGGATCAACCAGAAGGCTTTGTGCTATCAGGTCATGAGAACAAAGTGTGTAAATTAGTTAAGTCATTATATGGACTTAAACAAGCCCCTAAGCAATGGCATGACATATTTGAAGGTGTTTTACTTTCACATGGCTTTAGATACAATCATACTGATAAATGCATATATATTAAAAGATGTGATGAGTATATATTGATCATTTGCTTGTACGTTGATGATATGCTCATTGTAAGTACCACAATGAAAGGTGTGATTGAAACTAAAAATTATCTTTCTTCTAAGTTCCAAATGAAGGATCTCGGTGAAGTAGATATTATTTTAGGAATTAAGGTAAATAAGCATAGGGATGATTTTCTACTCTCATAATCACATTATGTGAATAAGATATTAGAAAAGTATCAACACTTGAAACTGAAAAAAGCTTCTTCTTCTCTTGAACGTAGCATAAACCTTAGTACAAATAAAGGTAATCCAATTGCACAACTAGAATTTGCAAATATAATTGAAAGTCTCATGTATGCGATGAGTTGTACAAGACCAGATATTTCTTATGCAGTGTGTTATATTGCAAGATTTACAAAATGTCCAGGTGTAGAACATTGAAAAGCTGTTACTAGAGTCTTGGGATATCTTAAGAAAACCAATAATTTGGGACTCTACTATAGTCGATTTCTTAGCGTTATTGAAGGTTATTGTGATGCTATTGGATACCTGGGAACAGTGAGAAAAAATCCACCAGTGGTTGGTTGTTCTTACTTGGTGGTGGTCCTGTTTCTTGGGCATCAAAGAAACAAACTATTATAACTTATTCCACTATGGAATCCGAGTTTGTAGCATTATCATCAGCTTGTAAGGAGACAGAATGGCTTAGAGATCTTTTACTGGATGTAGAAATTTGGCCAAAGTCTATGCCACCAATAACCTTACATTGTGATAGTGAATCGACGATGTCTAAAGCATTGAACAAAGTGTACATTGGTAACTCTAAACATATAAGTATAAGACATGAATATGTTAGAGAAATGTTAAACAATGATGTTGTCTCAATTGTGTTTGTTAGAACACACAAAAATTTAGCGGATCCATTCACTAAACCTCTTGCGAGAGAGTTGGTGGTTTCAACAACATCTAGAATGGGGTTAAAACCTTTTATCTAAAATTTCTAGCAATGGAAGCCCAACCTTATTCTATTAGAACACTAGATTGAAAGGTTTAAAGGGTAACAACAAGTTGTTTATTAATTGTGAGCACCAAGATATTGTGCAAACCATTCAAAGGTTTGGTGCATCATGTTACTCTTAAGTGAGCAGGATGAAAGTAATTTCTTAATAAAATTATTTCTGAATACTTAATTATGATCAAGTAATAAGTTGAAATAACTTTCACCTATATGGTCATAAAAGTGGTGTCGCTTTTAGCAAGAGTTTGGTTACCTCTTGTAAATGATAAAGAATTTAGGATGAGCGCATGGCCGGTAATAGTGCTAAATGATAATGTGGATGACAAGGAATGTATGAGTGTTTATACATGCAACATTAAGTCTATACTAGTTTAAATTTTTAGTTTAAGCAATGAGTCACCAAAAAATTTAGCTAGATGGTGACTAAGTTTCACTAAGAGGTGGTTTAAGGCGAAAATTACCACATTTTATGCATAATTCTCATGTTTGTATGATAGTTTTACTTTACAAACCAAGTAAGGGAATGTTGGAATTTTAGTTTGTATAATAAAAATCAGATAAGTATCTCTTTGTGTAAAGTTGTGACTTTTGGCTTCATGCTTTTCTAAAGAGTTACGAGTTGTAACTTTTGATTTTCAATGATTATCAATGGTTGCAAATTTTTGCCTATAAATAGAAAGTGCAGTGCAGAATTTGTAGACACGTAAAAAACATTCATATTCCTAGAGAACATTCAATTTGTTGCAATTGCATGTTCTTGTGTTCTTAGTATCCTAGAGGCAAATTACCAATTAAACTCTGTGTTGCAATCTAGTGGGGGCAAATATTGTTTTAAGGAAAGTGTTTACACTCTTAGAACACTTCTTATCTTCATATCCATTTGTGTTGATTCTTTACTACTATCTATATTCTCAGGCAATTCGTGTCGTGTTTGGGTTGGTAGGTTGGCGGGTTGAAAACCCCCAACCCTAACCCCACTCATTTAATTAAATGTGTTGATAACTCCAACCTTAACCCGACCTGCCTATAAACAAGTCAACCTAAACCCAGCTGCCGTGTAACTCGTTTAATTAAAAAGGTCAACTGCTAACCTACCAACACATCCATCCGCCAACCCAATTAAATTTAAAATCTATTAAAACATATATTTTTTTCAACAAAATCCATCATTTTTCTATATAACATGCATTTAAAATTATTTTTAGATCAATTATAATCAAAATGACAAAATACACTTTTACCTATAGCATAATTTAAAGAGTGAATTTCAAAATAGGTCATCATACTTTGGTAAAGTTTAGGTTTTGGTCACTAACTTTTAAATATTCAAAAAAGGTCACTAACTTTTACATCTGAATTTTAAATTTGGTCATTCCGTCCATATTGGCTGTTAACCCTCTTAACGGAGCCTTTTTTTGAGGGCATTTAACGCGCTACAGTTGTCTTCCTTTCTTTTGTTATTTTTGGCTAATTTTTTTTTTATTATAGACATCAGATCAGCGAATACTTGACATCAGATCAACAGACTATAGATATCAGATCAAGAAATCATACAATAGAACTAAAACATACTTAACAAGGGAGATCAGATCAGGATTATATAGACATCAGATCAGCGAATACTTGACATCAGATCAACAGACTATAGATATCAGATCAAGAATATAAAAGAAATCATACAGTAGAACTAAAATATACTTAAAAAGGGAGATCAGATCAGGATTATATAGACATCAGATCAACGAATACTTGACATCAGATCAACAGACTATAGATATCAGATCAAGAATATATAGGGAAAATATTTTTTTTCGTCCATTACAAAAAATATAATATATATTTTTTTATCAATTACATTATATATTTAGACTATTTTGATCTAAAACTCATTTTTCTTTGTATCGATCAAGGGCAATTTAGTTTTAAATATTTTTCTTTTAAACTCTCAAAATTATAAAATAATAAAAAATAATCACTCACCCTCCAGCCGCCGATCTCCCTCCTCACCACCCCGATCTCCCTCGCCGCGACCCCCACTCTCTCCCGCCGCCGCCAATCTCCCTCCCTACACCCCGCCTCTCCCGCCACCGCCGATCTTCAAGAACTGTTGTAGTTGAAGTGGAGGCTCCTCCAGCCATCAGTAGTGCTTCTGCTGAGGACATGAGAGCCGAGATAATGCAGTTGTGCTCTTCTTCGACTAAATTTGTTGAATATTGAGAGAATTCCGCCATTATAGTAAAGCCAAGCGCGTAACTTGTGAATTGAAATGTTTAAGGAAGACTCGTGTTGCTTAATTTGAAGTAATTTGTTGCAAACATTTGCCGCCGGGTAGAACCCGAAGGAGAAGGTTCGAAAGTAATAAGGACGTTGCTTCCAAAGTGCTAGACTGCCGCCGCAAATCTGAATCTACTTCAGAAGTAAAGGCGCGGTCAGGACGAGAGTATTTCGTGTGTTTGTGTCTGCAATTGTAAGGCGCCAAAATAAAAATATCTAGCACAAACTGTTACTCCTGCACATGAGTTGAGGGAGAGGGTGGGGGTGGCGGCGAGGGAGATCGAGGGTGGTGGGGGAGGGAAATCTACGGCGGCGGGAGGGTGGGTGATTTTTTAATTATTTTATAATTGGGAAAGGGAGGGAGGGAGGGAGCGTTTAATAAATTCAACATTTCAAACAATCACTTCTAGATAAACAATAATGGGTTAAAGTTGACAATAAATACATCCCACAGGGTGTGAGTCCAGTTGCTTCCACTCTGTCTAAAGAAGCATATTGTGAGCTTGAATAGATTTGTACAAAGCCCCTAATAGCTCTATCAACCAACATTGCATAATCATACTCTTCAAACTTTGGTGGATGCCTTCTCCAACTAGACTTTCCTTCATCAATAATACCAAGCATCTCAGCTTTAAAGTGAATCTTATGAATTGCCATAGTCACAACTCCAAGAACTCATGTTCATGTACAGAATGGTGAAGTGTGGCAGAGCTGAAAAAAGGATAATACAGCACCACCAAGGGCGATCGCCTCATTCGGATCCATCTATTCAACCAAGCACAAACTATTTCCACTGAGTTGAACTTTATGCAACTGTTAGCATTCCCTTCCTTTGTTGATAACAAGATTGGTTAACTGATGAGCTCTTTTCTAACCACTTCAAAATGCCGGAGAGGAACTTCTTCCAGATTAAATTCATCCATGTCTAGATAATTCTGAATTTGAGGTGCTTCGGATGATGAACCTGTCGCGGAATGCAAGTAGAGAGTCCTCAATAGATGGAAGAAGAATAAAGTTTTAAGAAAATTTAAATTTTGAATAGGAGAACTTGGGACTTACACTCTTCCAAGTCATTAGTTTTGTGGAGAAGGAAAGTTCCTGAAAAGATGGTGACAAAACCACAAAGCTCTGTCACTATTTGAGTTGCATTCTGCCCATCCCAATCCTGTTTTATGAGTTGCAAACAATGAAGGAATTTCAGCAGATAATTAAAGAATTAATGTTTCATTAGCATTCATCCAAAATCATTTAACAGAAAAACATATCAACAACTTTTGTGACTAGAACCAGTTGGGCTAGGGGAATACAGTTCCATAAACAAAGAGAAGCCATGAATGCAATATAGATGCTACCACCAATTAACATAGCCTCAAGAAAAACTATATGTTGATAAGAGAGAGACTGGCCCTGAATTTCTGATTGCATCAATTCAAGAAAAAGAAGAAGTATCCCAGAGTAACCAGACAAATAACACGATGAGAAGTTAGAAAGGTGATCAGAAACTATTATTACAAAAATGAACCAAAATCAAACTGTAGAAGTTGTCAACCAAGAAAGTAAAAAAGATACAATGGAAGGATGAATTAGAATGTACAGCTTCATATTGAGGACTAATTTACCAGCAGTCAGACATTTGCCTAAGTTACCAGGGCTAACATTGAAACGAGCATTAACTTGTCCGCCAGGATGGCATAACCATGATTTGTTTACATAGTGAGCAATTATGCACATCAAATTTTTCTATCTAAAAGCTAACTTGCACTGTAGCAGTGGGGCTTAAAAAGAACCAATAGTAATAGATCAGAACATAGCAGATTAAGGGTTCCTCTTCTAATTGTGGATTTAAGTATAAGGACATATATGGCATCTCAAATCATATGTTGGAATCTAAAGAGGCCCATTTCCACTGAAGTTTTTTAGCTCAGCCAGATTACTGTTAGACCAATCATCCGAAAACATTATAGAAAGTTGTTCATAGTTTTTACAGCTACTTGTAGAGCTAAGATGCGGTACATGTTACTATGAACATCTAAATTGATCGGTCTATATCTCTAAATATGGAATCTCTAGAAATTAAAGCTCAAGAAGTAAAAGGTGCTGCAACAGGTACAAATTATTCTCTCTTAATACAGCAACTTCTTTCTTTTTTTGACAAGAAATGAATTCCTGTACAAAAGAATTCAACAAGACCATACTTGTGTCAAAATAGTTGAAATTTACCTTAAACATGATAACACTGGCAATGATGGTCAAAGATGTAAACATAACGTAGTATATTGGGGACACAACTGCTGTATTGAATGTATCAAGAGCCTGCAGTAAAGACAAAGCATTAACCAGAAGGTTTCTGTTTTGATCAGAAAAGTAATAAAGTGATAAAGATCAAAGTATAACTTTCATGCAGTTTCAAATTCTACATTGTTGCACAGAGTTCAATGTGGAACGATTCCTAGGTCCTATAACTAACCTAAACTGACATTTTGTCAAATTTACTGACTATTTCCACTTATATGCATAAGAAGGTAAATTAGACCAAAGTTGAAGTAAGAAAAGCATTTTTTCACTGAAAAAAGATTGATATTTCGTTTAAAATGTAGTATTTTGACATTTCGCTTAAAATGTAAACAAAATGGATATTTTTGACGAAAACCAAACATATTGGACTAAAAGAGTGAAATGACCAAACTTATTGGATTAAAATTATAATTTTTTCACTGAAAAAGATTGAAACTTATCAAATTGAGGCATTTTTTTTTTGTAAGTCTTTTTGAATTGAGCCTTGCCATAATTACACATCCAAGTTGCAGATGGATTTGTAGTTCGTCAATTAATAACATCTAGCTGTGATCCCTCCAAAATCCATAAAATTGATGATTAACTTGGCCAATCGACAGGGCCGGTTATAAGGGACAAAACAATATATAATTGATTTGAGTCCCAAATTTTCTGAGCCCAAATCACATGACTTTTAGTTAAAAAAAAACAAACAAACAAACAAAACAAAACTGTACTACATTACATTACCAATTTTCATGACTAACTTGTCAAACTCTCTATTTTTCCATTTTCATCTCCCTTTTCATTTTTCATTTTTTTAATTTTTTAATTTTTATCTTTACATAATTATCCTAAAACTATCAAATGCAAGTCAACAAGTAATTGAGAAAAATAAGAATATTATCGAATTGAAGGTTTGTCTATATGTTTTGAGATTGGTAATTTCGAAAGTCGTCTGACTTGTGAGGAAGGATATTGATGTCAAAATCTTTAAAAATATTTATTTAATTTTTTTTGGATAAATGGGAACCACAATTATAAATTCTTTTATTATTTTGAACTGATTGTAATTATATAATTTTATTATTGAGTTTATTAATAAATTTTTATTTGATAACAAAAATATTAATAACATATTTTCTATTTTGTTTCGGGACTTGAAAATGTATTCCATTGGGATGCCATGCATTGAGACCCACACCGGTGCTACTGGCGGATCCTCCTCAAATTTGAAGTGTGGCGTCCATTTCAATACCCGCATCTGGTGTCCAGCAATTTTCCACGTCGGCCTTGTCCAACATTTATGATAATCCACCTCATTATGAAATCGAAGCAAGACATGTCTCTGATTCATTAAACCTACATCCAAACCTCCTTGAAAACCCACCTTCGAAAGCTCTTTACGGAGATCCACCATTGTTGGTCGTCCAAATGAAAACTTACCCACATCGATAAGGGGAAGACATAATTTCCCTATCCTCTTTGGTGAAAGAAATTTATGGAATTCCATTGACATACGTGACCGGACGAGATGTTGGCATGTGTTCCTTTTCAGATGCATAGGTAGCAAACAAACTTGTGAATGTACGGGGAGTGTTGGCCGAAGGTATTGGTGATATAATTGGCAGCGGGGGGAGTCCTTCAAGTGGAGTGGTGGCGGAGAAGGATCCGGTGGGGGGAAGGCTCATTGTCAGTGGACTGCTGCCTTAGTTGACGACTAGGTTAGGGCAAAGCTAGAGAGAAAAAAAGGGCGTTTTTGGCATATAGATTAGTCCGAATAATAACCATAAATATTTATCATTTATCTATTTTTTAAATTTATTTATGTATTTTTAATTTATTTTTCACCATTTTCAAATTATTTATTTTAATTCATTTTTCCTTTCTTGTTTCCTTTTTCCTTTTTTCTCTCTTTTTTTCTTTAATGTTCATTTTGTCCTACTCTTCTATTCTATTGAACAAACAACCTATGAATATTTATTTGTTAGTTATCATTTATAAATATAATCATCAATTTAAAAAACTATTTGTAATAGTCAACAGTTTTGGTCTATGCTTCGTGTTTCATGTGCTTCTTATTTATGCCCAAACATTCAAACAAAGAATATTTAAAGTTAGCGTTTCTCCACCGTCGCAGTCCAAGTCCTAACTTGGACCAAGTCCTAACTTGGACCAAGTCCTAACTTGGACCAATACTTACCACTCTTGAACAATTTCCCGGAAAAGTGTGTTCCTTCTTTCGCAATATAAATTCTAGTGAAAACTGAGAAGCAATAATAGATCCGCATAAGCTATAGATATCCTTAGTTCTCATCTTAATGGGTTCGTACTTTTTTTTTCTTTTAATATTTTTGTGCGCAGCTTTGCATCCATGCACGTAGGCATCTGGGAAGGTTTCTTCATTCAGTGTGTGAATTCTTGCATTTTGGAAGAGATGAAGTATATACATATATCTGTTACGATTTACGAGTTATCTGTTTCTGCTGCAGCAACCATTACTGGAGTGAGCCGCTACTGTCCCACTGAATTGGTAAGTGGAGACGGGACTTTCAACACAAATGTTGAAAGGCATCTGGGTTTGGCCAACGAGAATCGCCACCCCATTGGGGTTGTTTCTGTGATTGGTGTCCAAAGTACAGGTAAATAATATGACTGTAATTTACTATAGTGTGATTGTATGTTATAGAAATTAAACTAAAGTTTAAAATAATTAATTAGAGTTAGATGCTTCATTATGATATATCGTATATGGTATATGGTGTGTTTCCACCCAAAAAAAGGTACGATGTGAATGGGGGCATGGCACATGTTGTAGAACATGAATCTCCTGTTTCTAATTTAGTTTAGGAAGATAGAAAATTTTGAAAACGAGAATTACGGTTTTGTAAAAATGATCTTAGACATAATTGTTGTTTTTGTCATACGATAACAAAAATTAGCAGTCAATTTCGGTTTTACATGCCAATTTGACTCTATTAGGTTTTCTTTTCCCACTAAAAAGGTTGTCAACTCTCTTTGTCCTTTGTATAGATTGGTCACAATTTGACTCTCTTTGTATAGATTCGTCAACTCTCTTAGTTGATAATGCTTTTATCTCATCAATCGTTGTCTTTGCTGAGTTCATCATGTTTTTTATGAATAGGAGATTGAGTTTTTTGTTTTTTCGGTTCAAAGAGAGATAATATTTTTAAAAATTTTATTAATTATTGGTCCAATTTTTATCTTCTACCACACTAATTTGGTCTAAAACCCTCCTTTCCTCCTTGCCCCTCTCTCTTCCCCCTTTGAAGCAAAAAAATAATTTTGTCAAAATTTAGACAGTAATACTTAAAATTGAAACGATAACTAGTAATACCCTATTTTAAATAAGACTATTATTATTATTATTAGACGAAAAGCATAAAAGGATACTTTTATTTTCTCTTGTAGAATCCTTATTTATTATCTCCTTTTCTTATTCATTGCTCTCTTGTTTTACCTAATTACTCCTAACTTTTAGGTAAATCCCTTTCTCCCTCTCCCTTTTTTCCCTCTTTCTCTCTCGCCTTTGCCTTAGCCGCCTCCTCCCTTCTTCTTCTTCTTCTGTTTCCCACTGCCGCTGTTGTTCCCAATCTCCCTCATCTTCTTCCTTTCCCCGCTGTCGCCCCCATTCCCAATCTCTATCTCCTTCTTCTTCTTCTGTTTCCCGCCTCCGCCTCTGCCATTCCCAATCTCCCTCTCCCGATCTCCCTCATCCCGCCGTTCTCAATCGAATAAAGGTTGAAACCTCCCTGAGAGCGACCGGAGAAGATGATTGGATGGAGCGACTAGACAACCCCTTCCCGTTCTCTTCCCCCTTTCCCGATCTCCCGTCCGATCGGTGCTTCGAGTCCCTTTTGCCCCATCGAGTCTGATCTCCCTTGCCCTTTCGATCGGCCACCACCGTTGCCAAAGACTGCGGCCAAAAAAGAATAAGAATGGCGATGTCGATCTCCTGTCTGGATCTCCCGTCCATTCGGACGTTAATCTAGCCAAAAAGAAGAAAAAAGAAGAAGAAGGAGGAGGGCGTTGTCGAAGGCCGTCCGAATCTCCCATCCGTTCGATCTCGTAGGCGAGGGAGAAGAAAAAGGTTGTTGTTGATCTCCCGTTCGGATCTCCCTCGTCGATCGAGACAATAAGAAGCGGCGGAGCGACCCACAAGGGAGAAGAAAAAAAAGTGGCGGTGGTTTTTGGCTTTTTCTGTGGTTTTTTGCCATGACGATGGTTTTCGACGACGGCGACAGAAGAAGGCAGTGGGGTGGTGAGTAAAAAGGGGGGTGAATAAGAAAATGGTGCAATTTTGAAAAGATAAGGTAATGAATAAGAAAAATAGGACGGTAAATAAAGACCCTTGATTTTAATGATTTTAATGTCTACTGTCTTATGATGTGATGTCTATAGAATGCATGATTTTATAACCCTGTTAAGTATGTTTTAGTTCTATGCGATGATTTTCTTTATAGTTGTGATATGATATATGTTTTTCGATGATCTGATGTCTACTGTCTTGTAATATGATGTGTATAGAATGCATGATTTGATTCCCCTGTTAAGTATGTTTTAGTTCTATAAGATAATTTCTTTTATAGTTGTGATATGATATCTATAGTCTGCTGATCTGATGTTTACTATCTTGTGATGTGATGTCTATAAAATGTATGATTTTATACCCATGTTAAGTATGTTTTAGTTCTATTGTATGATTTCTTTTATATCTGTGATGTGATATCTGTTATCTGCTGATATGATGTCTACTGTCTTATGATATGATGTGTATAGAATGCATGATTTGATCCCCCTGTTAAATATGTTTTAGTTCTATTGTATGATTTTTTATATATTTGTGATATGATATCTATTGTCCGCTGATCTTATGTTTATTGTCTTGTGATATGATGTGTATAGAATGCATGATTTGATCCCCCTGTTAAGTATATTTTAGTTCTATGAGATGATTTCTTTTATAGTTGTGATATGATATCTATGGTCTTATGATATGATGTCTATAGAATGCATGATTTTATACCCTTGTTAAGTATGTTTTAGTTATATAAGATGATTTCTTTTATAGTTGTGATATGATATCTATAATCATCTGATATGATATCTAATGTCTTATTTAATAAAATATGTTGATTGGAGAAACAAAAAAAAAATTATTTTTTGAGAAAAGAAAAAAACTCAACTGACGCGTTACAGTACGTGCTACAGTAACACGCTACAATAGAAATATAATGTTTTTACTCCTATAGGTATACGGTATACGGATCCGTGCTGGAGGTGAGGCGCGTGTAGTCATCCTCTCCTGAGTAAAAATTGTGTTGTTACTAAAAATGATTAACAGTATACTTTTATGTATATGATATAATAATCATGAATGTATTATTGTCATAGCATTTGCGCATTAAAATTTAAAAAAAATGGTTATTAAAAATTTATCTCATTCCAAAACTAAAATTGTGTTTATAATATTGATTATCAATATGAATTTAATTTCGAAATGAGATCAATAGGATTCTAATAGTTGCAAGAATTACATTCATTATTAATGTTTGTTAATAATTTCAATAACTGTCTGTTGAAACAAACACGCAGGAAAAAGTACGCTTTTGAATCGTTGTTTCTCAACCACCTTCCAGGAGATGGATTATACCAAGGGAATGTAAGGATTTCTTAATCGATTAATTGTTCAATCTACATGTCTTCTTTTGCGTGCAAGATTCACTTTTTACTTTTTAAGATTAGCATTTCCATCCTAAAATAATAGTCAAAAATATAATATAACAAATGAAACTATTAATTTGAAACGAAAAATAATAAAATCTTAAAAAATATATTTAACAAATCAAATTCATTTATCAGGACTCAAACCACAAAAGGAATTTGGATAGCGAAATGTCTATCATCCACAAAAAGTGACAGAAAAATCATTGTGATTGACACTGAAGGAACTGACGGTGCAGAGAGAGGACAAGAGGTAATCTCTATTTTATATAAAACAATATTTCCAAAAGATTATACCAATTTAATTTCATGTCAATTTTTCTAATACTGGTTTGTTGGGATAGGGAAATGCCACATTTGAGAGAAAAACGACGCTTTTCGCCTTGGCGATGTCTGATGTGGTGATATTCAACATGTAAGGCTCTGTTTGATAATATTATTTATCACTCATTCTTAATAGATTAAGTATTTATTTAATTAAGTGTGTTTCATAATGTATTTTGTCATATATGAATTAAATTAGACGTCTGAATAAATTAGTCCAAATTCTCCATCTCTAATTAAGTGATTTACATATTATTTAATGCTGACCATTGAACACGTTTAGCCTTCACTATTTAAATAACTTTTTTTATTGTCGAAATTATCCTTCACCTTATTTTTCTTTTTTACCAAAAAAAAAAACACACACACACACTCACTCACTCTCTCTCACCTCTCTCCGATTCTCGTCATCATTAAATTATACGTTTTAGAAATTTTATAAATTTAATTGACAAGTTATATTAGTGTATTTTTGGTTTATTTAATTTTTTAAATAATATGTAATTAAATTTTCAAAATCATGATAAAATTCTAATTGAAGTTTTATGTATTTTTATTGATAAAATTTAATATAATTAAATTAATACAATTGTTAGAAAATAAATATATATACTATTTGTATGAATGGACGAAATGGTAAAAAAAATCATATTCAGACTTCAGATATGTAATATTATCAAACTGTTAAACTCCATTCAATATTCCGGTTCAAATATATACACTTTTTATTTTCAGTCATTCATATTTAGTCACTTAGGTTGAGATTTGGAATTCAGCCAAATATTTTCTAATCTCAACAACTTATTCAATTCAAACTTTAGATTTCAGTTTTCATATATCAAATTAATTTTTATCAAACGAAACCAAGTTTTGGTTGATAATTTGAATAAAAAACCGCGGCTAGTTGAGAATTAAGGAAGCTATATTTTTTGAAATGTAACAGGAAATGCGACAACGTTAATCTTCACCAAGGTTCAAGTATGCCTTTGATGGAAATTGTATTCCAGGTACAATCACTTACGTAAATATCCCTCCCTTTTTTTTTTTTTTTTTATGTAATTTACCATTATATAATAATAGTGATCAATGTTGTCTTCTCTCTCAGCTGATGCTTAAAAAGTTTAGCACTCCAAGACATGTAAACCTAGTATTTGTTCTTCGTGATAAAAACATGGTAAGTAATTATATATATATTATTTTCACTAATCTAAATCATTAAGATAATCTCTTACCCAACTCATTTATTTCTTATTTTCAAATTAGTGCCCTTTGGAAACTTTGACAGAGCAGTTGAAGCGACAACTCCATCAGGTAATTAATATTAAAAATTGAAAAAAGAAATTTAGATATTGATGTTTTAATAATTAAATAAGTGATTTATGGAGAAAAATTATATCATCGACTATGCATGGTGACTGACTATGACTTTTTAATAAAGGGTATTGTTATTATTTCATATCTAATGTACACTCAATATTCTTGTAGATTTGGGATAAAATGGCCATAAATGAAGTATTTGAAGATTATTTCAGCGTGAGACAAACATACCATTTCTTTATTTATCATTCTCCAATACTATTCTTTTGTTTATTTATCTATTTTATTTTTAAGAAAAGGAAAAGCATAATTTTGTCTTTTGAAATTAACTATTTGCTTTGTTGTTTATTCAGATTGGAGTGGTGGCGATGTCACATTATTTGCACCAGAGTCCACAGTTTAACTTGGAGGTATGACCATAATTTTCTTAAATAAATATAATTGTTCCAATATATATACATATATATATATATATATTGATGGGTGTCAAACCAACAAATATAAAAGACCTACTCTAAAGGGTTTTAGCAGCACAGCAGTGAGTATGATCGTCTCCTCAGGGACTATGTATTAGAACTAACATCTTTTCTACTATCTAGTCAAGAAGCGGAGATTTTTGAGAATTGATTAACTAATTAAACTAATCAACATAAATAAAAATAAATAAAATAATAAAATTCCTAACGTAGTACTTAGATAAGAATCCCTCATAAACTCTTTAATTTCATAGTGCTTTACAAACCAACAGTTAAAGATATTTGGATGCAAATATGAAAATCGAATCAACATGTCATCGTCTCACCAATTAGTAGGCTCAATTCAAATCCATTGAATCCACCGACCTTATTAGTCACTTCATCACATTAATTAATTAAACTTATTTATTGCTACAAACCATTGCCTTATTAGTGTTCTAGGCCTTAAAAGGTTTCACATTTTTAACCTTTTCAACTCTAATTGGCAAATTCATAAGCCTTTACGGATTATCCTAATTGATATTATATTATATCAAATTTAAAAGCTCTAGGCAAATTATTTGACTGTAATATAAATCAAATAGCATAAATCACAATAAATATCCAAAAATATTTAACACATAATTATACTATGAAATTAAATAATTTATGAGTTCATCCAATCCAAGTACTATCCAACCTAATGAAAATACATAATTGAAATTAAAAGAAGGAAAAGAAAACTTAGCCAAAAACCAAATCCAACAAAGTGGCCACCGACTTCCTGGGTAAAAACTAAAAACTCCTTTTAACCTACGTCTACTACTATATATATACTAACTCCTAATAAGGCGGCCCACAATTAAATATATATATATATATATAACTAATTCCTAATAAGTTTGGAAACCAATTAAAATAATACTAATTGTAAAATCCCATCTAACTTTGAGTCTAAACATAAAGGCCAATTAAATATTTATTTTCCTTCAAAAATAGTTCTCCTTGCCAGCCCAATTTGATATTTCTTTAATCTGCTCAAACTCGATTTCCTCCAAAAATATGGCCAAATTGTGCATTTAGCTCTATCGAAGTCCATCCTTTCCTGCATTCAAAATACAACCATTAAACCATAGAATTCATCTAATTGACCTTCAATTTGAACAAAAACCAATCATTAATTTCAGGCTTATCAATCCCCCACACCTAAACAATGCTTGTCCCCAAGCATGACTCAAAACTCAACAAGAAAAAGAAACAAACAAACAAAAGGATCCTCAATATGCAATATATAACCAAACAAGACTTGCAATCCACATAGGAAACTTTTCATAGTACCAAGCATTTGCAATGGCTATACCAAGTTCCTCATAACTCTCCAAAATCAAATAACAAGCAAGAGTGACATCCACCTCTCATGCACTCAAAAGTGTTTAGGGGATATATAATCACTCAAATTCATCACATAACATGTTCTTGCCATAAGCTTGCAAATATATCACATTACCATCACTCAAATGAATCCAAAATACAAATCAAAAGGTCTTGTCAAAGGGTTATAATGAGGCTCGGGACAAAAGGGTAGGATAAACAAAAGATAAATTCTAGGCTACAGTTACGAAAGCAAGCATATACTCAATTGTCAACCTTCCAACATTCTTACCGAGGATGTCCCATGCAAGACAATAACAACCCATAAAGATTCCAAACCTACCTCTTTCTTCACCCCCCCCCCCCTTTTTTTTTTTTTTTTAGCCACACAAATTCATTGGAATTTGTTTATATTGGCTGTTTTTTTTCTTTCTTCATTTTCATTTCACTTTTTTTCTTTTTTTTCAGCAACCTTTGTGCCTCTATTTTATCCATAGGCATCTTTACACTATAGAGCACAAACTTATTCTTTTATGAGCTACTAATATCTTGTATTGTCCGCCTTCAAACCACAAACCAAGGTCAACAACCGAATATACACTCATTTCAATAACTAGGCAAAAAAAAAAAAAAAAGCTAAACACAGGCCTAGGTTTTATTTCAGTGGCTTTACAATCAAAGAATAAGGTCCAAGCTTCAAAAGGTTAACTAATGGTAAGCATAGAAGTTTGGATTTTAAAGCAAGCCAAAAATTGGTTTATCCTAATGCCCTTATCATCTTTGTACATCGAATTCACAAGCAATGGTAACATGCATAACAAAGCAAGTTCTAGAATATGCAAACTATGTGTGAAATACTCTAAAGAAAAACAATTGAGCACAAGAAAGAATTGTTGCTCATTAAGGCCCAAAATCTCACTTTATCTAGTTTTTTGGGTGTCACTCACACAAGTATCATCATTTGAATTATCATAAGGAACAGTTATAGTCATCCAACACATAATACTACTATTATTCCCTACATTTCATCCTTACCTCACCCAATCACAAGTTGCATATCAATTCCAGCACACAACACATCACATATAACATGGCACACTTCCCCCACACCTAGCTTCTACACACCATACACCACCATTCCAAAATAATCACATAAACCAATCCAAAAGAATAACATAAACCAAACAATATCATACAACTACAACCAATCTCCCCATACCTACACTCTACATTGTCCCCAATGTAGAAAGCAAGAATGAAGGAGATACGAACACACCACCAAGAACACAGAATAGCCAACTGAAACTGAACACTAAAACTGAAAACAGAAAAACTCCCTGGGTTAGAGGACTTAGTCAGTTTAAACCGACACGGGCGCACAGCCATTGATCTTAGAGATGGGGAAACTGGCCGATGAAATCCTCGCCGCGATGACCGATTGAAACTGAGAACTCCTGCGATTGGGAATCAGAGAGGCCCGGCAGGGTGATCTTCGATGTTCTTGGAGGAAAAAGTTGTGGAGAGAAATAAAACTTCGCGCGGGTAGGTGAGAAAATGAAGGGGTAGAAAATAAAATATGAAACCCTAATAAAAACGAAAAGGAAAAGGGATTTTTTTTTTTTTTTTTTTTGAGAATTTGTGACATGGGCATGTCGGAGAAAAACTTGTAATCTGCACAAACCCATTAAGAAATCAAAGAAAAACTCTTTTAAAAATCAAAGAACACTGACCTGGGCATGTCGGAAGAAAAGTTCTATTCTGCCCTCATTCCTTACAATTCAAGAAAAACTCACATGGGTATGTCAGAAGAAGAATTGTATTATGGCCAAGCCTTCAGAAAATACAAAAAACCATGCGAACTTTGACCTGGGCATGTCAGAGGAAAAATTCTATTCTGTCCAGGTTCCTTAAAAATTCAAGAAAAACTCATCTGGGCATGTCAGAAGAAGAATTGTATTCTGCCCAAGCCTTTAATTCCCCTCGAAATTCTCAGCTAAAAAGCACTTAAAAATACAATTAAAAGACTAAAAAACTTAGAAAAAAAATTTGGGTTGCCTCCCATAAGCGCTTGTTTTACGTCTGTAGCTTGACGTGAGATAGCTTGCTTTAAGGCGGATGATATACGTAGTTTTGACTATCGTCATGGCACTTTCCTTGTGTTTGAGGTGCATTTACCTTTCTTGGATCAGATATGAGAATCTTAGTTGTAGGCTTCTGACTATTCAGGAGTTGGAATATCGTGTCTTCTAAAACGGTTAGTCTTTCTTTGAATCTCTTTCCCTCTATCTTAGCCTTTTCTCTATTTAACCGTCTCTTACTCTTCTTACTATGGATGCACTTCTTCTTGGTGTCTATTCTGGAAATTTGAGGCGTCATGTCTTCTTTTAGAATGAGGTTGTGAACCTCAAATGCCATAGCGTGGTCACGCAATAACATTTTTTCTATGACTTCATGCTCTTCCTCGCTAGAATCATCAGGATATATGTACATCGTTTCAGGAGAGTTCTTGATTTGCTCATTCCCACTAATTTCTCTGCCATGTGTTCCCCCCATGGCATGACTTTTTGGAACGATCCCACCATTGTTGATGTCATTCTTTGCAGAGAGCATCTGAACACTTTCCTTTTCAAGTAGATGGATACAAACATCCTTGACCGCGGAGATTAATTGTTTAATCTGTGATTCCACTTTCAACAATTGTTCTTCTTGGACATACTCTCTTTGAACTATCTTGTCTTGAACCTTTAGATGCTTGTTCCACCTTGCACTTTCCTTTTCTAAGTATTTGAGCACCTCTTTTTCGAAATTTAACTTCTTGCCCTTATCCTTTGGTGGTTGATCCACTGGATCTTTCTCTTGCACGTAAACTGCCCCATGACATTGTGGTTGTGACAATTTTTGCAGCACTAGGTCCATTGTCTCTTGCATTTGGGTAAGTCGAGTCTCCAATTCAAAAAATCTACTTTTGCATTTGCAAGACCTTTCACATTGCTTAATCTGCATATTTGGTGCTTGTCTGTCCATTGTTTCATTGCTCAATCTACGTATTTGGCTTGCTAGATCTTGTCCATATGATGTATCTTCTGAACGAGCTTGCCAAGTGGGCATAGTTTGGTACTCTCCCTCATAGCCATGCGGGTAACTTGCACTGAATCCATTGTGACCTTGCCATGAATAATTTTGCTCATCCATCATTGTTCTTACAAGCTTCCTAAACAGAAAATAAGGAAAATAATGTAATACAGAAAAGAAAATAACAAAAAATAAATAATAAAATATAAAAACCAGAATAATAAAATTAAGGTTTTTCTAATATCTTTAGTCCCCGGCAACGGCGCCAAAATTTGATGGGTGTCAAACCAACAAATATAAAAGACCTACTCTAAAGGGTTTTAGCAGCACAGCAGTGAGTAGGATCGTCTCCTCAGGGACTATGTATTAGAACTAACATCTTTTCTACTATCTAGTCAAGAAGCGGGGGTTTTTGAGCATTGATTAACTAATTAAACTAACCAACATAAATAAAAATAAATAAAATAATAAAATTCCTAACGTAGTACTTAGATAAGAATCCCTCAAAAACTCTTTCATTTCATAGTGCTTTACAAACCAACAGTTAAAGATATTTGGATGCAAATATACAAATCGAATCAACATATCATTGTCTCACCAATTAGTAGGCTCAATTCAAATCCATTGAATCCACCGACCTTATTAGTCACTTCATCACATTAATTAATTAAACTTATTTATTGCTACAAACCATTGCCTTATTAGTGTTCTAGGCCTTAAAAGGTTCCACCTTTTTAACATCTTCAACTCTAATTGGCAAATTCATAAGCCTTTACGGATTATCCTAATTGATATTATATTATATCAAACTTAAAAGCTCTAGGCAAATTATTTGACTGTAATATAAATTAAATAGCATAAATCACAATAAATATCCAAAAATATTTAACACATAATTATACTATCAAAATTAAATAATTTATGAGTTCATCCAATCTAAGTACTATCCAACCTAATGAAAATACATAATTGAAATTAAAAGAAAGAAAAGAAAACTTAGCCAAAAACCAAATCCAACAAAGTGGCCGCCGACTTCCTGGGTAAAAACTAAAAACTCCTTCTAACCTACATCTACTACTATATATATACTAACTCCTAATAAGGCGGCCCACAATTAAATATATATATATATAACTAATTCCTAATAAGTTTGGAAACCAATTAAAATAATACTTATTGTAAAATCCAATCTAACTTTGAGTCTAAACATAAAGCCCAATTAAATATTTATTTTCCTTCAAAAATAGTTCTCCTTGCCAGCCCAATTTGATATTTCTTTAATCTGCTCAAACTCGATTTCCTCCAGAAATATGGTCAAATTGCGCATTTAGCTCTACCGAAGTCCATCCTTTCCTGCATTCAAAATACAACCATTAAACCATAGAATTCATCTAATTGACCTTCAATTTGAACAAAAACCAATCATTAATTTCAGGCTTATCATATATATATATATATGATAAACAGTCTCTCAAATCAAAGAAACTTGGAGGTGGCGGGATTAGTTACCTGAGAACTGTTTGGCTTGTGAAATTATTATAAAGGAATTACTAGTTATCGCTCAAGTACTTTTTTGTTACCGTTCTAATTTAGATAAAAATATCACCCTACAATACCCTCTTTCTTTCCCTTTTATGTAAAAGAATATTTTTATTAAAATTTATAAATTACCGCCCAAAAAATGAGGCGGTAACTAGTAACCCCTTATTATAATGCTAATTTGAGTGTTAAATTGAGAAGGTGGTGGAGCTGAGAGAACGAATTTGGAAAATGGTCGAGCAAGCTCAGCCAGTGCCAGCTTCAACTTTTATTGGCCTTGCCATGGAGAACTGGAACATGATTCAGCACAACACCATTATTAACTTAGAATTAAACAAGGTAACTGTACAAAATTAGTATGACTCCAACTTATACATCATTTTATCAGATTTTTTTAGCTAGGCAAATTATAATTAAAATATCACTGTTAAAAATTTAATATATTTTGAATTTTTGGAATGAAATCGAAAAGAGTGTACGAATTCAAAGACAAATCAGATGCTTGGTTCTAAATTTTATTGATGCAGTGAATAATATTTGATAACAATCATATTTATTATTATTTTAATTAAATAAATATAATTATTATTTTGGGCACAGAAAAAGTATTAGAAATATAAACTAACCCATATATATTCTTATTTTTATTTATTTTGTAAAGAAATTTGACTCATTATTCTGACTATTTAATTTCAATTGACAGGTGACAGTTGCTGACACCTATTGTAACCATGTGAAGGACAAAAACATTATAAAGTTTTCCGAAAACAAGGTATCATTTAGGGCATCTCCAATCATACACTGAAAATTGGCCTATGGTTAATCTCTAATCCATACGCTATATTTAGCGTATGAAAGAGAGAGAAACTTTCCATACGCTAAATATAGCGTATGGAAAACCCACTGCATTACTGTTGCAGTGGATTTTTTTATTTTTTAATTATTTTTTAATTTCTTTTTTTAATTTTTTTGTTAACTTTATTATTTCTTTTTTTCTTTTCTCTTTATTTATATATTTATTTATTTTATTTTAACACTAATAAAATTTTTTTATTAACATATATTTAATATTAATAATTAATATATAATTAAAAATTTTGTATTTAATTATATAGTTTAAAATTTTCAAATTTTTATCGTCATTTTTATAAATAACGAAGTAAATATAAAATTATTTAACATTAAAATTTAGAAAAAAAATAAAATTAAATAAAATTAAAATTTATTACTTACTAAATACAATAATATTACAACGAAAATTAAAAAATAAAACACAAATTCGCATAAAATACCTTCATTACTACATAAACAAACTCATATAAATTTATTATTAAATTACTAATAATAATTAAACTAACATATTCATTCACCGTTATTATTGTCATCATCTAGCCCGCTTCCACTCCCACCAATGTTATTAAAGTCAATTCCAAATTTAACATTTGATGAATACGGCTATGTTTCTTTTTCTTTTTTTTTTCTTTGTAATAATATCTTGTAAGCATGCTAATTTGGTATTTTATATGTTTTAAAATTTTTATGTTTAATAAAATTTAATATTTTGTACGTTTTACTTATTTTATTTCGTTATAAAACTAAATCAATACAATATATATGTTCATTATTATTATTATTATACTTCATTTTATAAAAATTATTTTTATTATTAATTAATATTAATTATTTAAAAATATAATTTAAAATTAAATCACTAAATTTATAAATATAGATATGTTTATAAAAATTATAATGTGAATGAGTAAAAAAGTTATAGTGATATAATAATAAAAATAAAAATAAATTTAAATAAAATATTATTTTTAAGTAGAATATAGAGTTGTTGGGTTAGAGTGGAATTACTGTAAAATACTGTAGATACTGAATTTTAGAGTAAATTGTACTGTAAATTAAAGTATTGGGTTGGAGTTGCTCTTAGTAGCGACCTTTTTTTATTTGTTTGTTTTCTTACTGTCAATTATTTAACTAAAATATATCACTTTTTATACTATTGTTCTAGGTGCTCTTAACACTTTAATAAAAAGAATATTTTATTAATTTATATGATAATATCTCTTAATATTCATTGTTTTTCTCCATAGCTAATATTATCCTGGCATTTGTCAAAAAATACATTACAATATAATTCTAATATTACTATATAATGATTGGTGTGCACTCAACCATTTATTTTGATGTGTTTTATTATTAATATTATTATAATATTAATAATTGTGGTACTATAGGTATTTATTTGTTTTTGTCTTCTATTTATATATTGTGAATGCAGAGTTGGCTTCAAATCCGAAGTGTTGTAGAGTCAAGTCGCAAAGTTGAAGGCTTTGGCAGAGATGTCAGTTCTATTATTGACCAATATCTATTGGAGTAAGTACTTCACGCCCTATCTTCCATTGTCAAACTTTTATATGACACGGTGGTTCAAAAAATTCTAATTACTTTATTTATATTTTATATTTTTAGTTATTTTTTTACGTAATACATAAGTATTTATATTCTTATATTTTTTAACACGATAGGTTCACTTTTTTAAAAGGTTAAACTATATTAAATTATTAAATATGATTTTTATTGTTAAAAAAATCTCAAAAATATATAAAAAATAAAATAACACTAAAAAAATAAAGTATGAAAATAAAAATAATTTACTAAAACTATATGTTGCCAATATATATAAATTAACATGAAATATAATATATAAACAAAGTAATTGAAGTTTGTCACATTGAGTGTCACAGAGGATCCTAAGCCGTATTTCACTAATCCTAATCAATTAGTTTGAGTAGATTTAATTTTAATTTTAATTTTAATTTTTGCTCTTATCATAATGTTCTTGTAAACTTTCAAGAAACGAATCAAGCAAGCATGATGATAAGATCACGCTTGAGAAACCGTTCATGGGAAAAGGAAACTGTAAAATAGAAGGCATATTTTGAAAATTTTTGAAAAATTTAAATTATTAATTACCTCTATTTCCATGTATATATAAACAATAATTACTTAATTAACTAGATAGTTACAAATAAACAATTTGAAACGAATCAAGCAACCATGATGAAATCATTCATGGAAGAAGAAACTGTAAAGTAGAAGAGAGACATATTTTGGAAATTTCTAGAAAGTATAAATGATTAATCACGTCTATTGTCATATATAAATAAACATCTATTACTTAATTAACTAGACAGTTACAAATAAACAACTTGACAGCTCAACTAACTCAGCTATCCAACTTGCATAATCAAACCCTAACTAACCCTAGTTAGTTAGCTGCAATTTGATGATTCGAATTTTTCTTCACGTATTGATATTTGCTATGTAAAGCTTCTGAGCTCTAGCTCCAGCTCACTACATCTTCCGAATGATTTTGTGTCCAGCTCAACATCTATAACTTCTGCTGAAAGGTGAGCAGCTGGAGTTTCTAAAACTAACTTCTCTGGAGCTGGCTGGAGCCTTTGCTGCTACTGCTTCTTAATACTTGAAAGTTATTGAATTTGATTTTTAATCAATTATTTATTATTTTAGAATTTTTTATAATAGTTAAATGGCGTGTATAATAGATTTTAATAGTTTAGGTTATCTTGTATTTTTTTTCTTTTTTAATAAAAATGGGTCTTAACTTTGGCAAAGGAAAAAAGAAAAAGAAAAGAATAAATTTTTGAAATTAGTTATTAAATATAAACCTGATTTTGTAGGTACGATGAGGAAACTACCTATCTTGATGAACGTCCAAGAAAAAAACATAGGGAACAGTTGATTCTACAGTTGGTGAAGGTATTCATGAAGATTTTTGTGCTTACTATTCTGCCATTGACGAAAAATTTGGCCCAAAATTCTTTTATGTTTTATGATAAAAATGATCATTTTAAATCTTCATTATGTTTTTTTTTTAAAAAGAAAACATTTAACCTTTTTGGACTAATTATCTATTAATATTGTTGGTGGTTATTTCCAACTAGTAATTTTTTTATTCAATTTTTTTTTTTTTTTTTTTTGAAAACGCAATCTTTTTTGTCAGGATACAAACTGACAGCCTTTTTTTCTTCAATTCAAAATGATAAAAAAAATGTAAAATTTAAATAATTTATGAAAATATAATTAAACTAAATTTGTCTACTACTCACATTTTGCTTTGTATCTTTATCATCTCTTTTAGGATGTTGAGCCCATCTACTCTTCTTTGGTGAAAATCACTATGGATACCATATTAGAAGATTTTCGGAAAGAAATTGCAAGAATATTACATAAAAGGCATCGTAAATTTGAGAGCGTTAGCAATCGGGACGACTATATCGACATATTCAAAAAATTTGCCCAAGGTATAAATACATAAGAACCTAGGAGAAGTATTAGAGAAGATATGTAAATTCTCTTTTTTAAAAAATAGTCTTATTATTACTATTGGTGATGGTAAATAAAAACGCCAGTTTTTGGTTGAATTTGCAGGCGCCCATATCCAACAAGCTGACCCCGATCGCCTTCTCGAAGAATTGGAAAATTTCAAAACAGAATTAAATACCAATGAATCCAAGGGTTGCATTCTCAGTGCAAAACTTGTAGAGCTCATGGTATTAAAATCAAAATTTCTAGTTCTACACACATTTAATTTTATTACCTGTATCCTAAAATAATAATCATATTTATTATATTATTTTAATTAAAGTTTGAAGCTAAATTGATTATATATTTTTTGTTCTTTGAATGGTAACCCCACCTCGCCCAACTGACAAACAGAAATTGAAAAGATGGGGGTGTGGTACTGTCGCGGCGTTGGTGGCCACCACCGTCATTGGTCTTCCGGGGATTGAAGCATTTGCATGCATTCCTATTGAAGCAGCTATCGGCACCGCCGCTGCAAGTACAACTGGGGCTTCGACGGCTGGAATTACAGCATTAATAGAGCACAAGAAGAGAAAACAAGCGCTACTCAATATGTGTGCGAGCGATACAATTCTGAATGATTTATACGTCAAGTATAAGAGTAAGGGGTAAGGCATACATACTCCACTTCTTAATATGTTTCTAGTAACTTTTTCTTCTCTAAAATTAACATTTTTTTTACGTCTTATAAAATTAACATAGAACTATACTATCTCGGATTATTTTCTTAACGATGTAATTATTTATTTATTTTATTTTCATTTTCTTGCTAATAATTATATAAAATGATCATTGTCTTTGAATTGCAGCAAATGATTCCTTCAGGGCTTTCTTCCTCCCAAGTCTCGAAAGGTTGCAAAATAAAACTTATACCTTTGCAATGCCAGTTTGAAAGTTAAATTTCTCCACTGTTTGAACGCTTTCTGATGTGTCAGAACTAAGATGTTCCGAAGTGAGTGGATCCCCAATTGTTAATTAAAATACTTCAAATGTGTGGGTTTGAATTATTTAGGCCCTAAAAAATATAAAATGTTCGTGATTTATTTGTAATTGTTATGAAAATATTTGATTGACCTTAATTGAATGTGCATATAATTTTTGAGATATTATATGATTTGATATCATATGATTTGATATCATATGATTTGATTTGATGTGATATTGTAATATTTAGTTTCTATATGTAAACCCCTCTTACTAATATAAATAGAGAGGTTATTTATGTATTACAACACACAACTAAATACAAGAGACTTCTCTCATATTTATCTCGACGTTACTCTTATACTTTTCTTCTTTATTAGTTTCTTGTGTTTTTATAACAAGTTATCAGCACGAGTCTCTGCCACTTACAAGATTCCGGTTGGGTAAGCGTTTTCAATTGATTAATTTATTTTATCAATATGTCTAACCTTGTAAAATTTGAATTTGTCCCTTTTGACATTTCTGGGAAGAACTACTTGTCATGGGTTTTTTATGCTGAGATTCATTTGACTTCCGATGGCCTCGAAGAAGCCATCAAAGTGGGAAGTAAAGCCACAAGTCAATAGAAAGCCAAGGCCATAATCTTTCTCCGTCATCATCTTCATGGAGATCTTAAAATTGAGTGCTTGACAGTAAAATATCCATTCACCTTATGGAAAATTTTGAACGAAAGGTAAGACCATCAGAAAACTGTTATTCTCCTAAGAGCTCATTATGATTGGACACATTTATGTTTGCAAGATTTTAAAACTGTTAGTGAATATAATTCAACAATGATCTGAATCACTTCTCTGTTGAAATTGTGTGGTAAAAAAATCACTAATAAGGAGATACTTGAGAAAATATATACTATCTTTCACGCATCTAATGTGCTCCTGCAGCAGCAATATCATGAAAAAGGATACAAAAAGTATTCAGAACTTATTTATGTTCTTCTTCTTGCTAAACAAAACAATGATCCTGCTAAAAAACCATCAGGCCTGTCCAACTGGTGCTGCTCCATTTCCTGAAGCAAATGTAACAGCAGTGCACCATAATAATGGACAAACTCGAGGCCGTGGTCACGGTCGTGGCCGTGGAAGTGATCAAAGTCATTATAATACTCATGGTGGTCATAACAAAAAGGCTAATACCCGCTAGAAGTTGGCATCAATGATGATAAGGTGGAAAAAGAAAGAAAAAAATGTGGTGAAAAATGCTTTTGATGTGGTATGAGGAATCATTGGTCACACACTTGTCGCATGCCAAAACATCTTGCAGATCTTTATCAAGAAGCAATGAAATGGGAAGAGAAAAAGATTGAGACAAATTTTATTTGTAATAACATTGATGTTGGCCTTAATCATCTTAGCAATAATTTTGATGATTTTGCTACTTTACACCGATCAAAACCAAGATATTTCTACTCTGGCAAGATTTTGCATCAACAATTACAAACTTTCCATGCTTGTTTCATGGATAACAGCGCATATATCAAAAGTGAGTAACATATCTTAATTGAATAAAGGCAAAGCCAGCACAAATTTTTTGAAAAAAAATTAAATAAATAATAAGTTATAGAAACTACAAAGCACCATGTTCTTCAAACGGAACTTACAAAACATATATACATCACTCCCTAATTCACTTGACCCAACAATGCAACCTATAAGTCGACAATTGAGAACATAAAGCACAAACCTTAGTGGGTTCGAAATTGCGGGCTCATTTCGAACTGAAAAATCAAATTTTTTTTGCTACTACAAATCCAACGTGACCTCCCTTCGTTTCACGACTCCAAATCAGAATCCACCGCACCTCCGTTTGCTACTCCAAATCCGTTGCAATTCACTTAAGAAACTTCTAAGAAAATGAAGGAAAGAGAAAAGAGTGACAAGTAGGGTTGGCAATGTTGGAAATTTAATTTGTATAGTAAAAATTATATAAGTATCTCTGTGTAAAGTTGTGACTTTTGGCTTCATACTTTTCTAAAGAGTTATGAGTTAATGTTCTTTCTTATGGCCTTGAAAATTGCCTATGTTTTGAACCCAAATATAGAGGAGATCCCCCCACCTGCAGAAGGAGATTCTGATGAGATCAAGAACAAGAGTGCAAAGCGTGAAGAGGATGAGATCATTTGCCATGGACACATTCTCAACAACCTTTCAGATACGATATATGTTCTATTTACGAGTGTGAAAAGTCCAAGGGAGATTTGGACTACTATTGAAAATGTGTATGCCACACAGAAACTGTTGGAGTAGAATACATAAGCTATGCTTGTATTATACAGTTTCCCAGTTTAATATATCGATTTGTGTTTCAGTCATATCTTGTTGTGCATTAATCGTCCATTTATATTTTGTAAGTAGATGATGAGGTGTCTGGTGCGACACAGTAGATCTCATCATTGGTTGAAAGACATAATATATAAATGAGGTTCGTAACCGAGACAGTTTTGGACAAACTGTCGGTCTAGATTATTATGTGATTCAGATAATTAGTTTGTCTAAACTAATTGAATCATATAGATATGCCCGGGGCATATTGAACTTGACTCTTAGGAATGATTTGTCTTGTACTGATTTAATAGACAAATCGATCCTTGTATTCTATCTCTAAATCCCTAGACTCGAGTGGGCATGAGGATTAGACATAGTGTACTTTGATCTGCCAATGGGTGAGGTCAAATGTGGCCAATAGTTTCGGTGGGTTGGGTGCGTGTGTTTAGTTACTTGTTGTGCTACTGCTTGTCGAAAGGAAACAATGTACCGGTGCGTCCGGGGTGATGGTGCTCCCGAGATGAACTCGAAATGTTTATTATACTAAACCCGGCCGGTGGACTTATGTCCGGTATAGTAAAAAGGTCGAGTGGTACTAGTCTCGGAATTAAAGAAGTTAATTAATTAATTTATCAGTAAATTAATTTTTATTAACGAGCACTATATCTTTGATGTGGAGAGATTTAAATGAATATAATTTAATTAAGTTTTTCCGAAAGCAATTCTGGTGTAGGATGGTAGTGCCAAAATTATTCCGTTAGTGGTACGATTAATTTTGTAATGGGTTAATTTAATAGGTAGATTTAATTAATTAATCATTTAATTAATTCCTAAGGGTTAATTAAGAATTAACAAAGTGGAATTATTTAATTAATTAATTAAGTCTTAAGTTTCAATTGGAATTAGGAAATCCTAGAGATTAGGAATCCAGTAGGATTTGGTTATCCTATCAGATTGGTTGCCTAATTGGATTTGGAAATTAATTCATTACCTAAACCTATTAGGAAGACCAATCCTAAACCAACTTGGAGTCTCTCTTGTAACTCTATAAATAGACAAGGGATCAGTCATTCAAGAAATATAATTCAACAATTAATCCACAGGATTTCTAGAGAGATAAAATTCTAGAGAGAGAAAATAATTTTCTCTCTCCTAGTCGAATTTTAAGGCAATAGGGGCGGCTGATTTTTGGACATAAGGTGGCCGAAAATTCTGCCTTATTTAGTGGCCGAAAATTCTGCCTTATTTTGCTAGCCCCGCGTGTTGTTTTCTCTCTCTCCGGGCAGTGCGTTTGCAGTACGTGCTAGGTGCGGAGGTGCTGAATTTTTTCAGCAGGTTGATTGTGATGAGTTGCTGATCAATTGACTTCTAGATTGTTGCCCACACAACAAGAGGTCATAGTCTTTGAGGTATACAAGAGAATCACCAGGTGCACGCTTCAAAGGTATTTTTCTAAGATTCCGCTTTAATAGAAATTTTTGTTGCGTGGTAAATCGAGCAAGTGCAAACCCAGATCCTACCAAAATCTTTCAATTGGTATCAGAGCCAGGTTTAGGGGGTTCTGTGCTTGTTCGATTTATTACATGGTTTTATTTGCAGGTGGTTTAGAATCCCGACTATTATGGTTACGTTTGTATGGGTTTTAATTAAACTCCGGGACATGTCCGGATTTAATTTTATTATGAATGTTTGTAATAGTATAACCACGTGCTGGAAGCCGTGTAGGATTAGATCAAATCTGTAGTAGGATTTTTTCTATGTAATTTCGATTATTTAATTTTCCTAGAATGCCTTGTAGTAGGAAAATTATTTTTTATGTAATCGAAGGCGTTATGGTGGGTGACTTGGATTCGTGGGTTTTGGGTTATCATGAATTTGAAGAAACCCAGGAAAACCCAGAACGAATTGCAAGAAGACCAAATAGCGTGGGAAAAAGCGAAGGAGAAGTTGGCGGCAGGAGGCGACGCCGACAGCAAGTCGCGCCGGCCGGGTGGCCAGCAGCAGCTGCTGTCGCACCCAGGGCGCAGCAGCCACGTGCTGCCGCGCGCGCAAGGCCCGTGCGGGCCGTGCGGGCGCGCGGGTGCACGGGCGCGCAGGCCCGTGCGCGGACGGCCCGTGCGGGCCGTGCTGCGGCCCAGGCGGCCCGTTTGGGCCGTTTATGCTGTTTTTGGCCTGTTTTTCCTCCAGTTTTCGTTTTTTGAAGTTCAAGACTCTCTCCATCGAGTGACGTGACGGGACACGAGATCAAGGCAAAGGATGGAAGCAATTAAAACCATAATAGTCGGGACATTTATTTTTCATATTTATTTCCCGTATTTATCGTTTTAATTTTTTATGCTTTATTTTTATGCTGTATATTAGATGCATGATTTAAAGCATGACTGGTTTTATGGTTGCACATAACTTAGGTTAGTTAATTGTATGTTAAAACCGAAAAACCCTCAATTTGGAAATCTAAATGGGAGTGGGTTGTTTTATATCCCCATGGCCACCATTACGGGTTCTGCGATGTGGGTGGGCTTGCGCGTTGGCATTAGGGCCTTCCTCCATTCGGATGAGTCCAGCCCCGAGATCGCTAGACTTTGAGCTTCTGAGTAAGATGACTAGAGCGAGTTTAACTAGGAGAAATGCGACACCCTCTCCATCTGAGGCGCACTATCCTGAGGTAACAAACTCAGAAGTCACGTAATGGCACACACTTAGTGTACGATCTACAGTATTCCTCCCGCGAGGTTACGCTGCTTACTTGTACGGCTGAAAGCACCGACTATTAGCTACATTGATCAAAAGATCGTTGGTCAGATAGTGTAGTTAATGAACTTGGTTCTTCTCAAACGAATGTGGGTTAGCGTAAACGTCCACACTGCGTGGCTTGTGAGAATCCCGGTGAATGAGATGTTGGTGGTTTAAGATTATTGTTTTGAGGGAAGTCAATAATTAATTAGAATTTTTCAAAATTCTAGCATATATAATGAAAGATTTTGGTAGGATCTGGGTCTGCGCTTGCTCGATTTACCACGCAACAAAAATTTCTATTAAAGCGGAATCTTAGAAAAATACCTTTGAAGCGTGCACCTGGTGAATCTCTTGTATGCCTCAAGACTATAACTTCACGTTGTGTGGGCAACGAACTAGAAGTTAATTGATCAGCTATCACCACAACTCCACCTGCCAGAAAAATCCAGCACCTCCGCACATAGCACGTACTGCAAACGCACTGCCTGGAGAAAGAGAGAAAGTTGCTTGCAGCTAGTATACACCAAGGGCTTAAAAATTCAGCCACTAGGAAGAAAAACCAGCCGCCAAAACTTCTTGAAAATTCGACCTGGAGAGAGAAACGTTTTCTCTCTCTAGAATTTTCTCTCTCTAGAAATCCTGTGGATTAATTGTTGAATTGTGTTTACTGAATGACTGATCCCTTGTCTATTTATAGAGTTACAAGAGAGACTCCAAGTTGGTTTAGGATTGGTCTTCCTACTGGGTTTCTGTTTTCCTTCAATCCTGTTTTTGGACTGATACAGATTCTGTTTCCTTCAATCCTGTTCCTGGACTGATACACTCCCAACTGTCACAGGGATTCACTTATCCCAATCCAGTTCCTGGGATGAATCACTCCCAACTGACACAGGGATTCACTTATCCCAAACCAGTTCCTGGGATGATTCACAACCAACTGACACAAGGATTAATTAATTTCTAAATTAATTAAATCTACCTTTGTCAACAACCCAGTACATAATTAATCGTACCACTAACGGATTAATTATGGCACTACCAACCTACACCAGAATTGCTTCCGGAACAACTTAATTAAATTATATTCATAATCTCCCCACATCAAAGATATAGTGCTCGTTAATTCATTAATTTACTGATAAATTAATTCATCAACTTCTTTAATTTCTGAGACTAGTACCACTCGACCGTTTTACTATACCGGACATAAGTCCACCGGCCGGGTTTAGTATAATAAACATTTCGAGTTCATCTCGGGAGCACCATCACCCCGGACGCACCGGTACATGGTTTCCTTTCGACCAGCAGTAGCACACCAAGTAACTAAACACGCGCACCCAACCCACCGAGACTATTGGCCACACTTGACCTCACCCATTGGCAGATCAAAGTACACTATGTCTAATCCTCATGCCCACTCGAGTCTAGGGATTTAGAGATAGAATACAAGGATCGATTTGTCTATTAAATCAGTACAAGACAAATCATTCCTAAGAGTCAAGTTCAACATGCCCCGGGCATATCTATATGATTCAATTAGTTTAGACAAACTAATTATCTGAATCACATAATAACCTAGACTGACAGTTTGTCCAAAGCTGTCTCGGTTACGAACCTCATTTATATATTATGTCTTTCAACCAATGATGAGATCTACTGTGTCGCACCAGACACCTCATCATCTACTTACATAATATAAATGGACGAATAATGCACAACAAGATATGACTGAAACACAAATCGATATATTAAACTGGGAAACTGTACAATACAAGCATAGCTTATGTATTCTACTCCAACATATAACTGAAACATTGTTTGTTTACTTTTCAGTTTAAATCGATATGGCATTCAATCCTTTAGCTGCTATTTTGAAAAACAACAATTTAACTGGAACTAATAATGTCGATGGAAGTCGTAACTTGGACATTGTCCTTAGGGCTAAGAGCGCTCCGGTGAGAGATCATGTCATTGACATGATTAGTAACATCAACGAGGTTGAGGTAGTGGGAGGAAAAATCGTTGGTGAAACCAAAGCCGATATTGTCCTCCGGAGCTTGCCTCAAAGCTATGAGCGGATTCGGTTGAACTACAACATAAGTAAGATGTTGTGGAGTTCATCCGAGCTCTTGGCAGAGTTGATGGCGGCTAAAAGTCTTCTTCAAGAGAAGAAGCGAGCTTTAGTCGCAGTCGAAGCTTTAGAATCTTCTTCTGAGCCTGAGGCTGGAAAGAAGAAGAGAAAGCTCGAGGGAGTAGCTAAAAAGGCACAAATTGCGCCTAAGCCAGATATTGCAAAGAAGAAGTCGAAAGACAAGTGCTTCAAGTGCAATAAGACGGGACATTGGAAAGCGGATTGTCCAAAGCTTATAAGTACGATAAATTATGCCTTAATTACTGAGACATGTTTAGCGGCGATTCCCACAGATACTTGGTGTGTGGATTCAGGTGCCACTGACCATGTTTGTAATTCTTTGCAAGGGTTCCAAGTAACCCAGAAGCTTAGAGAAGGCGAATTGGATATCTACTTGGGCGACACTACAAGAGTGTCAGTAGAAGCAGTGGGAGTAGTTAAGTTGAATTTTGAAAATTCTAGCTTAGAGTTAGTTAATTGTCTTTATGTACCAAGTTTTAGAAAGAACTTGATTTCGGTTTCTAAACTCTTAAAGAACGATTACAAGTTTATTTTTTCTGATGAGTCTGTTTTTATTAGAAGAAATAGCAAACTTGTTTGTTCTGGTTCATTGGTGGACAATTTATTTGTGGTTAATTCTAACTCCCCTGTTGCGCAAAATATAGAAATAGATAGCTCAGTATCTAACATTAATAAGAGGAAGAAACCTTCTGAAATGAATCAAACCTATCTTTCGCATCTAAGGCTAGGTCATATAAACCTTAGTAGGATTCAGAGGTTAGTCAATGATGGACCTTTGGGTTCATTAGATATTGACAGTTATGCAACCTGCGAGTCTTGCTTGGAAAATAAGATGACCAAGAGACCTTTTAAAGCAAAAGGCTATAGAGCTAAAGAAGTATTAGAGTTGATTTATTCTGACTTGTGTGGACCTATGACGGTCCAGGCAAGAGGGGGATATGAGTATTTCGTGACGTTCACGGATGAATACTCTAGGTACGGATACATTTACCTAATGCGCCACAAGTCCGAATGTTTTGGCAAGCTCAAAGAGTTTTGGGCAGATGTGGAGAAGCATCATGGTAAGAGTATCAAGACACTGCGTTCAGATCGTGGTGGGGAGTACCTGTCCCATGAATTTCGAGATTACCTCACTGAGGTAGGAATTCAGTCTCAGTTGTCTGCACCTGGCACGCCACAGCAGAATGGTGTAGCAGAAAGGAGGAACCGAACTCTTATGAAAATGGTTAGGTCCATGATGAGCTATAGTGATTTGCCAAGTTCGTTCTGGGGATATGCCTTGGAAACGGCAATGTATATTCTTAATCTTATACCATCTAAAACCGTGTCTTCAACCCCAGTAGAGTTGTGGAACAGGCGGAAGCCCAGTCTAAGACATCTCAGAATTTGGGGCTGCCCAGCACATGTGCTTAAGGCAGATACGGCTAAGTTAGATGCAAGAACAGAATTATTACTGTTTGTAGGATATCCTAGAGGAACGAAAGGTGGTCTATTCTATAGTCCTAAAGATCAGAAGGTGGTGGTGAGTACCAACGCTAGATTTTTAGAACAGGACTATGTCTTAGACCACAAGCCCAAGAGTAAGATAGTACTAGAAGAGCTTAGACGACAAACTACTAATCCTGATGCACCAGCGCAAGTAGATACACCACACACTGCACATGAGATCACAGATGATGCGCCTACATAGGCGGTGCCTCGTCGTAGTGGGAGGGTTGTGAGACAGCCCGACAGGTTCGTTGGCGTGGGAGAGGCTTCAGACCTAGTCCCAGGTGTGCCTGAACCTGACCCAGTTAACTACAATGAGGCGCTTCGAGATAAAGATGCAGAATCTTGGCGTAAGGCAATGATATCCGAGATGGGGTCAATGGACCACAATCAAGTCTGGGAGCTTGTGGACCTGCCTGATGGGTTTAAGCCCATTGGATGCAAGTGGGTCTACAAACGTAAGAGAGGACCTGACGGGAAGGTGGAAACCTTCAAAGCTAGGCTGGTGGCGAAGGGGTATACTCAGAAAGAGGGAATCGATTATGAGGAAACTTTCTCCCCGGTAGCCATGCTTAAGTCGATTCGGATTCTCTTGGCCATAGCTGCTCATATGGAGTATGAGATTTGGCAGATGGATGTCAAGATAGCTTTCCTGAACGGAAGTCTTGAGGAAACCATCTTTATGCAGCAACCAGAGGGATTCATTGAAAAAGGCCAAGAGCATAAGGTTTGCAGGCTTAAGAGGTCTATTTATGGACTTAAGCAGGCATCCAGATCTTGGAACATCCGGTTTGATGAGGTAATCCAGTCCTTTGGATTTACTCAGTGTCCGGATGAGCAATGTGTATATCGCAGACGTGATGGAAACTCAGTGGTGTTTCTTGTGCTTTACGTAGATGACATTCTATTGATTGGCAACAACAAGAAAGTGTTATCAGACGTAAAGGCATGGCTGTCCAAGCAATTTGATATGAAGGACTTAGGAGAAGCGGGACATATCCTTGGGATCAAGACTATTCGAGATTGTAGGAAACGTTCGCTAACGCTCTCCCAAGCTTCATACATAGACACGATTCTGGCCCGTTTTAACATGCAGAACTCCAAGAAAGGTTTTCTACTTTTCAGGCACGGAGTGTTTCTATCTAAGGAGCAGTCTCCTAAGACTTTTGAGGAGATAGAGACCATGAGGACAGTTCCATATGCTTCGGCAGTAGGAAGTCTCATGTATGCCATGTTGTGTATGAGGCCTAATATCTGTTATGCCATTGGCATAGTAAGCAGATATCAGAGTAACCCCGGGAAAGCTCATTGGGAGGCAGTAAAATGCATTCTCAAGTATTTGCACAGAATGAGGGACCAAGTTCTGGTCTATCAGGCGCCTGAGCTGGTACCCCAAGGTTATACAGATTCAGATTTCCAAGGCGTCAAGGACAAGAGCAAGTCTACCTCAGGGTATGTGTTTACTCTAGGAGGTGGAGCCATAGTTTGGCGGAGTGTCAAGCAGAAATGCGTGGCGGACTCTACCATAGAGGCTGAGTATGTTGCCGCATCAGAGGCAGCGAAAGAAGCAGTATGGCTCAAGAACTTCCTAGTGGACTTAGATGTGATTCCTGGTTTGCCGAAGTCTATCACGGTTTATTGTGATAACAATGGTGCAGTAGCCAACTCGAAGGAACCACGAGCCCACAAGGCGAGTAAACTTATATAGCGCAAGTACCACCTGATACGAGACATCGTAAAGAGGGTAGACGTGGTCATGGCTAAGATAGCATCAGAGGATAACCTTGCAGATCCGTTCATGAAAACATTGACTTCTAAAGTCTTTGAGGCTCACGTGAAGGGCATGGGGATCAGATGCTTAAGAGAGCGTTGATAGTTTTTCTAGATAGATAGCAGCAGATTATATAGGATTGTATGTAGTTGTATACATAAAGCACAGCTTAAGTATTAGTGGGAGATTGTTGGAGTAGAATACATAAGCTATGCTTGTATTATACAGTTTCCCAATTTAATATATCGATTTGTGTTTCAGTCATATCTTGTTGTGCATTAATCGTCCATTTATATTATGTAAGTAGATGATGAGGTGTCTGGTGCGACACAGTAGATCTCATCATTGGTTGAAAGACATAATATATAAATGAGGTTCGTAACCGAGACAGTTTTGGACAAACTGTCGGTCTAGGTTATTATGTGATTCAGATAATTAGTTTGTCTAAACTAATTGAATCATATAGATATGCCCGGGGCATATTAAACTTGACTCTTAGGAATGATTTGTCTTGTACTGATTTAATAGACAAATCGATCCTTGTATTCTATCTCTAAATCCCTAGACTCGAGTGGGCATGAGGATTAGACATAGTGTACTTTGATCTGCCAATGGGTGAGGTCAAATGTGGCCAATAGTCTCGGTGGGTTGGGTGCGCGTGTTTAGTTACTTGCTGTGCTACTGCTTGTCGAAAGGAAACCATGTACCGGTGCGTCCGGGGTGATGGTGCTCCCGAGATGAACTCAAAATGTTATTATACTAAACCCGGCCGGTGGACTTATGTCCGGTATAGTAAAAAGGTCGAGTGGTACTAGTCTCGGAATTAAAGAAGTTAATTAATTAATTTATCAGTAAATTAATTTTTATTAACGAGCACTATATCTTTGATATGGGGAGATTTAAATGAAAATAATTTAATTAAGTTGTTCCGTAAGCAATTCTGGTGTAGGATGGTAGTGCCAAAATTAATCCGTTAGTGGTACGATTAATTTTGTAATGGGTTAATTGAATAGGTAGATTTAATTAATTCCTAAGGGTTAATTAAGTAATTAACAAAGTGAAATTATTTAATGAATTAATTAAGTCTTAAGTTTCAATTGGAATTAGGAAATCCTAGAGATTAGGAATCCAGTAGGATTTGGTTATCCTATCAGATTGGTTGCATAATTGGATTTGGAAATTAATTCATTACCTAAACTCATTAGGAAGACCAATCCTAAACCAACTTGGAGTCTCTCTTGTAACTCTATAAATAGACAAGGGATCAGTCATTCAAGAAATACAATTCAACAATTAATCCACAGGATTTCTAGAGAGATAAAATTCTAGAGAGAGAAAATAATTTTCTCTCTCCTAGTTGAATTTTAAGGCAATAGGGGGCGGCTGATTTTTGGACATAAGGTGGCCGAAAATTCTGCCTTATTTTGCTAGCCCCGCATGTTGTTTTCTCTCTCTCCGGGCAGTGCGTTTGCAGTACGTGCTAGGTGCGGAGGTGCTGAATTTTTTCAGCAGGTGGATTGTGGTGAGTTGCTGATCAATTGACTTCTAGATTGTTGCCCACACAACAAGAGGTCATAGTCTTTGAGGCATACAAGAGAATCACCAGGTGCACGCTTCAAAGGTATTTTTCTAAGATTCCGCTTTAATAGAAATTTTTGTTGCGTGGTAAATCGAGCAAGTGCAAACCCAGATCCTACCAAAAACTTTCAGAAACAAAGGGCAGATAAGTTTCTTATTAAAAAGTATTTTGAATTTAAATTTCTTGATAAATCTTCTCTTATGGATCAAATTCACAATCTCCAAGTCATTGGTTCAAAACTAAAAGATATTGGTGTTGAAATCTCAGAATCCTTACAAGTTGGGGCGATTATTGCCAAATTGCCTCAAACTTGGAATAGTTATCTAAAGAAAATGTTGCATACTTTTGAGATTCTGACTGTGTCTAATGTATTGAAACATTTTAGAATTGAAGAAGGGGCAAAACTTCTTCAAAAATTAGAAATTAGAGAGGATTCAAAAGTGAATTTTGTGGCTGAAAAGAAGCCTAATAACAATAAGAGAGAAACTTGAAAATTCCGATGACAAGAAAAGTAACAGAAAGTGTTACAATTGTGGTAAAAAGGGCCATTATATGAATGATTGCAGCCTAAAAAAAAGAAAAAGGGAAATAACATCCCAAGTGCAAATCTTGTTGAAAATAGTGCACCAATTGTGGCTGTTGTCTCACTTGGAACCATGGCCGAGTTAAACATGGCTACACCTATTCCTTCTAAGGATTGGTGGTATGATTCTGGGGCTGGTGTTCATGTGTGCAATGACAGAGATCAATTTAAGAGCTATGTTTTTCTTGAAGGACATGAAGTTGTGATGGTAAATGGTGCAAGGGCTCAAGTTCAAGGAACAGGAGAAGTGCATTTGCAATTCACCTCAGGAAAGAAATTAGTTCTTACTTCATGTATCTAGCATTGTCAAGAACCTTGTTTCTGTCGACATCCTTAATAAGAAAAGATTAAAGGTAACCCTAGAATCAGACAATGCAATATTGTTAAAGAATGAGGTGTTTATAGGAAATGGTTATTCTTGTAATGGAATGTTCAAGTTAAGTATCAATAATATGAATGATGTTTCTATTTATTCAATTGAATCTTCTTATTTTCTTTGGCATAGTAGATTAGGGCATGTGAATCATAAAGTGATTTCTTTTATGTCAAAAAATAGCATAATTAGTCTAAGTGACTAGAAAAATAAGAAATGTGAAACTTGTGTGCAATCCAAAATAACAAAATTACCTTTTCCTAGAGTTGAAAGAAACAAATCATTGCTTGAATTGGTGCATTCAGAAGTATGTGAACTTAATGGATTTTTAACAAGAGGAGGTAACAAATACTTTGTAACTTTCATAGATGATTGCTCAAGATTTGTGCAAGTTTATCTAATGAAGACAAAAGATGAAGTATTTGGTATGTTAAATCTTACAAGTTTCTTGTTCAAAATCAATTAAATAAGAAAATTAAGATTTTAAGAAGTGATACATGAGGTGAATATTTCTCCAATCAATTCTCAAAATTTGGTGAAAAAAATGGCATTATACACCAAACCAGTGCGCCTTATACACCTTAACAAAATGGTTTGGCTGAAAGAAAAAAATATAACTCTTTGTGACATGATAAATACTATGTTAGTGAGTTCAGGATTACCAAATAATTTGTAGGGTGAAGCTTTACTGGTTACGTGTCATTTACATAATCAAATTCGATCCCTAAAGACTAAAGTGTCACCATATGAGTTATGGAAGGGGAAAAAAACCAAACCTGAATTATGTTAAGATTTGGGGGTCTGTGGCCTATTATAGAGTCCCAGATATTAAAAGAACAAAGTTGGGACCTAAAGCACTCAAAAGTGTTTTTGTGGGTTATGCTGAAAATTCTAAAGCCTACAGGCTACTAGATGTTGATTCTAATGTAATAGTAGAGTCAAGAGAAGTGCAGTTCTTTGAGAATTTGTTTCTTAAAGAGTCTAAAGATAGTAATGGTCTTTCTTATGTGCCTTGTTCATCTCAAAATGTGGCTGATAATTCTTCTGGTAAGTTAAAAAAAAAAAATTAGTTCTCCTATTGAACCAATGAGAATTAAAAGGCTAATAAATGAAAAACAATTGCCTTCAGATTTTGTATCTTCGCAGGCAATTGTTTTCTTAGTTGAAGGAAATATGGACTCTCTACTTAGCAAAACTCCAATTGTGCTTAGTATAGAGAAAGATCAAAAAACCTTTAAAGAGGCTATGAATTCCAAAGATGTTGCGTTTTGGAAAGAGGCGGTCAATGATGAAATGGATTCAATATTATCTAATAATACTTGGGTTCTAGTTGAACTACCTCAAGGTTCTAAGCCAATTGGTTTTAAATGGGTATTTCGAAAGAAATACGCCACAGATGGAACAATACTTACTTATAAGGCAATACTGGTTGCAAAAGGCTTTAAGCAAAAAGAAGGAATTGACTACTTTGATAACTATATACCTATGGCAAGAATTGCTTCAAGTAGAGTAATTCTAGCCATGGAATCTATTTATAATTTGCCAGTACATCAAATAGATGTTAAGACGGCATACTTAAATGGTGATTTGGATGAAGAGGAATACATGGATCAACGAGAAGGCTTTGTGTTATCAGGTCATGAGAACAAAGTGTGTAAATTAGTTAAGTCATTATATGGACTTAAACAAGCCCCTAAGCAATGACATGAGATATTTGAAGGTGTTTTACTTTCACATGGCTTTAGATAAAATCATACTGATAAATGCATATATATTAAAAGATGTGATGAGTATATAGTGATCATTTGCTTGTACGTTGATGATATGCTCATTGTAAGTACCACAATGAAAGGTGTGATTGAAACTAAAAATTATCTTTCTTCTAAGTTCCAAATGAAGGATCTCGGTGAAGTAGATATTATTTTAGGAATTAAGGTAAATAAGCATAGGGATGATTTTCTACTCTCATAATCACATTATGTGAATAAGATACTAGAAAAGTATCAACACTTGAAACTGAAACAAGCTTCTTCTTCTCTTGATCGTAGCATAAACCTTAGTACAAATAAAGGTAATCCAATTGCACAACTAGAATTTGCAAATGTGATTGAAGGTCTCATGTATGCGATGAGTTGTACAAGACCAGATATTTCTTATACAGTGTGTTATATTGCAAGATTTACCAAATGTCCAGGTGTAGAACATTGAAAAGCTATTACTAGAGTCTTGGGATATCTTAAGAAAACCAATAATTTGGGACTCTACTATAGTCGATTTCTTAGCGTTCTTGAAGGTTATTGTGATGCTATCTGGGAACAGTGAGAAAAAATCTACCAGTGGTTGGTTGTTCTTACTTGGTGGTGGTCCTGTTTCTTGGGCATCAAAGAAACAAACTATTATAACTTATTCCACTATGGAATCCGAGTTTGTAGCATTATCATCAGCTTGTAAGGAGACAGAATGGCTTAGAGATCTTTTACTGGATGTAGAAATTTGGCCAAAGTCTATGCCACCAATAACCTTACATTGTGATAGTGAATCGACGATGTCTAGAGCATTGAACAAAGTGTACATTGGTAACTCTAAACATATAAGTATAAGACATGAATATGTTAGAGAAATGTTAAACAATGATGTTGTCTCAATTGTGTTTGTTAGAACACACAAAAATTTAGCGAATCCATTCACTAAACCTCTTGCGAGAGAGTTGGTGGTTTCAACAACATCTAGAATGGAGTTAAAACCTTTTATCTAAAATTTCTAGCAATGGAAGCCCAACCTTATTCTATTAGAAAACTAGATTGAAAGGTTTAAAGGGTAACAACAAGTTGTTTATTAATTGTGAGCACCAAGATATTGTGCAAACCATTCAAAGGTTTGGTGCATCATGTTACTCTTAAGTGAGCAGGATGAAAGTAATTTCTTAATAAAATTATTTATGAATACTTAATTATGATCAAGTAATAAGTTGAAATAACTTTCACCTATATGGTCATAAAAGTGGTGTCGCTTTTAGCAAGAGTTTGGTTACCTCTTGTAAATGATGAAGAATCTAGGATGAGTGCATGGCCGGTAATAGTGCTAAATGATAATGTGGATGACAAGGAATGTATGAGTGTTTATACCTGCAACATTAAGTCTATACTAGTTTAAATTTTTAGTTTAAGCAACGAGTCACCAAAAAATTTAGCTAGATGGTGACTAAGTTTCACTAAGAGGTGGTTTAAGGCGAAAGTTACCACATTTAATGCATAATTCTCATGTTTGTATGATAGTTTTACTTTACAAACCAAATAAGGGAATGTTGGAATTTTAGTTTGTATAATAAAAATCAGATAAGTATCTCTTTGTGTAAAGTTGTGACTTTTGGCTTCATGCTTTTCTAAAGAGTTACGAGTTGTAACTTTTGATTCTCAATGGTTATCAATGGTTGCAAATTTTTGCCTATAAATAGAAAGTGCAGTGCATAATTTGTAGACACATAAAAAACATTCATATTCCTAGAGAACATTCAATTAGTTGCAATTGCATGTTTTTGTGTTCTTAGTATCCTAGAGGCAAATTGCCAATTAAACTCTGTGTTGCAATCTAGTGGGGGCAAATATTGTTTTAAGGAAAGTGTTTACACTCATAGAACACTTCTTATCTTCATATCCATTTGTGTTGATTCTTTACTACTATATATATTCTCAGGCAATTCGTGTCGTGTTTGGGTTGGTAGGTTGGCGGGTTGAAAACCCCCAACCCTAACTCCACTCATTTAATTAAATGTGTTGATAACTCCAACCTTAACCCGACCTGCCTATAAACAAGTCAACCTAAACCCAACCGCCGTGTAACTCGTTTAATTAAAAAGGTCAACTGCTAACCTACCAACACATCCATCCGCCAACCCAATTAAATTTAAAATCTATTAAAACATATATTTTTTTCAACAAAATCCATCATTTTTCTATATAACATGCATTTAAAATTATTTTTAGATCAATTATAATCAAAATGACAAAATACACTTTTACCTATAGCATAATTTAAAATTTGAATCTAATAAATTCAAATCCATCCATTTAAGTTGAGTAAACTCTAATTTTGGTTCATTACATATAGGGAAAATATTTTTTTTCGTCCATTACAAAAAATATAATATATATTTTTTTATCAATTACATTATATATTTAGACTATTTTGATATAAAACTCATTTTTCTTTGTCTCATCAGAGGCAATTTCGTTTTAAATATTTTTCCTTTAAACTCTCAAAATTATAAAATAATAAAAAATAATCACTCACCCTCCCGCCGCCGATCTCCCTCCTCACCACCCCGATCTCCCTCGCCGCGACCCCCACTCTCTCCCGCCGCCGCCAATCTCCCTCCCTACACCCCGCCTCTCCCGCCACCGCCGATCTTCAAGAATTGTTGTAGTTGAAGTGGAGGCTCCTCCATCAATGCCATCAGTAGTGCTTCTACTGAGGACATGAGAGCCGAGATAATGCAGTTGTGCTCTTCTTCGACTAAATTTGTTGAATATTGAGAGAATTCCGCCATTATAGTCAAGCCAAGCGCGTAACTTGTGAATTGAAATGTTTAAGGAAGACTCGTGTTGCTTAATTTGAAATAATTTGTTGCAATTACATTAAATATATATATATATATATTTATATATATATATTCTACTTTTGGTAGAACCCGAAGAAGAAGGTTCGAAAGTAATAAGGACGTTGCTTCCAAAGTGCTAGACTCCCGCCGCAAATCTGAATCTACTTCAGAAGTAAAGGCGCGGTCTGGACGAGAGTATTTCGTGTGTTTGTGTCTGCAATTGTGAGGCGCCAAAACAAAAATATCTAGCACAAACTGTTACTCCTGCACATGAGTTGAGGGAGAGGGTGGGGGTGGCGGCGAGGGAGATCGAGGGTGGTGGGGTAGGGAAATCTACAGCGGCGGGAGGGTGGGTGATTTTTTAATTATTTTATAATTTGGAGAGGGAGGGAGGGAGGGAGGGAGTGCTTAATAAATTCAACATTTCAAACAATCACTTGTAGAGAAACAATAATGGGTTAAAGTTGACAATAAATACATCCCACAGGGTGTGAGTCCAGTTGCTTCCACTCTATCTAAAGAAGCATATTGTGAGCTTGAATAGATTTGTACAAAGCCCCTAATAGCTCTAACAACCAACATTGCATAATCATACTCTTCAAACTTTGGTGGATGCCTTCTCCAACTAGACTTTCCTTCATCAATAATACCAAGCATCTCAGCTTTAAAGTGAATCTTATGAATTGCCATAGTCACAACTCCTAGAACTCATGTTCATGTACAGAATGGTGAAGTGTGGCAGAGCTGAAAAAAGGATAATACAGCACCACCAAGGGCGATCGCCTCTTTCGGATCCATCTATTCAACCAAGCACAAACTATTTCCACTGAGTTGAACTTTATGCAACTGTTAGCATTCCCTTCCTTTGTTGATAACAAGATTGGTTAACTGATGAGCTCTTTTCTAACCACTTCAAAATGCTGGAGAGGAACTTCTTCCAGATTAAATTCATCCATGTCTAGATAATTCTGAATTTGAGGTGATTCGGATGATGAAGCTGTCGCGGAATGCAAGTAGAGAGTCCTCAATAGATGGAAGAAGAATAAAGTTTTAAGCAAATTTAAATTTTGAATAGGAGAACTTGGGACTCACACTCTTCCAAGTCATTAGTTTTGTGGAGAAGGAAAGTTCCTGAAAAGATGGTGACAAAACCACAAAGCTCTGTCACTATTTGAGTTGCATTCTGCCCATCCCAATCCTGTTTTATGAGTTGCAAACAATGAAGGAATTTCAGCAGATAATTAAAGAATTAATGTTTCATTAGCATTCATCCAAAATCATTTAACAGAAAAACATATCAACAACTTTTGTGACTAGAACCAGTTGGGCTAGGGGAATACAGTTCCATAAACAAAGAGAAGCCATGAATGCAATATAGATGCTACCACCAATTAACATAGCCTCAAGAAAAACTATATGTTGATAAGAGAGAGACTGGCCCTGAATTTCTGATTGCATCAATTCAAGAAAAAGAAGAAGTATCCCAGAGTAACCCGACAAATAACACGATGAGAAGTTAGAAAGGTGATCAGAAACTATTATTACAAAAATGAACCAAAATCAAACTGTAGAAGTTGTCAACCAAGAAAGTAAAAAAGATACAATGGAAGGATGAATTAGAATGTACAGCTTCATTTTGAGGACTAATTTACCAGCAGTCAGACATTTGCCTAAGTTACCAGGGCTAACATTGAAACGAGCATTAACTTGTCCGCCAGGATGGCATAACCATGATTTGTTTACATAGTGAGCAATTATACACATCAAAATTTTCTATCTAAAAGCTAACTTGCACTGTAGCAGTGGGGCTTAAAAAGCACCAATAGTAATAGATCAGAACATAGCAGATTAAGGATTCCTCTTCTAATTGTGGATTTAAGTACAAGGACATATATGGCATCTCAAATCATATGTTGGAATCTAAAGAGGCCCATTTCCACTGAAGTTTTTTAGCTTAGCCAGATTACTGTTAGACCAATCATCCGAAAACATTATAGAAAGTTGTTCATAGTTTTTACAGCTACATATAGAGCTAAGATGAGGTACATGTTACTATGAACATCTAAATTGATCGGTCTATATCTCTAAATATGGAATCTCTAGAAATTAAAGCTCAAGAAGTAAAAGGTGCTGCAACAGGTACAAATTATTCTCTCTTAATACAGCAACTTCTTTCTTTTTTTGACAAGAAATGAATTCCTGTACAAAAGAATTCAACAAGACCATACTTGTGTCAAAATAGTTGAAATTTACCTTAAACATGATAACACTGGCAATGATGGTCAAAGATGTAAACATAACGTAGTATATTGGGGACACAACTGCTGTATTGAATGTATCAAGAGCCTGCAGTAAAGACAAAGCATTAACCAGAAGGTTTCTGTTTTGATCAGAAAAGTAATAAAGTGATAAAGATCAAAGTATAACTTTCATGCAGTTTCAAATTCTACATTGTTGCACAGAGTTCAATGTGGAACGTTTCCTAGGTCCTATAAGTAACCTAAACTGACATTTTGTCAAATTTACTGACTATTTCCACTTATATGCATAAGAAGGTAAATTAGACCAAAGTTGAAGTAAGAAAAGCATTTTTTCAGGGTGCCTGCCAAGAATTACTTACATAATTGGTTTGATAGTTGTACCCAAGAATGCAACGGAAACATTCTTCATCAATTCCCTCATCCATTAGCAACCCACATACCAAATGCCAGTGACAGAAAAGCATATTATACTCTTAAAAGTAGTTCTGCCCGTTGTCAATTTTACATGCCACAACTTTTGGAAGTCATATGGCCATCTTTGTCAGATAGAGATGAGCAATTATCTTGTTGTCGGAAATGGACACTAGACCAATGTTTTAACTTTTCAATACTACAGACCCTGGTTTACATAATACTACATACCAGTGATTCCCTCATAATCATGCAAAGAGAATCTTTAAGAGTTTGTTGCAAGAGGATCACACTGGACATTGTATTAACTACAGATAAATAAATACACAGATATAATTACACAAATAAAGCCTTATGATCATCCCATGGAAATGATCCAAAAATAAATACAAGAGAATTGAACTGAACAGCTGAAAATTGATGGTGGTAGACACACAAACAAGTACATTACTAACCAAGGAGAAACTCAACAAAGAAATGTCAGGCATACCTTGTTCAAGTAGTTCAATTGAGTAAGAACACAAGTAACAACAATTACTGCAAAAGCCCATGTCTGAGGATAGCACAGCTGATTTGTTCCTGAAAATGTCAGTTTGATGGCTATTCCAAGTGCTCTGACACTCATCACCTACCAGAGTATCTTTCATCATTCAGACAGGAGATAAGATGTGAAAAAAAGAAGCCAACAACATCTATAAGAAAATATGAAAAGCGGAAAGAATTTAATAAATGAACACAGAGGTATGCCAGATAAACAGTAGTAGACTACTTACTCCTACAGAACCAATAAGCGAACAAACTCCAATATAAGCAATTATATGAGTTTGCTCATATTTTGGGATGTAGTGAGTTATGATTATGAAAACAACTGCAACTACCAAACTTGCATAGAAGATAAAGCCTGTCAAAGAGATGATAAAACATTTATCAACACAAATTATAAAAACTCTTAACTAGTCATTTCAATATGCTATGGTCCACGTATTAACGGAAAATGCATGTTCACAAAACTCATTCATACCTGGTTCTGTAGCAAGATTCCAAAGTTCCATCACAGAGTTGATTTCCCGTTCTTGGGGAGCATGTAAAACAATTGTTGTTGAACCAACAATGCACAAAACACAACCAAGTATCCCGAAAACATGCAGTCTCTCGTGTAACACAAGATGAGCCAATACAGCGCTGCAGGATAATTTCATAAATAGTTGGAAACAGATTAACCTAAAACTGGTTGTATCTGACTCTTACCTAATAATGATACTGAGGGCGCCAAGTGGAGTCACCAGAATGGCTGGGGCAAATGCATAAGCTGCAAAATTAGCAATTTCTCCAACAACCACTGTTACAAAGGGGAGGGGCATTTGTCAATGCCAATTGACTGATGCTTGTTACTGAAGAACACATACTGACATGATGGTAGTGGTGTCAATCACACACAGAGAGTTAGCTTTAAAAAAGACTTCTAAAACATTCTGATTTTCACCTCATTCTTCAAGTACTAAATCGTCACCACAAAGATGGGAACAACTTCCAAAAATTCTGGCTATGTTCAAAATATCTGCAGATAAGAGACTAAAACAAGTTTCTAAATAATCCCTCAGCCACATCAGGATGGTGATCCGGATGATAAGAATTAGTCTTAAAACTATAGTTTGACTTTATGTGATGCAAGATTGTTATAATCAGGAGAAAGCCAATTAAAAATTTTCCAGGAAAGTTCTCTTCAGATTATCTGCCTGCGGAATGCTGTTTGTTTACCATCATTTTATTTTCATGGAATGCAATTAAATTCAGGGCACAAGCAAACCATAATTTTTGGGATAATTCTGTGTCTCAGATATCCATAAGCTGCGAGAAACCCCTACCATCTAAAAAGAAGGCTCTCTTCAGAAACCAAAAAAAAAATGAAAATCATATTTTTTTCAAGAAAAAATATATATATCTTGGAAACCATTGAAATCCAAATGTTGAAATCTCAAAATCACTTTTATCCTAAGTTCCTAATGAACCAAATTATTTGTTCAAAGGTAGGACTTTCCTTGAGTTGAGTGAGACTGAGAGTCAGGGTGCAAGTGTGCAGTTTTGGGTTCCCAGAATAACTTAATAGCAAGGCATCAAGATTGTGTTTAGAAATACTTGCTTGTCTTTCAATTTTTACTCAGTTCCTACTTTGAGTCCTACGAAGTTTTGTTCCATCTGACTATGTTTCATATTGCTGCCTCCTCCTTTTGAAATTTATTTTCCTATTGTCTATCCTGCCTATCAAATAACAATACTACTTTCCTCGAGCAAATTTCATGGGCAGGCCCCATTCAGAAAGTAAACTTTGCAGAATTCACTTTCAAAAGTTGAACACGGTATCGAGCAGAAGCCAACTCATAGATGACCCCTAAACATTAAACAAACTTGATCCAGCCTTTCAGAAAGGATAACTATGATGTACCACAAACCTTTTTGCTGAATGTAGAGGACAGAAATTTAACCAAACATCTTTAGTAAGTTTTTAGGTAAAGGAATTAGTATGCATCTCAGTGTTGGATGGTTCTTGTCTCCATAAATCATTAGTCATTCTGTCCAACACCACCTAAATATGACGAAACAGAAACCCCTTCATCAGACATACTACTTGATATTGTTGATGCAGTTTCAATTTTCTGTATTACCATATTACCGACTGTAAGGTAATATATCCGAATTTTATCAGCAAGATTACAAAAGATCGAATAACCGGCACAAACTGACTATAGGAAAAAGGAAACAAATTTGAACAAGAATATAGCTGACTCATAAAGGTAATTCACTAGAGATGAAGAGTAATCTCACTTGATATCAAGCCAGCCCACCAAAGTGGTTCAAGTAGGTAAGTATAACCTCCAGCACCTGCCAATTGCATCAGCATCATAAGTAAGCGGAGTTAGCCATCAACAGAATGAAATTAATATATATATATATATGTATGTATATATATATATACATATGTCAGCTAAATTCACTGACATTATCCATAAAAGATTTTTACAGTGAAGTACATCGATCACATGATATTCATTTACATGAAGGATAAACATCAAGTCTAATTTGTGTAAATAGTTCCTGTTAGAAGAAACTTGGCAGGAAGGACAGATAGGCATAAATCACCAAAGCAAAAAATTCAACTAAATTCCATACCCGATAATTCTCAACGGGTTATCCTACCAATTTGATAAAATTAAACATTATATCTTTTGCTTACACTTGGTAGAAATACTGCAAGCTGACTCTTGCTTTTGACACATGTTTTTGGCTTAAACTAACTCAAACGCCTCCTGGTAAGATGCTTCAGATTAGCTGGTGACTCTCAAACAGTTCCCTTTTCAAACTTTGATTGCAACTAAGGAAAAGAGAAGCCAGGCAAGACGAAAGAGATTTTCAAATGTAAACCAAGTTGTGACGAAGCAAGCTGAAAAAGAGCCAAAATGAACAATGCTTATAGCATTTAGGGATAGAGGGGAGAGAAAATAGATTTTGAAAGGTTGCCAAAGCAAGCTGACAAGAAGCCAACTTGAACAATGGTCATTGAATTGGACCTTCAATCAATTGACTCTAACTCTTGCTATAGTCATTGTCCAGCAACTTATTTTCAACAGTGCGACATGGGACAGAACTCAGCAGGGGAATTAATGATATTTACTTCTCCTATGCTTACAAAGTATTTAAAGGCTCTTATTGACATGTGGCATATAAAGGTTTACCAAAGGTTTCACAATATCTACAATGATCTTGGTGAATACATCTAAGGAATTGTTAGGTGAGAATTCTGACACTAAATCTATCTTTTACATCATGTCAAGGGGATTAGTTGCCATCTCAATTATTGCGAAGACATGATTTTACAATCCTACACCTGGAACAACATGAAGTATCACATAAACCACTAGAGCTAATGGCTTCCACCCATATGGTCACAGTGCAGCGCATATGTTTTGACAAGTCAAAATTCTCTGCAGCCGAACAACTACTACATGCTCAAAAGAATTATTAGAGAACAGGTTTCCCAAATACTTAATCACCTAACTTTTGATGGTTTTGATGAAATATATTTTTTTTAAAAACCTCAAGTATTAGGACAACTTTCTGCATATTTGTAAATAATCCATCATGTTTGACGCAAAAACTGGAAAATGTTATGCCTAAATATGAATTTGATGGTCAAGTTCAGTTGTTAATTGATTATATATGGCTAAAATTAGTCCTCTAGACATCACAATCAGATGAGAGTTCCACAAAATCCAATTCAAAAAAATTCAATGAACTCCCTAAAATTGAATCCGGATGGAACCAGTTAGTCTGTAACAAAACCATCAGAAATCCAGAAACCTTAAAATCCATCTGAAAACAAACCAGTTAAGAGCATTCCAACCACCTTCAAATAAAAGAAGTGCAAAATATTACCAGCATCAGTCTTTGAGAAAATACAAAACTAATCAATTAGGGGCCACGTACTATAACAATCAATAAGCATGGTAGCAAACCAACCTCACTTGAACTAGGTCATTTACAAAATAAAAACCAAACAACAAAACATTCACCTGCTTTGAGACCCGAAGCTCCAGCCTTTTTCAGACCCTTTTTCTTGATAACAAAACTTGCACCTATAAATAGACTAGAAGACATAGCCAAGACTAAACCTTTCACATTATCAGAGGACATTCCCCGGTAAGTGTCATCCCAGCTTCTTGTGGGCTGCTCTGCAATCGCCATTTCGAACCACCCAACCAAATAGTGTACCTTCTTTTTATGCTGCTGCTTCAAGATTTACCCCAAAAGAGAAACTTCCCCTCTTCCATTCATAGAGTAGACTCTGTAGGAAGCTGCATTTTTTCTAATCTGGTATCACTTTGCGGGCCAAGTTCGCATTGAAGAAAGTTTTTCAAGCATTTGATACATGGTTCCTCCGAATATGCCTTCTAGGTCACCATTATTGCCAGTTTTCATAATTTTAATTTTCTCAGTTTAAAGTTTAAATTCCCAAAATGGACAAGAAAAAACCTTTTTTTTTTTTCTCCTTTCCACCGCAGTCACTCCAATTTAAGTGTTGGCAAAGTTTGGATTATTCATGAATCAGGAGCAGGAGCTGAATGATTAGATGAGAAAAGCAAGGTTAACCGCAAGTTAACCTTTTCCAATATGAAGGGTGGTGCTTTCAATCATAAACATACAGCAGGGTTGAGTGAAGTGTCAACTTCAATATTCCTAGTTCACAAGAGAGTTTGCGTCACAGACAATTCGGATATTCCATCTACCATGTGAGATCATATGATTTGGCCATATGAGTCGCCACTTAGTATATCCTATATCAGTGGTACATGTACATATTATTATATATAGTAATTTTTTATTTAACAACTATATACTTACTAAATATAGTAAGTTTCACTCACGCGCGCGCTCGCTTAGTCCACAACGTCTTCGCTGAGTTCACAACGTCTCAGAACAACTGCCGCAACGTCAAAAAAACAATTATCGCAACGTCTACATACAGGCATGTCCACAACGTCTCATAACACTAGCACCACGTCAAAAACAACTAGCACCACGTCCAGAAACGTCTACATCCATTCATGTGAATTTAAACTGATTTTTTTCACAAAAACAGCCCACCACCTCACAGAACAACTAGAACCACGTCCAGAAACGTCTACATCCATGCATGTAAATTTAAGCTAATTTTTTTCACAAAGACAGTCCACCACGTCTCAAAACACTAGCACCACGTCCAGAAATGTCTACATCCATGCATGTGAATTTAAGCTGATTTTTTTTCACAAAGACAGTCAACCACGTCTCATAACACTATCACCACGTCAAAAACAACTAGAACCACGTCCAGAAACGTCTACCACGTCTCGCTACGTCCAAAAAAACTAGCACCTTGTCCAAATACGTCCAGCTACATCTCGCAACGTCTAAAAATACAAAGCATCAACGTCCAGAACTGTCTACATCCGGGCATCTCCACAACGTCTTTGCTGAGTCAACAACGTCTCAGAACAACTGCCGCAACGTTCAAAAAACAACTGTCGCAACGTCTACATCCAAGCATGTCCACAACGTCTCCTAACACTGCCGCAACATCCCCGCTCATCCAAAAAATAACTGCCGCAACATCAAAAAAATATACATCCAGGCATGTGAATTTAAGCTGAAATTTTCACATAACACCTTCCACAACGTCTCAAAACAACTAGAACCACGTCAAAAATAACTTGCACCACGTCCAGAAACGTCTACATCAATTCATGTGAATTTAAACTGATTTTTTTCACAAAAACAACCCACCACCTCACAGAACAACTAGAACCACGTCCAGAAACGTCTACATCCATGCATGTGAATTTAAGCTGATTTTTTTCACAAAGACAGTCCACCACGTCTCATAACACTATCACCACGTCAAAAACAACTAGAACCACGTCCAGAAACGTCTACCACGTCTCGCTTCGTCCAAAAAAACTAGCACCACGTCCAGATACGTTCAGCTATGTCCCGCAACGTCCCGCAACATCCAAAAATACAAAACAGCAATGTCCTGTTACGTCCAGCTACGTCCAAACTACAAAGCAGCAACATCCCGTTATGTCCCGCAACGTCCAACAACATCCTGCAATGTCTAGTTATGTCTCATAACGCGTTTTACCAAGTCCAGCAGCAGAGAAGAATCAGAAGCAATCCATTTCACATGAAAGTGCCAATACCTCACAGAAACCATTTATATATCATATTTCGGAGTAACAGAGCATTATTTGAATAAGAAAACACGAATATAACATCATTAATACATTATCCAACATCAAATTACGAAAATAAGGTTCCGTAAATCCATCAAATACAGTTCATACTTTATGATGTGGTGATTTTTTAAGAAGAATAAGTTATTTTGATGAAGAAAAAGAGATTTTTGAAGAAGAGAGATTTTTGAGCAGGAAGAAGTGATTTTTTAAGAAAAAGTGATTTTTCCATTGTATTTGGTGTTGTTCGTCAGAAAATACAATCGTCGATCTCTGTTAAATTTGTGTTTAGATGAAAATTTTGATTAAATGCGGTTTCGAATTGAGTACGACGAAGAAGAATAACTTATTTTTGAAGAAGAAGTGATTTTTGAAAAAGAAGGAACTGAGTTTTTGGAGAAGAAGAAGAAGATAAGAGCGTGTATCTCACTCCCTTATAGTGAGAGTGGTGATGTATTATTCATGTACCTAGTGGTACATGATATAATTTGCAATGAGTCGCGGAGCCTGTTACAATAACTCTGGTTCCGACTCCCACCTCTCACTTTCAACTTGCAAAGCCAAATTATGTTTTTTTTTTAGGCTTAAATCCATTTTTTTAAGTAACGCCCCAAACTATATCCCTTTTAAATACGGGTGTCTAGCCAAACGTCGGCCATACTCACGTCAGAGCTCACTCCAAAAGGACAATTTAATTAAAACTGCAAACAAAACTTAAAATGCAGGACATGGTTAATAAAAATACAGCTTTATGTGTATAACAATTATGTAAGTTGCATACAACACTACTGGAACTACTGCAATTCAAGGTAACACCAAAGTTTTCAAACTTCTATACAAGCCTTAGAGTAGGCTATAACACTCCTAAATATCACAACACTAGTACAGTTCTACAATCTCTTGCCGCACAGACAGCTACTTCAGTTCTTCAGCTGGAAAAGTATAGTTTTAGGAAAAATAATGAGCTATATTGCCAGTGAGGTTCTCAGTTGGTTTTCAAAAGACATATTACATAATCAAACAAGCAATGATAAGAAGTCTCATGGCGAAAACATTCACTATAGCATGCAGTAATATAATAAGCAATCAAGCAAGTGCTACGGTAAGACAGTAGATCCATTTCAAAGGGGAAAAAGGTCACCCCTGAAGTATGCAGTAAAATGGTCATTCAACATTTATAAATCATTTAGTGTGAGAGGTCTTGCTCTGGGCTACCTGTTCCCAATGAGTAAGCCCAGCATCGCCCATTCAACAGTAAACAGTAACAGTGACAGCTCGAGTCTGCTCTTACCGCGACGACCTCGTTCAGCCACCCAAGCCCGTTGCTGGCCTGGAGAACTCAGGCTATTCACAGCAAGTTTGGGGTCCCTCAGCGCAATAGTACACAAACAAATAAAGGAATACCCGGGTATCCATTCTACAGTACCGCAAACAACATACAACATTCAATCGTCAATAACACACCTAAGCACAAGGATAACAAGTCATGGGGAGACTGCTCAATAGGAATGTATTGTTTATATACATACACAAGTACAGCTGTATAAACACAGTATATATATATAGTTTATAGCACAAAGATGCATTCAAAAGTAGCGAGAACACTACTAATCGTCAAGGTTTTGGATGGTTACCTTTTTCCAGCTGAGTTCCTACAACAAGGGAAAGTCAAGGTTAACAACTTTAAGACTTAGGTTCTCTTTCTTCTTACATGTCTATTCAACTAGCCTAGACAATTTACTTCTTTTAGTCTAAAGTAGGATGTAGGTTTCAAGTTATGTCTCTTGAGCAAAATAACATTCTTAGTTAAGGGATTTAAAGGAAAATAAGTCAAGAAGTAAACAAAAGAGAATGAGGAAACTTCTCAAAAGCACTATGATATTTCCAACAAGAGAGGGTTGAAAAACCAGACTTTTCTACAAAAGAAACTCAATAGGACCTAAACATAGAGGAGTAAGAAAGGAACATCCAAGTTTTCAAGGATGGCTTCAATTTTCAGAAAGCTGTTGCAAAATATAGCTCTGTTATTTGAAATTTTCTGGAAAATATAGAAAGCCAAAGTTACTTATATAAATTTATGAGTAAACCTTATTCAAAGAGGTTTAAATCGAGCTATAATTTGCTTAAATCGGGCAAAGAACGAAGAAGATATGAATTTCTGAAGTACAGCTATTACTTCAGATTTTTTGTGGAAAGAATAGCATGTTCAGCTCTGTTTCAGAGCTGATTTATGGGAGATTTACAAATCCAATTGAGGATTTTTAAAATTCTTAATAATTCCAGTAGGAATAGGTTCGAAACAAGCCAAAGTTTGGTCAAAACGGACATGGAACGAGGGAGATATGAAATTTCAAAGTTGTATGATAACTGCAGAATTTTTGCAGACATCATCAACGTCCAACAACGTCTAGCAATGTTTAGCAACGTTCAAACTATAAGTCATAACTCACCTAGGCACAATTATAGGATAGTAATGCCCTCAAGGCCTTGTGTTATGCATACTATCATTCAACAGTTCCAAACTTAAACAAGCTGTGTTTCTAAGAATCTTGAACACATTATAAAAATACCAATCTCATTCCAAACATATTTAAGTATTTACACTTTTAAACCAGTTCAAATCATCACATGCCATCCACACATGTTCAATCCAGCACCACAATTAATAAAACCAAGCTAAACCCACAAACCTTCCCGTACAGTTCAGGACACCACAAAATTATTCTAAAATCCAAAATTCAATCATGCAATGGCATCCAACAACGTATGGAGTTTTGCTAGAGTTAGAGAAGATTGTTGTTATCTTATCTAGATTAAGGGGGTAGAAGCATGATATCCTCTGCTTCTCCAGCTAATTCCCCCAAATTAATTGAGCCTTGGATTCTCCTTCAAATAAAATTCTTCCTCTGCCTTCCCCTTTCAACTAGTTATGGTAGAGAGGAGTTGAACTACAAGCTTGGTAAAGATAGAAACAAAGAAGAGAAGAAGCAAGAAGAAGATGTGATTCGGTTGAGGCAGATAAAAACAAAGGACAAAGATAAAGAAATTGGGAAAAGCAAAACTTCTAGGTTCTTCCCATTTTCCTTCATTTTTGTTTAAAGTAAACAACAGCTCTTATCAATAACTCTATTTACTCTCTCTGCCCTGGATTTTCCCAAATTCTAAATCTCACCCACTCAACATAACTCTTCTCTCAATTAAATCCCTGCAACTCCTAATTATGTTATATCTAGCTAGCAAAAGTTGTTGCATAAAGTCTTATTTTAACTATTAGAAGGTTACTTTCTATATTACCTCATTAGTTTGGAGCGGGATCTCACATCCTTCCCCCCTTAAGGAATTTCGTCCTCGAAATTCAGAACAAGTGAGGGTATTTACAACGCATTTCCTCCTCCGGTTCCAAAGTTGCTTCGTCTAGTCAGCTCCATGACGTCTCCACAGTACTTTAACTAATGGTATTTCCTTGGTGCGAAGGATTTTAGTTTGACGTTCCAGAATGTGTAGAGGCTGCTCCTCATACATGCATTTATCATCTAACTCCTAATTCTCCAGTTCTACAACATGATCTGGGCCAGGGTGGTACTTTTTCAATTGTGATACATGAAACACATCATGTATCTTATCCAAATGTAAGGGTAATTTTAGACGATATGCCACTGGACCTATTCGCTGAAGAATCTCAAACGGTCCAACATACCGTGGATTCAGTTTTCTTTTCTTCCCATGAAGAATGATCCCGGTATGAGGTGTCACTCTCAAGAACACTTGATCTCCAACTTCAAACTCTAAATCTTTGCGGCGATTGTCTGTATAACTTTTCTGTCGACTTTGCGTTGTTTGTAAGCGCTGTCGTATCAACTTCACTTTGCTGTAAGCTTCTTCAACCAATGGAACACACTGCTCAAGGACAATTTTTTCGTTCCCCAACTTCATTCTAATACAATGGAGACCTACATTTCCTTCCATATAAGGCCTCATATGGCACCATTCTAATAGAACTGTGGTAGCTGTTATTGTAGGCGAATTCAATCAGGGTCAAGTGGCTATCCCAATTTCCTCCAAAATCCAAAATATAAGCTTGAAACGTGTCTTCAAGTGTCTGAATAGTTCTTGCGTATGTTTGTGGGTGTGCAACTGTGCTAAAGTCCAGCCTGGTCCCTAAGGCCTGTTGCAACTGCTACCATAATCGGGAAGTGAATCCAAGATCTCGATCAGAAACAATAGATACAGGAACTCCATGTTACTGAACTACTATATTAATATACAGCCGAGTCAATTTCTCAAGAGAGTCCCATACATTTACGGGCAAGAAATGTGCTGATTTAGTTAGTTGATCCACTATTACCCATATTGCATCATGTTGTCTTTGTATCCGGGGTAAACCTGCTACAAAGTCCATGGTGATCAACTCCCATTTCCATTCTGGAACTTCCAAAGGTTGCAGCAATCCAGAAGGTCTTTGGTGTTCTGCTTTAACCTGTTGACAAACCATACAACTAGAAACGAATTGGGCAATGTCTCTCTTCATGCTGTCCCAACAATAATGCTACCTCAAATCTCGATACATTTTGGTACTACCGGGGTGAACTGTGTACTTAGAGCGATACGCTTCCTCCAAAATACTCATTTTTAATGATGAATCTTGGGGTATACACAGCCGGTTGTTATACCTTAGGATGTCATCATGTCCCAAAGAATAACCTGGTAGCTCACCTCGTTGAGCTTTCTCTCGTCACTGCTGTAATGTCAGGTCATTTCCTTGCATATCTTTAACTTGGGAAAACATAACTGGTTGAACTGTAATACCCGCAAAGAGTAACCCCTTGGATGTAACCTGGGGTTTCCATTCCTCTACGGCCGCTACTAGTTGGGTTTCTCGCACCATCAGGCTTGCTACTTGTGCCTTTCTACTCAACACATCAGTCACCACATTTGCTTTTCCTAGGTGGTAATTAAGACTGCAATCATAGTCTTGAAGATCTTCATTGTCTCACATTCAAATCCTTTTGATAGAAAAGATACTTAAGGTTCTTGTGGTCTGTGTAAACCTCAAATGTAACTTCATACAAGTAATGTCTCCACTTCTTGAGTGCGAACACAACTGCTGTCAACTCTAAGTCATGTGTTGGATAGTTTTGTTCATGAGTTTTTAATTTTAGAGAAGCATAAGCAACTACCTTGCCTCTCTGCATCAATACACATCCTAACCCTTCTTTGGACGCGTTGGTATAGGCTAAAAAGTCATCTTGGCAACAAGGAAGAGTAAGGGTTGGAGCTGTGGTAAGACATTTTTTCAGTTCTTGGAAAATATTTTCAACTTTGTCATTCCATTCAAACAGTACTCATTTCTGAGTAAGACGGGTTAATGGGGCAGCTGTTTTGGAAAAAGCTTGTATAAACCTACGGTAGTATCCAGCTAAACCCATGAAGCTACGAATTTCAGTCACACTTTCAGGTCATTTCCAATTCATGACTGCTTCCACTTTAGATGGATCCACATCAATACCTTCCTCAGAAATTATGTGACCCAAGAACACCACTTTTTGAAGCCAAAATTCACATTTACTAAACTTTGCGAACAGTTGATTATCCTGCAAGGTCTTTAGCACTATCCTTAAATGGTTGGCATGCTCATATTTTGTTTTAGAGTATACTAGGATGTGATCAATAAAGATTACTATAAGCTGGTCAAAAAAAGGTCGAAAAACTGTATGCATTAAATCCATAAAAACTGCAGGGGCGTTGGTTAGGCTAAAAGGCATCACACAAACTCATAGTGACCATATCTTGTATTAAAGGCTGTTTTAGAGACATCCTCACTTCTAATTCGGAGCTGATAATACCCTTGTCACAAGTCAAACTTAGAAAAGACTTTGGCTCCTTATAGTTGATCAAATAATTCCTCAATAAGTGGCAATGGGTACTTGTTTTTAATGGTGAGATTATTCAGCCCTTAGTAATCTATACACAATCTCAAAGATCCATATTTCTTTTTAACAAATAAAACAGGAGCTCCCCAAGGTGAAGTGTTGGGTTGAATAAAGCCTCTTAAAAGTAAGTATTGCAGCTGAAGTTTTAGTTCCTTTAGCTCAGCTGGGGCCATGCAATAAGGTGTTCTAGAAACAGGGAAAGACCCTGGTGACAACTCTATTGTAAACTCAACATCCCTTTTTGGTGGCAAGGATACTAATTATTCAGGAAAAATATCAAGAAGTTCTTTTACAAATGGCACATCCCCAACTCCATATTTCTCAACAGGGGAATTAATTAATTAAGCCACATATCCCCGAGCCCCTTTTTGTAATAGTTTTCTAGCATGAAGTCCAAAAATGAGACCCAATAAAACTGACCCCCCCTTTAATTTTTATTTCAACTACAGGCTTTCTAGGCACACATAATTTCACTGTCTTAGCACGATAATCAAGCTGGGTATGATACTTAGTTAACCAATCCATCCCAAGTATTACTTCAAAACACCAAAAAGGTAACTGAACCAAATATATAGGAAATCCTCTACCCTCAATTTCTATTTCACAATTAATATATACTACATCAGACACAAGTGCTTTATCATTGGTAGGGGTGCTAACCTATAGTATATAAGGTAGATTTTTAACTTTAAATTCAATGTCATGCATAAATTGTGAGGTAACAAAAGAATGAGATAATCCAGGATCAATTAGCCCTTTAGCAAGGCGACTGAACACTGGGAATGTACCTGCAATAACCTCTATTGATGGCTCCACCTCTTGTTCTTCCACTGCATAGATTATGGCAGGCACTTTAGGTTTGTTCCCCCTTCCAGTGGACTCTTTTGAAGAAGACTGACCCACCAATGAGGGTACTGGTGTTTGATTTGAAGGGCACTCTTGAACCTGATGTTCGCTACTTCCACAAGCCAAGCACTTTCGTTGTTTCCTCCAGCAATCCTTTTCCAAATGATTGGTCTTCTTGCAAAAATTACACATTATTGGAGAAGATGACCCTGCTGTTCCAATGGTGCCTATTGTTTTTCCTTGTACCAAAGGTGATTTTCTATCCCTTGATTCAAACCTCCTGTTGGGACTGAAAGTATTTCCTCTTGGCCTTGACCATTTCCTCGGGTTGGCTAGCGCGGTTACCTCTTTTTGCCTAAGCAATGATCCAAACCTTGTTGACGCTAGAGCGTTACGCACCTGTACTGTTAATCCCTGATAAAAGCGGTGTCAACGATTCTCATATGTATCAACCATATAAAGCGCAAAATTGGACAGCCTGGCGAAAGTAGCTTCATAATCTGTCACTGTCATATTTCTTTCTTCAGATTAATAAATTCAGATTCTCGGCGTTCCCTTACCCTGATTGGGATGAACTTATCACGAAACTCTTCAGTGAAATTATTCCAGGTTCGTGGGGTGGCTGACAGCTACCATTTACGAATAATAACGTTCCACCATGCCCATGCCGGCCCATCAAATAGAAATGTAGCAAACGATATTTGGCATTCATCGTCATAATCAAGAGCACCAAATATGTTCTGTATTGTCTCAAACCACTGCTCTGCTTCCTGGTCAATTGGTCCACCATTAAACCTAGGCGGATGGAATTTCAAAAACCTTTCTAGCGATACATCTTTGCCTGGTTCAGGACGGGCAGTTGCACCACATATCCCCATAATCAAGCAGAGGTGTTAATCGTGCTTGCACTCGCTCTACTAGTTCAACCACATTCGACAAAGAAGTGGCTATCTGTGGGAGAAATTTTTCTGGGGCTACTGCATGGCTGGATTCAGCCTCAGGATCCTTCGTACCAGTTCTAGGATTTCCAGGTCCTTCCATAAAATCAGGGCCTGCAGATAAATCAAACGTCAAGTAACGCATATCCTCAGAAGGAAGTTAAACTTCTAACCACTAAAGGATCACTAACAATAAACAACAACATAGCCATAGTTCAGTGTTTTTTTTTCCTAACCTGGCTTTGATACCACTCTGTAATGCCCCAAACTAGACCCCTTTCAAATACAGGTGTCTAGACTGATGTTGGCTTGACTCACGTCAGGGCTCACACCAAAAGGACAATTTAATTAAAACTGCACACAAAACTTAAACTACAACACATGGTTAATAAAAATACAGCCTTATATGTATAACAACTATATAAGTTGCATACAACACTACTGGAACTACTGCAATTCAAGGTAACACCAAAGTTTTCAAACTTCTATACAAGCCTTAGAGTAGGCTATAACACTCCTAAATATCACAACACTAGTACAGTTTCTACAATCTCTTGCCGCACAGACAGCTACTTCAATTATTCAGCTGGAAAAGTATAGTTTTAGGAAAAATAATGAGCTATATTACCGTGAGGTTCTCAATTAGTTTTCAAAAGAAATATTACATAATCAAACCAGTAATGATAAGAAGTCTCATGGCAAAAACATTCACTATATCATGCAGTAATATAATGAGCAATCAAGGAAGTGCCACGGTAAGACAGTAGATCCATTTTAAATGGGGAAAAGGTCACCCCTGAAGTATGCAGTAAAATGGTCATTCAACATTTATAAATCATTTAGTGTGAGAGGTCTTACTCTGGGCTACCTATTCCCCAGGAATAAACCCTCACCACTTACTGTACCAGTCTGTGTGGTATCCCACACAATCGTCAGCCTCGCCCCTTCAACAGTAGACAGTAACAGTGAAAGCTCGAGTCTACCCTTACCACGATGACCTCATTCAGCCACCCAAACCTGTTGCTGGCCTGGAGAACTCACCCTATTCGCAGCAAGTTTGGGGTCCCTCAGCGTAACAGTACACAACCAAATAAAGGAATACCCGGGTATCCATTCTACACTACCGCAAACAACATACAACATTTAATCGTCGATGACACACCCAAACACCAGGATAACAAGCCATGGGGAGACTACTCAATAGGAATGTATGGTTTATATACATACATAAGTACAGCTGCATATACACAGTATATATATAGTTTATAGCACAAAGATGCATTCAAAAGTAGCAAGAACACTCACCAATCTTCAAGGTTTTGGATGGTCACCTTTTTCCAGCTGAGTTCCTACAACAAGGGAAAGTCAAGGTTAAAAACTTTAAGACTTAGGTTCTCTTCCTTCTTACATGTCTATTCAACTAGCCTAGACAATTTACTTCTTCTAGTCTAAAGTAGGATGCAGGTTTCAAGTTATATCTTTTGAGCAAAATAACATTATTAGTTAAGAGATTTAAAGGAAAATAAGTCAAGAAGTCAACAAAAGAGAATGAGGAAACTTCTCAAAAGCACTATGATATTTCCAACAAGAGAGGGTTGAAAAACCAGAATTTTCTACAAAAGAAACTCAATAGGACCTAAACATAGAGGAGTAAGAAATGAACTTCCAAGATTTCAAGGATGGCTTCAATTTTCAGAAAACTGCTGCAAACGCAGCTCTGTTCTTTGAGGTTTTATGGAAAATATAAAAATCCAAAGTTACTTCTATAAATTTCTATGTAAATCCTATTCAAATAGGATTAAATTGAGCTATAATTTGCTTAAATTGGGCAAATAATGAAGAAGATATGAATTTCTGAAGTACAGCTATTACTTCAGATTTTCTGCAGAAAGAATAGCATGTTTAGCTCTATTTCAAAGCTGATTTATGGGAGATTTACAAATCCAATTGAAGAGTTTCAAAATTATGAATAATTCTAGTAGGAATAGGTTCAAAACAAGCCAAATTTTGGTCAAAACGGACAAGAAACGAGGGAGATATGGAATTTCAAAGTTGGATGATAACTGCAGAATTTCTACAGACATCAGCAACGTCCAGCAACGTCTAGAAACATTTAGCAACGTCCAATCTATAAGTCATACCTCACCTAGGCACAATCATAGGATAGTAATGCCTTTAAGGCCTTGTGTTATGCATACTATCATTCAACAGTTCCAAACTTAAACAAGTTGTGTTTCTAAGAATCTTGAACCTTTAAACCAGTTCAAATCATCATATGCCATCCACACATGTTCAATCCGGCACCACAGTTAACAAAATAAGGCTAAACCAACAAACCTTCCCGTACAGTTAGGACACCACAAAATTATTCTAAAATCCAAAATTCAATCATGCAATGGTATCCAACAACGTATGGAGTTTTGCTAGAGTTAGAGAAGATTGTTGTTACCTTATCTATATTAAGGGGGTGGAAGTAAGATATCCCCTGCTTCTCCAGCTAATTCCCCCAAATTAATTGAGCCCTGGATTCTCCTTCAAATAAAATTCTTCCTCTGCCTTCCCCTTTCAACTAGTTATGGTGGAGAGGAGTTGAACTACAAGTTTGGTAACTTTAGAAACAAAGAAGAGAAGAAGAAATGAGAGGATGTGAGTTGGTTGAGGCAGATCAGAACAAAGGACAAAGACAAAGAAATTGGGAAAAACAAAACTTCTGGGTTCTTCCCGTTTTCCTTCCTTTTTGTTTAAAATAAATAACAGCTCTTATCAATAACTCTATTTACTCTCTCTGCTCTGGATTTTCCCAAATTCTCAATCTCACCCACTAAACATAACTCTTCTCTCAATTAAATCTCTGCAACTCCTAATTATGTTATATCTAGCTAGCAAAAGTTATTGCATAAAGTCTTATTTTTAACTATTAGAAGGTTACTTTATGTATTATCTCATTAGTTTGGAGCGGGATCTCACAGGTTATTTCGGTTTTAGTCCTTCTATTTATTTCGTCATCAATACTAGTCCCACTTAAATTTTTTTTGCCAATTATAGTTCTTTTTGACATAAATACCCTTTGACTAATGATTGACTAACCCTTTAAGTAACTTGTCGCCGCTGCCACCCTATCACCAACCCGTCTTCATCGCCCTACCTCCAATCCGCCAAAGTACAGTTAAAAATAAATCTGTATACAATATATCTACAGGAGTATAATGAATTTTACTCCTACAGTAGCGCACGGCAAAGCCCAGTCACAACTACACGCGTGTAAACATGCGACTAAATTAAACGAAAACTACTGTCTCCCACTCTGAAACCAAAACACCTAAAACCCTTCTTCTTCACGCTCTAGAAACTGATGTTCATCATTCCCTTACCAACATCATATCACTACCATCTAAATTTCTAACATCAATAGTTCAACCAACAACAATATTTAGGAATCACTGCTGTTCTTCTGATCAAATCGGTTCAGAAATCACCATCACCATCATCCGGCGAAATCAACTTCAAACGCTATAAAAAGTCTCCAAATCGGAAGAAAAACTTGTTGTTCAACTCAGATAATACGTTTTTGTAGCTTCGACATTTTGCTGCTGGTACGAAACCCAAAATTCAATTTTATAACCGTTATACATATGTATGATATGATTTCAATTTTATAACTGTTATTTTCAATTAATCTGTTGTGTTCATTTTCGTGATCTGATGTCTGTGTAATGATAATCTAATCCCCACTGTTAAGTTTATTTTAGTTCTATGAAATGATTTTCTTTCAAAAATTAGTGATCTGATGTGTTCATTTTCGTGATCTGATATCTGTATAATGATGATCTGATCTCCACTGTTAATTTTATTTTAGTTCTATAAAATGACTTTCTTTAAAAAATTACTGATCTGATGTCTGTTTTCAGTTGATCTGATGTGTTAATTTTCGTGATCTGATGTCTGTATAATAATGATCTGATCCCCACTGTTAAGTTTGTTTTAGTTCTATGAAATGGTTTTCTTTCAAAAATTAGTGATCTAATATTTGTTTTCAGTTGATCTAATGTGTTCATTTTTGTGATCTGATGTATGTATAATGATGATCTGATCCCCACTGTTAAGTTTGTTTTAGTTCTATGAAATGATTTTCTTTCAAAAATTAGTGATCTGATGTCTGTTTTCAGTTGATCTGATGTGTTCATTTTCATGATCCGATGTCTGTATAATAATGATTTGATCCCCACTGTTAAGTTTTTCTTAGTTCTATAAAATGATTTTCTTTCAAAAATTAGTGATTTGATGTCTGTTTTCAGTTGATCTGATGTGTTCATTTTCGTGATCTGATGTCTATATAATGATGATCTGATCCCCACTGTTAAGTTTGTTTTATTTTATTAAATGATTTTCTTTCAAAAATTAGTGATCTGATTTCAGTTTATCTGATGTGTTCATTTTTGTGATCTGATGTTTGTATAATGACGATCTGATCCCCAATGTTAAGTTTGTTTTATTTCTATGAAATGATTTTCTTTCAAAAATTAGTGATCAGATGTCTGTTTTCAGTTGATCTGATGTGTTCATTTTCGTAATCTGATGTCTGTATAATGATGATATGATCCCCACTGTTAAGTTTTTTTTTTTTAGTTCTATGAAATAATTTTCTTTCAAAAATTAGTGATCTAATGTGTTCATTTTCGTGATCTGATGCATGAATAATAATGATCTGATCCCCCTGTTAAATAAGTTTTAGTTCTATTGTATGATTTTCTATATATTTGTGATGTCTGTTATATGCTGATATAATATGTACATTTTGTGATCTGGTGTCTATATAATCATGATTTATCTATTTTCTGTTGATCTGATGTCTGTATAATCATGTTTTTATCTCCCCTTGTTAAGTATGTTTAAGTTCTATTGTATGAACCCTTTATGTTGTAATATGATATCTTATATCCGCTGATCTAATATCTACTTTCTTGTGATATGATTTCAAAATGTTTTTGCTAACATTCTTTTACTGATATATTATAGGAAACAACATAAATATAATGGGTGATAAAAGTAAGCAGGTTATTGTAAGACCAGATGACATTTCAGATTTTGAAGGACTACCAAGCAATCCCAATGTGTCCTTGTTACAATATACCTACAAACGTAAATTGGTGAAAAAAAAGAAAAGAACAAGAAGTTCAACCATCATAAAGTGAGCCAAATAAAAGGATGAAACTACCTACAAAGAAGAAGACAAATGAAGAAATTCTTCAACAAATGCATAAGGATGTGCAGAAAAAAGCAGGAAAAGTGAAAGGATAATGTGATTGTCAACTTTGAAGAAACAAAGAAAAAAGAAAAGAAGAAGCAGCTTCTCAAGCAGGAAAAGAAATAGGGAAATGTGGATGTCCACATTAAAGAAAAAGAGAAAAAACAAAAGAAGAAGGAACTAGTCAGAAAATAGAATTTGGATGATGATGATAATGATGATAAGATGACAAAAAGATTCACTTACAGTAAATCTCCAAAAGGAATAAGGTACCTGGTTTCTAAACTGTCAGACCCACAAAGAGATGTTGTGAGGGATATAGGATTTGACAACATCCTGAATATCAACTACAGCAAGATGCCTAACGAATTGGGATGCTACCTCCTTACCAAATTCAACTCTCTAAAGTTGATACTAGAGCTGCAGCAAGATACAATGATACAAATTGCTGAAGAAGATGTGCAATTGGTTTTTGGCTTCCTAAGAGGTCCAAATGAGGTTGAAGAGTATAAATCTACAGAAACAAAAAGCGAACATTGTGAACAGAATGTTCAACGCTACTGTCAAAGATTTGACATGCCATCTACTAAAAGACCAACCATCAAGCAATTTGAGCAATATATCATCAACAATAAAGAATACCAGGAAATCAACTTCATCCAGGATTTTCTTATCTACCTCACCAATTCATTTTTGTATAGTCATGGGAGAGACAACATCATATATCATCTCCTAAAATCCCTCAACAACATTGAGCAAGTAAGACAGCTAAACTGGTGTAGCTACACCTTTAGAGTATTGGCCGAATGCCAGGAAAAATATTTTCACAAAGATGGCACAACATTAACAGCCTACCATGGACCATTGACTTTTTTTATTGTAAGTCCTCTAATCTGATGTCTACTGTCCTCTGATATCTACTCCATTTTATTTTTTTAACTCACATCTAGCATATAGTTTTCAGTTATTCTATGTTAATAGGGTTGTGTATGGAATTCACAATGACATTCCAAGAAACCTACCAATTTTCACAAATTGGAGTCAGAATAAACTTTTTGAGAGACCAAAACTCAAAGAGAAAAATGGAGGACATGAACAAGGCTAGATAAGAGATATGGCTACAGCCGAGGTGCATGTGGAAAATCCAGACATGCACATGAAAAAGTCCAACAAATCAAACAAATCAAAATCAAATGAAGGTCCAACCACATCACACAATAAGGTATGCCCAATATGTTTTATATAAATTGTATTTTCAATTGAAATGATGCATATATAATGATATTTTGATCTCCCTTTGTTAAGTATGTTTCATTTGTATGATGTGGTCTCTTTTAAAGTTGTGATCTGATATGTGTTATATGATGATCTGATGTCTACTATTTTGTGATCTGATGCACATATAATGATGCTTTGATCTCCCTTTGTTAAGTATGTTTCAGTTGTATGATGTGGTCTCTTTTAAAGTTGTGATCTGATATATGTTATATGCTGATCTGATGTCTACATTTTGTGATCTGATGTCTATATAATCATGCTTTGATATCCCTTTGTTAAGTTTGTTTCAGTTGTATGATATGGTCTGTTTTAAAGTTGTGATCTGATATGTGTTATATGCTAATCTGATGTCTACATTTTATGATATGTTGTCTATATAATCATGCTTTCATCTCCCTCTGTTAAGTATGTTTCAGTTGTATAATATGGTCTATTTTAAAGTTGTGATCTAATATGTGTTATATGCTGATAATATGTCTATTATTTGGTGATCTGATATCCATATAATCATGTTTTGATCTCCCCCTATTAAGTATACTTTAATTCTATAGTATGCTTTCTTTTATAGTTGTGATCTTTTATGTTTGTAATATGAAACAAACTAAATATAAATATTATCTTCTGCAACAGGAATTTGAAAATGCTAATAAAATGACAAAATCAGTGGTTGATTTGGCAAAGTCTATGATGGCTTTCATCAAACCAGGCATAATGTTGGTGCAACAAATAATCCAGAAGGTGTTGCAGTATTTGCAACAATCGCAAGCACAGTAGAGGGGATAATCTGTGACTTGAGGGAAAAAAATGCAACTCGTGAGCAACAAAAAGAGGGCCAATCCTCAACAGAAGAAAATGAACCAACGCCATCACAAGATGCGAGGTTCTATGCAGCATATGCAGAAATTACGGATCAACTACTGGAAGATTATAACAAAATGCAGAACAAGTCCGCTGCTGCACAATTGAAAGATGATATGCCAAAATTCAATCTCTTTACATCCTCAGAAGATAAAGAATCTGCACCTGAAGACAGTTTTGATGAAGCAGAAGAAGAAGAGCAAAATGTGGAGGCGGAAAAAGAAAATGAATCTTGGTTAGCGGGCATCTCGCCACTACCCCTGGAACAAACAGAAGTTGAACAAGAAGAGATAGAAAGGGAAGAGAGCAGACCAAAGGAAAAGGAAAATCCAATTGCTAAGCTATTGGTGTTCAACGTCTTAAATATGAGGGAGAAAGAAAAAGAAATACCCATCGTGAAGCAGAAAATTTGGAAAGATGAGGAGGAAGAAAAAAAGAAAAATGGAAAAGAGAAGCATGAAGAACAAAGATACACAAAAAGAAGTTAATAGTGGGAAAGAGAATGAGAAAGGGAAAGCTTATGTAAATTTTAGAGAATCAGACAATGAAGATACTCAAAAAATGGTGGAGGATGCAGTACTGCTTGCTGCAAATCTCAACACAATTATTTCAAAAGCATATCAGACTTCAAAAGCTGATAAAGCCATGACAGAGCTCATAATGTAAGTAAAAACACGTTTATATATGATATGATATCTTTTTTTGACTGATTTGATATCTTATATCCGGTGATATGAACTCTATTTTCAGCATGATCAACGAAGAGCCAAACAATGCTGAGAAAGATGCCATCTTGACACCAAATTTGAAACATAGAGATACAAAACTACCTGTCCGTTTAAAATCTGATTTTTGGGTCAACACTAATAAACCATTCTTGAATATCTCAAGGAGAGAGAAATTGTTCACGGATTATGCTTACCTAAAAGGGGACCCAAAACTTGAAATCAGTGAGGAGTAAGTTCTATTGTATATTTACATATATTCTTTCCACTTATATGAAATCTTGTCTTTTTGATATGATATCTTATATCTGCTGATCTGATGTCTACTATCTTTTGATATGATGTGTATATAATGCATGATTTGATCCTTTCTAAATGTATGATTTCTTTTATATTATTAATCTGAAATCTATAGTCCTCTGATCTGATATCTATATTCCTCTTATCTGATATCTGTAGTCCTCTGATCTGATGTCTATAGTACTCTAATCTGATATCTATATTCCTCTGATCTGATATCTGTAGTCCTCTGATCTAATATCTATAGTACTCTAATCTGATATCTATAGTCATCTGATATGATATCTACAGTCCTCTGATTTGATGTCTATAGTCCTCTGATCTGATATCTACTGTCTCGTGATATGATGTGTGTAGAATGCATGACTTTATCCCCCTTCCCTGTTAAGTATGTTTTAGTTGTATGATATGAACCCTTTCTGTTGTAATATGATATCTTATATCCGCTGATCTGATGTCTACTATTTTGTGATATGATTTCAACACACTTTTGTTAACGTTCTTTTGATATTCACATACAGAGAACAACTCTACTCCGGTGCATCACATATTTCAATGGACCGAACGGACTTCAAGAGCATGCATTCAGATACATGGATAACAATTTCGGTACTAAATGCATGGATCATACATATGAACTACAAAGATCCAACAAGGCTATTCATATCTCAAGAATTTTATGTAAGATATGAATCCCTAATTCTTTTGATATGAAATTCATTTACAAATATATATATATATATATAAATATTATTCCATCTGATATGAATTCAATTTATTATGGTTTTAACTTTCATTGATGGATGATACACTAACTCAACGTCTCGAGTTTGTATCGGCAATGGACGACTACATAAATTCAAAGAAAGCAAATGAAGCGCCAAGAAGTTACACATCCCTCCTCCCTCCATAATACCAAAACCAGTAATGCTCCACCAAGAGCTTAAACCTGAGATTCTGGACATCATAGAACTCAATTCATTGACGATGTCAGATGTGCCAACAGAAACATGGACACATTAAACGTAAAAATGGTAAGTAATTTTAATACCTCTATTCATTGAATTCAATATATCAATATCAACTTCTCATTACCATTATTTGAGCAGGTCTTCATCCCAGTACTTCAACATGACCATTACTATACTTAGTGTATCAAAGCAACCATGAGAAGGGTAGTGATACTGAATAACAAAATTCCAGATAATGAAAGTTGGTACGCTACAATTCCTGAAATTATAGTAAGTACTCGTTCCTGATCTGATATATTCTTTACACTGATATGATATCTGTTTTGACATTAATGCAGCTGCGATATTTTGTTGAGATAGTAAGAGGGACATCAACAGAAAGAATTTTTGGAGATCCTAGAGAGTATGAAGTGGAGTATCCAAAATTAGTCTGACAAAATAACAATAATCACGTTGATTGTGGCAGTAATACAATGAGACATGTGTAGCTCTACAAAGGACAAAGAACTCAAACTTGGGATTCAGAGCTTACAAGAGAAGCACCCAAGAGCAAAGCTGCTCTCAACAGAGCTCTACAAATTCGTAGGGTCAAGTATAGTTGTACTGTAATGGCATCTCAAACCAATACAATGAAAGATGAGCTCAAGGCCGAAATTGAGAAGTTTTATAGTACAAAATTGTAAAAGATACTTGAGTATTTGAAATTTATATTAGTGTTATAGGCAAAGATTGATTGTATATGACAATGTTGAATTTTTGAATTCTATGAAATATATATTAGTCTTTTGTTCCAAATTTCACAATTGTCTATTTTTGAATTTTTATACTTTAATTCCAAATGATATGAAAGTTATTACCTATATCATCATTTCTGATTGATATGAAAATTAGTTGTATGAAATGGTCTCTTTTCTGTTGTGATGTGATATGTCCAACCAAACAGATTAATATATCAAATCAACTCAAACGTAATATCAGATCAAATCATAACTAATATCACATCAACAAACAACTAAAATAGAATCAAGTAGTAACATATTAATATATCAAATCAACTCAAACGTAATATCAGATCAATGTATGATGAATATCGACCAATCCTGAATTAACAAGAATAAACTGATAATATCTCAAATCCTTATTTGATTCTAACGAAATCTTGTATTGTCTTTCCTGAAACATGTTGGAAACATATCCCAAGAGATCCTGATATTAAAGTGGTTCATGATGTCTGGTGAAAGTCAAGTGTTCTGTATGAGATTTTATATCTATTATAAATGCTAAATCCCACTAAAGCTGAATTCTTCACGTGATATGGCAGAATTATACTATTCTTTACTATTGAATCTCCATTATTGATGCTAAAATCCACTAAGACTAAATCCTTCACGTGGTAAAGCTGAATTCCACTATTTATAAGAGTTGATGTGGCTAAATCCTGCTTGGTTCATGTGAATCCGAATATATTCCTGACATCCTACTGTTTGTTTGCTTTTTCTTCTACTTTCTACTTTGCACTGGTATTCTTCTATACTATTTGTGGCTGGTCACTGTTTAACCTTCCAAAACGAAAGGTTGATTTGGGGGTTTGGTTGGAGTAGCACAAACCCCCCAAAATGCATCTCTATCCCATTTTGGGGGGGTGGGTTGGAAATGCTCTAATAGTTTATTTCATAGTAAAAATGTTTAGTGTCTTTAATAGTTGATTTAAGATTTTAATGGTGTTTTAATATTAACCGTTAACTAAAACTCATTTTTACTTAAAGTGGTAAACAAATCTAGGTTAAACCTCATCCTTTCCCATGTTTCATGAAGTTTAGGATGTAAAAGCACTAATTGACTTGAAAAGTAGATTTGGTCAAATTTATTGACCAAATATTAAACTAACGGGGTCTGTTTGATAAACTAATTCAGTACTTATTCTAAATAGATTAAGTACTTAATTTATTAAGGGCGTTTGATAACTCAACTTATTTCAGACTTAATGAATTACAGCGCGTATACCCTGTACACTATGTACATGTGCCTAGTGTTTATATCCCACTCTCACTACTATATAGTAGTTTTCACGCGCGCGAACCACACCCAAAACTCACTTGCTAGCAGTTTCCTTTTTCAAAACCCCAACTCATTCCGCTTAAAATATTCCATAACTGCTAGCGATCAAACCCTAAAAAAACTGATTTCTGCTTCAAATCTTCAAAAATCCAGATGAAACATAAATCGGACAAAATTTCTGACAAAGTTTCCAACAAAGAAGAGCAAAAACCCACCGGAACAACTTCAATCCAGGCAACCTACGTCCCGCAATGTTAATACACTTCATCGAAACTTCTTTCTTCAACCCCAAAAAACTACAGGTAATACATTGCAAAATCTACTACATCGTTTACTATAAACTGCTTTTGACTAGAATTGATGGATTTTCGAAACCCTATTTTCCCATATTTTCTGCATTCGATTATAATGCTATACTAGACGTTGCTCTATTACTCTTCAAACTACTATAAATAATGCTCTAGTACTCTAAATAATGCTCTATTACTCTGAAATTTACTAGACGTTGTATCGTCTTTGTTATTTCTGTTGTTACTGAAATTAAAATTCTGTGTTTCCTTGTCAGACGTTGCGGTAATAATTTTCCAGACGTGTTGGGACGTGGTGGGTATGTAACTGAATGTTGCGGCTTGTTTTTCTGCTAAAAATAGAATTGTTTTTGTTTCAAATTCGACGTTGTGATATATGTTATACGAATTAAAGGATCCAAAATCTGTTCGGTTTTTGAATTAGATGAAATAACAATTATTTTTTGTGTTTCCTAATGGACATTGCGGTAGTAATTTTTGGGACGTAGATGGACGTTATGGGTATGTAACTGGACGTTGATGTGTCTTTGCTGTTTGTTTAATTTAATAAAAGTAACATTGTGTTTGTGGTAGGTATGTTATAGAAATTCGGTGACCAAAAATGTGTTTTGTATTTATGAAAAAATAATAAATTTTTTGTCTTTGTTGTTGGACGTTGCGGTAGTTTTTTTTTTTTTTTTTTTGACGTAACTGGATGTTGTAAGCATAATGTCAACAATTTTGTGTGTTTGTTTCTGATGATTATTTCCCTAGGTCATTGCAGGATGGTTAACTACAAACAATCCGAAAAAAAGATCAATACCAAATACAGATGATGAAGATATAGATGATGATTTCGTCACAGAATCCACACCATCACCAACACCAAGTAAAGATAATGCTGCCGCACCAAGTGAAGATGACTCCCAAATTCCATTAAACCAATACATACTCAAAAAAAGAAATGTCAGCCCTCAAATTTCTGCAAAAAAACTGGATATCCTTGTTGATGCAGCAACAAAACACATCCTCAACCCTCAAAAAAATCCACAGCCAAAATAGAAACCAACAAAAACCCAAGATCACCAGTCCAACCCCAAAAAACCACCAACAAAAGATCCTGTTGCCCAAAAACCACTAACAAAACATCCTGTTGCCCAAAAACCACCAAGAAAACAGAAACCAAAAAGACTTAGAGACGAAACAGAATCAGAAGATGAGCCACAACAAAAAATAGAAACAGCCTGCTAAACCCTAAAAAACACAAACAAAAAAGCAACCTGTAGCAGAAAAACCTACAAAAAAAACAACAACCAAAAAAACCAAGACTTAAATCAGGTATGAAGACATTGTGATCTTTTTACGTTCATATTTTCTATTATCATATCAATATGTTGTTTGAGGACGTTGCGGTAGTTATTTTATGGACGTAATGGGACGTGGTAGGTATTATAATAGATGTTGCGAAATGTTTGCTCTTTGTTTTTTGGTGACTGATTTTTTTCATTTATTTTCATCACAATCAGTCAAAAAAATGAAGAAAAAACATCTCCTAAGAAGACCAAATTCCAAACAAGGACCAGCATTATTGCATTACAAGCTTGTAAGACATTTGATTGAGCAGCAAAAACAGGCAGTGAGAGATATTAGATTCGGATCGTTGCTTGAAATCAACTTAAATCAACTACCATGTGGATTAGGAGAACATCTGTTGTGGTCTTTCACAATCTCAAACAAGCGGTGCAAAATCCAGTTGAATAGTGGCAGCATTGATATTGAAGAAGAAGATGTCAGTCATGTGTTTAGAATACCATGTGGTGGTATTAAGGTTGAAAAATACACCTCTTTTGATCTATACTCTGATGACTACAAGAAAGAAATGGAAAACTTCCATTCCAGACATCCAGGATCTATTAACAACAAAGGGAATCAAAGAAAATCAACCACAACACAAATGGCAGATTATATCAGGCAACGCAAAGACTATGCAGAAGAAAACTTCAAAATAGACTTCACAATCTACAAGGCAATAACTCTCCTTTGGGCTTATACGGATTTAAGTTGTCGACAATCACTACTGAAGAGTGTCAGAAATGTAGATAACATCAGGAACATAAACTGGTGCGAGTTCACCATCAAAGGCTTGATACAATCAGTCAACCTTTGGAATGACACAAATAAAAAAGTAATCTTTAAAGGATCGCTCCCCTTCATTGTGGTTAGTACTTCCAAGCTACTGTATAAACGTTGTGCACTTGATTTTCATCATGCATAACTAACATTTATTCTTTCATTTTTTCAAGCTACTGTATCTTGATAGAGTCGGAATATGTGGTGAACCCGTACGTCCAAGAGACGTGCCTCTACTATCACATTGGGACTATGAAAAGTATACAAGAAGAGAGACAAAAGAGACAACAATGGAAGGATTTGGAAGGGGAAGAATATTGACAAGAGATGAGATGAAAAACCAGCTAAAAGATGATGAAATCTCACAAGACGATCAAATCCCAGAATATCAACATCAGGTAATATTCAGATTTACAAACACAAAAGCATTATTTGTTCTAGACGTAGCGGGACGTTATGGATATTATACTGAACGTAGTGGTTATTAACTTACACCTGTTTCTATTTCTGTTTTTATTTTTAAAAGCACGGGCCTCATGATGTTGATTACGATAATGATGATGATGATAATGCTGAGATCAGACCAATAAATACCAGAGAAGCAAGATCAGGTGAAATTCATAATCCAAAATTACTATTTCTCTTACACATTAACTGGACGTTGTGCCTTTGTCATTGGATGTTTTGTGAGTGTAACAGGACGTTACATGTGTGTAACAGGACGTTGCGTGTATTATTCACTCACAATAACTCCTTTGTTGTTCCTTTTTAATTGTGTACAGCCTGTTGATAATTCTGATGAAGCCAAAATCAGAAGACTGAATCAAGAAATGACTCGAGTACTCAAGGAATACACCAACTTCATCAAACTTGTAGAATATACAAAGGCAATACAAGATAATCCAGCATTGAGGATGCTTGAAGTGACATTGAAAAATATGGAAAATCTCTTAAACAATGTCACCAAGAAACAGTACAAGAAGAAGATGCTGCTGCTATTGTACCAAGTCAACCTCCCACTGACTTTGAACCAATGTTGAGTCAAGTTGAAAGGATGTTCCAAAAACAACAACAAGAACTCAACAAGAAGATTGATGCTACACAAACAACACAGTATCCTACTGATATTTTGAGTCAAGTGGATAAGATTGTCTAAGAAGAGATCGACAAGAAGTTTGCTGCATTTGTCACACCACAAAGTCAGATTGATAAAGATAACATTGCTGCACTTCTCAGTCAGATTGATAAGATGGAAAAAGAACAACAAGATACAAGCAAAAAGCTTCAAGAAATTAAAAAAATCATACCACCAACCTTCGACCTCGGCATAGACTTGTCACAGCAGCATCAGCCAAGGCCAAGGAATCTACAAAAGGAGTATAATACTTCTCAGCAGATACAAGCTGATCCACATGCTAAAAAATTGGAAGAAATCAGACAGTAAGTAATACTATAATTCATTCATTTTGTATCATAATATTATTACTGACAGATATATTTTCATTATTTCTCTACAGAATCATCATGGATGAGGAAGACAATCCGCTTGAAAAACATGATGAAGATCCAAAGCCAAACCTAAAGCATCGCCAGATTAAACTTCCATTGGCACTGAGGAGTCCATTTTACTATTACATCAAGCCTCCAAGAAGCAAATGCTGGATGTAAAGCTTTCAAAATAAGAGAAACTGATGATCAATTTCACATTCCTCAGGATAGGAAAAGGGATAAGACTCACCACAAACTGTAAGTACATCCAAAACATTATCATCCAACAAAATTAATTATTTATCCTTACTAACTTATGATCCAACAAATACAGTGAAACACTCTACAGCTTTGGAAGAATGGTCTTGACTAGGCTAGACTTCCACACCATGTTACCAAATAAATGGCTTAGTATGGAAATCCTAAATGCATGGTGCGCCCACGAAAACTACATAAGAAGCTTTCCTGGCAAGCTAATAGACGCATCTTGGCTAAAAAAGTTTTTCTTCGCAACTAGATTTTTGGTAAGAACATTTATATTTGCAATAAATAACAACTGTTTGTATTTGCTTGTCGAACGTTATGGTAGTTAATTTTTGGACGTAGTGGGACGTGGTGGGTATTATAGTGGACGTTGCGATAGTTGATTTTTTGGACGTAGGGCGACGTGGTGGGTATGTAACTGGACGTTGCGACTTGTTAACTGTTTCTATTTGAGATAAAAGTAGCATTGCCGTTTTTGCTGTTGGAAAACCTTTAACTGACGTTGTGTATTAATTTTGATGCAGTTAATTTTCACCAGTTACAAAAAAAGCTTAGAACAAGATGGTGAAAATGGATAACAAAAATGTTTTCTTGATTGGATGCAGGAAAAACTTGCTCGATTTCACCATAGCTTGGAACATTTCAATTTCGAGTTTGTAAGTACATTTACAAAATCATTCATTAAGTATACATTTCAAATTCTATTTTATAAATTTTTTTTCAATCACTACAAGGTTTATTTCCCCATCATCGACGGTGGACACTTCACCACCCTGGCCATTAATATCCAGGATGTATATGCCAAAGTTCTCGACAACTTAGGACCAAATCAAAATCGATTGCATAATGACATCCTAACAATGTTTGCAAGCATAATGGATGAGGAGAAAAAGGACAATATCCAGAATTCCAAAAATGTAGAAAAATTTATTAGAATATGCTGATATGCCTTAGAAAGATGAAAATAACAAATGCGATTGCGGAATATACACCATAAGGTAATATTATTTCTCTTACTACTTGTTGTATTACTTGTTTTTGTGACGTAGATAGACTTGGTGAGTTAGTTAATAATTGTTGTTTCTGTTTGCTGCCGGACGTTGCGATAGTTGATTTTTGGAACATAGGGGGACGTGGTGGGTATGCAACTGGACGTTGTGGGTCTTTGCTATTGCTTATTATGGTAAAACTGCTGTTTTGCAAAATAACTTCCACTAGTTTGTGTTTACTATCAGGCACATGGAGATGTATGAAGGTGATTTGGATTTCAATTATGACAATCTTCTCATCCAAAGTAAGAAGGCCAATGACAAAAGCGTATTCATCAGGTTACGAGCCAAGTATTCATACAACATCCTGATGTCTCCATCAAACATGATAAAAGATGAGATCAAGCAAAAAACATTGGACTACTACCAGAAGAATTATCATCTTTTATTAACCATGGCACAGGAGTCATTGCCAATGCCCACTGGGAAAAAAGAAAGCGAAAGAGAATAATATGATTTTCCTGATTTTGATCCAGAGATTGCAAATCCAAAGCCGAAACAACAACCGCCAAAGAAACAACAAAAGCAGAATCCCCGAAATAAAAAATAAATAGGTTTCTTTGTATATTTGTATATTTCTTATATTTGCATATACTTTCCGCTATAATTTATCAATATATATAATTTTATTTCAATGAAATGTCTTTCAACTTTCATTTTTTTAAACTTTCAATTAAATTTGTTTTTTGATATAAGTATTGGGTGTTGGCTGTTCAGACGTTGCGATAGTTGTTTCTTAAGAAGTAACGGGACGTGGCGGGACATAACAAGTAAAATCAACCCTTAAAGTATATAATATTTGTTAACAGTAAGCGTACAACGTCCTGCCACTTCTGAAAAACAACTCCCGCCAAGTCCAATCAACACTTCATCACTTCATTCAATTTTCTCAACCACATACTTATTAATAGTTTCAACTACATTCATATTAATTGTGCAACCAACCACGTACGTTCACTATAAACTCTTTCAAAAATTCTACTATAAACAAGACCCACGTCTGGAAACGTCCATACAACATTTTCTCTACTTTTCTTCTTCCCTTCCAAAAAACCAAGCCATAAACCTGAACTATTTCTCACCAATTTTCTCAATGCCCTTTCGCTACATTGTTCATAATATGAATATCTTTGAAGAAAACCAAGAATCACCACAACAAATGCCGCCACCACTGCCACTTCCACTTGACCATATGCCGACGAAGCATGTGTTCAATGTAGAAGATAATTCAAAACTTATGTTATTTCTCACCAGAAATGGTTTAACGGGATTGTTGCCCATGGACCGCCAATACGTAAACAAAATGATGGTACTAGATTTTTATGATGCACTACACAACAAAGATGCGATAAATAGAGTGAATGTGAGGGGTTTTAGATTTAGCATATCAACAAAAGCAATCAACACGCACTTTTCCCTGAGGAACCAAAATTCTGATGCACTAACACATGAGGCTATCCGAAGAAGAAGTCCGACCAAGGAAGAAGTCAGAGCAATATTAAAGCAAAACGTTGACGTCCCAAATGATTACTGGACGATCAGATTGGAAGATCTGAGCACATTTGCAAAGACATTGTACACGTTCCTATGTTTCAACGTCGCTGCAGGAGAAGTCTCCAAGGCATTCGAGTTGCAACTATTAATTGCCATGATGGCAAGAAAAAAAATCAAATGGGGCAATAACATCAAATACTACATGGAAGAAGTTGGCACAACATGGACTCGGAGTATCCTTTACCCCAGCCTAGTCATGGACATGTGTGGAATGACTGGAATCCTAAAACACAATGATGATGAACTGGTGACACTTCCTACGTATCTTGATGACATCTCTTGCATTCTTCTTGACAATGCAAGACAAAATCCTACGCTTGATCCATCCTCAAGCGTAGGTAGTAATTAGAAAATTATTGTATAATAAATTATAATTTTTAATATAATCTCTAGTTTTCTTTTAATCTCAATATCTTTCTTTATAGTTCAATTCTACAACGTCCGAAAAATGTAGTACTACGTTTGTGTTTCCATAAAATAAGAAATGTTTCTCTTTTCATATCAGACGTTGCGATAGTTGTTTACGGGACGTGGTGGGACGTGGTGAGACATTCACTTTCAAAAACCAATTCAAAAACAACAAAAATTCTTCTATTTTTTTTAAAAAAATGGCTAGAAATCACTACCAGAATCCCTACATTCTCCTTTCTGTTGTATTTTGTTTTAATCTACATATCAGTTTCTTCAATTTAGTAAAACAACGTCTGTTAACACTATCACAACGTCCACTTACGTGCAACTACTATACAAACAACGTCCATAATTCATATGTTATCAATATCGCTGTTATAATTTCTTCAACAATGTCTGTTAACAATATCACAATGTCCATATACGTCACAACACGTCCATCTCCTAAAACTAAACAACTGTACAAAATTTCATGGAGATGTGCGAAATGTCTGGAATCCTACCATCCTATTATACTGCCACAACGTCCAACTACGTTCAATTACGTCTACAAAATCAAAACACAATAAACATTCATTTTCAAAATCAAATGTTAATTACAACTACAAATTCATCTCAATCCCTGTAATCATCTCACTCAACTAAAAAATCTGAACTACTTCTTTTTTTATATTTCCTACCTCTTGAAATATACCTTTTTTTTCTCCATTGTACTTTTTGGGCGTACATTTCGAACACCTTTTGATCTCTTTCCTTTCGGGTCTCTAATTTCTTCTTCTATACCGTCATCATCATCCACATCTTCACCCCCTCCTTCCAATCTAATATTAGCTAATTCAGCAATGCAATCTCTAAGATCTTTGAATTTATCATCTATAATGCCACGGGCAACAAAACTCGACTGACATAATTGAATCAATCTCAAATACTTCTTGCTGACAGATGCCTCCAAACAGAACAGTAAACATAATATCCATCATTTCTCAGACGTGAAATGTGAAATTGAATCTGACGGCCGTATGGCACACCCTTAGTCCACAGTTGCAATATACACCTATCAGGTAGTATCTAAAAAAAAATAAAGAATTAATCAAAAAATAAGTTTCACAGTATTTTATACGCAACGTCCTAAAAAACACTATCACAATGTCCAGATTAAAGCATTAACAACGTCCCAAAAAAAAAAAAAACTGAACCAATAAAATTTCATAGCTTAACACAATTCAGGTTAAAAACACGAAGTGAATGACCGTATAATATCCCAACTTCATTGAAATATTTGCAGCTACATTCTATCCATTCAGTCAACTTATCAAACAACACAACATGTTGAAAAATATCTTCTCCTTCCCACCAGACATGATATTGAATTAACCTGTCATCTTCACAAATCATTTCATAATTGTATAAAGTCATGTATTTAAATTGAGTCTCAAACATACGATATGCATTAATTGTGTAAACTTCAGAAGCTTGAATTAACATCGAATGTTTTGGAACAAACAAATCCAGCTTCCCTTGATGACACCTGTAGTCTTCTTCATTTTCGTTATTCCTCCGGTCATTCACCACATCTACAAACTGATGGTAAAAATCACAAAGTGATGATGTTTTGCTTAGCCACCTTGAAATCGCACGATTTGTTGACTCACTCCTTTGAGATGAGAGAACCCCTCCAGAAAAGTAATCTTTGTTAAATGCAGGACACCATTTCTCGCGAATCTCATAGATATCATTCAACCACTTAATATTTCCACATTCATATTCAGCCACCATGCAGTAAACAAACAAAAAAAAAATGAAAAATATTTTCACAATGTCAAAAACACATACCGCAATGTACGTAAAAACACTATTGCAGCATCCAAAAAATACTACCGCAACGTCCTTACCTGTCCCAAACATGCTGAAACTCTTCCTTTATAACCACATTGTAAAGAAGGCGTTGAAACAATTTAGGAAAACCTATGTCATCACGCAATGAAGGTAAGTTCTTCCGGAAGTTCTCACTTGTATGCCAAAGACACAACTGATGACGAGTTGATGGAAATACATCTTTTATAGCTGCTGCCATCGAAAAAGTTTGATCTGTCATCATAGTAATTGGTGTTTGACCATCCATGGACCTCAAAAATGTCTTAAACAACCAATTAAATGATTCAATCTTTTCATTCTTTATGAAACCAATTCCAAACATAACATTACGACATTGATTGTCCATCCCAACAAATGGTCCACATATCAAACCATACTTGTTTGTCCTATAAGTCGTGTCATGAACAACCAAATCTCCAAATATCTTGTAATCCGTCTCCATTTGTCCATCACACCAAAAAAAATTACACAATGATGAATTGTTGTCCAGCTCAAAATCAAAATAGAAATCCTGTTCATCACAAGACCTTTTCTTCAATATCTCAAAAAGTGTATTTGTATCCCAACCATCAATGGTATTCTTCTTCTCAATTTCCATACGATTATAAACATCTAGTGAAGTAAAACCTACTTGAGATGGTCCACCAGCCTGTTTCAAACAAAAAAAAAATTAAAAAGTTATGACTATAACGTCCAGAAACGTCTGTAATAATACTCTCGCTGTAACGCCCCAACCAAACTCCCTATCCAATACGGAAGTTTAATCGGATGTCTGCCTGACTCGCGCCAGGTCTCATTCGAAAAGTTCAATCTTAATGAATGGAATTACAAAGTTAGAACCTAGGATCCTATTTAATGCTTTTATGCATAAAATGGCAAGATACAACATGTTTACTAATGTAACGATTTGGTTAAAATCCTAAGAACTCTAACCATTAGTTTGGTCGCTACGCCACTCTAATCTAGCACCTACACCTGCCTTCCAACCTAAAGGAAAATAATAGGTTTGAAAATAACGGTGAACTAACGCCCGTGAGGTTCTCTTTTATTCTTAAAACAATAGTTTGCTAAAGTATTCAATGCTAAATCCAGTTTCACATTCGATAAACATATAACAAGGAAACAATCATTTCAATTAAAACACATTTAGCTCAACAATGGAGCTTCCATTCAGTAAATCAATCAATGCTCATTTAGCGTGGCTAGCATTCACCTTGGGCTACCTGAACCCAAAGAAGTGAACTAACCACATACTATACCAGTTTGGGCGGCGTCCCGCACTATCGTCAACCTTCGCCCTTAACGGTCAGTGTAGCTAGCTAAAACAGTATCTCCTGACGGCCTTACTCGACCAGTCGAGCCCGTCGCTGGCCTGGAGAGTTTAGCTCAATCGTAGAGGGTCGGGGATCCCCATTACGACCAACAGTTGCAATTACAATCAAGGTATACCCGGGTAACCATTTACACTACCGTAACATTAATGTCAAGCAATAGTCGTTCAATCCAATCAGTAACATGTATAAATCATTCATGTAAAGGCATGAGATAAAAGGATATGCACGGATATAACTAGATATATATTATACATATATGCAGAACACATATAGGTGATAGCAAATCATTTACACAACAAGAAAATAGCGAGAACACTCACCAATCTTCAAGGTTTTGGATGGTCACTTTTATCCCGTTGAGTTCCTACAACAAGGAAAAAAAGTCATGGTTACCAACTTTAAGACTTAGGTTCTCTTCCTTCTTACATGTCTTTTTAACTAGCTTAGACAATTTACTTCTTCTAGTCTAAAGTAGGGTACAGGTTTCAAGTTATGTCTCTTGAGCAAAATAACATTCCTAGTTAAGGGATTTAAAGGAAAAACAAGTCAATAGGTAAACAAAGGAAGGGAGAAACTTCTCGGAAGCACTATGACATTTTCCAAAAAAAAAAATGTTCAAATACCAGAATTTTCTACAAAAGAAATCAATAGGACTTAACATAGAAGAGTAAGAAAGGAACTTCCAAGATTTCAAGGATGGCTTCAATTTTCAGAAAACTGCAGTGGAATGCAGCTCTGTTCTTTGCTGTGTTTTGGAAAATCTAGAAATCCAAACTTGACTCTATGAATTTCTGAATAAAACTTATTCAAATTGGTTTAAAATAAGACATGTTTCATTCAAATCGGATACAAAATGAGGGAGTCACACAGTTTTGAAGTTGGCTACTCTAATCAGCAATTTCAGAAAAATCTGTATTAGCACTCCTACTTCAAGAATACTTTTTGGACGATTTAAAAATCAAATTGAGTAGTTTCAAAATTATGAATAATTCTAACAGAAATAGGTTCGAAAAAAGACAAATTTTGGTCAAAACGGATAAGAAACGAGGGAGATATGGAATTTCAAAGTTGGATGATAACTGCAGAATCTCTGCATACATGAACAACGTCTAGCCACGTCTGGATACGTCTAGCCATGTCTAGATACGTCTAGCCATGTCTAACCACGTCTAGAAATGTCTAACCACATCTGGATACATCTAGCCACATCCAGTAACGTCCAAACTATAAGTCATAACTCACCAAGGAACAATCTTAGGATAGTAAGTCATCGAAAGACTACTCAATAGGAATGTAGCTCTGTTTAAAACAATATTCTGGAAGGTCTGTAAAACCATTTTACAAGATACAAGTTTCAGAATAAACCTTGATTTGTGAGGATCAAAATAAGCTAAATTTTGGTCAAATTGGGTAAGGAATGAGGAAGATATGAAACTTTAAAGTTAAATGACTAGTTCAGGATTTTTTAGAAATTTTGCGATACCACCCCTGCTTTGACAACATTTTTTAAAAGATTTACTATGCAAAATGAGAATCCGTAAAATTCCGTATAATCCATGTGATAAGAGGTTTAAAACAAGCTATGGCTTGATCAAATTGGACAAGGGATGAAGGAGATATGATTCTTCAAAGTTAACAACGAATGCAGAATTTCTGCAGGGAACAGCAATGGCAGTTTGACTTTAAAGGAGTTTTCTGAGCAATTCACATTTCCACATTGTAAGCTAGAAATTTTTGGGAAATTCTGATTGAATAAGTTTTGAATCAAAATAACGTTTGCTGAAATCAGATATAAGATGAGGGAGATACAAGGTTCCAAAGTTCTATGCTCAAAACAGGATCTTATGGAATTTCAAGGAAAGCCATGTTTGCTGCCATCTTTTAGAAACATTTGTTTATGCTTATGTTATGTAATCTTCAACACAGACTTCACCTTTCCTATCTTCACTAAGAAAATGTCTAGAGAACTACTGCAAGATCAAAAATTTGAATACTAGACAAACAAGACATCATACAATCTGGTAGTGTATATTCCCAGTTCCTCACCATCAACACATCTTAAATAGATAATCTAATTCAGTCTCTATTAGTTAACCAATTCAAGTTAAACACCAAAACACACACAAACGGTGCAGAGGGAATATCCACCTCATTGTACATTCAAACCCAAGACCCAGTTTCATAGCATAGTTCAACCTATCCAATAATTTTAGATGCCAAAATCAAAACAAGAGAATTATTACCTCAACTGGATAGTTAGGGATCGATTGACGATTATGTATCCGTTCAGGCTCTTGTTTATTCTAAGAAGTTTCAGCAGCCCCTTCCTTGATCGGTTCCTTGGTGACCCAAATCCATAATTATCGATTCCACCTCAACTGGTTTCTAGTTAGGTTTTCTACGAACTCTAGTAAGGTTTAGAAATCAGGTTGAATTGGATTGAGAAAAACATGAGGTTGGGTCTTAGATTGAGGTTTCTATCATGAAGTGGAAACCAAACAGATAAGTAGTTCTGGATGATTTGTTGATTGACAATTCTTCTTGTCCAGCTGAGTTCTAAAACCTCAAATTGGAGGGAAGATAGTTGGAGGAGATGGTGGAAGGGTGTGAGATCACACGGGACAAAAGTTGAGCGGTGGAGATGATGAAGAAATGAGAAGAAGGAAGGTGTAGACGCCAAGGAGATGAAGATGAATAAGTATGCCACATGTCCTTTCCTCATTTTCTTCATTTGCTATTTTTGTTCTTTCCCATTATTTTTTCCCTTATTTACTTTGATTCCTTACTAATTGCCCTTTAGGCCTTTATTCTTATGATTTATTAATTTTTTTGCCTTTCAGTCTTTTGATTTCAATGATTCTAACTTCACTTTTCTCAATTATGGCTCTAGGACTTCAGCCATATACCTCAAAGCACGTTACGTTTTCACATTAAAATATATATTCATATATGTCAAGACCTGGGGTCTCACACTCGCAACGCCCACTTACGTCTACAGAAAAACTATGTAAAGTCAATTACTCTTTGCACAACACTCTGTAACCATCTGAAACACAAACACCAGAATCCTTCAAAGTCTTCAAATAATCAACTGATAAAGAATTCATATTTCTACTAGAACGCAATAAGTGTCTTTGATGTTCAAAGCACATCTCGTGATTGTGTTTCCGAAAATGCTTTTGCACCTCCCAAATACCATCATCAATTCTCTTAAATTCAACAAACGCATTACATTTCGTTCGAGCATCCGATTTAGAATAAATCCTCTCATTCTCAGTCTTATTTTTATAATCATTCTCACCTTGCTTCCAACACACAAACTATCTCAAATATATCTCATTTTTCTTGCTACGAGACCTATGCTTCCTAATACTAAAACCCAATTCGATAGCATATTTGTTATACAAATCGTATGCCTCATCTACGCTACCAACTCTCTGACCAATCAAAGACAGCATCGACTCATTATCTATTGATTCTATATCTGAAAAAAAACCAAAAAAAGGGAAAAAATAATAATAACAACTTAAGCAACGTCCCAACACGTCCCACTTATTACTTACACAACGTCCAAAAAAACATCACATAAAAACTAGGGAAAAAACTCATATCCTGAAACGTCACACTACGTCCCACTTAGTACTTACGCAACGTCCAGAAACATCACAACAAAACTAAAACAAACATCGCATTAAGCAACATCCCAAAACGTCCCAACACGTCTCAGTTATACCTTACACAACGTCCAACCACATCATATAAAAACTAAAAAAATATAACATCCTATCCTGCAACGTGCAGATTTATGCCGCAACATTCAAAAATACATACCAACAACGTCCTCGAACACAACGATCATAATAACATCATCACAAAAATGAATCATACGAATGGAACAACAATTTTCAACCGATCGAAAATCATAATTCGCAAAAACATACTATAAGAACAACAATTAAACAACAAAAACATCAATCGCGAAAAGAAAAAAAAACTGATGATCATCATTGTTCTTCGATCCGATACCTTTATTAACAATTTCAATGCTTGCAGAATGATTTCAGAAGCAGCGCAATTCGAAAATCTCTGGTTCCGATCACTCTTGTTAAGTTTTTGATCGCTCTCGTTTAGTTTTTGAAAAAAAAAAGTGCAACCACCACGTTTTGAATGTATATATACCACGGCGGGAAAAAGAAGGAAAAAAAAAACTGGGCGCGTCACTAAATATTACTAAAAATGGAAAAAAGACAGTTGGCTCAAAAGAATTTACTAATTATAGTAAGTGGTACATGTACACAGTGGTACAACATATAAATTGCGAATGAATTAAGAACTTTTTTAAGGGTAGTGTTATATCGCGCCCCCCTTTTTATTATTGGACGCCCCCCTTTTTCCAAAATAACCCTTTAGTTTGTTAAGTATCGCCCCCTTAATTCTTACTTCTCGCCCCCTTAATGTTTATCTTCCGCCCCTCATATTATTACCTAATTGTCCTTAATTAATTTACGAAAAATTTTATAAGTCTCTTTTTAATCTACCAAAAATTTATAAAAATTATGATTAAAATAGCATAGATAAGCGAAATTATAAATAAATTTTTTTTTGTATTTTTAGTAAATTGATTAAGGGTATTTAGGTAATTTAATATATTTTTATATTTAAATATTATGGTTGGTATTTCTTAATTTGTCAGAGATAATTTAGCTATAAAATGGGCGTGAAATAACAAAATAGGGGGCGCGGAATAGGCCTTCACCTTTTTTAATTAAGTACTTAATAATTAAGTGCGTTTGATAACTATAATTCAATGTTTTAAGAGATTAAATGAGTCTGAATTGCAAAATTAATTGTTAGCCTAAAAATAAGTGATTGGTAAATCACTTATTGCTAAACTGAATTGCTTGCAAATTTTTTCTTATTTTCAATATTTATTATTTTTTTAGTTTTTTCTTTAAATAATTTTTATTTTATTGAATATTTTTTTAAAAAAATATTTTATCATTTAAATAAATAAAAAATATATTTATGACATGGATTTTTGTTTTTTATAATTTTAATTAATATGTGATATTTATTTAATTAATATTTTAGCTTTCAAATAATAATAACATTCTAATTTATTATTAAAAGTTTTAAAAATATTTTTATTAGTAGAATTTCACATTATTATGTAAAAAATTACACAACTTAAAAATTATGTCATATATTAAAAAATTATGTTTCTAACATTTTTGCTAAAAATAAGGTGATTTAATTTAAAATTTAAATATATTTAATTTTATATACTTATTTTATAATTCAAGCTTCATAATTCAGACTTCCGATTCAGAATTCAGATTTCAGATTTCAAATTTCAGATTCAGACATATTTTCTAATTTTATCAAAAAGAGCTAACTTAATAGATTCCGACTTCAGAATTCAGACTTCAGACTTCAAACTTCAAATCTCAGATTAAGTTTTATCAAACGGAGCTAACGATCGAAATTAAAAAATTGACAAAAATATAAATTTATCCATAAAAAAATTAAAAACAACAATGTATTCTACTATAGGAGAGTTCATTTCACACGATAAAACTTAAAATGGATCATTTGTGGCTTTTTACTGGTACCAAAAAATGTATTTTTGCAAAAAAAAAAAAAAAAAAAAATCAGGTCGGTTTGGAATAAAGGTTTGACTGATTTAAGAAGTGGTCTAAGCTTTCTCCTGCGTAAGAGGTTTGAACATTAAACTTTGTCAGAACTTCCCTGCACAAAATAATCCACCAGGTAAACGTTTGAGAATATTCTTGTAGCACGGAACTATGGAGAATGGAAGTCTCAATGATGTCCCAGAAAACGCCAATGAACGTATGTGAATCCAAACTCTGAATCTCTCCATTCTGCGCTATGGGTTCTTTTATTTTGGTTCTGGTTTTTCAATTTGAATATGGTTTTCTTTCTTTTATCTGTTAATTCTGCTTTTTTCTTAGTGGTTTTTATTGGGTTCTGGTTTCTTAATTGGAATATGGGTTTGTTCTTTTAAGACTGTCCTGGTACTCAGTCCGAATCGGCTGGAAAGTCGGATGCATGTAAAGGATGCCCTAATCAGGAAGCATGTGCAACTGCTCCCAAAGGTCCCGATCCAGGTTAGCAACATATTCATATATTTGTTTTGAAATTCTCTCTTTTCTCCACGGAACATATGTGATGTAATGGGCTCTTTTCGGTGCTCTTAATCCTGTAATTATTTGCTCTTAGTACTAATAATCTGCTTGTGGATTTGTTGATTTTATCTTTGCGGGGTTCTAAGATGGTTATTTGATTATTTATTTTCATTTGATGGACTATGTGATGAATTTTTTTTTTTTTTGCTGGGCTGCAGCTTAAGTGTTCATATTGTATATAATTGTTTTAGATATAGAAGTGAAATTCTACAGAGGATTTTGCTGAGCTGATAAGGGAAATTAGAACCCCATAAAGCCAAAGAACGTTGATGATTGGTTGAAAATTTCGACTTTAAATCTTGGCGATTTTGCCTTTGCCACCGACTTATTGCCTTTTTTCCATATCTAATGCCTGAAACTTTACATGGAAGTAAATGAAATGGTTAGCAATGCAATAAGTACTTATGTTTTTCTTCCCCAGAGCAAGAAACTAGTAGCTGAAGATATCTTTCAAAGAACGCCTCACAGAATGTTCAGCTGGATAAACAGCTGACAGTCTAATTTAGGGTCCCTATGAGCGCCAATTATGCTGTTTAAATGATTTGCACATCACCATCTAGGTAAATGAGGCTAGGGAACTTCTGATTGTCATTAGAAATGCAAGACAACACCAATTTCTGCTATACCGGTCAGTGTTCCTGTAGTGTGATTCTTTATTCCTGCAGTCATAGCCTCTTTTTCTGAGGTATGACTTTAACCTAGACAAAAGAGAGCAAAGAAGGATGGTTAAGGTGATGATGGTGAAGGTGATGGGTTGAAGCAGTTGTAGTGGTATTTGTTGTAGTGAGTTAAAGATGATGGCTTGTAAGGGTGACGGTGAGTTGAAGATGATGGTAGCTGCGATGGTAGGTTGGAAGGGATTGGGTGGTGATGGTGATGTTGGGTTGAAGGTGGTTGTAGGTTGAATGTAATGGTGATCCGTTGAAAAAAGTACGGTGGTAGGTTGAAAACGACAAATTCTTTTCCCAAGAACGGAGAATTCTATAAGTGCTGACAGCTAGACGGGTTGACCAAATTCACATATTTTCTTTTTATAATCTGATTACCTTAAAAAGGATGTTTGTTAGTAAGGCGACGTATTAGAAGTTTCGGAAACTCTGGCGGCCAATTATGCCATGTACAGAAAACATAATATCACATGCCTTGGTGTTTCTGGTTCCCCTCTCTTTTCAGTAAAATGTTGCTTTTACTTAGATTTCTATTTTTCCTGACAGATTTGGTTACAATTATCGAGCGGATGGCTACTGTTAAACACAAGATACTGGTTCTATCTGGAAAAGGTGGGGTTGGGAAGAGTACATTCTCTGCTCAACTGTCCTTTGCACTAGCAGCTATGGATTTTCAAGTGGGCCTGCTTGATATAGATATATGTGGACCTAGCATCCCCAAGATGTTGGGGCTTGAAGGGCAAGAGATACATCAGAGTAATCTTGGATGGTCACCTGTTTATGTTGAGTCGAACCTCGGGGTTATGTCCATTGGATTCATGCTACCAAACCCAGATGAGGCTGTAATATGGAGGGGACCTCGCAAGAATGGCCTGATCAAACAATTCTTGAAGGATGTCTATTGGGGAGAGCTTGATTTTCTAGTTGTTGATGCTCCACCTGGAACATCCGACGAGCACATCTCAATTGTTCAATTTCTGCAAGCTACTGGAATAGATGGTGCTATAATAGTTACTACTCCACAGCAAGTATCTCTGATAGATGTAAGGAAAGAAATAAGTTTCTGCAAGAAAGTTGGTCTTAAAGTTCTTGGTGTTGTGGAGAACATGAGCGGTTTGTGCCAACCACTTTCAGCATTTAAGTTTTTGAGGACTACAGAAGATGGTGAACAAAAAGACATGACTGAGTCGATCCTAACTTACATGAGGGAAAACGCCCCAGAACTACTAAATATCGTCGCTTTCAGTGAAGTGTTTGATAGCAGTGCTGGAGGTGCCGGTCGGATGTGCCACGATATGGGGGTTCCTTTCCTTGGAAAGATTCCGCTAGACCCTCAGCTATGTAAAGCGGCTGAAGAAGGAAGATCATGCTTTGCTGCTGATGGTAAATGTCAAGTAAGTGCACCTGCACTTAAATTAATCATAGATAAGCTATTGGCGGAGCAAATGATTTCAAGAATTGAGGATAGAGCCTAGCTGTTTTCTTAGATCAGTCCAGATATGCATGGAAAATTATACTAAGTATATATACCTATTACTATATTTGGAAATAAAGTGATGGCAACTCGAAGCATCAATTCCAATTTAGAAAATTGTCGAGTTATCATCACTTTATTTCCAAATATAGTAATAGGTATATAAACCAGTATAATTTGCGCATTCTTTTCTTGACCACACTATTGGTTTGGTTCTTCTCTATTTTGGTTTGTGCAACATCCATGATTTTGCTCAAATAAGATTGTAGTATTAGTGTCAACTAGGGTTCCAAATTCAATGTACCAGAGTCTGGATGCAGAATCAAACCATTTTGGACTTGGCTACTAGTGGTTCAATTCCTACTTAATGGTCAGTCGAGCAAAATTTATGCATCTTGCCTCCTTTTTGGCCCTAATTTTGTGATGTTTTTGGTCCCTTGAACTGTTAAAAAATTTGAGAGATGATGTCTTGAAAGCATACCGTGGTTCTCACCAACTCTCTCATTGGTTGTTAAATACGAGAAACTGGATTTCATTTAGTGCAAATAGCAAGGACTAATGCTGGAGTGACTGACAGGCTAGAAATGATGTGATTTCTTCTACCATTTGGGACAAGAACTCTAGTTGCCCTGATGTAGGCCTTACCTCACGAGAATAATGGCGAAAAATTATTGGTTATAGACCGTGATAACCTCTACTATTGATAAACTCAAAAGATGCAAAGAGAGATAAACTCTAGAGAGACAAAATTCAAAGATTTAATTCAACAATGCATGCTTGAGAAATGGCCGATCCTCCTTATTAAATAGAGTGAAGGGGGCTGCCAATTCTCTCTTTCCGTTAAGAATTTAGAAATACAAGTCTTGGGAAACAAAGCTCTCTTCCCTACAAATTTGGTATATAATGAAAAAAGAGTTACCTTATTTCTTAAGAAAAATTAATTTTGACTAGATCTTTTAGATCTTTTATATTCTACAAGATCTAGCCAATATGTTTGGTCATTTCACTTTTTTTATCCAACATGTTTGGCCTCTACTAAAATTACCCATCATGTGTACATTTTTGAGCGATTTTTATCAATTAACTTGCTACAACAGGTTTTTATATTAGTCAAAACAAGTCAAAGGTAAAAATAGTCATTTTAAAGACTTAAATTCATTTTTTGTCCCCATAATAGCAGTTATTTCGATTTGGATACCTTTTTTATTCTGGGCTGCTATTTGTAGCTCGTTTTTGCTATTTGTAGCTCAAAAAAATTGATGAAATGACAAAATTGCCCTTAAAAGGAGGAAATGTGAAAATTCAATGAAAAATCGGATACAATGTGCGAAATAACTTGGTAAAATCGGACCCAATTTGTGAAAAACACTGGAAAAATCACCTACAATGCGTGAAAAATCATGCAAAAATCGCCACACTTATCCAAATTTTCAGTCAAAATTCGCCCAGAACAGGCAAATTTTGACAGAAAATTCGGATAAGTGTGGCGAATTTTCAGTCAAAATTCGCCTAATGTGGGCGATTTTTTGGACGAATTTTGTTGTTATATTTGTCTGCAAACCTTACAAAATCATAAGTCATTTCAGATTTTCTTAGCAAAACTCTCTCAGACCAACGAAAAAAATTTCCAAAAAAATCGCACGTAATGGAAGCCGGCGGATCTCAACCACCACAGCGTCCCGGGAAGGGGAAAGGATTGTTTGGCCAGGTAAAAAGCGTAAAATTTCGGTTAAATTTTTGAATTTCGCGTAAAAATTCGCACCTGATGTGCGATTTTTTGGGAAAAATTCGCAAAAAATTCGCACATGAGGTGCTAATTTTTTGGTACAATTCGCACATCAGGTGCGAATTGTTTTGTACAATTCGCACATCATGTGCGAATGTTGCCGAAATTTTCGCACATGATGTGCGAATTTTTTGGGAAAAAAAATTTTTATATTAGTTTTGTATTATTTTTAAATATTATTTATATTTTGCATGTTTCTAAATTATTATTTGCACTTTCTTGTAGGTTGCGGGGAAGGCCCTCCCGCGATAGCGGCCCACTGCTTCTGCTCGGATGAAGAAAGCAGCGAGACGTGTGCCTGCACATACGCTGGTAGATGAGGACTGTGATCAGGAGGAGCAGCATTTTGCTGGCGGCGAGGAGATTCCGTCGCCCTCAGGACGCGATGAGGAGCCCCCACGAGGTAAGTTTTAAATATAATGCACTAATATCATGTATATGTTTTGATTTCTATTATTTAAAATTTGTAGTGCATCCGTGATTATAATTATTTGTGTAATTTTATTATATGATAATATGTTGTTATTTAAATTACATTATTCAATTTTTATTATTTATGTAATTTGATTATAATGATTATGTGTTGCTATTTCAAATGATTATGTGTTGCTATTTCAATTAAATTATTGAATGTATTTGTTTTATGTTTTTTTAAATAAGTTTATTTATAGTTCATATTTTTTGAAATTAGTTACGAATAGGCGTGGGCGGAGCGATACGTCTTGGATTGTGACTGAGGCGTGTACGGGTGGCCCTATTGATGGGTTAGTGATACCTAGTTGGAAGGGCCATGTGGCCTATAGGTATAGACCGGACGGAGAGGAGTGTGAGGAGGTCGTACCACCTAGGTCCCAACTGAGATGCCAAAATAGGGCAGGTGTGTGTGAGCGTCTGGTATCTTGGTTGGCTTCGATGTCATCTAACTGCCAGCTATTGTTGCGCGCCACTGGTTTATCACACTTGCCGTACATTATGCACACGTCCATTGATACCCCACTGCTTATTGCATTTATTGAGCGGTGGCAGCCGGATACGAACACGTTTCATCTCCCTGTCGGTGAGATGAGTATACTCCTGCACGACGTGTGGGAGATACTTCGTATCCCTGTGGATGGTCCTATGCTTGCTGACTGCACTGACAAGTCAGTGCTTTGGAGCCTGTGCATAGATTTGCTACAGGTGTCCGAGAGGGACGCGGATTGGTTGGCGAGCCACACCGATGGTGGCTTACTAGTTGACTACGTGCTCAGGAGGCGGTCAGCTTTAGTTACGGACAGTACGAACCTGCCGCGAGCTTTGGAGGCTTGGTTGTGATTGACTATTGGTTCTACTCTTTTTGTGGACAAGAGTTCCAATAGGATTAAACCACAACACCTTGTGCATATTCGGGGACAGTTGCAGACTGTGCATCAGAATGCTTGGGGTACCTCTGCATTAGCCTACTTGTATAGACATCTAGGTAAGGCTAGTAGAGGATCTTGCAGCGGGATGGCGGGTTGTATGACCCTATTGCAGGCATGGATATACGAGCACTTCCCAGCGTTCAGACCCCATTCAGTGCCGATGCCTGATGATCCACACACCCCGCGCGCTGCTTTGTGGACCACTGGACCCCGACAGGGCAGCAGTTCCCGTCTGCAGAGGTACCGGCATGCCCTTGACCACTTGCGTCCGGAGGAGGTATGTTAACATATATTTGCCGATTTTAGTAATAAATGTTTATGATAAATTGTAAATATGTAATTGCTGCACATATATGACATTAATTTGATATATTACAGGTGACATGGACTCCATACGGTCAGTTTCCGCACGTACGCACCCCGATCACCACGTACAGGGGGTTGATCGCATGTGGTGGTGAGGTCGAGCCGTACATGCCAGATAGGTGCGTCCGTCAGTTGGGATACATGCAGGATATCCCAGCCGACATCCTCCTTCCGAAGACGGCGTTTCGGCCGTACAGTGGTGGGTATAGTGTGGTTTTTGACTTAGCGTTCGCCAAGAGTATATGGCGGGCACCACGTATGGCTTGTATACGTCCCGATGACTTGCAGCCTGCTGACGTTCCCGGAGCAGTCACCCACGATTACCTTACATGGTATCGTCAGCACTCCCACCCATACCTGTTCATCGATGGCCCACCAGCTGATGATGGTGGAGTTCCGCCGCGAACCAACACAGAATATGTAAATATTTTTCGTTACATAATTTGATTAAGTATAATGTTATATTGTTATCGAATAAGTGCACGTAATCATTGCAAGGTATTGTCTTTGTAGTGGGTCCGCCGGTGGCAAAATTTCGGTGAGGACGCCGTACAGATCATCAGGGATGCTGGGTTAGTCGAGACGGAAGAAATGGAGGCTAGGTTGAGGGCGGAGATAGATAGATGGCATTTGGCTGGTTGATTGTAGTATATTACCATATTTATATTTATTCTATTTAGTTTGTGATGCTATGAGGATTCTGTTACGTTATATTTGACATGTTTAATCCTTTTTTAGTGCACTTATGAAATTAAAATTGGAAAACTACAACAATGATAATTATTAAAAGAACAATGTAATTTTCAAAACAAAGTGCAATGGCTACAAAAAAATCATGGTCCACAAATCATGTTCCAATGGTCCAGCCTATTTTTAAATTCATCACGTTCTGCAAAGCTAGCCATAGCCGCATCACAGTGATGCCTCCACAACAATGCCAACGAAGGTACAAGACAGTCACCAGTCAAACTGACATGAACGAAATGATTACCACGTACGTGCGCAATGGCTATCTGACGAGATGGTCTGGCGACACCACGTAGCGACCGCAAAGGTAGAATGGAGAAACAGCAACCGCGAGCAAGACTGAGGTGGATTACCAAGGCGTTTGCATAATTGGCGATAGCAAACAAGTCCGTTGGGGTGATCATCCAGCCAGCAAAGGGGCATGGTGATGTAAAATGATTCAATCGACCAATTGCCCAAGCAATAGGATCTGCGTTGGCTTCAATAAGAGCCTGTGGTAGACATGCACCAAGGAGCGGTCTGTAAGTATCCTGATGCATAAGAATCTCTCCAATAGACGCAGTTCGTACCGTCTCCCATTCATTCTCATTGCCATACAGTCCGAGTGCAACGGCACGAAATCCGCAATTGCCATCTGCCTCTACGTCCGTAATGTCATTGCAGAAAGGATGGACATAATGTAGAATCATGGGGATACTCTCACTGTCCGCTCTAACTACAAATTGGAATATAAACACGTAATAGTAATTTTTAGTCTTATAAAAAAATTAAAGTAACCAATCAATATAAATTCACAAAAAAGAACAAAACATAGATTACCTTCATGGAATGGCAACGATCTCTGAGAAGATCTCCTGGATGCATTACTGCGTCTTAAACCTCTCTCGCGAGCGCTCTGCTCACGCCGCACGGATTCATGTAATCTTGGTCTACCCCTTGATGTTGACAAAATGGCTGGTTCGAACACACTTGCATTGTCAGGATTGAGGGACTCATTCATCTTGACAATCAGACCTCGCATGACCACGCGTGGACTATTCTCGAATTGAGGAACGATTTTCTGGCGGAAGTATCTGTTAAAAAACAATGAATTACAACAAATTAAAATTATTTATATAAATGTATGCTAATAAATCAAAACATCATAAAATAAAATACATAATGTAAATTTTACTGAAGTTCTGCAGATATTGTGTTCGAATCCACTTCAGATGTCTCAATCGTCAACCGCTTCCAAAACTCGTGCACCATTTCAACGGTGATCGTGTCGTGCGATTCCTTCAACTTCCTGATGTCACAGGCACAAGGAATCCCATGCGTGGCCTTGCAGACACATCCACATCTCTCGAACAAGTCATTACCCAACTTGGTAATCCTTTCAACTTGTTCGCTGATTAACTCCAAACAATAGTGAGAGACATGGCCATTCAATAATTCATACGGGAAACACAACATAGCGGTTGCTTTCTTGGAAATGCATGCCTCAAGGGTTTCCCTAAAATTACATCAATAAAGTCAAAGGTACATAAATTAAATAAATAACGTAAAAAGTGAATTAATCTAAGTAATAAACGTACCTTATCTGTGATAACTGGTAATTGACGTGGTCGTCAATCACCCCAAATAGCGTGTCAAGTGAATGTGTGCCAGCATTCATCCAATCCTTCAGTGCAGCATGCGTACTCTCCACTCTGTTACTGCTAGTATTGCCAAAGTGCAGAATTTTGTTTGTCCAAGCCCTACAAAACATCTCTTTATAGGACAGCCACGTCCTCTCCAAGTAGACAACAATAGATCCAGCAACTAAAGAATAACCATTCTTCAACCGCTGCAGTAACACTTCATACTCTTCAACTGTTGCCGCATTAACAATTCCCTTCCAAAGCTTTTTTATTGCTTTTTTCCTATCACCCTCACCAACAAGCTTTTTCAACTGATTATCAACATCGCGGTCGATATGCCACAAACACAGCAGGTGGTGTGATCCAGGAAAATGATCCCTTATAGGATCCATCAAACTCATCTCGCGATCAGAAACAATAACGCTAGGAACATTTTCAACATCCAACAACCCTCTCAATTGTTCAAAAACCCAATCATAACTAATTCTTTTCTCATCTCTCAAAAGGGCACATGCAATATTAAAATTCTTGTTGGAAGGAGTCATACCTATAATCTGAAAGAGTGGCATCTTGTACTTGTTCGTCTTGTATGTTGCGTCCACCACAATCACCCAATAATATCTGTTCAACAGCTGGATTAAACTTGGATGCGCTATGAATGCATGTGTGATAACATCTGTGCCCTCTTCTGTCAAAACTTTTACATAGTAATGCTTCTCCTCGGCGTAATGAACAAATTGCTGCGCAATATTTCTACCCTCGAACTTTGCTCTCCTGTCATCAGCTTTAAGATTGTTTAGCTGCCTCACTGTCACATTATCTTCAGGATACGTCTCGGCAAGATGATTCCTAATCAATTTTGGCTTCATATTTGCATTGTTCAAAGTCCTAGCAACCTCCCTTGCTCCATCACTCATGCGGCTGAGCTGCCTGTGACCCTCTGGATACACTATAGCAGTGTGATTGTGCATTGAATTCGGACCTGGTGTAACTCTGACCCACCAACCATTATCCTTCACCACCTTGCAAAATAACTTGAACCTGCACTTACATCCTCGCCGGCTAGTGTTCTTCCTCTCTTGTGGGAGAGGCCCTTGTTCAACCGGATCTCTGAATCTGTTGCAACGATATGTGACCGATTTTCCATTGTTACCCCTCCCCACTTTAATCAGCTCGAAGCGAAATGTAAGAGCCAAATCCGAATAATACGTATATGCTTGTTCTTCAGTTGGAAAAAAACCAGGACACTGAAACTCAAGACTCAAATCCCTCTGAATGTCTGGTAATCCATTTGGATCCTGCGTCATTAATCAAATTAAAACCAAAAATAAGTAATTACATAAACAATTAAAACATATAAATTTGAAAGAAAAATCGCCTGTAATTGGTGAAGTATCATGAAAAATTCTCCCATCTTAGGCGATTTTTGGTTGAAATTTCGCCAATTGTAGGTGAATTTTGTGTGAAAATTCGCCTACAGTGTGCGAATTTTCACACAAAAATCGCCTGCAATGTGCGAATTTTGCTATAAAATTCGCACATTGCAGGTGATTTTTTCCAAAAGTTTCACCTGCAATTGGCCAACTTTCCACAAAAAATCGCCTGAGCTGGGCGATTTTTTCCTGTACTTCACCAATTACAGGCGATTTTTCCTTGAAAATTCGCAAAACATGTGCGATTTTTACAGCAGTATGCAAAAAACTACACAAAAGTATTAAATTCGTACCATATTTGCGTATATTTTTGAGTAGACGTTGTCCCAAATTAACCAAAATCTGTGTTCCAATTTGCTTCTACGATTTTGAACGTTTTTTGGAATGATTTCGAATGGTTTTGTTTGATTTTTGAAGGAGTTTTGTCTGTTTTGATATGTATTTTGAATTGAATGAAGTATATATCTTATTCATATGTTATGGGCAATTTTGTCATTTCACTTTTTTTTTGAGCTACAAATAGTAAATTTGAGCTACAAATAGTAAGATCCTTTTTATTTTGTCACCAAAACTAATCCTACTTAATTTTTTTTTTGCAATTATAGTCATTTTTTACAAAAATACCCTTTGACTAACAGTTGACTAACCCTTTGACTAATGGTTGACTAACCCTTCGTCGCCGCCACCCCCACCCTGTCGCCATTAATTAGTCAATCTTTAGTTAATAGTTAGTTAAAGGGTATTTTTGTAAAAAATGACTATACTTGCCAAAAAAAAATTAAATGAGACTAATATTGGTGACAAAATAAAAATAGGGATCAAAATCGAGATAACTCCTATTTTGGAGACCAAAAATGGATATAAACCTTTTTAAAATGACCCTTTTTACCTTTGACTTATTTTGACTAATACAAAAACATATTGTATCAGATTCATGGATTAAAATCGTTTAAAAATAAATATTTTTTACGGAGACCAAATATATTGGATAAAAAAGTGAAATGAACAAATTTATTGGAATAATATTGCATTTTTTCCAATTTAGTACATTCATCCAGAATCAATATCAACAAGACTATATATAGCTTATATTTATTTTTACATAACCACAACTTGAGAACTGGAATCTGAAATCTTACATCTTTCCATTTGCAAATACTGGAACAATCTGAACCCCCAAGCATACTTTTTATCATAATTTGTTCTATGTTACATAAGATGACCTTAGTCCCATGTTCAAATTCAAGATGCCTCCTTGGATTTACTTACTGTGTGGTCGGAGCCGGAGAGGCAGACCATTTTCAGGAACAGCAGATAAAAGATGTATAACCTTCTCATCTCGTTTCAACTTCTCCAATTTGAATCTGCTCACCACATTGTAAATATATACAAGGATATCCAGACGTGCATACTCCTTACCCGGGCACATTCGAGATCCGCCACCAAAAGGCACAAAAGTATATGGTGCCGGTCCATTTCCTTCGAATCTCGAAGGGTCGAATCTTTCAGGATCCGAAAAGTATTTCGGGTTTTTATGCGTGGAGTGTACGCTCCAAAACAACTAGCCACCAACAGCAGTTGCAGCAATCATTATTAGTTTCAGTGTAATCTTTGAGTTCTTGAAAAAAAAAAAAAAAAAAACGAGATTGAAGATTAACAACACACCTTCCATCCTTTTGGAACTTTGAAACCTGCATATGTTAAATCAATGGTGTTCTCTCTAAAGCCTCCTTCGGCTGCTGGAGTTAGCCTTAATGACTCGCATACTACTCGCCATGAGTACTTCATCTTCTGAATATCATTCCAGTTTAGAAGCTCTTCAGGACCTTTAGACTTAGCGATCTCTACCACCTCTGTTCATGTTGGGAGGAACAATGTCTAAATCAAAGACTAACATAGCAAACAACCCAAAATAAGTAATACATAATAACACCAAAATTTGCACGAAAAATAACGAGATCTTTAGGCCTAGCAAAATCTGCAACCACTGACAAGAACCACTGACAAGAGGGTTGTAGTCAAATGGTTGACAGTTCATATATGTCTTAAATTCGAGTCATCTTGGGTTCGGCCTCCATACAATCAAGAAAGGCACCAAAAACTCAATACAAAGAACAAAGATGTCAAAATATCAACAAAACAGCGGCACATTTCCGAAATTTGTTAAGCAACCCATTAGAATCCAATCTCCAACATTCAGAATGTAAGTTACAATAACAGGACCCATTGAGTGTAAACCTACTAAAATTTGTATAATTAACAGAGTAATCATGGGCAAAAATAGATCATTGAGGTGAAACAAGCTCTAATTCTCAGATTGAAAGCCAAAAATAAGCCAGTTAACTCTAGTTTGGAGTTTTTTACCTTCATACACCTTGTTGTAAATGTCGGGAAGTTCAGCAAGATAGTTCAACGCATAGGTAAGTGCAGAGGTCGTTGTATCATAGCTTGCGACCATAAATCCCAAAATAATATTGCCGATCTCCATTTCGGACATGAAGCCTCCATTTTCATCAGTTTTGAGCAGCAGGGTAGCTAAGAAATCGAAGCGATCTGCTGCAATATTATTATTCCCATGTTCTTGGAGTTCCTTTTTCCTATCTTTGATAATCTTCAAAAATTCATCCTTCACCAATTTTCCCCCTTTCATGGCTCGGTTATAAGCAGTCCCAGGAAAGTCAACAGGGACAGAAAACATCCCAGTTACAGCAACACTATAGGCATCCGACAGAAATTTAACAAGTTTAGGATCTTCAACACCCAAGAACAATCTACAAGCTAATGAAAATGTATATTTCTGTGACCGAGGATAAACTTTAACTTCTTCGAAAGGAGCCCAATCCGTCTCCAGCTGCTCCCGAGCCGTCGAATCCATCAGAGGGATGTACCGTTTCAGAGATTCCGGCTTCAGAAATTCTACATAAAAACCACGATTCCTTACAAGTGTCTCCTCTGAGGAAGGAAAAAACTGCACGGGCTTTATTGTTGAAGCAGGCCACCATGGTGAGAACTTGTTCTCGTTAGTGAATATGAACTTGTTTCCTTCCACTCCACAGAACACCGCCATTTTTGCTCCAACTATCGAAGTTTTGAATATTTCTTCTGAATACATCTTCATTCTGTTCTGAATGAACTCCCCTGGCCCTGATGCGATCCACCGGAGATTTTCTCCCAAAATCGGCCATCCTGTTGTGCCTGGTGGTAGATTTGTGCGGCTTTTCTGATGGAAATAGAAGAGAATAAAAAGAGGAACAAAGATCGCTATGAGCTGCAGCAGAAAGGAGAAGAAAGCATCCATGTTAATTGTTAGTCTTCCAGTTAACCCGATATATTTGGCGCGATGCGTTTTTATTGAAGATGTGAGACGACAGAGAACATTAAATTGTCAACTGCTAGGCCTGCAGTAGTTGGAAGGGAGAATTAGTCATCAGAAAACGAACAAAATTGGGGTGACATTATTTAAATTTATTTGGGCGGCAACTAAAAGTATATATGTATTCTTATAATTTACCGGATGTGCGTGACATATGTATAGTGTCTTACATTCAATTCTTTTTTTGGTACACAATTTTCAGTTAGTATATCATGTACCAATGGTACATGTATTTATTAGTATATATAGTAATTTTTTGCTTAATAGCTGTACACTTACTAAATATAGTAAGTTTTGCCCAGGCGCACGCTCGCTGTGTCCACAACGTCTTTGCTGAGTCCACAACGTCTCAAAATAATTGCCGCAACGTTCAAAAAACAGCTGTCGCAACGTCTACATCCAGGCATGCCCACCACATCTCATAACACTAGCACCACGTCAAAAACAACTAGCACCACGTCCAGAAACGTCTACATCCATTCATGTGAATTTAACCTGATTTTTTCACAAATACAACTAGCACCACGTCAAAAATAACTAGAACCACGTCCAAAAACGTCTACATCTATGCATGTGAATTTAAGCTGATTTTTTTCATAAAGACAGTCCGCCACGTCTCAGAACACTAGCACCACGCCAAAAACAACTAGAACCACGTCCAGAAACGTCTACATCCATGCATGTGAATTTAAGCTGAATTTTTTCAAAAAGACAGTCCATCACGTCTCATAACACTATCACCACGTCAAAAACAACTAGCACCACGTCCAGAAACCTCTACATCCATGCATGTGAATTTAAGCTGATTTTTTTCACAAAGATAGTCCACCTCGTCTCACAACACTATCACCACGTCAAAAACAACTAGAACCACGTCCAAAAACGTCTGCATCCATGCATGTGAATTTAAGCTGATTTTTTTCATAAAGATAGTCCACCACGTCTCATAACACTAGCACATCGTCAAAAACAAATAGCACTACGTCCAGAAACGTCTTCATCCATGCGTGTGAATTTAAACTGATTTTTTTCACAAAGACAGTCCACCACGTCTCAGAACAACTAGCACCACGTCAAAAACAACTAGCACAACGTCCAGAAACGTCTACATCCAGGCATCTCCACAACGTCTTCGCTGAGTCAACAATGTCTCAGAACAACTGCCATAACGTCCAAAAAGCAATTGTCGTAACGTCTATATCCAAGCATGTCTACAACGTCTCCTAACACTGCCACAACATCCTCGTTCGTCCAAAAAATAACTATCGCAACGTCAAAAAATATCTACATCCAGACATGTGAATTTAAGCTGAATTTTTCACATAAAACCTTCCACAACGTCTCAGAACAACTAGAACCACGTAAAAAACAACTTGCACTATGTCCAAAAACGTCTACATCCATCCGTGTGAATTTAAACTGATTTTTGTCACAAAGACAGTCCACACGTCTCAAAACAACTATCACGTCAAAAATAACTAGAACAACATCCAGAAACATCTACATCCAGGCACCTTCACAACGTTTTCGCTGAGTCAACAACGTCTCAGAACAACTGCCGCAACGTCCAAAAAAAAAACTGTCACAACGTTTACATCCAAGCATGTCCACAACGTCTCTTAACACTGCCGCAACATCCCCGTTCGTCCAAAAAATAACCGCTGCAACGTCAAAAAAATCTACATCCAGGCATGTAAATTTAAGCTGAATTTTTCACATAACATCTTCCACAACGTCTCAGAACAACTAAAACCACGAAAAAATAACTAGCACCACGTCCAGAAATGTCTACATCCATGCATATGAATTTAAGCTATTTTTTTCCAAATACAACTAGCACCACGTCTCAGAACAACTAGCACCACGTCAAAAACAACTAGCACCACGTCCAACAACGTCTTCATCCATTCGTGTGAATTTAAACTGATTTTTTTAACAAAGATAGTCCACCACGTTCAGAACAAATAGAAACACGTCAAAAACAACTACAACCACGTCCATAAACGTCTACATCCATGCGTGTGAATTTCAATTATTTTTTTCACAAATTGGAGATAATACTTGGAGATATTGTTGTACAAATCGAGTTGTGTAAAATTGTTATTCTAAAATTTTATTGTCAAATTTGGCAGCTGGAATCACAACTGGCCACTACCACACCACGTATACATCCAAACATGTGAATTTTAGCCGAATTTTTCACAGAACATAGTCTACCACGTCTCGCTATGTCCAAAAAAACTAGCACCACGTCCAGATATGTCCAGCTACGTCCCGCAACATCCCGCAACGTCCAAAAATACAAAGCAGCAACGTCCCGTAACGTCGTGTTACGTCCAGCTACATTCAAAATACAAAGCAGCAACATCCCGTTATGCCTCGCAACGTCCAGCAACGTCTAGTTACGCCCCATAACACTTTCTACTAAGTCCAGCAGCGGGGAAAAATCAGAAGCAACCCATTTCACATGAAAGTGCCAATACCTCATGGAAACCATTTATAAATCATATTTTGGAGTAACAGAGCTTTATTTGAATAAGAAAACACGAATATAACATCATTAATACATTACCCAACATCAAATCTCGAAAATAAGGTTCCGTAAATCCATCAAATACAATTCATACTTTATGATGTGGTGATTTTTTAAGAAGAATAATTATTTTTGAAAAAGAAGAAGAAGAGATTTTTGAAGAAGAAGAAGAGGTTTTTGAACAGGAAGAAGGATTTTTTAATAGGTTGAAGTGATTTTTCCGTTGTATTTGGTGTTGTTCGTCGGAAAATACAATCGTCAATCTGAAAGATTTTGGTAGGATCTGGGTTTGCACTTGCTCGATTTACCACGCAACAAAAATTTCTATTAAAGCGGAATCTTAGAAAAGTACCTTTGAAGCGTGCACTTGGTGATTCTCTTGTATGCCTCAAGACTATGACTTCACGTTGTGTGGGCAACGAACTAGAAGTCAATTGATCAGCTACTCACCACAATCCACCTGCTAGAAAACTCTAGCCCCGCAGCACCTGGCACGTACTATAAACGCACCGCCCGCAAAGAGAGAAAGCTACGCGCAGCTGGCATAGACCAAGGCCAAAATTTTAGCCACTAGAAACCCAAAAACCAGCTGCACACTTTCTTGAAAATTCGACTTGGAGAGAGAAACGTTTTCTCTCTCTAGAATTTTCTCTCTCTAGAAATCCTGTGGATTAATTGTGTTGTTGTGTTAATCTGAATGACTGATCCCTTGTCCATTTATAGAGTTACAAGAGAGACTCCAAGTTGGTTTAGGATTGGTCTTCCTACTGGGTTTCAGTTTTCCTTCAATCCTGTTTCTGGACTGATACAGATTCTGTTTCCTTCAATCCTGTTCCTGGACTGATACACTCCCAACTGTCACAGGGATTCACTTATCCCAATCCAGTTCCTGGGATGAATCACTCCCAACTGACACAGGGATTCACTTATCCCAAACCAGTTCCTGGGATGATTCACAACCAACTGACACAAGGATTAATTAATTTCTCAATTAATTAAATCTACCTTTGTCATTAACCCAGTACATAATTAATCGTACCACTAACGGATTAATTATGGCACTACCAACCTACACCAGAATTGCTTCCGGAACAACTTAATTAAATTATATTCATAATCTCCCCACATCAAAGATATAGTGCTCGTTAATTCATTAAGTTACTGATAAATTAATTCATCAACTTCTTAATATTCCGAGACTAGTACCACTCGACCTTTTTACTATACCGGACATAAGTCCACCGGCCGGGTTTAGTATAATAAACATTTCGAGCTCATCTCGGGAGCACCATCACCCCGGACGCACCGGTACATGGTTTCCTTTCGACAAGCAGCAGCACACCAAGTAACTAAACACGCGCACCCAACCCACCGAGACTATTGGCCACATTTGACCTCACCCATTGGCAGATCAAAGTACACTATGTCTAATCCTCATGCTCACTCGAGTATAGGGATTTAGAGATAGAATACAAGGATCGATTTGCCTATTAAATCAGTACAAGACAAATCATTCCTAAGAGTCAAGTTCAATATGCCCCGGGCATATCTATATGATTCAATTAGTTTAGACAAACTAATTATCTGAATCACATAATAACCTAGACCGACAGTTTGTCCAAAGCTGTCTCGGTTACGAACCTCATTTATATATTATGTCTTTCAACCAATGATGAGATCTACTGTGTCGCACCAGACACCTCATCATCTACTTACATAATATACATGGACATAAAACTGCACAACAAAATATAATTGAAACACAAATCGATATATTAAACTGGGAAACTGTACAATACAAGCATAGCTTATGTATTCTACTCCAACACAATCTCTGTTAAATCTGTGTTTGGATGAAAATTTTGATTAAATGCAGTTTCGAATAGAGTACGGCGAAGAAGAATAACTGATTTTTGAAGAAGAAGAAGTAATTTTTTAAAAAGAATGAACTGGGTTTTTGGAGAAGAAGAAGAATAAAAGAGCGTGTATCTCACTCTCTAATAGTAAGAGTGATGATATATTATTAGGTACATGTACCTAGTGATACAGAATATAATTTGCGCACAATTTTTCTTATACATATTATTTTATTTGTAATTATTATTTTATTTATTTCATAATAACATTTTTAAATTTTTTAAAAAATTATTTCATTATGAAATAAATATTATAGTAATGAAAAAAACTGAACATAAAAAAAAATTGAAAATGAGAGAAAAATAATCACCTAAAATAAATACTGGACTGCATTATCTTCGATAAATTATATGGATATCACCATGGGGGCCAGGACCAAAAGGGGCTTAGAAATTTAGGGTGTGAACTGAAAGAAATTGAAAAAATAAGTGTGTGGACTGAAAGGGGCCTCTCGGATTTGTAAAATCCGAAACACTAATTAATTAAGAGTTTCGGATTTTACAAATTTGAATCAGTTGTAAAAGGTAAAAAAAAGAAAAATGGAAGCATAAATTCGGATTTCAAAAATTCGAGATTATTCTTCCCGAAATACTTCTTCTAGATAGTCCACCACGTCTCAGAACAACTACCACCACGTCAAAAATAGCTAGCACCACGTCCATAAACATCTACATTTATGTGTGTGAATTTAAACTGATTTTTTCACAAAGACAGTCCACTACGTCCCAGACAACTAGCACCACGTCAAAAACAACTAGTACCACGTCCAGAAATGTCTACATTCATGTGTGTGAATTTAAACTGATTTTTTTACAAAAACAGTCCACCACGTCCCAGACAACTAGAACTACGTCAAAAAAAACTAGCACCACGTCCAGCAACGTTTATATCCATTCATGTGAATTTGGACGTGGTGCTAGTTGTTCTGAGATGAGGTGAGATGTTATTGTAAAAAATCAGTTTAAATTCACATGTCTGGATGTAGACGTTTTTGGACGTGGTGTTAGTTGTTTTTGACTTGGTGCTAGTTGTTCTGAGACATAGTAAACTGTCTTTGTAAAAAAATCAGTTTAAATTCACATGCATGGATGTAGACATTTGGTGCTAGTTGTTCTGAGACAAGGTGAGATGTTTTGTGAAAAAATCAGTTTAAATTCACATGTCTGTATATAGACATTTTTGGACGTGGTGCTTGTTTTTTAAGACGTGGTGTTATTGGTTCTGAGACGTGATAGACTGTCTTTGTGAAAAAAATTAGTTTAAATTCACATGCATGGATGTAGACGCTTTTAAACGTGCTGCTAGTTATTCTGAGACAAGGTGAGATATTTTTTGAAAAAATCAGTTTAAATTCACATGTCTGGATGTAGATATTTTTGGACGTGGTGGTAGTTATTCTGAGACGTGGTAGACTGTCTTTGTGAAAAAAAAAAAAGTTTAAATTCACATGAATGGATGTAGACATTTTTTGCCTTGGTGCTAGTTGTTCTGAGACGAGTTGAGATGTTATGTGGCCATTTTATTTGTTTTATCTTATTACAACACCTACTTACAAGATCATGAATATTTCTAAGAGTTATATGGTCATTTTAATTGTTCTATCTTCACAAAACTCTTAGATCAAAGATCGTGAACATTTCTAAGAGTTGAATGGTCATTTTATTTGTTTTATCTCATTACAAGTCTTAGATATGAGATCATGATCATTTATAAGAATTGTATAGCCATTTTATTTGTTTTATCCACCTCAGATGTTTTTGGACGTGGTGCTAGTTGTTCTGAGACGAGATGAGATGTTTTGTAAAAAAATTAGTTTAAATTCACATATCTGGATGTTGACGTTTTGGACGTTTTGCTTGTTGTTTTAGACGTGGTGTTAGTTGTTTGAGACGTGGTAGACTATCATTGTGAAAAAAATAGCTTAAATTCACATGCATGGATGTAGAAGTTTTTGGAAGTGGTGCTAGTTGTTCTGAGACGAGGTGAGATGTTTTGTGAAAAAATTAGTTTAAATTCACATGTCTAGATGTGGATGTTTTTGGATGTGGTGCTACATTTTTGAGACGTGGTGATTGATAAAGCCATATAATGGTATTTTTCAGTGTTATAATTTTATTGTTTTATAGGCTTTGTGAGTTGAATTAATTGCTTATATCTATATTTTGTGTTGAAGGATAGAAATTGGACATTGAAATTATTTTGGAGGATACACTCTATTAAGGACCAATTTGCAAGATTGAAGGAAAAGTAGGGGTGAAAGTTGACAATGGCATAAATAGAGGGTCAATTCTGCATTATGGCTATTTTGACTAAAATCCCTAGCTCACTAAATTGAAGTGGTCGGCTGCTCTTCTTCATTTTGCTTCCAGATTTGCAGCTGCCAAGCTGCTGCCATCCATTGTAAAGTTCCCAAGGAGAAGAGCTGAAGCTGCTGATTTTTCCTTGCACGGCCCATCGTGAGCTGCTGCTGATTTTTATTTCCAAAGGTGATGCCAAATCCTTTCCTCCCCGACTTGCTGCTGGACCGAATAGAAGAAGAAAGGAAACCAGTTTTTCCTTTAGTTGCAGCTATGCTTCTCCTTAATTACAGCAGCCACGCAAGCAATGGAACCAGAGAAAAAAATGGAAGCTGTTGCAGATTCCTTAGCTTCCAAAAGTTGCTGCCACAGTGCAGGAAAAAGAAGGAAAATTGCTGAATTTTCTTGTTCCCATAGTTAATTGCTGCTGGACTTCCATATTTTTGGGATGCACAGCTAGAGAAGAAAAGGAAGGAAAAATTCTGCAGCAATTTAGTTCAAAATCATGGCCGCTGCAGATTTCATGAACCATAAAGAGGAAAGGAAGGCAAGTAAAAATCTTTCTAAAAACTGAGTTGCTGCTGATTTTGTGCCCAAAGTTGTTGTCGGTTCTGTTTGTTTTCCCAATTTTGCTGTTATCTCAAAGGAAAAAATTAAGAGCTGCTGCCCAAGCAAAAAGAAGAAAAGGAAATAGGTTCCAATTTCTTTATTTGAAGCTGTTTAATTTCAAAAAAAAAATTCTGCTGTTGCACCAATCAAATTGAAGATCTCAGTTGCTGTGAAAATTATTCTTGCCAAATCTGAAGTGTGCCGAGAGGAAGCAAAATAAAGGGGAATTTCTTCTTTCCAAATTTGAGCTGATTGATTGTTAAGGGAAAGGAATGTTTCTTCCTTCACCAAAAAGAATCCACAATAGGCAGACCAATGAAAAAGGAAAAAAGCTGCGGGTTTGGATTTCCATATTTTTATTCTGCTGCTGACATTTAAAAGAGAATATAGAACACAACAGTCAGGGGTGGGCAAAAAAGAATAGAACAAGAAGGAACGGAACAGAGCAAATAGGAGATATTAACGGCTGTGCCTGTTTTTTGTTTTTTTCAGTTTTCCATTGTGATGATTAAAAATTTCTTATTTGTTTTGTTCAAGAACATGAGTAGCTAATTTTATTTTTCTAATCCAAGGGATTTGATTTAATTAGCATGTTGTGAGGTTTTGAGTTTAATTTAATTTCTTTCGTTAAATTCAAGTATCGATTGTTTCTTGTTTTAATTTAGAATTTTTAGTACTAATTGAATTGACGACTCAATTAGTGTTGATTTTTCTGTGCTATCTATAGGTTGAATGTTACGTAATAGACACGAACCGGTAGTATCAAGTAGCAATTAAATGTTTTATGCATGTTGGTGAGACTTATTTGTTCATGCATGATAGTCTAAGGGGAAACAATTGGACAGAATTAATTATTTGCAGCTATCTCTTTTAATTAATTTTGGTTTCAACTAATTCTTGTGTGTAATGCTGTTATGATTGAATATGGAACGCTATCGTGCCCAGTTCTTCATAGCAAGAGTTAATCGAATGCTGGGTTTGGTTGATTAAATTAGAGAATCCATAGTTGTTACGGCTATCCTAACAATAGTGGAGGTTGAATGCTTGAATGAAAGAATACTTTTGAACCGATGATCGACATAATAATTGAATTGTATTTCCCTTGGATTGGATTTTTCTTCTTTGATTTTCTTGGTTTGAATTTGTCTCAATTTTAGAATTCTTTTGATTTAATAGTTAGTTTAATTGCAAAACCCCTGATAATTGTTTGGTTTAAGAATTAATTTTGGTTCCTTTGGGATTTCGACTCGGTACTACTACTGCTGCAAGTTGTTTGGAGTTCGGTAGAATCGGATTTATTTTGGGTGCCTCGACAAGCATGGCCGTGCTTGTCAAGGCACCCAAAATAAATCCGATTCTACCGAACTCCAAACAACTTGCAGCAGTAGTAGTACCGAGTCGAAATCCCAAAGGAACCAAAATTAATTCTTAAACCAAACAATTATCAGGGGTTTTGCAATTAAACTAACTATTAAATCAAAAGAATTCTAAAATTGAGACAAATTCAAACCAAGAAAATCAAAGAAGAAAAATCCAATCCAAGGGAAATACAATTCAATTATTATGTCGATCATCGGTTCAAAAGTATTCTTTCATTCAAGCATTCAACCTCCACTATTGTTAGGATAGCCGTAACAACTATGGATTCTCTAATTTAATCAACCAAACCCAGCATTCGATTAACTCTTGCTATGAAGAACTGGGCACGATAGCGTTCCATATTCAATCATAACAGCATTACACACAAGAATTAGTTGAAACCAAAATTAATTAAAAGAGATAGCTGCAAATAATTAATTCTGTCCAATTGTTTCCCCTTAGACTATCATGCATGAACAAATAAGTCTCACCAACATGCATAAAACATCTAATTGCTACTTGATACTACCGGTTCGTGTCTATTACGTAACATTCAACCTATAGATAGCACAGAAAAATCAACACTAATTGAGTCGTCAATTCAATTAGTACTAAAAATTCTAAATTAAAACAAGAAACAATCGATACTTGAATTTAACGAAAGAAATTAAATTAAACTCAAAACCTCACAACATGCTAATTAAATCAAATCCCTTGGATTAGAAAAATAAAATTAGCTACTCATGTTCTTGAACAAAACAAATAAGAAATTTTTAATCATCACAATGGAAAACTGAAAAAAAAAAAAACAGGCACAGCCGTTAATATCTCCTATTTGCTCTGTTCCGTTCCTTCTTGTTCTATTCTTTTTTGCCCACCCCTGACTGTTGTGTTCTATATTCTCTTTTAAATGTCAGCAGCAGAATAAAAATATGGAAATCCAAACCCGCAGCTTTTTTCCTTTTTCATTGGTCTGCCTATTGTGGATTCTTTTTGGTGAAGGAAGAAACATTCCTTTCCCTTAACAATCAATCAGCTCAAATTTGGAAAGAAGAAATTCCCCTTTATTTTGCTTCCTCTCGGCACACTTCAGATTTGGCAAGAATAATTTTCACAGCAACTGAGATCTTCAATTTGATTGGTGCAACAGCAGAATTTTTTTTTTGAAATTAAACAGCTTCAAATAAAGAAATTGGAACCTATTTCCTTTTCTTCTTTTTGCTTGGGCAGCAGCTCTTAATTTTTTCCTTTGAGATAACAGCAAAATTGGGAAAACAAACAGAACCGACAACAACTTTGGGCACAAAATCAGCAGCAACTCAGTTTTTAGAAAGATTTTTACTTGCCTTCCTTTCCTCTTTATGGTTCATGAAATCTGCAGCGGCCATGATTTTGAACTAAATTGCTGCAGAATTTTTCCTTCCTTTTCTTCTCTAGCTGTGCATCCCAAAAATATGGAAGTCCAGCAGCAATTAACTATGGGAACAAGAAAATTCAGCAATTTTCCTTCTTTTTCCTGCACTGTGGCAGCAACTTTTGGAAGCTAAGGAATCTGCAACAGCTTCCATTTTTTTCTCTGGTTCCATTGCTTGCGTGGCTGCTGTAATTAAGGAGAAGCATAGCTGCAACTAAAGGAAAAACTGGTTTCCTTTCTTCTTCTATTCGGTCCAGCAGCAAGTCGGGGAGGAAAGGATTTGGCATCACCTTTGGAAATAAAAATCAGCAGCAGCTCACGATGGGCCGTGCAAGGAAAAATCAGCAGCTTCAGCTCTTCTCCTTGGGAACTTTACAATGGATGGCAGCAGCTTGGCAGCTGCAAATCTGGAAGCAAAATGAAGAAGAGCAGCCGACCACTTCAATTTAGTGAGCTAGGGATTTTAGTCAAAATAGCCATAATGCAGAATTGACCCTCTATTTATGCCATTGTCAACTTTCACCCCTACTTTTCCTTCAATCTTGCAAATTGGTCCTTAATAGAGTGTATCCTCCAAAATAATTTCAATGTCCAATTTCTATCCTTCAACACAAAATATAGATATAAGCAATTAATTCAACTCACAAAGCCTATAAAACAATAAAATTATAACACTGAAAAATACCATTATATGGCTTTATCAAATTCCCCCACACTTACATCATGCTTGCCCTCAAGCATGTCAAATATTCAAACTCATTGCATGGAAGGATTCAAAGGACTAGTCAAGGAGATTTATAAGAAACTATACCCAAATATGTAGAACAATTCAAAGAACCAATCTCATGCCACCATAAACCACTCAAGTGTGTGTGTGTTCAAATCAATCACCTTCAACTATTTTCAGGTTAGAAGAATATAGATGAAGCAAAATATCTCATCTTCTAATCCACCCTACACTTATCTTTCATGACACCCTTAACTAGATTGAAACTTCCACCCAACCAAAGATCAATAGGACTTTTTTAATTGGCTTGCATACTTGGATAAGTGTTAATAGAAGCTCAAAACCTTTCCATTTTCCTTGTTTCACCAAGCACCCCCACACTTAGACTTTCCCTACTCTTATCTTGAAGTTCATTGGAACTTCACCTTATACCACCTCTTTGAAGTTCATTGGAACTTCCCTTATACCTTCCCTTTTTTTTTTTTTTTTTTCTTTTTTTTTTCTTCTAGCCACACAAATCCAATTGAACTTGTTTATATTGGCCTCTTTTTTTCAGCCACACAAATCCAATTGAAGTTGTTTATATTGGCCTCTTTTTTCTCTTTTTTTTTTTTTTTCACACCCAGCCCTTTCAATTTTTACTTCATAAATCTTTTTCATCCCTTAGGACCATACTTCACATGAGCTTCAAATGAGTGAGAAAAAAGGACAGATATCAAAGGCTAGGCTTTATTTAGTAAGCAAAGAATAGGAAAATTATACTAAACTCTCAAGGGGAATGCAAAGGATACTTTCAAAGATGGCCTAAGTCACTTCTTCAGTAGGATCTGCTTCCAACTTAATCTCAAATGCCAATCAAACAAGCATAGAAGTAAATTAAAGGTCAAAGATATGTACTTCAGCATATTCTCTTCACACATAAATAGTCTCATGATCATGACTTGAGTGCTCAAAAATTTTAGAGTGGTCTTAAGCAACATAAAATTGAATCAAAGCATTGAACCACATAAAAAAATTTTGCCAAGAAAACACAGACTCCTCCCCCACACTTAAATTCTGCATTGTCCACAATGTAGGAAACATTCAAAACAAGTATGCTAGTGTGAGGGAAAAAAAATGCAGAAAAAAATCTCAAATAATATGTGCAAGAGAAAAGAACAATACTCCCTTGAGAACTTTAGTTGAGGAGCCACAAGATCAGATTGATACTTAGAGCAGAGATGATGTCATCTTTTGGGAACTTGAGAACCGCATGTCTCTTTTCAACTTGGCTGCCACAGTTAAACAACTTATTAAAAAAAAATCTAAAACTATGTTGACTAAATGGTTAAGAAAAACCACGAATATCAAGAAATCAAAGATTTCAAGACAATCAGGAAAAAAAACTTAACCTATTTAGTCAGCTTATTCAATAACGTAAGTAAAACAAATGAAATTTAAACAATTGGGTTGCCTCCCAATAAGCGCAAATTTTTAATGTCGTTATGCTCGACGTCCTCCACCCTTCAATTTGATGTGTAATGAGGCACTGCCAAGGTGATGTCCACCATATCAGACTTTTTCAAATTGTCATGAAAGAATTTCAGCCTCTGTCCATTGACCTTGAAAACCTTATCTGTGTCTAAACTCTTTATTTCAACTGCACCATGAGGAAAAACCTTAGTAACAATAAATGGACCAATCCATCGAGAGCGCAATTTTCCAGGCATAAATTTCAAACGAGAATTATACAGCAAAACCTTCTGACCAATCACAAACTATTTTCTCAAAAGAGATTTATCATGAAACAGTTTGGTATTTTCTTTATAAATCCTCGAATTTTCATAAGCTTCTAACCTGAGTTCTTCAAGCTCTTGTAATTGCAATTTTCTTGACTTACCAGAAGCTTCCATGTCTAAATTGCAGCGCTTCACTGCCCAGAATGCCCTGTGCTCAATTTCAACTGGTAAGTGACAGGATTTTCCATAAACTAGACGAAAAGGAGACATACCTATAGGTGTTTTGTAGGCTGTTCGATAAGCCCACAATGCATCATTAAGGCGCAAACTCCAATCTTTCCGTCCTGGATTCACTGTTTTCTCTAAGATGGATTTTACCTCGCGGTTTGAAACTTCAGCTTGTCCATTTGTTTGGGGATGGTATGCTGTAGCTACACGATGATGCACCCCATACTTTTTCATCAAGGCCTCAACTGTTGTATTGCAGAAATGACTCCCTTGATCACTTATAATTGCTCGGGGCACTCCAAACCTACTAAAAATGTCAGTTTTGAGGAAGCCTACAACACATTTAGAGTCATTAGTTTTGGTGGCCTTTGCTTCCACCCATTTGGAAACATAATCAACTGCCAACAGTATATATAGAAATCCACATGACGAAGGAAAAGGACCCATAAAATCAATACCCCATACATCAAAAATTTCACAAACCAGAATAGGTGTTTGAGGCATTTCATTTTTTCTGGACAGATTTCCACTTCGCTGGCACCTTTCACAATTTTTACAGAACAGATATGCATCTCTAAATATTGTTTCCCAATACAACCCACTATCCAAGACTTTCCTAGCAGTTCTTTTAGGTCCAAAATGACCTCCACATGCATAAGAATGACAGAAAGTAAGGACAGAATTTTGTTCATGATCTGGAATGCATCTTCTAATCAGTTGGTCAGCGCAAAATTTCCAAAGATATGGATCATCCCACACATAATGTTTTGCCTCAGTTCTGATTTTTTCCCTCCTAGACATAGGTAGTGAATTTGGCAAAATTCCCATGACTAAGTAGTTAACAATATCAGCATACCAGGGAACTATACCTTTTAATTGAAAAAGATGTTCATCAGGGAAAAATTCAGAAATGGGCAGTACCTCTTCCTCTCTTACTAACCTGCTCAAGTGATCTGCTACAAAATTTTCAGTTCCTTTTCGGTCTTTGATCACTAAATCAAATTCTTGCAGTAATAAAATCCACCTTATCAATCTTGGCTTGGATTCCTTTTTCGGCAACAAATACTTGAGTGCTGCATGGTCAGAAAATACAACTACTTTAGAACCAAGTAAATAGGATCGAAATTTGTCTAAAGCAAAAACAATTGCTAATAGCTCCTTTTCAGTAGTTGTATAATTGCACTGTGCTGAATTTAGCGTCCTTGAAGCATAATATATGGCATGGCTCTTCTTCTCAACTCTCTGGCCTAGTACAGCTCCCACAGCATAATTGCTTGCATCACACATGATCTCAAAAGGTAGATTCCAATCCGGTGACTGAATGATTGGAGCAATGGTCAATAAGTTCTTCAGCTTGTCAAACGCCTCCTTGCACTCATCTCCAAAAACAAATACCACATCTTTTTTAAGCAGGTTTGACAATGGAACTGCAATCTTTGAGAAGTTTTTGATGAACCTGCGGTAAAATCCTGCATGTCCAAGAAAAGAACGTACTTCCCTAACATTCTTAGGGTATGGTAAGCTCACAATTAAATCAACTTTAGACTTATCCACCTCAATCCCTCTAGAAGATATCATATGACCTAAGACAATTCCTTCATTCACCATAAAATGACACTTCTCATAATTTAAAACCAAGTTTGTTTCAATGCACCTTTTCAAAACCATGGTTAAATTATGTAGGCAACCATCAAAAGAATCTCCATATACCGTAAAATCATCCATGAACACTTCAATGCATTTTTCAATAAAATCAGAAAATATACTAAGCATGCATCTCTGAAATGTACCTGGAGCATTGCATAGGCCAAACGGCATTCTTCTGTAGGCGAAAGTTCCAAATGGACAGGTGAAGGTTGTTTTTTCTTGATCCTCCTGAGCTATAACAACTTGATAGTAACCTGAAAAACCATCAAGAAAGCAAAAAAATTCTCTACCAGCCAACCTTTCTAGCATCTGATCAATAAAGGGTAAAGGGAAGTGGTCTTTTCGAGTGGCTAAGTTCAATCTTCGAAAATCAATTACCATCCGCCACCCATTCTGTACCCTCATCTGAACTGGCTCATTTTTTTGATTTAATACCACTGTCATACCTGTCTTTTTGGGCACAACATGGATTGGACTTACCCACTTGCTGTCTGAAATTGGATAGATTATCCCTTGGTCGAGCAACTTAAGGATCTCTTTCAGGACTACCTCTTTTAATGCAGGGTTCAGCTTCCTCTGAGCCTCTCGCACTGGTTTAGCATCATCTTCCAGAAGAATTCTGTGCATACAGACTGCAGGGCTGATTCCCTTAATGTCAGCTAAAGTCCAGCCAATTGCCATTTTATGTTCCTTGAGAACCTTCAGCAGTCTCTCTTCTTGGTCACTGGTTAATCTGTTTGAGATTATCACTGGAAGTGTGTCTTTTTCACTCAAGAAGACATATTTTAGATGATCTGGCAGAGTTTTTAATTCCAACTCTGGAGCCTGCAAAACAGATGGTAACAATTTGTGAGTAAGTGAACCATCTGGTTGTAAACCTTCTCTTCTTTCCTGGTGTTTAAGTTCTAAATCAGAAATTTGACACAAGTTATAAGTCTCCTCATTCTCTTCAAACAGTGAACTGGATTCATGATTACTCTCTTCATTAAATTGTTCCTGCACAATTTGATCAAAAATGTCAACAAAACAAAGAGAATGACTTTCATTAGGGTATTTCATTGCCTCATCAACATTAAACTACACTGTCTCTCCCGCAAATTCTACAGAAAGGGTACCCTTATCCATATCAATTTTCGTTTTTGCTGTTCTCATGAAATTTCTTCCTAACAGGATTGGAGATGGATTTGAAATAGAATCATCCTGCATTCTCAAAATATAAAAATCTGCAGGGAAAATTAAGTCTTTTACTTGCACTAACACATCTTCTACAATTCCTTCAGGGTGCACAGTAGAACGGTCAGCCAATTGAATAAGAACATTAGTCTTTTGAAGTGGACTTATATTTAACAACTGATAAATTGAATATGGCATGACATTTATTGATGCTCCCAAGTCCAACATAGCCCTTTCAATTTTTCTGTTGCCTATCACACAGGGTAAAGTATAAATACCTGAATCTGGACATTTTTCTGGCAATTGATGATCTATTTTTGATACAGTTTCCTTTTGCCCAGAATTACCTGTTTCCTTGCCCTTCCTTCGATTAGTGCAAAGTTCCTTCAACATTTTGCCATACCTTGGAATTTGTTTGATGGCATCTAACAAAGGGATGTTGATTTCTACCTTCCTGAAAGTCTCTAATATCTCTTCCTCATACTCCTCCTTTCTGGATTTTTGAACCCTAGTTGGAAAAGGAAGAACATGTGAGTTAGAAAAAGACACCAAGGAATCTGATTTTACCTCTGAAGATGTTTCTTGTTCTTGTTCTGCTTCTGCTCTTTCATTTTCCTCCTCCACTACAGGAACAGCAGTAATTTCAGGAAGCGTTTTCCCACTTCTCAGTGTGATAGCATTGGCATTCTCCCTTGGGTTTATTACCGTCTGAGATGGTAATTTTCCTGAATTTTGTGCCTCCATCTTTCCAACTAATGTAGCTAGTTGGCTGAATTGATGCCTTAACTCTTGTAAGCTGGCCCTTGTTTCCTGTTGAAATTGTTGTGTGTTAGTAGCTAAAGATTTGACAATTTCCTCTAAAGACATACCTGATCCTTGGGCTTGTGGCTGCGGAGGAGGTGGTCTGGGATATGATTGACTTGGCCCACCTTGATTTCCATATCTAAAATTTGGATGATCTCTCCAACCTGGATTGTAGGTGTTGGAATATGGATTATACTGACGTTGGGGTTGATTAGGAAATCCTCCTATAGCATTGACTTGTTGAACTCCATCATCATGAAGAGTAGGACACATATCAGTAGTATGTCCCGGTGTTGAGCAAATCCCACAAACCTTAGCCACTTGTACTTGCCCTACAACAAATTGTCGCACCAAAGTAGTTAAATCAGTCACTTGTTTTTCAAGATTTGAGTGACTTACCTCCTTCACTTGCTGAATTTCAGTCCTTGCCCTTGTCCCATGATGTTGAGAAGTCTCTGCCATAATCTTGATCAACTCTCTAGCTTCATTAGGCGTCTTGTTCATTAAGGCACCTCCACTAGCCGCATCCAACATATTTCTATCCATCTCAGAAAGCCCCTCATAGAAGTATTGCAGCAGTAGTTGCTCTGGAATTTGGTGTTGAGGACAACTGTTGCACAGTTTCTTGAACCTTTCCCAGTACTCATGCAAAGACTCGCTATGAAATTGTCGAATCCCACAAATGTCTTTCCTAATGTTGGAAGCTCTGGATGCAGGGAAAAATTTCTCTAAAAACTGTTTTTTTAGCTCATCCCAAGTGGTTATGGAGTTAGCCGGCAGATCAAAAAGCCAACTTTTGGCATTACCTTCCAATGAAAATGGAAAGGCCTGCAATTGCACCCTCTCTTCACTAACTCCTTGATGCCTCACTGTTGAGCATACTACTTGAAATTCCTTCAAGTGTAGATGAGGATCTTCACCTGCAAGACCACGGTATTTAGGCAATAAATGTATAGTGCCAGATTTAAGCTCAAATGCTACCGTAATCTCAGGCAAAACAATGCACAAAGACTGTTGGTTCACGTCGGGTGTCGCCAATTGCCTTAATGTTCTGTCAGCCATCTCTTCCTCCTGCAAAACAATAGAATCAGAAAGATCAATGTCACTATCGGATTCCTCCTTTGTTGATGATTCTCCTTGCGCTTGCTTAGTCTCTTTCCTTATGCGCTTAGCAGTTTTCTCAATCTCCGGATTGAACAGCTGTGGTTCTTGTGGATGTGCCCTAGTCATAAAAAAAAAACAAAAAAACTGTTTAGTCAAAGAACTAATATTTTAGTTCCCCGGCAACGGCGCCAAATTTTGGCCATGCTTGTCGAGGCACCCAAAATAAATCCGATTCTACCGAACTCCAAACAACTTGCAGCAGTAGTAGTACCGAGTCGAAATCCCAAAGGAACCAAAATTAATTCTTAAACCAAACAATTATCAGGGGTTTTGCAATTAAACTAACTATTAAATCAAAAGAATTCTAAAATTGAGACAAATTCAAACCAAGAAAATCAAAGAAGAAAAATCCAATCCAAGGGAAATACAATTCAATTATTATGTCGATCATCGGTTCAAAAGTATTCTTTCATTCAAGCATTCAACCTCCACTATTGTTAGGATAGCCGTAACAACTATGGATTCTCTAATTTAATCAACCAAACCCAGCATTCGATTAACTCTTGCTATGAAGAACTGGGCACGATAGCGTTCCATATTCAATCATAACAGCATTACACACAAGAATTAGTTGAAACCAAAATTAATTAAAAGAGATAGCTGCAAATAATTAATTCTGTCCAATTGTTTCCCCTTAGACTATCATGCATGAACAAATAAGTCTCACCAACATGCATAAAACATTTAATTGCTACTTGATACTACCGGTTCGTGTCTATTACGTAACATTCAACCTATAGATAGCACAGAAAAATCAACACTAATTGAGTCGTCAATTCAATTAGTACTAAAAATTCTAAATTAAAACAAGAAACAATCGATACTTGAATTTAACGAAAGAAATTAAATTAAACTCAAAACCTCACAACATGCTAATTAAATCAAATCCCTTGGATTAGAAAAATAAAATTAGCTACTCATGTTCTTGAACAAAACAAATAAGAAATTTTTAATCATCACAATGGAAAACTGAAAAAAACAAAAAATAGGCACAGCCGTTAATATCTCCTATTTGCTCTGTTCCGTTCCTTCTTGTTCTATTCTTTTTTGCCCACCCCTGACTGTTGTGTTCTATATTCTCTTTTAAATGTCAGCAGCAGAATAAAAATATGGAAATCCAAACCCGCAGCTTTTTTCCTTTTTCATTGGTCTGCCTATTGTGGATTCTTTTTGGTGAAGGAAGAAACATTCCTTTCCCTTAACAATCAATCAGCTCAAATTTGGAAAGAAGAAATTCCCCTTTATTTTGCTTCCTCTCGGCACACTTCAGATTTGGCAAGAATAATTTTCACAGCAACTGAGATCTTCAATTTGATTGGTGCAACAGCAGAATTTTTTTTTTGAAATTAAACAGCTTCAAATAAAGAAATTGGAACCTATTTCCTTTTCTTCTTTTTGCTTGGGCAGCAGCTCTTAATTTTTTCCTTTGAGATAACAGCAAAATTGGGAAAACAAACAGAACCGACAACAACTTTGGGCACAAAATCAGCAGCAACTCAGTTTTTAGAAAGATTTTTACTTGCCTTCCTTTCCTCTTTATGGTTCATGAAATCTGCAGCGGCCATGATTTTGAACTAAATTGCTGCAGAATTTTTCCTTCCTTTTCTTCTCTAGCTGTGCATCCCAAAAATATGGAAGTCCAGCAGCAATTAACTATGGGAACAAGAAAATTCAGCAATTTTCCTTCTTTTTCCTGCACTGTGGCAGCAACTTTTGGAAGCTAAGGAATCTGCAACAGCTTCCATTTTTTTCTCTGGTTCCATTGCTTGCGTGGCTGCTGTAATTAAGGAGAAGCATAGCTGCAACTAAAGGAAAAACTGGTTTCCTTTCTTCTTCTATTCGGTCCAGCAGCAAGTCGGGGAGGAAAGGATTTGGCATCACCTTTGGAAATAAAAATCAGCAGCAGCTCACGATGGGCCGTGCAAGGAAAAATCAGCAGCTTCAGCTCTTCTCCTTGGGAACTTTACAATGGATGGCAGCAGCTTGGCAGCTGCAAATCTGGAAGCAAAATGAAGAAGAGCAGCCGACCACTTCAATTTAGTGAGCTAGGGATTTTAGTCAAAATAGCCATAATGCAGAATTGACCCTCTATTTATGCCATTGTCAACTTTCACCCCTACTTTTCCTTCAATCTTGCAAATTGGTCCTTAATAGAGTGTATCCTCCAAAATAATTTCAATCTCCAATTTCTATCCTTCAACACAAAATATAGATATAAGCAATTAATTCAACTCACAAAGCCTATAAAACAATAAAATTATAACACTGAAAAATACCATTATATGGCTTTATCAGTGATAGATGTTCTGAGACGAGTTAGGATGTTGTATGGCCATTTTATTTATTTTATCTTATTACAACACCTACTTACAAGACCATGAACATTTTTAAGAGTTATATGGTCATTTTCATTATTTTATCTTCACAAAACTCTTAGATCAGAGATCATGAAGATTTCTAAGAGTGGAATGGTCAATTTACTTGTTTTATCTCATTACAAGTCTTAGATATGAGATCATGATCATTTATAAGAATTGTATAGGTTGATTATGTGTAGTTGCATTGGTGATTTGGTTAGGTGTTGATGTAAATGTATATGTAATTGGAAGAATTGCTTATTTGATGTTCGATGGATTAAATTTGAGAATTGGATTATGGTCATATTGTATTTTTATATTGGATAGAAGTTTTATGGACACATTATGGTTAGTATATTGGTATAAGTGTTAGAAGTTTTATCAATAAAATTCAGATTTAGAAGATCCGAATTTCAATTAAATTTGAATTTAGAAGATCAGAATTTTAATTAAATTCAGATTTAGAATATCCAAATTTAATTAAATTCGGATCTTTTAAATCCGAATCTAATTAAATGCGGATCATCTAAATCTGAATGTAATTCATTTCGAATTTAGAATATCCAAATTTTTAATTAAATTCGAATTTAGGAAATCCGAATTTTATGTATTTCGGATTTCCCTGATCCGAACATTTTTTCTTGTTGGCCATTAATAAAAAAAACTCCATGTCTGTGGCGCTCCAAAGTGCCATTGACGTGGTAAGCAGCAGGAATAGGGGTGTGCATTATTCCGGACGTGGTGCTAGTTTAAATTCACATGCATGGATATAGACGTTTTTGGACGTGGTGCTAGTTTTTTTTGGACGTGGTGCTAGTTGTTCTGAGACGTGGTGGGTTGTCTTTGTGAAAAAAATAGTTTAAATTCACATGCATGGATGTAGACATTTTTTGACGTTGTGCTAGTTGTTTGAGACGTGTTGCTAGTTGTTCTGAGATGTGATAGACTGTCTTTGTGAAAAAAATCAATTTAAATTCACATGTCTGGATGTAGACGTTTTTGGATGTGGTGCTAGTTGTTTGAGACGTAGTGCTAGTTGTTTTTGGACGTGGTGCTAGTTGTTCTGAGACGTGGTGGGCTGTCTTTGTGAAAAAAATAGCTTAAATTCACAAGCATGGATGTAGACATTTTTTGACATTGTGCTAGTTGTTTGAGACGTGGTGCTACTTGTTCTAAGACGTGTTAGACTGTCTTTGTAAAAAAATCATTTTAAATTCAAATACATGGATGCAGACGTTTTTGTACGTGGTTCTAGTTGTTTTGAGACGAGGTGAGATGCCTTTGTGAAAAAATCAGTTTAAATTCACATGTCTGGATGTAGGCGTTTTTAGAAGTGGTTCTTGTTGTTTGAGACGTGGTGCTACTTGTTTTGAGACGTGGTAGACTGTCTTTGTGAAAAAAATTATTTTAAATTCACATGCATGGATGTAGAAGTTTTTGGACGTGGTTCTAGTTGTTCTGAGATGATGTGAGATGTTATTGTGAAAAAATCAGTTTAAATTCACATGTCTAGATGTAGACGTTTTTAGATGTGGTTCTTGTTGTTTTAGACGTGGTGCTACTTGTTCTGAGACGTGGTAGACTGTCTTTGTGAGAAAAATCATTTTAAATTCACATACATGGATGTAAACGTTTTTTGAAGTGGTTCTAGTTGTTCTGAGACGAAGTGAGATGTTATTGTTAAAAAATCAGTTTAAATTCACAAGTCTGGATGTAGACGTTTTTGGACGCGGTTCTTGTTGTTTGAGACGTGGTGCTACTTGTTCTGAGACGCGGTAGACTGTCTTTGTGAAAAAAATTATTTTAAATTCACATGCATGGATGTAGACGTTTTTAGACGTGGTTCTAGTTGTTCTGAGATAAGGTGAGATGATATAGTGAAAAAATCAGTTTAAATTCACATGTCTGGATGTAGACTTTTTTGGACGTGGTTCTTGTTGTTTGAGATGTGGTGCTACTTGTTCTGAGACGTGGTAGACTGTTTTTGTGAAAAAATCATTTTAAATTCACATGCATGGATGTAGACGTTTTTGGACGTGGTGCTAGTTGTTCTGAGACGATGTGAGATGTTATTGTGAAAAAATCAGTTTAAATTCACATGTCTGGATGTAGACGTTTTGGGACGTGGTGCATGTTGTTTGAGAAGTGGCGCTACTTGTTCTGAGACGTGGTAGACCGTCCTCAATATTTGGATTTCTAAAATCCAAAATTTGTTAATTTAATTAATTAGCGTCATTAGAATTTAATTAAAACAGATTTTCTCTTCTTTCGGATTCTTGGAATCTGAATTTTCTGAAATTCGAATTTTAAGAATTCGAATTTTAAGAATTCGAGAGTCCTCTATATATTCACATTTTCAAATTTTTCCTCTTTTCAGTCCACACATTTATTTTGACATCCTTTTTGGTAAAAAATTCTATGTCACTTTAAATATTAATAAAAGCGTTGCAGCAGCTTGTTATTTTTCATCCCTCCGCGCGCATAAATTACTAGGGGACGGTGCGTGTGTCCATTTATTATTTCTTCACTTCAAGTAAATTACTAGGCGACAGTGAACTCCAGGAACACTGCTATTAGTTTTCCTTCCCTTTCACTTTTCTTTTCTAGTTTGGACGATTTTTTTTTTTCTCGAGGTTTTTTTTTTCCATTATTTTCTAAACAATTTAATATTTTTTAATATATTTTAGTTTTTTAAAAAATTTATTAAAAAATATTTTTAAATATTATTTTATTTATTTTATAATTAAATAATTTTATGTCCGCTGATATGATCTCTACTGTCTTATATTATCATATGTATAGAATACATAATTTGATCCCCTGTTAAGAATCTTTTAGTTATATGATATTATTTCTTTTATAATTGTGATATGATATCTGTTGTCCGCTGATCTGATGTCTACTGTCTTGTGATATGATGTGTATAAAATACATGATTTGGTCCCCCCTGTTAAATATGTTTTAGTTCTATGAGATGATTTCTTTTATAGTTGTGATATGATATCTGTAGCCTGTTGATCTGATCTCTACTGTCTTGTGATATGATATCTAAGGAATGCATTATTTCATACCCCTGTTATATATGTTTTAAATGTATGATATGATTTCTTTTATATTTGTGATATGATATTTGTTGTCCGATGATTTGATGTCTACTTTCTTGTGATGTGATATCTAAGGAATGCATTATTTCATACCCCTGTTATGTATGTTTTAGATGTATGAGATGATTTTTCTTATATTCTTGATGTGATATTTATAGTCCGTTGATCTGATGTCTATATAATCATGATTTGATCCCCATTCTTAAGTATGTTTTAGTTCTATTGAATGATTTTTTTTATATTTTTGATGCGATGTCTATAGTCCGTTGATTTCATGTCTATTATTTTGTGATCTGATGTCTATATAATCATGATTTGATCCCCTTGTTAAGTATGTTTTAGTTCTATTGTATGATTTCTTTTATATTCTTGATGTGATATTTATAGCCTGTTGATTTGATGTCTATTATTTTGTGATCTGATGTCTATATAATCATGATTTGATCCCTCTTGTTAGTACGTTTTAGTTCTACTATATGATTTTTTTTATATTTTTGATGTGATATCTATAGTCTGTTGATCTGATGTTTACTATTTTGTGTCTGATGTCTATATAATCATGATTTGATCCCCCTTTTAAGTATGTTTTAATTCTATTGTATGATTTCTTTTATAATTGTGATATGATATCTGTTTTCCGCTAATCTGATATCTACTATCTTGTGATATGATTTTTAAAATATGCAGATATGGATACATATTTTGCGAGTCTGTTATAAAAATTAAATTATTTTATATTAAAAATAAAAAAAATAAAAAATTACATATGATTTTATTTTTTTAAAAATAGTGAATTGAAAAAATATTGATTTAAAAAAATGAAAAGAGAAAAAAACAATTATAATAATGTAGGGCCATTAGGGAGAAGAAAAACAAAAAAAAAATAAAAAAATAAAATAAGGAGCCCGGGCATCAGTCCCCCAAAAAGAACAAAAAAAAAAAAATAATAATAAATAAATAAATAAAGAAAAACTGGAGGCAGTCCCTCCTACCTAACACATCTTCACCTAACACATGTCACTTTTCAAAACTGCATTGCTATTCGTATCACAAATTTGCTATTCGTATCACAAAAAAAATAAAAATAATAAAAAAATAACCAAAATGCCCTTATGATGGAACATTTTTAGAAAATACTAAGTACGGGACAAAAACGCACCAAAATTGCATTTTGACCACAATCGGAAACGCAGAAAAAAAACATTTCTTACATTAAAAAATTAAGTACGATGACGTTTTTGATGATTGAAAACGTCAAAACTCAAAGATTTTAACTACAGAAAACGCAACAATTTTACGTTTTTTCGACGCCCGAAATGTCAAAAGCATGCGTTTCAGCCATGGACGAAACGTTAAAACAGGGCGTTTCGTCCATGGTTCGTTCGCTGAAACGGGGCGTTTTTGACCAGCAGAAACTAAAAAGGGTTCAACTCTTAAACCGCAGCATTGTTCCCAAATTCTTTTTCTAAAAATTACACTTTGAAAACGCCAAGTGAGGTAGATTTTTTCGGCAAACAATGCAGAAATGGACGGAGGAGATGGTGAATCATCACAAAGGCACGGGGTGGGCAAAGGTCTACTGATAAACAAGGTAAAAATCGTTATGAATTTTTTGTTGCTTCTGCATTTTAGGGCATAATCGGCCCAATTTTTCGCGTTTATATGCATTGAATCAGTGTTTATTTGCGTTATTTTTGTTAGAAATATGTGTTTAGGTGCGTTTTAGGTATGTAGAAACGCAATTTGGTATGGATTTTGGTGCAAATAATCGTTTAGGTATGAATTTTGGGGGAAATAAAAAGCAAGTATGCTGCATTTGTTGATGACAGAAACGCCATCGGAGCGCGTTTTGAGTTATATAAAACGCCGGCCGATGGCGTTTTGATTATCTAAAAACGTCGTCGGCCGGCGTTTTATATATTTCAAAACCCAATTATGTTGCGTTTTGTAATATATAAAACGCCGACCAATGGCGTTTTTAGTCGATCGAAAAGTTAATTTTGTGCATTTCATAGTAGTTAAACCGTAAATAGGTGGCCTTTTTTTTTGCTTGAAACGCTGATTTAGTTTGGTTTACAATTTGCACTTATTTAATTTGATTTAAATTCCACAATTGAATTTTACAATATAATAGCTTTGATTGATTTATTTATTTATTTAAGGCGGCGCTAAGTTAAAGCCACAAGTAGATAGGCAGCGTCCTACAGCTTCTGCTAGAAGGCAGGAGGTACCTGTGACGAGGGGAGGAGGTAGAGGGATGGGTAGGGGTCGTGGTGGAGGTGGGATTGTTATTTCTGAGGGAGGACAGGGAGGTGGTGGACGAGGAGGTGGTAGACGGGGAGTCGGTAGAGGAGTTGGAGGTGGCGATGACTCCTCATTTCAGTTGAGGGATGAGTATTACGATACTACTGATTCCGATAACACTGATGATAGTGAGAATGCGCCTATTGGGCATCAGGAGGAGGATGAGCATCTGCATCATGAAGAGTATGAGCAGTCACGGCAGGAGGAGGCTAGTGGGAGTGGACGGCCACTGGAGGATCAGGGTGAGGGGGATACCTACGGAGGTGACCCTTCTCACCCACATGCTGAGAGGACTGTCCGGTATAGGAATCCGGACGACGACCAGTTCGAGGAGGTGGATCATGCTTCAGGTACGAGTTTTAATTTATATGTATAATTATTTATAATAAGTAATTGTTTTAATTTAATTGTTGATAAAATTAGTTTATTGCTTGACTTATTTTTTTTTTATTAGTTCAGTAATTATTTTAATTTGTATATGTATTTGCTTGACTTATTTGTTTTTTTAGTTAATTATTTTAGTTGATTTATATTACAAATTGCATAAACTAACATGACGTAAAAAACCACCTATCACCATGTTAAAAAAAAAAAAAAAATTTCTAAACACGTTGAAAAACACCTATCATATGTAGTGGCTTATTGTACTTATTGTTAATTACATTAATTTATTTTGTACTTAGCACTATATCCTTGAAATCTAAATTGCATTAATTAATTTAATTTAAAATTGAATTAAATTTTTTTACATGTTCATTTTAATTAGTTAAATTAACTATAAAAAAACGTCTAAACACATCGATAACCACAAACGAACTCAAACAACAATAGTTTCACCAAACACTTATTCCATTATCCTTGAAATCTAAATTGCATTAATTAATTTAATTTAAAACTGAATTAAATTATTATTTACATGTTCATTTTAATTAGTTAAATTAACTATAAAAAACGTTCAAAAAACAACGATCACCACAAACGAACTCAAACCACAATAGTTTCACCAAACACTTATCACAATATCCTTGACATCTAAATTGAATTAATTAATTTAATTTTAAATTGAATTAAATTATTATTTACATGTTCATTTTAATTAGTTAAATTAACTATAAAAAACATTCAAAAAACAACGATCACCACAAACGAACTCAAACCACAATAGTTTCACCAAATACTTATCACAGTATCCTTGACATCTAAATTGAATTAATTAATTTAATTTTAAATTGAATTTATTTTTTTTTTACATGTTCATTTTAATGTGTTAAATTAACTATCAAAAAACGTCCAAACACATCGATCACCACGATAAAAAAAAAAAAAAAACCCACAAGATTACCAAAATTGAAAGACAACCATCACCACGCACGGAATCAACAATCAACACTTATACCAAACTCTTATCACAAAACCAGGGCAACTACATTGAATTAATTGATTTACGTTTAAATTTCAATTTATTTGTTCATACTTGTTTATTTTAAGTTGTTTATTTAATTTATACAGTTAATTTACATATATATATTTATATATATATATTTGTCAATATAGTTCACCTAGGAAGCGCGTGAGGCAGGATCGGAGTTGGATAGTTACAGGGCCCATTGAGGGGGCCCTATAGATGATAGCCTCATACCTAGCTTTTTAGGGCATGTGGTATCTAGATATTGGCAGGAGGGGGTGCCTACTAGATACCACCTTAGATGCCACAATAAAGGTAGCATGTATGACATGTTTGAGCGGTGGATCGCATCCATGACGGTGGAAGGTGCGCAGATTTTGAGCGGGACAGGGCTTGGACACCTGCCCCGCATTATGCACCGAAGCATTGATGAGCCTCTCATCAATGCATTTTTGAAGAGGTGGTAGCTGGATACGAACTCGTTCCACCTCCCCTTCGGAGAGATGACCATCCTCCTACACGATGTGTGGGAGATTTTGAGGATTCCAGTCGATGGTCGACTTATCACCGAGGTTATATCGGGGTCCACTATACTATCATGGTCGAGAGGTTTGCTAGAGATTCCGCCAGAGGAGCGTATAGACGGGGATTTGTATAGGAATGGCGGATTTTCTACTCAGCGGGTGATCGAGCGGTGCATGTAGCGGGCCCGGGATGATTCGGATGTGGCCGTCTTAGTATGGAGCCTTATTGGGACTTGTCTGTTTACAGACAAAAGTTCCAATAAGTTTATGCCAGCCCCTGTGGTACAGGTTAGGAAGGGGCTGCATCAGATTGGGCAGGAGGCATGGGGTACATCGACACTTGCATTCCTGTACCACCATCTAGGGTGCGCGAGTCATCACGGGACGCAGAGCTTCGCTGGATGCATGACTCTATTACAGTCATGGATCTACGAGCACTTCCCGATTTTTGACCCCATCCTATGCCCTTTCCTTTGTATGGCACACAGGCGCGTGCATTGAGGTGGGCCATCGACAGCCACCAGGGCACAGAGCAGCGCTTGGCCTCCATACGCCTTGCGCTTGACGAGATGACAGCGGACATGGTTGGTAAATATTTAGAAATTTTAACAATTATATTTTGGTTTAATATAGTTTCATATAGTTTATTATTTAAGATTTTTAAATAATTTTCAAAGGTCACTTGGATGGCATACGACCGGGACGCCATTTCGAGGACGCCGAGGACCTTGTACCGAGGACTTATTACGTACAGGGATCACATCGAGCCTTACATGCCAGACCGATGCGTTCGCCAGCTTGGGTATGTCCAGTGGATTCCAGCTCGATTCATCCGTCCTGGCAGGGATACTTACCGCGGCTACACTGGGAGACCATATGTGGTCCGACATGTCGTGGAGTATGCCGAGTCTACATGGGAGGAGTTCGGCACGACATCCATGGGTATTTCCCTCGTTGGGCGACAGCGGACCGGTGGAGCTGTTGGTCGGAGTGCTACATTAGACGGCTATTTGGAGTGGTTTTGTCCACGATCACATCCGCGAGTACTTCCCATTGATCCCCAGGCTGTTATAGAGCCACCTCGACCACGTCGCGCCGCCTCAGAGTTTGTAAGTATTCATGTTAATTCATAAATTATTTTATTTATTAAATTCAATTCATTTTATTTGACTCTAATATATTGTCTGTATATTTGTAGTGGATGGGTCGATTTGGTCAGCTACATCATGCATTATTAGATGTAGTGCGGGAGAGTGTTCCAGATCTGTACGAGGAGTTCGCACCTGCCACTACAGATCTAGAGGATGAGTTCGACCGGTCGATCTGATTTTGTATTGTATTATTTATTATCATTGTATAAATAATCAAATATTATATTATTTATTTGATGATTATATTTTATTGTCTTTTTCATACATATATTGTATTTTATACGTATATTTCATCAAACATTCCACGTACCTAAAGAGTAATACAAATTGCGTTGACAACAAGCAAACAACTTAAAAAAAAAATTAAACAAATAAAAAAATGACAACACGTTGGAATTTACAAAATTTTACTATAAGGATAATAGTAATACAACATATTTCACATAACAATATACATCCTAGCCATCACGTAGTGCAGTCCAAGCATTAAATCTAGCTGCCAAATTTTATGGCCAATCACCTACACTTTCAACATGACGCTGATGTTGCCAAACAAAGCTCAACGGCGGGATAGGGCACTCATCGACCACATCAACACGTACGTAATGGTTACCATTTACATGGGCAAGTGCTATAACCCTTTCAGGTTGTGTGTCGCCAGTGGAGGAATACAAAGGTAATACAGAATAATTTCCATCTGAACGAGTACGGCTCAAATGTATTACCAGTGCATTTGCATAAGTGTCGAGAGGGAACAAATCCGTAGGTGTTTATGCTCAAATGTATTACCAATGCTGCTCACCACAATATGTGCCTTCAAAACTTATTCGCCTAAGTACCATAGCCACGTGATCACCATCAGGGGGACTCAACTCCAAAGATTGGAATACACCCCTATACCTGTCCGGGTGGCTCGTAATCTCTCCACTCAATGACCTGCGAGCTAATCTCCAATATTTCTCATGGCCAAAGAGGTAAGTAGAAATTACTCGAAAACCACAATGGCCATCCCCATTTACATCTGACCAGCCTGTACAGTAAGGCTGGAAAAATACTGGCACACACTGAATGTCTCCACCATAACCTGTCAAGTAATTATGTTTCATTTAATAAACATAACTGCATACTGTATATATACGTAAAAAATTTATAAAAAAATATGCAACTTCATAATTTATTTTATTCAAAAATTAAAAAGGACTTATTTACCTGTCATTAATGGAGAACCACCATCAAAACTTGTATGAATGCGGTGTGATCGCCCTGTCAAGCGGCCGGATGAACCTGAACGACACCTGCCACGTCGGCCACGTGTCGCTCTTTCTCGTGAACTCCACTCGCGCATTACAGAATGATGTAATCTACTTGGTGGTCGCCCCCTTTGGGGTCCCGAGATATCTGGCTCTCCAACACTGGCCATGTCAGGGTACATCTGCTCTACGTACGCCCTATTCAACAGACGGGCAAAAAAAGACGGACTGGTAGATACTGTAGGGACGACAGTCTCGTTGAAATATCTTAACAAACAAATATATTAAATGTAAACTACTTTAAAAAAGTATCAAATGTCAAATCAATTGAATAGTATTAAAGTTCATATATTTAAAATGCACCTAATGTCCTCATCAATGTAATTCGCATCCCCCTGTGATGGCACAATGGTCAACCTCTTCCAAAACTCATGCACGTGTGGAAGTAGGGGATATTCAGGCAATGACTGTGCCTTGAATATGTCAAAAGCACAGGGAATCCCACGTGTCACCTTGGGCACAGATCCACATTGCTCGATTACTGCGCCTGCCAACTTATTCTTTCTTCGAACTTCTTTCTTAACCAACTTCAAACAATGATGTGACACGTACTTGTTCAAATAACAGTATGGAAATCCCTGCATACTTGTTTGAGTCGTGGAGATGGAAGCCTCAAGTGAGCCTCTATAATAATGTCAATTAAAAATAAAATGAATTAAAACATTTGTAATAAATAGTAGTATAATAAAATTGAATGATATGAACTAATAATGAAAAAAAAACTTAAACAATTAAATAATTAAACTAACTCGATGTGAGGGTACAAGTGGCTGAGATGAGAGTCGATCTTTGTGAACAAAGTGTCAAGGGAATTGGTGGAAGTATTAAGCCAATCTTTCATAGCAGCATGTGAAGCCTCTACTCTGTTAGTGGAAGTATTACCAAAGTGGAGAAATTGATTTGTCCAAGCACGAACAAATTTCTCCTTGTGAATGAGCCATGTAGTCTCAAGATAATCAACAGCCAACGGCTCAATGAGAGTGTACTTAACCTTAAAATTCTGCAATAAACGGTTAAACTCCTCTACTATCAGAGCCTTAATAATTTTCTTCCACCAGCTGTCATGAATATCACATGATAAGTTTTTGTTTCTTCTCCCAACATTTTTTTCCAAGCACGCATTCACATCACGCCCAATATGCCACAAACATAACAAGTGATGTGAAGCGGGAAAATGATCCTTAATTGGCTGTAACAAACCCAACTCCCTATCTGTCACAATCACACTAGGTGACAAACTAGCCGGCAGCAAAAATCTCAAGTTCCTCATAACCCAGTCATATGTATCCTTTGACTCATTTATAACAATAGCAAATGCAATATTGAAATTCTTATTTGTAGGAGTCATACCTACCATCTCGAAGACAGGCATTTGGTACTTGTTGGTCTTGTAGATAGAATCAATCCCCACCACCCAATACCATCTGTGGAACATCTGAATTGAGGTTGGATGTGCAAAAAAGACATGTGTGATCTCATCAGTGTTCGCATCCTTCTGAATCTTGACATAATATTGCTTCTCCTCAGCCAAATGCATAAATTACTGCCTAATATTCCTACCTTCCAATCCGGGGGTCTTCATCTCTCCTTTCAAATGTACACTGATTTGATTGGTACCTGGGAATTGGGAAACTGTTTATTAACAGCTTCCCAAACACACTTTGGCTTCACATTCGACCGAAGCATAAATTCAGCAACAGCCTTTGACTCTTTTGTAAAATGGCTCAACTGTCTGTGACCATATGGATGCCTTATATCTGTAAATACCATTTAGTTATAATAACAATTCATGCATACAACACATCAATCAACTTAATTACTATTATGCACAAATAATGTAATACCAGTGTAATTGTGAGTTGACGCTGCTCCTGGATTTGTATAAACCTTGTGACGTCCCAGATCAATTCTCTTACAAGTCAACCTAAAGGGGCAATTAGTGCCGCTCCTTCTTGTATTCTTCCGTCTGGTTAGGAGAGGGGCTTTGGCAGGATCTCTCCATCACTTGCTCGAAAAGTAGTACGTCGCAAATCCTTGATTACCTCCCCTCTTTGTAATTAGGAACTTCAGCCTCTCAGCTATTTTCTGGCAATATTTCAAAGCCTTGCCAATAGTGCGAAACTCTTTGTCAATATTGAAATATCCACTCAAATCTGCGCCAGGTTCAAGTTCCATCGCCTCTCCTTGAGCATGATCCGCCTCATTGTCATCTTCATCCTCCTCTTCATCATCATCCTCCACCTCCTCTTCATCCTCATACACCTCCTCCTCCTCGTACTCATCATCGTCATCCTGTATGTGAATACACACATAAATTTAAACAAAACACATTTAATATTATATAATACAAAAACACAATCAAAATTACATACGAAAGAGTATGTATGCAGTATGGTAACCATTATCGTACAAAAACCCAAAAAAAAAGGAATTCTTACAATTATTTCTACCAAAAACACAGCACATTTATGATTCTTGCAATCAAAAACGCAATATATTTTACATAATATATGAAAAAATGCAACTGATAAGCTGGAATTTAAGTGGTGGATTGAGTGCAATTTGAGGGCTGTTTTGAGGGATTTAATGAGCTAATAGGCTAATTTTACTTGCAAGGGAGATTTCATAAGGAGAGCAAAGAAAAGAGATTTTGGGCAGATTTTGGGAGAAGTTGGAAGCAGAGAAGAAGAAAATCTAATTGGACTAGATTGAAGAAATTAAGAAGGAAGAGAACAAAAAGATTTGGGCTTTATATTGAGACCCATAATTAATTTCTGTGAAAGGGAGTTTCCAAAGTTAATTAGGATTGGGCTTTAATATTTAATTTGTTTTTTAGTTTGGCATTATGGTGGGCCGCCTTAGGAGGAGTATATATATTAAAAACGTATGTTTTAGAAGGGGACTTTGGTTGGAGAATTTTGCTGGAGGAAAAAAACGGCAGACTTGGTCAAAATTTTGGGCGAAGGCTTCTTGCGGCTACAGTACTATTTCTCCTTCTTTATTGTTCATGGATAAATTGTTTATTATTATTAGTTTTGTTTTTTAATTCTATTTTGAGTAGCTAAATCTTTAATTCTAGTCAGAGGAATTACACCCTAGATGTGAATTAAATTGTGAGATCAATTTGTTCTTAATATCAATTGAGTTCTGATTATTTAATTATTCTCCGCTTTGATTGTTAGATTATTTAGCATTAATTGAATAGCTGGTAGCATTCAATTCTTCCTAGGTAGTTTAGTCAACTCGAATACACGAGGTTCGGTATTCCTAAGAGTTTCAATTTAACTAATCACGTGGTACGTAGGTTAGCGTTTTGAAGGGAATAATTAATCAACGTGCAATTAAATAAGGTTTGATTAATTGTAAATTGAATTGGGTCCTAGACTATCGAAATCAATGTTCTAGGAGGTTCCAGGACAGATATTCGATTATAGATGCAGTTAACGGAGGTTCCTTAATTGCTGGGTTAAATTTATAGGACTGAACTGTTAGGAGGTTCCAACAGGAAAAACCAATATAATCAAGGTTAATTGGGAAAATTTGTGCATCGAGGATCAATTTATCACATCAGGGTGGAAACAATTCCTTTGACTAGATCATTTCCTAATTTTGATTTAAGCAAATTCCTGTTTTTCTTTATTAATTTTAATTGAAGTTTATTTAAGTAGATTAAATTCTCAAAAACCCCCTTTTGGTTACCAATTTCTGATTTAATTAATTCACTACCCTGCTTCCTGTGGAGACGATCCTACTCACTGCTTGCTATTTAATTCTGTGTAGAGTAGGTAATTATTTTTGATTGGTTGACGACCCATCAAATTTTGGCGCCGTTGCCGGGGAGCACGGTTTAGTGTTTTTAATTTTAGTCAGAATTGTTTGTTCCTGTTTATGGTTCGCTCTTCTCGTACAGGCAAGTTAATCTTTTCACAGAGTGAAAATGGAAATTCATGCCAGGTAAGTTAAAGCCAAGATGGCATGACCCGTATTTGGTGGTAAGTATTTCTCCTTATGGCATGGTTGAGATTCAAAGTTTAAAATCAGACAAAGTGTTTTGTGTTAATGGTCATAGACTTAAACCTTTTCTTGATAATGATATTATTGAGCATGTGGAGGAGATTACATTATTTCAGCCATTGTATGTGGATTAGTTAGAAGCATAACTGTGTCTAGCCAAAGACATAAAAGAAAGGCGCTTGTTGGGAGGCAACCCAAAATTTTTTATCATTCTTTTCATTTAGGTTGATTTAATTATTATTTTTTTTTAGGTTTGAGGAGCAAGAGGAAGTCCAGAATACAAGTTCTCTTGTGACATGCCCATGTCAAAAATCTGTTGTGTTTCTTACAGAATTTTTGGTTCACCAACAGAATACAAGTTTGCTTGTGACATGCCCATGTCAAAAATCTGTTGTGTTTCTTACAGAATTTTTCGTTCACCAACAGAATACAAGTTTGCTTGTGACATGCCCATGTCAAAAACCTGTTGTGTTTCTTAAAGAATTTTTGGTTCCCAACAGAATACAAGTTTTCTTCCCACATGGGCATGTCGACTAAAGTTCTTCCTTCATAAAAAAAAAAAAAGAAAAAAAAGTTTTTTCCAATTTTTTTTTTTTTTAAAAAATAGTATTTGTTTTTTCCAATTGTTAATTAGGGTTCACTTCGACTTTTATTTTATTCTCTTCATCAGCCGAGTCTACCCACAACGTAGCGGCGCTCCCTCCATCCGCCAAGTCAATTCCGCCGCAAACCTCCATCCACCTCCCTCCGCCAAGTGAACTCCCAGTTATTTCTGCCGCAATCCTCTAGTCCGCCGACGGTTTAGCTTCTTCTACCGGTTGTTCTTCACCACCTTCACTTACTCGAGGCCTTAGGCGGTTGATTGACGGGTTCACTGCCGCGCCACCGTTCCAGTTTAGCGCCACCGTTCCAGTTCAGCGGCGGCGACTCATCAAGTTCTTTCGCCTTAGCTAGCCTTCGTTTCGTCCAGGGTACGACGGGTCTCTGTCGGCGCCGCACACCGCACGCGAATTTGGCGGATTCATCTGGCCGGCCATTAACAGACTTGATTTCTTCAATATTTTGCCCCGCCTTCTCTGCGGTTCTGTTTTTCTGAATCCGTCTATTGGCGGAGGCCTCCACATTCCTCCTGGGGAATTAATTCTTGCTGTTTTCTTTTCATTTCTCTGCACACGCTCTGTTTTTGCAAATTGAAACTTTGGCTGATTGTGTTGTTTTCTACTTTCTGGTGTAGCGACTATGGTTTGCAAGAGAGCTCCGACCACAATTGTATTGCGTGATGAATCAAGTTCTTCAGAAGCGGAGACACTCTCTACACCATTGTTGTTGCTCTACAGCGTCCCATGCGGCAAAAGAACCAACCGGAATCCAACGAAGCAGCAGCGGTCATCACATGCCCTTTGCCCACATGTGGGCTTGAAACCACCAATTCCTCCACCATAGAGAAGCTTCTTGTCCCTTTACTAACTTTTGTTTGTTTTACTTATTTATTTTATTTATTTTTATTTTGTCTTGGTGGTGTGTGTTTTTGCGATCCTTTTTATGCCTATTTTTTTTCTACATTGGGGACAATGTAGATTTTTAGGTGTGGGGGGATTGTTTTGTATGATTATTGTTTTGGGGATGTTTTGTGTTTTATTGTGTTTAGAGTCTAGGTGTGGGGGAGATGTAGATGTTATGTGTTTTGTGTTGGAGAATTGATATGCAATGTGTGATTTGGTGAGGTAAGGATGAAATGTAGGAAGAATTAGTAGTATTTGGTGTTGGATGACTATAACTCTTCTTTGTGATAACTCAAATGATGATGCATGTTTGATTGACACCAAAAGCCATATAAAGTGAGATTTTGGGCCTTAATGAGCAACAATTCTTTCTTGTACTCAATTGTTTTTCTTTAGAGTGTTTCACACATAGTTTGCATATTCTAGAACTTGTTTTGTTATGCATGTTACCGTTGCTTGTGAATTTAAAGTACAAAAAGGATAAAGGCAATAGGATAACCAAATTTGGCTTGCTAAAAAATCCAACCTTCAATTCTTATCTTTAGTTAACCTTTTTGAAGCTTGGACCTGATTCTTTGATTTTAAAGCCACTAAATTAAACCTAGGCCTGTGTTTAGCTTGCTCTTTTTCCCTAGTTATTGAAAGGGGCATATACTTGGTTGTTAACTTGAGGTTGTGGTTTGAAGGCGGACATTGTAAGGCAATAGTAACTCATTAAGGATAAGTTGTGCTCTGATCAAGGCTGTTGAAAAGTAAGAAAAAAAAGAAAATGAAAAAAAAAAGAAGACAAGAAAGAAAAGGAGCCAATATAAACAAATTCAAATGAATTTGTGTGGCTAGAAAAAAAAAAAGAAGAAAAAAAAAAAAGATTGTGGAAAGAGCCAAGTTTGGAATCCTTTGTGGGTTACTAGTGTCTTGCATGGGTCATCCTCGGTAAGATGGTTGAAAGTTAACAATCAAGTGTGTTCTTTCTTTCATGACTTTAGCCTTTGTTTAATCCTTGTTTATCTTACCTTGTCCTGAGCCCCATGATGACCCTTGACGAAGACCTTTTGATTTGTACTTTGATTTATTTGAGTGATAGTAATGTGATAATTTTGCAAGCTTATGGCAAGAACATGCTATGTGATGAATTGAGTGTTTAAATGTCCTTGAAACACTTTTGAGTGCATGAGAGATTACCGGTGAGGTGGTTGTCACTTTTATGTGTTATTTGAGTTTGGGAAGTTATGAGGAAGTGGTATAGTGGTTACAAATGCTTGATGCTATGAAAACTCCTATGTGGATTGCAAACCTTGCTTAGTTACATATTGTCTATTGAGAAACCAAGTTGTTGTATTGTGTTTGCTTTGTGATTCTTGTTTAGTTTTGAGTCATGCTTGGGGACAAGCATTGTTTAGGTGTGGGGGAATTTGATAAGCTGGAATTTAAGTGGTGGATTGAGTGCAATTTGAGGGCTGTTTTGAGGGATTTAATGAGCTAATAGGCTAATTTTACTTGCAGGGGAGATTTCATAAGGAGAGCAAAGAAAAGAGATTTTGGGCAGATTTTGGGAGAAGTTGGAAGCAGAGAAGAAGAAAATCTAATTGGACTAGATTGAAGAAATTAAGAAGGAAGAGAACAAAAAGATTTGGGCTTTATATTGAGACCCATAATTAATTTCTGTGAAAGGGAGTTTCCAAAGTTAATTAGGATTGGGCTTTAATATTTAATTTGTTTTTTAGTTTGGCATTATGGTGGGCCGCCTTAGGAGGAGTATATATATTAAAAACGTAGGTTTTAGAAGGGGACTTTGGTTGGAGAATTTTGCTGGAGGAAAAAAACGGCAGACTTGGTCAAAATTTTGGGCGAAGGCTTCTTGCGGCTACAATACTATTTCTCCTTCTTTATTGTTCATGGATAAATTGTTTATTATTATTAGTTTTGTTTTTTAATTCTATTTTGAGTAGCTAAATCTTTAATTCTAGTCAGAGGAATTACACCCTAGATGTGAATTAAATTGTGAGATCAATTTGTTCTTAATATCAATTGAGTTCTGATTATTTAATTATTCTCCGCTTTGATTGTTAGATTATTTAGCATTAATTGAATAGCTGGTAGCATTCAATTCTTCCTAGGTAGTTTAGTCAACTCGAATACACGAGGTTCGGTATTCCTAAGAGTTTCAATTTAACTAATCACGTGGTACGTAGGTTAGCGTTTTGAAGGGAATAATTAATCAACGTGCAATTAAACAAGGTTTGATTAATTGTAAATTGAATTGGGTCCTAGACTATCGAAATCAATGTTCTAGGAGGTTCCAGGACAGATATTCGATTATAGATGCAGTTAACGGAGGTTCCTTAATTGCTGGGTTAAATTTATAGGACTGAACTGTTAGGAGGTTCCAACAGGAAAAACCAATATAATCAAGGTTAATTGGGAAAATTTGTGCATCGAGGATCAATTTATCACATCAGGGTGGAAACAATTCCTTTGACTAGATCATTTCCTAATTTTGATTTAAGCAAATTCCTGTTTTTCTTTATTAATTTTAATTGAAGTTTATTTAAGTAGATTAAATTCTCAAAAACCCCCTTTTGGTTACCAATTTCTGATTTAATTAATTCACTACCCTGCTTCCTGTGGAGACGATCCTACCCACTGCTTGCTATTTAATTCTGTGTAGAGTAGGTAATTATTTTTGATTGGTTGACGACCCATCAGCAACAATTCCACGTTTTATGAAGCAAAAAAAGGCACCAAGATTTAGTTTCCAGCAACCTAAAACGTAACACTTTTTATATAATGCATGTCAAAAACGCAGCACTTTTTACATAACAGACGTACAAAATGCAACATTTTTTATATATTAACTGTAAAAAATGCTAAATACTGACGTTTCTACCATGGCAAAATTGTGAAACTGCAGCGTTTAAACACTTCCTAAACGTCATTTTAGCGTGTTTCCCCCTACATTATTTTTCAAAAAAAATATATAACTTTACGGTTCAAAAAATTACCACATCGTGATGATTCGCGTGCTAAATATTCTTTCGACGTCAACTGAATGATATAACGAATGTTTTTTAAGTTAAGAATTTGTTTGGATTTATTTTTTGGATTGTTGTTGTGTATAAATTTTTCCTCCAATTCACATGAATGTATGTAAAAGTTTTTGAACTTCTGTATATGTAAAAAACATACCATTTTTACGAGCGAACCATGGTTAAAACGCACAATTTTAACGATTTGATTGACTAAAAACGCATCATTTTAACGAGCAAACCATGGTGGAAACTTCCCATTTTGACATTTTTACGTCATAAACGCACCTGTTTAGCGTTTTTTATATATGAAAACGTCATTTTTCCTAAATTATGTATGTAAAAAATGTTTTTCCCCTGCGTTTTGGAAGAGAAACAAACGCAATTTTGATTAAGATTCGGATAACAGTAATCCGAATCTATATGAAATTTAAAAAAAAAAAATTAAGACATAAAAAATTTCATCTAACGACATACACGTAGCAACAATGATATCACAACTTCTCATCTTAAAAAATTGACTCTGAATAAACCATTACGAAATAACATATTGAACCATAATATTAAAAAATAAAATTCAAAATGTTAAAATATCATAAATATCATAAATTCCAAATATAAACACAAAACATCCAAATGTTAACTAAAAATCTAACTATCAAATCGATGAGGTCGAGCCTTATGTCTTCTACCCGCTCTCGTAGCAATTGGGCCTGAACTCAAACCTACAGGTGGTTGAGGCGGTGGAGGCTGCTAAGGCTGTAGAGGCTGCTGAGGTGGTGGATCCTCCTTGCTCAACTGGAAATCGTCTTCTCCTCTTTCATCTTCTTAGCCGCCTTGTTGTTGGGATGGATCATTTTCAATTTCCACACGCACCTGCATGGGTTCCTTTTTCTGCTTCCTCCCGAAGCTAGGGATTGAGTCCATAGAAGTGGATGATCGGTGAGTATTTGGCTACTATGGGATGATGCAAATTCATCGGTACCAAGTGTAAAGACATTGTGGATAGCGTCGGTGACCCATTGGACCAACGTATGGACATTAGGGTCATCAGGCATGTAATCCCTTTGGTAGGCCATGTTCATATTGTATATGTCACCCAATGTATCCGTCTACAAATAATTCAAAAAATCCATTAGAGATAGAAAAGTGATAATATTGGCAAAGAAGTACAATATTTTCAAGGTAAACACTTATAAATACTCTCTCTCTTTTGGTCCGAACCACCACGATATCCATCGGCTAAAGGACCATAGTTGCTCGGATTTTCGATTAGTTTCACCTTCTTGCGATGAAAATAGCTTTGATACTCATCCTCCGTGTTATCTTGTCGAGCCTCAGGTATCTTATGGTAGCTCAGTGTCTACGGCACATAATAGCTGCTACCATATGCTCTGAAGTCTATATACGGCCGGCCTCGCATTCCCTTGGAATGTGACGCTCTCCATCTGGCCTCCGACAAAGGAATGAGAGGGTTTCCAGGAATATCTTGATGCAACCCAAATTGGCAAAGTACCTGCGCAGACTCATGAGGCTCGTGGGAGTCTAAAAAAATGAGCCAAGTGTGAGACATCCAACAAGCCATCCCCGCTTTGCAGAAATTGGGGAGATGCTCAAGATACTCATCGTAAGGCAGCCAGACAGACTAAAAAAAATATAAAACTTATAAAAATCTTGATAAATATAATAGTATATTAATATTTTCATCGAATTTAATAAATTTTGAAACTTACGTCACGAGATCGGAGACTCCCAAGTTGATCTCGGTAAGTGGGCAAGACACTCCTAGCGACGGCTGGAAATTCGAATCCGACGTTCCACCGTTGTGCCAATAGGAAATCAGGGTCGGGATAGTCATCCAGTGCCTTTCTAGTCGGTCGGATTCTAGGAATACGCTCCCAGGCCCATGTCTGGATAAAAATATTCAAATTAAAAGTAACAAAAAAACAAATAAAATCAATAATAGTCATCCAGCGCCACTGCCCCCACCTACACACGCCTCCGGGGATTGGGTAAAAACTGGCTGCCTGAAATATGTGAAGGGGCTGCCGCACTTGAGCTTAAAAATCCGACAATGAGGGAGAAATTTATTTCTCTCTCTAGGATTTTATCTTTCTAGTTTTCTTGTCTTGAAAAATTATGAATTGTGTGTTGTAGAATTGCTAATCCCTTGTCTTTATATAGAGCTACAAGAGAAACCCCAAGTTGGTTTAGGATTGGTCTTCCTAATTGGTTTAGGTAATTAAGTAGTTTCCAAATCCAATTAGGTAATTAATCTAATAGGATAATCCAAATCCAATTAGATTTCCTAATCTCTAGGATTTTCAAATTCTAATTCAAACTTAAGACTTAATTAATTAATTAAATTATTCCACTTTATTAATTAATTACTTAATTAAATAATTAATTCTACTTATTCAATTAACCCATTATAAAATTAATCATACCACTAACGGATTAATTTTGGCACTACAATCCTACACTAGAATTGCTTCCGAAACAACTAAATTAATTTATTCATAATCTCTCCACATCAAATATTTAGTGCTCGTTAGTTTATTAATTTACTAATAATTAATTAATTAACTTCTATAATTCCGAGACTAGTACCACTCGACCTTTTTACTATACTGGACATAAGTCCACCAGCTGGGTTTAATATAATAAACATAGTGAGCTCATCTCGGGAGCACCATCACCCCGGACGCACCTGTACATTGTTTTCTTTCGACAAGCAACAACACACCAAGTAACTAAACACGCGCACCCAACCCACTGAGATTATTGGCCACATATGACCTCACCCATTGGCATATCAAAGTACACTATGTCTAATCCTCATGCCGGCTCAAGTCTAGGGATTAAAAGATAAAATACTAAGAATGAATTGTCTATTAAATCAGTACAAGACAAATTATTCTAAATGGTCAAGTTCAATATGCCCTGGGTATATCTATATGATTCAATTAGTTTAGACAAACCAATTATCCGAATCACATAATAACCTAAGTCGACAGCTCGTCCAAAACTGTCTCGGTTATGAACCTCATTTATATATTATATCTTTTAACCAATGATGAGATCTACTGTGTCACACCAGACACGTCATCAGCTAACTACATTATATAAATGGACTAAATATGCAGAACATATGAACCAAAACATTAAATCGATATATTAACTGGGAAAAAGTATAATGCAAGCACAGCTTATGTATTCAAACCTAACAAGCCTTAAATAGGTCTCGATATAAACCGGAGAGGACCGTCGAATCCCAACCCGATTATGAACATCTATCTGGATCCTCTATGCTCAGAAGATAGTACAGAGGGACCATGTTTCTTGCCTTATCTGCGAATAGCAATCCAGTAAGCATGTACAGGATATATGTCCTAGCTCATTGTGTAATAACTTCTTCCTGAACCCCAAAAAGGCAGGAGTGGGTACTCAACCGCATGTTGAATACGGGTGATCCTTAGTCTGTTTCCTGAAAAATCATCTTCTGTTGGAGTAAACCCCAACAATCGGGTACATTGTTCGATCCACTGTGGGATTTTCCAATCATAAAAAGTACCCATCACAACGTCACCGTCCACTCGGAGACCAAATAGGACATCAACATCATGCAAAATAACCGTTTCCTCCTCAAAATAGAAATGAAAAGTGTGCATTTTGAGGCACCATCTCTCAACCTATGTCGTAATCAGGGCATGGTCCAATTGGATCGAACCTGAAAGAATATCTATCCGAGCCCGGTCAAAAACTCACTTTCGTGCTACGCATTCCCGAATCAGAATCTTTGACCAGGCCTAGATCCTAGAACAATCGCTATTCCAATACTTTCTTGAAATAACATTGCGCAGGTTCTTGGTTTGTACTCATTCGATTTATCACGCAACAAAATAAATTCTAATAAAAAAGCGGAATCATAGAATATACCTCTTGAAGCATGTTAACTCATGTGATCACTTGTATGACTCAAGACTATGATCGCACGTTGTGTGGGCAATGATCTAGCGAGCAATTGATCATCAATCTACACAATTGGGTCGCCAAAAATTCAGCAACCAAACGCCGCCTTAAGTGCCTGGAAACACGCATTGCTTTAAGACCGGAGAGTGGGCTTCACGCGCCGCCAATGGAGAAGAAATTGACAGCTTAAAACCCTCCAAAAATTCAGACTTAGAGTGAGAAAAATTTTCTCTCTCTAAGTTTTCTTGTCTTGAAAACTAATGAATTGTGTGTTATGTAATTGCTAATCCCTTGTCTACATATATAGTAACAAGAGAGATCCCAAGTTGGTTTAGGATTGGTCTTCCCAATGGGTTTAGGTAATTAAGTAGTTTCCAAATCTAATTAGGTAACTAATCTAATAGGATCAACCAAATCCAATTAGATTTTCTAATCTCCAGGATTTCGTAATTCTAATTGAAACTTAAGACTTAATTAATTAATTAATTAATTCTACTTTGTTAATTACTTAATTAACCCTTAGGAATAATTAATTAAATAATTAATTCTACTTATTCAATTAACCCATTACAAAATTAATCGTACCACTAAAGGATTAATTTTGGCACTACCATCCTACACCAGAATTGCTTTCGGAACAATTAAATTAATTTATTCTTAATCTCTCCACATCAAAGATTTAGTGCTCATTAATTTATTAATTTACTGATAAATTAATTAATTAAATTCTTTAATTCTGAGACAAGTACCATTCGACCTTTCTAATATATCGGACATAAGTCCGCCGGTCGGGTTTAGTAGAATAAACATAACGAGCTCATCTCGGGAGCACCATCACCCTGGACGCACCGGTACATGGTTTCCTTTCGACAAGCAGAAGCACACCAAGTAACTAAATACGCGCACTCAACCCACCGAGACTATTGGCCACAATTGATTTCACCCTTTGGCAGATCAAAGTACACTATGTCTAATCCTCATGCCTACTAAAGTCTAGAGATTAAGAGATAAAATACTAAGAATGATTTATCTATTAAATCAGTACAAGACAAATCACTCTAAATGATCAAGTTCAATACGCCCCGGGCATATCTATATGATTGAATTAGTTTAGACAAACTAATTTTCCGAATCACATAATAACCTAAACCAACAGTTTGTCCAAAACTGTCTCAGTTACGAACCTCATTTATATATTATGTCTTTTAACCAATGATGATATCTACTGTGTCACACAGGACACCTCATCATCTAACTACATAATATAAATGGACAAACAATGCACAACTAATTTAACCAAAATATTAAATCGATATATTAACTGGAAAAAATGTATAAAAAAAACATAGCTTATGTATTTAACTCTAACAATCTCCCACTAATACTTAAGTTGTGCTTTAAGTATACAACTACATTCAACTCTATACACTGTACTATATATCTAGAAAAACTATCACGGCTCTCCTAAGTATCTGACCCCCATGCCCTCCACGTGAGCCTCAAACACTTTTGAAGTCAATGTCTTAGTGAATGGATCTGCAAGGTTATCCTCTGATGCTATCTTAGCCACGACTACTTCTTCCCTCTTGACGATATCTCGTATCAGGTGGTACTTGCGCTGCATATGTTTACTCGCCTTGTGGGCTCGTGGTTCCTTCGAGTTTGCTATCGCGCCGTTGTTATCACAGTACACTATGATTGACTTCTGCAAACCAGGAATCACATCTAAGTCCACTAGGAAGTTCTTGAGCCATACTGCTTCTTTCACTGCCTCTGATGCAGCAACGTATTCAGCTTCCATGGTAGAGTCCGCCACGTATTTCTGCTTGACACTCTGCCATACTATGGCTCCACTTCCCAAAGTAAACACATACCCTGAGGTAGACTTGATATTGTCCCTGTCGCCTTGGAAATCTGAATCTGTGTAACCTCAGGGTACCAGCTTAGACGCCTGATAGACCAATACTTGGTCTCTCATTCCGCGCAAGTACTTGAGAATACATTTTACTGCCTCCCAATGAGCTTTCCCAGGGTTACTCTGATATCTTCTTACCATGCCACCGGTATAACAGATATCAGGTCTCGTACATAACATGGCATACATGAGACTTCCTATTGCCGAAGCATAAGGAACTGTCTTCATGGCCTCTATCTCCTCAACAGTCTTGGAAGACTGTTCCTTAGACAGATGCACTTTGTGTCTGAAAGGTAGAAAACCTTTCTTGGAGTTTTGCATGTTAAAATGGGTCAAAATCGTATCTATGTATGAAGGTTGGGAAAGCGTTAACAAACTTTTCCTACGATCTCAAATTATCTTGATCCCAAGGATATGTCCCGCTTCCCCTAAGTCCTTCATATCAAACTACTTGGACAACCATGCCTTTACGTCTGATAACACTTTCTTGTTGTTTCCAATCAATAGAATGTCATCTACGTAAAACACAAGAAACACCACTGAGTTTTCATCACGTCTGCGGTACACACATTGTTCATCCGGACACTGAGTAAATCCAAATGACTGGATTACCTCATCAAACCGAATGTTCCAAGATCTGGATACCTGTTTAAGTCCGTAAATAGACCTCTTAAGCCTGCAAACCTTATGCTCTTGGCCTTTTTTCAACGAATCCCTCTGGTTGCTGCATGAAGATGGTTTTCTCAAGACTTTCGTTTAGGAAAGCTGTCTTGACATCCATCTGCCATATCTCATAATCTAAATGAGCAGATATGGTCAAGAGAATCCGGATTGACTTAAGCATGGCTACCGGGAAGAAGGTTTCCTCATAATCGATTCCCTCTTTCTGAGTATACCCCTTCGCCTCTAGCCTAGCTTTAAAGGTTTTCACCTTTTCATCAGGTCCTCTCTTACGTTTGTAAACCCACTTGCATCCAATGGGCTTAAACCCATCAGGCAGGTCCACAAGCTCCCAGACTTGATTGTGGTCCATTGACCCCATCTCGGATATCATTTTCTTATGCCAAGATTCTGCAACTTTATCTCGGAGAGCCTTATTGTAGTTTACTGGGTCAGGTTCAGGCGCGCCTGAGACTAGGTCTGAGGCCTCTCCCACGCCAATGAACCTGTCGGGCTGTCTTACAACCCTCTCACTACGACGAGACACCACTTGTGTAGGTGCATTCTATGATATCTTGTGCAATGTGTGGTGTATCTACTTGTGCTGGTGCATCTAGATCATCATTTTGTCTCCTAAGCTCTTCTAATACTATCTTGCTCTTGGGCTTGTGATCTAGGATATAGTCTTTCTCTAAAAATCTGGCGTTTGTACTAACAACCACCTTCTGATCTTTAGGACTATAAAATAGACCACCCTTCATTCTCCTAGAATATCCTACAAAGAGCATTACTTTCGTTCTTCCATCTAACTTAGCCGCATCTGCTTTGAGCACATGTGTTAGGCAACCCCAAATTCTGAGATGTCTTAGACTGGGCTTACGCCCGTTCCACAATTCTACTGGGGTTAAAGGCATGGTTTTAGATGGTACAAGATTAAGGATGTACATTTTTGTTTCTAAGGCATACCCCTAGAACGAAACTGGCAAATCACGATAGCTCATTATTGATCTAACCATTTCAATGAGAGTTCAGTTCCTTCTTTCTGCCACACCATTCTGCTATGGTGTGCCAGGTGCAGATAATTGAGACTGAATTCCGATCTCGCTGAGGTATTAAAAATTCGTGGGACAGGTACTCACCACCACGATATGATCACAGTATCTTGATACTCTTACTATGATGCTTCTCCACATCTGCCCGATACTCTTTGAATTTACTAAAACATTCGGACTTGTAGCGCATTAGATAAATGTACCCGTACCTTGAGTAATCATTTGTGAATGTCATGAAATACTCAAACCCACCTCGTTCTTAGACCAACATTGGTCCACACAAGTCAAAATGAATCAACTCTAATACTTCTTTGGCTCTATAACCTTTTGCCTTAAAAGGTCTCTTGGTCATTTTACCCTCCAAGCAAGATTCGCAGGTTGAATAACTGCCAATCTCTAATGAACCCAAAGGTCCATCATTGACCAACCTCTGAATCCTACTAAGGTTTATATAACCTAGCCTGAGATGCCAAAGATAGGTTTGATTCATTTCAGAAGGTTCTTTCCTCTTATTAAGGTTAGATGTTGCGCTATTTGTTTCTACGTTTTGCACAACAGGGGAGTTAGATTTAATTAAAAACAAATTGTTAGCTAACGAATCAGAACAAATAAGTTTCCTATCTTTTCTAATAACAATGGAATCATCAGAAAAAATAAACTTATAACCATTCTTTAAGAGTTTAGAAACTGAAACAAGGTTCTTTCTAAAACTTGGTACATAAAGACAATTTACTAAATGTAGCCTAGAAATTTCAAAATTTAGGCTGACTACTCCCACTGCTTCTACTGACACTCTTGTAGTGTCACCCAAGTAGATATCCAATTCATCTTCCCTAAGCTTTCGGGTCACTTAAAACCCTTGTGGGAGTCGCCGCTAAACATGTTTCAGTAATTAAGGCAGAAACTGTCGTACTTTTAAGTTTTGGACAATCCGATTTCCAATGTCCCGTCTGATTGCACTTGAAGCACTTGCCTTTCGGCTTCTTTTTTGCAATATCTGGCTTGGAAGCAATTCACGCCTTTTGAGCTATTCCCTTGAGCTTTCTCTTCTTCTTTCCAGCCTCAGGCTCTGAAGAAGATTCTGAAGTTTTGACTGCGACTAAAGCTCGCTTCTTCTCTTGAAAAAGACTTTTAGTCACCACCAACTCTGCTAAGAGCTCGGATGAAGTACACAACAATTGATTCATGTTGTAGTTCAACCGAAACTGCTCATAGCTATGAGGTAAGTTCTGGAGGGCAATATCGACTTTGGTTTCACCATCGATTTCGCCTCCCACTACCTCAAACTCGTTGATGTTACTAATCATGTCAATGACATGATCTCTCACAGGAGTGCTCTCAGCCGTCAGGACAATGTCCAAATTATGACTCCAATCGACATAATTAGGGCCAGTTAATTTGTTGTTTTTCAATATAGTAGCTAAGGGGTTGAATGTCATATCGAATACTGTAAATTAAATGAACAGACAATATTTTAGTTATATAACCTAGAATTTCGAAAAACACCAGAAATTCTAATAATTATTGACTTCCTTCAAAATAATAATTTAAAACACCGACATCTCATCCTCCGGGATTCTCACAAGCCACGATAGTGTGGACGTTTACGCTAACCCACATTCGTTTGAGAAAAACCAAGTTCATTAACTACACTATCTGACCAAATGATCTATTGATCAATGTAGCTAATACTTGGTGCTTTCAGCCGTACAAATAAACAGCGTAACCTCGATGGGAGGAATACTACAAATCGTACACTTAATGACTGCCATTACGTGACTTCTAAGCTTGTTACCTCAGGATAGTGCACCTCTGATGGAGAAGGTATCGCATTTCTCCTAGTTAAACTTACTCTAGTCATCTTACTTAAAAATTCATAATCTAGCGATCTTGTGGTTGTACTCATCCGAATGGAGGAAGGCCCTAATGCCAACGGGCAAGCCCACCCACATCGCATATGAACTCGTAATGGTGGCCATGAGGATATTAAACCAACCCACTCCCACTTAGATTTCTAAATTAAGGGTTTTTCCAATTTTAACATGCAATTAACTAATCCTAAGTTATATGCAAACATAAAACCAATCATGCTTTAAAATCATGCATCTAAAATACAGCACAAAAATTAAAAACATAAATACGGGAAATAAATACGAAAGAAAAAAATTTCCTGACTATTATGTTATAATTGCTTCCATATTCTGCCTTGATCTTGTGTCCCATCACGCCACTCGATGGATAGAGTTTTGAACTTTAAAAAAAAACTTGGAGGAAAAACGGGCCAAACACAAGCCAAATGGGCCGTGCGCGTAGCAGTTGTTGCGCGCAGCAACTGCCCCACCTTGGCGCAGTAATTGCTTGCTGTGCCGCGCGGCGGCAATGCTGCCGGTTGCCGGTGACTTCTGCCGGCGATTTTTTGCCGGCGCCGCTGGTTATCTCCGATCCCTCATTCGCTTATTTTCTCACACTATTTGGTTTTCTTGCAATTCGTTCTGGGTTTTCCTGGGTTTCTACAAATTAACGATAACCCAAAACTCACGAATTCAAGTTGCCCACCATAACGCCTTCGATTACAAAAAATTAATTCTCCTACTACAAAGCTTCTAGGAAAATTAGAAAAAAAATCGAAAATTACATAGAAAAAATCCTACTACAGATTTGATCTAATCCTACACGGCTTCCAGCACATGATTATACTTTTACAAGCATTCATAATAAAACCAAACCCGGACATGTCCCGGGGTTTAATTAAAAACCATACAAACGCAACCATAATATTCAGGATTTCAAAACCACCTGCAATTAAAACCATGTAATAAATTGAACAAGCACAAAACCCAAAACCAGGCTCTAATAACAATTGAAAGATTACCTGCCCGAGCCAGGTCAAAAACTCACTTTCGTGCTACGCATTCCAGAATCGAAATCTTTGACCAGGCCTAGACTCTAGCACAATCGCTATTCCAATCCTTGCTTGAAATAACATTGTGCAGGATCTTGGTTTATACTCATTCGATTTATCACGCAACAAAATAAATTGTAATAAAAAGTGGAATCATAGAATATACCTCTTGAAGCGTGTTAACTCAGGTGATCGCTTGTACGACTCAAGACTATGATCGCACATTGTGTGGACAACGATCTAGCGAGCAATTGATCAACAATCTACACAATTGGGTCGCCAAAAATTCAGCAACCGAACGCCGCATTAAGCTCGCGGAAACACGTGCCGCCTCAAGACCCGAGAGTGGGCTTCACGCGCCGCCAATGGAGAAGAAATTGGAAGCTTAAAACCCTCAAAAAATTCAGACTTAGTGTGAGAAGAATTTTCTCTCTCTAAGTTTTCTTGTCTTGAAAACTAATGAATTGTGTGTTATGTAATTGCTAATCTCTTGTCCATATATAAAGTTACAAAAGAGACCCCAAGTTGGTTTAGGATTGGTCTTCCTAATGGGTTTAGGTAGTTAATTAGTTTTCAAATCCAATTAGCTAACTAATATAATTGGATAAACCAAATCCAATTAGATTTCCTAATATACAGGATTTTCTAATTCTAATTGAAACTCAAAACTTAATTAATTAATTAACCCTTAGGAATAATTAATTAAATAATTAATTCTACTTATTCAATTAACCCATTACAAAATTAATCGTACCATTAACGGATTAATTTTGGCACTATCATCCTACACCAAAATTGCTTCTGGAACAACTAAATTAATTTATTCTTAATCTCCCCACATCAAAGATTTAGTGCTCGTTAATTTATTAATTTATTGATAAATTAATTAATTTACTTCTTTAATTTCGAGACTAGTACCACTCGAACTTTTTACTATACCAGATTTAAGACCACCGGCCAGATTTAGTATAATAAACATAACGAGCTCATCTCGACAGCACACCCCAGATGCACCGGTACATGGTTTCCTTTCGATAAGAAGCAGCATACAAAGTAACTAAAGACGCGCACCTAACCAACCGAGACTATTGGCCACAATTGACCTCACCCTTTGGCAAATCAAAGTACACTATGTCGAATCCTCATGCCCGCTTAAGTCTAGGGATTAAGGGATAGAATACTAAGAACGATTTGTCTATTAAATAAGTATAAGACAAATCACTCTAAATTGTGAAGTTCAATACGTCTCGGACATATCTATATGATTCAATTAGTTTAGACAAATTAATTATCCGAATCACATATTAACCTAAACCAACAGTTTGTTCAAAACTGTCTCGGTTACGAACCTCATTTATATATTATGTCTTTTAACCAATGATGAGATCTTCTGTGTCACACAAGACACTTCATCATCTAACTACATAATATAAATGGACAAATAATGCACAACTAATTTAGCCAAAACATTAAACCGATATATTAACAGGAAAATATGTATAATACAAGCATAGCTTATGTATTCAACTCTAAATAACCCAAACGACGAACTCTCCCAAATTTAAACCAGTTGATTGCTTGAAGCATTTCGACCGTTCCTTTTCCAAATATTTCCAACAATTAGTATTGGATCGTCGACACTTGAGTGTATTGGTTCGAAACCCTTTCACATCCTTGTACACACATAAAGACTGGTGGGATCCCTGTAGATAAAGAAGGTCCGGCTCGATTGGGCCAGGATTAAGATATTGGCGTGTGTGTTGGGTGCTTGAGTTCGATGATGCCATTTTACCTACAATACATAAAACATAAAGAATTTCCATATTAAACACTTGAAAAAGAATCTCAAAAGAATTCGGCAACATAACGGTAGTAAAAAAAACATTTCCAAATACCCAAATAGTACATAAAACAATCAAACAGTATTTTGAAGCTTATATTGAAGTCAAATAAACTATATAGACAATTCATCTCTATAAAATAATAGCCAAGCAAATGCAGAGGATACATAAATTTTAGGCCAAAATGCTTTTTTGGTCCCTTATAATTGGCTCTGTCTGACTTTTGATCTCTTATAACTTTATGGGGGCTTTTTTAGTCCACAACCTTCAATTTATTAGGTCTTGTGGTCCCTTTTAACGGAAATTTTGGTCAACTAACGATTTGACCAAATTTTCTGTTAGTATTGGGGACCTTTTTGTAAAAAAGAAAAATTAAGGGCATTTGCATAATTTTTTCCCTAGTTCTTCTTCTTCTTTGCCTCTGCCACCTCCGCCACCTCCAGCCACCGCCGGATCTCTTCTTCTCATCCTCCTCCTTCTTCTTCCTATTCAATCAAATTTTCTTATTCCCCGCACTCCATTCGAAATCACATTCAATCAAATTCTCATCCAAACACAGATTTAATCATTCAACGGAGATCGGCAATTGTATTTTTTGATGAACAACAACTAAATACAATAGAAAATCACTTCTTTTTCTTTAAAAATCACTTCTTTCTCGTCAAAAATATTTTCTTCAAAAATAACTTATTCTTCTTAAAAAATCACTACATCATAAAGTATGAACTGCATTTGATGAATTTATGGAACCTTATTTTCACAATTTGATGTTGGGTAATATATTAATGATGTTATATTCGTGTTTTCTTATTCAAATAATGTTCTATTACTCCAAAACATGATATATAAATGTTTTCCGTAAGGTATTGACATTTTCATGTGAAATGAGTTGCTTCTGATTCCTCACCACTACTGGACGTGGTAGAAGGTGTTATGGGACGTAGCTGGACGTAGAGGGACGTAGCTGGATGTGGTGCTAGTTTTTTTGGACGTAGCGAGACGTGGTAGACTATGTTCTGTGAAAAATTCAGCTAAAATTCACATGTTTGGATGTATACGTGGTGTGGTAGTTATTTTTGGACGTGGTGGTAGTAGTACCTCCAATTTGTGGAAAAAATCAGTTTAAATTCACACGCATGGATGTAAACGATTGTGGAAGTGGTGCTAGTTGTTTTTGACGTAGTGCTAGTTGTTCTGAGACGTGGTAGACTGTCTTTGTGAACAAAATCAGTTTAAATTCACACGCATGCATGTAGACATTTCTTGATGTGGTCCTAGTTATTTTTGACTTGGTGCTAGTTATTCTGAGATGTGGTGCTAGTTTTCTTTGTGAAAAAAAATAGCTTAAATTTACACGTATGGATGTAGACGACTCTAGAAGTGCTGCTAGTTGTTTTTGACGTGGTGCTAGTTGTTATGAGGCGTGGTGAACTGTCTTTGTGAAAAAATCAGTTTAAATTCACACGCATGGATGTAGACATTTTTGGACATGGTGCTAGTTGTTTTTGAAGTGGTGCTACAACTAGAACCACGTCAAAAACAACTAGCACCACGTCCAGAATCGTCTATATCCATGCGTGTGAATTTAAACTAATTTTTTCACAAAGACAGTCCACCACATCTCAGAACAACTAGCACCACGTCAAAAACAACTAGCACCACGTCCACAATCGTTTACATCCATGCGTGTGAATTTAAACTGATTATTTTCACAAAGACAGTCCACCACGTCTCAGAACAACTAGCACCGCGTCAAAAACAACTAGCATTACGTCCACAATCGTCTACATCTATGCGTGTGAATTTAAACTGATTTTTTCACAAAGACAGTCCACCACGTCTCAGAACAACTAGCACCACGTCAAAAACAACTAGCACCACGTCCACAATCGTCTACATCCATGCGTGTGAATTTAAACTGATTTTTTTCACAAAGATAGTCAACCACGTCTCAGAACAACTAGAACCGCGTCAAAAACAACTAGCACCACGTCCACAATCGTCTACATCTATGCGTGTGAATTTAAACTGATTTTTTTTTCACAAATTGGAGGTACTACTACCACCACATCAAAAAATAACTACCACACCACGTATATATCCAAACATTTGAATTTTAGCTGAATTTTTCACAGAACATAGTCTACCACGTCTCGCTACATCCAAAAAAACTAGCACCACGTCCAGCTACGTCCTGCTATGTCCAGCTACGTTCCGCTACGTCCTATAACACCTTCTACCACGCCCAGAAGCGGGGAGGAATCAAAAGCAACCCATTTCACATGAAAGTTTCAATACCTTACTGAAAACATTTATATATCTAGTTTTGGAGTAATAGAACATTATTTGAATAAAAAAACACGAATATAACATCATTAACACATTACCCAACATCAAATCGTGAAAATAAGGTTCCGTAAATTCATCAAATGCAGTTCATACTTTATGATGTAGTGATTTTTTAAGAAGAATAAGTTATTTTTGAAGAAGAATAAGAGATTTTTGACGAGGAATAAGTATTTTTTAAGAAGAAAAGTGATTTTTCTGTTGTATTTAGTTGTTGTTCGTTGAAAAATACAATCGTCGATCTCTGTTAAATGATTAAATCTGTGTTTGGGTGAAAATTTAATTGAATGTGATTTCGAATGGAGTGCGGAGAATAAGAAAATTTGATTGAATAGGAAGAAGGAGGAGGAGGAGAAGAGATCCGGCAGTGGCTGGGGGTGGCGGAGGTGGCAGAGGCAAAGAAGAAGAAGAAGAAGAAGAACTAGGGAAAAAAATTATGCAAATGCTCTTAATTTTTCTTTTTTACAAAAAGGTCCCCAATACTAACAGGAAATTTGGTCAAACAGTTAGTTGACTAAAATTTCTGTTAAAAGGGACCAAAAGACCTAATAAATTAAATGTTGGGGACTAAAAAGACCCCATACAACTATAAGGGACAAAAAATGAGACATGACCAATTATAAGAGAAAAAAACATTTTCGCCTAAATTTTAAAAAAGGACAAATGTAGAAGGGTCGGTCAAACAGATTCCAAGGCAAGAAGGTAAACAAACTCTTTCATACAAAAATCAGTTTATTGCATATCCGAAAATTCCAATATAATCATGAGAAGACACATTTAAAGGCGAAGGCAAAACACGCACAAAAGTAGACAAGGAAAGCATCAAATTCTGGCTGCCCAGGGTGAACAATTCAGCTCCATATTGTCCACCGCCCACCAAACCAAATTCTTGAACACGCAACCATTCAGCTACTAATAGCACAATCAAATATAAATTTCGAACTGAAAAAATAATTCATTATCGAACAAAATCAGAGGCCACCTGAAAAGCCTAAACTTGGCCTCTTTGGACCACCTCAGATGCAAATCCAAAAAAACTAGTGGTAATTAGAGATTTCAAAATTAAAAGCTTTAGCACCTGGTAAAAAACTGATGCTGGTGCTGCAGTACACTCGACATAGAAGCCAAGATGTAGCACCTGGTCATCTTATCAGCCTTGTGCCACCTCATATATGGTTCCTTTTGCTTAGGGGCGTCATCATCACTAGACTTAGGGGGGCACTCTTCAGTGAGCACATACTTGTAACCCTCAACAGTAAAGACATTGGCTTGGTTATGCTTCCAATCAATATAATTAGGACCGGTGAGTTTGTTTTGATTCAAAATGACAACAAGTGGATTTAACGACATATCGACAAACTGAAAAAAAAAATAAACAGTCGAGTTTCAGTATTCTTTTTCAAAAATATTGATATCCTCAAAAAAAAACATAATCTCCCATCGACATCTCTCACACCAGGATTAACGCAGGTCACTTTAGGTGAATGTCTACGCCAACCCACATTCGTTTGAGAAGAACCTAAGTTCATTAATTCTATTATCTGACCAACGATCTTATGATCAATGAAATTAATAGTCGATGATTTTAGCCGTACACATAAATAGCGTAACCACTTAGGAAGAATACTATAAATGGTACACTAAGTGTATGCCAATTACGTGACTTCTAAGTTTGTTATTTAGGATACTAATGCGCCCTCGTTTAGCGAGGGTGTCACAACTTTCTCCAATTAAACTCACTATAGTCATCTCTTTAGAAATTCAATCTAGTGATATTCGAGGATTGAAGACTTATCCTTAGGGAAGAAGTCTATTGGCCAGTGCGTCGGTCTAACCCACATCACATATGAATTCGTAATAGAGACCATGGGGATATATACCAACCTGCTCCCACTTAGATTTTTAAGTTTGAGAATTTTTACGTTTTAACATACAATATCTTAACTATGGATATTCGCACCCATAAAACCGTTGGAGTTTTAATATGCGAATAATCTATCTTAATTAATTGTGCTTTACTTTTAAAACGGTTTGGTTTTCGGTCATGCAAAAGAAAACAAAAACACACAATCAATGAAAAGACACAAAAATGGGAAATACACAAATAAATATTTCCCGACTATTATGGCATTCTCTATCGTTGATTCCTTTGACGCCTCGTTGACACGTCCCGTCATGTCGCTCCCACTCGTTATTTGAATTCCTCTCAATTCGTCCGGGTTTTCTCAGTTTTCTACGTAATTAGGAATCACCCATAATTATGAGAAATCAAAACCCACGAATACGAGTTACCCAAAATTACGTCTTCGTCATAATACATAAATTCCTATATACAAAGGCGTTTTCTAGGAATTTAAAGATGACAACATTAGATTAAATCCTACTACAAGATTTATCTAATCCTACACGACTTCCAACTCATGGTTATTACTATTACAGACATTTCCATTAAAAAACAAAATGAGCCCGGACATGTCCCGGGGTTTATTAATGAAAATTAAATTAACCATAATAGCCGGGAATTAATAACCACCAGTTTAACGTATTAACAAAGCAAAAAATAACAATGCCTAAACAAATACATGTAATAAATCGAACAATTATAAAGCCAAAACACTTGCTTTGATACCAATTTGAAGGAAACAGAACTAGCCCGGGCTAAACCGAAAATCTCACTTTCGTGCAATGCATTCCAGAATCGGAGACTTTCGATCTGGCTCAGGCTAAAATTCATTTCGCCCAAATGGATTTAGGCTTATACTAGCTCAATCTATTAAAACAACACGTAAAAATTAAATCTTTAAACTAAAGCGGAATCGTTCAAAGATTATACCTTTGTAGCGTGTCCCTCGCAATAAGAATACCAAAATTCTGGGAAAGTGAAATCCGCTCGAAATCCTAAGAATAACTCCAAACGACCTCAAACTTGGGTGGGAAAGTGAATACGAGGTGGCTAAAGACACTAGCGAATAAATCCAAAGAAACCCACTTCAAGAAACTCATAGATATGAAAAACAGATTTAGCCCGGGAACTGATCCTCATTTTAAAACCCACTTCAGAAATGACCTTTGCTCATAGATCTAGACTTTGGTGAACCCGAAGAAATGAGCCAAAGGATCAACACAACAAAGGGATCAAAACCCAAAATAGCCCACTCTAAAAATTGCCCGGAAAAGCTTACCGGCGGCGACCGATCAGAACGGCGCTGCGGCGGACAGCTTTTTGCGGCGGAGGAAATCAACAAGGAGTGGTAGACCGGTTTTCTAGGAATCGGGGCTGAGTTTCTTGAAGAAGAAAGATCCTTGGTCGACTTCAAAAGAAAACTTCAAGGTAGGAGGAGAAGTGTCTCTTTAGACCACTCTCTCTCTCACTAGGCAAATGGCCTCTAAGGTTTCTAATGTCTTACTAAAGTTCCTAACATTAGCTATTTATAGTGAGTTTCTTAGGAGACTTAATGGGTTTTTGAGTTGGGCCTTAGTGTTTGACTTTTGTTGACCCTTAGTCTTCCCCAAACTAATCAACTTCAATCGAGCCTTTCGAAATAATTTCTTAACCCACTTCGTTAATTTAATTTAATCAAACTCTTAGGATTAATTAATTCAATTTGAATTAATTTCTTAATCCACTTAGTCAATTAAATATTAATTAAATCTATAGGATTAATTAATTCACTTTGTCGATTAGTCAAACGCATAATTAGTCGTACCACTAACGGACCAATGATGGAACTACCGCTAAAAAATGACTTTACATCGCGCTCAATTTATTATTCTTCTATCTTCCCACATCAAAGATCTAGTGCTCGTTGATTCATCAATTTTCTGACAAATTAATTCATCGACTTCTTGGTATCCGAGATTAGTACCACTCGACTTTCTTATTATACTGGACGTAAAGTCCACTGGCCAAATTTAGTATAATAAAACTTACTAGCTCATCTCGGGAGCACCATCAACCCGGTGAACCGGTACATGGATTCCTTTGACTAGCAACGGCACACAAAGAAGCTAAACACCGCATACCAAACTTACCGAGATTTATGCCTCAATTGACCGCACCCTTTGGCAAATCAAAGCATACGATATCTAACTCTCATGCCCGCTCTAATCTCGGGATTAAGAGATTAGAATGTTAGAATCAAATTAACTACGCCGATCAGTACAAGTCAATTCAATCCTTAAATGGTCGTGCTTAATATGCACCGAGCACATCCGTATGATTTAGTTAGTCTCGACAAACTAATTTCTAAATCACATGATAACCTATACCGATAGTATATTCAGATTATCCCAGTTACGAGCATTCTTTTTATATATCAATACCTTAACCAATAACGAGATCTACTCTACTTTTCTACACCTCATTATCTAGTTCTATGATATAATGGAACACTATCATACTGAAACATAAATGATATGTCAACTGGGTATTAGTTTTTTATACAAACAAATAGTTTTCTAGTATTCAAAACTAACATAAAGACGTGGCCGTGGAAAAGATAGCATTAGAATATAACATTGTAGATCCATTCACGAAGACACTGACTACGAAAGTCTTTGAAACTCATGTGGAGGGCATAGGCATTAGATACTTGGCTGAGCCCTGACTGTTTTTCTAGTACTTGGAGCACAACTTAAGTATTTGTGGGAGATTGTTGGTTTTGAATACTAAAGCTTTTTTTGTATTAAAACTATTTCCCTGTTTATATATCGATTGAATGTTTTAGTTAAATTGTTTTTATGTTTTACATATGTTGTCTGTTTATATTATGTGATTAGATGATGAGGTATCTGGTGTGACACAGTAGATCTCATCGTTGGTTAAAAGACATAATATATAAATGAGGTTTGTAACTGAGACAGTTTTGGACACACTGTCAATTTAAGTTATTATGTGATTCAAAAATTGGTTTGTCTAAACTAATTGAATCATATAAATGTGCCCGGGGCATATTGAGCATGACCATTTTGGATTGAATTGTCTTATACTGATTTAATAGATTATTCGATCCTAGTATTCTATCTCTAAATTCCAAGACTTGAGCAGGCATGAGGATTAGATATAATGTACTTTAATCTGCCAAAGAGTGAGGTTACATGAGGCCAATAGTCTCGGTAGATTAGGTGCACATGTTTGATTGCTTAGTGTGCTGTTACTTGTTGAAAGAAAACCATGTACCGATGCGTTTGGTGTGATGGTGCTCCAGAGATGAGCTCGTTATATTTATTATACTAAACCTGGTCGGTGGACTTATGTCTGGTATAGTAAAAAGGTTGAGTGGTACTAATCTCGAATTATAAGAAGTTAATTAATTAATTTATCAGTAAATTAATAAATTAAAGAGTACTATATTTTTGATGTGGGGATATTAAAGAATAATTAATTTAGTTATTCCGGAAGCAATTCTGATGTAGGATGGTAGTGCCATAGTTAATCCGTTAGTGGTACGATTAATTGTGTATTGGGTTAATTGATAAAGTATAATTAATTATTTAATTAATTATTCCAAAGGGTTAATTAGTAAATTAACAAAGTAAAATTATTTAATTAATTAAGTCTTAAAGTTCAACTAGAATTAAGAAATTCCAAGAATTAGGAAATCTAATTGGATTTGGAAATCTAATTAGTTTTGGTAACTAATTGGAATTGGAAACTAATTAAGAAACTAAAACCCAATAGGAAGGTCAATCCTAAACCAACTAGGGGTATCTCTTGTAGTTATATAAATAGACATAGAGTTGGAAATTAAAGAACACAATTCACAATTCAAGTTTTCAAGAAATTTAGAGAGAGAAATCAAAATAATTCTTTCTCGAAGTCAAATTTCTTCCTCCAGGCGGCGTCACAACTCCCTATAATCGGCGGCCGGTTTTCTCCAAAGTTTTTGGCTGCGCGTGGGTTGATTGTGCCGCAGTGCGTGGGTGTCTCGATTGGTGCATGAAGGACACGCGCTTGGGCCGCGGTTCGGATCTCTTCTCTGATCTTTTTTTGTGTTGTTTTTAATTGCTGATTCAATTGGTTCGTTAGTTCGCTGCCCACACAACATACGGATTTGTCTAGGAGTCATACAATGATCACCTAAGTACATGCTTCAAGAGGTAATTCTTAAACTTTCGCTTTAGTTAAGAATTTATTTATTGCGTGACAAATCGAATAAGTAGAAGCTAAGATCCTGCTCAATGATGTTTGAAGCAAGGATTGTAATAGTAATTGCGCTAGTGCTTAGGCACGGTTAAGAGTTTCGATTCTGGAATGCAATGTACGAAAATAAATTTTTGACCGGGTCCGGGCGGATAATCTTTCTGTCTCTACTCCTTTTCCACCTGGATTAAGATTTGCATTAGAAGATATGGATGATACTCTGCTGTTGGGGGATCATGAGAAGTATAGAAGACTAGTTGGCAGATTGTTATATTTGGGATTTACAAGGCCTGATTTAGCATTTCCAGTTCAACAGTTGAGCCAGTTTATGTATGCACCTCATGCGTCTCATTGGAAAGCTACACTTCACATACTTATGTACTTTGTTGGCACTGCTGGAAGAGGATTGTTCTACTCCGGCAAGAATGAATTCTTCTTTAAAGGCTTATTGTGATTCAGATTGAGAATCTTGCAAGTCTAGCAGGAAGTCCATTACTGCTTATGGAATTTTTCTTGGGGGTGCATTGGTTTCTTGGAAGGCTAAGAAACAGACTACCATTGCTTCTTCAACTGCAGAGGCTGAATATAGGGCCATGACAATGACTGTAAGAGAACTCCAATGGATTTCCTATATGCTGCAGATGTTTCAAGTTCCTCTTAATTTGCCTGTGTCATTTTATTGTGATAATAATGTTGCCATTTACATTATGGAGAACCCGGTGTTCCATGACATAACAAAACACATAGAGATAGATTGCCACGTGTCTAGAGAGGCGTATAAAGATGGATTGATCAAACCAGTTCATGTAGTGTCAAAAGAGCATATAGAAGATATGTTTACCAAGGCTGTTTCAGTTCAGGTATTATCATTTGCTGTCCAAGCTGCAGCTTATGGATGCTACGCTTGAGGAGGGGGTATTGAGTAATAAGGATGCTGCAATGTTAGTAAGAAGAAGAACAAAGGAAGAAGCAGGGATTTTGGCAACAGAAGAAGGTTGTTGGAATGATGGAAGTGAGGAGGCCAGTTGGAGCAGTGAAGTTGGGCCACATCAGCAGAAGAGCCACGTCAGATTAATATGTAATAGAGTAGTGAACTTGACTAATAGGCTTAGCTGGAAATAGAAGTAGCTTAATTAGCAAGTTTATAAGTTAATTAGCAAAGCAGCAAAGCAGGACTTCCGTTTTGTATATAAAAGAGAAGGTAGATTGTACAGTTCAGTTTTTTTTTCATAATGAAAAGTTTCCACAAACAATGTCTCTTCATCTCTTCTGAACAACCGCTTTCTAGGGCATTATATTTCCTTTCAATTCAGCTACAAACCAGCTGAATTTTTAGACCTATCCATGAACTATGAGCCGAACCGGAAGGCCGTGTTCAGGAAACGGGGTTATATGGTACTTGACCTTCTCATTCGGGTCAAGTTTTTCCAATTTAAATCTGATCACCACATTGTACATAACCACAAGTATATTCAGTCGAGCATACTCCCTTCCGGGGCAAATGCTAGATCCTCCTCCAAAAGGCACAAAGGTATACGGTTCCGGTCCACTCCCTTCGAATCTTGACGGGTCAAATCTCTCCGGATCCGAAAAATATTTTGGATCTTTATGCGTCGAGTACACACTCCAAAATGTCTGAAATAAACACTTTTTTTTTTAACAATCATTATATAGTAGTACTAGAACTATATTGCAATGTGTCATTTGACAAATGACATGACAACATTGATTTAGAGGGGAAACGATGAACATTCAAGGGGGTCACCGCATTAGATGATATAAAATTTTTTCTATTAAAGTGTTAGGGATATAATATCCATTTTTCTAAGGTACGTATCATAAATAATTCGATACAATATTTAGATTAGTTGCTTCCTAGGAATGGATTCAAATCTTCTCTTTGACTTACTGAAAGAATAATGGAAATCGAGAGCATACCTTCCAGCCTTTGGGAACTGTAAAACCAGCAAAACTTATGTCCGCTGTAACATCTCTGTAGCTCCCTGCAGATGGAGGTGTCAACCTTAACATTTCACGGGCCACATTCCAGGAGTACTTCATCTTCTGAATATCATTCCATTTCAGAAGCTCATCCTGACCTTTGGAGCTGGCAATGTTCTTACATTCTGTGAAATAAGAGTGTAATGATATATTTACAAATATTTCCCTGAATGAATACTTATAGCCATTAATGCACCACATGCATGCGTGGCAGAAGATCATTGAATTACTAAAAGAACCCATTCTTAATAATTGCAAAATCAATGTTATAAATCAGTGACCTTTAACCAAATGGATAGTCACTCCAATAAAGATTCCTAGTCCTGCTATTTTTTATTTTTTATTTTTTTGGGAAGAAAATAGGTCGGTAGCGAAGCCTCTGGATATTAGTTAGTTGTCAATGTTTTGAAAGAAATTCCTTCAACAAAGCTGGCAGCCCGATGTGTTATGACTTTGGGGTGTAAAATTTGTACTTAAAAAAAGAAAAAGAAATTAATGCTTGAAAGAGGAAAAAGAAAGAATTGATGACTATTGGGTTTGAAATAGAGCAGGAGAAGAAATAAAATTGGGGACAGTTATTTTTTTGAATGCAGCGGTTTTTTTTTTTTTTAATAAAACCCACGAACTCAAATGATTTTGTTTCAGTGGGTGAAATTTTTTTTTTTTCCCTGTTGAAATGGCATTTCTGAAAAAAAAAAAAGGGGGGGGGGGGGGGGGGGGGGGGGTTGTTCCAATGGCAGAACCAGAGTCGAGACCCTGCTGTGCACATTTAGCAACAAACCCACAAATAATAAACAACACACAAAGTAACAAATACAAAAAAACTAACTTTATTAGGCACAATCAAGTTATTAAGTATTTCAAAAAAATCCTGAAAAACTATCCCTTATTCAGAAAAACCCAAAATTTGAAAATATCATGCTTGAAAGAGTACAATTTAAGAATATACTTTATTATTAAATTTAAAAAGTAAGTGATGACCGTTCAGTCGATAAAAAATAAGAATTCTAATTCAATTTTAAAAATTGTCGATCTATTATTATTTTTTTAAATTACTATTTTTAAAATTTAATAATAATAATATACGGTTAAGTTGTAAAGTATAATTTTGGTTGGTATTTGTGATGTGAAAGTGACGATCTTCAACTTCATCAATGCCAAGATTAATTACAGACAAAATTCTTAAAAAAAATAGTTAGTTTTTTGTAATTTTTGGTTAACCCGATTCTTCTTGTCTCTGCTGCCTGGTGGGATGATGGATATCTGGGATTTGTATATATTTTCAAATGATTTAGACTTCCTCACTCAACGAAATACTAAACCAGTGTTAAAAACAGGATGACGAAAATCTATTACCTTTGTAAACCTCATTGTAGACATGGGGAAGTTCTGCAAGATATTTCAGGACGAAAGTTACTGCAGCACTGGTGTCGTCATAGGTAGGCAGTAGAACACTTGTCATCATATTGCAAATATCATTCACTTGATAACTCGTGTTTTTGGAACGAAATAGAACGTGAGACAAGAAATCCAGCTTTTCTATATCATCAGTTTTCTCCTTCTTCCTCTGTATAATAATTTCCACGATCTCGTTCTTCACGATTTTGCCTAGTTTCATAGCTTTATTATAAGCCGTTCCGGGTAGGTTAATCGGCACTGAAATCATCAAAGACTGCACCAAATCGAAGTACCCACGTAACACTTCAACAAGGTTCATGTCTTCCATGCCCAGAAACAATCGACAGGCTAATGAAAATGTGATCTTTTTGGATAAGGGATAAACCTTAATTTCTTCAAAATGCACCCAATCTGTCTCAATCTGTTTCTGTTACTGATTAGTGGCCCATGTGTGGCCCAATCTGTTGGGATTCTCTTGGACCCTTCTCATGCCCAGCCCAGCAACCCCGGCCCATCTCCTTGTTACCCTTATTACCGGTGTTGCCCTAGGGTTGAAGTTGGCCGCTCATTTTGATCGTTGTCTTCTTTTCTCTCTGGAAGCCGAAACGCTCCTTGAGTTCTCGTTGTCTGTGTGACTTCTCTTCTCTTGAGCGAACCGATTCTTGAGGCAGAACTTAGTGCGGTGGACGGCTGGCTGGGGTGAGTAAAAGAGGGTCTTCCAAGGTGGTGCGAATTCTTTGTGGATAGCCTGAGGCCGGAGTTCTGAGCTGAACCAAAGAAGAGACCTGCTGGGTTTTTGGCGACGAGGAGATTAAGGCGGTAGAAGATCCGGACGCTGCGCAACCTCTACAGTGGTATCAGAGCCTTGGTGCGCCTTCACCCTCGCCAGAAATCGTTCGTCTTCTTCGGCGATCGATTCGGCTTTCATAACCCATCGAAGCGACTCGTCCGACTGGTCTTCGGAGCTCGCACCCGGCGTCCGATTTGTCTTCGGAACTCGCGCTCGCCATCCGTAGGTCGCGGCTGCCGAGTTCGACCATCAGTAGGTCGCAGCGAGAGCCGACCGAGCACGCCTGGAGATCGATCGCCCGACCGTTCGACCGTCTGGGAGGTCCGACCGTGGGTCGCCGACCGTCAGAAGCTACAGCCGGTCAGGGGCGTCAACCACTCGCGCTCGTCGGGGGTCGCCGGAAGTCCGACAGTCGTCGCCGGAAGTCGCCGGAAGTCCGACGGTCGTCGCCGAAAGTTTAACCGGACAGGTAAGTCGGGAAACCATAAGTTGGTTCCCGCTCAGGTAGTATCTCTAAACATCCTGGAGTACCGGAGTGCCACCGGATTTAATTTTCTCTGGATTCTGTCTTGACTGTTGCTATTTGCTGAATCTGTCTTGACTGGTTATTTTCTGGAGTACCGGAGTGCCACCGGATTTTTATTTGGTGTATTCTGTTTTTGTCACTGACCCTGCAGGGCTGGCTGTCGGGATTACCCGATAACCCCCCAGGTACGACCTCTGCACTCTTTGTGTGTGGTGCTGAGCTTGCTGGCTTAGGGTTGAGATTGGTAGCAAAAACAGTGTGTTCAGTGTGTTCTGGGATTGTATGTTATACTTGCCTGATTCTGTGCGTCTCAGTGAGTTTTACCTGTTTTTTGTGAATTTGTTTCACTGAATCTGAGCTCTGAATTTAGTGTGCTGTTGTGTTTCCAAAACCTGATTGTATTTAATAATCAGTAAATTGAGTCCAGGGCTAGAAGAGACCCCTGCCGGTCACAGAAGTTGACTTTGGAACTGTGTGGCTCTTCTAGTTTCCTTAGTGTGTGCTTGTGTGCGCATTGCGGTCTGTGATGGCTGCCACTCAATATGCTAATCAGTATGGTTTGTTACCTTTCAATGGTAAAACTGATTTTGACATTTGGAAACAAAAGATTAAATGTGTTTTAATACAGCAGAAAGTGTTTAGAGCAGTGACTGGTAAATTTCTTGATACTGAGGATAAAAATGTACAGAATGAAATGAATGAAACTGCATGCTCTACTATATACTTGAACTTGTCTGACTCTGTGCTTAGAAAGGTAGGTATAATGGAATCTGCAAAGGAATTATGGGATAAACTTGATGCGTTGTATACTGATACTTCTCTTCCTGGAAAGTTATTCTTGCTTGAAAAATTTTTTCGTTTTAAACTAGATTTATCTAAAGACATGGATGAAAACTTGGACATTTTTAATAAACTTGTACAGAATATTAAAATGGCTGGTGACAAACATATTGATGATTACACTCCTATTGTCCTGCTGAATGCTATTCCTGATTCTTACAATGATGTTAAATCTGCTATTAAGTATGGTAGGGATGAGATAACTCTTGACATTGTTGTAAATGGTTTGAGGAGTAAAGAGCTGGATTTGAGACACAATAGGGGTAGTAGTAGTAACCAGAGTAAAGATTCTGGTGAAGCTATGTTTGTCCGTGGTAGATCTAAGAGTAGGTCTAGACACTCCAAGAAGAGTAACCATGATAAATCTGGTAAACCAGCTAAAACGAACAGGGGTAAGTCCAAGAAGAGAGTATGTTACAACTGTGGTAATCCTGGACATTATATCAAGGAATGCCCTAACCCAAAGAAACCTGAACTCGCCAATGTAGTTTCTGATAAGAGAGTAAATGAAGATGTCTTTATGGTCTGTGATTCTGTCAACTCTGTGTTAACCAATATGCCTGAGAATGAATGGTTGATTGATTCTGGTTGTACTTACCATATGACTCCTTTCAAGAATTTGTTTGCTTCTTATGAGAAATGTGATGCTGGTTATGTGTCATTGGCTGATAGTAAGAAGTGTAAGGTGCATGGGATTGGGGATGTATGTCTTAAATTCGAAAATGGAACTGTATTTACCATGAAAAATGTAAGACATGTGCCTGATTTATGTCATAATCTGTTTTCTGTTGCTGCATTAGAAAGTAGTGGTCTAGAAGGGAAGTGGGGGAATGGGTGCATGAAAATTCTGAAAAATTCGCTTGTTTTGTTTAAAGCTCAGAAAGTAAATAACTTGTATATTTGTCATGCTGTCCCCTTTTCTGAATCCTTGAATGCTGTGTGCAATGACATGACTACTTTGTGGCATAATAGATTAGGACATATGAGCAATAAAGGATTAGATATTATGCAGAAGTCGGGGTACTTTGGTAAGGACTGTGTGTCTTCTATGCCATTTTGTGAAGCTTGTGTGTTAGGAAAACAGCATAAAGTGAGCTTCCCTATTTCTGTATATCCTAAATTGCCTAAGTCTTCCACTATGTTAGAATATGTCCATGCTGATGTGTGGGGCCCAGCTAGTGTCCCTACCCATGGTGGAAAAAGGTATTTTCTGTCCATTATAGATGATTTTTCTAGGAAGGTCTGGATTTGTCTCCTAGAGCGTAAATCTGAAGTCCATAATAAGTTTAGTGAGTGGAAAACTTTAGTGGAAAACCAGACAAACTGTAGGGTTAAGACCCTTAGGACGGACAATGGGCTAGAATTTTGTAATAAAGAAATGGACCAACTTTGTGTTGATAATGGGATTAGAAGGCATAAAACTGTGCCCTATAATCCCCAGCAAAATGGAGTTGCTGAAAGAATGAACAGGACACTCTTAGACAAGGTTAGGAGCATGTTAGCTACCTCAGGTCTGTCTAAGAAATTTTGGGGTGAAGCCATTCATACCGCTGCCTATCTAGTAAATAGGTCACCCTCAGTTCCCTTAGGAGGGAAATGTCCTGAATCAGTGTTTTCTGGGAAACCACTGGATCTGTCCAACCTTAGGGTGTTTGGATGTGCAGCCTATGTGCACCAACAAACTGATAAACTGAACCCTAGGTCTAAGAAATGTGTTTTCTTAGGATATCCTGAAGGAGTTAAAGGATATAGATTGTGGGATAGAAACCAGGTAGGTTATAAGGTTATAACTAGCAGGGATGTTATTTTTAATGAATCTGATTTCCCGTGTTTAGCTAGTCCTGTGTCTGAATCAGTCCCTAAGGACACTCCTTCTGAGGTGGAGTCCAGGACTATTGCTGCTAATGACTTGCCTGCATTTCCTGATAATTCTGATGATGCTTTGCTGCCTGAAAATTCTGATAATAATGTGTTTCATGAATCTGAATTTACTGAGCATGATAGTAGTAACTCTAATAGTGAGGTGGAGCGTCCTAATAATCAAGAAAATGAACCTGAATTTTCTGATGAATCTGCTGAATCTGAATCCCCTAGTAATGGTGAATCATATGAACATGACATGGAGCATAATTCACCTGATTTGAATAACTACCAACTTGCTAGAGATAGAAGTAGGAGAACTATCAAGAGAACAGCTGATAGTATGCCTGATTTTGCCTTTCATGTGCATGATACTTCTCTCTTTGCTTTTTCTGTGTTTGAAACTTTGGAATTGAACGAACCTAAAACCTATCAAGAGGCACTCAAGTCCAAGGAGTCCCAACAATGGCTTAGTGCCATGAAGAGTGAGATGGACTCCTTGAAGGTCAACCAAACCTGGACTTTAGTACCTTTGCCAACCAACTGTTCAGTTGTTGAATGTAAGTGGTTATTTAAGGTCAAAGAAGAACCTGAGAATGTTAGGTTTAAAGCTAGGTTAGTAGCCAAGGGTTTCACACAAAAGGAAGGTGTAGATTATTCAGAAATTTTTGCTCCTGTAGTTAAATTCACCACTATTAGAATGATGCTTGCTCTTGTTGCTCATCATAATTGGGAGATGAAGCAAATGGATGTTACTACTGCTTTTCTGCATGGTGATTTAGATAAGAAAATTTATATGAAACAGCCTGAAGGATTTGTAGATCCTAAGAAGCCTGATTATGTGTGTTTGCTTAGGAAAGCACTGTATGGACTTAAACAGTCCCCTAGACAGTGGAATATAAAATTTGATAAATGCATGTCTTCCTTAAAATTCCAGAAATCTATGTGTGATCATTGTCTGTATTTTAAGGATACTTCAACTGAACCTGTGTTCTTGTTAATTTATGTTGATGACATGTTAATTATCAGTCCTTCTTTGAATGCCATTGTTAAAGTGCAAAAATGTCTAAGTGAGAATTTTGCCATGAAAGACCTAGGAGATGCTAAAAGAATCCTAGGCATTAATATTGTGAGGGATAGGAGTAAGTCTACTCTAATGCTAAATCAGACTTCTTATGTTGAAAAAGTATTGAGTAAATTTAACATGCTTAGTGCTGCTCCTGTGAATGTACCTTTAGCTTCCCACTTTGTGCTAAGTAAGGATCAGTCCCCTAAAACTGATTCTGAAATTGAGAAAATGAAAAATGTGCCTTATTCTAGTGCTATTGGGTCAGTTATGTATCTCATGGTGAGTACCCGACCGGATATTGCTTATGCTGTTAGTTGCTTGAGTAGATACATGGCAAACCCTGGTTTGCCTCACTGGAATGCTCTTAAATGGTTACTTAGATACCTGAAATCTTCAGTAAACCATGGCCTCTTTTTCTCTAAAAGTGAGCAGGGTATTCAGTTAGCTGGATATGTTGATTCCAATTTTGCTAATGATAGAGATAATAGAAAATCTACCACTTCCTATGTGTTCACTTTGTGTGGCTCTTGTATTAGCTGGAAATCTCAATTGCAGTCTATTGTTGCATTATCCACTACTGAATCTGAATATATTGCTGCCACTGAAGCTTTTAAGGAAGCCATTTGGCTCAAACGTGTTGTGTCTGAAATTGGTTTTCTAAAAGGTCATGTCACTGTATTTTCTGACAGTCAGTCTGCCATTCAGTTGTGCAAAAATCCTGTGTTCCATGATAGAACTAAACATATAGATGTTAGATTTCATTTCATTAGGAACATTGTTGAGGCTGGTGACATTAAGTTAGAAAAGATCCCTTCACAGTTTAACCCAGCTGATATGGGAACTAAGTGCCTTCCTGTTGAAAAGCTTCTTTCTTGCAAACGCATATTGAATATTAATCCTGGCTGATTACTTATCTATGCTTGTTTGCTACCTGTAGTAACTTACTATGTGTTTGTTATCTACCTCATGCGTTTCAGAACTGTGTGTACTGTTATGCATCTTACTGTGTGTTTGTAACCAGTTTCTTTGTGATTCTACGTTGTGTGCCTTTGTTGTCTTTGTGATGTGTCAGGCAAAATCAGCAATGATGTATCTCCATACGGCCATAATTTCTTCCTTCAGGTTCGTGCCACCGTGGACCACATAAGGTGGAGAATGTTACTGATTAGTGGCCCATGTGTGGCCCAATCTGTTGGGATTCTCTTGGACCCTTCTCATGCCCAGCCCAGCAACCCCGGCCCATCTCCTTGTTACCCTTATTACCGGTGTTGCCCTAGGGTTGAAGTTGGCCGCTCATTTTGATCGTTGTCTTCTTTTCTCTCTGGAAGCCGAAACGCTCCTTGAGTTCTCGTTGTCTGTGTGACTTCTCTTCTCTTGAGCGAACCGATTCTTGAGGCAGAACTTAGTGCGGTGGACGGCTGGCTGGGGTGAGTAAAAGAGGGTCTTCCAAGGTGGTGCGAATTCTTTGTGGATAGCCTGAGGCCGGAGTTCTGAGCTGAACCAAAGAAGAGACCTGCTGGGTTTTTGGCGACGAGGAGATTAAGGCGGTAGAAGATCCGGACGCTGCGCAACCTCTACAGTTTCCTTACCATGGAATCCATAATGGGAACGAAGTGTTTCAATGATTCGGGTCGCAGAAATTCTTGAAGAAAACCGCGGAATACGTTTGTTAAGTCCTTCATTGTTGTCTCTGCCGGAACAGGAAAGGTCAAAGGCTTTTGAAATGCCTCCGGCCACCATCTTGTGAGCATATTTTTGTTCTCGTTGGAAAATATAAACTTGTTTCCCGCTGGTCCACAAAAAACCACCATTTTTTCTCCAAGCAAGGAGGTCCTGAATACTTCTCTCGAATACTTTCTCATTCTCTTCTCGATGAATTTTTCCGGCCCGGATAAGCCGTACTCCACCATTTCTCCGATTACTGGGAACCCTGTCGTACCTGGTGGTAATAACACCGAGGACCTGTTCTTGTGTTTGAGGAAAACGAAAACAAGAACAATGGATACCAAAATTACTTCAAGGTATGGAAAGAGCTCGTGAGTAATGCAGTCCTTCATGTTTATTTCTCTGCAGAGGTAGAGATATTAAGAATACTTGTATCAATTGTGAGTACGTCTTTTTTATAGAGATCACATCCTCGCCCCAATCTTTAGCTATTTTAATCTCTTCCGGAGATTAGTAAATACTCCCTCCATTTATTTTTATTTGATATTTTAGGATTTTCAAACAAGATTAAAAGTAGATAAAATTTCTCACTTATCATTTTTACTTTAAATTAATTACTCTAACATATGATCTTGATGGAAAAATAAAAATTAGACCTATCAATTATCTCGATAAAGATTTGAAGTTAAAAATGTTAAAATCTATAAAATGTGTAAAATGTTAAATAAAATAAAATTTTTAAATTTTTTAAAATGTCAAATAAAAATAAACTGAGAGAGTAGTAGTTAGGGAATATAGTTACTAGTTATCTTGTATAGTTACTATTTCACTGTAATTTCTTCTATTGTATCGTAACCATTTACAATTAATCAATAATACACTAACAGGGGATGATTTGGTCCCCTCGTATGAGCCGTTGTTGGTCCACTCTTTAGGAGTTTGGCAGCAGCTAATTCTTTATGTTTTTGTTTCTATACCAGACCTATCTCTTTAAGCTACACTTAGCTTTGAGGAAAGTATCAAAAAATTGTACACGTAGTACAGTTGGTATTTAATCTTTACAATGAATAAGAGTTTACACAATACAATAACTAGATATTCTCTCTCAAAAAAAAAAAAAAAATACAATTACTAGATAAGTACAAGATTTATAACATGTCTATTAACAAAATAGATCTGGGCCACCGGCTGTTTGCGAGAGTGCCAATGATGTGACTCTTTTAAGGAATGCAGGTTACCGATGGTAGCGATATTTTCGGATTGATCTACAAGTACAAAGCAAGGCTTGTTGCCAAAAGTTTTACACAGGTTGAAGGAGAAGACCACTGAAGTGTTCTCTCCAGTGGTCAAGGTGGTTACTGTTCGATTAATCGTAGTTGTGGCAGCAGGTAAAGGCTGGCCATTATGTCAAGTGGACGTTAACAATGCATTCCTTCAGAGTGTGCTGGATGAAGTGGTTTACATGAAGCCACCAACTGGTTATGATAGAGCAGGAAAGAGATAGGTCTGCAGACTTAAGAAGTCTCATAATGGCCTGAAGCAAGCTTTTAGGCAATGGAATTTGGAGTTTAGTGCCAAGCCCATTTCCTATGGTTTCAAGCAATCTCGTTTTGATCATTGCTTGTTTGTTAGGTTTGAATACTGAAACTATGCTTGTATTATACTATTTCCAGTTAATATATCGATTGAATGTTTTGGTTTATATGTTGTGCATATGTCGTCCATTTCACTACAACAAATTTGGCTTTTTATGACATTTAAAAGTGTCTTGAAAATGAGATTTAGTGACATTTTTACCTTTTATGACACTTATATTAAATGTCACCTAAATATAGTGTGACTATAGATAAAATGTCTCAAAAAATTAATTTTTAAGGCAATTTTAAGTGTCTTAATAAATTAAATTTTAGACATTTTAGAGTGTCTTAATACACAATATTTTAAAAAAAATTTTTATGTCTTAATAGACTACTTATTAAGACACTCTTTAAGTGTCTTAATAAATTAATGTTAAGGCATTTTAAAGTGTCTTGCTTAGTAATTTTATGTCTTGAAACCAGTGGATTTATGAACTCACCAAAATAGATTTAAAAATAAACCAAAACTTCAGAAACATAGGTCATAGTATCTATCATGTTCGGTTTACATAGGAGTGAGTTCGTTTCTTCACAAATTACATGGTGCGAAAATTGCATAAGCATTTGAAAATCCATAAAAACCAGAAACAATACTCACATTGAGAAGAAACACAAATAAATCCTCAGGGTAGACCATCCCGACGGCTAAGAAGCAATGCTGAACTTCATTATATGTCTGATGTTCACAAAATACAAGGTATATAGGTTTAAATGTATCAAGGGAAAGAATAAGTAGTTCATTATTGCTTCTTGAAAAAAGGTTCAAATGTAAGAAGATGCAACAGAAGAAAGCCAGGAGAGAAGATGTTGTAACCAATATTAAAACCAAAGGTGAATTCCACCATATAATTTCACATACATCTGATACATTCATGCAAGCCAGACCAGAAACCTAAAGTATAGCAATAAAGCATCACCTTGAGTCCCACTGAGAAGTTTGAAAGTTCTTTACCATCATTGCTGATGCAAACCACTGGAAGCAGTGTTGATAATATAACAGTGAGGTCCTGCAATAAACCAGGCGAAGTAACTCTACAATATTGAACTCCTTACACTTTCATCACCATTACCATCATATTATCAAACTATCTCAATCCACATTAGCTCACAGTGCACTATACAACTCAATCACTTAGAAACATACAACATGTTGTACAGTGGATTACAATGCGATCTCCACAGGGTACGTAAGATATATTGGCTCAGAGCATTTGAATGCTGAAACATACAACAGGCCTGACACCAACATTTGAATGCTAAAAAGAATGTTCAAGGTTCCACAAGGAAATTAGATAAAAAATCGATTGTTAACGGGAATGAGTATATCAGATTTAGGTTCAATAAATTAGATCAATTCCCTAGAATAAATAAAAAACAATTCCTCATAATTTAGAAAATAAAGTCTGGCACATCACTTACAACAGATCTTCTTGTTTACATTGAGCTACTAATCACATTTACTGATACATAGCCAACAACTAGATTTCCGAAACCACCATAAAAGGAACAAATAGATTTAGTATTTGCCTCCTGCAACTATAAGTTACTCATAAATATGAAATAACGCACCCCCTACCAAATAATCTACACCATGTTGCTCATATAAGAAATGGAACAATACACCAGCAAATGAACTATGTATATCAAGAGTGATGCAGAAGATTATTGGTGTACCACTTGCAAAGATTGGCCGGTTTGTGTCCCTGACATTCCCCAGAATGGGCAAAACTCGTGCAAGTATGGCTTTAAGTCTTGGAGTGAACTGCAAAGCTTCAAAATCAAGACTAGATATCAGATCCTTTACTTTCAGTAACCAAGAACATAGGCAAGACAAAAAACCAATAATAATATATATCCAGAAATAAAGCACAAACCGTCAACTGAAACAATGTCAGCAAGCACTTGAACCATAGCAGGATTTGATGAACTTGCCCCTGAGAGATGAAGAAATACTTCTTCCATCATCTGCAAAAGAAATTCTCAATCTAGATGTGATCACGTTCGATCGTATATAAACATTCTAAGTTATTTTACCAGCAAATGGAAAGGGAAAAAGGCCCAATAAACATAAAAAGCTGATCAACCATATTCAATCTCGGGTTAAAACTAGATGAAGAATAAAACCTGCACATTCAAATTATTTTACCAAACATCCAGCCTCACTCTTGTCCAGGGACCTTAGTAGAAGTCAAGCATAGTTACATCCATAGATGGAATTAGCACCCTTCCCACCCCAGCCAAGACAACAAGTTGGTATATGCACATATGTACGAAAAATCTTTTACCTAATTTGACCTCTACAATCTGTTAAAGCATCCCCAGAAAATAGATAAGATCAACCAGTGCCATAAAGGAGCTTCGGGAACATATGATTTGACTGGTAGAAATTTTTCATTCATCCTGACGATGAGGGTATGTGAAAGCAGGTAACACCAGCAAACAAGGTCTTGAAAATAAGGGGAACAGACTGCCAGAGTGGCATATAACCAATTGCAGACCATTATAGGCATTCAGAAAGAAGGGAATATCAAATAAGCTAACCCCCACGGTGAGAAGATGGAAAGCTTTAAGAATATTCCGAGTTCATCAGTTTTCTCACCATTCTTTCCTGTCTAGTCGTATCACATATTAACAAAAATTCCCAATCTAATTGTAATTAATTATGACCGACAATGCCTATATGCACCAAATAATGATTTAAAGGCACTCAAGACCCTGAACCAACAACACTTCCAAGAGAAGACAAATTAATGCCGATCTATTGCATCATATTAAGGAAGTAACTTACTAGGTCAGGTAGATGCAAACCAACGGCCACAAGTACGCTTGCGGCAGCTCTTTGCCAATCAGCACTAAATTCCTTAAGAAATAAGTAGAGGAGATCAGGAAGACGATACCAACAATAATATGAAGCACAATCTGGGTTTTACCTTAGATGAGATCAATTCAGCCGTGGCAATCTTGGCGAGCTTTGTCATGTAAGAAGGTTCAACATCACGTTTATCCAACGCACGAATTGCAACCGACATTACTTAAAATAAACCCGCAATATTCCCAAACCTCTGCAACACAATCAATAAATTTTTAAATAAAATCATCACTCGAACAACCTAAATACTCCATTGTTACTAATGTAAGTTTCATAATCACAGATAAATAAGGTACCCTCCGTCCACCTAGAGATACAATAGAGCAGGAATCAAGAACCAGCAGCGGATTCCTAGTTAACGAATGGGAAAAAAATCTGATCAGACCCTAAATGGGTAAGTGTAACGCATGTGTTTGACTGCCTGTACAATCTCCGCATTTCTTTTGTTAAGAGTACAAAAATTAAAGAGAAAAATGTGTAATACAAGGGAGCTATATCCTGAAGAGCAGCCATGGAGCCTTCTCTAACCATGGGCGACTCATCCGCAAGCGATGAAACCAAAACTTGAACAGCCTCTGATGAGGAAAACAAAGAAGAAATCATAATTGGAAGAAAATGGTACCTGCGCTGGGAAGTATTCACATGAATTCGATCGGACCAAAGCAAGCAAAATTTTTCGACAATCGTTGAAGAAAAAGTCGATTGAGGGCTTTTGATGCTGAAGAAATTGAAAAATCCAAATTTTGTTATAACCCGATTTATTGACCCGCGAATTATTATAAGTGAAAAATGTTAATATTAATAGAATGTCTTTAAACATATTGTTTAGTGACATTTTTAATAAATGTCTCTTAAAATAATACTTATATAATGTAAAAGCATAAATAAGTGTCATAATTAGAATTTGATTATGACACTTATATTAAAATATCTTTATAAGAGTGTCATTACAAATAATTATTATTTAAATGTCTTGATAATATTTCTATGATGACACTATTATTAAAGTGTCTTAAAATAAGTGTCCTAATATCTAAATTTTTTAGTAGTGTTTATATTATGTAGTTAGATGATGGGGTGTCTGGTGTGACACAATAGATCTCATCATTGGTTAAAAGACATAATATATAAATGAAGTTCGTAACCTAGACAGTTTTGGACACACTGTCAGTTTAGGTTATTATGTGATTCGAAAAATTGATTTGTCTAAACTGATTGAATCATATAGATATGCCCAGGGCATATTGAACTTGACCAATTAGGATGAATTGTCTTGTACTGATTAAATAGACTATTCGATCCTAGTATTCTATTTTTTAATCCCTAAACTTGAGTAGGCATGAGGATTAGACATAGTGTACTTTGATCTGCCAATGAGTGAGGTCATTTGTGACCAATAGTCTCGGTAGGTTGGGTGCGCGTGTTTGGTTGCTTGGTGTGCTATTGCTTGTCGAAAGGAAACCATGTACCGGTGCGTCCGGGGTGATGGTGCTCCCGAGATGAGCTCGTTATATTTATTATACTAAACTCGGCCGGTGGACTTATGTCCGGTATCATAAAAAGGTAGAGTGGTACTAATCTCGGATTATAAAAAGTTAATTGAATAATTTTTCAATAAATTAATAAATTAAAGAACACTATATCTTTGATGTGGAAAGATTAAAGAATAATTAAATTAGTTGTTGAATAAGCAATTCTGGTGTAGGATGGTAGTGCCATAATTAATCCGTTAGTGGTACGATCAATTGTGTAGTGGGTTAATTGATTAAGTAGAATTAATTATTTAATTAATTATTTCTAATGGTCAATTAAGTAATTAACAAAGTGAAATTAATTAATTAATTATTTAATTAAGTCTTAAGTTTCAATTAGAATTAGAAAATCCGAGAGATTAGGAAATCTAATTAGATTTGGTTATCCTATTAGATTTGTTACCTAATTGAATTTGGAAACTAATTAATTACATAAACTTATTAGGAAGGCCAATCCTAAACCAGTTCGGATCACCTATCCAAGTTCTGTGGGTGTTGTTAAGCCTTGAAGAAGGTAAGCAAGAACTTGAAAGGATTTGCCACATAGGATCTGGGTTTGCACTTGCTCGATTTACCACGCAAAAAAAAATTCTAAGTAAAGCGGAACCTTAGAAAAGTACCTTTGAAGCGTGCACCTGGTGATTCTCTTGTATGCCTTATGACTATGACCTCTTGTTGTGTGGGCAACAATCTAGAAGTCAATTGATCAGCAACTCACCACAATCCACTAGCCAGAAAAATCCAGCACCTCCGCACCTAGCACGTACTGCAAACGCACTGCCCGGAGAAAGAGAAAGCTACGCGCAGCTGGTATAAACCAAGGCCAAAATTTCAGCCACTAGAAACCCAAAAACCAGCCGCACACTTCCTTGAAAATCCGACTTGGAGAGAGAAATATTTTCTCTCTCTAGGATTTTCTCTCTCTAGATTCTTGAATTATGAATCTATTGAATTGTGTATCTTGAATAGCTAATCCCTTGTCTATTTATAGAGTTACAAAGAGAGACCCCAAGTTAGTTTAGGATTGGTCTTCCTAATGGGTTTAAGTAATGAATTAGTTTCCAAATCCAATTAGGTAACCAATCTGATAGGATAAACCAAATCTTACTAGATTCCTAATCTTTAGGATTTCCTAATTCCAATTGAAACTTGAGACTTAATTAATTAATTAATTAATTCCACTTTGTTAATTACTTAATTAACCCTTAGGAATTAATTAAATAATTTCACTTTGTTAATTACTGAATCAACCCTTAGGAATAATTAACCAATTAATTAAGTAAATCTACCTATTCAATTAACCCATTACAAAATTAATCGTAACACTAACGGATTAATTTTGGCACTACCATCCTACACCAGAATTGCTTCCGGAACAACTTAATTAAATTATATTCATTAATCTCCCCATATCAAGGATATAGTGCTCGTTAATATAAATTAATTTACTGATAAATTAATTAATTAACTTCTTTAATTCCGAGACTAGTACCACTCGACTTTTTTACTATACCGGACATAAGTCCACCGGCCGGGTTTAGTATGATAAACATTTCGAGCTCATCTCGGGAGCACCATCACCCCGGATGCACCGGTACATGGTTTTCTTTCGACAAGCAGCAGCACACCAAGTAACTTAACATGCGCACCCAACCTACCGAGACTATTGGTCACAATTGACCTCACCCTTTGGCAGATCAAAGTATACTATGTCTAATCCTCGTGCCCGCTCGAGTCTAGGGATTAAGAGATAGAATACAAGGATCGATTTGTCTATTAAATCAGTACAAGACAAATCATTCCTAATGGTCAAGTTCAATATGGCCCGGGCATATCTATATGATTCAATTAGTTTAGACAAACCAATTATCTGAATCACATAATAACCTAAACCGACAATTTGTCCAAAACTGTCTCGGTTACGAACCTCATTTATATGTTATGTCTTTCAACCAATGATGAAATCTACTGTGTCACACCAGGCACCTCATCATCTACTTACATAATATAAATGGACAATTAATGCACAACAAGATATGACTGAAACATGAATTGATATATTAATCTGGGAAACTGTACAATACAAGCATAGCTTATGTATTCTACTCCAACAATCTCCCACTAATACTTAAGCTGTGCTTTGAGTATATAACTACATACAATCCCTATACAATCTGCTGCTATCTATCTAGAAAAACTGTCAAGGCTCTCTTAAGCATCTGATCCCCATGCCCTTCACGTGAGCCTCAAAGACTTTTAAAGTCAATGTTTTCGTGAATGGATCTGCAAGGTTATCCTCTGAGGCTATCTTAGCCACGACCATGTCTACCCTCTTTACGATGTCTCGTATCAGGTGGTACTTGCGCTGTATATGTTTACTCGCCTTGTGGGCTCGTGGTTCCTTCGAGTTTGCTACTGCACCGTTGTTATCACAATATATCGTGATAGACTTCTGCAAACCAGGAATCACATCTAAGTTCACTAGGAAGTTCTTGAGCCATACTGCTTCTTTCGCTACCTCTGATGCGGCAACGTACTCAGCCTCCATGGAAGAGTCCGTCACGCATTTCTGCTTGACACTCCGCCAAACTATGGCTCCACCTCCTAGAGTAAACACATACCCTGAGGTAGACTTGCTCTTGTCCCTGTCGCCTTGGAAATCTGAATCTGTGTAACCTCGGGGTACCAGCTCAGGCGCCTGATAGACCAGAACTTGGTCTCTCGTTCTGCGCAAATACTTGAGAATGCATTTTACTGCCTCCCAATGAGCTTTCCCGGGGTTACTCTGATATCTGCTTACCATGTTAACAGATATCAGGCCTCGTACACAACATGGCATACATGAGACTTCCTACTGCCGAAGCATACGGAACTGTCTTCATGGCCTCTATCTCATCAACAGTCCTAGGAGACTATTCCTTAGATAGATGCACTCTATGTCTGAAAGGTAGAAAACCTTTCTTGGAGTTCTGCATATTAAAATGGGCCAGAATTGTGTCTTTGTACGAAGCTTGGGAGAGCATTAACGAACGTTTCCTACGATCTCGAATAATCTTGATCACAAGGATATGTCCCGCTTCCCCTAAGTCCTTCATATCAAATTGCTTGGACAGCCATGCCTTTACGTCTGATAACACTTTCTTATTGTTGCCAATCAATAGAATGTCATCTACGTAAAGCACAAGAAACACCACTGAGTTTCCATCACGTCTGTGATATACACAATGCTCATCCGGACATTGAGTAAATCCGAAGAACTGGATTACCTCATCAAACCGGATGTTCCAAGATCCGGATGCCTGCTTAAGTCCATAAATAGACCTCTTAAGCCTGCAAACCTTATGCTCTTGGCCTTTTTCAATGAATCCCTCTGGTTGCTGCATAAAGATGGTTTCCTCAAGACTTTCATTTAGGAAAGCTGTCTTGACATCCATCTGCCAAATCTCATAATCCATATGAGCAGCTATGGCCAAGAGAATCCGGATCGACTTAAGCATTGCTATCGGGGAGAAGGTTTCCTCATAATCGATTCCCTCTTTCTGAGTATACCCCTTCGTCACCAGCCTAGCTTTAAAGGTTTCTACCTTTCCATCAGGTCCTCTCTTACGTTTGTAGACCCACTTGCATCCAATGGGCTTAAACCCATCAGGCAGGTCCACAAGCTCCCAGACTTGATTGTGGTCCATTGACCCCATCTTGGATATCATTGCCTTACGCCAAGATTCTGCATCTTTATCTCAAAGCGCCTTATTGTAGTTAACCGAGTTAGGTTCAGGTGCACCTGGGACTAGGTCTGAGGCCTCTCCCACGCCAACGAACCTGTCGGGCTGTCTCACAACCCTCCCACTACGACGAGGCACCACCTGTGTAGGCGCATTATCTGTGATCTCATGTGCAGTGTGTGGTGTATCTACTTGTGCTGGTGCATCAGGATTAGTAGTTTGTCGTCTAAGCTCTTCTAGTACTATCTTACTCTTGGGCTTGTGGTCTAAGACATAGTCATCTTCTAAAAATCTAGCGTTGGTACTTACCACCACCTTCTGATCTTTAGGACTATAGAATAGACCACCTTTTGTTCCCCTAGGATATCCTACAAATAGCATTAATTCTGTTCTCGCATCTAACTTAGCCGTATCTACCTTAAGTACATGTGCTGGGCAGCCCCAAATTCTGAGATGTCTTAGACTTGGCTTGCGCCCATTCCACAACTCTACTGGGGTTCAAGGCACGGTTTTAGATGGTACAAGATTAAGAATATACATTGTCATTTCTAAGGCATATCCCCAGAATGAACTTGGCAATTCACTATAGCTCATCATGGACCTAACCATTTCCATAAGAGTTCGATTCCTCCTTTCTGCTACACCATTCTGCTGTGACGTGCCAGGTGCAGACAACTGAGACTGAATTCCTACCTCAGTGAGGTAATCTCGAAATTCATGGGACAGGTACTCCCCACCACGATCTGAATGCAGTGTCTTGATACTCTTACCATGATGCTTCTCCACATCTGCCCGAAACTCTTTGAACTTGCCAAAACATTCGGACTTGTGGCACATTAGGTAAATATATCCGTACCTAGAGTAGTCATCCGTGAACATCATGAAATACTCATATCCCCTTCGTACCTGGACCGTCATAGGTCCACACAAGTCAGAATGAATCAACTCTAATACTTCTTTAGCTCTATAACCTTTTGCCTTAAAAGGTCTCTTGGCCATCTTACCTTCCAAGTAAGATTCGCAGGTTGCATAACTGTCAATATCTAATGAACCCAAAGGTCCATCATTGACCAACCTCTGAATCCTACTAAGGTTTATATGACCTAGCCTGAGATGCCAAAGATAGATTTGATTTATTTTAGAAGGTTTCTTCCTCTTATTAATGTTGGATCCTGAGCTATCTATTTCTATGTTTTACGCAACAGGGGAGTTAGAGTTAACCACAAACAAATTGTCCGCCAATGAACCAGAACAAATAAGTTTTCCATTTCTTCTAATAACAACACAGTCATCAGAAAAAATAAACTTATACCCGTTCTTTAAGAGTTTAGAAACCGAAATCAAGTTCTTTCTAAAACTCGGTACATAAAGACAATTAACTAACTCTAAGCTAGAATTTTCGAAATTCAACTTAACTACTCCCACTGCTTCTACTGACACTCTTGTAGTGTCGCCTAAGTTGATATCCAATTCGCCTTCTCTAAGCTTCCAGGTTACTTGGAACCCTTGCAAAGAATTATAAACATTGTCAGTGGCACCTGAATCCACACACCAAGTATCTGTGGGAATCGCCGCTAAACATGTCTCAGTAATTAAGGCAGAATTTATCGTACTTATAAGCTTTGGACAATCCGCTTTCCAATGTCCCGTCTTATTGCACTTGAAGCACTTGTCTTTCGACTTCTTCTTTGCAATACATGGCTTAGGCGCAATTTGTGCCACTTGAGCTATTCCCTCGAGCTTCCTCTTCTTCTTTCTAGCCTCAGGCTCAGAAGAAGATTCTGAAGCTTCGACTGCGACTAAAGCTCGCTTCTTCTCTTGAAGAAGATTTTTAGCCGCCACCAACTCTGCCAAGAGCTCGGATGAACTTCACAACATCTTACTTATGTTGTAGTTCAGCCGAATCTGCTCATTACTTTGAGGCAAGCTCCGGAGGACAATATCAGCTTTGGTTTAACCAACGATTTCGCCTCCCACTACCTCAACCTTGTTGATGTTACTTATCATGTCAATGACATGATCTCTCACAGGAACGCTCTCAGCCCTAAGGACAATGTCCAAGTTACGACTTCCATCGACATTATTAATTCCAATTAAATTGTTGTTTTTCAAAATAGCAACTAAGGGGTTGAATGCCATATCGATTTAAACTGAAAAGTAAACAAACAATGTTTCAGTTATATATGCTTAGAATTTCAAAAACATGAAATTCTATTAATTATTGATTTCCCTCAAAACAATAATTATAATCCACCAACATCTCATCCACTGGGATTCTCACAAGCCACGCAGTGTGGACGTTTACGCTAACCCACATTCATTTGAGAAGAACCAAGTTCATTAACTACACTATCTGACCAACGATCTTTTGATCAATGTAGCTAATAGTCGGTGCTTTTAGCCGTACAAGTAAGTAGCGTAACCTCGCGGAAGGAATACTGCAGATCGTACACTAAGTGTGTGCCATTACGTGACTTCTGAGTTTGTAACCTCAAGATAGTGCGCCTCAGATTGAGAGGGTGTCGCATTTCTCCTAGTTAAACTCGCTCTAGTCATCTTACTCAGAAGGTCATAGTCTAACGATCTCGGGGCTGGACTCATCCGAATGGAGGAAGGCCCTAATATCAACGCGCAAGCCCACCCACATCTCATATGAACCCGTAATGGTAGCCATGGGGATATAAAACAACCCGCTCCCACTTAGATTTCCAAATTGAGGGTTTTTCCGGTTTTAACATGCAATTAACTAACCTAAGTTATATGCAACCATAAAACCAGCCATGCTATAAATTCATGCATCAAAAATACAACATAAAATAAAGCATAAAAATTAAAACGATAAATACGGGAAATAAATACGAAAAATAAATTTCCCGGCTATTATGGTTTTAATTGCTTCCATCCTTTGCCTTGATTTCGTGTCCCGTCACGTCACTCGATGGAGAGAGTCTTGAACTTCAAACAATGAAAAACTGGAGGAAAAAGGGGCCAAAAACAGCCCGAACGGCCCGAACGGGCGGCCCGTGCCGCAGCACGGCCCGAAGGCCGCACCGCCCGCACGGGCCGTGCGCGCGCTGCCTGCGCGCACAGCCCGCATGGGCCTTGAACGTGGCCTGCGTGCCCGTGCGGCCCAGCAGTGCGTAGCAGCTGCTGCGCGCCGCAACTGCTGCCTGCTGCTGTCCTGCGTGGCAGCTGCTCCTACTGCCTCCTGGCCGGCGTGATTGCTGCCGGCGATCGTTGCCGGCGTCGCCTCCTGCCGCCAATTCCTCCTTCACTTTTCCCACGCTATTTGGTCTTCTTGCAATTCATTCTGGGTTTTCTTGGGTTTCTACAAATTCATGATAACCCAAAACCCACGAATTCAAGTCGCTCACCATAACACCTTTCGATTACAAAAAAAAACAATTTTCCTACTACAAGGCATTCTCGAAAAATTAAAGAATCGAAATTACATAGAAAAAATCCTACTACAGATTTAATCTAATCCTACACGGCTTCTAGCACGTGGTTATACTATTACAAACATTCATAACAAAATTAAATCCGGACATGTCCCGGAGTTTAATTAAAACCCATACAAACGTAACCATAATAGTAGGGACTCTAAACCACCTGCAAATAAAACCATGTAATAAATCGAAAAAGTACCAAAACCCCCTAAACCAGGCTCTGATACCAATTGAAAGGATTTGCCACATAGGATCTGGGTTTGCCCTTGCTCGATTTTGCCACGCAACAAAAATTTCTAATTAAAGCGGAACCTTAGAAAAGTACCTTTGAAGTGTGCACCTCGTGATTCTCTTGTATGCCTTAAGACTATGAACTCTTGTTGTGTGGGCAACAATCTAGAAGTCAATTGATCGGCAACTCACCACAATCCACTTGCCAGAAAAATCAAGCACCTCCGCACCTAGCACGTACTGCAAACGCACTGCCCGGAGAGAGAGAAAGCTACGCGCAGCTGGTATAAACCAAGGCCAAAATTTCAGCCACTAGAAACCCAAAAGCCAGCCGCACACTTTCTTGAAAATCCGACTTGGAGAGAGAAACGTTTTCTCTCTCTAGGATTTTCTCTCTCTAGATTCTGGAATTATGAATCTATTGAATTGTGTATCTTGAATAGCTAATCCCTTGTATATTTATAGAGTTATAAGAGAGACCTCAAGTTAGTTTAGGATTGGTCTTCCTAATGGGTTTAGGTAATGAATTAGTTTCCAAATCCAATTAGGTAACCAATCTGATAGGATAAACCAAATCCTACTAGATTCCTAATCTCTAGGATTTCCTAATTCCAATTAAAACTTAAGACTTAATTAATTAATTAAATAATTTCACTTTGTTAATTACTTAATTAACCCTTAGGAATTAATTAAATAATTCCACTTTGTTAATTACTGAATCAACCTTAGGAATAATTAACCAATTAATTAATTAAATCTACCTATTCAATTAACCCATTACAAAATTAATCGTACCACTAACGGATTAATTTTGGCACTACCATCCTACACCAGAATTGCTTCCGGAACAACTTAATTAACATATATTCATTAATCTCCCCACATCAAAGATATAGTGCTCGTTAATATAAATTAATTTACTGATAAATTAATTAATTAACTTCTTTGATTCCGAGGCTAGTACCACTCGACCTTTTTACTATACCGGACATAAGTCTACCGACCGGGTTTAGTATAATAAATATTTCGAGCTCATCTCGGGAGCACCATCACCCCGGACGCACCGGTACATGATTTCCTTTTGACAAGCAGCAGCACACCAAGTAACTAAACACGCGCACCCAACCTACCGAGACTATTAGCCACAATTGACCTCACCCTTTGGCAGATCAAAGTACACTATGTCTAATCATCATGCCCGCTGGAGTCTAGGGATTAAGAGATAAAATACAAGGATCGATTTGTCTATTAAATCAGTACAAGACAAATCATTCCTAATGGTCAATTTCAATATGCCCCGGGCATATCTATATGATTCAATTAGTTTAGACAAACCAATTATCCGAATCACATAATAACCTAAACCGACAGTTTGTCCAAAACTGTCTCGGTTACGAACCTCATTTATATATTATGTCTTTCAACCAATGATGAGATATACTGTGTCACACCAGACACCTCATCATCTACTTACATAATATAAATGGACAATTAATGCACAACAAGATATGACTGAAACATGAATCAATATATTAATCTAGGAAACTGTACAATACAAGCATAGCTTATGTATTCTACTCCAACAGAACTCAATAAAAGGAATGACTTGAGTGATTACAGTGGGCTATTGAGGAAGCTCTTCGCTAATCTTGCATCATTTAGTGGGGCTCACTTTTTCCCTTTCGAAAAGTTTACTGAGGACTGCTTGGGGAAGTTCTATAGAGCCTACAATAACTTCTAAATATGAAAATTGGAAAATTCATAAATGAAATTTGGTGAGTTTTGTGTTGTAATTGGATGGGGATAGGGGAGAAAGAATATGAAAACGAGAAGTCAGTAGTGGGGTGGGAGAAAGAGTTGTGAATGCTAAATGGAGCTCCATTGGCAAGAAAATAGAATATCAAGCTATACAGTGGATTTTTGCCTCAAATAAAATTGCAAATCATTCTGGGTTGCTTCTGAATTTGATGGTTATTGTTGGAGTCCGCTGAAGTATTTAGCAATTAATTCTATGCACTAAAATTTAGTATATTATCAAACTATGAGGGTTATTGCGAAATTGGAATTTGGTCAACTTCTTTACGGGTTCCGGTTGGGTTTGTCACGGTCAATGAAAGAGGATTTGGAAGGGGATTTCTGGTTGGGTTCATGGCGGCCGTGAATGAGGAAAAGGGGAGGAGGAGATGGGTTTCGTGGTGACCGGCTATACGGAAGAAAACTAAGGACAGGAGGAAAGAGGAAAGAGAAAAATAGGGAGAGAGGATTGGCGAAAAAAAAAAGAAAAATTTTGTTTGGTTTGGCTTAAACAGGCTGTAAGCTAACAACAAATAGTAAATAAATGTAATAAATAAAAAAAATGAGATAAAACGGTGCAGTTTTTATTTGGAATAGGACTGGAATAGAGAATTGGGAACAAGTGATCCGAACTGATCCTAAACCAACTTGGGGTCTCTCTTGTTACTCTATAAATAGATGAGAGATTAGCAATTCTACAGATATAATTCATAAATTTTCAAGACAAGAAAACTAGATAGAGATGATTAATTTTTCCCTCCCTCGAAGTCGGATTTACCTCTTTGGCCGGCGGTTTGATTTCCTAGGTAGCGGCGGTGTATGGAATCACTATTTTGATGGCCGTGTTTGGCAATTGGCACCGGCGAGTGAAGGGAGGCGGCGTCGCGTGGGATCTATGAGCGTGGCTGCGGCGTCATTGAATTTTCTGGCAAAAATTCTGGTACGGTCCTTTTGTGTTGAGTTGCTGATCATTTGGTTCGTTGGTTTATTGCCCACACAACGTACGAGCATGTCTTAAGTTATACAAACGATCACCTAAGTACACGCTTCAAGAGGTATTTCTAAACTTCAGCTTTAATTAGAAATTATTTGTTGCATGGCAAATCAAACAAGCATAAGCTAAGATCCTGCCCAATGTTATTTCAAACATGGATCGGAATATCGATTGTGCTAGAATATAGGCCTGGACAAGAATTTTGATTGTGGAATGCATAGCACGAAAGTGAATTTTTGACCGGGTCCGGGCAGATAATCTTTCATTGTTCTCCATGACACTTCTGAGTTCTGTTTATTCTTGCTGGTATATGTTGATGATGTTATAATCACTGGAACTAGCTCTGCAGAAATTGAGAAGGTCAAGTAGTTCTTGGATTATGTATTCAATATCAAAGATCTGGGATTTGCCAAATTCTTCTTGGGTATGGAATTGGCCAAGTCTGAGGAGGCGATCTTTGTTAGTCAAAGGAAATACATTTCAGAAATACCGAGAGATGTTGGCATGAGGAAATGTACACCTGCTCCAACTCCTTTTCCTCCAGGGCTAATATTTTTAGCGGAGGATAAGGATGAAACTCCATTGATTGCTCAGCCTGATCAGTAAGGAGGTTGATTGGTAGACTCTTGTATTTAGGCTTCACTTAACCAGACATTTTCTATTTAGTGCACCAGCTTATCCAATTTGTGAATTTTCCATATCAATCTCATTGGAATGCAGCAATGCATGTCCTTAGATACTTGGTTGTCACTTCAGCAAAAGGCTTATTCTGTTTTGCTAGAAGTTGACTAAAGTTACAGGCTTATAGTGATGCGGATTGGGGTCTTGCAAGATCAGTATGAAATCTATTACTGGATATTGCATTTTTTTTTTTGGGATTCACTGATTTCATAGAAATCAAAGAAGAAGACAACACTGACTTGTTCCAAGACTAAGACAGAATATAGGGCAATGGCATCCACAGTCAAAGAATTGAAGTGGATTACCTATATTCATGGAGATATTCTGATTCCAGTGGCTTCACCAATTGCTTTTTGGTGTGATAACAAGGCAGCAATCCTTATTGCTGAAAATCCAGTTTTCCATGAACGCACTGTTATGTTTGAATACTAAAGCTTTGCTTGTATTAAACTATTTCCCAGTTTATATATCGATTGAATGTTTCAGTTAAGTTGTTTATATGTTTTACATATGTCATCCATTTATATTATGTATTTAGATGATGAGGTTTCTGGTGTGACAAAGAAGATCTCATCATTGGTTAAAAGATATAATATATAAATGAGGTTCGTAACCGAGACACTTTTGGATACACTGTCAGTTTAGGTTATTATGTAATTCAGAAATTGGTTTGTCTAAACTAAATGAATCATATAGATATGCCCAGGGCATATTAAACTTGACCATTTAAGATGAATTGTCTTGTACTGATTTAATAGACTATTCATTCCTAATATTCTATCTCCTAGTCCATAGACTTGAGCAGGCATGAGGATTAGACATAGTGTACTTTGATCTGGCAAAGAGTGAGGTCACTTGAGACCAATAGTCTCGGTAGGTTGGGTGCGCGTATTTGATTGCTTGGTGTGTTGTTGCTTGTTGAAAGAAAACCATGTACCGGTGCGTCTAGGGTGATGGTGTTCCCGAGATGAGCTTGTTATGTTTACTACACTAAACCCGGCCGGTGGACTTATGTCTGGTATAGTAAAAAGGTCGAGTGGTACTAATCTCGGATTATAAGAAGTTAATTATTTAATTTATGAGTAAAGTAATAAATTAACGAGCACTATATCTTTGATGTGAGGAGATTGAAGAATAATTAATTTAGTTGTTCCAGAAGCAATTTTGGTGTAGGATGATAGTGCCATAATTAATCTGTTAGTGGTACGATTAATTATGTAGTGGGTTAATTGATAAACTAGAATTAATTATTTAATTAATTATTCCTAAGGGATAATTAAGTAATTAACAAAGTTGAATTATTTAATTAATTAAGGCTTAAAGTTCAATTGGAATTAGGAAATCTTAGAGATTAGGAAATCTATTTGGATTTGAAAATCCTATTAGATTTGGAACCTAATTGGATTTGAAAACTAATTAATTATCTTAAACTCATTAGGAATGCCAATCCTAAACCAACTTGGGGTCTCTCTTGTAACTCTATAAATAGACAAGAGATTAGTAATTCAAGACACATAATTTTCTTAGTTTCATAATTCAAGAAACATAGAGTGAGAAAATCTAGAGAGAGAATTATTTAGAATTTCTTCTCGCAGTCGATTTTCTCTCCAAGTCGGCGGTGGTTGAGGGCAGTGCGTGTCTTCACGCTCGGTCTAGTGCGTGTCTTCACGCTCGGTCGGCGGCTCCGGGTTTCCAGCGATGGCAAGTTGTTGGTGTTTTCCGGCGAACTTTTGTGTTGGATTGCTGATCGTTAGTTCTTTGCCTACACAATGTACAAGCTGGTCTTGAGAGCGATCACCTAAGTACAAGCTTCAAGTGGTAATTCTTAAACTTCCGCTTCAGTTAGGAATTTATTGTTGCGTGACAAATCGAACAAGTAGAAGCTAAGATCCTGCGCAATGTTATTTCAAGCAAGGATTGGAATAACGATTATGCTAGAGCTTAGGCCTGGACAAGAGTTTCGATTCTGGAATGCGTAGCACGAAAGTGAATTTTTGACCGGGCCCGGGCAGATAATCTTTCGATTGGTATCAGAGCCTGGTTTTGGCTTTGTGCTTGTTCGGTTTGTTACATGGTTTTGTTTGCAGGTGGTTTAGAAATCCCAGCTATTATGTTGTGTTTGTATGTTTTAATTAAACCCCGGGACATGTCCGGGTTGTTTCTTTTATGAATGCTTGTAATAGTAAAACCACATGTTGGAAGCCACTTAGAATTAGATCAAATTTGTAGTAGGATTTTTTCTATGGAATTTTCGATTTTATTTTCCTAGAAGCCTTGTAGTTGGAAAATTTTATGTAATCGAAGGCGTTATAGTGGGCGACTTGCAAGAAGACCAAATAACGTAGTGCGAGCAGGATAGAATACCCAGAATCAAACGGGGTAGGCGGGGTTAGCAAACATTTTTGCCGGTAAAAACCGCCGGCCGGCAGCAGCACAGCTGCACGTAGCAGGCACTAGTGCAGCGCTATAGGGCGCACCAGCGTGCGCGGCCCATTTTCTATGTTTTTGAGTTTTTTTTTTCAATATTCAACTTTTCAAAACTCAATCCATCGAGTGACGTGACAGGACACGACATCAAGGCAGCAGATGGAATCGATTAAAACCATAATAGTCAGAAAATTTATTTTACATATTTATTTCTCGTATTTACAGTTTTAATTTTATGCGTTAATTTTTGTGCTGTATGTTAGATGCATAATTTAAAGCATACAGGTTTTGTGTTGCACATAACTTAGGATTAGTTAATTGCATGTTAAAACCGGAAAAACCCTAGTTTTAGAAATCTAAGTGGGAGCGGGTTGGTTAATATTCCCATAGCCTCCATTACGAATTCATATGTGATATGGATGGACTTGCGCGTTGGTATTAGGGTCTTCCTCCATGTCGGATGAGTTCAACCATAAGATCACTAGTTTATGTGTTTTTAAGTAAGATCACTTCGGATGAATTTCTAAGGTAACAAGCTCAGAAGTCACGTAATGACACACACTTAGTGTATGATTTGTAGTATTCCTCCCATCGAGGTTACGCTACTTAGTTGTACGACTGAAAGCACTAACTATTAGCTACATTGATGAATAGATCATTTGGTCAGATAGTGTAGTTAATGAACCTAGTTCTTCTCAAACAAACATGGGTTAGCATAAACGTCCACACTATTGTGGCTTACAAAAATCCCGGTGAATGAGATGTCGGTGGATTTAATTATTGTTTGAGGGTTGTCAATAATTGTAGTTAGAATTTATTTTTTTTTAAAATTATATGCTTAGTTTACTGAAACATTGTCTATTTATTTATTTACAATATTCGATATGACATTTAATCCATTACTACAATATTGAAAGACAACAAACTAACCGGTCCAAATTATGTCGTTTGGAGTCACAATTTGGATATTGTCCTGATGGCTGAGCAGTATAAGTTTGTGATCACCGATGTTTGTCCAAATGTGCCTACTGATTACTCTCATCAAGAGGAAAGAGATGCCTATGCAAGGTGGAGAAAAGCGAATGAGATGGCGCGGTGTTACTTCTGGCCTCTATGTCGAATGTTCTGCAACATCAGCTCCATCCCATGGTTTCCACTTTAAACATGATGGCTCACCTGAGAGAGATGTTTGGTCATCAAGGCGGGACAGCGAGGCAATCAACCATGAGAAAGATAATGAATACTAGAATGGCTGAAGGCTCATCGGTGAGAGAACATGTGCTTCACATGATAAGTAACATCAATGAAATAGAAGTGTTGAGAGGCAAAATTGATCAAGAGAGTCAGATCGATATCATCCTCCAGAGCTTACCTTCTAGTTTCGAGCAGTTTTGGGTGAACTATAATATAAACCAGAGAGTGTATACTCTTCCCGAGCTTCTAACAGCATTGGTGTTAGCCGAAGGCATCTTTCAAGAGAAGAAGCAAGCTTTGGTCACAGTTAAGGCTTTGAGTTCCTCTTCTGCGCCTAAAGGCAAGAACAAGAAGAATACCAAGAATCATGCTGCCAAGCTAGACATCACAAAGAAGAATAAGACTAAAGGCAAATGCTTCAAGTGCGGTAAGACGGGACATTGGAAATCGGATTGTCCGAAGCTCAAAGTTATGATAGTTTCTGCCTTAATTACTTAGACATGGTTAGCAGCGATTCTCACAGATATTTGGTGTGTGGATTCAGGAGCCACTGACCATGTTTGTAATTCTTTGCAGAGGTTCCAAGTAACCCGAAAGCTTAGAGAATGTGAGCTAGAAGTCTACTTGTGCGACACTACAAGAGTCTCAGTAGAAGCAGTGGGAGTAGTTAGGATTATTTTTGAAAATAGTAGGGAAGATTTACATAATTGTCTTTATGTACCGACTTTTAGAAAGAACATGATTTTAGTTTCTAAACTCTCAATGAATGGTTATAAGTTTATCTTTTCAGATCAATCTATAGTTATTAGAAGAGGTGGGAAACTTATTTGTTCAGGTTCATTAGTAGACAATTTGTTTTTGATTAAATCAAACTCCCCTGTTGTGCAAACTACAGAACTAAATGACGCATCATCTAACCAAAATAAGAGAAAAGAACCTTCTAAAACAAATCAAACCTATATTTGGCATCTCAGGCTAGGTCATATAAATCTTAGTAGGATTTAGAGGTTAGTACATAATGGATCTTTAAATTCATTAGAGATTGACAGCTATTCAACATGCGAATCTTGCTTAGAGGGTAAGATGACCAAGATACATTTTAAAGCGAAAGGTTATAGAGCCAAAGAAGTATTAGAGTTGATTCACTCTGACTTGTGTGGACCAATTTCGGTCCAGGCACGAGGTGATTTTGAGTATTTTTTGACCTTCACAGATGATTACTCAAAGTACGGATATATTTGTTGGAGTTGAATACATAAGCTATGCTTGTATTGTACTTTTTCCCAGTAATATATCGATTTATGTTTTGGTTATATCTTGTTGTGCATGATATGTCCATTTGTATTATGTAAGTAGATGATGAGGTGTCTTGTGTGACACAGTAGATCTCATCATTGGTTAAAAGACATAATATATAAATGAGGTTCGTAACCAAGACAACTTTGGACAAACTGTCGGTTTAGGTTATTATGTGATTCGGATAATTGGTTTGTCTAAACTATTTGAATCATATAGATATGCCCGGGGCGTATTGAACTAGACCATTAAGAATAATTTGTCTTGTACTGATTTAATAGACAAATCGTTCTTGGTATTCTATCTCTTAATCCCTAGACTCAAGCGGCCATGAGGATTAGATATAGTGTACTTTGATCTGCCAATGAGTGAGGTCAATTATGGCCAATAGTCTCGGTAGGTTGGGTGCGCGTGTTTAGTTGCTTGGTGTGCTGCTGCTTGTCGAAAGGAAACCATATACCGGTGCATCCAGGGTGATGGTGCTCCAGAGATGAGCTCGTAAAGTTTATTATACTAAACCCGGTCGGTGAACTTATGTCCGGTATAGTAAAAAGGTCGAGTGGTACTAGTCTCAGAATTAAAGAGGTTAATTAATTAATTTATCAGTAAATTAATATATTAACGAGCAATATATCTTTGATGTGGGGAGATTATGAATATAATTTAATTAAGTTGTTCCATAAGCATTTCTGGTGTAGGATGGTAGTGCCATAATTAATCCGTTAGTGGTACGATTAATTATGTATTAGGTTGTTGACAAAGGTAGATTTAATTAATTAAGTAATTAATTAATCCTTGTGTCAGTTGGTTGTGAATCATACCAGAAACTGGTTTGGGATAATTGAATCCCTGTGTCATTTGGTTGTGAATCATACCAGGAACTGGTTTGGGATAAGTGGATCCCTGTATCAGTTGGATGTGTATCAGTCCAAGAACAGGATGGAAGGAAAACAGAATCCCAGTAGGAAGGCCAATCCTAAACCAACTTGGGGTCTCTCTTGTAACTCTATATATAGACAAGGGATTAGCTATTCAAGAAATACAATTCATAAGTTTTCAAGACAAGAAAACTTAGATAGAGAAAATCCTAGAGAGAGAAAATTCTCTCTCTCTAAAATTCGGATTTTACAAGCTTTGGGGCTGTCGAATTTTTCTCAAATATTTGGTGGCTTGTGTCTAGCTTTCTCTCTCTCCGGGCGGTGCGTTTACAGTACGTGTCAGATGCAGTGGTGCTGGAATTTTTTTAGCAGGTGGCTGATCAATTGGTTTCTAGATCGTTGCCCACACAACGTGAAATCAAAGTCTTGAGGCATACAAGAGAATCATCTGAGTGTACGCTTCAAAGGTATTTTTTTCAAGTTCCGCTTTTTAATTAGAAATTTTTGTTGCGTGGTAAATCGAATAAGTGCGAACCCAGATCCTGTGCAATGTTATTTCAGAAGGGTTGGAATAGCATTATGCTAGTGTCTAGGCCTGGCCAGAGATTCCAAATCTGGAATGCATAGCACGAAAGTGAGTTTCTGGCTAGGCCCGGGCAGATAATCTTTCAATATTTACCTAATGCGCCACAAGTTCGAATGCTTTAGTAAATTCAAAGAGTATCGGGTAGATGTGGAGAAACATCACGATAAGAGTATCAAGACACTGCGATCAGATCGTGGTGGTGAGTACATATCCCACAAATTTCGAGAATACCTCAGTGGGGTAAGAATTAGTTTCAGTTGCCTACACCTGGCACACCACAGCAGAATGGTGTAGCTGAAAGAATGAACAAAACTCTCATGGAAATGGTTAGGTCAATGATGAGTTATAGTGATTTGCCTAGTTCGTTCTGGAGATATGCCTTAGAAACAGCAATGTATATTTTAAATCTTGTACCATCTCAAACCGTGCCTTCAACTCTACAGAGCTATGAAACGGGCGCAAGCCCAATCTAAGACATCTCAGAATTTGGGGTTGTCCAGCACATGTGGTTAAGGCAGATGCGGCTAAGTTAGATACAATAACATAAGTAATGCTGTTTGTAGGATATCCTAGAGGAGCAAAAGGTGGTCTGTTCTATAGTCCTAAAGATCATAAGGTGATAATTAGTACTAATGCCAGATTTTTAGAGGAAGACTATATTCTAGATTACAAGCCCAGGAGTAAGATAGTAATGGAAGAACTTAGAAAACAATCTGATAATCATGATGCACCAGCACAAGTAGATACACCACACACTGCAGAAGATATCACAGATGATGCGCCTACACAGGTGGTGCCTCGTCTTAATGGGAGGGTTGTGAGACAACCCAACCGGTTTATTGGCGTGAGAGAAGCCTCTGACTTCATCCCAGGCGCACCTGAATCGGATCCAGTAAATTACAATGAAGCTCTTCGAGATAAAGATGCAGAATCTTGGCTAAAGACAATGATATCCGAGATGGGTCGATGGACCACAATCAAGTCTTGGAGCTTGTGGACCTATCTAATGGTTTCAAACCCATTGGATGTAAGTGGGTCTGCAAACGCAAGAGAGGACCTAACGGAAAGGTTGAAACATTTAAAGTTAGGCTTGTGGCGAAGGGGTATACTCAGAAAGAGGGAATCAATTATGAGGAAACCTTCTCCTCGGTTGCCATGCTTAAGGCGATCCGGATTCTCTTGGCCACTCATTTAGATTATGAGATATGGCAGATGGATGTCAAGAGAGCTTTCCTTAAGGGAAAGAAACCATTTTCTTGCAGCAACCAGAGGGATTTGTTAAAAAAGGCCAAGAGCATAAGGTTTGCAGGCGTAAGAGGACTATTTACGGACTTAAGCAGGCATCCAGATCTTGGAACATCCGGTTCAATGAGGTGATCCCAAGAATTTACTCAGTGCCCGGATGTACAATGTGTGTACCGCAGACGTGATGAAAACGCAGTGGTATTTCTTATGCTTTACGTAGATGGCATTTTACTAATTGGAAACAATAAGAAAGTGTTATCAAACGTAAAGGCATGCCTATCCAAATAGTTTGATATGAAAGACTTAGAAGAAGCGGGACATATCCTTGGGATCAAAATAATTCGAGATCGTAGGAAACGTTCGCTAACGCTCTCTCAAACTTCATACATAGACACGATTCTGGCTCGTTTTAACATACAGAACTCCAATAAAGGTTTTCTACCTTTCAGACACGGAGTGCATCTATCTAAAGAACAGTCTCTGAAGACTGTTGATGAGATAGAAGCCATGAAGACAGTTCCTTATGTCTCTGCAGTAAGAAGTCTCATGTATGCAATGTTGTGTACGAGGTCTGATATCCGTTATGTTGTTGGCATTGTAAGCAGATATCAGAGTAATCCCAGGAAAGCTTATTCGGAGGCAGTAAAATGTATTTTCAAGTATTATGCGCCTAAGCTTGTGCCCCGAGGTTACACTGATTCAGATTTCCAAGGCGACAGGGACAAGAGCAATTCTACCTCAGGGTATGTGTTTACTTTGGGAGGTGGAGCCATAGTTTTGCGGAGTGTCAAGCAAAAATGTGTGGCAGACTCAACCATGGAGGCTGAATACGTTGCAGCGTCAGAGGCAGCGAAAGAAGCAGTGTGGCTCAAGAACTTCTTAGTGGACTTAGATGTGATTCCAGGTTTGCATAAGTCGATCACAATGTCCTTTGACAATAACGGTGCAGTAGCAAACTCGAAGGAACCACGAACCTACAAGGCGAGTAAGCATATACAGCGCAAGTACCACCTAATACGAGATATCGTCAAGAGGGAAGATGTGGTCATGGCGAAGATAGTTTCGAAAGATAACCTTGTAGATCCATTCACGAAGACATTGACTGCAAAAGTCTTTGAGGCTCACATGGAGGGCATGGGGATCAGATACTTAGTAGAGCCATGATTGTTTTTCTAGACAATATTTTAGTTGTAAAAATTAATGTAGTTTTATACTTAAAGTACAACTGAAATATTAGTCGGAGATTACTAGGTTTGAATACCAAGACTTTGGTTGTAGTAAACTATTTCCCACTTTTATATATCGATTGAATGTTTTAGTTAAATTATTTATATATTTTACATATGTCATTGATGAGCTTGAAATTAATGGTTAGATTTCGTGCGAATTTAAGGCAAATGAGATGGATTGTATGATCTAATGGACTATTTTTGGCATGCAGGAAAGAGGAGTTTTGATGGAGCAAAATAGGCATTTTTGGAAGAAGCTGAGAGTTGAGTTTAAGGATATCAAATTGGGCTAGATTGAAGAAATTAAGGAGGAAGAGAAAGAAAACTTGGACTTTGTATTGAGACCCAAAATTAATTTATGGATGTTTCCAAAGTTATTTGGAATTATTTAAAGTTTTAAAAAAATAGCTTTATATATATATATATAGTCACGTGGGCCGCCGATTAGAGGGAGTATTTATACTAATTAGTATTTAGTAAGTAGGTTAAGTTTGAACACAAGACGGGGACGCAGCTTTTGTCTCGGTTTTGGTGCGACTACTATACTAGTACTTTCTTCTTTTCTTTGAATGTATGAAGTATTATTTTTATATTATGTTTAATATTTCAATTATGTGTAATTAGTTCCTTAGTCTAGTCCAGGGAATTAAACCTCTCGATGTTGGTTGAATTGTGAGATCTAATTGTCCTTAGTTTCAATTAATTCATGGTTATTTATTTATTCTCGTGTTTTGTCTTGCGGATTATTTGGCACTGTTTGAATCGCTGTTAGCATTCAAATATACCTAGGTAGTTTTATCAACTTGAATACACGAGGTTCGGTATTCCTAAGAGTTTCAATATAACTAATCACGTGGCACATAGGTTAGCGTGTTGAAGAGAATAAATAATCAAATTACAATTAAACAAGGTTTGCTTAATTGTTGTTTGAATTGGGTCCTTAACTATCATGATCTAGGTTCTAGGAGGTTCCAGAATCGGTCATTGATTATAGATGCAATTAACAGAGGTTCCTTGATTGCTGGCTTTAATTAATAGGACTGAGTTGTTAGGAGGTTCCAACAATGAAAACCAGTATAACCATAATTTAATTGATAAATTCTTCCATCGAGGATCAATTTGTCGCATCGAGGTGGAACAATTCATTTGACTATAGTTTTCCCAAATTTGATTTCATAAATCTCTTGATTTCTTTTCATTTGTTTTAATTGAATTTTAATTATTAGTCTTAATTCAAAAACCCCCCTTTTGGTTGCGTACTTTTAACTAGATTAATTTCACTTCAGTGCTTCCTGTGGAGACGATCCTACTCATACCGTGCTTCTTTAAAATTTTAGAGAGTCGATTTTAATTTTGATTGATTTGACAACCCATCAAATTTTGGCGTCATTGCCGAGGAGCACAGTGTAGTGTTTGATTTTAGTTAAAAGTTTGGTTTGTTTTGTTCATTTTTATGGTTCATTTTAGTGTTTGACCCAGAGGTAGAGAAAACTGCAAAGAGGAACACGAATGAGAAGAAACAGAGAGATCAATTGGCTGAGTCCACATCTGTGTCTCAACCGGTTGACGAAGAAGAAGAAATCGAGGTTCCCAAAGAGGAAGAGGAGTTGATTGAAGAACCAATAGCAGAAGTTAATTAATTTACTAAAAAGGTCGAGTGGTACTAGTCTCGAAATTAAAGAAGTTAATTAATTAATTTATCAGTAAATTAATAAATTAACGAGCACTATATCTTTGACGTGGGGAGATTATGAATTAATTAATTAAGTTGTTCCGGAAGCAATTCTGGTGTAGGATGGTAGTGCCAAAATTAATCCGTTAGTGGTACGATTAATTTTGTAATGGGTTAATTGAATAGGTAGAATTAATTAATTGATTAATTATTCCTAAGGGTTAATTAAGTAATTAACACTGTGAAATTTTTTAATTAATTAATTAAGTCTTAAGTTTTAATTAGAATTAGGAAATCCTAGAGATTAGGAAATCTAATTGGATTTGGTTTATCCTATTAGATTGGTTACCTAATTGGATTTGTAAACTAATTAATTACCTAAACCCATTAGGAAGACCAATCATAAACCAACTTGGGGACAAGCGATTAGCTATTACACAAAATACACAACTCAATAGTTTTCAAGACAATAAAACTAGAGAGATAAATTCCTAAATAGAGAAATAAATTTCTTCCTTAAAGTAGGATTTTTGAAGGCTTGTGCGGCTGCCCAAATCCTGAGGCAGAGCTCCGGCGTTTGTTCTTCAAACTGCTGGTGAAGCGTGGGAAGTAGGCGGCAGCGCGTGGGCTTAGTCGGTGGCGCGTGCGGCGAAGTTGGTCGGCGCGTGAGGTGGCTGGTGGTGCTAGAATTTTTCCGGCGAGTGGATTGTGGTGATTAGCTAATCAATTGTTCGCTAGATCATTTCCCACACAACGTGCGATCAAAGTCTTGAGGCATACAAAAGAATCACCTGAGTTTAAGCTTCAATAGGTAATTCTTATGTTTTCGCTTTTAATTAAGAATTTATTTGTTGCGTGGTAAATCGAATAAGTACATACCAAGATCTTGCGCAATGTTATTTCAAGCAAGGGTTGGAATAGCCATTGTGCTAGCGTCTAGGACTGGCCAGAGATTCCGATTCTGGAATGCATAACACGAAAGTGAGTTTCTGGCTAGGCCCGGGCAGATAATCTTTCATGAGCCCCATTATAACCCTTGACGAAGACCTTTTGATTTGTACTTTGAGTTCATTTAAGTGATACTAATCAGATATATTTGCAAGCATATGGTAAGAATATTCTATGTGGTGAATTTGAGTGATTATGTCCTTTAAACACTTTGAGTGCATGAGTGGATTACTTGAGATGTGGGTGTTATCCATGCTTGTTATTTGCGTTTGAAGAGTTATGAGGAATGGGTATAGCCATTGCAAATGCATGGTACTATAAAGTTTCCTATATGGATTGCAAGTCTTGCTTGATCGTATATTGTATATTGAGGATCCGTATGTAAGTTTGATGTTTTTTGTTTTTCCTTATCGAGTCTTGAGTCATACTTGGGGACAAACATTGTCTACGTAGTTGGGGGGGGGGGGATTTGATGAGCTTGAAATTAATGGTTAGATTTCGTGCGAATTTAAGGCAAATGAGATGGATTGTATGGTCTAATGGACTGTTTTTGGCATGCAGGAAAGACGAGTTTTGATGGAGTGAAATATGCATTTTTGGGTCATTTTTGGAAGAAGTTGAGAGCTGAGTGTAAGGATATCAAATTGGGTTGGATTGAAGAAACTAAGGAGGGAGAGAAAGGAAACTTGGGTTTTGTATTGAGATCCAAAATTAATTTATGGATGTTTCCAAAGTTATTTGGAATTATTTTAAGTTTTAAAAAAATAGCTTTTCATATATTTGTATATATAGTCATGTGGGCCACCGATTAGAGGGAGTATTTATACTAATTAGTATTTAGTAAGTAGGTTAAGTTTGAACACAAGTCGGGGACGCAGCTTTTGTCTCGGTTTTGGTGCGACTACTATACTAGTGCTTTTCTTCTTTTCTTTTAATTTATGAAGTATTATTTTTGTATTATAGTATTTCAATTATGTGTAATTAGTTTCTTAGTCTAGTCAAGTGAATTAAACTCCTCGATGTTGGTTGATGATGGTGTCAAACCAACAAATATAAAAGACCTACTCTAAAGGGTTTTAGCAGCACAACATTGAGTAGGATCGTCTCCTCAGGGACTATGCATTAGAACTAACCTCTTTTCTACTATCTAGTCAAGAAGCGGGGGTTTTTGAGAATTGATTAACTAATTAAACTAACTAACATAAATAAACATAAAGAAAATAATAAAATTCCTAACGTAGTACTTTGATCAGAATCCCTCATAAACTCTTTAATTTCTTAGTGCTTTACAAACCAACAGTTAAAGATATTTGGATGCAAATATGCAAATCGAATCAACATGTCATCGTCTTACCAATTTGTAGGCTCAATTCAAATCCATTGAATCCACCGACCTTATTAGTCACTTCATCACATTAATTAATTCAACATATTTATTGCTACAAACCATTGTCTTATCAGTGTTCTAGGCTTTAAAAGGTTCCACCTTTTTAACCTCTTCAACTCTAATTGGCAAATTCGTAAGCCTGTACGGATTATCCTAATTGAGATTTATATTATATCAAACTTAAAAGCTCCAGGCAAATTATTTGACTGTAATATAAACCAAATAGCATAAATCACAATAAATATCCAAAAATATTTAACACATAATCATACTACGAAATTAAATAATTTATGAGTTCATCCAATCCAAGTACTATCTCTTCAACTCTAATTGGCAAATTCGTAAGCCTGTACGGATTATCCTAATTGAGATTATATTATATCAAACTTAAAAGCTCTAGGCAAATTATTTGACTGTAATATAAACTAAATAGCATAAATCATAATAAATATCCAAAAATATTTAACACATAATTATACTACGAAATTAAATAATTTATGAGTTCATCCAATCCAAGTACTATCAAATCTAATTAAAATACATAATTGAAATTAAAAGAAAGAAAAGAAAATTTAGCCGAACACCAAATCCAACAAGGTGGCCGCCGACTTCCTGGGTAAAAACTAAAAACCCCCTTCTAACCTACGTCTACTACTATATATATACTAACTCCTAATAAGGCGGTCCACAATTAAATATATATATATATAACTAATTCCTAATAATTTTGGAAACCAATTAAAATAATACTAATTGTAAAATCTAATCTAACTTTGAGTCTAAACATAAAGCCCAATTAAATATTTATTTTCCTTCACAAATAGTTCTCATTGCCAGCCCAATTTAATATTTCTTTAATATGCTCAAACTCTTGATTTTCTCAAAAAATATGGCCAAATTGCGTATTTAGCTCTACCGAAGTCCATCTTTTCCTGCATTCAAAATACAACCATTAAACCATAGAATTCATCTAATTGCCCTTCAATTTGAACAAAAACCAATTATTAATTTCAGGCTTATTAGTTGAATTGTGAGATCTAATTGTCTTTAATTTCAATTAATCCATTGTTATTTATTTATTCTCGTGTTTTGTCTTGCGGATTATTTTGCACTGTTTGATTCGTTGGTAGAATTCAAATTTTCCTAGGTAGTCTAATCAACTTGAATACAGGAGGTTCGGTATTCCTAAGAGTTTCAATACAACTAATCACGTGGTACGTAGGTTAGCGTGTTGAAGAGAATAAATAATCAAATTGAAATTGAACAATGTTTGCTTAATTGTTGTTTGAATTGGGTCCTTGCTATCATGATCTAGATTCTAGGAGGTTCCAGAATCGGTCATTGATTGTAGATGCAATTAACGGAGGTTCCTTGATTGCTGGCTTTAATTAATAGGACGGATTTGTTAGGAAGTTCCAATAATGAAAACCAGTATAACCATAATTTAATTGATAAATTCTTGCATCGAAGATCAATTTGTCGCATCGAGGTGGAACAATTCCTTTTACTAGAGTTTTCCCAAATTTGATTTCATAAATTTTCTGATTTTTTTTATTGGTTTTAATTGAATTTTAATTATTAATCATAATCCAAAAACCCCCCTTTTGGTTGCGTACTTTTAACTAGATTGATTTCACTTCAGTGCTTCCTGTGGAGACGATCCTACTCGTACTGTGCTACTTTAAAATCTTAGAGAGTAGATTTTATTTTTTATTGGTTTGACAACCCATCAGTCGTTCATTTATATTATGTATTTAGATGATGAGATGTCTGGTGTGACACAGTAGATCTCATCATTGATTAAAAGATATAATATATAAATGAGATTCGTAACCGAGACAGTTTTGGATACACTGTCAGTTTAGGTTATTATGTGATTCAGAAATTGGTTTGTTTAAACTAATTGAATCATATAGATATCCTGGGCATATTGAACTTGACCATTTATGATGAATTGTATTGTACTGATTTAATAGACTATTCATTCCTAGTATTCTATCTCCTAATCCCTAGACGTAAGCATGCATGAGGATTAGACATAGTGTATTTTGATCTGCCAAAGTGTGAGGTCAATTGAGACCAATAGTCTCGATAGGTTTGTGTTTGATTGCTTAGTGTGATGTTGCTTGTCGAAAGGAAATCATGTATCGGTGCGTCTGAGTTGATAGTGCTCCCGAGAATAGCTCGTTATATTTATTATACTAAACTGGCCGGTGGACTTATATCCGGTATAGTAAAAAGGTCGAGTGGTACTAATCTCGGATTATAAGAAGTTAATTAATTAATTTATCAGTAAATTAATAAATTAACGAACACTATATCTTTGATGTGGGTAGGTTGAAGAATAATTAATTTAGTTGTTTTGAAAGTAATTCTGGTATAAGATGGTAGTGACATAATTAAGCCGTTAGTGATACGATTAATTATGTAATGGGTTATTAATAAAGTAGAATTAATTATTTAATTAATTATTCATAAGGGTTAATTAAGTAATTAACAAAGTGGAATTATTTAATTAATTAATTAAGTTTTTAAGTTCAATTGGAATTAGGAAATCTTAGAGATTGAGAAATCTATTTGGATTTGGAAATCCTATTACATTTCGAACCTAATTGGATTTGGAAACTAATTAATTATCTTAAATACATTAGGAAAGCCAATCCTAAATCAACTTGGGGTCTCTCTTGTAACTCTATAAATAGACAAGATATTAGTAATTCACGACAAGCAATTTTCTTAGTTTCATAATTCAAGAACTTAGAGTGAGAAAATCTAGAAAGAGAATTCTTTAGAATTTCTTGTTGCAGTTGGTTTTCTCTCCAAGTCGGCGGTGGTTGATGGCAGTGGTGGCGCGTGAATATCACGGCGTCGGCTTCACTCTCTCTTCTCCAATAGCGTGTGTCTTCACGCACGGTCGGCGGCTCCCGGTTTCCAGCAGCAACAAGTTATTGGTGTTTTCCGGCGAGCTTTTGTGTTGGATTGTTGTTCGTTAGTTCATTGCCCACACAACGTACGAGCTACTCTTGAGTCGTACAAGCAATCACCTAAGTACACATTTCAAGAGATAATTCCTAAACTTCCACTTTAATTAGGAATTTATTGTTGTGACAAATCGAACAAGTAGAAGCTAAGATCTTTGTTGTAAGTATAGTAATTCTAATCAAGCAGAATCATCAGTATGTGATTATGGCCATGTAATCAGCATATAATTACGGTGAGATAAGTATGGTAGTTAGATTGTAATTGTATTCTACTAGAAATAGGACACTCCATGTACATTGTATAAAGCTACCTAATGGTGATCAATACAGAACGGAAAATTGGCACACAATATTCTTTGTTCATTATGGTATCAGAGCAAGGTTCCTTTTTAGTTTAATATTCCTTTAATATTTTTCTTTCTCTCCGCAGCTTCATCAGATTTGTGGTGAAGCCATGGCTACAGTCGATCCATCATCCACAAGCTCTGATGAGGATGATATTGGTGCTCTGATGAGGATGATATTGGGTAGTCGAATAGAACCATCCAAGAATCCCAACTTTTTCCGTCCTCGCAAAGCATGCTCGATCCAGGAATCTGGCATTCATGTTTCAGAGTCAGCTTTGTTAAAATTCAATAAGGCATGCGATATTTGTCTTCGTTCTAAGCATGCTCGATCAGTTTTTCCTACTAGTCAATCTGTTAGTAAAGGTATTTTTGATTTAATTCACTGTGACTTGTGGGGTCCATATCGGTCTCCCGCCATCTGTGGTGCTAAGTATTTCTTAACAATTGTGGACGACTTCAGTCGTGCCACGTGGGTTTACTTATTAAATGATAAGGCTCATGTGTCAGTCATTTTTCGGAATTTTTTCTCTATGGTTAAACATCAATTTGATTGTTTAGTCAAGGTGGTCCGTAGTGATAATGGCACCGAATTCTTTGGATTAAAGTCTTATTTTCAAGAAAATGGCATTTTGCACGAAACTTCATGTGTGGGTACTCCTCAGCAAAATGGTCGGGTTGAGCGTAAGCATCGGCATCTTCTTAATGTTGCTCGTGCTCTAAGGTTTCAGTCCCAACTGCCTAGTGATTTTTGGGGACACTGTATTTTAACTGCTGCTTACTTGATTAATCGAACCTCTTCTAGAGTTCTGAATAATGTTACACCCTTTGAAAAACTTTATGGTAAACCTCCGTCTCTCAAGCATATTCGCATTTTTGGGTGCTTATGTTATGCGCATAATCAAAATCATAGCGGTGATAAATTTGCTAGTCGATCAAGGAAATGTTTGTTTGTTGGCTATCCATTTGGCACTAAAGGTTGGTGCTTATATGATTTGGAGTCAGCTCAGTTTTTTGTTTCTCGCGATGTTGTGTTTTGCGAGTCAGATTTTCCTGGTCTTAGTTCAGTGTCCTCCTCACCTCCTCTTGAAAATCAGTCTCCACTCTAGTTTGATGAGGATGATAATGATCTTTGCATTTCCCCATCGCCTCCTGAAACTCAGTCGCCCCCTTCCCCAGTTTCGCCTTCTCCCGAGCTCTTTGGTCGCGGGCTTCGTCAGCGGCAGCCATCTACTCGCCTCCGGGATTTTGTGCACTCTACTATTAGCCCCCCCCAGCTCCCAAACTGCTTCACCTGTTCTGTTATCTTCTGCAGGTACTCCTTATTCTTTGTCTCGATATGTCACCTGCAATAATTTTTCTTCCGGTCATCGTACTTTTCTCGCAGCTATTACTTCTGCGACTGAGCCTCGCACCTTTAGTGAAGCAGTGCGTCATGAATGTTGGCGGGCGGCCATGCAATTGGAAATTTCTGCTTTAGAAACTAATAAAACGTGGGATATTGTTGATCTTCCCCCTGACAAGCGGGCAATTGGATGCAAATGGATCTTCAAAATTAAGCACAAGTCAGACGGTTCCATTGAACGTTACAAGGCTCGTCTTGTCATTCTTGGCAATAATCAAATTGAAGGCCTTGATTATACTGAGACTTTTACTCCAGTGGCTAAAATGGTCACTGTCCGTACTTTTTTAGCAGTTGCTTCTGCCTTGCGTTGGGAACTTCACCAGATGGACGTTCACAACGCCTTTTTACATGGTGATCTTGCAGATGAAGTTTACATGAAACTTCCCCCAGGCTTTCGTTCCCCGGGTTCGGGTAAGGTTTCTCTTCTCCGCCGCTCTCTGTATGGCCTCAAACAGGCCCCCCGCTGTTGGTTTGCCAAATTAGCTGCATCCTTGAAACAATATGGTTTTTGCCAATCTTATCATGATTACTCTCTATTCACCTTTCGCAAGAATAATGTTTGTTTGCATGTCTTAGTTTATGTTGATGACCTCATTATTTCGGGTAATGATCATAATGCCATCCTGGCTTTCAAGCAGTATCTCAGCTCATGTTTTTATATGAAGGACTTGGGTCCTCTCAAGTATTTTTTGGGTTTAGAGGTTGCTCGTTCTGCTACTGGTCTCTCTTTGTGCCAGCGTAAGTATGCGCTGAATATTGTTTCTGAAGCAGGTCTGCTCGGCTGCAAGCCTGCTCACTTACCCATAGAGCAGAATCATCAGCTTGCTCTTATTCATGGTACAGCTTTGCCAAATCCTGAGGCTTATTGCCGGCTTGTTGGACGTCTCATCTACCTTACAGTAACTCGTCCAGATTTATCCTATGTTGTTCATGTTCTGTCTCAATTTATGCAGCATCCTCTACAGCATCATTGGAATGCAGCTATTCGGGTCGTCCGATATCTCAAAGGTAGTCCAGGTCGGGGTATTTTTCTTCCTGCTGATTCGGATTTACGGCTCACAGGTTGGTGTGATGCTGATTGGGCCGGTTGTCCTACGACTCGGCGTTCTCTTACCGGATGGCTTATCCAGTTAGGCTCTTCTCCTTTGTCTTGGCGCACAAAGAAGCAACCTACCGTTTCCCGGTCTTCTGCTGAAGCAGAGTATCGGGCTATGGCAGCAGTTACATCTGAGCTTAAATGGCTTAAGGGTTTGCTTGCAGACTTTGGTCTTTCACACAATTTGCCAGCTCGTTTATATTGTGACAGTCAATCGGCATTACACATTGCCGCAAATCCAGTTTTCCACGAACGAACGAAACACATTGAAATTGACTGTCATTTTGTTCGTGAGGCCATTACTCAAGGACTTCTGTCTCCAACACATGTTTCTTCTCACAATCAATTGGTGGATATCTTCACCAAGCCTCTTGGTCATACTTCCATTCATGGATTTCTACGCAAGTTGGGCATCTGTGACCTTCATGCTCCAACTTGAGGGGGGGTGTTGTAAGTATAGTAATTCTAATCAAGCAGAATCATCAGTATGTGATTATGGCCATGTAATCAGCATATAATTACGGTGAGACAAGTATGGTAGTTAGATTGTAATTGTATTCTACTAGAAATAGGACACTCCATGTACATTGTATAAAGCTACCTAATGGTGATCAATACAGAACAGAAAATTGGCACACAATATTTTTTGTTCATTAATCTTGCCCCACGGTATTTCAAGCAAAGATTGAAATAGCGATTGTGTTAGAGTTTAGGTCTGGTCAAGAGTTCCAATTTTGGAATACGTAGTACGAAAATAAATTTTTGATCGGCCCCAGGCATATAATCTTTCACACACCAAAAATATCGAATTGGATTGTCATGTTGTAAGGGAAGCCTACAAAACTGGTTTTATGTCTCTAAGGCATGTTGCTTCTGCTAATCAAATTGATGATATCTTCACCAAAGCCTTGTTGACTTCTGCTTTCTCCTGTTTGGTGTCCAAGTTGCAACAGCAGCAGCAAGGATCCAGCATTAGCAGCATAATCAGTGGATGCAGTCTTTTGTCATCCTATATTCACAGCATTTACATCCGTTCAGATGTGTCATGATCCAACACTTCTGATGCAATCTCGGAGAGTGACTCGGATCAGTGACGTGGCAAAAGCGGAGGGAAAAACGGTTAATGAACCAGGATGATCACTTGCATGAGCTGTCGAGCTAGTGAGCTCAACTGAAACGGTTTTCTTTATTTTGTGTTTATTTAATTGTAATCCCTGGCTGCATTATATATAGAGACAGATGTACATTTTAATATTTGTATTTTGGATGAATAAGAAAAATTAGAAAAGCTCCCGCAAAAATGTCTTCATTTTTTTTTGCATTACTGAACCTTTATTTCTAGGGTTCTTAGGGTTTGAATTTGGGAATTTCCAAATTCTTCACTTCTTCTTCCTTGCCCAACACCATCCACCATATGACTAGTGACCCAGAATCAAATCTCAACCAACAACACCAACTCCCTCTTTCCCTTAACGGGTTTCTATCCTGATTCACCACTGCGATAGAAGCAAACAAAACCCAAACTCACTTGCCTTTGTTATGTGTTTTCAGTTTGAGAACATGCCTATAAGTGATTCTGTTAAATTCAAAATTTTCTTCGATTTGTGCAAAAATGTATGATTGAAAATTTAAAGTTTATTTCTTGACTTGTTTGGTGTCTGGTTATGCATTTGGGAAGTAATATCTAATTGAAAGTTTGAAGTTTATTTTTTAAACTTTTTTGTGTTAGGTTATGCATTTGGAAAGTAATTTTCTTGTCAAAGAAATTGTATTTTTATGTTAATTTTGTCATTTTCCTCTTTTTTTTCTAATTTTCTTTCTTTTTGGACCTGGATTTTGTGAGTTTGAAGCGGTTTGATTTGGTGAGATCAACCCCAGAGAAAAGATAAAAAATTTTGGCCCAATTGTGCTCAAGACTCTTGCATTTGGGCCGAATTGAATACATAAGCTATGCTTGTGTTGTACTTTTTCCCTGTAATATATCGATTTATGTTTTGGTTATATCTAGTTGTGCATTAATTGTCCATTTATATTATGTAAGTAGATGATGAGGTGTTTGGTGTGACACAATAGATCTCATCATTGGTTGAAAGACATAATATATAAATGAGGTTCGTAACCGAGACAGTTTTGGACAAACTGTCGGTTTAGGTTATTATATGATTCAGATAATTGGTTTGTCTAAACTAATTCAATCATTTAGATATGCCCGGGGCATATTGAACTTGACCTTTAGGAATGATTAGTCTTGCACTGATTTAATAGACAAATCGATCCTTATATTCTATCTCCAAATCCCTAGATTCGAGCGGGCATGAGGATTAGACATAGTGTACATTGATCTGCCAATGGGTGAGGTCAATTGTGGCCAATAGTCTCAGTGGATTGGGTGCACGTGTTTAGTTACTTGGTGTGCTGCTGTTTGTCGAAAGGAAACCATGTACCGGTGCGTCCGGGGTGATGGTGCTCCCGAGATGAGCTCGAAATGTTTATTATACTAAACCTAGCCGGTGGACTTATGTCCGGTATAGTAAAAAGGTCGAGTGGTACTAGTCTCGGAATTAAAGAAGTTAATTAATTAATTTATCAGTAAATTAATTTATATTAACGAGCACTATATCTTTGATGTGGTGAGATAAATGAATATAATTTAATTAAGTTGTTTCGAAAGTAATTCTGGTGTAGGATGGTAGTGCCAAAATTAATCCGTTAGTGGTACGATTAATTTTGTAATGGCTTAATTAAATAGGTAGATTTAATTAATTAATTGGTTAATTATTCCTAAGGTTTAATTCAGTAATTGACAAAGTGGAATTATTTAATTAATTCCTAAGGGTTAATTAAGTAATTAACAAAGTGAAATTATTTAATTAATTAATTAAGTCTTAAGTTTCAAATGGAATTAGGAAATCCTAGAGATTAGGAATCTAGTAGGATTTGGTTTATCCTATCAGATTGGTTGCCTAATTGGATTTGGAAACTAATTCATTACCTAAACCCATTAGGAAGACCAATCCTAAACCAACTTGGGGTCTCTCTTGTAACTCTATAAATAGACAAGGGATTAGCTATTCAAGATACACAATTGAATAAACAATTCAATAGATTCATAATTCAAGAATCTAGAGAGATAAAATCTTAGAGAGAGAAATTAATTTTCTCAAGCTCAAAGTTGGATTTTCTTAAGCATTGGGGCGTCTGGTTTTTCCCTGAGTTGGCTGAAATTTTGGTCTTCTTTTGCTAGCCCCGTGTGTTGCTTTCTCTCTCTCCGGGCAGTACGTTTGCAGTACGTGCTAGGTGCGGAGGTGCTGGATTTTTTTCTAGCAGGTGGATTGTGGTGAGTAGCTGATCAATTGGCTTCTAGTTCGTTGCCCACACAACATGAATTCATAGTCTTGAGGCATACAAGAAAATCACCAGGTGCACGCTTCAAAGGTATTTTTCTAAGGTTCCGCTTTAATTAGAAATGTTTTGTTGCGTGGTAAATCGAGCACGTGCAAACCAGATCCTATGTGGCAATCCTGTCAATTGGTATCAGAGCCTGGTTTGGGGTTTTTGGTACTTGTTTGATTTATTACATGGTTTTATTTGCATGTGGTAAAGAATTTCGACTATTATGGTTACGTTTGTATAGTTTTTAATTAAACTCCGGGAAATGTCCGGATTTAATTTTATTATGAATGTTTGTACTAGTACAACCACGTGCCGGAAGCTGTGTAGGATTAGATTAACTCTGTAGTATGATTTTTTCTATGTAATTTCGTTTATTTAATTTTCCAAGAAAGCCTTGTAGTAGGAAAATTGATTTTTGTAATCGAAGGCGTTATGGTCGGCAACTTGAATTCGTGGGTTTTGGGTTATCGTTAATTTGTAGAAACCCAGGAAAACCCAGAACGAATTGCAAGAAGACCAAATAGCGTAGAAAAAAGCGAATGAGGAATTGGCGGCAGGAGGCTACGCCGGCAACGACCGCCGGCAACAGTCGCGCCGGCTAGAGGTGCAGCAGGAGCCACTGTCGCACTGCGCGCTGCTGGGCCGCGTGCACGGCCCGCAAGGGCGGTGCGCGCTCAGGCCGCGTGGACGGCCCAGGCAGGCGCACGGCCCATGCGGGCTGTGCACGCGGGCGGTGCGCACTTCGGGCTGTGCTGCGGCACAGGCGGCCCGTTGGGGCTGTTTTTGGCCCGTTTTTCCTCCAGTTTTCATTTTTTGAAGTTCAAGACTCTTTCCATCGAGTAAGGTGGCGGTACACGAGATCAAGGCAGATGATGGAAGCTATTAAAACCAAAATAGTCGGGAAATTTATTTTACGTATTTATTTCCCGTATTTATTGTTTTTATTTTTATGTTGTATTTTAGATGCATGAATTAAAGCATGTCTGGTTTTATGGTTGCATATAACTTAGGTTAGTTAATTGAATGTTAAAACCGAAAAAACCCTCAATTTGAAAATCTAAGTGGGAGCGGGTTGGTTTAATATACCTATGGCCACCATTACGGGTTCATATGCGATGTGAGTAGGCTTGCGCGTTGGCATTAGGGCCTTCCTCCATTCGGATGAGTCCAGCCCCGAGTTCGCTAGACTATGAACTTCTGAGTAAGATGACTAGAGTAAGTTTAACTAGGAGAAATGCGACACCCTCTCCATCTGAAGCGCACTATCCTGAGGTAACAAGCTCAGTAGTCACGTAATGGCACACACTTATTGTACGATCTGCAGTATTCCTCCCGCGAGGTTACGCTGCTTATTCGTACGGCTAAAAGCACTGACTATTAGCTACATTGATCAAAAGATCGTTGGTCAGATAGTGTAGTTAATGAACTTGGTTCTTCTCAAACGAATGTGGGTTAGCGTAAACGTCCACACTGAGTGACTTGTGAGAATCCCGGTGGATGAGATGTTGGTAGGTTATAATTATTGTTTTGAGGGAAGTCAATAATTAATAGAATTTCATGTTTTCAAAATTCTAGGCTAAATAACTGAAACATTGTTTGTTTATTTTCCAGTTTAATCGATATGGCATTCAACCCCTTAGCTGCTATTTTGAAAAACAAAAATTTAACTGGAACTACTAATGTCGATGGAAGTCGTAACTTGGACATTGTCCTTAGGGCTGAGAGCGCTCCTGTGAAAAATCATGTCATTGACATGATTAGTAACATCAACAAGGTTGAGGTAGTGGGAGGCGAAATCGTTGGTGAAACCAAAACCGATATTGTCCTCCGGAGCTTACCTCAAAGCTATAAGTGGATTCGGTTGAACTACAACATAAGTAAGATGTTGGGGAGTTCATCCGAGCTCTTGGCAGAGTTGGTGGCGGCTAAAAGTCTTCTTTTAGAGAAGAAGCAAGCTTTAGTCGCAGTCAAAGCTTCAGAATCTTCTTCTGAGCCTGAGGCTAGAAAGAAGAAGAGGAAGCTTGAGGGAATAGCTCAAGTGGCGCAAATTGTGCCTAAGCCATGTAGTGCAAAAAAGAAGTCGAAAAACAAGTGCTTCAAGTGCAATAAGATGGGACATTGGAAAGTGGATTGTCCAAAGCTTATAAATACGATAAATTCTGCCTCAATTACTGAGACATGTTTAGCGGCGATTCCCACAGATACTTGGTGTGTGGATTCAGGTGCCACTGACCATGTTTATAATTCTTTGCAAGGGTTCCAAGTAACCCGGAAGCTTAGAGAAGGCGAATTGAATATCTACTTGGGCGACACTACAAGAGTGTCAGTAGAAGCAGTGGGAGTAGTTAAGTTGAATTTCGAAAATTCTAGCTTAGAGTTAGTTAATTGTCTTTATGTACCGAGTTTTAGAAAGAACTTGATTTCGGTTTCTAAACTCTTGAAGAATGGGTATAAGTTTATTTTTTCTGATGAATGTGTTGTTATTAGAAGAAATGGAAAACTTATTTGTTCTGGTTCATTGGCGGACAATTTGTTTGTGGTTAACTCTAACTCCCCTGTTGCGCAAAACATAGAAATAGATAGCTCTGGATCCAACATTAATAAGAGGAAGAAATCTTCTGAAATGAATCAAACCTATCTTTGGCATCTCAGGCTAGGTCATATAAACCTTAGTAGGATTCAGAGGTTGGTCAATGATGGACCTTTGGGTTCATTAGATATTGACAGTTATGCAACCTGCGAATCTTGCTTGAAAGGTAAGATGACCAAGAGACCTTTTAAGGCAAAAGGTTATAGAACTAAAGAAGTATTAGAGTTGATTCATTCTGACTTGTGTGGACCTATGACGGTCCAGGCACGAGGGGGATTTGAGTATTTCGTGACGTTCACGGATGACTACTCTAGGTATGAGTACATTTACCTAATGCGCCACAAGTCCGAATATTTTGGCAAGTTCAAAGAGTTTCAGGCGGATGTGGAGAAATATCATGGTAAGAGTATCAAGACACTACATTCAGATCATGGTGGGGAGTACCTGTCTCATGAATTTTGAGATTACCTCAGTGAGATAGGAATTCAGTTTCAGTTGTCTGCACCAGGCATGCCACAGTAGAATGGTGTAGCAGAAAGGAGGAATCGAACTCTTATGGAAATGGTTAGGTCCATGATGAGCTATAGTGATTTGCCAAGTTCGTTCTGGGGATATTCCTTAGAAACGGCAATGTATATTCTTAATCTTGTACCATCTAAAACCGTGCCTTCAATCCCAGTAGAGTTGTGGAATGGGCGGAAGCCCTAAGACATCTCAGAATTTGGGGTTGCCCAGCACATATGCTTAAGGAAGATACGGCTAAGTTAGATGCGAGAACAGAATTAATGCTGTTTGTAGGATATCCTAGGGGAACGAAAGGTGGTCTATTCTATAGTCCTAAAGATCAGAAAGTGGTGGTAAGTACCAACACTAGATTTTTAGAAGAGGACTATGTCTTAGACCACAAGCCCAAGAGTAAGATAGTACTAGAAGAGCTTAGACGACAAACAAATCCTGATGCAACTGCACAAGTAGATACACCACACACTGCACATGAGATCACAGATGATGCGCCTACACAGGTGGTGCCTCGTCGTAGTGGGACGGTTGTAAAACAGCCCGACAGGTTCATTGGCGTGGGAGAGGCTTCAGACCTAGTCCCAGGAGTGCCTGAACCTGACCCAGTTAACTACAATGAGGCTTTCCGAGATAAAGATTCACAATCTTGGCGTAAGGTAATGATATCCGAGATGGGGTCAAGGACCACAATCAAGTCTGGGAGCTTGTGGACGTGTCTGATGGGTTTAAGCCCATTGGATGCAAGTGGGTCTATAAATGCAAGAGAGAACCTGACGAAAAGGTGGAAACCTTTAAAGCTTGGCTGGTGACGAAGGGGTATACTCAGAAAGAGGGAATCGATTATGAGGAAACCTTCTCCCCGGTAGCCATACTTAAGTCGATCCGGATTCTCTTGGCCATAGCTGCTCATATGGATTATGAGATTTGGCAGATGGATGTCAAAACAGCTTTCCTAAACGGAAGTCTTGAGGAAACCATCTTTATGCAGCAACCAGAGGGATTCATTGAAAAAGGCCAAGAGCATAATGTTTGTAGGCTTAAGAGGTCTATTTATGGACTTAAGCATGCATCCAGATCTTGGAACATCCGGTTCGATGAGGTAATCCAGTCATTCGGATTTACTCAGCGTCCGGATGAGCAATGTGTGTATCGCAGACGTGATAGAAACTCAGTGGTGTTTCTTGTGCTTTACGTAGATGACATTCTATTGATTGGAAACAACAAGAAAGTGTTATCAGACGTAAAGGCATGGCTATCCAAGCAGTTTGATATGAAGGACTTAGGGGAAGCGGGACATATCCTTGGGATCAAGATAATTCGAGATCGTAGGAAACGTTCGTTAATGCTCTCCCAAGCTTCATACATAGACACGATTCTGGCCCGTTTTAACATGCAGAACTCCAAGAAGGGTTTTCTACCTTTCAGACACGGAGTGCATATATCTAAGGAACAGTCTCCTAAGACTGTTGAGGAGATAGAGGCCATGAAGACAGTTCCGTATGCTTCGCAGTAGGAAGTCTCATGTATACCATGTTGTGTACGAGGCCTGATATCTGTTATGTCGTTGGCATGGTGAGCAGATATCAGAGTAACCCCGGGAAAGCTCATTGGGAGGCAGAAAAATTCATTCTCAAGTATTTGCGTAGAACGAGGGACCAAGTTATGGTCTATCAAGCGTCTGAGCTGGTACCCCGAGGTTACACAGATTTAGATTTCTAAGGCGACAGGGACAAGGGCAAGTCTACCTCAGGGTATGTGTTTACTCTAGGAGGTGGAGCCATAGTTTAGCGGAGTGTCAAGCAGAAATGCGTGGCAGACTCTACCATGGAGGCTGAGTACGTTGCCGCATCAGAGGCAACGAAAGAAGCAGTATGGCTCAAGAACTTCCTAGTGGACTTAAATGTGATTCCTGGTTTGTAGAAGTTTATCACGGTATATTGTGATAACAACGGTGCAGTAGCAAACTCGAATGAACCACGAGCCCACAGGGCGAGTAAACATATACAGCGCAAGTACCACCTGATACGAGACATCGTAAAGAGGGAAGACGTGATCGTGGCTAAGATAGCATCAGAGGATAACCTTGCAGATCCGTTCACGAAAACATTGACTTCAAAAGTCTTTGAGGCTCACGTGAAGGGCATGGAGATCAGAAACTTAAGAGAGCCTTGACAGTTTTTCTGGATAGATAGCAGCAGATTGTATAGGAGTTGTATGCAGATGTATACTTAAAGCACAGCTTAAGTATTAGTGGGAGATTGTTGGAATTGAATACATAAGCTATGCTTGTGTTGTACTTTTTCCCTGTAATATATCGATTTATGTTTTGGTTATATCTAGTTGTGCATTAATTGTCCATTTATATTATGTAAGTAGATGATGAGGTGTCTGGTGTGACACAGTAGATCTCATCATTGGTTGAAAGACATAATATATAAATGAGGTTCGTAACCGAGACAGTTTTGGACAAACTGTCAGTTTAGGTTATTATGTGATTCAGATAATTGGTTTGTCTAAACTAATTAAATCATATAGATATGCCCGGGGCATATTGAACTTGACCTTTAGGAATGATTTATCTTGTACTGATTTAATAGACAAATCGATCCTTGTATTCTATCTCCTAATCCCTATACTCGAGTGGGTATGAGGATTAGACATAGTGTACTTTGATCTGCCAATGGGTGAGGTTAATTGTGACCAATAGTCTCGGTGGGTTGGGTGCGCGTGTTTAGTTACTTGGTGTGCTGCTGCTTGTCGAAAGGAAACCATGTACCGGTGCGTCCGGGGTGATGGTGCTCCCGAGATGAGCTCGAAATGTTTATTATACTAAACACGGCCGGTGGACTTATGTCCGGTATAGTAAAAAGGTCGAGTGGTACTAGTCTCGGAATTAAAGAAGTTAATTAATTAATTTATCGGTAAATTAATTTATATTAACGAGCACTATATCTTTGATGTGGGGAGATAAATGAATATAATTTAATTAAATTGTTCCGAAAGCAATTCTGGTGTAGGATGGTAGTGCCAAAATTAATCCGTTAGTGGTACGATTAATTTTGTAATGGGTTAATTGAATAGGTAGATTTAATTAATTAATTGGTTAATTATTCCTAAGGCTTAATTCAGTAATTAACAAAGTGGAATTATTTAATTAATTTCTAAGGGTTAATTAAGTAATTAACAAAGTGGAATTATTTAATTAATTAAGTCTTAAGTTTCAATTGGAATTAGGAAATCTAGAGATTAGGAATCTAGTAGGATTTGGTTTATTCTATCAGATTGGTTGCCTAATTGGATTTGGAAACTAATTCATTACCTAAACCCATTAGGAAGACCAATCCTAAACCAACTTGGAGTTTCTCTTGTAACTCTATAAATAGACAAGGGATTAGCTATTCAAGATACACAATTGAATACACAATTCAATAGATTCATAATTCAAGAATCTAGAGAGATAAAATCCTAGAGAAAGAAATTAATTTTCTCAAGCTCAAAGTCAGATTTTCTTAAGCATTGGGGCGGCTGGTTTTTCCTTGAGTTGGCCGAAATTTTGGTCTTCTTTTGCTAGCCCCGTGTGTTGCTTTCTCTCTCTCCGGGCAGTGCGTTTGCAGTACGTGCTAGGTGCGGAGGTGCTGGATTTTTTCTAGCAGGTGGATTGTGGTGAGTAGCTGATCAATTGGCTTCTAGTTCATTGCTCACACAACGTGAAGTCATAGTCTTGAGGCATACAAGAGAATCTCCAGGTGCACGCTTCAAAGGTATTTTTCTAAGGTTCCGCTTTAATTAGAAAAGTTTTGTTGCATGGTAAATCGAGCAAGTGCAAACCCAGATCCTATATGGCAATCCTTTCAATTGGTATCAGAGCCTGGTTTTGGGTTTTTGGTACTTGTTCGATTTATTACATGGTTTTATTTGCATGTGGTTAAGAATCCCGACTATTATGGTTACGTTTATATGGTTTTTAATTAAACTCCTGGACATATCCGGATTTAATTTTATTATGAATGTTTGTAATAGTACAACCACGTGCTGGAAGCCGTGTAGGATTAGATTAAATCTGTAGTAGGATTTTTTCTATGTAATTTCGTTTATTTAATTTTCCTAGAAAGCCTTGTAGTAGGAAAATTGATTTTTGTAATCGAAGGCGTTATGGTGGCCAACTTGAATTCGTGGGTTTTGGGTTATCGTTAATTAGTAGAAACCCACGAATAAGGAGGTCAACACAATTTTTGTTGTTTTATTTTATGGAATGAATTACATTCTTGCTTTGTGTTTGTACAATGTGAATGCCAAAAATTTACTTTCAGGATATTGGAATTTCACATTTCTCAGATAGGCATAAAGTGAGTGGATGAAAATCCGAATTAACCACTGTGTGGGCGGGAAGGACAACGGTTTCAACCACTGTGGATTCCAGAATTGAGCGGATTCTAGCATGGGATGCTGCTTACAGTATCTGCAAGGGAGACATATTATAAATTTTTCAATCCCGATTTTGTACGGTATGAGTTCTTGAAAATCGATTCTATTATTCCGAAAAAGCTAATTTTTCATAGTTTATGCACTATGAGTTATCTTCTCCTTATGTTACTGTTTTGTGGAATAATTATGTTGCATGAAGACTGTCCATTCTTTAAATAAATGCTCTCAAATGTCAGTTTTTCATACTTTTTCCACCCTTATTTTTAGAGGCATATTTGCTTGATTATTACCTCTGGTAAGCTATGAGGGTTGTGTGAGTACATTTAGGTGTTAATATTTACTTACGCAGCCTCCAAGAGATAAGATTAGTAAAAACACCTGGTTTTTGTTGATCTCTCTATCTCACTAGCTCCACCCCACCCCCCCCCCCCCCCCCCCCCCCCCCCCCCCCCCCGCCACCAACTGCAGAGGAACATATCTTATTAAGCTCTATATTTCCCTTTTCATTTCGTTTCCTTTTTTTGAGGGAGTGATATTAACACGAGTCAAAGATTTTTTGTTTTTCCTAATAAGCGAGGGGCATTTTGAATGAACAAGGTTTCAGGCAAAACATCTTATTTGATGAACTATTAACGTATGAGAGAACATCACAAACTACTACATAAAGGCCAACTTTGAAGTGATTGAGGTTGTTTACTCATACTCATCGTTTCCTTTTTTTCAGTTTTAAAGGGGAGCAGTTCAACTTGTACTGGTGCAAAATTATGGTTTACAGTCTTATGTTGGATGTGTTTTTACTTGTGCACTTTACTTAAATGATGGAAAATTTGCAATGTTTTGACCAATGATAATCTATTGGTCGTGGCCTTTGGTTTAGTTTCTAATGTGATGGGATTTCATCAAACTTGAAAAGAAACTTTATTCGTCGCCCCATGGTTACTTAATATGTCATCAATGATTTTAATGTTAATCTCTTTGGATATCGTGTTTTAACCATTTTGGGCCAATTCTTTCATTCTTTCTTTTCAGCTTTTATAATTTTGTTCGTTCGTTCATAATTGAATAGTACACATGTATAGTAGGGTTGCCATTGTGGTGAACCTTGCACCCGATTGTGTCAACGCGTATTACAAGTATTGCTATGCGTTGCTTTATAAGGCACATGAAGAGGATCGGCCTCTGGGCATTGTAGAAAGAACGTGAAGTGAAGGGAGATTCGAATAAAGAATAATCTATTAAGAGTGTAACTGGTGAATCTTCCACAATTTATGTTGCGAATAACATGGAGAAGGTGGTAAGTGGAATTGAATTTTAGGATAATTTTGTTGGTAGCTATTACAATTGTGGAATGTTGTGTTTTAATAATTTTGTAAGTTTTTTATGTTCTCTGACTCTGCACCTTATGTTATTTAACTTAGACAATACTCTAAAACATTTGGATCTCTGTTGAGTTCATCTTGAAGGTTCCATAGTTTTCGCTTACACCACATTCATTATCTCATGCATAATTGAAAGTGACTATCCTGTTCTCTTAGTTTTATCAACATAATCTATTTCTTTCTTATTATGAGTTAAACATAATTTGAAAGCACCTTAACAAAAGAGTGGTTCATGGTTATGCCTGGTTTAAGTTGCATTTTGTGAAATTTGTAATACCTCCTGCTGTAAAAGCTCATATAAGACATCATGAAGGGGAACTCATTTTTTAAATCATCTATAGCATGTCCTTTGAAATGAGTATTATGCATTTTGAAGACTTGATAAAGCATCGTCAATACTGATCTCCTTTCTTTCAAACCATGTAAATCACCTTTTTTTTTTTTTTTATCCATACCAGAAACAACTGCTGACAGGAAGGATTAGGAAGGTGGAGAGGAGAGCGATGACAAAAATGTGCTTGCAGGTGATGAAGATGGATCTGACTTGAACTTAGTTTGGAAAATACTAGATGTAGCAAGGGCGATAGTTGAGAAGCACTTAGGGAACGCAATGGAAAAGGTAGACATATTGTCAGCTTTGGAAGAGGTATCTTCAGAAAGAGGTCGTGCTTTTCATACAGGCACATGGCTGTAGCCCCCCTCTCTCTCTGTTTCTTTTTTCTTGTAATTTCATATGCTGGTCAATTCACAAATGAAGCTTCATTTTAATGTGCAGAGGACATTGAAACTTCACTTGGTGATTATCTGAAAGCATTGAATTTGCAAATGAGAGGTTCCATGTGCGACAAAGAATTTGTAGCTCAAACTTCATCGTTCGTCGACGTGTCATGGTCCAGTTCATCCCAATTACATTGTAGATGAAAAAATCAGTGCCAATATTTACTCGGTGCAAATATTTTTTTACCGGAAAAAAAAAAAAAAAAGACAGTAAGCATTCTGGTCAATTTATTTATTATCAGGTGAATTCTTTAGCCTGCTTGATTATATGAAAATGCAGTAGTATAATCCTTTCAATTCTAATAGTTGCCTTATATAGCAGTAGGTTATGCTGTTGTACCTATTACTTGAGCCATGAAATATTGAAGCCTAACTATCAAGTCTTCATTTTGATCAAGTATATTTCGAGGTTTGATGTTGGGTCTTAGATAGTTGATCAAGACTTGCTTTGGATGAATTTTCGCCCAAAAGAGAATTAAAAATAAATGTGTGGACATATAAGGGCCTATCAGATTCTTAGAATCCAAACTTTTTGAGAATATGAAAGAAGAGAAAATATGTTTTAATTAAATACTAATGATGCTAATTAATTAAAATTAACAAATTTTGGATTTTAAAAATCTGAATATCGAGGACGGTCTACCACGTCTCAGAACAATTAGCGTCACGTCTCAAATAACATGCACCACGTCCAAAAACGTCTAAATCCAGACATGTGAATTTAAACTGATTTTTCCACAATAACATCTCACATCGTCTCAGAACAACTAGACCCACGTCCAAAAATGTCAACATCCATGTATGTGAATTTAAACTGATTTTTTTTCACAAAGACAGTCTATCACGTCTCAAAACAACTAGAACCACGTCCAAAAACGTCTACATCCAGACATGTAAATTTAAACTGATTTTTTTTCCACAAAGACAGTCTATCACGTCTCAAACAACTAGAACCACGTCTCAGACAACTAGCACCACGTCCAAAAATGTCTACATCCAAACATGTGAATGTAAACTGATTTTTTCACAAAACATCTCACCTCGTCTCAAAAAAACTAGCACCGCGTCCAAAAAGGTCTACATACATGCATGTAAATTTAAACTGATTTTTTTTCCATAGAGACAGTCTACCACGTCTCAGAACAACTAGAACTACGTCTTTAACAACTAAAACCACGACCAAAACGTCTACATCCAGACAAGTGAATTTAAACTGATTTTTTTCCACAAAGACAGTCTACCACGTCTCAAACAACTAGAACCACGTCTTAAACAACTAGAACCACGTCTGATATAAGAGTTTTGTGAAGATAAAACAATTAAAATGACCATATAACTCTTAAAAATGTTCATGGTCTTGTAAGTAGGTGTAATAAGATAAAATAAATAAAATGGTCATACAATATCTCAACTCGTCTCAGAACAACAAACACCACGTCAAAAACGTCTACATCCATTCATGTGAATTTAAACTATTTTTTTTTTTTTTCACAAAGACAGTCTATCACGTCTCAAACAACTAGCACCACGTCTTTAATAACTAGCACCACGTCCAAAAATGTCTACATCCAGACATGTGAATTTAAACTGATTTTTTTACAATAACATCTTACATCGTTTCAGAATAACTAGAACCACGTACAAAAATGTCTACATCCATGCATGTGAATTGAAATTGATTTTTTTTCACAATGACAGTCTACCACGTCTCAAACAACTAGCATCAAGTCCAAAAACGTCTACATCTAGACATGTGAATTTAAACTGATTTTTTCACAAAACATCTCACCTCGTCTCAGAACAACTAGAAGGACGTCCAAAAACGTCTGAGGTGGACCGAAATGTTCATAATCTCTTATCTAAGGGTTTTGATAAGATAAAACAAATAAAACGGCTATACAATTCTTAGAAATGATCATAATCTCATATCTAAGAGTTGTAATGAGATAAAACAAATAAAATGACTATTCAACTCCTATAAAGGTTCATGATCTCTGATCTAAGAGTTTTGTGAAGATTAAACAATTAAAATGACCATATAACTCTTAGAAATGTTCATGATCTTGTAAGTAGGTGTTGTAATAAGATAAAGTAAATAAAATGACCATACAACATATCAAATCGTCTCAGAACAACTAACACCACGGCAAAAAACGTCTACGTCCATTCATGTGAATTTAAACTGTTTTTTTTACAAAGACAGTCTACCACGTCTCAAACAACTAGCACCACGTCCAAAAACGTCTACATCTAGACATGTGAATTTAAATTGATTTTTTCACAATAACATCTCACCTCGTCTCAGAACAACTAGAACCACGTACAAAAACGTCTACATCCATGCATGTGAATTGAAACTGATTTTTTTTCACAATGACAGTCTACCACGTCTCAAACAACTAGCACCACGTCCAAAAATGTCTACATCCAGACATGTGAATTTAAACTGATTTTTTCACAATAACATCTCACCTAGTCTCAGAACAACTAGCACCACGTAAAAAAAGTCTACATCCATGCATGTGAATTTAAATTAATTTTTTTTTTACGAAGATAGTCTACCACGTCTCAAACAACTAGCACCACATCTCAAACAACTAGCACCACGTCCAAAAACGTCTACAGCCAGACTTGTGAATTTAAACTGATTTTTTCACAATAACATCTCACCTCGTCTCAAAACAACTAGAACCTCGTACAAAAACGTCCACATCCATGCATGTGAATTGAAACTGATTTTTTTTTCACAATGACTGTCTACCACGTCTCAAACAACTAGAACCACGCCTCAAACAACTAGCACCACGTCCAAAAACGTCTACATCTAGACATGTGAATTTAAACTAATTTTTTCCCAATAACATCTCACCTCGTCTCAGAACAACTAGCACCACATCCAAATTCACATGAATGGATGTAAACGTTGCTGGACGTGGTGCTAGTTTTTTTTGACGTAGTTCTAGTTGTATGGGACGTGGTGGGCTGTCTTTGTGAAAAAATCAGTTTAAATTCACACACATGAATGTAGACGTTTCTAGACGTGGTGCTAGTTGTTTTTAACGTGGTGTTAGTTGTCTGGGACGTGGTGGACTGTCTTGAAGAAGTATTTCGGGAAGAATAAATTCGGATTTTTGAAATCCGAATTTGTTCTTCCATTTTTCTTTTTTTTTCCTTTTACAACTGATTCGGATTTGTAAAATCTAAAACTGTTAATTAATTAGTATTTCAGATTTTACAAATCTGATAGGTCCCTTTCAGTCAACACACCTATTTTTTCAGTCCACACCTTAAATTTTTTACCCCCTTTTAGTCCCGGCCCCATTCTTGCACCTTTTGAGGCCAAAAACCTCAATAACATCAGCAAGCCTTCGATCCTTCCCTTCTGCCAATTTGCTTTCAAGAATTGACGGCAGAGGTTCTTACTCCATCCTCTAAATATTTATGATTAACCCATTATATTTGTATAGGTGGTAACTAAGATATAGGAAAAAGCTAGAGAAAGGAACCCTCTACTAATCAAAGGAAAAATCCATCCCTATTCTATTTAATCAATCATTGTATTTTATTTTTTAACTCTCCAAGTATTTCATTTTCATAATTGTCACAAATAAACCAAAAAATATTGTTTACCTGACATTTAAAACGCATACTTTTTATTCATAAGTTTCTTCATATTTGTAATCTCACAAATATTTCAATACCTTATAAAATATTTTAAAATATATTTCTAAAATATGATTCATTCGAAATTTAAATCACATAAAGATTATTCACATTTGTAAATAAATAATCAACTAATTTGACCCACTATTATCAAACCTTAAATGTTTGGTTTGAAAAGTTTATTTTCTAATTACAAATTCTTTTTCTTTTTCTAGATATATCTAAGTACATGTACCTAATTTCAACAATTTAAATTTTTAAATAAAACAAAATGAAAAAAAAAAAAAAACTCTGTGTATAGAACTAATGCAGACTTCACTAAAAGGGAAATCAGTACAATTTATTCATTCTTCTTAAATAGTTGGAATTTTTTTTTGCAATTTAAAGCACAAAATACTTTAAAATATAGGAAAATTCAAACAAAGAAACCCCGTTAACTATAACTATAGTGATTTTCAATGTGTGGCTCAATAATCCAAAAAAATCTCCCTCAACAATTTCCATTATGTTAGACACTGGGCCGCGCATCGCGCGGCGAATTCCACTAGTAATTGGCAAATGTCGTTTTTTGCATATTTTTTGTTTCTCTCTTTCGTCTCACCTCAAAATTATTTCAGACTTAGTCAAACAAGCAGCACATAATCCAGATTGCTCCCCTCATCAGCCATGAGTATCGTGAGAAATATTGTACATTAGCTTTGAAAATCTACTTTATTGACAACGGAGGTAAATTCAAAATTTTTAATGTTTCTTGCATAAGTTTCACTAGTTATCTCTTTTATTTCTTATTTTATATCGTTCTAATTTAAATTAAAATATTCTCTTACAACACTCATTCTTCCTCCTTTTTCAAATAAAAAAGATAATTTTATCAAAATTTATAAATTATCGTCTCTACTGCTTAAAAAATTGAAGCCGTAAGTAGTAACACACTTCTTGTATTTAAAGTTTGTAACGTTCGGATTTTTGGGAGATTGGTCATTCTGAGGGGTCTCATTTTCAAAACAAGAATAGCATGCTTTATTACATTTGTTAAAATAATCAACCAACAAAAAATAATACTAAAATTTTAATAATTTCAGTTTTGCACTAGGCATTTTTTTTTTTTCCAACTAGCCACTACTGTAGAATATATATTCTTATTTTAGGGTTTTTTTTTATATTTTGATCAAATAAAAAATTACACACTTCCACTGATTAACCTCTACTTCTTCCACCGCCTTATACTAATAGTTTCTTCTCAATTTTTTTTATTACTAGTTACCGCCTCAGTTTTAAGCATTATCGTTTCAATTTTGATAAAATTATCTTTTTACTTCAAAGGGAGAAGAGAGAGGCACAAGTAGGGGCCAGGAGTTTAGTCCAAATTGAGCCGATAGACAGTGAAATTTCAGAAGGTAACTAGTAAAATTTAATTTTTTTTGTCTCACAAAAATTTTGTATTTATTATAATTTTTATATATATAACACATATAATTTTATTTTAAAATTTTAAATATATTCGTAGGGTTTGAAACCCTAAATTTTGACTAAGGTTCCTATTTACTAAAATTTAATGTGATGTCTAAAAATTGAAGTTTTAAGTGTGAATTTTAAATTGAATAAGTCACTGAAAATGAAAATAAAAAGTGAACATGTTTGATAAATTTTATATGTGTGAAGTTTGAATATGACTTTTGTTAATATTTTGTCTATTCATACAAAAAAAAATTATTTTTTAACAATTGTATTAATTTAATTATATTAAATTTTATCAATAAAAATACATAAATTTTTAATTAGAATTTTATCATGATTTTGAAAATTAAATTATATAATATTTTAAAAATAAATAAATAATTCACGGGAGAGAGTAAGAGAGGTGAAGGGAGAAAAGAAAAACAAACACATAAATAGCAGTAAAAATAAATAGAGGGTGAAGGATAATCATTAAAATAATTACTTAAATCTAAAACAGTGAACGTGTTGTGTTATATTCAGCGTTAAATAAATATTGAATCACTTGAAGAAATAGATTTAAATTGACTGATTTAGCCAAATTATTTAATTCAGACATGTTAATAAGCATTATCAAACGCATTTAATTAAATAAATACTTAATTTATTTCTATTGAGTTATGAATTCAGTTAAAAAACAGACCCTATGTAACAACAATATTTCACCCATGAAATTATAACTCATATGATGGATCATTTAGAAAAATCTATAGAATAATTCGAAGAAGGATGCATGTGTGTAAGCTTTTAGCGTTAGAGTTTTTCCTTGCCTGCAATTCCATTTTTTTGTAATTGTCGTATTCTTCCTTAGCCTCGTAACCCCCGAAACATTGTCTTCTTTATCCACTGAGATATTTCTTCAATGCTCTCCATCACTCTGTTTGGAAGGAAACACCACATCTTTTCCAATAAATTCTAGCGCTTTTATCATCCTAAACCATCCTCACCACTTCTCTCATATATTTCTTCCTCAACGACTCCGAAGAACAACAAAAAATGGATGCCCTCCTCCTCCAGTACTTTCTGCTACTCGTTCTCTTCCCGTTATCCATTGCAGCCATATTTTGCTTCAACAATCGAGGTTCCAACACTGCCAACCAACCGCCGGGAACAAGCGGATGGCCAATGGTCGGAGAAAGCATTAACTATGCCATGCAAGGCTCACAAAATTTCGTGAGCGATCGAATGAAGAAATACTCTCCAGAAGTGTTTCAAACATGTTTGTTCGGAGAGAAAATGGCCATCTTTTGTGGTCCACAAGGGAACAAGTTTCTCTTCACCAACAAGAACAAGCTTCTCACTTCATGGTGGCCTGAATCCTTGAAAAAGGTTTTTTTTTTCCCTGAATTTGTTGACAAGTCGTTGAAAGAGATATCGGCTTTGAATCGTAGTTTCCTGCATGATATTCTTAAGCCTGAAGATCTGAAGCAATATATTCCGGTGATGGATTCGTTGGCTCGTAAGCATATTGAGCAAGAATGGGCTCCAAACAAAGAAGTGAAAGTTTTTCCACTTTCCAAAAAGTACACTTTCGATTTGGCGTGTAAAATTTTCATGAGTGTAGAAGATCCTGCCCACATCAAGAAGTTGGCTGATCCGTTCCACCTTGCCACCAATGGGATGTTCTCGGCGCCGATTGATTTCCCCGGGACGGCTTACAATGGTGCTATCAAAGGTGGAAAAATGGTGCGGGTTGAGCTTTTGAAGATTATCAGGGATAGAAGAAAGGAGCTGATAGAGAGCCAAGAAACAGCTGGACGGGACCTCCTGTCAAGAATGCTTCTGGCTAGGGATGAAGATGGGCAGTTCTTTAGTGAAATGGAGATCTCACACAACATCATTGGTTTACTTGTGGCCAGCTACGAGACTACTAGCAGTGCACTCACCTTCGTCTTGAAGCACCTTGCCGAGCTTCCCCATATTTATGACCAAGTCTTCAAAGGTACGAACGTGCCAATTTTTTTCTTTCTTTTTTTTTTTTTTTTTGCGATAAAATGAAAATCTATTAATTGGAAATTTGAGTACAAGAGTGTGTAATGACATGCCCTTACCCCAAAATTTCACTAACTTAGACCCCCAGAGAGTTATCCACAGTTGAGCAGAATTCTTTAGCTATATAAACTATCAACGTAAAAAAGAGATTCTACCTAATTAGCTTTTTACATTCGTAATATCAAAATTGTCTCTTTTCTTAAAATAAATAGTCACTGCATCTTTTTTTAGTAGCGAGTCAAAAGAATGCATCTTTCTCGGTACGTACGTGCCAATTATGCACCCCACAAGTTATGTAATGTAATAAGTAATTGTTGAACAAAGAGTCTTGCTTGTTCAATCGCATAGTAAAGTAATGGAATTGTAGCCTACTTGAAAAGAAATAGATCCAAAAATGACATTAGCATTGTTATTGCTGATAATTTTAAGAGTTTATATCCAGTGCTACTCAGTTTCTATAAAACTGCACGGCTAATGGTAAGTGTGGGTGACACCAATCGAAACATGTAAGATTGGACAAATCCATTTACCTGAATTTTTACCCACAATTCACAAACAACCATCAACATCACATACAACTACTAATCTTCACCATCACACACCCACACTTGATTATCAGAACAAAAAAAAAAAAAGCCAAATTCATCCAAAAAATATTACTATTACCCATTTCTTGTTTCAGGTAAGGGTATTACTAGTTATCACCCCAGTTTTAAATATTACCGTCCCAATTTTGAAAAAATTGTCTTTGATTAAAAAATGAGCGAAGAGAGAGAATATTGTAGGAGGATATTTTAGTCCAAATTGAAACGGCAGAACTAAAAACTGAGGCAGTAACTAGTAAAATTTTTCAAGTAACCATTACCAACCCCCTACACTTATACACGAGTCGGGGCAACTCCTGTAAATTCATCCATTTCTTGTTTCAGTAAATTCTCACTCACTCTCCCAATAGCGTGGCATACGCAAGACTAAATATAACAAAATTCAATCATGACAGTTGTAATTGTTGTGTGAATTATTTCATAGAGACGCGTCACATCAGTTATTTTGAGAATTCAAGAAAAATTTTCCGTCCTCATTATGGTTTGGCTGTTGGAAGAAATAGGGATTGGTAGTGTGTGAATGAGAATGGGAAACGTTCGTAGGCAAAACGTCAGGCCTGATCAACCTGCGTTTTGCGTCGTTCCATATTCGAGATTTCAAATTAAAATCTCAATTCATATTTGACTCAAGGCATGTTAATCTGTATGTGGTAATTAATTAAAACGAGTGTACTTGTTTTAATTAATTAACAAAGATTAAATGTATTTTATCTAAAAATGGTATTTATCCTTTTTAATTATTGGATAAGTATTTGAAACAATGCATCAGGTCTGCGTGTAACTAACTGATGAGCATTTGAAGTAATACTTCAAGTCTGCTCAAAGCAGACGTTTGGTTTTTGTCCTTTTGCCTACAGCAGATTAATTGAATTAATCATGGGAAAAAGGAAGTATATTGGGGAAAAGGAAAAAGACAAGATTATATAGATTTAATAGGGGTTAATTCTTTAAGTAGTTTATGCCTATAAATAGAGCTTGTCAAATCAGTTTTAAAAACAGGTTGTTTTTTTTTTCTTGAAAAAATTTTTCCTTACTTTCTCTCCTCTCCGTTTCATCTTTTTCTTAATTAAAGTGCTGTGCAAATTTCTTGTGAAATTTTTCCTAATTATAAGTGCAGAGACATTCTCTCTTTCCTATCTTGAATTTCCTATCTTCAGTGTTCAACATTTGTTCTAGTTCGTTGGTAAGGAGGTTTTGTGCAAACCGACTTTACGGTTTCCATTGTATCCTGGGAAACATTTTGCTCACGTAACCTCTTGCACATTCGTAGAGGGGGCAAATCTATTTTAATGAAATTGTGTGTTACACATGCCTTGGAATTTTCTTACTACTATCCTTATTTTTATAACAATCTTAAAACAGATTTTCTTATTTCTGCAATGGCTAGTTCAAGTGATCCCATCTCCACTCCCGGGAGTAATCCTGCTGTCACCCAAAATATGGGTTTGATTCCCACCCCTGCAATGGCTATCCCTAATGTGCCAGGAAGCCACTACGAGAAACCCGAGAAGTTTCAAGGGGTTGCCAATTTTTTCAAAAGATGGCAACAAAAGGTGTTGTTTTACCTAACAATGTTGGGTTTTGCAAGATTCTTGAAAGATGATCCCCCAAAAGCCCCGGAGAGAAATAGTGATGCTTTGATTGTAATTGCCGTTGAGGCATGGGTCCTCTATCGCAACTACATTCTGAATGGGTTGCAGGATTCCCTATATTCTGTATATGGGACTTACAAAACGACAAAGCAGGTATGAGAGGCTTTGGACCGTAAGTACAAAATTGAGGATGCGGGCTCAAAGAAATTTGTAGTCGGGCGTTTAATTGATTTTAAAATGGTTGACTCAAAATCTGTGATGAGTCTGAAAGATTATCTGCCCGGGTCTATCTAGAAACTCACTTTCGTGCTACGCATTCCAGAATCTGAATCTCTGGCCAGGCTTAGACGCTAGCACAATCGCTATTCCAACCCTTTTGAAATAACATTGCGCAGGATCTGGGTTTGCACTTATTCGATTTACCACGCAACAAAAATTCTTAATTAAAGAGGAAACATAAGAATTACATATTGAAATGTACACTCAGGCGATTCCCTTGTATGCCTCAAGACTTTGATTACACGCTGTGTGGGCAACGATCTAGCAACCGATTGATAAGCTAATCACCATAATCCACCTGCCAGAAAAATTCCAGTACCGCTGCACCTGGCGAGTACAATTCACGCACCGCCCGGAGAGAGAGAAAGCTACTATTTGCTGCCAAAATTTCAAAGAAAATTTCGGCTGCCTCAAGCTTAAGAAATCTGAAATTAAGTGAGAATTTTTCTCACTCTAGGATTTTTTCTCTCTAAGTTTTCTTGTTTTGAAAACTTATGAATTGTACATTGTGGAATAGCTAATCCCTTGTCTATATATAGAGTTACAAGAGAGACCCCAAGTTGGTTTAGGATTGGCCTTCCTACTGGGTTTCTGTTTCCTTCAATCCTGTTCTTGGACTGATACACATCCAACTGATACATGGATTCACTTATCCCCAATCTAGTTCCTGGTATGATTCACAACCAGCTGATACAGGGATTCACTTATCCCCAATCCAGTTCCTGGTATGATTCACAACCAACTGACACAAAAATTAATTAATTACTTAATTAATTAAATCTACCTTTATCAATAATCCAATACATAATTAATCGTACCACTAACGGATTAATTATGTCACTACCAACCTACACCATAATTACTTCCGGAACAACTTAATTAATTTATATTCATAATCTCTCCACATCAAAGATATAGTGCTCGTTAATTTATTAATTTACTGATAAATTAATTAATTAACTTCTTTAAATACGAGACTAGTACCACTCGACCTTTTTACTATACCGGACTTAAGTCCACCGGCCGGGTTTAGTATAATAAACTTTACGAGCTCATCTCGGGAGCACCATCACCCAGGACTCACCGGTACATGGTTTACTTTCGACAAGCAGTAGTACACCAAGCAACTAAAAACGCGCACCCAACCTATCGAGACTTTTGGCCACAATTGACCTCACCCATTGGCAGATCAAAATACACTATGTCTAATCCTTATGCCGCTCGAATCTAGGGATTAAGAGATAGAATACCAGGAATGATTTGTCTATTAAATCAGTACAATACAAATCATTCCTAACGGGTTAAGTTCAATACGCCCCGGGCATATCTATATGATTCAATTAGTTTAGACAAACCAATTATCCAAATCACATAATAACCTAAACTGACAGTTTGTCCAAAGCTGTCTCGATTACGAACCTCATTTATATATTATGTCTTTTAACCAATGATGAGATCTACTGTGTCACACAAGACACCTCATCATCTAATTACACAATATAAGTGGACAATTAATGCACAACTAAATTTAACCAAAACATAAATCGATATATTAACTAGGAAAATGTACAATACAAGCATAGCTTATGTATTCAACTCCAACACTATTGTGCTAAAAATGGTATAGTTCATGAAGTAACTGCACCGTATTCACCTCAATCTAATGGAGTTACTGAATGTAAAAATCGCACACTAAAAGAAATGATGAATGTGATGTTATTAAGTTCAGGGTTACCTGGGGACGCTATTTTGTCAAGTAATTACTTACTTAATAGAGTACCTCGAAAGAAAGAAGAAAAAACTCCATATGAATTTTGGAAATGAAATAGGCCATCTTTCAAACACTTATGAGTGTGAGGGTGCCTAGCGAAGGTAGCAGTACCAACTCTGAAGAAAGTAAAGATAGGTCCTTAAACGGTGGACTATATCTTTATAGGTTACGCACATAACAGTACTGCATATCGATTTCTTGTGTATGATTCAAAAATTCTGGATATACACAAGAATACAATCATGGAATCAAGAAATGCATCATTCTTTGAAAATGTATTTCCTTAGAAATCAGTTGGGGAAACTAATTCTAAACGACCTAGTGAAACCATTGGTGAAGAACCAAAAAGTCAAGAAGTGGTTGAACTAAGACGTAGCAAAGGAGAAATGGTGGAAAAATTATTTGGTGATGATTTTGAAACTTTTCTCGTTGAGAAAGAACCACAGACTTATGTTGAAGCTGTGCATTCATCGAAAACGCCTTTATGGAAGAAAGTCATAAAGAGCGAGATTGATTCTATTTTACAGAATCATACTTGGGAGTTAGTGGACCTCCCACCTGGCTGTAGTCCTTTAGGGTCAAAATGGATTTTCAAACGGAAATGAAAGCTGATGGCTCTATTGACAAATACAAAGCTAGGCTGGTAATCAAAGGGTATAAACAGCGTGAAGGCTTAGACTAGTTTGATACATATTTTTCTGTGACGGTGATAACTTCCATAAGGATGATACTTGCTATCGCAGCCTTACGAAATTTGGAAATCCATCAAATGGACGTAAAAATAGCTTTCTTAAATGGGGGTTTAGATGAAGAAATCTATGTGGAGCAACCCGATAAAGCTCCAGGTTTCGATAAGAAAGTTTGTAAATTGGTTAAGTCATTGTATGGTTTGAAACAAGCTCCAAAAAAGTGGCATAAGAAGTTTGATCGTGCAATGATAACCAATGGATACAAAATCAATGAGTGTGATAAATGTATCTATGTCAAAGATACCGGGGATGATTATGTCATCTTATGTCTATACGTAGATGACATACTCATAGTGGGTAGCAGTGACAATTTGGTCAAATCTATCAAAAATATGTTATACTCAAAGTTTGACATGAAAGATATGGGACTTGCTGATATGATTCTTGGAATCCGAATCATTAGATCTTCGAAAGGTCTAATTTTTGAGTCAAGCTCATTATGTAGACAAAATTCTTGGGAAATTCAATAAGGATGACTCTGGAATTGCTAGAACCCCATTAGATAACAGTCTCCACCTATCCAAGAATCGTGGAGAGGGTATGTCTCAAGTAGAATACTCCAGGATTATAGGGAGTCTAATGTATCTAATGAGTTGTACTAGACCAGACCTTGCTTAAGTGGTAGCAAGTTGAGTTCATACATGAGTAATCCAGGGAAAGATCACTGGACTGCAATAATTAGAGCACTAATGTACTTAAGATATACTCGTGATTATGGATTACATAATACCAGATATCCATCTGTGCTAGAAGGTTATATAGATGCTAATTGGATATCTGATATAAAAGACTCAACATGCACGAGTGGCTATGTGTTTACTCTAGCTGGTGCTGCCGTGTCTTGGAAATCCTCAAAGCAAACCGTAATAGCTAGATCCATGATAGAGTCAGAGTTTATAGCTCGAGATAAATGTGGAGAAGAGGCTGAATGGCTTCGCCATTTCTTGGAGGATGTTCCAAAATGGGAAAAACCTGTGCCACCAATCTGTATCCTTTGTGATAGTCAGTCTGCGATTGGTAGGGCATAGAGTAACAATGTATAATGGTAAATCGAGACATATTCATTGTCGAAATAATACCATTAGACAAATGCTCTCAACAGGAGTTATCTCAATTGACTATGTAAGGTCAAAAGATAACATTGCAGATCCACTAACCAAAGGGTTAAATAGAGAGATAGTTGAGCGATTGACGAGAGGAATGGGCATAAATCCTGTGGAAAATAAAGGTTTTATGAAGGAAAATCCAACCTAGTTGACTGGAGATACCAAGATCTAGATTCAAAGGGACAACCTAATTATAAGACCTGGTAGGGTCACTGTGGGGGGCAACCCCAACCCATTCCTGTCATTAAACAGTGACATTCTGGTTAAGGTTAGCATTGGTTGCTTTAATGACTCTTAAGAAAGTAACTGTGGTTACGTTTCAAATTTAAGAAGTCATCTATGTGAGAGAGAAGTGGGGCCGCTTCAAAGGGAAATTGATCAGGCTAATTTCCTAGAAACTCTTGCAGAACCAGGACGTGTTCATGGCTATAATGAACAAAACCATGAGAACAGAACAAATGTGAATTGTTCTTGTGTAAGGTATGTGGGTTTTTACACGGAAAAGCCAGACAGTTCAAGGACATCACGTCTACTGGACAACTAGTAAAGCAAGCATAGTTTACAAGGGGAAAGTTCAAAGGGTAACACCTAGTTTCTCTGTGCAGGGATCCGTAGTTGAACACTGATAAATCAATATCTCATTCATGTGGAGGATTGTTGGAAGAAATAGGGATTGGTAGTGTGTGAATGAGAATGGGAAAGGTTCGTAAGCAAAACGCCAGGCCTGATCAACCTGCGTTTTGCGTCGTTCCATATTCAAGATTTCAAATTAAAATATCAATTCATATTTGACTCAAGGCATGTTAATCTGTATGTGGTAATTAATTTAAACACGTGTACTTGTTTTAATTAATTAACAAAGATTAAATGTATTTTATCTAAAAATGGTGTTTATCCTTTTTTAATTATTGGATAAGTATTTGAAACAATGCATCAGGTATACATTGAACTAACTGATGAGCATTTGAAGTAATACTTCAAGTCTGCTCAAAGCAGACTTTTAGTTTTTGTCCGTTTACCTCCAGCAGATTAATTGAATTAATCATGGGAAAAAGGAAGTATCTTGGGGAAAAGGAAAAATACAAGATTAGATAAAATTAATAGGGGTTAATTCTTTGAGTAGTTTATGCCTATAAATAGAGCTTGTCAAATCAGTTTGAAAAACAAGTTTTTTTTTCCTTGAAAAAAATTTTTCCTTTCTCTCCTCTCCATTTTATCATTTTCTTAATTAAAGAGCTGGGAAAATTTCTTGTGCAATTTTTCCTAATTATAAGTGCAGAGACATTCTCTTTTTCCTACCTTGAATTTCCTATCTTCAGTGTTCAATATTTGTTATGGTTCGTTGGTAATGCGGTTTTGTGCAAACCGAATTTACGATTTCCATTGTATCATGGGAAATTGTGTGTTACGCAAGCCTTAAAATTTTCTTACTACTAGCCTTATTTTTATAACATTGGCTTGATTAAGTTCGTCAAAAATCAAAGAAAGCCCATCTGAGTTATTCAAATTGTTGATGGGAAATGATGTTCAATTGCTGATTACAGAACAAATGGCGATTGCGAAGACAAAAGGTCCTGATGAACTGCTAACTTGGGAGGACATTGAGAAAATGAAATATTCATGGAACATGGTACGTGAATCGTTGCGTGTTACGCCGCCTGCTCAGGGAGCCTTCCGAGAAGCAGTAACCGATTTCACCTTTGCAGGCTTCACAATTCCAAAGGGATGGAAGGTACATATGCTTACTTGTGCAGCTAAATGTATTCTTATATTATAAGTGACATATTATTCTATTTTATATAATGTATTCAATCAATTAATATTCTCTTATTCCAACGGTTAATTCCGCAGACATTTTGGCACGTGTACACAACACACAAGAATCCCAAGTACTTCCCTGAGCCAGACAAGTTTGATCCTTCAAGATTCGAGGGAAGTGGACCGATGCCATACACATTTGTGCCATTTGGAGGAGGACCTCTAATGTGCCCTGGCAAGGAGTATGCTCGACTTGAAGTACTTGTTTTCCTGTATAACATGGTGAGAAGATTCAAGCTAGAAAAAACAACCCCGAATGAGAAAATAGCATACCATGCATCTCCTACACCAATAAAAGGGCTCCCTGTTCGTCTCCAGCCTCATGAAAATTGATCAAACTCAAAAAATTGATCCATATATGCTCATAAAGTTAGGTGTCTGATTTGTTTTTTCAATATCTGCAATTCTGTTTTCGTTTGTGGTAATATATAAGCAAATAAAAGGTGTTATGTACAATACACTTATAATGTTTGAATTTTAACATTTAGGGCTCAATTGCTTCCAGTTATGCATCGGGAATATTTTTAATAATATTACAGAATTCCCTAACGTAAAGGACTAAAAATATATTTCGGTTTAAGGGCACAAAATCAAAATGGTTTTTCGGTCATCGAGATACAGGAACACTGAAATCTTTATGCTTGAAGGATTTTTCAAATCCGTTAGAACATAAACTTCCCGAAGAAGTTGAGACTATTTAAAAGTTTGATAATCATGAGATCTCACAGCTCGGAAAATAGAACTGATTAGGCATAAAATGTCGACTTGAAATTTATTTTTGCTGCAATTATGAAAAAATATCATATAGTAAGTCTGCTGCAAGTGCAGACATAACTTGGCCATTTTGAAAAAAGTAATATGCACACCTGAAGATGTGTAATAGAATTGGCAAAACATGAAGTTTTGGCCGTAATATTTACACCAAAACATTTTAGTAAATGGAATATGGTGAATACAAATAATCATTCACTATTTGCTGAATCCGGTAGCAAATGAATGAGTTAAAAATCCATTTAAAAGGATAAAGTGATCACTTGGATTAAATCGATAAGAAGATCCCTGAACGATTTTAAAAGACATGGTCCTAGTTCTCGAAAGATTAATTCGAGTGACTTGCGGAAGTTCCAGTGTCTTTATGTGTCTAGACATAACATGATTTATGCATATGTTTATGTATCTTTATATGAAAGTATTATGTTTATGTGTGTATAAATCTTTGTATTAGAAACCGTACAATATCTTAATGTAAAATATATATATATATATATTTGGCTCTGAATTTGTTGTTAGACTTGCTAATTATTTAGTTAACATCAATATCTTGAAGAGTTTGAAGAGATTAATTATTATCGAGACTCCTGAAGAGTTTGAATTATCTATAACTCATTAAAACTCTGTATATCTCATTGAGATTTTATTTAAGAGTTCAAATGTAGCTATTTGCCCGAAACAATAATATCAAAGATGAAAGATTATCTGCCCGAGCCCGGTAAAAAATTAACTTTTGTGCTATACATTCCAGAATAGGAATTCTTGACCAGACCTAGACACTAGCACGATCGGCATTCCAAACCTTGCTTGAAATAACATTGCGCAGGATCTTAGCTTATACTTGTTCGATATGCCAGGCAACAAATAATTTCTAATTAAAGTGCAAGTTTAGAAACACCTCTTGAAATGTGTACTTAGGTGATCGCTTGTATGACTCAAGACAGGCTCGTACGTTGTGTGGCAATGAACCAACGAACCAAACGAACAGCAACTCAACACAAAAGGACAACATAAGAATTTTTTCCGAAAAATTCAATGCCGCCGCCATGCGCGTAGATCCCACGTGCCGTCATCTCCCTTCACTCGCCACCGCTGATTGCCAAACACCGCCACCATAATAGTGATTCCGTGCACCACCGCCGCCTAGGAAATCAAACCTCCAACCAAGGAGGTAAATCCGACTTCGAGGGAGGGAAAAATTAATTCTCTCTCTAGGATTTTATCTCTTTAGTTTTCTTGTCTTGATAACTTATGAATTGTGTCTATAGAATTGCTAATCTCTTGTCTATTAATAGAGTTACAAGAGATACCCCAAGTTGGTTTAGGATTGGCCTTCCTAATGGGTTTAGGTAATTAATTAGTTTCCAAATCCAATTAGGTAACAAATCAAATAGGATAACCAAATCCAATTATATTTCCTATTCTCTAGGATTTCCTAATTCTAACTGAAACTTAAAATTTAATTAATTAATTAATTAATTTCACTTTGTTAATTACTTAATTAACCCTTATGAAAAATTAATTAAATAATTAAATTTACTTAATCAATTAACCCACTACATAATTAATCGTACCACTAACGGATTAATTATGGCATTACCTTTCTACACCAGAATTGCTCAGAACAACTAATTTAATTATTCTTTAATCTCTCCACATCAAAGATATAGTGCTTGTTAATTTATTAATTTACTGATATATTAATTAATTAACTTTTTATAATCCGAAATTAGTACCACTCGACCTTTTTACTATACTGGACATAAGTCCATCGGCCGGCTTTAGTGTAATAAACATAACGAACTCATCTCGGGAGCACTATCACCCCGGACGCACCAGTACATAGTTTCCTTTCGACAAACAACAGCACAACAAGCAACCAAACACGCGCACCCAACCTACCGAGACTATTTGTCACAAATGACCTCACTCATTGGCATATCAAAGTACATTATGTCTAATCCTAATGTCTGCTCAAGTCTAGGGATTAAGATATAGAATACTAGGATCGAATAGTCTGTATAATTAGTACAAGACAATTCATCCTAATTGGTCAAGTTCAATATGCCCCGGGCATATCTATATGATTCAAGCAGTTTAGACAAACCAATTTTCTGAATCACATAATAATCTAAACTGACAGTGTGTCCAAAACTGTCTCGGTTACGAACCTCATTTATATTTTATGTCTTTTAACCAATGATGAGATCTACTGTGTCACACCAGACACCTCATCATCTAACTACATAATATAAACGGACGACATATGCACAACATATAAACCAAAACATTCAATCGATATATTAACTAGGAAATAGTATAATACAAGCAAAGCTTCAGTATTCAAACCTTAGACATTGAGAAAATTCTTGGTCTAAATATTTGACATTTGCATATTTCCATTAGCCATTAGTTAAGCAAAATATACCTGTTGAGCCCCCTAGATTAAGATTCTTGATGTGCATACAAATCTCTTTCAAGCCATATGTTAATGATTTGGTTCAGAAGAAACATGTCTTGAATAGGCTTAAGTATTTATGTATCTTGTTGAATATATGCAACCGAATGAATTACTGCGAGTATACAAAGATACAAATTATTCGAGTGATTACATGCATATATCTCCTTTTACGGATATGATAGTTATATACATTTGTTACTAAAAGCACTCAAGATTGATTTGAAACATTATGTCGTTGTTGGATTGGTGGGTGTCAAACTAACAAATATAAAAGTCCTACTTTAAAGTGTTTTAGTAGCACAACAGTGAGTACGATCGTCTCCTCAGGGACTATGTATTAGTAGTAACCTCTTTTCTACGATCTAGTCAATTAGGGGGATTTTTGAGAATTGATTAACTTATTAAACTATCAACATAAATAATAATAAAATTAGAAATGTAGTACATAGATAAGAATCCCCCATAAACTCTTCAATCTCATAGTGCTTTACAAATCAACTTAAAAATAATTGAATGCAAATATGCAAATTGAATCAACATGTCATCATCACATCAATTAGTAGGCTCAATTCAAATCAATTGAATTCACCGACCTTATTAGTCAATTCGTCACTTTTATTAATTCAAACTTATTTATTACTGCACACCATTACCTTATTAGTGTTCTAGGCATTCAAAGATTTCACATTTTTAATATTTTCAACTCTAATTAGCAAATTCGTAAGTCCTTATAGGATTATCCTAATTGAAATTATATTATATCAAATTTAAAAGTCGAATATATTATTTGATTGTAATATAAATCAAATAGCATAAACCACAATAAATATCTAAAAATAATTAACACATAAATATATTATGAAATTAAATAATTTATGGGTTCAACAAATCCAAGCACTATCAAACTTAATTAAAATACATAATCAAAACTAAAAAAAAAAAAGGAGAAAGAAAACTTAACCACAGTATCCTAAGGTAGCCGCCGTTTCAAATCCCAAAAACTAACTTCTTAACTAAGTACGATATATGTGCTACTCCCATGGCGGCCCACTTATTAAAATATATATAACTAATTTTAATCTTAAACTAATTTCTTAAAAAGTTTTGGAAACTAATTAAAATAATACAAATTATAAATTCATTAACTCAAAATAACATTGGGTTTAAACATAAAGCCCAATTAAATATTTATCTTTCTTCTCAATTCCTTCGCACAAACCCAATTTGATATCAATCTGCCCAATTTCTTAATTTCTTCCAAAAATATGATCAAAACACGTATTTACCTCCATCGAAATCTATTTTTTCCTGCATTCAAAATACAGCCATTAAACTATAGAATTCATCTAATTGACCTTCAATTTATACTAAATCCAACCGCTAATTTCAGGGTTATCAAATTTCCCACACCTAAATAATGCTTGTCCCCAAGCATGACTTAAGATTCAACGAGAAAAAAGAAGCAAACAAACAAACACACGGATCCTCAATATGCAAAATACAACCAAACGAGACTTGCAATCCACATAAAAAACTTTTCATAGTACCAAGCATTTGCAATGACTATACTAAATTCCTCATAACTCTTCAAAATCAAATAACAAATAAGAGTGACATCCACCACTCCGGTAATCTCTTATGCACTCAAAAGTGTTTAGGGGACATATAATCACTCAAATTTATCACATAACATGCTCTTGCCATAAACTTGCAAATATGTCACATTGTTATCACTCAATACAAATAAAAAAGTCTTGTCAAAGGGTTATAATGGGGTTTAGGACAAAAGGGTAGGATAAACAAAAGATAAACACTAGGTCATAGTTACGAAAGAAAGCATACACTCAATTGTCAACCTTCCAACATCTTACCGAGGATGTCCCATGCAAGACAATAGTAACTCATAAGATTTCCAACCTAGCTCTTCTTTCCACTTCATTCTTTTTTTTTTTTTTTCTTTCTTTTCTTTTTTTTTTTTCAAATTTTTCTTTTCTCTAGCCACACAAATTCATTGGATTTTGTTTATATTGGCTTTTTTTTTTTTCAACAACCCTTGTGCCTTTGTTTCATTCATAGGCATCTTTACATTGCAGAGCACACTTATTTCTTTTATGAGCTACTATTGCCTTGCAATGTCCGCCTTCATACCACAAACCAAGGTCAATAATCAAGTATAAACTCCTTCCAATAACTAGGCAGAAAAAACAAGCTAAACACAGGCTTAGGTTTTATTTAAATAGCTTCACGATCAAAGAATAGGGTCCAAGCTTCAAAGAGGGTTACTAGTGGTAAGCATAGAAGGTTGGATTTTAAAGCAAGCCAAAATTGGTTTATCCTAATTCCTTTATCATCTTTGTACATCGAATTCAAAAGCAATGACAACATGCATAACAAAGCAAGTTCTAGAATATGCAAGCTATGTGTCAAACACTCTTAAAAAATAATAATTGAGCACAAGAAAGAATGTTGCTCACTAAGGCTCAAATCTCACTTTATAGATCTTTTTGGTGTCATTCAAATAAGCATCATCATTGGAATCATCATCAGGAAAAGTTATAGTCATCCAACACATAATACTACTATTATTCCCTACATTTCATCCTCACCTTACCCAAATCACACATTTCATATTAATTCTCAAACACAAAACATATAAATTCTCCCCCACACCAAGACTCTAAACAAAATAAAACACAACACCATCCCAAAATAATAAACATACAAAACTATACACATACAAACCATCCCCCCCCCTCCCCCCACACCTAAACTCTACCTTGTCCCCAATGTAGATATTAGGAATAAAGGGCGCCAAACAAGCACATAAACACCAACAAAACACGCAACAATTAAAACAAAAAACAAACATAAAATGAAAATGACTAAGTGTGAGAGAAACTCCCTATGATGGAGGAATGTGCGGGTTTAAACCCACACGTGTACAAAGAGCATGGAGAGTGGCATGAACACTGGACCCTAGTTTGAATCATTTGTGGTCTTTATCGTTCAGCGTGCGTCTCCAAAATCAGCAGCAGTGATGGTGGTGCTTCCTCATCAGAGACACCGTCTCCTCCAGTGGTGGTCTCTGAGCCTTCACTATCCTTCGAACCATAGTCAAACTGCAAAAAGGAGAAATGAAGAAATCCCCCAAATCAAATAATCAGTACCCAAACTTCAAATAATCCCCAAATCAAATAAATTCACAAAGAAAAACGAAGGGAGAAAGTTAGGGCTTGAGTCGCGTCTTCGCTTGAAAACCGGCAGGCTCTGCTACTCGGGTTGGCTGCCGCTTGCGGATGGTATGGCTGCGCTGCTGAGTCGTGTAAAAGGGATAAGTAAGAAGAGAAACCCTAAGTAGGGTGGAAAAGAAAAATAGAAAATAATTTTTTTTTAAAATATTGACTTAGGCATGTCACGAGCAACTTTCAGTTATGTCCAGCCATCCCAATTAATTGAATTAATTCGACATGAGCATGTCACGGGTGAAATTCTCTACTATCCAGCTTCTGTCATCTCACGAAATAATCCACGACATAGGCATGTCGCAGGAAAACTTCACTTCTGGAATTCCTTTAAAACTTGCTCACTAAACACCAACAAAACCGCCTCAAAAACCTTGTGAAGAAATTAATACTCAATAAAATAGTGACCCAAACAACATAAACTACAAAGAAAGTACACTAAAAACTTTGTCTAAAAGGGTTAAGAAAAACCACAAAAATCTACGAGGAAAAAAAAAAGTAAGGGTTTCCTCCATGAAGCGCTTGTTTTACGTCTGTAGCTCGACATGAGATGGCTTGCTTTAAGGCGAATGATATACAAAGTTTTAACTATCGTCATGACACTTTCCTTGTGTTTGATGTGCATCTACCTTTCCTGGATCATATATGAGATTCTTAGTTGTAGGCTTCTGACTATTCAGAATTTTGAACATCATGTCTTCTAAAACGGTTAGTCTTTCTTTGAATCTCTTTCCCTATATCTTAGCCTTTTCCCTCTTTAACTGTCTATTCCTCTTCCTACTATGGATGCACTTCTTCTTGGTGTCTATTTTGGAAATTTGAGGCATCATGTCTTCTTTTGGAATGAGGTTGTAAACCTCAAATGCCATAGCGTGGTCTCGTAATAACATTTTTTCTATGACTTCATACTCATCCTCGCTAGTATCATCAAAATATGTGTACATCGTTTCAGGAGAATCATTGATTTGCTCATTCCCACTAATTTCTCTGTCATGTGTTCCCCCTTGGCATGACTTTTTGGAAGGATCCCACCATTGTTGATGTCAGTCTTTGCAGAGAGCATTTGAACACTTTCCTTCTTAAGTAGATGAAGACAAACATCCTTGACCAGGGAGTTCAATTGTTTTATCTGTGATTCCATTTTCATCAATTCTTCTTGGACATACTCCCTTTGAACTATCTTGTCTTGAACCTTTAGATGCTTGTTCCACCTTGCACTTTCCTTTTCTAAGCATTTGAGCACCTCATTTTCAAAACATAACTTTTTGCCCTTATCCTTATGTGGTTGATCAATTGGCTCTTTCTCTTTAACGTAACATGCCCATTGACATTTTGATTGTGAAAATTTTTGCAGCACTAGGTTCATTATTTCTTGCATTTGGGTAAGTCGAGTCTCTAATTCTAAAACTCTACTTTCCAATTTTCAAGACCTTTCACATTGCTCAATTTGCATATTCGGTGTTTTTCTGTCCATTATTTCATTGCTCAATCTACGTATTTGACTTGCTAGATATTGTCCATATGATGTACCTTCCGAACGAGCTTGCCAATTGGGCATATTTCGGTACTCTCCCTCATAGCCATGTTGGTAACTTGCACCGAATCCATTGTGACCTTGCCATGAATAATTTTGCTCATCCATCATTCTTGCAAGCTTCCTAAACAGAAAATATGGAAAATAATGTAATAAAAAAAATATAAAATAGAATAATGAAATCAAGGTTTTTCTAATATCTCTAGTCCCCGGCAACGGCACCAAAATTTTGTGGGTGTCAAACCAACAAATATAAAAGACCTACTCTAAAGGATTTTAGTAGCACAACAGTGAGTATGATCGTCTCCTTAGGGACTATGTATTAGTACTAAACTCTTTTCTATGATTTAGTGTAGAAGGGGGTCTTTTTTGAGAATTTATTAACTAATTAAACTAACCAACATAAACAAAAAGAAAGAAAAGAATAAAATTCCTAATATAGTACATAGATAAGAATCCCCCATAAACTCTTCAATCTCATAGTGCTTTACAAATCAACTTAAAAATAATTGAATGCAAATATGCAAATTGAATCAACATGTCATCATCACATCAATTAGTAGGCTCAATTCAAATCAATTGAATTCACCCACCTTATTAGTCAATTCGTCACTTTTATTAATTCAAACCTATTTATTACTGCACACCATTACCTTATTAGTGTTCTAGGCATTCAAAGATTTCACATTTTTAATATTTTCAACTCTAATTAGCAAATTCGTAAGTCCTTATAGGATTATCCTAATTGAAATTATATTATATCAAATTTAAAAGTCGAATATATTATTTGACTGTAATATAAATCAAATAGCATAAACCAAAATAAATATCCAAAAATAATTGGCACATAAACATACTATGGAACTAAATAATGTATGGGTTCATCAAATCCAAGCACTATCAAACTTCATTAAAATACATAATCAAAACTAAAATAAAGGAGAAAGAAAACTTAGCCATAATATCCTAAGGTAATTGCCGTTTCAAATCCCAAAAACTAACTTCTTAACTAAATACGTACTAACATATATATTAGGGTGGTAAATGAACCGAGCTCGAGTCGGCTCGTCTCACTGACGAGTCGAGTATCAAGCATGCCAAAAATAGGCTCGGTAGGCTCGCAAGCCTATTGAGCCTAATATATTATAATATATATAAAATATAATAGGTACCACATCCTGATACTGAAAGATTATCTGCCCGAGCCTAGCCAGAAACTCACTTTCTTGCTATGCATTCCAGAATCAGAATCTTTGGCCAGGCCTAGACGCTAATTAAAAGATTATCTGGATTTGCACTTATTCGATTTACCACGTAACAAAAATTTCTAATTAAAAGTGGAACTTTAGAAAATACCTTTGAAGCGTGCACTCAGGTGATACTCTTGTATACCTCAAGACCTTGATTTCACGTTGTGTGGGCAACGATCCAAAAACCAATTTAATCAGCTAATCACCACAATCCACTTGCCGGAAAATTCTAGCACCGCTGCACCTAGCACGTACAATAAACTCACCGCCCGGAGAGAGAGAAAACTATACGCGCTGCTGGTTTGAACAGGCCAAAATTTCAGCCAACACAGAGGAAAAATCCAGCCGTAGATTTCCTTCTAAAATCCGACTTTGAGGGAGAAATTTATTTCTCTCTCTAGGATTTTATCTCTCTAGTTTTATTGTCTTGAAAACATATGAATTGTATGTCTTGAATAGCTAATCCCTTGATTATATATAGAGTTACAAGAGAGACCCCAAGTTGGTTTAGGATTGGCCTTCCTACTGGGATTCTGTTTCCTTCAATCCTGTTCTGGACTGATACACATCCAACTGATACAGAGATTCACTTATCCCAATCCAGTTCCTGATATGATTCACAACCAACTGATACAGGGATTTATTTATCCAAAACTAGTTCCTGATATGATTTACAACCAACTGACACAAGGATTAATTAATTACTTAATTAATTAAATCTACCTTTGTCAACAACCCAATACATAATTAATCGTACCACTAACAGATTAATTATGGCACTACCATCCTACACCAGAATTACTTCCGGAACAACTTAATTAATTTATTCATAATCTCCCCACATCAAAGATATAGTGCTCGTTAATTTATTAATTTACTGATAAATTAATTTATTAACTTCTTTAATTCCGAGACTAGTACCACTCGACCTTTTTACTACACCAGACATAAGTCTACCAGCTGGGTTTAGTATAATAAACATAACGAGCTCATCTCGGGAGCACCATCACCCCGAACGCACCGGTACATGGTTTTCTTTAAACAAACAACAGCACACCAAGCAACTAAAAACGCACACCCAACCTACCAAGATTATTAGCCTCAATAGACCTCACCCATTGGCAGATCAAAGTACACTATGTCTAATCCTCATGCCCGCTCGATTCTAGGGATTAAGAGATAGAATACCAAGAATGATTTGCCTATTAAATCAGTACAAGACAAATAATTCCTAATGGTCAAGTTCAATACGCCCCGGGCATATCTATATGATTCAATTAGTTTAGACAAACCAATTATCCGAATCACATAATAACCTAAACCGATAGTTTGTCCAAAATTGTCTCGGTTACGAATCTCATTTATGTATTATGTCTTTCAACCAATGATGAGATCTACTATGTCACACAAGACACCTCATCATCTACTTACATAATATAAATGGACATATCATGCACAACAAAATATAACCAAAACATAAATCGATATATTACTGGGAAAATATACAATACAAGCATAGCTTATGTATTCAACTCCAACAATCTCTCACTAATACTTAAGCTGTGCTTTAAGTATACATCTACATACAACTCCTATACACTCTGCTACTATATATCTAGAAAAACTGTTATGGCTCTCCTAAGTATCTGATCCCCATGCCATCCACGTGAGCCTCAAAGACTTTTGAAGTCAATATCTTCATGAATGGATCTACAAGTTATCTTCTGATGATATCTTAACCACGACCATGTCATCCCTATTTATGATATCTCGTATTAGGTGGTACTTGCGCTGTACATGTTTACTCGCCTTGTGGGCTCATGGTTCATTCGAGTTTGCTACTGCACCGTTGTTATCACAATATACCGTGATAGACTTCTGCAAACCAGGAATCACATCTAAGTCCACTAGGAAGTTCTTGAGGCACACTGCTTCCTTCGCTGCCTCTGATGCGATAACGTATTCAGTCTCAATGGTAGAGTTCGCCACGCATTTCTGTTTGACACTCCGCCAAACTATGGTTCCACCTCCTAGAGTAAACACATACCCTGAGGTAGACTTGCTCTTGTCCCTGTCACCTTGGAAATCTGAATTTGTGTAACCTCGGGGTACCAGCTCAGACGCCTGATAGACCAGAACATGGTCTCTCGTTCTGCGCAAATACTTGAGAATGCATTTTACTGCCTCCCAATGAGCTTTCCTGGGGTTACTCTGATATCTGCTTACCATACCAACGGTATAACAGATATCAGGCCTTGTACACAACATGGCATACATGAGACTTCATACTGCCAAAACATAAGGAACTGCCTCATGGCCTCTATCTCCTCAACAGTCTTCGGAGACTGTTTCTTAGATAGATGCACTCTATGTCTGAAAGGTAGAAAACCTTTCTTAGAGTTCTGCATGTTAAAATAGGCCAGAATCGTATCTATATATGAAGCTTGGAAAAGCGTTAAACGTTTCCTACGATCTCGAATTATCTTGATCCCAAGGATATATCCCGCTTCCCCTAAGTCCTTCATATCAAACTGCTTGGACAGCCATGCCTTTACGTCTGATAACACTTTCTTGTTATTGCCAATCAATAGAATGTCATCTACGTAAAGCACAAGAAACACCACTGAGTTTCCATCACTTCTGCGGTACACACATTGCTCATCCAGACATTTAGTAAATCTGTAAGACTGGATTACCTCGTAGAACTGGATGTTCCAAGATCTGGATGCCTGCTTAAGTCCGTAAATGGACCTCTTAAGCCTGAAAACCTTATGCTCTTAGCATTTTTCAATGAATCCCTCTGGTTGCTGCATAAAGATAGTTTTCTCAAGACTTCCGTTTAGGAAAGCTATCTTGACATCCATCTACCAAATCACATAATCTAAATGAGCAGCTATGGCGAAGAGAATCTGGATCGACTTAAGCATGGCTACTGGGGATAAGGTTTTCTTATAATCGATTCCCTCTTTCTTAGTATACCCCTTCGCCACCAGCCTAGCTTTAAAGGTTTCCACCTTTCCGTCAGGTCCTCTCTTACGTTTGTAGACCCACTTGCATCTAATGGGCTTAAACCCATCAGGCAGGTCCACAAGCTTTCAGACTTGATTGTGGTCCATTGACCCCATCTCGGATATCATTGCCTTACGCCAAGATTCTGCATCTTTATCTCGGAGAGCCTCATTGTAGTTAACCGGGTCAGGTTCAGGCGTGCCTGGGACTAGGTCTGAGGCCTCTCTGCGCCAATGAACCTATCGGGCTGTCTTACAACCCTCCCACTATGACGAGGCACCACCAGTGTAGGCGCATCATCTGTGATCTCATGTGCAGTGTGTGGTGTATCTACTTGTGCCGGTGCATCAGGATTAGTAGTTTGTCATCTAAGCTCTTCTCTTACTCTTGGGCTTGTGATCTAAGACATAGTCCTCTTCCAAAAATCTAACGTTGGTACTAACCACCACCTTCTGATCTTTAAGACTATAAAACAGACCACCCTTCACTTCCCTAGGATAACCTACAAACAGTATTAATTCTATTCTCGCATCTAACTTAGCCGCATCTGCCTTAAGCACATGTGCTGGGCAACCCCAAATTCTGAGATGTCTTAGACTGGGCTTGTGCCCATTCCACAACTCTACTGCGGTTGAAGGCACGGTTTTAGATAGTACAAGATTAAGAATATACATCGCCGTTTCTAAGGCATATCCCCAGAAAGAACTCAGAAAATCACTATGGCTCATCATCGAACTAACTATTTCCATGAGAGTTTGATTCTTTCTTTCTGCTACACCGTTTTGCTGTGGCGTGCCATGTGCAGATAACTGAGCCTAAATTCCGACCTCACTGAGGTAATCTCAGAATTCGTGGGACAGGTACTCCCTATCACGATCTGATCGCAGTGTCTTGATACTCTTACCATGATGCTTTTCCACATCTGCCCGAAACTCTTTGAACTTGCCAAAGCACTCGGACTTGTGACGCATTAGGTAAATGTACCCGTACCTTGAGCAGTCATCCTTGAATGTCACGAAACACTCGAAATCACCTCGTGCTTAGACCGACATTGGTCCACACAAGTCAGAATGAATTAACTCTAATACTTCTTTAGCTTTATAACCTTTTGCCTTAAAAGGTCTCTTGGTCATCTTACCCTCCAAGCAAGATTCGCAGGTTGAATAACTGTCAATCTCTAACGAACCTAAAGGTCCATCATTGACCAACCTCTGAATCCTACTAAGGTTTATATGACCTAGCCTGAGATGCCCAAGATAGGTTTGATTCATTTTAGAAGGTTTATTCCTATTATTAATGTTAGATAAAAAGCTATATGTTTCTATGTTTTGCACAACAGGGGAGTTAGAGTTAACCACAAACAAATTATCAGCCAATGAACAAGAACAATTAAGTTATCCATTTCTTCTAATAAATACAGACTCATCAGAAAAAATAAACTTATAACCATTTTTTAAGAGTTTAATCGAAATAAGGTTCTTTCTAAAACTCGGTACATAAAGACAATTAACTAACTCTAAACCAGAAAGATAATTAACTAAATCTAAACTAGAACTTTCGAAATTTAAAGTAACAGCTCCCACTGCTTCTACTGACACTCTCGTAGTGTCGCCCATGTAGATGTCCAGCTCACCCTCTCTAAGCTTCAGGGTTACTTGGAACCCCTGCAAAGAATTACAAACATGATCAGTGGCCCCTGAATCTACACATTAAGTATCTGTGGGAGTTACCACTAAACATGTCTCAGTAATTATGGCAAAAACTATCATAACTTTAGGCTTTGGACAATCCGCTTTCCAGTGTCTTGTTTTACCGCACCTGAAGCACTTGGCTTTGGGCTTGCTCCTTTTTGCAATTTCCTGTTTCGCAGCAATTGTCTTGGTGTTCTTCTTCTTTTTATTCTTCTTACCTTTAGGCACAGAAGAAGAACCTGAATCCTTTACTGTGACCAAAGATTGTTTCTTCTCGTGGAAGTTGCCTTCGGCCGTCACCAAATCAGTTAAGAGCTCGGGTAGAATGTAAACTCTTTGGTTCATGTTGTAATTGACCTGAAACTGCTCAAAACAAGAGGGTAAGCTCTGGAGGATAGTATCTATTTGACTTTCTGGGTCAATTTCTCTTCCCAACACCTCTATTTCATTGATGTGACTGATCATGTGTAACACATGACCTCTCACCAATCCGCGCTCAGCCATCTTTGTGTTCATTAACTTCCTCATGGCTGCTTGCCTAGCAGTCCTGCCTTGATGTGCGAACATCTCCCTCAGGTGAGCCATCATGTTGAAGGCAGAGACCATGGGATGAAGCTGATGTTGCAGCACATTTGACACAGAGGCCAAATATAGCACCGCGCCATCTCATCTGTTTTTCTCCACCTGGCGTAGGCATCCCTATCCTCTTGAGGAGAGTCCTCACAAGGCATATCTGGACATATTTCAGTGAGCACAAACTTATACTGCTCAGCCGTCAGGACAATGTCCAAGTTATGACTCTAGTCGACATAGTTGGTTCAAGTTAATTTATTGTCTTTCAAAATAGCAGCTAAGGTCATATCGATAAAACTAAAAAATAAATAAACAGGCAATGTTTCAGTTATTAAGTCTAGAATTTCGAAAAAACCATGAAATTCTATTAATTATTTACTTCCCTCAAAACAATAATCTTAATCCACCAACAACTCATTCATCAGGATTCTCGCAAGCCACGCAGTGTGGACGTTTAAGCTAACCCACATTCATTTGAGATGAACCAAGTTCATTAACTACACTATCTGACCAAATGATCTATTGATCAATGTAGCTAATAGTCGGTGCTTTCAGCCGTACAAATAAGCAACATAACCTTGAGGGAGGAATACGACAGATCGTACACTAAGTGTGTGCCATTACGTGACTTCTGAGTTTGTTACCTCAGGATAGTGCGCCTCAGATGGAGAGGGTGTCGCATTTTTCCTAGTTAAACTTACTCTAGTCATCTTACTCAGAAATTCATAATCTAGCGATCTCGGGGCTGGACTTATCCGAATGGAGGAAGGCCTTATTGCCAACGCGCAAACCCACCCACATCGCATATGAACCCGTAATGGTGGCCATAGGGATATTAAACTAACCTGCTCCCACTTAGATTTTCAAATTGAGGGTTTTTCCATTTTTAACATGCAATTAACTAAACCTAAGTTATGTGCAACCATAAAACCATCATGCTTTAAAATCATGCATCTAAAATACAGCATAAAAATAAAACACAAAGATTAAAACAATAAATATGGGAAATAAATACTAAAAATAAATAACCCGACTATTATGGTTTTAATCGCTTCCATCTTCTGCCTTGATGTCGTGTCCCGCCACGTTACTCGATGGAGAGAGTTTTGAACTTCAAAAAATGAAAACTGGAGAAAAAACGGGCCAAAACGCAGCCCGAACAGGCCACACGCGCACAGCAGTTGCCGCCCGCTGCCTCTGGCGGTTACCGGTGATGGCTGCTGCCGGCGGGTAGTCGCCGGCACCGCACCCTACCGTCAATCCCTTCTTCACTTCTTCCCACGCTATTTGGTCTTCTTGTAATTCGTTCTGGGATTTCCTGGGTTTCTACGAATTAATGATAACCCAAAAACCCAAGAATTCAAGTCGCCCACCATAACCCCTTCGATTACAAAAAATTAATTCTCCTACTACAAGGCTTTCTAGGAAAATTAAATAATCAAAATTACATAGAAAAAATCCTACTACTGATTTGATCTAATCCTACACGGCTTCCAACACGTGGTTATACTATTACAAACATTCATAATAAAATCAAATCCGGACATGTCCCGGAGTTTAATTAAAACCATACAAACGTAACCATAATAGTCAGGATTTCTTAACCACCTGCAAATAAAACCATGTAATAAATAGAATAAGCACAAAATCCAAAACCAGGCTCTGATACCAATTAAAATATTATCTGCCCGGGCCTAGCCAGAAACTTACTTTCGTGCTATGCATTCCAGAATCGGAATCTCTGGCCAGGCCTATGTTGGAGTAGAATACATAAGCTATGCTTGTATTGTACAGTTTTCCAGTTTAATATATCGATTTGTGTTTCAGTCATATCTTGTTGTGCATTAATCGTCCATTTATATTATGTAAGTAGATGATGAGGTGTCTGGTGCGACACAGTAGATCTCATCATTGGTTGAAAGACATAATATATAAATGAGGTTCGTAACCGAGACAGCTTTGGACAAACTGTCGGTTTAAGTTATTATGTGATTCAGATAATTAGTTTGTCTAAACTAATTGAATCATATAGATATGCCCGGGGCATGTTGAACTTGACTCTTAGGAATGATTTGTCTTGTACTGATTTAATAGACAAATCGATCCTTGTATTCTATCTCTAAATCCCTAGACTCGAGTGGGCATGAGGATTAGACATAGTGTACTTTGATTTGCCAATGGGTGAGGTCAAATGTGGCCAATAATCTCGGTAGGTTGGATGCGCGTGTTTAGTTACTTGGTGTGCTGCTGCTTGTCGAAAGGAAACCATGTACCGGTGAGTCCGGGGTGATGGTGCTCCCGAGATGAGCTCGAAATGTTTATTATACCAAACCCGGCCGGTGGACTTATGTCCGGTATAGTAAAAAGGTCGAGTGGTACTAGTCTCGGAATTAAAGAAGTTGATGAATTAATTTATCAGTAAATTAATGAATTAACGATCACTATATCTTTGATGTGGGGAGATTATGAATATAATTTAATTAAGTTGTTCCGGAAGCAATTCTGGTGTAGGGTGGTAGTGCCATAATTAATCCGTTAGTGGTACGATTAATTATGTACTGGGTTAATGACAAAGGTAGATTTAATTAATTGAGAAATTAATTAATCCTTGTGTCAGTTGGTTGTGAATCATCCCAGGAACTGGTTTGGGATAAGTGAATCCCTGTGTCAGTTGGGAGTGATTCATCCCAGGAACTGGATTGGGATAAGTGAATCCCTGTGACAGTTGGGAGTGTATCAGTCCAGGAACAGGATTGAAGGAAACAGAATCTGTATCAGTCCAGAAACAGGATTGAAGGAAAACAGAAACCCAGTAGGAAAACCAATCCTATTCCAACTTGGAGTCTCTCTTGTAACTCTATAAATAGACAAGGGATCAGTCATTCAGATAATACAATAACACAATTAATCCACAGGATTTCTAGAGAGAGAAAATTCTAGAGAGAGAAAACGTTTCTCTCTCCAAGTCGAATTTTCAAGAAAGTGTGCAGCTGGTTTTTGGGTTTCTAGTGGCTGAAATTTTGGCCTTGGATTATACCAGCTGCGCGTAGCTTTCTCTCTCTGCGGGCGGTGCGTTTATAGTACATGCCAGGTGCTGCGGGGCTAGAGTTTTCTAGCAGGTGGATTGTGGTGAGTAGCTGATCAATTGACTTCTAGTTCGTTGCCCACACAACGTGAAGTCATAGTCTTGAGGCATACAAGAGAATCACCAAGTGCACGCTTCAAAGGTACTTTTCTAAGATTCCGCTTAAATAGAAATTTTTGTTGCGTGGTAAATCGAGCAAGTGCAAACCCAGATCATACCAAAATCTTTCAGCCTATACGCTAGCACAATTGCTATTCCAACCCTTTTGAAATAACATTGCGCAGGATCTGGGTTAGCACTTATTCGATTTACCACGCAACAAAAATTTTTAATTAAAAGTGGGACTTTAGAAAATACCTTTGAAGCGTGCACTCAGGTGATTCTCTTGTATGCCTCAAGACTTTGATTTCACGTTGTGTGGGCAACGATCTAGAAACCAATTTGATAAGCTAATCACCACAATCCACCTGCAAGAAAATTCTAGCACCGCTGCACCTGACATGTACAATAAACGCACTGCCCAGAGAGAGAAAACTATACGCGCAGCTGGTTTGAACGGGCCAAAATTTTGACCAACACAGAGGAAAAATCCAGCCGCAGTTTTCCTTCTAATATCCGACTTTGAGGGAGAAATTTATTTCTCTCTCTAGGATTTTATCTCTCTAGTTTTCTTGTCTTGAAAACTTATGAATTGTATGTCTTGAATAGCTAATCCATTGTCTATATATAGCGTTACAAAAGAGATCCCAAATTGGTTTAGGATTGGTCTTCCTACTGGGATTCTGTTTCCTTCAATCGTGTTCCTGGACTAATACACATCGAACTGATACAGGGATTCACTTATCCCAATTCAGTTCCTGATATGATTCACAACCAACTGATACATGGATTCATTTATCCCAAACCAGTTCCTAGTATGATTCACAACCAACTGATACAGGGATTCACTTATCCCAAACCAGTTCCTGGTATGATTCACAACCAACTCTACCTTTGTCAACAACCCAATACATAATTAATCGTACCACTAACGGATTAATTATGGCACTACCATTCTACACCAGAATTGCTTCCGGAATAATGTAATTAATTTATTTATAATCTCCCCACATCAAAGATATAGTGCTCGTTAATTTATTAATATACTGATAAATTAATTTATTAACTTCTTTAATTCTGAGACTAGTACCACTCGACCTTTTTACTATACCGGGCATAAGTCCACAAGCTGGGTTTAGTATAATAAACATAACGATCTCATCTCCGGAGCACCATCACCCCGGACGCACCGGTACATGATTTCCTTTCGACAAACAGCAGCACCCCGGACGCACACCAACCTTCCGAGATTATTGGCCTCAATAGATCTCACCCATTGGCAGATCAAAGTACACTATGTCTAATCCGCATGCCCGCTCGAGTCTAGGGATTAAGAGATAGAATACCAAGAATGATTTGTCTATTAAATCAGTACAAGACAAATCAATCCTAATGGTCAAGTTCAATACACCCCAGGCATATCTATATGATTCAATTACTTTAGACAAACCAATTATCCGAATCACATAATAACCTAAACTGACAGTTTGTCTAAAGCTGTCTCGGTTACAAACCTCATTTATATATTATGTCTTTCAACTAATGATGAGATCTACTATGTCACACAAGACACCTCATCATCTACTTGCATAATATAAATGGACATATCCTGCACAACAAAATATACCTAAAACATAAATCGATATATTACTGGGAAAATGTACAATACAAGCATAGCTTATGTATTCAACTCCAACAGATACGTCCACTATAATAGGTACCATGTTCTGATACGTTCGAAAAAATAATAGCGCAACGTCTGAAAACACACACAAAAAATTCATAAATACAAACAGCAAAGACATTGTTTCTCTACTAAATTCCATAAAATATACTGCAACGTCCAGTATAACTAACACAAAGTTAATTTTTTCACAAAAAAAGAGCAAACAGACGCGCAATGTCCACTATAATAGCTACCACATTTTGATACGTCCGAAAAAATAATAGCGCAACGTCAGAAACCACACACAAAAAATTCACAACTACAAACAGCAAAGACATTGTTGCTCTACTAAATTCCCTAAAATATACTGCAACGTACAGTATAACAAACACAAAGTAGATTTTTTCACAAAAAAAAAAAGGGCAAACAGACGGGCAACATCCACTATAATAGGTACCACGTCCTGATATGTCCGAAAAAGCAATAGCGCAACGTCCGAAAATACACACAAAAAATTCACAAATACAAACAGCAAAGATATTTGATGGGTTGTCAACCAATCAAAAATAATTACCTACTCTACACAGAATAAATCAGAAACTGTAACCAAAAGGGGGTTTTTGAGAATTTTATTCTACTTAAATAAACTTCAATTAAAATTAATAAAGAAAACAAGAATTGGCTTAAATCAAATTTAGGAAATGATCTAGTCAAAGGAATTGTTTCCACCCTGATGTGATAAATTGATCCTCGACGCACAAATTTTCCCAATTAACCTTGATTATATTGGTTTTCCCTGTTGGAACCTCCTAACAGTTCAGTCCTATAAATTTAACCCAGCAATTAAGGAACCTCCGTTAACTGCATCTATAATCGAATATCTGTCCTGGAACCTCCTAGAACATTGATTTCGATAGTCTAGGACCCAATTCAATTTACAATTAATCAAACCTTGTTTAATTGCACGTTGATTATTTATTCCCTTCAAAACGCTAACCTACGTACCACGTGATTAGTTGAATTGAAACTCTTAGGAATACCGAACCTCGTGTATTCGAGTTGACTAGACTACCTAGGAAGAATTGAATGCTACCAGCTATTCAATTAATGCCAAATAATCTAACATACAAAACGGAGAATAAATAAATAATCAAAAATCAATTGATATTCAGAACAAATTGATCTCACAATTTAATTCACATCTAGGGTGTAATTCCTCTGACTAGAATTAAAGATTTAACTACTCATAATCGAATTAAAATTAAAACTAATCATAATAAACAATTTATCCATGAACAATAAATGAAAGAAGAAAATAGTACTAATAGCCGCAGGAAGCCCTTGCACCAAAGCTGGCTCCAGTCCACCGACTTTCCACCAAAAATATATCTCCAACCAAAAGTGGCCAAAGGAAAAAGAGGCCTCTCCCCAAAGGCTGCTGCCTCCTTTATACTTCCCGAAGTCAACTCTCCAGACTCCAAAACCCAAAAACATAACATGAGTCTGCCTCCTCCAAAACCTAATTCAACTCCCTCTTTTACTCATTGGGCCCACATTCTTTTGTTGCCAAATTAAAACCAAATTAAATATTAAAACCCAATCCTAATTAACTTTGGAAACTCCCTTTCACACAAATTAAATATGGGTCTCAATATAAAGCCCAAATCCTTTTGTTCTCTTCCTTCTTAATTTCTTCAATCCTTTTGAAAAAAGCAATAGCGCAACGTCCGAAAACACAAACAAAAAATACACAAATACAAACAGCAAAGACAATGTTTCAATTCTAAATTCCATTAAAATATACTGCAACGTCCAGTATAACAAACACAAAGTTAATTTTTTTCACAAAAAAAAGGCAAACAGTCGTGCAACGTCTATTATAATAGCTACCACGTCTTGATACATCCAAAAAAGCAATTACGCAACGTCCGAAAACACACACAAAAAATTCACAAATACAAACAGCAAAGACATTGTTTCTATACTAAATTCCATAAAATATACTGCAACGTCCAGTACAACAAACAAAAAGTTAAATTTTTCACAAAAAAATGGCAAATTGACACGCAACGTCCATTATAGTAGGTACCACGTGCTGATATATCCTAAAAAGCAATAGCGCAACGTCCGAAAACACACACAAAAAGTTCACAAATACAAACAGCAAAGACATTGTTTCTCTACTAAATTCCATAAAATATATTGCAACGTCCAGTATATCAAACTCAAATTTAATTTTTTCACAAAAAAAAGGGCAAACAGACGGCAACGTCCACTATAATAGCTACCACGTCTTGATACGTCCGAAAAAGCAATAGCGCAACATTCGAAAACACACAAAAAAATTCACAAATACAAAAAGCAAAGACATTATTTCTCTTCTAAATTCCATAAAATATACTGCAACGTCCAGTATAACTAACACAAAGTTAATTTTTTCACAAAAAAAAAGGGCAAACAGACGTGCAATGTCCACTATAATAGCTACCACGTTTTGATACGTCCGAAAAAATAATAGCGCAACATCCAAAACCACACATAAAAAATTCACAAATACAAACAGCAAAGACATTGTTGCTCTTCTAAATTCCATATAATATACTGCAACGTACAGTATAACAAACACAAAGTTAATTTTTTCACAAAAAAAGGGCAAACAGATGCGCAACATCCACTATAATAGGTACCACGTCCTGATACATCCAAAAAAGCAATAGCGCAACGTCCGAAAACACACACAAAAAATTCACAAATACAAACATCAAAGGCATTGTTTCTCTACTAAATTTCATAAAATATACTGCAACGTCTAGTATAACAAACACAAAGTTAATTTTTTCACAAAAAAAGGAGAAAATAGACGCACAATGTCCACTATAATGGGTACCACATCCCGCTACGTCCAAAATACAAAGCAGCAACGTCCAGCTACGTCCCGCTACGTCCAAAATACAAAGCAGCAACTTTCAGCTACGTCCCGCTACGTCCAAAATAGAAAGCAGCAACGTGAGCTCGACTCGTATTTCTTCCAAACAGCAACCTGCCCAAACTCTAGATTTCTTCCAAAAATATGGCCAAAACGCATATTGAGCTCCATCCAAATCCATTTTTTCCTGCATTGAAAATACATCCATTAAACCATAGAATTCATCTAATTTACCTTCAATTTACACTAAATCCAACCACTAATTTCAGGGTTATCATGGATGCTGAAGTGATAATTATTAAACTCAGTATCAGACGAGTTATAAATTTTCAAGTGAAGATGATCGAAGTTGTTGAAGTTATATCCGAACATATGGGTTTATCATGAAGATCAATCATTACGAAACTGATGAACATCCTAGCATTCAAGTAGAAGATAACAAGTGATGTGCTCAACAAGGGGAGACACGTTGTGCTCTTTTTCCCTTGACCATGTTTTTGTCCCAAAAGGTTTTCTGGCGAGGTTTTTAATGAGGCAGCGTTACAAATTTCGGACGTGTACTTTTTTCCTTCACTAAAGTTCTATCCCATTTGATTTTTCCTAGTAAGATTTTAACGATGCATTGTTCCGTGGAGATGGACATTCAAAGGGGGAATGTTATGAAAATATTTGATTGATATTAATTGAATGTCCATAATTATTGGAGATATTATATGGTATGATTTGATATCATATTATTTGATTCGATATGATTTGAAATATTTAGTTTTTATATGTAAACCACTCATATTATTATAAATAGAGGGGTTATTCATGTATTCCACGACAACTAAATATAAGCGACTTCTCTCATATTGATCTCTACATTGTCCTTATATTTTTTTATGTTGTTAGTTTCATACTATTTGTTGTGTTTTTTTATAACAAAAATAAAGTTTTGTAAAAAAACGAAATAATTATTACTAAAAAAAGGTTCATTACATTTTTTTCATTCAAACATCAAAATTGCTAATAATTTCAAAATCACCAATTTGCCAAGTAGTCTCTTATTATTCATAAAAAGAATTTTAAAAAAATCATAAAGCGGTTTCTACGTGCATTTTGGGTTGCAAAATCATTATTAGTCAGATCAATATCTCCTAATAAGTCCTTCTCAATCGATAAAATTGCTAATACATTCAACCTTTCTTGCTCATTGTCAAATTTGTCCAGAGCTCCTTCTTGTGATTTTCTAAACTCTTCATCACCTTTTTTTTTCTCTTTCTATTCTCACATCCAAACAAATGTTTTTTGGGCAACATAATATATAAAAAAATTTAAAAAAAAAACAATTTCGAAAAAAGAGCAATATCACTAGATTTTTTCGAAAAAGACCTCTACTTGCTTGCAAATTGAACGAGATTAACAGACCTACTGCTTGCTGCCTTGCTTGAAAAGAGGTATGCTGCGAATTTTTTTTTTTTTTTTTTTTTTTAGGATTGAAGGTAGGACGTTCCTCTAAATTGATTTGGTACTTTTTTAATTTTTTGATGAGAAATTTTTTGTCAACAAGAGATTGGGAAAATAAGGAAAAGTTATTGCAAAATTTTGGGAAAGAAAATAATAAAAAGTAGAAGAGAAAAATAGAAGGTTGAAAAATTAAAGATGGAACTCGTCTTTTTCTCTCTCTTTGGATGCGTTTGATGCAAGGTAAAGGTAATGGGACAAAGCTAAAATAATTCGGATTACTACATTTTTTTGTTAGTAAAGTAAAAACAAAGGCAATCAAATTACTTTAATGAAACGATTAAATTCCTTTAATGAAACAATCAATTTTTTTAATGAATATTCTGCTAATTTACCAAACGAGTCAAAGGCGATCAAATTCCTTTAATAATTATTGAGTTAATAAAATTTTGATGGTTTGATTGCCTTTGCCTTGCATCAAAGGCATCGTGTCTTTCTTTCTTTCTTTCTTCTGTTTCTCTGAATGGGTTGAATCAATCTTTCATCTTTGTTTTTATTTTTGCTACCCATAAAACCCATTTTACATTCTACCTCAAGCATCCCAAACCGTGCGAAGAACTCCCTCCACATATTGATCTTCACCTGTCTGATTGTTCTTTCCTCCTCCTCGGCTGCCACAACGTTTTAATTCCTTGACTGAACAAGAATGATTCCATAAACGTTTTGCTTGTGTCGTCATCTTTCAGGCCATCTTCCAAGGAATGCACCATAAAAGAAAAGAGCTTCAGTAAACCGATTCACAAACACTGGACTATTATGATTTGCTTCCACTTCAGTGACAACCATTACAACACAGATTGATATTTCTGATGACTCCCATCAAAGATTCAATCTAACCAGCTTTTCAATCATTGACATCAGAAAATACTCCGAGTAAACTGCAACAGCCTCATAATCATCAAGTTCAAACAGGCTTTCATGAAGGTCTAGTATATCTTCTACCAAAACAACATCAAAAGCCAAAGGCAGGTCAAAGGACTGAGCAAAACTCCTTAATCGCCTTCCTGTCGCCTCAATTGCTTCTTTTATGAATTTGCTTGCAACTGCAGTTAACTTAAGAATCTCAACATGACGTTCAGATAGAGCTGCAAGAGCTTGGATTAGCGCGGTGTATTGTGTCCCCAGCCTGATCTGGAGGTCAATGATGTGTACCTTCCTTTCACCTTCAACCTTTTCTATGATGACTTGCATTCCAGCAAACTGGTTAACATAAGAGAAAGGTACCGCTTTCTGGAATGCAAGGATAGTAGAGTTGATTGTTGATAAAGTAGTCTCAACAGAATTCAACTGCCTCCTCCCGAGACCTTTTGAATCACATATTCCTCTTTATCATCCCTTTCGTGAAGAGCTCCGCAGAAGTACTGAACTAGTCTTTGAACAGGATTCGCTTTATCAAAACCGAGCTTATTACATTTCTTCAAGTGCTTCTTTGCCTTGTTGTAGTTCCTTTCGCCTACTTTCTCAACAACAGCAGAAAGGAGATGAAGGACAAGTTCCACATCTTTTTCACCCTCCTCAGAAATGTCAACGCCAAGAAGTGGCGAGCTAGCATTCGGATGTCTAATCCTGAAAAGTTCATTCTTACTCTTCCAGCTAGACAAACGAATGTACTTTCGGCAGCCAACTTGGAAATTTCATTTGTTGATAACTTCTCCCTAACTATCCCAGTGATTTTAACTCCATCAAAACGCGGTATTTTGATCTTTTCACCATTTAATCTTCGAAGCCTGCATCCAGAAGCTGCAGATGGCATCTCCGTTTCGAGCTCAACTTCGGTTTCATCTGGATGAGGCTGAGCATCAAACAGCTTCTCGATATCCTCAGCACATAACTGAAATGGCTGAGAGACTAGATCATAGTACAAATTATGTAAACCTTCAAAGTCTGCCATGAACTCCTCCTCCTCCTCCTCATGATAATATTTAGATGAAAACAATCCTTCCTCCACTCTTCCTTTGCCACTCTCCTCTACTGAAGGCATCTTCAGTTTTTTCAACTTCTGTGTTGCATCCAAGTAATCAACTATTTCCTTATTTATAGTATCCAATGATTTACACAACCCCAATTTGTTTATATTTTTAAAAAATTCTAATAAATTTAGTGTCTCATACTAATCAAATCGTAAATTAATATATTTCTTTAAATTAACAAATTTTTTATTCATTAAATTGGTTAGAATATTTTAAGAGTATATCAGAAACACAATATTTTTTCTAGAGCTACAAACGAATCGAGCTGAATTCGAGTTAGTTGCTTGAATTTGGCTCGGCCAAGAATGAATGGCTTGAGCTGAGTTGGAGGTTGCTCGAGCTTGGGTTGATTGAGGAAGCAGTGGCTCGAGCTCGGTCGAGCAACCTCTTTTGATTTCGTGTTCAATTTATAGTTTGCGTAGAATTTGAGTTAAAATCTAACTATAATTTTTATAAATCAATTTTAACGTGGTTCGAAGTTGATCTAACTCCAAACTTTGATCGCACCGAGCGGTTCAATTCGTTTTCTCAAACTCCAAAAATTGATTTTTATTAGTAACCTATAAAATCAGTTTGACCAAAAGACCTCACATCATGAACTGCATTTAGGAGAATGAAAGTGACAAAAAATACCAAAAATAAGTACATAATATTTATAAAAAACAAAAATAAAAAATAAATCATCTCCAATTCAAATCTCTTATTTTACAGACGTTACAGTATCAAAATTTCTATATTTTACAATTTTACATCCCCAATTCAAATCTCTATATTATAGAGTTTTAATAATATTTTAAACATATTCTTTTTTATATTGTTTTATATTATTGTTATTATTATATAAATATATTTAGTTATCTTGAATCTTAATATATATTTAAAAATATATATTTAATAATCGAGATTAATAAAGTAAATATAATTTAATTTAAAAATTAAATATTAATTAGTAATAAAAATATAATATTTTTATATAACATAATCTATTAAATTAATAAATTTTATTAGCATATTGAACATAAGTAAATTAATAAAACTTAACGAAACAGGATTGATAGATTGAAATGCTTTTATTATTGTAATATTTTTTTTTCAACTTTTGTTTGTTGGTGTAATGGTTTATTAATTTTAATTTGGGATGATTATATTTTTAATCATAATTCTATCCCGTATTTATTTGTTCCAGTTAAAACACTTCACAATGCAATATTAATTAGTAAATTATATTTTAATATTTTTAAATGAAAAATATTTTAAACACGTTAATAAAAAATTAAAATAAATAAATAAATATATATAGATAATTATATATGTATAGTAAATAAAAAATAAAAAAACATATGAGAAAAAAAAATATATAGAATAAGAAATAGGAAAATATGCAAATTTAGTCCTTATTGTATTGTGCAGTAGCAAATTTAGTTCTGAAAGTTTAGTAGTCAACAAATTTAATCCTAAAATTCTTGATAACAGCACATTTAGTCCCATAATAATTTTTTTTACAGATTTAACAATTATTTTTTAATTTCGTCAGTCTATTGTCACGTGGCGTACATGTGGACGTCATGTAGACTAATATAATCAACTGAAATGATATGTGGACCAAACGTCATCAAAGCTGCACATGAATATAATCCATGGGATGAATGTTTTTTAACTATTTAATTTGATAAAATTCATGTGCAGCCTTGATGATTTGTCATCCACATGTCATTACACCACATAGTAATGAATTGACAAAATTGAAAAGAAACTGTTAAATCTGTAAAAAAAAAAAAAAAAAAACTGTTTCAGACTAAATGTGCTGTTATTAAACAATTTTAGGACTAAATTTGCTGACTACAAAATGTTCAGAATTAAATTTGTCACTGGACTATACTATAGGGACTATATTTGCATTTTTACCTAATATATATATATGGGTTGGGGGGGGGGGGGGGGTGGGGAAGGGTGGAAAGAAAATAGAAAACATAAATAATAAAGTGGTTTCTACCCATTAAAGAATTATTAAAAAATATATAGAGATCCTATCCAGTTCTACTGTAGGAAAACTGGATTTTCCGTCCAATTTGCATCCAACTGCAAATTATCCGGGGTTGGATATGGCCATAGTACTGTAGTACATAATAGTTATAAAAAAACAAAAATAAGTACATAATAGTTATAATAGTTCGTGTGCTAATGCAATGAATATTATTTTTTAAGAAAAGAAAATAAGTATTAGTTTTGAAGACAATGATGTTAACAAGAGAATCTAGTATTAGAAGTAAATGAGTTTAACAAAAAACAAAAGAAAGCAGACATAAAACAAATACAAAACAAGAGAATCTAGTATAGGAAGTAAATGAGTTTAACAAAACACAAAAGAAAGAGACATAAAACAAATACAAAAGAAAGAAGACATAAAACGGTTTAGCTAAGCATAAAATAAGGTTATTTAGGGTATGAATTGCACAGTGTTTATGATGATTATGACAAAAGAGCATAGAGAAGGGTTTTTCTTATGTGTGACCGAAAAAATTGACGGTCTAAGAAATTTTTAGGTGTTTTATCAGTGGTCCTATTGCGTCGTTCAGTTCAGTGTGCATTTATCGGTCGCCACTTTGTTTTCGATGAATTACTTCAGTAGTTTAATTTTATATGTATGTAGTTTCAGAGTTCATTTTGTATAGTATAATTTGGTTTTATATTATGATTTATCAAGTAGTAAGGGTTTATTTTACCTTGTATCTTTGGGACTTTTATTATTTTTTATTAAACCATAACCGCATTTTCTTTTAATAAAAAATAATAATAGGACTCTCTCATGTTATGCAGCAACCGGCAGCGATTATATAAGGTTATGCATATAGTTTGAAAAATAATTATTTTTTAATCTAAAAGATTATTATAATTTTTTTAAAAAATAACTTATTTGTTAATTATTAAAATTTTACTATTTTCATCCCATAAAAATAATTACATTCTCATATTTTTATTATTAATATACATTATTTTACTTTCAAAGTCTAAATTAATATATTATCTATAATTTTTATATTTTATAATTAATATATAAAATTCGAAGCAAAAATATAATAACTATATTACATGAGTTATATATATTTTTTGGCTATGTATTACATGAGTTATACTTTATTATTATGAAAGTGAAAAAAATATTGAATAAGAATATTTTGAATGAAAAAGCTTAAAATTATCTCGAAAATGTAGAAAAAAGTTTATATATATTTAATTAATTTTTAAAAGGACTTATAAATACCAAAAAAATTGAAAGTATGATAAGAAAAACAAACATCGAATTTCAAAATTCAGCCCCACCCGCAAAAGAACAACAAATTTCGAATCGAAATGCCCAAAAAAAAAAAAAAGTAAATTATCTTATATACCTTATCGATATATACTTATTATTATACTTAAAAATAAAGTGATCACAATTTATTAATTTTTATTTTATTTGCATGTGAAATTTCAATGCATTTATTTAGAAATTACTGAATTATCATTATTTTATTTTAAATATAGTAATAGCTATATTTCTCCAGGTATATAGTATAATTTGACAATGGAAAAAAATTTACTAAACACTATTTAACTAGTATAGGCCTTTTTGGATAGTTTTAACTTTAAGTTTAATTTATTTAAAGAAAAATACGCAGGTCATTTGACAATTATATTCAGGTTATCAGTCGAACAAAATGAATCTTTGTCTAGCTGACAGATTAAATAACTGTTACGAATCTAGAAGTTTTGTCTCATAGTGCAAGTCTTCACAAGATCTATCTTTCATCACAAAAGTTTTTGAAATAACTTGCTTTAAAAGCTTAAGAATAACCAAAGAGCATTAATGTGTTGAGCGTTCTAGAGAGTTAGCCTTTGAAATTTGTGTTATTTATATTTCGAGCAAAACTTGTAATATTCTCTGCCAGTGGTGGAACCAGAAAAATTTATATAAGGGGGCTATTGTTGAGAGAGATGAAGAAATCAAAAGTAAAGAAATTTGAGTTATTTATATTTCGGGTAAAATTTATAATATTCTCAGCCAGTGGTGGAACCAGAAAAATTTATATGAGGGGGCTATTGTTGAGAGAGATGAAGAAATCAAAAGTAAAGAAAGTAGGGAGGAGGCTGTAAGATTGGAAGGAAGAAGAAGACGACATTTCAAGTTTTTTTTTTTTTTTTTATAGCGTTGTTTCACTAAGTGGTTTTTTTTTTTTTTTTTTTTATAAAACCATTCAGTAAGTGGTAAAAAAAAAATCACCCATACGTCGTCATTTTGGTAGGAAACTATTTTAAAAAAAAAATAACAGAGCCAGGGCGCAAGTGGTGGAGCAGCTATGGAAGGCTGCTCCTACTAGCGAGAAGCCCAAAACCACAACCCTACTAAGGGTTTTTAAGACGTGGTGAAGGTGTTCCAACATCTCTCGGCCTTATGCTAGTTCCGCCCCTGTTTTTGGCCATGTTTTCTTTATTTTTGGTGTTTTGGATTTTTGGAAGACTTTTTTAGATCCATTTTAATTATTTTACCTTTCATAAGTTCAATCTAGCTATCTTTTCAAGTGAGACAAGGTAAACTCATTCGACCTAAATGATTAGAGTAATAATGCCTATCAAATTAGGATTATTAGATGGATTATTTCGGCCACTAGCTTAGAAAGTAGAATCGAATTTTAGTTAATAGGATTTAAATAGTTTTCTAATCGGATTGGAAGAAATGTTGTAATCTAATTTGGATTTGTACTTTTTGCAACGGTTTCTTGTCTATATATAGACACCAAAATCGTACCATCTCATCGCCAACGAAATAATGCAAATTCAAGTTTAAGCTTCTCAAAAAATTGTTTGCTTTATCTCTGTGTGTATTTTTAGTGGGACTAATATTAAACTGGTCTAATTCACATGAATTTAGAGATAAATCCATCCCATTAGCCGTCCAAAGCATCCATTCCAAGAGGATTCGAGAGGGTAAGTTCTTATTCAAGCCATTCTTTTGACCTTTGTCAAGAACACTAAGTGATGTATGCTTCAATTAATTTATAGATATATTTGTTTTTAAAATGTTGAATAATAAATTGATAAATAAAAAAGACGACACTACTATAAAAGAATGGTCTTTAAAAAATAACATACAATATTAAATGTCATAGGACTAATTAAGTATATCCTATTTATGAAGGAAGGAACTGAACTAGTTCTTGGATTTTTCTTATTTATAAATGGCATCAAAATGGAGAACATTTTGTGGTTTGAATCATTTCGTCTTCTCTGTGTCCAACTTGCCACATTCAAATGTCCAAATGAAGTGGCAACCAAGCTCAAAATGCATATCTTGGAAGGCTGTTCGACAACCACAAGGCAAAATAGACAGAATCAAAGGCAAAAACTACCAGAAACTCATACCAATGAAAAATACCAATGCAGAATGGTAAATAATAGCCCATCTTTCACAGCAAGAAATCTACAATCTTAGTTGAAAATCCAAGCAGAAAGAGAGTTAACTGGTGTTCCTTTCCACCCAACAATTAGAGATTTCCCGTCCATTTCTAATGTACAAGAACTCCCACAAGAAAACTTTGTTAGTACCAAATTTGCTTGATACACAGATGACATACTAAATTCAACCTCAAACATCTCAAACCGCGCAAAGAATTCCCTCCACACATTGATCTTTACGTGTCTGATTGCTCTTTCTTCCTCCTCGGCCGCCAGGATGTTTTGAATTCCTGGACTGAGGAAGATTGATTCCATAACCCTTTTGTTTGCAATGTCATCTATCAGGCAATCTTCCAAGGAATCAAGAAATGCACCATAGTAGAAAAGAGCTTCAGCGAACCGATTCACAAAGACTGGACTGCTATGATTTGCTTCCACTTCAATGATAACCATTACACATGGATCGATATTTCTGATGACTCCCATCAAATGTTCCAATCGATCCGGCTTTTCAATCATTAACATCAGAAAATACTCTGAGTAAACTGCAACAGCTTCATCATCATCTAGTTCAAAGAGGCTTTCATGAAGGTCAAGTATATCTTCTACCAAAACAACATCAAAGGCAAAAGGCAGGTCAAAGGAAAGAGCAAAACTCGTCAATCGCCTGCCTGTCGCCTCGATTGCTTCCTTTTTGAATTTGTTTCCAACTGCAGTTATCTTAAGAATCTCAACATGACTTTCAGATCGAGCTGCAAGAGCTTGGAGTAATGCGGTGTATTGTGTCCCCACGTTGATCTGGAGATCGATGATGTGGACCTTCCTTTCACCTTCAACCCTTTCTAAGATGACTTGCATTCCAGGAAATTGACAAACATAACAGAAAGGTACTGCGTTCTGGAATGCAAGGATAGTAGAGTTGAATGTGGATAAAGTAGTCTCAACATAATTCAACAGCCTCCTCCCGAACCCTTTTGAATCACATCTTCCTCTTTCTCGATCAACCCTTTCACGAAGAGCTCCACAGAAGTAATGAACTAGTCTTTGAACAGGATTCCCTTTATCAAGACCGAGTTTATTACATTTCTTCAGGAGCTTCTTTGCCTTGTGGTACTTCCTTTCGCCTACTCTCTCAGCAGCAGAAAGGAGCTGCAGGACAAGTTCCACATCCGTTTTATCTTCCTCAGAAAGGTCAAGGTGAAGAAGTAGTGAACTAGCATTCGGCTGTCTAATCCTGGAAAGTTCATTCTTAATCTTGGAACTAGATGAATGAATGAACTTTTGGGCAGCCAACTTCAAAATTTCATTTGTTGATAACTTCTCCCTAACTATCCCAGTGATTTTTACCTCATCAAGACGCCGTATTTTGACCTTTTCACCATTCAATCTTCGAAGCCTGCATCCATGGTTGGTTAAAATCTCCAGGGAAGCTGCATATGGCATCTCCTTTTCTGGCTTAACTTTGGTTGAGAAGTCATCTGGCTGAGGCCAAGCATCAAACAGCTTGTCCTCGTTGTCCTCAGAACATGATTGAAACTGAGGAGAGACAACATCATAGTACAAATTATGTAAACCTTCAACGTCTGCCATGAACTGCTGCTCCTCCTCATGATAATATATAGATGAAAACAATCCTTCTCCTCCTCCTTTTCCATATTCACCTACTGACAAATGAGTTGGAGGTTGTTTATTCAGTTTCTTTCCTTTCTGGGAATTCTCTAAAGCTTTACAAGAATTAAGATTATCAGAGAGTAAACTGAGGTCAAACTGCTCAAAAGAAAGCCTTTCTTGAGGCATTTTCAGTTTTTTCAAATTCTGTGTTGCACTAATTGATCCAAGTAATCAATAACTATTTCCTTATTTATAGCAATCGAATGACTTATAGAACTTCAATTTGTTTATTTTTTTAAGAAATTACCCTTAAAATTATCTCACCGTAATCAAATTATAAATTTAAATATAAAAAATACAAGAATAATCTTTATGACCTAGTCAAAATTAGTTTTAAAAGTTTGGTGATCAACAAATTTAATTCCAAATGTTTCTATTAACATGTTTCATAAATACTTAAAGACTTATTCAACAATTGTTAACTTTATATCACGTCTCTGCCATGTGTTTTTTTAGTCATCCACATTGCATAATTATTAAAAATTTTTAAATTTTTTTATAAATTTAATTTTAAAAGTTTCTAAAAATATTCCATTTAGTCCAATTAAACAAAATTTTACATGTACGTAATGGTAGTCTTTTTGAAACTGATAATGATTATTTTAAAATTATTTATCATATAATAATTTTTAAAAATTTTCGATCGCCGCATTTTAACCCGAATTGGTCTATTTAAACACTATCCACACCGTATCAAATTAGTCGACTATGCTGATCCGATTTTATCTGTGTTGACATTTTTTTTATTTTGTTCATATCAGTATAAAATTATTTTTTTCCGTAATTTTAACTTTAGATCGACTTATTTTCCTCTAGTTAACCCGAATGACCTTTTTATTCCCATGTATTAATGTAAAATTATTATTGTTGTTAATTTAAAAAATTTGATGAAAATGGGTCCATCATGATCAATCAAAACACTCTATCCAAATTAAAATCGATCGATCCAATGTCAAATAGTCTAAAACATAAAAAAAATTAATTTTACATGGATACGAACATAATAAAAAATATATATATATATATATATATATATATGAATACGGGTCAAACCAGATCAGTCTGGTCAAGTAATTTGACCTGGGATCCCCATGAGTTCAAACTCGACCAAAATAAACCAATCCATATTAAAATTTGATGATTTAAAAACGTATTATCGGATAAATAAATTTTAAAAAATCACAAAAATACCATGTAAAATTCTTTTAATTGCGCTGAATCAGTTTGACCAAATGGCCTCACACACAACATACTTTTATGAAAATGAAAATGACAAAAAATACAAAAACTAATTACATAATAGTTATAGTAGTTCGTAGTTAGTATGCTGGATGCAATTAATATTATTTTCTAAGAAAATAAAATAACTATTATTTGTAGTTAAGATCTTAGCCGAAAATAACGATGTCCATAAGAGAATCTATAAGAAGTAAATGAGTTTAACAAAATACAAAAAAAAGAGGACATAAAACGGTTGAGCTAAGCTAATTTAATGTTTAATTAATCAAACTGATAACAACCTAAAGATTCTCCCGTGTTATATAGCACCGCCAAAGATTACATAAGGTTATGGATATAGTTTAAAAAAAAAATTATTGTTTAAATTAAAAGATTATTATTTATTTTTAAATTTCTTTGTTACTTTATTAAAATTTTGCTATTTTTATCCAATAAAAGTAATCTATTTTTCATACTTTCAAAGTCTAAACTAATATATTACAGATAATTTTCATATTTTACGATTAATATGTGAGTTATATCTTATAGATAGAAAAAATATTAAATAGAAATATCTTGAATGAGAAAACTCAAAATTATCTTGAAAACGTAGATGATTAATTTTAAAAAGGACTTGCAGAAAGATGGAGGGTTTCTGTTCCGTCAAGCTTCATTTCTGCCACCGATTTTTTCTGTTGCGGCGGAGATCCGTGGCCTTCTAGCAGCTGTCCGTTACTGCCAGGCAAAAGGGATGGCTGGTATCCAATTTTTGGTCTGACAATTTGTTTTTGGTTTCAATGATGTATCAAGGGGAAGGAGGATACCTTTGGAAAGAATTCAAAAATCTTAGGGAGATTAGCAACTTTCTCAAGTCTAGTGATTCATATGTTTAGCACATATACAGGGAAGGTAGTATGATGGTGGATTACCTTGTCAGGATGGTCTCTTCAAATTCCTAGGAATCTTTTTCTTTTCTTACCTCGGCTCGTGGTCGTTTTTCAGGATTGGTTGCTCTTGATGCTGATTCAGTTATAGAACAGTGAGTTAAGAATTTAGGGAAGTGATATTTTTAAATGGGAAGTATTTGTGATGTATTCTTTAGATAGACTGCTCTCTTGTGGAGTATTGGTGAATGTATAGAATATACGAGATCTGGCTGAGTTCTAGATGTTTCGATATTGCCTCGTTATATTCCCAATTTTCTTATTGATTTATTCTAATAATAGGCATTCAAATCGTCAATCTGCCTTGCCAGCTTTGACTTATGGGACTGTTTCTCAAATAAATAAAAAAAGATGGAGGGTATTAAAAAAATAGAAACTATGAGAGAAACAAAAATGGAATTTCAAAATTCGGCGCCAGCAGCAACCGAACAACAGAGAAAAGGTAGTTCCAATCGAAATGCACAATAAAAAAAAAAAGAATCGGGGGCCTTCCACTATAAAAAGAAGTTAAAATAGGAAAGGGCAACACAAAGTAAATTAATTAAGAAATTAAAATTAAGTAAGAAAATTAATAAATAAATAAGGAGATTTACAAAATTGTAATTAAGGAAGGAAACGGGAAAATTAAGTTAGGAAAGTAAAACAAATTAGGAAATTATTACTTGAAAAAAAAAAAAGCTTAAATCCATTTTTGGTCCCTCGTAACATGGGTTATTCCAGTTTTGGTCCCTAATATGTTTTAGTCATCAATTTTAGTCTCACTTATTTATTTATTTTTTTTACCAATTATGGTCATTTTTAACGGAAAAATTTATAAAATAACGGATTATCTCATTTGATCACAAGTCAAACCTAAATTTTTCTTCAAAATAATTTGTACCGTGATGTTTTCAACCAATTTTATAACTCAGTTTCTCATGAATGTTCAACCCATTTAGGGTTTCGACCGTCATTTTGGAATGTGAGTCGATCTAAATGGGTTGAACATCCATGAAGAACCGAGTCATAAAATAGATTGAAAACATCACTGTAAAAATCATTTTGAAAAAAAAAAGGTTTGATTAGCGATCAAATGAGATAATCCGTTATCATCTAAACTTTTCCGTTAAAAAGGGGCCATAATTGGTAAAAAAAAATTTAAGTGTGACTAAAATTGGTGACTAAAACATATGGAGGACTAAAACTGGAATAACTCATGTTACGAGGGACTAAATATGGATTTAAGCCAAAAAAAATTAGGAAATTTTGAAACTCCTTTACCCTAATTGAGGAAAGGCTTAAATATATTTTTGGTTTTCACAACATGAGTTATTCCAGTTTTGGTCCCCAATATGTTTTAGTCACCAAATTTAGTCCCATTTAATTTTTTTACCAATTATGATCCTTTTTAACGGAAAAGTTTAGAAGATAATGGATTAACTCATTTGATCGTTAGTCAAATATAATTTTTTCTTCAAAATGATTTGTACGATGGTGTTTTTAATCCATTTTATGACTCGATTCATCATGAATGTTGAACCCATTTAGCTTGGCTCACAATCCAAAATGACGGTCGAAACCCTAAATGGATTAAAAATTCATGAGGATCTGGATCATAAAACTGGTTGAAAACATCACGGTACAAATTATTTTGAAGAAAAAATTAGGGTTGACTAGCGTTCAAATGCGTTAATATGTTATCTTCTAAACTTTTCCGTTAAAAATGACCATAATTGGTAAAAAAAATTTAAGTGAGACTAAAATTGGTGACTAAACCATATGGAAGACCAAAACTTGAATAACCCATGTTATGAGGGACCAAAATGGATTTAAACCTTTAGGAAACTATAACTAAATTAAGTTCTATATCGACAATGATTTCCATTTTTTCCCAATTTACACCAACTATTAACTAAATTAATTTATCTTTTTCTTTTAATTGCCAAATGTTAATTATGTAAGCTGACTTTTCCTTCAAATTTATACCAACTATTTTGCAAATTTTATTTTTCTTTCAACATATTTCTATTTTTACTTTTAATGCAAGGGAGAATCCAACAAAATTTCAAAAATAAATAAAGGGAATTACAAATTTGTTAATGAAGATCAATATTATTAAGAATAAAATTAAGAAAAACTCCAAAATCTGAAAGAAATTAAGGAAACTGTGACTCTATAGAGGAACAATCCAGCAGACTTTTTGGCAAAACTGGCATTTTCTGGACAGTCTTGTGGATTTAGTCCCCATGTTTTTTTTATAGCAGAATATTTTTTTAAAAAAAAAAGTTTAGAAGATAACGAATTAACTCATGTGATCGATAATCAAACCCAATTTTTTTCTTCACCATAATTTGTATTATGATGTTTTTAATCCATTTTATAACTCGATTCCTCATGAATGTTCAACCCATTTAGATCGACTCACAATCCAAAATGATAGCCGAAATTCTAAATGGATTGAATATTCATGAGGATCGGATCATAAAATTGGTTGAAAATATAATGAGGATTGTATCATCATTTTGAAGTCTGCATTTTGGAAGTTCAACCATTGCTCATAAATTGCCTTAACAGATTTTGTTGATGATTCGTTGCACCAGTGCATCTCAATCATCTGCAATGTCGGGATCTCGCCAAAACTGGAAGGAAGCTCCTCAAGTTTCTTACAGTTCTGCAAAACCAGTCGCTCAATATAACTCATACAGATATGGTTAAGAAATGTACCTTGTATCATGCAAAATCAAGATGCAAGTTTTAGGAACAATTGTTGAACATAGATATCAAGTCTAGTATCAGAAAAAACAATCAAATAAAGATTACAAATATACCAACTATATGGGAGAAAACAGAACATGAAATACAAACATCCAAAAAAAACGATTGGCTTACTTTTTAATGCAAACATGCTGACACTTTGTCTGCCACAGAAGAGGATGCTCTGAAATCCCATTCAGGAGGATTAATCATCACTTTGAAGTCCGCATTTTGTAACTCTTCCAGCTGTTGATCATAAATCGTCTCCACAGATTTTGCAGCAGATTTGCTGCACCAGTGCATCTCAATCATCAGTAAGGTGAGAATCTCACCAAAACTGGAAGGAACCTCCTTAAGTTTCTTACAGCTCTGCAAAACCAGTCCCTCAAGATTGGGGAAGTGATCGCCGCCGGAGTGACTCCAGGTTGCAAGGTTCAAACCCTCCAGCTTCAAAAATTTCAGGTTAGGAAACTCCTCTTCTGCCATGTCTCATATTTCCCCCTCAAAGGCCCGACATAGTAATTTGAGAACCTCCAGATTGGTGGGTTGTGTAATAGCTAAAATATCCTCCCATGGCAGGCCAAATTTGGACAGAGTCAATTTCTTGAGATTTTTGGGGAAGTTGAACCCACATGGATAAGAAATCCTACCATGGAATGAGATTTTAAGTGACTCAAGTTGAGTGAAAAAGGCCATTGAAGGCAACATATTGAATTTCATTGGGTTTTCCCAGTGTTCGAAGAAAATGCACCTCAGTTTCTTGAGCCCAGTTAGAGTCCTCAGTAGCTTTTCAGTGCCCCCATAAAAGAGAGCTGGTGAGGAAAATGTGGACAGATTAGCAAATCCCATGGATTCAGTAGCTAGCAGAGTGAAAGATGCACGAGAATGTACTTGCAGGTGCCTCAGCTTTTCCATACTCCAGAATGTAGCTGGTAATGCAATTTCTCCATGTGTTCCCTTCATAATAAGTGTCTCTAAGTAGCATAGTTTGGCTATTGATGATGGAACAGCCCTCATTTCCCCTTTGATTGCTAGGTACCTCAGTCGAAACATCAGCTCTATTTCGCTGGGGAAGTCGGGTTCACGAAAGCTGACACACACCAAATCCAACACTCGAAGAAGTTTAAGGTTTTGAGAAATGAAGGGCAAGTCAAAGCATCATCCCAAATCTTTTTCATTATTGATGTCAAAGAATAATAGCGAATGTTCATTGGGACCAAGAGGTTGTAGCAAATCCTCAAAGTGCTGTTTTGCAGAATGAACACAAAGCCGATATTGCACAAATGTTGTATCAGAAGAAGGATAAAAGTACCTCTTATTATCATCTCTAGATATAAGCTGCATAAAATTCTCTTGTCTAGCTTTCTCAAGGCAGAGATCACGAATCATGTCGTGCATTCAACATGCTTTGGTTCCTCCCTTGGATCTTCTCTTGGTTTCCACCACTAGGCTTCTTCCAATCAACTCCTCCATGTACCTCTCTGCAGTTTCTTCTAAGCTCTCACATTCAACCTTGGGTATGAATCTTTCTACTATTCATAACAGCTTCAATTTCTGAACTGGAAACTCTCTGTCCCCCAAAAATGCACCTATATAAAGAAAACATGGTTTTAGTTAGTGTTGTAAGTGGTTGTAACACTTTTCCAGGATGTTCAGGACGTGATCGTTTGGATCGTCACGAATGTGAGATCTCAAGCTTCCAGCAATTTCATTCCACCAGACTTTCTGCTTTACTCTTCTCTTAAGAAGACCAGCAACCACCACAATTGCCAGTGACAGACCTTTACAACTCTTAGAAATTTGCCCAGCAACATCTAACAGCTCCTCAGGGCAGCTTCCACCATGAAACACCCTATCTTGCAGTAACTCCAAACTTTCACCAGCATCCAGAAGGCGAAGTCAATGAGGTTTTCTCTCAAGGTTCTCTTGCAATGCCACATTACCAAGGACACTCGTAAACAAAACTCTACTCCCATTTTTGTCATCTGGGAACAAATTTTTCAAGGCGTTCCATGGCTCTATGTTCCACACATTATCCATTACAATGAGGAACCTTTTTTGCTTCAATCCTCTATATAGAGTTTGAGATAAGTCCCAATCATCCATTTTCATGATTTCTTCAGTAACTTCAACAAAACAACCTAAAATTTCAAGTATGAAGACTTCTACAAACCAGGAATCACATCTAAGTCCACTAGGAAGTTCTTAAGCAATACTGCTTCTTTCACTGCCTCTGATGCGGCAACCTATTCAGCCTCCATGGTAGAGTCTGCCACGCATTTCTGCTTGACACTCCGCCAAACTATGGCTCCACCTCTTAGAGTAAACATACCCTGGGGTAGACTTGCTCTTGTCCCTGTCGCCTTAAAAATCTAAATCTGTGTAATCTCGGGGTACCAGATCAGGCGCCTGATAGACCAGCACTTGGTCTCTCGTTCTGCGCAAATACTTGAGAATGCATTTTACTGCCTCCCAATGAGCTTTCGCGGGGTTACTCGGATATCTGCTTACAATGACAATGGCATAACAGATATCAGGCCTCGTACACAACATGGCATACATGAGACTTCCTACTGCCGAAGCATAAGGAACTGTCTTCATGGTCTCTATCTCCTCAATAGTCTTGGGAGACTGTTCTTTAGATAGATGCACTCCGTATCTGAAAGGTAGAAAACCTTTCTTGGAGTTCTGCATGTTAAAATGGGCCATAATCATATCTATGTACGAAGCTTGGGAGAGCGTTAATGAACGTTTCCTACGATCTCGAATTATCTTGATCCCAATGATATGTCCCGCTTCCCCTAAGTCCTTCATATCAAACTGCTTGGACAGCCATGCCTTTATGTCTGATAACACTTTCTTGTTGTTTCCAATCCATAGAATGTTATCTACATAAAGCACAGGAAACACCACTGAGTTTCCATCACGTCTGCGGTACACACATTGCTCATCCGGACACTGAGTTTATTCGTAGGACTGGATTACCTCATCAAACCAGATGTTCTAAGATCTGGATGCCTGCTTAAGTCCATAAATAGACCTCTTAAGCTTGCAAACCTTATGCTCTTGGCTTTTTTCAACGAATCCCTCTGGTTGCTACATAAATATGGTTTCCTCAAGACTTCCATTTAGGAAAGCTGTCTTCACATCCATCTGCCATATCTCATAATCTAAATGAGCAGCTATGGCCAAGAGAATCCGGATCGACTTAAGCATGGCTACCGGGGAGAAGGTTTCCTCATAATCGATTCACTCTTTCTGAGTATACCCATTCGCCACCAGCCTAACTTTAAAGGTTTCCACCTTTCCGTCAGGTCCTCTCTTACGTTTGTAGACCCACTTGCATCCAATAGGCTTAAACCATTCAGGCAGGTCCACAAGCTCCCAGACTTGATTGTAGTCCATTGACCCCATCTCGGATATCATTGCCTTATGCCAAGATTCTGTATCTTTATCTCGGAGAGCTTATTGTAGTTTACCGGGTCAGGTTCAGGCGCGCCTGGGACTAGGTCTGATGCCTCTCCCAAGCCAATGAACCTGTCGGCCTGTCTTACAACCCTCCTACTACGACGAGGCACCACCTGTGTAGGTGCATCATCTGTGATCTCTTGTGCAGTGTGTGGTGTATCTACTTGTGCTGGTGCATCAGAATTATTAGTTTGTCTCCTAAGCTCTTCTAGTACTATCTTACTCTTGGGCTTGTGATATAGGATATAGTCTTCCTCCAAAAATCTAGCGTTGGTACTAACCACCACCTTCTGATCTTTAGGACTATAAAACAGACCACCTTTCGTTCCCCTAGGATATCCTACAAACAACATTAATTCAGTTCTCACATCTAACTTAGCCGCAACTGCCTTAAACACATGTGCTGGGCAACCCCAAATTCTGAGATGTCTTAGACTTGGCTTTCGCCCGTTCCACAACTCTACTAGGGTTGAAGGCACGGTTTTAGATGGTACAAGATTAAGAATATACATTGTTATTTCTAAGTCATATCTCCAGAACGAACTCGACAAATCACTATAGCTCATCATCGACCTAACCATTTCACGAGAGTTCGATTCCTTCTTTCTGCTACACCATTATGCTGTGGCGTGCCAGGTGCAGACAACTGAGACTGAATTTGGACCTCACTGAGGTATTCTCGAAATTCAAGGGACAGGTACTCCCTATCAGGATCTGATCACAGTGTCTTGATACTCTTACCATGATGCTTCTCCACATCTGCCCGAAACTCTTTGAACTTGCTAAAGCACTCGGACTTGTGACGCACTAGGTAAATGTACCCGTACCTTGAGTAGTCATCTGTGAACGTCACGAAATACTCAAACCCACCTCGTGCTTGGACCGACATTGGTCCACACAAGTCAGAATGAATTAACTCTAATATTTCTTTAGCTCTATAACTTTTTGCTTTAAAAGGTCTCTTGGTCATCTTACCCTCCAAGCAAGATTCATAGGTTGAATAATTTTCAATCTCTAATGAACCAAAAGGTCCATCATTATACACCTCTGAATCCTACTAAGGTTTATATGACCTAGCCTGAGATGCCAAAGATAGGTTTGATTCATTTCAGAAGGTTTCTTCCTCTTATTAATGTTAGATAAAGAGCTATCTGTTTTTATGTTTTGCACAACAGGGGAGTTAGAATTAACCACAAACAAATTGTCAGCCAATGAACCAGAACAAATAAGTTTTCCATTTTTTCTAATAAATACAGAATCATCAGAAAAAATAAACTTATAGCTGTTCCTTAAGAGTTTAGAAACCGAAATAAGGTTATTTCTAAAACTCGGTACATAAAGACAATTAACTAACTCTAATATAGAATTTTTGAAATTCAAAATAACAACTCCCGCTGCTTCTACTGACACTCTTGTAGTTTCTCCCAAGTAGATATCCAATTCGCCTTCTCTAAGCTTCCGGGTTACTTTGAACCCTTACAAAGAATTACAAACATAGTCAGTGGCACTTGAATCCACACACCAAGTATCTGTGGGAATCGCCGCTAAACATGTCTCAGTAATTAAGGCAGAAACTATTGTACTTATAAGCTTTGGGCAATCCGATTTCTAATGTCCCGTCTTATTGCACTTGAAGCACTAGTCTTTCGACTTCTTCTTTGCAATATCTGGCTTAGGCGCAGTTCGTGCCTTTTGAGCTATTCCCTCGAGCTTTCTCTTCTTCTTTCTAGCCTCAGGCTCAGAAGAAGATTCTGAAGCTTTGCCTGCGACTAAAGCTCACTTCTTCTCTAGAAGAAGACTTTTAGCCGCCACCAACTCTGCCAAGAGCTCGGATGAAGTACACAACATCTTACTTATGTTGTAGTTCAACCGAATTTGCTCATAGCTTTGAGGCAAGCTCTGGAGGACAATATCGACTTTGGTTTCACCAACGATTTCGCCTCCCACTACGTCAACCTTATTGATGTTACTAATCACGTCAATGACATGATCTCTCACAGGAGTGCTTTCAGCCATAAGGACAATGTCCAAGTTACGACTCCAATCGACATAGTTAGGTCCAGTTAACTTGTTGTTTTTCAATATAGTAGCTAAGGGGTTGAATGTCATATCGAAAACTGTAAGTTAAACAGACAATGTTTTAGTTATCTAACCTAGAATTTTGAAAACAAGGAAATTCTAACAATTATTGACTTCCCTCAAAACAACAATCTTAATCCACCAACATCTTATTCACCGGGATTCTCGTAAGCCACGCAGTGTGGACGCTTACGCTAACCCACATTGGTTTGAGAAGAACCATATTCATTAACTACATTATCTGACCAAACGATCTATTGATCAATGTAGCTAATAGTCAGCGCTTTCAGCCATACAAATAAGCAGCGTAACCTCGATGGAGGAATACTACAAATCATACACTAAGTGTGTGCCATTACGTGACTTCTGAGTTTGTTACCTAAGGATAGTTCGCCTCAGATGAAGAGGGTATCGCATTTCTCCTAGTTAAACTTACCCTAGTCATCTTACTCAGAAATTCACAATCTAGCGATCTCGGGGTTGGACTCATCCGAATGGAGGAAGGCCCTAATGCCAACGCCCAAGTCCACACACATCGCATATGAAATCGTAATGGTGGCCGTGGGGATATTAAACTAACCCGCTTTCACTTAGATTTCTAAGTTAAGGGTTTTTCCAGTTTTAACATGCAATTAACTAACACTAAGTTATATACAACCATAAAATCATCATGTTTTAAAATCATGCATCTAAAATACAGCACAAAAATTAAAACAATAAATACGAAAAATAAATACGAAAAATAAATTTCCCAACTATCATGGTTTTAATCACTTCCATCTTCTGCCTTGATCTCATGTCCCGCCACGCAACTTGATGGATTGAGTATTGATCTTGAAAAATGAAAACTGGAGGAAAAATGACCAAAAACGCGACCCGAACGGGCAGCACGCCTAAAAGGCGTGTCGCGCCTACTGCTGCACCATGGCGCAACAGACCTACTGCGCCGTGCGGCAGCGGCGCTGCTGCCACCTGCTGTTGCCGGCGCCGCCCCCTGCCACCTGTTCCACATTCGTTTCTTCCAACGCTATTTGGAATTTTTGCAATTCGTTCTGGGTTTTTCTGGGTTTTTACGAATTAATGATAACTTAAAACCCACGAATTCAAGTTGCCCACCATAACGCCTTCGATTACAAAAATTAATTCTCCTACTACAAGGCTTTCTAGAAAAATTAAATAATCAAAATTACATAGAAAAAATCCTACACAGATTTGATCTAATCCTACACGGCTTCCAGCACGTGGTTATACTATTACAAACATTAATAATAAAATCAAATCCGGACATGTCCCAGAGTTTAATTAAAACCCATACAAACGTAAACATAATAGTCGGGATTTCTTAATCACCTGCAAATAAAACCATGTAATAAATCGAACATGCACACCAGGCTCTGATACCAATTGAAAGATTATCTGCCCGGGCCTAGCCAGAAACTCACTATCGTGCGATGCATTCCAGAATCGGAATCTCTGGCCAGGCCTAGACGCTAGCACAATTGCTATTCCAACCCTTTTGAAATAACATTGCGCAGGATCTGGGTTTGTACTTATTCGATTTACCACGAAAAAAAAATTCTTAATTAAACTGAAACATAAGAATTACCTATTAAAACGTACACTCAGGTGCTTCTCTTGTATGCCTCAAGACTTTGCTTGTATGCTGTGTGGGCAGCAATCTAACAAGCAATTTGATAAGCTAATCACCATAATCTACCTGCCAGAAAATTCCAGCACCACCGCACCTGGCGCGTACAATTCACACACCGCCTGGAGAGAGAGAAAGCCACACATAGGCCGCCAAAAACTAGGAGAAAATTTGGCAGCCTTAAGGCTTTGAAAAATCCAAAATTTCAGAGAGAGAAATCTCTCTAGGATTTTCTCTCTGTAAGTTTTCTTGTCTTGAAAACTTATGAATTGTATATTGTGGAATAGCTCATCCCTTGTCTATATATAAAGTTACAAGAGAGACCCCAAGTTGGTTTAGGATTGGCCTTCCTAATGAGTTTAGGTAATTAGTTTCCAAATCCAATTAGGTAAACAATCTGATAGGATAAACCAAATCCTACTAGATTTCCTAATCTCTAGGATTTCCTAATTCTAATTGAAACTTAAGACTTAATTGATTAATTCCACTTTGTGAATTACTCAATTAACCCTTAGGAATAATTAATCAATTAATTAATTCTACCTATTCAATTAACCCATTACAAAATTAATCGTACCACTAACGGATTAATTTTGACACTACCATCCTACACCAGAATTGCTTCCGGAACAACTTAATTAATTTATATTCATAATCTCCCTATATCAAAGTTATAGTACTCGTTAATTTATTAATTTACTGATAAATTAATTAATTAACTTCTTTAATTCTGAGACTAGTACCACTCGACCTTTTTACTATACAGGACATAAGTCCACCGGCCGGGTTTAGTATAATAAACATTACGAACTCATCTCGGGAGCACAATCACCCCGGACGCACTAGTACATGGTTTTCTTTCGACAAGCAGTAGCACACCAATCAACTAAACAAGCGCACCCAACCTATCGAGACTATTGGCCACAATTGACCTCACCCACTGGCAGATCAAAGTACACTATGTCTAATCCTCATGCCCGCTCGAGTCTAGGGATTAACAGATAGAATACCAAGAACGATTTGTCTATTAAATCAGTACAAGACAAATCATTGCTATTGGTCATGTTCAATACGCCCGGGCATATCTATATGATTCAATTAGTTTAGACAAATCAATTATCCGAATCACATAATAACCTAAACCGATAGTTTGTCCAAAGCTGTCTCAGTTACGAACCTTATTTATATATTATGTCTTTTAACTGATGATGAGATCTACTGTGTCACACAAGACACCTCATCTAACTATATAATATAAGTGGACAAATAATGCACAACTAAATTTAACCAAAACATTAATCGATATATTAACTGGGAAAAAGTATAATACAAGCATAGCTTATGTATTCAACTCAAACATATGCAAGTTGGGCATTTGTGATCTGCATGCTCCAACTTGAGGGGGGGTGTGATTATATTCAGTTTATATTACTGTATTTAGAGATGTTGTAAATGTAGTAGGTTACTATTTCCTGTTATTCTAGGATTAGGAAGCTAGTTTTTTTAAGAGGAAGAAACCCTGAGACCATGTAACTATAAATACTCTTGTTTATGTTGGGTTTGAATACTAAACCTTTGCTTGTATTAAACTATTTCCCAGTTTTATATATCAATTAAATGTTTTAGTTAAATTATTTATTTGATTTACATATGTCGTCTATTTATATTATGCATTTAGATGTTGAGGTGTCTGGTGTGACACAGTAGATCTCATCATTGGTTAAAAGATATAATCTCTAAATGAGGTTCAAAACCGAGATAGTTTTGGATGCACTGTCGGTTTAGATTATTATGTGATACAGAAATTGGTTTGTCTAAACTAATTGAATCATGTAGATATGCTGGTGGCATATTGAACTTGACCATTTAGGATGAATTGTCTTGTACTGATTTAATAGACTCTTCATTCCTAGTATTCTATCTCTTAATCCCTAGACTTGAGCAGGCATGAGGATTAAACATAGTGTACTTTGATCTGCCAAAGAGTGAGGTCACTTGTGTCACGGCCGTGACACTTGTTAGAACTAGTGCCGCACCGGTTCACTAGGCCAAGAGTGAGCCCTTGACACTTGAGACCAATAGTCTCGGTAGGTTGGGTGCCCGTGTTTAGTTGCTTGATGTGTTGTTGCTTGTCTAAAAGAAACCATGTACCGGTGCGTTTGGGGTAATGGTGCTCCCGAGATAAGCTTGTTATGTTTATTATACTAAATCCGGCATGTGGACTTATGTCCGGTATAGTAAAAAGGTCGAGTGGTACTAATCTCGGATTATAAGAAGTTAATTAATTAATTTATTAGTAAATTAATAAATTAATGAACATTATAACTTTGATGTGGAGGGATTAAAGAATAAATTAATTTAGTTATTCCGGAAGCAATTCTGGTGCAGGATGGTAATGCCATAGTTAATCTGTTAGTAGTACGATTAGTTATGTAATGAGTTAATTGATAAAGTATAATTAATTATTTAATTAATTATTCCTAAGGGTTAATTAAGTAATTAACAAAGTAGAATTATTTAATTAATTAAGTCTTAAAATTCAATTAGAATTAGAAAATCCTAGAGATTAGGAAATCTATTTGGATTTTGAAATCCTATTAGATTTCGAACCTAATTGGATTTGGAAACTAATTAATTATCTTAAACCCATTAGGAAGGCCAATCCTAAACCAACATGGGGTCTCTCTTGTAACTCTATAAATAGACAAGAGATTAGCAATTCACAATACACAATTCATAGTTTTCAATTCAAGAAACTTAGAGAGAGGAAAAATAGAGAATTAAATCTTAATTTTCTTTTTTGGTTTGTGAGTGCTGTCAGCAGTGGCTACAGACTTTTCGGCAGCGACTTATAAATTTGACCGACGTCGGATTTCTTTCCATGTGGAGCGTGGAGCTAGTACCGGCGGCGCATGTGCAACACGTGCCGGCGGAGTTCGCGGGTTTCTTTTTCGGCCGCCAGTTTTGTGGTTTTTTGTGTTGGATTGCTGATTGTGGGTTTGTTGGTTCGTTGCCCACACAACGTATGAGCTGGTCTTGATTCATACTAGCGATCACCTAAGTACACGCTTCAAGATGCAATTCTTAAACTTCCGCTTTAATTAGGAATTTATTGTTGCGTGGCAAATCAAACAAGTAGAAGCTAAGATCCTGCTCAATGTTATTTTAAGCAAGGATTGGAATAGCGATTGTGCTAGAGCTTAGGCCTGGTCAAGAGTTCCGATTTTGGAATGTGTAGCACGAAAGTGAATTTTTCACCGGGCCCGAGTAGATAATCTTTTAATTGGTATCGGAGCCTGGTTTTGACTTTATGCTTGTTTGATTTGTTACATAGTTTTGCTTGCAGGTGGTTTAGAAATTCTGTCTATTATGATTGCGTTTGTATGTTTTAATTAAACCCTATGACATGTCCGGGTTGTTTTTTTATGAATGCTTGTAATAGTAAAACCATGTGCTGGAAGCCGTGTAGGATTATATCAAATTTGTAGTAGGATTTTTTCTATGTAATTTTCAATTTTATTTTCCTAGAAGCCTTGTAGTAGGAAAATTTTATGTAATCGAAGACGTTATAGTGGACGAATTGATTTTGTGGGGTTTGGTTTATCGTTAATTCGTAGAAAACTAAGAAAACCTAGAACGAATTGCAAGAAGACCAAATAACGAAGTAGGAGCAGGAGAAGAAAAATGGCGCGGGGTACCGGATGACGCCGGCAGAGGTCGCCAGGGACCCGCAGCGCCGCGCAATAGGCAACGCACAGTAGGATTGCTGTGCTAGCAGACCAGCTGTTGGGCTGCAGCCCAACAGCTGCCCGTGCAGCAGGCCCAATGGCAGCACGTGCGCGACACGCCTGTGAGTGCTGCGTGCGCGGCCCGTTTGGTTCGCGAGTGCCGCCTGTTTTTTCTCTATCTTTGTTTTTTCTGAAATCTAATTTTCAAGACTCAATCCATCGAGTGACGTGACGGGACACGAGATCAAGGCAGCGAATAGAAGCAATTAAAACCACAATGGTCGGGAAATTTATTTTACGTATTTATTTCCCGTATTTACAGTTTTAATTATATGCTTTAATTTTTGTGTTGTATGTTAGATGCATAATTTAAAGCATACTGGTTTTATGTTTGCACATAACTTAGGATTAATTAATAGCATGTTAAAACCTGAAAAACCCTCATTTTAGAAATCTAAGTGGGAGCGGGTTGGTTAATATTCCCATAGCCTCCATTACGAATTCATATGTGATGTGGGTGGACTTGCGCGTTGGCATTAGGGCCTTCCTCCATATCGGATGAGTTCAACCTTAAGATCACTAGCTTATGAATTTCTAAGTAAGATGACTAAAGTAAGTTGAAATTGGAGAAATGAGATACCCTCTCCATCTGAGGCGCATTATCCTAAGGTAACAAACTCAGAAGTCACGTAATGGCACACTTAGTGTACAGTTTGTAGTATTCTTCCCATCGACGTTATGCTGCTTATTTGTACGGCTAAAATCACTGACTATTAGCTACATTTATCAATAGAGTGTTTGGTTAGATAGTATAGTTAATGAACCTAGTTCTTCTTAAACGAATGTGGGTTAGCGTAAAGGTCCACCCTATCATGGCTTGCGAAAATGAGATATCGGTGGATTTAATTATTGTTTGAGGGATGTCAATAATAATAGAATTTATTTTCTAAAATTCTATGCTTAGTTTACTGGAACATGGTTTGTTTATTTATTTACAGTATTCGATATGGCATTTAATCCATTAGCTACGATATTGAAAGACAACAAACTAACCGGTTCGAATTACATCGGCTGGAGTCGTAATTTGGACATTGTCCTGAAGGCTGAGCAGTATAAGTTTGTGAGCACCGAAATTTGTCCAGATGTGCCTACTGATGATTCTCCTCAAGAGGAAAGAGATGCCGATGCGAGGTGGAGAAAAGCGGATGAGATGGCGCGGTGTTACATTCTTGCCTCTGTGTCAAATGTTCTGCAACATAAGTTTCATCCCATGGTCTCCGCTTTTAACATGACGGCACACCTAAGAGAGATGTTTGGTCATCAAGGCAGGACAGCAAGACAATCAGCCATGAGAAAGATAATGAGTACTAGAATGGCTGAAGGCTCATCGGTGCGAGATCATGAGAGATCATGTGCTTCACATGATCAGTAACATCAATGAAATAGAAGTGTTGGGAGGCGAAATTGATCAAGAGAGTCAGATCGATATCAATAATTCCTAAAAGACAAAGTTGGGTCTAACTAAATCAAAAATTCTGACGTGAAAGTAAGACTGAAAAGATAAAACTATGAAGACTACTACTACTACTAAAATAACTTCAAACTAAACTACGGCCCCGTAGGGAAATGGTTCTCTTTCCTTAATCATTCACGTCTATATTTATAGGCAATTCAAAAATCTAACAATTACTAAATTTAAACAATAAAAATATATCATCCTGATTTCTCTCATCCTCAAATCCTGCAACATTTCCATCAATCTTAACTTCCCAATATTCTTTACCCACTCAAAAGCCTTGACTTTTACCGCGTCAAAGGTCTTCTACCTCTTGTAAATCGGTTCTTTGCTTCCCTAAATCAGCTCCAACTCTTCAGACATTGCACTTTAGCCCCTATAGCCATTTTCCTTCAAAAGTCCCTTGCCAAACACCAAAAATCATAATTAAGCGTAAAATACCAAAAATCCCTTTAAACCACCTAAAATAGGTGCATAATCATAACACAATTAACCCCAAAAACTAAGTATACACCTATCATAGATCATACAATTTGTTACCAAACTCATTTTGACCATAACCAATAATGATGCATTGTCTTGCCTTGGCATCTAACTTAGACCTCTCATCATTGGGAACATGAACATAAGATTTGCTACCAAAAACCCTCAAGTGATCATAAAAGGTGTTTTTACCAGTCCACACATTCTCTCCATCACCCTACAAAGAAATTGTAGGAGTCAAATTAACAATATAAGTAGCAACATCTAAAGCTTTACCCAAAAGGATTGTGGGAGTTTAGAATCCAATAGCATGTATATGACTTTATCCAATAATGTTCTGTTCATTCTTTCTGGCAACCCATTCAACTGAGGCATCTTGGGGAGGTATCTTCTAATGTCTAATCCTTTCTTGTCTACATTACTCATCAAATGGCCCACGGTATTCACCACCATTATCAGTTCGGAACTTCAACTTTTTTCCATTCAGCCTCTCAACTAAAGTTTGGAACTCCTTGAATTTGTCAAGAACCTGATCCTTAGTCTTCAAAGCATAAACCCAAAGTTTCCTGGAATGATCATCAATAAAAGTCACAAAATACGATGCAACCCAAGTGTTTTTACCTTTAATGGACCACAAATATCTTAATGAATTTGGTTGCCTGTGAGGATGATTAGTCTTGAAAGATACTCGGGTCTCCTTTCCTTCAAAACAATGAGAACCTTTATCAAAGCTATAACTCTTGGCCTATTGAAAAACATTTTCCTTCACCAACACATCAAGTCCCTTGGCACTAATATGATTCAATCGCTTGTCGCACAATTCTGGTGAATTTTTTTTTTCACCACATTAACTGAGCCATTCAAAACTGAAACTTGTAACAGATACAAGTTTTCGTTCAACTTTTTTCCCTTAGCCAAAATCAATGACCCTTTAATGATTTTCCATTTTCCATCAACAAAGTTATTGTCATAACCATCATCATCAAGTTTTCTAATGGAAATTAAGTTCAATCGAACATCAGGAGCATTCTTAACATCTCCAAATAACACTGTAAAGCCATTTTCCATATTCAAACAAATATTTTCAATGACAACAACCTTGGCAATATCATTGTTTCCCACCTTAAATGACCAAAGTCACCAACGTTATAAGTACTGAAAAAATCTCTTCTGGAAGTGACATGAATAGCAACACCAGAATCACCAACCAACTAGTATCAGAAAAGACCAAATTAATATCACAATCATTATGAACAATGATCAAATCAGCACTTGTAACAGTGGCAACACAACCAAAAGCATTTTCTTCAACCTTCTCTGACTTGTTACTATAAGCCCCATTTTTAATCTTCAATTTCCAACAATCTTTCTTCATATGGCATGTCTTCTTGCAGTAAAAGCAACTCAATATTTTTATATTTGTCCTTGGATTTACTTCTACTTTTTCCTCTGTTACCCTGACTTCTATTTGAAGGAAAACAGAACAAGCCCGGGCTAAATTGAAAACCTCACTTTCGTGCAATGCATTTTAGAATCGGAAGCTTTCGACAAAGCTCATGCTCAAATTCATTTTCCCATGAACGGATCTAGGCTTATACTTATTTAATTTATTAATCGGGACATGAAAGATACAATCTTTAATTAAAATGGAAAGTTCAAAGATTATACATTTGTAGCGAAGTCCCTAGCAAATAGAAAACCAAAAACTGAAAATCCTGCTGTTTACCGTCCGGGACCAATCACGAGAGAATCCCGATAACAACTCCGTCTCTACCTCAAAATCGCTTGGGCGACTATCCAAAAGGTAGATCGATATGAGACCCACTTCCAAAAAACTCGTCAGATACTCAGCAGATCGTTGCCCAAAGATTACTATGCTTATTTACCGCCTGGCTACGAAATCCACTCAAAATCCGAAGAATAACTCCAATTCGACTCCGAACTAGTGTGGGCTAGTGTCTACGGAGTAGCCCAAGGCAAAACGAAGAAATTCCAAGAAACCCACTTCAAGAATCACACAAATCTGAAAAGCAGATTCAGCCCGGGAACTTAACCCAATCTGAAAATCCACACCAAAAGTGTCTGGAATGTATTCCTGCTCGTATATCTAGACTGTAGTGATCTAAGAAGATCAAGCTAGAGGATCAACACAACAAGAATTAACAAACCCACTTTAAAAGGAGCAAAGCCGCCGCCCCAAAAATAAACCAAACGCCGGCTGAGAAAACCAATCAAAAGCAGCAGCTTTTTACCCCAAAAATGGTGATCTATCTAGGTTATGGGCTTTTAGGATTCTCGAAGAAGAAAGCTCCAAAGTCGAATTCGAAAGAAAAGCTACTAAGAAAGTTGAGAGCTTCTCTTTCTAGACTTAACTTTCTCTCACTAGGCAAATGCCTCTAAGGTTTCTAATGTCTTGTAAGTTGCCTAACAAGGGATATTTATATGGAGCTTCTAAGGAGACCTAATGGGCCTTTGAGTTGGGCATTTTAGATTGACTTTCGTTAACCCCTTAGTCTTTCCTAGACTAGTCAACTCCAATCGATCCTTTTGAATTAAATAATTAACCTACTTCGTTAATTTAATTTAATCAAATCCTTTCGATTAATTAATTTTCTCCAATCGCGCCACTATATTTTCTTCTATCTCCCCATATTAAAGACCTAGTGCTCGTTGGTTTATCAATTTACTGACAAACTAATTCACCGACTTCTTGGTATCCGAGATTAGTACCACTCGACCTTCTCATTATACCGGACATTAAGTCCACCAGCCGGGTTTAGTATAATAAACCTTACAAGCTCATCTTGGGAGCACCATCAACCTGGCGAACCGGTACGTGGATTCCTCCAACTAGAAACGGAACGTAAGAAGCTAAACATCGCATACCCAATATACCGAGGTATAGGCTTCAATTGACCACACTCTTTGGCAAATCAAAACATACGATATGCAACTCTCACGCCCGTCCTAGTCTCGGGATTGAGAGACTGAATACTAGGATCGAATTGACTACGCCGATCAGTATAAGTTAATTCTATCGAAACTGGTCGTGCTCAATATGTCCCGGGCATATCCGCATGATTTAAACTAGTCTAGATAAACTAATTTCCAAATCACACGACAACCTATACCGATAGTATGTTCAGACTATCTCAGTTACAAGCATACTTTTTATATATCAATACTTTAACCAATAAGAGTATCTACTGTGTCTTTCACACACCCCGTTATCTAGTTCTATGATATAATGGAACAATTTAATACTGAAACAAAACGATATGTCATCTGTGGATATTAGTTTTTGATACAAGCCATAGCTTTTCTGTATTCAAAACTAACAATCCCCCACTAATACTCAAAGCTATGCTAAGAAGTACAAAAACTGTCCAACCCGTTATTACACTACTTTCAGAATGAAATCTCCAGAACACCTTTAAGCCCACTCACATGGCTCCCTCAAGAATCTAATTCCCATGCCCTCCACATGTCTCTCAAAGACCATTGGGGTCAATGGCTTTGTGAAAGGATCTGCAAGGTTGTCATCTGATGCTATCTTGGCCACGATCACGTCTTCCCTCTTTGCGATCTCTCGTATCAGGTGGTACTTGCGCTCTATGTGTTTACTCGCCTTATGGGCTCGTGGTTCTCTCGAGTTAGCAACTGCACCATTGTTATCACAGTAAACTGTGATAAACCTAGGCAACTCAGGAACCACATCTAAGTCCATCATAAAGCTCCGGAGCCATATAGCTTCTTTCGCTGTCTCTGATGAGGCAACGTACTCAGCCTCCATGGTGGAGTCCGCCACGCATTCTACTTGACACTCCGCCATACTATGACTCTACCTCCTAGAGTAAACACAAACCCAAAGGTAGACTTACTCTTGTCCAAATCACCTTCAAAGTCCGAATCTGTGTAACCCAACGGTACAAGTTCCTGCACTCTATAAACTAGGACATAATCTCTTGTCCTGCGCAAGTACTTGAGAATGTATTTTACTGCCTCCCAGTGAGTCTTCCCGGGGTTACTCTGATATCTGCTAACCATGCCAAAGCAAAGCAAATATCAGGCCTCGTACATAACATAGCATACATGAAGCTACCCACTGCAGAAGCATAGGGTACCGCCTTCATGGCATCTATCTCCTCAGCACTCTTGGGACATTGCTCCTTAGACAAATGCACCCCATACCTGAAAGGTAGTGAACCCTTCTTGGAGTTCTGCATGTTAAAATGAGCCAGAATTGTATCCATGTAGGATGCCTGGGAAAGTGTCAGAGAACGTCTCCTACGATCTCGAATAATCTTGATCCCAAGGATATGTCCAGCCTCTCCCAAATCCTTCATATCAAATTGCCTGGACAACCATGCCTTTACGTCTGGCAACACCTTCTTACTGTTGCCAATCAGAAGGATGTCATCTACGTAAAGTACAAGGAACACCATCGTATCACCATCACGCCTGCGATAAACACACTGCTCATCCGGATACTGAGTGAATCCATAGGACTGGATAACCTTGTCAAAACGGATGTTCCAAGATCTGGATGCTTTAAGTCCATAAATGGACCTCCTAAGCCTGCATACCTTGTGCTCTTGGCCCTGAACAATGAAACCCTCTGGCTGCTGCATAAAAATGGTCTCCTCAAGACTTCCATTAAGGAAAGCTGTCTTGGCATCCATCTGCCAAATCTCATATTCCATATGAGCAGCTATGGCCAAGAGAATTCGGATTGACTTAAGCATAGCTACCGGGGAAAAGGTCTCTTCATAATCGATACCCTCTTTCTGAGTATACCCATTCGCCACAAGCCTAGCCTTGAAGGTCTCAATCCTTCCGTCAGATCCTCTCTTTCGCTTGTAGACCCATTTGCACCCAATAGGCCAAAACCCATCAGGAAGGTCTACTAGCTCCTGGACCTGATTTGAGTCCATAGAACTCATCTCAGCAATCATCGCTCTCTGCCAAGAATCTACATCTTTATCCTGAAGAACCTCATTGTAGCTAACTGGGTCTGGGTCATGAGCGTCAGGGATAAAGTCCGAAGACTCACCCAAACCCATGTACCTCTCAGGCTGTCTGACAACCCTCTCAGCCTGTGCAAGAGCACCATCTATTATAGTGTGTGCAGTCTCTTGTGGTGTGTTTTCCTGTACTCATACATCCGGAATAGTGGACTCACCCCTAAGCTCTTCCAATACTACCTTGCTCTTTGCCTTCTGATCTAAAACATAGTCCTCCTCAAGAAATCTGGCATTGGTGCTCACCAGCACCTTCTGATCCCGAGGACTGTAAAACAGACCACCTTTCGTTCCTTTGGGTAGCCTACAAAAAGAATAATCTCAGATATTGGATCTAGCTTGGCTGTGTCTGCCTTAAGCACATATGCTGGATAACCCCAAATCCTGAGATGTCTCAGACTAGGCTTTCGCCCAGTCCACAGCTCTACTGGAGTCGAAGGCACAGACTTAGATGGTACGAGATTAAGGAGATAACATGCTGACTCCAATGCTAAACCCCAAAACGATATAGGTAATTCACTATAACTCATCATCGATCTAACCATATCCATAAGAGTGCCAGGTGTAGACAACTGGGTCTGAATACCCCCCTCCGACAAATGGGACCTAAATTCACTAGAGAGGTATTCGCCACCGCGATCAGATCGCAAGGCCTTGATACTCTTACCCAGATGGTTCTCCACCTCAGCCTTAAACTCTTTGAACTTGCCAAAGCATTCAGACTTGTGGCGCATCAGGTATATGTATCCATATTTAGAGTAATCATCCATGAAAGTCACGAAATACTCATAACCACCTCTAGCCTGAACTGACATAGGCCCACACAAGTCAGAATGAATCAACTCTAAAACCTCCTTGGCCCTATACCCCTTTGCCTTGAAAGGCCTCTTGGTCATCTTACCCTCCAAGCAGGACTCACAGGTCGGATAGCTGTCAATATCCAATGAATCCAAAGACCCATTATTGGCCAACATTTGAATCCTACTAAGGTTGATGTGACCGAGTCTCAGGTGCCAAAGATAAGTTTGATTCAAAGGGGAAGACTCCTTTCTCTTACTATGATTCGGTGATGAGTTACTAGTTTCTGTGTTTTGCATTACTGGGGAGTATATCTTGATTAAAAACAGATTGCCAACTAATGTACCAGAACATATAAGCTTCTGGCCTTTTCTAATAAAAACATATCCATTAGAAAAAGCACACTTATAACCATCCAAAATAAGTTTAGAAACTGAAAGTAAATTCTTCCGAAAACTGGGTACATACAAACAATCTCTTAAATGTAAAACTGAGTCTGAAAAATAAAGATAAAAAACTCCCACTGCAATAATAGAAACTCTGGTAGTATCCCCAAGGTAGACCTGCAACTCTCCCTCTCTAAGCAGCCGGGTAACTTGGAACCCCTACAAAGAATTACAAACGTGATCAGTGGCTCCTAAGTTCACACACCAAGTATCTGTGGGAATCGCCGCTAAACACGTCTCAGTAACTAGGGAACAATTACACATACCTCGAGGCTTTGGGCAATCCTTCTTCCGATGTCCTACTTTGCCACATCTGAAGAATTTGCCTTTCGGCTTGTGCTTCTTGGCAATGCCCGCTTTGAGTCCATGATCAGCTCCTTGAAAGATTTTGGTAGGATCTGGGTTTGCACTTGCTCGATTTACCACGCAACAAAAATTTCTATTAAAGCGGAATCTTAGAAAAGTACCTTTGAAGCGTGCACTTGGTAATTCTCTTGTATGCCTCAAGACTATGACTTCACGTTGTGTGGGCAACGAACTAGAAGTCAATTGATCAGCTACTTACCACAATCCACCTGCTAGAAAACTCTAGCCCCGCAGCACCTGGCACGTACTATAAACGCACCGCCCACAGAGAGAGAAAGTTACGCGCAGCTGGTATAATCCAAGGCCAAAATTTCAGCCACTAGAAACCCAAAAACCAGCTGTACACTTTCTTGAAAATTCGACTTCGAGAGAGAAATGTTTTCTCTCTCTAGAATTTTCTCTCTCTAGAAATCCTGTGGATTAATTGTGTTATTGTATATTCTGAATGACTGATCCCTTGTCTATTTATAGAGTTACAAGAGAGACTCCAAGTTGGTTTAGGATTGGTCTTCCTACTGGGTTTCTGTTTTCCTTCAATCCTGTTTCTGGACTGATACAGATTCTGTTTCCTTCAATCCTGTTCTTGGACTGATACACTCCCAACTGTCACAGGGATTCACTTATCCCAATCCAGTTCCTGGGATGAATCACTCCCAACTGACACAGGGATTCACTTATCCCAAACCAGTTCCTGGGATGATTCACAACCAACTGACACAAGGATTAATTAATTTCTCAATTAATTAAATCTACCTTTGTCATTAACCCAGTACATAATTAATCGTACCACTAACGGATTAATTATGGCACTACCACCCTACACCAGAATTGCTTCCGGAACAACTTAATTAAATTATATTCATAATCTCCCCACATCAAAGATATAGTGCTCGTTAATTCATTAATTTACTGATAAATTAATTCATCAACTTCTTTAATTCTGAGACTAGTACCACTCGACCTTTTTACTATACCGGACATAAGTCCACCGGCCGGGTTTAGTATAATAAACATTTCGAGCTCATCTCGGGAGCACCATCACCCCGGACGCACCGGTACATGGTTTCCTTTCGACAAGCAGCAGCACACCAAGTAACTAAACACGCGCACCCAACCTACCGAGATTATTGGCCACATTTGACCTCACCCATTGGCAGATCAAAGTACACTATGTCTAATCCTCATGCCCGCTCGAGTCTAGGGATTTAGAGATAGAATACAAGGATCGATTTGTCTATTAAATCAGTACAAGACAAATCATTCCTAAGAGTCAAGTTCAATATGCCCTGGGCATATCTATATGATTCAATTAGTTTAGACAAACTAATTATCTGAATCACATAATAACCTAGACCGACAGTTTGTCCAAAGCTATCTCGGTTACGAACCTCATTTATATATTATGTCTTTCAACGAATGATGAGATCTACTGTGTCACACCAGACACCTCATCATCTACTTACATAATATAAATGGATGATTAATGCACAACTAAATATAATTGAAACACAAATCGATATATTAAACTGGGAAACTGTACAATACAAGCATAGTTATGTATTCTACTCCAACACTCCTGCTTTCTGGCCTCTCTTCCTCTTTTGCGTCCTGGCTTTGGGCCCAGCAGAGGAACCTGAGGGACCAACAGTAGCCAAGGCTTGTTTCTTTTCTGCGAATAGGCTCTCAGCAGACACCAATGCAGTCATGTGCTCGGGAAGTGAATATGAGAGCTTGCCCATATTGTAGTTCAACCGAAACTGCTCAAAACTGGGGCCAAGCTCTGGAGAATGATATCGACCTGGGTCTCCCCATCGCGGCTGAGAAAACCAATCAAAGGCAGCAGCTTTTTACTCCAAAAATGGTGATCTAGGATTCTCTAGGTTATGGGCTTTTAGGATTCTCGAAGAAGAAAGCTCCAAAGTCGACTTCGAAAGAAAAGCTACTAAGAAAGTTGAGAGCTTCTCTTTCCAGACTTGACTTTCTCTCACTAGGAAAATGCCTCTAAGGTTTCTAATGTCTTGTAAGTTGCCTAACAAGGGATATTTACAGGGAGCTTCTAATGAGACCTAATGGGCCTTTCAGTTGGGCCTTTTAGTTTGACTTTCGTTAACCCCTTAGTCTTTCCTAGATAGTCAACTCCAATCGATCCTTTTGAATTAAATCTTTAACCCACTTCGTTAATTTAATTTAATCAAACCCTTTGGATTAATTAATTTATATAGAATTAATTTACTTAATCCACTTTGTCAATTAAATATTAATTAAATCTTTAGGATTAATTAATTTACTTTATCGATTAGTCAAACGCATAATTATTCGTACCACTAAAGGACTAATTATGGAACTACCGCTCAAAAATGACTTTACATTGCGCCACTATATTTTCTTCTATCTCCCCCGCATTAAAGATCTAGTGCTCGTCGGTTTATCAATTTACTGACAAACTAATTCATCGACTTCTTGGTATCCGAGATTAGTACCACTCGACCTTCTTATTATACCGGACATAAAGTCCACCGGCCAGATTTAGTATAATAAACCTTACGAGCTCATCTCGGAAGCACCATCAACCCGGCGAACCGGTACGTGGATTCCTTCGACTAGCAACGACATGTAAGAAGCTAAACACCGCATACCCAACCTACCGAGGTATAGGCTTCAATAGACTGCACTCTTTGGCAAACCAAAGAATACGATATCCAACTCTCATGCCCGTCCCAATCTCGGGATTGAGAGACTGAATACTAGGACCGAATTGACTACGCCGATCAGTATAAGTCAATCCTATCCAAACTGGTCGTGCTCAATATGCCCCGGGCATATCTGCGTGATTTAAACTAGTCTAGATAAACTAATTTCCAAATCACACGATAACCTATACCGATAGTATGTTCAGACTATCTCAGTTACGGGCATACTTTTTATATATCAATACTTTAATCAATAACGATATCTACTGTGTCGTTCACACACCCCGTTACTAGTTCTATGATATAATGGAACAATTTAATACTGAAACAAAATGATATGTCATCTGTAGATATTAGTTTTTGATACAAGCCATAGCTTTTCTGTATTCAAAACTAACACTATTTTGTTGTCTCCCCCTCAGTTATGTAACCAATAACTCAAACTGAGACGATGAAGCCTGAGTTTTTTTCTAATCTCCTTATTGAGAATTTCACTTTTGGCATGATCAAAATACATTTTATTGTCAGGAGCAGAATTTATATGTGAGTGTCTAAATGTCTCCCATGAGCCAGACAAAGGATTAAGTAACCATAGTTCAGGGATCTCATCTTAAAAAATAACACAAACATTAGACAATTGATTTACTACTCCTTGAAACTCATTAACATGATTAGAGATAGGTGTAACCTCAACATATTTCAGATCAATCAATTGTTTCAAAAGATACACTTGTTGTAAACTGTCTTAGAAGCATATAACTTCTCAAGTGTGGCCCAAAACTCTTTAGCATTCATTTCATTTTCCAAAAGATTCATAACATTTTCATCCACCCACATTCTGATAAAGCCACAAACCTGTTAGTGCTCAAATTTTCATTTTTCATCATCTTTTGAATCCGGTAACCAAAAATAGTTAGATGCATACTTTTCACAAATAATAAATCTTGAAGTTTTTCCTTCAATGAATGATAGTTTGAGCCATTCAATGACACCATTTTCTACTACCTATATCCATGGCATTTATCTCCATAACTCAAGCGAATAAAATAAACTAACCTTGCTCTGATACCACTCTGTTAGGAGGATAGTACTTAGTTCAACAGCTTCCCAATTTGCAAGAATATCTCAGAGTATAAAATAGCAAAAACCAATGTAAGAACAGTAAAATAGAAACAAAACGAGACATCAAGATTTATGCGGAAAACCTCCTTCAATTTGAAAAAGTAAAAATCACGAGACCAAAAGGCCTATCAAATCCACTAATCACTAAATTGAGTATGAGAATACACACCCAATAATGTCAAACGTTATGGTACTCAATCAAGAATACAAAAGAACCAAAAAATCTTTACAAGATCAAAAGATCGTAAAACTCCAAAGAAAATAGCACTTAATTCAAAAAATTATAACTCACAAACTGACCTCCAAAAATAAAACCTTCTGGTCCGAACGAAGGTTGGTGGGTCTTCTAACTCCAGTAAAAATTTCAATTTGGTCGGACGCTTTTTGCCCTTCCAACCAAGATGAAACCCTAACTGCTGTTCTCAAAAACTGCTACTGCAGAAACTCCATTTTTTTCTCTCAATTTTGGTTCTCTCTACGCCAGACACTCACTAACGTACGCAGCTTTTTCTTGCTTCAAAAAAACTGCAGTAATTTTCCTTTCTTTAATTTTACTGTTACTTGTCCTACTTAAGTGGCCTAAGGCCATCTCCAACCCATCTATAAAATGGGTTAGATCTTCAAATATAGAGATGGGATGATTTCTAATCTATCTTCAAAACCATCTCTTAGAGATGTACTGTATATTTTTTTTTTCAATTTTTTAATTCGTGAGACTCATTAAAATATTTATATTTTTTTATTTTTTTCCCATATATATATCCATCCATATATGTTTCGCATTATATATATTTATTTTCCTTTCCTCACATGTTATTTATTTTTTATTTTTTGTTATTTTAATTATTTTAATTTTTTTATTAAAGTGTTTAAAATAATTTTTCATTTAAAAATATTAAAATATAATTTACTAATTAATATTACATTGTGAAGTGTTTTAAACGAAAAAAATAAATACGTAATAGAATTACGATTAAAAACATAATCATTCCAAATTAAAATTAATAAACTACTACAACAACAAACAAAAGTTCACAAAAAAAAAATTACAATAATCAAAGTAGAGATTAATAATTTAGAATAATCTTGCAAAACCCTCTAAGATTTTAATAATCGTGCAAATAACACCCTCCACCATTGAGATTATTGAAAAACTCAAAACCCTCTGGATTAGATTGAGATTATTACTAATTAATTTTAAAATTTTAAATTATCTTATATTTAATTTATTAATCTCATTTATTATATATATATTTTTAAAATATATATTAAAATTTAAGATAATTAAATATACTTATACGATAATAAAAATAATATAAAATGATTGGTGAAAGAAAATGTTAAAATATTATTAAAACTGTAAAATATAGAGTTTTGGATTGGAGATGAGTTAACTGTAAAATTGTAAAATATAGAGATTTGATACTGTATCATCTATAAAACTAAAAAATATAGATATTTGGGTTGGAGATGGACCAAGTGGGCTATAACACCAAACAGACATTTGTTGGTGTTTGTTCCCTTTTAAAGGATATATAGATATTTGTCGTTTGATTGATGATTTGTCAGATGAGTTAATTTCATGAATATAATATTCTTGTGCATATTTGAATTCATGAAATCGATCCGTCAAAAGAAACACTCCATGGATTGATTAGATCATGAGTGATTCTTTTGAGTAGTACTCGTACGAGGATCCTTAGACCAGAAATCACTACATGGTCTTAGGTGAATTGTAGTGTGCTTTGACATACGCCTAACGAGACCGTAATAGGTTGCCAAGTACAGGTATAATTGGGTACACTATGAGTCACGCTAAGATATGTAGATAAAGTGATGAGACTACAAGTCTCTCTTAAGTGAGAGATGATATCTTGGCCACTTGATAGTGAACTGAGAAGTGCAGGGCCATGCCCGAGAAATGATAAGTGTTATCATTAGCGCGAATAGAATCAGTGTCACTAACAAATTAAGTAAGCATTTAACTAAATAAGGATGATGGTTCTATGCCTTATGTTAAACGGGATATCAACGTAGAGGACCGTACGTAGTATGCTTGGAAGGTTGTGTTGAATCACCATTCGACCCTCTGTTCTGAATTGGGTAGTCATTATGTCTTGCTAGAGACCACTAATGACTTATGGATTAATTAATTAGATTTAATTATCCATTGCCAATTTGGAATGGGCCTACAGGATCGCACATAAGAGAGTTCGATGATACAGAATTGCCTTCACTAAGTATATTGTTATACTTAGATAAATAATATTTAATTAAATAGTTTAATTAAATATTATTGAGAAGTTCTGTAGTATTAATTAAGAGTTAATTAAGTATCTAGGAACAATTGGAATAAGCTGATAAATCAAGGGACCAAATTGCAATTGAGGTTCTTGACCCATGAGTCTGATCCATGGGTCACTGGGTGGTCCATGGGTTTTGGTAAAACCCAACCCAATAAAGGTAATATTATTTTAATTTAAAGAATTACTGATTGTATGTTTACTAACTCAATAAAGTCATGAAGATAAGTCAGTGAAACACACACGTTTCCTAAAATGAAAATCGTTTTACCAAAATTTCTTGAAAAGAAATTTTTCTCTCGGCAGGCAAACGGCTAGCACCAGTTCTGAGAGAACTCCAGTGCTTGAGAGTAGAGAGCGTCTCCTAGGGAGTGCTTTCGTGGTGATCAATCCCGGACGAACATCAATCAGGATCCAGGCGCGGCAACCGATTACGCTACGAGGGCAAGCATTAAATGCTTTCAATCTAGGATTTAATTAACACTAAAACTAATCAATTAGGCATTTCCGCTGTGATTTTTGTTAATCAGGCCTAATCGATCCGAACAGTGGTATAAGAGTTGGGCTCATTTTAGTGTTAAACAAAAGTTAATTAATTAATTAATAACAACATTTTTTTGAATAATTACTTTTACCGTCGACCCGAATTATAAATTTGGTTTCAGAAAATTTCATCGGAAAGTGTTCCCAAAAGAAATTTAACTTTCTGGGGTCCTGTTCTTCTCTTCAAAGATTTTCTTGGTTGACCAGAAACTGGGTTTTTTAATGTTTTGCCGGAAATTGATTTTGAAGTCTGAGCTTTGCTTTTCAGGGTTTCAAAATTTTTCGAGGGTTTCAAAATTTTTCGCCGGTCAAAAAAAAAAATTCTGGGTTCCTTTTTGGCCAGAAAATGGATTTGATATGAACATTGGTTGGAATTTTTAAAACGGGGCTTCTTAATTCTCTTGCGGATAAACAAATTGAACGGAAGGGTTCCGTTGTTTTAAGTTTTGGTTTCTGGATTTCTAAAATCTTTAACCGGAAGATTTTTGTCAGAAAAGGTGTTAGCTTCGTTTTCAGTTTGCCGACACTCAACAATGGGCGAAATTGTTCCATTTTTGACTTAGCGTTTTGGTTTATTGGTTTAGATTTGGGCTGTGTTTTGGTTTCGTTTTGCAGGGAAGCTATCCCCGAAATAACGAGCAAGCCGGACTTGGAGTCGGGCATGCCGTTATTCCGTCGTGAAGGTCGGCGATAGTTCGAATCGGCCATGGGACTTCGTCTTTGTGACGAAGGATGGGGGAGATAGCAGCGGCGAGAGTCGCTGCCCGTCTTCATCGGACGAAACCGTCGGCCGTTGCTGGCATAACTCTCCGCAATGATTTTCTTCGAATGACGTTTTGTTGAATGGGAAGATCCAACGAGACCAGAAAAGGGTTCTGGTTGTCGAGGGCGGAGACCGGCGCTGTGAACATGACCGGAGAAAACCGCCGGAGAAGACGACCGGCGTTGAAAGCTGGAAGTCACGAATGCCGGTGGCGGGTTTGGAGGAGAAGAGTTTGGAGGCGGCATGGTGGTAAAACCCTAAATGGTGAATTTACATAAATGCCCCCGCCGCCCAAGAAACCCTAATTAGGTAAAGAGAGAGGCGGCAGGGCTTATGCCCTAATGGGTGAATGTACTATATTGCCCCTACCGCAACCTCTAATTACCAAAATGGGATATCTGAGTTTTAAAATAGTTTTAAAATTGCAGAATGGCCCCTGGACTTTCTGTCCTCCTCAAACCCTAGCCAAGAATTTGTTTTCTAATTTTGTTTAAAATTTGATAAGATTTCATTGGATTATATCCTATCAGGTTAGGATTTTGAAATATTTAAAATTTAAAATTTGATTAATTATATTAATTAGATTAATGATAATTAATTAAATTTTATTTTAAATTTGAGATAGGATTAGATTTCATTCAAAATTATTATCCTATTAAAATATTTAAAATTTAAAATTTTAGATAATTATCTTAGTTAGATTAGGATACTTAAGAAAATTTTAAAATTTTAAATTTTAAATAATTATCTTAATTAGATTAGATAATTAAAAAAATATTTGAAATTTTAAAATTTAAAAGATTATCTTAATTAGATTAGGATAATTAAGTAAAATAAAATAAATAATAATAATAAATAAAATTAATTAATTAATAAGATTAGTTAATTAATTAATTTATTTATTATTTATTTATTTATTTATTCATTTTTATGATGTATTTATGATTTCAAATTCAAATTGTTTAAATTGTGAAATGCATACATAATCATGTTGAATATGCTCATGCATCATTTTGACTAAAAATGAATGAACAACAGATTGATTAAAATTGATCAGGAAAGGGCTTGTATGAAGCACTTGCTTTATTATGTGTTTTTCATGCATGAATTGGGCTTTAAATTATTTTAATTTGGGGCCTGTGAGCCAATTAAATTGGGCCTGTAAGCCTATTAAATTCTATGTAATATAATATAATTATATAGACATAATTCTAAATGAGTCTAAGGTAGAGCCTAGGAACGGAGGCCCGACAATGAAGGCCCAAATGAAGACAGATATTTTAAAAGCCTTGTCATAGACTAGAGCCCAATTCATTGCATTTTATTCGCTTTAAATATATTTGATATATGTTGATGTGAATGATAATGAAATGCATGTTAAGCCTTCAAACTAAATCCCTAAAAACCTAAGTCATAAATTGTTTCCATACTTGGGGGCTAGCCAGAGCGTCGAACGTCTGTGGACTTGGAGAGCACAAGGGCCTTAGGTTTTTTTCGTGAGGCGAGTTGTTACATAATAGGTGCCCAACTTTACTCACTACCACTATGTGAAAAAACTATTTGGGTATTTATTGATGTGATGCTTCGAGGGATGGTTTGACTTAGGGAAATCGGTTCTAGTTTAACCCGATAAGTGACTAGGATTGTTTTTGTAATGATAGGATGGTGTCAAACATTTGGAATGTTCATCTTATCACCGAAAAGTTGCATATGGATGCAATTAGAAAGCGTTAAATTGCATGAGATGCAATTTGAACGTTGCCTACCAAAAGATCCCGATCCCTACGATACTTGCCAAAGCAAGACTGGGGTTTGGTTCTTTGTGGATTTTCGGTCCACAATCTAGCACCAACACAAAATTGTAGGAATTTCAATTTTGGCTATTGTAGAAATGATTTTATTAAAACTCATTCTAATATTTTGCATTATTCTTTTGTGGATGGCATTATCTTGCACTTAAATTTCAAATCACTGTCCATAAGAAACATTTTAAAACATGAAAGGAAGTGTTATTGTCTTAGAAGCTACTTTGCCCGAAATACCCGAAAAAAATGCTACAGAGGTTGCTCGAAAGGCCTTTAGAAGACAAAAGGAACAAAGCCAATGATGTGACATGTTTTGAGGACTACTTCAGAAACATGAATATGGAAGCGTTCCATATTTATGCGTCACTAAGGAAAAGTGTTCTAAGAGCAGGTCCGTAACGAAAGGTTTATTACATTTATAGCATTAATTTCCTGAAAGATGACGAAGGGTTCGTCTGTGAGTACTTTCCTAGTCAAGATGAAAGGGTATACTGATACTCTAGAAAGACTAGGTGTACCTCGGTTCAGGAAATTAGAAATTTACATCATCTTGGCTTCATTGCTAGATGAGTACAATGACTTTGTGGTAAATTTCAACATGCATGAGAGGCTGAAAGACACTGAGCAGACCCTTGAGAAAGTACTCAAGTGTTGGTGATTGAAAATGGCAAAGTGAACAAGTGAATGTTCAAAGGCTAGGCAAAATTGTTGGGAACAAGGAGGCAAGCAGTAAGACTAAAGCCAAGGCCAAGCTAGATTCTAAAACTAAACCCGGAAATGGCACTGCATATTTCTATTACAATGAATGTCATTGGATGAGAAAATGTAAAGTGTGTCAAGAGGATCCTTCATATGGCACTGTCATTAGTGAGTAACATGTTCAAATACTTCATGAGATGGAGTCATGGGGTCATTTGATTATGAATCATATGACAGTGTGAACCCTGTTTGCAAGGCAAAATGACAAAGAGTCCTTTCAACAAGAAAGGTAAAAAGACTAGTGAGCTATTGGCCCTAATACAACAAGATGTATGTAGCCCAATGAGCACACAAGTCAGAGATGGATTCATTTACTTCATGACTTTCACTTATAACTATATCAGATATTGTTATAAATGTGAGACCTTTGAAAAGTTCAAAGTGTTTAATATGAAGTAGAAAATTAGTTGGATAGAAGTATTAAGACTATTCGCTCCGATTGGGGAGGTGAATACCTAAGTGATGAGTTCGATGGCTATCAAAAGTAGTGTGGAATTATTTCACAGCTGACTCCACAGGGAACACCCAAATGGAATGGTGTATCTGAAAGGATGAATCAGACCCTATTAGATATGGTTCGATCAATGATGGGCCAAGCGACTCTCCCTATGTCCTTTTGGGGTTATGCTCTCCTTTCTGCTGCCTACTTACTGAACCGTATTCCATCTAAGGCAGTAGATAAGACTCCATATAAGATATAGATTGGCAAAAAGCTCTATATGTCCTATCTACGAGTTTGGGGTTGTCAAGCTCATGTAAAGCGTTACAAAGTAATAAGCTTGAACCTAAAATCGACAAATGCCTATTTGTGGGGTATCATAAGGAAACCAAAGAATATCAATTCTACCTTCTAACTGAGAACAAAGTGTTTGTTGCTTAAGGAGCTACTTTCTTAGAGAAAGACTTTCTGTACAAGAAAGACAGTGGGAGTAGAATAGAACTCGAAGAGGTTCGAACCCCACAAGAAAGTGTAGAACCATATACAGAAACTCATATGGAAGTTGGTGTGGAAACTCATGAGAGCAACCTGAGTCAACGACACAAGAACCTACAATATCTGTTAGATCTCGTCAACAACCCTAGAGATATGGATTTCTCGTGAATGGCGATCAAGATTTGATCTTGATGAACCCTGGTAAGCCCACGATCTACAGGTAGGTTTTAGAAAGTCCAGATTTAGATAAATGGCTACAAGCCATGGAGTCTGAAATGCAATCCATGTGGGACAATAAAGTATGGACTTTGATTGACTCTCCTGTTCAGACAAAGGTTGTCAATTGTAAGTGGATTTTCAAGTTAAAACCTGGTGGGATCTTCAAGGCACGACTAGTGGCTAAGGTTTTAGACAAACTCATGATATTGACTATGATGAAACCTTCTCCCCTGTCGTGATGCTTAAGTCCATTAGGACAATGCTTGCCATAGCTGTATGTTATGACTATGAGATATGACAGATGGATGTTAAGATGGCTTTCCTGAATGGAAACCTACTCGAGGATGTTTATATGAAACAACCTGAGGGATACATCGATCAGGAGCATCCTAATCGAGTATGCAAGCTTCAGAGGTTTATCTACGGACTAAAGAAAGCATCTCGAAGTTGGAATCTTCGATTTGACAAGGCAGTAAAAGGTTACCGCTTCATAATGAACGAAGATGAGTCTTGTGTTTACAAGAAGGTAAGTGGGAGCAGGAATGTTTTTCTTGTCCTACATGTGGACGACATCCTATTCATAGGAAATGACATCCCCATGTTGTTAGAGATCAAACAATGGTTTGGAAGTGTATTTTATATGAGAGACTCGGGGGAAGCCGAGTCGATACTAGGTATCAAGATCTATAGAGATAGATCTAAGAGGGTTCTAAGACTAAGTCTAGAAGGGTACATAGACAAGATATTGAAGATGTTCAATATGTCTAACTCTAAGAATGGTATGGTACCGTTCAGACATGGCCTCATCTTAAAGAAGAACCAATGTCCTTCTACTAAATAGGAGATGGATACGATGAGTAGAGTTCCATATGCTTCAGCAATAGGATCTATCATGTGTGCCATGTTATGTACCCTCTCGAATGTCGTACATGCACTAATCATGACTAGCAGATACCAACAAGATCTAAGAATGGCTTATTGGGCTGCAGTCAAGGCAATCCTGAAGTACTTGCGAAGAACTAAAGGATTGATGCTAGTATATGGAGGACAAGAACAGATCGTTGTACAATGCTACACCGATACTGCTTTTCAGATAGATTAAGATGACATGAAATCACAATCAGGCTACGTGTTCAACCTGAATTGTGGTGCAGTGAGTTAGAAAAACTCAAAGCAAGATAGAATGACCGACTCTACAACAGAATCTGAGTACTTTGCTGTATGAGATGTTACAATGGGAATGTCTGGTTGATGGAAGTTTGTGTCTAACATCGGAGTGATACCGAGTATCCAAGTTCCGATAGACCTCTTCTGTGACAACAACGGGGCCATCGCACAAGCTAAGGTGCGCCAGTCTCACCAAAAGACCAAACACATACTCAGAAGGTTTCACCTCATTCGATGCGATGTGAAAGTGTGCAAAATAAGGTCAGACGACAATGTAGCAAATCCACAAAAGCTCTACCACTGTCAAAGGTCGGGAGACATTTAATAGAGCTTAGTCTTAAAATGTTTAGGACATAGCCCTTCAATGGGAAAGTGGGAGATTATTGGTGTTTGTGCCATTTTAAGGGCTATGTAGACATTTGTTGTTTGATTGATGATTTGTCAGATGAGTTAATTTCATGAATATAATATTCTTGTGCATATTTGAATTCATGAAATCGATCCGCAAAAAAAAAAAAAATACATGGATTGATTAGATCATGAGTGATTCTTTTGAGTAGTAATCGTACGAGGATCCTTAGACCAGAAATCACTACATGGACTTAGGTGAATTGTAGTGTGCTTTGACATATGCCTAACAGGACCGTAATAGGTTGCCAAGTACGGGTATGATTGGGTGCACTATGAGTCACGCTAAGATATGTAGGTGAAGTGATTGGACTACAAGTCTCTCTTAAGTGAGAGATGATATCTTGACCACTTGATAGTGAACTGAGAAGTGCATGGCCATGCCCAAGAAATGATAAGTGTTATCATTAGCTCGAATAGAATCAGTGTCACTAAGAAATCAAGCAAACATTTAGCTAAATAAGGATGATGGTGTTGGATTTGAATACATAAGCTATGCTAGTGTTGTATAATTTCCCAGATTAATATATCGATTTGTGTTTCAGTTATATCTTGTTGTGCATATTTATGTCCATTTATACTATGTAAGTAGATGATGAGGTGTCTTGTGTGACACAGTAGATCTCATCATTGGTCGAAAGACATAGTATATAAATGAGGTTCATAACCGAGACAGCTTTGGATAAACTGTCGGTTTAGGTTATTACGTGATTCAGATAATTGGTTTGTCTAGACTAATTGAATCATATAGATATGCCCGGGGCGTATTGAACTTGACCTTTAGGAATGATTTGTCTTGTACTGATTTAATAGACAAATCGATCCTTGTATTCTATCTCTTAATCCCTAGACTCGAGCGGGCATGAGGATTAGGCATAGTGTACTTTGATCTGCCAAAGGGTGAGGTCAATTGTGGCCAATAATCTTGGTAGGTTGGGTGCACTTGTTTAGTTACCTGGTGTGCTGCTGCTTGTCGAAAGGAAACCATGTACCGATGCGTCCAGGATGATGGTGCTCCCGAGATGAGCTCGAAATGTTTATTATACTAAACCCGGCCAGTGGACTTATGTCCGATATAGTAAAAATGTCGAGTGGTACTAGTCTCGGAATTAAAGAGGTTAATGAATTAATTTATCAGTAAATTAATGAATTAACGAGCACTATATCTTTGATGTGGGGAGATTATGAATATAATTTAATTAAGTTGTTCCGGAAGCAATTCTGGTGTAGGTTGGTAGTGCCATAATTAATCCGTTAGTGGTACGATTAATTATGTACTGGGTTGTTAACAAAGGTAGATTTAATTAATTGAGAAATTAATTAATCCTTGTGTCAGTTGGTTGTGAATCATCCCAGGAACTGGTTTGGGATAAGTGAATCCCTGTGTCAGTTGGGAGTGATTCATCCCAGGAACTGGATTGGGATAAGTGAATCCCTGTAATAGTTGGGAGTGTATCAGTCCAAGAAAAGGATTGAAGGAAATAGAATCCCAGTAGGAAGACCAATCCTATTCTAACTTGGGGTTTCTCTTGTAACTCTATATATAGACAAGAGATCAGTCATTCAGAATACACAATTAATTCACAAGATTTCTAGAGAGAGAAAATCCTAGATAGAGAAAACGTTTCTCTCTCCAAGTCAGATTTTAAAGAGCAATTGCGGCTGGTTCTTGGATTTCTAGTGGCCAAAATTTTGGCCTTGGTGTATTCCAGCTGCGAGTAGCTTTCTCTCTCTTTGGGCGGTGCGTTTACAGTACGTGCCAGGTGCTGCGGTGCTAGATCTTTCTAGCAGGTGGATTGTGGTGATTGGTAGATCAATTGGCTTCTAGTTCGTTGCCCACACAACGTGAAGTCATAGTCTTGAGGCACACGAGAGAATCACCTGAGAGCACGCTTCAAAGGTATTTTTATATGGTTCCGCTTTAATTAGAAATTTTTTGTTGCGTGGTAAATCGAGCAAGCGCAAACCCAGATCCTATGTGGCAAATTCTTTCAATTGCTATCAGAGCCTGGTTTAGGGGGTTCTGTGCTTGTTCGATTTATTACATGGTTTTATTTTGCAGGTGGTTAAGAAATCCTGACTATTATGGTTACGTTTATATGGGTTCTAATTAAACTCCGAAACTTGTCCGGATTTAATTTTATTATGAATGTTTGTAATAGTATAACCACGTGCTGGAAGCCGTGTAGGATTAGATCAAATATGTAGTAGGATTTTTTCTATGTAATTGCGATTATTTAATTTTCCTAGAATGCCTTGTAGTAGAAAGATTGTTTTTTTGTAATCGAAGGCGTTATAGTGGGCGACTTGGATTCGTGGGTTTTGGATTATCATGAATTTTGAAGAAACTCAGGAAAACCCAGAATGAATTGCAAGAGACCAAATAGCGTGGAAAAAAGAGAGTGAGGAATTGGCGGCAGGAGGCGACGCCGGCAACGACCGCCGGCAGCAGTCGCACCGGCCGGGGGTGTGAAATAGGCAGCAGCAGGCAGCAGCAACGCGTAGCAGTCGCTGCGCGCAGGCGCACGGGCACGCGGGCAGTGCGGCCCTCGGGCTGTTCGGGCTATTATTGGCCCATTTTTCCTCCAATTTTCTTGTTTTTTTGAAGTTCAAGACTCTCTCCATCGAGTGACGTGACGGGACACGAGATCAAGGCAGAAGATATAAGCAATTAAAACCATAATAGTCGGGGAATTTATTTTCTCGTATTTATTATTTTAATTTTTATGCTGTATTTTAGATGCATGATTTTAAAGCATATTGGTTTTATGGTTGCATATAACATAGGTTTAGTTAATTACATGTTAAAACCGGAAAAACCCTCAATTGGGAAATCTAAGTGGGAGCGGGTTGGTCTAATATCCCCATGGCCACCATTACTGGTTTATATGCGATGTGGGTGGGCTTGCGCGTTGGCATTAGGGCCTTCCTCCATTCGGATGAGTCTAGCCCCGAGATCGCTAGACTATAAACTTCTGAGTAAGATGACTAGAGCAAGTTTAACTAGGAGAAATGCGACACCCTCTCCATCTGAGGTGCACTATCCTGAGGTAACAAACTCAGTAGTCACGTAATGGCATACACTTAGTGTATGATCTGCAGTATTCCTCCCGCGAGGTTACGCTGCTTATTTGTACGGCTGAAAGCACCGACTATTAGCTACATTGATCAAAAGATCATTGGTCAGATAGTGTAGTTAATGAACTTGGTTCTTCTCAAACGAATGTGGGTTAGCGTAAATGTCCACACTGCGTGGCTTGCGGGAATCCCGGTGGATGAGATGTTGGTGGATTAATATCATTGTTTTGAGGAAAGTCAATAATTAATTAGAAATTCATGTTTTTGAAATTCTAAGCATATGTAACTGAAACATTGTTTGTTTATTTTCCAGTTTTAAATCGATATGGCATTCAATCCTTTACCTGCTATTTTGAAAAACAACAAATTAACTGGAATTAATAATGTCGATGGAAGAAGTGAGCTTTAGTCGCAGTCAAAGCTTTAGAATCTTCTTCTGAGCCTAAGGCTAGAAAGAAGAAGATAAAGCTCGAGGGAGTAGCTAAAAAGGCACAAATTGCGCCTAAGCCAGATATTGCAAAGAAGAAGTCGAAAGACAAGTATTTCAAGTGCAATAAGACGGGACATTGGAAATCGGATTGTCCAAAGCTTATAAGTACGATAGTTTCTGCCTTAATTACTGAGACATATTTAGCGACAATTCCCACAGATACTTGGTGTGTGGATTCAGGTGCCACTGACCATGTTTGTAATTCCTTGCAAGGGTTCTAAGTTACCCGGAAGCTTAGAGAAGGTGAATTGGATATCTACTTGGGCGACACTACAAGAGTGTCAGTAGAAGTAGTGGGAGTAGTTAAGTTGAATTTTGAGAATTCTAGTTTAGAGTTAGTTAATTGTCTTTATGTACCGAGTTTTAGAAAGAACCTTATTTCGGTTTCTAAACTCTTGAAGAACGGTTACAAGTTTGTTTTATCTGATGAGTCGGTATTTATTAGAAGAAATGGAAAACTTGTTTGTTCTGGTTCATTGGTTGACAATTTATTTGTGGTTAACTCTAACTCCCCTGTTGCGCAATACATAGAGAGAGATAGCTCAGGATCTAACATTAATAAGAGGAAGAGACCTGCTGAAATGAATCAAACCTATCTTTGGCATCTCAGGCTAGGTCATATAAACCTTAGTAGGATTCAGAGGTTGGTCAATAATGGACCCTTGGGTTCATTAGATATTGACAGTTATGCAACCTGCGAATCTTGCTTGGAAGGTAAGATGACCAAGAGACCTTTTAAGACAAAAGGTTATAGAGCTAAAAAAGTATTAGATTGATTCATTCTGACTTGTGTGGACCTATGATGGTCCAGGCACGAGGGGGATTTGAGTATTTCGTGACGTTCACGGATGACTACTCTAGGTACGGGTACATTTACCTAATGCGCCACAAGTCCGAATGTTTTGGCAAGTTCAAAGAGTTTCGGGCAGATGTGAAGAAGCATCATGGTAAGAGTATCAAGACACTGCGTTCAGATCATTGTGGGGAGTACCTATCCCAGGAATTTTGAGAATACCTCAGAGAGGTCGGAATTCAGTCGCAGTTGTTAGCACCTGGCATGGCACAGCAGAATGGTGTAGCAGAAAGGAGGAATCGAACTCTTATGGAAATGGTTAGGTCCATGATGAGCTATAGTGATTTGCCAAGTTCATTCTAGGGATATGCCTTAGAAACGGCAATGTATATTCTTAAACTTGTACCGTCTAAGACTGTGTCTTCAACCCCAGTAGAGTTGTGGAATGGGCGTAAGCCCAGTCTAAGACATCTCAGAATTTGGGGATGCCCAGCACATGTGCTTAAGGCAGATACGGCCAAGTTAGATGCGAGAACAGAATTAATGTTGTTTGTAAGTTATCCTAGAGGAACGAAAGGTGGTCTATTCTATAGTCCTAAAGATCAGAAGGTGGTGGTTAGTACCAACGCTAGATGTTTAGAAGAGGACTATGTCTTAGACCACAAGCCCAAGAGTAAGATAGTACTAGAAGAGCTTAGACGACAAACTACTAATCCTGATACACCAGCACAAGTAGATACACCACACACTGCACATGAGATCACAGATGATGCGCCTACACAGGTGGTGCCTCATCGTAGTGAGAGGGTTGTGAGACAGCCTGATAGGTTCATCGGCGTGGGAGAGGCCTCAGACCTAGTCCCAGGTGCGCTTGAACCGGACCCAGTAAACTACAATGAGGCGCTCCGAGATAAAGATGCAGAATCTTGGTGTAAGGAAATGATATCCAAGATGGGTTCAATAGACCACAATCAAGTCTGGGAGCTAGTGGACCTGCCTGATGGGTTTAGTGGGTCTACAAACGTAAGAGAGTATCTGACAGGAAGGTGGAAACCTTTAAAGCTAGGCTGGTGGCGAAGGGGTATACTCAGAAAAAAGGAGTTGATTATGAGGAAACCTTCTCCCCGGTAGCCATGCTTAAGTCGATCCAGATTCTCTTGGCCATAGCTGCTCATTTGGATTATGAGATTTGGCAGATGGATGTCAAGACAGCTTTCCTAAACGAAAGTCTCGAGGAAACCATCTTTATGCAGCAACCAGAGGGATTCATTGAAAAAGGTCAAGAGCATAAGGTTTGCAGGCTTAAGAAGTCCATTTACGGACTTAAGCATGCATCCAGATCTTGGAATATCCGGTTTGATGAGCTAATTTAGTCATTTGGATTTACTCAGTGTCCGGATGAGCAATGTGTGTATCGCAGACGTGATGGAAACTCAGTGGTGTTTCTTGTGCTTTACGTAGATGACATTCTATTGATTGGTAACAACAAGAAAGTGTTATCAGACGTAAAGACATGGCTGTCCAAGCAGTTTGATATGAAGGACTTAGGGGAAGCGGGACATATCCTTAGGATCAAGATTATTCGAGATAGTACGAAATGTTCAATAACGCTCTCCCAAGCTTCATACATAGATACGATTCTGGCCCGTTTTAACATACAGAACTCCAAGAAAGTTTTTCTACCTTTCAGACACAAAGTGCATCTATCTAAGGAACAGTTTCCTAAGACTGTTGAGGAGATAGAGGCCATGAAGACAGTTTCTTATACTTTGGCAGTAGGAAGTCTCATGTATGACATGTTGTGTACGAGGCCTGATATCTGTTATGCCGTTGGCATGTTCAGCAGATATCAGAGTAACCCCGGGAAAGCTCACTGGGAGGCAGTAAAATGCATTCTCAAGTATTTGCCCAGAACGAGGGACCAAGTTCTGGTCTATCAGGCGCCTGAGCTGGTACCCCGAGGTTACACAGATTAAGATTTCCAAGGCGATAGGGACAAGAGCAAGTCTACCTCAGGGTATGTGTTTACTCTGGGAGGTGGAGCCATTGTTTGGCGGAGTGTCAAGCAGAATTGCGTGGCGGACTCTACCATGGAGGCTGAGTACATTGCTGCATCAGAGGCAGCGAAAGAAGCAGTATGCCTCAAGAACTTCCTAGTGGACTTAGATGTGATTCCTGGTTTGCAGAAGTCTATCACGGTTTATTGTGATAACAATGGTGCAGTAGCAAACTCGAAGGAACCACGAGCCCACAAGGCGAGTAAACACATACAGCGCAAGTACCACCTGATACGAGACATCGTAAAAAGGGTAGACATGGTCATGGCTAAGATAGCATCAGAGGATAACCTTGTAGATCCATTCACGAATATATTGACCTCTAAAGTCTTTGAGGCTCACGTGGAGGGCATGGGGATCAGATATCTAGGAGAGTCATGATAGTTTTTCTAGATAGATAGCAGCAGATAGTATAGGATTGTATGTAGTTGTATACTTAAAGCACAACTTAAGTATTAGTGGGAGATTGTTGGATTTGAATACATAAGCTATGCTTGTGTTGTATAATTTCTCAGATTAATATATCAATTTGTGTTTCAGTTATATCTTGTTGTGCATATTTATGTCCATTTATACTATGTAAGTAGATGATGAGGTGTCTTGTGTGACACAGTAGATCTCATCATTGGTCGAAAGACATAGTATATAAATGAGGTTCATAACCGAGACAGCTTTGGACAAACTGTCGGTTTAGGTTATTACGTGATTCAGATAATTAGTTTGTCTAGACTAATTGAATCATATAGATATGTTTGGGGCGTATTGAACTTGTGTTGGTGAATGTGCCCTAATGAGGGCTATTTATGTAAATATACTTTGAGGATATTTATGTAAATAAGACATTTGTCGCCTGATTGATTGTTTATCAAATAAGTTAATTTCATGATAGTAATATCCTTGTGCATATTTATGTTCATGAAATCAATCCGCCAAAAGAAACACTCCATGGACTAATTAGATCATGAGTGATTCTTTTGAGTAGTACTGGTACTAGGATCCTTAGACCAGAAATCACTACATGGTCTTAGGTGAATTGTGGTGTGTTTTGACATACGCCTAACGGGGCCGTAACAGGTTGCCAAGTACGGGTATGATTGGGTACACTATGATTCACGCCGAGATATGTAGGTGAAGTGATGGGACTACAAATCTCTCTTAAGTGAGAGATGATATCTTGGCCACTTGATAGTGAACTGAAAGTGCATGGCCATGCCCAAAGAATGATAAGGATATCATTTGCTTGATGGATTCAGTGTCACTAAGAGATCAAGTAAACGTTTAGCTACATAAGGATGATGGTTCCATGCCTTATGCTAAACGGGATATCGATGTAGAGGATCGTACGCAGTTTGCTCGGAAAGGTTGTGTTGAATCAAGATTCGACCCTCCATTCCGAATTGGGCAGTCATTATGTCTTGCTAGAGACCACTAATGACTTATGGATTAATCAATGAGATTGAGTTATCCATTGCCAATTTGGAATGGGCCTACAGGATCGCACATAAGAAAGTTCGATGATGCAGAATAAGTATTCTTGCCTACAATAAGTATAATTTTTATACTTAAATAAATAAGATTTAATTAAATGGTTTAATTAAATATTATTAGAAAGTTCTGTGGTATTAATTAATAGTTAATTAATTACCTGGGAACAATTGGGATGGGCTGATAAATCAAGGGACTTAATTGCAATTGAAGTTCTTGACCCATCAGCCTGATCCATGGGTCATGGGTTGATCCATGGGCTTGGTGTATTACCCAAATCATTAAGGTATTATTTAAGGCTGATTTGGAATTAGTAAATATTATTTAAATACTGATTTGGAATCAGTTAAATAATATTTGGTAATAATACTGATTTGAAATATGACTAAAATCAGTTAAGTTATAATTGGATAATTACAATACTGATTTTGGAAATTAATTCTCTACAAATATCCTAGGGATATAATTGTAGGAGGAAGATGGGATTTTTGGATTATTCTCATCAGAAAAAATACACAGGATTTCCCAAATTCTCCGGGTAGGCAAGATTGGCTAGCACCAACCTGCGAATGCTTTCGTGCGTAAGAGTAGAGAATCCTTTAAGGAAGGATTTTGGAGACAACAAAACGCCGTCTTCCCAGAGGAGCCAGGCGACGTGCGCAACCGATTACGCTTTGAGGGTAAGACCCGATCCTTATAGTTTAGGATTCCGCTGTTTAATTGGATTAAACACCTAAACAAAATCCAACAACTTGACCTTTAGGAATGATTTGTCTTGTACTGATTTAATAGACAAATCGATCCTTGAATTCTATCTCTTAATCCCTAGACTCGAGTGGGCATGAGGATTAGGCATAGTGTACTTTGATCTGCCAAAGAGTGAGGTCAATTGTGGCCAATAATCTCGGTATGTTGGGTGCGCGTGTTTAGTTACTTGGTGTGCTGCTGCTTGTCGAAAGGAAACCATGTATCGGTGCGTCCGGGGTGATGGTGCTCCCGAGATGAGCTCGAAATATTTATTATACTAAACCCGGCCGGGGGACTTATGTCCGGTATAGTAAAAAGGTCGAGTGGTACTAGTCTCAAAATTAAAGAGGTTAATGAATTAATTTATCAGTAAATTAATGAATTAGTATATCTTTGATGTGGGGAGATTATGAATATAATTTAATTAAGTTGTTCCGGAAGCAATTCTGGTGTAGGTTGGTAGTGCCATAATTAATCCGTTAGTGGTACGATTAATTATGTATTGGGTTGTTGACAAAGGTAGATTTTATTAATTGAGAAATTAATTAATCCTTGTGTCAGTTGGTTTTGAATCATCCTAGGAACAGGTTTACGATAAGTGAATCCCTGTGTCAGTTGGGAGTGATTCATCCCAGGAACTGGATTGGGATAAGTGAATCCCTGTGACAGTTGGGAGTGTATCAGTCCAGGAACAGGATTGAAGGAAACAGAATCCCAGTAGGAAGGCCAATCCTATTCCAACTTTAGGTCTCTCTTGTAACTCTATGTATAGACAAGGGATCAGCCATTCAGAATACACAATTAATCCACAAGATTTCTAAAGAGAGAAAATCCTAGAGAGAGAAAATGTTTCTCTCTCCAAGTCAGATTTTGAAGAGCAATTGCGGCTGGTTCTTGGATTTCTAGTGGCCGAAATTTTGGCCTTGGTGTATACCAGCTGCGAGCAGCTTTCTCTCTCTTTGGGCGGTGCGTTTACAGTACGTGTCAGGAGCTGCGGTGCTAGATCTTTCTAGCAGGTGGATTGTGGTGATTGGTAGATCAATTGGCTTCTAGTTCGTTGCCCACACAACGTGAAGTCATAGTCTTGAGGCATACGAGAGAATCCCCTGAGAGCACACTTCAAAGGTATTTTTCTATGGTTCCGCTTTAATTAAAATTTTTTTGTTGCGTGGTAAATCGAGCAAGCGCAAACCCAGATCCTATGTGGCAAATTCTTTCAGATGGTTCCATGCCTTATGCTAAATGGGATATCAATGTAGAAGATCGTACGTAGAATGCTCGGAAGGTTGTGTTGAATCACCATTCGACCCTCCGTTCTTAATTGGGTTGTCATTATGTCTTGCTAGAGACCACTAATGACTTATGGATTAATTAATTAAATTTAATTATCCATTTTCAATTTGGAATGGGCGCACATGATCGCACATAAAAGAGTTCGATGATACAGAATTGTCTGCACTAAGTATAATTGTTATACTTAGATAAATAGTATTTAATTAAATAGTTTAATTAAATATTATTGAGAAGTTCTATGGTATTAACTAAGAGTTAATTAAGTACATGGGAACAATTGGGATAGGCTGACAAATGAAGGAACCTAATTGCAATTGAGATTCTTGACCCATCAGCCTGATCCATGGGTCACTGGGTGGTCCATGGGTTTTGTAAAACCGAACTCAATAAAGGTAATATTCTTTTAATTTAAAGAATTACTAATTGTATGTTTACTGACTCAGTCATCTAACTTCTATAAAGTCATGAAGATAAGTCAGTGAAACACACACGTTTTCTAAGATGGAAATCGTTTTACCCAAAATTTCTTGAAAAGAATTTTTTTTCTCAGCAGGCAAACGGCTAGCACCGGTTCTGAGAGAACTCCAGTGCTTGAGAGTAAAGTGCATCTCCTGGGGAGTGCTTTCGTGGTGATCAATCTTGGACGAACATCAATCAGGATCCAGGCATGGCAACCGAATACGCTACGAGGGTAAGAATTAAATGCTTTCAATCTAGAATTTAATTAACACTAAAACCAATCAATTAGGCAATTTCGTTGATATTTTTGTTAATCAGGCCTAATCGATCCGAACAACTTTCATCAATAAATTTACATAAATTTAAAAACATAGTTGAAGCCCAAACCCAACAGAAGTCAAGGCCCGTGAGATCCACAGCTCGATCACCGGACAAGCCAGAAACATGAGTTGCAAGGAAAGCTAGCGTGAGGATGAGAGAGAAATGTTTCCTTCAAAATCTATCAAAATTTACTGTCCATACTATACAAGTATAATATATATATATATATATAATAGTATAGACTTGGTAGAGTTAAACAAAACCTTAAAAGTTCGAGTTTAACTCGATACTAAACGAGTCGAGCTAAATTCCAAACTCAATCAAAATTTTGACCGAAACAACTTGTGAATAATTCGGTTCGGTTGCACCTTAATCAGCAACAATTTTGAAGAAATTGAGTTACGAATATGAAAACTATAAGCAACACCTCTATAATCTTTTGGTCATTTTCTATTTTTTCTGCGATTTTGAGTTGGATGGCTTTTGAGTTACCTATGAAATTGTCAACCAAGTATGTGGATGAAAATAAAACTGATCAAGCCCGTTACCCGGGTCAGGATGTTCTGTGACACTTTTATGTGACACTTCTTGTGACAAATTTCAATTACTTTGTGTATATATTATATTTCATTAAATTTATATATATTCACAACATATAGTTTTAATTGATTATTTTTATTTTTAAAATTTATTTTTTTCAGCATTATTTTATTTTTTATATATTTTTGAGAATTTTTTTTCAATAAAAATTATATTTAATAATTTAATATGCCCTAACCCTCAAAAAAAGTGAACCGGTCGTGTTAAAAAATATAAGAGTACAAATGATTATGTATTACATGAAAATCAATCGAAAATAGAATATATACACAAAGTAATTGAAATTTGTCACATGAAGTGTCACGTAAAAGTGTCACAGAGGATCCTGAGCCGTTACCCAAATAGGCAACACAATTTTTCTACATTATTCGGCTTGCAACCAAATAGGCAACACAATTTTTCTACATTACTCGGCTTGCAACCAAATAGGCAACACAATTTTTCTACATTATTCGGCTTGCAACCAAATAGGCAATACAATTTTTCTACATTATTCGGCTTGCAAGAGGGGCCACATGTCATTCCCCCTTCATTTTTTTATCTGTTTGTCTCCTTCGCCTTTCCGCTTTTCACCTTAAAAAAATTGTTCCAGACATACTCCAAAAAGAAGCACATAATCCAGATCGCTGCCCCAAATCCACCAGCATCTGAGAAATTTTGTATATTAATTTTGAAATCTAGTTAACATGAGCTTGTAAACACCGGAAATATATTCAAAATTTTTAATGTTTCTTGTCGATTTTCGGAAGATTGATCACTTTGAGGGGTTCTTTTCAGAACAAAAATCTGATAATTTATTACCAAGCAACAATTAATACTAAAATTTTGAGAACTCAGCCCATAATATTCCATTTTTAACCACTGAGTTGGCATATTGATCGATATACTATTTTCCACTTGCGACTATTATAGCATATATATATAATCTTATTCTAGGTTTTTCTTTTTATATTTTGATCAAATAAAAAAATTACACTCTTTCACTCATTAACCCTTTTTATTTATTTCTCCATCTTATACTAATAATAGTCTTATTTTAAATTTTTTATTCCAAAAAAATTATGCATTTCTTATAATTATACTATCACATATCATTTTATTTTAAAATTTTTAATGAGTATCATTATATATGATATACTATCACATAATTATAATAAATATTTTATATAAGTTATACTTTATACAAATGAAATTATTATTATTATGGACAAGATGATTATAATTCAATAGTTAGCATTCCCCACTTAAAATCAAGAGATTTTGAGTTCGAGTCATCTAAGTTTTGGTCTTTTTTTTTATACCCAACAAAATAAAAGAAAATTAAAACCTACATGACTTAAACTGAAAACCTATTAATTTTAAACGAAAGTATCAACTACTAAATTACAACTCTCTTATAATACATTAGTAATTTAATGAAATCTATTTTTTTAAAAAAAAATTCTGCTTACTTTATCCACCAGCCTTGGTAGGGTTTGAATCCCTATTTTTGATTACCTCAATAACATTTTACCAATTAATTTCTTACACATATGATCGATCATTTATAAACAAAAAAAAAAAAAAACACATTAAAATAATTAAAGAGGGGTGATATGTGATACGCTATAGTCTTATTTTCAGAATCTAGAAGCCGTGAATAGAAATTATTGAACAGGCTATTTTAAAACTTCTAGAGTTAAGAGTTAATCCTTTGGTCATTCACATTTTGTCATTTTTCCTATTGTTCCTTTGCCTGTTTCTTTTCAACCTACGAAATAGTTCGTCGTCTTTCTCCACTGACCAAGTGCTTCAATGGCTGGCTGCCGTCTCGATTCCTCTTTTTGGAAACACCACATCATTCTCCTATAAATACTAGCTTTTTTATCATCCCAAACCATCCTCATAGCTTCTCTTACATATTTCTTTCTCAAGAACTCCGAAGAATAAAAAAAATGGACGCCCTCCTCGTCCAGTATTTTCTTCTACTCGTTCTCTTCCCATTATCCATTGCAGCAATATTTTTCTTCCAGAATAGAGGTTCCAACACCGAGAATCATCCGCCGGGAACAAGCGGATGGCCGATGCTCGGAGAAAACATTAATTTTGCAATGGAAGGCTCACAGAAATTCGTGAGCGATCGGATGAAGAAATACTCCCCGGAAGTGTTTCAAACCTCTTTGATGGGAGAGAAGATGGCCATCTTTTGTGGTCCACAAGGGAACAAGTTTCTCTTCACCAACGAGAACAAGCTTCTCACTTCATGGTGGCCTGAATCCATGAAAAAAGCTTTGCTTTACCCTGAATTTGTTGAGGAGTCGTTGAAAGAGGTATCGGCTTTGAAACGTAGTTTCATGCATGATATTCTTAAGCCTGAAGCTCTGAAGCAATATATTCCGGTGATGGATTCGTTGGCTCGTCAGCATATTGAGCAAGAATGGGCTCCAAACAAAGAAGTGAAAGTTTTCCCACTTTCCAAAAAGTACACCTTCGATTTGGCCTGCAAATTGTTCATGAGTATTGAAGATCCTGCCCACATTAAGAAGTTAGCTGATCCCTTCCATCTTGTCACAAATGGGATGTTCTCGGTGCCGATCGATTTACCGGGGACGGCTTACAATGGTGCTATCAAAGGTGGAAAAATTGTTCGAGCTGAGCTTTTGAAGATTATCAGGGATAGAAGAAAGGAGCTGACAGAGAGCCAAGAAACAGCCGGACGAGACCTCTTGTCAAGAATGCTTATGGTTAGGGATGAAGATGGGCAGTTAATGAGTGAAATGGAAATCTCAAACAATATCATTGGTTTACTTGTGGCCAGCTACGAGACTACTAGCAGTGCAGTCACCTTCGTGTTGAAACACCTTGCGGAGCTTCCCCATATTTATGATCAAGTCTTCAAAGGTACGTACGAGCCAATTATTCACTTTGCAAGTCAATTATGCTACGCGAACGTTACGTATTCCAAACATCCATAAGTTGTAATGAATTCTCACTATTAACTACTCCCTCCATTTCAAAATATAACATAATTCAATAGTCAAAGTGATAATTATTGTGTGACTTACTCAAAGAAAGCACATCTGAGTTATTCAAATTGTTGATGGGAAATGATGTTCACTTTCTGAATACAGAACAAATGGCGATTGCCAAGACAAAAGGTCCAGATGAACTGCTGACTTGGGAGGACATTGAGAAAATGAAATATTCATGGAACGTGGCGCGTGAATCATTGCGTGTTACTCCGCCTGCTCAGGGAGCCTTCCGAGAAACAGTAACTGATTTCACCTTCGCAGGCTTCACAATTCCAAAGGGATGGAAGGTACATACGCTTACTGGTGCAGCTAAATGTATTATTATATTATAACTGACTTATTCTTCTATTTTAAATGACGTATTTAGTCAATTAACATACTGTTATTCCAACCGGTAATTCTGCAGACATTTTGGACCGTACACACCACACACAAGAATCCCAAGTACTTCCCTGAGCCAGAGAAGTTTGATCCTTCAAGATTCGAGGGAAGTGGACCCATGCCATACACATTTGTGCCCTTCGGAGGAGGACCTCGAATGTGCCCTGGAAAGGAGTATGCTCGACTTGAAGTGCTTGTTTTCATGTATAACGTGGTGAGAAGATTCAAGCTACAAAAAGCAATCCCGAATGAGAAGATAGCATACCATGCATCTCCTACACCAATGAAAGGGCTCCCTGTTCGCCTCCAGCCTCATGGAAATTGATCAAACTCAAAAAATTGATCCATATATGCTAATAAAGTCCTGTGTGTCTGATTTGTTCTTTCAATATCTGCAATTTCTGTTTTCACTATGATAATACACACACACACACACACACATATATATATATATATAAATAAGGTGTTGCCTACAAAACACTTGTAATTTTTTCTCATGAATTACTGTATACATAATATCATTATAAGAATTATTTTGTCTGGAATCGTGCCAAGCGTCTACTTTGATGAATTTGCTGAAGATTTTAAGCATACCAAAACAAATACCACACTTAACGAATATATTGTATATCAACACCATATAAGCCGAAAAGATGCTCGATCTTTTTCTTATTTTCTAAAATCCTATAATATTATGAATTTTATCAATTACGATTCAATCAATTTTCTGTTTTTCACACAAAATGAAGTGAGTATTCCACAACCTTTGGAGGAGAACTAATCAATTTCTTGTGGCTCACACAAAATGGAGTGTGTGACCATCCAGATATTGACTTATAATTTTAATGGGGTAATTTAAGAAAATAAATAAAACATAAATAAAATTATTTTAATCTAAATAATGAGTAGATTACATCAAATTTGTTATACGTTAACCCTAAGAGCCACCGTTCTCCTCTCCCCTCTCCCAAAATCAACCCTCAAAAAATATTTTTTCCCCTTAAATATTTCATCCAGAGCCATCGTTTCTGTTTTCTTATTTTTAGTTTCGTCATCCCATAAATGGAGATTATTCGCAATCTTTATTTTCTTTTGTCCTTCAGTAGATTCAGATCTACTGATAATGTATTGGTCGCGGTTTCATTAATGGTATTCGTTGTTATGACGGCAGTTTCGTTACTGAAGTTCGTTGGATTGGTAGCGACGTCGTTGACGATATTCACTGGTTCGGTCCAAGAAGATTCAGTCATCATAAATCAAATAATTAGATCTATGTTTTGGAGTTTTCATCAGAAAATTAATGATTTATCCTTGTTCAAATTAAAATTTTGGCATGTGGTATATCCAGCACTTGATATGGTAGATGTATATAGGTTTATCCATAGTAAACATAAAAATGACAGTTATACTTGTAATTTGTATTTTTTTTGCTGTATCTTCCTTTTTCAATCGTTGGTGGACATTTTTCAGCAAATTAATATATATTTTTTATTTTAAAAAAATAATGAGTAAATTCCAATCAAGATATAAGTAAATTTAAGGAAAATTAAGAAAGTGTTATAGTTGATTGGGGCAATTTTTGTACTCTACTAGTTTTGGGTTTGGGATCTCCTAGTGCATTTGCCAGTACCCATTCTATCCTCATAATAAAAAAATCTGATTTACTATTTATAACTCATTTTTTACTAATTGTACATATTTTCAATTTTACTATCATAATGGCCGTTAGCATAAAAATAAGATATACTCAAGCTACGAACTGTGCAAAATGCCTGAAAATACTGCATTCTCTCTAAACTTTGCTTGATATGATAGTTTTTTTCTTTAAAATATTGCATTCAATCAGTAAACAATGTCTTCCTATAAGGGTTAAATTTGGCCAACAAAAATCCCAATCAATGGAAAACAAAAATACGCCGTTTCGAGTGCTCTTGCTTGTCTATGCCTACTGCTTTCTTGAACCAACAGACTCAATATACATGAAAGCCACCACTTACAAAAGAAGTCTCAGTTTCATACTGCTCTATCGAAGAATGATGATCTATTGTCATTGTAGATAGGAAAGTCTTCTTGTTTCTTTAATTTCCTACAGTTGGAGTTTCTTGATTCCCTATTTTTGGATTCTACAACAAAGAATCTCTCAGTTTATCTACTCCTATGTTTCAAGGCATAGAGTTTAGCAAAATGTAACAGTAGCCCACTTTCTGGTAAATCCCAATCCACTCCATAATGTTGGAAGAAATAGAGTAAGTGTGTGTGTGAATGAGAGAAGTTTGGAAAATGGGAACAAGCAAGCCAAAAGGGAAATATGTATCCCATATTGGAAGTGTAAGGAAAAAATATGGCACTTTATTAGTAATTATGGTTTGAGTGACATTTCAAATTCCGACACTATATTATACATCGTACATCCCGCTCGCGAGCGCACACGCGAGGGGGAGGGGGATGCGATTCCAAGACCGAAATAGCTTGAATGGCTTAAAGGCTGCAAAATAATTCTCTGCATTTGAATGGCTGGTTTTATTCTTCAAGAAACAAAACGGATGATTAATTGTTGAATTATTCCAAACGTTTGTGCATTAGTTTTTGAAACTGATGAAACGTTTTATTAAATACATGAGCAATGGGTGCATTTTTTGTTCGTTGATAAGGCAGTTTTTGTGCAAACTAACTTTGCAGTTTCCATTGTACCTTGGGAAACATTTGTCCACGTATCTTTTAGCACAGTTATAGAGGGGTTGACGTGACTCCAAAATATATTTTTTTATAACCCAAAATCATGCATATTTAGCTTACTTTTAGTTAGTTTTCAATAATTATGATATCTCTTATGGCCTTTCAATGCATTTATAGTTGGATTTGCATGATCTTGTAGTAAAAAGCTATGTTGGAGATTTTGGAAGAAACTTAAAGACTTTTGCTGGAAAAGGGAAGAAAACACGAAGAAATGGAACTAAAATAGAATAATTTAAAAAAGAGCGAAATTGATCTGAAGATTCCTAGACCGATGACATACAGGTGCTGGCACCTGTACGTCGCTGACCTTGGCGTCCGCTCGGCGCCACGCCTAGCTGCCACCCGAAAACCAGTGCTGGATGCTCCAAATTACCGTTAGCGTGTTTAAAAATGTATTTTACCATTTTTAGCCCTCATACCTCTTTCTTAATGACCAAACCCCTTTGTAAAACACATACTTTCACATTTTAGTAGGTTTTCTTGTAGAGATTAGCTTAGTTGAGAAGACACACACTTCTACACCTTTCTTCTCACACACTAGATGAATTCTCTTAGAACTATGATGTTCTAAGTAGATTCTATGGAATTCTACCCCTCTAAGTGATAAGGGTAGTAGATTTCCAAAGATGTAGGACAAAAAATATGGATTTAATGGTGACAAATTGTTTATGAGAATTTAGTTCAAGAATTGGGTGGTTATATCATGTTTGGTTGATAAAACCTTCACCTTTTCTATTGTATTAAATTCTATCATGAGTGATTACTCATTTCCTTGGTTATTTTATTCTCTTCAATGGTTTTCTATGCATATTGATAAGTGGATTTCATGCAAATGAGTGATTTCTTCAATAGTTGTGTTGATTTCCCTTTGTTATAATTATGTGAGATTGAATCTACTCATTTTTTATAGAATGGATGGTTTCCTAACTTATATATGTATTTGATTTAGGCCAATTATGCTTTATTGTGTTGCAAGCTTAGTTGACTCTAGATCTACTTACTATATACCTTAGTGAACTTCCATTATCTTGAGGTAAATGTGTAGAGGATTGACGACCCTATTTCTATTATTGACTAATATGGTTATTATTGTTTCCTATTTTTGAGTGTTGAGCTTTATTGTGTGTCACTTGGGAATTGGACTTCTCGACTCATGTAATATGGTCTCCATGTGATTACGAGTAAAATGGATTACTAAGACAACTTGGAAAGACTTAACTCACTACAAGAAAATTGGGCTTTCACCATGTCCCTTTCGTAACACTAAACTATAGATGTATCTATTACTATCTACCATCACATCAAATATAACTTTATTTATATCTAATAAAATACTGCAATAGCGATGTTGTTAAATTCTATAATGACACTAGAAATAAGTGTTATAATAGAATGTAAATAAAAAAACTAAGAAGTGTAATTAAAATTTTATAGGTATAAAGACACAATCAAGTGTTCTTTTATTTGTTAATATATCCACTAGCAAAATTGACCTATTGTCACACCCTTACTACATGTGTAGTGAAATAAAATTGACATATAACGACATTATTAAGTGTAATTTTATTATATTAATATGCACTACAAGAATTTTGGAATTTCACCACACACCTTTCATAACACTAAACTATAAATGTATCTATTAATATCTACAATCACATCAACTATTAACTTATTTATATTTACTAAAACACTACAAGAGTAATAATGTTATAACTATTTTAATGTGTCATCAAATCAAATCCTATTATAACACTATAAATAAGTGTTATAATAAAATTTCAATCAAAACAATAACAAGTGTAATTAAAATTTTATAAGTATAGAAACACAATCAAGTATTATTTTATTTGTTAATATATTAACTTAAGATATTAATAGATTACTATGTATAGTGTAACTGTAATACATATATAATTACATTATTATGTGTGATTTAAAGTCGTCTGATGTTGTCCCTGAAACTTTTTGATAGGATCTGGGTTTGCACTTGCTTGATTTACCACGCAACAAAAATTTCTATTAAAGCGGAATCTTAGAAAAGTACCTTTGAAGCGTGTACCTGGTGATTGTCTTGTATGCCTCAAGACTATGACTTCACATTGTGTGGGCAACGAACTAGAAGTTAATTGATCTGCTACTCACCACAATCCACCTGCTAGAAAACTCTAGCCCCGTAGCACCAGGCACGTACTATAAACGCACCGCCCGCAGAGAGAGAAAGCTACGAGCAGCTGGTATAAACCAATGCCAAAATTTCAGCCACTAGAAACCCAAAAACCAGCCGCACACTTTCTTGAAAATTCGACTTGGAGAGAGAAACATTTTCTCTCTCTAGAATTTTCTCTCTCTAGAAATCTAATGGATTAATTGTGTTTCTTGAATGGCTAATCCCTTGTCTATTTATAGAGTTACAAGAGAGACTCCAAGTTGGTTTAGGATTGGTCTTCCTAATGGGTTTAGGTAATAAATTAGTTTCCAAATCCAATTAGGCAACCAATCTGATAGGATAAACCAAATCCTACTAGATTTCCTAATCTCTAGGATTTCCTAATTCCAATTGAAACTTAAGACTTAATTAATTAATTAAATAATTCCACTTTGTTAATTACTTAATTAATCCTTAGGAATTAATTAAATAATTCCACTTTGTTAATTACTAAATTAACCCTTAGGAATAATTAACCAATTAATTAATTAAATCTACCTATTCAATTAACCCATTACAAAATTAATCGTACCACTAACGGATTAATTTTGGCACTACCATCCTACACTAGAATTGCTTCCGGAATAACTTAATTAAATTATATTCATTAATCTCCCCACATCAAAGATATAGTGCTCGTTAATTAAAATTAAATTACTGAGAAATTAATTAATTAACTTCTTTAATTCCGAGACTAGTACCACTCGACCTTTTTACTATACCGGACATAAGTCCACCGGCCGGGTTTAGTATAATAAACATTTCGAGCTCATCTCGGGAGCACCATCACCCCAGACGCACCGGTACATGGTTTCCTTTCGACAAGCAGCAGTACACCAAGTAACTAAACACGCGCACCCAACCCACCGAGACTATTGGCCACATTTGACCTCACCCATTGGCAGATCAAAGTACACTATGTCTAATCCTCATGCCCACTCGAGTCTAGGGATTTAGAGATAGAATACAAGGATCGATTTGTCTATTAAATCAGTACAAGACAAATCATTCCTAAGAGTCAAGTTCAATATGCCCCGGACATATCTATATGATTCAATTAGTTTAGACAAACTAATTATCTGAATCACATAATAGTCTAGACCGACAGTTTGTCCAAAGCTGTCTCGGTTACGAACCTCATTTATATATTATGTCTTTCAACCAATGATGAGATCTACTGTGTCGCACCAGACACCTCATCATCATCTTACATAATATAAATGGACGATTAATGGACAACAAGATATGACTGAAACACGAATTGATATATTAATCTGGGAAATCGTACAATACAAGCATAGCTTATGTATTTTACTCCAACAGTCCCACATCGGAAACGAAGGGAATGATTGAGTGTTAACTGTAGTATTAAAAGAGAAATATTGTGCTTGGATTCTTATAGGTCAGAATTTCAACAGTCTAAAACTATTTGTATATTTATTTACAAATGAAGTAATATACTATCTACATATTTTTATGTTTTCAATTATATAATATAATTACACATAATTTTATGATATTATGGTATTTATATGAACACTTAAAATTGTCATAATAGGTTCTCTATCCAAACACTAAAGTATGTATTAACATGTTAACATATATAATACTGTGAAGCCAACGATCCATGCCGTGATAGATGATTTATCATGACAGATACTTGCATGTTCATATATATTATAACTCCACATTTTCATTATGTATGTTCACATTAAAAAGTGTCATGTTATCCCATACCCTTTCGATCACACATACTTAGACCACGCAAAAAGGTATGTGTCGCCATAGATAAAATGTAATGAAATTTTGTTTATTATAATATTTTCAAGTGTTTTAGAAGCCCTTTTTTGTTGTAGTGACTACCCACATTTGCATGGTATTTACTTATTAGTTTTGGATCTTGAGGTTGTATGATTTCTCACTTTTATCCATATTATCTTTTCTTTTGTTTAGCTTTGTTACTTTCAGGACACACTCAAATTTACTCGTTTACCCTTTGTTTTGTTAGATTCTTAGGTATAAAAACTACTAGAATCGTGGTGAGTAAGGATTTGAACCCAAGCATAACTTCAATCAAGACAACTTTCTCATGGGAACGAAACCTTAAGTACTATAGTTTTGGTATTTTAGTTTTGTTTAGTATAAATTTATTTTGAAGTGTTCGCCCTTAACTTTTACAACGACAAGAGCACGTAAAAATTAGATTCGTCAACGGGGATAGTTTATTTTGATTGACTATTGTGTTGGTAGTTTGGGTGTTTACTTGTTTTTTGCGTTTTTAGTAGTTCCTAATAGTTTTTGAGTGTTTTCAAAGTAATTTTCGTAGTGCAGTACTTTTTTTGTATTTTTCTTATTTTTGTGTGTTTTGAGTCATTTTCTAATAGTTTGTTTTGTTTTTAGGTGTTCTGGTTTTCTTTGGTGTATAGTTGATGTTTATGGTTGTCACTAGATCACAAGCTAGATGAGAGTTGCTTGAGCTTGGTGATAGTAGTGAGAGGATTTTGAGAAGAATGAATCATTTTGAAGAACATAGTGAAATGGCGGCACAAGGAGAAAGGAATTTTGGGTGGTATTTTGAGCCACATTTCCAAGAACCGGCGGAACTACAAGGGACTGAAGTGGAGAATTATCAAATTCAGCCCCACTTCGTCAATTTGATACAAAATGGCTCACAATTTCAAGGACTTGAGGGTGAAGATGCAAATGCTCAACTAAGGAATTTTCTCATGTTGTGTAATACAGCAAGGTTGCAAGGACTTACAAGAGATAAGATGAAGAGGATTTTATTTCCTTTTTCATTGAAGGGGAATGCAAGCACATGGTTCATTTCCTTGGATGAGAAACCATTCAAACTTTTGAGGAGTTGAGGAAAAAGTTCTTGTTTAAATATTACCCTCCTCAAAAGATTTAAAGACTAAGAAATGACATATTACAATTCAAGCAATACCAAAGAGAGTCATTTGCGAAAGCTTGGGAGAGATTTCAACAGTTATTGAGAAAATGCCCAAATCAAACTTTTGAAGGTGGTAATGAGTTGCAAATCTTCTACAATGGGTTAACAAGAGAGTTGGCAAACATGGTGAATACAAGTGCCGGGGGTTGCATCAATTTCAAGAATAAGTATCAAGTAAGGGAGTTGTTTGATAACATGGCACTCACATTTGGAAAGTGGCCAAGTGAAAGGAATGTTGCTCCTCCCGCACCTTCTACATCTAATGGTGGAGCAATTGTGACCAATAGAATTTCAAGCTTAGATGAACAAGTAGCTTTGCTTCAAGATCAATTGAAGGCAAAAGAAAAAGCGTTATTAACTTTCATCACCTATCAAGAAGCTCACCAAGAAAGTCAAGGTATTGAGGAATTTGAAGATGTTGGATTTGTTGGCAACAATCAAGGTTGGAGAAATAATGGATATGTGAACAATTTTCAAAATCAAGGGAGACAAAATCAACAACTTTGGTAATGCAAATCAAGGACAAGCTTATGGTCAAAGAAATTTGAATAAGAACTTACAGGTAAGTCACTATTTCCCCCTGGAAATCATGTTGAGCTAATCTGTCTAAAATAGTTTGCCGCTTTGGGAATGCAAAAGAAAGCCATATTTGAATAACGGATCAACTATGGATATTATATTTGTTCCGAAATGAAATCATTCAGCAATTACATGTTTATATTGCCTTCATTGTGGATAGTAAGGAGGCATGCAACAGGGTGACATAGTGCATGTTTTCCTGTAAAATTTATGATTGGAGTTTTGGGTAATAGTTAAACGAGTTGCGCTCCAAGAATCAAAAGACACATGTGCCACTGATCAAATTAATACAATTCTATCTTTCAAATTGCTTTTTGTGACAATATTGTTATGTAACTTGAGCAGGTGAGATATAGATTTAATACCCAAATAGTTCTGAAAGGAATATCATTGAGCATCCGTGGAGGAGAAAAGGTTGGCGTTGTTGGCTGGACTAGCAGTGGAAAATCTACCCTCATCTTGGTTTTCTTTAGGCTGGTGGAACCTTCAGCTGGAAAGATTGTTATTTATGGAGTTGACATTTCCAAGCTCGGCCTTCATGACCTCCGATCTCGGTTTGGAATCATTCCTCAAGAACCTATCCTTTTTGAAGGAACTGTTGCAAGGTAATGGGAGACTAATCAAGCAAATTAAGAGTAGGATATGTCCATGGGTGAACATGTGAAGAGTTTGGTAAGATAATTGGTATGCATTCTAGTGTATTGGAGGAACTCCAAAAGAGTATCAAGGCAATAGAAAATGTCTTTGGTCAATATGTTCAAAATCAAGGCAATCAAAGTCAAGGGAATTCTTCCAATGGTGCAAATCCAAAGCCTAAGGATACCGAAAAGCACTTGGTAGTCAACCTAAGAAGTGGAAAAAGACTTGTGGAAAACAAGAAAGATGGGGACAAAAGTGAGCAAGAGATTAAGGAAGATGAGATCCCAAATGAACTAGAAAAAGAGGATATCAATGACGAGTTACCACAAGATGAGGAAAATTCAGCACTTAAAGATGAGGAAAAAGAAAGAGAAAAGACAATTTGGGAATCTCATCAGAGAGAAAGGAAGGAAAGTGAGAAGTGACTCAAGAAAAGATTGGAAGAAGAGAAGGCAAATGAGCCTAGGGATGTGGAGTCACCATTTCCTTGGAGGAAAGAAGTGAAAAAAGTTGATAGGAATGTTTATAAAAGGTTTCATGAATTGTTCAAGGAAACTGATATGAGAGTGTCTTTGGCTAACTGGATCATGAATATGCCAAAATATCAAAGATTCTTGAAGGAGTAGTTAACCAACAAAGAGAGGTTTAATTTGGAATCATTGGCTCCAATCAATAAAAATGCGAAGGGGATTTATTGGCAAAACTTACCGAAAAAGGAGAAAGATCCCGGAATGTGCACTATAGCTTGCAAGATTGGTTTGAGGTTTTTCCCTAAGGTTGTGTGTGATCTCAGATCCGGAGTGAACTTAATGCCACTTTCTATGGCCGAATCATGTGGGTTTCTTGGAGATCTAAAACCGGTTAATGTCACTTTACAAATGGCAGATCATTCTAAGGTTATCCCTAAAGGCATTATAGAGAATATATTGGTGAAAACGAATCAAATTGTGCTACGGACGGATTTTATCATTGTGAACATAGAGGAAGACAATGATGTATCCATTATTGTATGAAGACCATTTTTGGCAACCGGAGATGCAGTTTTGCATATAAAGAGTAAAGGGATTACATTCAAGATACTAGGAAAGGAATAAGTCCATCGGATAGAGGTAGTACAAATGAGATCTTATGATGTCGTTATGGGAGTAATTATTTGTGATAGTGAGGATGAGGAGAACAAGTCATTGCTCAAGAAGGAGGAAAAGACAAAAGAGAGTACTCTTGATACAAATAGTGAGAACAAAATGAAAGTCAATGAAGAAGTAGTACTACAAAGTGAGAACAAAATTGCTAATGAGCCTATAGAGAAACCAAAGATTTCTAAGGATGTAAGGGAAATTGAAAGTCTCATTCCAAATTACAAGGAAATAAGGTGTACAATTAATTCACCTTGTTAAAAAAAGAATGTGGAGTTGGAAAGTAGACTTGATAAAATGCAAGTAACTTTGGAGCGACTATTGTTAGAAATGATGAATAACAAGGTGAAGCAATTGAAGTTAGTTAATGAGAGTGATGTGATGAGTGACTCTAGGAATTGGATTCAAGGAGAAAGAAGGATCGGTTGAAAAGAAAGAAGAGAAGAGATAAACAAAAGAAAAATTCAAAGATATGAAAAAGAGCTTGATGGAAAATCACAAGGAAAGTGCATTTTTGCACAAGATTCAAGGAGGTTTGAGGGATCTTGAGTCTATACCTCAAGACAAGTCTAGCCGGAAACTATAAAGTCCAAAGCGCTTCTTGGGAGGCAACCCAAGCATTTTTAGCACTTTTTTTTTTATTTTCTAGTTTTTAGATTTTCAAATTTATAAATTGCTAATAATTCATGGATTTCATTGACATTTTTGAGTATGATATTTTGGAATACATTCCTGTGTTGTAGGTACATGATTTGGTACAATTAAACGGTGTAAAAGTCAAGTGAAAGCAATTTTGTGAAGATCGAGGAAAAACAGGCCGCAGCAACTGTGTGCCACCAGCTTCAGACGACCGCCAGGCTCCGCACCAGGGCACCGCCAATGTCCTGTGGGCGGTATCAGTAGCGCCAACCCAGTGCCTCTACAGAGCCAATACCCAGATTAAGCTTAAATAAATTAAATGAGGCACCATAGAGTTTAAAACCTCCATTTACTTCCCTAACACTTCCAAAACTTCCAAGAGCTTTAAAAGAAAGTTATTTACACCTTTGATGTTCTCAATTCATGCATTTTGATTTGAATTTCTTCAATTTTAGTGTTATTACTTACAACTTGATGTTCTTATGTTCTTTAGAGAATTTCAAGCATCATATACATTCAAGAATCTATGGTAAGAGTATAGAGCTGTTATGTGCCAAATTTCAAAAGTGGATTTCTTAAACTTGACATAGTACTATACTATGGATGAACAATATGATTGAATGAGCTTATAATGGTATGAATGAATTTTTCAACCTTATATGTTTTGCATGTTCTAATTTTTATGTTTGGAGTTTTAATGCTATAGAACATGTATGACTTATGCTTTAATAAATGAAAATCATGTATTCTCATGTGTAGATCAATCATATGTTAAATTAACATTTTTTTGGTGCTTAAATGATTATAATTGCTACTTTAGTTAATTGAGTTGGCTTATTGATTAGACTCCAAAATATACCTTTTTATGACCCCAAATCATGCATGTTTAGCTTACTTTTAGTTTATTTTCAATGATTATGATACCTTTTATGTGCTTTCAAGTTGGATTTGCATGATTTGTAGTGAAAAGGCATATTGGAGATTTTGAAAGAAACTTAAAGACTTTCCAGCAACATGCATAATTAGAGCTTAAAGAGAAGAATTTGAAAAAGAGAGATGAAGACCGAGACCGATGTCCACTGGGCGCTGGTGCCTAATCATCGCTGATCTCGGCGTCCACTCGGCGCCACCGCCTGGTCGTCGCCCGAAAGTCGCTGGTGAAAATTCAAATTTACCTTTGGCGTGATTCAACTTATGTATTTTCAATTTTAGCTCTCTAGAACCTTTTTTAATGGCCAAGGCCCCTTGTAAAGACACATACTATTACACCTTTGTAGGTTTTCATATTTTTAGATAGAGTAACTTAGAGAGGAAGAAACACACACTTTCTAACCTTTTTCACACACAAACACATACACACACTATGAATTCTCTTAGAATAACCATGTTCTAAATAGATTCTAGGGAAATCTACCCTTCTAAGTGATAGGGGGTAGTGGAATTCCAAAGATATAGTACAAATTCATGGTTTCATGAAGTTATTTGATTATGAGAGTTTGTTTAAATTGAATCCAAAGGCTTGTGTCATGTTTGGTTTATAAAAACTGGACCTTTTCCTTCATATGGAGTTCTATCATGATAATTTACTCATTGTCATGCTAAGTTTGTTCTCTTCTATGGTTTTCCATGCATATTTTTAAATGGATTTTATGCAAATGAGCTAATTCTTGTGTTTATATAGTGACTTTGCTAATTCATTGATATGTGTGTTGAATATACTCACTATTGTTGATTTGTAGATCATGGGCTTATATGGGCAAATGGGTTAGTTTAATTGAGATTTCTTGTGTTTCAAGTTAGATGGTTTCTTTACCCCTTTTGTTTCATAAGTGCATAGTTTGCCTTATCTCTATTACTTGTGAAGAGCTAGAGAACGTGACGCTCCCGAGGAGTGACGCAAGGAACACATCGAAGAGCTAGCCTCCACATAGGCTGTTTTGATTTATATGTTGCCTACAGGCGGGGGCGGAGGCAGGGGCGGCATCTTACCTCTTTCTAATAGGGTGAATACTCTACTCGAAAACTTTTCAAAGAGAGAGAGACGTCCGCGCTAGGCATCTGATCTTTTATTTCCTGTGCTAAACACATACCTAGTTGCCATTTGTCGAGGGAGTTAAGGAGGTTTACATAAGTCCTCGATTACGGGGGACCACCGTGTTGGAGTAGAATACATAAGCTATGCTTGTATTATACAGTTTCCCAGTTTAATATATCGATTTGTGTTTCAATTATATTTAGTTGTGCATTTATCTTCCATTTATATTATGTAAGTAGATGATGAGGTGTCTGGTGTGACACAGTAAATCTCATCATTGGTTGAAAAACATAATATATAAATGAGGTTCGTAACCGAGATAGCTTTGGACAAACTGTCGGTCTAGGTTATTATGTGATTCAGATAATTAGTTTGTCTAAACTAATTGAATCATATAGATATGCCCGGGGCATATTGAACTTGACTCTTAGGAATGATTTGTCTTCTACTGATTTAATAGACAAATCGATCCTTGTATTCTATCTCTAAATCCCTAGACTCGAGCGGGCATGAGGATTAGACATAGTGTACTTTGATCTGCCAAAGGGTGAGGTCAATTGTGGCCAATAATCACGGTAGGTTGGGTGCGCGTGTTTAGTTACTTGGTGTGCTGCTGCTTGTCAAAAGGAAACCATGTACCGGTGAGTCTGGGGTGATGGTGCTCCCGAGATGAGTTCGAAATGTTTATTATACTAAACCCGGCCGGTGGACTTATGTCCGGTATAGTAAGAAGGTCGAGTGGTACTAGTCTCGGAATTAAAGAAGTTGATGAATTAATTTATCAGTAAATTAATGAATTAACGAGCACTACTAATACTAATGCACGAGCTCAAGTAGATACACCACACACTGCACATGAGATCACAGATGATGCACCTACATAGTCGGTGCCTCGTCGTAGTGGGAGGGTTGTGAGACTACCTGACAGGTTCGTTGGCGTAGGAGAGGCTTCAGACCTAGTCCCAGGTGTGCCTGAACCTGACCCAGTTAACTACAATGAGGCACTTCGAGATAAAAATGCAGAATCTTGGCGTAAGGCAATGATATCCGAGTTGGGGTCAATGGACCACAATCAAGTCTGGGAGCTTGTGGACCTGCCTGATGGGTTTAAGCCCATTGGATGCAAGAGGGTCTACAAACGTAAGAGAGGACCTGACGTGAAGGTGGAAACCTTTAAAGCTAGGCTGGTGGTGAAGGGGTATACTCAGAAAGAGAAAATCGATTATGAGGAAACCTTCTCCCCGGTAGCCATGCTTAAGTCGATCCAGATTCTCTTGGCCATAGCTACTCATATGGATTATGAGATTTGGCAGATGGATGTCAAGACAGCTTTCCTAAACGGAAGTCTTGAGGAAACCATCTTTATGCAGCAACCAGAGGGATTTATTGAAAAAGGCCAAGAGCATAAGGTTTGCAGGCTTAAGTGGTCGATTTATGGACTTAAGCAGGCATCCAGATCTTGGAACATCCATTTTTGATGAGGTAATCCAGTCTTTTGGATTTACTCAGTGTCCAGATGAGCAATGTGTATATCGCAGACGTGATAGAAACTCAGTGGTGTTTCATGTGCTTTACGTAGATGACATTCTATTGATTGGCAACAACAAGAAAGTGTTATCAGACGTAAAGGCATGGCTGTCCAAGCAATTTGATATGAAGGACTTACGGGAAGCGGGACATATCCTTGGGATCAAGATTATTCAAGATCGTAGGAAACGTTCGTTAACGCTCTCCCAAGCTTCATACATAGACACGATTCTGGCCCGTTTTAACATGCAGAACTCCAAGAAAAGTTTTCTACCTTTCAGACACGGAGTGCATCTATCTAAGGAACAGTCTCCTAAGACTGTTGAGGAGATAGAGGCCATGAAGACAGTTCCGTATGCTTCGGCAGTAGGAAGTCTCTTGTATGCCATGTTGTGTACGAGGCCTGATATCTGTTATGCCGTTGGCATGGTCAGCAGATATCAGAGTAACCCCGGGAAAGCTCATTGGGAGGCAGTAAAATGCATTCTCAAGTATTTGCGTAGAATGAGGGACCACGTTCTGGTCTATCAGGCGCCTGAGCTGGTACCCCGAGGTTACACAGATTTAGATTTCAAGGCGACAGGGACAAGAGCAAGTATACCTCAGGGTATGTGTTTACTCTGGGAGGTGGAGCCATAGTTTGGCGGAGTGTCAAGCAGAAATGCGTGGCAGACTCTACCATGGAGGCTGAGTACGTTGCCGCATCAGAGGCAGCGAAAGAAGCAGTATGGCTCAAGAACTTCCTAGTGGACTTAGATGTGATTCCTGGTTTGCAGCAGTCTATCACGATATATTGTGATAACAACGGTGCAGTAGCAAACTCGAAGGAACCATGAGCCCACAAGGCGAGTAAACATATACAGCGCAAGTACCACCTGATACGAGACATCGTAAAGAGGGTAAACGTGGTCGTGGCTAAGATAGCATCAGAGGATAACCTTGCAGATCCATTCACGAAAACATTGACTTCAAAAGTCTTTCAGGCTCACGTGAAGGGCATGGGGATCAGATGCTTAGGAGAGCCTTGACAGTTTTTCTAGATAGATAGCAGCAGATTGGGTAGGATTGTATGTAGTTGTATACTTAAAGCACAGCTTAAGTATTAGTGGGAGATTGTTGGAGTAGAATACATAAGCTATGCTTGTATTGTACAGTTTTCCAGTTTAATATATCGATTTGTGTTTCAATTATATTTAGTTGTGCATTAATCGTCCATTTATATTATGTAAGTAGATGATGAGGTGTCTGGTGTGACACAGTAGATCTCATCATTGGTTGAAAGACATAATATATAAATGAGGTTCGTAACCGAGACAGCTTTGGACAAACTGTCGGTCTAGGTTATTATGTGATTTAGATAATTAGTTTTTCTAAACTAATTGAATCATATAGATATGCCCGGGGCATATTGAACTTGACTCTTAGGAATGATTTGTCTTGTACTGATTTAATAGGCAAATCGATCCTTGTATTCTATCTCTAAGTCCCTAGACTCGAGCGGGCATGAGGATTAGACATAGTGTACTTTGATCTGCCAAAGGGTGAGGTCAATTGTGGCCAATAATCTCGGTAGGTTGGGTGCGCGTGTTTAGTTACTTGGTGTGCTGCTGCTTGTCGAAAGGAAACCATGTACCGGTGAGTCCGGGGTGATGGTGCTCCTAAGATGAGTTCGAAATGCTTATTATACTAAACCCGGCCGGTGGACTTATGTCCGGTATAGTAAGAAGGTCGAGTGGTACTAGTCTCGGAATTAAAGAAGTTGATGAATTAATTTATCAGTAAATTAATGAATTAACGAGCATTATATCTTTGATGTGGGGAGATTATGAATATAATTTAATTAAGTTGTTCCGGAAGCAATTCTGGTGTAGGTTGGTAGTGCCATAATTAATCCGTTAGTGGTACGATTAATTATGTACTGGGTTGTTGACAAAGGTAGATTTAATTAATTTAGAAATTAATTAATCCTTGTGTCAGTTGGTTGTGAATCATCCCAGGAACTGGTTTGGGATAAGTGAATCCCTCTGTCAGTTGGGAGTGATTCATCCCAGGAACTGGATTGGGATAAGTGAATCCCTGTGACAGTTGGGAGTGTATCAATCCAGGAACAGGATTGAAGGAAACATAATCTGTATCAGTCCAGAAACAGGATTGAAGGAAAACAGAAACCCAGTAGGAAGACCAATCCTAAACCAACTTGGAGTCTCTCTTGTAACTCTATAAATAGACAAGGGATCAGTCATTCAACAATTACACAATTAATCCACAGGATTTCTAGAGAGAGAAAATTCTAGAGAGAGAAAACGTTTCTCTCTCCAAGTCGAATTTTCAAGAAAGTGTGAGGCTGGATTTTGGGTTTCTAGTGGCTGAAATTTTGGCCTTGGTCTATACCAGTTGCGAGTAGCTTTCTCTCTCTGCGGGCGGTGCGTTTATAGTACGTGCCAGGTGCTGCGGGGCTAGAGTTTTCTAGCAGGTGGATTGTGGTGAGTAGCTGATCAATTGACTTCTAGTTCGTTGCCCACACAACGTGAAGTCATAGTCTTGAGGCATACAAGAGAATCACCAAGTGCACGCTTCAAAGGTACTTTTCTAAGATTCCGCTTTAATAGAAATTTTTGTTGCGTGGTAAATCGAGCAAGTGCAAACCCAGATCCTACCAAAATCTTTCACAGTGGACAAAAATGAGGACGAAGTCGAAGATGAGGAACTTCGATAACAAGGGCAGGAAACACTAATTAACATCGGCCATATAGAATGTATAAGCAGAATTAGATAGAGCCTTGATATATATCAGACAGCCTGGTCTGCACCCAAAGCGGGAGGGCTGGGCGAAGTCTTTTAGTTCACACCAAGCCGCGGTTCCCAATCGTAGCCTTCTTGTCTGTTCCTCCTTTAGTGGCAGTCGAATTCTTCCTTTAAAGAGTCAAATATCAATGGCATTTTTCTTCTTTTTTGCGGTGAAAAAATTCTCTTGCTCTATTTTGCCTTTGAATTAAAAACTGCATAGGACTAAGGAACCCCTGGCAAGAGTAGGCCAAACAAGCAAAGGAATGAGCGTCTCGTCTTTACTCTAATAAGGGAGTTAGCGCAGTGCGATGAAGCAGGCTCAAGGCCAAGGGAAATTTGTTTAGGAAAGCAAGTCCTATCGAGTTAGCTTTTGGAGTCAAGGCATGCCTTAAGGTAGCCACTACTTTCAGGTGAGATAGTTCAATAGTTGATTAGAGAAAGCTACTTCCCACGGTCAGATATGTCACCACTTAAGTAAATAGCACTAAAGTCGAGAACAGAGAAAACCTCGTCTACCACTCCTCGAGTCAACACCAACGCAATCTCGATGAAAAGACATGCCTACCCTCAGGAAAGCAGCCAAGCAGCACTGATCCCCGGAAGCAATACCGGTAAGAAGCAGAATAAAAAAAAGAGCAATTTGTCATTCCCTAACCTATATATGTCAGGCCCTGATAGCACCTGATTTCCTAAACCAGTAACAAAGCATGATGAAGCTAATTTAAACTAATTACAACGTACAAAATTCCAATCAATGAGCTATTACATTTAAGTATTTTCAAAGCTGATGACATCCCAACCACTCCCAAGCTTCTCCTAGACTTCTTTCCGATAAACTCCTACCTGGATCACATTCAAAGATAAAAATATATATATATATAACTATGCGAAAACGCATACCTAGTGAGGGTCACCTCCTGGACCCAACAGAATCGATAAACGACAAATATAAAACATCAAGCACTCAACATAAAGACATACATCAAAAGACTGTAAACCAACCAACATACTAATGTTATAAACCAACTAGTCAGATAATGGGCACACGAATACAAACAAACCTGGATCTGTACCAACCAACGGAAACGGGCATCCCGCCCACTATCAACGGAGCCATCAATATCCACCGAGCCACCAAAGGTACCCAGGGTCACACCTGTCTTATATACAAAGCCTCAGTCCGGCCCCCTACCTAGTAGGTCGGCGTGAAAAGGGCGGGGCCCCCAAAAGGTACAAACACATACATGACTCATAATGAAAACCAACCAGCAACTAGTTCAAGTAGACACAAGGGCATGCAACAAATCTCAAAGAAATTACAATAGTAACTACAATCATCCATTCAATACAGACAACCAAGAACTCACCAAGCTGCAGTTACATATGCACTCATCATAGCTCAACATTTATATAAATGACCTATGCGCCGTTAAGGCCATAAACCTCTAAGCGGAAGCAAAAATAACAAACAAATGCGAGGAGAAACTTCAAATATAATCCAGGTTCTTCTTAGGTTACACATCTATGCCTATAAAACATGTCAGTGTACTCCTAGTCTGAACAACAAGCACATCTAAGGGGGAGACACTCACCTTGATTTACTGCTTAGCTGTTATATCTCTAACCCCAGAAAACGAACTCCATCTATCTCCAACTTATGTAGAGAATCTATCCTAAATCCAAGATAGAGATTCTCTCAACATAATATAACATAAATTTGTAAAGAATGCATATGACCTATGTTTCTACATGATCCTATTCTAATCCTAAAGTATGCCTCTAATCCAGCCAAAGACTAAAAGGAAAAAGATTCGGTTCGAGGTAGCTAGTCCCAAGCCGATTCCAAATTCTTTTAATCAATAGTTAATTAAAGTCACATGCATTTCTATTCCTTTATTAGATTAGTTCTATTAACTCTCTTATATGATATCTAGCATTACTTTTAAATCACTCCTTATTAAACTTTGGTAACTTAATTGAGTTCCACATTTCATGAATGGCCATAAGCCCATCACATATGGTTTCTAAACCCAGCTCCTAGATATTTTATGTTCCTATGTCTACCCCCTAAACCAATTTAAGCTTCTCTACCTATGAATTAACTATCTTGTGGAAAAAGTAGACAAATGTTTAGGCGACTAATCTTGAGTTATTAGGAGCCAATTTATCAACTCACACAAAATGTCGATTATACTAGAAATCAATTGTACTACTAGCCATGTCCTACTCTCTTTAATTGATTTTCAAATATCTAAGAACTTAGCCATACCATTGAATCCTAAAATGAATAAACCTAAATATGAAAATAATGGCTTAAAGAGAGATTTTAAGGATTTACCACCAAACATGTCGGAGCCAAGTCGGAATTGACTAGAGAAAGCTCCGGCTGGCAAGGCAGTGGTCCGGCGGTGGTCAGTGGCGGCATGGTACTTCCGGTAATCAAAATGCAGAGACTCTTGGTGGGTTTTATTCTAAATAGAATAGGGAGCATTTTGGTGTTGGTGCAGTCTTTTGAAGAAATATGGTGGTTCTTCTTCAGCTCGGTTGTGGCATCTACTACCTATTTTTCTACTGTGGGGGATATGGAGGATGAGAAATACAGCCCTTTATGAAGGCGACTGCCCTTATATTGCAACTTATTTGAATAGGGTAAAGAATGAGGTTAGTTTTGGTATTGGTGTGTTTAGTGGTTCAGGCAATTTCCTTTTTGCACAGGCATGCTACATTAATCGATGCGGAGTATGTTCTGTGAGAGCGGAAATTTTTGCTTTGTTGGAAGCAGCTCGCTATTGCAGATATAAAGGTTTTACCAATGTTGGCTTCTTATCTGACAACAGATTTTTTGTCTTAATGGTCACTCAGAAGAGAGGTTTCTTGTTGAAAGAGTATAATTTCCTTTGCGAAATTTCTGGGTTTTTGGAAACCTCTTCATCTACTCTAACACGTATATAAAGAGACCAATATGGTAGTATATTTTTTAGTTAAAATGGGCTCATCGGGTACTTCTATTTCACTTATGTCTTTAGAGGAGGCTTCGGGACATCTTAAAGGCTTGGTCTGCCTTGATGTAGCAGGTACACCAAGCATGCGGATTAGAAAGGGCCTTGTTAATGTATAGAGCAGGTTTTGTTTTGTGTTTCACTCCATCATTGAGGATTGGTGGTTGTACAGCACTAGAAGGGCGGATACTTTTAGACGATTTTCACGTAGGAGGGTTTGGGTGAGCGAATGCACTATCCCTGTACCTTTCATTATTTTATTTTATTTTAATAATAGAGTATCTAAACTCGCCCATTTTGTCTTTTTCACTCAGTTAGAGGACAGTTCTTAAAATTAAAAATTAAAAAAAAAAATTATTAGGTGCCATTAAAATTAAATTTTCTACTGGTGTGTGGCAGCATGCATTTGCATGGAGACTATGTGTAAGCTTGGTTTCCTAGTAGAGTTACACCTCGCCATCCCGCACCGATCCACCGCGTCCCATCTGAAGCTCCACGTTTACGACATGCAAATCAACTAAATCTGCTATAAATACCCTCAGCGTCTCTGCACTTTCATCACCAACTACTTCATCAACATCAATCAAAGTATAAATCTTTTTCTTCAGTCCCCAAAAGCAATGGCGAAGTTCGTGGTTTTTGCTCTAGTCATGATAGCCATGTTGGCCTTTGCTCAGGCCACAAGGTTCACCATAACCACCACTGTTGATGAAGACGATGAGAATCAACGAGGACAATCTCCGAAGAGATGCCAGCAACAGGTCCAGCAACAACAACAGAGGATTCGCTCTTGCCAGAAATACTTGGCATCTACCCAAAGACTATATGGAATGGACATGATGATCGAAGAGGTGGGGCAGGAGGACCAACAAGGGTCACAGAAGAAGCTCAGGGAATGCTGTCAGGTACTCGAGAACTTCGACAACGAGTGCCGTTGCGAAGCCGTGAAGCAAGCATTCAGGCAGCAACAACAACAGCAACAACAGTGGCCTGGACAGCAAGGACAGCAGGGAGTGGAACAGATAAGGCAAGTGGCTAGGAATCTTCCGCAGCAGTGCAACTTGAGTCCCCGCCAGTGCCAAGTTTGAACAGTGCGTTTGGGGAACAAATAAGGGAATCCAGCCTGAGATGTAATGAAAATAAACGTGCATTTAGTTTTCTAGTTTTGTTTGGCTGGATAATTGAAATGGACTCTTCTTTTGTAACCTTAAATAAAAAGTGAGCACATGATCGTGTGGCTTTGATCTTGTAATGTTTTTTGACTGTAACATCTATTCTGCCCCATGTCCTATAATCTATATAAATAGCTTTCTTTCTTTCTTTTTTTCTTTCTTTTTTCTAATTTAAAGTAATTATTGGTTTAAATCTACCGGAGGAAAATTTCGCTATGGCAGCTCTGGCTCCAGAGGAAATGAACAGTGGTTCCACACTTTGCGGTGGGAGTTTCTTATTTCAGAAGGTAGTGCATAAGGATTTACGTTTGTCTTTCATTTTTTACTAAAAAAAACTAATTATTGGTTTAAATCTACTAAGAATTATTAAGTGGTAATTATTTGATACAACTATGGATAATGGCAGGTAATTGCGGGATCGATTATAACATCATATTAATTATAAGAATATTGATGAATTTTATTGCAGAATATTAATGAGATAATTCGAGAATTTTGACAAATAAATAGTCAAAGTCCCAAATAGCCGGAGGAGGACGGACTTCCTTTGGAATATTAATGAGCTATAACATGACCAATAATGGTTTGTTTTTGGAGACGTAGAGGGAGAAACATAACAAATCATAAGAGTTGAGGAAAGAATTGTTAGAATAGGTTTGGACGCTTTATTTTGAGAGCTTGGCTAATTAATGGACCTTTGGTCGGGTCAGACCTTGCCCGCCGGATGAGACTAGAGTCGTTTTAGGCAGACTCGTCCGAAATTAGATTGATGTCCTCTCATATTATTAAAAAAAGTATTAATTTTGCCAGAGAAAAAAATTAGCATCTAAAGTAATTTTTATTTAATCTTACAAATATGTCCACCCTCCTACTTGTGGCCACTGTTTTTGCTGCCACCACCACCATATGCTCCACTAACACATTCTCCTCCTCCCTCCTCCTGATCTGCCGTCTCGAACTGTGGCCTCTTTCTCCATCCACCACTACCACCGGTTCTCTCCTTTCTCACGGTCAATTTTGCTTCACCACCACCACCACCATGATCGGACCTCGCCACTATCAAGTCTCAAAACCCAGCACTTTTGTCCACTCTCAAGTCTCAAAACCTAGCACATCTCTTTCCATCCTTCGCCTTTTTTTTTTTATATATATCAAGGGAAGGAAAATCATAATAGATAAGTCTCTAAATAATCAAAATTGAATCCCTTCTAATTTTTTTTGTCTAAACCAATACAGAGTAAAAATATTGAGTATGGCTCAACAACAGCATCCACTAAGAATTCAAACCTTTCAACATAACCCAAAGATTAACAAAAGTTGCGAACTTTCCATCAAAATATTTCAGGCTAAAAAGCACGAACCCTTATGAGGAAAAAGATCCAAAACACTGAAAGCATTTAAAAAAAAAAGAAAAAAAAGCTGAATCTTGCAAAGATTAGACTAGTACCTCGAATACTAAAGGTTAAAAATAGAATTTATATCATATCAACCAAAAGTTCAGAGTTCAGGGAAAAAAAAACCCATAAAAATTGTATCTTGTAGCAATGATGATCACAAACAGATAAGGGATTCAATAAGATTTGAAACTAAACAAATAAGAAAAAGAATTCATTTCATTCTCATCAAAAATAAAAAAATGAATCATGAAAAGATAATCACAAAGATAAGATTCTAGTCCAAAATTGAATATATACTTTAGAAACAAAAACTAATATGAAAAGGGTTCGGAGTTCCACCACTAAACTAATAAAAAAAGACCCATTCAAGGAAGCAAAAGTCAAAAACAAGAATTGGGTTTCACGAGTCTCACCAAACAAACAAAACCCATAAAATATGTGTTCGCGGACTAGATGCTGGTGGTGGTGATAGCAACGATGGCCACGAAAGGCTGGCGGTGATGGCCATAGTGGAGAAATGAGGAGGGAGCGCTATGGAAAGGGAAGAAGAAAAGGGAAAAGGTTTTTGCATGACTTAGTATGCGTAAATTTGTAAGATTAAATAGAAATAGATCTGGATGCTAATTTTTACTCTGGCAAAATCAGCACCCTATTCAAAATGAGTATATAAAATATTTAATAACAAAGATAAGTCATAAAAGAAAACGTCACAAAATTTATCCATGATGATTGTGTTGGATTTAAATACTGAAGCTTTGCTTGTATTAAACTATTTCCCATATGTATATATCGATTAAATATTTTAGTTAAATTATTTGTATTTTTACATATGTTGTATATTTATATTATGTATTTAGATGATGAGGTGTCTGGTGTGACACAGTAGATCTCATCATTGGTTAAAAGACATAATATATAAATGAGGTTCGTAACCGAGACAGTTTTGGACACACTGTCAGTTTAGGTTATTATGTGATTCAAAAATTAGTTTGTCTATACTAATTGAATCATATAGATATGCACGGGGCATATTGAACTTGCCCGTTTATGATGAATTGTCTTGTACTGATTTAATAGACTATTCATTCCTAGTATTCTATATCTTAATCCCTAAACTTGAGTAGACATGAGCATTAGACATAGTGTACTTTAATCTGCCAAAGAGTGAGATCACTTGAGATCAATAGTCTCGGTATGTTGGGTGCGCGTATTTAATTGCTTGGTGTGTTGTTGCTTGTTGAAAGGAAACCATATACCAGTGCATCCGGGATGATGGGGCTCCTGAGATGAGCTCGTTATGTTTATCATACTAAATCTGACCGTTGGACTTATGTCCGGTATAGTAAAGAGATTGAGTGGTACTAGTCTCAGATTATTTGAAGTTAATTAATTAATTTATCAGTAAATTAATAAATTAACAAGCACTATATTTTTAACGTGAGGAGATTAAAGAATAATTAATTTAGTTATTCCGAAAGCAATTTCGGTATAGGATGGTAGTACCATAATTAATCCGTTAGTGGTACGATTAATTATGTAGTGTGTTAATTGATAAAGTAGAATTAATTATTTATTTAATTATTCCTAAGGATTAATTAAGTAATTAACAAAGTAAAATTAATTAATTAATTAACTTTTAATATTCAATTGGAATTAGAAAATTCTAAAGATTAGGAAATCTATTTGGATTTGAAAATCCTATTAGATTTGGAAACTAATTAATAATCCTATACCCATTAGAAATGCCAATCCTAAATCAACTTGGGGTCTCTCTTGTAACTCTATAAATAGACAAGAGATTAGCAATTCACAATATATAATTCATTAGTTTCATAATTCAAGAAACTAGATAGAGAAATTAAGAAATTTCTCCCTCATAAATCGGTTTTGGTGAAGCAACGCGGCGGCGAAATTTTCCGGCAGCAGCGCACATCTTCTTCTCTCTCCGGCAGTTTCGGCGGCGGCGCGTGAGCTTCCTGGCGGCGCGTGTACTGCACGCGCTTAGGGGGCGATGGCGTTTGGTTTTTTATCCGTGCAGTTTGTGGTGAATTGCTGATTGTTGGTTCGTTGATTCATTGCTCACACAATGTACGAGCTGGTCTTGAGTCATACAAGCGATCATCTAAGTACACTCTTCAAGAGGCAATTCTTAAATTTCTGCTTTAATTAGGAATTTATTGTTGCGTGGCAAATCGAATAAGTAGAAGCTAAGATCATGCGCAATGTTAGTTCAAGCAAGGATTGGAATAGCGATTGTACTAGAGCTTAGGCCTGGTCATGAGTTCCGATTTTGGAATGTATAACACGAAAGTGAATTTTTGACCCGGCCCAGGCAAATGATCTTTCAGATTGTATTTTATTAAAAAGTTTCATCAATTGAACTTTCTTTGAAGCAAAATCGACAATCAACTATTTATAATTATCAACTTTCACCAAAATTTACCAACCATATAATTTTAAAAAATATATATTATACCTTCAAATACACGAATTGAAAAAGAAAAATGGCTTAGTTCCCACAATCTCCAAATAAAATTTTCAATCAACAATTAGTTTGGAGCTAATTAGATTGTATAATTCTTGATAATTGAAAGATTAAAGAAGAAATATGGGTATTTATGAGATTTTGTTCTTATCGTTAAAATAAATAGTAGTTTAGCTTGTAGGAGTAAAAGAAAGATCAAAAAATTAGGGGAGAGAAATGCACTTGATGCATTCAAAATAGAAGGTTTACATTGTACCAAAAATATATATACATTATAGAAGTAATTACATGGTAATTTTTTTTTGGACCCCCTAAATTTTGAAGCCCTGTGACAAGTGCTAAACTACACATGCTTACGGCCGACCCTGATTTTAGGCAAATGCATCATCATAATATAATAAATACATTTATACTGCTATCACAAAATATATATATACATTTATACTAAAATTACGTATAAAATATATTTTAAAATAAAGTATTAATAACATAATAATTTATTTAGGGGCACTTTGGTAGAATTGGTAGGAATCGGAATCTAAATCAGAATGGTATGATTGAGGTGAGAATGAGTATGAATTTTGTGAATTCGATAAGGTTGTTTGGTTTATAAGTTGAGTTTGGATTATGATCCTTTTGTCTTGTTTGTCTTGCTCTATTTTCTCCTCAACGATGTTGTTGAGTACATCGGGTCTGTGATTCAAACTAGGACTTAAAAGTCTGTTTCAATGTTTTTAACTAAGAGGAAGGCTCATGATGAATTAATACTAAAGAATTTTAATTACTAATGATGATTTTGGAAACATCTCATTTGTCTCTTCCTCATTCTACCCACCTTAATATTTGGTTCTCCTATTGGCATTGCAAATTGGTGCAAATTTTGTCATGTTGAGAAAACAAAGAAAACTGCCAGGTTTTTTTTTTTTTTTCTTCTCTAACAAGAAAACTACGGTACTTTGTATTCCTACAATTTATTGACTAGTTAGTATTACTTAATTAGTCGATGTCATCCTGTCGAATTTAGAGGCTATAAAGCTTCTGGTTTTTACCGCGTGAATGATATAGTGCAGGCCATTTTGGAACTTCTCAAAGGTGCAGGATTGGTTTGAATATGAGTGGGATGAACTGCCATTCCTGTCCTGCATGCTTTATATGTTTTGTATTTGATAAGCTGGAATTTAAGTGATGGATTGAGTGCAATTTGAGGGCTGTTTTGAGGGATTTAATGAGCTAATAGGCTATTTTTTTACTTGCATGGAAGATTTCATAAAGGAGAGCAAAGAAAAGAGATTTTGGCAAATTTGGAAGAAGTGGACTGGATTGAAGAGAAAAAAATGCAAAAGGAGAGTTATTAAAGTGGGCTAGGTTGAGACCCAAGATTTATTTTAAATTAAGGGATATTTTCAAGTTGGACTTGGTATTTGATTTTATATTTAAGTTAGTATATTTTAAGTAAGCTTGTGGGCCTTATTTTTAAGTACTTCAGATATTACTCAATTAGGGGAGTATATTAGGTAATAAGATAACATTGAGAAAAGGGGATTTTTTTTTTTGGAGGACTGCAGACTGGAGCCGGTTTTTCGACCCTGGGAGCCTTGCGACATTCGTTTTGTGCGAGGGCTGACCTGCGACTATATTAGTACTATTTTTCCTTCCTTTATTGTTCATGGAGAATTTGTTTATTATTATTAGTTTTATTTTTAATTCGATTATGAGTAGCTAAATCTTTAATTCTAGTCAGAGGAATTAAACCCTGGATCGGAATTAAATTGTGATCAATTTGTTCTTAATATCAATTGAGAATAGCTGGTAGCATTCAATTCTTCCTAGGTAGTCTAGTCAAGTCGAATACACGAGGTTCGGTATTCCTAAGAGTTTCAATTCAACTAATCACGTGGTATGTAGGTTCGCGTTTTGAAGGGAATAAATAATCAACGTGCAATTAAACAACGTTTGATTAATTGTAAATTGAATTGGGTCCTAGACTCTCGAAATCAATGTTCTAGGAGGTTCCAGGACGGATATTCGATTATAGATGCAGTTAACAGAGGTTCCTTAATTGCTGGGTTTAATTTATAGGACTGAACTGTTAGGAGGTTCCAACAGGGAAAACCAATATAATCAAGGTTAATTGGAAAAATTTGTGCATCGAGGATTAATTTATCACATCAGGGTGGAAACAATTCCTTTGATTAGATCATTTCCTAAATTTGATTTAAGCCAATTCTTGTTTTCTTAATTAATTTTAATTGAAGTTTATTTAAGTAGAATAAAATTCTCAAAAACCCCTCTTGGTTACCAGCTTTTTATTTAATTAATTCACTACCCTGCTTCCTGTGGAGACGATCCTACTCACTGCTTGCTATTTTATTCTGTGTAGAGTAGGTAATTATTTTTGATTGGTTGACGACCCATCAAATTTTGGCGCCGTTGCCGGGGAGCACGGTTTAGTGTTTTTAATTTTAGTCAGAATTGTTTTGTTCCTGTTTATGGTTCGCTCTTCTCGTACAGGCAAATTAATCTTTGATCCAGAGATAGAGAAGACTGCAAAGAGGAACAAGAAAGAGAAGAAACAAAAGATCAACTAGCTGGATCTACATCTGTAGCCCGAGCAGTTGAACAAGAGGAAGCAATTGAGTTTTTCGTAGAGGAAGAAAATTTGCTTGAAAGACCTATGGCAGACCGCACCTTAAGGGAGTTGGCAACTCCTGATGCCAACCCACAATCTTTATGCATTGCTCTTCCTGATAATACACCTATATTTGAATTAAAATCTAGTACGATTCACTTACTTCCTAAATTTCGTGGTTTGACAGGCGAGGATCCCCACAAGCATCTGATAGAGTTCCACATCGTCTGTTCAGCAGTGAGCTACGAAAATGTCACTGAAGAGCAGATTAAGTTGCGGGCTTTTCCCTTTTCTTTGAAGGACAAGGCAAAGCATTGGTTATTTGGGTTACCCGCAGGCTCAGTCACCACATGGAATGATCTGAAGAAGCTATTTTTGGAGAAGTTTTTCCCTGCATCTCGGGCTTCTAACATCAGGAAAGATATATGCGGTATCCGACAATACAGTGGAGAGAGCTTGTACGAATATTGGGAGAGATTCAGGGATTTGTGCAGAAGCTGTCCTCAGCATCAGATCCCAGAGCAGCTGCTGATCCAATATTTTTATGAGGGGTTATCTGAGCTTGACAGAGATAAAATTGATTCAGCAAGTGTTAGAGCACTTATGAACAAGACTCCTACAGAGGCGCGCAGGTTGATTTCAGTAATAGCGGAGACCTCACAGCAGTTCTATAGGAGAGTAGAACCGGTCACTAGAAGAGTAAATGAGGTCGGTACTCCAAGTATAGAAAATCAAATTGCTGAACTGACTAGTGTGGTGCGTCAGTTAGCTGTCGGACAGTTGCAGTCAGTTAAGGTGTGCGGTATTTGTGCAATGCAAGGACACACTTTAGAGGATTGTCATGTTTTGCAGGAAGGTGAATTGGTAAATGCTGTAGGCGGATTTCAGGCTCCTCAAAGGAAGTATGATCCGTATAGTAATTCTTACAATCCGGGATGGAGAAATCATCCGAATTTCAGTTATAAGCAGCCTGGATTTCAGCCACCTGGTTTACAACCACATCCACAGCCTCAACCTCCAATGAGGAACCCAACTCCTGCACAGGGAAATGCTTCAGGACCCTCCGTGGAAGAGATGATTAAGAATTTAACATTGACTGTGCAGGGAATGGTTGAGAGAGAGCAAACACGTGAATCAGAGGGACAGAGCAAATGGGAAACTTCCATCTCAAGCGGGATCTAGCTCAATGGAGAATGTTAGTGCCATGACCCTGAGGAGTGGGAAAGAGTTACCAGACCCCCCAGTACCCATTCCAGCTGCTAAAGCATCTTCACAAGAATCAAAGGAGGAAGTGGAGATTGAAGAAAAGAACGAACAGGTGGTAAGTCCTAAATCTCCTGAGAAAAATATTGAAAATGTAGTTCCACCTTTTCCTGGCAGGTTGGCACCAATGAGGAAGGAGTACAGTGATTATGAGGTTCTAGAAGTGTTTCGCAAGGTGACCATCAACATGCCCTTGATGGAAGCCATAGGTCAAATCCCGAGGTATGCAAAATTCTTGAAGTCACTTTTGACTAGGAAGAGGCGACCGGAAGGTAAAGTGTATGTCAATGAGAATGTATCTTCAGTACTTCAGCGGAAACTACCTCAAAAATGCACAAACCCAGGTATATTTGCTATTTCATGTGTTATTGGGTCAAGGGTAATAGAAGCAGCTATGCAAGATTTAGGTGCTTCAATTAATGTGATGTCTTTATCTCCTTTTAAGAAGTTAAAAATTGGAGCGCTTAAAGACACAAATGTCATAGTGCAGTTAGCCAATAGATCAATGATATATCCTGAAGGGGTAGTGGAGGATGTCTTAGTTAAATGCGATAAATGAATATTTCCTGCTAATTTTTACATCCTTGACATGAATGATGAACATGTTATAAACGCTGATATTTTGTTGTTAGGAAGATCATTCATGAAAACTGCCAAAACAAAAATTGATGTTGATGCTGGCATTTTTACTTTTGAGTTTGATGGTGAAAAAGTGCAATTTAATATGTATGAAGCTATGAAGTATCCACCTGACTCCGAGTATTTTGTTAATGTTAGCTTAGTTGATGCTATTGTGCAAGAAGCGATAGAGTTTAATTTGATGCTTGATGAGCTGAACTTTGTGTTACAGCATAGTTTACAGGAAAAAGATACTCACAGAGACATGAGTGAAGCTGTCATTGAGGCGATAATGGCGTTTCATGCCAATCATGAGTTGCCACCAAGGTTTGCAAATAAATTTTTGGAATTGCCTTTATATTCTGAAAGAGTTTTACCTTCTGTGGTACAGGCACCCAAGTTAGAGCTGAAGACATTGCCGAGTCATCTCAAGTATGTTTACTTGGGAGAGCTTAACACATTGCCCGTGATCATTTCAAAGGGCCTCACTGAAGTGCAAGAAGAAAAGTTGTTGAGAGTATTGCGGGACCACAGAACAGCCATAGGGTGGACACTAGCAGATATCAATGGAATTAGTCCTTCCATTTGCATGCATCGCATCTTTCTTGAAGCAGACTCGAAACCTGTCAGAGAAGCTCAGAGGAAATTAAATCCTGCAATGAAAGAGGTAGTGATGAAGGAAATTATTAAATTACTTGATGCAGAAATTATTTATTCTGTTTCTGATAGTAAATGGGTTTAGCCCAGTCCATGTTGTGCCTAAGAAGTCGGGATTTCAATTGGTTAAAAATGAGGCTAGTGAGTTGGTTCCTATGAGATTACAGACAGGTTGGCGCATGTGCATAGATTTTAGGAAGTTAAATGCAGCTACAAGGAAGGATCACTTTCCACTCCCTTTCATTGATCAAATGTTGGAACGTTTGGCAGGTAAGGATTTCTTTTGCTTTCTAGATGGGTATTCCGGGTATTTCCAAATAGCGGTAGTTCCGGATGACCGAGATAAGACTACCTTTACTTGTCCATTTGGTACATTTGCATATAGGCGCATGCCCTTTGGTTTGTGTAATGCTCCGGGAACTTTTCAAAGATGCATGATGAGTATATTTTCAGATTTTCTTGAAAAATGAATTGAAATTTTCATGGATGATTTTACTGTGTATGGTGACTCGTTTGACCAATGCTTGGAAAGTTTGTCATTAGTTTTACAAAGATGCATTGAAAAAGATTTGGTGTTGAATTATGAGAAGTGTCACATCATGGTGAGAGAGGGAATTGTATTAGGTCATGTGGTATCATCAAGAGGAATAGAAGTGGATAAGGCTAAAATTGATTTGATTGCTAGTTTGCCTTATCCTACTAACGTTCGAGAAATTCGAAGCTTTCTTGGTCATGCAGGGTTTTATAGACGCTTCATTAAGGATTTCTTGAAGATCACACAACCTTTGTCACGGTTACTGCAGAATGATGTGCCCTTTGAGTTTGGTAAGGAGTGTAAGAAGGCTTTCCAGAAATTAAAGGAGTTACTCACGTCAACTCCAATAATTCAACCTCCCAATTGGGAACTGCCTTTTGAGCTTATGTGTGATGCCAGCCACTATGCTGTGGGGGCTGTGCTTGGACAAAGAAGTGGAAGACAGAGTCACGTCATTTATTATGCCTCCAAAACCCTTGACTCAGCACAGTGCAATTACACCACTACAGAAAAAGGACTTTTAGCTATTGTGTTTGCTTTTGAAAAATTTCGTTCTTATTTGCTAGGTTCTAAAGTGGTCGTGTATTCTGACCATGCAGCCTTAAAATTCTTGTTGTCGAAGAAGGAATCAAAGCCGAGGCTCATTCAATGGATTCTTCTACTACAAGAGTTTGATTGGGAAATAAAGGATAGGAAGGGTGCGGACAACTCAGTTGCTGATCACCTCAGCCGTTTAGTGCGTGAGGAGGACTCCAAACCCATTGCAGAGTTATTTCCAGAGGAGAAACTGTGGGCGTTGCAAGGTAAAGAGCCATGGTATGCAGATATAGTAAACTACTTGACAAGTGGTAAGTTTTCTCCCAATATGAATGTTTACTAGAGAAATAAATTGAAAGCTCAATTTAAGCATTATGTGTGGGATAAACCTTACCTGTGGAAAATCTGTTCTGACCAAGTAGTCAGGAGGTGTGTGGCTAATCATGAAATACATTCTGTGCTTGAATTTTGCCATTCTCATGCATGTGGTGGTCATTTTGGCCCAAAAAGAACTGCTAGGAAAGTTTTAGACTGTGGGTTTTATTGGAATTCTTTATTTAAGGATGCTTATGATTTTTGCAAGAGATGTGGTAAATGCCAGAGAGTAGGAAATTTATCATCTAGGAATGAGATGCCACAGATTCCCATGTCATTTTGCGAAATTTTTTATGTATGGGGCATGGATTTTATGGGACCATTTCCAAGCTCATGTGGAAAGTTGTATATTTTGCTTGCTGTCGATTATGTATCGAAATGGGTAGAAGCGAAAGCTACCCAAACTAATGATGCTAAAGTTGTTGCAGGATTTCTTAAGACATTTTTAGTCGGTTTGGAGTGCCAAAAGCGATCATAAGTGACCAGGGGACACATTTTTGCAACCGACAAGTCGAGGCATTGATGAGGAGATATGGCGAGAATCATCGCGTGTCCACCGCATACCACCCACAGACCAACAGGCAAGCTGAAATATCCAACCGTGAGATAAAGAGCATTTTGGAGAAGACAGTGAATCCTAGTCGGAAGGATTGGAGTTTGCGGTTAGAAGATGCTTTGTGGGCGTATCGAACCGCATACAAAACTCCCATTGGAATGTCTCCGTACAGGTTAGTTTTTGGCAAAACGTCACTTACCTGTTGAGCTAGAACATCGTGCTTTTTGGGCAGTCAAACAGTTCAATATGGATGCAAAGGAGGTTGGGTCGGAAAGGAAACTACAGCTGCAGGAATTGGAAGAAATTCGATTGGAGGCGTATGACAACTCGCAGTTGTACAAGGAAAGGACCAAAATCATCCATGATAAACTGCTGAGAAGAAAAGACTTTGTGGTTGGTCAGAGGGTGCTTCTATTTGATTCCAAGTTGAAATTCATGCCAGGTAAGTTAAAGTGAAGATGGCATGGCCCGTATTTGGTGGTAAGTATTTCTCCTTATGGCATGTTTGAGATTCAAAGTTTAAAATCAGGCAAAGTGTTTTGTGTTAATGGTCATAGCTTAAACCTTTTCTTGATAATGATATTATTGAGCATGTGGAGGAGATTACATTATTTCAGCCATTGTATGTGGATTAGTTAGAAGCATAACTGTGTCTAGCCAAAGAAATAAAAGAAAGGCGCTTGTTGGAAGGCAACCCAAAATTTTTTTTTTATGTTTTATCATTCTTTTCATTTAGGTTGATTTAATTGCTTTTTTTTTTTTTTTTTTTTTTTTTTAGGTTTGAGGAGCAAGAGGAAGTCCACAATACAAGTTTGCTTGTGACATGCCCATGTCAAAATATGTTGTGTTTCTTAAAGAATTTTTGGTTCACCAACAGAATACAACTTTTCTTCTCACATGGGCATGTCGACTAAAGTTCTTCCTTCATTCTAAAAAAAAAAGAAAAAAAAAAAAACCTAAACACAGGCCTAGATTATATTTTAGTGGCTTAATATTCAAAGAGTCAGGTCCAAGCTTCAAAAAGGTTAACTAAAGGTGAGCATAAAATGTTGGATTTTAAAGCAAGCCAAAATTGGTTTATCCTAATGCCTTTATCATCTTTGTACATCAAATTCACAAGCAATGGACACATGCATAACAAAGCAAGTTCTAGAATATGCAAACTATGTGTGAAACACTCTAAAAAAAAAAAATTGAGCACAAGAAAGAATTATTGCTCATTAAGGCCCAAAATCTCACTTTATATGGCTTTTGGTGTCACTCAAACATGCATCATCATTTGAGTTCTAACAAAGAAGAGTTATAGTCATCCAACACCAAATACTACTGATTCTTCCTACATTTCATCCTTATCTTACCTAAATCACACATTGCCTATCAATTATCCACACAAAACATAAAGCTACTAAAACAAAAACAACCAAAATAACACCCCCACACCTAAGATCTACATTGTCCTCAATGTAGACAATAAGTATGAGGACAACAAGCAACGCATAAAAATAACTACACACTAAATTGAATTACTAAACAAGATTAAGGTATGGAGGGAACTCCCTATGGTGGAGGAGCTGCTGGATTGAGGTCGACTCTATCACACAAGGCCTGGAGAGATGCTTGATGGATTGCTAAAACCTCTTGATGCTAGTAAGCTATGCTTGGAGGGCTGTGAATTGCTCCTTGGTCACGAAGGAAGAATCCTCTTGTTCCTCCTCTGACTCACCTGCATTAGAAGAGCTTGCATGCTTGCTCGGGAAGGGTTTTCCTGGCGAAAGAAATTCATATGTGTCACCCTTACAAATAATGAGCTGCATGCGTAATAAACTAGGCAAATTCAAAGGCACCACATGACGAGCCACATGCAAAGGGTTATGATGTAAATCCAAAGCTTTTAAATTAACTGCCAAATGCGTTATTAACGACCCCAAGGTTAGCCCCCTGCCCTTACGCTTGTTAGAAGCTCTCAATTGATGCACAAAAGAATACAAAGCACACACATTTCCGCTGGATCATGCAAGTAATTAAAAACAATTCGTGTGTGGTGATTATGTTCGCTTGATCTTTCCTCCCTACTAAGCTATAGCCCAGGAATCTATTGCACAATCTCAAAATAGGATCCTCAAAGAAATAATCACATACTTTGCTTGGCTTAAAAATATCCAAAGATTTAGGAGCTAATTTTTTCCATTCAGCAAGACATTCATGAGGATAAAAATCGTGCGGGACATCTAACTCACATGAAGTATAAGCCTCAGTTTTAGACTCACTGTCAGAAAGAAACGCCATGGCTATATCGAATTGCACCAAAGACATCTTAAAGTACTTATTCATCAATTGAAAACAAATAACATTTGGTGAATCCAGAGTAAAATTCTTCTTGGGAGGTTTGTATTCCAAACTCGCATGAAATTCCCTGGTTAATTCAAAATAGGCAGGCAACGATAAATTCAAATAAGCTCCCCAACCAATACCCTCAAACATTGCCCGCACTTGATCATAAACATTCAACGTATTTAAAGCAACTAAATCAAAACTTTTACACTCATAAATACCTTTTGAAGAAACCGTTTTATATGCCTCCTGTTGACTTGGTTTAGCAAATTTTACCTGGAATAAACGAGATTCTGAAGGGGGCAGAGTGTTGGGGCCTGATTTGGTCTTCCTACGTCCTTTCCGCAGTTGTCGTTTCCTTTTGATTGGTCCACACATGAGGCAAATAAAACGGTTTCTTCAAAAGGTATTTATGAGTGTAAAAGTTTTGATTTAGATGCTTTGAATACGTTGAATGTTTATGATCAAGTGCGGGCAATGTTTGAGGGTATTGGTTGGGGAGCTTATTTGAATTTATCCTTGCCTGCCTATTTTGAATTAACCAGGGAATTTCATGCGAGTTTGGAATACAAACCTCCCAAGAAAAATTTTACTCTGGATTCACCAAATGTTATTGATAAGCCTGAAATTAATGATTGGTTTTTATTCAAATTGAAGGCCAATTAGATCAATTCTATGGCTTAATGGGCTGTATTTTGAATGTAGGAAAACATGGACTTCGGTGGAGCTAAATACGCGATTTGGCCATATTTTTGGAAGAAATCGAGAGTTTGAGCAGATTAAAGAAATATCAAATTGGGCTGGCAAGGAGAACTATTTGTGAAGGAAAATAAATATTTAGTTGGGCTTTATGTTTAGATTTAAATTTAGAATGGATTTTACAATTAGTATTATTTTAATTGATTTCCAAACTTATTAGGAATTAGTTATATATATTTAATTGTGGGCTGCCTTATTAGGTTAGTATATATAGTAGAAAAAACGGAGGTTTTAAGAGAGTTTGGCACGCAGGAAGTTTTTCACCCAGGAAGCGGCGGCCACTTTGTTGGCTTAGGATTATGGCTAAGTTTTCTTTTCTTTCTTTTAATTTGAATTATGTATTTTAATTAGGTTTGATAGTACTTGGATTGGATGAACTCATGAATTATTTAATTTCATAGTATGATTATGTGTTAAATATTTTTGGATATTTATTGTGAATTATGCTATTTGGTTTATATTACAGTCAAATAATTTGCCTAGAGCTTTTAAGTTTGATATAATATAATCTCAATTAGGATAATCCGTAAAGGCTTACGAATTTGCCAATTAGAGTTGAATAGGTTAAAAAGGTGGTACCTTTTAAGGCCTAGAACACTAATAAGGCAATGGTTTGTAGCAATAAATAGGTTGAATTAATTAATGTGATGAAGTGACTAATAAGGTCGGTGGATTCAATGGATTTGAATTGAGCCTACTAATTGGTGAGACGATGACATGTTGATTCGATTTGCATATTTGCATCCAAATATCTTTAACTGTTGGTTTGTAAATCACTATGAAATTAAATAGTTTATGAGGGATTCTTATCTAAGTACTACGTTAGGAATTTTATTATTTTCTTTATTTTTATTTATGCTGGTTACTTTAATTAGTTAATCAATTCTCAAAAACCCCCGCTTCTTGACTAGATAGTAGAAAAGAGGTTAGTTCTAATACATAGTCCCTGAGGAGACGATCCTACTCACTGCTGTGCTGCTAAAACCCTTTAGAGTAGGTATTTTATATTTGTTGGTTTGACACCCATCAAATTTTGGCGCCGTTGCCGGGGACTAAAGATATTAGAAAAACCTTGATTTTATTATTCTAGTTTTTATATTTTATTATATATATATTTGTTTTTTTTCTGTATTACATTATTTTTCATATTTTCTGTTTAGGAAGCTTGCAAGAACAATGATGGATGAACACAATTATTCATGGCAAGGTCACAATGGATTCGGTGCAAGTTACCAGCATGGCTATGAGGAAGGGTACCAAAATATGCCCACTTGGCAAGCTCGTTCAGAAGATACATCATATGGAGAAGATCTAGCAAGTCAAATACGCAGATTGAACAATGAAATAATGGCCAGACAAACACCAAATATGCAGGTTGAGCAATGTGAAAGGTCTTGCAAATGCGAAAGTAGATTTTTCGAATTGGAGACTCGACTTACCCAAATGCAAGAGACAATGGACCTAGTGTTGCAAAAATTGTCACAACCACAATGTCAAGGGGCAGTTTACGTACAAGAGAAAGAGCCAGTGGATCAACCGCCAAAGGAAAATGGCAAGAAGTTAAATTTTGAAAAAGAGGTGCTCAAATACTTAGAAAAGGAAAGTGCAAGGTGGAACAAGCATCTAAAGGTTCAAGACAAGATAGTTCAAAGAGAGTATGTCCAACAAGAACAATTGTTCAAAGTGGAATCACAGATTAAACAATTAAACTCCGCGGTCAATGATGTTTGTATCCATCTACTTGAGAAGAAAAGTGTTCAGATGCTCTCTGCAAAGAATGACATCAACAATGGTGGGATCGTTCCAAAAAGTCATGCAAAGGGGGGAACACATGGCAGAGAAATTAGTGGGAATGAGCAAATCAAGGACTCTCCTGAAACGATGTACACATATCCTGATGATTCTAGCGAGAAAGAGCATGAAGTCATAGAAAAAATGTTATTGCGTGACCACGCTATGGAATTTGAGGTTTACAACCTCATTCCAGAAGAAGACATGACGCCTCAAATTGCCAGAATAGACACCAAGAAGAATTGCATCCATAGTAAGAAGAGTAAGAGACGGTTAAAGAGAGAAAAAGCTAAGATAGAGGGCAAGAGATTCAAAGAAAGACTAACCGTTTTAGAAGACATGGTGTTCCAACTCCTGAATAGTCAGAAGCCTATAACTACAAGTCTCACATCTGATCCAGGAAAGGTAAATGCGCCTCAAACACAAGGAAAGTGCCATGAAGATAGTCAAAACTACGTATATCATCCGCCTTAAAGCAAGTTATCTCACGTCGAGCTACAGACGTAAAACAAGCGCTTATGGGAGGCAACCCAAATTTTTTTTAAAAGTTTTTTTAAAGTTTTTTTTAGTCTTTTAATTGTATTTTTAAGTGTTTTTTTTTTTAGCTGAGAATTTCGAGGGGAATTAAAGGCTTGGGCAGAATACAATTCTTCCTCTGACATGCCCAGGTCAAGGTTTGCATGGTTTTTGGATTTTCTAAAGGTTTGGGCAGAATAGAATTCTTCTTCTGGCATGCCCAGGTGAGTTTTTCTTGAATTTTTAAGGAAGCTGGACAGAATAGAATTTTTCCTCTGACATGCCCAGGTCAAGGTTCGCATGGTTTTTGTATTTTCTGAATGCTTGGGCAGAATACAATTCTTCTTCTGACATGCCCAGGTCAATGTTCTTTTATTTTTAAAAGAAATTTTCTTTGATTTCTTAATGGGTTTGGGCAGATTACAAGTTTTCCTCCGACATGCCCATGTCACAAATTCTCAAAAAAAAAAAAAAAAAAAATTCCCTTCTCGGTTTTATTAGGGTTTCATATTTTATTTTCTACCCCTTCATTTTCTCACCTACCCGCACTGAGTTTTATTTCTCTCCACAGCTTTTTCCTCCAAGAACATCGAAGATCACCCGGCCGTGCCTCTCCGATTCCCAATCGCAGGAGTTCTCAGTTCAATCAGTTATCGCGGTGAGGATTTCATCGGCCAGTTTCCCCATCTCTAAGATCAATTCCTGTGCGCCCGTGTCGGTTTAGACTGACTAAGTCCTACACACCAGGGAGTTTTTCTGTTTTCAGTTTTAGTGTTCAGTTTCAAGTGGCTATTCTATGTTCTTGGTGGTGTGTTCGTATCTCCTTCATTCTTGCTTTCTACATTGGGGACAATGTAGAGTGTAGGTGTGGGGGGATTCGTTGTAGTTGTATGATATTGTTTGGTTTATGTTATTCTTTTGGATTGGTTTATGTGATTGTTTTGGGATGGTGGTGTTTATGGTGTGTAGAAGCTAGGTGTGAGGGAGGTGTGCCATGTTATATGTGATGTGTTTTGTGTTGGAAAATTGATATGCAATGTGTGATTTGGTGAGGTAAGGATGAAATGTAAGGAATAATAGTAGTATTATGTGTTGGATGACTATAACTGTTTCTTGAGATAATTCAGATGATGATACTTGTGTGAGTGACACCCAAAAAGCTAGATAAAGTGAGATTTTGGGCCTTAATGAGCAAAAATTCTTTCTTGTGCTCAAATTGTTTTTTTTTTAGAGTGTTTCACACATAGTTTGCATATTCTAGAACTTGCTTGGTTATGCATGTTACCGTTGCTTGTGAATTTGAAGTACAAAAAGGATAAAGGCAATAGGATAACCAAATTTGGCTTGCTAAAAACTCCAACCTTCAATGCTTACCCTTAGTTAACCTTTTTTTTGAAGCTTGGACCTGATTCTTTGATTTTAAAGCCACTAAATTAAACCTAGGCCTGTGTTTAGCTTGCACTTTTCGCCTAGTTATTGAAAGAAGTGCATACTTGGTTGTTAACTTGGTTTGTGGTTTGAAGGCGGACATTGGAAGGCAATAGTAACTCATTAAGGATAAGTTGTGCTCTGATCAAGGCTGTTGAAAAAAAAAAAAAAAGAGAAAAAAGAAAAAAAAAAGAGAAAAAAGAAAAAAAAAGTAAGAAAAAAAGAAAATGAAGAAAAAAAAAAAGAAAAGAAGACAAGAAAGAAAAGGAGCCAATATAAACAAATTCAAATGAATTTGTGTGGCTAGAAGAAAAAAAAAAGAAGAAAAAAAAAAAGGATTGTGGAAAGAGCCAAGTTTGGAATCCTTTGTGGGTTACTAGTGTCTTGCATGGGTTATCCTCGGTAAGATGGTTGATGGTTAACAATTAAGTGTGTTCTTTCTTTCATGACTTTAGCCTTTGTTTGATCTTTGTTATCCTACCTTGTCCTGAGCATTATTCTAATCCTTAACGAAGACATTTTGATTTGTACTTTGATTCATTTGAGTGACAGTAATGTGATAATTTTGCAAGCATATGGTAAGAACAATGCTATGTGGTGAACTTGAGTGATTACGTCCTTTAAAAACTTTGAGTGCATGAGTGAATTACTTGAGAGGTGGGTGTCATTCGTGCTTGTTATTTGAGTCTGGAGAGTTATGAGGAATGGATATAGTCATTACAAATGCATGATACTATGAAAGTTTTTTATGTGGATTGCGAGTCTTGCTTGATCGTATGTTGCATATTAAGGATCCATGTGTTCGTTTGTTGTTTTGTGTTTGTTTCTTTTTCTTGATGAGTCTTGAGTCATGCTTGGGGACAAGCATTGTTTAGGTGTGGGGGATTTGATAAGCCTGAAATTAATGATTGGTTTTTATTCAAATTGAAGGCCAATTAGATCAATTCTATAGCTTAATGGGCTGTATTTTGAATGTAGGAAAACATGGACTTCGGTGGAGCTAAATACGCGATTTGGCCATATTTTTGGAAGAAATCGAGAGTTTGAGCAGATTAAAGAAATATCAAATTGGGCTGGCAAGGAGAACTATTTGTGAAGGAAAATAAATATTTAGTTGGGCTTTATGTTTAGATTTAAATTTAGAATGGATTTTACAATTAGTATTATTTTAATTGATTTCCAAACTTATTAGGAATTAGTTATATATATTTAATTGTGGGCTGCCTTATTAGGTTAGTATATATAGTAGAAAAAACGGAGGTTTTAAGAGAGTTTGGCACGCAGGAAGTTTTTCACCCAGGAAGCGGCGGCCACTTTGTTGGCTTAGGATTATGGCTAAGTTTTCTTTTCTTTCTTTTAATTTGAATTATGTATTTTAATTAGGTTTGATAGTACTTGGATTGGATGAACTCATGAATTATTTAATTTCATAGTATGATTATGTGTTAAATATTTTTGGATATTTATTGTGAATTATGCTATTTGGTTTATATTACAGTCAAATAATTTGCCTAGAGCTTTTAAGTTTGATATAATATAATCTCAATTAGGATAATCCGTAAAGGCTTACGAATTTGCCAATTAGAGTTGAATAGGTTAAAAAGGTGGTACCTTTTAAGGCCTAGAACACTAATAAGGCAATGGTTTGTAGCAATAAATAGGTTGAATTAATTAATGTGATGAAGTGACTAATAAGGTCGGTGGATTCAATGGATTTGAATTGAGCCTACTAATTGGTGAGACGATGACATGTTGATTCGATTTGCATATTTGCATCCAAATATCTTTAACTGTTGGTTTGTAAATCACTATGAAATTAAATAGTTTATGAGGGATTCTTATCTAAGTACTACGTTAGGAATTTTATTATTTTCTTTATTTTTATTTATGCTGGTTACTTTAATTAGTTAATCAATTCTCAAAAACCCCCGCTTCTTGACTAGATAGTAGAAAAGAGGTTAGTTCTAATACATAGTCCCTGAGGAGACGATCCTACTCACTGCTGTGCTGCTAAAACCCTTTAGAGTAGGTATTTTATATTTGTTGGTTTGACACCCATCAGTTATTTGTTTTCAATTGATGAATAAGTACTTTAAGATGTCTTTGGCGCAATTCGATATAGCCATGGCATTTCTTTCTGACAGTGAGTCTAAAACTGAGCCTTATACTTCATGTGAGTTAGATGTCCCGCACGATTTTATCCTCATGAATGTCTTGCTGAATGGAAAAAATTAGCTCCTAAATCTTTGGATATTTTTAAGCCAAGCAAAGTATGTGATTATTTCTTTGAGGATCCTGTTTTGAGATTGTGTCATAGATTCCTGGGCTATAGTTTAGTAGGGAGGAAGGATCAAGCGAACATAATCACCACACACGATTTGTTTTTAATTACTCGCATGATCCAGCAGAAACATGTGTGCTTTGCTTATTCTTTTGTGCATCAATTGAGAACTTCTAACAAGCGTAAGGGCAGGGGGCTAACCTTGGGGTCGTTAATAACGCATTTGGCAGTTAATTTAAAAGCTTTGGATTTACATCATAACCTTTTGCATGTGGCTCGTCATGTGGTGCCTTTGAATTTGTCTAGTTTATTACGCATGCAGTTCATTGTTTGTAAGGGTGACACATATGAGTTTCTTCCGCCGGGAAAACCCTTCCCGAGCAAGCATGCAAGCTCATCTAATGCAGGTGAGTCAGAGGAGGAACAAGAGGATTCTTCCTTCGTGACCAAGGAGCAATTCACAGCCCTCCAAGCACAGCTTACTAGCATCCAAGAGGTTTTAGCAATCCATCAAGCATCTCTCCAGGCTTGTGTGATAGAGTCGACCTCAATCCAGCAGCTCCTCCACCATAGGGAGTTCCCTCCATACCTTAATCTTGTTTAGTAATTCAATTTAGTGTGTAGTTATTTTTATGCGTTGCTTGTTGTCCTCATACTTATTGTCTACATTGAGGACAATGTAGATCTTAGGTGTGGGGGTGTTATTTTGGTTGTTTTTGTTTTAGTAGCTTTATGTTTTGTGTGGATAATTGATAGGCAATGTGTGATTTAGGTAAGATAAGGATGAAATGTAGGAAGAATTAGTAGTATTTGGTGTTGGATGACTATAACTCTTCTTTGTGATAACTCAAATGATGATGCATATTTGAGTGACACCAAAAGCCATATAAAGTGAGATTTTGGGCCTTAATGAGCAACAATTCTTTCTTTTGCTCAATTTTTTTTTTTTTTTTTTTAGAGTGTTTCACACATAGTTTGCATATTCTAGAACTTGCTTTGTTATGCATGTGTCCATTGCTTGTGAATTTGATGTACAAAGATGATAAAGGCATTAGGATAAACCAATTTTGGCTTGCTTCAAAATCCAACCTTTTATGCTCACCTTTAGTTAACCTTTTTGAAGCTTGGACCTGACTCTTTGAATATTAAGCCACTAAAATAGAACCTAGGCTTGTGTTTAGCTTTTTTTTTTTTTTTTTTTCTACCTAGTTATGGAAAGAAGCATGTATTTCGTTGTTGACTTTGGTTTGTAGTAAGAAGGCGGACATTGCAAGGCAATAGTAGCTCATGAAGTTATGATTTGGTGCTCTATAGTGTAAGGATGCCTAAGAATGAAATAAAGGCATGATTGAAAAAAAAAAAAAAAAAAAAACCAACATAAACAAATTCAAATGAATTTGTGTGGCCAAAAAAAAAAAAAAAAAAAAAAAAAGGAGTTACTATTGAGTGAAAATAGAGCGGGTTTGAGAAGTAATGAGTTACTATTGTTTTGCATGGGGTATCCTTGGTAAGATGTTGGAAGGTTAACAATTGAATATATGCTTGCTTTCGTGACTGTAGCCTATGTTTTACTTTGTTTTATCATACCTTGTCCCGAGCCTTAATGATAATCCTTGATAAAGTCCTTTTGATTTGTATTTTGGATTCATTTGAGTGATGGTAATGTGATACATTTGCAAGCTTATGGCAAGAGCATGCTATGTGATGAATTGAGTGTTTAAATGTCCTTTAAACACTTTTGAGTGCATGAGAGATTACCGGTGAGGTGGTTGTCACTTTTGTGTGTTATTTGAGTTTGGGAAGTTATGAGGAAGTGGTATAGTCATTACAAATGCTCGATACTATAAAAACTCTTATGTGGATTGCAAACCTTGCTTAGTTACATATTGCATATTGAGAAGCTAAGTTGTTGTGTTGTGTTTGCTTTGTGATTCTTGTTTAGTTTTGAGTCATGCTTGGGGACAAGCATTGTTTAGGTGTGGGGGAATTTGATAAGCTGGAATTTAAGTGGTGGATTGAGTGCAATTTGAGGGCTGTTTTGAGGGATTTAATGAGCTAATAGGCTATTTTTTTACTTGCAGGGAAGATTTCATAAAGGAGAGCAAAGAAAAGAGATTTTGGCAGATTTTGGAAGAAGTGGGCTGGATTGAAGAGAAAAAAATGCAAAAAGAGAGTTATTAAAGTGGGCTGTGGGTTGAGACCCAAGATTTATTTTAAATTAAGGGATATTTCCAAGTTGGACTTGGTATTTGATTTTATATTTAAGTTAGTATATTTTATGTAAGCTTGTGGGCCTTATTTTTAAGTACTTCGGATATTACTCAATTAGGGGAGTATATTAGGTAATAAGATAGCATTGAGAAAAGGGGATTTTTTTTTTTTTTTTGGAGGACTGCAGACTGGAGCCGGTTTTGTCAACCCTGGGAGCCTTGCGACATTCGTTTTGTGCAAGGGCTGACCTGCGGCTACATTAGTACTATTTTTCCTTCCTTTATTGTTCATGGAGAATTTGTTTATTATTATTAGTTTTATTTTTAATTCGATTATGAGTAGCTAAATCTTTAATTCTAGTCAGAGGAATTAAACCCTGGATGGGAATTAAATTGTGAGATCAATTTGTTCTTAATATCAATTGAGTTTTGATTATTTATTTATTCTCCGCTTTGTATGTTAGATTATTTAGCATTAATTAAATAGCTGGTAGCATTCAATTCTTCCTAGTAGTCTAGTCAACTCGAATACACGAGGTTCGGTATTCCTAAGAGTTTCAATTCAACTAATCACGTGGTACGTAGGTTCGCGTTTTGAAGGGAATAAATAATCAACGTGCAATTAAACAAGGTTTGATTAATTGTAAATTGATTATAGATGCAGTTAACGGAGGTTCCTTAATTGCTGGGTTTAATTTATAGGACTGAACTATTAGGAGGTTCCAACAGGGAAAACCAATATAATCAAGGTTAATTGGGAAAATTTGTACATCGAGGATCAGTTTATCACATCAGGGTGGAAACAATTCTTTTGACTTGATCATTTCCTAAATTTGATTTAAGCCAATTCTTGTTTTCTTAATTAATTTTAATTGAAGTTTATTTAAGTAGAATAAAATTCTCAAAAACCCCCTATTGGTTACCAGCTTTTGATTTAATTAATTCACTACCCTGCTTCCTGTGGAGACGATCCTATTCACTGCTTGCTATTTTATTCTGTGTAGAGTAGGTAATTATTTTTGATTGGTTGACGACCCATCAGTATTATGCATTTATTCGCGATTCTTGAATTTAAAGATAGCTTGTTTTTTATGTGTGGAGTAGGTTCTTAGTTCCCAGTTGAGATTCTTGGATTATAACCTGAACCCATTGAAATTACCGCACTCTTTCAAGTATGTTCTTTGGTATTTTGAATCCTTTTTAGCTCCCTTTTTGCATTCTCTTCTAATTTTTTTACTTCATTTTATAGCTTTTTCTTAAGGGCTTCTTGACTACTAAGCGACCAAGATCTTGCTGTTTTGGCCCCTTTACGACTTCTTGGTTTAAATCATATATTTCAGAAATTAGAATGCAATAGTAATCACTTGAATAGTAGCTTTTTAAAAAAAAATTTCATCTTTTGAACTGTTACGTGTTCCCATATGTGAACCTGATATAGCATTCTTTTTGCAATACATATATGATATAACAATTAATTTTTGGTAGTAAGATTTTGAGTCATGTTGTTTTTCAATTATTTCATAATGTCATGAATAATCGGACCTTGAACTCATCACTCTGATCATATCCAAATCTTGATTGTGTCCCGAGATTCTAATTCTTTTGGCTTGCTGATTGCTATATAAGAAACTCCCACTCTTAAAAACTAAAGCCAAATATGCCACAGTCGACAATGATCCCAAGAGATAAGCAAACCATTGTTTTTTCTTGGATTAGTAGTGTTATTTGGTGAACTGTGTTTGTTGTGCTCTTTCATTCCTGCAGTGATAATAATTCAGCTTCATTGAGGGCTTTCGAGGAACCTCCATATCAGGCTCTCAAGATCTCTAATGACAACCAGGTGAAAAGCACTCAAATAATGGAAAATGAAGTTGATCTATTTAGTGAGATGAAGCATCACTTTTTGAGATTCCAAAAGGATAAATACTTTTAAGTACCCTATACCCAGTCTAACTACTTATGTTAAGCAAGTTAGAGTTTGTATTCCTTTGGTAGAATTGTTTTTTCTTCAATAGAATAGGGAGAATCTTGAACATTTTGAGAATCTTGCCAACAGTAAACAACTTAAGGTAGTAATTAATTTGATGTTCTGTAGGAAATTCTTTCAACTACTAAAACAATGAGTAATTCTTGTGCACTGATAATGTTTTGGATAGTTCATGGTGTTTGCTTGTGCATATTCGAAGAGTTTTTCTGTCTAGCATCTTGGGATTTCAACTGGAGAAGCATTTATAGTCTGAAATGTGGCTATAATCTTGTTCCGCTATAACCAATAGGGAAATGCTAAGTAAAGTATAAGCAGGGTACCCAAGAGTTTATTTAGGAGGAGATTTCTGTACCGGACTTAAGTTACAGTTTGAGTGTTAATCTAGCTTCAGCTATTCCCCTAACGATTGACTAATTACCTAGAATTATTAGTAGTTTATTACGTTTCATCGATTCCTACTATCATTCATACCTACACGTGGTATATACCAATTTACGTGTTCATACCTTATCTGACTTATTTATGTCCAGTCCAATTAAGTTGTAATTTAGGTTACCTACCCATAGGTTCAAAGTTATCATCAATCTCATCGGTATCCTATACATATAGTTGGTATTAGTACCTCTTGACTTGTATATACATTTATATGTCTAGTTGCACTCGAGAAAATTAATGTTATACCAACTCCTATAAATTTTAAAATCCTATCATGGTGTATTGGTGTGTACTTAATGTCCTCGTGATTTTCTAAATGAAGGTTATCCAATCCACTATTGTTAAGTTATTTGTTCTTATGGTTAAGTTGATACATCCAATTAATTTTAGGTAGAACGGTTTCAATCTAAGGTACTAAAACAAGACGGAGCTTTCAGATGTAACTTTTCATTTAATTCTTAATCTTCTCATTTTCGAAGACTTTATCATATTTTGTCTAGGTGCGTTTAATAACATTGTCGTAGTTTCGTCTTCTTTGTCCATGAATTGTCACACAATTCCAGACCCCTCTAATGTGATGTGATAATTCATGAATTCTTAGTGTTTAATTCAATTCTTGTATCAGTTTAAGATTGCTCTAACACTTGCCTTAGTGATATCTTTCTTGTCCACCGCATTACTTCCTTTATCTCCTTAGGAGATTTAAAGTCTTAGCATTCTTACGTTTAGTACCCAATTAGAACCACCCATTAAGGTTTCCACATATTTTTACATAAGGTTGGTTTCATCCTCATTACGTTTTCCTTCCATCCCTAGTCCCATTTTATATGCACATATATGTTTTAGAAGATTCCAAATCTTAGCTACTCCCAAACTTCTCTGTATATCTTATCAATTTTATGTCGAAACCTAACTTAGGTTATAAACGTGTTACTTTTGGTAGGATTGGATTTCGCCCAAGAGGATAGGTAGCCGCTTCTTTACCTATAGTTATATAACTTACAATTCATGTTAGGTGTTTATGTCCTTAAGATGATTATTGTTTCCTATTACGTCTTAACATTTAGTTAAGTAGTTAATTTATTATTTGTGTATATCCTTTCTATATTAGAATGTCAAAGAGACGAGTTTGAACCTTGGGAGACGTCAAACCTAAGTCAATCGACCGTCCATTTGTCAAAGAACTATAAAGGAGATACAACTTATATAAATCAATCTGAATGAGATACCTACTCAAATCATTAGACCAAGTGTTTCGATGTTCAAGCGAAATTATTGACCCTTAATTCAGGCTAACATAGCTAGACTAGTTTTCATGATGGTTTTCCTCTAACAACACACTATGCTTCACGCAACCCCATGGTTCCAAGTCTACAAACCTTCTGATCCAACTACAAATGGAAGTGCAAGATAACAACATAATATCGTGTACATTACCGTAATTAAAACAGTAATCACACGCTAAACAACTCGTTCCCACAAGCGACAGGATCTAACCAATAAAGGCACCTAATTACTATCCAAATTGGTTATCACTTGATAAAGCTTATTTAAGGCGCTAAGGTTATTAACCTATAGCTTTGATACCAATTATCAGGCCCCGATAGCACCTGATTTCCTAAACCAGCAACAAAGCATGATGAAGCTAATTTAAACTAATTACAACGTACAAAATTCCAATCAACGAGCTATTACATTTAAGTATTTTCAAAGCTTATGACATGCCAACCACTCCCAAGCTTCTCCTACACTTCTTTCCGATAAACTCCTACCTTGATCACATTCAAAGATAAAAAGAAACATAAGTGCGATAGCGCATATCTAGTGAGGGTCACCTCCTGGACCCAACAGAATCGATAAAAGACAAATATAAAACATCAAGCACTCAACATAAAGACATACACCAAAAGACTGTAAACCAACCAACATACCAAAGCTGTAAACCAACTAGTCAGATAATGCGCACACGAATACAAACAAACCTGGATCTGTACCAACCAACGGAAATGGTATCCCACCCGCTATCAACCGAGCAACCAATATCCACCGAGCCACCAAAGGTAACCCGGGTCATACCTGTCCTACATACTAAGCCTCATTTCGGCCCCTACCGAGTAGGTCGGTGCGAAAAGGGCGGGGCCCCCAAAAGGTACACAAACACATACATGACTCATAATGAAAACCAACCAGCAACTAGTTCAAGTAGACACACGGGCATACAATGAATATCAAAGAAATTATAACAGTAACTATAATCATCCATTCAATACAGACAACCAAGAACTCACCACGCAGCAGTTACATATGCACTCATCATAGCTCAACATATATATAAACGACCTATGCACCGGTAAGGCCATAAACCTCTAAGCGGAAGCAAAAGTAACAAACAAATGTGAGGAGAAACTTCAAATGTAATCTAGGTTCTTCTTAGGTTACACATGTATGTCCATAAAACATACCGATGTACTCCTAGTCTGAACAACAAGCACATCTAAGGGGGAGACACTCACCTTGATTTACTGCTTGGTTTTTATATCTCTAACCCCAAAAAACGAACTCCATCTATATCCAACTTATGTAGAGAATCTATCCTAAATCCAAGATAGAGATTCTCTCAACATAATATAACATAAATTTGTAAAGAATGCATATGACCTAAGTTTCTCCATGATCCTTTTCTAATCCTAAAGTATGCCTCTAATCCAGCCAAAGACTAAAGGGAAAAAAATTCAGTTCGAGGTAGCTAGTTCTAAGCCGATTCCCAATCCTTTTAATCAATATTTAATTAAAGTCACATGCATTTCTATTCTTTTATTAGATTAGTTCTATTAACTCTCTTATATGATATCTATCATTACTTTTAAATCACTCCTTATTAAACTTTGGTAACTTAAGTGAGTTCCACATTTCATGAATGGCCATAAGCCCATCACCTATGGTTTCTAAACCCAGCTCCTAGATATTTTATGATCTTATGTCTACCCCCTAAACCAATTTAAGCTTCTCCACCTATGAATTAACTATCTTGTGAAAAAAGTAGACAAATGTTTAGGCGACTAATCTTGATTTATTAGGAGCCAATTTATCAACTCACACAAAATGTCGATTATACTGAAATCAATCTTACTACTAGCCATGTCCTACTCTCTTTAATTGATTTTCGAATATCTAAGAACTTAGCCATACCATTGAATCCTAAAATGCATAAACCTAAATATGAAAATAATGGCTTAAAGAGAGATTTTAAGAATTTACCACCAAACATGTCGGAGCCAAGTCGGAATCGACTACAGAAAGCTCCGGCCGGCGAGGCAGTGGTCCGGCGGTGGTCAATGGTGGCGTGGTACTTCCGGTAATCAAAATACAGAGAGTCTTGGTGGGTTTTATTCTAAATAGAATAGGGAGCATTTTGGTGTGAGAACCTACCACCTGCATGGCCGGAAATGGCCAAATGGGCAGCCCAGAAGTGGATCGGGAGAGAGAAAAAACGTGAAGAAAAGTGATGATTGAGGGCTGGGTTTTGTTCCCTATGTCATGGGGAGTATTTTCGGGTGAGCGGTCGACCGAATGGACGGTCAGTTGGCCGGAAATAAGGACGGCCAAGCAAACTCCGGTGAGGCGAGGGAGTGTCGGTGAGAGAGAGAGGGGAAAAGAAAAAGAAAAGGGAAAGAAGAAAAAAGAAAGGGCCTGGCAAGAAAAGAAAGGAAAAGTGGGTTTTAGGATTTTACTTTCAAGAATTATGTTTAAACCCCCAAAACTTTAGCAATCCTCTAAAATGCACCCTAAATGTCTTTGTCCCCTATACTTAAGTCCCCAATTCCACCAATTTACCTATTTAATAATTCCTTTTATTTTCATTAGACCCATTTATTAATTAATCCTTTATTAACTAATCATTTAATTATATTTATTTTAAACATAGTTTATTTAATAGGCCAAAACTCTATAACTTACTAGGAGGATTCACCAGCTCGTAGGGATGTTACAATATATATATATATATATTTAAAGGGAAAGCCTAAACCTTTAAGGCAGGGGGAAGATTAGGTTCAGTTTATCATTTTCTGGTTAGGCCTCAGCGATCTGAGATTTCTTTTTTCCCATGGAATCTAGAACCAAAAACCCTTTTAAAGCAGCATTTTAGAAAGTCAAAACTCAAGAAAAGAAACTATAATAGGGTGTTATTAGAAAGTCAGAGCCCATCCTAGACTTTCGACCCTTAGTTGAAGAATTGCTCCTCCAATCATAATTTGTGCTTGTTTAATTCTGGATAAGAATCATTCTAGAGAAATCCCTTCCGGAGGTAGGTCTTTCGCCATTTCTTTGAGCCTCTGAAATAGAACAAATAACAACAACAACAACAACAACAGAGGAAAGGTCATCAGTATGATGCTGAGCGGGGAGTTAGAGTTCCTGTCTCCGTCTTCGCCTTCGTCTTTGATTGCGTCTTCGCCTCCGCTAGTAGCTCTTCTCTTCGGCCTCGCCTTAGAAAGTAGCTCCTTTCTTTTCAACCTGTAAAAACATAGACAAGGAAAGTCTCAGAAGTTATAAGAAAAAGACTCTATTCCATATGTATGCCAAAACCAAGAGCCAAGCTAACTCAATAAAGGAAGTTTTTCTCCCAAAGCTTGGAGTGGGAGTGACTGATTTAGGGATTGGTTTCTAAGTCTCCCGTCCAAATACCAGTTAGCTTGACTCTACAGTATCAATAAACTATCAACTTTTTTTTTTGTGATAGATACGGGAAAGCTATCTTTTCTATCCTTTCTTGTAGCAAAATTTCCTTGGTAAGGATAGGAGTTCCTCATCAAAACAAGATCTAAGGTGCATGCTATATTATCATTGTGTTGAGGAATTAGTGTATTGGTAATGGTTTCTTCGTGCCAAAATAAAGGATTCGATTGACTAGCAAAAACCATACAGAAAGCGCCTGGTGCAACAGCTCCTGGTGCAATGACAAGCACCAGTTTAATGTGGGGAGGTGGTGATTTAGTAGCAGTGGGTGGCAAAGTGGCTCCTATACTGAAAGCAGCATTCCGAATTTTAGTCTTCTAAAAGCTTCATTTCTTAGCATCTAAGAAATGAATAAAGAGAAGGGCGTAGCCTCTTTTCCTCTTATTTATATGTTGTTGACTCCTTTGTATTGTCTCGTAGAGGATTGATGGTAGAATAAGATTGATGACCCTATTTCTACATGGGTCCTTTGAATAGCATTATCATAATATTTGTGAGAGAGTTTTAGCTACCCACATTTGCATGTGATTTTACTTATAAATAGCTCATTGGATCTTGTTGTGGTATATTTTCCCGTCTTTACCCACATTATCTTTTCTTTTGTTTATCTTAGCTTTTGCATGATTAACTTGAAATTACTATCTTATCCTTTGTTTTGTTAGATTCTTAGGCTAAAAACTACTACAAATTGTAATAAGTAAGGACTCGAACCCAACAATTACTTCAATCAGGACAACAATCTTATGGGAACGAAACCTAAAGTACTATAGTTTTAGCATGTAGTTTTTGTTTGTTTATAAATTTATTTTGACGTGTTCGCCTAAAACTTATACAATGACAAGAGCACGTCACTTATATAAACTGGCCTTGATGCTAGGCGATGTGGTGGGGTCGCGCCACAAGGCCGCCAACACTAGAGACCTCCAGGTCGCAGAGCCCAGTGAACGCCCCTGAGGTATGCTGAAGCCACTTTGTTTTCTTTTAAACATTCACTAATTCGTTACAATTTTTAGGACATGGTTAATTCATGAAATAAAGAAGAAGAATTATGAGCTTCTATTGGAAAGAGAGGAAGCTTATAGAGTGATGCACTATTGGTTTTCCTCCACAATTAGTTCCTTTATAGTAGGAGTTTGAGAATCCTTACTACTATTACTTTTTTACTACATTATGTTGACACCTTTGCAATTTAGTTATTTTTATATGATTTGGTTTGTTTAATCGCTTTGGTGTGTTTATTTTTATTTAATGTTTCAAATTAAGTGTGGTGTTTACATTTGGTTTATGGCTAATATTAGATGGGCATGAGCTTAATTGTGAGATGATAAGTTTGAAAGAAAAAAATGGTACCCCGTTTTACCCACTTGAGTTTCGTTTTGATACATTGATGACAATGAATATCTTAAGTGTGAGAGGGATGAATACAAGTTGTTATTCCTTGTCTTCATGCTTGCTAATTAGGAAACTAGTAGTGAATGAGTCCATTTTGTGGATAATTTTTCAAAAATTGGACTTTGCAAAAAATTTTCCAAACAAAAGGACCCCTACAAACTAGTTTTGTGTATTTGCATTGCATGATTGGTGGAAGCATAATGGAAATTGTTAAGTATTGGCAAGTATGATGTCAATTCTTAGTTGATGTCCTGAGATGTAATCACATTATATCCTTTATTTTATGTGAGCTTTAATTTGAGCCTTAAATGAGCATATCATATTTGCTTGCTCATATTTCTTTGGTTGTGTGATTTGTCTTGCATGAATGATTGAATCTAGAACTTGACTTTAGCATGCATATCAAGACCTTTGACGTTTTTGTGATACATTGAAGTGATGAAATAAATTAGTTAGCTTTTGTTTTTACATTTTCTTTGCTTTACAATTCTCGTAATTATCTTTATCCCCTTAGGTATAACCAAGTTGAGTCCCATATTTTTTTTTTCTTTTGTCCCAATAAGCCAACTTGAGCCTTTTTCTGTGTTACGTCTTATTTTTGGACCCTTAAAGAGTTTGTATATGGTTGGATGTGAAAATGAAAAATAATTTGATGGATTTTAAGTATGTTAGTTTTCAGTTTTTAGAAGCTTCTAAAAGAAGAAAAGTTCAAAAAAGAAAAAAAGAAGAAGTTTAAAGTTCAAGTTTAAGAAATAAGAATAGGGAAGTAAAGGACATCAAAGTCTTAAATCCCCATTAGTAGTAGAAGGATCCAAGTAGAAGTAGTTGATGAAACATTCCAACCAATGTAAATTTCTTTACAATAACTCCAATTTTCCAGCCTTGACATTTTATTGTCCTTAGCCAATTTTCTTAGCCCCATTTTACCTTAATAAAAGTCCTTTTGATCAATGTGTTACATTCGCAATAGGCGGGTGGCGAGGTGATCTTGAGTCAAGCTTATGGTCGAGGATCTTTCATGCAATTGACTTGAGCATTATTGGAGTGCGGAAAGCACACCAAAATAAAAACCTAGTTTTCCACACTAAGGAATTCCAAGACCCCGTCGTGCAGCAGAATAGGTATCGATCCCACATGGAGTAACTAAGCCTTACAAAGATTCAATTTTCTTTTGATTAATGGGCAGGGAAGCATACATACACAAGCTAGCACTCAACAAAACACACAAGTAGCTTTTGGATCTATAGGCATGATTAACAAAAAAAATACGCAGTGGAAATGCCTAATTGTGTTTTAGTGTTAATTAGCCCTACAATTAAAGCATTTAATGCTTACTCTCGTAGCGTAATCGGTTGCCGCGCCTGGATCCTAATTGATGTTCGTCCAGGAATTTGGATTACCACCAAAGCACTTCCCAAGGAGATGCTCTCTACTCTCAAGCACTGGAGTTCTCTCAAAACCGGTGATAGCAGTTTGCCTGCAGAGGGAAAAAAAATTTCTTGAAAGAATTTTTTGGTAAAATTTTCTTTTTCAGAAAAATCTCTAAACCTCACTGACTCTGTGTCGTAGCTTTATTGACATAAGACTGAGTCGGTTAATCAGTTTAGTAAATATTTAATTAATCAAATAATTAAAATAATATTTACTTAACTGATTTGGGTTTTAACAAAACCCATATATCACCCAGCGACCCATGGATCAGGATGATAGGCCAATAACCTTAATTTGTAATTAAGTCCCTTGATTTGTTAGCCTATTCCAATTCTTCCTGGGTACTTAATTAACTCTTAATTAATACCATAAAACTTTTTAATTATATTTAATTAAATATTATTTGTCTAAGTATAACAATTAAACTTAGTGCAGGAAATAATACATATTCTGTATCATCGAACTCTCTTATGTGTGATCTTGTAGGCCCATTCCAAATTGCCAATGGATAAATTAATCCAATTGATTTATCCATAAATCATTAGTGGTCTCTAGCAAGCCATAATGACTACTCAATATAGAACGGAGGGTCGAATTGTGATTCAACGCAACCTTCTAATCATACTACGTACAATCCTCTACATCGATATCCAGTTTAGCATCAGGCATGGAACCATCATCCTTATTTAACTAAACGTTTATCTCTTAGTGACACTGATTCTATTCAAGCAAATGATAACACGTATCATTTCTTGGGCAAGGCCGTGCACTTCTCAGTTCACTATCAAGTGGCCAAAACATCATCTCTCACTTAAGAGAAACTTGTAGTCCCATCACGTCACCTACATACCTTAGTGTGACAGTGTACCAAATCATAGCCATACTTGACAACCTGTACGGTCCCGTTAAGCGTATGTCAAAGCACACTACAATTTACCTAAGACCATGTAGTGATTTCTGGTCTAAGAATCCTCGTACGAGTACTACTCAAAAGAATCATTCATGATCAATCCATGAAGTATTTCTTTTGGCGGATCGTTTTCATGAATTAAAACATACACAAGAATATTACATTTACGAAAATTAACTCATCTGATTAAAAGATCAATCAAACAAAAAATGTCTATTTACATAAATAGCCCTTAAAAAGGGCATATTCACCAATAATCTCTCACTTGCCCATTCAAGGGCTATGTTCTAAACATTTTAAGACCAAGCTCTATTATATGTCCCTCAAAATTTTACTATGGTAGATCTTTTATGAGAGGATCTGCTACATTGTCGTCTGACCCAATTCCGCATTCTTTCACATCTCCCCAATCGATGATCTCTCAAATGAGGTGATAAAGTCTGAGTATGTGTTTAGGCTTTTAGTATGACCGAGGCTCCTTTGGTTGTGCGATGGCCCCGTTATTATCGTAGAATAGGTTTATTGGATCTTGGATACTCGATATCACTCTGATGTCTGATACGAACTTCCTTAACCAAACAGCTTCCTTTGCAGCATCTGATGTAACAATATACTCATATTCTATTGTAGAGTCGACTGTGGTATCTTGCTTCGAGTTTTTCCAACTCACTACACCGCCATTCAGGCTAAGCACATAACTTGATTGTGACTTCATGTCATCTTGATCTGTTTGGAAAGAAACATCAGCATAACCTTGTACAATGAGCTGTTCTTATCCTCCATACACTAGCATCAATCCTTTAGTTCTTCGTAAGTACTTTAGGATTGTTTTTACTGTAGTCCAATGAGTCATTCCTGGATCTTGTTAGTATCTGCTAGTCATGCTTAGTGTATGTGCAACATCTAGACGGGTATATAACATGGCATACATGATAGATCCAATTGCCGAAGCATATGGAACTCTACTCATTGTTTCCATCCCCTCTTTAGTTGAAGGACATTGGTTCTTCTTTAAAAGAATGCCATGTCTGAATGGTACCATACCATTCTTAGAGTTAGACATACTGAATCTCTTCAATATCTTGTCTATGTACCCTTTTGACTTAGTCCTAGAAGCCTTTTAGACCTATCTCTATAGATATTGATACCTAGTATCATTTTGGTTTCTCCTAAGTATTTCATAGAAAATATACTCCCCAACTATTGTTTGATATCTTTCAACATGTGGATGTCATTCCCTATGAGTAGAATGTCATCCATATATAGGACAAGAAAAACATTCCTACCCCCACTAACTTTCTTGTAAACACAAGGCTCATCTTCATTTTTTATGAAGCCGTAACCTTTTACTGCCTCGTCCAAACGAAGATTCTAAATTCGAGATGCTTGCTTTAGTCCGTAGATGGACTTCCGAAGCTTGCACACTTGATTAGGACACTCTTGATCGATGTATCCCTCGGGTTGTTTCATGTAATTATTCTCGAGTAGGTCTCCCTTTCAGGAAAGTCGTCTTAACATCCATCTGCCATATCTTATATTCATAATATGTAGCTATGGCAAACATAGTCCTAATGAACTTGAGCATCACGACAGGGGAGAAGGTTTCATCATTGTCAATACCATGAGTTTATCTGAAACCTTTAACCACCAGTCATGCTTTGAAGATCCCGCCAGGTTTTAACGTGAAAATCCACATGCAATCGACAACCTTTGTCTGAATAGGAGGGTCAATCAAAATCCACACTTTATTGTCCCTCATGGATTGCATTTCGGACTCCATAGATTATAGCCATTTATCTGAATCTGGACTTTCTAAAACATATCTATAGGTCGTGGGCTCATCTTTTGTCTACCAAGATCAAATCTTGATCGTCAGTCATGAGAAATCTGTATCTCTCGAGTTGTTGACGAGATCTACCAGGCTTATAGGTTCTTGTGTTGTTAGCTCAGGTTGCTCATCTTCATGAGTTTCCATGACAACTTCTATTTGAGTTTCTGTATATGGTTATACACTTTCTTGTCGGTCTCGAACCTCTTCGAGTTCTATTATACTCCCACTGTCTTTCTTGTAGAGAAAGTCTTTCTCTAAGAAAGTAGCTCTTCGAGCAACAAAAACTTTGTTCTCGTTTGGGTGGTAGAATTGATATCTCTTGGTTTCCTTAGGATACCCCACAAATAGGCATTTTTCAGTTTTAAGTTCAAGCTTATTACTTTGTAATGCTTTACATGAGCTTGACAATCCCAAACTCATAGATAGGACATACAGGGCTTTTGGCCCATCCATATCTAATATGGAGTCTTATCTACTGCCTTAGATGGAATACGGTTTAGTAAATAGGTAGCAGAAAGGAAAACATAACCCCAAAAGGACGTAGGGAGAGTCATTTGGCCCATCATTGATCAAACCATATCTAATAGGGTCTGATTCCTCCTTTCAGATATACCATTCCATTGAGGTGTTCCTGATGGAGTCAACTGTGAAACAATTCCACACTAATTTAAATAGCCATCGAACTTATCTCTTAAGTATTCACCTCCCCGATCAGATCGAATATCCTTAATCATTCTATCCAACTGTTTCTCTACATTGTTCTTGAACTCTTTGAACTTTTCAAAAGTTTCACTTTTATACCTCATTAAGTAGACATAACCATATTGTTGGATTTGAATACATAAGCTATGCTTGTGTTATACATTTTCTCAGTTTAATATATCGATTTGTGTTTCAGTCATAATTTGTTGTGCATGTTTATGTCCATTTATATTGTGTAAGTAGATGATGAGGTGTCTGGTGCGACACAGTAGATCTCATCATTGGTTGAAAGACATAATATATAAATGAGGTTCGTAACCGAGACAGCTTTGGACAAACTATCGGTCTAGGTTATTATGTGATTCAGATAATTAGTTTGTCTAAACTAATTGAATCATATAGATGTGCCCGGGGCATATTGAACTTGACTCTTTGGAATGATTTGTCTTGTACTGATTTAATAGACAAATCGATCCTTGTATTCTTTCTCTAAATCCCTAGACTCGAGCGAGCATGAGGATTAGACATAGTGTACTTTGATCTGCCAATGGGTGAGGTCAAATGTGGCCAATAGTCTCGGTGGGTTGGGTGCGCTTGTTTAGTTACTTGGTGTGCTGCTGCTTGTTAAAAGGAAACCATGTATCGGTGCGTCCGGGGTGATGGTGCTCCCGAGATGAGCTCAAAATGTTTATTATACTAAACCCGGCCGGTGGACTTATGTCCGGTATAGTAAAAAGGTCGAGTGGTACTAGTCTCGGAATTAAAGAAGTTGATGAATTAATTTATCAGTAAATTAATGAATTAACGAGCACTATATCTTTGATGTGGGGAGATTATGAATATAATTTAATTAAGTTGTTCCGGAAGCAATTCTGGTGTAGGTTGGTAGTGCCATAATTAATCCGTTAGTGGTACGATTAATTATGTACTGGGTTGTTGACAAAGGTAGATTTCATTAATTTAGAAATTAATTAATTCTTGTGTCAGTTGGTTGTGAATCATCCCAGGAACTGGTTTGGGATAAGTGAATCCCTGTGTCAGTTGGGAGTGATTCATCCCAGGAACTGGATTGGGATAAGTGAATCCCTGTGACAGTTGGGAGTGTATCAGTCCAGGAACAGGATTGAAGGAAACAGAATTTGTATCAGTCCAGAAACAGGATTGAAGGAAAACAGAAACCCAGTAGGAAGACCAATCCTAAACCAACTTGGAGTCTCTCTTGTAACTCTATAAATAGAAAAGGGATCAGTCATTCAGAAAACACAATTAATCCACAGGATTTCTAGATAGAGAAAATTCTAGAGAGAGAAAACGTTTCTCTCTCCATGTCGAATTTTCAAGAAAGTGTGCGGCTGGTTTTTGGGTTTCTAGTGGCTGAAATTTTGGCCTTGGTTTATACCAGCTCCGCGTAGCTTTCTCTCTCTGCGGGCGGTGCGTTTATAGTACGTGCCAAGTGCTGCAGGGCTAGAGTTTTCTAGCAGGTGGATTGTGGTGAGTAGCTGATCAATTGACTACTAGTTCGTTGCCCACACAACTTGAAGTCATAGTCTTGAGGCATACAAGAGAATCACCAGGTGCACGCTTCAAAGGTACTTTTCTAAGATTCCGCTTTAATAGAAATTTTTGTTGCGTGGTAAATCGAGCAAGTGCAAACCCAGATCCTACCAAAATCTTTCACATATCTACTATAGCCATCAGTAAAAGTCACAAAGTATGCAAATCCACCTCTGGCTTGTATACTCATTGGTCCATATACATCCATATATATTAGAACCAATAGCTCACTGGTCTTTTCCCCTTTCTTGTTGAAAGGACTCTTTGTCATTTTTTCTTGCAAACAGGGTTCACACATGTCATATAATTCAAAATCAAACGACCCCAGCACTCCATCTTTATGAAGTTTTTGAACTCTTTTCTCATTTGCATGGCCTAAACGACAATGCCAAAGGTATGTTGGACTTAAATCAGATTTAATTGATTAAAATGAGAACCTTTAATATCCAAACAAGAAATTGAAATAATATTTCTACTCAAAGCAGACACATAGAAACAATTCTCAAGTTCAATGTTTAAACCAGAAGGTAAAAATAAAGTGTAATCTCCCACTTCAATAGCAGCAACTCTTGCCCTATTGCCCACTCGGATATCTACTTCACCTTTCCTTGTCATCCTCCTATTTCTAAATCCCTGCACATTAGTACAAATGTGAGCCCCACATCCAGTATCTAATACCTATAAGGCGGACATAGAAAGATTTATTTCAATAACAAAGATACCTGAAGTTGAAGGATTCTGTTTCTTGCTTTCTTCAAGAAACAACTTGCAGTCTCTGTTTCAGTGACCATTCTATTTGTAAAAGAAACATACAGTATCCTTTTGAGGTTTTGTCTTAGTAGGTGCAGGAGATTGAGGCTAGGCTTTGGCAGCAGACTTACTGCGAGCCCTCTTGTTTTGCCCAACTTTGGCATTGCCTTTAAACTTCCTCTTGTTCCCTTTACCTTTCTCTACAACCATTACTGGTGTGCCCTTCCGAAGGGTTTGTTCAGTATTTTCCAGCATCCCATGAAGCTCTGGAATGCTCATCTCCATGTTGTATATGTTGTAGTTCACCACAAAGTCATTATAACCATCAGGCATTGAAGCTAAGATGATATCAAGAGGCGCATTTAATCGCTCTAGGGTATCAGTATACCCTTTTATCTTGACTTAATGCGTGCTTACTGAGAAACCCTTCGCTATCTTGCACGGGATCAATGCTTCGATCTTAACGAGCCTTTCGTTACTGGCTTGTTCATTGAACATCTCCGTCAGTGACTCATAAATCCGGAACGCTTCCGAATTCATGAATTGCTTTTGAAGCTCGCTTGTCATAGACGCGAGCATCAAATATGTCACATCATTGGAATTGCTTTTTAGTTTATCCCATGATCGCTGAACAACAGTCGTGGCATTTTGTGGTGGTTCAGGTAAAGCGGTTTTTAAGACATGTAGCTTCATTTCTTGTTTTAGAACAATTCTCAAATTTCTTTCCTAATCTAACAAATTTGGAACGACAAGTTTGTCTTTATCCAAAATACTTCTTAGAGTGAGGTTTGAGACAACATTAGTGCTAGATGATGCTATTTCTACAAAAGAATAAATACAAAATATTAGGATGAGTTTTTAAAACCATTTTCCACAATAGCCAAAATTCAAATCCTAAACAATTTTGTGTTGGTGCTAGATTGTGGGCTGAAAATCCACAAAGAGTCAAACCCCTGTCTTACTTTGGCAAGTATCGTAGGGATCGGGCCCTTTTGGTAAGCAACGTTCAAATCACATCTCATGCAATTTATCGCTTTCTGATTACATCGCTATGCAACGTTTCGGTGATAGGATGAACATTCTGAATGTTTGACACCATCCTATCATTGCAAAACCAATCCTAGTCAACTTATCGGGTTAAACTAGGTCTGATTTCCCTAAGCCAAACCATCCCTCGAAGCATCACATCAATAAATACCCAAACAGTTTTTTCACATAGTGGTAGTGAGTAAAGTTGGGCACCTATTATGTGACAACTCGCCTCATGAAGAAAACCTGAGGCCCTTGGGCTCTCCAAGTCCATCAGAAGTTCGACGCTCTGGCGAGCCCCCAAGTATGGAAGCAATTTATAACTTAGGTTTTTAGGGATTTAGTTTGAATGGCTTAACATGCATTTCATTTTTCGTCATTCACAATAACATATATCAAATATATTTAAAGCGAATGAAATGTAATGAATTGGGCTCTAGTCTATTACAAGGCTTTTAAAATATTTGTCTTCATTTGGGCCTTCATTGCTGGGCTTCCGTTCCTAGATTCCACCTTGGACTCCTATGAAATTACATAAATTTGGCCCTATCTAATCTATTCTATTACATAGAATTTAATAGGCTTGCAGACCCAATTTAATTAGCTCACAGACCCCAAATTAAAACAATTTAAAACCCAATTCATGCATAAAAACACATAAGAATGCAATTGCTTCATACAAGCCCATTTTAATTAAGCTGAATAATTTTAAAGAATTGTGTAATTATTACACTATTAAAATTAATCGCGTCATGATCAATTTTAATCAATCCCATGTTCATTCATTTGGTCAAAATGATGCATGAACATTTTTCCACATTATTATGTATGCATTTCACAATTTAAACAATTTAAATTTAAAATCATAAATAAATCATGAACTAAATACAAAAATAAATTGATCATAAATAAATAAAATAATTAACTAATCTCATTAATTAATTAATTTTATTTATTTTTTAATTATCCTAATATAATTAAGATAATCATTTAAATTTAAAATTTCAAATATTTTTCTAATTATCCTAATATAATTAAGATAAGTATTTAAATTTAAAATTTTAAATATTAAAACAGGATAAGAATTTGAAACCAAATATAATCCTATCTTCAATTTGATAAGTTTTTTTCATTTATCCTAAATAACCTTAAATCTTATCAAAATATCCTAAAACTAAATCTGATAAGATATTTTAAATTTATTAAAAAATAAAATTTAAAATCTTATCAATTTAAAATTCAGGAAAAACAATTTCAGGAAAACTGCGGGGGCAATTTTGCAATTATGCAAAATACAGGGCTTAAGGTTTTGAGGGAACAAAACTGTTGGGGCTGGTTTGTAATTCTTAAAAGTATAACATTTGGCAGCATAGGGTTTGAGGGTACGGCGGACCATTTTTGTAATTTCAGCCCCTAGGGCTTAATCAACCCGCCGCCAGCCTTCCGGTCGTCTTCCCAGGTGACCTGGCCCATTTCTCGGCGTTCTTGATGAGCGACGAGCACTGTTCGTCTCATTCGGATCTGTTCCCGGTGATCGTGGTTTCCCGATGAATGAGAAAACCGCATCGATCTCCAAACAACGACATTCAAAACCCAGTTCGAAACTTCACCACCCCGTCACCATTTTCGGCGTTCGAATGGAGAATACGTGCCATTTTCTCCTTCCGTCGTACTCCCGAGTTCAATCGGAACCCTTTCCAACCAATTTCAAATTCCAAAAATATATCAAAACCCTGGCGCCCATTTTTTCGAATAGAAATTCCGAAACCCAAAATAAAATCTGGCGCAGTTTTTGTATAACCCAGAAAATCATTTTTCAAAATCCATGCAATCAAAACCAATTTTGAAACCTCAATCGTCACGAAATAGTTTGCGGTGAAGAAAAGAACAAAACCCATAAAATTTTGAAGCCAAAATCATGAAATCCGATGGCCTTCGTTTTCCCGGCAAGTGGTCAGGCGGCGGCGGTCGGAACTATTCCGACCGTCAATCTTTTCCCCAGCTGACCTTCAAGCCAAATTTTAATATTTTTATTCTCTTTTCGGAAAAATTTTTCAATGTGAACAAACCCAGAAAATAAGTTTCGGTTTTCCTTTTTGAAAATAAGATTTTCAATTCAGGTTTATGAAAAATTAATTTTAAAACAAACCATTTGTTTTAATTCATTAATTTTAATCTAACACTAAAAAGAGCCTAGCTCTGATATCACTGTTGGATCTAAAGGCATGATTAACAAAAAAAAAATACGCAACAGAAATGCCTAATTTTGTTTTTGTGTCAATTAGCCATACGTTTTTTTAGTGTCAATTAGCCATACGTTTAAAGCATTTAATGTTTACCCTAGTAGCGTAATCGGTTGTCGCGCCTGAATCCCCTGGATCCTAATTGATGTTCGTCCGAGAATTTGGATCACCACCAAAGCACTTCCCCAGGAGATGCTCTCTACTCTTAAGCACTGGAAGAATTTTTTTGCCTGCAGAGGGAAAAAAATTTCTTGGAAGAATTTTTTGGTAAAATTTTCTTTTTTAGAAAAATCTCTAAACCTCACTGACTCTGTCTCGTAGCTTTATTGACATAAGACTGAGTCAGTAAATCAGTTTAGTAAATATTTAATTAATCAAATAATTAAAATAATATTTACTTTACAGATTTGGGTTTTATCAAGACCCATGGATCACCCAGTGACCCATGGACCAGGCTGATGGGTCAAGAACCTTAATTTGTAATTAGGTCCCTAGATTTGTCAATCTATTCCAATTCTTCCTGGGTACTTAATTAACTCTTAAGTAATACCACAAAACTTTTCAATAATATTTAATTAAACAATTTAATTAAATATTATTTGTCTAAGTATAACAATTAAACTTAGTGCATGCAATAATACTTATTTTGTATCATCGAACTCTCTTATGTGCGATCCTGTAGGCCCGTTCCAAATTGACAACATTGATTTATCCATAAATCATTAGTAGTCTCTAGCAAGACATAATGACTACTCAATTCAGAACGGATGGTGATTCAACGCAACCGTACGAGCCTACTACGTACGATCCTCTACATCGATATCCAGTTTAGCATAAGGCATGAAACCATCATCCTTATTTAACTAAACGTTTACTTGATCTCTTAGTGACACTGATTCTATTCAACCAAATGATAATACTTATCATTTATTGGGTACGGCTATGCACTTCTCAATTCACTATCAAGTGGTCAAGATATCATCTCTCACTTAAGAGAGACTTATAGTCCCATCACTTCACCTACATACCTTAGCGTGACACATAGTGTACCCAATCATACCCGTACGTGGGAACCTGTTACGGTCATGTTAGATGTAAGTCAAAGCACACTATAATTCACCTAAGACCATGTAGTGATTTCTGGTCTAAGGATCATCGTACGAATACTACTCAAAAGAATCACTCATGATTAATCCATGGAGTGTTTCTTTAGGCGGATCGTTTTCATGAATTAAAATATGCACAAGAATATTACATTCATGAAAATTAACTCATCTGATTAAAAGATCAATCAAATGACAAATATCTAGTTACATAAATAGCCCTTAAAAGGGCACATTCACCAACAGTAGCAAGATTGGGAAATAGGGCAGAGTTTGAGGAGGAGATTCACCCACCATTTGAATTCGGGTTGTGTTATAATATGTTAGATAGGTGCGATTATATTGGGTTTGTTCCATTCCAGATGTTAAACCCATATTGCAGTTCGTGAGTCTCGATGCCTCTCCGAAGAGAAATAGAATCCCATTCTAGATTGTAACTCACCTAAGGGAAAGAAATACACAATCTCGGTCTAGCTATGAACATGCAATGAATAAACAACTATGGTACTAAAAGCCATCGATAAGTAAGCAATCCCAACTGAAATATATACAACCAAAGGAATCAGACAATACATACAACGCCCAGTACTGACGATCGATAAGAAATCTACCATGTAACTCAGCGGTGGGGAGTTACGACAAATCAGTGCACAACCTCATGAATGGTGAACTCCCTGGCTGGACTATGGTCAAGAGGAAAAATGCGGCAATAAGGTCCGATTCCACCAAAACTAGCTTATCCGGGGTTTTCTCTCTAAGATAGAGCTTAGCACTCTATCGATCTGAGTTCAGAACTCAACAGGAATGAAACCCTAGCTCGAAGAGTACAAGAGAAGATTTTTAAAGTGGCCAAGATGAGAAGTGAACAAAAAATGCCCTAGTGGACTTGTCTTTGGGTATTTATACCCATTACAATTAGGTTAGAAAATAATTACAAACTGAGGTTAGAATGGTAGTTCTTCACACTAATATGTCAAGCAGTTGGATAGTGATTGGCTACCATCTAGGCATATTTAGTCAAAAACCTGGATTTGTACAGTGAATCTTCTTCAGCAATTTTCCACTCCATTTGGTGCATGAATTCATCACTTTTTGATCTCACACATGCAATTAACACATACCCAACATAAGTTGTGTAAATCACAAGAATGAAGATGTTTTTCACCCTGAAGCTGTTGATTTCCTGTGTAAACAATGACAATAAAAGTGACGAATTCAGTGTACTCCACCACCCTACACTTAAAATCTTGTTTGTCCTCAAACAAGTCAATCGAACTCTAGGAAAATTCACACAGTTAAACATACAATGTGCTACAGAAGTTTGGAAATTTAAAGTGTACTGTTTGAAATCTTACAAGATGACTTCAAGAAGCGTATTGGTTTTAATCAAGCATGCAAATTCAGCTGACTGCAAGAAGTATCCCAAAATCATCTTTTAATCCAGACACTCTCCCTTATAGGCTTAAGAGAGCTACACTTATATCAAGGAGTAACGTATAAGACTCTCAAGATTAGCATTGAAAAGCATCAACCATATGCTTGGAAAAAGATCACACCTCCATACCAAGATTAAACACAGAACATCAATCAGGAAGCACATACAGGTAAAGATAGAAGAGTTATCGGAGAATGGTTACGGTTATGACTATAGAAGTTCACAGATTCAAGGAACCCAACTATTGCACTTTTTAGTTCTCCTAAAGCTTTTACAGACTCTCACACCTCTTCAAAGATGAGGGTTCAAGGCTTAGTAGTCATTCACTTCCTCATTTTGGGTTTTTTTTTTTTTTTTTTTTGAAGATTCAGGGCTTTAATATCCCTCACTTCTTCTTTTATTCTCCCATTATCTCAGAGGTATAATTAGTGGAGCCTTTAGGTTGGAACATTCAACTTCAGAATCCTTTTCTTTTCCAATAGGTTCTTTGATTGTGTCACAGGTGATAAAGACAGAAAGGAAAAAATGTTGATACAAACGATGAAGAGGGATGTGACAACTATGGTGTTTATCACGGGGGAGAAAAAAGACAAATGATTTTCTAATGCTTCTCATCACTTTGTTACGCTAGGTTAAAGCTAGAAGGTAGCATGCATACCCTTCACAAATTCTAGATACTCTTTTAAAACACAAATCACTCACACTTTTGCAATGAAAAATAAGCACACAAAGATCACTTACAGAGGCTCAAATATACTCACTCAACAAAGTTCAGGTGTATATGAATAAAACAAAAGATGATTTGATTATACTATTTCACAGACAGCATTGTTCCATACAAAAAAAGCTAATACACTTACTAACTTCTTTCTTGTCAAAAGAAATACACTTAGATTTAAAATTCCTGAAAATAAATGTATTTTGGAGCATCAGCAGTTTAAAAATTTCTTCAACTGTGCAAATTTCTAAAAAAAAAATAAAGAGTTTGGAACACTTACCTCGAGGCCAAGCAATTTCTATATCAATAAACTCCATTTTCTCTTCTTTGTTAACTCATTCAGTGCTTTCACTGAAGGTCACCTGTTAGGGCTGGTTGCAGCATATTTTCAAAAAGAAGTCACCAAAGCACTTTTAACAGTAAGAAATTACTCGTGCATAAAAGCTTCTACCTACTTTTAAATAATTACTTCTGTAGTAATACTAATTTCAGAAAGTTCACCCCCCAAACAAGGGTCTTTCTAGCTATCCATGCAAAGGAGAAACAAAACAATTAGCAAATAATTTTGTTCAAAATCCAACCTTATGATGACAACAAAAAAGGGCAAGTGGGACAAGGCTCCAAGGCGTTCCTCAGGGGCTGTTTTGAGCTACTGATTCACTTGAGTGAGGGAGGAGCTGCATTCTGTCGGAAAGTCCTCTCATCTCTCTTCTAAAAGCCTGAACTTCATGCTCTAGCTCCCAAACTCTTCCATCAGATGGTTGAGTCTGTGTCAATCCAGTTCTTTCCTCAATCAAAAGATCAGTTATAGGGTAGGTACGATTGCAATTCTTTTTTTGAGCCCCCGCGGCATAGCACATCTCCTACACCAAGCTGAAGAAGGGCAAATACACGTGCCACTGATTAGCCAGAGTGTCATCAATAAAATAAAGAATCAGGCTGCCCACGTCAATTTGTTCCCCTGCTATTATCGCCATCATAACCCTAAATTGGACATTTCGTAATTGCTCAGTGCTCTTTTCATCCGTTGGGGCAAGAAACCTGCACACGGAGTTATACAAGGTGAAAGATTATCTGTCCGGGCCCGATCAAAAATTTAATTTTGTGCATTGCATTCCAGAATCAAAACTCCTGACCAGGCCTAAGCACTAGCGCAATTACTATTCCAACCCTTGCTTGAAATACCATTGCGAAGGATCTTAGCTTCTACTTATTCGATTTGTCACGCAACAATAAATTCTTAATTAAAACAGAAGTTTAAGAATTACCTCTTGAAGCGTGTACTTAGGTGATCACTTGTATGACTCAAGACCAGCTCATATGTAGTGTGGGCAACGAACCAACGATCAACAAAACACCGTAATAAAACTGCTTGAAACAAACCAAGCCGTTATCACATCAACCGTGCCACCGTCGGAAAGATGATCGGAGAAAGCTGCCACCGATTGGTGAGTACCACGAGCCACCGATGCTAGAAAATGTCACGAGCCACCGTTGGTTCTTGGTTCTCACGCACGGGTTCTAAGAAAGAATTCTTTAGAAGTTTTCTTCTCTATCTCTCTCTAGCTTTCTCTCTCTAATTTCTTGAATTGAGAAATTTATGAATTGTGTATTGTGTATTGTCAACCTCTTGTCTATTTATAGAGTTACAAGAGAGACCCCAAGTTAGTTTAGGATTGGTCTTCCTATTGGTTTGGTGTTTTACTTCAATCCCGTTCCTGGACTAATTCACATCCAACTGACACAAAGATTCACTTATCCTCAATCTAGTTCCTGGTCTGATTCACAACCAACTAACACAAGGATTCACTTAGCCTTAATCTAGTTCCTGGTCCGATTCACAACCAATTGACACAAGGATTAATTAATTACTTAATTAATTAAATCTACCTTTGTCAGTTACCCAATACATAATTAATCGTACCACTAACGGATTAATTATGGCACTACCATCCTCTATCAGAATTGTTTCTGGAATAACTAAATTAATTATTCTTTAATCTCTCCACATCAAAAATATAGTGTTCGTTAATATATTAATTTAATGATAAATTAATTAATTAACTTCTTATAATGAGAGTTTTGTACCACTCGACCTTTTTACTATACCGAACATAAGTCCACCCGCTGGATTTAGTATAATAAACATAACGAACTCATCTCGGGAGCACCGTTTCCTTTTGACAAGTAACAGTACACCAAACAATCAAACATGCACACCCAACCTACCGAGACTATTGGCCTCAAGTGACCTCACTCTTTGGCAGATTAAAATACACTATGTCTTATCCTCATATTTGCTTAAATCTAGGGATTTAAAGATAGAATACTAGGATCAAATAGTCTATTAAATCAGTACAAGACAATTCATCCTAATTGGTCATGATCAATATGCCCCGGGCATATCTATATGATTCAATTAGTTTAGACAAACCAATTTCTGAATCACATAATAACTTAAACTGACAGTGTGTCCAAAACTGTCTTAGTTATGAACCTCATTTATATATTATGTCTTTTAACCAATGATGAAATCTACTGTGTCACACCAGACACATCATCATCTATTTACATAATATAAATGGACAACATATGTAAAACATAAATAAATTTAATAAAAATATTTAATCGATATAGATAAACTGGGAAATAGTTTAATATAAGCAAAGTTTTAGTATTCAAAACCAACAATCTCCTACTAATACTTAAGCTACACTTTAAATATAAAACTATATTAATCTATAGCTATAACAATAATTAGAAAAACAGTCAAGGCTCTGCTAAGTATCTAATCCTCATGCCCTCCACGTGTGCTTCAAAGACTTTCGCAGTCAGTGTCTTCGTGAATGGATCTGCAAAGTTATCTTCTGATGCTATCTTTGTCACGACCATGTTTTCCCTTTTAACGATATCTCGTATCAGGTGGTACTTGCGTTGTATATATTTACTCTCTTTGTAGGCTCGTGGTTCCTTCGAGTTTGCAACTGCACCGTTGTTGTCACAGTACACTGTGATCGACTTTTGCAAACCAAAAATCACTTCTAAGTCCACTAGGAAGTTCTTGAGCCACACTGCTTCTTTCGCTGCCTCTGATGCTGCAACGTACTCAGCCTCCACGGTAGAGTATGCCATGCACTTCTTCTTGACACTCTGCCAAACAATGGCTCCACCTCCCAAAGTAAACACATACCCTGAGATAGACTTACTTTTGACCCTGCCATTTTAGAAATCTGAATCTGTGTAACCACGGGGCACAAGCTCATACGCCTGATAGACCAAGACTTGGTCTCTAGTTTTGCGCAAATACTTGAGAATGCACTTTACTGCCTCCCAATGAGTTTTTCTGGGATTGCTCTGATATCTGCTTACAATGCCAACAATATAGCAAATATCAGGCCTCGTACACAATATTGCATACATGAGACTTCCTACTGCAGAAGCATAAGAAACTGTCTTCATGGCTTCTATCTCCTCAACAGTCTTCGGAGACTGCTCCTTAGATAGATGCACTCCATGTCTGAAAGGTAGAAAATCTTTCTTAGAGTTCTGCATGTTAAACGAGCCAGAATCGTATCTATGTATGAAGCCTGGGAGAGCATTAGTGAATGTTTCCTACGATCTCAAATTATCTTGATCCCAAGAATATGTCCCGCTTCTCCTAAGTCTTTCATATCAAACTATTTGGACAGTCATACCTTTACGTCTAACAACACTTTCTTATTGTTGCCAATAAGTAGAATGTCATCTACGTAAAGCACAAGAAACATGACCACGTTTTCATCACGTCTGCGGTTCACACATTGTTCATCCGGTCACTGAGTAAATCTGTTCGAACTGGATGTTCCAAGATCTGGATGCTTGCTTAAGTCCGTAAATAGACCTCTTAAGCTTGCAAACCTTAAGCTCTTGGTCTTTTTCAATGAATCCCTCTGGTTGCTGCATGAACATGGTTTTTTCAAGACTTATGTTAAGGAAAACTATCTTGACATCCATCTGCCAAATCTCATAATCTAAATGAGCTGCTATGCCCAAGAGAATCCGGATTGACTTAAGCATGGCTACCGGGGAGAAGGTTTCCTCATAATCGATTCCCTCTTTCTGAGTATACCCCTTCACCACAAGCCTAGCTTTAAAGGTTTCAACCTTTTCGTTAGGTCTTCTCTTGCGTTTGTAGACCCACTTACATCCGATGGGTTTGAAACCATTAGGCAGGTCCATAAGCTCCCAGAATTAACTGTAGTCCATCAACCCTATCTCAGATATCATTGTATTTCGCCAAGATTCTGCATCTTTATATTGGAGAGCCTCATTGTAGTTTACTGGATTAGGTTCTGGCACACCTGGGATGAAATCTGATGTTTCTCCCACACCAATAAACCTCTGGGGTTGTCTCATAACCCTCCCACTATGATAAGGCACCACTTGTGTAAGCGTATCATCTGTGATATCTTGTGTAGTGTTCTATGGTGTATCTACTTGTGCTGGTGCATCAAGATTTTCAGATTGTTTTCTAAGTCTTCTCGTACGATCTTACTTTTGGGCTTGTGATCAAGAATATAGTCCTCTTCTAAAAATATGGCGTTAGTGCTAACTATCACCTTCTGATCTTTAGGACTATAAAACAGACCACCTTTCGTTCCTCTAGGATATCCTACAAACAGCATTACTTAGGTTCTTGCACCTAATTTAGCTACATCTGCCTTAAGCACATATGCTGGACAACCCCAAATTCTGAGATGTCTTACACTGGGTTTGCGCCCGTTTCACAACTCTATAGGGGTTGAAGGCACGATTTTAGATGGTACAAGATTTAGAATGTATGCTACAGTTTCTAAGGCGTATCCCCAAAACGAATCAGGCAATTCACTATAGCTCATCATTGACCTAACCATTTCCATGAGAGTTCTATTTCTTCTTTCTGGTACACCATTCTGCTGTGGTGTGCCAGGTGCAGACAACTGAGACTGAATTCCGACCTCAGAGAGGTAATCTCTAAATTCATGGGACATGTACTCTCCACCACGATATGATTGTATTGTTTTAATACTTTTACCGTGATGTTTCTCCACATCTGTCCGATACTCTTTGAATTTACTAAAGCATTCGGACTTGTGGCGCATTAAGTAAATGTATCTGTACCTTGAATAATCATCTGTGAAAGTCACAAAATACTCAAACCCGCCTCGTGCTTGGACCGAAATTGGTCCACACAAGTCAGAGTGAATAAAGTCTAATACTTCTTTGGCTCTATAACCTTTTGCCTCAAAAGGTCTCTTAGTCATTTTACCTTCCAAGCAAGATTCGTAGGATGAGTAACGGTCAATCTCTAATGAACTTAAAGGTCCATCATTGACTAACCTCTGAATCCTACGAAGGTTTATATGACTTATTCAAAGATGCCAAAGATAGGTTTGATTCATTTCAGAAGGTTCTTTCTTCTTTAGTTTAATTGATACGTCATTTAACTCTTTGTTTTGTGCAACAGGGGAGTTTGATTTTATCAAAAAACAAATTATCTACCGATGAACCGGAACAAATAAGTTTATTATCTCTTCTAACAACAACATATTTATAAAAAAAAAAAAAAAAAAAAACTTATAGCCATCCACTAAGAGTTTAGAAACTAAAATCAAGTTCTTTCTAAAACTCGGTACATAAAGACAATTATTTAAATATACTCTATTATTTTTGAAAATAATAGTGACAACTCTCACTGCTTCTACTGACACTCTTGTAGTGTCGCCCAAGTAGACTTCAAGCTCACCATCTCAAAGCTTCCAGGTTACTTGGAACCCCTGCAAAGAATTACAGACATGGTCAGTGGCGCCTGAATCCACACACAAGGTATCTGTGGAAATCGCCATTAAACATGTCTCAGTAATGAAGGCAGAAACTTTCATACCTTTCAGCTTTGGACAATTTGATTTCCAATGTCCCGTCTTCCCGCACTTGAAGCATTTGCCTTTAGGCTTCTTCTTCTTTACGATGTCAGGCTTAGCCGCATGATTATTAGTCTTCTTGTTGGTCTTCTTCCTTTTCTTATTCTTGCCTTTAGGCACAGAAGAGGAACTCGAAGCCCTTGACTATGACTAAAGCTTGCTTCTTCTCTTGGAAGATGCCTTCAGCCGACACCAATGCCGTTAAGAGCTCGGGAAGAGTATAAACTCTTTGATTCATGTTGTAGTTAACCCGAAACTGCTCAAAAGTGTGAGGTAAACTCTGGAGAATGATATCAATCTGACTCTCAGGATGAATCTCACCTCCTAACACCTATATATCATTGATATTACTAATCATGTGAAGCACATGATCTCTCACTGAGGTGTCTTCAGCCATTTTGGTATTCATAATCTTCCTCATGGTTGCATTCCTTGATGTCCTGCCTTGATGACCAAATATCTCCCTCAGGTGAGCCATCATGTTAAAAGCAAAGATTATAGGATGAAGCTGATGCTACAGAACATTCGACACAGAAGCCAGAATGTAACACCGCGTCATCTCATCAGCATTCCTCCACCTTTGATAGGCTTCCCAATTTTCTTGAGGTCTTTCATCAGTGGGCACATCCGGACATACTTCAATGAGCACGAATTTATTCTGCTCAGCCGTTAGGACAATGTCCAAGTTTTGACTCCAATTGATATAATTCGGACCAGTTAATTTATTGTGTTTCAATATTGCTAATGGATTAAAGGCCATATCGAAAACTGTAAATAAATAAACAGAAAATGTTTCAGTAAAATAACTCAAGAATTTCAAAAATTCATAGATCAATCATTGACATCCCTCAAAATAATAATTAAATCCACAAATATTTCATTCACTAAGATTTGCGTAAGTCACGATAGTGTGAACGTTTATGCTAGCCCATATTCATTTGAGAAGAACCAAGTTCATTAACTACACCATCTGACCAAACGGTCTATTGATCAATATAGCTAATAGTCAGTGCTTTCACCTGTACAAATAAGTAGCATAACCTCGATGGGAGGAATACTACAAATCGTACACTAAGTGTATGCCATTACGTAACTTCTAACCTAGGATAGTGCGCCTCATATGGAGAGGGTTTCACATTTCTCCAATTTTAACTTACTCTAGTCATCTTACTTAGAAATTTAAACCAATGATCTTCTTATTAAATTCATCTGATATGAAGGAAGGCTTTAATGTCAACGCATAAGTCTACCCACATCACATATGAATTCGTAATGGAGGCTATAGGAATGTTAACCAACCCGCTCCCACTTAGATTTCTAAAATGAGAGTTTTTTTCGGTTTTAACATGCAATCAACTAATCCTAAGTTATGTGAAACATAAAACCAACATGCTTTAATTATGCGTAAAATAAAACACAAAATTAAAACATGTAAATAATTAAAACAATAAAACGGGAAATAAATGTGTAAAATAAATTTCTCAACTATTATGGTTTTAATTGCTTCCATCCACTGCCTTGTTCTCGTGTCCCGTCGTGTCACTTGATGGATTGAGTCTGAAAAACTGGATTTTGGAATTACCTCAGAAAATGGGCCACTCGTGTAACCCAAATGGGCCGCGCGCGCAGCATACACAGGGCGTGCCGCGCACGCCCGGCCGTTGCTGGGCCAGCGCACGTTGGTGCGCCCAACGTGCGCAGTCCTGCGCGTGGCGGTGCTGCTGCTGCAGGCGGTTTCTGCCAACAAATCTTTTGCCAGCCCACCTACCCATTTGATTTCTGGGTCTTCTATTCTGCTCCTCTTTGTTATTACATATTTTCCTAACTACAAGGCTAAATCTTTCTAGAAAAATAAAAATGTCAATTACATAGAAAAAATTCTACTACATATTTAATCTAATCCTACATGGCTTCCAGCACATGGTTTCACTATTACAAACATTTATAAAAAACAACTCGGACATGTCCCGGGGTTTAGTAAAAAACATACAAACGCAACCACAATAGCCGGGATAACTAAACCACCTGCAATCAAAACCATGTAACAAATCGAACAAACACAAAGCCAAAACCATAGCTCTAATACCAATTGAAAGATTATCTGCAGGAGCCCGATCAAAAATTTACTTTCGTGCATTGTATTCCAGAATCGAAACACTTGACCAAGCCTAAGCACTAGCGCAATTACTATTCCAACACTTGCTTGAAATACCATTGCGCAGGATCTTAGCTTCCACTTATTCGATTTGTCATGCAACAATAAATTCATAATTAAAGCGGAAGTTAATGAATTACCTCTTGAAGCATGTACTTAGGTGATCGCTTGTATGACTTAAGATCAGCTCGTATATTGTGTGGGCAATGAACCAACGATCAGAAAAACACCACAATAAAATTTCTTGAAACAAACCAAGACGCGTGCCACCTCAACCGCTGCCGCCGATTAACATAGCACGCCACCGCCGAAAAGATGACCGGAGAAAGCTGCCACCGTTTAGTGAGGACCACGTGCCGTTGATGCTAGACAAGGTCACGTGCCACCGCCGGTTCTTGGTTTTCACGCACGGGTTCTAAGAAAGAATTCTTTAGAAGTTTGCTTCTCTATCTCTCTCTAGCTTTCTCTCTCTAGTTTCTTGAATTGAGAAACTTATGAATTGTGTATTGTGTATTGCAAACCTCTTGTCTATTTATAGAGTTACAAGAGATACCCCAAGTTGGTTTAGGATTGGTCTTCCTATTGGGTTTGTGTTTTACTTCAATCCCGTTCCTGGACTGATTCACATCCAACTGACACAAGGATTCACTTATCCTCAATCTAGTTCCTAGTCTGATTCACAACCAACTGACATAAGGATTCACATATCTTTAATCCAGTTCCTGGTCTGATTCACAACTAATTGACACAAGGATTAATTAATTACTTAATTAATTAAATCTATCTTTGTCAATTACCCAATACATAATTAATCGTACCACTAACGGATTAATTATGGTACTACCATCCTACACCAAAATTGCTTCTGGAAAAACTAAATTAATTATTCTTTAATCTCCCCACATCAAAGATATAGTGCTCGTTAATATATTAATTTACTGATACATTAATTAATTAACTTCTTATAATCCAAGATTAGTACGACTCGACCTTTTTACTATACCGGACATAAGTCTACCGGCCGGGTTTAGTATAATAAGCATAACGAGCTCATCTCGGGAGCACCATCACCCCGAACGCACTGGTACATGGTTTCCTTTCGACAAGTAACAGCACACCAAGCAATCAAACACGCACACCCAACCTACCGAGACTATTAGCCTCAAGTGACTTCACTTTTTGGTAGATTAAAGTACGTTATGTCTAATCCTCATGCTTACTCAAGTCTTGGGACTTAGAGATAGAATACTAGGATTGAATAATATATTAAATCAGTACAAGACACTTCATCCTAATTGGTCATGCTCAGTATGCCCCGGGCATATCTATATAATTCAATTAGTTTAGATAAACCAATTTCTGAATCACATAATAACTTAAACTGACAGTGTGTCCAAAACTGTCTCAGTTACGAACCCCACATATTATGTCTTTTAACCAATGATGAGATCTACTGTGTCACATCAGACACCTCATCATCTATTTACATAATATAAATGGACAACATATGTAAAACATAAAATAATTTAACTGAAATATTTAATAGATATATAAACTGGGAAATAGTTTAATACAAGCAAAGATTTAGTATTCAAACCCAACACAAGGTTTGTGCCCATGGATTTATTTCGAGAGTCAAGTCTTCCAAACGAAAGGGTGTTTACATCCCCCAGTTCATCATCATAGTGAGATGTTCCCTTTCGGGCATGAAGTTAAGCACATACCAGGCATCCTTTGCTTGGGGCCCTAGCTGCAGCCCTAAATATTCTTTAATGCCATCTGCCGTCAATGGAACCCTTGCCTCACGCACTTTCAACATTGTTAGGGATGTGATACTTGGCTTGATAATAGAACTCACTAATCAGGGTTTTGTTTACTTTCGGCTCTTGTGGTGCCAACCGAAACCACCTTTTCCTTCTCAGAAACCCTTGTAATTGGCCATCCATTTGAATCCTCGGCTGGAATAACAACTTATATTGCTCCATGGGTGGTAAGCGATACTGCATGTGGACTTGTTTTACCTCCTCCTTTATCTGGTCTCTCCAATCCAATCCAAGACCCAGTTACTAAATCCCCAAAATTCAATTTCAATTCTAAACCCTCCCTATGATACTCAAGTGAGAAGTCACTTGTCAATTTTTTATTAGAAGGATTAGGAAGGGGACTAGGAGATCTCAAGCGTAGTTTTTGTACTGATTTTTAGTTTTAGTAGATGCAATCACAATTTTGACTTTTTGTCCAACAACAAGCCCATTCACACGTCACAGGTGGTGGAATGCACTTGTTTTGATTCAATTGCTTTGCAAATTCAATTACTACTCTGATGCTCTGATGCATGGGTTTTTTTTAATTTTTTAATTAATTATCTCATTTTTCATATTTTTTTCCTTCAAATATTTTTCAGTTTTTATTTCAAAAATAAATTTTATTTATTTATTTCAAAATTTTTTAAAAAATTAAATTTTTTTATAAATTTCAAAAAATTTAATTAAAATTTTAAAATTATTTGATTAAGTTCAAATATGAGATTATATCAAAATTTTAATTTCATAAATTTTTTTTTGAAGATTCGTATATATATATATATATAAAGTAAATATTTGATAATATCAGTAAAAACATGAGTTTATATCATGGTTTCATGAAATTTTGTATGTATACGTATATATAAAGTAAAGATTTGATTATATCATTGAAAAATGAGTTTATATCACGTAGAGCATGTATTTATATTAATATAAAAATATATTATATTTATAGGCCTAAATTTTGTTCCCAAATACCCGAACAAAAACTACCCCTTCAAAATTTCACGAGAAAAACACAGAAACTCAAAAAGAAAAAAGACCCAATCACTTGAAAACATTAAGAATAACCACTCCAATAACTTTTTTTACAAAATTAGGGCTTGAAAACACACCAATAAAATGCTCAACTAAACCTCCAAAACTAACTTGAGGCCAAGGATGCGATTGAATGGATGTCAGTGAAGGAAAACAGCACAAGCCTGGGCTAAATAAAAAATCTCACTTTCGTGCATTGCATTCCAGAATCGGAAACTTTCGACAAAGCTCAAGCTCAAATTCATTTTTCCCTGAACGGATCTAGGCCTATACTTATTTAATTTATTAAATCGACAAACAACGCACAAAGAATCAACCTTTAATTAAAAGCGGAAAACATAAAGGTTATACCTTTGAAGTGAAGTCCAACGCAAATAAGAAAACCAAATCTTTATGTTGCGATCACCACCGAAATCCAAAGGATTACTCCAAGATGCCTCGAATATTACGTGGGCAATAGTCTATCGAGGTGTACTATCAAAGCCCACGAAAACCCACAAGAAAGTCTCTCAAAATTGGAACCAAATCTGCCCAAAAAACTGATTAGAACCCAGCCCCTTTTTCAGCCTTAAGCTCACCGCCGACCACCACTAAAATCGACGCCGATCGCCGGAGAAAAGCATCACCCAGCCGTGATCTAGACAGTTCCCACCATGGATCACCAATAGAGAGATCAACAAGGTGAAGAACCAAATCAAACGCGCCAAGATTTAATCTTTTCACCAGAATCGGGAACAACCAACTCGCCGGCAGCCAACTCAATTTTCCAGTGAAAAAATAGAAGAAAACCGGGACTTCCAAGCTCTAATCTTTTGGGCTGAATCCAATCTTCGAGCAAGCGAGAAATCTAGTTCATTTTTGAGAAAGAATTCTTGAAGATGAAGAAATTCTCTCTCTAGAACATTCTCACTCAAGAAAGCAAGAATTGTCTTGCAAGACTTCCTTAATGTTTCTTTGGCCTTAAGTTATCTATTTATAGGGAGCTCCAATGGAGACCTACTGGGCTTTTGAGTTGGGTCTTTTAATTTGACTTTCATTGACCGCTTAGTCTTTCCTAGACTAATCAACTCCAATCGACCCATTCGAATTAATTTCTTAACTCACTTCGTTAATTTAATTTAATCGAACCCTTAGGATTAATTATTTCAAATAGAATTAATTTCTTAATCCACTTAGTCAATTAAATATTAATTAAACCTTTAGGATTAATTAATTCACTTTTGTCGATTAGTCGAATGCATAATTAGTCGTACCACTATCGGACTAACTATGGAACTACCGCTCAAAACGACTTTACATCGCGCCACTATATTTTCTTCTATCTCCCCACATCAAAGATCTAGTGCTTGTCGGTTTATCAATTTACTGACAAACTAATTCACCGACTTCTTAGTATCCGAGATTAGTACCACTCGACCTTCTTATTATACCGAACATAAAGTCCACTGGCCAGTTTAGTATAATAAATCGTACGAGCTCATCTCGGGAGCACCATCAACCCGGCGAACCGGTACGTGGATTCCTCCGACTAGTAACGACACATAAGAAGCTAAACACCGCATATCCAACCTACCGAGGTATAGGCCTCAATTGACTGCACTCTTTGACACATCAAAGCATACGATATCTAACTCTCACGCCCGTCCCAATCTCGGGATTGAGAGACTGAATACTATGACCGAATTGACTACGTCGATCAGTACAAGTCAATTCTATTCAAATTGGCCGTGCTCAATATGCCCCGGGCATATCCGTGTGATTTAATTAGTTTAGATAAACTAATTTCCAAACCACACGATAACCTATACCGATAGTATGTTCAGACTATCTCAGTTACGAGCATACTTTTATATATCAATACTTTAACCAATAACGGTATCTACTGTGTCTTTCCTCACCCTGTTATCTAGTTCTATGATATAATAAAACAATTTAATACTGAAACAAAATGATATGTCATCAGTGGATATTAGTTTTTGATACAAGCCATAGCTTTTCTGTATTCAAAACTAACAGTCAGCGATACACTCATGAATTCTTTAACATTGATTAGTAAAAATTCATTAAACGTAAATGAGGGAAGGGTGGGGAGAAGAGAGACTGGCAACAAGGGTAGGGTAGAAAAAAGAGATGAGCTGTAGGGGTAGAAGAGAGACTAGTGGAGAGTAGACTTAGATACATATGAAGTTGGAGGTGGATGTGAGAGCGAAAGAAGAAGAGAGACTGGCGGCAGATGGATCTAAAAGGAGTAAACGGAACAAAGTTATGAAAAGGTTAAACGTTAAATAAGCGATCAAAATATTAGTCACTTGTCAAAATTTTATAAAGTGATACAGGGAATGGCACAATAAGTGTAACAAGTGATCCAAGCAAAAAAAAAAAAAAAAAAATAGAACCTTATTTACCTGCCCATCCCGCTTTTTCTTATTCCTGGCCCCTTTTTGCACCTAATTGTCCATAAATTTTAGGCAAATCCCTTTGACCCTCCCATTTCCTTCCCCTCTCTCTCCCCTCTGCCTCCACGGCCACCTCTTCTTCTTCTTCTTCCCGCCGCCGCCGTCGCTATTCCCGATCGAATGGAGAATGAAACCCCCTCGAGAACTACCAGAGAAGGCAACTGGACAACCCCCTCCCCCTTTTTTTCCTCTCTCCCGATCTCTACCCTCTCGTTCCCTATCTCCCTCCTCCCTCTTCCCTCCTCCCACCATTCCAGATCGGATGGAGCTCGAAACCCTCTTGGGAACAATCAGATGGATAATGGTTCTATCTCTCCAGCCGACACCACTGCTGCTCAAAAACCCTGCTCTCCTAATCCAGATCTCCCCCGCTGCCTCTCTCCCGATCTCGATCTCCTTCGTTCGAAACCCCCTCTTCAACATTGAAGCCCTCGTCGATCGAGCCCAGATCGATCCCGAAGGCCGCAGATTTGGAGAAGTGGCATTCGGTTGTGATTTCAAACGGACGGAATTTGCATCGGCATCGGGAGAAAAATAAGAATAAGAAGATGAATAAGAATAAGAACTTTTTTTGGTACATAAGTGTCGCACATCAGTGTCGTATATTTACGTCAGATTAACCCAATGTCGCATATTTGAGTCAATGTTATTAAATGACATCATAATGCTGCAAATAAACGACACAAATATAAAGAGACGTAATTTTGTGTCATTAGCTTGCAACACAGCTTTAAATTGTGTCGCAAAAAGTCATTATTGTTGTATTCTATAAGAGGATGAGGAGGAGAAGAAAACCATGAAAAAAGTGGCAACGAAGGCAGCAGAGGCGGAAGGTAGAGGGGCGGTGAATAAGAAAATAGGTGATTAAATAAGAAAAGGAATGGAATTTCAAAAAGAGAAGACGATGAATAAGCACTTTTTTTTTGTACAATTTGCAATCATGTAATGCCCTCAAAAGATATTTTTTTTTCTATTTTATTTTATATATTTATTAAAATAAAGTTATGCGTTCATTGCAAATATGTACGAAGTGCATCTTGAACTGAAAAAATTCTAGCATTCATCAAATAAACTCATAAATTTAGGGGCTGCTTGGTTCAAAGGAATCTGATTGACTATATGGGTTTGATACCCATTGTTATTGCTTGGTTCATTATTTGGGTTTCAAAACAGTAACCCAAACCCAATTACATGGTAATGGGTCATTCTAGTTAAAAATGGAGGGTTTCATTCTCATTCTTTCGTTATCTCTTTCAACTCCACTTCTCTCCATTTCTCATCGTTCCATCCGAAGTAGAATCTGTGGATTCCAATTAAGCTGAAAAATCGCTCATCCTATCCCAACCTTCTCTCCAACTTTCCCAACTTTCCCAACTTTCATCTCGAAGCAAATCCTTGGAAAACCACTTTTCAAAATCCTATATTTGCAAAAAAAATGTTGCGGGAAAAACTTTTATGCCTATGCTACGGGAAAAACTTTTATGCCCGCTCACTTGTCCAAGTACTATATCTGCAAAATAGGGCTGCAGGAGTGCGGGGAATTTTGCAGAGGGAGAAACTATACTGATGGCCTGAGAAGAAAAAATTTGTGACTAATTGAAAAAAAAAAAAAAAAAGTAACTGAAGATGTGTTTCTTACTCTGTTTAGGTTTTTTTTTTTTTTTTTGTGATTAATTGTCTCTTTTACTGTTTAATTATTCTGATGGGTTTGATTGGAGAAGGAATTGTGGGGTTGTTTAATTAGGAGCGTTTAGTTGAACTCACTAGAATTGGAATTGGAAAGGGTTTGGTTTAAGTCATAATGGATATGGGTTTTGAGAAATTAAGTGGGTATGATAAAAACTGTTTTGTACATTAAGTTATAATAGGAATAATTATCATTTATGATGTTTGGTTGATAGAAGTAATGATTTTGATGAAATATGAAATACCTTTAATGCCCTTATTATAACATATTGGCTTTAACTGTAGAATTATTGATCAAACTTTAAAAAATGTATAGATATTTTAAAAAAATTTAAATAATAATTAAAATATAATAAATTAATAAATTAAATTATGGAAATAATAATATTATAAAAATTATGGAATTAAATAATAATATTTAAATTATAATAAATTAATAAATTAAAGTATGGAATTAGATAATAATATTATAATAATTAAATTTTGTTAGAACCCTAAATTTTTTAAAAATATATTAAAAGTTCAAATGTGCAAGCAAATAGCTCGCGCATTTTCAGCATGATATATTAATGTATCATGTTGTAAATGCGTGAGCTATTTGGTATCGCATTTGGCCTAGGAACGACACTCTGTTTGCTTGCTTTTTGCTTATTTACTGAAAAAATAAATATCCACTATATTCAAGCATTAAGATTCACAAATACACACCAAATCCACACACAAGGCATATTAGAAATTGAAATCGAAAATATGAAGTTGAATCTTACCTATTACGGATGAACAAATGGAAGTGAGCTTGATGTTGCAGCATTGGATGAAAATGGTGAAGGAGGAGTGCTGTGCTGGTGGATCTTCTGGAGGAGTGCTGAGACCCGCGATTTTTGGCAGTTGAGAGGGGTGTTTAGGGATTTTAGAGTTGAAAAAAGATTCCCGAGGGTTTGTCGTTTCTCAAACCCACCGAACCCCAGGTATGACAAAACCATTACAGGTAGATTTAATTGGATTTTTTCATTCCCACTTTCACTCAACCAAACAGATAGAATAGTCCTGGGAATGGATATAAACCCCATTATCCATTCCATTCAATCCCAACCAAACGCCCCCTTATTCTTATGGATTTGATTGGAAGAAAAAATTGAGGGAAGAAGACGGATTCACCGTGGCTGGAGTAGATGAAAGAGCAGGGAAAGAAGGATATGGTGGCTGGGGAGCAGGGAAAGAAGGAAATGGTGGCTGTGAAGGAAAAAAGAGATGATGGTGGCCGGCAAGGTGGGGAGAGAAGGGAAGGGGGATTATGCATTCTAGAAAATGAACCACGCCAAAATAATCTAATTTAATAATATATTGTCATTCCATACTACTATCATATCCATACCGATTTCGATTCCTAATATCAAACTAAGCAGACCCTTAGTATATCATATTAATTAAATTAAAAGTTTATATTTGGTACTATATGAAATTGTAATTTTTCTTTTATTTAAATTAGGTAACATATTTTATGTACACGACATTTTCTGTTCATATAGAGATTGGGAATGTTTTAAGTATATGATGTTTTGAGTTCTCTATTTAATTAACTCAATCATTAATTAATTAATTAGCCAAATCTGTTGAATTTAAACCAAGAAAATTGAGCTAACAAACAATCTCTTACTTGAATCCAAGAAATTCCACAAGAATGAGAATGGAATCTTCAATTCTTGATCATGTCTGTTGGGACAAGTATCTCCATACTTTAAATTATACCAGGAAGAAAGAAAACTTTCTAAACTGGTTTCACTTTATTCTTTTTCAAACTTTCCTTTTGTTATATAATCCAGCCCCTCGGCGATTTCCATTCTCTTGTTGCCGGAGAAACAAATCATCCAAATTAATCCTGGTGCTGTAAACAACAATGGCGAGAAATCATAGACGAATTTCAATGCTTTTGTTCCTGAGTATTTTTCTTCTTTCATCAGGCATTTCCGAGTCGGCAAGAATCTTCACATTCATAAACAACTGCAAAGAGACAATTTGGCCGGCTATCACCCCAGGAGAGTATTTCAATGGCGGAGGCTTCCAGCTAAAACAAGGCCAATCGCTTCTCTTCACGGCTCCGGTCGGCTGGTCCGGCAGAATCTGGGGTAGAACAGGGTGCAACTTCGACCGGAACGGCAACGGGACATGTCAAACCGGGAGCTGTGGCACCGCCCTCAAATGTGGGGCGTCAGGCAGCACCCCAGCGACACTAGCTGAGTTCACACTCACTTCGATGGACTTCTATGACGTCAGCCTCGTCGACGGGTTCAATTTGCCGGTGGTTGTAACTCCGATTAACGGCCATGGGAACTGCAGCATTGCCGGATGTGACGCGGATTTGAGACGTGACTGCCCTCCCGAGTTAACCCTGAGGACGAACGGCAGGGTCACAGGGTGCCGGAGCGCCTGTGATGTGTTTAACACCGATGAATATTGTTGCCGGGGCGTTTATGGGAATCCGGTGACCTGTCAACCCACATATTATTCGAAGAAATTTAAGGAGTCATGTCCAAGTGCTTATAGCTATGCATACGATGACCCCACCAGCATCTTTACTTGCATTGGTACAGACTACGTTGTATCTTTTTGCTCAACCAGGTAAATTAACATTATGCCCTCCAACTATTTCTTTCTTAAATTTGACCCCATATTATATTAACTTCTCCTCAAATTTAAAATATTCACATAAGTTAAATATTAATTTTTATTTAATTTGAAATATAAAATCTTTTTAACTTTAATTACAACTCCTCTCTTAAATTTTTTTTTTTACTTTTTATCATATTAAAACTTTACTATCAAATAGAAATAATTTAATATTAAAAAGTCAAATTTCATATCTAAAATCTAAAACATTTCTTATAAACAAAAAGTTTTACTCTCCTTCTGAACTATTTTACATAAAAAACTAAAAAAAAAAAACTTTCTTTTAGTTCAAAATGGAGTTTTATCCTTGCATAGAAAAAACTATTTGACAGTAATTATAATTTTTTACTATTCCTAGAGAATAAATAACCATGAATTTCCACTATTCATTACAAAATAATAGTGAACCAATTTACCTGATGTAGGTCATTTTAATATAGGTTGAAATAACTATTTTTCTTGATTTTACTGTTGCAGGAAACAAACAGTTTGCACATATCACAACCACAAGCTTGCTTGTAGCCATGCAAAAAGATTAAAAGTATGGATTGAAATGGGATGGATAATGATTTTTGGACTAATATTCACGGCAAATTTCGGCCTATTTCCTTGAGCATGTTTGAATTTACCCACCAAAGGCAAGATAAAAGTTGTATATTATTTGGCAACAAATCGGCTATTACAGTAATGTTTGTTGACATTCCCTGTGGGAATAATCAAGATGAATTCTTTTATTTTTATTTTTATTATTTTATTTTTTTTATTTTTTTTGTATAAAGAGTAAATATTCAATACTACTACCTTCAATTTGTCTTTGAAAGAATCGCAATTTCAATTTATGAATTTTGACTTTTTTGTTTGTTGGTCCAAAAAGGATAAAGCAGCCCTAAAATATTCAAAAACGATTTAAATTTTTGTTAATTTTGGTCTATGGCAAAATTTTGATGGGCCATAATGGATAAATAGTCAAAGATAGGGGTGGGCATGGTTTGGCCGAAATCGGTAAAACCGGTCAAATCGATTAAATTTAGTCGGTTTGAGTGGTTTAAAAATATTTTTTGAAATTGGTGGTTTGAAAAATTTTTAAACCGTAGTATTAGTTTGGTCGATTGTTTCAAACCGGCCAAATCGATTAAATTTAGTCGGTTTGAGTGGTTTAAAAATATTTTTTGAAACCGGTGGTTTGAAAAATTTTTAAACCGTAGTATTAGTTTGGTCGACGGTTTCAAACCGGTCATTTCGGATATAATTAAATATATAATTTATTATTATTATTATTATATGTTTAGAAAAAGAACAACTTAATATTCTGTTTCCCAGTGATAATTGTTAAATGTTCTGTCCCTAGTGGGCTGAATTCCCAAAATGCTAAATGTTTTGTTGGGCCATTTTAAAAAAATAAAATAAGCCCACTTATGTCCCTCTTCTGACTTAAAGGCTTCAGCAATCTTGATTTAAGATGTTGAATTTTAAGATGAAAAGTATGGAGAATGAGAGGCACTGAGTAGTGAGCAGTATTTTTGTTTTGATAATTTTAAAAAAAACTCACTTAATATAATATTAGTTGCTACTCACTTAATATTAATATTTATAATTTAAAAAATAAAGTAAAAATAAAAAATGTCTCAATCATAATTGTTGACCTTAGTCGTTACTCACTCTCCCAAAATTCTTCCAAGACGGTTTCTTACTCTCTCTCTCTCCTGTCTCTCAACCCAAGCCACCACCATCATCATCTCTCATCCCAAGCCACTATCTCTCTACCACCTAGAGGAAGTGGGCAAAGTTCTAGCAAAGGAAAGAAAGATCATTTCTCTATTCTCATTATTCTCATGAGCTATTAGTAAGTATTAATTTTTTCTTTTGAACTTTGTTTGTCACATGTTGAAACAATTTTTTTATATTTTTTAATTTGTGAATTTTAAAAATTGTGATATTTAATTTCTTTTTTTATTATCTTAATGTTTTCGAATTTGTATTAAGTACGATTTTATATTTTTAGTTTATGTTATATGTTTTTAGTTTTAAATTTTAATTTTGGAAATGCATTATGTACAGACAGGTCAAACCGGCCAAAGCAAACCGTTAAAATGTGGTTTTTTGGTTTGAATTGACACGTTTATTTGACCAGTTTGGTTTGAAAATTTTTCAAACCGTAGGTAGTGGTTTGGTTTGTCTTTCGAGGGTTAAACCGGCCAAACCGGCCGATGCCCAACCCTAGTCAAAGATGAGTAAAAGGTAATTGGGGTGTTTTATAACAAAACCAAAATATGCAAGGGCCATCATGCAAATAATAAAAAATTAACCACCTAAAACTCTATTTTTCACATATATCTCCTCTTCTTTGTTCTGCTGCGTTTTCATCATCTTCTGAATAAATGTAGACTACTCAACATAGCCAAACACTCCCGATACACGATACATTCGGGGAAAGTAAAGAACACACAAGTAATCAAAAAATGAAAGTAAACTAATATCTTCTCATCAACAAACCCAATTGTCAATTTTCCCAACAAGAACATAAAGACGCCAAAAGTTAAAAATTATAGCTCAAAATTGCAATGCCTGCTTGTTGATAATCTTCAGAGGAGTCAGTAGACTGGTAAAAACAGGTATTGAAAGAATGAGGAATAACAACAATGGAGGTAGCAGAAAGGACAGTTGAGGTCAACAAGGAGGAAAAGGATCGACTTAGGGTGTGTTTAGCGCTCGGGAATGAGAATGAAGCAATTGACATCTGATTAATTGAACATTCATTAAATTAATGTGATTGCCTTTCACTTGTTTCGTAAATTGAATTGCTATTTGTATAACTAAATTGCTACTTGTATCAAAAAAAAAAATAAAATATTTATGAACTGACCAAAAGGGCCTTATGAAGAAAAAAGATAAAAAGACGCTAAGTACATGTTGAAAACGCAACAAAAATACGTTTCCTTCATCTACACAAACGCAGGGATTAACGTTTTTGAAGCACAAAAAATAGTACCGATGACGTTTTAACATAACAAAAACGTTAAAAACCTCCGATGTAGGCAACCGAGAATGCACCACTTTAACGTTTCATGTTACGTGAAAACGTTAAAATGGAGCGTTTCTATTAGAGTTGAATACATAAGCTATGCTTGTATTGTACTTTTTCCCAGAAATATATCGATTTATGTTTTAGTTATATCTTGTTCTGCATGAAATGTCCATTTATATTATGTAAGTAGATGATGAGGTGTCTTGTGTGACACAGTAGATCTCATCATTGGTTGAAAGACATAATATATAAATGAGGTTCGTAACCGAGACAGTTTTGGATAAACTGTCGGATTAGGTTATTATGTGATTCGAAGAATTGGTTTGTCTAAACTAATTGAATCATATAGATATGCCCGAGGCGTATTGAACTAGACCATTAAGAATGATTTGTCTTGTACTGATTTAATAGAAAAATCGTTCTTGGTATTCTATCTCTTAATCCCGAGACTCGAGCAGGCATAAGGATTAGACATAGCGTACTTTGATCTGCCAAAGGGTGAGGTCAATTGTGGCCAATAATCTCGGTAGGTTGGGTGCGCGTGTTTAATTGTTTGGTGTGCTGCTACTTGTCGAAAGGAAACCATGTACCGGTGCGTCCGGGGTGATGGTGCTCCCGATATGAGCTCGTTATGTTTATTATACTAAACCCAGCTGGTGGACTTATGTCCGGTATAGTAAAAAGGTCGAATGGTACTAGTCTCGAAATTAAAGAAGTTGATTAATTAATTTATCAGTAAATTAATAAATTAACGAGCACTATATCATTGATGTGGGAGATTATGAATATAATTTAATTAAGTTATTCCGGAAGCAATTCTGGTGTAGGATGGTAGTGTCATGATTAATCCGTTAGTGGTATGATTAATTATGTATTGGGTTGTTGACAAAGGTAGATTTAATTAATTAATCATTGTGTCAGTTTGTTGTGAATCATACCAGGAACTGGTTTGGGATAAGTGAATCCCTGTATTAGTTGGTTATGAATCATACCAGGAACTGGTTTAGGATAAGTGGATCCCTGTATCAGTTGGTTGTGAATCATATCAGGAACTGGATTGGGATAAGTGAATCCCTGTATCAGTTGGATGTGTATCAGTCCAGAAACAGGATTGAAGGAAATGGAAACCCAGTAGGAAGACCAATCCTAAACCAACTTGGGGCCTCTCCTGTAACTCTATATATAGACAAGGGATTAGCTATTCAAGACATACAATTCATAAGTTTTCAAGACAAGAAAACTTAGAGAGAGAAAATCCTAGAGAGATAAAATTCTCTCTCTCTAAAATTCGGATTTTACAAGCTTTGGGGCTGCCGAATTTTTCTCAAATATTTGGTGGCTCGTGTAGCTTTCTCTCTCTCCAGGCGGTGCGTTTACAGTATATGTCAGGTGCTGCGGTGCTGGAATTTTCTGGCAGGTGGATTGTGATAATTAGCTGATCAATTGGTTTCTAGATCGTTGCCCACACAACGTGAAATCAAAGTCTTGAAGCATACAAGAGAATCACCTAAGTGCACGCTTCAAAGGTATTTTTTCTAAACTTTCGCTTTTAATTAGAAAATTTTTGTTGCGTGGTAAATCGAATAAGTGCGAACCCAGATCCTGTGCAATGTTATTTCAAAAGGGTTGGAATAGCATTGTGCTAGCATCTAGGCCTGGCCAGAGATTCCGATTCTGGAATGCATAGCACGAAAGTGAGTTTCTGGCTAGGCCCGGGTAGATAATCTTTCAGTTTCAGCCTTGGCTCGCTAGTTAAAATGGTTCATTTTCACCATGGTTCGCTCGTTAAAATGGTGCATTTTTTACTGTTTTCGTGTAAAAACCAATAAAACAATTAAAACGCAGCATTTTTCTTATTCTCAAAATATTATTTCACAGCTTCTTTGTCGAATTTCCATTTCTAACGCAAATTTTAAACATTTTTACTGCAAAAATGCACAAAATGGATGGAGGAGATGGCGAATCATCGCAAAGATATGGTGCGGGCAAATGTCCAATGATAAACAAGGTAAAAATTCTTAAGTTCGTCAATTTTTGTTGTTAATTGATCTGCTACCCATAAACGTCACAAACCTGCGATTTGTAATGTTATAAACACTGCTGGTGTGCGATAATTAGGTTAGAAGTAGCATTTATGGTGCGTTTTCTTGTTTTAGAAACGTAATTTTGTTGCTTTTAGGTATAATATGATCATTTTTTTATGAGTTTTGGCATAATGAAAACACATATTTGCTACATTAAAGGTTAAAGGAAATGTAGTTCGGTAGCGTTTGTACAAACACAAATGTTGCCAGATCACGTTTTTGTTATAACAAAACGTAGCATTTTTGCATTTTTGAGAAAGTCAAATGCACTATAGTAACGTTTGACCTATACAGAAACGTAAATACCGTGTGTTATTTTAGAGGTCAAACGTTAAAATAGTGCGTTTGACTTACTGTCAAACGTAAATATGTTCTGTTTTATGTGATTTTCACTTATTTTTGTATTTTTAATTTCACATATTATGTTTACATTATAAATGCTTATGTTAAATGTTATTTAGGGTGGCGCTAAGTTAAAGCCGCCCGTGGATAGACAGTGTCTCATAACTTCTGCTAGAAGGCAGAAGGTACCAGTTAGGAGAAGAGGAGGTAGAGGGACAGGCGGAGGTCTCCATGGATGCGATATCATTATTTCAGATGGAGGGCGAGGAGGTGAAGGTGAAGGTGGCAGACGAGGAGGTGGAGGTGGCGGTCGAGGAAGTGGAGGTGGAGGTGGCGATGGAGATGACTCCTCATTTCAGTTGAGGGATAAGTAGTATTATGATACTACTGATTCCGATGATACTGATGATAGTGCTAACGAGTCTCTTGAGTTACAGGAGGAGGCGGAGCAGACGCAACAGAAGAAGGTGAGTAGGAGTGGTCACCCACACGATGATCAGGGTGAGGGGGATACGTATGGAGGTGACCCTTCTCACCCACACGCTGAGAGGACCATCCGGTATAGGAATCCAGGCGACAGACAGTTTCAGCAGGTCGATCCTGCTGCAGGTACATGCTCAATTAGGACAAATGAATTTAAGTATTATTTATTTACTTATTTAATTTGAATAATTATTTGTTTGAGTTGATTTGATTTGTTTATTGTTTAATTAATTGTTTTTTACTTAATTAATTATTTATTGAATTAATTAGTATTTTTTTATTAAATTAATATTAAAGTTCTTATTTAATTGTTTATTTGAATTTAATAGTTGATTTAATTTTTTATTTAATTATTTATTTGATTATTTGTTTTAATTGCTTATTTAGTTGATTATTGAATTAATAGTGACTTTGTTTATTTATTTACTTAATATTAATGTTCTTATTTAATTGAATATTTGATTAATTGATTTAATTTGTTATTAAATTATTTGTTTGATTAATTGAATTAATTTGTTATTTAGTTATTTATTTTCATTGATTTAATTATTAATTGAATTAATTTGTTATTTAGTTGTTTATTTTAATTGATTTAGTTATTAATTGAATTAATTTGTTATTTAGTTATTTATTTGAATTGATTTAGTTATTTTATATATATTTATATGAGTTTTATATTTTGTACATTTAGGTCATCCTAGGAAGCGTCTCAAGGAGGACAGGAGTTGGTTGGTTACAGGGTCCGTTGATAGGGGCCCTATAGATGACAGTTTGATCCCTAGTTTTTTAGGGCATGTGATATCTAGGTATTGGCAAGCGGGGGAGCCTACCAGATACCACCTTAGATGCCACAATAGGGGTTATATGTATGACCTTTTTGAGACTTAGATTGCATCCAAAACTGTATAGGGTGCACAAATTTTGAGCAGGACAGGCCTTGGACATCTTCCCCGCATTATGCATCGGAGCATTGATGAGCCTCTCATCAATGCATTTATAGAGAGGTGGCAGCCGAATACGAATTCATTCCACATGCTATTTGGAGAGATGACCATCCTCGTACACGATGTGTGGGAGATTTTGCGTATTCGCGTCGATAGTCGCTTGATCACAGAGGTTACACCATCGTCCACCGTACAATCCTAGTCTATGGGGTTGCTTGAGATTCCTCCAGAGGTGCGACTGGAGAAGGATTTGTACACCAATGGTGGCTTTTCAACGGAGAGAGTGATCGAGAGGTGCATGGCGCGTGCCAGGGACGATTGAGATGTGGCCGCTCTTGTGTGGAGTCTTATTGGGACTTGTCTATTTACAGACAAGAGTTCTAATAAGTTTATGCCATCCCCTATAGTGCAGGTGAGGAAAGGGATGGATCAGGTTGGACCGAAGGCGTGGGGCACAACGTCACTAGCATTTATGTACCATCATCTAGGTTGTGCGAGTTGACACGGGACACAAAGCATGGCATGATGCATGACTCTGCTACAGTCATGAATTTACGAGCACTTCTCGGATTTCAGACCCCACCCGATGACCCTCTCATTGCTTAGTACACAGGCTCGTGCATTGAGGTGAGGCAGTCAACAGCCACCGTGGTACAGAGCAGCGCTTGAGCTCCATTAAACGTGCACTGGACGAGATGACCGCTGATATGGTAAGTAAATATGTATAAAATATGAATATTATATTTTAGTTTAATATATGTTTTATACAGTTTATTATTGGCTTAAATCCATTTTTGGTCCCTCATAATATGGGTTATTCAAGTTTTGGTCCCCAATATGTTTTAGTCACCAATTTTAGCTCCACTTAATTTTTTTTTACCAATTATGGTTCTTTTTAACGAAAAAATTTAGAAGATAAAAGATTAACACTTTTGATCGCTAGTCAAACCTAATTTTTTCTTCAAAATAATTTGCACCATGATGTTTTCAATCCATTTTATGACTCGGTTCATCATGGATGTTCAACCTATTTAGATCGACTCACAATCCAAAATAACGACCAAAACCTTAAATGGATTAAACATTCATGAGGATCTGGATCATAAAACTGGTTGAAAACATCATGGTACAAATCATTTTGAAGAAAAAAATTAGGTTTGACTAGCGTTCAAATGAGTTAATCCGTTATTTTCGAAACTTTTCTGTTAAAAAGGATCATAATTGGTAAAAAAAAATTTAAGTGAGACTAAAATTGGTGACTAAAACATATGGGGGACCAAAACTGGAATAACTCATGTTATGAGGGACCAAAAATGGATTTAAGCCTTTATTATTTAAGTACTTGCAAATTATTTTTAAAGGTTACCTGGATGCCATACGGTGGCGAAGCTATAGCGAGGACTCCGAGGACCCTATACCGAAGGCTGATTGCGTACAGAGATTACATTGAGCCTTATATGCCGGATCGATGTGTGCGCTAGCTCGGATATGTTTAGTAGATGCCTGCTCGTTTCATCCGTCCCTACAGGGGTACTTACCGTGGTTACACTGGGAGGCCATATGTGGTCAGACACCCCGTGGAGTACACTGAGTCAGCATAGGAGGAGTTTAGGACGGCATCCACCGGGATATCTCTTATAGGGAGGCAGCCTACAGGTGAGGCAGTTCCTCGCAGTGTGTGCATGGACGGGTACATACAGTGGTTTAGAGAGCGCTCATGTCCGTGCATCCTCCCAGTTGATCCTCTGGCTGTTATAGAGCCACCTCGACCTCGTCGGACAGCGTCAGAGTTTGTAAGTATTTGTTACTATTTAAATTAAAGTTTTTAAATTCAATTTATTAGACTTTAATTTTATTGTTTAAATATTTGTAGTGGATGGGTCGTTTTGGACAGCATCATCATGCACTTCTAGATGCGGTGAGGGAGCGAGCACAGACCTGTATGCCGAGTTTGCACCAGGCACTGCTGACATCGAGGATGAGTTTGAGCGGTCCATTTGATTTATATATCATTGTATTGTATATCTGATTCAAAGTATACTTCATTGTATTATTATTTTGATTGTATGTCTGTGAATTTGATTTGATTGTATCCTATTTTGTTATGCATGTTATGTTATTTTGTATTCATTCTATTTACTGTTATATCACACACCAATCCTAAAGTTAGTTCATTAGTTGAAGAAAATGGCAAATAAGTTAACAACATCAAATAAATTAAAATTAGTACATTAGTTGAAGAAAATGGAAAATTAGTTAACAACATCAAATAAAATTAAAATTAGTACAATAATATGAATAATAAACAATATGTCACATAACAATGTAGATACTAGCCATCACGCAGTGCAATCCAATGAATATACCTATCATTCAAATTGCTTGGCCATTCTCCCACAATTTTTGTATAACACTGATGTTGCCAAACAAGGCTCAACGGTGGGATAGGGCAATCATCCACCACATCTACACGTACGTAATGGTTCCTATTTACATGGGCAAGCGCTATCACTCTTTCAGGTTGTGCGTTGTCACCCGAGGCATACAAAGGTAATACAGAATAATTTGCATCAGGTCGAGTTCTGCTGAGATGTATTACCAGTGCATTTGCATAAGTGGCGAGGGGGAACAAATCGGTAGGTGTAGCCATCCAATGCTCATCACCACAATTTGTGCCTTCAAAACTTACTCACCTGAGTACCATAGCTATGTGATCACCATCAGGGGGCATTCTCTCCAAAGATTGAAATACACCTCGATACCTATCAGGATGGCTCGTAATCTCTCCAGTTAATGCTCTGCGAGCCAATTTCCAATATTTCTCGTGGCCAAAAAGATAAGTAGAAATGACTCGGAAACCACAATGGCCATCCCCAATGACATCTGACCAGCCAGTACAGTAAGGCTAAAAAAATTCAGGCACACAAGGAACATCTCCTTCAAAACCTGTCAATTAATGTAATAGTAATAAACATAATTGTATAATGTATATATACGACGAAAAAATAATAATATGCAACTTCAATATTGTAATTTAACATAAAAAAATGCATATTTACCTGTACGTAATGGAGAATGACCATCTGAGCCTGTCTGATTATGGTATAAGCGACCAGTAGAGCGACCAGATGAATTTAAAAGACCCCTGCCACGTCGGTCACGTGTCGCTCTCTCTCGTGTGCTCCATTCGCGCGTCACTGAATGGTGTAATCTACTGGGTGGCCGCTCCCTTTGGGGCCCCAAAACATCTGGCTCTCCAACACTAGCCCTTTCAGGGTGCATCTCATCTACATACGCCATATTTAACAGACGAGCCAAAAACGACGGATTGGTAGAGACTGTAGGAACGGCAGTCTCGTGGAAATACCTTAACAATTAAATATAATATATGTAAACTATTTTTAAAAATTATTATAGATGAAATCAAATGACCATTATTGTACATATATTAAAAGTACCTGATGTCCTCATCAATGTAATTCGAATCCCCCTGTGATGGCACAATGGTCAACCTCTTCCAAAACTCATGTACGCATGGGAGTAGGGGATAGTCCGTCAATGACTGTGCTTTGAATATGTCACAAGCACATGGAATCCCACGTGTCATCTTGGCCACGCATCCACATTGCTCAAGGACTGCGCCTGCCAACTTATTCTTCCTTCAAACGTCTTTCCTCACCAACTTCAAACAATGGTGTGACACATACTTGTTCAGATAACAGTATGGAAATCCCTGCATACTTGTTTGAGTCATGGAAATGGAAGCCTTAAGTGATCCACTGTTATTGTGTGAAATTAAAATAAAATAAACAATTAATATTAAATATTATTATAGTAAAATCAATTATATAAACTATTAATGAATTGTAATTAAATATTACTATATTGACTTCAAAAACGTAACCAATTAAATAATTAAACTAATCCGATGTGAGGGTACAGGTGGCTGAGATGGAAGTCGATCTTAGTGAACAAAGTGTCAAGAGAATTGGTGAAAGAATTCAACAAATCTTTCATTGCAGCATGAGAAGCCTCAACCCTGTTAGTGGAAGTATTCCCAAAGTGGAGAAATTGATTTGTCTAAGCCTGAACAAATTTCTCCTTGTGAATGAGCCATGTGGTCTCAAAATAATCAACAGCCAACGGCTCAATTAGAGAGTACATAACCTTGAACTGCTGCAGTAAAAGGTTAAACTCTTCTACAGTTGGGGCCTTAATAATTTTCTTCCACCAGTTTTCATGGATATCACATGCTAAGTTTTTATTTCTTCTCCCAACATTTTTTTCCAACCAAGCATTGACATCACGCCCAATATGTCACAGACATAACAAGTGATGTGAAGCTGGAAAATAATACTTAATTGGCTGTAACAAACCCAGTTCCCTATCTATCACAATCACACTAGGTACTAAACTAGCAGGCATCAAAAACCTCAAGTTCCTCATCACCTAATCGTATGTATCTTTTGTCTCATTTCTAACAATAGCAAATGCAATATTAAAATTTTTATTGGTAGGAGTCATACCTACCATCTCGATGAAGGGCATTTGGTACTTGTTGGTCTTGTACATTGAATCAATCCCGACCACCCAATACTATATATGAAACATCTGAATTGATGTTGGATGCGCAAAGAAGACATGTGTGATCTCATCAATGTTCGCATCCTTGAGAATCTTGACATAATACTGCTTCTCCTTAGCCAAGTGCAGAAATTGCTGCCCAACATTTCTACCTTCCGACCCTGTTGTCTTCATCTCTCCTTTCAAATTGTAAATGAATTTGATTGGTACCTGGGTATTATGAAACTGTTTATTAACAGCTTCCTAAACATACTTTGGCTTCACATTCCCCCCAAGCATAAATTTAGCAACAACCTTTGACTCTTTAGTAAAATGGCTCATATGTCTGTGCCAATATGGCATAATACCTGAAAATTGAATTATATTAATAAACATAAATGCTAAAAATCAATAAACTTAATTACTATGATGTGCAAATAAAGTAATACCAGTGTGATTGTGTTGACGGTGCTCCTAGATTTGTATACACCTTGTGACGTCCCAAGTCAATTCTCTTACAAGTTAACCTGAAGGGGAAATTAGTTCCGCTCCTTCTTGTATTCTTCCGTCTGGTGGGGAGAGGGGCTTTCAAAGGATTTCTCCATCACTTGTACGAAAAGTAATACGTGGCAAAGCCTTGATTGCCCCCTTTCTTTGTAATGAGGAACTTATGTCGTTTAGCTATTTTCTGGCAATGTTTCAAAGTAGCACTAATATTGTGAAACTCTTTATCAATCTGAAAATAACCACTCAACTCTGCGCTAGGTTCAAGTTTTACGGCCTCTCCCTGAGCATCATTCGCCTCATTGTCCTCTTCATCCTCTTCATAAACCTCTTCATCCTCATACTCGTACTCATCATCATCATCCTATACATAAATACACACATAAATTAAAAAGAAACTATTTAAGGATTCAAATATACAAAAACGCAGTCAAAATTACATATATAACAGTATAAACGCAACACTTTAACCATTCTCATACAAAAAAACGCAATGTATTTTAAATCAACCAAAAAGAAAACGCAGTACTTTAACGATTCTCAAAGGAAAAAATGCAAACTATTTAAAATTAGAGTGAATTACAAATTTGATCATCATACTTTGGTGAAATTCAGGTTTTTTGTCACTAACTTTTAAAAATTAAAAAAAAAATATCACTACCTTTTACATTTTGATTTCATTTTTGGTCACTCCATCCATACCAACCGTTAAACCACTGACGGATCCATTTTTTAAGGGTATTTTTGTCCTCTCATCTTGTAAAGCACACCCTTTTCCATAATTATTTTTTCTTTTAAATATACTCTTATATTTCTCTCTCTCATCTTCTTCTCTACCCCACTCATCTATCTCCATCTTCTTTACCTCCATGCCACTCTCCTCCCCGCCGGAAACAACATACTTCGCACCCAAATGAATTGGTGGCTAATATGGTATATTAATAAAATAAATAACAACATAGCTGAAAGTTTTTTTTTCCCAATGAATTACTAATTAACTTAACTACATTTGAATAAATATAAAAGGCAAGAATGAATGGAATAACCATCGCTGCTAATCCCAGGAATAATCATCACTGCCATTTACAGAAGATTCGAAAATGGAAATAGAACACTGGCCCTCAAACAACATTTTAAACCACCAAATTACAGTAGCCAAAAGAAGATATCCAAACCCAAATGACCAACATATTTTATTTTTTTATGCACAATTTTTTCATTTATATATTGGTATGCACAAATTTTTTATGCACAATTCCTTTTTTTTTTTTTTTTTTATGCACAATCATCTGAACAGCCATGACAGACTTGCTCAAGTAATTTCAGCAAGAAACATAAACAATAGTACAAAAATTTACTGCCTCTGATAACAATTCTGTTGCTATCTTCATTTTCTGGGTTGTAACAAGAATATGGGTTCCATTGATATTCCCTCGCCGAAGTGGTGCCGCATAAAACAGTCTGGACAAGACGAAAAAAATTTCGGCCGCGAATAAGTCAGAAAATAGTGACTAAGCCACTGATTCTCCTCATTGTTCCAAAGCTCTGACGTCTAAAACCCGCAGACAGCAGCAATGCACTTGCTTCGAAAATGTGGTGAATTGATGTTTTGACGCCTCTCATCTCGTATCCTTATCCGCTCCAGCTGCCTGTGGTGACGCTCCCGGGCAAATATCCTTGTCGAAATAGAAGATTATTATAAAGACGGAGAAGAAGAGCAGGAAGAGATAAGAAGTAGTATGTTGTTTCTGAAAGAGTATCTGCCCGGGCCTAGCCAGAAACTCACTTTCGTGCTATGCATTCCATAATCAGAATCTCTGGCCAGGCCTAGACTCTAACACAATCGCTATTTCAACCCTTGCTTGAAATAATATTACGCAGGATCTGGGTTTACACCTATTAGATTTATCACGAAACAAAAATTCTTAATTAAGCGAAAACATAAGAATTACCTATTGAAGCGTACACTCAGGTGATTCTCTTGTATGCCTCATGACTTTGCTTGTATGTTGTGTGGGCAGCAATCTAACCAACAATTTCATCAGCTAATCATCACAATCCACCTGCCAGAATAAACCAGCACCGCTGCACCTGGAACGTGTACTACACGTGCCGCCTGGGAGGAGAGAATTTAGAGAAAAATTCAACCAACCTTTTGGCTTATGCAATCCGAAATTTAGAGAGAGAAAATTTTCTCTCTCTAGAAATTTCTCTCTCTAGATTCTTGAATTATGAATGTCTTGAATTGTATGTCTTCAATAGCTAATCCTTTGTCTATATATAGAGTTAAAAAAGAGAACCCAAGTTGGTTTAGAATTGGTCTTCCTAATGGGTTTAGGTAATTAATTAGTTTCCAAATCCAATTAGGTAACCAATCTGATAGGATAAACCAAATTCTACTAGATTCCTAATCTCTAGGATTTCCTAATTCTAATTGAAACTTAAGAATTAATTAATTAATTAAATAATTCTACTGTGTTAATTACTTAATTAACCCTTAGAAATAATTAATCAATTAATTAATTCTACATATTCAATTAACCCATTACAAAATTAATCGTACCACTAACGGATTAATTTTGGCACTACCATCCTACACCAGAATTGCTTCCGGAACAACTTAATTAAATTATATTCATAATCTCCCCACATCAAAGATATAGTGCTCATTAATTTATTAATTTACTGATAAATTAATTAATTAGCTTCTTTAATTCTGAGACTAGTACCACTCGACCGTTTTACTATACCGGACATAAGTCCACCGGCCAGGTTTAGTATAATAAAAATTACGAGCTCATCTCGGGAGCACCATCACCCGAACGCACCGGTACAAGGTTTCCTTTCGACAAGCAGTAGTACACTAAGCAACTAAACACGCGCACCCAACCTACTGAGACTATTGGCCACAATTGACCTCACTCATTGGCAGATCAAAGTACACTTTGTCTAATCCTCATGCCCGCTCGAGTCTAGGGATTAAGAGATAGAATACCAAGAATGATTTTTTATTAAATCAGTACAAGACAAATCATTCCTATTGGTCAAGTTCAATACGCCCCGGGCAATTATCTGAATCACATAATAACCTAAACCAACAGTTTGTCCAAAGCTGTCTCGGTTACGAACCTCATTTATATATTATGTCTTTTAACCAATAATGAGATCTACTGTGTCACACAAGACACCTCATCATCTAACTACATAATATAAGTGGACAATTAATGCACAACAAAAATATAACCAAAACATAAATCGATATATTAACTGGGAAAAAGTACTACACAAGCATAGCTTATGTATTCAACTCCAACAATCTCCCACTAATACTTAAGCTGTGCTTTAAGTATACATCTACATTCATCTCCTATACAATCTGCTACTATATATCTAGAAAAACTGTCATGGCTCTCCTAAGTATCTGATCCCCATGCCCTCTACGTGAGCCTCAAAGACTTTGAAGTCAATGTCTTCGTGAACGGATCTGCAAGATTATCCTCTGATGCTATCTTAGCCATGACCATGTCTTCATTCTTTACGATATCTCGTATCAGGTGGTACTTGCGCTGTATATGTTTACTCGCCTTGTGGGCTCGTGGTTCCTTCGAGTTTGCTACTGCACCGTTGTTATCACAATACACCGTGATAAATTTTTGCAAACCAGGAATCACATCTAAGTCCACTAGGAAGTTCTTTAGCCACACTGCTTCCTTCGCTGCCTCTGATGTGGCAACGTATTCAGCCTCCATGGTAGAGTTCGCCATGCATTTCTGCTTGACATTCTGCCAAACTATGGCTCCACCTCCAAGAGTAAACACATACCCTGAGGTAGACTTGCTCTTGTCCCTATCACCTTGGAAATCTGAATCTGTGTAACCTCGGGATACCAGCTCTGGGCCTGATAGACCAACACTTGGTCTCTCGTTCTGCACAAATACTTGAGAATGCATTTTACTGCCTCCCAATGAACTTTCTCGGGGTTATTCTGATATCTGCTTACTATGCCAACGACATAACGACATAACAGATATCAGGCCTCATACATAACATAGCATACATGAGACTTCCTACTGCCGAGGCATAAGGAACTGTCATCATGGCCTCTATCTCCTCAACAGTCTTGGGAGACTGTTCTTTAGACAGATGCACTCCGTGTCTGAAAGGTAGAAACCCTTTTTTAGAGTTATGTATGTTAAAATGGGCCAGAATCTTATCTATGTATGAAGCTTGAGATAGCGTTAATGAACGTTTCCTATGATCTCTAATTATCTTAATCCCAAGGATATGTCCCGCTTCCCCTAAGTCCTTCACATCAAGACAGCCACTGATAACACTTTCTTGTTGTTGCCAATCAATAGAATGTCATCTACTTAAAACACAAGAAATACCACTGAGTTTCCATCACGTCTGTGGTACACACATTGCTCATCTGGACACTGAATAAATCCATAGGACTGGATTACCTCATCAAACCGAATGTTCCAAGATCTGGATGCCTACTTAAGTCCGTAAATGGACCTCCTAAGCCTGTAAACCTTATGCTCTTGGACTTTATCAACGAATCCCTCTGGTTGCTGCATGAAGATGGTTTCCTCAAGTCTTCCGTTTGGGAAAGCTGTCTTGACATCCATCTACCATATCTCATAATCTAAATGAGCAGCTATGGCCAAGAGAATCCGGATCGACTTAAGCATGGCTACGGGGGAGAAGGTTTCCTCATAATCGATTCCCTCTTTCTGAGTATACCCCTTCGCCACCAGCCTAGCTTTAAAGGTTTTCACCTTTCCATCAGGTACTCTCTTACGTTTGTAGACCCACTTGCATCCAATGGGCTTAAACTCATTAGGCAAGTCCACAAGCTCCCAGACTTGATTGTGGTCCATTGACCCCATCTCGGATATCATTGCCTTATGCCAAGATTTTGCATCTTTATCTCGGAGAGCCTTATTGTAATTTACTGGGTTAGGTTCAGGCGCGCCTGGGACTAGGTCTGAGGCCTCTCCCACGCCAATGAACCTGTCGGGCTGTCTCACAACCCTCCCACTACGACGAGGCACCACCTGTGTAGGTGCATCATCTGTGATCTCTTGTGTAGTGTGTGGTATATCTATTTGTGCTGGTGCATCAGGATTATTAGTTTGTCTCCTAAGCTCTTCTAGTACTATCTTACTCTTGGGCTTGTGATCTAGGATATAGTCTTCCTCAAAAAATCTAGCGTTGGTACTAACCACCACCTTCTGATATTTAGAACTATAAAACAGACCACCTTTCATTCTCCTAAGATATCCTACAAACAACATTAATTCAGTTCTCGCATCTAACTTAGACGCATCTGCCCTAAGCACATGTGCTCGGCAACCTCAAACTCTGAGATGTTTTAGACTGGGCTTGCGCCCATTCCACAACTCTACTGGGGTTGAAGGCACGGTTTTAGATGGTACAATATTGAAAATAGACATCATTGTTTCTAAGGCATATCCCCAGAATGAACTCGGTAAATCACTATAGCTCATTATCGACCTAACCATTTCCATAAGAGTTCGATTTCTTCTTTCTGCTACACCGTTCTGCTGTGGCGTGCCAGGTGCAGACAACTGAGACTGAATTATAACCTCACTGAGTTATTCTCGAAATTCATGGGACAGATACTCCTCACCACGATCTGATCGCAGTGTCTTGATACTCTTACCATGATGCTTCTCCATATCTGCCCGAAACTCTTTGAACTTGCCAAAGCACTTGGACTTGGGACACATTAGGTAAATGTACCCGTACCTTGAGTAGTCATCCGTGAACGTCATGAAATACTCAAACCCACCTCATGCTTGGACCGTCATTGGTCCACACAAGTCAGAATGAATCAACTCTAGTACTTCTTTGGCTCTATAACCTTTTGCTTTAAAAAGTCTCTTGGTAATCTTACCCTTCAATCAAGATTCACAGGTTGAATAACTGTCAATCTCTAATGAACCTAAAGGTCCATCATTGACCAACCTCTAAATCCTACTAAGGTTTATATTGACCTAGCCTGAGATGCCAAAGATAGGTTTGATTCATTTTAGAAGGCTTCTTCCTCTTATTAATGTTAGATAAAGAGCTATCTGTTTCTATGTTTTACACAACAGGGGAGTTAGAATCAACCACAAACAAATTGTCTGTCAATGAACCAGAACAAATAAGGTTTCCATTTCTTCTAATAAATACAGAATCATCAGAAAAAATAAACTTATAACCATTCTTTAAGAGTTTAGAAACCGATATAAGGTTCTTTCTAAAACTTGGTACATAATGACAATTAACTAACTCTAAACTAGAATTTTTGAAATTCAAAATCACCACTTCCACTACTTCTACTGACACTCTCATAGTGTCGCCCATGTAGATGTCCAGCTCACCCTCTCTAAGCTTCCGGGTTACTTGGAACCCCTGCAAAGAATTACAAACATGATCAGTGGTGCCTAAATTCACACACCAAGTATCTGTGGGAATCACCACTAAACATGTCTTAGTAATTAAAGCAGAAACTATCATACCTTTAGGCTTTGGACAATCTGCTTTCCCGTGTCCCATTTTCCCTCATCTAAAGCACTTGCCTTTGGGCTTGCTCTTCTTTTCGATTTCAGGCTTAGCAGCAGGTTTCTTGGCATTCTTCTTCTTCTTATTCTTTTTGCCTTTAGGCACAAAAGAAGAACTTGAAGCCTTCGCTGTGACCAAAGCTTGCTTCTTCTCGTGGAAAATGTCTTCAGCCTCCACCAAATTAGTTAAGAGCTCGGGTAGAGTGTAAACTCTTTGGTTCATGTTATAATTGACTCGAAACTGCTCAAAATAAGAGGGTAAACTCTGGAGGATGATATCTATTTGACTTTTTAGGTCGATTTCACCTCCGAACACCTCTATCTCATTGATGTTACTGATCATGTGAAGCACATGATCTCTCACTGATCCGCCCTTAGCCATCTTAGTATTCATCAACTTTCTCATGGCTGCTTGCCTAGCAGTCCTGCCTTGATGAGCGAACATCTCCCTCAGGTAAGCCATAATGTTGAAGGCAGAGACCATGAGATGAAGCTGATGTTGCAACACATTTGACACAGAGGCCAAAATATAGCATCGCGCCATCTCATCAGCTTTTCTCCACGTGGTATAGGCATCCCTTTCCTCTTGAGGAGAGTCCTTATTAGGCACATCTGGACATACTTCGGTGAGCACAAACTTATACGCACGCACAACCACAATGGGCCGTGCGCGTAGCCCAGCAGCGCGCAGCAACTACTGCTGCGCGGCAGCAGTGCTGCTGCTGCCGGCCGCCGTCAGCCGTCAGCGAGTCATCGCCAGCGCCGCCCCCCTGCCACCAATCCCTCATTTGTTTCTTCTACGCTATTTGGGTTTCCTGCAATTCGTTCTGGGTTTTTCTGGGTTTCTAAGAATTAACTATAACCCAAAACCCACGAATTCAAGTTGCCCACCATAACGCATTCGATTACAAAAAATTAATTCTCCTACTACAAGGCTTTCAAGGAAAATTAAATAATAGAAATTGCATAGAAAAAATCCTACTACAGATTTGATCTAATCCTACACGGCTTCCAGCACGTGGTTATACTATTACAAACATTCATAATAAATCAAATCCGGACATGTCCCAAAGTTTAATTAAAACCCATACAAACGTAACCATAATAGTCAGGATTTCTTAACCACCTGCAAATAAAACCATGTAATAAATCGAACAAGCACAAAACCCAAAACCAGGCTCTGATACCAATTGAAAGATTATCTGCCCGGGCCAAGCCAGAAACTCACTTTCATGCTATGCATTCCAGAATCGAAATCTCTGGCCAGGCCTAGACTCTAACACAATCGCTATTCCAACCCTTGCTTGAAATAACATTGCGCAACATCTGGGTTTGCACTTATTTTATTTATCAAGTAACAAAAATTCTTAATTAAGTGGAAACATAAGAATTACCTATTGAAGCGTACACTCAGGTGATTCTCTTGTATGCCTCAAGACTTTGCTTGTATGCTGTGTGGGCAGCAATCTAACCAGTAATTTCATCAGCTAATCACCACAATCCACCTGCCAGAATAAACCAGCACCGCTGCACCTGGAAGTGTACTACACGTGCTGCCTGGGAGGAGAGAGAAAGCCACACGTGCCAGCCAAATTTAGAGAAAAATTCGGCCAACTTTTTGGCTTATGAAATCCGAAATTTAGAGAGAGAAAAATTTCTCTCTCTAGGATTTTCTCTCTCTAGATTCTTGAATTATGAATCTCTTAAATTGTATGTCTTAAATAGCTAATCCCTTGTCTATATATAGAGTTACAAGAGAGACCTCAAGTTGTTTTAGGATTGGTCTTCCTAATTGGTTTAGGTAATTAATTAGTTTCCAAATCCAATTAGGTAACCAATCTGATAGGATAAACCAAATCCTACTAGATTCCTAATTTATAGGATTTCCTAATTCTAATTGAAATTTAAGACTTAATTAATTAATTAAATAATTCCAATTTGTTAATTACTTAATTAACCCTTAGGAATAATTAATCAATTAATTAATTCTACCTATTCAATTAACCCATTACAAAATTAATCGTATCACCAACGAATTAATTTTGGCACTACCATCATACACAAGAATTGCTTCCGAAACAACTTAATTAAATTATATTCATAATCTCCCCACATCAAAGATATAGTGCTCGTTAATTTATTAATTTGCTGATAAATTAATTAATTAACTTATTTAATTCTGAAACTAGTATCACTCGACCTTTTTACTATACCGGACATAAGTCCACTGGCCGGGTTTAGTATAATAAACATTACGAGCTCATCTCGGGAGCACCATCACCCCGGACGCACTGGTACATAATTTCCTTTCGACAAGCAGCAGCATTCCAAATAACTAAACACGCGCACCCAACCTACCGAGACTATTGACCACAATTGACCTCACCCTTTGGCATATCAAAATACACTATGTCTAATCCTCATGGCTGCTCGAGTCTAGGGATTAAGAGATAGAATACCAGACACAATTTGTCTATTAAATCAGTACAAGACAAATCATTCCTATTGGTCAAGTTCAATACACCCTGGGCATATCTATATGATTCAATTAGTTTAGACGAACCAATTATCCGAATCACATAATAACCTAAACCGACAGTTTGTCCAAAGCTGTCTCGGTTACGAACCTCATTTATATATTATGTCTTTTAACCAATGATGAGATCTACTATGTCACACAAGACACTTCATTATCTAACTACATAATATAAGTGGACAATTAATGCACAACAAAATATAACCAAAATATAAATGGATATATTAACTGGGAAAAAGTACTACACAAGCATAACTTATGTATTCAACTCCAACAGTTTCTGGCGTGGCTTGAGGTGGAGAAGAAAGAGATAGAGGAGAGAGAGGAGTGGGGTAGAGAAGAAAGAGATAGAGATAGAGGCGGGGAGAGAGAGAGAAAAATATAATATATTTAAAAGGTAAAAGAAAAAATAATTATAAAAAGCGATATGGCTCTACAACATGAGAAGACAAAAATACCCTTAAAAATAACTCTGTTAGTGGTTTAACAGTTGTTATGGATGGAGTGACCAAAAATAAAATCAAAATGCAAAAGTTAGTGATGTTTTTTAAATTTTTAAAAGTTCGTGATCAAAACATAAATTTTACCAAAGTATGATGATCAAATTTATAATTCATTCTTAAAATTATTGCTAAAGAAAACGCAGCACATTAACGATTCTTATAGAAAAAAATGCAACGTATTTTACAATATTCATACATAAAATGAAGTACTTTAACGATTCATTATACAATAAACGCTGCCAGATTTAGTTTCTTATATCCACAAATGCAAAACATTCATAATATCAGTACATGCAAACGTTTGCAATTTTACATTCGAGGTCTATAAAACGCAGTACTTTTTATATAACACATATCACAAACGCAACACTTTTTACATAATAGCAGTATGAAACACAACAAAAAAATGAGCGAGCCATGGATAAATAGCTAAAGTGTAGCGTTTCTACCTATTGAAAACGTTATTTTTGTGCGTTTAACACTACATTTTTTTTAAAAAAAAATATACATTACGAAGCGAAAACTTACCATTTAGTGATAATTCTCGTGCTAAATCTTTTGTGGACTTCAAAAAAATGATTGCCCGAACGTTTTTTTAGTTAAGGATTTGTTTTTTGGAGAGTTGTTTTGAATATTTGGAATGTTTGGACTCAAGGGCTATATTTGTAATCTTCACCCTTTTTTTGTGATACAAATAGCAAATTCATTATACAAATAGCAAGTCCCTTTGGTAAATTAAGAGTAGGCTTATTAAATGAATGAGATTGTTTTAACTTGTTTGATTTTTGTTTTAAAAGATAATGATATAGTATGCAATTATCCTAACAAATAATCAAATTATTTTAGGTGAATTAACATATATCTCTAGTATTAGTCAGATTGTTTATGATTTTAAGAAATTAAATCCCTTTCAAGTGGTATCAGAGCAACTTTCATATCAATTACTTTGGAATTAATTAAATTATTTCAGTATTAATTCCATATTTGGTTGATTTGGAATTGGATGAATGAATATTTGGTTTCAGTTTTAAATAATTATGCCTTTGTATCTTCTATTGTTTTGATATTATTTCGTGCTTAGTGGTTTGGTTCATTATTTTGTGATTGCATCCTTGGTTTTTTCGTTCTTGCTATTTGGAGAGGGTGTTATAATGTGAACCAAATAAGCATATTTTCTTGATTTACTCTTGATGATTTATGCGTAAGTAGCAGCTAGGCAGTGGAACCGGCAGCGAGCGGGGCGGTGATGGTGACGGCGAGGTGGGTGAGAGGAGGTGACGGTGGGGCGGTGGCGGCGGGGTGATAGTGGCAACAGGGCGGTAGTGGTGGCAACGGGGCGGTATTTAAATAGTTAGGGTTTTGAGGGTTAGTCAATCATTTAGTCAAAGGATATTTTCATAAAAAGACTAAAAACTCTAATAAAAAAAATGCTAAGGGACCAATAATGCAGTCGTACTATTATTTGGAACCAAAAGTGCAACTACTCTTATTAAGATGGACCAAAAAAGGAATTTGGCCTTATTTTTAATACAATTGCTATGTTGATTTCTTGTGATTGTTATTTGATATCTTTCAATATGTGTAGCTAATCTACTCTATGTGCCTATTTGAGTTATGTGTAGCTGAAATTATGTTTTAAATTTCTATTTTCAGATGAGTTATGGTGAATTGTGTTCTTGCCTAGGTTAACTTGCTAATTTCAGGATTGATTATTCTATACTTTTGATAGTGGATGAATGGGTTATTGTGGGAGACCCTTTATCCACAAAACTAGTTTTGTAGGTAGGAAAATAGTGAATCTAGACTAGACCAAAGCTAGATTAACCACTTGCCCGGCGATGCGCCCTGGTCGGGTGTGGAACGGCTTGCTCCAGTCCGCCGATCGGCTAGGGGCATGGACCAGCGCCGATTGCTCCGGCAGCCATAACCCTTACTGTAGATATACTTGTGGAGACGCCGTCGGGATGATCATGACGGGGCAGCGCGCGCCTAGCGTGCTTCAGCAATGCGCGCTCCCCATTCGACCCGTCCTTTAGGTGTTTGACAAAATTTCTAAGGGAGAACGATCCAAAAATTTAGGAATTTTATTCTAACAAATGGATCACAGGAGTTAGACCGAAAAATAGAAAAGCCCCTCATATTCACTAAACAAGTCTCTTATATAGATCTTTAGCATAATGGATACAACCCTGAGTTATATCCACCTTAGTCATTTCAAACTCTTGTCTTAGTTAACTAGTTTTAAAATTTCATTACTTTTTTCTAAACCTTAGTTTAAAGGAATTTAATTTCTTAAAATCATAAATTTCAATTAATTATTGAGATAAATATGAAACCGAAAGCGTTCGTTATTCTATAGCAGTCATTAGTAAGATCAACAATTGATTGATGATTGAATAAAGTATAGGCGATTATTAGTATCCTTTCCACAAGGTATTTTTGTTTATTATTAATGTGATTGAAAGTTTTGAATTGAATTTCTGAAGTTTCTTTTTGAGGGTATTTCGGTACAATTTTTTTTTTGGGGTTGGGAAATTTTCCATTAGAAGTGGGAGTTGAAATTTTGGCAGCCACGGGGTTGCACGACCATGTTAGCGTGCATCCGTTTAAGATACACGGTAGTTGAAAATCTTAGGGACCATTTTGGCAGTTAGTGTATTATACTCCTAGGAGTAGTAACAGCAAAAAAAAAAAAAAAAAACACAAAACATGAGGCTGGATGACGGTGGCTTTAACGCGCCTCTTTTATAATATAACCAACATCAGCTCCTCTTTCCCCAAATCTTCATCCCTTTATCTTTCTCTCTCTAGCGATTTCTCTCTCCAAACTCTCTTCCCCCGTAGCTTCTTGTTGCCGATTCCGAGAAGATTTTTGAAGATATTTCACCGCCAAAATACTCTACACATCTCAAGCTTCAAAACCCATACCATTTTCTACAATTTCGCCATTTTTTGGGTTTGAGAGAACCCTAAATCAGCCACGAAAATGAAAAAAAAAAACTAGGGTTTTATAGATCTGAAGAAGGGGATTCATTTGGTTGTGTTTGTAGCCCATGAAGATGAAAGAAAAATTAGGGTTTTGGCAAAAGATGTGTTTTTTTTATGTAAAATCGTATGTTTTTGCTGGCTTGGTGGTGTAAAATGGTGTTGTTTGTGTAAAATGGTGTTTGTATAAAGTGCTGCTTGTTTATGTAAAGTACTGTTGGCTTATGTAAACTTCTGATTCTTTAGTCAAAATGTTGTTTCTTGGTGTAAAATACTATTTTCTGGTTCAAAGTGGTATTTGTTAGTATAAAAACATCGTTTTGATTCGTTTTTGTAAAGTGTTGGTTGTTTATGTAAAGTGCTGAATGTTTATTTTCTAAATGTTTATGTAAACTGGCAGTTGGGCAAAGTTTATGTAAACTGCAAAGTTTACTGTAAAGTTTATGTAAACTGCAGTTTACTGCAAAGTTTATGTAAACTGGTGCTTGGACAAAGTTTATGTAAACTGCAGTTTACTGCAAAGTTTATGTAAACTGGTGTTTGGGAAAAGTTTATGTAAACTGCAGTTTACTGCAAAGTTTATGTAAACTGGTGCTTGGGAAAAGTTTATGTAAACTGCAGTTTACTGCAAAGTTTATGTAAACTAGTGCTTGGGAAAAGTTTATGTAAACTGCAGTTTACTGCAAAGTTTATGTAAACTGGTACTTGGGCAAAGTTTATGTAAACTGTAAAGTTTACTGCAAATGAATCAAAACGATATTTTTACACTAACAAAGACCACTTTGAACCAGAAAAGAGTATTTAACATAAAACAAAATCATTTTGACTAAAAAATCAGTAGTTTACATAAGCCAACAGAACTTTTGCAGAACGCATCTCTGTTCTTTGTTATTTTTCGGAAAATCTAGAAAGCCAAAATTGCTTATATAAATTTCTGAGTAAACCTTATACAAAGAGGTTTAAATCGAGCTATAGTTTGCTTAAATCGGACAAAGAATGAAGAAGATATGAATTTCTGAAGTACAGTTATTACTTCAGATTTTTTTGCGAAAAGAACATCACTTGTAGCTCTATTTCAGAGCTGATTTATGGGAGATTTACAAGTTCAAATAAAGATCCGTAAAATTATGTGTAATCCTTGTAAGGAGAGGTTTAAAACAAGCCAAATTTTGATCAAAACGGATGAGAAACGATGGAGATATGGAATTCCAAAGTTTGATGACAGCTGCAGAATTTTCACTTCAGTTTACATAAAGTTAACAAGGGAGATCACATCAGGATTTTATAGACATCAGATCAGCGAATACTTGACATCAGATCAACAGACTATAGATATTAGATCAATAATATAAAAGAAATTATACACTAGAACTAAAACATACTTAACAAGGGAGATCACATCAGGATTATATAGACATCAGATTAGCGAATACTTGACATCAGATCAACAGACTATAGATATCAGCTCAAGAATATAAAAGAAATCATACACTAGAACTAAAACATACTTAACAAGGGAGATCACATCAGGATTATATAGACATCAGATCAGCAAATACTTGACATCAGATTAACAGACTATAGATATCAGATCAAGAATATAAAAGAAATCATACAATAGAACTAAAACATACTTAATAAGGGAGATCACATCAGGATTATATAGACATCAGATCAGAGAATACTAGACATCAGATCAACAGACTATAGATATCAGATCAAGAATATAAAAGAAATCATACAATATAACTAAAACATAATTAACAAGAGAGATCACATCTATATAATCTTGATGTGATCTCCCTTGTTAAGTATGTTTTAGTTCTAGTGTATGATTTCTTTTATATTCTTGATCTGATATCTATAGTCTGTTGATCTGATGTCAAGTATTCGCTGATCTGATGTCTATATAATCCTGATGTGATCTCCCTTGTTAAGTTTATGTAAACTGAAGCGAAAATTCTGCAGCTGTCATCAAACTTTGGAATTCCATCTCTCCATCGTTTCTCATCCGTTTTGATCAAACTTTGGCTTGTTTTAAACCTCTCATTACAAGGATTACACATAATTTTACGGATCTTTATTTGGAATTGTAAATCTCCCATAAATCAGCTCTGAAATAGAGCTACAAGTGCTGTTCTTTTTCGCAAAAAAATCTGAAGTAATGACTGTACTTCAGAAATTCATATCTTCTTCATTCTTTGTCCGATTTAAGCAAACTATAGCTCGATTTAAACCTCTTTGTATAAGGTTTACTCAGAAATTTATATAAGCAATTTTGGCTTTCTAGATTTTCCGAAAAAAAACAAAGAACAAAGATGCGTTCTGCAAAAGTTCTGTTGGCTTATGTAAACTACTGATTTTTTGGTCAAAATGATTTTGTTTTATGTTAAATACTCTTTTCTGGTTCAAAGTGGTCTTTGTTAGTGTAAAAATATCGTTTTGATTCAATTGCAATAAACTTTACAGTTTACATAAACTTTGCCCAAGCACAAGTTTACATAAATAAACTTGTGCAGTAAACTGCAGTTTACATAAACTTTGCCCAAGCACCAGTTTACATAAACTTTGCAGTAAAGTGCAGTTTACATAACACTATAGTGTCCTTAAATACACATTCGAGTTTACATAAAGCACACAGTTGAGTTTACATAAATACAAAAAGCGAGTTTACATAAACTATCGTCCCTTAAAACTGCCACAAATGGATACCAAATTTGAAATTCAAAATCACCGCCAGTCATCATTATTTGTCTACTGAGCAACAAAATGGACCAAAAAATCAACATTTGATGCGCGTGAACCTTTCTTTCCCTTCAGCAGCATTAAATGCGCATTAAATGCGATGTGAAGGTAGGAAGGATTTACAGAACCCGGTTCAATCCCGATTTTGCCATCATTAATCCGGTTTTTTTAAACAAAAACGGTTTACTCCTAGGAGTAGCATATAATTTGCGCCATTTTGGCCATTATCACTGTTCTCATTAGTGAGATAGGGTTTATGTATATAATTTCGGCTTCGACTTGGGGAGCGGTCATTCTCCTGTCCAGATCAGAAGATTCACAATTCTGCTTTCTTTAATTGGTTTCAAGAATGGCGGAAGACTACACTCGCTGCAATCCCGACTGCACCCTCTCTCAAGAACGAAAACCCAACGCTAAGATTCCCCATACAACGCTAGAAGAAACCCAAGAATCATCCTCTTCTGACCTTATAAACGAGGTCGCCCTAGAAATGGTTCTTAACCCCGTCGGTCTTCCTATTGATTGCGGCAACGCCATTTCTGAGAAGGATGATTCTATACATTCTGGAGAAGCACGCGATAAGACTGATTCACTTGCACTGGTAGAGCGGTTGGAGAAGACCGAGGAAGAAGAAATGGAAGGGTTTGAAGTGGAAAAGGTAGGAAACGGCTGTACTGCTGCTGCTCCTCTATGTGTGAGCGACTGCGTTCAAGTGAAACCGCAATTGTCTTGTGGGCTTGCTGAGAACGTTGTTCTTGGTAAAGCAGCACCAAATCTTGATATGAGCTTTGCAATCCTTGAGAATCGGGAGAAGGGTTTCCTTGGAATTGGAGAAAGATTGGAACTTAATGACAAAATGCGCAGCTGGGGAAATACCACTGAAGGGGCTCTGAAGAAGTGTTCTTTAAATATTGCAATAGTTGATGAAACAGCACTGATTGAAACTTCTGAGATAGATAAAGGATTCAGAAAGGATCCAAAGATCGCCAAGAATGTTAATGGCGAACCAGAAAATGGTGGGAATAGGGAAAGGAGGCCCAGGAGGAAGGGTAAAAGTGGGAAAAACAAAAATTTTGGGACTGATGGCAGAGAAAAGAATCATTATCTGGGTCATACTGATTGTGGGATTGGAATGTTAGACGGGGTTGGACAGAAAAGACCGAAGAATGTCTATTCAAGGAAAGAATTGGAAGGGTTGAGGCATGTGGGACTAGAATGGCAGAGGAAGAAATGGGCTGAGATTTTCTGTGGACTTGGACCCGCCGTGCAGCAGGATTATAATGGATTAGTAGGTCATGAGTGTCATCATCAACATTACAACCAGAAGCAGAATAGGTGCATCCGTGTGGATTGTAGTAGCAGACCTTCCAATTTCAGTGAGTTCATTTTGGCAGTTATCCTTTAATTTAATTCGCTATGTTGATGTTGTAACTTCTGCTTTGGATGCTGTTTATGGCTGCCTAATTCGACGTGTCTTATGGATTAACAGTAACTTGCAGACTTTTGGATATTAGACTTGAGGATCTGTTGTATTGTGTTGATTGTTTTACTGACGTAGAATATTTCCGAGTCATTGTTTAGGTTGCAGTCAGTTTAGAACCCCTTTCTTGTTCCTCTTAAGCAAATTTTTTCTCCTTTTCATCCCTCAGTGTCCTCTGTTTCCCTCGAGTAGATAAAGAGGTGGCGACCTATAGCCAATTTGTTTCTTGTGGATCTTATCTAATTTCGTTGGTGGTCCTCAGTCATGTCCTTTGTGTAAACATAACTCCCTGTTTGATTGCCTCTTGAGAACTCATTTTGAACCAGAACGCATAAACACACTTGATTGCTAATTTTAAATTATTGCTCAAAACTCGTTTTGGATACAAAAGACAGTTCCTTAGCTCTCCTCCCTCCCTTCCCCGAAACTCCATATACTCTCCTTTCAAATCCCTTTAGGCCCAACAACATCCTCTTCCTCCATTTCCTACCGCCTTGGTCACTGCTGATTCTTCCTCGGACTTGTCTCCCCCATTAAAAAGATCGCACTCCTCTGGGATGATTTTTTGACTATTATGTAATCTAACCTCCCCGTCTGTCCTCCATCCCCCCACAACGACCTTGTATCCGCATTTCTTTTTCTTTATCTGGGGGTGGCTATTTCATTGTATGAAAACTCACGCTTTACTCCCTTTTCTTTTTCTCTCTTTCTTCTGACCAATTAATTGGGGTTCTAACTGTGTCAATTTGGTTTCCACCTTTTCTTCTGTGCACAGGTGCAATTGCTGCAAAAGGAAGAGGAAACCATCTAAGGGTCTTTGTTTACTGAAGCCGTCCAAATGGAAATATGTTGAAAGAATCATGTGCTACATAGACAGAACAACTGTACATTTGTACATTTAAGGACATAGATAGGAGGATAACGTACATAATTTGATTCAAATTAGAGCTTCTTGTTTTTGTAGTTGACTGTTGCAGATTTTCCCTTGAGGTTTTATGTTGATGATTTTTTGTTGTTAATTCTGCAGCTAGTGTAAATTTTGTCCAAGCTGTGATAGCTGTCAACATTACCGATGAACCTTCTTGTAAACTTTGGAGTTATGTGATGCTACATTTTTTACTGAAATGTGATGTCAAATCTGCTTTTGGTGGATTTCCTTTCTGCTATTGAAATCTTCTCCTGATGCATTTTTTTTTTTTTAAATGCATATTAATGTGCGCAACTGAATGTGCCCATGCCTTTCAGGTGAGGAATCTTCAGGAAAAATTGAAGATAACGAAATCACTGAGGAAAATCTCGTAGATTTTCCTTCTGGCTTTCCTCCTGTTAATCATGAAAATGGCTGCATAATTGATCATGAGTGGGTTGAAGATGATAGTGATGAAGAATACAGTAGTATTCAGAAACCTGCTTTTTTTGTTTCTGGTGAACCTAATTTTGATTCTGGCCCCCCAGAAGATGGTTTAGAATATCTAAGGCGTGTGAGGTATTACTTCAAACTGTTATCATATTACTTATTTGATTTCTGTTCTGGTCTTCAACAGTGGCATTTAGAGTATCTGTATGAATACTTTGGGTGTAGGTTGATGACAACGTGTCCTGATGTTCGTGGTCATTGATGTTTTGAAGATATAATATATCTGAAATGTTAATTGTATTTCTCCTAATTATATAGGATAGCCATGCTTGGATTACCCTTGTTATACATGCTCAATGGGAAAAATGTAGGTTGAGAGCAAGTTAAATTTGAAATTCTATTCTTCTGAATACCCAGGTCTCTACAGTTGCAGTGCAAGAGGTTGACCTACTTAGAATCTATATATTGGTAGGGTAGTTACAGTTTAATGGGCATCTAAAGGATATAGCACGAGATCTCTTATGTGAATGCAGAATGATCTAGAACCAGTAGCAAGTAATCTGTAATCTAGGAACAAATTACCCGAACGCTGGCTGCTTGTTTTCTACATGTTCACGCATGTCCGACTTTTACTTTTTTTTGTTTACCAGAAAAGAAATCATGGAGTAAATAATGCAGCTCTGTGTACGTGTGTTTGTCTTCAATATGGGTTTGTATTTTGGAGCAAAATCATAGCTATTTCTTGTTTATTACTTTCTTAGGGCATAAACTGTAGATATCTTTCCAGGATGGCATATCTTGAATAGTTTAAGTAGTTTAATAGATGGGATCTGACTTATATAGGATTACCTTTTCAAACTGGTAACCTGACCTCATTGCCGTTGTTATCTTTGCAAAATCTGACAGTCCGAATCCTTTTCAATGTGACACATATCATCTTGAAATCGTATGTATGACTTTCCCATTCATATTTTAATTTTTGACACTTTTTTTTGGATATTGAGGCATATGCCGTAAGTCTCTGGAATCTTTAGTTATATAAAGACCTTTTGTCATCCTAACCAATGTTATTAAATGGACTAGTGTGTGGGTCTGCATTAAAGATATTAGACTCATCAATTCCTGAAAATGAAAATATGGGAATACAACAGAAGAGGTGAGTGAAGATAATGTGCGCTCACTAATATACGTATGTATTCACTACTACTGTTTAATTTCTCTGGCCTGAATGTAGTCAAAACCTTTATTAATTTAGCTAAATAACCAGACTTGTTATCAAAGTCAAGCTTGATTGTAAGACTTAGTTGCTTAAAGAAGAAAATGTATAGTTCAAAAACATTTGAGTTGTTTACAAAGTGTTTAATACTGCCTACTAGTAGTTGGTAGTATCAGTGCGGATGTACATAGGGCCTGGGGGGCTAACAAGCTACTCAGTCCATTCTAAAAAACCTTGAGGGTGCTGGTGTTCTGGGGAGTACCCCTCCATAGGCAGCCTTTTTTCAGGGAACTTTAGAGAAGGAGATAAAAAAAGGTCCAGCCTAGGACAAGGACATAAAAAGGAGATACATTACTGTTATTATTTTTAATGCAGACATGGAAAAAAAATGTTCTAGAGCAAAAAGATGTTGTAATATCTGTATATGGAAAAAACTATTGAAACAAAATTTTAATGGAATTTGCATCTTATATTTTTTAATTTGTTTTGAAATGAGTGAAAGGACTAGTTAATTTTTTTACTTCATATGGTAGAGCCCTCCTGGGGCTGCTGCCTGGGTTCTGCCTCTGGGTAGTATAACCAATATGGCTATGGCTATTCTTTAATATCTTACAACCCGAATGATTCTTATACTTTTGTTAAACCCTCCTCGTTCCTATATATAAGTTACATTTTCGCAATCTAGGTACTAACTGAAATGAAGGATCCATTTCCTTTGACCTGACCTGAGACATGTCATTTTAATCCTTGTCGTGTCATCATCACAGGTACTTGGTCTGGACTACTGAGTTCAGTATTCCTCACTTTTTGCCAAATTTTGATTTGTACATTGATACTGTGTCGAAAGTAGTATATGAGGTGAACTGAGCTTTGCTGTCAATATGGTCAAGTGAGGTGGCGATTCAATTATTTATAAGAGAATAATCTGGCTTTTGGTCTTACTTTTTCATATGTCTACTTGGGAAAAGTGATAACTACTGGAAGTAGATAGTTTAATGGTAGAGCATAGTGTTGGCCAGGCTAAGGTTGGAGTTTCATGTCCCTTTTGCCACTTGATGGACTAGCTTGCTTCTTGATACCTTGGTAAGTTTCTGGGAAAAAGAAACTAGAAAATTGTTAATAGTAAGTTAGAAGATTTTGAAATTATATTGACATAGATTTAGTAAAGTGACTGAACTATGGTGAATCGAAGTGTAAGAAAGAGGTTCTTTAGGCTTGTCTTTTGTAGTTTCAAAATGCCCTATGTAGTGTTTAGAGTTATTGTCATGTTTCTTAAAATTTTTAATCCATTTTCATGTCTTTTTTAACTATTTTTGTGGCTACCATTGTCAAGTGGGCTAGATGTCTAGTGTGTCTCAAGTAATAGATCAAGGTTAAGAACTTTGAGTAGTTTTTGTGAACGAGGCTGCCCTTGATAAAGTAATTTTATTTCCTTATGCAGTCCTTATTTCGTTTTTAAAGTTTCAAAGAACATTTCCAGAACTGATAGGGAAGTTCTCCCTGAACAAAAAAGTGTAAAGCCACTCTGTCTTTCTAACATAAAATGCTCCAGCCTACGTATTAGTAACCATTCTCGCACTCACACACATTTATACATACACACACCAATGTGGGATATCACATTTTTCCTCCACAAGATTATTATTTTGTTGCAAAGCCCAAACCATCATTTCGACACTTTTGCCCCAGTCTCTCTTGTAAATCAATGGTAAGACGCTTGCCATGGGCTCACCCAAAAACGTTGAGCAAATATGAAATGCTGCATTTGCATGTGTTACTGTATGTCGTAACTGTATCTTATCTTGGATTAGAGATGTAAATTTCTTTGTATACATGTATAGATTTACTTATAAAGTTGTAGTTTACTTACATTTGTATAGCTCCATATGGAGGGAAAAATGCTTAGTTGTGGAACTAGTGGTTGTGTTGTGTGGACTTCTTTGAGGTTTGTACAACTTGTAACAAGGAGAAAGAGTTTCTGAGTGATTCCCTAGTCAATTTACTGTCAAAAGGTTAAGCAATACATTAACTTCAGTAAGCTGTACCTTTTGGAAAACCGAATTATGATCCTCTATAAGCTTGTATCGGTATGAGCACATTCTGCGTGTGCATCCTTTTTCTGGGATGCTCTTTCTTGTCTTCCTGTAAAGCCATAGCCTGAGGTTGCTCGTCAGTAATATTAATTTTATTAAATTTCCCAACTCTGTGCTTTATTCCAGGCAGCATGTTCCTTTATTTCCTCAAGTACTGGGATAAAATCTATAGGGTTTTTCCTATCTTTTTTATTGGTTTAATTTGATTGAAACGCATTCGTTGAATGGCATTCCTGTTTTGAATTCTCAACATCTTGATAAGATATTCCAGTTTTACAGGAATCATAATAATTATCCCAGTTCATGTTCTTTCTTTGTCTTGATTATTTCTTTAGAAGAAGGAGGAAACTGACATTTTCGGACCTAGAGATACCATATGTGGGAATTTTAAGAAACACTGATATATATGCCCATCAGACTATTTTAAAACTAAACAAGTACCAGATTTTGAATTCATTTTGGACTATTATGCAGTGGATAAGCTTGTCTGTTTTTTTTCTGTGGACATATAAATCCCACCAAGTATTAATTCCAAACTGAATTTTTGGTAGGTGGGAAGCTGCAAAGATGCCCAAGGTCAAAGTTGCCAAGGTTGATAAAAGTAAACTAAACAAGGAACAAACTAATTATATGCCTCAAATTCCAGATGTTACCAAGTGTCCAGAGCAATTAAAGCCACTCAAAGAATGGGAGGACGCATTTCTTGCTGATTTTTCAGACTTGAGGCTGGTAGATATTGCACCTGCTCCCTTTTTGTTTCTGCTTTCATATACTTGGTATTTAAGTAAAATTGCTGCCCTAATGCTTAAACAATTTAAACTGCTAGTTGTTTTGGTAACTGCTTTAGATTTTCTTGTTACAACTGCTTCTGTTTTGTCTCCGTTATGCATCACTGTTGAAATGATCGAAATTGGCAAAGTGAGTTTTACTCTTCAGACACAGAAGTTTTACGGCCATAAAATAAATTTGTTACTTGTTTTCTAGTTAGTCTCTTCTATTGCATTTGTGAACAGATTTGGTTTTTGGTTGTTCTTTTTTCTTTTTAGGCCTTGTCACATTATGGAGATTCTGAAGAGCCATTGCAATCTTCTGCTGTTTGCAAGGAAGCACTTTTGGATAGTGCTGCTTTTGAAATTTTCGATTCTATTTCGTGCGAAGGAGAGTCCAGCCAGTCTACTCCATGCTTTGATAATGATGGTTCAGATTCTGTTAAAAATTCTTGTTCCAAACCATCTGAAAGTGGAGCTTCCCTTGAGGAGTACCCTACCCTGTCCACCATTGTGCGTATGAATTCTGTAGCGCGAGTTTCAATGCTGCGGAAGCGAATAAATATGGCAGAAAGCAAGAGTAATCTATCCCGGAATGATTGTTTATGGCTGTTTGCTCTTTCAGCAGCAGTTGATTCTCCCCTTGATGCTGATACTTGCGCATCTTTCCGGTCATTACTACGGAAGTGTGCATCCTTGAGGGCTGAAAAAGTGGTGGTGGATGAGGAGGTGGCTATGCTTAACATTCTTGCAACCATATCAGGGAGATACTTTGGACAACTGGGAAATTAGGTGTGATCTTTCAGTTAAAATTTAACTGGTGTTTGTGTAAGTGCGCTGGAATAGGAGACAGTGTTGGGGCAAGTATTTGCAGAACTCTTCAACTTTTTAAAGTTATGGTATTAAGGAAGAGAAGGATCGAATTGGGTTTCTTATGTGGATGACATGCACCTTAATTTTAGTTAAACTAGGCGTTTGTTTTAAACCGGGTGTGGAAGGCATGGGTTTGAAATCCATTCCACCTGTTTGTATGAGGGAGGGGAATGAGTTTTATACCCATTTTTATGAGTTTTATGAAATTCAACCCTTAATTGGTTTCATTCCTTGCGACCAAATGTGCCATCGCTCATCAGAGCCTGGTTTCATTCATTCATTGGTTTCTATGAGTTTTATCAGAGATTGGTTAGTATGTACTATGTTATTAGTTAACACACAGCTTGTATCATGAATTTTATGAACATCATTAATAAAAACTCTAATATTAAAAATTTAAAAAGTAAGGAATATGATATTTCATAAAATTTAGACTTAATAAATGGACAATTTCAAAAGTCGAACCTAAGTTGATATACCAGTTAGGTACTTTTAAAAAATTGGGTTTAAAACAAGTAGTAAAAACTACTAAAGAATTTATTTCATTAGATAACAATGAAATGATAGTCAGATTATTATCTGAGAAAGATATAAGTCAATATAGGCAAACGCATAAATTTCTTCACATAAGATTAGTGCAAATTGCATTTAAACCTTTAACTTTAGAAGGACTGCCACAAAGCTTTGTAGCAGCTTTAAGAGATGGTAGAAATATGAATTGGAAACAATCTTTGATGAGAATTATACAATCTAGTTTATCTCATGGACCAATTTATTTTAACGTTTATCCTAATTTGCAGTTATCTTTATTTGATGTGAATATTTTAGATGCTTTAACATTAAATGTTAAAACTCATGGTTATAATTATATTGCTGGAACAGAAGTTATATGTCTCTGTTATAGAATTTATTATAAACCTTTGTTTACTTTAAATCCACAGTGTAAGCGAATGGATAAACCTAAAAATGAAACAATAATTATTGAAACCAATTTCAATAGGTCAAATATTACTTGTATAAGACCTATAAAATGGGAAGAAATTATTTTTCCAGAAAATTGGGTAATAGAACAAGTTATTCCTGTTCAACGACGGATTCAAAATCATGATAATATCATTGACATAGTTCAAAACAGTGAAGGAAATGTCAATATTAGATTTGATAATCAGTTGAGATTATTATCATTTCCGAAAAGTACTTCTATGAGATCATATATATCACTTATAGATTATGGGTAGATTCTCCTATGCCTTCTAGAGCATCTACTTCTCAAATAAAGGAATCAGAGATTTCTACACCTCTTACTGAAAAACTGTATATAAACAGACAAAATATTGTTAAATAAATAGTCAAATTCAGAATAAAAATGAGTTAGAACCGACAATGTTAAAAATGGAATTTCCTATTTAATGGATATAAGTCACATTATTGATTTCAGTCCTGGCTCGCCAGGTAGAAAAATTATTTCAGAAAAATTTAAAGATTCAGGTTATAGCCAATTCAGAACATGGTTTTTTTTGAAACTTTTGGTACTGAAGAGATATTATATTTCCAAGAAGAATTTTATAAATACTGCAGATTGGTAAATGCTTTAATACCTTTTGCTTTATGGTTTATAAAGATATATGTACGAAATTATATTTCTCTTATTGAAAGAGAATATAAACAAGATAAGGGAAATGTTAATAAGGGTATATATCCTCCACAACAAGCTTTTCATATTGAAAAGAATGGAAAAATTCATAATTTTTCAGCTTTTATAAAATTACTAGAAAATGATACATTGCCTATTACATGTAAACATATTAATAATATGTTTGAACATCAAAATTATACTAATCTTTTCTTAAATGTATTTGGAGAACAGATACAGTCTCTTCATAATAAGATAGAAATCATAAACAAGGCTATCAATAATATACAACCAGCAGTTATAAAAATAACTCTTGAAGTTAAAGAAGCTTCTCCTAGCTTCCAGCCTCCTCCGTCTGTATCCGATTTTAAGATAATGCCAATTCAGGAATTAGAAAAATTTCTAGAAGAAAAATTTAATAAATTGAGTATAAAAACTTTAGATAAAGAATTACAATATGAATTGATAGAAAATTCTGATCATAGTCAAGTTATTAAAAACCAGATAAATAAAATCAATAATAGGTGGGCAGATAAGCCTATACAGAATAAATTTTATTATAATAGACCAACTCCTATGGATGTATTACATGAAGAATATACTGATACAATTGATATTATTTATTCTGGTAATAAAATTTATGAATGGAATATTGATGGATATTCAAATAAGCAGATTTATAATACAATTCATAGAATGCTAATGTATTCTACTATTTGTAAGAATAATAATAATTCTGATAAAACAATTGCATCAATGATAGTTGCTGGATTTACTGGACAACTTGAAGGTTGGTGGGATAATTTCTTATCTCAACAAAATAAAAATGAAATTATGAAGACAGTAAAACAAGAAAATAATGTTTTAGTAGAAAATGCAGTTTATACACTAGCTATTAATATTATAGAATACTTTATGGAAGGTTTAGAGATAATAGTGATACTATTAGAATCTTATTAAAGAATTTAAGGTGTAAAACACTTTCAGACTTTAGATGGTATAAAGATACTTTCTTGAGTAGAGTAATAAAATTACCAGAATGTAGTAATACACATTTGAAAATATAAATTTATAGATGGACTCCCAAGCTTATTTGCTGAAAGGGTTAGAAAAAGTCTTAGGAAAAATAATATTACCATATTATATGAAAATTATACATATGGAGCATTAATAGATACTTGTATCCAAGAAGGATTAGCTCTCTGTAATGAAATAAAGTTGAATCAACAAATTAAAAGACAAAACCTTGATGAAAGGAAACAATTAGGTCAATTTTGTCAACAATTTGGACTAGATAACCCCACATCTAGTAAAAATTATAAAAAGTCTAATAAAGATTATAAATCAAAACATAGAAGATCTTCTCAAAATCATATTGAGAAGAAAAAACAAAGAAGAGAAGAAAATAATAAAAAGAAAAAAAAAGTTATTATAAAAAGAAAAACAATGAAAAACATTGTAAAGTATGTGGTAAATTTGGCCATACTTCAAAATATTGTTGGACTAAGAGAAAGATTAATAATCTTGATATTCCAGATGATATAAAATCCATAATTATACAAACCCTACAAAATTATGAATCTGATAAGTCAGAAATAGAAAATACGGATATTTCTGAATCAGAAGAAAAGGAGATAATAAATGCTCTAAAAAATGAAAATAGTTCAGAGTCTGAATGTGAACCATGTAGAATATGACAAATTTGTTCTAAAGAAAAGAATACAATTGAGGATAATCTCAATCAAGATGAATTTTATAAGATAATGTCTCAATTTTCAGACATGACACTTAATGTATTAACTTCTAATAATGTAATTAAATTATTAAAATCAATAAAAGATCCTGAGTTAAGGATGCAAATTATTGATAAAATAAATACAGAAGAAGGAACTTCACCATCTTCTAATATTGAAGAAAATGTTTCAGAAGAAATATTAAATCCTAATAGAACATATAATATGACTGAAGTCATGAATCAGTTAAGAAATAAATATCAGAATAAAGAAGAAAATATTTCTCTGCAAACTCTTCATAAAGAGATTAATAATTTAAAAGAAGAGATTAAAATCTTAAAAGATAAGAATATGATTCAAGAAACTTGGATTTCTAAATTAGAAAATCTTTCTACAGATACAGTTTCTATAGAAAAAGCTATTGAACATAATATTCCAGAAAAATTTCTTTCTACCTTAGAGACGGTAATATCTTAGAAATGGTATATTAAAATATCATTATTAATTGATAATCACTATACAGAAACATTTAGTTGATAGTGGTGCAGACTTAAATGTTATATAGGAGGGATTGATTCATACTAAGTATTTTCATAAAACTAGTCATAATCTATGGCATGTTGGGGGTGATAAACTCCAGATTAAATATAAGCTTCCTAAAGCTTTTGTGTGCATTAATAATAAATGTATTGCTCAAAGCTTTATTTTGGCTAAAGATATTTAGAATCAAGTGATATTAGGAACACCATTTTTAAATGATATATATCCAATTAAAAAGATTGATAATAAAGGAATAATTGGAACATTTAAAAATTAAGATATTTGTCTTGAATTAATAGAACCATTCACTAGAATGTTGGATAATATTTATGATCATATTAAGGCGAAACAGAATCAAATAAATTTCTTAAAACAAGAAATTAGTATTCTGTCAATCGATGAACAATTGAAAAGTCCTAAATTACAGGATAAAATTGAATTATTAAAAAATCATTTCTCTGTAGAAATATATAATGATCATCCAAATGCTTTTTGGAATAGAAAGAAACATATTATTTCCTTACCATATGAAGATTCTTTTAATGAAGAAGAAATTCCTACAAAGGCTAGGCCTTGTCAGATAAATTCAGAATATCTGGAAATATGTAAAAAGGAAATTGAATCTCTTTTACAAAAAGGATTAATAAGTCCTTCACAGTCGTTATAGTCATGTACTGCTTTCTATGTTAATAAATATTTAGAAATAGAAAGAGGTATACCTAGATTAGTTATAAATTATAAACCTTTAAATAAAGTATTAAAATGGATTAGACGTCCAATTCCTAATAAAAAGGATTTACTTGATAGACTTTATGACAGTTTGATATTTTCCAAGTTTGACTTAAAGTAAGGATATTGGCAGATTCAGATTAATAAATCTGATAGATACAAAACAGTATTTAATGTTCCAATAGGACATTATGAATGAAATGTAATGCCATTTGGTTTAAAAAATGCCCCTTCTGAATTTCAGAAGATTATGAATGATATATTTACTCCTTATAGTACTTTCATAATTGTTTATATTGATGACATATTGGTTTATTCTAAAACCATTGAAATGCATTTTAAACATTTACATATGTTTAAGTCAATTATTGTTCAAAATGGGTTAGTAATTTCAAAACCTTAAATGGTATTATTTCAAACCAGGATTAGATTTCTTGGACATATCATTGAAAAAGGAAATATAATTCCTATAAATAGAAGAAAAGATTTTGCTGAAAAATTTCTCGATAAAATTACTGATAAAACGGGATTGCAAAGATTTCTAGGAAATTTAAATTATATTGCCCCTTATTATAAAGATTTGATAAAGGACACAACCATTTTATATGATAGGCTAAAGAAAAATCATAAACCATGGTCTGAAGATCATGCAGAAGCAGTTAAGAGAATAAAATCTAAGGTAAAATCACTACCTTGTTTAATGCTAAGTAATCCAGATTGTGAAAAAATAATTGAAACAGATGCTTCAGATATAGGATTTGGAGGAATATTAACTCAGAAAAATCCAGATAATAAACAAGTATATCTTGTTAGATTTCATTTAGGTAAATGGAATGATTCACAGAAAAATTATGCTACTGTCGCTAAAGAAATTTTAGCAATAGTAAAATATGTTTTGAAATTTCAAGATGATTTATATAATCAGAAATTTATTATAAAAACAGACTGCAATGCTGAAAAATTTATGTTTCAAAAGTATTTTAAACATGATGTTTCTAAACAACTATTTGCAAGGTGACAGGCTCATTCAGCCCCATTCGATTTTGAAATTATTTATAGAAAAGGAGAAGATAATAGTCTTTCAGATTTTTTGACTCGAGAATATTTAAATATGAGTTCTCAAGGCCAAGGAACTTCCTCTTATATAGGAAGGGGTGGTCAAAGAAAGATTCCAGAGATTATATCTCAACATGGAAAACATAAGCTTATAGCAATAGATTTGTCTCAGGATGCTGAATATCAGACATTCCTAGAATTCAAAAGAAGTCAGCAAATTGCTGAACAAGGTAATGCAAATCCTTCTTATGCCAAAATAATTGGTTATGAAGAATCTGAATCCAATAATATTGGATATTCAGAAAATGAATACAAGGAAATTATATTTCTCTTAGAAGAAAAAAATTTGAGATGGAAAAATGATCCATGGGCCATAATGCAAAGGTATTTGGATAATTCATCCATGACTACGAGGACTTATAAGTCCAGGTATTTTTATGAACAAATATTGGTTCAGAGTGGATCTTGTGAAATATCACATTTTACTGAAAAAAATAAAGATATTTATAATTTCAGTAAAATAATTATCAAAAAGGTTATATCCTTAGAAGATTGGGGAATATCTCCAATGAAAGAAAAAGATATACTGATTAATAAATCAACAGTAATTAAATATAATTACTGGGATTATTGCGATGCCTTTATAAAGGTATTCTATTATGAAAATGATAAACACAAGCATTCGTGGTTTATAAAAATTTGTGCTCATGTTTATAACACTGAAATTCCACACTGGTTTATTCACTGGTTCTACTGTTATAGTCCTACTCCAACAATTTTTCCAGAAAAGATAAAATTCTTGTTTGATAAATGGGTTGAACTTTCACCACAGCTTTTGAAAAAACAAGAGCTAAAACTATATATTGAGGGTATAGCCTCATGTTTTTTCTTTATTGAATTTTCAATACCATGGATTTGGAAATGGACTCCAGAAGTTGGTTCTACCAAGACTGGGATCCCTTGCTTACAAAGGACATTTTATACAAAGTTCAGGGAAAAAATGATGACAGTTGATCCTACTACCAAAGAAATCTTTGGGCAAGACACCATTAATCTTATGGAAAGACAAATCAGTCTTTACTCAACCCAAAGGGAAATTATTAGCACTCCCTCTCCGTTTGATCATATTTCCAAAAAATTCAAAATGAGATCAGAACATCTGACCAAAGAAAAAATGATTGTCGCATATGTGGAAGAGATGAAGAAAGATTTACTTTCTCAATTTGAAGTGGCGAGATCGACGAAATCTGATTCAACGATGACATCTGAATATATGCAAGATGCACAAGATCCTAATGAGGTTTGTGTTGAAGACATCTTCGAAGCCATCAAAGATACACTGGTGGAAACTATTACAAAGAAGACTGGAGAAGCATCTTCCTCGAACCAAAGAAACGTGGGCGAATAAGACACAGAAGATTATTCCAGATAAGGACATTTCCTAATAAAGGAAGATAGAAAGAAAACAAGATCCGAGAATCCCGGCTTTACTTTAATAATTGAAGTATTTATCAATAGTTCTTCCACTCAGTCAAATGGCTTTTTACTGTACATTTTTTGACTTTTTTATTTTAGGAACTATTCATAAATAGTTCTTTTTACTTTTTCTTTCTATAAATTAGGTAGTTTAGTCAAGAGAAGGGAGGACGAGTTTTAGAATTCTGCTCTTGTGTACTTCTCTCTCCTTAGATCATGTGCTGAGCACTTTAATTCTTTCTCTTGTAAATCATTTCAAAGTAAATAAAATTTATTTTTCCCCAAGGGGCGGAGCATTCTTCGGTGGTGGTTGGAGCCCGGAGTTCGAGAACTGTAAGTTCATAACTTACTTATTGAATGATGTTTAGCCTTATAGGCTAAATCTATTAGTGTGTTGATTGCTAACTGTTCATACTAAAGCCTGTAATCGATATTGTTTATTGCTTAGGATACTCATAGGTTGGATAAGTGTAACTGGCCTTAACATGATATTTATACCTGTTGAACATATGGCCGTTGTAAGTCCTGCTTTAGCCGTGGTTAGGTGTTTAGGGCAGTTTGGTATTAGGTTTTTGGTAGAAAGTTTTAGGAAGAGTTGCCGGTTACATGTTATGCTGTAAAATATCCTCATGTTATGCTGTAAAATATAATCTAATATTATATTTATATATATTATAATTATATATTAGAATAAATTCTAAAATTGGTACCTATACTATAGTCGATTTTGAGTTGTTAATAAAATTACTTTTTTAATCATCAAACTTTAAATATATTTAAAAAAATGGTGGTTAGAATAGTCAGTAGTCCGTCAGTTGCGGATGACTTTTTTGAAGTTAAAATCATAATATTACTCCTGCAATTCAAACATCATCTTCTTCCTTGAGTTACTCATTTGTATCTCTCCATCTCCCATGTTTTCCTCATCTCCTTCATTCTCCTTTAAAAAATTTATCTCGCCATATTATTTCATTTTGATTTTTCAATAATCTCCTCCAAAATTAGACAAATCATCAAATCAACACAATTTTTTCTTTTTATAAACATCGGAATTTAAAAAAAAATCAAACCAAGAAGCTCAATAAGTACTCTTTGTTTGTTCTTGATCGTTCAAGAATCAAATAGGAAAAAAAAACCCCATAAAAATGTCATTGTAGTTGTTATCACACGGAAAGATATGGGTGGATGCTCTGTTTAGATTGACCCTTCACCGAACTTAGATCATCCAAGCCTATCAAATGAGCTCTTGATGATGCAGGCGGCCCAATTTATGACCGCATCAGCAGCAGTCATTCCGCCACCCAACAGTCACCACTAATACCATCAACATCGCACGTAGCCCAGCCCCACCGATTACCATTTTAATCAAATTGCAGAAAATAAAGACCAAATTTTAAACAATCAATCATGATATTTTTGAAAGGTGTGATTTGAAAAAAAAGGGGGAGGGGGTGTTTGAATCAGATGGGATAATCCAAATCAATCTCATCTTATTATTTTTTTTTAAATAAAACCATTAAAATACAATCCTTAAAATAAAATCCATGTAAATCTTCGGCCTCATCTTCGATTCAGATCACATGTTGCGCCGCATAAGAGAGAGAAAGGGCGGCGACAGAAGGGTTTCTCTTGCGCTTCTTGCCGCTACTGCAGAGGCAGAGGACAAGGTGGAGGTTGACTCCTTCTAGATGTTGTGGTCGACTAAGGTTTGGGTTCTCCTGCTACTTATCGCGAAGATCAGACATTGCTGCTCTGGTGGAAGCTGATGGTGTTCAATAATAAAAGTAGAATAACATGAATAATATGAAATGAGATTTAAAAAAAAAAAAAAGCCAAATTTATTGGCCTTGTCATCATATGCTCCTACGCTGTGGATTTCCAACTGAAAAAACAATGGTAGACGCCATTGCGTTTGGAGGTGCAGAAATTTGTCAAAGAAGGCATAAATCATAGATGTTAAAAGAGTAGGGAAAAAGGAAGGGAAAATAACAAAAATCTTTTATGGGTATTAATTTTTTGCACAATTTGGAGCTTCTCTACGTGGCTGCATGGCTGAAATTTTGGTGTTGGTGGTTGTTTTAAATAAAGAAGGAAGAAGGAAAAAGGAAAAAGATGATGTTAGGAGAGTAGGAGTATATTACATTTTTAACCTCAAAAAATTCATCCTAACATACTATTATAACGAATGACATTTTTTTAAAAATAAAAATAAAGTATGACGACCATAAAAATAGTTTTCAAAGTATGATGATCAAACTAGAAACGGATTATAGTATGGTGACCAATTTTAAAATTTACTCTATATATTATTTTATTCCGATTCCGATTCTGATTCCCTCAATAAACCAAAAAATTAAAAATGGTAATGTTTCAAACAGTTAAACTCATACCTATTCTATTTCGATTCCGGATTGTTTTATCGAACGGCTCCTAAACTTGACCTTGCTTGCGGTTTTTCTGCAACTTCATATGACGCAATTTCTCAATTGAATAGTTTTCAGACGACATAGTACATACTACTAATCAAATAATTCTCACAATCCAGAGACACCAATTTCGGTACTTTTACGAAAAACTGACAAGCTTTTACCGTTGTTGAGCCGTAATGTGCGTGTGTATATATATATATATATATATATATATGTAAAAGAGTGAAATCCGTGGGAATTCTTTGTTGGATACAAGAATGATTACGAAATATTGATATTCCAAAATGGTGAAAATGCATGGTAAGTACGTAGTTTGAACACAATGTTGGCACTTTGGCAAGTCTGATCAATCTAAAAGGCATCACCAGACTCCTGCAATTTCTATCCAAGATCTTCCGCCTCTTAAGAATTGTTAGCTATAGTAACAAACAAAGAAAAAAGAACTTTAGCACAATGGTTTCTTTTCTGTTACGAGCTCAAGCCTAAGTCCACTACTGAGGCCTCACCAAAGAGACTCTTTGGTTGACATAGATGGGCCAATGACAAGAGGAGGAGAAAGACTGCCTTAACCTATGAGATCCACAAGTAACAATTGTCCTTCACGACAAGTACCCATTAAAGGAGGTGATGTTATTGAGCATTGACCCTTAGCGTTTCTTTTAATTCAAACCCATGTTATTTTTGTTCTTGTTCTATTAAGTACTTTGACCATGATTTGTTTTATTGCCTGAATAAATTACGCACAATGTTAGGCCTTGTCTTATTTCTTTTTTTGTTAATAATTCGACCACCATATGTTTTATTGGCCTTGTATTAATTTTGACCTAATGTTTGGCCTTAATTAAATAATTAATTGTATTAGGAGTAAGCCAAATAAATAAGTTGAAGTCCAGCCCATGAAGACATTTGAAGACTACAAGATTTGGTCAAAGAAATTTCTAAAAGGGAAGTCTACAAGGCTCAAGAAAGGAAGGAACAATGAAACCTAATTCTTCAAAAAGAAAACAAGAAAGATCTAAAAGATTGAAGGATGATTAAAGGGGAACAAGGAAAAGACTAGAAGATTGAAGAATCCAATCAAGGAAGGATTCTCAAGACAATTTTCAGCCAATAACAAGGAAGCCAAAGAGTATTCTAGAAACCCTAAAAAGGAGTAGAATTGACTAAGACTAGGCTAGGGTTTGAAGGATAGTTTTATAACTTCCAAGGCCATCCCACTCCTATAAATAGAGGAGGATTTTAGCCTTTGTAACCATGATTTGAATAGATAAAAATTGAGTTTTTTCTCTCTAGTTTAAAGCATCAGTTGTTAGCATTTATCAAGAGTGAGGGTAGTTCTCTCTTGTGGTTGCCTCCTTAGACTCTTCCTTTTGAAGGTTTCATCCCACTACCACCATAATTCTATCCCTTTGAGAAAACACTACATTAGGGACTTTGATCCTTCATCAAACCTTCATACAATATCCGGCCATCATCATATCCATCATCCAAATCCAAACCTTTATATAAGCCTCCATACAAACAAACATCTCTAAAGTTGGAAGGATCACAACATTTCGTGTCAGAGCCAAAGTGCTGCTCAAGGGTAAGGTTGTTACAACCATTTGTGGAGGGAAAGATCCTTCTCCCTCTCCAAATTGTTGTAGTCAACAACAATTGGCAAAAGTTTGAAGAGATCGGATCTACATATCCGTTTCTCTCACTTTCAGCTCAAAAAAAATCCAATCTTTTTGTATATATCTTATTGATTCTTGTTTTGAAAATTTTCTACTAATTTTTATATTATTTTATGATCTTTGCTGAACATTTTGATATAAATTTTGAATGCTAGATCATTTCCAAGAGGGTGAAATTAATTTTTCAAGTTCATTGACAGAAAGCTAAAAATTTTGACGTTTCGTCTCAGAGTTGTCTCTGGATTTTAACTGTCATTTTCAAAAAATTTTGGCTAATTTTTCCTTTGATCTAAACAATTTGATAAGCATGGAAAATGAATTTGGCATGTAAATTCCATTTTCTAAGAGTAGAATAAAATCGGCAACATAATCGTGCGAATATAATTTTGCGTATAAATACAAAATTTTTAGCTACAATTATCTTTCCTTTTTTGTGGTTATCCATTTTTTTCCTTTATTTTGTGTGATTATCTTGGCATCCACACTTAGGGTCTGTTTGATAAATTAATTCAGTACTTATTCTAAATAGATTAAGTACTTAATTGATTAAGAGCGTTGGATAACTCAACTTGTTTCTGACTTAATGAATTAAGAACTTTTTAATTAAGTACTTAATAATTAAGTGCGTTTGATAACTATAATTCAAAGTCTTAAGAGATTAAGTGGGTCTGAATTGCAAGTACAATTGTTAGCCTAAAAATAAGTGATTGGCGAATCACTTATTGCTGAACTAAATTGGTTGCAAATTTTTTCTTATTTTTAATATTTATTATTCTTTTTAGTTTTTTTCTTTAAATAATTTGTATTTATTAAATATTTTTTAAAAAATATTTTATCATTTAAATAAATAAAAAATATATTTATGACATGGATTTTTATTTTTTTATAATTTTAATTAATATGTGATATTTATTTAATTAATACTTTAGTTTTAAAATAATAATAACATTCTAATTTATTATTAAAGTTTTTAAAAATATTTTTATTAGTAGAATTTCACAGTATTATGTAAAAAATTACACATCTTAAAAATTATGTTATATATTAAAAAAATATGTTTCTAATATTTTTTTAAAAAATAAGATGATTTAATTTAAAATTTAAAATTTTATAAACTTATTTTGTAATTCAGACTTCATAATTCAGACTTCAGATTTTAGACTTCAGATTCAGACATATTTTCTAATTTTATCAAACAAAGCTAACTTAATGGATTCAGACTTCAGACTTCAGACCTCAAATTAAGTTTTATCAAACGGAACCTTAGTTTAGTCAAAATTTAATCATTGAAAGGGATCTTTGGCATTAAGTCACTCAAGTATAACTAGAAGTTGTTAATTGGTGATTTCTTTCTAAGTTAGTGCAAAATTGAGAAATCTTGTTTTGTTGCCTATTCAATGGTTGTGCTAAACTTATAAAACTCCCTAGATGTGTGTTGTCTTACTTGAATAATTTTTGAATAATTTTTTTTTTTGTGTTTACAACTAATTATCTTTTGATTTTGGTCTAGGTTGGCTTATGCCGCCTGTGATAGGGTAGGACTGCATAAAGAAAAAGTGTCTCCAAGTGGAAGTGTCAAATGCCAAGAAAAACAAAAAAAGAGCACAACAAAAACATAAGTTTCTGTGCCTTAACACAACACAAAATTCGTGCCTAGGTATAAAAAAAAAAAAAAAGAAGAAAATAGTTTTTCTGCAAGGTAAAAGAAAACCCTTAGGTGAAAGTGTAAGTCTACAAAACTTATACCTTTACCGAATGAGAAGTTTTTCGAGATATTTAGAGAGTTGTTTATTTGGTTTTCAACATTATGAGCCATTCTAGTAAAGAAGATAGTGGGAATAGCCAAGAGTCTTTGAGTCTTATGTGATCTAACTTGTTTTCTCCTAACTACAGATTGATAACCAAGAAGCAACCTAAAGTAGTACCAAAAGGGGCTTAAGGCCAAAGTTTTCTTTGAAACACTAGGTGTAAATCGGCACACTACCACACACATGAGCACGAGCATCCTTGTGTGACCAAAACTTTTTTTTTTTTCTTATCTCTATCTCTGTTACTATCTTATCTCTATCTCCAGTAGAAACTTTCTTTTCTTTTTTTTTCCTCTTAAAATTCGTGTGATCTAACCCTAAGGGAGAAGTTCATTTCTACCCTTAACTAACAACAATGAGTAAAGATACCATCGAGATGACATTTCGCCTGCAACTGAGCATGAAAGGATAACGCGAAACATCCTCAACGAAAAGGTAAGGGAGTATGATAGGAAACTTGCTGAGCTACAAGCGGAGATCAAAATCTTGAGATTGCAAAGAAAGCCAACAACCGACCATACATCCCAGACACCAAGAAACCACTGGGGTGCAAGAGAGATCCACGAGCCCATCTCTCACTCAAGGTCATCACACAAGCCCAATGTGGTATTTTATCAATTCAATAGTAAGTTAGACCCCGAGGTCTACGTGATGTGGGAGGAGAGGATGGATGCTCTCCTCATCGCAAGCAAATACCTCGAGGAGGATTAGGTAAGTCTCGCCTCCATTGAACTCACAGACTATGCCCTGACGTGGTGGGATCACCAAGCCTGCTTAGGCGAAAGTACCACGAGGCACCCGTGGAGTCATGGACAGAAATGAAAAACATTCCTCAGAATTACTCTTGCACAATGCTAAGAAATCTTAATTCTATTGTGCAAGGTACTAAAAGTGTGGTGGATTTCTATAAGGAACTCAAGCACTTGGCGATCCAAAGTGGCATAGAATAGGACCCCGAGATGATGATGCTGAAAGATTTTGGTAGGATTTGGGTTTGCACTTGCTCGATTTACCACGCAACAAAAATTTCTATTAAAGCGGAATCTTAGAAAAGTACCTTTGAAGCGTGCACCTGGTGATTCTCTTGTATGCCTCAAGACTATGACTTCACGTTGTGTGGGCAACGAACTAGAAGTCAATTGATCAGCTACTCACCACAATCCACCTGTTAGAAAACTCTAGCCCCGTAGCACCTGGCACGTACTATAAACGCACCGCCCGCAGAGAGAGAAAGCTACGCGCAGCTGGTATAGACCAAGGCCAAAATTTTAGCCACTAGAAACCCAAAAACCAGCTGCACACTTTCTTGAAAATTTGACTTGGAGAGAGAAACGTTTTATCTCTCTAGAAATCCTGTGGATTAATTGTGTTATTGTTTATTCTGAATGACTGATCCCTTGTCTATTTATAGAGTTACAAGAGAGACTCCAAGTTGGTTTAGGATTGGTCTTCCTACTGGGTTTCTGTTTTCCTTCAATCCTGTTTCTGGACTGATACAGATTCTGTTTCCTTCAATCCTGTTCCTGGACTGATACACTCCCAACTGTCACAGGGATTCACTTATCCCAATCCAGTTCCTGGGATGAATCACTCCCAACTGACACAGGGATTCACTTATCCCAAACCAGTTCCTGGGATGATTCACAACCAACTGACACAAGGATTAATTAATTTCTCAATTAATTAAATCTACCTTTGTCAATAACCCAGTACATAATTAATCATACCCCTAACGGATTAATTATGGCACTACCAACCTACACCAGAATTGCTTCCGGAACAACTTAATTAAATTATATTCATAATCTCCCCACATCAAAGATATAGTGCTCGTTAATTCATTAATTTACTGATAAATTAATTCATCAACTTCTTTAATTCCGAGACTAGTACCACTCGACCTTTTTACTATCCGGACATAAGTCCACCGGCCGGGTTTAGTATAATAAACATTTCGAGCTCATATCGGGAGCACCATCACCCCGGACGAACCGGTACATGGTTTCCTTTCGACAAGCAGCAGCACATCAAGTAACTAAACACGCGCACCCAACCTACCGAGATTATTGGCCACAATTGACCTCACCCTTTGGCAGATCAAAGTACTTTATGTCTAATCCTCATGCCCGCTCGAGTCTAGGGATTTAGAGATAGAATACAAGGATCGATTTGTCTATTAAATCAGTACAAGACAAATCTTTCCTAAGAGTTAAGTTCAATATGCCCCAGGCATATCTATATGATTCAATTAGTTTAGACAAACTAATTATCTGAATCACATAATAACCTAGACCGACAGCTTGTCCAAAACTGTCTCGGTTACGAACCTCATTTATATATTATGTTTTTCAACCAATGATGAGATCTACTGTGTCACACCAGACACCTCATCATCTATTTACATAATATAAATGGACGATTAATGCACAACTAAATATAATTGAAACACAAATCGATATATTAAACTGGAAAACTGTACATACAAGCATAGCTTATGTATTCTACTCCAACAATCTCCCACTAATACTTAAGCTGTGCTTTAAGTATACAACTACATACAATCCTACCTAATCTGCTGCTATCTATCTAGAAAAAACTGTCAAGGCTCTCCTAAGCATCTGATCCCCATGCCCTTCACGTGAGCCTCAAAGACTTTAGAAGTCAATGTTTTTGTGAACGGATCTGCAAGGTTATCCTCTGATGCTATCTTAGCCACGACCACGTCTACCCTCTTTACGATGTCTCGTATCAGGTGGTACTTGCGCTGTATATGTTTACTAGCCTTGTGGGCTCATGGTTCCTTCGAGTTTGCTACTGCACCATTCTTATCACAATATACCGTGATAGACCTTTGCAAACCAGGAATCACATCTAAGTCCACTAGGAAGTTCTTGAGCCATACTGTTTCTTTCGCTGCCTCTGATGTGGCAACGTACTCAGCCTCCATGGTAGAGTCTGCCACGCATTTCTGCTTGACACTCCGCCAAACTATGGCTCCACCTCCTAGAGTAAACACATACCCTGAGGTAGACTTGCTCTTGTCCCTGTCGCCTTGGAAATCTGAATCCGTGTAACCTCGGGGTACCAGCTCAGACGCTTGATAGACCAGAACTTGGTCCATCGTTCTGCACAAATACTTGAGAATGCATTTTACAGCCTCCCAATGAGCTTTCTCGGGGTTACTCTGATATCTGCTGACCATGCCAATGGCATAACAGATATCAGGCCTCGTACACAACATGGCATACATGAGACTTCCTACTGCCGAAGCATATGGAACTGTCTTCATGGTCTCTATCTCCTCAACAGTCTTAGGAGACTGTTCCTTAGATAGAAACACTCCATGCCTGAAAGGTAGAAAACCTTTCTTGGAGTTCTGCATGTTAAAACGGGCCAGAATCGTGTCTATGTATGAAGCTTGGGAGAGCGTTAGTGAACATTTCCTACGATCTCGAATAATCTTGATCCCAAGGATATGTCCCGCTTCCCCTAAGTCATTCATATCAAATTGCTTGGACAACCATGCCTTTACGTCTGATAACACTTTCTTGTTGTTGCCAATCAATAGAATGTCATCTACGTAAAGCACAAGAAACACCACTGAGTTTCCATCACGTCTGCGATATACACATTGTTCATCCGGACACTGAGTAAATCCAAAGGACTGGATTATTTCATCAAACCGGATGTTCCAAGATCTGGATGCCTGCTTAAGTCCATAAATAGACCTCTTAAGCCTGCAAACCTTATGCTCTTGGCCTTTTTCAATGAATCCCTCTGGTTGCTGCATAAAGATGGTTTCTTCAAGACTTCCGTTTAGGAAAGCTGTCTTGACATCCATCTGCCAAATCTCATAATCCATATGAGCAGCTATGGCCAAGAGAATCCGGATCAACTTAAGCATGGCTACCGGGGAGAAGGTTTCCTCATAGTCGATTCCCTCTTTCTGAGTATACCCCTTCGCCACCAGCCTAGCTTTAAAGGTTTTCACCTTCCCGTCAGGTCCTCTCTTACGTTTGTAGACCCACTTGCATCCAATGGGCTTAAACCCATCAGGCAGGTCCACAAGCTCCCAGACTTGATTGTGGTCCATTGACCCCATCTCAGATATCATTGCCTTACGCCAAGATTCTGCATCTTAATCTCGAAGCGCCTCATTGTAGTTAACTGGGTCAGGTTCAGGCATACCTGGGACTAGGTCTGAAGCCTCTCCCATGCCAACGAACCTGTCTGGCTGTCTCACAACCCTCCCACTACGACGAGGCACCTCTTGTGTAGGCGCATCATCTGTGATCTCATGTGCAGTGTGTGGTGTATCTATTTGTGCTGGTGCATCAGGATTAGTAGTTTGTCGTCTAAGCTCTTCTAGTACTATCTTACTCTTGGGCTTGTGGTCTAAGACATAGTCCTCTTCTAAAAATCTAGCGTTGGTACTCACCATCACCTTCTGATCTTTAGGACTATAGAATAGACCATCTTTCGTTCCCCTAGGATATCTTACAAACAACATTAATTCTGTTCTTGCATCTAACTTAGCCGTATCTGCCTTAAGCACATGTGCTGGGCAGCCCCAAATTCTGAGATGTCTTAGACTGGACTTCCGCCCGTTCCACAACTCTACTGGGGTTGAAGGCACGGTTTTAGATGGTACAAGATTAAGAATATACATTGCTGTTTCCAAGGCATATCCCCAGAACGAACTTGGCAAATCACTATAGCTCATCATGGACCTATTCATTTCCATAAGAGTTCGGTTCCTCCTTTCTGCTACACCATTCTGCTGTGGCGTGCCAGGTGCTGACAACTGAGACTGAATTCCTATCTCAGTGAGGTAATCTCGAAATTCATGGGATAGGTACTCCCCACCACGATCTGAACGCAGTGTCTTGATACTCTTACCATGATACTTCTCCACATCTGCCCGAAACTCTTTGAACTTGCCAAAACATTCGGACTTGTGGCGCATTAGGTAAATGTATCCGTACCTAGAGTAGTCATCCGTGAACGTCACGAAATACTCATATCCACCTCGTGCCTGGACCGTCATAGGTCCACACAAGTCAGAATGAATCAACTCTAATACTTCTTTAGCTCTATGACCTTTTGCTTTAAAAGGTCTCTTGGTCATCTTACCTTTCAAGCAAGATTCGCAGGTTGCATAACTGTCAATATCTAATAGACCCAAAGGTCCATCATTGACCAACCTCTGAATCCTACTAAGGTTTATATGACCTAGCCTTAGATGCCAAAGATAGGTTTGATTCATTTCAGAAGGTCTCTTCCTCTTATTAATGTTAGATACAGAGCTATCTATTTTTATGTTTTGTGCAACATGGGAGTTAGAGTTAACCACAAACAAATTGTCCGCCAATGAAACCAGAACAAATAAGTTTTCCATTTCTTCTAATAACAACACAGTCATCAGAAAAAATAAACTTATACCCGTTCTTTAAGAGTTTAGAAACCGAAATCAAGTTCTTTCTAAAACTCGGTACATAAAGACAATCAACTAACTCTAAACTAGAATTTTCGAAATTCAACTTAACTACTCCCACTGCTTCTACTGACACTCTTGTAGTGTCACCCAAGTAGATATCCAACTCGCCTTCTCTAAGCTTCTGGGTTACTTGGAACCCTTGCAAAGAATTATAAACATGGTCAGTGGCACCTGAATCCACACACCAAGTATCTGTGGGAATCGCCGCTAAACATGTCTCAGTAATTAAGGCATAATTTATCGTACTTATAAGCTTTGGACAATCCGCTTTCCAATGTCCCGTCTTATTGCACTTGAAGCACTTGTCTTTCGACTTCTTCTTTGCAATATCTGGCTTAGGCGCAATTTGTGCCTTTTTAGCTACTCCCTCGAGCTTTCTCTTCTTCTTTCCAGCCTCAGGCTCAGAAGAAGATTCTAAAGCTTCGACTGCGACTAAAGCTCGCTTCTTCTCTTGAAGAAGACTTTTAGCCGCCATCAACTCTGCTAAGAGCTCGGATGAACTCCACAACATCTTACTTATGTTGTAGTTCAACCGAATCCGCTCATAGCTTTGAGGTAAGCTCTGGAGGACAATATCGGCTTTGGTTTCACCAACAATTTTGCCGCCCACTACCTCAACCTTGTTGATGTTACTAATCATGTCAATGACACGATCTCTCACAGGAGCGCTCTCAGCCCTAAGGACAATGTCCAAGTTACGACTTCCATCGACATTATTAGTTCCAGTTAAATTGTTATTTTTCAAAATAGCAGCTAAAGGATTGAATGCCATATCGATTTAAACTGGAAAGTAAACAAACAGTGTTTCAGTTATATATGCTAGAATTTTCGAAAAAACATGAAAATTCAATTAATTATTGATTCCCTCAAAACAATAATATTAATCCACCAACATCTCATCCACCGGGATTCTCGCAAGCCACGCAGTGTGGACGTTTACGCTAACCCACATTCGTTTGAGAAGAACCAAGTTCATTAACTACACTATCTGACCAACGATCTTTTAATCAATGTAGCTAATAGTCGGTGCTTTCAGCCGTACAAGTAAGCAGCGTAACCTCGCGGGAGGACTACTGCAGATCATACACTAAGTGTGTGCCATTACGTGACTTCTGAGTTTGTTACCTCAGGATAGTACGCCTCAGATGGAGAGGGTGTCGAATTTCTCCTAGTTAAACTCGCTCTAGTCATCTTACTCAGAAGCTCATAGTCTAGCGATCTCGGGGCTGGACTCATTCGAATGGAGGAAGGCCCTAATGCCAACGCGCAAGCCCACCCACATCGCATATGAACCCGTAATGGTGGCCATGGGGATATAACACAACCCGCTCCCACTTAGATTTCCAAATTGAGGGTTTTTTCGGTTTTAACATGCAATTAACTAACCTAAGTTATGTGCAACCATAAAACCAGACATGCTTTAATTCATGCATCTAAAATACAGCATAAAAATAAAGAATAAAAAATTAAAACAATAAATACGGGAAATAAATTCGAAAAAAATAAATTCCCCGACTATTATGGTTTTAATTGCTTCCATCCTTTGCCTTGATCTCTTGTCCCGTCACGTCACTCGATGGAGAGAGTCTTGAATTTCAAAAAACGAAAACTAGAGGAAAAACGGGCCAAAAATAGCCCGAACAGCCCGAACGGGCTGCACGGGCCGCAGCACGGCCCGAGGGCCGCGCTGCCCGCGCACGGCCTAGCGCGCGCGGCCACTGCGCGCGCAGCCCGCGCCCGGCAGCAGCGCGCAGCAGCTGCTGCGTGCAGCGACTGCTGCGCGCTGCTGCTGCCTGTGTTTTTCGCCTACTGCTGTGTTTTTCGCCTACCGGCCGGCGATTTTGCTGCCGGCAATCATTGCCGGCGTCGCTTCCTGTCGCCAACTCCTCCTTCGCTTTTTTCCACGCTATTTGGTCTTCTTGCAATTCGTTCTGGGTTTCCTGGGTTTCTTCAAATTCATGATAACCCAAAACCCACGAATCCAAGTTGCCCACCATAACGCCTTCGATTACAAAAAAACAATTTTCCTACTACAAGGCATTCTAGGAAAATTAAATATTCGAAATTACATAGAAAAAATCCTACTACAGATTTGATCTAATCCTACACGGCTTCCAGCACGTGGTTAAACTATTAAAAACATTCATAATAAAATTAAATCCGGACAGGTCCCGGAGTTTAATTAAAACCCATACAAACGTAACCATAATAGTCGGGATTCTAAACCACCTGCAAATAAAACCATGTAATAAATCGAACAAGCACAGAACCCCCTAAACCTCACTCTGATACCAATTGAAAGATTTTGGTAGGATCTGGGTTTGCACTTGCTCGATTTACCACGCAACAAAAATTTCTATTAAAGCGGAATCTTAGAAAAGTACCTTTGAAGCGTGCACCTGGTGATTCTCTTGTATGCCTCAAGACTATGACTTCACGTTGTGTGGGCAACGAACTAGAAGTCAATTGATCAGCTACTCACCACAATCCACCTGCTAGAAAACTCTAGCCCCGCAGCACCTGGCACGTACTATAAACACACCGCCCGCAGAGAGAGAAAGCTACGCGCAGCTGGTATAGACCAAGGCCAAAATTTTAGCCACTAGAAACCCAAAAACCAGCTGCACACTTTCTTGAAAATTCGACTTGGAGAGAGAAACGTTTTCTCTCTCTAGAATTTTCTATCTCTAGAAATCCTGTGGATTAATTGTGTTATTGTTTATTCTGAATGACTGATCCCTTATCTATTTATAGAGTTACAAGAGAGACTCCAAGTTGGTTTAGGATTGGTCTTCCTACTGGGTTTCTGTTTTCCTTCAATCATGTTTCTGGACTGATACAGATTCTGTTTCCTTCAATCCTGTTCCTGGACTGATACACTCCCAACTGTCACAGGGATTCACTTATCCCAATCCAGTTCCTGGGATGAATCACTCCCAACTGACACAGAGATTCACTTATCCCAAACCAGTTCCTGGGATGATTCACAACCAACTGACACAAGGATTAATTAATTTCTCAATTAATTAAATCTACCTTTGTCAATAACCCAGTACATAATTAATCGTACCACTAACGGATTAATTATGGCACTACCAACCTACACCAGAATTGCTTCCGGAACAATTTAATTAAATTATATTCATAATCTCCCCACATCAAAGATATAGTGCTCGTTAATTCATTAATTTACTGATAAATTAATTCATCAACTTCTTTAATTCCGAGACTAGTACCACTCGACCTTTTTACTATACCGGACATAAGTCCACTGGCCGAGTTTAGTATAATAAACATTTCGAGCTCATCTCGGGAGCACCATCACCCCGGACGCACCGGTACATGGTTTCCTTTCGACAAGCAGCAGCACATCAAGTAACTAAACACGCGCACCCAACCTACCGAGATTATTGGCCACAATTGACCTCACCCTTTGGCAGATCAAAGTACACTATGTCTAATCCTCATGCCCGCTCGAGTGTAGGGATTTAGAGATAGAATACAAGGATCGATTTGTCTATTAAATCAGTACAAGACAAATCTTTCCTAAGAGTCAAGTTCAATATGCCCCGGGCATATCTATATGATTCAATTAGTTTAGACAAACTAATTATCTGAATCACATAATAACCTAGACCGACAGCTTGTCCAAAACTGTCTCGGTTACGAACCTCATTTATATATTATGTCTTTCAACCAATGATGAGATCTACTGTGTCACACCAGACACCTCATCATCTACTTACATAATATAAATGGACGATTAATGCACAACTAAATATAATTGAAACACAAATCGATATATTAAACTGGGAAAGTGTACAATACAAGCATAGCTTATGTATTCTACTCCAACAGATGCCCCAGTTCCTCAATGGACTCAAGCTAAGAATAGCCAAAGTGGCAGAACTACACATTACGTCGATATTGATGAGCTAGTACACAAGGCGATCTTTGTGGAAGAACGAGAAACAAGTACTATCTGAATCCCCTCTTCAACTTGGCGGAGCACTTTTACCACTTCAAACATTTTAAGGTATCAAACTCTTACTCTTGCAAAGAGTAGTGGCTCAGCAAGTGGGTCTAAGGGTCCCGAAAAGGTTATATCTAACCCTGCAAATTATAACCCTCCCACCTCATCTTCTAATCATACTGTTTCACAAGGCTATAGTAATAGTGCTACTAACTGGCCTTTTTCAAGGCAAGTTATATGTTTCAAGTGTTTAGGAAAATGCCACATCCAGTCCCAATGCCTGAACCAAAGGACCATGGTGGCACTAGACGATTGTACCATCGTGGACAAAGAGGAGGCAGAAAGGCCAGGGCTCGAGGACGAGGATAATTTGAAAGATAAGCCAACCCTGATGGAAAAAAAGGAGTATGCCACCTATGACGGTGTAGACGGTGCCTGCTTTGTATAACCGAGCCATCCTCACAATATATAATCGGCTTGGCCACGGAGAAGTTGATGTGCCTCTTATTGTTGTATAAGTTTGAGGTGAACACTTCAAAATAAATTTATAAATAAAAAACTAAATACTAAAACTACAGTACTTAAGGTTTCGTTCCCATACGAATTGTGTTGATTGAAGTAGTATTTGGGTAAAAGTCCTTACTTACTAATGTGGTGATTGAAGTAGTACTTGGGTTCGAGTCCTTACTTACTAATGTTTTAGTAGTTTCTAGCCTAAAAATCTAACAAAACGAAGGGTAAAATAGTAATTTTAAGTAAGTCATGTAAAAGCTAAAATAAACTAAAGAAAAGATAATGTGGGAAAAAGTGGAAAAATCATACCACAACAAGATCCAAAGGGATATTGGTAAGTGAAATAACATGCAATTGTCTAAGCACTTAGATATTGCCATTCCTATTATGCACATAAGGACCAAAGATAGCCAATAATAGAAATAGGGTCGTCAATCCTATTTATTATCAATCCTCTACTTCCTACTTTGAGATTAAGCAAACTTACCAACTTACATAGCACATGAATAAAGGAACAACTAACCTTGCAACACAAAAAAGCATAATCAACCCATACCACATGCTTACACAAGTTATGCAATCCTCAATTCTACCAAGTAGTGAAGTAGATTCAACATATATACTCACATCAAATCAAATTCACTAGGCATACACATGAATTACTTCATTTGCATGAAATTCACTTAATAAGATGCATGGCAAACCATATAACAGAACAAAAGTAACATGGAAATGCGAAACCCATCATAAATAACACTATCCACAAGAGAAGGTAAGGCCTTTTCAATAATAATGGAAAGAACACTCCCAACTCTTGAGCTTCCATCATTAAAGAGAGAAACTTCTCCATTAAATCCATGATCTTTGTTCTACGTCACTTGGAAATCCACTACCCCCTATTAGTTAGAAGGGTAGATTTCTATAGAATCTACTTAGAACATAGTTGTTCTAAGAGAATTCATAGTGTGTGTATGAAAAAGGTGAGAAAGTGTGTGTTTCTTCCTCCCTAAGTTTGTCTCTCTAAAACTATCAAAAACCTACTAAGGTGTAATAGTATATGTCTTTACAAGGGGCCTGGCCATTAAGAAAGCTTCCAGAGGGCTAAAATTGGAATTACATAAGTTGAATCATGCCAAAGGAAAATTTGGACTTTCAGCAGCATTTTTCGGGCGACGATCAGGCGGTGACGCCGTGTGGACACCGAGGTCGGCGGCGAACAGGCTCCAGCACCCAGTGGACGCCGGTCTCAGAATCTTCAACTTTTTGTGCTCTTTTCCAAATTCTTCGCTTTAAGCTTCAATTATGCGTGTTTTCTTCCTTTTCCCAGCCAAAGTCTTTAAGTTTTATCCCAAAATCTCTAATATGCCTTTTAACTACAAGATCATGCAAATCTAACTATAAGTGCATTGAAAACTCATAAAAGATATTATATTCATTGAAAATCAACTAAAAGTAAGGTAAACATTTATGATTTTGGGTCATAAAAAGGTATATTTTGGAATCACGTCACACCCCCACACTTAAAACTTTGCTTGTCCTCAAGCAAACTAATCAAGAAAATCAATAGAAAGTGAGTCCAAAATCTCTAAGAAGGTTTTTCTTCCCTCTTGAACCTAAACATGAAAAGCATACACTCACTTTCCACTTATGATGTGATATAACTTCAATGATCAAGCAAGAAAAGCATGATATGGATTCTCAATCAACATCAATTAACTTCATCACCTCACACTATCAAGGATTCACTCAATAACGCTCATAGTGTATAGGCTTTGAAATTTTCAATAACGCTCAAGTCAGTTGAATGAAAGATCTTCAACCATAAGGTTGACTCAAGATCACCTTGCCACCCGCCTATTGCAAATGTAACACATATATCAAAAAGACTTTTATTTGGTATAACGGGACTAAGAAGATTAGTTAGGGACAAGAAAATGTCAAGGCTTGAAAATTAGAGTTATTGTAAAGAGAATTGCATTGGTTGGAATGTTTCATTAACTACTTGTACTTGGATTATTCTTCTACTAATGGAGGTTTAAGGCTTAGATGTCCTTTACTTCCCCATTCTTATTTTTCAAACTTTTAAACTTTAACATTTTTTTTACTTTTCTTCTTTTAGAAACTTCTAAAACCTAAAAAATAACATACTTAGAATCCATCAATTATTTTTCATTTTCACATTCAAACTCTTTAAGAGTCCAAAAACAATGTTTAACAAAGAAAAAGGCTCAAGTTGGCTTATTAGGACAAAAAGAAATCAAAGAAAAGATGAGGCTCAACTTGGTTATGCCAAAGGTTAAAGATTATCTGCCCGGGCCTAGCCAGAAACTCACTTTCGTGCTATGCATTCCAGAATCGGAATCTCTGCCCAGGCCTAGACTCTAGCACAATCACTTTCCAACCCTTGCTTGAAAGAACATTGCGCAGGATCTGGGTTTGCACTTATTCGATTTATCACGCAGCAAAAATTCTTAATTAAGCGGAAACATAAGAATTATACCTTTGAAGCGTATACTCAGGTGATTTTCTTGTATGCCTCAAGACTTTGCTTGTATGCTGTGTGGGCAGCAATCTAACGAGCAATTTGATCAGCTAATCACCATAATCCACCTGCCAGAAAATTCCAGCACCGCTACACCTGGCACGTACAATAAACGCACCGCACGGAGAGAGTGAAAGCCACACGCAGGCCGCCAAAAATTAGGAGAAAATCGGCAGCCTTAAGGCTTGGAAAAATCCGAATTTAGAGAGAGAGAATTTTTCTCTCTCTAGATTCTTGAATTATGAATCTATTGAATTGTTTCTCTTGAATAGCTAATCCCTTGTTTATATATAGCGTTACAAGAGAGACCCCAAGTTGGTTTAGTATTGGTCTTCCTAATGGGTTTAGGTAATTAATTAGTTTCCAAATCCAATTAGGTAACCAATCTGATAGGATAAACCAAATCCTATTATATTTTCTTATCTCTAGGATTTCCTAATTCTAATTGAAACTTAAAACTTAATTAATTAATTAAATAGTTCTACTTTGTTAATTACTTAATTAACCCTTAGGAATAATTAATCAATTAATTAATTCTACCTATTCAATTAACCCATTACAAAATTAATCGTACCACTAACGGATTAATTTTGGCACTACCATCCTACACCAGAATTGCTTCTGGAACAACTTAATTAATTTATTCATAATCTCCCCACATCAAAGATATAGTGCTCGTTAATTTATTTAATTAACTTCTTTAATTCCGAGACTAGTACCACTAGACCTTTTTACTATACCGGACATAAGTCCACCAGCTGGGTTTAGTATAATAAACATAATGAGCTCATCTCGGGAGCACCATCACCCCGGACGCACCGGTACATGATTTTCTTTCGACAAGCAGCAGCACACCAAGCAACTAAACACGCGCACCCAACCTACCGAGATTATTGGCCACAATAGACCTCATCCATTGGCAGATCAAAGTACACTATGTCTAGTCCTCATTCCCGCTCGAGTCTAGGGATTAAGAGATAGAATACCAAGAATGATTTGTCTATTAAATCAGTATAAGACAAATCATTCCTAATGGTCAAGTTCAATACGCCCCGGGCATATCTATATGATTCAATTAGTTTAGACAAACCAATTATCCGAATCACATAATAACCTAAATCAATAGTTTGTCCAAAGCTGTCTCGGTTACGAACCTCATTTATATATTATGTCTTTCAACCAATGATGAGATCTACTGTGTCACACAAGACACCTCATCATCTACTTACATAATATAAATGGAAAAATCATGCACAACAAAATATAACCAAAACATAAATCGATATATTAACTGGGAACATGTACAATACAAGCATAGCTTATGTATTCAACTCCAACAAAAGGGATAAAGATGATTACGAAAATTGTAAAGTAAAGAAAAGGTAACAAAAGCTAACTAATTTATTTCATCACTTCAATGTATGACAAACACATAAAAGGTCTTGATATGTATGCTAAAGTCAAGTTCTAGATTCAATCATTCATGCAAGACAAATCACACAACCAAAGAAATATGAGCAATCAAATAAGGTATGCTCAATAAAGGCTCAAATTAAAGCTCACATAAAACAAGGGTTGAAATGTGATTACATCTCAAGATGTCAACTAAGAACTCACATCATACCTATCAATACTTAAACATTTCCATCACATTTCCACCAATCATGCAATGCAAATACACAGAGCTAGCTTAAAAGGGTCCTCTTTGTTTGGAAAATTTGTTGCAAAATCCAAAATAGAGCAAATTTTTGAAAAATAATCCACAAAGTGGACTCATCTTTACTACTAGTTCCTCAATTAACAAGCATGAAAACTTATAACAACTTATGTTCACCCCCCCTCTCCACAATTAAGATATACATTGTCCTCAATGAATCAAAACAAAACACAAGTGAAAAAATGGGGTGCCAATTTTTTGTTTTGATTCTTATAATAACACAATTTATGCTCATGCCCATATAATGTTAGCCAATAACCAAATGTAAAGCACTTACACTTTAATTAAACACTTAAAAAATAAACAAACCAAAGCATATAAAAATAACTAAATTGCAAAGTTGTCAACAAAATGTAGTAAGAAAGTAATAGTGGTAAGGATTCTTAAACTCTTGTTGTAAAGGAATTAATTGTGGAGGAAAACCAATAGTGCATCACTCTATAAGCTTCATCTCTTTCCATTATAGCTCATGCTTCTCCTTTCTTACTTCAAGAATTAACCATGTCCTAAAAATTGTAAAGAATTAGTGAATTTTTAAAAGAAAACAAAATGGCTTCAGCATACCTCAGGGTTGGCGTCCAACAGGTGTTGGTGTCTGGGGGTCGCCACAGGCGGCGCCAACAGTTGCCATTATAGGCGGCATGGTGGTGCGGTGCCATTACGTCACCTGGCATCAAGGCCAGTCAATATAAGACCATTCAATTCACTAAAGCAGCAATAATAAGCATTAAAGAACCACAAGACATGTTAATTTAACATATGATTGATCTAAACATAAGAATATATGATTTCTTATTCATTAAAGCACAAGTCATACATGTTCTATAACATTAAAGCTCTAAGAAATAAAGATTATAACATATACAACATATAAAGTTGAGAAATACATACATTCATATCATTACCAGCCCATTCAATCATATAAATTATACATAGCATAGTACGATGTAAAGTTTAATAAATCCATTTTTCCAAATTTTAGCTCAAGGCAGCTCTATACTCTTACCATTGATTCTTGAACTTGTATGATGTTTGAAATCTACATGAAACTTAAGAACAACAATGTCAGAGGTAAAATCACTTAAAATGAAGAATTTCAAATCTCAAATCTCAAATTCATGAATTTGATGCATTGAAGGTGTAAATAACTTTCATTTATACTCATGAAGTTTTGGAAGTCTTAGGTTAGTAGAATGGAGGTTTTAAACTCATAAAAATAGAACAGGAGATTTGGGTGCTGTGACGGCGTTGGGTTGGTGTTGTTGATATAGCACAGAAAACCACGACGTCATAAAGGCACGACGCCTAACAGGCACCTGCAGCTGGCGTCATGTCGGTGCTCAAATCCTATTTTTCCTCGATCATCGCAAAATTGCTTCCGCTTGACTTTTACACCATCAATTGCACCAAATCATGTACCTACAACACAAGAATGTGTTCAAAAACATCATACTAAAAAATAAACTTGAAATCCATGAGTTAAAAGCAATTTGGAAATTTGAAAATCTAAAAACTAGAAAATGAAATAAAAAGTGCTGAAAATGCTTGGGTTGCCTTCCAAGAAGCGCTTTGGAGTTTACAGTATCCGGCTAGACTTGTCTTGAGGTATGGACTCAAGATCCCTCTAAAATCCTTGTATCATGTGCAATGGATGCACTTTCCTTGTGATTCTCCATCAAACTTTTCATCATCTCCTTGTATTTTTGCTTTTGTCTATCTCTTCTCTTCTTTCTTCTTGATCGATCCTTCTTTCTTCTTAACTCCAATTCTTCCAAATTCTTGGAAGTGTCACTAGAATCACTCATAAATTCTCTATCATCAACAAACTTCACATGCGTCACCTTATTATTTGTCATCTCCAATAGTACTTGCTCCAAGGTTTCTTGCATTTTGTCAAGTCTACTTTCCAACTCCACATTTTCTTGTAACAAGGTCAATTGATTGTACACCTTGCTCCTTTACAATTTGGAATGAGACTTTAAATTTTTATTATCTCCTTAGAAACCTTTGATTTCTCCATGATCTCATTAACCATGTTACCTTCACTTTGTAGCACCACTTCTTCTTTGAATTTTATTTCACTTTCACCTTTTGTGGCAAGATTCCCCTCATGTGGCTTTTCCTCTTTATTCAATAAGAGCGTGTTATCCTCATTCTCACTATCAAAAATGATTGCTCCCATAAAGGCATCATAAGGTCTCCTTTGTATCACCTCATCCCATGGACATACTCTTTTCCTAGAACCTTGAATGTAATGCCCTTACTCTTTATTTGCAAAACCGCATCTCCGGTTGCCAAGTACAGTTTTCCAAAAATAATGGGTACATCCTTATCTTCCTCCATATCCACAATGATGAAATCTGCCGGTCATACAATTTGATTCACTTTTACCAATATATTCTCAATAATGCCCTTAGGAATAACCTTAGAATAATCCGCCATTCGTAAGGTAATATTAACCGGTTTCAAATCTCCAAGAAATCCACATGATTCGGCCGTGAAAAGTGGCATTAAATTCACTCCAGCTCTGGGATCACACAAAACCTTAGGGAAAAACCTCAATCCAATCTTGCAAGCTATAGTGCACATTTCGGGGTCTTTCTCCTTTCTAGGTAGGTCTTGTCAATAAATCCCCTTCCCATTTTTATTGATTGGAGCTAAAGATTCCAAGTTAAACCTTTCCTTCTTAACCAACAATTCCTTCAAGAATCTTTGATATTTTGGCACATTCATGATCAAATCGGCCAAAGATACTCTCATGTCAATTTCCTTGAATAGCTCATAAAATCTTTGGTACACCTTCCTATCCACCTCCTTCACTTATTTTCTCCAAGGAAATGGTGGCTCCACATTTATAGGCTCATTTGCTTCTCTTTCTCCAATCTCTTCTTAAGCTACCTCTCACTTTCCTTTCTCTCTCTTTCATAAGAGTCACAAATTGCCTTTTCTCTCTCTTTTTGCTCATTTTCAAGTGCTGAATTTTCCTCTTCATTTGGAAATTCTTCAATATCATCTTCTTTCTTTATTTCATTTGTGATCTCATCTTCCTTAATCACTTTCTCACTTTTGTCCTCATCTTTCTTGTTTTCGTCAAGCTTTTTCCCTGCTTCTTGGGTTGACCATCAAGAATTTTTCGTTATCCTTTGGCTTTGGATTTACATTCTTGGAAGAATTCTCTTGGCCTTGATTTTGCACATATTGACCAAATGCATTTTCTATTGCCTTGATGCTCTTTTGGAGTTCCTCCAATGCACTAGAATGTATGCCAAATATCCTAACCAAACTCTTCACATGATCACCCATGGACATATCCTCATTTCGATTTACTTGATTAATCTTCCCATTTCCTTGCATTCTTGGATTGAAATTCCTTTGACCATAAGCTTGTCCTTGATTTACATTACCAAAATTATTGTAATTTGGTCATCCTTGGTTTGAAAATTTTTCCCATAACCATTATATCTTAAACCTTGATTGTTTCCAATAAATCCAACATCTTCAAACTCTTCACTCCCTTGACTCTCTTGGTGAGCTTCTTGATAAGTGTTGAAAGCTAACACCACTTTTTCCTTAGCTTTCAATTGATATTGAAGCAAAACTACTTGTTCCTCCAAGCTTGAGATTCTATTGGTTATAATTGCTTCCTCCCTTGATATAGAATATGCTTGAGGTCCCTTATTCCTTTCACTTGGCCACTTTCCAAATCTAAGTGCCAAGTTATCAAACAAATCCCTAACTTGATCCTTAGTCTTGAAATTGATGCAACCCCGACACTTGCATTCACCATGATTGCCAAATCACTAGTCAACCCATTATAAAATATTTGCAACTCATTGCCACCTTCATAAGTTTGATTTAGGCATTTCTTCAATAACTCTTGAAATCTCTCCCAAGCTTGGGCAAATGACTCCCCTTGATTTTGCTTGAATTGTAGGATGCCATTCCTTAATATTTCAATCTTATGAGGGGGGTAGTACTTAAGTAGAAACTTCCTCCTCAACTCCTTAAAAGTTTGGATGGAATTCTCATCCAAGGAGTTAAACCAAGTACTTACATTACCTTTCAAAGAGAAAGGGAATAAAATCCTCTTCATTTTATCCCTAGTGAGTCCTTGAAACCTTGCCGTATTGCACAACATAAGAAAGTTCTTCAAGTGAGCATAAGCATCTTCACCCTCAAATCCTTGAAATTGTGTACCATTTTGAATTAAATTGATGAAATGGGGCTGAATTTGATAAGTTTCCTCATCACCCCCGTGTAATTCCCCTGGTTCTTGAAAATGTGGCTCAAAATACTACCAAAAATATTGGTTTTGAATACTAAAATTTGGCCTGTATGAAAACTATTTCCCGGTTTATATATCGATTGAATGTTTTAGCAAAATTGTTTTTATGTTTTTATATATGTTGTCCATTTATATCATATGAGTAGATGATGAGGTGTCTGGTGTGGCATGGTAGATCTCATTATTGGTCAAAGTCATGATATATAAATAAGGCTCGTGACTGCGACAGTTTGGACAAACTGTCGGTTTAAGTCATTATGTGATTCAAAAATTAGTTTGTCTAAACTAATTGAATCATATAGATATGCTTGAGGCATATTGAGCATGACCATTTAGGATTGAATTAACTTGTATTGTTCTTAAGTAGTTAATTCAAACTTTGTATTCTATCTCTTAATCCCTACACTAGAACGGGCATGAGAATTAAACATAGTGTACTTTAATATGTCAATGAGTGCGGTCACTTGGGGCCTATATTCTCGGTAGGTTGGGTGCGCGTGTTTGATTGCTAAGTGTGCGGTTGATTGTCGAAAGGAAACCATATATCGGTGCGTCCGGGGTGATGGTGCTCTCGAGATGAGCTCGTAATGTTTATTATACTAAACCCAGCCGGTAGACTTATGTCCAGTATAGTAATAAAGTCGAGTGGTACTAATCTCGGATGAGAAGAAGTCGATTCATTAATTTATTAGTAAATTAATAAATTGACGAGCACTATATCATTGACGTGGAGAGAATACAGAATAATTAAATTAGTGGTTCCAGAAGCAATTTCGTTTTGAGCGGTAATTCCATAATTAATCCGTTAGTAGTACGATTAATTATTTATTGGGTTAATTGATAAAGAGAAATTATTTATTTAATTAATTAATCCTTGGGTCAATTAGTAAATTGACAAAGTGGAATTAATTAATTAATTAATTCTTGGTTCAATTAAGAATTAGAAAATCCAAGAATTAGGAAATCTAATTGAGATTTGGAAACTACTAAAAGCCAATCTCAACAAGAAGGCCTAACTTAAGCCCACTTAAGATCTCTCTTGTAGCTCTATAAATATATACAAGGGTTAGCAATACAAGACACACAAGTCATTATTGACAAAGCACAAAAGAAAGCTAGAGAGAGAAAGGGTGAGAACCTCAGGCGAGTTTCCTGAGGTGCGATCTCTAGTTCAACTGTTCCCGCGAGCGGCGCGACTATTTTGGATAGCGACACGACTATTCCGACGAGCGGCGTGACTTTTCAGGTGAGCAGCCTTTTCAAGAATTTTTGTGCGGTTGTTTCTTTTGGTGCTGATTCAGTGATTTGGTAGATAGTTTCCCACACAACTTCCAGATGGGTCTCAGGTTCATACAAGAGAAATCTTGAGGATCACGCTTCAAAGGTCAAATCTTTTCCTTCCACTTTAATTTAGATTTATTTTGTTCTATGACAAATCGAATGAGGTAAACCAAGATCCTATGTTCGTGTGATACTTCAAAAGGGTTTGAATCGTATTACACGAGCGTCTCGGCCTGAAAGAGAGTTTCTAATTCTGGAATGCGTAGCACAAAATTGAAATTTTTGATTGGGCTCGGAGAGATAATTTATTCACAAAATTCCTCTCTCATTGGGCCGCTATATTTCTATTCTCTTCAACACGATTCCTTCTTCTCAAAATCCTCTCACTATTATCACCAAGCTCAAGCAAATTTCCTCTAGCTTATGATCTAGTAACAACCATAAACCATCACACCCAAGAAAACCAAACACCTAAAAACAAAACAAACTACTAGGACATGACTTACAAATACTCAAAAACAAGTAAAATAAAAAAAGTACTACACTATAAAAATTACTTAAGAAGACTAAAAAACTACTAAAAACACAAAAAAAAAAAAAAAAAAAAAAGAGTAAAAACCACAAACTACCAACAACAATAATCAATCAAAATAAACAATCTTCGTCGACAGCAAATTTTGACGTGCTCTTGTTGTTGTATAAGTTTTAGGTAAACATTTCAAAATAAATTTATAAAAAAACAACAACTATACTAAAACTATAGTACTTAAGGTTTCGTTCCCATACGAATGTTGTGTTGATTGAAGTAGTAGTTGGGTTCAAGCCCTTACTTACTAATGCTTTAGTAGTTTCTAGCCTAAGAATCTAACAAATGATGAGTAAACTAGTAATTTTAAGCGAGTCATGCAAAAGCTAAAATAAACAAAAGAAAAGATAATGTAGGTAAAAGTGGGAAAATCATACCACAACAAGATCCAATGGGCTATTGGTAAGTGAAATAACATGCAATTGTCCAAGCACTTTGATATTGCCATTCCTATTATGCACATAAGGACCAAAGATAGCCAATAATAGAAATAAGGTCGTCAATCCTATCTATTATCAATCCTTTACTTCCTACTTTGAGATTAAGCAACCTTACCAACTTACATAGCACATGAATAAAAGAACAATTAAGCTTGCAACACAAGAAAGCATAATCAACCCATACCACATGCTTACACAAATTATGCAATCCTCAATTCTACAAAGTAGTGAAGTAGATTCAACATATATACTAACATCAAAGCAAATTCACTAGGCATAGACATGAATTACTTCATTTGCTAGAAACCCACTTAACAATATGCATGGAAAACTATAGAATAGAGCAAATATAACATGGAAATGCGAAGCCCATCATAAAATAACTTTATCCACAAGATAAGGTAAGACCTTTTCAACAATAAGGGAAAGAACATTCCCAACTCTTGAGAGCTTCCATCATTAAAGAGAGAAAATTCTCCATTAAATTCATGATCTTTGTTCTACATAACTTGGAAATACACTACCCCCTACACTTAGGAGGGTAGATTTCCCTAGAATCTACTTAGAACATAGTTGTTCTAAGAGAATTCATAGTGTGTGTGTGTGTGAAAAAGGTGAAAAAGTGTGTGTTGCTTCCTTCCTAAGTTACTCTCTCGAAAACTATCAAAAACCTACTAAGGTGTAATAGTATATGTTTTTAAAAGGGGCCTTAGCGATTAAGAAAGGTTTCAGAGGGCTAAAATTGAAATTACATAAGTTGAATCATGCCAAGGGCAAATTTGGACTTTCAGCAGCATTTTTTGGGCGACGACCAGGTGGTGGCACTGTGTGGATGCTGAGGTTGGCGGCAAACAAGAGCCAGTGCCTAGTGGACGCCAGTCTCAGAATCATCAAATTTTTGCGCTCTTTTTCAAATTCTTCTCTTTAAGCTTCAATTCTGCTTGTTTTCTTATTTTTTAAGCAAAAGTCTTTAAGTTTCATCCCATAATCTCCAATATGCCTTTTCACTATAAGATAATGCAAATCCAACTATAAGTGCATTGTAAGCTCATAAAGATATCATGTTCATTGAAAATCAACTAAAAGTCAACTAAACATGCATGATTTTGGGTCATAAAAAGGTATATTTTGGAATCACGTCAGAAGTCCCTGAAAGAACACGCCATGCCAGCCGATGAAGATGAGTAATGAAAAAACATTTTCCACACCAAAGGACTTGTGGGTAAGGCTTTCTATTTGATTATCATAGATAGCGATAGTTGGACTATCCCCAGTTCTGAGTATACAGTCAATAATCTTAGTCTAGCCACCCAACCGCACTCTAATCCTTACAAGCTTATATGGCTCAACAACTGAGGTGAGATTAGAGTAGATCGACAATGCAAAGTGGGCTTCACAATCGGCATGTACAAGGACTATGCCACCTGCTACGTGGTCCTGATGGACACCGCCCATATGATCCTAGGAAGGACATTGGAATATGATCACAAGACGACCCATGACGGACTCAACAATATGTACATTTTCACCTTCAATAACTCTAAGATTTTCATAAATCCCTTGTCCCGTGAGTAGGTTGCTCAAGCCAACATGGAGATGTATGAAGCATGGCTAAGGAGACAAAATGGCAAGGAAAAAAAGAAGGTGACCATCAAGGAGAATTCGACCAAGATCCCCCAAGAAGTGGCTGAACCACCATTCTCCAAGGCCCTACAACTCAACCTAGAGATCAAGTCCAAGGGCTAAAGTCTCTTCGCATAAACCAAAGACGTCGAACGAGCAATCAGTAGTAAGAAAAATCTTATCTTAATTCAATATTGTGAAAGTACCTTAGAGGCTAACCCTACTACTGACGAAATGCCTGCTAGTGTTTGATTCCTTATAGATAAGTTTGCAGTTGTGTTCTCTGAGGAGGTGCTAGTGGGACTACACCCAATTAGAGGAATTGAACTCCAACTTGACTTCATCCCTGAATTGGTCATCCCCAACAAACATGATTACCGAGCCTAATGTTCATAAAATATCCTACAATTCAGCTTCTACATTGCTGTCATCCTAATGTTGATAAAATATCGTGCCAGCCATCTCCCTTGATCGTCCTGGATTAGTCCTCCCATACTTTCATGTTAGCTTCTAGCGTCCACTGCACCGTCCTGAGTTTATTTGGCACAAGCCTGAGCGAGGAGGTCTCAATCATATCCATTTTGGGACCTTTACCAAACCTGCAACTCCCACTTTTCTTAAGGATGCCTTCACTTTTTTGATTCCCCCAACTTTGTATAGCCGAAAAGCAACTTTGAGAGACGCTAATTCTTTGGATAGAGAGCAAAAAAGCCAACAAGAACAGAGGAAAAAGGTAACGAGATCGACGGTGAGGGGAAAAATTAACAAAATCAACAGCAACTATTGATAGTGTAAAGAATAAGGCAATTTTGTAAAGGTACGAGAATTCATCAGCCGAAGTAAAAAAAAAAAAAACCATCAGAATCCATGTTGATGAGAAACCTTGAATAATTATATGAGCCACCAGTCTATTTAAGAGAATCCACTGATTTGTGTAAGAAATCTATTAGTCTAGGTAAAAGCATAAATGGTATTTACCTCCATAATTCAAGCAAATCAAAAACACCAACCTTGCTCTGATAACTCTTTGTAGGGAGGATAGTACTTAATTTAACACTTCCCTAATTTGCAAAAGTATTTCAGGAGTATAAAATACCAAACCCCAATGTAAAAACAGTAAAACGAAAACAAAAGATGACACCAAGAATTATGTGGAAAACCTCTTCCAAGTAAAAACCACAAGGCCAAAAGGCATATTAATTCCACTAATCACCAAATAGAGTACAGGAATACACAGCCAACAATTGCACCAAAAACACGAAAAGCACCAAAAGCACCAAAAACTCTTTACAAGATAAGAAAGAATAAATACTCAAAGAAAACAGTGCTGAGTTCAGAAAATCATAACTCAGAAATCGGACTACCAAAATTAAAACCGTTTCATCATAATGAAACTCTGTGGGTCTTCTAATTCCAGTAAAAATTTCAGCTTGATCAGATGAAGTTGCCCGATCTAACCAAGATGAAATCTTAACTGCTGTTCTCAAAATTGCTCATGTGAAAACTCCATTTTTCTCTCAATTTGGTTATCTCTCTGCCCAAGAAAACTAACGTACGCTGCACTCTCTCATGCAAAAAAAAAAATAAAAAAAAAAAAAAAAAACTGTTGTAATTTTCTTACAATTATTTTACTATTTCTTGCCTACTTAAGTGGCCTAAGGGGGCTAAAACAAAAGTAACACCAAACATGCATTCCTCAATAAATTTAGAAGTATAGTTGGGAGCCCAACCCGACAAAAATCATGTTCTGTCTGATATTAAATTATGTTCTGTATGATATGGATATTTTATTTGCTTTCATATAGGAACTTCTACGTTGTATTGATATGAAATTCTGCTACGTGTGATATGAAACTATGTTCTATCTTGTATAAATTATGTTTTGTATGATATTAACCATTTGTTTGTTTTAATATAAGAATCTCTTTATTGTATTGATATGAAAGTCTAATGCACATGATATGAAATCATGTTCTGTCTGATATGAAACTATGTTTGCATTATATGAAACCTTTGATTGTTTTCATATAATAATCTCATTGTTGTATAGATATAAAACTCTCCTATGCATGATATGAATTCATGTTCTGTGTGAAATGAATTTTAAAAATAAAAAAACTAAAACGTTTTATGTTAAAAAAAATATATAAGAATGAAAAAAATAAAAATTATACATGACGTAGTAATTTTTTTAAAAATAAATTATGAATTAAAAAAAGAAAAAAGAAAATGGCGCCCCTTTTTTAAAAAAAGAGAAAAAAAGAAAAAACAAGGCGCCTGAAAAGATTATTATTAAATGATAGAATCCTTAATAAAGTACTCCCCTAATTTAAATTATAGGTTCTTTTGTTCATTTTACACATATTAAGAAACAACCATTTGATGTAGGATTCACATACATTTTCTCATGTTTCCAACAAAGAGTATTAAATATATCAAGATATATTATTAATAATATCTATAATTTATCAAAAATCTCCAAAAAAAACTTACTTTTTGACATGCATATACTTTTATAACACCGCTTATAATTTAAACGGTAATAATTGGCTATGGAGTCAAGATTTCAAAAATCCAATCCCTTAATTGCGAATGAAAAGAATTAATAGTATTTTTATTTTTTAACTAGAATATCTATAATTAATTCTCCACTTTTGAAGTGGTTTTCATGGGTGAGGGTGGTCAAACACTTAAATTTCAAGATTTCAAAAATCCAATGCTTCAATTGCGAATGAGATGAATTAATAGTATTTTTATTTTTATTTTTTTTGGAATATATAAAATTAATTACTCCACTTTTTAAGTGGTTTTCATGGGTGAGGGTGGTCAAACACTTAAATTTCTTTCCTATTTCGACACGAACAAGAAATGAAGTAAAAATAAAAGCGTTCACAATATGTTTTTTAGAAAATAATATAATTTTTAAAGTCTATTTTAATTTTTAGAATAAAATTATTATTTTAAATTAAAATGGGTAGATAACAATATGTATTTTTTAAAACTAATAATCTTAGTTTTAACACTATTTTAATATTTGAGTATAGTTAATCTTAATAACCAAATTTTTATTTTGAATTATCGTAATAAAATATTTTATTTGCATATTTCAAGACACTTATATATACATACGAAAATCATTTTAATTTTTGCTTAAAACGGTTGCAAAATTGGATATTATTTCAAAACAGGAGCCCGTGTATGTGTTGGTTTTGGTGTAGGGATTCGAGGAAATATATTACCTTAATATTCTTCTATTTATGATTTCAAAGGTTTGAACGGTAGTATTGAAAAACATGTGTCAATGTGAGTCTGCATGTTTACCTTTTGTCGTAAGCGTTTCTCTAATTCGGTGCTGCCATCAATGGCTCCCATAAGAATCCCACTACAAATACCACCACATCCTCCCCTTCACTTCTCATTTTCACTTGTGCATTACAACCTCCAACTCTCCTAGGTTATGTTCTCCATATTTTCTCTACTCTAATAGTGATTTTATAGATCCTTGCCTGTTCAGTTTATTCTTGATTTGCCTGAATTGGAGCATAATTTTTCTTTGAAACTAGTGCAGGGCTACTTTTATAATCATCATCACCCAATCCGTAAATGGTAGTATTAGAACTATATTGCAGGATAGTCCATTGACAAATTGCAGGATTAGATTGGTTAGAGAGAAAAATAATGAGGGTTAAGATCAGAAACTAGATGAAAATGGACCCATAAAAAATGTCAATTTCCAGTGAAGAAATTCTCCATTTCATCAGACAATTCTTCAAGGAGGAGAATTATACCAGAACTAGGGCTGTGCATTAATTGGGTGCACCCAATTAACCCACCCGAACCGAAGTGATTCGGGTTAATCGGGGCGGGTTATTCAGGTTAATTGGATGCATGGGTGGTTACCCAGTTAAATAATTTGGTTATTTAGGTGGGTGTGGTTTTAAATTTTTAGTTCGGGCCCTACCTGAAACCCGAATAAGCTTAGGTTTATAAAAAAGAAAAAATAGGGTTCTTGCCTTTCATTTCCATTCCTTTTCCGCCATTCCCCCTTCTCATCGAATCGAAGAAAAAAAAAAAATCCTTGCCCTCTCCCATCGCACAGCCCTACCTTCATCAGCCAACAGCAGCAGTCGACGGCGATGATTGTTCCTCTTCCCTGACTTTGGCAACATCATCCATCATCACCTTCCATCCTCCTCAAAACCACGGGCATCCACACTCTCCTTCACCACAGCTCAAAGCACCACCATCCACCACCACACCAAGACGTGAGCTCTTCTATTCGGTGGTTGGAAGCTTCAACTATCGGCGGTATCTTCAAATTTACTCCCTCATGGTCGGTGTTCAGTGGTTGGAGGTAGGTGATTCAGCGGCATCAGAGTTCGATCCAATCGGTGGCCACCCTCCATGGCCTTGACTCCATTAGATCGGCCGCCACCATCCTTCATAGATTGTTCATTCAGATCGTCAACCGACCAACCTCGATCACTTCAGTGAGGTAGATTTCTTATTCATGGTTGTTTAATTTTTTTTCAATAATTTATTTAGGGTTAGTTAATATAGGAAAGTATCTTCCAATAGGAGTAACTAGAATACCCTTGTCACAAACTAAAAACTACTCAATGAATCCAACATATTAAACTTTGAAAAATTTAATTCACTCAATATGGCATACTTTATTCCACTTGAAATAGCCTTTTTTGTAAGCCTTTTACTCAAAAGCCTTGGTGATGGCTAAGATAAGTCAAGTTTGAGACAATTGATAACAAATATAATACATAGGGCCAATGCATGTTTCTGTCATTGACCCTGATAATCTTTTGGCAATGAGTGCAAAAATCAGGGATTCTTATTGGAGCAAATGGTTACAGGTCAGGAATTTCAAGAGGATATGGATTCTTGACATTGAAGAGGGATGAAGAAACAAATGCAGCTAGGAGGGCTCTTCACGAGTCAGACTAGAATGGTTGGATCACCCTGGTTGATGAACCCTTTAGTTTTCTTTGCTACAACCATAAGTTAAAATAGTTCTATGACAGGATTGGGAACTACTAGTTTTCTCCACAAGGACCAAGTGCTAAGTCAACTGCTTAGTTTGGTAGTAGAAGAAAATTAAAGGGTTCATCGAATTAGCACTTTGAATGATTTTTCAACCAGGATGATCCAACCATTCCAGTCTGACTCGTGAAGAGGCCTCATAGTTGCATTTGCTTCTTCATCCCTCTTCAATGTCACGAATCCATATCCTCTTGAAATCCCTGACCTGTAACCATTTGTTCCAATCAAAATCCCAGATTTTTACACTCATTGCCAAAAGATTATCATGGCCAATGACAAAAACATGCATTGGTCCTATGCATTATATTTGTTATCAATTGCCATAAACTTAACTTATCTTAGCCATCACCAAGGCTTTTGAGTACAAGTCCTAAGGAAAAGGCGATTTTAACAAGAATAAAGTACGCAACATTGAGTGAATTACATTTTTCAAAGTTTAATATGTTGGATTCATTGAGTAGTTTTTAATTTGTGACAAAGGTATTCTAGTTACTCCTATCGAAAAAGAGTTTCCTATATTAACTAACCCTAAATAAATCATTGAAAAACAAAATTAAATAGCCATGATTTAGAAATCTACCTCGCCGAAGTGATTGAGGCCGGCCGGTGGATGATTTGAATGAACAATCTATGAAGGATGTTGGTGTCCGTTCTAATGGCATCTAGGGCGTGGAGGGTGGCCGCCGATCTGAACGAACGCCGATACCTCCGAATCGCCAACTACCAACCGTTGAATGCCGACCGCGAGGGAGTGAATTTGAAGCTACTGCCGATAGTTGAAGCTTCTGACCGCTGAAGAGAAGAGCTCACGTCTTGGTGTGGTGGTGGATGGTGGTGCTTTGAGCTGTGGTGGAGGAGGATATGGATGGCCGTGGTTTTGAGGAGGATGGATAGTGATGATGGATGATGTTGCTGAAGTCGAGGAGGAGGAACGGCCGTCGCCATCGGCTGCTGCTGGCTGATGAAGGTAGGGCTGTGCGATGGGAGAGAGCAAGGGTTTTTTTTCTTCGATTCCATGAGAAGGGGAAACAGCGGAAAAGGAAGGGAAATGAAAGGCAAGAACTCTATTTTTTATTTTTTATAAACCTAAGCTTATTCGGGTTTCGGGTGGGGCCTAAACTAAAAATTTAAAACCACAATTGGCTGAAAAACTGAATTATTTAATTGGGTAACCACCCTTGCACCTAATTAACCCGAATAATCCAAATCACTTCGGTTCAGGTGGGTGAATTGGGTGCACCCAATTATTGCACAACCCTAGCTGAAGAACAAAAATGGTGCTTAAAAGTAGATGATGTTGATGAGTATAATTTAGAGATTGTGAATTGTAAATTTGGAGATTCAACCGATGATGTTGATAAGTATAATTTATAAAGCATATTGTTATTCATTTTATTTTTTTGTGTACAAATTTATATTTTTTATTTTATTTAATAAAATTTGGAAAAAATAAAAGTAAATTCAGGTTAATTAGTTAAACGAACCAAAAACTGAATTTCTTATTCGGTTTTTCGATTTGGTTATTTAGTTAATTGGTTCGGGTAACGGGCAAGTGAACTGGTCTAGGATACCGAAATAGCATAACCCAATAACAGACTGAATACTCACCCCTAACCAGAACTATGCATTCGTAATTTCTTTTAATTAATTTTACCTTTCAATTAATTTTAGCAATAAATTTTAAAAACGGGCTATTTTTCTTTCTGGATTGTTAATAAAAAGCGAATAATTGGGTACAAATATCGATTCTTAAATGCAGGCTTGAGCAGGAAGCAACTTTTCATTTTGATAGGAAGAATATTGAGGAGTTGGTCATCAAGGGCCAGTGTGATGAGGCAGAAGAGAATCTGCTTGCCTTTACTTCAATGGGTGAGAATAAATACTCGCTAAAATGTTCTATGAGTTTCGGAAGCAAAAACTTCTGGAGGCTCTTGAAATGTAATTAATAAATCATTTTTTTGAATATTCATTTATTTTATTAATTAGCAGTGTAATTACTTTTGGCTGATTATTATATAGGAACGATCATACCAAAGGACAGGAAATCATATTGAAAACTTGAGAGTGATAGGTGAATCCTTTCCGGACATGTTGATATCCCACCTTCAACATGTCCGAAAATGATTCACATATCACTCTAAAGTCTTTCAGTATGATCTCTAGTCCTTTGGTACGATCGTTCCTATATAATAATCAACCAAAATTAATTACAAATACTAATTAATAAAATAAATGAAGATTCTACAAAATGATTTATTAATTACATTTCAAGAGCCTCAAGAAGTTTCTGTTTCCGAAGCTCATAGAACATTTTTGGCAAGTGTTTATTGTCACCGAGCATATACTTTTCTGCCTCATCCCACTAGCACTTGGTGAAAGCTCCTCAAAATGCTTCTTATCAAAATGAAAAGCTACTTCCTGCTTAAACCTCCATTCAAGAATCGATCATCAAACACATTCATTCGTTTTTTATTAACAATTGAGAAAGAAAAACATTCGATTTCTAAAATTTATAATCTAAAATTAATTGAAAGCTGAAATAATAGTTCAGGTATAATTCTTCTCCTTGAAGAACGGTCTGATGAAGTGGAGGATTTCATGATTGGAAACTGACATTTTCGATGGGTCCATTTTGATCTTGATTCCGATCCTGATGCCCATTATTTCTCCCTATAACTAATTTAATCATGTCATTTGTCAATGGACTATCCTGCAATGTAGTCCTAGAACTACCATTTACGGATTTGATAATGATGATTATAAAAATAGACCTGCACTAGTTTCAAAGAAAAATTATCCTCCAATCCAAGGAAATTAAGAATAAATAGAACCAACAGAGATCTATAAAATCATTGTTTGAGTAGAGAAAATATGGAGAATTGAACTGAGGACAATTGGAGTTGGTAATGCACAAGTGAAGATTTAAGGGGAGGAGGTGGTGGTATTTATAGTGGGATTCTAATGAGAGCCATTGATGGTAGCAACGAATTAGAGATAACGCTTATGGAAAAATGCCACCATGCGGACTCACTCCAAGGTCGCTTTGACACATGTTCTTCTATACTACCGTACCAACTGTTGTGATCTGAATTTAGGGTTTAAGGTGTGTAGAATGCACACAGAGGAATTTGAGGGAAAGAATGGGAAAGAGATTGAGGAAATTGTTTCTGTTGTATTGATAGAATGATTAATAACCGACTCTACTCTTTTTAACATACACTAGAATTTCTAGAATCTACTAGAACGATCTACAACATGCATGAAATGTGAGCTTCAATCTTCAGCTGATTTTTTTATCTCCTTTAAGCCTGTTTTCAACTCAGTCCCTGGAGTCCAATACTCCATGTCATTGATCATTGACTTACAATTTGATTCAGCAAATTATCTTGCTTCTAATCAGATAACTGATCCTGCACTCCACCTGCTCCAGCTGAGCTAGATACCAGTTACTTCTTCAGCTCAGCACCCATTTCATTCTTATTGTGCCAGCCTTTAATCCCTTTGCACTGAATGCTTCCAAATACGTCTATACTCGGCTGTAGATTGAAAAGAGGAAATAAGATAGATTGAATGCCATGAATAACTTCCTCGGAAAAAGAACTATTTAAGGAGCAACATTCACCATTTATTATTATTATTATTTTATTTATAAAGAAAAAATAAATAGTCTAGACCAGCGGTTACATTTCGGAGGTAAGAAACTCATACAGAATCATGGGGAAACCATCTTCTAACTTCTCTAGGAGGATCAAATACCCTAGTAACATCTCTATCTCCATTGGCTGCCAATAAGGTCATACAATCCACCGCGAAATTTCCCTCCTGGAGAATGTGTTGTGATTGAACTTGCCAATTTCTTCCTACTCTCTAATGATATTTCCATGAGTCCTTGTTTCCTCTGTATTTCCAGAGATCTTCTGGATTGTACAATCAAAATCAACTTCAAAATCCACCTTCTTGCATCTTACTTCCTTGGCAAGGCGAAGCCCTTGAAGTAAACCACACAATTCAGCTCGCACACAACTGCCCGTCCTATTGTTCATTAAAAATCCTGCTAGCCATCTCCATTGATCGTCCCGGATCAGTCCTCCCACACTTGCATGTTAGCTTCTAGCATCCACTACACTGTCTTGAGTTTATTTTGCACCAGCCGGAGCGATGAGGTCCCAATCATATCCATTTTAGGACCTTCACCAAACCTGCAAATCCCACTTTTCTGAATGATACCTTCACTTCTTAGATTCCCACAACTTTGTACAGCCGACAAGCAACTTTGAGAGATGCTAATTATTTTGATAGAGAGGAAAGAAACCAACAAAAAAGAGGAAAAAGACAACGAGATCGACGCCGAGGGGAAAAATTAACAAAATCAACAGCAACTATTGATAGTGTGGAGAAGAAGGAAATTTTGTAAAGTTAAGAGAATCCATCAGTCTAAGTAAAAAAAACCATCAGAATCCATGTGGATGAGAAACCTTGAATAATTATATGAGCCACCAGTTTATGTAAGAGAATCCACTGATTTGGGTAAGAAATTTATTAGTCTAGGTAAAAGTATCAATGGTATTTACCTCCACAACTCAAGCAAATCAAAAACAGCAACCTTGCTCTGATAACATGCTGTTCGGAGGATACTACTTAATACAACACTTCCCTAAATTGCAAGAGTATCTCAGGAGCATAAAATACGAAAACTAAATGAAAAATCAATAAAAGGAAAGAGAAACAGGAAACAAAAATTTATGTTAAAACCCTCCTTCAAGTAAAAATCACAAGACCAAAAGGCCTATTAAATTCCCTAATCACCAAATAGAGTAATGGAATATTCATCCAACAATTCCAAAAGATTTATAGCACTCAATCAAGATTACAAAAGCACTTTACAAAATCAAAAAGATAAAAAACTCAAAGAAAACAACACTCAGTTCAGAAAATAATAACTAATAAATTGGACCTCCAAAATTAAAACCCTTTGGTCAGAATGAAACTTGGTAGGTCTTCTAACTCTCGTAAAATTCCATTTTGATTAGATGAAATTTGCCCATCCAACCGAAATGAAATCTGAAATGCTGTTCTCAAAACTGCTCCTACAAAAACTCCATTTTTCTCTCAATTTTTTTCTCTCTTTGCCCAAAAAAATTTACGCACGGTGCACTCACTCAAAAAAAAAAAATAATAAAAAAAATAAATAAATAATAAAAAAATAAAAAATGCTGTAATTTTCTTACCATTTTTTTTATATGAAATTTTTTCATGCATGAAATGAAGTCATGTTCTATCTTCTATGAAACTATATTTTGTATGATATGAACCATTTGTTTGTTTTCATTTAAGAATCTCTTTCTTGCATTGATATGAAGTTTTGTTGTACATGATATAAAATCATGTTCAGTCTGATATGAGACAATGTTATGTATGATATGAATTTTTTGTTTGCTTTCCTATGGGAATCTCTGTGTTGTAGTGTTATGAAAGTCTGCTGCACATATCTGGTATGATACTATGTTTTGTATGATATGAACCCTTTGATTGCTTTCATATAAGAATCTCTTTGTTGTATTAATATGAAACTCTCCTATACATGATATGATTTCATGTTTTGTATGAAATGAATTTTAAAAAAAATGTTTTATGTTAAAAAATATAAGAATGAAAAAATAAAAGTTATACATGATGTAGGATTTTTTTTTTCAAAATAAATTATGAATCAAAAAAATATTGATTGCAAAAATAAAAAAAGGCTCCTCTTGTTAAAAAAAATAAAATAAAATAAGCGATTGTGGTAAAAAAAAAAAAAAAAAGAAAGAAAAAAAAAAAAAAAAGGCGCCTCTCCCACCACAAGGATCGGTGCCCATATAGTCCCACCTTATAGCAATTTATTTTTGAACACCTTTATAATTTAAAATAGAGGTAGTACATATATTTTGGAAATAATAATCTTATTTTTAAGATTATTTTAATATTGAAGCACAATTATTCTTATTGACCAGTTTTTAAAACCAAGCTTTTATTTTGAATTATTCTAATAAAATATTTGGTTTGCACATTTTAACATATATATAGACTAACATCATTTAAAAAATGGGCTACTTTTCTGGATTGTTAATAAAAATGAATGAATGAGTTTGAGGATCGATTTTTAAATGCAGGCTTGAGAAGGAAACAACTTTTCATTTTGATAGGAAGCTTTTCATGGAGCTGTTCGTTAAGGGCCAGTGGGATGAGGCTGAAGAGTATCTGCCTTTACTTCCCTACGTGATAATGAATACTCGCTAAAGATGTTCTATGAGCTTCGGAAGCATAAACTTTTGGAGGCCCTTGAATTGTAATTAATTAATTAATTTTTTGAATCTTCATTTATTTTATTAATTAGCATTTGTAATTAATTTTGGTTGATTATTATATAGGAATGATCATACCAAAGGGCAAGAGATCGTAATACTTCCTATCAAAATGAAAGCTGCTTCCTGCTAAAGCTTGCATTCAAGAATTGATCGTCAAACACATCCATTTGTTTTTTTATTAACAATCGAGAAAAAAACAGCCCATTTTTTATATTTATAATCTAAAATTAATTGAAAGGTGAAATGAATTAACTGAAATTACGAATGCATAGTTCTGGTATAATTCTCCTCCTGAAAGAACTGCCTGATGAAGTGGAGGATTTCATGATTGAAAACTGAGATTTTCATGGGTCCATTTTGATCATGAGTCTGATCCTGATGCCCATTATTTTCCTCTATAACCAATTTAATCAAGTCATTTGTCAACAGACTATCCTGCAATGTAGTCGTAGGACTACTATTTACGGATTTGATGATGATGATTATAAAAATAGCCCTGCACTAGTTTCAAACAAAAATTATCCTCCAATCCAAGGAAATTAAGGATAAATTGAACCAACAGAGATCTATAAACTCACTGTTTGAGTAGAGAAAATATGGAGAATTGAACTGAGGACAGTTGGAGTTGGTAATGCACAATTGAAGATGAGAAGGTATGGGGAGGAGGTGGTGGTATTTGTAGTGGGATTCTGATGATAGCCATTGATGGCAGCACTGAATTAAAGATAACACTTACGGCAAAAGGCCACCAAGCAAACTCACTTCGAGGTTGCTTTGACACATGTTCTTCAATACTATCGTACCAACTGTACAGTTGTGATCTGAATTTAAGGTTTAGGGATTGTAGAATGTGCACCGAGAAATTTGTGTGTGTGTGTGTGTGAGAGAGAGAGAGAGAGAGAGAGAGAGAGAGAGAGTGGGAAAGAGATTGGGGAAATTGCTTATGTTGTATTGATTGAATAATTCGGTTATATACACTCTTATTTATACAATGAATAACTGCCTCTACTCTTGTTTATTTCCGCTAGAATTTCTAGAATCTACTAGCACGGTCTACAACATGCATGAAATGTTAGCTTCAATTTTCAGCTGATTTTTTATCTCCTATAAGACGGTTTCAACGCAATCCTTGGCGTCCAATGCTCCATATCATTGATCCATGACTTATAATTTGATTCAAAAAATTATCTTGCTTCTAATCAGATAACTGATTTTGCACTTCAGGTTCTCCAGCTGAGCTAGATGCCAGCTGCTTCTTCAGCTCAACACCCCTTTAATTCTTGTTATACCTGTCTTTAATCCTTTTATACCGTAATACTTTGTATGATTGCGAAAGTGTATATACTCGGCTATGGATTGGAAAAGAGGAACAAAGATAGATTGAATTCCATGAATAAATTCCTCGAAAAAGAACAATTTAAGGAGCAACATTCTCCATTTCTTATTATTTTTTTTATAAAGAAGTAAGCCATAGTCTAGAGAAGCGGTTACATTTTGGAGGTAAGAAACTCATACAGAATCATGGTGAAACCATCTTCTAACTTCTCTAGAGGATCAAATACCCTAGTAACATCTCTAACTCCATTGGTTGCCAATAAGATCATATAATACGCCGTGAAATTTCCCTCCTGGAGAATGTGTTGTGATTGAACTTGCCAATTTCTTCCTACTCTGTTATGATATTTCCTTGAGTCCTTGCTTCCTCCGTAATTCCACAGACCATCTGGATTACACATTCACTATCAAATTCAAACTCCACCTTCCTGCATCCTACTTCCATGGCTAGGCAAAACCCTTGAAATAAACCACAGAATTCAGTTCGCACACTGCTGCCCATCCTAATGTTCATTAAAAATCCCGCAAGCCATCTCCATTGATCGTCCCAGATCAATACTCCAGCACTTGTATGTTAGCTTCAAGAGTCCATTGCACTATCCTGAGTTTATTTTGCACCAGCCTGAGCGAGGAGGTTCACATCAAATCCATTTTCAGACTTTCACCTAACCTGCAACTCTCACTTTTCTGAAGTATGCCTTCGCTTCTTGGATTCCCCCAACTTTGTATAGCTGACAAGCAAATTTGGGAGACGCTAATTCTTTTGAAAGAGAGGAAATAAGCTAACAAGTAAAGAGGATAGAGGCAACAAGATCGACGCTCGGGGAAAAAATTAACAAAATCAACAGAAGCTATTGATAGTGTAGAGAATAAGGCAATTTTGTAAAGTTAATAGAATCCATAAGTCTAAGTAAAAAATCTCATCAGAATCCATGTGGATGAGAAACCTTGAATAATTATATGAGCCACCTGTCTATGTAAGAGAATCCACTGACTTGTGTAAGAAATCTATTAGTCTAGGTAAAAGCATCCATGGTATTTACCTCCACAACTCAAGCAAATAAAAAACACCATAAAAACCACAAGACCAAAAGGTCTATTATATTCGCTTATCACCAAATAGAGTATGAGAATATCCATCCAACAATACCAAAAGAGTTATAGCACTCAATCAATATTACAAAAGCACCAAAAGCACTTTACAAGATAAAAGACTCGATGAAAACAACACTGAGTTCAAAAATAATAACTCACAAATTGGACGTCCAAAATTAGAATCCTTTGGTCATAATGAAATCTGCCTATCCAACCAAGATGAAATCTAAACTGCACCAGCAAAAACTCTATTTTTATCTCAGTTTTGTTCTCTCTCTCTCCACCCAAAAAAACTAACGCATGGTGCACGCTCTCACGCAAAAAAATAAAAATAAAAAATAAACTGCTGTAATATTCATACCATTTTTGTAATGTTACTTGCCCTACTTAAGGGACTTGCTATTTGTATCATGAATTTGCTATTTGTATCACAAAAAAAAATAAAAATATTAATAAAATGACCCAAATGCCCTTAAGAACAAAAAAACTAAAAAATTGACAGATTTTATGTGAAAAAGGGGTGAAAATTGCGTTTTAATCTCAAAAAAACGCAATGAAAAAACGTTTTGGACATACAACATTTATCCAAAATTGCGTTTTTATATGTAAAAAACGCAAATCGGGTGCGTTTTTTGTATATGAAAAACGCCAAATGTCTGCGTTATTGCATATAAAAAACGCAAAAATGTGATGTTTCCACCATGGTTCGCTCGTTAAAATATTGCGTTTTTTACACAATAAACGTCAAAATTTGAAGTTTCCACCATGGTTCGCTCGTTAAAATGTTGCGTTTATGACATGTACAGAAGTTAAAAAACGTTTACATACATTCATGTGAATTGGCTGAAAAATTCATACACAACAACTACCATAAAATCAAATCCAGATAAATTCTTAACTTAAAAACATTGTTGGATCATTCAGTTGACGGCGAAAGAATATTTAGCACGCGAATCATCACGATATGGTAAGTTTCCGTACCTTATAGTTATATAAGTTTTTTTAAAAATATTGTATGTCGAAACACGCTAAAATAACGTTTATGAATCGGTCAAACGTCCCTTTTTAGCGTTTCTGAGTGTAGAAAAAGTGGCTTTTTAGTGTTTCCGACATGCATTATATAAAAAGTGTTGCGTTTTTGACATGCATTATATAAAAAGTGTTGCGTTTTTGACATGCATTATATAAAAAGTGTTGCGTTTTTGACATGAATTATATGAAAAGATCTGCGTTTTTGACATGCATTATATAAAAAGTTTTGCGTTTTAGGTTGCTGAAAACCACATCTGGTTGCGTTTTTTTATGTACGAAACGCACCCTTATTACGTTTTTGCAGATAAAAACGCACATTTGTAGCGTTTTTAGCTGCAAAAACGCAAAAATGTTGCGTTTCATGCATTAAAAAACTTTAAATTGTTGCGTTTTTTTGATTGGAAGAATCATAACTGTGCTGTAATTTTAATTAATCTGTGTATTCATCTACAGGCTGACAATGATGATTACGATGAGGATGAGTTGTATGATGATGATGAGGAGGCGGAGAACGAAGAGGAGGATGACGATGAAGATGAGGATGTAAATGACAATGAGGCGGATAATACTCATGGGGAGCCGGTGGAACTTGAACCTGGCGCAGATTTGAGTGGATATTTCAAGATTGACAGAGAGTTTCGAACTATTGGCAAGGCTTTGAAATATTGCCAGAAAATAGCTAAGAGGCTGAAGTTTGTGATTACAAAGAGGGGAGGTAACCAAGGATTTGCGACGTACTACTTCTCGTGCAAGCGATGGAGAGATCCTGCCAAAGCCCCTCTCCCAACTAGACGGAAGAATACAAGAAGGAGCGGCACTAATTGCCCCTTTAGGTTGACTTGTAAGCGGATTGATTTAGGACGGCACAAGGTTTATACAAACCCAGGAGCAGCGTCAACTCACAATCACACTGGTATTTCATTATTTGCGCATAATATTAATTAAGTTGATTGATGTGTTGTATGTATTAATTGTTGTTATAATTACATGTGATTTACAGGTATAATGCATCCATATGGTCACAGACAGTTGAGCCATTTTACAAAGGATTCAAAGGCTGTTGCTGAATTTATGCTGCGTTCGAATGTAAAGCCAAAGTGTGTTTGGGAAGCTGTTAATAAACAGTTTCCCGATTCCCAGGTACCAATCAAGTCTGTGTACAATTTGAAAGGAGAGATGAAGACCGCCGGATTGGAAGGTAGGAATATTGGGCAGCAATTTATTCATTTGGCTGAGGAGAAGCAGTACTATCTGAAGATTCTGAAGGATGCGAACACTGATGAGATCACACATGTGTTCTTTGCACATCCAACATCAATTCAGATGTTCAACAGATGGTATTGGGTGGTTGGGATTGATTCTACCTACAAGACGAACAAGTACCAAATGCCTGTCGTCGAGATGGTAGGTATGACTCCTACAAATAAGAATTTCAATATTGCATTTGCTATTGTCAGGAATGAGAAACAGGATACATATGACTGGGTTATGAGGAACTTGAGATTTTTGCTGCCGGCTAGTTTGTCACCTAGTGTGATTGTGACAGATAGGGAGTTGGGCTTGTTACAGCCGATTAAGGATCATTTTCCCGCTTCACATCACTTGTTATGTTTGTGGCATATTGGGCGTGATGTGAACGCGTGGTTGGAAAAAAATGTTGGGAGGAGGAACAAAAATTTAGCATGTGATATTCATGACAACTGGTGGAAGAAAATCATTAAGGCTCCGACAGTAGAGGAATTTAATCGTATATTGCAGAATTTCAAGGTTAAGTACACTCTCCTTGAGCCGTTGGCTGTTGAATATCTAGAGACTACATGGCTCATTCACAAGGAGAAATTTGTTCGAGCCTGGACCAATCAATTTCTCCACTTTGGTAATACTTCCACTAACAGAGTAGAGGCTTCGCATGCTGCTATGAAAGATTGGCTTAATTCTTCCACCAATTCCCTTGACACTTTGTTCACAAAGATTGACTCTCACCTCAGCCACTTGTACCCTCACATCGGGTTAGTTTTCTTATTTAATTGTTTATAGCTGATGTTGTTTAATGTCTTTGAATTTAATTTGTTGGTATGCTTCTATTTATTTAGATATTTCGATTAATTTTATTTTTAATTGACATTATTATAGAGGCTCCCTTGAGGCTTCCATCTCCACGACTCAAACAAGTATGCAGGGATATCCATACTGTTATTTGAACAAGTACGTGTCACACCATTGTCTGAAGTTGGTTAGGAAAGAAGTTCGACGAAAGAATAAGTTGGCAGGCCTTGTACTCGAGCGATGTGGATGTGTGCCCAAGGTGACACGTGGTATTCCCTGTGCGTGTGACATATTCAAGGCACAGTCATTGCCTGAATATCCCTTACTTCCACACGTGCATGAGTTTTGGAAGAGGCTGACCATTGTGCCATCACATGGGGATGCGAATTACATTGATGAGGACATCAGGTGCGAATTTCAATTATGACATTTAATATTATGCAATTGAATTGACAATTTTTTTTGTTTTGAAGAAATATTTGGAGTTGATATATATGTTTGTTAAGGTATTTCAACGAGGAAGTAGTCCCCACCGTATCTACCAGTCCGTCTTTTTTGGCCCGGCTGTTGAATAGGGCGTACGTAGAGCAGATGTACCCTGACATGGCCAGTGTTGGAGAGCCAGGTACATCGGGACCCCAAAGGGGGCGACCACCAAATAGATTACATCATTCTGTTATGCGCGAGTGGAGCTCACGCGAAAGAGCTACACGTGGCCGGCGTGGCAGGTGCCGTTCAGGGTCATCAGGTCGATCAACCGGTAGATCACACCGCATTCATACAGGTTTTGATGGTGGATCTCCATTTAGGACAGGTAAATAAGTCCTTTATTTTAGTGTGATTGTGAATAGATTACATGTTGAAGGTTTGTTTATTTACTGTAACGTAATTACTTAACAGGGTCTGGTGGAGACATTCAGTGTGTGCCAGCATTTTTTCAGCCTTATTGTACAGGGTGGTCAGATGTAAATGGGGATGGCCATTGTGGGTTCCGAGTAATTTCTACGTACCTTTTTGGCCACGAGAAATATTGGAGGTTAGCTCGCAGGTCATTGAGTGGAGAGATTACGAGCCACCCGGACAGGTATAGAGGTGTATTCGAAGCATTAGAGTTGCGTCCGGCCGATGGAGATTTTGTGGCCATGGTACTTAGGCGACTAAATTTCGAAGGCACTGATTGTGGTGAGCAGCATTGGATGGCTACACCTACGGATTTGTTCCCTCTCGCCACTTATGCGAATGCACTGGTAATACAGTTTGATCGTACTCGTTCAGATGGAAATTATTCTGTACTACCTTTGTATTGCTCGACTGGCGACACCCAACCGGAAAGGGTTATAGCGCTTGCCCTTGTGAATGGGAATCATTATGTACGCGTAGATGTGGTCGATGACTGCCCTATCCCGCCGCTGAGCTTCGTTTGGCACCATCAGCGTCATGCTGAAAGTGTAGGTGAGTGGCCACAAAATTTAGAAGCTAGATTTAATGCTTGGAATGCACTACGTGATGGCTAGGATGTACATTGTAAGGAGTCTATTGAAAGGAGTCTATTCTGATTGATGGATATTAATGCATTGATAAGCAAATCTACTCCATAGTTAATGCTGCATCTGTTTCACAGTATCCCCATTTTTTCTTCTTTTTCATTTCACAGTAACCGGCTAGGACGTTTATTGCCATGTGACATATGTTTTATTATTATTATCTTGTGCCTACCACCACTTATTTTGGGTTTTGAAGAAATATACGTAACAAAATACAACATATATATGAAGAAGACAATAAAATATAATCAGCGTAATAATAATACAATATTCAGAAAATGTATACAAAAATAGTCCAATCCAAAGATCATATGGAACGCTCGAACTCATCCTCTAGCTCTGCAGTACGAGGTGCGAACTGATCGTACAAATCAGGAACGCTCTCCCGCACTACATCTAATAATGCATGATGTAGCGCTCCATACTGACCCATCCACTGCAAACATATAAACAATATATTAGATTCCTCTGAACATAATTTAACATATAAACTATATTACATTAATTAATATGAATACTTACAAACTCTGAGGCCGCGCGACGTGGTCGAGGTGGCTCGATAGCAGCATGGGGATCCGGGGGAAGCACGCGCGGACGTGATCGGGGACGAAACCAATCTAAGTAGCCGTCGACCGCAGCACTCCGAGGAACAGCGCCACCTGTCCGCTGGCGGCCAGCTAGGGAAATACCCATGGAAGCCGTGCCGAACTCCTCCCACGCAGACTCTGCATACTCGACGGCGTGTCGGACCACGTATGATCTCCCTGAGTATCCGCGGTAGGTGTCCCGGCCCGGACGGATGAAGCGCGAGGGAATCCACTGTACATACCCAATCTGGCGGACGCATCGGTCTGGCATGTACGGCTCGATGTAGTCCCTGTACGCAATAAGTCCACGGTACAGGGTCCTCGGCGTCCGCGAAACGGCGTCCCGTCCGTAAGGCATCCAAGTAACCTTTGAAACGTAGTTAAAGATTATGAATAATAATTTATATAAAATAATTTAAATCAAAATATATTTGAAGAAGACATTTATAACTATTTACTAACCATGTCGGCTGTCATCTCGTCCAGCGCATGTCGTATGGCGGCCAAGCGCTGCTCTGTGGTAGCGTGGTGGTCGATGGCCCATCTCGCTGCACGTGGCTGAGCGGCGTGCAATGGTAGGGGCCGAGGGTGGGGTCTGAAATCCGGAAAGTGCTCGTAGATCCATGACTGTAGTAGAGTCATGCATCCAGCAACCGCAGCACTCCCATGACGACTCGCGCACCCTAGATGGTAATACAAGTACGCGAGTGTCGCGGTACCCCAAGCCTCCTGGCCAATCTGATCCAGCCCATGCCTAACCTGTACAACAGGGGCTGGCATAAACTTATTGGAACTTTTGTCTGTAAACAGACAAGTCCCAATAAGGCTCCATACTAACACAGCAACGTCCGAATCATCCCTCCGCCGCGCCATACACCGCTCGATCACCCGCTGCGTAGAAAACCCGCCATTCCTGTACAGATCCCCCTCTATCCGCTCCTCAGGAGGAATCTCTAGCAAACCCCTCGACCATGACAGTACGGTAGACGACGGTGTCACCTCGGTGATGAGTCGACCATCGACCGGAATCCTCAAAATCTCCCACACATCGTGTAGGAGGATGGTCATCTCGCCGAAGGGGAGGTGGAACGAATTCGTATCCGGCTGCCACCTCTCCAAAAATGCATTGATGAGAGGCTCATCAATGCTCCGGTGCATAATACGGGGCAGGTGTCCAAGGCCTGTCCCGCTCAATATCTGCGCACCCTCGACCGTCATCGAGCCGATCCACCTCTCAAAAAGGTCGTACGAGCTACCTCTATTGTGGACTCTAATGTGGTATCTAGTAGGCACCCCCTCCTGCCAATATCTAGATACCACGTGCCCTAAAAAGCTGGGGATAAGGCTATCATCTATAGGGCCCCCCTCAATGGGCCCTGTAACTATCCAACTACGATCATCCCGCGGGCGCTTCCTAGGGGGAGCTATATCGACAATATATACATATAAAAATATATAAGTAAATTAATTGTAAAACGTAAAAAAAACACGTAATTAAATAAAGCTAATTAAAAATAAGTACACATAATTAAAAAAAATAAAGAAAAACATACATAAGTAAAGAAAAAGTGCACAATTTTAATATAAGTCAATCAATACCAAATTCTCATAATATGAACAACTAAAATAAATCAATTATTTATTAGAAATAATAATACAATTAAATTAAAACGCGTACCTGCAGAAGGATCCACCTCCTCGAACTGTCCGTGGTCCGGATTCCTATACCGGATCGTCCGCTCAGCATGTGGGTGAGAAGGGTCACCTCCGTAGGTAAACCCCTCACCCTGGTCCTCTAGTGGACGTCCACTCCCACTAGCGTCCCCCTGCTGTGACTGCTCATGGGGATGCCCAGACTCATCATCGTGGCCAAACTGCTCCCCCTCGCTCGAATCAGTGTCATCGGAATCAGTAGTATCGTAATACTCATCCCTCAACTGAAATGAGGAGTCACGACCTCCCCGTCCTCCCTCGGATATAACGATCCCGCCTCCCCGTCTACCTCCACCTCCTCGTCTACCACCACCCCTAACAACTGGAACCTTCTGCCTCCTAGCAGAAGCTGTGGGAGCCGGCCTCTCGCCTCGTGGCAATAACTTAGCGCCACCCTAAATAAATAAACGAATAATTGCATAAATAAATAGATAAATAAATAAAACGAGGCAATAAATAAATAGATAAATAAATAAAACGCAAAACGCAGTTGGACGGCGTTTTTACTCAAAACGCCGACCAACTGCGTTTTGCGTCTTCCAAAACGCATTTGGACTGCGTTTTGAGATCTCAAAACGCAATCCAACCGCGTTTTGAGACTCAAAACGCAATCGGACCGCGTTTTGAAATCTCAAAACGCGGTCCGGTTGCGTTTTGAGTCTCTCAAAACGACCGGCGGTCGGCGGTTTGAGATCTCAAAACGCCGGCGGTCGGCGGTTTGAGATCTCAAAACGCCGGCCGATGGCGTTTTGAGATCTAAAAACGCCGGCCGATTGCGTTTTTAGATCTCAAAACGCCGGCCGCCGGCTATTCCGGCGGCAAAAATCCACCTAATTCATACCAATTAGCGTTTCTACATATCTAAACTCACATAAACAACGATTTCTAACAAAATAAACGCAATATAAACGTAAAAAATTGCAGAAAAACTCATATTCATATAGATTTTTACCCGGTTAATCAGTGGACCTTTGCCTGCTCCGTGCCTTCGTGGTTGTTCGCCATCTCCTCCGTCCATGATTTGCGTTTTTGGCTGACAAAATCTAAGCAAATTTGCGTTTTTGGTGTGAATTTTGGAGAAAAATAGGGCAAATGGTTCGGCTGCCAATTTGTGGGCTTTTATCCGAATTTCTGGCCGGAAACGCACCCTTTCAGCGAGCGAACCATGGACGAAACGCCCGATTTTTGCGTTTCGTCCATGGTGAAAACGCAAATAATTTGCGTTTAATTCGATCTAAAAACGCAAATTTTCGGCGTTAGTACTGTTAAAAACGTGCCGTTTTTGCGTTTTATGCCATTATAAACGCGATCTTCTTTAGTTTTTACATGTACAAAACGTTTTTTTCATGCGTTTATCAGCATGACAAAAACGCATTTTTTGTGCGTTTTTGTCCCCCACTTAGTATTTTTTTCAAAAGTTTCACCATAAGGGCATTGTGGTCATTTTATTATTATTTTTATTTTTTTTTGTGATACAAATAGCAAATTCATGATGCAAATAGCAATCCAGCCTACTTAAGTGGCCTAAGTGGGCTAAAACAAAAGTAACACTAAACAGACCTTCCTCAGTAAATTTTGACACATAGTTGGGAGCCCAACCCGACAAAAATAATGTTTTGTCTAATACGAGACTATATTTTGTATGATATTAATCTTTTATTTGCTTTCATGTATGAACTTCTATGTTTTATTGATATGAAATTTTTTCACACATGAAATGAAACCATGTTCTATCTTATATGAAACTATGTTTTGTATGATATGAACCATTTGTTTGTTTTCATTTAAGAATCTCTTTGTTGTATTTATATGAAATTCTGTTATACATGATATGAAATCATGTTCTGTCTGATATGAAACTATGTTATGTATGATATTAATTTTTTGTTTGCTCTCATATAGGAACCTCTGTGTTGTAGTGTTATGAAAGTCTGTTGCGCATGATATGAAACCATGTTTTATCTCATATTACACTATGTTTTGTATGATATAAACTCTTTGATTATTTTGATATAAGAATCTCTTTGTTGTATTAATATGAAACTCTCATATGCATGATATGAATTAATGTTTTATATGAAATGAATTTTAGAAATAAAAAGTTAAATTATTTTATATTAAAAAATATATATAAATGAAAAAATAAAATTATACATGATGCAGGATTTTAAAAAAAAATAAATTATGAATTAAAAAATATTGATTAAAAAAAAAAAAAAAGGCTTCTCTTGTTAAAAAAAAAAAAAAAAAACGCGCCTGTGGTAAAAAAAAGGAAAAAAAAAAAAAAAAAAAAGCGCATCTCCGGTGTCTATGTAGTCCCACCTTATAAAAATTGCTTACCTTTATAATTTAAAATAGAGGTAGTACATACATTTATGAAAGGGTAGTGTTATATCACGCGTTCCTTATTGTTATTAAATTTTTTTTTAAAAAAGTCCTATATTTTTTTAAGTATCGCCCCTTAATTCTTATTTTTCTCGCCTCATTAATGTTTATATTTCACCGCTCCTATTATTACCTAATTTTCCTTAATCAATTTACCAAAAATTTTTTACGTCCTTTCTTAATCTATAAAAAATTTATAAAAATTATGATTAAAGTAGCATAGATGAACAGAACTATAAATGAATTTTTTTTTTTGTATTTTTAGTAAATTGATTAAGGGTAGTTAGGTAATTTTATATATTATTATATTTTATATTTAAATATTATGATTAGTATTTTTTTAATTTATCAAGGATAATTTGGGTATAAAAGAGGTCCGAAACAACAAAATAGGGGTGGAAAATAAGTCTTTACTTTTTGAAATAATAATCTTATTTTTAAGATTATTTTAATATTGAACCACAATTACTCTTATTGACCATTTTCTAAAACCAAGCTTTTATTTTGAAATATGCTAATAAAATATTTGGTTATTTTTAAGATTATTTTAATATTGAAGCACAATTACTCGTATTGACCATTTTTTAAAACCAAGCTTTTATTTTGAACTATGCTAATAAAATATTCGATTTGCACATTTAAATATATATATATATATAGATTAACATCATTTTAACTTTGGTGTAGAACGGTTACAAACTGGACTGAAAAGGTTATTATTACGATATAGAATCATTTATAAAGTACTCATTCCCATTTAAATTATAGGTTCTTTTGTCCATTTTACACATATTAAGAAAACAACTATTTGATGCAGGATTCACATACATTTTTTGGTGTTTCCAACAAAAAGTATTGAATGTATAAGGATATATTAGGAATAACATTTATAATTTATTTAAAATATCAAAAAAATACTTATATTATTACATGTATATACTTTTATAACACCGTTTATAATTTAAACGGTAATAAATTGGCTACGGAGTCAAGTTTTAAAAAATTTAATGTCTTAATTGCGAATGAGAGGATTTAATAGTATTTTTATTTTTTTATCGGAATATCTAGAATTAATTACTCTACTTTTGAAGTGGTTTTCCTGGGTGAGGGTGGTCAAACACTTAAATTTCAAGATATCAAAAATTCAATGCCTTATTTGCGAATGAGAGGAATTAATAGTATTTTTATTTTTTATTTTTTTATTGCTATATATAGGATTAATTATTCCACTTTTGAAGTGGTTTTTATTGGTGAGGGTGGTTAAACACTTAAATTTCTTTTCTATTTCGACACGAAAAATAAATGAGGTAAGAATAAAATCCTTCACACTATGTTTTTTAAAAAATAATGTTATTTGTAAAGTCTATTTTCATTTTAAGAATAAAATTATCATTTTAAAATAAAATTGATATATAATAATATTTATTTTTTTAAACTAATAATCTTAGTTTTGAAACTATTTTAATATTAAGTATAGTTAATCTTAATAACCAAATGTTTATTTCGAATTATCCAAATAAAATATTTGATTTTCACATTTCAAAACACTTATATATATATATATACTAAAATCATTTTAATTTTTGCGTAGAACGGTTGCAAAATTGGATATTATTTCAAAATAGGAGCACGTGATGGTGGTGGTTTTTGTTCTAGGGATTCGAGTAAATTGTTTGCCTTAATATTCTTCCATTTCTGGTTTGAAAGGCTTGAACGGTAGTATTGAAAACATGTGTTAAAGCGACCTCGTAGTGAGTTTGCATGGCTGCCTTTTGCCGTAAGCGTTATCTCTAATTCGGTGCTGCCATCAATGGCTCTCATCCGAATCCCACTATAAATACCAACACCTCTTCCCCTTTAATTCTCATCTTACCAACTCCAACTCTCCTCAGTGAAGTTCTCCAGATTTTCTCTACTCAAACAGTGATTTCATAGATCTCTGCTGGTTTAGTTTATTCTTAATTTTCTTGAATTGAAGCTAATTTTTCTTTGAAACTAGGGCAAAGCTATTTTTATAATGTTCATCATCCAATCCGTAAATGGTAGTTCTAGGACTACATGGCAGGATAGTCTATTAACAAATGGTCAGATTAGATTGGTTAGAGGAAAAAATAATGGGCATCAAGATTAGAATCAAAATGAAAATGGACCCATCAGAAACATCAGTTTCCATTCATGAATCCCCCATTTCATCAAGCAATTCTTCCAGGAGGAGAATTATACTAGAACTATGGATTCGTTATTTCTTTTAATTCATTTATCTTTTCAATTGATTGTAGATTATAAATTTAAAAAATGGGCTATTTTTCTTTTTGTATTTTTAATAAAAAATGAATGAATATGTTCGAGGATCGATTCTTAAATACAGGCTTGAGCATGAAGTAACTTTTCATTTTAGTAGGAAACATTTTGAAGAACTGGTCATCAAGGGCCAGTGGGATGAGGTAGAAGAGTATTTGTTTGCCTGTACTTCAGTGGGAGACAATGAATACTCGTTAAAGATGTTCTATGAGTTTCGAAAACAGAAACTTCGGGAGGCTCTTGAAATGTAATTAATTAATCATTTTTTTTGAATTTTCATTTAGTTTATTAATTAGCATCTGTAATTACTTTTTGTTGATTATAATCAACAAAAATTAATTACAAATGCTAATTAATAAAGTAAATGAAGATTAAAAAAATGATTAACTAATTACATTTCAAGAGCCTCCAGAAGTTTCTGCTTCCGAAACTCATAGAACATCTTTAGTAGTATTCATTGTCACGCACTGAAGTAAAGGCAAACATATACTCTTCTGCCTCATCCCACTGGCCCTTGATGACCAGCTCCTCAAAATGCTTCCTATCAAAATGAAAAGTTGCTTCCTGCTCAAGCGTGCATTCAGGAATCGATCGTCAAACACATTCATTCATTTTTTTATTAATAATCGAGAAAGAAAAATAGCCCATTTTTTTATAATCATAATCTAAAATTAATTGAAAGGTGAACTGTATTAAATGAAATTACTAATGCATAGTTCTTGTATAGTTCTCCTCCTAGAAGAACTGCCTGATGAAGTGGAGGATTTCATGATTGAAAACTGACATTTCTAACGGGTCCATTTTGATCATGATTCTGATCCTGATGCCTATTATTTTCTTCTATAACCAATTTAATCATGCCATTTTTCAACGGACTATCCAGGAATGTAGTCATAGGACTACTATTTACGGATTTGATGATGATGATTATAAAAATAGCCCTGTACTAGTTTCAAAGAAAAATTATCCTCCAATCCAAGGAAATTAAGGATAAATTGAACCAACAGAGATCTATAAACTCACTGTTTGAGTAAAGAAGATATGGAGAATTGAACTGAGGACAGTTGGAGTTGGTAATGCATAAGTGAATATGAGAAGTTAGGGGGAGGAGGTGGTGGTATTTATAGTGGGATTCTAATGAGAGCCATTGATGACAGCACCAAATTAGAGATAATGCTTATGACAAATGGCCACCATGCAGACTCACTCTAAGGTCGCTTTAACACATGTTTTTCAATACTACCGTACCAACTATTGTGATCTGAGTTTAGGGTTTATGGTTTGTAGAATGCGCATAGAGGAATTTGAGAGAGATAGAGAGCGGGAAAGAGATTGGGGAAATTGTTTCTGTTGTATCGATTGAATAATTAAGTTATATACACTCTAATTTATGCAATGAATAACTGCCTCTACTTTTGTTAACTTCCACTAGAATTCTAGAATCTACTAGCACGGTCTACAACATGCATGAAATGTGAGTTTCAATATTCAGCTGATTTTTTATCTCCTATATGACAGTTTCAACTCAATCCCTGGCATCCAAGGCTCCATGTCATTGATCTATGACTTACAATTTGATTCAACAAATTATCTTACTTATAATCAGATAACTGATCCTGCGCTCTAACTGCTCCAGCTGAGCTAGATGCCACTTGCTTCTTCAGCTCAGCACCCCTTTTATTCTTATTATGCCTGCCTTTAATCCCTTTATACTGTAATACTTTGTATGATTCCGAAAGTGTATATAATCTGCTGTAGATTGGAAAAGAGAAATAAAGATAGATTGAATGTCATGAATAACTGTTGGTTAAATACTAAAGCTTTGGTTGTATTAAACTATTTCCCTGTTTTATTTATCGATTTAATGTTTCAGTTAAATTTTTTATATGTTTTTGCATATATTGTCCATTTATATTATGTAGTTAGATGATGAGGTGTCTGGTGTGACACAGTAGATCTCATCATTGTTTAAAAGACATAATATATAAATGAGGTTCGTAACCGAGACAGGTTTGGACACACTATCGGTTTAGGTTATTATGTGATTCAAAAATTGGTTTGTCTAAACTAATTGAATCATATAGATATGCCCGAGGCATATTGAACTTGACTATTTAGGATGAATTGTCTTGTACTGATTTCATAGACTATTAAATCCTAGTATTCTATCTCTTAATCCCTAGACTTGAGCAGGCATAAGGATTATACAGTGTACTTTGATCTGCCAAAGAGTGAAGTCATTTGTGGCCAATAGTCTCGGTAGGTTGGGTGCGTGTGTTTGACTGCTTGGTGTGTTGTTGCTTGTCAAAAGGAAACATGTACCGGTGCGTCCAGGGTGATGGTGCTCCCGAGATGAGCTTGTTATGTTTATTATAATAAACCCAACTGGTGGACTTATGTCTAGTATAGTAAAAAGGTCGAGCGGTGCTAATCTCGGATTATAAGAAGTTAAGTAATTAATTCATCAATAAATTAATAAATTAACGAACATTATATCTTTGATGTGGAGAGATTAAAGAATAATTAATTTAGTTGTTCCGGAAGCAATTTTGGTGTAGGATGGTAGTGCCATAATTAATCCGTTAGTGGTACGATTAATTATGTAGTGGGTTAATTGATAATGTAGAATTAATTACTTAATTAATTATTTCTAAGGGTTACTTAAGTAATTAAAAAAGTAGAATTAATTAATTAATTAAATCTTAAAGTTCAATTAGAATTAGAAAATCCTAGAGATTAGGAAATCTAATTGGAATTGGATTAGGAAATCCTATTAGATTTGTTACCTAATTGGATTTAGAAACTAATTAATTACCTAAACCCATTAGGAAGTCCAATCATAAACAGACTTGGTGTCTTTCTTGTAACTCTATAAATAGACAAGAGATTAGCAATTCTACACACACAATTCATTAGTTTTCAAGACAAGAAAACTTAGAGAGAGAAAATCTATAGAGAGAAATTAAATATTTCTTTCTTGTGGTTGATTTTCTTGAGCTTCGAGCAGCAGCCCATTTCCCAAAAAAGCTCCGGTGGGTTTTCGTTCAAAGGTTTGGTGGCACGTGGGTTGTTGACTGGCGGCGCGTTGAGTAGCGGCGGCGGTGCGTGAGAACAACGCTCAGGCAGCAACAGGTGCTGGGATTTTTTCGGTGAGCTAGTTGTGGTGATTTCTGATCAAATTGTTCGTTAGTTCATTGCCCACACAACGTACGATCAAAGTCTTGAGTCATACAAGAGAATCAACTAAGTACACGCTTCAAGAGGTAATTCTTAAACTTTCGCTTTAATTAGGAATTAATTATTGCGTTATAAATCGAACAAGTATAAGCTAAGATCCTACGCAATGTTATTTCAAGAAAGGATTGGAATAGCGATTGTGCTAGAGTCTAGCCTTGGTCAAGAATTCCGATCCTGGAATGCATAGCACGAAAGTGAATTTTTGACCGAGTCCGGGCAAATAATCTTTCAATAACATTCCTTGGAAAAGAACAATTTAAGGAGCAACATTGTCCATTTTGTGTTATTTTTTAATAAAGAAATAAGCCATAGTCTAGACCAGCGGTTATATTTTGGAGGTAAGAAACTCATACAAAATCACGGTGAAACCATCTTCTAACTTGTCTAGGAGGATCAAATACCCTAGTAACATCTCTAACTCCATTGGCCGCGAATAAGGTCATACAATCAGCCTCGAAATTTCCCTCATGGAGTATTTTTTCTGATTAAACTTGCTAATTTCTCATACTCTCTGATGATAATTGCATGAGTCCTTGTGATATGATCCTAGGCTCACCTCAAAGTAACTCTATACCTGATAGTTTTGAATACTCAAGTTTTGCTTGTATACTTTCCCGATTTATATATCGATTGAATGTTTTAGTTAAATTGTCTTTATGTTTTACATATGTTGTCCATATATATCGTATGACTAGATGAGGTGTCTGGTGCAACACAGTATATCTCATCACTGGTTAAAGTCATGATATATAAATGAGACTTGTGACTGAGATAGTTTGGACATACTGTCGGTATAAGTCATTATGTCTAAACTAATTGAATCATATAGATGTGTCCGGGGCGTATTGAGTATGACCGTCTAGGATTGAATTAACTTGTACTGTTCTTTAGTTGTTAATTCAAACCTTGTATTCTATCTCCTAATCCCTAGACTATAACATGCATAAGGATTAAGTATAGTGTACTTTAATCTGCCAATGAGTGCGGTCACTTGAGGCCTATATTCTCGGTAGGTTGGGTGCACGTGTTTGATGGCTTAGTGTCTTATTGCTTGTAGAAAGGTAACCATGTACCGGTGTGTCCAAGGTGATGGTGCTCTCGAGATGAGCTCGTAATGTTTACTATACTAAAATTAGCCAGTGGACTTATGTCCGGTATAGTAATAAAGTTGAGTGGTACTAATCTCGAATGATAAGAAGTCGATTAATTAATTTATCAGTAAATTAATAAATTGACGAGCACTATATCTTTGACGTGAGAAGAATAAAGAATAATAAAATTAGTGGTTCCGAAAGTAATTTTGGTTTGAGCGGTAATTCCAAAATTAATCAGTTAGTGGTACGATTAATTATGTGTTGGGTTAATTGATAAACTAAAATTAATTATTTAATTAATTAATCCTTGGGTCAGTTAGTAAATTGATAAAGTGGATTGAATTATTTATATAATTAATTCTTGGTTCAATTCAGAATTAGGAAATCTAATTGAGATTTGGAAACTACTAAAACCCAAGCCCAACAAGAATGCTTAACTTAAGCCCACTTAAGGTCTCTCTTGTAAGTCTATAAATAGACACAAGGGGCCAGCAATACAAGACACACAATTCATTATTGACAGAACACGTAAAATTAGAGAGAGAAGCTTTGAGAAAAACTAGAGAGAGAAAGAACATAGAAGTCCAGATTCCCCTCCTCAGTGTCAGCAGCGGCAGATTATTACCAGAGGTGACGGACAGTTTTTTCGGCGGCGGCAGTGACCGGAATCTAATTTTCTGGCGGGTTTATTTGTGTTGTTTTTTTGGTGTTGATTTCATTGGTTCTGAAGATCGTTGCCCACACAAGATCAGGATCTGTCTCAGAGTCATACAATCGAATTCTTAAGGGACAAGCTTCAAGAGGTCATTTTCTATCTTTCCGCTTTTATTAGTTATCTTTTTTTGTATGTGTGACAAATTGAATGAGGTAAACCAAGATCCTATGTTCGTGTGATAATTCAAAAAGGTTTGAATCGTATTACACGAGCGTCTGGGCTTGAAACAGAGTTTCTGATTCTGGAATGCATAGCACGAAAGTAAAATTTTTGATTGGGCCCGGAAAGATAATTCCTTCAATTGATATCAAAGCTAAGGTTTTTGCTTTATACTTGTTCGATTTGTTACATGGTTTTTATTGCAGGTGGTTTGAGATCCCTACTATTATGGTTTGCGTTTGTATATTTTAATTAAATCTCGGGACATGCTCGGGTTGGTTTTTTATATGAATGCGTGTAATAGTAAAACCACAAGTTGGAAGTTGTGTAGGATTAGATCAAATTTGTAGTATGATTTTTTCTATGTAAATTTGTTGATTTTATTTTCCTAGATAAGTATGCCTTGTATTAGGAAAATTGTTGTAAATCGAAGACGTTAATTTTTTGGTACTTGAATTTGTGGGTTTTTGTTTAACGCAGTTTGGGTGATTCCAAGGTTTGTGTAGAAAACTAAGAAAACCTGGGCAAAGTGCAAGAAGATCAATTAACGAGTGGGAGTGGCTTCGGAAATCAGAAAAGTGGCGGAAGTGCGAGACGGCTGCTGATGGGTGTCAAACCAACAAATATAAAAGACCTACTCTAAAGGGTTTTAGCAGCACAACAGTGAGTAGGATCGTCTCCTCAGGGACTATGTATTAGAACTAACCTCTTTTCTACTATCTAGTCAAGAAGCGGGGGTTTGTGAGAATTGATTAACTAATTAAAGTAACCAGCATAAATAAAAATAAAGAAAATAATAAAATTCCTAACGTAGTACTTAGATAAGAATCCCTCATAAACTATTTAATTTCATAGTGCTTTACACACAAACAGTTAAAGATATTTGGATGCAAATATGCAAATCAAATCAACATGTCATCGTCTCACCAATTAGTAGGCTCAATTCAAATCCATTGAATCCACCGACCTTATTAGTCACTTCATCACATTAATTAATTCAACCTATTTATTGCTACAAACCATTGCCTTATTAGTGTTCTAGGCCTTAAAAGGTACCACCTTTTTAACCTCTTCAACTCTAATTGGCAAATTCGTAAGCCTTTACGGATTATCCTAATTGAGATTATATTATATCAAACTTAAAAGCTCTAGGCAAATTATTTGACTGTAATATAAACCAAATAGCATAATTCACAATAAATATCCAAAAATATTTAACACATAATCATACTATGAAATTAAATAATTCATGAGTTCATCCAATCCAAGTACTATCAAACCTAATTAAAATACATAATTGAAATTAAAAGAAAGAAAAGAAAACTTAGCCATAATCCTAAACCAACAAGGTGGCCGCCGCTTCCTGGGTGAAAAACTTCCTGCGTACCAAACTTTTTTTTCTACTATTTGTACTACTATATATTAACCTAAATAATGCGGCCCACCATCATGCCAACTTAAAACCAAATTAAACATTAAAACTAAATCCTAATTAACTTTGGAAACTCCCTTTCACATAAATTAATTATGGGTCTCAATATAAAGCCCAAATATTTTTGTTCTCTTCCTTTTAATTTCTTCAATCCAGCCCAATTAGATTTTTTTCTTCTCAGCTCGCCACTTCTTCCAAAAATATAGTCAAATTGCGTATTTAGCTCTACCGAAGTCCATCTTCTCCTGCATTACAAATAACGCGCAATTAAGCCATAAACTTCATAAAATTGACCTCCAATTAAAACAAAATAACGCGTTAATTATAGACTTATCAAATCCCCCACACCTAAACAATGCTTGTCCCCAAGCATGACTCAAGACTCATCAAGAAAAAGAAACAAACACAAAACAACAAACGAACACATGGATCCTCAATATGCAACATACGATCAAGCAAGGCTTGCAATCCACATAGGAAACTTTCATAGTATCATGCATTTGCTATAACTATACCCACTCCTCATAACTCTCCAAAATCAAATAACAAGCAAGAGTGACATCCACCTCTCAGGTAATCTCTCATGCACTCAAAAGTGTTTAGGGGATATATAATCACTCAAATTCATCACATAACATGTTCTTGCCATAAGCTTGCAAAATTATCAATTACTATCACTCAAATAAATCAAAGTACAAATCAAAAGGTCTTCGTCAAGGGTCATCATGGGGCTCAGGACAAGGTAGGATAAACAAGGATTAAACAAAGGCTAAAGTCATGAAAGAAAGAACACACTTAATTATTAACCATCAACCATCTTACCGAGGATAACCCATGCAATACACTAGAAACCCACAAAGGATTCCAAACTTGGCTCTTTCCACAATCCTTTTTTTTTTTTTCTTTTTTTTTTTTCTTCTAGCCACACAAATTCATTTGAATTTCTTTATATTGGCTCCTTTTCTTTATTGTCTTCTTTTCTTTTTTTTTTTCTTCATTTTCTTTTTTCTTACTTTTTTTTCTTTTTTTCTCTCTTTTTTTTTTTTTTTTCAACAGCCTTGGTCAGAGCACAACTTATCCTTAATGAGTTACTATTGCCTTCCAATGTCCGCCTTCAAACCACAAACCAAGTTAACAACCAAGTATGCACTTCTTTCAATAACTAGGCGAAAAGTGCAAGCTAAACACAGGCCTAGGTTTAATTTAGTGGCTTTAAAATCAAAGAATCAGGTCCAAGCTTCAAAAAAAAAGGTTAACTAAGGGTAAACATTGAAGGTTGGATTTTTTTGCAAGCCAAAAATTGGTTTATCCTATTGCCTTTATCCTTTTTGTACTTCAAATTCACAAGCAATGGTAACATGCATAACAAAGCAAGTTCTAGAATATGCAAACTATGTGTGAAACACTCTAAAGAAAAACAATTGAGCACAAGAAAGAACTGTTGCTCATTAAGGCCCAAAATCTTACTTTATCTAGCTTTTTGGGTGTCACTCACACAAGTATCATCATTTGAATTATCATAAGAAGCAGTTATAGTCATCCAACACATAATACTACTATTATGCGCTACATTTCATCCTTACCTCACCCAATCACAAGTTGCATATCAATTCCAGCACACAACACATCACATATAACATGGCACACCTCCCCCACACCTAGCTTCTACACACCATAAACACCACCATCCCAAAACAATCACATAAACCAATCCAAAAGAATAACATAAACCAAACAATATCATACAACTACAACGAATCCCCCCACACCTACACTCTACATTGTCCCCAATGTAGAAAACAAGAATGAAGGAGATACAAACACACCACCAAGAACACAGAATAGCCACTTGAAACTGAACACTAAAACTGAAAACAGAAAAACTCCCTGGTGTGGAGGACTTAGTCAGTCTAAACCGACACGGGCGCACAGGAATTGATCTTAGAGATGGGGAAATTGGCCGAGGAAATCCTCACCGCGATAACTGATTGAAACTGAGAACTCCTGTGATTGGGAATCGGAGAGGCACGGCCGGGTGATCTTCGATGTTCTTGGAGGAAAAAGCTGTGGAGAGAAATAAAACTCAGCGTGGGTAGGTGAGAAAATGAAAGTGTAGAAAATAAAATATGAAACCCTAATAAAACCGAGAAGGATTTTTTTTTTTTTTTTTTTTTTGAGAATTTGTGACATGGGCATGTCGGAGGAAAACTTGTAATCTGCCCAAACCCATTAAGAAATCAAAGAAAAATTCTTTTAAAAATCAAAGAACACTGACCTGGGCATGTCGGAGGAAAAGTTCTATTCTGCCCCCATTCCTTAAAAATTCAAGAAAAACTCACCTGGGCATGTCAGAAGAAGAATTGTATTCTGCCCAAGCATTCAGAAAATATGCGAACCTTGACCTGGGCATGTCAGAGGAAGAATTGTATTCTGCCCAAACCTTTAGAAAATCCAAAAACCATGCAAACCTTGACCTGGGCATGTCAGGGGAAGAATTTTATTCTGCCCAAGCTTTTAATTCCCCTCGAAATTCTCAGTTAAAAAAAAAAACACTTAAAAATACAATTAAAAGACTAAAACTAAAAAAAAACTTTAAAAAAAAATTTGGGTTGCCTCCCATAAGCGCTTGTTTTACGTCTGTAGCTCGACGTGAGATAGCTTGCTTTATGGCGGATGATATACGTAGTTTTGACTATCGTCATGGCACTTTCCTTCTGTTTGAGGCGCATTTACCTTTCCTGGATCAGATATGAGACTTGTAGTTATAGGCTTCTGACTATTCAGGAGTTGGAACACCGTGTCTTCTAAAACGGTTAGTCTTTCTTTGAATCTCTTTCCTCTATCTTAGCCTTTTCTCTCTTTAACCGTCTCTTACTCTTCTTACTATTGATGCACTTCTTCTTGGTGTCTATTCTGGCAATTTGAGGCGTCATGTCTTCTTTTGGAATGAGGTTGTGAACCTCAAATGCCATAGCGTGGTCACGCAATAACATTTTTTCTATGACTTCATGCTTTTCCTCGCTAGAATCATCAGGATATGTGTACATCGTTTCAGGAGAGTCCTTGATTTGCTCATTCCCACTAATTTCTCTACCATGTGTTCCCCCCTTGGCATGACTTTTTGGAATGATCCCACCATTGTTGATGTCATTCTTTGCAGAGAGCATCTGAACACTTTCCTTCTCAAGTAGATGGATACAAACATCCTTGACCGCGGAGTTTAGTTGTTTAATCTGTGAGTCCACTTTGAACAATTGTTCTTCTTGGACATACTCTCTTTGAACTATCTTGTCTTGAACCTTTAGATGCTTGTTCCACCTTGCACTTTCCTTTTCTAAGTATTTGAGCACCTCTTTTTCAAAATTTAACTTCTTGCCCTTATCCTTTGGCGGTTGATCCACTGGCTCTTTCTCTTGCACGTAAACTGCCCCTTGACATTGTGGTTGTGACAATTTTTGCAACACTAGGTCCATTGTCTCTTGCATTTGGGTAAGTCGAGTCTCAAATTCAAAAAATCTACTTTCGCATTTGCAAGACCTTTCACATTGCTCAACCTGCATATTTGGTGTTTGTCTGGCCATTATTTCACTGTTCAATCTGCGTATTTGACTTGCTCGATCTTGTCCATATGATGTATCTTCTGAACGAGCTTGCCAAGTGGGCATATTTTGGTACTCTCCCTCATAGCCATGCGGGTAACTTGCACCGAATCCATTGTGACCTTGCCATGAATAATTTTGCTCATCCATCATTGTTCTTGCAAGCTTCCTAAACAGCAAATATGGAAAATAATGTAATACAGAAAAAAACAAATATATATAATAAAATATAAAAACTAGAATAATAAAATCAAGATTTTTCTAATATCTTTAGTCCCCGGCAACGGCGCCAAAATTTGATGGGTGTCAAACCAACAAATATAAAAGACCTACTCTAAAGGGTTTTAGCAGCACAACAGTGAGTATGATCGTCTCCTCAGGGACTATGTATTAGAACTAACCTCTTTTCTACTATCTAGTCAAGAAGCGGGGGTTTGTGAGAATTGATTAACTAATTAAAGTAACCAGCATAAATAAAAATAAAGAAAATAATAAAATTCCTAACGTAGTACTTAGATAAGAATCCCTCATAAACTATTTAATTTCATAGTGCTTTACACACAAACAGTTAAAGATATTTGGATGCAAATATGCAAATCAAATCAACATGTCATCGTCTCACCAATTAGTAGGATCAATTCAAATCCATTGAATCCACCGACCTTATTAGTCACTTCATCACATTAATTAATTCAACCTATTTATTGCTACAAACCATTGCCTTATTAGTGTTCTAGGCCTTAAAAGGTACCACCTTTTTAACCTCTTCAACTCTAATTGGCAAATTCGTAAGCCTTTACGGATTATCCTAATTGAGATTATATTATATCAAACTTAAAAGCTCTAGGCAAATTATTTGACTGTAATATAAACCAAATAGCATAATTCACAATAAATATCCAAAAATATTTAACACATAATCATACTATGAAATTAAATAATTCATGAGTTCATCCAATCCAAGTACTATCAAACCTAATTAAAATACATAATTGAAATTAAAAGAAAGAAAAGAAAACTTAGCCATAATCCTAAACCAACAAGGTGGTCGCCGCTTCCTGGGTGAAAAACTTCCTGCGTACCAAACTTTTTTTTCTACTATCTGTACTACTATATATTAACCTAAATAATGCGGCCCACCATCATGCCAACTTAAAACCAAATTAAACATTAAAACTAAATCCTAATTAACTTTGGAAACTCCCTTTCACATAAATTAATTATGGGTCTCAATATAAAGCCCAAATCTTTTTGTTCTCTTCCTTTTAATTTCTTCAATCCAGCCCAATTAGATTTTTTTTCTTTTCAGCTCGCCACTTCTTCCAAAAATATAGTCAAATTGCGTATTTAGCTCTACTGAAGTCCATCTTCTCCTGTATTACAAATAACGCGCAATTAAGCCATAAACTTCATAAAATTGACCTCTAATTAAAATAAAATAACGCGTTAATTATAGACTTTCAGCTGCAGGCCCAGCGCTCGCGGTCCCATCGCCGCGTCCTTGCGGTGATACTGTTGGTACTTTCCGTGCATTTTTTTTATTTTTTAGATTGAACCGAGAGATCCAAATTTCAAGACTCAATGCATCAGAGTGATGTAACGGGATACTAGACAAGGCAGCAGATGGAAGGTGATGCAGTTTTTAAGCTATAATAGTTGGGAAATTTATTTATGTATTTATTTCCAGTTTTTTATTACTTTTAAATTGCATGATTATGTGTTTAACCTAAACATGCTTTATTATATTGCATGATTAAAACAGTGATTTTTATGCATATAATTTAAGATAGTTAAAAGTATGTTAAAATAGAAAAATCCTCATTTTAAAAATCTAAGTGGGAACGGGTTGGTTAATTAATTCTCATGGCCACCATTACAAATTCATAAGTGATGTGGGTAGACTTGTGCATTGGGATTAGTGCCTTCCTCCATATCGGATGAGTCTAATTCACAAGATCACTAGATTGGATGACTATAGTAAGTTAAATTGGAGAATGCAATATTCTCTCCATCTGAGGCGCATTATCCTAGGTAACAAACTTAGAGCTCACGTAATGGTATGCACTAAGTGTACAATTAGTAGTATTCCTCCCATCGACGTTAGGCTACTTTAGTGAACGGCTAAAAGGCACCGACTATTAATTTTATTGATCAATAAAATGTTTGGTCAGATAATAAGATTAATGAACTTTGTTAGTTCTTATCAAACGAATGTAGGTTAAGTAAACGTTCACACTATCGTGATTTGCGTGAATCCCGGTGGATGAGATGTTGGTAGATAGATTATATTGTTTTGAGGGTTCAATATTTTCGAATCTTTTATTCTAAAACATGTCTATTTATTTTTTAGTTTTCGATATGATATTCAATCCGTTAGCTACTATACTAAAAGAGAACAAATTAACCGGTTCGAATTTTTGTCGATTGGAATTGTAACTTAGACATTGTCCTAATGGCTTAGTAGTACAATTTTTTGCTCGCTGAGGTTTTCCCAGCCACACCTAATGATGAGACACCTCAAGAAGAGAGGGAAGCCTATCAGAGGTGGAGGAAGGCTGATGAGATGGTACGATGTTACATTCTAGCTTCTATCTCAAATATTCTGCAACATCAGCTTCAGTCAATGATTTCTGCTTTTGACATGATGGCTCACCTGAGGGAGATGTTTGGTCATCAAGGCAGGTCGGCAAGGCAAACAGCCATGAGGAAGAAAATGAACACCAAAATGGCTGAAGGCATCTCAGTGAGCGATCACGTACTTGACATGATTAGCAACATCAATGAGATTGATGCGAAAACACAGGTTGATATGATCATCCACAGTTTGCCTCAGAGCTTTGAGCAGTTTCGGCTGAATTATAATATGAATCAATGAGTTTATAGTCTACCCAAGATCTTAGCTGCTTTGGTGTCGGATGAAGGTCTTTTTCAAGAAAAGAAGCAAGCTTTAGTCACAGTCAAGGCTCAAGGTTCCTCTTCTAAGCCCAAAACTGGAAAGAATAAGAAGAATAAATCTCAGAAGACAGCTAGTCATGCGCCTAAGCCTGACATCGCAAAGAAGAAGAAGCCGAAAGGAAAGTGCTTCAAATGCGGCAAAACAGGGTATTAGAAGTCAGAATGTCCAAAGATCAAAGCTACGGCTATTTCCACCTTTATTACTAAAACATGTTTAGTGGTGATTCTCACAAATGCCTGATGTGTGGATTCGGATAATCACTGATCATGTTTGTAATTCTTTGCATGGGTTTCAGGTAACCCGGAGGCTTAGAAGGGGCAAATTAGAGCTCTAGTCGGGTGCGACACTATGAGAGTGTCAGTTGAAGCAGTGAGAGTAGCTAGGCTTATTTTCAAAAGTTTAGTTTTAGTTTTAAAGAATTGTCTTTATGTTCCGAGCTTAAGAAAGAACTTGATTTCAGTTTCTAAACTCATGTTGGATGGTTATAAGTTTATTTTTCTAATAAATGTGTTATTGTTAGAAAGAATGAGAAACTTATTTTTTCTGGTTCATTAGTAGATAATCTATTTTTACTAAAACCAAACTCCCCTGCTGTGCAAAACACTGAATCAAATAACGCATCATTGAACCATAATAAGATAAAATAACCTTCTGAGATGAACCAAACATATCTTTGGCACCTTAGAATATGTCACATTAACCTTAGTAGGATTCAAAGGTTGGTCACAGATGGACCTTTAGGTTCATTAGAAGTTGACAACTATTCAACTTGTGAATCCTGCTTGGAAGGTAAGATGACCAAAAGGCCTTTTAAGGCAAAGGAGTATAGGGCCAAAGAAGTGTTAGAACTGGTTCACTCTGACTTGTGTGAACCTATGTCTATTCAAGCGAGAGGAGGCTTCGAGTATTTTGTGACATTCACATATGACTACTCGAGGTAAGGATACATTTACCTAATGAGCCACAAGTCTGAATGCTTTGGCAAGTTCAAAGAGTATCAGGCAGATGTGGAGAAACATCATGGTAAGAATATCATGACACTACGATCAGATCATGGTGGCGAATACCTCAGAGACTATCTATCAGGGGTAGGAATTCAGTCTCAGTTATCTGCACCTGGCACACTCCAGCAGAATGTTGTAGCAGAACGGAGAAACAAAACTCCCATGGAAATGGTTAGGTCAATGATAAGTGAAGGAAAACTGAACAAGCCCGGGCTAAATCGAAAATCTCACTTTCGTGCTATGCATTCCAGAATCGGAAGCTTTCGACCAAGCTCAGGCTCAAATTAGTTTACCCATGAACGGATCTAGGCTTATACTTATTTAATTTATTAATCGGGACACAAAAAATTGAATCTTTAATAAAAGCGGAAGTTAAAGATTCCACCTTTTGAAGCGATGTCCCTTGCTTAAAGAAAACCAAATATTCTGCTGCGATTTCCACAAGAAATCCAATCGATTCTCCAAGAACACTCCGAATATTGCGTAGGCAATAATCTATCGGAGCTTACTCGATTAACCCAAAAAAGCCCACCAAGAAATCTATTCAAACTGAATTCACAATGCCCAAAAATCTGTTCGAACCAAAAACCCACAAAACCGCTGCTGCGCCACCTGCTGAAAACCGCCACTGCCCAGTCCAGCTCCCGCCAGTCTTCCGCCTGAAGCCTCACCGGTGATCTAGACAAGAACCACCTGAGGATCACCCATCAAGGAAGGAGATCAACCCAGGTTATTCTCGAATCTACCGCACAAAACTGCAAGAAGAAAAACCTGGCGCTAGACTAAATAAAATATCGGCAGCAGCGGGTTTTTGAAAACCCAGCAGGTCCGGCGAAAATATTTTAAGAACAAATTGAAAGGTTCGAACTTTTGGGATGAATCCAATCCAAAGAGCAAGAAATCTGATTCGTTTTTGAGAAAGAATTCTTGAAGAAAAATTCTCTCTCTAGAATCTTCTTACTCAAGAAAGGGCAAGACAAATTGTCTTACAAAATTTCCTTAGCTTTCTTTGGTCTCAAGTTATTCTATTTATAGTAGCTCGATTGGAGACCTAATGGGCTCTCGAGTTAGGCCTTAAAATTTGACTTTCGTTGACCGCTAAGTCTTCCCGACTAATCAACTCCAATCGACCCTTTTAAATTAATTTATTTAATCCACTTTGTTAATTTAATATAATCGAACCCTTAGAATTAATTAATTCAAAATCGAATTAATTTCTAAATTCACTTCGTCGATTAAATATTAATTAAACCCTTCGAATTAATTAATTTACCTTGTCGATTAGTCAAACGCATAATCGGTCGTACCACTATCGGACCAATTATGGAACTACCGCTCGAAAACGACTTTACATCGCACCATTATTATTTCTTCTATCTCTTCACATTAACGATCTAGTGCTCGTCGATTTATCAATTTACTGACAAATTAATTCACTGACTTCTTGGTTTCTGAGATTAGTACCACTCGACCTTTTATTATACCGAACATAAAGTTCACTGGCCAGGTTTAGTATAATAACCTTACAAGCTCATCTCGGGAGCACCATCAACCCGGCGAACCGGTACGTGGATTCCTCTGACTAGCAACGGCACGCAAGAAGCTAAACACCGCATACCCAACTTACCGAGGTATTGGCCTCAATTGACCTCACTCTTTGGCAAATCAAAGCATACGACACCCAACCCTCACGCCCGTCCCAATCTCAGGATTGAGAGACGGAATACTAGGACCGAATTGACTACGCCGATCAGTACAAGTCAATTCTATCCAAACTGGTCGTGCTCAATATGCCCCGGGCATATCTGTGTGATTTAAACCAGTCTAGATAAACCAATTTCCAAACCACACAATAACCTATACCGATAGTATGTTCAGACTATCTCGGTTACGAGCATACTTTTTATATATCAATACTTTAACCAATAACGGTATCTACTGTGTTTGTCGACACCCCGTTATCTAGTTCTATGATATAAAGGAAGAAATTTATACTGAAACAAAATGATATGTCATCTGTGGATATTAGTTTTTGATACAAGCCATAGCTTTTCTGTATTCAAAACTAACAATCTCCCACTAATACTCAAAGCTATGCTAAGAAGTACAAAAACTATCCAACCCGCTATTACACTATTGTCATAATGAAATCTCCAGAACACCTTTAAGCTCACTCACATGGCTCTCTCAAGAATCTAACTCCCATGCCCTCCACATGCCTCTCAAAAACCTTTGGGGTCAATGGCTTGGTGAAAGGATCTGCAAGGTTGTCCTCTGAAACTATCTTTGCCACGATCACGTCTCCCCTCTTTACGATCTCTCGTATCAGGTGGTACTTGCGCTCTATGTGTTTACTCGCCTTATGGGCTCGTGGTTCCCTTGAGTTAGCAACTGCACCATTGTTATCACAATAAACTGTGATAGACCTAGGCAACTCTGGAACCACATCTAAGTCCATCAGGAAGCTCCTGAGCCATACAGCCTCTTTCGATGCCTCTGAAGCGGCAACGTACTCGGCCTCCATGGTAGAGTCCGCCACGCATTTCTGCTTGACACTCTTCCATACTATGGCTCCACCTCCTAGAGTAAACACAAACCCAGAGGTAGACTTGCTCTTGTCCAAATCTCCTTGAAAGTCCGAATCTGTGTAACCCAATGGTACAAGCTCCTGCGCTCTGTAAACTATGACATAATCTCTCGTCCTGCTCAAGTACTTGAGAATGCATTTTACTGCCTCCCAGTGAGCTTTCCCAGGGTTACTCTGATATTTGCTAACCATGCCAACGGCAAAGCAAATATCAGGCCTCGTGCACAACATGGCATACATGAGGCTACCCACTGCAGAAGCATAGGGTACCGCCTTCATGGCATCTATCTCCTCAGCAGTCTTAGGACACTGCTCCTTAGACAAATGCACTCCATGCCTGAAAGGTAGTGAACCCTTCTTGGAGTTCTGCATGTTAAAATGGGCCAGAATCGTGTCTATGTAGGATGCCTGTGAGAGAGTCAGAGAACGTCTCCTACGATCTCGAATAATCTTGATCCCAAGGATATGTCCTGCCTCTCCCAAATCCTTCATATCGAATTGCCTGGACAGCCATGCCTTTACGTCTGACAACACCTTCTTACTGTTGCCAATAAGAAGAATGTCATCTAAATAAAGTACGAGGAACACCACTATCTCACCATCACGCCTGCAATAAACACACTGCTCATCCGGAGACTGAGTGAATCCATAGGACTGGATAACCTCATCAAAATGAATGTTCCAAGATCTGGATGCTTGCTTAAGTCCATAAATGGACCTCCTAAGCCTGCATACCTTGTGCTCTTGGCCCTTAACAATGAAGCCCTCTGGTTGCTGCATAAAGATGGTCTCCTCAAGACTTCCATTAAGGAAAGCTGTCTTGACGTCCATCTGCCAAATCTCATAATCCATATGAGCAGCTATGGCCAAGAGAATCCGGATCGACTTAAGCATAGCTACCGGGGAAAAGGTCTCCTCATAATTGATCCCTTCTTTCTGAGTATACCCCTTCGCCACAAGCCTAGCCTTGAAGGTCTCAACCCTCCCGTCAGATCCTCTCTTTCGCTTGTAGACCCATTTGCACCCAATAGGTCTAAACCCATCAGGAAGGTCTACCAGCTCCCAGACTTAATTTGAGTCCATATAACCCATCTCAGCAATCATCGCTCTGTGCCAAGAATCTGTATCTTTATCCTGGAGAGCCTCATTATAGTTAACTGGGTCTGGTTCATGAGCACCAGGGATAAAGTCCGAAGACTCACCCAAACCCATATACCTCTCGGGCTGTCTCACAACCCTCCCACTACGACGAGGCGCAGCCTGTGTAAGAGCATCATCTGTGATAGTGTGTGCAGTTTCTTGTGGTGTGTGTTCCTGTACGTGTGCATCTGGAATAGTGGACTGACTTCTAAGCTCTTCCAATACTACCTTGCTGCTTGACTTGTGATCTAGAATATAGTCCTCCTCAAGAAATCTGGCATTGGTGCTGACCACCACCTTCTAATCCTGAGGACTATAAAATAAACCGCCTCTCGTTCCTTTGGGGTAGCCTATAAACAGCATAACCTTGGATCTCGCCTCTAACTTGCCTGCATCTGCCTCGAGCACATGTGTTGGACAACCCCAAATCCTGAGATGTCTCAGACTAGGCTTGCGCCCACTCCACAACTCTACTGGGGTCGTAGGCACAGACTTAGATGGCACAAGGTTGAGGATAAAACAAGCTGTATCCAAGGCATAACCCCAAAACGAGGTAGGCAACTCACTGTAACTCATCATCGATCTAACCATCTCCATAAGAGTCCTGTTCCTCCTCTCTGCTACACCATTCTGTTGGGGTGTGCCAGGTGCAGACAATTGGGTCTGAATACCCTCCTCTGACAAATAGGTCCTAAATTCACTAGAGAGGTATTCGCTACCGCGATCAGACCACAGTGACTTAATACTCTTACCCAGATGGTTCTCCACCTCTGCCTTGAATTCTCTGAACTTGCCAAAGCATTCAGACTTGTGGCGCATCAGGTATATGTATCCATATCTAGAGTAATCATCAATGAAAGTTACGAAATACTCATAACCACCTCTAGCCTGAATTGACATAGGCCCACACACGTCAGAATGAATCAGCTCTAAAACCTCCTTGGCCCTATACCCCTTCGCCTTAAAAGGCCTCTTGGTCATTTTACCCTCCAAGCAGGACTCACAGGTCGAATAGCTGTCAATATCTAGTAAGTCCAAAGACCCACTTTTGACCAACCTTTGAATCCTACTAAGGTTGATATGACCTAGTCTCAGGTGCCAAAGATAAGTCTGATTCAAATGGGAAGATTCCTTTCTCTTATTATGATTCAGTGATGAGTTACTAGTTTCTGTGTTTTGTATAACTGGGGAGTAAGTCTTGATTAAAAACAAATTCTCAACCAATGTACCGGAACATATAAGTTTCTGGCATTTTCTAATAAAAACCGAACCGTCAGGAAATACACACTTATAACCATCCAAAACAAGTTTCGAAACCAAAAGCAAGTTCTTTCAAAAACTAGGTACATAAAGACAATCCTTTAAATATAAAATAGAGTCTGAAAAATAAAGACTAATAACTCCCACTGCAGCCACAGAAACTCTGGTAGTATCCCCAAGGTAGACCTGCAACTCTCCCTCTCTAAGCAGCCGGGTCACTTGGAACCCCTGCAAAGAATTACAAACGTGATCAGTGGCTCCTGAATCCACACACCAAGAATCCGTGGGAATCGCCGCTAAACACGTCTCAGTGACTAGGGAAAATTTACACATACCTCGAGGCTTTGGGCAGTCCTTCTTCCAATGTCCTGCTTTGCCACATCTAAAGCATTTTCCTCTCGACTTCTGCTTCTTGGCAATGCCTACCTTGGGTCGATAACTGGCTCCTGTTTTCTGGCCTCTCTTCCTCTTTTGCTTCCTGGCTTTGGGCCCAGCAGAGGAACCTGAGGGACCAACAGTAGCCAAGGCTTGCTTCTTCTCAGCGAATAGGCTCTCAGCAGACACCAATGCAGTCATGAGCTCAGAAAGTGAATATGAGAGATTCCCCATATTATAGTTCAATCGAAACTGCTCAAAACTGGGAGGCAAGCTCTGAAGGATGATATCGACCTGGGTTTCCCCATCAATCTCACCTCCCAATACCTCGATCTCATTGATGCAACCAATCATCTCCAGCACGTGATCTCTCACTGAAGTGCCCTCAGCCATCTTGGCATTCATGAGTTTCCTCATAGCTGACTGCCTGGCTGCCCTGCCCTGATGACCAAACATCTCCCTGAGGTTGAGCATCATATCGTAGGCTGAGGTCATCAACTGATGCTGGTGCTGCAGTACACTTAACATGAAAGCCAAGATGTAGCACCTGGTCATCTCATCAGCTTTCTGCCACCACGTATATGGCTCTCGCTGCTCAGGTGTGGCATCCTCACTGGGCTTAGGGGGCACTCCTCAGTGAGCACGTACTTATAACCCTCAGCGGTTAGGACAATGTCCAGGTTTCGTTTTCAATCAATGTAATTAGGACCGGTGAGTTTGTTTTGGTTCAGAATGACAGCTAGCGGGTTGAACGACATATCAACTGAAAATAATAAAAAAAACAAGTCTCAGTATACTTTTTCGAAAATATTGAAAAATCCTCAGAAAATAAATATAATCTTCTACCGACATCTCTCCCACCGGGATTAACGCAGGTCACGATGGGTGAACGACTACGCCAACCCACATTCGTTCGAGAAGAACCGAAGTTCATTAATTTCATTATCTGACCAACGATCTTATGATCAATGAAATTAATAGTCGATAATTTTAGCCGTACACGTAAATAGCATAACCTCGATGGGAGGGATACTATAAACAGTACACTAAGTGTATACCATTACGTGACTTCTAAGTTTGTTACTTAGGGTACTAATGCGCCTCGGATGGCGAGGGTGTCACAACTTTTCCCAATTAAACGCACTATAGTCATCCCTTTAGAAATTCATTCCGGCGATATCTGTGATTGAAAACTCATCCGATAGGGAGGAAGGTCTAACCCAGCACGCAAGTTTAACCACATCGCCAATGAACCCGTAATGGAGGCCATGGGGCTATTAACCAACCCACTCCCACTTAGATTTTTAATTAATTTCAATTCGCCCTGGTTTTCTCGGTTTTCTATTTCGGTTTTCTACGTAATTAGGAATCACCCAAAATTACGATAATCCAAAATCCGGGTTTTCTCGGTTTTCAACATAATTAGGTATCACCCAAAATTACGATAAACCAAAACCCCACGTAATTAGGAATCACCCAAAATTACGATTAAACCAAAACCCGCGAATGTAATTAAGTTTGAGGATTTTTACGTTTTAACATGCAATATCTTAACTATGGATATTCGCACCCATAAAACCGTTGGAGTTTTAATATGCGAATAATCTACCTTAGTTAATTGCACATTACCTTTTTGAAAACCATTTGGTTTGGATTTCGTTCATGAAAAATAAAACGAAAATCACACAATCAACAAAAAATCATAAATATGGGATATTAAATAAAATAAAATTTCCCGACTATTATGGCCTTCTCTATCGTTGATTCCTTGACGCCTCGGTGACACTTCCCGTCGTGTCGCTCCCACTCGTTATTTGGATTCCTCTCGATTCGCCCGGGTTTTCTCGGTTTATTCTGTAATTAGGAATCACCCAAAATTACAATAAACCAAAACCCGCGAATATAAGTTACCCAAAATAACGTCTTCGTCATAGTACATAAATTCCTATATACAAAAGTGTTTTTCTAGGAATTTAAAGACGACATGATTAGATCAAATCCTACTATAAGATTTTTCTAATCCTACACGACTTCCAGCTCGTGGTTATTACTATTACAGAAATTTCCATTCAAAAATAAAATGAGCCCGGACATGTCCCGGGGTTTATGAATGAAAATTAAATTTCTACCATAATAGGGGGGAAACCAATAACCACCTGTTTATACATGTCGACAAAAATAATAATGCCAAAATAAAGTCGTGTAATAAATCAAACAAGTATAAAACCGAAACCAACGCTCTGATACCAATTTGAAGGAAAACTGAACAAGCCCGGGCTAAATCGAAAACCTCACTTTCGTGCTATGCATTCCAGAATCGGAAGCTTTTGACCAAGCTTAGGCTCAAATTAGTTTACCCATGAACGGATCTAGGCTTATACTTATTTAATTTATTAATCGGGACACAAAAAATTGAATCTTTAATAAAAACGGAAGTTAAAGATTCTACCTTTTCAAGCGAAGTCACTTGCTTAAAGAAAACCAAATATTCTGCTGCGATTTCCACAAGAAATCCAATCGATTCTCCAAGAACACTCCGAATATTGCGTGGGCAATAATCTATCGGAGCTTACTCGATTAACCCACGAAAGCCCACCAGGAAATCTATTCAAACTGAATTCACAATGCCTAAAAATCTGTTCGAACCAAAAACCCACAAAACCGCTGCTGCGCCACCTGCTGAAAACCGCCACCGCCCAGTCCAGCTCCCGCCAGTCTTCCGCCTGAAGCCTCACCGATGATCTAGATAAGAACCTCCTGAGGATCACCCATCAAGGAAGGAGATCAACCCAGGTTATTCTCGAATCTACCGCGCAAAACTGCAAGAAGAAAAACCTGGCGCTAGACTAAATAAAATATCGGCAACAGCGGATTTTTGAAAACACAGCAGGTCCGGCGAAAATATTTTAAGAACAAATCAAAAGGTTCGAACTTTTGGGATGAATCCAATCCAAAGAGCAAGAAATCTGATACATTTTTGAGAAAGAATTCTTAAAGAAAAATTCTCTCTCTAGAATCTTCTTACTCAAGAAAGGGCAAGACAAATTGTCTTACAAAATTTCCTTAGCTTTCTTTGGTCTCAAGTTATTCTATTTATAGTAGCTCGATTGGAGACCTAATGGGCTCTCGAGTTAGGCCTTAAAATTTGACTTTCGTTGACCGCTAAGTCTTCCCGACTAATCAACTCCAATCGACCCTTTTAAATTAATTTATTTAATCCACTTTGTTAATTTAATTTAATCGAACCCTTAGAATTAATTAATTTAAAATCGAATTAATTTCTAAATTCACTTCGTCGATTAAATATTAATTAAACCCTTCGGATTAATTAATTTACCTTGTCGATTAGTCAAACGCATAATCGGTCGTACCACTATCGGACCAATTATGGAACTACCGCTCGAAAATGACTTTACATCGCACCATTATTATTTCTTCTATCTCTCCACATTAAAGATCTAGTGCTCATCGATTTATCAATTTACTGACAAATTAATTCACCGACTTCTTGGTTTCCGAGTGATAAGCTGGAAATTAAGTGGTGGATTGAATGCAATTTGAGGGCTATTTTGAGGGATTTAATGAGCTAATAGGCTAATTTTACTTGCAGGGGAGATTTCATAAAGGAGAGCAAAGAAAAGAGATGTTGGCAAATTTTGGAAGAAGTGGGCTGGATTGAAGAAAAGAAACTGCAAAGGGAGATTTATTAAAGTGGGCTGTGGGTTGAGACCCAAGATTTATTTTGGATTTTACAATCAGTTTTATTTTAATTGGTGTCCAAACTTAATTATGAATAATTATATATATTCAATTGTGGGCCCGTTATGGGGAGCAGAATATATATACCAAAAACGTAGGTTTTAGAGGAGCTATCTTTGACTTTTGGTTTTGGGGGATTTTCGTACCTGGAAGACTTAGTCGGCAGACTTGGTCAAATTTTGGGCGAAGGCTTCCTGCGGCTATTAGTACTATTTCTTCTTTCATTTATTGTTCATGGATAAATTGTTTGTTACGATTAGTGTTATTTTTAATTCGATTATGAGTAGCTAAATTTTTAGTTCTAGTCAGAGGAATTACACCTTAGATGTGAATTAAATTGTGAGATCAATTTGTTCTGAATATCAATTGATTTTTGATTATTTATTTATTCTCCATTTTGTATGTTAGATTATTTGGCATTAATTGAATAGTTGGTAGCATTCAATTCTTCCTAGGTAGTCTAGTCAACTCGAATACACAAGGTTCAGTATTCCTAAGAGTTTCAATTCAACTAATCACGTGGTACGTAGGTTAGCGTTTTGAAGGGAATAAATAATCAACGTGCAATTAAACAAGGTTTGATTAATTGTAAATTGAATTGGGTCCTAGACTATCGAAATCAATGTTCTAGGAGGTTCCAGGACAGATATTCGATTATAGATGCAGTTAACGGAGGTTCCTTAATTGCTGGGTTAAATTTATTGGACTGAACTGTTAGGAGGTTCCAACAGGGAAAACCAATATAATCAAGGTTAATTGGGAAAATTTGTGCATCGAGGATCAATTAATCACATCAGGGTGGAAACAATTCCTTTGACTAGATCATTTCCTAAATTTGATTTAAGCAAATTCCTGTTTTCTTTATTAATTTTAATTGAAGTTTATTTAAGTAGATTAAATTCTAAAAAACCCCCCTTTTGGTTACCAGTTTCTGATTTAATTAATTCACTACCCTGCTTCCTGTGAAGACGATCCTACTCACTGCTTGCTATTTTATTCTGTGTCGAGTAGGTAATTATTTTTGATTGGTTGACGACCCATCAAATTTTGGCGTCGTTGCCGGGGAGCACGGTTTAGTGTTTTTAATTTTAGTCAGAATTGTTTGTTCCTTTTTATGGTTCGCTCTTCTCGTACAGGCAAACTCGTTTTTGACCCAGAGGTAGAGAAGACTGCAAAGAGGAACACCAAAGATAAGAAACAAAGAGAGCAACTAGCTGAGTCAACATCTGGGGCTCCACCAGTTGACGAACAAGAAGAAGTTCAAGTTCCTGAAGAGGAGGAAGAGTTGGTTGCAACACCAATGGCAGACCGCACCTTAAGGGAGCTGGCAACTCCTGATGCCAACCCACAATCTTTATGCATTGCTCTTCCTGATAATACACCTAGATTTGAATTAAAATCTAGTACGATTCACTTACTTCCTAAATTTCGTGGTTTGACAGGCAAGGATCCCCACAAGCATCTGATGGAGTTTCATATCGTCTATTCAGCAATGAGCTACGAAAATGTCACTGAAGAGCAGATTAAGTTGCGGGCTTTTCCCTTTTCTTTGGAGGACATGGCAAAGCATTGGTTATTTGGGTTACCCGCAGGCTCAGTCACCACATGGAATGATCTGAAGAAGCTATTTTTGGAGAAGTTTTTCCCTGCATCTCAGGCTTCTAATATCAGGAAGGATATATGCGGTATCCGACAATACAGTGGAGAGAGCTTGTACGAATATTGGGAGAGATTCAGTGATTTGTGCAGAAGCTGTCCTCAGCATCAGATCCTAGAGCAGCTGCTGATCCAATATTTTTATGAGGGGTTATCTGAGCTTGACAGAGATAAAGTTAACTCTGCAAGTGGAGAAGCACTTATGAACAATACCCCTACTGAGGCGCGCAGGTTGATTTCAGTAATGGCGGAGACCTCACAGCAGTTTTATAAGAGAGCAGAGCCGGTCACTAGAAGAGTAAATGAAGTCAGTACTCCAAGTATAGAAAATCAAATTGCTGAACTGACTAGTGTGGTGCGTCAGCTAGCAGTCGGACAGTTGCAGTCAGTTAAGGTGTGTGGTATTTGTGCAATGCAAGGGCACACTTCAGAGGATTGTCATGTTATGCAGGAAAGTGAATTGGTGAATGCTGTAGGCGGATTTCAGGTTCCTCAAAGGAAGTATGATCCGTATAGTAATTCCTACAATTTGGGATGGAGAAATCATCCGAATTTTAGTTATAAGCAGCCTGGTTTTCAGCCACCTGGTTTACAACCACATCCACAACCTCAACCTCAAATGAGGAACCCAGCTCCTATGCAGGGAAATGCTTCAGGACCTTCCATGGAAGAAATGATTAAGAATTTAACGATGACTGTGAATGGAATGGTTGAGAGAGAGCAAACACGTGAACAACAGTCTCAAGCAGCTATTAGGAATTTGGAGAAGCGAGTCTCGCAGTTGGCCACTCAAATGAATCAGAGGGACAGAGCAAATGGGAAACTTCCATCTCAAGCGGGATCGAGCTCAATGGAGAATGTTAGTGCCATGACCCTGAGAAGTGGGAAAGAGTTACCAGACCTCCCAGCTCCCATTCCAGCTGCTAAAGCATCTTCACAGGAATCAAAGGAGGAAGTGGAGATTGAAGAGAAGAACGAACAGGTGGTAAGTTCTAAATCTCCTGAGAAAAATACTGAAAGTTTAGTTCCACTTTTTCCTGGCAGGTTGGCACCAACGAGGAAGGAGTACAGTGATGATGAGGTTCTAGATGTGTTTCGAAAGGTGACAATCAACATACCCTTGATGGAAGCCATAGGTCAAATCCCGAGGTATGCAAAATTCTTGAAGTCACTTTTGACTAGGAAGAGACGACCGGAAGGTAAAGTGTATGTCAATGAGAATGTATCTTCAGTACTTCAGCGGAAATTACCTCAAAAATGCACAGACCCAGGTATATTTGCTATTTCATGTGTTATTGGGTCAAGGGTAATAGAAGCAGCTATGCTGGATTTAGGTGCTTCGATTAATGTGATGTCTTTATCTCTTTTTAAGAAGTTAAAGATTGGAGCTCTTAAAGACACAAATGTCATAGTGCAGTTAGCCAATAGATCAATGATATATCCTGAAGGGGTAGTGGAGGATGTCTTAGTTAAATGCGATAAATTAATTTTTCCTGCTGACTTTTACATCCTTGACATGAATGATGAACATGTTATAAATGCTGATATCTTGTTGTTAGGAAGATCATTCATGAAAACTGCCAAAACAAAAAATTGATGTTGATGCTGGCATTTTTACTTTTGAGTTTGATGGTGAGAAAGTGCAATTTAACATGTATGAAGCTATGAAGTACCCACCTGACTCTGAGTATTTTGTTAATGTTAGCTTAGTTGATGCTATTGTGCAAGAAGAGATAGAGTTTAATCTGATGCTTGATGAGCTGAACTTTGTGTTACAGCATAGTTTGCAGGAAAAGGACACTCACAGAGACATGAGTGAAGCTGTAATTGAGGCGATAATGGCGTTTCATGCCAATCCTGAGATGCCACCAAGGTTTGCAAATAATTTTTTGGAATTGCCTTCATCTTCTGAAAGAGTTTTACCTTCTGTGGTACAGGCACCCAAGTTAGAGCTGAAGACATTGCCGAGTCATCTCATGTATGTTTACTTGGGGGAGCTTGACACATTGCCCGTGATCATTTCAAAGGGTCTCACTGAAGTGCAAGAAGAAAAGTTGCTGAGAGTATTGCGGGACCACAGAACAGCCATAGGGTGGACACTAGCAGATATCAAGGGCATTAGTCCTTCTATCTGCATGCATCGCATCTTCCTTGAAGCTGACTCGAAACCTGTCAGAGAAGCTCAGAGGAAATTAAATCCTGCAATGAAAGAGGTAGTGATGAAGGAAATTCTTAAATTACTTGATGCAGGAATTATTTATTCTGTTTCTGATAGTAAATGGGTTAGCCCAGTCAATGTTGTACCTAAGAAGTCGGGATTTCAATTGGTTAAAAATGAGGCTAATGAGTTGGTTCCTATGAGATTGCAGACAGGTTGGCGCATGTGCATAGATTTTAGGAAGTTAAATGCAGCCACAAGGAAGAATCACTTTCCACTTCCTTTCATTGATCAAATGTTGGAACGTTTGGCAGGTAAGGATTTCTTCTGCTTTCTAGATGGGTATTCCGGGTATTTCCAAATAGCAGTAGCTCCGGATGACCAAGATAAGACTACCTTTACTTGTCCATTTGGTACATTTGCATATAGGCGCATGCCCTTTGGTTTGTGTAATGCTCCGGGAAATTTTCAAAGATGCATGATGAGTATATTTTTAGATTTTCTTGAAAAATGCATTGAAATTTTCATGGATGATTTTACTGTGTATGGTGACTCGTTTGACCAATGCTTGGAAAGTTTGTCATTAGTTTTACAAAGATGCATTGAAAAAGATTTGGTGTTGAATTATGAGAAGTGTCACTTCATGGTGAGAGAGGGAATTGTACTAGGTCATGTGGTATCATCAAGAGGAATAGAAGTGGATAAGGCTAAAATTGATTTGATTGCTAGTTTGCTTTATCCTACTAACGTTCGAGAAATTCGAAGCTTTCTTGGTCATGCAGGGTTTTATAGACGCTTCATTAAGGATTTCTCGAGGATCACACAACCCTTGTCACGGTTACTGCAGAATGATGTGCCCTTTGAGTTTGGTGAGGAGTGTAAGAAGGCTTTCCAGAAATTAAAGGAGTTACTCACGTCAACTCCAATAATTCAACCTCCCAATTGGGAACTGCCTTTTGAGCTGATGTGTGATTCCAGCCACTATGCTGTGGGGGCTGTGCTTGGACAAAGAAGTGGATGACAGAGTCACGTCATTTATTATGCCTCCAAAACCCTTGACTCAGCGCAGTGCAATTACACCACCACAGAAAAAGAACTTTTAGCTATTGTGTTTGCTTTTGAAAAATTTCGTTCTTATTTGCTAGGTTCTAAAGTGGTCGTGTATTCTGATCATGCAGCTTTAAAATTCTTGCTGTCGAAGAAGGAATCAAAGCCGAGGCTCATTCGATGGATTCTTCTACTACAAGAGTTTGATTGGGAAATAAAGGATAAGAAGGGTGCAGACAACTCAGTTGCTGATCACCTCAGCCGTTTAGTGCGTGAGGAGGACTCCAAACCCATTGCAGAGTTATTTCCAGAGGAGAAACTATGGGCGTTGCAAGGTAAAGAGCCGTGGTATGCCGATATAGTAAACTACTTGACAAGTGGTAAGTTTCCTCACAATATGAATGTTTACCAGCGAAATAAATTGAAAGCTCAATTTAAGCATTATGTGTGGGATGAACCTTACTTGTGGAAAATCTGTTCTGACCAAGTAGTCAGGACGTGTGTGGCTGATCATGAAATACATTCTGTGCTTGAATTTTTCCATTCTCATGCATGTGGTGGTCATTTTGGCCCAAAAAGAACTGCTAGGAAAGTTTTAGACTGTGGGTTTTATTGGAATTCTTTATTTAAGGATGCTTATGATTTTTGCAAGAGATGTGATAAATACCAGAGAGTAGGAAATTTATCGTCTAGGAAATAGATGCCTCAGATTCCCATGTTATTTTGCGAAATTTTTGATGTATGGGGCATGGATTTTATGGGACCATTTCCAAGCTCATGTGGAAAGTTGTATATTCTGCTTGCTGTCGATTATGTATCGAAATGGGTAGAAGCGAAAGCTACCCAAACTAATGACGCTAAAGTTGTTACAGGATTCCTTAAGTCTAGCATTTTTAGTCGGTTTGGAGTGCCAAAAGCGATCATAAGTGACCAGGGGACACATTTTTGCAATCGACAAGTCGAGGCATTGATGAGGAGATATGGCGTAAATCATCGCGTGTCCACCGCATACCACCCACAGACCAACGGGCAAGCTGAACTATCCAACCGTGAGATAAAGAGCATTTTGGAGAAGACAGTGAATCCTAGTCGGAAGGATTGGAGTTTACGGTTGGAAGATGCTTTGTGGGCGTATCAAACCGCATACAAAACTCCCATTGGAATGTCACCGTACAGGTTAGTTTTCAGAAAAATGTGTCATTTACCTGTTGAGCTAGAACACCGTGTTTTTTGGGCAATCAAACAGTTTAATATGGATGCAAAGGAGGTTGGGTCGGAAAGGAAACTACAGCTGCAAGAATTGGAAGAAATTCGATTGGAGGCGTATGACAACTCGCAGTTGTACAAGGAAAGGACCAAAATCATCCATGATAAACTGCTGAGAAGAAAAGACCTTGTGGTTGGTCAGAGGGTGCTTTTATTTGATTCCAAGTTGAAATTCATGCCAGGTAAGTTAAAGTCAAGATGGCATGGCCCGTATTTGGTGGTAAGTATTTCTCCGTATGGCATGTGTGAGATTCAAAGTTTAAAATCAGGCAAAGTGTTTTGTGTTAATGGTCATAGACTTAAACCTTTTCTTGATAATGATATTATTGAGCATGTGGAGGAGATTACATTATTTCAGCCATTGTATGTGGATTAGTTTGAAGCATAACTGTGTCTAGCCAAAGACATTAAAGAAAGGCGCTTGTTGGGAGGCAACCCAAAATTTTTTATAATTCTTTTCATTTAGGTTGATTTAATTTTTATCATTTTTTTAGGTTTGAGGAGCAGGAGGACCAACAGAATACAAGTTTTCTTGTGACATGCCCATGTCAAAAATCTGTTGTGTTTTTACAAAATTTTTGGTTCGCCAACAGAATACAAGTTTTCTTCTGACATGCCCATGTCAAAAATCTGTTGTGTTTTTACAGAATTTTTGGTTCGCCAACAGAATACATGTTTGCTTGTGACATGCCCATGTAAACACCTTTAGTGTTTCTTAAAGATTTTTCGGGTCCCAAACAGAATACAAGTTTTCTTCTCACATGGGCATGTCAACTAAGGTTCTTCCGTCAAGCTGAAAAAAAAAAAAAAAAAAACCACTAACTAGAGCAGGCGGTTTTTTTTCCCTCTTTTCCTCCTTTTCCAATTCCCAACCCTAGCAGCTTTCTTCTCCTTCTCCCTGTTGTCACCCACACCACCCGACATTCTCCCTGCTGTCGCCATCGGCCGCCCTTCGGCCCAGCGCCCACCCCGTCACCTTTCCCGCTTTTCTCTTTCTCGGACCGTCCCCGTCATCTCTACCCCACGCCTCCAAACCGCCGGCCATCTCCTTGCTTTCGCAACCACCGCCACTTTCCCCGACCTGCTACCACCCGCGCCCCACTCCTCTCATTTTTGTTTCCCCACTTTAATTTGATTTCAGTTTTTTTTTGGAGTTTCATCATGGCTCGCAGGAAAGCACGAGCACACCGCCCACCACTGTTGGAGCTACCTTCATCGCGCCGGAGGACAATCCAGGCCCTCCTCCCGGTTCCACCGCCGCGATTTCCCCTGAGCAGTCTGCTGCTGCCGCTCCTTCTTCCTCCACTGTTGTACCAGCGGCGCATCCATCATCCCCATTGCCATCGGTTCGTTCTGCTCGGGCGCTGGTTCCTGTTCGAGGGCACCAAGCCAAGCGGCCGGTGGACAATCCAGGCCCTCCTCCTACTTCCACTGCCACGAATTCAACTGAGAATTCGGCTACCGATGTTTTATCCTCTTCCACTGATGTACCAGCGGCGCCGCCACCTAAACGGCCTAGGCTGCCGGTGGACCAATCACAAGGAGAAGTCACAACGCGGAAAGGACGTCGGAAGACCACCGCAGGACCCAACACTCTGCCTCCTTCACAACATCGTTTATACCAGGTAAAATTTGCTAAACCCAGTCAACAGGAGAAATACAACCTGCTTTCTTCCAAAAGTATTTATGAGTGTAAATGTTTTGATTTGGAAGCTTTGCATAAGTTGAATGTTTATGATGCAGTGCGGGCAATGTTTGAGGGTATTGGTTGGGAAGAATATTTCAATTTATCCTTGCCTGCTTATGTTGAATTAACAAGGGAATTTCATGCGAGTTTAGAATATAAACCTCCAAAGCAGAATTTTACTCTGGATTCACCAAATGTTATATGTTTTCAATTGATGAATAAGTGTTTTAAGATGTCTTTGGTGCAATTCGATATAGCCATGGGGTTTATTTCTGACAGTGAGTCAAAAACTGAGGCTTATACTTCATGTGAGTTAGATGTTCCACAAGGTTTTTATCCTTCTGAATGTCTTGCTGAATGGAAAAGATTAGCTCCTAAATCTTTGGATATTTTTAAGCCAAGCAAAGTATGTGATTATTTCTTTGAGGATCCTATATTAAGATTGTGCCATAGAATCCTGGGCTATAGTTTAGCAGGGAGGAAGGATCAAGCGAACATAATCACCACACACGAATTATTTTTAATTACTCGCATGCTCCAGTGGAAACGTGTGTGCTTTGCTTATACTTTTGTGCATCAATTGAGAGCTTCTCATAACCGTAAGGGCAGGGGGTTAACCTTGGGATCGTTAATAACACATTTGGCAGTTAATTTAAAGGTTTTGGATTTACAGCATAACCCTTTGCATGTGGCTCGTCCTGTAGTGCCTTTGAATTTGCCTAGTTTATTACGCATGCAGCTCATTGTGTGTAAGGGTGACACATATGAGTTTCTTCCGCCGGGAAAACCATTCCCGAGCACGCATGCTAGCTCTTCTCATGCAGGTGATTCTGAGGAGGAACAAGAGGATTCTTCCTTCATGACCAAGGCGCAATTCACAGCCCTCCAAGCACAGCTTACTAGCATTCAAGAGGTTTTAGCAATCCATCAAGCATCTCTCCAGGCCTTGTGTGATCGCGTCGACCTCAGTCCAGCAGCTCCTCCACCATAGGGAGTTCCCTCCATACCTTACTCTTGTTTAGTACTTCATTTTCGTGTGTAGTTTTTTTTATTTTTTATTATTATTATTTTTTTTATGTGTTGCTTGTTGTCTTCATAGTTATTGTCTACATTGAGGACAATGTAGATTTTAGGTGTGGGGGATGTTATTTTGGTTGTTTTGTTTTAAGTAGCTTTATGTTTTGTGTGGATAATTGATAGGCAATGTGTGATTTAGGTAAGATAAGGATGAAATGTAGGAAGAATTAGTAGTGTTTGGTGTTGGATGACTATAACTTTTCTTTGTGATAACTCAAATGATGATGCATGTTGAAGTGACACCAAAAGCCATATTAAGTGAGATTTTGGGCCTTAACGAGCAACAACTCTTTCTTGTGCTCAAATTGTTTTTTTTTTAGAGTGTTTCACGCATAGTTTGCATATTCTAGAACTTGCTTGGTTATGCATGTTACCGTTGCTTGTGAATTTAAAGTACAAAAAGGATAAAGGCAATAGGATAACCAAATTTGGCTTGCTAAAAAAATCCAAGCTTCAATTTTTACCTTTAGTTAACCTTTTTGAAGCTTGGACCTGATTCTTTGATTTTAAAGCCACTAAATTAAACCTAGGCCTGTGTTTAGCTTGCTCTTTTCGCCTAGTTATTGAAAGAAGTATATACTTGGTTGTTAACTTAGGTTTGTGGTTTGAAGGCAGACATTGTAAGGCAATAGTAACTCATTAAGGATAAGTTGTGCTCTGACCAAGGCTGTTGAAAAAAAAAAAAAAAAAGAGAAGAAAATGAAAAAAAAAAAAAAAGACAAGAGAGAAAAGGAGCCAATATAAACAAATTCAAATGAATTTGTGTGGCTAGAAAAAAGAGAAAAAGAAAAAAAAAGGGAAGGAAAAAAAAAAAAGATTGTGGAAAGAGCCAAGTTGGAATCCTTTGTGGGTTAGTAGTGTCTTGCATGGGTCATCCTTGGTAAGATGGTTGAAAGTTAACAATCAAGTGTGTTCTTGCTTTCATGACTTTAGCCTTTGTTTAATCCTTGTTTATCCTACCTTGTCCTGAGCCCCATGATGACCCTTGACGAAGACCTTTTGATTTGTACTTTGATTTATTTGAGTGATAGTAATGTGATAATTTTGCAAGCTTATGGCAAGAACATGCTATGTGATGAATTGAGTGTTTAAATGTCCTTGAAACACTTTTGAGTGCATGAGAGATTACCGGTGAGGTGGCTGTCACTTTTGTGTGTTATTTGAGTTAGGGAAGTTATGAGGAAGTGGTATAGTCATTACAAATGCTTGATGCTATGAAAACTCCTATGTGGATTGCAAATCTTGCTTAGTTACACATTGCATATTGAGAAGCCAAGTTGTTGTGTGTGTTTGTTTTGTGATTCTTGTTTAGTGTTGAGTCATGCTTGGGGACAAGCATTGTTTAGGTGTGGGGGAATTTGATAAGCTGGAAATTAAGTGGTGGATTGAATGCAATTTGAGGGATATTTTGAGGGATTTAATGAGCCAATAGGCTAATTTTACTTGCAGGGGAGATTTCATAAAGGAGAGCAAAGAAAAGAGATTTTGGCAAATTTTGGAAGAAGTGGGCTGGATTGAAGAAAAGAAACTGCAAAGGGAGATTTATTAAAGTGGGCTGTGGGTTGAGACCCAAGATTTATTTTGGATTTTACAATCAGTTTTATTTTAATTGGTGTCCAAACTTAATTAGGAATAATTATATATATTCAATTGTGGGCCCGTTATGGGGAGTAGAATATATATACCAAAAACGTAGGTTTTAGAGGAGCTATCTTTGACTTTTGGTTTTGGGGGATTTTCGGACCTGGAAGACTTAGTCGGCAGACTTGGTCAAATTTTGGGCGAAGGCTTCCTGCGGCTATTAGTACTATTTCTTCTTTCATTTATTGTTCATGGATAAATTGTTTGTTACGATTAGTGTTATTTTTAATTCGATTATGAGTAGCTAAATTTTTAGTTCTAGTCAGAGGAATTACACCTTAGATGTGAATTAAATTGTGAGATCAATTTGTTCTGAATATCAATTGATTTTTGATTATTTATTTATTCTCCATTTTGTATGTTAGATTATTTGGCATTAATTGAATAATTGGTAGCATTCAATTCTTCCTAGGTAGTCTAGTCAACTCGAATACACGAGGTTCGGTATTCCTAAGAGTTTCAATTCAACTAATCACGTGGTACGTAGGTTAGCGTTTTGAAGGGAATAAATAATCAACGTGCAATTAAACAAGGTTTGATTAATTGTAAATTTAATTGGGTCCTAGACTATCGAAATCAATGTTCTAGGAGGTTCCAGGACAGATATTCGATTATAGATGTAGTTAACGGAGGTTCCTTAATTGCTGGGTTAAATTTATAGGACTGAACTGTTAGGAGGTTCCAACAGGGAAAACCAATATAATCAAGGTTAATTGGGAAAATTTGTGCATCGAGGATCAATTAATCACATCAGGGTGGAAACAATTCCTTTGACCAATATAATCAATGTTAATTGGGAAAATTTGTGCATCGATGATCAATTAATCACATCAGGGTGGAAACAATTCCTTTGACTAGATCATTTCCTAAATTTGATTTAAGCAAATTCCTGTTTTCTTTATTAATTTTAATTGAAGTTTATTTAAGTAGATTAAATTCTCAAAAACCCCCCTTTTGGTTACCAGTTTCTGATTTAATTAATTCACTACCCTGCTTCCTGTGGAGACGATCATACTCACTGCTTGCTATTTTATTCTGTGTCGAGTAGGTAATTATTTTTGATTGGTTGACGACCCATCACCGAGATTAGTACCACTCGACCTTTTATTATACCGAACATAAAGTTCACTGGCCAGGTTTAGTATAATAACCTTACGAGCTCATCTCGGGAGCACCATCAACCCGGCGAACCGGTACGTGGATTCCTCTGACTAGCAACGGCACGCAAGAAGCTAAACACCGCATACCCAACTTACCGAGGTATTGGCCTCAATTGACCTCACTCTTTGGCAAATCAAAGCATACGACACCCAACCCTCACGCTCGTCCCAATCTCGGGATTGAGAGACGGAATACTAGGACCGAATTGACTACGCCGATCAGTACAAGTCAATTCTATCCAAACTGGTCGTGCTCAATATGCCCCGGGCATATCTGTGTGATTTAAACCAGTCTAGATAAACCAATTTCCAAACCACACAATAACCTATACCGATAGTATGTTCAGACTATCTCAGTTACGAGCATACTTTTTATATATCAATACTTTAACCAATAACGGTATCTACTGTGTTTGTCGACACCCCGTTATCTAGTTCTATGATATAAAGGAACAGATTTATATTGAAACAAAATGATATGTCATCTGTGGATATTAGTTTTTGATACAAGCCATAGCTTTTCTGTATTCAAAACTAACAATAAGTTATAGTGAATTGCCATTTTTTTTTTTGGGATTTTCCTTAGAAATAGCGGCTTATATTCTAAACCCCATACCATCTAAATCGGTTCGTTCAACCCCTACAGAGTTGTGGACAGGACGTAAGCCCAGTCTACGACATCTCAAGATTTGGGGTTGTCCAGCATGTGTGCTTAAGGTAGATGTAGGTAAGTTAGATTCAAGAACAGAAGTAATGTTGTTTGTAGGGTATCCTAGAGAAACGAAAGGTGGTCTATTCTATAGTCCTAAAGATCAAAAGGTGGTAGTTAGCACTAACGCCAGATTTTTAGAAGAGGACTATATTCTAGATCACAAACCCAGTAGCAAGATCGTACTAGAGGAACTTAGAGGACAATCCACTAATCATGTTGCACTAGTATAAGTAGATACACCATAGAACATGGCACAAGAAGTCACAAATGATGCGTCTACACAGACAGTGCCTCGTCATAGAGGGAGGGTTGTGAGAACCCGAGAGGTACGTGGGTTTGGGAGAATCCTCAGATTTGGTCCCCGACACACACGAATCAGACCCAGTTAACCACAATGAGCCTCTCCGAGATAAAGATACAGATTCTTGGCAAAAAGTAATGATATCTGATATGGGAATGGGAAAATTTTTTATTTTTGGTAAAACTATTTTCTAAAAAAAACCGTATCAATCTGACTCACATATTCTCAGGATATATAGAGTCAAATAATACCAAATTAGTAAAATAAAAATTAATAGTAATTCAATATTACTTTCGACTAACTTTGGTTTTACCAAAACTGTGGATCAACCCAATGACCCATTGATCAGGTTGATGGGTCAAGAACCTCAATTGCAATTAGGTCCCCTGATTTATCAGCCTTTCCTAATTGTTCCTAGATACTTAATTAACTCTTAATTAATACCACATAATTTTTCAATAATATTTAATTAAATATTATTTATTCTGCATCATCGAACTCTCTTACGTGCGATCCTGTAGGTCCATTCCGAATTGGAAATGGATTAAATCTAATTGATTATTCCATAAGTCATTAGTGGTCTCTAGCAAGACATAATGACTACCCAATTCAGAATAGAGGGTCGAATAGTGATTCAACACAACTTTCCGAGCATACTACGTACGATCCTCTACATCGATATCAGTTTAGCATAAGGCATGGAACCATTATCCTTATTTAACTAAACGTTTACTTGATCTCTTAGTGACACTGATTCTATTCAAGCAAACGATAGCACTTATCATTTCTCGGGCATGGTCATGCACTTCTCAGTTCACTATCAAGTGGCCAAGATATTTTCTCTCACTTAAGAGAGACTTGTAGTCCCATCACTTCACCTACATACCTTAGAGTGACTCATAGTGTACCCAATCATACCTGTACTTGGCAACCTGTTATGGCCCCGTTAAGCGTATGTCAAAGCACACTACAATTTACCTAAGACCATGTAGTGATTTCTGGTCTAAGGATCCTCGTACGAGTACTACTCAAAAGAATCAATCACGATCTAAGCAATCCATTGAGTGTTTCTTTTGGCGAATTGATTTCATGAATTCAAACATGCACAAAAATATTACATTCACGAAATTAACTCATCTGAATAAATCACCAATCAAATGACAAATGTCTATATAGCCCTTAAAAGGGAAAATACACCAACATAGCAAAGTCGAAGGAACCATGAGCCCACAAAGCGAGTAAGCACATACAGTGCAAGTGCCACTGATACGAGATATCGTTAAGAGGGAAGACATGGTCATGGCAAAGATAGCATCAGCGGATAACCTTACAGATCCATTCACGAAGACATTGATTGCGAAAGTCTTTGAGGCTCACGTGGAGGGCATGAGAATTAGATACTTAGCTGGGCGTTGACTGTTTTCTAGTTATTAGTACTTAAAGCATAGCTTAAGTATTAGAGGGAAATTGTTAGTTTTGAATACTAAAATTTTGCTTGTATGAAAACTATTTTCCCGCTTTATAAATGTTTTAGTTAAATTGTCTTTATGTTTTACATATGTTGTCCATTTATATCGTATGACTAGATGATGAGGTATCTGGTGTGAGATAGCAGATCTCATCATTGGTTAAAGTCATTATATATAAATGAGGCTCGTGACTGAGACAGTTTGGACATATTGTCGGTTTAATTCAGTATGTGATTCTAAATTTGGTTTGTCTAAACTAATTGAATCATATAGATGTGCCAAGGGCATATTGAGCATGACCGTATAGGATTGAATTAACTTGTACTGTTCTTTAGTAGTTAATTCAAACCTTGTATTCTACCTCTTAATCCCTAGAATAGAACGCACATGAGGATTAAGCATAGTGTACTTTAATCTGCCAATGAGTGCAGTCACTTAAGGCCTATATTCTCGGTAGGTTGGGTGTGCGTGTTTGATTGCTTAGTGTATTGTTTATTGTCGAAAGGAAACCATGTACCGGTGCGTCTGGGGTGATGGTGCTCATGAGATGAGCTCGTAATGTTTATTATACTAAACCCGGCCGGTGGATTTATGTCTAGTATAGCAGTAAAGTCGAGTGGTACTAATCTACGATGATAAGAAGTTGATTAATTAATTTATCAGTAAATTAATAAATTGACGAGCACTATATGTTTGACGTGGGGAGAATAAAGAATAATTAAATTAGTGGTTCTGAAAACAATTCTAGTTTGAGCAGAAATTCCATAATTAATCCGTTAGTGGTACGATTAATTATGTGTTGGGTTATTTGATAAAATAAAATTAATTATTTAATTACTTAATCTTGGGTCAGTTAGTAAATTGACAAAGTGGATTTAATTATTTAATTAATTAATTCTTGGTTCAATTAGAATTAGAAAATCCAAGAATTAGGAAATCTAATTGAGATTTGAAAAGTACTAAAATCAAAGCCCAACAAGAAGGCCTAACTCAAGCCCACTTAAGGTCTCTCTTGTAACTCTATAAATAGACACAAGGGGTCAGCAATACAAGACAAACAAGTCATTATTGACAGAACAGATAAATTTAGAGAGAGAAGCTCTGAGAAAAACTAGAGAGAGAAAGAACATAGAAGTTCGGATTTCCCTCCTCAGTGTTGACAGCGGTAGATTATTGCCGACAATGGCGATAGATAGTTTTTTTGGCGGGTGGCGCGGGGAATGACGCGCGGCAGCGGCAGCTCTCCTTGGTGGCGCGTGACGACATGCGCGGTGGAGGCAGTGACCGGAATCCAATTTTTCGGCGAGTTTATTTGTGTTGTTCTCTTTGTGCTGATTCCGTTGCTTCTAAAGATCATTGCCCACACAATGTCAGTATCTGTCTCAGAGTCATACAAGTGAATTCTTAAGGGATACGTTTCTAGAGGTCGATTTCTATCTTTCCGCTTTTATTAGTTATCATTTTTGTATGCATGACAAATTGAATGAGGTAAACCAAGATCCTATATTCGTGTGATATTTCAAAAGGTTTTGAATCATATTACACAAGCGTCTGGGCCTAAAAGAGAGTTTTCGATTCTGGAATGCATAGCACGAAAGTGAAATTTTTATTGGGTCCGGACAGATAATTCATTCAATACCTTCTACTCATTTGCATCCTAGTGTTCAAGGTGTTCAAAGCATAAGGACCTATCAAAGAGATCCATTGATAGACATTCAAGTTCTAATGACACGAGCTTGGACAAAGAAAGTTCAAGAGAAGGTTAATTTGATGGTTCATGAGATTTACAGAAAAGAGATTATTTTCAAGGATGATCTCAAGGCCAAGAAAATCATCATATTGAGTGTTTATTTGGATCAAGGTATCACTTGAAAGTAATGAGGATGGTTTCCGCATCATGCAGCCCAAATTCGGCAACCTCATTTTGATTTATTGGGCTATTTTAATTGTTTTGTGTCTTGGGCTCTTTAAGGGATTTTGTAGTCCTTTCGTGGATGATTTTTACCCTTAAATGGTGTCCATATGTGACCAAGGTCAGCCAATTTCAAGCCCATTTCAAGGTTCAAGTCCATCAGAAAGCTTCTAGAATATACTTGCATTGGAAGACATCTAGAAGGTTGAGGAAGGAGCTTGTGTGTGCGTGTGAAGGCAAGGGGCGGCTGCCCTAATTTGATTTCAGAAATATTCCATTTAATAACAGTAAATTTGAATTGATTAGGACTTATTATTGAAGGGTTTAGCAAGAATAAAGTCATTCCTTATTTTCTTAGATTGATTGGAAGAATATCTTGAGATTAGGAAATTTTCCTTGAGTGTTATTTCCTAATCTTGCAAGATTCATTGATTGTCTTGCTTTTCAAGACATATGGCCGGCCACCCTATTAGTATAAATAGGGGCCTTGTACTTCATTGTAAAGTACACTTTTTGCCAAAATATATGATATTTGAGATTTTTCTTTTCGAAAGCTGTGTGTTTCCAAACCTTTGATTTATGTGTTAAATCAAATCAAGACTTTATCAATAGTAGAATTTGGTACTATTGCGGTGTCATTCTACTCGGAATTCTTGCGAGAATTCCTTCCTCCTAACATTTATTTTGCACCCTTAGTTGAATTATTGCATACAACAAGGTCCACAATACACTGTTATTTTTGGAGAATGCACCACCTTGCTTCCTTCATATTTCCACAGATCATCTGGATTGCACATTCACTATCAACTTCAAACTCCGCCTTCCTGCATCCTACTTCCTTGGGTAGGCGAAGCCCTTAAAATAAACCACACAATTTAGTTCGCACACTGTTGTCCATCCTAATGTCCATTAAAAATCCTGCAAGCCATCTTCATTGATCGTCCCGGACCAATCCTCCCGCACTTGCATATTAGCTAGGGGTGTGCACTATGCGGATTGACCCGAATAACCCGCCCAAACCGCAGTGATTTGGGTTAATTGGTTTGGGTTATTCGGCTTATTCGGGGTTCGGGTGGATAACCGATTAATAAATACGGTTAATTGGGTGGGTGTGACATTTGAAAATTTTATTCGGGGCCCGACCGAAAATCGAATAAGTAAAAGGACTATAGTGTAATTTGCAATAAGTTTGTTAACTAAATTAGGTTATGTCATTAAGTTTGTTAACATATAAGTTTGTTAACTAAATTAATTTGCATTAAGTTTGTTAACATATAAGTTTGTTGAAGATAACTTTGTAGGATTATATTTGGGTTAATTGGGTGGATTATATTTGGGTTATTTGGATTGGATATCCGAATCCGATCCGAATATGCTTATTTGGGTTAATTGGATAACCGAACCAAAAACCAAAAACCGAATATGCTTATTTGGTTCGGTTCATAGCTTATGCGGTGCGATTTGTGGGCGGATGAGGTTAGTCTCGAAAAACCGAATAACCCGAACCGAATAAGCCATTTAAATCCAAACCGCCCGAATACTCACCCCTAATATTAGCTTCTAGCATCCACTACATTGTCCCAAGTTCATTTTCACCAATAGGAGCGAGGAGGTCCCAATCATATCCATTTTAGGACCTTCACCAAACCTACAACTCCCACTTTTCTAAAGGATACCTTCGCTTCTTAGATTCGCCCAACTTTGTATAGCCAACAAGCAAATTTGGGAGATGCTAATTCTTTTGATAGAAAGGAAAAAAACCAAAAAGCAAAGAGGAAAGAGGCAATGAGATGACGCCGAGGGGAAAAATTAACAAAATCAACAGTAGCTATTGATAGCATGGAGAAGAAGGCAATTTGGTAAAGATAAGAAAATCTATCAGTCTAAGAAATAAAAACCCATCAGAATCCATGTGGATGAGAAACCTTGAATAATTATATGAGCCAACAGTTTATATAAGAGAATCCACTGACTTGGGTAAGAAATCTGAATTTAAGTACCCCAGCGCACCCACAGACTGATGGGCAATCTGAGCGCACTATTCAAACATTAGAGGACATGTTACGGGCTTGCGTAATGGACTTTGAGGAATCATGGGACAAATAGGTAGCTTTGATAGAGTTTGTTTACAATAATAGGTGGCAAGCCTCAGATGCAGGAATTCCTTCTCATACCAAATGAATCCAGAGTGACAAACAAGGAAAACTCAGATGGGGGGGGACAAACCTAAGGTTACCGCTTGAGTGTTTGCACTAGAGCACCAGGAGATTTATGCTGACACGCAGGTTGTGGAAGGTACGCTACCCATACCCAACAGACTCGCTACTGCATTAATAGATCCTAGTTCTACACATTCATTTGCAACACCCTCATTTCTTAGTAGTATTAAGGAAAACCCTAGGATCTTGCCTAACCGATTAGAGTTTACTACGTCCACTTCACCTACAATCTTACGCACGGATACAGCGGCTATGGGTTGCCCCGTGAAGATTCAAGAACAAAATTTTCCTGCTGACTTAGTAATACTTTCGTTCTAAGGGTACGAGGTTATTTTGGGGATGGATTGGTTGTCCAAGCACCATGCTCAACTGGATTGTAGGGAAAAGGTAGTACGGTTGTGCCCAACCAAAGGGAATGAGATTGAGGTAAGTTTTCGGGGTACGCATGAATCCACGGGAGTGATCTTGGGGGTAAAGGCAAGAAAGAGTTTGTACAAGGGTGCAAGAGGATTTCTGGCATACACGATGAATAAAGTAGTGGATACAGTGAGAATAGAGGATGTGGAAGTGGTAAAAGACTACGTTGAGGTGTTTCCTACGGAATTAAACACAATGCCCCCTTAACGCGAGGTAGAGTTCACGATTGAGCTAGTTCCTGAGGCGAAACCTATATCGCGAACTCCGTACCGTATGGCACCAGCAGAGTTACAGGAGTTGAAACGTCAGCTTTAGGAGCTGCTATCGCAAGGCTACATCCGACCCAGCAAGTCACCTTGGGGAGCCCCAGTGTTATTTGTGATAAAAAAGGACGGGTCGCTGAGGTTATGTATTGACTATCGGGGGTTGAATGAGGTAACAGTCAAGAACACATATCCGCTACCATTGATAGACGAGTTATTCGATCAGTTGCAATGGGCGGTGGTGCTCTCGAATTTAGATCTGCTTCAGGGATATTATCATCTAAAAATAAAAGAGGAGGATATACCAAAAATAGCATTTAATACTCGATATGGACACTTTGAGTTTGTGGTAATACTGTTTGGGTTGACTAATGCGCCGACGGCATTCATGGATTCGATGCATCGGGTGTTTCAGTCATACCTAGATCAGTTTGTGGTGATATTTATATATGAAATTTTGGTGTACTATAAGAGCTTGGAGGAGCATGCCAAGAATTTAGCGCAGGTGCTTCAGACGTTAAGAGATTCCAAGTTATATGCCAAATTTAGTAAATGTGAGTTCTGGTTGGAAAATGTGACATTTTTGGGGCATGTTGTCTCAAGGGATGTGATTGCTGTGGACCCTTCTAAGATTGAGGCAATCACTGAGTGGAACCAACCTCAGAACTTAACTGAAATACAAAGTTTTTTGGGGTTAGCAGGGTACTATCGACGTTTCATCCAAGATTTTTCTAGGATTGCTACTTCTATGACCAGACTCACACAGAAACATGTAAAGTTCATGTGGAACGAGGAGGCGAAGAGAAGTTTCCAACAGCTGAAGAGGAGATTGACAACAGCACCTGTGTTCACACTGCCTAATGGTGGGTAAGGTTTTATAGTTTATACCGACGCATCCAATGAAGGGGCAGGTTGTGTACTTATGCAAAATGGTAAGGTTGTGGCCTACGCCTCAAGGAAAATAAAGGCATATGAGTATAATTATCCCACTCATGACTTGGAATTAGCGGTGGTTGTATTTGCACTTAAGAAGTGGAGACTATGGGGTGCCCTTCGAGGTGATGACAGACCACAAGAATTTATGGTATTTGTTTTCCCAAAAGGAGCTGAATTTGCAACAAATGTGTTAGATGGAGTTTCAGCAGGATTATGATTGCAAGATCAACTATCATCCAGGTAAAGCTAATGTGGTGGCAGACGCATTAAGTAGGAGAGCGCAGCTGGCTAGAATGTTCGTAATAATAGAGCGGTTGGGGGAGCAATTGAGTGAATGGCGACCTTTAAAGAGAGAGGGCCGGGTTATGTTAGCGAATATCAGCATAAGCCCAGAGCTACCAACCAGGATTAGATAAGCCCAAGGGAAGGACGAATCATTTTGACATTGTTGGGAGCTAACTCGTAGTAAGGTACACCCAGATTATATTATTGACACTAACAACATTTTGAGACATAAGGGAAGGATGTATGTAGCAAATGACTAGGAGTTGAGACAAGAGATATTAAGGGAAACACATCAAGCTCGGTTAGCGGTTCATCCCGAATATACTAAAATGTATAGGGATTTGAGGAAGGTGGTTTGTTGGGATAACATGAAGAGGGATATTGCACAAATCATCGCGTCATGTCTCACTTACCAACAAGTTAAGGCAGAACACCAATGACTTGCAGGGTTGCTACAACCCCTGGTAATTCCAGAATTGAAATGGGACCATATAACGATGGATTTCGTGATGGGGTTCCCACGTACATTGAGGAATAATGACGCAATATGGGTAGTAGTAGACCATTTAATGAAGTCTGCACACTTTGTCCCTATAAATGTGCGATATTCCATGGATAAGTTAACCCAGGTTTATATTTAGGAGATAGTGAGACTACATAGTATTCATGCCTCCATCGTTTTCGATAGAGACCCCCGATTCATATCTAGGTTATGGCAGCAGCTGCAGAAAGCGTTGGGCACTCAACTGAATTTTAGTACCTCAGCGCACCCACTGACTGATGGGCAATCTGAGTGCACTATTCAAACATTGGAGGACATGTTACGGCCTTACGTAATGGACTTTGAGGAATCGTGAGACAAGCAGCTAGCTTTGATAGAGTTCATTTACAATAACAGTAGGCAAGCCTCTATAGAGATGGCACCCTATGAAGCGTTATATGGACGGAAGTGTCGGACGTCGCTATACTGGGAAGACGTCGGGGAAAGATCCATGACACAACCAAATCTTATTTCTGTACTGGAACATACTTATGAGATGGTAAGATTGGCTAAGTAGAGGTTACAAACCGCCCAGAGTAGACAAAAGAGCTATGCAGATAGACGTCGCAGGGAATTGGAACTCGCGGAGGGAGATAGAGTATTTCTGAAAGTCAATCCGCAAACAGGGATTATGTGTCATAGAAAGAAAGGGAAACTCAGCCCCCGCTACATAGGGCCTTTTGTCATGCTGGATCGCGTTGGTCCTATGGCTTACCAGTTGGAGCTGCCTGGTCAGCTAGGGAGGGTACACCCCGTTTTTCATGTGTCAATGCTGAGGAAGTATCATCGGAGAATCAACATATCATCCAATTGGAGGATCTAGAGCAGGATTCACACCTCGCATATGAGGAATAATCGATGAAGATTCTCGACCATCAGATTAAGGTGTTACGCAAGAGAAACGTGGTCTTGGTAAAGGTGGGGTGGAAGAACCACGGAATCAAGGAGGCAACTTGGGAGGTCGAAGAGGATATGATGGCCAAATACCCCCATCTATTCAAATAGAGGAATTTTAGACGAAATTCTCCTAAGGGGGGGAGAATGTGATGACCCAGAAAATAGAGGAAAAATTTTCAGGTAAAAATTTATCGTTTCAACCGTTTAATTCAAAAATTGGGTAAGGGTAATCTAGAAAAGATAGGATTGGGTAGTGCAATTTAAGTCTCGGTTGTTCTTTGTCGTTTTCGGAGGGTGGAAAAACAAAACTGAAACGAATTAATTCTCCTTAGGAATATGTTGTTATGGGGAAAAGGGGTGAAGGTGAAAGAAAATAGGGCTGGGAAGGAGTTGGCATTAGGTGGGTCCCGATTTTTGGCAAAGTAAACAATTGGTGAGCAGGCTACAAATGAATTTTTGACTAAATTAATCCTCTAAATAAATTGTAGACAAAAAAATTTAAAAAAGGGAAGAGCTGGCCTAAAAGAGGCCTTTCGGATTTTGAAAATCCGAACTAAGATCAAATCGGATTTCAGAAATCCGAATTAATTAACTTTCGGATTTTAAAATCCGAAATATCAATCACAGTAATTAAATTAAAAAATAATGAGATTAATTAGATTAATTAAATTCGGATTCCAAAAATCCGAAATCAATGGAATTCGGATTTCCAAAATCCGATTCAATTTTTCACAAAGACAGCCCACCGCGTCTCAGAACAACATGCACCACGTCATAAACAACTAGGACCACATCCAGAAACGTCTACATCCATGCATGTGAATTTAAGCTATTTTTTTACAAAGGCAGTCCACCACGTCTTAAACCAACACGCACCACGTCAAAAACAACTAGTACCACGTCAAGAAACGTCTACATCCATTCATTAGAATTTAAACTATTTTTTCAACAAAGACATTCCACCACGTCTTAGAACAACATGCACGACGTCAAAAATAACTAGGTCCACGTTCAGAAATGTCTACATCAATTCATTAGAATTTAAACCGATTAATTTTCAACAAAGAGAGTCCACCACGTCTCAGAACAACATGAACCACGTCAAAAACAAATTGCACCACGTCCAGAAACGTCTACATCCATTCATTTGAATTTAAACTGATTTTTTCAACAAAGACAGTCCACCAGGTCAATAACAACTAGTACCACGTCCAGAAACATCTACATCCATTCATTAGAATTTAAACTGATTTTTCAACAAAGACATTCCACCACGTCCAGAAACGTCTACATCCATTCATTTGAATTTAAACTGATTTTTTGAACGAAGACAGTCCACCACTTCAAAAACAATATGCACCACGTCAAATTAAATTAGGACCACGTCCAGAAACGTCTACATCCATTCATTAGAATTTAAACCGATTAATTTTCAACAAAGAGAGTCCACCACGTCCCAGAACAACATGAACCACGTCAAAACAACATGCACCACGTCAAATTAAATTTGGACCACGTCTAGAAACATATACATCCATTCAATTGAATTTAAACAGATTTTTTCAACATAGATTGTCCACCACATCTACATCCATTCATTTGAATATAAACTGATTTTGAAATATTATAAATATTATAAAATATGAATATCAAAACATACAATGAAAAAATAAAAAAATCTAACTACTAAATCCATATCTCGAAGGTGGCGGCACATTTCTTCTACCTACTCTCTGGGAAATAGGTCCAGTAGAGAAGCTTGAACCATGCGAACCTCCACCTTGAAACCTCTACCTCCAAGTCCACCTCCACCTTCACCTCCACTTAGATCATCCTCACCCGCTTCATCTTCCGCTCCAAATTGTTCCACATGTAGTGGAACTCCTTGATCTTCATGAATGACCCTCCTTTTTCTGCCTCCCCCCCTGGAGGAGCTTGCCTTTGATGGTGAGCTGGAATAGGGGCTTGAGTGAAAAGAGGTGGATCATCAACGAGAAATTGGGAACCACCATCCTGGAATTCTTGAAGATGTGAAGACCCAAGCGTGAGGGCACTATGGAATGAGGTGGACATCTCCTTGATGAATTGAAGTACTTCAGGATGAGCGTCATCTCTGCGATAGTAGTCAATTTGAAATTGAAGGCCCCTGTTGTACCATTCACTCATCTCATCCAACTACAAATAAATAAAAGAAGTGTAATAGTTATGAAAAAAATAGATAATTATGACATAAAAGTAAAATAATGCAAAAAAAAATACCAAATGAAAAACTTACGTATACTTTGGCTCGGTACATCGCTCCATGGTAGCCAATCTGGGTGGGATCATCTCTGCTAGGATCGCTAATGAGCTGCACTGTTCTGTTGTTATACCAACTCTGGTACTCCACGTCAGCAACTGGAGGATCCTCTGGCATAGCGTCAACTAAATGGTCAGCTAACATCCTAGCTCTCCAATCATTGGTGTAACGAGCACGTTCAAGGCCCCAGTCAGCATACTGCTTGCCTTGCATACCCTTGCTATGCGACCGTTCATATGGCGGCCCAGGGATAGGCTGATGGCAGCCAAATTGGTGAAGGACCCTCGAAGCCTCATGTGGCTCGTGTGTGTCGTAGTAGATCATCCAAGTGTTGGACATCCAACACTTCCTCCTTTCTCGGCAATATTGTGGGAGGTATCCATCAAGCAAATTATCTACCAGATAAGGCTGTCATATAAACTGAAACAAATAAAATGAAAACCGATCAAACAACCAACAAATTATAAATTATATTTAAATATTCATCGAAATCTGACAACAAAATTTAAACTAACCTCCTCCTCTCGGAGACCATCTAGCTGATCTCTGAAAGTGGGCAGACAATGAGTAGTCGTGCTGTGATATTTCTTGGGCGTGTGCCACCGTTCTGCCAAAAGGCAATCATCCAACGGTAGGGCACTAAGAGCCACTCTATCTGGCCTGACAGCACGAATACGCTCCCAAGCCCATACCTAGATAATAAAATTAAATTGATATCAAAAAAAATATACATTATGAAAAATAAAGTGCAAAACATTAAATATAAAATAAATATAACATTAATTTTCCTGTAGTAGGAGCGAAAAACCCGTAATATTGTTTGATTCCCGCCGCCAAGCCTTGCAAAAGCCGCGGTACAAACTGCAAAGTTCTACTGACCCCCAACTCAGTCGCAAGCATCTCTCAGGATCCTCTATATTTTGTAGAAGATATTGAGGAACGATGTTTCCAGCCTTGTCCTCAAAAAGCAAACAGAAGCACACGTATAAGATGTAGCATCAAGCCCTCTTCGTATAAGCCAATAGGTCAACCTCGTGGCATGTCAGTGGTGGACTTAGTGCATCCTTAAGCGCATCACTATGTAGATTGTAGCTCCTCATCAACTGATCCACCCGGACAAGGAAGCCCAAAAGCCGCTCACACTCACCGCACCACTCTTGGGGTGTCATGTCAAAACACCGGCCAGTAACTGGATCCCCTTTTATAGCAAGACCAAAAAGAACTTGGACGTCTTGCAACGTCACAGTGGCCTCACCGAAGTTGAAGTGAAAAGTGTGTGTCTCTGGACACCATCTCTCACACAACACCGTGATAATGGAATGGTAGAGTCTGATATTGCCCACTCGGCATAGACCCCAAAATCCAAATTTATGAATCTCAGCCCAAACTTCTGGCGGTGTTAGCGACAATGGTTTCCACATCTGGCTATCCGATCTACGACACTTGATAGTACGCGAGTGAAACCCTTCAGAACCTAATTATACACTCTGCGAACGGTGGCACTGCTGCATATATAATAACTCTGGATCTATGGGTCCTGGATCAAGGTACTATCGACGACCTTCTGATCCACTGTATGACGCCATTGGACCTAAATTAAGAATTTATTGACAAAAAGTAAAACTTTCGGTAGCATAAATGCAGTAAATGTAACATTTTGGAATTCTCAACCAGTGCATAAAATATAAACTCAGCACAACACAATTTATGACAACACACATTTATAAATATAAAACAACCTATGTGCCGACAAAGCCATAATTATCTAAATTCAACATAAATTAAATTATATTTTTTGACAAATAGTAAATATTGAATAAACAAAAATAAAACTACTATATTCATAATAATACTAAATTTAGAATAATAATTAGGAGAAACGTACAATTTTTTTTGGATCAGTATGGGTTTTTTTGGCGGCGGCTGGCGGAGTTCCGGCGGCGGTGATCGGAGGTCCGGCGTCGAAATTGAAAAATGATCGTTGTGTTTTGTAGAGTTCAAGAAGAGGAATGGTTTGGTGTTGTTTCAAGAAGAGGAATGATCGTTGTGTTTTGTAAATCTAAGAAAATTTGATGGGTCTTTATTTTTGTGAAATATAGAAAACCCAAAAATAAAATAAATGGAATGTATGGTTATGTTCCTTGAGCTGAGAAGAATGTGTTGATCGGTTTATATTGTTGTTTGGAGGTCCGGTTGGTCGAAAATGGAAAAGCCGGTGAGGTAGAATAAAGGAGAAGAAAGAGAAGAAAAGAGAAAGAAGAATGAAGAATGAAAACATTCTGGGCAGGATAATAAATCCAGGTATATTTCGGATTTTGAAAATCCGAATTATACCCACATTCGGATTTCAAAAATCCGAATTAAAGTAAATTGGAATTTTAAAATCTGAAACCGGAATGAGCTACTGCTCTCAATGAAGGTGGAGGTGGTGCACGTTGTTCTGGATGTGGTGGATTGTCTTTGTGAAAATCCGAATTATACCCACGTGGTGCATGTTGTTCTGGATGTGGTGCATGTTGTTCTGGACATGGTACATGTTGTTCAGAGACGTGGTGGACTGTTTTTGTGAAAAAAATAGCTTAAATTCACATGCATGGATGTAGATGTTTCTGGATGTGATTCTAGTTATTTTTGACGTGGTTCTAGTGTTATGAGACGTGGTGGACTGTCTTTGTGAAAAAAATTAGTTTAAATGCACACACATAGATGTAGACGTTTATGGACGTGGTGCTAGTTGTTTTTGACGTGGTGCTAGTGTTCTGAGACGTGGTGGGAGTGTTCTGAGACGTGGTGGGATGACTTTGTAAAAAAAATCAGTTTAAATTCACATGCATGGATATAGACGTTTATGGACGTGGTTCTAGATGTTTTTGACGTGGTGCTAGTTGTTCTGAGACGTGGTGGGTTGTCATTGTGAAAAAAATAGCTTAAATTCACATGCATGGATGTAGACGTTTCTGGACGTGGTTCTAGTTGTTTTTGATATGATGCTAGTTGTTCTGGATGTGGTACTACTTTTTTTTTTTTTTAAGAAATCGGATTTCCAAAATCCGAATTATTTTTGGATTAAGAAATCAGATTCGTGAAATCCGAATCTCAAATTGATTAAGAGACTCGGATTTCACAAATCCGAGAGGCCTAAAAATGGTCCACCCATTTCAAATTCTAAATATTTCCGTTCACACCCCAAAATTTTGTATTAATTTGGACCCGGCCCGGCTACAAATTGGCAACGGTTTGCGTGCTAGCCTATATACATATATTGGTATACATCTATACATGCAAGTGCTGAAGTTAGTAATACAAAATTTGTAGCCCTTCTTCCGTTAATTGACATTCTCCAGTACCGGTACCAACCTTTAGCACTTAAGTTTTGCAATGGAAAGGAAAAAAAAATTTGAGAAGTGCTGAAGTGCTGAAGTGGAAAGGAAAAAAAAATTTGAGAAAAGATAAAATGAGGTTGAAGAGTGCAGTGGAAAGAAAAAAAGTGATTGAAAAATTGTTAGATAGACATGAAAGAGTTGCAAAAGAAAAGGACAAAAATGGGCTCATACAAATTTTTTCGTTAGTGTATTAAAAGTTCAATTTGATGGAGTAACAAAAAATGACAAAGTTAGTAATTTTTTTGATTTTTTAAAAGTTAGTGACCAAAACATGAATTTTACCAAATTATGATAACCAAAATTATAATTCAATCTTTAATTATTGATGATTGGACAAATTTACCCTTAAAAGTTAACATCGTTAATGCACTTAATGGTTTATTTTGATAGAATGACCAAAAATGAAATTAAAATGAGAAAGTTAGTGATTTTTTTGAGTTTTTAAAAGTTAGTGACCAAAACCTGAATTTCACCAAAGTATGATGACCAAATTTATAATTCACTCAAAAAAAAAAAAAAAAAAAAAAAAAAAGGACCATAAGTTTTCTTCTAGTAAAAAAGAGAAACACTTTGTAGTTGTCGCTCCAAGAACACTCCGAAGATAGTTGCGAAAGCTCTCCTATCAACCATCTACTACTTCTGTATGCAATTTTCCAGTTCCTTATGGTATGTTCCTCCGGCTAAGATTGAAATGGAGTTCATCTTGCATGTTTTGTTTCAAAACCCATCTTACATTCTGCTACCTAGAGCTAACATTCGATCGGAGCATGAGCAATTGCATTTGCTATTATCATTTATTATTTTTTTCTAAGAACTGTCATTCAAACAAAAATCAAAGAGTGCTTACCCTGTGATTAATGATCGATTGTTTGCAATTTATAATTAAACAGAGGAGCATAATCGTTCATCAGCCACATCCATTAAAACCAAGAAGCAGCAGAACTAATAACCAATGTAATCCTCCAAATAATCCAAATAACAAATCAAAAACAAAATATGATAACCATCCAGAATAACCATTGGTAAAAACATCGAACATAACAACGAAAACAAAACCTCATTGAGAATAAACATCGGCAAAAAGCATCCAACATAGCAACCACAACCAAAACCTCATCCAGAAAACCGTCAGTACACTTATGAAACGGAGCAATATTCAAAACCTCATTGAGCGACGGCGGCAGCCATGGTGTTCACTAGGTTTAGGGCAGCCCATGCTTCTAAAATTCGAATATTATTTTATTTACCATCCTCCTTTTTTTTTTAAAAAAAAGAAAAAATCCCACAAACCCCATCGACAAGGCGTACCAGAGGGTTGATTACTCTACTATTTAAAATGAATAAACAAATACAAAAGGCAATGAAAAAACTTACCCCATACCCCTAATAGTAGAAAGTTCTATAAACCGCCCCTGCTTTGTGATTGCCATTAAATTATGCAATAAGTTTAACAAGTTTTCTGAATCCAAAACGTATTGTACCAGATATGTGATTGCCGCCCATTAAAACTACATTTGGCAGTTTTTCTCCAAATTCATTTTGAGCGAAACCAAGTTTTTGTAAATAGCTGTAATTTATCAAAGAAGCAACAAAATCCCAAGTCTTCAGCAGAGTTATTACCTGAGAAATTTTCTTCAATGACAAAATGCTCGAGATTTGGCAAATTTCCTAAGCCAGTACGAACTTGCTCTTGTAAATTATTTGCGTAAACTTCCAGTATCATAAGTGTAGACATTAGTAATTGATGGAGGAATAGTACCAGTAAATTTGTTTCCACCGAATGGTAACATTTGCAGGTTTGGGAGTTTGTAGCCTATAGCTGCTGGAATAGTCCCTTGAAACATATTAGATGTTACTACAAAGAAAATGATCTCGGAGATATTAAAGACCTTTGGAAGTATTACACCAGAAAATTGATTCACTGAAATATTTTGAGAACCAACTTTGACATGAAACCAATCTCCTTTGGCAAACTTCCCTCCAAATTGTTAAAGGCCAAAGAGAGGGTAGTCAAGGACGAAAGATTACCAAAGGATCGATGAATCTCCCCAGTTAAATTGTTTGAGAAAATAATAAGAATCTCAAGTTGCTTCAAAGAGGCATGCTCGGCAGGGATGTTACCTAGTAACCTGTTGATGTACAATCTGATGCCCAAGAGTTGATGGCACTGACTCAAATTTGCCGGAATTTCTCCGGTCATTGTGTTATTTGACAGTTGAAGAACTGTCAATCTGGATAAACGCCCAATATCCTTATGGAATTTCTCCATAAAATCTACTTTCACTAAGTTGAATGAACCTCATAAAGCTTAAATTTCCAAAGTAAGGACTTATTGATCCAAACAAATTTTGACTTGTAAAATTTAGGACGGTCAATATGTGATGTCGTTTATCGCATATAATTCACGGCCAATGGCAGTGATGTTGTGAATCATTCCAGGAGTTGAGCACCCTATAAGGATTTTCAAATATCTGGATCTTGAATTCTAACAATGATAATCGATCAGTCTCATTTCCCACTATCTCTGCAGCTGAAGAAGTTGCAGGCAATTAAACCTTGATGGACATAAGGAGCAGCAGGAGCAATATTGAATTAGCAGAATGAGGTTCCATTGTTTTCTGAAGGATATATTTGGTGTGAAAAATTGAAGTGTATTGAGTTTGAATATTCAGTAAAGAGTGAAAGAAGTGATCATTCCATAGATAATATATAAAAGCAGAAACAAAGTTAGGAAGTGGTGCATGAAATTTCTAGCACAGCTTCTATTGAACTTTAGAAATGAAATAGCCATATGCTGTTGCTGTTGATCGTATTTATGGGGTTGCCATACTGTAATGGAAAATTTATGCAAAGGATGGTTGAACTTGAAGAAAGCACGACCAGAAGTTGTTGATAGTTCATGACAATGGAATTGATTTCCCTGTTCTGTAGAAAAATAGACTTTTTATACAAGCAGAAGTGTCTCTATTTGTACACTCTTTCCAGATGCACTTACATATTGTGTTAGTTTAGCATAGTTGCATAAATCCCTTTATAATCAAGAAACAGAGAATGAATTAAAGTAGGCATCCCAAAAAGAGATGAAAATCCAGCTTCAGCTCAGCTTTTCTAACATCAACAAACTAACGAAACATATATACATCTCTGATGTCATGTAATGCTTTTGTAACTTCTTTCATTTGGATTCGATCTTTAAGCAATCTCTGGGAACATCCAAGTCCAACCTTAAAAACAGACACGAGGCATTCTGCAATTTTCATGCTTTCAATTCTTATACCATCATAGTCTGTTCCCTCATGATCTTCTACAGAAGCTTTCGTTGATCTTTCTCTAAGTTGTTCGGCTTTTGTTGAAAGTAGAAAAGGTTCTACAATTTTCAAAATCTGTCCAGACAACGCATTCTTCACATATTCATGTAAATCGAGGCCATCCTTAAATATGTCATCTGTTGGCCTCCTTCCTGTGAACATTTCAAGCAAGAGAATCCCAAAACTATAGACATCTCCTTGAATAGAAACCTCCAGCCCCATTGCATACTCTGAAATATTGTTTCTAATCAAAGTTAACACACATAAAGACTCTCTATCCCATGTTAAACAAAACTACTGATCTCCAAAAGACAAAAATGCTTAAGTGAATGAGGTTGTTTTTGCCTAGGCACTGAGTTTTTAATGTGTGTAAATCATGTGATTTAGTTAGTCCTTATCTCAGAGATAGCCATATATTTATCAAGTTTCATTTTTTAATGTTTTATCATTTGGAGTTAAAACAAAATTGCCACCTTACAGTAGTACATGATTGTTAAATTGAATATTGCAAGTACATATAGTAGTAAAAGAATCACCTGGAGCTGCATAACCAATGGTTCCTTTTATTGCAATAGTACTGCTTGTTGCTACCTGTTGAGAGGAGTTGTGAGCCATTTTAGGAATTAGCCTTGCTAGTCCAAAATCACCCACATGAGCAGTAAGTTCATGATCAAGAAGAACATTACTGGGTTTTACATCGCAATGAGCAATTGCTGGCTCATAGTGGTTGTGAAGGTAATCTAAAGCTGAAGCTATATCAATTGCAATATTCAGCCTCTGGATCAGGTTTAGACTTGTTGATTCTGCAGTTCCAGAGGTCTCAGGATGCAGCCACATATCGAGGTTTCCTTTTTCCATGAACTCATAGACTAGAGCCTTGAATTCATTACCATTGGAATCGATACTAGAACAACAAGTTAAGAGAGGAAGCAGGTTTCTATGGCGAAGGTTAACCAAGGCCTTGCATTCTGCCTTAAAGGTTTTGGATGCCCCATTCTTCTGAATGTCGAGAACCTTTATTGCAACAACCCTGTCTCCATGATTCATTAACTTTCCTTTGTAAACAAAGCCAAAGCTTCCTGATCCAATGAAGTTGGACGAAGAAAATCCTTGTGTTGCACGGTAGAGATCAAAATAAGAAATTCTTAAGGGCATTCCAAGATCTGACATTAGAGTAGATGACTCCTGATCCTTATTCTTTTTCCAGTACATGACCAAGCATAAAATGAATGCAGCAGCAATCAGAAGTGTTCCAGCAATTGTGGATGTTGCCACAGTGATAACAAAATGATGTCCTTTTTTCCTCCTTTCCACAAGGCATGGAGGTAATCCTAGTTGAGGAATGCCTCCACAAAGTTTGCTATTGCCGACCAAGAAAATTTGGCTAACATTTGCAAAAACACCAGTAGTTGGTATCTCCCCCTCAAGATCATTGAATGAAAGGTTAAGATATGTTAGGGATGTAAGGTTCTGTAAACCTGAAGGTACTTGTCCACTCAAATTATTGCTCGAGAGGTCAATCTCTTGGATGGCTTTCAAAGAAGCAAAATTTGGTGGAATTTCCCCTTGGAAAAAGTTTCCCTGCATATACAGGTACTCCAATCCGGAACAATCAGCAAGTGATGAAGGAACTTGACCAGAAAATTTGTTGTTGGAAACATCAAAGAAATTAAGATTTATGAGTTTCCCTACTTCTAGAGGTAGAGAACCACTGAATGAGTTTGTAGATAAGGAAAGCTTCACTAGTGATGGCGATAAAACCATGCCAAAAGTTTGTGGGCTTAAAACCCCTGTGAACTTGTTTGTAGAAATGGTAAACTCTGTCAGATATAAGCAGTTTTGAAGACTACGAGATAGATCACCTTGAAAGCTATTATTTGCCAGATATAGAGCATATAGAGATGTAATATTGCAGAAATTAAATGGTATGTATCCTGACAAAAGGTTATTTGATAGACCCAAGTACTGTAAGTTTGGGAGATCCAAAAAATCATTTGGAATGGCACCTGTAAAAGAGTTGTCTGTCAAGTCTAAAATGATAAGATTAACAAGTTTCCCAAATCCGAAAGGTATAGGACCAAATATGTGATTGCTACCCATGAAAACTCGAGTGAGTTTAGATGAGAAATTACCAATTACATTTGGCAATTCTCCTCCAAAGTTATTTTTATCAAAAGAAAGTGTTTGGAGATCACTGCAGTTTATCAAAGATGCAACAAAATCCAAGTCTTGAGCAGAGTTATTACCTAAGAAATTTGATTCAATGTTGAACCACTTAAGATTTCGCAAATTTCCTAAGCCACGAGGAACTTGCCCTTCTAAATTATTCGTACCAACTTCCAGTTTTATAAGTTTAGACATATTAGTAACTGAACTAGGAAGAATGCCGCTTAACTTGTTTTCACCTAATTCTAACAGTTGAAGGTTTGGGAGTACGAGGTCCATGTTTGCTGGAATAGTCCCTTCAAACATATTAGATGATACTACTAAGGAAACGAGTGTAGAGATATTATAGATCTCTATGGGTATCACACCAAAAATTTGATTCCCTGCAACACCTAGAAAAAACAACTTTGACAAGAAACCAATCTCCTTTGGTAAACTTCCCTCCAAATTGTTATAGCCAATAGAGAGTGCAGTCAAAGACGAAAGGTTACCAAAGTACCGAGGAATCTCTCCAGTTAAATTGTTTTCAAAAAGACCAAGATACTCAAGCTGCTTCAAAGAGCCAATCTCAGGAGGGATGTTACCTACTAATTGGTTCATGAACAAGCTGATCACACTTAGCTCCATGCTCTGGCTCAGATTAGCAGGAATTTCTCCAGTGATTGCATTGCTCGACAAGTTAAGATATTTTAATCGGTATAAACGACCAATATCTTGTGGAATCTCTCCGTGAAATCTGTTTTTACCGAGTTGAATGAATCTCATAAAACTTAGATTTCCAATATAAGGAGATATCCATCCAAGTAAATTCTGACCTGTCAAATTTAAGACGGTCACTCTTTGATGTCGTTTACCGCATATAACTCCTTGCCACTGGCAGTGATGTTGTGAATCATTCCAAGAGTTGAGCACCTTATAAGGATCTTCAGATATCTGGCGCTTGAATTCTAGTAAAGACAATCGATCAGTCTCGTTTCCCAATATCTCTTCAGCTGAATGAGTTGCAGGCATTAAGACCTTGATGGACATTAGGAGCAGCAGGAGCAATATCGGATTAGCTGGATAAAGTTCCATCCTGAATTTTATTGCAGTGTTTTGAATTGTATCTTTTAGTTAAGAAGTTGTGATCATTTTATGGTTCTAATGTCAAAGATATAAAGGTGAGAAAGTTAGCAATGTCGAAGGAAGCAGATAGTCAACCAAGTGGAGATTCATTCAGGGGAGGGGACAAACAAAATATAGTTCTACTTGCACCTTAATTATCACCTGTCCAGTAAAATTTGCACTGAATTCGTCCAAATCTAAATATAAGACGGCCTGACAAAGACTGCATCTTCGTATAAATCTTACAAATTAATCCGTATTTAATGTGAAAGTTTATATTAAAAAACTAAAGTTAATGGTTTATAATCACTCCAAACGGACTAAAATTAATTTTAAAAATTCGTACTTGGAGTTTGCCTGACAAATCCTCCCCTCTTGGTTTGATTAGGTCGCAATAACCTTCACCAATTGAGCTCTTAATGTTTAATATAAAATGTTAAGAGAAATGATATTCATACTTTCCCCTACGGACTTTTTGGCAGCTTTGGGATAAGAAGGTGTTAGTGTTTATTTGGATTTGATAGATGGTGCTCCTCAACGTTTCAAAGGACTGGTGGCTTTAGAAATGCAGGCAGGGCATTCCAGGTTTGCGAAAAATTGGATAAGTTAAAAATTAATAGCTCTTAGATAGTTTTCATTTATGTAATAGTTAGTTGCTCTTGAGTAGTATTGGTGACTGTATAGTCTAAAAGGGGTGGAGGGCTACACTAATTCCGTATGGGGTTTGGCTAAGTTTTGACACTGATCAATGTATTTTCTTATTAATTTATCATATTAATATAAGGTGGTGAGACTTGTGACTCTGTTCCCAACAAAAATAATAATAAATCTGTAGATATTGATGTAGATTGTCTTACTATCATTAAGATTTGCCCCTCACGTCTAAAGTCTTAAATGACAAAAAAAAAAAATAACACAAAACATTAGGAATGGAAAGAAAGCAAAGCACCAAACCAACTCTTCGCCACCATCATCATCATCATCGTCGGAGGTTAAACTCCGATCGTGCCGCCGCCCGAGAACCCAACGCTGCCACAGTTTCAATTGTCAAGGCAGCATTGGACCAACCAAGGGTTTAAAATTCTGGAGGAATGCTCAGCTGAGGCTTTCAAAAGATTTTATACGTATTTGGACAGCAATAGTAATTGTGGACTCTGGCGGGAGGCTCCAATTTGAACTTGTTCTCCTTCTGTTTCCTTCGTACTATATGCAAGTAGTTGTATTAGTTTAGTTATCAATTAGGGAAAGCGCCAAAAGTTTGATGTAAGTATGTTTGTATGCTATCAATTAATTTTTCATTACATAATACCTATATATTGATTTACACCCTCCATTGTAGGTGACACAAAACTCAAAAAATAAAGTTGCTCCTTAAATTGAAGGCCGAATTGGTATTTTGGTCCCTTATAAATGGGGGTGTTGCTGTTTTGGTCCCAAATAAAATTACGATTGTTATTTTGGTCCCTTATCAATTTTTTATTAGCGTTTTTAGTCCATTTTTACGAAAAAATTTAGAAGATTATAGATTAACTCATTTGATCGCTAGTCAAACCTAATTTTTTCTTCAAAATGATTTGTACCATGATATTTTCAATCTATTTTATGACTCGGTTCCTCATGAATTTTCAATCCATTTAGGGTTTCGACCGTTATTTCATATTATGAGTCGATCTAAATGGGTTGAACATTCATGAAGAACAAAGTCATAAAATGGATTGAAAACATCATGGTATAAATCATTTTGAAGAAAAAATTAGGTTTGACTAGCGATTAAATGAGTTAATCTGTAATCTTCTAAACTTTTTTCGCAAAAAAAGACTAAAAATGCTAATAAAAAATTGATAAGGGACCAAAATAGCAATCGTAATTTTATTTGGGACCAAAACAACACCCCCATTTATAAGGGACCAAAATACTAATTCAGCCTAAATTGAACCTAAACCCTCTGCTGCACAAAATCATAGTGATCCTCTTTTCTTTTTTTGGGACTTGGTGACTTCAATGCCTTGCAAGCACCATCTACAATGGTAATGTTAATACTAAATTTTTGTTCTTTCACTAATATTTATAAGAATTTGCCTCATTTTTTATGTTTTTGGTAGGAGAAAAATGCAGTTCCAAATGGGGCGATAGTGCATAGGTTTTGTCCTTTTACTTAAAAGGGAGGGAAGAGAGAAGGTATTGTTGGAGGGTATTTTAGTCCAAATTAACGTATTAGAGGATAAAAAATGAGGCGATAACTAGTAAAACTTGTTCCAGATTGAATGTTGCTAAAAACTATTGTAAGAAAAGTGACAAAAAAACATGTAGTTAGTTGGGCAGTTTCTTTTCTAAATGTGTCAATTGCATTGTTAGCTTATATTACTTGTTGGGTTAAATGGTGTTTTTTTTTTTTTAGAAAATTGAGAGTTCAAGTACTAATCCATTATTGAATTGGGAGATGTTTGGCCTTGAACGTCCTATGTTCCCAGTAGGGTCTCAACCACCCTTAATTAATTCAAAAAATCCATATATGGTATAAATTTATGACTTTTTCTGTTTGCAGTGTTGGTTTATATTTTGCAGCAGTTTATTTGTACTAAAATGTTTATGTTTGTGCTAGTTAAAGAAAGGAAAAGAATGTGGCACTTCTAATAAGGAAGGCACAACTGATAAGGGCAAACCTAAATCTCCTAACAAGGTAAACATGAAATTGCTTTGCAAATTTATTTTTTGTTGCTTTTATCAACATGAATGTAATTCAAGCTTTTCTATTTAATTAAGCCCAAATCAGATTACAAGTCCCTCAAAAAATAAAAATATTCGTGTTCGAAGAAAATATTGGCTTAGAAGCACCACCAACACTCATAAGGTTTGTTATTGTTAGTGGAACTCTACAGGAAAGTCCCTCAAACCATTTTTTTTTACTATCATTATGCTTTTCTACTTTCTCTTGGATTATGTATGTTTTGGCATGGGCTAAAATGTAATTCTGGTCCCTTATAATAGGGATAATTCTATTTTTGATCCCTTTTAATTTTAAGGGAATGCTTTAGTCCGTTAACTTTTTTTATTAAGAGTTTTGGTCATTTTTTATGAAAAAGTTTAAAAGATAACGGATTAACTCATTTGATCGATAATCACATTCATATTTTTAAATTTAAAATAATTTTCAAAAATATAATTTTTTCGCAAACTATATTGTGTACGTAGTAATTTTTCACCACTCTCGCTAGAGGAGAGTAATACCCACGTTCTTTTTTTTTTTCTTCTTCTTCTTCAAAAGTCACTTCTTCTTCTTTGTCGCACTCCATTCGAAACCGCATTCAATCAAATCTTCATCCAAATACAGATTCAACGGAGATCAACGATTGTATTTTTCGACGAACAACATCAAATACAATGAAAAAATACTTCTTGTTCTTTAAAAATACTTCTTCCTCTTCAAAAATGACTTATTCTTCTTCAAAAATCACTTCTTTTTTTAAAAAAATCACCACATCATAAAGTATGAACTGTGATTGTGGATTTATGAAACATTATTTTTGCAATTGGATGTTGAGTAATGTATTAATGATGTTATATTTGTGTTTTCTTCTTCAAATAATGCTTTATTACTCTGAAATATGATATATAAATATTTTCCGTTAGATATTGAAACTTTCATGTGAAAAGGGTTGCTTCTGATTCCTCATCACTGCTTCCTCCCCGCTGTTGGACGTTGCGGAAGTTATTTTTTGGACGTATAGGGACGTTGCGGCAGTGTTAGGAGATGTAGTGAAAGGTGTTATGTGAAAAAATAAGCTTAAATTCACATGTCTGGATGTAGCCGTTGTGGCAGTTGTTTTTTGGACGTACGGGGACGTGGTGGAAGGTGTTATGTGAAAAATCAGCTTAAATTCACATGTCTGGATATAGCCGTTGCGGCAGTTTTTTTTGGACGTACGGGGATGTGGTGGAATGTGTTATGTGAAAAAATCAGCTTAAATTCACATGTCTATATGTAGACGTTTTTGGACGTGGTGGTAGTGTTCTGAGATGTGGTGGTCTATCTTTGTGAAAAAATCAGTTTAAATTCACATGTCTGGATGTAGACATTTTTGGATCTTGCAGCAGTTGTTTTTTGGACATACGGGGACGTTGTCTGTGAAGGGAATTGCTGCCATCTATGAAGTTATATTGCAGGGATGGTTCGGGAGGGCATAACTCGACACTCGATTGTCCGATTTGAACCTGTGAGTAGTCGATTTGATGGGTTTTGACGAGATCTACACAATGGACATGACAGACGGGTGTTTGGAGATGGGTCGGATATTGGGAAACGTGTAGTGTTAGACGAAAACTTCAAAGGTCATAACTCGCACTCGGAGGTCCGTTTTAGATGAATATTTTTTTTTATTTCATATCTTTTCGAGGTCTATATAGCCGAAAACTGCCCACGGTGGTTAAGGCCACTCTACGAAAGATTTTTAATATTTTGAAGGGTTTTTCGAACTTTCGACAAAACATTTGACATGTATAAAGAATATTTTTTTGCGATTTGCCTACATGAAAATCTTGTTCCTCTGGAAGTCTACTGACCTATGTATTGGGAGATGGAAAATTCAATATTGAAAATAGTGATCTTTTAAATGACATGTACAAAATAGTTTAATTAAATGTCAACTAACTTTAAGTGGATTAATGACAATTGACTTTTTTGGAGAGACACAAGACAAATATGACCAAGGTTCAAGACTCGTTTTTGACATTTTTTTTCTTTTTTTTTTCCTACTAATAGTTAATTAAATGGTATCCGTTTTTTACATTGGGTTTTGAATTAATTACCGAAAATGGGTTTATTGACCGAAAAAATGAATTCTACGGAAATGGTTTTCGTGCGATTCGGTTTAACAGGGGCTGTTGATGAAAGCCGGAAATGTTCTAACTAGAACTCGACAGCAACGTGGTTTCGTCCAGCTGATCGTCTCTGCTATGTCGGACTGAGTTCGACGGTGGCAGACTTCTTCTAAATGAGTTCTTCGCAAAATGATTTTGCGGATTCAGCCCGGAGATCACTCTGATCGGGGTCAGAACGGTTCTGACAACCGAAGACTGAGAGGAAGAGGCGATTGACGCTAAAATTCGACCGGTTTTGAAATTCGACCGGTTTTGAAATCCGCCCCCTAAACTAGTGACCTATTTAAAAAGGGTTTTGAAATTATAGAAATAACCCTGGCATCTCTGAAACCTTAAGGGGCAGAGTGTTTTAAAATGGTTTTAAAATTGCAGAATGACCCCTGGACTTTGTGTCCTCTTCAAACCCTACCCCAGAATTTTAATCTAACTACCAAATAGCCCTAAAATTTTCAGAAAAATAGTTTTTCTAATTTTTTAAATTTGATAAGATTTTCATTTAGATTTTTTTGGGTAAAATTAAATCTTGTCATATTTTATTTTAAAATCTTTAAGATAGGATTTTAAAATATTTAAAATCTTAAATTTAATTAATTATATTAATGAGATTAATGATAATTAATTAAGTTTTATTTTAAATTTGAGACAGGATTAAATTTGGTTTAAGATTCTTATCCTATTGAAATATTTAAAATTTTAATTTTAAATAATTATCTTAATAAGATTAGGATAATTAGTAAATATTTAAAATTTTAATTTAAAATAACTATCTCAATGAGATTAGGACAATTAGTAAATATTTTAAATTTTAATTTTAAATAATTATCTTAATGAGATTAGGATAATTAGATAATAAATAAAATAAATAATTAATTAATGAGATTAGTTAATTAATTTATTTATTTATTTATGCTTTTATATGATTTATTTATGATTTCAAATTTAAAGTGTTTAAATTGTGAAATGCATACATAATCATGTAAACATGTTCATTCATCATTTGAGTAAAATGAATGAACAAGGGTATTGATTAAAATTGATCACGACACGATCAATTTTAATAGTGTAAGAGTTACACAATCATTTAAAATTGATTGGCTTAATTAAAATGGACTTGTATGAAGCACTTGCATTTTATTTGTTTTCATTCATGAATTGGGCTTTATTTATTTCTTTTAAATTAGTTTAATTTAGGGTCTGTGAGCCAATTAAATTAGGTTCGCGAGCCTATTAAAATCTATTATAATATAGAGTGAATTTTAAAAAAAGTCATCATACTTTGATAAAGTTTAGGTTTTGGTAACTAACTTTTAAAAATTCAAAAACGGTCACTAACTTTTGTATTTGAATTTTGGTTTTGGTCATTCCGTCCATATTATCCGTTAAGCCCACTAACGGACCAAAATTTTGAGGGTATTTCTGTCCAATCATATCCAAAAAATCCATGTTCTTCCTTTTGAATTTTAAAAAAGGTCATCATACTTTGATAAAATTTAAGTTTTGGTCACTAACTTTTATTAATTTAAAAAAGGTCACTAACTTTTGCATTTGAATTTTGGTTTTGGTCATTCCGTCCATATTATCCGTGAAGCCCACTTACGGGCCAAAATTTTGAGGGTATTTCTGTCCAATCATACCCAATAAATTCATGTGCTTCCTTTTGTTTTTTACTATTTATCTTTTGTCCCCTCACCCTCACCCTCCCCTCTTTTTTTTTTTTTTTTTTTTCGTATTCATCTTTCTTCTCCAACCACCCTGCCACCCTTCTTGTCGGAAACAACAAAACCCATCACTATTATCCCAGAAACGTTCACATCAGTCTTTGTGAAAAAAATCGGCTTAAATTCACATGCATGGATGTAAATGTTTCTGGACGTTTCTGGGAGAATAGTGATGGGTTTTGTTGTTTCTGGCAAAAAGGGTGGCAAGGTGGCTGGAGAAGAAAGATGAATACGGGAAAAAAAAAGAAAAAAGAGGGGAGGGTGAGGGGAAAAAAGATAAATAGTAAAAAAAAAAAAAAAAGGAAGCACATGGGTTTTTTGGGTATGATTGGATAGAAATACCCTCAAAATTTTGGTCCGTTAGTGGGTTTCACGGATAATATGGACGGAATGACCAAAACCAAAATTTAAATGCAAAAGTTAGTGACCTTTTTTGAATTTTTAAAAGTTAGTAACCAAAACCTAAACTTTATCAAAGTATGATGAGCTTTTTTAAAATTTAAAAGGAAGCACATGGGTTTTTTGGGTATGATTGGACAGAAATACCCTCAAAATTTTGGTCCGTTAGTGGGCTTAACGAATAATATGGACGGAATGACCAAAATCAAAATTCAAATGCAAAAGTTAGTGACATTTTTTAAATTTTTAAAAGTTAGTGACCAAAACCTAAACTTTATCAAAGTATGATGACCTTTTTTAAAATTCACTCTTTAATATAATAGATTAGAAGTGAGGCCCAAGAAATTCCAAGGAGTTCAAGATAGAGTCATGTAGTTGGAGCCCAACAGAGGAGGCCCGATGCTGACCAATAATTTTACAAGAGTTGTAATAGATTAGAGCCCAATTCATTGCATTTATTCGCTTTATATTTTATATATTTTGTGAATCATGAAAAATGAAATGCATGTTAATCAATTCAAACTAAATCCTTAAAAACCTAAGTCATATAATTACTTCCATACTTGGGGGCTCGTTATGCATCGAACATATGATATGAACCGCTTGGGGTGACCAAGGGCCGTCAGGTTTTCTTTGTGAGACGAGTTGTAACATAATATAGTACCCAACTTTATCACTACCACTGAAGGTGAAAAAAACTGTTTAGGTATCTATTAATGTGAAGTTTCGAGGGAATGTTTGACTTAGAAAAACCTAAAAACTTGAGTCGTAAAATTACTTCCATACTTGAGGGCTCGTCAAGGCGTCAAACGTCTGTTAGACTTGGAGAGCACAAGGGCCTCAAGCTTTCTTCGTGAGGCGAGTTGTCACATAATATAGTAACCCACTTTATCACTAGCACTGAGGGTGGAAAAATTGTTGGGGTATCTATTGATCTGAAGCTTCTAAGGACGGTATAACTTAAGAAAATTGGTCCTAGGTGTACTACCCAACGATTGACTAGGATGCGGTTTTGGCAATGATTGGATGGTGTCAAACATTTAGAATGTTCATCCTTATCACCGAAAAGTTGCATAGTGATGCAATTAGAAAGTGTTAAGTTACATGAGATGCAATTTGAATGTTGTCTACCAAAAGGGTCTGATCCCTACGATACTTGCCAAAGCAAGACTGGGGTTTGGTTCTTTGTGAATTTTCGGCCCACAATCTAGCACCAACACAAAATTGTACGGGATTTTAATTTTGACTATGTGGAAATGACTTTATTAAAAACTCATTCTAAAATTTTGCATCATTCTTTTGTAGAATAAATTGCATTGTCTTGTACTAAAATTTCAAATAACCGTCCATAAGAAACATTTTTAAAAAAGAAAAGAAGCGTTATTGTCTTAGAAGCTATTTTGTCCGAAGTACCAAAAAATGCTACAATGGTTGCTCGAAAGGCCTTTGGAAGACAAAAAGAACAAATCCAATGATGTGATATGTTTGAGGCTTCCTTAAAAGCATGAATATGAAAGCATTCCATATTTATGTATCACTAAGGAAAAGTGTTCTAAGAGTAGGACCGTAACGAAAGGTTCGTTACATTGATAGCATTAATTTCCTGTAAGATGACAAATGGTTCGTCTGTGAGTACTCATCTAGTCAAGATAAAAGGGTATCCTGATACTTTAGTGAGACTAGGTGTACCCTTGCCCAGGAAATTAGACATTGATGTCATCTTGGGTTCGATGCCAGATGAGTACAATAACTTCGTGATAAATTTTAACATGCATGAGATGCTGAAAAACAATGAGCAGACCCTTGAGAAGGGTACTCAAGTGTTGGTGGTTGAAAAGGGCAAAGTGAACAAGAGAAAGTTCAAAGGCAAGGCAAAATTGTTGGGAACAAGGAGGCACGAGATAAGACTGCTGCTAAGGCCAAGCTGGATTCTAAGACCAAACCTGGAAATGACACTACATGTTTCTATTATAATGAATGTCATTGAAAGAGAAAATGTAAAGTGTGTCAAGAAAAATCCTTCATACCGATGACACTGTCATTAGCGATAAATGTGTTCAAAAACTTCATTAGATGGAGTCATTGGGTCATTTGATTGTGAATCTCATGATAAGTGTGAATAATTGTAAAAAAAAATGAAAAATAGTCCATTTTATGAAATGAGAGATAACTAGTGAGCTACTGGCTCTAATACATATAGATATATGTAGACCAATGAGCACACAAGTCAGAGGTGGATTCGAATATTTCGTAACTTTTACCGATGACTATAGTAGATATGGTTACGTCTACTTACTGAGGTATAAAAGTTAAACTTTTGAAAAGTTCAAGGACTTCAAGAACGAAGTAGAGAATCAGTTGGATAGAAGGATTAAGGCTATTCTCTCCGATCGGGGAGGTGAATACCTAAGTGATGACTTGGATTGTTGGAGTAGAATACATAAGCTATGCTTGTATTGTACAGTTTCCCAGTTTAATATATCGATTTGTGTTTCAATTATATTTTGTTGTGCATGTTTATGTCCATTTATATTATGTAAGTGGATGATGAGGTGTCTGGTGTGACACAGTAGATCTCATTATTGGATGAAAGACATAATATATAAATGAGGTTCGTAACCGAGACAGCTTTGGACAAACTGTCGGTTTAGGTTATTATGTGGTTCAGATAATTAGCTTGTCTAAACTAATTGAATCATATAGATATGTCCGGGGCATATTGAACTTGACTCTTAGGAATGATTTGTCTTGTACTGATTTAATAGACAAATCGATCGTTGTATTCTATCTCTAAATCCCTAGACTCGAGTGGGCATGAGGATTGGACATAGTGTACTTTGATCTGCCAATGGGTGAGGTCAAATGTGGCCAATAGTCTCGGTGGGTTGGGTGCGCGTGTTTAGTTACTTGGTGTGCTGCTGCTGGTCGAAAGGAAACCATGTACCGGTGCGTCCGGGGTGATGGTGCTCCCGAGATGAGCTCGAAATGTTTATTATACTAAACCCGGCCGGTGGACTTATGTCTGGTATAGTAAAAAGGTCGAGTGGTACTAGTCTCGGAATTAAAGAAGTTGATGAATTAATTTATCAGTAAATTAATGAATTAATGAGCACTATATCTTTGATGTGGGGAGATTATGAATATAATTTAATTAAGTTGTTCCGGAAGCAATTCTGGTGTAGGTTGGTAGTGCCATAATTAATCCGTTAGTGGTACGATTAATTATGTACTGGGTTATTGACAAAGGTAGATTTAATTAATTAATTGGTTAATTATTCCTAAGGGTTAATTCAGTAATTAACAAAGTGGAACTATTTAATTAATTCCTAAGGGTTAATTAAGTAATTAACAAAGTAAAATTATTTAATTAATCAATTAAGTCTTAAATTTCAATTGGAATTAGGAAATCCTAGAGATTAGGAACCTAGTAGGATTTGGTTTGTCCCATCAGATTGGTTGCCTAATTGGATTTGGAAACTAATTCATTACCTCTAAACCCATTAGGAAGACCAATCCTAAACCAACTTGGAGTCTCTCTTGTAACTCTATAAATAGACAAGGGATCAGTCATTCACAATTCAACAATTAATCCACAGGATTTCTAGAGAGAGAAAATGTTTCTCTCTCCAAGTCGAATTTTCAAGAAAGTGTGCGGCTGGTTTTTGGGTTTCTAGTGGCTGAAATTTTGGCCTTGGTTTATACCAGCTGCGCGTACCTTTCTCTCTCTGCGGGCGGTGCGTTTATAGTACGTGTCAGGTGCTGCGGGGCTAGAGTTTTCTAGCAGGTGGATTGTGGTGAGTAGCTGATCAATTGCCTTCTAGTTCGTTGCTCACACAACGTGAAGTCATAGTCTTGAGGCATACAAGAGAATCACCAGGTGCACGCTTCAAAGGTACTTTTCTAAGGTTCCGATTTAATTAGAAATTTCTGTTGCGTGGTAAATCGAGCAAGTGCAAACCCAGATCCTACCAAATTCTTTCATGGATGGCTATCTAGAGCAGTGTATAATTGTTTCACAACTGATTCCGTCGAGAACACATCAATGAAATTGTGTATCCGAAAGGACAAATTAGACCCTATTATATATGGTTTGATCAATGATAGGCCAAACGGCTCTCCCTACATCCTTTTGGGGTTATGCTCTCTTTTCTGTTGCCTACTTACTAAACCGTATTCCATCTAATGCAGTAGATAAGATTCTATAAAAGATATAAATGGGCCAAAAGCCCTATATGTCCTATCTACGAGTTTGGGATTGTCAAGCTCATGTAAAGCGTTTACAAAATAATAAGCTTGAATTTAAAACTGACAAATGCCTATTTGTGGGATATCCTAAGGAAACCAAAGGATATTAATTCCAATCGAGAACAGAGTGTTTGTTGTTTAAGAGGCTGCTTTCTTAGAGAGAGTTTCTCTACAAGAAAGACAGTGAAAGTAGAATAGATCTCGAAGAGGTTCAAGACCCACAAGAGAGTGTAGAACCATGTACAGGAACTCAGACGGAAGTTGGCATGGAAACTCATGAATATGACCAACATGAGCCAACAACACAAGAACCTAGAAGGTCTAGTAGATTGTTGGAGTAGAATACATAAGCTATGCTTGTATTGTACAGTTTCCCAGTTTAATATATCGATTTGTGTTTCAGTCATATCTGGTTGTGCATTAATCGTCCATTTATATTATGTAAGTAGATGATGAGGTGTCTGGTGCGACACAGTAGATCTCATCATTGGTTGAAAGACATAATATATAAATGAGGTTCGTAACCGAGACAGTTTTGGACAAACTATCGGTTTAGGTTATTATGTGATTCAGATAATTAGTTTGTCTAAACTAATTGAATCATATAGATATGCCCGGGGCATATGGAACTTGACTCTTAGGAATGATTTGTCTTGTACGGATTTAATAGACAAATCGATCCTTGTATTCTATCTCTAAATCCCTAGACTCGAGTGGGCATGAGTATTAGACATAGTGTACTTTGATCTGCCAAAGGGTGAGGTCAAATGTGGCCAATAGTCTCGGTGGGTTGGGTGCGCGTGTTTAGTTACTTGGTGTGCTACTGCTGGTCGAAAGGAAACCATGTACCGGTGCGTCCGGGGTGATGGTGCTCCCGAGATGAGCTCGAAATGTTTATTATACTAAACCCGGCCGGTGGACTTATGTCCGGTATAGTAAAAAGGTCGAGTGGTACTAGTCTCGGAATTAAAGAAGTTGATGAATTAATTTATCAGTAAATTAATGAATTAACGAGCACTATATCTTTGATGTGGGGAGATTATGAATATAATTTAATTAAGTTGTTCCGGAAGCAATTATGGTGTAGGTTGGTAGTGCCATAATTAATCCGTTAGTGGTACGATTAATTATGTACTGGGTTATTGACAAAGGTAGATTTAATTAATTAATTGGTTAATTATTCCTAAGGGTTAATTCAGTAATTAACAAAGTGGAACTATTTAATTAATTCCTAAGGGTTAATTAAGTAATTAACAAAGTAAAATTATTTAATTAATTAATTAAGTCTTAAATTTCAATTGGAATTAGGAAATCCTAGAGATTAGGAACCTAGTAGGATTTGGTTTGTCCCATCAGATTGGTTGCCTAATTGGATTTGGAAACTAATTCATTACCTCTAAACCCATTAGGAAGACCAATCCTAAACCAACTTGGAGTCTCTCTTGTAACTCTATAAATAGACAATGGATCAGTCATTCACAATTCAACAATTAATCCACAGGATTTCTAGAGAGAGAAAATGTTTCTCTCTCCAAGTCGAATTTTCAAGAAAGTGTGCGGCTGGTTTTTGGGTTTCTAGTGGCTGAAATTTTGGCCTTGGTTTATACCAGCTGCGCGTACCTTTCTCTCTCTGCGGGCGGTGCGTTTATAGTACGTGTCAGGTGCTGCGGGGCTAGAGTTTTCTAGCAGGTGGATTGTGGTGAGTAGCTGATCAATTTCCTTCTAGTTCGTTGCTCACACAACGTGAAGTCATAGTCTTGAGGCATACAAGAGAATCACCAGGTGCACGCTTCAAAGGTACTTTTCTAAGGTTCCGATTTAATTAGAAATTTCTGTTGCGTGGTAAATCGAGCAAGTGCAAACCCAGATCCTACCAAATTCTTTCATGGATGGCTATCTAGAGCAGTGTATAATTGTTTCACAACTGATTCCGTCGAGAACACATCAATGAAATTGTGTATCCGAAAGGACAAATTAGACCCTATTATATATGGTTTGATCAATGATAGGCCAAACGGCTCTCCCTACATCCTTTTGGGGTTATGCTCTCTTTTCTGCTGCCTACTTACTAAACCGTATTCCATCTAATGCAGTAGATAAGATTCTATAAAAGATATAAATGGGCCAAAAGCCCTATATGTCCTATCTACGAGTTTGGGATTGTCAAGCTCATGTAAAGCGTTTACAAAATAATAAGCTTGAACTTAAAACTGACAAATGCCTATTTGTGGGATATCCTAAGGAAACCAAAGGATATTAATTCCAATCGAGAACAGAGTGTTTGTTGTTTAAGAGGCTGCTTTCTTAGAGAGAGTTTCTCTACAAGAAAGACAGTGAAAGTAGAATAGATCTCGAAGAGGTTCAAGACCCACAAGAGAGTGTAGAACCATGTACAGGAACTCAGACGGAAGTTGGCATGGAAACTCATGAATATGACCAACATGAGCCAACAACACAAGAACCTAGAAGGTCTAGTAGATTGTTGGAGTAGAATACATAAGCCATGCTTGTATTGTACAGTTTCCCAGTTTAATATATCGATTTGTGTTTCAGTCATATCTGGTTGTGCATTAATCGTCCATTTATATTATGTAAGTAGATGATGAGGTGTCTGGTGCGACACAGTAGATCTCATCATTGGTTGAAAGACATAATATATAAATGAGGTTCGTAACCGAGACAGTTTTGGACAAACTATCGGTTTAGGTTATTATGTGATTCAGATAATTAGTTTGTCTAAACTAATTGAATCATATAGATATGCCCGGGGCATATGGAACTTGACTCTTAGGAATGATTTGTCTTGTACGGATTTAATAGACAAATCGATCCTTGTATTCTATCTCTAAATCCCTAGACTCGAGTGGGCATGAGTATTAGACATAGTGTACTTTGATCTGCCAAAGGGTGAGGTCAAATGTGGCCAATAGTCTCGGTGGGTTGGGTGCGCGTGTTTAGTTACTTGGTGTGCTACTGCTGGTCGAAAGGAAACCATGTACCGGTGCGTCCGGGGTGATGGTGCTCCCGAGATGAGCTCGAAATGTTTATTATACTAAACCCGGCCGGTGGACTTATGTCCGGTATAGTAAAAAGGTCGAGTGGTACTAGTCTCGGAATTAAAGAAGTTGATGAATTAATTTATCAGTAAATTAATGAATTAACGAGCACTATATCTTTGATGTGGGGAGATTATGAATATAATTTAATTAAGTTGTTCCGGAAGCAATTCTGGTGTAGGTTGGTAGTGCCATAATTAATCCGTTAGTGGTACGATTAATTATGTACTGGGTTATTGACAAAGGTAGATTTAATTAATTAATTGGTTAATTATTCCTAAGGGTTAATTCAGTAATTAACAAAGTGGAAGTATTTAATTAATTCCTAAGGGTTAATTAAGTAATTAACAAAGTAAAATTATTTAATTAATTAATTAAGTCTTAAATTTCAATTGGAATTAGGAAATCCTAGAGATTAGGAACCTAGTAGGATTTGGTTTGTCCCATCAGATTGGTTGCCTAATTGGATTTGGAAACTAATTCATTACCTCTAAACCCATTAGGAAGACCAATCCTAAACCAACTTGGAGTCTCTTTTGTAACTCTATAAATAGACAAGGGATCAGTCATTCACAATTCAACAATTAATCCACAGGATTTCTAGAGAGAGAAAATGTTTCTCTCTCCAAGTCGAATTTTCAAGAAAGTGTGCGGCTGGTTTTTGGGTTTCTAGTGGCTGAAATTTTGGCCTTGGTTTATACCAGCTGCGCGTACCTTTCTCTCTCTGCGGGCGGTGCGTTTATAGTACGTGTCAGGTGCTGCGGGGCTAGAGTTTTCTAGCAGGTGGATTGTGGTGAGTAGCTGATCAATTTCCTTCTAGTTCGTTGCTCACACAACGTGAAGTCATAGTCTTGAGGCATACAAGAGAATCACCAGGTGCACGCTTCAAAGGTACTTTTCTAAGGTTCCGATTTAATTAGAAATTTCTGTTGCGTGGTAAATCGAGCAAGTGCAAACCCAGATCCTACCAAATTCTTTCATGGATGGCTATCTAGAGCAGTGTATAATTGTTTCACAACTGATTCCGTCGAGAACACATCAATGAAATTGTGTATCCGAAAGGACAAATTAGACCCTATTATATATGGTTTGATCAATGATAGGCCAAACGGCTCTCCCTACATCCTTTTGGGGTTATGCTCTCTTTTCTGCTGCCTACTTACTAAACCGTATTCCATCTAATGCAGTAGATAAGATTCTATAAAAGATATAAATGGGCCAAAAGCCCTATATGTCCTATCTACGAGTTTGGGATTGTCAAGCTCATGTAAAGCGTTTACAAAATAATAAGCTTGAACTTAAAACTGACAAATGCCTATTTGTGGGATATCCTAAGGAAACCAAAGGATATTAATTCCAATCGAGAACAGAGTGTTTGTTGTTTAAGAGGCTGCTTTCTTAGAGAGAGTTTCTCTACAAGAAAGACAGTGAAAGTAGAATAGATCTCGAAGAGGTTCAAGACCCACAAGAGAGTGTAGAACCATGTACAGGAACTCAGACGGAAGTTGGCATGGAAACTCATGAATATGACCAACATGAGCCAACAACACAAGAACCTAGAAGGTCTAGTAGATTGTTGGAGTAGAATACATAAGCTATGCTTGTATTGTACAGTTTCCCAGTTTAATATATAGATTTGTGTTTCAGTCATATCTGGTTGTGCATTAATCGTCCATTTATATTATGTAAGTAGATGATGAGGTGTCTGGTGCGACACAGTAGATCTCATCATTGGTTGAAAGACATAATATATAAATGAGGTTCGTAACCGAGACAGTTTTGGACAAACTATCGGTTTAGGTTATTATGTGATTCAGATAATTAGTTTGTCTAAACTAATTGAATCATATAGATATGCCCGGGGCATATGGAACTTGACTCTTAGGAATGATTTGTCTTGTACGGATTTAATAGACAAATCGATCCTTGTATTCTATCTCTAAATCCCTAGACTCGAGTGGGCATGAGTATTAGACATAGTGTACTTTGATCTGCCAAAGGGTGAGGTCAAATGTGGCCAATAGTCTCGGTGGGTTGGGTGCGCGTGTTTAGTTACTTGGTGTGCTACTGCTGGTCGAAAGGAAACCATGTACCGGTGCGTCCGGGGTGATGGTGCTCCCGAGATGAGCTCGAAATGTTTATTATACTAAACCCGGCCGGTGGACTTATGTCCGGTATAGTAAAAAGGTCGAGTGGTACTAGTCTCGGAATTAAAGAAGTTGATGAATTAATTTATCAGTAAATTAATGAATTAACGAGCACTATATCTTTGATGTGGGGAGATTATGAATATAATTTAATTAAGTTGTTCCGGAAGCAATTATGGTGTAGGTTGGTAGTGCCATAATTAATCCGTTAGTGGTACGATTAATTATGTACTGGGTTATTGACAAAGGTAGATTTAATTAATTAATTGGTTAATTATTCCTAAGGGTTAATTCAGTAATTAACAAAGTGGAAGTATTTAATTAATTCCTAAGGGTTAATTAAGTAATTAACAAAGTAAAATTATTTAATTAATTAATTAAGTCTTAAATTTCAATTGGAATTAGGAAATCCTAGAGATTAGGAACCTAGTAGGATTTGGTTTGTCCCATCAGATTGGTTGCCTAATTGGATTTGGAAACTAATTCATTACCTCTAAACCCATTAGGAAGACCAATCCTAAACCAACTTGGAGTCTCTTTTGTAACTCTATAAATAGACAAGGGATCAGTCATTCACAATTCAACAATTAATCCACAGGATTTCTAGAGAGAGAAAATGTTTCTCTCTCCAAGTCGAATTTTCAAGAAAGTGTGCGGCTGGTTTTTGGGTTTCTAGTGGCTGAAATTTTGGCCTTGGTTTATACCAGCTGCGCGTACCTTTCTCTCTCTGCGGGCGGTGCGTTTATAGTACGTGTCAGGTGCTGCGGGGCTAGAGTTTTCTAGCAGGTGGATTGTGGTGAGTAGCTGATCAATTGCCTTCTAGTTCGTTGCTCACACAACGTGAAGTCATAGTCTTGAGGCATACAAGAGAATCACCAGGTGCACGCTTCAAAGGTACTTTTCTAAGGTTCTGATTTAATTAGAAATTTCTGTTGCGTGGTAAATCGAGCAAGTGCAAACCCAGATCCTACCAAATTCTTTCATGGATGGCTATCTAGAGCAGTGTATAATTGTTTCACAACTGATTCCGTCGAGAACACATCAATGAAATTGTGTATCCGAAAGGACAAATTAGACCCTATTATATATGGTTTGATCAATGATAGGCCAAACGGCTCTCCCTACATCCTTTTGGGGTTATGCTCTCTTTTCTGCTGCCTACTTACTAAACCGTATTCCATCTAATGCAGTAGATAAGATTCTATAAAAGATATAAATGGGCCAAAAGCCCTATATGTCCTATCTACGAGTTTGGGATTGTCAAGCTCATGTAAAGCGTTTACAAAATAATAAGCTTGAACTTAAAACTGACAAATGCCTATTTGTGGGATATCCTAAGGAAACCAAAGGATATTAATTCCAATCGAGAACAGAGTGTTTGTTGTTTAAGAGGCTGCTTTCTTAGAGAGAGTTTCTCTACAAGAAAGACAGTGAAAGTAGAATAGATCTCGAAGAGGTTCAAGACCCACAAGAGAGTGTAGAACCATGTACAGGAACTCAGACGGAAGTTGGCATGGAAACTCATGAATATGACCAACATGAGCCAACAACACAAGAACCTAGAAGGTCTAGTAGATTGTTGGAGTAGAATACATAAGCTATGCTTGTATTGTACAGTTTCCCAGTTTAATATATAGATTTGTGTTTCAGTCATATCTGGTTGTGCATTAATCGTCCATTTATATTATGTAAGTAGATGATGAGGTGTCTGGTGCGACACAGTAGATCTCATCATTGGTTGAAAGACATAATATATAAATGAGGTTCGTAACCGAGACAGTTTGGACAAACTATCGGTTTAGGTTATTATGTGATTCAGATAATTAGTTTGTCTAAACTAATTGAATCATATAGATATGCCCGGGGCATATGGAACATGACTCTTAGGAATGATTTGTCTTGTACTGATTTAATAGACAAATCGATCCTTGTATTCTATCTCTAAATCCCTAGACTCGAGTGGGCATGAGTATTAGACATAGTGTACTTTGATCTGCCAAAGGGTGAGGTCAAATGTGGCCAATAGTCTCGGTGGGTTGGGTGCGCGTGTTTAGTTACTTGGTGTGCTACTGCTGGTCGAAAGGAAACCATGTACCGGTGCGTCCGGGGTGATGGTGCTCCCGAGATGAGCTCGAAATGTTTATTATACTAAACCCGGCCGATGGACTTATGTCCGGTATAGTAAAAAGGTCGAGTGGTACTAGTCTCGGAATTAAAGAAGTTGATGAATTAATTTATCAGTAAATTAATGAATTTACGAGCACTATATCTTTGATGTGGGGAGATTATGAATATAATTTAATTAAGTTGTTCCGGAAGCAATTCTGGTGTAGGTTGGTAGTGCCATAATTAATTCGTTAGTGGTACGATTAATTATGTACTGGGTTATTGACAAAGGTAGATTTAATTAATTGAGAAATTAATTAATCCTTGTGTCAGTTGGTTGTGAATCATCCGAGGAACTGGTTTCGGATAAGTGAATCCCTGTGTCAGTTGGGAGTGATTCATCCCAGGAACTGGATTGGGATAAGTGAATCCCTGTGACAGTTGGGAGTGTATCAGTCCAGGAACAGGATTGAAGGAAACAGAATCTGTATCAGTCCAGAAATAGGATTGAAGGAAAACAGAAACCCAGTAGGAAGACCAATCCTAAACCAACTTGGAGTCTCTCTTGTAACTCTATAAATAGACAAGGGATCAGTCATTCAGAATATACAATTCAACAATTAATCCACAGGATTTCTAGAGAGAGAAAATTCTAGAGAGAGAAAACGTTTCTCTCTCCAAGTCGAATTTTCATGAAAGTGTGCAGCTGGTTTTTGTGTTTCTAGTGGCTGAAATTTTGGCCTTGGATTATACCAGCTGCGCGTAGCTTTCTCTCTCTGCGGGCGGTGCGTTTATAGTACGTGCCAGGTGCTGCGGGGCTAGAGTTTTCTAGTAGGTGGATTGTGGTGAGTAGCTGATCAATTGACTTCTAGTTCGTTGCCCACACAACGTGAAGTCATAGTCTTGAGGCATACAAGAGAATCACCAAGTGCACGCTTCAAAGGTATTTTCTAAGATTCCGCTTTAATAGAAATTTTTGTTGCGTGGTAAATCAAGCAAGTGCAAACCCAGATCCTACCAAAACTCTTTCATAGATATCATCAACAACCCGAGAGATACAGATTTCTCGTGACTGACGATCAAGATTTGATCTTGGTAGACCTTAATGAGCCCACGACCTACAGACAGGTTTTAGAAAGTCCAGATTCAGAAAAATGACTACAAGCCATGGAGTCTGAAATGTAATCCACGAGGGACAATAAAGTGTGGATTTTGATTGACCCTCCTGTTTAGACAAAGGTTGTCGATTGTGAGTGGATTTTCAATTTAAAACCTAGCGGGATCTTCGAGCTGCGACTAGTGGCTAAAGGTTTCAGACAGACTCATGGTATTGACTATGATGAAACCTTCTCCCCTGTTGTGATGCTCAAGTCCATTAGGAAAATGCTTGACATAGTTGCATGACTATGAGATATACCAGATGGATGTAAAGATGGCTTTCCTAAACGGAAACATCCTTGAGGATGTTTACATAAAACAGCTTGGGGGATTCATCGATCAGACGCATCCTAATCGAGTATGCTAGCTTTAGAGGGCCATCTATGGGATGAAGTAAGCATCTTGAAGTTGGAATCTTCATTTTGATGAGGCAGTAAAGGGTTACGGATTCATAAAGAACGAAGATGAGCCTTGTGTTTACAAGAAGGTTAGTAGGGGCAAAAATGTTTTTCTTGTCCTATATATGGACGACATCCTACTCATAGGAAATGACATCCCAATGTTGTTAGAGATTAAACAATGGTTGGGGAGTGTATTTTCTGTGAAAGACTTAGGAGAAGCCAATACGATATTAGATATCAAGATCTATAGAAATAGGTCCAAAAGGCTTCTAGGACTATGTGAAGAAGGGTACATAAATAAGATATTGAAGAGGTTCAGTATGTCTAACTCTACTAATGATATGGTACCGTTCAAACATGGCCTCCTCTTAAAGAAGAACCAATGTCCTTCTACCAAAGAGGAGAGTGATACAATGAGTAGAGTCCCATATGCTTCGGTAATAGGATCTATCATGTATGCCATGTTATGTACCCGTCTGGATGTCGCACATGCACTCATCATGACTAGCAGATATCAACGAGATCCATGAATGACTCATGGGACTGTAGTCAACGCAATCCTTAAGTACTTGCGAAGGACTAAAGGATTGATGCTAGTGTATGGAGGACAAGAACATATCATTGTACAAGGTTATGCCGATGCTGTTTTTTAGACAGATTAAGATGACATGAAATCACAATCAGGCTACGTCTTTAACCTGAATGGTGGTGCAGCGAGTTAGAAAAGATCAAAACAAGATACAATGGCTGACTCTACAACAGAATCTAAGTACTTTTCCACATGAGATATTGCAATGGAAGTGTCTGGTTGAGAGAAGTTTGTGTCTAACATCGGAGTGATACCGAGTATCTAAAATCTGATAGACATCTTCTGTGACAACAATAGGGCCATCGCACAAGATAAGGTGCCCCGGTTACACCAAAAGACCAAACACATGCTCAGAAGGTTTCACCTTATTCGAGAGAACGTCAATCGAGGAGATATGAAAGTGTGCAAAATAGGGTCAGACCACAATGTAGCAGATCCTCTCAAAAAAACTACCACAATCAAAGTTTGAGAGACATGTAATAGAGTTTGGTCTTAAAATGTTTAGGACATAGCCCTTCAATGGGCAAGTAGGAGATTGTTGGTGTATGTGCCCTTTTAAGGGCTATATAGACATTTGCCGTGTGATTGATAATTTATTAGATGAGTTAATTTCATGAATGTAATATTCTTATGCATGTTTGAATTCATGAAATCGATCCGCCAAAAGAAACACTTCATGGATTGCTTAGATTATGAGTGATTCTTTTGAGTAGTACTCGTACAATGATCCTTAGATCAGAAATCACTACATGGTCTTAGGTGAATTGTAGTATGCTTTGACATACGCCTAACGGGGCCGTAATAGGTTGCCAAGTACTAGTATGATTGGGTATGCTATGAATCACGCTAAGATATGTGAGTGAAGTGATGGGACTACAAGTCTCTCTTGATAGTGAACTGAGAAGTGTAAGGTCGTGCCCAAGGAATGATATCCATTATCATTTGCTTGATGAAATTCAGTGTCACTAAGATATCAAGTAAACGTTTAGCTAAATAAGGGTGATGGTTCTATGCCTTATGCTAGACAGGATATCAATGTAGAGGATCGCACGTAGTATGCTTAGAAGGTTGTGTTGAATCACCATTCGACCCTCCGTTCTGAATTGGGTAGTCATTATGTCTTGCTAGAGACCACTAATGACTTATGGATTAGTCAATAGGATTGATTTATCCATTGCCAATTCGAAATGAGCCTACAGGATCGCACATAAGAGAGTTCGATAATAGGGAATAAATATTCTTGCTTGCACTAAGTGTAATTGTTATACTCCCTCCATTTCAAAATATAAGTCGTTTTCACCCATTAGGGAACTGGTCAAAATATAAGTCATTTGTCTAATTCTAGGAAACAGTTAATTATTTTTACTCTATTACCCTTATTTCATTTACAATTTTATTGGCACTTATTTTTGTCATGACTATTTCAAGTTATAGCAGTATTATAAAAAGTGCATTGAATAGGGGTATAATATGTTTAACCATTAAAAATTATGGAAATTTTCAAAAATTAATTACAGCGTTAATATTTGTGTTTTGGTCAAAACAACCTATATATTGAAATGGAGGGAGTACTTAGATAAATAATGTTTAATTACATGATTTAATTAAATATTATTTAAAAGTTCTGTGATATAATTAAGAGTTAATTAAGTATCTATGAGCAATTGGGAGAGGCTGATAAATCAAGGGACCAAATTATAATTGTGGTCTTCTTGACCTATCAAATTGATCCATGGGCCACTGGGTTGATCCATTGGTTCAAATCGGTTAAATTAATATTTGAATATTACTTACTGATTAGGTTTTACGCTTCTGTTAGATGTATCTAAGAGAATCAGAAGTTGAAAAACAAAACAAGAATCCCAAACTTTTCTTCAGGCTTGACAAGCTAGCACCGATTCTATGAGAATTCCGGTGCTTGAGAGTAAAGAGTTTTTTCAAAGAAAGAACTTGTGGTGGTGATCAACGTAATCGGAGTAGAAGGATCTAGACTAACATCATACTAGGATTCAAACGCGGAAACTGATTACACTTCAAGGGTATGTTTTATATGCTTTGAACGTAGTTTAATTAACACTAAAATCAGATTATGTAACGCCCCAACCAGACCCCTTATCTAATACGGAAGTCTAATCAGACGTCTGCCTGACTCGTGCCAGGTCTCATTCGAAAAGTACAATCTTAATGAATGGAATTACAAATTTAGAACCTATGATCCTATCTAATGCTTTTATACATACAATGGCAAGATATAACATGTTTACTATTGCAACGATTGGGTTAAAATCCTCAGAACTCTAACCATTAGTTTAGTTGCTGCGCCACTCTGATATAACACCTGCACCTGCCTTCAAACCTAGAGGAAAATAATAATTTTGAAAATAACGGTGAGCTAGCGCCCGTGAGGTTCTTTTTTATTTTTAAAACAATGAGTCTCAGTCCAGAAATATCAATCACAAGTATATCCCATTCCAAACATTTCGTTTTACATTTAACAAACATTTATTCAGTCAATACAACATGTCATTACATTCAATCAATCAAACAATGTACATTTAACTCATCAGTAGAGTTTGTCAATCAATCAATCAAGTTCATGTAGCATGGCTAGAATTCACCCTAGGCTACCTGACCCCAAAGAGGTGAAACTAACCACTCACTGTACCAGTTTGTTCGGCGCCCAGCACTATCGTTAACCATTGTCCTTATCAGTCAGTGTAGCTAGCTATAACAGTACCTCCCGATGGCCTTACTCGACCAGCTGAGCCCGTTGCTGGCATGGAGAGTTCAACTCAATCGTAGAGAGTCGGGGATCCCCATTACGGCTAACAGTTGCATTTACAATTAAGGTATACCCGGGTAACCATTTACCTACCGTAACAGCAATGTCAAGCAATAGTCGTTCAATCCAATCAGTAACATGTATAAATCATTCATGTAAAGGCATGAGATAAAGGGATATGCACGGATATAACTATATATATTATACATATATGCAGAACACATATATGTGATAGAAAATCATTTACACAACAAGAAAATAGTGAGAACACTCACCGATCCTCAAGGCTTTGGAAGCTCACCTTGGTCTAGCTGAGTTCCTACAACAATGACAAGTCAAGGTTAACAACTTTAAAACGTAGGTTCTCTTTGTTCTTACATGTCTATTCAACTAGCCTAGACATTTTACTTCTTCTAGTCTAAAGTAGGGGCAGGTTTCAATTTTCAGAAAATTGCTCCAGAACGAGGCTCTATTCTCTGCTCTTTTTCGAAAAATATAGAAATAAAAAGTTGCTTCTATAAATTTCTGAGTAAACCTTATACAAAGAGGTTTAAATCAAGCTATAGTTTTCTTAAATCGGACAAAGAATGAAGAAGATATGAATTTCGGAAGTACAGCTATTACTTCAGATTTTTCTGCGAAAAGAACAGCACTTGCAGCTCTATTTCAGAGCTGATTTATGGGAGATTTACAAATCTAAATGAAGATCCATAAAGGAGATGTTTAAAACTGAAGGAAAACTGAACAAGCCCGGGCTAAATCGAAAACCTCACTTTCGTGCTATGCATTCCAGAATCGGAAGCTTTCGACCAAGCTCAGGCTCAAATTAGTTTACCCATGAACGGATCTAGGTTTATACTTATTTAATTTATTAATCGGGACACAAAAAATTAAATCTTTAATAAAAGCGGAATTTAAAGATTATACCTTTTGTAGCGAAGTCCCTTGCCTAAAAGAAAACCCAATTCTTTAGCGCAATTTCCACAAGAAATCCGAAGAATTCTCCAATACGAACTCCGAGATAGTGTGGGCTATCGTCTACGGAGCTACCCACGGCAATACGACTGAAAATCCAAGAAACTTGCTTCTCAAGAAACTCAAATTGAGGCTGCCCAGAATTTTTTTTCAAAATTATAGCTGCCCAGAATTTTTTTTTATCAAAATTGAAGCTGCCCAGAAATTTTTCTTTCAAATTGAAACTGCCCAGAAAAATTAAGAACAGCCTTTTCCTTCCGCCAATCATCTACTGCCCTATCACAGTCCGTACGGTCTGCTGTTCTTCCTCCCAGCCACGATCTGCGCCACCGACTTCACGGATCACCAACCGGAGAAGAGATCAACGTGAAGATCAGCAGGATCAAGCACCCCAGGTTGAAGAACAGCCGCTGGACTGCTGCGCAAAAGGGCTGCGCAAGGAAGAAAATCCTGCGCAAGAAGAGAAAAAATACTGGGCAGCGATCGGCTTTTCCCAAAAAGAAAACCCAGCAGCTTGCTTGAATTGTTTTGTCGTACAGCAGCAGATTTTTCCAAAAGAAAACCCAGCAGCTTGCTTGAATTGTTTTTTCGTACAAAATGACCGGGCTGCTATATTAATTCATGGGCTGAGTTCCCTTTCGAAGAAGAAAGTTATCTTGGTCGACTTCGAGAGAAAACTTGACGAGGAAGACACGTTCTCTCTCTAGACCAAACTTTCTCTTTCTAGCCAAAAGATTTGGCTGCCAAGTTTCTTCACTTAGGGTTTTCTTGCCTATTATGTTGTATTTATAGGAGCTTCTGAGGAAACCTAATGGGCTCTCGAGTTAGGCCTTAAAATTTGACTTTCGTTGACCGCTAAGTCTTCCCGACTAATCAACTCCAATCGACCCTTTTAAATTAATTTATTTAATCCACTTTGTTAATTTAATTTAATCGAACCCTTAGAATTAATTAATTCAAAATAGAATTAATTTCTAAATTCACTTCGTCGATCAAATATTAATTAAACCCTTCGGATTAATTAATTTACCTTGTCGATTAGTCAAACGCATAATCGGTCGTACCACTAACGGACCAATTATGGAACTACCGCTCGAAAACGACTTTACATCGCGCCATTATTATTTCTTCTATCTCCCCACGTTAAAGATCTAGTGCTCGTCGATTTATCAATTTACTGACAAATTAATTCACCGACTTCTTAGTTTCCGAGATTAGTACCACTCGACCTTTTATTATACCGAACATAAAGTTCACTGGCCAGGTTTAGTATAATAACCTTACGAGCTCATCTCGGGAGCACCATCAACCCGGCGAACCGGTACGTGGATTCCTCCGACTAGCAACGGCACGCAAGAAGCTAAACACCGCATACCCAACTTACCGAGGTATTGGCCTCAATTGACCTCACTCTTTGGCAAATCAAAGCACACGACACCCAACCCTCACGCCCGTCCCAATCTCGGGATTGAGAGACAGAATACTAGGACCGAATTGACTACGCCGATCAGTACAAGTCAATTCTATCCAAACTGGTCATGCTCAATATGCCCCGGGCATATCTGTGTGATTTAAACTAGTCTAGATAAACCAATTTCCAAACCACACAATAACCTATACCGATAGTATGTTCAGACTATCTCGGTTACGAGCATACTTTTTATATATCAATACTTTAACCAATAACGGTATCTACTGTGTTTGTCGACACCCCGTTATCTAGTTCAATGATATAAAGGAACAGATTTATACTGAAACAAAAATGATATGTCATCTGTGGATATTAGTTTTTGATACAAGCCATAGCTTTTCTGTATTCAAAACTAACAATCTCCCACTAATACTCAAAGCTATGCTAAGAAGTACAAAAACTGTCCAACCCGCTATTACACTGCTGTCATAATGAAATCTCCAGAACACCTTTAAACTCACTAACATGGCTCCCTCAAGAATCTGACTCCCATGCCCTCCACATGTCTCTCAAAAACCTTTAGGGTCAATGGCTTTGAAAAGGATCTGCATGGTTGTCATCTGATACTATCTTGGCCACGGTCACGTCTCCCCTCTTTATGATCTCTCGTATCAGGTGGTACTTGCGCTCTATGTGTTTACTCACCTTATGAGCTCGTGGTTCCCTCGAGTTAGCAACTGCACTATTGTTATCACAATAAACTGTGATAGACCTAGGCAACTCAGGAACCACATCTGAGTCCATCCGGAAGTTCCTGAGCCACACAGTCTCTTTCGCTGCCTCTGAAGCGGCAACGTACTCGGCCTCCATGGTAGAGTCCGCCACGCATTTCTGCTTGACACTCTTCCATATTGTGGCTCCACCTCCTAGAGTAAACACAAACCCAGAGGTAGACTTACTCCTGTCCAAATCACCTTGAAAGTCCGAATCTGTGTAACCCAATGGTACAAGCTCCTGCGCTCTATAAACTAGGACACAATCTCTCATCCTGCGCAAGTACTTGAGAATGCATTTTACTGCCTCCCAGTGAGCCTTCCCAGGGTTACTCTGATATCTGCTAACCATGCCAACGACAAAGCAAATATCAGGCCTCGTGCACAACATAGCATACATGAGGCTACCCATTGCAGAAGCATAGGGTACCGCCTTCATGGCATCTATCTCATCAGCAGTCTTAGGACACTGCTCCTTAGACAAATGCACCCCATGCTTGAAAGGTAGTGAACCCTTCTTGGAGTTCTGCATGTTAAAACGGGCCAGAATCGTGTCTATGTAGGATGCCTGAGGGAGAGTCAGAGAACGTCTCCTACAATCTTGAATAATCTTGATCCCGAGGATATGTCCAGCCTCTCCCAAATCCTTCATATCGAATTGCCTGGACAGCCATGCCTTTACGTCTGACAACACCTTCTTACTGTTGCCAATAAGAAGAATGTCATCTACGTAAAGTACGAGGAACACCACTATATCACCATCACGCCTGCTATAAACACACTGCTCATCCGGACACCGAGTGAATCCATAGGACTGGATAACCTCGTCAAAACGGATGTTCCAAGATCTGGATGCTTGCATCTCTATCCTGAAGAACCTCATTGTAGTTAACTGGGTCTAGTTCACGAGCAACAGGGATAAAGTCCGAAGACTCACCCAAACCCATGTACCTCTCGGGCTGTCTCACAACCCTCCCACTACGACGAGGCGCAGCCTGTGTAAGAGCATCATCTGTGATAGTGCGTGCAGTTTCCTGTGGTGTGTCTTCCTGTACGTGTGCATCTGGAATAGTGGACTGACTTCTAAGCTCTTCCAATACTACCTTGCTGCTTGACATGTGATCTAAAATATAGTCCCCCTCAAGAAATCTGGCATTGGTGCTGACCACCACCTTCTGATCCTGAGGACTATAATATAAACCACCTCTCGTTCCTTTGGGGTAGCCTACAAACAGCATAACCTTAGATCTCGCCTCTAACTTGCCTGCATCTGCCTCGAGCACATGTGCTGGACAACCCTAAATCCTGAGATGTCTCAGAGTAGGCTTACGCCCACCCCACAACTCTACTGGGGTCGTAGGCACAGACTTAGATGACACAAGGTTGAGGATAAAACATGCTGTGTCTAAGGCGTAACCCCAAAACGAGGTAGGCAACTCACTGTAACTCATCATCGATCTAACCATCTCCATAAGAGACCTGTTCTTCCTCTCTGCTACACCATTCTGCTGGGGTGTGCCAGGTGCAGACAACTGGGTCTGAATACCCTCCTCTGACAAAAAAGTCCTAAATTCACTAGAGAGGTATTCACCACCTCTAGCCTGAACTTACATAGGTCCACACACGTCAGAATGAATCAACTCTAAAACCTCCTTGGCCCTATACCCCTTCGCCTTAAAAGGCCTCTTGGTCATTTTACCCTCCAAGCAGGACTCACAGGTCGAATAGCTGTCAATATCTAGTAAGTCCAAAGACCCACTCTTGACCAACCTTTGAATCCTACTAAGGTTGATATGACCTAGTCTCAGGTGCCAAAGATAAGTCTGATTCAAAGAGGAAGATTCCTTTCTCTTACTATGATTCGGTGATGAGTTACTAGTTTCTGTGTTTTGCATAACTGGGGAGCAAGTCTTGATTAAAAACAAATTGTCAACCAATGTACCGGAACATATAAGTTTCAGGCATTTTCTTATAAAAAACCGAACCGTCAGAAAATACACACTTATAACCATCCAAAACAAGTTTCGAAACCGAAAGCAAGTTCTTTCGAAAACTAGGTACATAAAGACAATCCTTTAAATATAAAATAGAGTCTGGAAAATAAAGACTAATCACTCCCACTGCAGCCACAGAAACTCTGGTAGTATCCCCAAGGTAGACCTGCAACTTTCCCTCTCTAAGCAGCCGGGTCACTTGGAACCCCTGCAAAGAATTACAAACGTGATCAGTGGCTCCCGAATCCACACACCAAGTATCCGTGGGAATCGCCGCTAATCACGTCTCAGTAACTAGGGAAAATTTACTTTTAACCTCGAGGCTTTGGGCAATCCTTCTTCCGATGTCCTGCTTTGCCACACTTAAAACATTTGCCTTTCGGCTTTTGCTTCTTGGCAATGCCTGCCTTGGGTCCATGATTAGTTCCTGCTTTCTGGCCTCTCTTCCTCTCTTGCTTCCTGGCTTTGGGCCCAGCAGAGGAACCTGAGTGACCAACAGTAGCAAAGGCTTGCTTCTTCTCAGCGAATAGGCCCTCGGCTGACACCAATGTATTCATGAGCTCGGGAAGTGAATATGAGAGCTTGCCCATATTATAGTTCAACCGAAACTGCTCAAAACTGGGAGGCAAGCTCTGGAGAATGATATCGACCTGGGTCTCCCCATCAATATCACCTCCCAGTACCTCGATCTCATTGATGCAACTGATCATGTTCAGCACGTGATCCCTCACTGAAATGCCCTCAGCCATTCTAGCATTCATGAGTTACCTCATAGCTGAATGCTTGGCTACCCTGCTTAAGGGGACACTCCTCAGTAAGCACGTACTTGTAACCCTCAGCGGTAAGGACAATGTCCAGGTTACGTTTCCAGTCAATATAGTTTGGACTCGTGAGTTTGTTTTGGTTCAGAATGACAGCTAGCGGGTTGAACGACATATCAACTGAAAATAATGAAAAAACATGTCTCAGTATACTTTTCGAAAATATTGAAAAATCCTCAGAAAAGAAATATAATCTTCTACCGACATCTCTCCCACCGGGATTAACGCAGGTCACGATGGGTGAACGTCTACGCCAACCCACATTCGTTCGAGAAGGACCGAAGTCCATTAATCTCATTATCTGACCAACGATCTTATGATCAATGAAATTAATAGTCGATAATTTTAGCCGTACACGTAAATAGCGTTACCTCGATGGGAGGGATACTATAAACAGTACACTAAGTGTATGCCATTACGTGACTTCTAAGTTTGTTACTTAGGGTACTAATGCGCCTCGGATGGCGAGGGTGTCGCAACTTTTCCCAATTAAACGCACTATAGTCATCCCTTTAGAAATTCATTCCAGCGATATCTGTGATTGAAAACTCAACCGATGGGGAAGCCGTTTAACCACATCGCCAATGAATCCGTAATGGAGGCCATGGGGCTATTAACCAACCCGCTCCCACTTAGATTTTTAAAATAATTTTAATTCGCCCTAGTTTTCTCGGTTTTCCATTTCGGTTTTCTACGTAATTAGGAATCACCCAAAAATTACGATAAACCAAAATCCGGGTTTTCTCGGTTTTCTACGTAATTAGGAATCACCCAAAATTACGATAAACCAAAACCCCACGTAATTAGGAATCACCCAAAATTACGATTAAACCAAAACTTGCGAATGTAATTAAGTTTGAGGATTTTTACGTTTTAACATGCAATATCTTAACTATGGATATTCGCACCCATAAAACCGTTGGAGTTTTAATATGCGAATAATCTACCTTAGTTAATTGCACATTACCTTTTGAAAAACTTTTGGTTTGAATTTCGTTCATGCAAAATAAAACGAAAATCACACAATCAACGAAAAAATCATAAATACGGGAAATTAAATAAAATAAAATTTCCCGACTATTATGGCCTTCTCTATCGTTGATTCCTTGACGCCTCGGTGACACTTCCCGTCGTGTCGCTCCCACTCGTTATTTGGATTCCTCTCGATTCGCCCGGGTTTTCTCGGTTTATTCCGTAATTAGGAATCACCCAAAATTACAATAAACCAAAACCCGCGAATATAAGTCACCCAAAATAACGTCTTCGTCATAGTACAAAAATTCCTATATACAAAGGCGTTTTCTAGGAATTTAAAGACGACATGATTAGATCAAATCCTACTACAAGATTTTTCTAATCCTACACGGCTTCCAGCTCGTGGTTATTACTATTACAGAAATTTCCATTCAAAAATAAAACGAGCCCGGACATGTCCCGGGGTTTATGAATGAAAATTAAATTTCTACCATAATAGCCGGGAAACCAATAACCACCTGTTTATACATTTCGACAAAAATAATAATGCCAAAATAAAGCCGTGTAATAAATCAAACAAGTATAAGACCGAAACCAACGCTCTGATACCAATTTGAAGGAAAACTGAACAAGCCCGGGCTAAATCGAAAACCTCACTTTCGTGCTATGCATTCCAGAATCGGAAGCTTTCGACCAAGCTCAGGCTCAAATTAGTTTACCCATGAACGGATCTAGGTTTATACTTATTTAATTTATTAATCGGGACACAAAAAATTAAATCTTTAATAAAAGCGGAATTTAAAGATTATACCTTTTGTAGCGAAGTCCCTTGCCTAAAAGAAAACCCAATTCTTTAGCGCAATTTCCACAAGAAATCCGAAGAATTCTCCAATACGAACTCCGAGATAGTGTGGGCTATCGTCTACGGAGCTACCCACGGCAATACGACTGAAAATCCAAGAAACTTGCTTCTCAAGAAACTCAAATTGAGGCTGCCCAGAATTTTTTTTCAAAATTATAGCTGCCCAGAATTTTTTTTTATCAAAATTGAAGCTGCCCAGAAATTTTTCTTTCAAATTGAAACTGCCCAGAAAAATTAAGAACAGCCTTTTCCTTCCGCCAATCATCTACTGCCCTATCACAGTCCGTACGGTCTGCTGTTCTTCCTCCCAGCCACGATCTGCGCCACCGACTTCACGGATCACCAACCGGAGAAGAGATCAACGTGAAGATCAGCAGGATCAAGCACCCCAGGTTGAAGAACAGCCGCTGGACTGCTGCGCAAAAGGGCTGCGCAATCTTCTTGCTGCGCAAGGAAGAAAATCCTGCGCAAGAAGAGAAAAAATACTGGGCAGCGATCGGCTTTTCCCAAAAAGAAAACCCAGCAGCTTGCTTGAATTGTTTTGTCGTACAGCAGCAGATTTTTCCAAAAGAAAACCCAGCAGCTTGCTTGAATTGTTTTTTCGTACAAAATGACCGGGCTGCTATATTAATTCATGGGCTGAGTTCCCTTTCGAAGAAGAAAGTTATCTTGGTCGACTTCGAGAGAAAACTTGACGAGGAAGACACGTTCTCTCTCTAGACCAAACTTTCTCTTTCTAGCCAAAAGATTTGGCTGCCAAGTTTCTTCACTTAGGGTTTTCTTGCCTATTATGTTGTATTTATAGGAGCTTCTGAGGAAACCTAATGGGCTCTCGAGTTAGGCCTTAAAATTTGACTTTCGTTGACCGCTAAGTCTTCCCGACTAATCAACTCCAATCGACCCTTTTAAATTAATTTATTTAATCCACTTTGTTAATTTAATTTAATCGAACCCTTAGAATTAATTAATTCAAAATAGAATTAATTTCTAAATTCACTTCGTCGATCAAATATTAATTAAACCCTTCGGATTAATTAATTTACCTTGTCGATTAGTCAAACGCATAATCGGTCGTACCACTAACGGACCAATTATGGAACTACCGCTCGAAAACGACTTTACATCGCGCCATTATTATTTCTTCTATCTCCCCACGTTAAAGATCTAGTGCTCGTCGATTTATCAATTTACTGACAAATTAATTCACCGACTTCTTAGTTTCCGAGATTAGTACCACTCGACCTTTTATTATACCGAACATAAAGTTCACTGGCCAGGTTTAGTATAATAACCTTACGAGCTCATCTCGGGAGCACCATCAACCCGGCGAACCGGTACGTGGATTCCTCCGACTAGCAACGGCACGCAAGAAGCTAAACACCGCATACCCAACTTACCGAGGTATTGGCCTCAATTGACCTCACTCTTTGGCAAATCAAAGCACACGACACCCAACCCTCACGCCCGTCCCAATCTCGGGATTGAGAGACAGAATACTAGGACCGAATTGACTACGCCGATCAGTACAAGTCAATTCTATCCAAACTGGTCATGCTCAATATGCCCCGGGCATATCTGTGTGATTTAAACTAGTCTAGATAAACCAATTTCCAAACCACACAATAACCTATACCGATAGTATGTTCAGACTATCTCGGTTACGAGCATACTTTTTATATATCAATACTTTAACCAATAACGGTATCTACTGTGTTTGTCTACACCCCGTTATCTAGTTCAATGATATAAAGGAACAGATTTATACTGAAACAAAAATGATATGTCATCTGTGGATATTAGTTTTTGATACAAGCCATAGCTTTTCTGTATTCAAAACTAACAAAAACAAGCCAAGGTTTGGTTAAAACGGACGAGAAACGAGGGAGATATGAAATTTCAAAGTTAGATAACAGCTGCAGAATTTCTGTATACATGAACTACGTCTAGCCACGTCTAAACACGTCTTGGCCACGTCTGGCCATGTCTGCAAGTCTGGCAACATCTGGACACATCTAGCCATGTCTTGACACGTCTGGCCACGTCTAGTAACGTCTAGCAGCATCCAAACTATATTTCATGACTCATTTAGGCATAATCATAGGATAGTAATGCCCCCGAGGTCTTAATTTATGCATACTATCATTCAAATGTTTTAAACTTAAAAGAAAACTGTATTTCTAAAATCTTGAACCGGTCACGCATACTATCATTTAAAAGTTTTAAACTTAAAAGAAAACTGTATTTCTAAGAATCTTGAACCGGCCGCTCCGTAGATAATAGGCCACACTAATTTTGTGGTGTTTGGAGTTTTTATTCGGATTCCTTGTGGATTTTGCTTTCCCGAAGATTTGGTTTTCTTTTTGCTTGGACTTCACTTCAAAGGTATAATCTTTAGTCCTTCCGCGTTAACTAAAGATTTAATTTTTTGAATGTTGTTTTAATAAATTGAACTAGTATAAGCTTAGATCCGTTCAGGGGAAATGAATTTGAGCCTGAGCTGAGTCGAAAGTCTCCGATTCTGAAATGCATTGCACAAAAGTGAGATTTTTTATTTAGCCCGGGCTTGTTCTATTCCTTTCAACTGATACCCCCTTCAGATTATGGTGTCAACTGATGAAGGAATTATCCGCCAGGTCTTAACAAAAAATTTCACTTTCGTGCATTGCATTCGAGAATCGGAAATCAATCACGAGCCAGGACACTAGTGCAATGCTATTCAAACCCTTTTGAAACACCATTGCACAGGATCTTAGTTCTACTTTATTCAATTTGTTAACAAACACAAAATAACAATAAATCTTAAAAGCGGAAAGATAGAAATCGACCTCTTAAAGCGTGTCCTAAAGTGATTCTCTTGTATCACTCTGAGACTCGTCTGGAAGTTGTGTGGGCAACTATCTACCAAACTATCAGAATAAACCTCGATAGAAACAACGCACAACCCTCATCGGAAAACCCAGACTGCCATCAAAACACCGCAAAAAAGTCAATGTCAAAACACTGCGCAGGGAAGCTGCCACAAAAAACTCGCGTGGGGAAGTCGCTATCGAAAAACTGCGTGGGAAAATCGCCCAACATCCTCTCTCTAGATTTGTGTTCTATCTATTATGACTGTTGTATGTCTTCTGGGGTATTCTTGGGTATATTTATAGAGCTACAAGAGAGACCTCAAGATTGATTAGGATTGTTCTTCCTATTGGGTTTATGTTTTACTCCAATCCATTCCTGGACTGATTCACATCCAACTGACACAAAGATTCACTTATCCTTAATCGAGTTCCTGGTCTGATTCACAACCAACTGACACAAGGTTTCACTTATCCTTAATCGAGTTCCTAGTCTAATTCACAATCAATTGACACAAGGATTAATTAATTAGTTATTTAATTAAATCTACCTTTCTCAATTATCCATAACACCATTAATTGTGCCACTAACGGATTAATTATAGCACTAGCATCTAAACCAGAATCACTTATAGTACCATGAAATTAATTATTCTTTAATCACCCCACATCAAAGATAAAACGCTCGTGAATTTATTAATTTACTGATAAATTAATTTATCGACTTATTATTATTCGAGACTAGTACACTCAAACTTTTTACTATACTGGACATAGTCCTGGTCAGGTTTAGTACAATAAACATTACAAGCTCATCTCAGGAGCACCATCAACCCGGACGCACTGGTACATGGTTTCCTTACGAACAAACAACAACACATCAAACAATCAAACATGCCCACCCAACCTACTGAGAATATTGCCCTCAAGTGGCCTCACTCTTTAGAAGATTAAAGTACACTATGTCTAATCCTCATGACTATTCAAGTCTAGGGATTAAGAGATAGAATACAAAGCTCAATTTAGCTACTAATGATCAGTACAAGTTAATTAAAACCTATATGGTCATGCTTAATATGCCCCGGCCATATCTATGTGAATCAATTAGTCTAAAACAACTAATTTCAAAAACACATAATAACCTAAACTGACAGTTTGACCAAAACGGTCTCAGTTTCAAGCCTGGTTTATATATCAAGACTTTAACCAACAACGAGATCTACTGTGCCACATCAGACACCTCATCATCTAGTCACTTGATATAAATGGACAACATATGTAAAACATGACATGATTTTTACTAAAACAAATAATCGATATAACTGGGAAATAGTTTTTCATACAAGCTCAGTTTTTCAGTATTCAAAACTAACAATCTCCCACTAATACTCAAAGTTGTGCTTTTAAGTACAATAAACTGGCAATTTCCAAAAACTGGCAGGAAAACAATCGAAAATCCTGCTACTATACTAACAACTAGAGAATTGTCACGACTTAGCCAAGCATCTAATTCCCTTGCCCTCCATGTGAGCCTCAAAGATTTTCACAGTCAATGTTTTCGTGAACTGGTCTGTAAGGTTCTCTGCGGATGTTATTTTCACCACGACCACATCTCCTCTTTTTATGATTTCTCATATTAGGTAGTACTTGCGCTCTATGTGTTTACTCACCTTATGGGCTCGTGGTTCTCCTGAGTTAGCTACTGTCACAAAACACCGTGTTTGACCTCGGTAACACAGGAATCACGTCTAAGTCCACCAGGAAGTTTTTGAGCTACACAACTTCTTTCGCTGCCTCTGATGCTGCGACATATTCAGCTTCCATGGTAGATTCCGCCACACATTTCTGCTTAACATTCGGAAAAAATATGACTCTATCTCCCAAAGTAAACACAAACCCAGAGGTAGACTTGTTCTTGTCTCTATCGCCTTGGAAATCTGAATCTGTGTAACCCCTATAGATAAGCTCAGGGGTTTGATACACCAATACTTGGTCCATCGTTCTGAGTAAATACTTCATGATGCATTTTACAACTTCCCAATGAGCTTTTACACAGTTACTCTGATATTTGCTAACTATGCCAACCACATATCAAATTTCAGGTCTCGTACACAACATTGCATACACGAGACTTTCTACTACAGAAACATAAGGAACTGTCTTTATGGCCTCTATCCCCTAAGTAGTCTTCGAAGACTGTTCTTTAGATAAATACACTCCATGTCTGAAAGGTAGAAAAACTTTTTTGGTGTTTTGCATGTTGATTCGAGCCAGAACAGTATCTATGTATGAAGGCTATGATAGCGTTAGTGAACGTTTCCTACGATCTTGAATGATCTTGATCCTAATGATATGTCCAGCTTCTCCCAAGTCATTCATATCAAACTATTTAGAAAACCAAGATTTTACGTCTGATGACACTTTTTTACCGTTGTCAGTAAGTAGAATGTCATCTACATAAAGTATAAGAAACACCAATGCATTCCTGTTAAGCTTGTGGTATACACATTGCTCATCCGGATATTGAGTAAATCCGTAGGATTGGATTACCTCATCAAACCGGATGTTCCAAGATCTGGATGCTTCCTTAAGTCCGTAGATGGACTTCTTAAACATGCAAACTTTATGCTTTTGGCCTTTTGCAATAAATCCCCCTGACTGCTACATAAAGATGGTTTCTGAAAGATTATCTACCCAGGCCTAGTCAGAAACTCACTTTCGTGCTATGCATTCCAGAATTGGAATCTTTGGCCAGGCCTAGACGCTAGCACAATGCTATTCCAACTCTTTTGAAATAACATTGCACAGAATCTGGGTTCGCACTTATTCAATTTACCACGCAACAAAATTTCTAATTAAAAGTGAAATCTTAGAAAAATACCTTTGAAGCGTGCACTCAGGTGATTCTCTTGTATGCTTCAAGACATTGATTTCACGTTGTGTAAGCAACGATCTAGAAACCAATTGATCAGCTAATCACCACAATCCACCTGCTAGAAAATTCCAGCACCGCTGCACCTGGCACGTACTGTAAACGCACCGCCCGGAGAGAGAGAAAGCTACACACGCAGCTGGCTTGCCAGGCCAAAAATTCAGCAAAGAAGAGAAGAAAACCAGCCGCAATATTGCTCAAAAAATCCGACTTTGAGAGAGAGAGAATTTTCTCTCTCTAGATTCTTAAATTATGAATCTATTAAATTGTATGTCTTGAATAGCTAATCCCTTGTCTATATATAGAGTTACAAGAGAGACCCCAAGTTGGTTTAGGATTGGCCTTTCTACTGGGTTTCTGTTTTCCTTCAATCCTATTCCTGGACTGATACACACCCAACTGATACAGGGATCCACTTATCCCAAACCAATTCCTGGTATGATTCACAACCAACTGACACAGGGATTCACTTATCCCAAACCAGTTCCTGGTATGATTCACAACCAACTGACACATGGATTAATTAATTACTTAATTAATTAAATCTACCATTGTCAACAACCCAATACATAATTAATCGTACCACTAACGGATTAATTATGGCACTACCATCATACACCAGAATTGCTTCCGGAACAACTTAATTAAATTATATTCATAATCTCCCCACATCAAAGATATATTGATCGTTAATATATTAATTTACTGATAAATTAATTAATTAACCTCTTTAATTCTGAGACTAGTACCACTCGACCTTTTTACTATACCGGACATAAGTCCACCGACCGGGTTTAGTATAATAAACTTTACGAGCTCATCTCGGGAGCACCATCACCCCGGACGCACAGGTACATGGTTTCCTTTCGACAAGCAGCAGCACACCAAGTAACTAAACACGCGCACCCAACCTACCTAGACTATTGGCCACAATTGACCTCACCCATTGGCAGATCAAAGTACACTATATCTAATCCTCATACCCGCTCGAGTCTAGGGATTATGAGATAGAATACCAAGAATGATTTGTCTATTGAATCAGTATAAGACAAATCATTCTTAATAGTCAAGTTTAATATGCCCCGGGCATATCTATATGATTCAATTAGTTTAGACAAACCAATTATCCGAATCACACAATAACTTAAACCGACAGTTTGTCCAAAGCTGTCTCGGTTACGAACCTCATTTTTATATTATGTCTTTTAACCAATGATGAGATCTACTGTGTCACACAAGACACCTCATCATCTAACTACATAATATAAATGGACAATTAATGCACAACAAGATATAACCAAAACATAAATCGATATATTAACTGGGAAAAAGTACAATACAAGCATAGCTTATGTATTCAACTTCAACAATCTCCCACTAATACTTTAGCTGTGCTTTAAGTATACAACTACATACAACTCCTATACATTCTGCTGCTATATATCTAGAAGAACTGTCATGGCTCTCCTAAGTATCTGATCCCCATGCCCTCCACGTGAGCCTCAAAGACTTTTGAAGTCAATGTCTTCGTGAACGGATCAGCAAGGTTATCTTCTGATGCTATCTTAGCCACGACCACGTCTTTCCTTTTTACGATGTCTCGTATCAGGTGGTACTTGCGCTGTATATGCTTACTCGCCTTGTGGGCTCGTGGTTCCTTCGAGTTTGGTACTGCACCATTGTTATCACAATAAACCATGATTGACTTCTGCAAACCAGGAATCACATCTAAGTCCACTAGGTAGTTCTTGAGCCATACTGCTTCTTTCGCTACCTCTGATGCGACAACATACTCAGCCTCCATGGTAGAGTCCGCCACGTATTTCTGCTTGAAACTCCACCAAACTATGGCTCCACCTCCCAGAGTAAACACATACCCTGAGGTAGACTTGCTCTTGTCCCTGTCGCTTTGGAAATTTGAATCTGTGTAACCTCGGGGTACCAGCTCAGGCGCCTGATAGACCAGAACTTGGTCCCTCGTTCTATGCAAATACTTCAGAATGCATTTTACTGCCTCTCAATGAGCTTTCCCGGGGTTACTGTTAAAGTTGAATACATAAGCTATGCTTGTATTGTACTTTTTCCTAGTTAATATATCGATTTATGTTTTTGTTATATCTTGTTGTGCATTAATTGTCCATTTATATTATGTAGTTATATAATGAGGTGTCTTGTGTAACACAGTAGATCTCATCATTGGTTAAAAGACACAATATATAAATGAGGTTAGTAACTGAGACAGCTTTGGACAAACTGTCGGTTTAGGTTATTATGTGATTCAGATAATTGGTTTGTCTAAACTAATTGAATCATATAGATATGCCCGGGGTGTATTAAACTTGACCATTAAAAATGATTTGTCTTATACTGATTTAATAGACAAATCGTTCTTGGTATTCTATCTCTTAATCCATAGACTCGAGCGGGCATGAGGATTAGACATAGTGTACTTTGATCTGCCAATGGGTGAGGTCAATTGTGGCCAATAGTCTCGGTAGGTTGGGTGCGCGTGTTTAGTTACTTGGTGTGCTGCTGCATGTCGAAAGGAAACCATATACCGGTGCGTCCGGGGTGATGGTGCCCCCGAGATAAGCTCGTAAAGTTTATTATACTAAACCTGGCCGGTGGACTTATGTCCGGTATAGTAAAAAAGTCGAGTGGTACTAGTCTCAGAATTAAAGAGGTTAATTAATTAATTTATCAATAAATTAATATATTAATGAGCACTATATCTTTGATGTGGGGAGATTATGAATATAATTTAATTAAGTTGTTTCGAAAGCAATTCTGATGTAGGATGGTAGTGTCATAATTAATCTAGTAGTGGTACGATTAATTATGTATTGGGTTGTTGACAAAGATAGATTTAATTAATTAAGTAATTAATTAATCCTTGTGTCAGTTGGTTGTGAATCATACCAGGAACTGGTTTGGGATAAGTGAATCCCTGTGTCAGTTGGTTGTGAATCATACCAGGAACTGGTTTGGGATAAGTGAATCCCTGTATCAGTTGGATGTGTATCAGTCTAGGAACAGGATTGAAGGAAAACAGAAACCCAGTAGGAAGGCCAATCCTAAACAAACTTGGGGTCTCTCTTGTAACTCTATATATAGACAAGGGATTAGCTATTCAAGACACACAATTCAATAGATTCATAATTCAAGAATGTAGAGAGAGAAAATTCTCTCTCTCTCAAATTCAGATTTTTAGAGCAATTGGCGGCTGGTTTTTCTTCTCCTCTTGGCCAAAATTCTTGGCCTGTTTATACCAACTGCGTGTAGCTTTCTCTCTCTCCAGGCGGTGCGTTTACAGTACGTGTCAGGTGCAGCGATGTTGGAATTTTCTGGCAGGTGGATTATCAACTACATGAAGAGTTTATATCATCATAAAGTGTGGTTTATATACAAAGAAGATGAATTTTATATCATAATGTAATGTTGTTTACATAAAAAAAATGTGAAGTTTATATCACGCATAACATGAAAATTTATATCTTACAGGAAACAGATACCAAAACATATTGTAATTCTTTATATCAGTAAAATATAAAGTTTATATCATCCAAATCCAAACTTTACATTAGTCTTCTACTATAAATTTTTTAACCAACAGTGAGCAAAAAACATAGGGTTTATATCAATATGATCGATTCATTATATTAACAAATGATAAAGATTATATCTAATAGACAATCAAACAAGTAGCGTCAAGTGTAATAGTATACCTTTTCTCTCTTATCTGGTGAGGAACGAGGACTGGCAGGAGGAGTTGGATTTACATCCTTTTTCTGAGATAAACTTGAACTTGAACTTAGTGGTGGGTTTGAATGTGATCCTTTGAGAATTGGACTTTGTCTTACATGTCCTTTGGCAAAACTACCCATATCTATTTCCATGAGGTATCTTTCAAAAAGCATTTATTCACTCCAATTTGTGAATATGGGATAGTTCCTTTGGACATCGTCATGGCCAGCATATACTACCCGGTCAACATACAACAACTACAACAAACTATATGTAATAAGATATAGTTTTCTATCATGTAAAAGAGATGTTTATATGTTTTTCACTAACAGCTATTTGTATTAAGAATAAATAGAGTATATGTATCTTACTAAATACATGTTTATATCATTGAAACCATATATTTATATCATATATAGAAACAGATTATATATGACATGCATAAGTAATCAAACTATTTGGAATAGAATACTTACAATTAGGAATGTTAATGAACCACAGAAAGGTGGGACCTTCCTGCCATCTTTTCTGATGTATTTCCTGTGGCCATCCACCAAGGACTTTATGGTGTATCTACACCAATTGAGGTTTTTGATGTCCTCAATGTTTTTGAGTGATTTCAGCAACCTAAACCTGATTATATCAGCACCATAGTTGTTGATGAATATTGATACCATGTAAATGATAAAATCTTGAATGAATGCAAGATCATGGTATTCATGGGTTACTATGTAATCCCGTAGTTGAGGAAGCGTTGGCTTTTTACCACCATATCTATTTTCGAAGGTTTTTATTTCTCTTTCATATTCCTCTATACTTTCTTCTTTGAAGGTGTATTCCTCTATTGCAACAGTACCAATAGGGAATCCGAGGACAATATTTACATCTTCTTCCTCAATGTGGATGTTGCTGTCTTCAATGCATAAGGTGAGGTTGATAGGTTTCAGCAATGTTAATAGGTGTTCTCCCAAGTCATTTGGGGGAGAATTGTAGTTGAGTTGCAGCATGCTTCCCAAACCAACTTCCCGAACAGCATTTTTTTGTTTGTCGTTCAGGGATTGAACCAAAGTACTCAAGGATTTAGGAGATGTTCTGTTAAGAAATCTCCTAGGTTCTTTTTTCTTCTCTTTCACTTCAGCAACTTGATTTTTCCCTTGTTTCTTTTCTGTTTGCTGTTTCTCCTCTTGTTTCAGAATTTCCACAATTTGAGCCGCTTTTCTTTTTTTGTCTACAAGAGCAGGGGAAACTTTTGGCTTTGGAGCATGAGCAGGAGCAGTAGCAATAGCAGTAGGGGATGGTTTGGTTTTGTCTTTGGAGTAGGAACAGGATCAGTAGTTGATGCCTTTTGTTTTACAGCAGGTGATGGTTTTGATGAATGTGATATTTTTGGTGTTGCAGCAGGGGATGCTTTTGGTGTAGGAGTATGTGATGGCTTTGCAGCAGGTGACTTTTGCTACCTTGTTGATTTTGCTGGTCCATCAAAATGTTTCTTTTGGACTCTATTTTCTTGGAGTTTGATACGCATTTTTTTGGGATTGTTTGGTGCAGGATTTTCTTTCTCAGGATTCTCCTGTTGAGTAGATTCTTTTCTCTTCTTTCGGAACTTGTCTATTATATCTTGTATTTTTTCGCTTGTATATGCTATAAAGTTGCTGTCGTTGTTACTTGTATCCATTTTACCTACAAAGTGAAAAAGTTATTATTTTTTGATATCATATAATGTGGTTTATATCCAAAGAAGATGAAGTTTATATCATCAGCAATGTGGTTTATATCAAAAGAAGGTGAAGTGATATCATATACTGTTGTTTATATCCAAAGAAGATGAAGTTTATATCATCATGCAATGTGGTTTACATCAAAAGAAGGTGAAGTGATATCATATACTGTGGTTTTTATCCAAAGAAGATGAAGTTTATATCATCATGTAATGCGGTTTATATCATAAGAACGCGAAATTTATATCATGTATAACATGAAAATTTATATCTTCCAACAAACAGAAAGCAAACATATATTGTATATCAATGTGTAATTCTTTATATCAGTAAAATATGAAATTTATATCATCTAACAGCAAAGTTTACATAAGACATATTCTATAATTTTTTAAACCAACAGTTAGCCAATAACATAGGGTTTATATCAATATGATCGATTCATTATATTAACAAACGATAAAGTTTATATCTAATAGACAATCAAACAAGTATTTTTTGCAGCAGTCGGACATTTGTTCAAACGTTTTGAATGCATTATATCACATGTAGAACACTATTGATCAACTAGTACTATGTTTTACATATTTCTGTGGTGAAAAGGTTCCAAACAAACATATGTGCATATATATTTTTTATATCAAGCAGAAATCGTCAATTTAAATAGATTGTACTATTTTCTTGAGCAATAATGACAGATATCACAAACGAATTAAATCGGCATCATCGGATTAAACCTAAAATTTAAATAGTAGTTCGTGATGGACATTATATCAGCAGAAAAATACATTATATAACATAGAAGTTGATTATACTAGTAGGAAATCAATAAAATATGATTATATTATGAATCGTACCTTTTGTATTTGGAATATTTCTTCGATCGTTCTTAAATATGTGTCAGAAACCCATGCTCTCTGAGACTGTCCGTACTGCCACTGTTTTATAGAAGTATTTTGTCAAGAGTCGTAACTTTTTAAGGTCGATGATAAGGATAATATGGTGGTTTTGATTCGGTTGTCAGAGTTGCTGGAGGTTTCTTTGATATAAACTTTGGTTTTTCGTCGAATCGATGCTACTTTTTGCTTTTTGAAGATTGTGTTCTCTGGAAGAGTTGCGGAAGCTGAAGTGATGGGTTGCGCCTTGTTTGTTTAGAGATGTAAAAGCGACATTGAATTTTGGTGGGAAACAAAATAGCGCTTGTTGCTAATTGCCCTGGGTGCGACTGGTGGAAGTTTAGAAATTAGGGCAGGTATAATAGCACTGTACTACTATAGTTGTACGGTGTATGAATTGGGTAAATTGGGGTAATTTATATGGGAATTTTATTCCTACCCCAAAAATTTGGGAATAGGTTATTTTTAGTATATGGGGGTGTTTGGTACATACCTGGATGCGCTTTATTTTTAAATCTCCGACGGCGAACTTTGCTTATATATTTCATAGCAGACATAGCATACTTCTTTCATTTCTTTTATTATTATATTATGTAAATGATTTTTTTTTTTTTTTTTTTTCTTCTTCCCTGAAACTTTTTTTCAGTCTCTTTTTTGTTTAAACAATTCTGTAATTTTTTTTCAATATTTTTGAATTTTTTAAAAAATGATAAAAAAATATTTTTTAATTATTGTTTTATTTATTTTATAATTAAATATTTTGATATATTGTGGATATGATTTATTTTTTTCTTGTGATATGATATCTGTTATATGCTGATATGATATCTTTTGTCTTGTGATATGATATCTGTTATATTCTGATATGACATATATCATATGCTGATATGATATCTTTTGTCTTGGAATATGATATATGTTATATGCTGATATGATATCTTTTGTCTTGTGATATTATATCTGTTATATGTTGATATGATATATATTATATGCTGATATGATATCTGTTATATGTTGATATGATATCTTTTGTCTTGTGACATGATATCTGTTATATGCTGATATGATATCTTTTGTCTTGTGATATGATATATGTTGTATGCTGATATGATATCTATTATATGCTGACATGATATATGTTATATGATGATATTATTTCTTTTGTCTTGTGATATGATATATGTTATGTGATGATATGATATATGTTGTCTTGTGATATGATATATGTTGTATGCTGATATGATATCTTTTGTATCATGATATGATATCTTTTATATGCTGATATGATATCTATTATATGCTGATATGCCGATATGATTTCTTTTCTCTTACGATATGATATATGTTATGTGTGAAAGATTATCTGCCCGGGCCTAGCCAGAAACTCACTTTCGTGCTACGCATTCCAGAATCGGAATCTCTGGCCAGGCCTAGACGCTAGCACAATCGCTATTCCAACCCTTTTGAAATAACATTGCGCAGGATCTAGGTTTGCACTTATTCGATTTATCACGCAACAAAAATTCTTAATTAAGCAGAAACATCAGAATTACGTATTGAAGCGTACACCTAGGTGATTCTCTTGTATTCCTCAAAACTTTGCTTGTATGCTGTGTGGGCAGCAATCTAACCAGTAATTTGATCAGCTAATCACCACAATTCACCTGCCAAAAAAATTCCAGCACCGCTGCGCCTAGCGCGTACAATCCACGCACTGCCCGGAGAGAGAGAAAGCTACACATTGCTGCCAAAAATCAAGAAGAATTTTGGCTGCTATAAAGCTTTGGAAATCCGACTTTAAGAGAGAGAAACTTTCTCTGTCTAGGATTTTCTCTCTCTAAGTTTTCTTGTCTTGAAAACTTATGAATTATATTATGTTGAATAGCTAATCCCTTGTCTATATATAGAGTTACAAGAGAGACCCCAAATTGGTTTAGGATTGGCCTTCCTAATGGGTTTAGGTAATTAGTTTCCAAATCTAATTAGGTAACCAATCTGATAGGATAAACTAAATCCTACTAGATTTCCTAATCTCTAAGATTTCCTAATTCTAGTTTAAACTTAAGACTTAATTAAATAATTCCACTTTATTAATTACTCAATTAACTCTTAGGAATAATTAATCGATTAATTAATTCTACCTATTCAATTAACCCATTACAAAATTAATCATACCACTAACGGATTAATTTTGGCACTACCATCCTACACCAGAATTGTTTCTGGAACAACTTAATTAATTTATATTCATAATCTCACCACATCAAAAATATAGTGCTCGTTAATTTATTAATTTCCTGATAAATTAATTAATTAACTTCTTTAATTCCGAGACTAGTACCACTCGACCTTTTTACTATACCGGACATAAGTCCACCAGCCAGATTTAGTATAATAAACATTACGAGCTCATCTCGGGAGCACCATCACCCCGGACGCACCGGTACATGGTTTCCTTTCGACAAGCAGCAGCACACCAAGAAACTAAACACACGCACCCAACCTACCGAGACTATTGGCCACAATTGACCTCACCCATTGGCATATCAAAGTACAATATCTAATCCTCATGCCAGCTCGAGTCTAGGGATTAAGAGATAGAATACCAAAAACGATGTGTCTATTAAATCATTACAAGACAAATCATTCCTATTGGTCATGTTCAATACACCCCGGGCATATCTATATGATTCAATTAGTTTAGACAAACCAATTATCCGAATCACATAATAACCTAAACCGACAGTTTGTCCAACGGTTGCGAACCTCATTTATATATTATGTCTTTTAACCAATGATGAGATCTACTGTGCCACACAAGACACCTCACCATCAAACTACATAATATAAGTGGACAAATAATGCACAACTAAATTTAACCAAAACATAAATTGATATATTAACTGGGAAAATGTACAATACAAGCATAGCTTATGTATTCAACTCCAACAATCTCCCACTAATACTTAAGCTGTGCTTTAAGTATACATCTACAAACAACCCCTAAACACTCTGCTGCTATATATCTAGAAAAACTGTCATGGCTCTCCTAAGTATTTGATTCACATGCCCTCCACGTGAGACTCAAAGACTTTCAAAGTCAATGTCTTCGTGAACGAATCTGCAATGTTATCTTCTGATGCTATCTTAGCCACGACCATGTCTTCACTCTTTATGATATCTCATATCAGGTGGTACTTGCGCTGTATATGTTTACTCGCCTTGTGGGCTCGTGGTTCCTTCGAGTTTGCTACTGCACCGTTGTTATCACAATGTACCGTGATAGACTTCTGCAAACCAGGAATCACATCTAAGTCCACTATGAAGTTCTTGAGCCATACTGGTTCTTTCGCTACCTCTGATGTGGCAACGTATTCAGCCTCTATGGTAGAGTCCGCCACGCATTTCTGTTTGACACTTCGCCAAACTATGGCTCCATCTCCTAGAGTAAACACATTTCGTGAGGTAGACTTGCTCTTGTCCCTTTCACCTTGGAAATCTGAATCTGTGTAACCTCGGGGTACCAGCTCAGGCGCTTGATAGACCAGAACTTGTTCTCTCGTTCTGAGCAAATACTTGAGAATACATTTTACTGCCTCCCAATGAGCTTTTTTGGGGTTACTCTGATATTTGCTTACCATGTCAATGGTATAACAGATATCAGGCCTCATACACAACATGGCATACATGAGACTTCCTACTGCCGCAGCACAAGGAACTGTCTTCATAGCTTCTATCTCCTCAACAGTTTGGGGAGACTGTTCTTTACACAGATGCACTCCGTGTCTGAAAGGTAGAAAATCTTTCTTGGAGTTCTGCATGTTAAAACGGGCCAGAATTGTATCTATGTATGAAGCTTGGGAGAGCGTTAACGAACGTTTCCTACGATCTCGAATTACCTTGATCCCAAGGATATGTCCCGCTTCCCCTAAGTCCTTCATATCAAACTGCTTGGACAGCCATGTCTTTACATCTATTAACACTTTCTTTTTGTTGCCAATCGATAGAATGTCATATAGGTAAAGCACAAAAAACTCCACTGAGTTTCTATCAAGTCTGCGGTACACACATTGCTCATCCGGACACTGAGTAAATCCGTAGGACTGGATTACCTCATCAAACCGGATGTTCCAAGATCTAGATGCCTGCTTAAGTCCGTAAATGGACCTCTTAAGCCTGCAAACCTTATGCTCTTGGCCATTTTCAACGAATCCCTCTGGTTGCTGCATAAAGATGGTTTCCTCAAGACTTCCGTTTAGGAAAGCTGTCTTGACATCCATCTGCCATATCTCATAATCTAAATGAGCAGCTATGACCAAGAGAATCCGGATCGAATTAAGCATGGCTACCGGGAAGAAGGTTTCCTCATAATCGATTCCCTCTTTCTGAGTATACCCCTTCACCACCAGCCTGGCTTTAAAGGTTTTCACCTTTCATCAGGACCTCTCTTACGTTTGTAGACCTACTTGCATCCAATGGGTTTAAACCCATCAGGCAGGTCCACAAGCTCCCAGACCTGATTGTGGTCCATTGACCCCATCTAGGATATCATTGCCTTACGCCAAGATTCTGCATCTTTATCTCGGAGAGCCTCATTGTAGTTTACTGGGTCAGGTTCAGGCGCACCTGGGACTAGGTCTGATGCCTCTCCCACGCCAATGAATCTGACGGGTTGTCTTACAACCCTCCCACTATGACGAGGCACCGCCTGTGTAGGCACATCATCTGTGATCTCTTGTGCAGTGTGTGGTGTATCTACTTGTGCTGGTGCATCAGGATTAGTAGTTTGTCTTCTAAGCTCTTCTAGTACTATCTTACTCTTGGGCTTGTGATCTAGGATATAGTCTTCCTCCCAAAATCTAGCGTTGGTACTAACCACCACTTTTTGATCTTTAGGTTTATAAAGTAGACCACTTTTCGTTCCCCTCGGATATCCTACAAACAGCATTAATTCAGTTCTTGCATCTAACTTAGCCGTATCTGCCTTAAGCACATGTGCTGGGCAACCCCAAATTCTGAGATATCTTAGATTGGGCTTGCGCCCGTTCCACAACTCTACTGGGGTTGAAGGCACAGTTTTAGATGGTACAAGATTAACAATATACATCGCTGTTTCTAAGGCATATCCCCAGAACAAACTTGATAAATCACTATAGCTCATCATTGACCTAACCATTTCCACGAGAGTTTGATTCCTTCTTTCTGCTACACCGTTCTGCTGTGGTGTGCCAGGTGCAGACAACTGACACTGAATTCCGACCTCACTGAGGTATTCTCGAAATTTGTAGGACAGGTACTCCCCACCATGATCTGATCGCAGTATCTTGATACTCTTACCATGATGCTTCTCCATATCTGCCTGAAACTCTTTGAACTTGCCAAAGCACTCGGACTTGTGACGCATTAGGTAAATGTACCCGTGCTTTGAGTAGTCATCTGTGAAGTCACAAAATACTCGAACCCACCTCGTGTTAGAACCGACATTGGTCCACACAAGTCAGAATGAATTAACTCTAATACTTCTTTAGCTCTATAACCTTTTACTTTAAAAGGTCTCTTGGTCATCTTACCCTCCAAGCAAGATTCGCAGGTTGAATAACTGTCAATCACTAATGAACCTAAAGGTCCATCATTGACCAACCTCTGAATCCTACTAAGGTTTATATAGCCTAGACTGAGATGCCAAATATAGGTTTGATTTATTTTAGAAGGTTTCTTCCTCTTATTAATGTTAGATAAAGAACTATCTGTTTCTATGTTTTGCACAACATGGGAGATAGAGTTAACCACAAACAAATTGTTAGCCAATGAACCAGAACAAATAAGTTTCCCATTTCTTCTAATAAATATAGACTTATCAAAAAAAATAAACTTATAACCGTTCTTTAAGAGTTTAGAAACCAAAATAAGGTTCTTTCTAAAACTCGGTACATAAACACAATTAACTAACTCTAAACTAGAATTCTCAAAATTTAGAGTAACTACTCTCACTGCTTCTACTGACACTCTTGTAGTGTCTCCCAAGTAGATATCCAATTCGTCTTCTCTAAACTTCCGGGTTACTTGGAACCCTTGCAAAGAATTACAAACATGGTCAGTGGCACCTGAATCCACACACCAAGTATCTGTGGGAATCACCGCTAAACATGTCTCAGTAATTAAGACAGAAACTAACGTACTTATAAGATTTGGACAATCCGATTTCCAATGTCCTGTCGTATTGTACTTGAAGCACTTGTCTTTTGACTTCTTCTTTGCAATATCTGGCTTAGGCGCGATTTGCGCCTTTTGAGCTATTCCCTCGAGCTTTCTCTTCTTCTTTCTAGCCTCAGGCTCAGAAGAAAATTCAGAAGCTTTGTCTGCGACTAAAGCTCACTTATTCTCTTGAAAAAGACTTTTAGCAGCTATCAACTCTGCCAAGAGCTCAGATGAAGTACACAACATCTTACTTATGTTGTAGTTCAACCGAATCTGCTCATAGCTTTGAGGCAAGCTCCGGAGGATAATATCGACTTTGGTTTCACCAACGATTTCGTCTCTCACTACCTCAACCTTGTTGATGTTACTAATCACGTCAATGACATGATCTCTCACAGGAGTGTTTTCAGCCATAAGGACAATGTCCAAGTTACGACTCCAATCGACATAATTAGGTCCAGTTAACTTATTGTCTTTCAATATAATAGCTAAGGGGTTGAATGCCGTATCAAAAAACTGTAAATTAAATAAACAGACAATGTTTCAGTTATTAAGTCTAGAATTTTGAAATTAAGGAAATTCTATCAATTATTGACTGCCCTCAAAAAAATAATCTTAATCCACTAACATCTCATTCAACGAGATTCTCGCAAGCCACGCAGTGTGGACGTTTACTCTTACCCACATTCATTTGAGAAAAACCAAGTTCGTTAACTACACTTACTGACCAAATGATCTATTGATAATGCACCTAATAGTCGGTGCTTTTCGCCGTACAAATAAGCAGCGTAACCTCGATGGAGAAATACTGCAGATCGTACACTAAGTGTGTGTCATTACGTGACTTCTGAGTTTGTTACCTCAGGATAGTGCGCCTCAGATGGAGGGGGTGTCGCATTTCTTCTAGTTAAACTTATTCTAGTTATCGTACTCAGAAATTCATAATCTAGCGATCTCGAGGTTGGACTCATCCGAATCGAGGAAGGCCCTAATGCCAACGCGCAAGCCCACCCACATCGCATATGAGCTCGTAATGGTGGCCGTGGCGATATTAAACCAACCCGCTCCCGCTTAGATTTCCAAAATTGACGGTTTTTCCAGTTTTAACATGCAATTAACTAACCCTAAGTTATATGCAACCATAAAACCATCATGCTTTAAAATCATGCATCTAAAATACAACATAAAAATAAAGCACAAAAATTAAAACAATAAATATGGGAAATAAATGCGAAAATTAAATTTCTCGACTATCATGTTTTAATCGCTTCCATCTTCTGCCTTGATCTCGTGTCCCGTCACGCAACTTGATGGATTGAGTTTTGATCTTGAAAAATGAAAACTGAAGAAAAACGGGCAAAAAACGTAACCCGAACGGGCTGCATGCACGCATCACGCATTTAGTGCACCACGCGCAGCAGTTTGCGCCTGTTGCCGCGGGCTGGCGTAGCAATCCTGCTGCGCCGTGCGACAGCAGTTCTGTAGTGCACTGGTGGTTGCCGACGGCGGCTCCCTCCGGTGAGTCATCACCGGTGCCGTCCCTTGCCACCAATCCCTCCTTCGCTTCTTCTACGCTATTTGGCCTTAACGCAATTCGTTATGGGTTTTCCTGGGTTTCTACGAATTAACGATAACCCAAAACCCACGAATTCAAATTGCCCACCATAACGCCTTCGATTACAAAAATTAATTCTCCTACTACAAGGCATTCTAGGAAAATAAAAGAATCAAAATTACATAGAAAATATCCTACTACAGATTTGATCTAATCCTACACAGCTTCCAGCATGGGGTTATACTATTACAAACATTCATAATAAAATCAAATCCGGACATGTCCCGGAGTTTAATTAAAACCCATGCAAACGTAACCATAATAGTCGGGATTTCTTAACCACCTGCAAATAAAACCATGTAATAAATCAAACAAGCATAAAACCCAAAACCGGGCTCAGATACCAATTGAAAGATTTTCTGCCCAGCCTAGCCAGAAACTCACTTTCGTGCTATGCATTCCAGAATCGGAATCTCTGGCCGGGCCTAGACGCTAGCACAATCGCTATTCCAACCCTTTTGAAATAACATTGCGCAGGATTTAGGTTTGCACTTATTCGATTTATCACGCAACAAAAATTCTTAATTAAGCGGAAACATCAGAATTACATATTGAAGCGTACAATTAGGTGATTCTCTTGTATTCCTCAAAACTTTGCTTGTATGCTGTGTGGGCAGCAATCTAACCAGCAATTTGATCAGCTAATCACCACTATGCACCTGCCAGAAAAATTTCAGCACCGCTGCGCCTAGCGCGTACAATCGACGCACTGCCCGGAGAGAGAGAAAGCTACACGTTGCTGCCAAAAATCAAGAAGAATTTCGGCTGCTATAAAGCTTTGGAAATCCGACTTTAAGAGAGAGAAACTTTCTCTCTCTTGGATTTTCTCTCTCTAAGTTTTCTTGTCTTGAAAACTTATGAATTGTATTATGTGGAATAGCTAATCCCTTGTTTATATATAGAGTTACAAGAGAGACCCCAAGTTGGTTTAGGATTGGCCTTCCTAATGGGTTTAGGTAATTAGTTTCCAAATCCAATTAGGTAACCAATCTGATAGGATAAACCAAATCATACTAGATTTCCTAATCTCTAGGATTTTCTAATTCTAATTGAAACTTAAGACTTAATTGATTAATTAAATAATTCCACTTTGTTAATTACTCAATTAACCCTTATGAATAATTAATCAATTAATTAATTCTACCTATTCAATTAACCCATTACAAAATTAATCGTACAACTAACGGATTAATTTTGGCACTACCATCCAACACCATAATTGTTTCTGGAACAACTTAATTAATTTATATTCATAATCTCCCCACATCAAAGATATAGTGCTCGTTAATTTATTAATTTATTGATAAATTAATTAATCAACTTATTTAATTCCGAGACTAGTACCACTCGACCTTTTTACTATACCGGACATAAGTCCACCGACTGTGTTTAGTATAATAAACATTACGAGCTCATCTCGGGAGCACCATCACTCCGGACGCACCGGTATATGGTTTCCTTTCGACAAGCAGCAACACACCAAGTAACTGAACACATGCACCCAACCTACCGAGACTATTGGCCACAATTGACCTCACTTATTGGCAGATCAAAGTACACTATGTGTAATCCTCATGCCCGCTCGAGTCTATGGATTAACAGATAGAATACCAAGAACGATTTGTCTATTAAATCAGTACAAGACAAATCATTCCTATTGGTCATGTTCAATACGCCCCGGGCATATCTATATGATTCAATTAGTTTAGACAAACCAATTATCCGAATCATATAATAACCTAAACCGACAGTTTGTCCAAAGCTGTCTCGGTTACGAACCTCATTTATATATTATGTCTTTTAACCAATGATGAGATCTACTGTGTCACACAAGACACCTCATCATCTAACTACATAATATAAGTGGACAAATAATGCACAACTAAATTTAACCAAAACATAAATCGATATATTAACTTGAAAAATGTACAGTACAAGCATAGCTCATGTATTCAACTCCAACAATGTGCTGATTTGATATCTGTTATATGCTAATATGATATCTTTAGTCTTGTGATATGATATCTGTTATATGCTGATATGATATCTTTTGTATCGTGATATGATATTTGTTATATATTGATAAAGTCAGAATATATGAATACATGTTATGACTATTTTTGTTATATGTTATAATTTTTTTCTTGTGAAAAATATAAAATAAAAAATAATAAAAATTATATATAATTTAATTTTTTTAAGAAATTATGAATTAAAAAATATTGAATGAAAAAAAAGAAAAGTGAGAAAGAAAAAAATAAAAGAAATAATGAAGGATTTTCGTGATATGATATTTGTTATATGTTGATAAAGTCAGAATATATGAACACATGTTATGACTATTTTTGTTGTATGTTATAATTTTTTTTCTTGTGAAAAATATAAAAATAAAAAATAATAAAAATTATATATAATTTATTTTTTTTAAAAAATTATGAATTAAAAAATATTGATTGAAAAAAAAAGTGAGAAAGAAAAAAAATAAAAGAAATAATGAAGGATTTTTATTGGAGAAGGGAGAAAAGCAGTTGGTATATCGTACTACTAGGAGTATAGGTGCGAGTGTACACCTACCAAAAAAAAAAAAAAGAAAACATTGAGCCTCTCTCATATCTTCTCCTTCACCAGCCTATTTTCTTTCTTCTCTCGCGTCGATTCCGGCTATTCCATGATGATTTTTGAAGATATCTCACCGCCAAAATACTCCTCACCTCTCAAGCTTCTAAACACATACTATTTTACATAAAACTTTGCAGTTTACATATGTAAACTCGCAGTTTATAGTTTACATATGTAAACTGACAACAATACTTTGAACAGACATTCAGCACGTTACATAAACAACTAGCACTTTATAAAAATGAATCAGAACGATGTTTTTACACTAACAAAGACCACTTTGAACTAGAAAAGAGTATTTAACAAAAAAGAAAAACATTTTGACCTAAGAATCAGTAGTTTACACAAGCCAACAGAACTTTTGCAGAACTCAGCTCTGTTCTTTGTTGTTTTTCGGAAAATCTAGAAAGCCAAAGTTGCTTATATAAATTTATGAGTAAACCTTATGCAAAGAGGTTTAAATCGACCTATATTTGCTTAAATCGGACAAAGAATGAAGAAGATATGAATTTCTGAAGTACAGTCATTACTTCAGATTTTGCGAAAAGAACAGCACTTGCAGCTCTGTTTCAGAGCTAATTTATTGGAGATTTACAAGTCCAAATAAAGATCTGTAAAACTATGTGTAATCCTTGTAAGGAGAGGTTTAAAACAAGCCAAAGTTTGATCAAAACGATTGAGAAACGATGGAGATGTAAAATTCCAAAGTTACATAAACATTTACAGTAAACTTTGCAGTTTACATAAACTTTGCCCAAACCCAGTTTACATAAACTTTTCAGTAAACTTTGCATAAACTTTGCGATTTACATAAACTTTACAGTACAGTTTCGAAATGGAAACTGCAGTTTACATAAACTTTGCAGTTTCGAAATGGAAACTGCAGTTTACATAAACTTTGCAGTAAACTTTGCAGTTTACATAAACCTTTGCAGTTTACATAAACTTTACCAAAGTACCAGTTTACATAAATTTTACAGTAAATTTTGCAGTTTACATTGCAATTTACATAAATTTTTTGTAAACTTTGCAGTTTCGAAATGAAAACTGCAGTTTACATAAACTTTGCAGTTTCGAAATGGAAACTGCGGTTTACATAAACTTTGCAGTAAACTTTGCAGTTTACATAAACCTTTGCATTTTATATAAACTTTGCCCAAGTACCAGTTTACATAAACTTTGCAGTTTACATAAACCTCTCCTTCACCATATGTAAACTGCAGTTCACATAAACTTTGCAGTAAACTTTGCAGTTTCGAAATGGAAACTACAGTTTACATAAACTTTGCAGTTTACATAAATCTTTGCAGTAAACTTTGCAGTTTACATAAACTTTGCCCAAGTACCAGTTTACATAAACTTTGCAGTAAATTTTGCGGTTTACATAAACCTCTCATTCACCATATGTAAACTGCAAAATTTATGTAAAGTGGCATGAGAATTCATATGTATCTAAACTGACAGTTTATACATTAACTTTTAACAAATGAAGCGCGTGAGGAGTGAGAGGGAGAGGCATGCACATTTAATACGCATTAAATGCAGCTGACCCACTTCTTTTGTGCATTTTTGTCAAAGAATCCAGTTTTTATCCGGTTTTTGCCCAAAAAATAGGGTGAGAGTAAATCGACCAGTTTACTCTTAGGAATATAGTATAATTTGCGGGAGAAAAGGCTTTTTTTAAATGAAGCATAGCCCGACCCAAAACAAATTTGTTAAAAAACAAATTCTCAAATGAGGGGCCCGATGGTGCGCGTCCTTCTATTAAAGGAAATGGCTGGCGCGTCACCTATAAGAGAAGTGCTCCTACATGTGCACAGTATACTAACCCGTGAATTGGATAGGGATAGGGTGAAGTTTTAGGAATTTTATTCTAATTTTTGCTATATTAACACCGTTTGCATATGTTTTGTCATGTAATTAATTAATATTCCTATTATGATTTGACATTTGAAATGTAGTGCTATATTTTTTAAGTATTAAAATATCATTTATGTCACTAGACTCTTTAGCTTTTATCATAAAATTCTTTATAATGTCATTTTTTTATTTTGTTTAATTTTGATATGTGTGACTCAATTTTGTTTTATTTTGTTTGATATTCATATTAATTTCCATAGAGTAGGTCTTTCGTAACTTTTTTTTACTAATATTTAATTTATAAATATGAAGGTTGATACCCGAGTATAGAAGATTATCTCTATTAACGAGACAAATCACCAAAACTCTTTGTCAAGACTTCATAGACAATGTTGAAAACAAAAATATTAAAGAATTGTTCGCTTTTAATGAGGTAAAAAATTATATTAGTACGAAAATTTTTTTTATTGATATTATATTTATTAACGTTTTCATAACAAATATATTAAATTTTTACTACTGTAAATTATTAATTTATATTTTTTTCTATTTTTAAATTCTAGATTTCAATGTTTGTTGTCATTGAAACTATAGATCGTGTTCGGTTTGAACACGATTGGTATTATCTAGCATGTAAACAATGCAATAAGGGAGTTTTAATTGATCTAATATGATCTCTTGAAGGATTACTTCAGCACGGGATGGATAAAAATATATATTAAAGCTCCGTAGTTGAAATTTCCTTTATTGTACCAATTATATATATATAATAGATATAATTCGTCCCGTGCAGGGCACGGGTGATAATCCAGTTAGTAAATACATAAAAGAAAAAAAATGAAAAAGGAAAGGAGAAAGAATGGTGATGAATTGCACAGCTTCGTGCACGTGCTCGTAAAAATAACGTGTGCGAGGGAAGAAGGTGATGAAATAGTGGTTAGTTAGTAACATATAGGAAATGAAAAGATGCACCCTCTTTTGTAATTTTTTTTTTTTTTTTTGTATTCATTTTATTTATGAGAGAGGGGAAAATTGAAAGAAATGAAGAAGAAAAAATATTTTTTATGAAAAAAATTTGGAAAATAGAGCCAAATAATTGTGAAATTTTTAAAATTTTAAATTAATGAAGATGGGGCACACTTAGACTCTGTTTGATAAACCAATTCAGCACTTAGATGTTGAAAAATTTTAAAAGAAAAATGTGTGAAAATATTATTTAAAAAATCTTAATAATACAATATACAAAATAGTTTGACTAGAGATGTATCAATTGAATCTAATATGCTGGTTATTGAATCCGTCAATATCGAAATAAGTTAGTCAAAATTTAATACGAGTAATATTATAAGAACCAACCACGAAATCTTCCTTTTAGGTTTCCAAAATCTTAATAAGAGGGCGTTTGTTTTAGGTTGGTTGAAGACTTAGGGAGTGTTTGTTTTAACCATACTATGTGTTAGGAATGGGTTACCAGTTTATTTGTTTATTTGAGGGTAGGGAATGAGTTTCAAATCCATTTATATGGGTTTCATGGAACCTAATCCCGCCTTGGGTTTCATACTCTCCGCGCACTTAATAAAAAATAAAATTATTATTTTTATAATATTATATTTATATATATTATAATTATATATTATTCTATTCCAATTTCGATTCGCTCAATAAACAAAATATCTGAAATGATAATAATTTCATACAGCTAAACCAATATCCATTTTCATTTTTATCATACTTAATCTCATTCTGATTCACAAGTGTTTTACCAAACGACGGCCTTAAATCATATGTGCACTGATTATGCAAAACAACTTTAGCATGACCATCCTAAGCAAGACCTCATAACCCGATTCACCATCAACAAAGCATGGGCCATCCTGCATTAAGAACATATGAAGAAGGAGCTGGTGTACCAACGACTACCTGAAATAAATCATGATCAATAATATGATCTTGTTAGGAGACGATGGATAGAGAGTAAGAAGGCGACTTGGCCATGAACAGCCATCTTCAACTGGGAGTGATGGAGAACATCACCATCAAAGACTATAGCATTCCAGATCTTCCATATCTCCCAAAGCCCCAAACTTGACCACTGAAAGGTAGAAACCACAAAGACTCCAATACAATTCCCAGAAAATAACCAAAAAGGAAAGATCATAGGACAGTCAAAAAATAAATGACAAAGTGTTTCCTCCAAACAAAGCATGGAATTTTAATGGGCAACATAGACCAAGACATCAGAATGGCTGTTTTAATTCTGGCCATTCCATCTGTAACTAACCATGATAAATGCATCGCCTAGGCGCTAAGCCAGAACAAACGGGAAATCTTTGCCTCAAACAGGGATAGAGTATTAAAGCTTGAATTCAAATAACTTCCAATTTATTACAATTTTTAAAATTTAATCTTCGGACCATTTGTATGAACGGAAAGACTATAAATCTGTCAGATTGAAATAATATAAAAACTGTGATTTGTTTTAAAGTGATAGTATTAAGACTATAAGACTTCTGGATGACATGCACCTTAATTTTCTGCAACTTCAGACGACTATTGAATTGTTTTCAGTGTCACGACCCGCTAATAATCAAATAATTCTTTCACAATCCAAAGACACCAATAGAATAAATTCCGTGGGAATTCTATCTTGGACGACATGCATGATTGCCAAATATTGATATTCCAAAATGGTGAAAATGCATGGGTAAGTACGTAGTCTGAACACAATGTTGTCACTTTTGCCAGTCTGATCAATTTAAAAGGCATCACCACACCCCTTCAATTTCCATCCAAGATCTTCCACCTCTTAAGAATTGTAAGCTAGAGTAACAAAGAAAGAAAAATGAAGAACTTTCGCGTAATGGCTTCTTTTCTCTTCCTTTTCGTTCTCCTAGCAAACTACCTTAACTTTTCTGAGGGTGCAGGAAGATCGCTTGAAGTTTGCAAGCCAAGTGGGACAATAACAGGGACAACTCCTCCTCCAGGGCAGTGCAATCAAGAGAATGACTCAGACTGTTGCAAGGCAGGAGATAAATACAAGACTTATACTTGTTCTCCAGCAATAACTTCACAAACTAGAGCCACTTTGACCATAAACAGCTTTGAGAAGAATGGAGATGGTGGCGGCCCATCGGAATGTGACAACCAGTACCACTCTGATAGCACACCGATCGTGGCCCTTTCCACAGGGTGGTACAATGGTGGGAGTAGGTGTCTCAACAACATCACCATCAGGTACAATGGTCGAAGCGTGAGGGCTATGGTTGTGGACGAGTGCGACTCGACAATGGGATGTGATGATGACCATGATTACCAGCCTCCTTGCCCTAATAACATTGTGGATGGTTCAAAAGCTGTTTGGGAAGCTTTGGGTATTTCCGACCCTGATGATGTTGGTTCTCTCGACATCACTTGGTCCGAGGAGTAAAAATGTTTCACAAAAATATAGAATCCCTAAAATTGGAGAATGTTATATAATTGTTTCTATAGAGACATTTGTTTTGACTCAAAATATGAATCTGATTTATTATTTGTAAACCGTTTTTCAATTTTTGTAACTTTATTTTCAAAATATACTTCCCAAATTCTCCTTATAACACAAAAATAATGCATTTTCACTGATGTGGACATCAGAATGAAAGAACCTCCTGTAGAAGAAGAACCAGCAATCACAGCTAGTTCTTCCTCACTCTTAGAGCAACTGCCAAAGAAAGGAGCTTAGGGAGAGCAGATTTGCGCAAATGTTAGCTCATGGAGATCATCAGTGGATCGAAATATCTTCCAGAGATATACACAGGCTTATATTGTTCGTCCAGTTATGAGATTTAGAGCAAAGAAGACTTTTATAACAAGCCCAACTTCAAAGTTTGAGATCGAGTCCAAAGCCCAGCAGGCCCAAACCCATCTACCATCAACGAGGCCCAAACCCATTAGCGTTACAAGATTGTTCGATAATGAACTTGTAGAGTTAACATAGATGAGGTATGAAGCCCACAATAAAGGGTGAAAATTAAGTTTAAGAGTTAAATGCCTACAAGTGAAAGCCCATGTTACTCCCTAAACCAATTTGAGACCCCTATGTCTCTTCCTATTAGGATTGTACTTTACTTTCATAGTTGTAGAAGTTTTTGTAAGTTTATCATAATACTACCAGGATAGATGGATTTTTCCCTTCTATAGTATGACTTTATTTTGTCTTGTATTTCTCTATCTTGTGGCCGAAATTCTCAAGCCTTAGAGTTAGATTAGGATTTTGTTTTTTCAATCTCTCTCTCTCATTAGGATTTGAGATTACTTTCTAGAAAAGGAAGAGAACTCCTGTATTGCCTATATAGAGGCCCCTCTAAGAAGAGACAGATAGACAAGGTTGTTAGTTGATTTTTGAAATTGGAGTTGGTGCCCAATTTCCCCCTCCAGAAATCTCTAGTTTAGAGTGATCTTGCGAGGAGCCACAAAAACGTCTAGTTTAGGTTTTGATAGTTTAGGTTGAACTATTAGACCGTGTCCGAAGTGATTAAATCGATCATAAACCATCGTCCATCCTCTTAAAGTTTTTCACACAGAGAGGCCAAATAAATCGTGTGTTGTGTGAGTTGAGTGATTCCTCTACTTAATTCATCTTTAGAAAGATAGAGAGAAAGAATATTTAAAAGTATCGGCAACAACAGGTATTCCATCAAATGGCAGCTCAATCCAACAGTTTTGCTATCATCGCTAATCTGTTCCTTGAGGATTCACTGTAATCCACAGTAAGTCACGTCAAAGCACTCCCACCATGGTTCAACCACTTAAAAAAGTGATTGAACCATGGTTGGGGTACAATGTGTTGCGCACCAACCATAGAGGAGTGCATTTTGATGTGCCCTTACTGTGAAGAAAAAGCATGAAAAACGATGGTTTGAATCATGTAATTAATGTTAGTTTTCTATCACATCTATACTATCAAATATTGGATCCAGACATTTTTTTTACTCGAAATATGAATCTTATATATTAGTTGTAACCCGTTCTTTACTATTTGTAACCTTATTTTCAAATTAGTTGTAATCCGAGACACCTGTGTGATTATACTAGGTAGAATCATCCGTAGTGTATAAAATTTTAAATATAATGTGTATTTTTGGGGAATCTAAATATGTTGGACCAAACTTGCATTTTTTTTCATTTAAAAATGGTAAATCAAAATTTACAATTACTAAAACACAATGGCTATAGTAAATAATCTACCTTACTAGCTAGTTCTAATACCATAGTATAAATTGCCTATTTAATCTACTTAAAAACTACTGATATGGTCAAATTTACAAATTATAAATGGTACAAAAATTTTGATCATATCAAATGCACGAGATCCGTTCGGTTCATTATTACGTATATGAAATGCACAATACTCGCCTTATTCATTACTATATATTAAAGGCATGAGCCGTTTTCTTTATGACTCGAAATTATCACAACTGCCCGAGATTCAATCATTCAATTGTTAACTTTTCAAATGCATGAAATTCGATTTATTTTTATATTAAAACTATCATACCCCATTTTTAATTTACTCAAAAACTATTAATAAAATTAACTTTACAAATTATTATACGAAAAAATTTAATAATATCAAATGCACGAGATGCACTCAATTACCTTAGTCTATTGAATGCACGATATATGCTCTACTCCGTTCTTGCTCCATAAATGCACAAAATATGATCATTATTTGCTCAGAAACTTGGAAAATAGTAGAAAAAGATGCTCATTCTCTCATACACTTACCCTTTTTTGTAATGTTTTTTATTGTTTTCTGGGCCATATATATATATATATATTTTGTTTAATTTTACTCTTTTTCATTTATAAACGCGTGTCCCCCACTTGCTTCATTATTTTCTTTTGTCGTTTGGATTATATATTGTGTTACATAATTAATGGATTTTGCTTCTTGGGTTTTGCTTTTTTTTTTTTCCCTCTCTTTTCTTTTCCTTTAGTTTTTTTCTTTTTTTTTTTAATCCTATTCCATTTTTTTCCTCTTTCTTTTCCTTTTTTTTATTTTTTTCTTCAGTTTTTTTACTTCATGCATTTTTTTTTCAAGAGTTTGTTTCTTTATCATTATTTTTTAATTAAGTTTTTAAAATTATTTAATTATTTTAAAACTTTAAATTATATATTTTTTTAGTTTTCACATTCTTTAAAAAATTTTAATTAAATTTTTAAAATTATTTAAACATGATGCTATATCAATTTTTTTTTAAATAACACAATAGGAATATACTTTTATACCATCAATCGTTTATATCATTTAAAATATAAGTTTATATCATGTAAAATATTAGCTTATATCAATTAGAACAAGGGTTTATATTATGTATTCAAGAGTTTCATGAAACTTTTTTTATATCAAGAAAAATATATAATTATATCATTCAAAAAATGAATTTATATCATGTAAATCATGAGTTTCTATCAATAAAAACAAAGGTTTCTATTATGTACACACGAGTTTCATTAAGTTATATATATACATATATATTTATATCATGTAGAACATGAGTTTATATAAATCAAAACAATGAAAACAACATATGTCAATGTTTCTCCTCCACCTGGTTTTTTTTTTTTTTTTTTTTCCGTTTCAATGAATCAGAAGTTAGAGAAATTAAATTGAAACTAGAGGTTGCTAATGCAGTTAGATCTCCTATGATTTCACAGGTAAAATATGGAGCATTTGATAGAGAAAGTATTGATGATATCCCAGGGCAAGAAAGGATCACATAATTAAAAGATGTCATTCCAAGATATGAGAAAAATGGTAGTGTACCTTTCAGAAAGAAATCGCGTGGAACAAGACGGGAACCGATTAAAGGCAAAAGGAAAAGTGATCATGCACCTCCCAAGTAAAAGCCATCTGTTCTAACTGAATATCATCCAAATGATATACTGTCGGATAACACAAGTATAGCTTGTTTGAACCTATTTTTTGGAAATAGATGAAAACAAATCATTTTATTTTAAAAATAATTTTTATTTAAGAATATAAAATTTTTTAAAAAAAATTTAGCTTGAAGTTTAAGAAAAAAATAAGAATAAAAAAATTTTAATTTATAAATAAAGTATGAATTTTCAAATTAGTCTTTACATAAAAGAAAAAAAGGCAAAAAAAAAAAAAAAGAGGAAAAAAGGAGAAGAGAATTAGTGCGTGAATGGCGATGTGTTGCACAAGCTCGTGCATGCGCTCGTAAAAATCACATGCGCTAGGGAAAAAGGTGATGAGAATAGTGGTTGGTTAGTAACATATAGGAATTGAAAAGATGCACCCTTATTTTCTTTTAATTTTTTTGTATTGATGTTCTTTATGATGGGGTGCCTTTCCGTAACATAAAAAGTAATTTTTTTATGAAAATTTTTTGAAAAATAGAGCCAAATAATTGTGATTTTTTTTTTATTTCTAAAATTAATGAAGGTGGGGCATACTTAGATGTGGACAAATTTTGAAAGAAAAATATGTGAAAATATTATTTAAAATATTTTAGTAATACAATAAAAACTTAATAGTTTGACTAGAGAGCTATCTTTTGGATCTAATATGTTGGTTATTGAATTCATTAAAATTGAAATAAGTGATTTTAAATTTAATATCGACTAAAATAAGGACTGACCATGCAAATCTTTCTTTTGGATTTTCAAAATCTTTATAAAGGCTTACTGCATGAATAATTCCATGACAATGACATTTATTACAGTACAAATTTAACAATAATTTTATTGTCGATGAAATTACTTAAAATACAAGGTTAAGGGTATATGTTAAAGGCAATTAATAATAACAATTACTTCTTATTTTTGCACAAATTCTAGAAAACAGTAATTTCAAGGAGATCATCACAAAAAGTGAAAAGATTGATTTGATCATCCCGAATAGCATCATGGTTGGGAATTTTGTCTAAAACTCTAATACTTGAAAGCGATTGATAGAACGAATAATTTAACAACCGAGTAGAATGATTTATTATGGTGTTTTCTTTTGTGTTTCCTTATTCTTCGTTAGATCTCGGATAAACTAATTCTCTTCCTAAACCTGCAAAAAATACTAAGTTCGGTTTTGTAGGTAATTTTGTTATTGACTTCTTAACAATTGGATGAGGAAATGATCTTGAGGCAGCCTCAAACACATCATTATTTGGTTGTTTTGGAGGCCTTCCAGCACCAAGAGGACTAGTTTCCATAGCAAAATTTGGCAACTTGGATGTGGCTTTTGCACATATGAGATGTTTGTTATTTTGAGCAAGTAAACAGAATAGTATTAATATATTCAGTACCAATTTATAAGATGTCAAATTATAACTTTTGTGTATTTGCATATTTTGTATTGCCGTATAAAATTTTTGTACGATTACTTTATTGAACTATATCTATGCGCATATAGGGCATTGAGTAACATCAAAAAAATCAAAGGGCTAATCAATCACCACATCCATAATTCTTCTTTAATGGATGAGGCTCACTAGTTTGATGACTAATTTCCGTACCAAATTTTGGTAATATGAATTTGACTTTTTCACGTATATGGTAACTTGGATTATTTTGAAAAAATTAATAGAGTATTCTTGTTTTGTTAGGTGGCAATTTATAACTTATGACAACAAAAATTATAATTTTGGTGTATTGTATATTTTGCATTACAATATAAAATATGTTGGGAGGATTAGTGTGTGAATGGTGATGTGTTGCACAGGCTCGTGCACGCGCACGTAAAAATCACGTGCGCGAGGGAAAAAGGTGGTGAGAGTAATGGTTCGTTAGTGACATATAGGAATTGAAAAGATGCACCCTTATTTTCTTTCAAATTTTTTTGTATTCATTTTCTTTATGAGAGAGGAAAAAATTGAAAGAAAAGAAGAAGAAAAAAAAAATTTTAATGAAAAAATTTGAAAAATAGAGTCAAATAATTGTGAAATTTTTTATTTTTAAAATTAATGAAGGTGGGGCACACTTAGATGTGAAAAAATTTCAAAAGAAAAAAGTGTAAAAATATTTTTTAAAAAATCTTAATAATATAATAAAAACTTAATAGTTTGACTAGAGTGCTTTCAATTGGATCTAATATGCTCGTTATTGAATCCGTCAATATTGAAATAAGTGAGTCTAAATTTAATCTCGAGTAATACTATAAGGATCGACTATGTAAATCTTCCTTTTGGATTTCCAAAATCTTTATAAGAGGCTTACTACATGAACAATTCAACCACAACGTCATTCATTATATTACAAATTTAACAATAATTTTATTGTCTGTAAAATTATTTAAAATACAAATTTAAGGGTATAAATTAAAGATAATTAACAATAAAATTATTTCTTATTTTTGCACGAATTACTGAAATATGTAATATCAGGGAGATCATCACAAAAAGTGAAAAGATTGATTTGATCATCCCGAATAGCATCAAGGTTGGGAATTTTTTATAGACCTCTAATACTTGAAAGCGACTGATAGTACGAGCAGTTTAACAGCCAAGTAGAATGATTTATTGTGGTGTTTTCTTTTGTATTTCCTTATTCTTCGATCGATTTCGGATAAAAAATTCTCTCTGTGAACCTGCAAAAAATACTCGATTACGTCTTATAGGTAACTTTTCTTTTGGCTTCTTAACAATTGGATGAGGAAATGCTTTTTAGGTAGCCTCAAACACATCATTATTTGGTTGTTTTGGAGGTCTTCCAGCACCAAGAGGACTAGTTTTCATAGCAAAATTTGGCAATGTGGATGTGGGTTTTGCACATATGAGAGGTTTGTTATTTTGAACAAGTGAATGGAATAGTATTACTGTATTCGATACCAATTTATAGGATGTCAAATTATAACTTTTGTGTATTTGTATATTTTGTATTGCCGTATAAAATCTTTGTATGATTACTTTATTGAATTACTATCTGTGCGCATATAGGGCATTTAGTAACATCAAAAAAATCGACTGGCTAATCAATCACCCATCCATCATTCTTCTTAAATGGATGAGGCTCACTATTTTGATGACTAATTTTCGTGCCAATTTTGGTAATATTAATTTGATTTTTTCGGTGACTTTCATTATTTTGAGGAAATGAATAGAGTAGTCTTGTTACGTTGGGTGCCAATTTATAACTTATAACATCTGAAATTATAATTTTGGTGTATTGTATATTTTGCATTACAATCTAAAATATGTTAGGAGGATTAGTGTGTGAACAGTGATTTGTTGCATAGGCTCGTGCATGTGCACGTAAAAATCACGTACGCGAGGGAAGAAGGTGGAGAGAGTAGTGTTTGGTTAGTGACATATAGGAATTGAAAAGATGCACCCTTATTTTCTTTCAATTTTTTTTTTTTTTGTATTCATTTTCTTTATAAGAGAGAAAAAAATTGAAAGAAAGGAAGAAGAAAAAATATTTTTTTATGAAAAAAGGTTTAAAAATGGAGACAAGTAATTGTGAAATTTTTTATTTTTAAAATTAATGAAGGTGGGACACACTTAGATGTGAAAAAATTTCAAAAGAAATAAGTGTGAAAATATTATTTAAAAAATCTTAATAATATAATAAAATGTTAATAGTTTGACTAAAGAACTATCAATTGGATCTAATATATTGGTTATTAAATCGCTCAATATTGAAATAAATAAGTCTAAATTTAATATCGAGTAATACTATAGGACCAACAATAATGTAGATCTTCCTTTTGGATTTCCATGTTACAATCTTATAATAATTTAGATAAGTTGAACTTTTACTAATATACAGTGTTCCTGTATTTTTTTCATATAGGATAAAATTCCCAAAGACTTTCTTAATCGTCACATTTTCTCATTTGTACCATTTATTTAACCTATTTCAAGCAATTTTCTCTAACAGACAAACAAGAGGACTCGGATCTCCTTATCCCTTCTATAGTCTCCTCAATAAAACATTAACACGTATCAATTTAATTTTTACCCTCTCGCACCCATCAATTCTCCTTCCGTTTAACTTCCATTTTCTCAACTTCCGTTTTCTCCCGTTCTCATCCCTTTCTTATCCTCCGTTTCTTTTTTCGCTAAGATTTCATCTCAAATCCTCCCCACAAAATAACGCTAGTCACTACTAGAATTTTGAACTTTCACCACATTCCTTTCATAACACTAAAACTATAAATGTATATATTAATATTTACAATCACATTAAATATTAACTTATTTATATCTAATAAAACAAAACAAAAGTAATATTATTATAACTATTTTAATGTGTCATCACATAAAATCCTATCATAATATTAGAAATAACTGGTATAATAAAATTTCTAGAACTAGTTCTAAAGTTTTGGTTTTATCCTTTTTTGTTTTTCTTGTTCCGGTGCTGCATCACTTCTGCGTCTGAATATCCTTTCTTTGCGTTCTTATTTGCTCTTTGATTATGTGCCATTGTTGTTTTATTTCCTTTTGCTGCTTCTTGATGATCTGGGGCTGACAGGGTTCTGATATTAATTGGGGAGTTTTCTATTTGTTATTTTCGTGTCTTCTTTTGTCATTTATATGGCTGGTTTCTATTTTTGCTTCTATATGTGCACTGATTCTGCAAAAACAAAGCTAGCATGACCATCCCTAAGGAAGACCTTATAACTTGATTCACCATCACCAAGGCATGAGTCATCCGCATTAAGAACATACGCAGAAGGAGCTGGTGTACAAACGACTACCTGAAATAATCATGAACAAGAATACAATGTTGTGAGGAGATGATGGACAGAGAGTAAGAAGGCGAGTTGTCCATGAACAGCCACCTCAACTTGGAGTGATGGAGAACATCACCATCAAAGACTATAGGATTCCAGATCTTCCATATCTCCCAAAGCAAGAAACAATGAGCTACCTTGGGGGCAACACCCAAAGCATCCTCACCCCGAGCAATGCTTCACCAAAGCCCCAAACTAAACCACTGAGAGGGAGAAAATTCCCCAGAAATAGCCAAAAAGGAAATATCTTATGACAGTCCATAAATAAGTGACAAAGTGTTTCCTCCACCTGCAGTCAGAATGAACATTGAGACAGACGACTCACTATCCCGTGGAATAACCTGTTAGTGTGAATTTTACTTGTATGAATACTATTTCTCAGTTTATATCGATTGAAAGTGTTTTAGTTAATTGTTCGTGTTTGTACATGAAGTCCCTTCATATCATATGACTAGATGATGAGGTGTTTGGTATGCCACAGTAGATCTCATCATTGGTTAAAGTTATGATATATAAATAGGCTCGTGACTGAGACAGTTTGGACACACTATAAGTTTAAGTCATTGTATGTTTTTAGAATCGGTTTGTCTTGACTGATTGAATTATACGGATATGCACGATACATATTGAGCAGGACCGTTCTAGGATTGAATAAAATTGTACTGATCCTTCGTAGTTAATTCAAACCTAGTGTTCGATATCTTAATCCCTAGACGAGGACGGACACGAGAATTGAGCATAGTGTATTTTAATTTGCTAAAGAGTGCTGTCACTTGAGGCCTATATGCTCGGTATATTGGGTGCACATGTTTAGTTACTCGGTGTACTGTTGCTAGTTGAAAGGAACCGTGTACCGGTGTGTCGGGGTGATGGTGCTCTCGAGATGGGCACGAAAAGATTATTATGCTAAACTCGGCCGGTGGACAAAAGTCCGATATAGTAATAAGGTCAAGTGGTACTAATCTCGGATGAGAAAAAGATGATTAAATTAATTTATAAGTAAATTAATAAATCGACGAGCATTGTATCTTTGACACAGGGAGATAATGGAATACGTAATTAAATGGAACCGGAAGTGTAGTTTTGCACTTGAGCGGTAGTTCTATAATTAATCTGTTAGTGGTAGGATTAATTATATGTTGGGTTTATTTACAAAGTTGATTTAATTATCCTTGGGTCAATAGTATTAGTAAGTCTTATATTAGGCTTGGAATTAATAAAACCAAAATCCAAACCCAATAGGAAGACCTAACTCAGGTGCACTTGAGGTGTGTCTTGTAGCCCTCTATATAAGACACAAGGATCAGCTCAGGAAAGATACAAAATATACAGAAGTTGTCATTGTAGAAAGAACACAAAAACACAAACTAGAGAGAGGCGTAGAACTTGAGATGACAATTTCCCGAGTCGGTGCAAATCCCAAGACATTCTCAAGCAACGGCGGTGACTTTGGTTTTGCGACAACACCCTGCGACAGCGACTTCTGATCGGCGGCGGGGATTCCAACAGTGCGGCAGAGGTGATTCCAACGTCACGACGGTGGTGATCGGCGGTACTCCTAGCAGCGCAGTGTGTGGAGCTCGGGTTCAGGTGGCACAGTTTTCGAGAAGCTGAGTTTTGTGTTGTTTTGTCAGAACTGATTTAGAAATGTTCGGTAGATCGTTGCCCACACAACGTCCGGACGGGTCTTTGGGAATACAGGAGAATTCTCAAGTTCACGCTTCAAAGATCAATTCTAAACTTCCACTTTGATTTAGATATTGTATTTTTTTGCGTGTCAAATCGAACAAGGTAATCCAAGATCCTGTGCAATGGTTTCAATGAAATTTTTAAATCGGATTGCACGAACGAAACTTTCAATTGGTATCATAGCTAAGATTCTGATTTATCTTCGTTGGATTTGATTACATGGTTTTGCAGGTGGTTTGTTTTCCCGACTATTATGGTTTTATGTGTTTGTGTTTTATTAAACCCTGGGACTTGTCGAGGTTGGTTTTTTTGAAATATGAATGCTTGTAACAGTATAAACCACGAGCTGGAAGCCATGCAGGATTAGATTGAATCTGTAGTAGGATTTTGATATGTTGTAATTTTTGTTTTATTTTCCTTTAAATTTTCTGCCTTGTATTTTTGGAAAATTGTAAACGAAAATTTTGTTGCCGACAACTTGGATTCTAGGGCTAGTGTTTTGGTTTTTGACACGATTTCGGTGATTTTACGGATTGTGTGCAAAACCAAGACAATCCAGGTGAATTGCAAGAAGGCCAGATAACGATTGGGAGCGGAGCAGGAATCCCGGAGATGTTATCAGCATCAGGGGCGGTAGCAGCAGCGGGCGCGCCGTTGGTGCGTGCAGCGTGGTGTCGGTGGTCTAGTGGCACCGCTGCGGAGTCGGAGAGCGGCGTAGCTACTGTGGCATCGTCCATCAGCCGTAATATCGCGGCCTCGTAGTAGTGTCTATGCGCTGTTGTTTCGGGGTCTATATGGAGCCGTTCTGACATGTTTTTTGGGTGGCACTGAGATCTCAAAGCCAAGGAAGCTGTCCATCTGAATAATATGATGGAATACGCAAGCAAGGTGGCAGATGGAAGCAATATGCAGTTTTTTGAAGACCATAATAGTAGGGAAATTAATTTGTTTATTTATTTCCCATAATTATCGTTTTTAATTGCATAGATATATGTTTTAATATATGCTTTATTTTATGCACGATTAAAATATAGTTTTTAGAATGAGTATGATTTAGGATAGTTAATGGCATGTTTAAAACTGGGAAACCCTCATTTTAATAATCTAAGTGGGAGCGGGTTTGGTTAATTAATCCCATGGCCTCCATCACGGATTCATTAGTGATGTGGGTTGACTTGCGCATTGACATTAGGGCTTTCCTTCACATCGGATGAGTCAAACCTGCAGATCACTAGAATGAATTTCTAACATGATGACTATAGTAAATTAAACTAGAAAAATGCGATACCTTCATCATCTGAGGCGCACTATCCGAAGTAATCAACTTAGAAGTCATGTGATGGCATACACTTAGTGTATAATTTGTGGTATTCCTCCCATCGAGGTTATGCTTCTTTTGTGTACGGCTAAAAGTACCGACTATAAGTCTCATTGGTTAATGTTTCTTTTGGTTAGATTATGAGATTGATGAACTAGGTTCTTCTCAAACGAATGTGGACTAACATAAACGTCCACACTATCGTAGCTTGCGCGAATCCCGGTGAATGAGATGTCGGTAGATTCAATTAATTTTATATTGTTTAAGGGAATCAAAATATTATATTTGAATTAATTTTATTTTCTAAAGCATTTTCTATTTATTTATATTTTCAGTTTTCAATATGACATTCAATCCGTTAGTAATCATACTTAAAGAGTACAAACCAATTGTCCAACACATGGGATTGACGTTTTTTTATGTGCTTGACCAGAGAATCGTAATTAATAAATCGGTGTCTAATTTTAAATATATTCAATTAAATGCGACAAATAATTGCCAACTAGTGCATTGTTATAGAACACAACTCTCATTGTTATAGTTAACAAATATGATTTAATAACATTTGAACCTAATTCTTCTCAATTCCATTGTTGTTTAATAAATTTTTAGCAACGTTTTGTAAGAATTAGTTGGTTTATCTATGTACGGTACATCTTAATTATGACAAGTGGTAGAGTGTTTGGACTACTTATAAACCCCAAATTTGTAACTAGGTACCAATAGTAATCAAAGTTGATTAACTAACAAACCAATACACCAACGTATAATTTCACCTCATACGAGTTATTGTTTACAATTTATTTTAAGCATAAATCTATCATTCCCCGAAACTTTATATATTGTAATTATGTATCTATATAAAAAATTAGGAGGCATGTATTATACATGTATATATAACATGGGCATATTTGGATAACTCATAAGTCAATGACATATATGGCAATCGTTATATAGTAGTATTAGAGGTATATTGCAATGTGTCATTTGATAAATGGTAGGATAACATTGGCTAAAGGGGGAAACAATGGACATTCAGGGGAGCCACCACATTAAATGATAAAAGATTATTTCTATTTAAGTGTTAGGGACTCCTTGCAAGGTGTTCCGTAAGTGTACGATATAATTTGCCCATATGCATAGGGTTACTTGGTAACGTGCATATCAACGCTTGTCTAAAGTTGTATTTGATAAATCAATTGAATGTTTAATCTTAATTGATTAAATAATTAATTAATTTTCGTTAATAGATAACTCGATTTAATATCGTTTGATAACTATAATTTTTTACAAAATTATGATTAATATATGATGTTTATTTTAATTATTACATTTGTTATAAAATAAGTATAAGAGTAAAAATTATTGTAAATAGTTTTATTATTTGAAATTGGACAATAAGTATATATTTGTTTGGAAATTATAATTAATATATGAGGTTTATTTTAATTATTATGTTTCTTATAAAATAATAGTTAAAATTACATAAAATTCTTTAAAATATTTTTATTATTCGAATGTGACATGAATTTTTTTTTATGAAATTATGACTAATATTGTCAGGGTCCACGTTGGTTTGCGGCTCAACTTAAGCATCCCACGTTGGTTTGTCACTTAACCTACAACCGCCTACATTCATGTCCTTGCCTTGGTTGAACCACATTTTCATGTGTGTCCCACTCACAATAAATCAATATAATCTTAATTCAAATTAAATTAAATGACAAAAAAAAAAAACTTTACTATTTAATGAGGCCATTAGAGGGGATTAAGATCCACCAGCACAGATACCAAAGAACATCAATGCAGGTTCCTCCCTTCACACAGGAGAAATGAGAAACTCCTTCATGGAAGTTGATAGAAATGCGAAAGTTGATGCTGGCAATAAGGCTAAGAACCCAAACCTCTACAAACAGGATCCTTTTGTCAACATTGTTGGGCCTATGATGAGAGATAGGACTAAGAGGATGCAAAATTCCTTGCAACTTATTATCGAAGAAGCCCCATAACAGGCCCAAGCCCAACTATCACTTTCCGAGCCCAAGAACATAAGTCTGACTTGTCTTACGAAAAATGACCTTGAAGAGAAGAGTAATTGAAGATTTGAGCCCAAATGAAGGAGAAGAACTGGGACAAGATTGGACAAGAACTTGTGTGAATCCAGGTCCAATAGGGGCTCATGAAATTCACCTCTCTTCACTCTTCCTTTAGGATTGTACTTTATGTTTCCTAGTCCGAGAAAGTTTCATACGTTAATCCTATTCCCTATAGGATAAGCTGAGTTTTCCATTTTTTAGTAGGATTTTATTTGTCTTGAAATACTAGCTTTGGATGAAAATATGAGCCAATCATAGTTAGAATAGGATTTGTTTTACAATCACCCTTTCAATACGATTGGATGATTCCTTCTTAGAATAGGAAAAAAAAAGGAACTTGTAGCATATAAATAGGCACCAATACCAGCAAAAATCATTAGATTGTTGAATATATTGATAGCTTTTCATGAGTTAAAAGCCTTTATATTTCGTTTGATTGGTCAACAACTATGAGAAATAATAAGTAAAAGCTTGCTAAAAACACCATGAACAACACCGAGAAGATAATGGAAACCACTCAATTAAAAAAAAAAAAAAAAAAAACCGCTCTCATCAAGAAAATGATAAAATCCTCAAGAATCAAGATGATGCTGAAAGAAAGGAGTTGATAGAGCATAAAATGTGGATAAGATAATTCAAAGTAGGGCTGGCAATTCGTGTCGGTATGTCGGGTTCGAAAAAAAATTACAATTTTGTCCCTGACCCTAACCCGAACGGGTTGAAGAATCCCAACCCGAACCCGACCTGATTTTTATCAGGTCAACCCGAAACCGACCTGATCAACCCGTTGACCAAAGTCAACGGGTTGACCAGGTCGGGTTCGGGTTGTTGACCCGATTCCATCCCAATTCCAACCTGGATATCACCAAAATATCCAAATTGTTTTGCTGAATTATTTTGCATACTTAACTAACTAGCCATAAATGCAATTCAATTCAACTAACTTTAAGGCATAAAAGTTTGTCCAAAGTTTAAATATAACACAACAATCTCCAAACAAAATAAACTAAAACAAAAGAAATCAATATCCAAAGTTCATCGTAAATTACATAACACTAACAATAGAAATCCATCCTTCACAATCTTCAAATTCTTCACATCGTTTGGAATTGGAACCTCCACAAATGTTCACACCTAAAAGTGTGTCACCTACAATTAATAATATCATAATGAGTTCCATAATAATAGAGAAAAAACAACACTTAAAGAAAGAAAACTTACCAAATATTGTCAATAATTGAAGTAAATCAATTATATATGTCATTGTACATAATTGAAGTAAATCAATTATATATTCGAACTACCAACCTCAGATTCTCCTTCTCTTCCTCCAATTGTCAAATTCATGATATCTTTGATCAACTCATCAGGTTTAAAATCCTCTATTCCTGAAGAAAAAAAATCACAATTAATATATAACATACTTAAAAATAGGATACCCAAACCAAGTTGCTTACCTTCTTCTTTACTTCCAAAGAGCCAACTCCTACAACATATCAATGCTTCAACAACATTGGGAGCCAGCGAGCTACGATAATAATCTAGAATTCTACCACCAACGCTGAAAGCTGATTCAGAAGCAACGGTTGATACTGGAACAACAAGTACATCTTTAGTAAGTCTAGCCAAATCTGGATATCTACATTCTTGAGATTTCCAAAAATCAAGCACTTGCAAATCGGCCTCTGATAAGATCATTAGCTCATCCAAGTACAACTCCAATTGAGACTTTTTTCTATTACCAGAACTGAGCTGTTTGCCTTGAAAAGCTCAAAATTCCTATATAATGAACACAAAAAAAAAAAAAAAAAACTTAAAATCACAATGGAATTATTGAAAAAAAAAACATACAAAAGAATTTAAAAAGTTAAAAAGTATACCTGTAAGAAATTACAAGAACCCACACCCAAAGATTCCTCATCATTATTACTTCAAGGAGCTAAAGAAGGCCTTTGATCAAAGGAAGAAACCTGCTCATACTCACCAAAGAGGCTAAAAAGTGTATCCTTCACTTTTGCCAATTCTCTAGAACTCTCTCCATGTAACCTTTCATAACTAAACTCAATCATCTGGAACTTATAATGAGGGTCCAACACAACCGCAATTGCCAACAAAACATTAAACTCACCCCAATATTTTCCAAATTTATCTAACATCTTTTCAGCTATCTTGCTTATATACGAATCAGGGCTCATAGATTCCTTAACCAATTTCAATTGAATCATAAACACTTGAGGAAAATAAAAATTGGCAGTAGCATAAATAGTTCAAGAAAAAACACTAGTGGCAGAATAGAATATACCAAACAACACACAAATCTTCTCAATTTTTTGCCATTCTTCTGAAGTTGGACAACTTTTGAAATCCAAATCACTTACCCCAAGGATCTCAAATGCACGACGATAGTAAAAAGCACTTGCAAGCATCTTATAAGTAGAGTTCCATCTAGTAGGCACATCTTGCATCGAACATTTCTTACCATTCAAAGAAGCGCCCCAACCAGACCCCCTATCTAATACGGAAGTCTAATCAGACGTCTGCCTGACTCGCGCCAGGTCTCATTCGAAAAGTACAATCTTAATGAATGGAATTACAAATTTAGAACCTATGATCCTATTTAATGCTTTTATACATACAATGGCAAGATACAACATGTTTACAAATGCAACGACTGGGTTAAAATTCTCAGAACTCTAACCATTAGTTTAGTCGTTGCGCCACTCTGATCTAGCACCTACACCAGCTTTCCAACCTAAAGGAAAATAATAGGTTTGAAAAAAACGGTGAGCTAACGCCCGTGAGGAAATCTTTTATTATTAAAACAATAGTGTACAAAGGTATCCCATGCCAAAATAAGTTTCACATTCAATAAACATATAACAAGGAAACAATCATTTCAATCAAAACACATTGAGCTCAACAATGGAGCTTCCAATCAATCAACAAATTAATGTTCGTTTAGCGTGGCTAGCATTCACCCTGGGAAACCTAGACCCAAAGAAGTGAACTAACCACATATTGTACCAATTTGTGTGGCATCTCGCACTATCATCGACCTTTGCCCTTAACAGTCAGTGTAGCTAGCTAAAACAGTACCTCCCAACGGCCCGTCGCAGGCCTAGAGAGTTCAGCTCAATCGTAGAGGGTTGCGGATCTCCATAACGAACAACAATTGCAATATCAATAAAAGTATATCCGGGTAACCATTTACACTATCGTAACAGTAATGTCAAGCAATAGTCATTCAATCAAATCATTAACATATATAAATAATTCATGTAAAGCCATGGGATAAATGGATAAGCATGGATATAACTATATATATATTTAGAACACATATAAGTGATAGAAAATCATTTACACCACAAGAAAATAGCGAGAACACTCTCCAATCTTCAAGGTTTTGGATGGTCACCTTTGTCCCGTTGAGTTCCTACAACAAGGAAAAGTCATGGTTACCATCTTTAAGACTTAGGTTCTCTTCCTTCGTACATGTCTATTCAAGTAACCTAGACGATTTACTCCTTATAGTCTAAACTAGGGTGCAGGTTTCAAGTTATGTCTCTTGAGCAAAATAACATTCCTAGTTAAGGACTTTAAAGGAAAAACAAGTCAAAGGTAAACAGAAGGAAGGGAGAAACTTATCATAAGCACTATGATATTTTCAAACAAGAGAAGGTTCAAAAACCAGACTTTTATACAAAGGAAACTCAAAAGGACTTAAACATATAAGAGTAAGATTGAAACTTCCAAGATTTTAAGGATGGCTTCAATTTTCAGAAAAATGCTACAGAATGCAGCTCTGTTCTTTGTTTTTTTTTTGGAAAACTTAGAAAGACAAAGTTTCTTCTATAAATTTCTAAGTAAATCTTATGGAAAGAGGTTTAAATCGAGTTATAGTTTGCTTAAATCGGACAAACAACGAAGAAGATATGAATTTCTGAAGTACATCTATTACTTCAGATTTTCTACCGAAAAAAAAGCATGTTCAGCTCTGTTTCAGAGCTAATTGATGGGAGATTTCAAACTCAAGTAGAGAACCATAAAATTGTTTGTAACCCCTGTAAGGATAATTTTAAAACAAGATATGGTTCATTCAAATCGGATACAAAATGATGGAGTTACACAGTTTTGAAGTTGGCTACTCCAATCACCAATTTCAGATAAATCTGCAATAGCAGTCCTACTTCAAGAATACTTTTTGGATGATTAAAATTCTAATTGAGGAGTTTCAAAATTATGAATAATTCTAGTAGGAAGAGGTTCGAAACAAGCCAAAGTTTGGTCAAAACGGAAAAGAAACAAGGGATATATGGAATTTCAAAGTTGGATGATAACTGCAGAATTTTTGCAGACATCAGCACCGTCCAACAATGTCTAACAATGTCCAGCAACGTCCAAGTTATAAGTCATAACTCACCTAGGCACAATCTTAGGATAGGAAATCATGGAAACACTGCTCAATAGGAATGTATCTCTGTTTATATACATACACAAGTACAGTTGTATACACAGTATATATATAGTTTATAACACAAATATGCATTCAAAAGTAGCTTCCAAGTCTATTTTGTAATTCCAAAAGCATCATTACTGCATTAGGAAACTAGGGCTAAATGTAATTGAAGTCCTCATGAATAAATCCTAAAAGAGGTCAAAGGATAAAATAGAGGAACAGCTAAGGAGAATGATTCAGATATGATTTTGATAAGAATTTCAGTAGATATGTGCCTGTTTAAAACAATATTCTGGAAGGTCTGTAAAACCATTTTATAAGATACAAGTTTCTGATAAACCTTGATTTGAGAGGATCAAAATAAGTAGAGTTTGGCTAAATCGGATAAGGAATGAAGAATATATGATTTTTCAAAGTTAACAACGACTGCAGAATTTCTGCAGGGAATAGCAATGGCAGTCTGACTTTAAATAAGTTTTCTGAGCAGTTTGTAAGTCCAAATTATGATCTAAAAGTTGATTAGTAATCCTTTGTATATAATGTTTAAACCAAGATGATTTTCACTGGAAACGGACATGTATTGAAAGAGTTGATGTTTTGAAATCAGCCTACCGGTACTGAAAATTCTGAAAATATCAGCTGCAGTGATCTTGGTTGAAGGACATTTTTCAGAAGATATAAAAACCCAAATTACAAAACCAAAGATACTGGTTAAACCCTTGCAGTACAAGGGTTAAAACAAGATAAATTTTGTAAAAGTCAGATATAAGATGAGAGAGATACAAGGTTCCAAAGTTCCATGCTCAAAACAGGATCTTATGGAATTTTAAGAAAAGCCATGATTGCTGCCATCTTTTAGAAACATTTGCTTACATTTATGTTGTGTAATCTTCAACACAGACTTAACTTTTCCTATCTCCACTAAGAAAAAAATTATAGAGAATTACTGTAAGATCAAAAATTGGAATACTAGATAAACAAGACATCATACAATTGGTAGTGTACATTCCCAGTTCCTCACCATCAACACATCTTAAATAGATAATCGAATTCAGTCTCTATTTGTTAACCAATCCAAGTCAAACACTAACAAACACAAACGGTGCAGAGGGAACATCCACCTCATTGCACACTCAAACCCAAGATCCAGTTTCATAGCATAGTTCAACACAACCTTTAAAAAGTACCAAACAATGATCAACATCATTTCTATCCAATAATTTTAGATGCCAAAATCAAAACAAGAGAATTATTACCTCAACTGGATAGCTAGGGATTGATTGACGATTATGTATCCATTCAGACTCTTGTTTATTCTAAGAAGTTTGAGCAACCCTTCCTTGATCGGTCCCTTGGTGACCCAAATCCATAATTATCGATTCCACCTCAACTGGTTTCTAGTTAGGTTTTCTACACACTCTAGTAAGGTTTAGAAATCAGGTTGAATTGGATTGAGAAAAACATAAGGTTAGGTCTTAGATTGAGGTTTCTACCATGAAGAAGAAAACAAACAGATAAGTAGTTCTTGATGATTTGTTGATTAACAATTCTTCTTGTCTAGTTGGGTTCTAAAACCTTAATTGGAGGGAAGATAGTTGGAGGAGGTGGTGGAAGGGTGGGAGATCACACGGGACAAAAGTTGAGCAGTGAAGATGATGAAGAAATGAGAGGAAAGAAGGTGTAGATGTGGAGGAGATGTAGATGAATAAGTCTGCCACATGTCCTTTCCTCATTTTTCTTCTTTTGCTATTTTTGTTCTTTCCCATTACTTTTCCCTTATTTACTTTGATTCCTTACTAATTGCCCTTTAGGCCTTTATTCTTATGATTTATTAATTTTTTTGCCTTTCATTATTTTGATTTCACTATTCAGTTATGATTCTAACTTCACTTTTTCTGAATTAGAACTTCAGCCATATACCTCAAAGCGCGCTATGTTTTCATATTATAATATATTCATATCGGTCAAGACCTGGGGTCCACATTCCATCCCCCTTAACGAATTTCATCCTCAAAATTCACAATCGTAAATTTTTTTCCGAAATGGCTCACTATCAAGTAACAGCTTTATGATATCTTGACCAAGGACTTAAAATAGTTAACCAATAATGTGGCCTACCTGGAATTATGTGTGATCAAAGAATTAGTTTAAGTTATACCTATTAGTTGTCAATTCTTCTCTGCGTTCATTCATCAACATAAGTATATTTTAGTGTACAAATATCTCAGTGTCTTATTTAATTCTCAATCTTAACGGTTTAGACTGTGTTTATTGTTGGAGTAGAATACATAAGCTATGCTTGTATTGTAGAGTTTCCCAGTTTAATATATCGATTTGTGTTTCAATTATATTTTGTTGTGCATGTTTATGTCCATTTATATTATGTAAGTAGATGATGAGGTGTCTGGTGTGACACAGTAAATCCATCATTGGTTGAAAGACATAATATATAAATGAGGTTCGTAACCGAGACAGTTTTGGATAAACTGTCGGTCTAGGTTATTATGTGATTCAGATAATTAGTTTGTCTAAACTAATTGAATCATATAGATATGCCCGGGGCATATTGAACTTGACTCTTAGGAATGATTTGTCTTGTACTGATTTAATAGACAAATCGATCATTGTATTCTATCTCTAAATCCCTAGACTCGAGTGGGCATGAGGATTAGACATAGTGTACTTTGATCTGCCAATGGGTGAGGTCAAATGTGGCCAATAGTCTCTGTGGGTTGGGTGCGCGTGTTTAGTTACTTGGTGTGCTGCTGCTTGTCGAAAGGAAACCATGTACCGGTGCGTCCGGGGTGATGGTGCTCCCGAGATGAACTCGAAATGTTTATTATACTAAACCCGACCGGTGGACTTGTGTCCGGTATAGTAAAAATGTCGAGTGGTACTAGTCTCGGAATTAAAGAAGTTAATTAATTAATTTATCAGTAAATTAATTTTAATTAACGAGCACTATATCTTTGATGTGGGGAGATTAAATGAATATAATTTAATTAAGTTGTTCCGGAAGCAATTCTGGTGTAGGATGGTAGTGTCAAAATTAATCCGTTAGTGGTACGATTAATTTTGTAATGGGTTAATTGAATAGGTAGATTTAATTAATTAATTGGTTAATTATTCCTAAGGGTTAATTCAGTAATTAACAAAGTGGAATTATTTAATTAATTAATTAAGTCTTAAGTTTCAATTAGAATTAGGAAATCCTAGAGATTAGGAATCCAGTAGGATTTGATTATCCTATCAGATTGGTTGCCTAATTGGATTTGGAAACTAATTCATTACCTAAACCCATTAGGAAGACCAATCCTAAACCAACTTGGAGTCCCTCTTGTAACTCTGTAAATAGACAAGGGTTCAGTTATTCAAGAAACACAATTAATCCACAAGTTTTCTAGAGAGATAAAATCCTAGAGGGAGAAAATAATTCTCAAGCTCAAAGTTGGATTTCAAGGCAAAAAGGGGCGGCTGGTTTTTCATTAAGCTTGGCCAAAATTTTGGTCCATTCTTGGCAGCCCCGTGTGTTGCTTTCTCTCTCTTCGGGCAGTGCGTTTGCAGTACGTGCTAGGTGCGGAGGTGCTGGATTTTTTCAGCAGGTGGATTGTGGTGAGTTGCTGATCAATTGACTTCTAGATTGTTGCCCACACAACAAGAAGTCATAGTCTTCAGGCATACAAGAGAATCACCAGGTGCACGCTTCAAAGGTACTTTTCTAAGATTTCGCTTTAATAGAAATTTTTGTTACGTGGTAAATCGAGCAAGTGCAAACCCAGATCCTACCAAATTCTTTCATTTATTTATTAGTACAACTATGTTGTTTTCTAGTTAATCTTATTGAGGTGCCAAGGGAATTTTTATATAATTTTGATCTTGATATATTGACCTATTCCTGCACTCCCTATTTGGGTTTTTTTTTTTTTTTTTTTTTTTTGCTCCCTGGTTAGTACGTCCAAGCTATGGATGGTATTAGACTACTAAGAGTTAAAACTTTATTCCCCTGTTATGCTCCCTTAACTCTAAGAAAGAAATCTCAAAGTTTCAAAATCCCAGTTGCTCCAGCCCATGTTGGATTACCATTAATTCCTGACACCGTGTTGAATAACCACACTAGACATGAATACGAATGCCCTATTAACATTAAAGCCTTAGCCTTAAAAGTTTTAACCTTGAGATTAGAGTGTTAAAGCCTGCATTAATAAAAATCTTAAGATTAGCCTTTTAAAAACAAATCTGAAATTAGGGTGTTAAAAGTCTTAGTAGGCAAAATAAAATAAGCCTAAACTGGAACGGTATAACCATAGTTCATTCTACACAAGTTTGGGATTGAAGTTTCAATACCTATGCTAATTTATTTAGTAGCTACACGTAGATAACACCATCATTTTAGCTAGCTTTCTTGTTAAGTAAATTGGGATGAAGAAGATTTATCTTATTATTATAGTATCACTGTTTGCGGTTAAGTTAAGCTAGTGGCATGTGGATTACATTCTTTCATTCCAATGAAGAGAACCACACGAATCCAGTTCTGGGTTGGCCATTCCCAAAATGGTTTCAATGTCATTCTATCATCAAAATAAAGGAATGAAGAGTTCTGAAAAATTAAGGGTTTTTTTTTTATAAACTATCCTTATCCATATGTTCACATGAATTTCAATATGTTATAAATAAATAACCAGGGAATTATTTATCCTACATAGTTATATTATTTTATAAAAGGATCATATATAACTTGAATGGACTCAAAATTAGTCTCGTAGTACCTTAAGACTTCTTTACAATTTGTCTTATGATTCCTAAGATTGTAGGAACAACCAAGATTGGTACTAAGTTAATGTTTGGATAAAACAGTTTCCAATTTATACAGGAGCCAGTAGCTCCAAACTAGGAGATGACTAACAAGTATAACATGGTAATTTGGTCATTCATAAAAAGTAAAACAGTCATATATCTCCCTAAGTAAGGTAAGAATTATTATTACACATGTACTACTTATTAATAAAGGCAGGAGCTGATGAGGAGCAATAACAATAAAAGAACGGGTTCAGGTGAAAGGGGAGAGAGCTATAGTTACAAACTGATAATTCAATACAATCAAATTTTTTTGAGTCCTTTTTCTTGTTATGTATATGTGTATATATATACATATATATATATTTATCACTTTATCTAATCAACCATATCAACCACCGAAATATGCATAGGGCCTTATAATAAGGTTTTATTACCAGTATGAGTAGTGTATTTTTCAAAAGGGTACAACTAAGTTTACATAAATGTTCAAGAAATGGTTAACTAAGTAATTAGGGCCACTAAGCACAATCTATATAATTTCAATCTGAAACATCTATACTTTCCGTTTCTCTAGTTTAGTGCAAGTTGTATTCTCGTTCATCAATCTTTTATTGTTTCAACCCATTACTCAAACTTTAAAACTTTTGGTTTTATCATATCCACATGTTGTCTTCCTTCAGGTTTAGTGTTCATACCCTCAACTTGCAGTTCATACGTTATTCAGGATGTAGAATCCAAATTCAATGTTACCATGAATTGGTTTCTATGATTATCACATGTATATTAAGGTTATAATCTCAATTAAATTCGAACATAAGTCACAATCACCGGTTAGAACAATTCATCATAAGCTATAAAAACCCAAGTCAAAACCTGAAAGCTTGAACCTATACCGAGTTCCACCCAATGACACAACATGTCAAGCTTAGGTGTTTAGGACAAATCAATCCACTAAAGGCTAGAACTCACTTTTAAGTTTTAAGGATTTGTTTTACCAATTTAGACATAGGGTAGTACTATTTCTAGCCCAGTTTTTACTATTTATAGCCCTATTTTCGAAACAATCTTTCTAAATTGTCCTTTTACTAATTTTTAAATAATTTATCAAAATTCAACAAAATGAATATATATTTTTTTATCCCACCAAAATGAATACTATCTTAATTATTTTAAACGTATTTAAACCTATAATAACGAATTATAAGAACAATTCTGACACATACAGTATTTTTTAGAAAAATAAAACTATTAAAAAAAAAAAGGAAATGGGGGAGGAAAATAATCAAAAAAAAATTTTAGTAAAAAATTCCTAAACAACTGCTTGTGTTAATCAAATGAAACCCGGATCAATTACTAGAACCAGTACCATCACCATCACAGCCGTCTCCATTGGCATGATCGCAACAATGATTTTGATTTTCATCCTCGTGATCATCGTTGTCATTTTCATCAAAGGGTTTATTTTTGTGGAAAATGCAGCATTTGTTGGAGCGATTCTTCCTGCTACTATTGTTGAAGAGAAGACAAGGAAGATGACGAGGACATTGTTAGGATTTGGGTAAGGCTGGAAGAAGAAGATGACGGCGTCAATTGCCTCATGGTGGCTCTGGTCATCGTTAAGTGGTATCCACGGGAAGAAAAATAATTCTAAAAAATGGGCAAAATAAATAAATATATATGTGTAATTATGAACAAATTCTATAATGTTATTATCTTATTACGAGAATATGTTATGCACTAAGTAAAAATAATTATTTCAGAATTCAAATGTTCTTTAATTAAACTTTTTGTGCAGAAATTTTTCCCGGGGTAGTGTGTTGGTGGTGGAGTTTGAAAAAGGAGAAGAAGAAATAAGAAAGAATGTTGAGTTTTTTTTTTTTTTGTTAGAGGGGCATTTTGGATAGTAAACTTTGAAAATAGGGCCACAAATAGTAAAAATTGGGCTACAAATAGTAGTCCAGATATTGTAATTTGGATGGTTTTGGGCCTAAACTAGACCCAAAACAAAATTACAGATGGTTTTGGGGTCCAAAATAACCTGTTTCTTCTTCTCCAAACAACGAGAGAATTCTAGTAGCGACCGGAGGCAACTAGCGGGGAGAATTGCAGCAACCACCACAGGCAACGAGCGGGGAGAATTGTAGTGACCATCGGAGGGCGGAACTAGGGGCGGACATCGGCCAAAATAACCCTACTAGGAAAAATTCTGGCCGTTTCGGGGGCAACCCCCCCCCCCCCCCCCCCTCTTGTCCCTCTGTAGTTCTACCCCCCCTACTGTGCAACAAAATAATCTAAAATTTCCAGCCAAGATCGTTGATAGTTCTTAGAGTTATCTCTTTACGGACACTTGAGCTTTCCTTCTTCTTTGTATATACGGGATAGGTTTGTGTATCAAATTGCCCAAACGCTCTACCTCTAATGGTATCCACACGAACCATTCTTTGGAACATCTCCGCACTAATCATGTAGAGTTAACAAGTTAGATAGTAAAGAAATGTGCCGAGAGAGTTTTTCTACGTCATTACTTTTCTAATGTTATGGCGAGTTATAAGCCACTGTGTATACACCTATTTATAGAAGGAGACAATGTATTGTGAATACAATATCAACCGATTGATACTTCATGTTATCTTCAGTTAAATATTAGACTTTAACTAAAGACAAAACACATCCCAAAATCTGACAACGCTTATTAAATATCAACTTATCCAACTTTTAGACAAATTGCTCATAGATACAAATGATTAAAATATCTTATATTACATTTCCCATAATTATCCATAGTTATTAATCAATTTAACTAATAATCGTTATATTATTTGTCACCCTTCAGGTTCTAAAATATTTGACAAATAAATATAAAATGTTAATTTTAGTTTTAAATGGTTTTAGTAAAAAAAACAAAAAAAACTGACACTCTGCCCGTTCGAACTGCAGCTTCAATTTTCCCTCCCTACTCTGCGATTGTATTTCAATTTCCTATGTATTTTTCCCCTCTAAATCTGGCAACTCAGTTTCGTTGACGCTACTATTAAATCCCACCAATAGACATCGAGAGAATCATCACTTCAGCCCACCAGGCACCACAGATGCGATCCAAAACAAGAACGAACGAAAAATCGAACAGAAACTTTATCCCCGACAAAAACCAATTAAGAATTTTAGTTAAAACTCACCTTCACCTTGCTTGCAGTTTGGTGCAACTTCAGACCACGCAATTTTTCAATTGAATAGCTTTGAGAGTCCCGACATACTACTAATCAAATAATTCTTTCACAATCCAAAGACACCAACTTCGGCACTTCTATGAATGCTTGTCTGCCGTTCTTAAGGTCTAATCTATGTATAATAGAATAAAATCCGTGTAACTTCTTCGTTGGACTGCATGCATGATTGCGAAATATTGAACAATTTGATTGAATCCACATTGAGGATATAATATAATATTTTATTAATACTTTTTGTATTATGTTTTCAATCATAAATAATAAAAAAAGATATATGTCAAATTATATAGAGTTTTGCATCAAAATATTCCACCAAAATGGTGAAAATGGAAGGGTTAAGTACGTAGTCTGAACACAATGTTGGCACTTTGGCAAGTCTGATCAATTTAAAAGGCGTCACCAGAGCCCTTCAGTTTCCATCCAAGATCTCCATCTCTTAAGAATTGTAAGCTAAAGTGACAAAGAAAGAAAAATGAATAACTTAAGAGCAATGGCTGCTTTTCTCTTCCTCTTCATTCTCCTCACAAATTACCTTAACTTTTCTGAGGCTGCAGGAAGATCACTTGAAGTTTGCAGGCCAAGTGGGACAATTACAGGGAAAACTCCTCCTCCAGGACAATGCAATCAAGAGAATGACTCAGACTGTTGCAAGGGGGTTACTAGTTACCACCTCACTTTTTGTGACGATAATTTATAGGTTTTGACAAAAATATCCTTTTACATAAAAAGGGAGAAGAGAGAGGGTAATGTAGGGGAGAGGCATTTTCGTCCAAATTGAAGCGGTAAAGAAAAAGTACTGGGGCGGTAACTAGTAATTCCTCTGTTGCAAGGCAGGAGATAAATACAAGACTTATACTTGTTCTCCAGCAATAACTTCACAAACTAGAGCCACTTTGACCATAAACAGCTTTGAGAAGAATGGAGATGGTGGCGGCCCATCGGAATGCGACAACCAGTATCACTCCGATAACACACCGATCGTCGCGCTTTCAACAGGGTGGTACAATGGTGGGAGTCGGTGTTTCAACAACATTACCATAAAGTACAATGGTCGAAGCGTTAGGGTTATGGTTGTGGACGAGTGTGACTCAACAATGGGATGTGATGATGACCATGATTACTAGCCTCCTTGCCCTAATAAAATTGTGGATGGCTCAAAAGCTGTTCGGGAAGCTTTGGGTATTTCTGACTCTGATGATGTTGGCTTTCTCCACATCACTTGGTCCGAGGAGTAAAAATGTATCACAAAATATAGAATCCCTAAAATTGGAGCTTGTTATATATACCATTACTTTAAAATTATGGTTGGAATCATGTGATTAATGTTAGTTTTTTTGTCACATGTAAACTATCAAATATTGGATTTGAGAGATTTGTTTTGACTCAAAATATAAATCTGATTTATTATTTATAACCCGTTTTTTACTATTTGTAACTTTATTTTCAAATTGTACTTCCCAAATTGTCCCTCTAACACAAAAATAATCCATCTCCACGGTAAGTCACGTCAAAGCACTCCCACCATGGTTCACTAAAAAAGTAGTTGAACCATGATTGGGGCACAATGTGTTGCGCCTCAACCACGATTGGAGTGAACCGACCATCATTCGGGCACAACACAATGCGCTGTGACTTTACTGTGAAGAAAAAACATGAAAAATTTTGGTTGAAATCATGTAACTAATGTTAGTTTTCTACCACATGTATACTATCAAATATTGGATCAAGACATTTGTTTTGACTCAAAATATGAATCTTTTTATTATTTGTAACCTTATTTTCAAATTATGCTTCCTAATTTGTCCCTCTAATACAAAAATAATGCATCTCCAGGGTAAGTTACGTCAAAATACACTTCAATCATGGTTCAACCAATGCATCTCCAGGGTAAGTCACGTCAAAATACACTCCCATCATGGTTCAACCACTCAAAAAAGTGGTTGAACAATGGTTCGGGCGCAACATGATGCGCCTCAACCATGGGGGAGTGTATTTTGATGTGCCCTTACGGTGGAGAAAAAACATGAAAATTTGATCCCAACAATGCTGCAAGCACCTTTACATGGGTGTTTTCCATGGCTATCACACATTTACATGGCTCATCAACCATGGACTTCCATGTTTTCATGCGCGTCTACCGTGGTACTCCCACGTATTCATGTGGGTCAATCATGACACTCCCACATTTTTTTGTGTGTAACACGTGTGATAGACCTTTGTTTATGTGCTTGAGCAACGAATCGCAATTAATTAATCAGTCTCTACTTTTATATATATTTGCGACAAATAATAGTCAACTAGTGCATTGTTATAGAACACAACTCTCATTGTTATAGTTAACAAATATGATTGAATGACATTTGAACATAATTCTTCTCAATTAAATTATTTTTGAATAAAGTTTCAGCAATGTTTTACAACAATTAGTTGGTTTATCTATGCACGGTACGTCTCAAATATGACAAGTAGCAGAGTGTTAGAATACTTATAAACCCCAATTTGTAACTAGGTACCAAGAGTAATCGAAATTGATTAACTAACAAACCAATATATCGACGTATAATTTCACCTAATACGAGTCATTGTTTACTATTTATTTTAAACATAAATCTATCATTCGCCAAAACTTTATATATTATAATTATATGTATACATAAAGAATTAGGAGATATGTATTATACATGCATATATAACATTGGCATATTTGGTTGGAAACTAGAGGTAAATCATTTTGCACACTACCCGCTTTATGGTCTAGTTGTATAGAGGCGGCTTCCTTTTATACCTCCAATTTTGCCCAAAATTATTCAAAAGGGTTCACACCCTTCGGTTCGCCTAATCAACAGAGATTAGGGGACTATCTAATTAAAAAAAAAAACAAAAAAAAACATTGGCATATTTGAATAGCTCATAAATCAACGACATATATGGCAATCATTAGATAGTAGTACTAGAGTATATTGCAATGTGTAATTTAACAAATGACACAACAACATTGGCTAAGGGGAATAATGGACATTCATGGGAGCCACCACATTAAATGATAAAAGATTATTTGTATTTAAGTGTTAGGGAAACTTTGCAAGGTGTCCCGTAGGTATACGATATAATTTGCGCATATCAGGTAGGGTTACTTGGTGAAGTGCATATCAACGCTTGTCTAAAGTTGTATTTGATAAATCAATTGAACGTTTAATCTTAATTGATTAAATAATTAATTAATTTTCGTTATTAGATAACTCGATTTAATATCATTTGATAACTATAATTTTTTATAAAATTATAATTAATATATTATGTTTATTTTAATTATTGCGTTTGTTATAAAATAATAACAATAGTAAAAATTATTGTAAATAATTTTATTATTTGAAATTTGACAATAATTTTATATTTTTTTGGAAATTATAATTAATATATGAGGTTTAATTTTAATTATTATGTTTCTTATAAAATAATAGTTAAAATTACGTATAATTTTTTAAAATATTTTTATTATTCGAATGTGACATGATTTTTTTATTTTTGATGAAATTGTGGCTAATATTGTTAGGGTCTACGTCAGTTTGTGAATCAACATATGGCAGCCCACGTTGGTTTGTCACTCAAACTATAGCCGCCTACATTCGTGTGCGTCTTTGCCGTGGATGAACCACCTTTTTGTGTGTGTCTCATCAACAATGAATCAATATAATATTAATTCAAATTAAATAAAATGACAAAAAAAAAACTTATTATTTAATGAGGACATCAGAGGGGATCAAGATCCACCAGCAGAGCTAGCAAAGAACATCAACGCAGGTTCCTCCATTCACACAGGAGAAATGCAGAACTCCTGCATGGGAGTTGATGGAAATGTGACAGTTGATGCTGGCAATAAGGCTAATGACCCAAACCTCTACAATCGGGATCCTTTAGTCAATATTGTTGGGATAGTGACAAGAAATAGGACAAAGAAGATGCAAGAGGTCTTTCAACTTATTGTCGAAGAAGCCCAACATCAGGCCCAAGCCCAACTACCACTCTCTGAGCCCAAGATCATAAGTCTGACTTGTCTTAAGAAAAATGGGTTTGAAGAGAAGAGTAATTGAAAACTTGAGCCCAAATAAAGCAGAATAATTAGGCCATGATTGGACTAGAACTCGTGTGAGTCCAAGTCCAATAGAGGCTCAAGAAATCCACCTCCATTTTCCTCTTCCTTTAGGATTGTACTTTATGTTTCCTAGTCCGAGAAGGTTTTGTACATTTATCTTATTCTCCATAGGGTAAGCTGAATTTTCCATTCTTTAGTAGGATTTAATTTGTCTTGTAATACTAGCTATGTTGGACGAAAATATGAGCCAATCACAGTTAGAATATGATTTATTTTACAATTACCCTTTTAATAGGATTGGATGTTTTGTTCTTAGAATAGGAAGAAAGGAACTTGTAAATATAAATAGGCATCAATGCTAACGAAAATCATTAAATTGTTGAATATATTGATAGCTTTTCAACGAGTTAAAAGCCTTCATATTTCATTTGATTTGCCAACAATTATGAGAAACAATCAGTAAAAGGTTGCTAAAAACACCACGAACAACACCGAAAAAATAATGAAAACCACTCAAAAAAAAAAAAAAAAAACTTATCTCGTCAAGAAAAGGAGAAAGGAGTTGATAGAGCATAAAATGTGAATAACATAATTTAAACAACGTGAATGAAGAAACGCCCCCAAATTAGGGGAAGTTGTCAATATGTTTGACGAATTTACTATTTTGGTCCAACATGTTTAGTCCCCCTTCCCCCCAAAAAAAATACCCATTACGTTTGACATTTTACACACTTTTGGTCCGACATGGTTTTTTTAAAAAAAAAGACACTCGAGACTTACGAGGTTCTTTAGAAACAAGGTAGCTATCACGGAATAAAAAACCGAACTCAATAAAAGCCATTCCCCTCTTTTCTTATTTAGTTGCAAAGCGACAAAAATTTAAAAGATAAAGGGAAAGTTGCAACATATATTTTATCATGGAATGATAAAGAGAAGAAGAGAGAAGATTACTCAAATTGAACGTCATATGTGCCGAGGCGCATGTTTTAGTATACCAGGTAGAATCGTTTGTACACCAAAAGTGTGTAAAATTTCAAACGTAATGGGTATTTTTGAGGGATATAAACATGGTGGACCAAAAGAGTAAATTCGATAAAGATGTTGGACCAAAATTCCACTTTTTCTATTTGAAAATGGTAAATCAAAATTTACAATTACTAAAACACAATGGTTTTAGTAAATAAACTACCTTACTTGGTAGTTCTAATACCATAGTATAAATTGCCTATTTAATCTACTTAAAAACTATTGAAATGGTGAAATTTACAAATCATAAATGGTACAAAAATTTTTAAGATATCAAATGCATGAGATCAGTTTGATTCATTATTATGTATATGAAATGTACGATACTTGCCTTATTCATTACTACATATTAAACGCACAAGCCATTTTATTTATGATTCAAAATTATCACAACTGCATGAGACTCAATCATTCAGTTCTTAACTTTTCAAATGCATGAAATTCGATTTATTCTTATTTAAAAACTATTATACCCCATTTTTAATTTACTCAAAAATTATTAATACAATCGAATTTACAAATTACTATGCAAAAAATTTAATAATATCAAATGCACGAGATCACACAATTCCCTTAATCTAAATATATTGAATGCACGAGATATGCTCTACTCCATAAATGCGCAAATTATACTATACTCCTAGGAGTAAACCGACCGATTTACTCATTCTCGGGTTTTTGCGCAAAAACCGGATAAAAATTGGGTTTTTTGACAAAAAGACACAAAAGAAGTGGGTCAGCCGCATTTAATGCGTATTAAATGTGCATGTCTCTCCCTCTCACTCCTCACGCGCTTCATTTGTTAAAAGTTTATGTATAAACGGCCAGTTTACATACATATGAATTGTCACACCACTTTACATAAACTTTACAGTTTACATATGGTGAAGGAGAGGTTTATGTAAACTGCAAAATTTACTGCAAAGTTTATGTAAACTGGTACTTGGGCAAAGTTTATATAAACTGCAAAGTTTACTGCAAAGTTTATGTAAACTGGTACTTGGGCAAAGTTTATGTAAATTGCAAAGTTTACTGCAAAGGTTTATGTAAACTGCAAAGTTTACTGCAAAGTTTATGTAAACTGCAGTTTCCATTTCGAAACTGCAAAGTTTATGTAAACTGTAGTTTACTGCAAAGTTTATGTAAATTGCAATGTAAACTACAAAATTTACTGCAAAGTTTATGTAAACTGGTACTTGGGCAAAGTTTATGTAAACTGCAAAGTTTACTGCAAAGGTTTATGTAACTTTGGAATTCCATATCTCCATCGTTTCTCATCCGTTTTGATCAAACTTTGGCTTGTTTTAAACCTCTCCTTACAAGAATTACACATAATTTTACGGATCTTTATTTGAACTTGTAAATCTCCCATAAATCAGCTCTGAAATAGAGCTGCAAGTGCTGTTCTTTTCGCAAAAAAATCTGAAGTAATGACTGTACTTCAGAAATTCATATCTTCTTCATTCTTTGTCCGATTTAAGCAAACTATAGCTCGATTTAAACCTCTTTGCATAAGGTTTACTTAGAAATTTATATAAGCAACTTTGGATTTCTAGATTCTCTGAAAAACAACAAAAAATAGAGTTGCATTCTGTAAAAGTTCTGTTGGCTTATGTAAACTACTGATTCTTTGGTCAAAATGCTTTTCTTTTATGTTAAATACTCTTTTCTAGTTCAAAGTGGTCTTTGTTAGTGTAAAAACATCATTTTGATTCATTTGTATAAAGTGCTGGTTGTTTATTTAAAGTGTTGAATGTCTGTTTAAAGTATTATTGTCAATTTACATATGTAAACTATAAACTGCGAGTTTACATATGTAAACTGCAAAATTTTATGTAAAATGTTATGGGTTTTGAAGCTTGAGAGGTGAGGAGTATTTTGGCGGTGAGATATCTTCAAAAATCTTCATGGAATAGTTAGAATCGACGCGAGAGAAGAAAAAAAATAGGCTGGTGAAGGAGAAGATGAGAGAGAGGCTCAATTTTTTCTTTTTTTTTCGGTAGGTATACACTCGCACCTTTACTCCTAGTAGTACGATATACCAACTGCAAAATATGCTCATTATTTGCTCAGAAAATTTGCAACTAGTTAAAAAAGATGCCCATTCTCTTATACGCTTATCCTTTTTTTAAAGGGTTTTTATTGTTTTGTGGGCCATTTTTTTTTTTTTTTTTTTGGTGCACTTTTACTCTTTTTCTTTTATACACACGCATCCGCCGCTTGCTTCATTGTTTTCTTTTGTCATTTGGATTATATATTGCGTTACATAATTCATGTATTTTGCTTATGGGGGTTTTCTCTTTTTTTTCTCTCTCTCTTTCCCCAGTTAGTATATAGTACTACTAGGAGTAAATAAAATGGACTACTCCTAGCAAAAAAAAAAAAAAACGAAAATAAAGCCAAAAAAGGAAGCAGATGGAGGGTGTATTTAACGCGTCTAACCTCCCCCTAATTAGGAGGCCTATGCGTCCAATTTACATCATATCAAAATCCCGCGGATCCCATCAAAATTAAATTTCAAATTTTTGTTGGGCTTCGGGTTGTACGGACTTTACACAAAGAAGGAACAAAACTAATGGAAACTGAGGGGTTGGGAATTTATTTTCCATTCGAATAAGCTGCAGCCCTTCTGAAACTCTCCACACGACCCACGAGTTCCGAAAAAATAGCAAGCATTAATAGCACGATCGTTCGCGCAATCGAGCAACTTGAACGACAGGAGACTACCAGCGGAAGGCGATTCAACTCAGATTTTCAGTAGGAGAAGCAAAAAAATCGATCAAACCGTAAAAAAATGGTTAGGGTTAAGCTAGTTACGAGTGAAACAGAAGCCCAAAAAATTGAAATCAGCATGAAAGGTTTGTTTATAACAAATGTATAACAAATATTTGCAGTTTAGGGTTACTGGATGTTGTTCATAATGGTGGTACTTTATTTTTTTTTTGTGTACAAAACGCAACACAGTTGGGAGGACTGTAAATATTCTTGGTGTAAAGAGACCGAGAAAGGAAATCGGCGGTGAGAAATCAGACAAACATGTTTCGGAGAGTAAGTTTTTTGCAGTACATCGTTGTGTAAAGTACTGTTTTCTCATGTAAACTCTCTTTTTTTGTTTTCTCAGTAATTTTGGGTAAAATCATGGTCTGATCTGCTTATGTAAACTACTAGTTGTTTATGTAAAGTGTTGATATGTTTGTGTAAAGTACTGTTTTCTGATGTAAAGTCCCTTTTTTTGGTTGTAGAGTATTGTTCCTAAGACTATAATGCTCATAATTCTAGTAAAATCATCGTCTGATTTGCTTATGTAAACTACTGGTTATTTATGTAAAGTGCTGATATGCTTGTGTAAACTACTGGTTGTTTATGTAAAGTGCTGATTTGCTTGTTTATGTAAACTGTTTTCTCATGTGAAGTCCCTTTTTTGTTGTAAATAGTTCTTTCTAATACTAGAATGCTCATAATTCGACAAAAATCATCATCTGATCTGCTTATGTAAACTACTGGTTGTTTATGTAATGCTGATTTGCTTGTTTAGAGTACTGTTTCCTCATGTGAAGTCCCTTTTTTGGTTTGTAGAGTAGTGTTCCTAAGACTATAATGCTCATAATTCGGGTAAAATCATCGTCTGATCTGCTTATGTAAACTACTGGTAACTTATGTAAAGTGGTGATTTGCTTGTCTAAAGTACTGGTTTCTATTGAAAAATCCCTTTTTTTGGTTGTAGAGTGGTGTTCGTAAGACTAGAATGCTCATAATTCAGGTAAAATCATCGTCTGATCTGCTTATGTAAACTACTGGCAACTTATGAAAAGTGCTCATTTGCTTGTGTAAAGTACTGTTTTATGTTGTAAAATCTCTTTTTTTGGTTGTAGAAGGTGTTCCTAAGACTAGAATGCTCATAATTCGTGTAAAATCATCGTCTAATCTACGTGTGTAAACTACTGATTTTTTATGTAAAGTGCTAATTTGCTTGTGTAAAGTACTAGTTTCTAATGTAAAGTCCCTTTTCTTGATTCTAAAGTAGTGTTCCTAAGTCTATAATGCTCATAATTCGTGTTTATTCATCGTCTGATTTGGTTATGTAAACTACTGGTTGTTTATGTAAAGTGCTGATTTGCTTGTTTGAGTACTGTTTTTTCAAGTGAAGTCCCGTTTTTGGTTGTAAATAGTTGTTTCTAAGACTAGAATGCGCATAATTCGAGAAAAATCATCCTCTGATCTGCTTATGTAAACTACTGTATGCTCCCGTCTTGTCGAACGAAGGTGAAAACCGCTCCCGACTTGTCGAACGCGTGTGAACCATTCTTTCACTTCAGGAGCATTAAATGCACATTTAATGCGCATTTACACAAACGCAATGCGAGTTTACATAAGCACTCATTCGAGTTTACATAACTATCGTGCCAGTTTACATTAGCCCAAGTCGAAAACAACTAGCACCACGTCTGACATACTTGTGTCAAGTACTGTTTTCTCATGTAAATTCCCTTTTTTTAGTTGTAAATTGTTGTTTCTAAGACTAGAATGCTCATAATTCGAGTAAAATCATCTTCTGAACTGCTTATGTAAACTACTGGTTGTTCATGTAAGCACACAGTCGAGTTTACATAAGCACACAGTCGAGTTTACATAACATTATAGTGCCCTTAAACACACATTCGAGTTTACATAAGCACACAGTCGAGTTTACATAAACACAAAAGGCGATTTTACATAAACTATCGTCCCTTAAAATTGCCCCAAATGGATGTCACAATGATCGGAATATCAAAATTTGCAACACTCTCAAGACGAACATTATGATATATACCAAATTTGAAATTCAAAATCACCGCCCGTCATCATTATTTGTCTGTCGGGTAACAAAATGGACCAAAAATCAACCTTTCAAGGATGTTCCCGTCTTGTCGAACGTCGGTGACGATGGCTCCCGGCTTGTTGAACGCAAGTGAACAATTCTTTCCCTTCAGGAGCATTAAATGTGCATTAAATGCTCCTGAAGGAAGAAAGCAACTAAAGACCCGGTTAATTTCCGGTTTTGCAGTCATTAAAAAACCGGGTGGGTGTAAAACTGCCCCTTTACTCCTAGGAGTATGGTATAATTTGCGCTCTTTCCCTTTCCTTTAGTTTTTGTTTTCTTTCTTTCTTTTTATCCTTCCATTTTTTTTCCTCTTTTCTTTGGCTTCTAATTTTTTCCTTTCTATTTTTTTCTTCAGTTTTTTGTCTTCATGCATTTTTTTCAGAAGTTTGTTTTTCTATCATTATTTTTTAATTAATTCTTTAACATTATTTAATTAATTTAAAATTTAAAATTATATATATTTTTAGTTTTTCACATTCTTTAAAATTTTTTAATTAAATTTTTAAAATTATTTAATTGAAAACATGATATTGTATCAATCTTTTTAAAATAACACAATAGGATATACTTTTATACAATTAATTCTTTATATCATTTAAAATATAAGTTTATATGATGGAAAATATTATTTTATATCAATTGGAATAATGGTTTATATTATGTATTATAGGGGTTCATGAAACTCTTTCTATATCAAGGAAACATATGATTATATCATGTAAAACACAAGTTTCTATCAATAAAAACATAGGTTTGTATTATGTATACACGAGTTTCGTTAAGTTAGAAAATGAGTTTATATAAATAAGAACAATGAGAACAACATATGTCAATTTTCACTAGTAAAAAATTGGTTTATTGTCACACCCATATTATCCCACTAAACACGAAATGTGATAATTGATCTCTATTAGCACACCAATTTACTACCTAATAGAACATTAGGTAATTGATGTTTCTATAAATACATTATTGGAACACCAAATTAAATCTTATTATGACATTTGACGTAGTTGTGGTGATATATTTAAATTATGACATCAACAAGTGTAATTATTTTTTTGGGAATATAGTAACATTGTTTAGTGTAACTTATATCAAATGAATTATCACATTTATTTATTTTAGATATTAACACATTAGTAAGTGTGATTATAAACATTATAAAAAATATATAATTTTTTTATTTATATTAATACACTGTATAATGTGATAATAATAAGGGAACTTTAGTCTTACATTGGAAAAAGATAGGAGTATTTAAGTAAATGAACTTTTAGTGGGTATTGAAATTCCTACTCTACATTATACGTCACACGTCCCGCTCGTATGCGCGCGCCAAAATAGCTTGAACTTGTGTGCGCGCGTACACCCGAGCCTACTGATACGAATGTCGAACCGCTCGTAGGTAAGAACAGTGGGTATGATCAACCCGCATTTTGCTTCGTTTCACAACTAATTACAATATTTACATATGTTATAATAAATTTAAATCATGGTATACACAAAAAACACAAAATGTCACAACACACACTTTATTACAACATTTACATATGTTATAATATATTTAAATCATGGTCTAATCTAACACTCTTAAGCACGTATCTTGACATTTTATAGTGTTTTGATAACTGTTAGACCTATTATCACGGCACCATATAAGGACACTAAAATTTCATGTCACAATAGCCCAAAATGTGACAAATTATTATACATTAAGGCATTTTCACATGTGTTAATAAGCCAAATTTATACTAGTGATTTCTCCTCTCCTTGGTTTTGTTTTGTTTCAATGTATAGTTATAGAAAATGAATTGAAACAAGAGGTTGCTAATAGAGTTGGATCTCTGATAATTTCACATGTAAAAGATGGCGCATGTGATAGAGAAAGTAGTGATGATATCCCAGGGCAAGAAAGATCACAGAATTAAAAGATGTCATTCCAAGAAAGGAGAAAAATGGAACTGTACATTTCAGAAAGAAATCGCATGCAACAAGACGGGACAGATTAAGGGCAAAAGGAAAAGTGGTTGTGTGCCTCCCAAGGAAAAGCCATATGTTCTAACTAAACCTCATCCAAATGACAAGCTTTCGGATAACACATGTGTACCTTGTTTGAACATGTTTTTCGGAAATAGATGCAAACAAATCTTTTTATTTTAAAAATAATTTTTATTTAAGAATAAAAATTTTTTCAAAAAAAAATTTAGCTTGAAGTTTAAGAAAAAAAATCAGAATAAAATTTTTTTGATTTATAAATAAAGTATGATTTTTTAAAATTAGTCATTACATAAAAGAAAAAAAGGAAAAAAGGGGAAAAAAGAAGAAGAGAATTAGTGTATGAATAGTGATGTGTTGCACAGGCTCGTGCACCTGCACGTAAAAATCACGTGCGCGAGGGAAGAAGGTGATGAGAATAGTATTTGGTCAGTAACATATAGGAATTCAAAAGATACACCCTTATTTTCTTTCAAATTTTTTTGTATTCATTTTCTTTATGAGAAAAGAAAAAAAATGAAAGAAAGGAAGAAGAAAAAAAATAATTTCTATAAAAAAATTTGAAAATTAAAGCCAAATAATTGTGAAATTTTTTATTTTTAAAATTAATGAGGGTGGGGCAAAATTTTCAAAAGAAAATAGTGTGAAAATATTATTTAAAAAATCTTAATAATACAATAAAAACTTAATAGTTTGACTAGAGAGCTACCAATTAGATCTAATATGCTGGTTATTGAATCCGTCAATTTTGAAATAAGTGAATCTAAATTTAATATCGAGGAATACTATAAGGACCAAACTTGTAAATCTTCCTTTTGGATTTCCAAAAACTATATAAGAGGCTTTTTGCATGAATAATTCGACGACAAAATCATTTATTATACTACAAATTTAAAAATAATTTTATTGTCGGTGAAGTTACCTAAAATACAAGTTTAAGGGTATAAATTAAACAAAATTAACAATAACAATTCTTATTTTTGCACGAATTATAGAAATCTGTAATATCAGGGAGATCATCACAAAAAGTGAAAAGATTGATTTGATCATCCCGAATAGCATCAATGTTGGGAATATTTTCTAGAACTCTAATACTTGAAAGCGACTGATAGCACGAGCAATTTAACAATCGAGTAGAATGATTTATTATGGTTATTTCTTTTGTATTTCCTTCTTCTTCGATTAATCTCAAATAAACAAATTCTCTTCCTAAACCTGCAAAAAATACTCGGTTACGTCTTGTAGGTAACTTTGTTATTGACTTCTTAATAATTGGATGAGAAAATGCCCTCGAGGCAGCCTCAAACACATCATTATTTGGTTGTTTTGGAGGCCTTCCAGCACCGAGAGGACTAGTTTTCAGTGAAAATTTTGGCAATGTGGATGTGGGTTTTGCACATATGAGAGGTTTGTTATTTTTGAACAAGTGAATGGAATAGTATTAATGTATTCAGTACCAATTTATAAGATGTCAAATTATAACTTTTGTGTATGTGCATATTTTGTATTGCCGCCTAAAATGTTTGTAGGATTACTTTATTGAACTACTATCTGTGTGCATATTGGACATTTAGTAACATCAAAAAAATCGAAAGGCTAATCATTCACCACATCCATCATTCTTATTTAATGGATGAGGCTCACTACTTTGATCACTGATTTCCGTACCAAATTTTAGTAATATGAATTTGACTAATTCACGGATATGGTAACGTTCATTATTTTGAGGAAATGAATAGAGTAGTCTTGTTATGTTTGGTGCGAATTATAACTTATAACAACTGAAATTTTAATTTTGGTGTATTGCATATTTTGTAACAAAATATAAAATCTGTTAGGAGGATTAGTGTGTGAATTGTGATGTTTTGCACAGGCTCGTGTACACGCACGTAAAAATCACGTACGTGAGGGAAAAAGCTGATTTGAGTAGTGGTTGGTTAGTAACATATAGGAATTGAAAAGATGCACCATTATTTTCTTTCAAATTTTTTTTTATTCATTTTCTTTATGAGAGGAAAAAATTTAAAGAAATAAAGAAGAAAAAAATTCTTTTTTATGAAAAAATTTTAAAAATAGAGCCAAATAATTGTGAAATTTCTTATTTTTCAAATTAATGAAGCAGGGTCACACTTAGATGTTGAAAATTTTCAAAAGAAAAAAGTGTGAAAATATTATTTAAAAAATCTTAATAATATAATAAAAACTTAATAGTTTGACTAGAAAGCTGTCAAATTGGATATAATGTGTTGGTTATTGAATCCATCAATATTGAAATAAGTGCATCTAAATTTAATATTGAGTAATACTATAAGGACCAACCATGTAAATCTTCCTTTTAGGTTTCCGAAATCTTTATTAGAGACTTACTGCATGAACAATTCGATGACGACGACGTCATTTATTATAGTACAAATTTAACAACAATTTGATTGTAGGTGAAATTACTTAAAATACAATTTTAAGGGTATAAATTAAAGACAATTAACAATAACAATTACTTTTTATTTTTGCACGAATTACAGAAATCTGTAATATCAGGGAGATCATCAAAAAAAGTGAAAAGATTGATTTGATCGTCCCGAATAGCATCAAGGTTGGGAATTTTTTCTAGAACTCTAATACTTGAAAGCGACTGATAGCACGAGCAATTTAACATGTGAGTAGAATGATTTATTATGGTATTTTCTTTTGTATTTTCTTCTTCTTCGATCGATCTCGGATAAACAAATTCTCTTCCTGAACCTGCAAAAAATACTCGGTTAGGTCTTGTAGGTAACTTTGTTCTTGACTTCTTAACAAGTGGATGAGGAAATGCTCTTGAGGCATCCTCAAACACATCATTATTTGGTTGTTTTGGAGACCTTCCAGCACCGAGATGACTAGCTTCCATAGCAAAATTTGGCAATGTGGATGTGAGTTTTGCACATATGAGAGGTTTGTTATTTTGAGCAAGTGAATGGAGTAGTATTACTTTATTCAGTACCAATTTAAGATGTCAAAATATAACTTTTATGTATTTGCATATTTTGTATTTTCGTGTAAAATCTTTGTAGGATTACTTTATTGAACTACCATCTGTGCGCATATAGGGCATTTAATAACATCAAAAAAATTGAAGGGCTAATCAATCACCGTACCCATCATTCTTATTTAATGGATAAAACTCACTACTTTGATGGCTAATTTCCGTACCAAAATTTGGTAATATGAAATTTAATTTTTCACGTATATGGTAACTTTCATTATTGTTGAGAAAATGAATAGAGTAGTCTTGTTATGTTTGGTGCCAATTTAGTGCATTCGATGTAATAGAATGATTTTGCTGTATCCAAACTCATACTAATCCAAGTCATTTCATGAATAAAATGTGACCAATTAACCAACCGACAAAACTACTTCTTACAAATAACATCTTGTTGTTGCATCGTAACATATAAATGTTAACTAATCTTGCTAACATTGAACTTGATAAAATAAAATAATTGAATAATTAAAAAATGAGATTATTCTGGAATACAAATCCAAATTAATTAAAAATAAATTTATTTTAATTTTAATTTAAAATTAAATAATTAAATATTAATTAAATATAACTTATAACATCTGAAATTAACATTTTGGTGTATTGTACATTTTGCATTACAATATAAAATCTGTTGGGAGGATTAGTGTGTGAATGGTGATGTGTTGCACAGGCCCGTGCAAGCACATATAGGAATTGAAAAGATGCACCCTTATTTTCTTTCAAATTTTTTTGTATTCATTTCCTTAATGAGTGAGGATAAAATTGAAAGAAACGAAAAAGAAAAAATATTTTTTTATGAAAAATTTTTGAAAAATAGAGCCAAATAATTGTGAAATTTTTTATTTTTAAAATTAATGAAGGTGGACAAGAAGGAAATAGTCTAGTAACTTAGGACCAGGGAGGTCCTGAGTTCAAGTCACCACGGGATGAGTTAATAGACTTTATGCCTAGCCGGTTATTGTCTAATATGCTAGTTATTGAATCCGTCAATATTGAAATAAGTGAGTCTAAATTTAATATTGAGTAATACTATAAGGACCGACTATGTAAATATTCCTTTTGGATTTCAAAAATCTTTATAAGAGGGCATTTGTTTCAGCTTGGTTTCAAGTTTCAGCTTGTGTTGAAGACTTAGAGGGCATTTGTTTTAACCCAACTATGTGTTTGGAATGGGTTTGAAACACATTCCACCTGTTTGTTTGAGGCAGGGGAATTGGTTTCAAACCAATTTCTATGGGTTTCATGAAACCCGACCCCCCATTGGGTTTCATTCCTGTGACCATTTTGATCATGCACCGAATAAAAATAAAAATATAATTTTTATAATATTATATTTATATATGTTATAATTATATATTATTTCATTCTGATTTCGATTCACTCAGTAAACCAAACATAAAAAATAGTAATAATTCTAGACAGTAAACCAATATCCATTTCCATTTCTATCATACCCAATCCAATTCTGATTCTCGATTGTTTTACAAGAACGCCCCTTAAATCATATGTGCATTGACCATCCCTAAGGAGACACCATAACCCGATTCACCATCACCAAGGCATGGATAGATCTACGCACAACGATCGTAAGGCGACCGCCCCACGTTGATGCGGAATTTTTAGTGGTTAGGGGTATTCGATCGATGGAAAGTTGCAGCTTCGCCCCACGATCGACGCTGCGTTGGTGGATTTATGTTTTAAGGTCGGCGACGAACGGAGGTTGTAGATGAAGACACGTGAAGCTTTGCTTCACCTTTTTTTTAAAATTTTTCCCAATAATCGACTAAAATGACGTCGTCTTATTAAACGAGATGACGTTGTTTCGTAAGCCATCGCGCAAATAAAAAAGACCAATAAACTAAACGACGACGTTTTAGCTGCCAGTGCGCAAAAAACAACGACGTCATTTCCTCCTTGCTTCCTTGTTTGCTTATTTAAATCCTTTTTTTTTTTTTTTTTTCCGCTCCACGTTGTCAAAATTCTTGCGCACGCCACTGTACCAAGGCATGAGCCATCCGCATTAAGAACATATGAAGAAGGAGCTGGTGTACCAACGACTGCCTGAAATAAATCATGAACAAGAATACGATCTTGTAAGGAGATGATGGACACAGAGTAAGAAGGCGACTTGGCCATGAACAGCAACCTTCAATTGGGAATGATGGAGAACATCACCATCAAAGACTATAGCATTCCAGATCTTCCATATCTCCCAAAGCAAGAAACAAGGAGCTACCTTGGGGGCAACACCCAAAGCATCCCTGCCCCGAGTAATACTCCACCAAAGCCCCAAACTTGACCACTGAAAGGGAGAAACAAAAGAGACTCCAAGAAAATTCCCAGAAAATAGCCAAAAGGGTAAGATCATAGGACAGTTCATCCGGAAAAGGCAGCAGCCATTGATACAATTTCCAAACAAAGCATGAAATTTTAGTGGCCAATCATGTCTTCCAAAAATTCTAGACAATCGGCACCTGTTAGCGCTTCGTCCATACAGCTTCTTATGCAGAAGTAACAAATGTTTTGGATCAGTTCGGTTCATGACCAGTCAATTTGGGTTTCCAAATCTTCCCAGCCTATATGACTAATGGCTACCGGATGGGGAGGCTCACGATTATTCCAGCCTAGTGGAGAAACAATAATCTGCAGTATGAAACCAATTATATTCCATGAATATATATTAGGCCAGCAGATCAACTATATGGAAACTCTAACACCTACTCCAGTGGCAACATAGACCAAGACATCAGAATGGCCATTTTAATTCTGGGTATTCCATCTGTAAGTTACCATGCGAAATACATCGCCTAGATGCTAAGCCAGAACAATCGGGAAATTTTTGCCTCAAACAAGGATAGAGTATTACAGTTTGTTTTCAAATCACTTCCAATTTATTACAATTTTTTAAATTTAATCTTTGGAACATTTATATGAACGGAAAGACTATGAATCTGTCAGTTAAAATAATATAATTAATATGATTTGTTTTAAAGTGATGGTAATAAGAAAGAGAAGGATCGAATTGGGTTTCTTATGGAGACATGCACCTTAATTTTAGTTAACTAAACTTGACCTTTCTTGCAGTTTTCTGCAACTTCAGACGACCATCGAATGAGAGTGACGACACGCTACTAATCAAATAATTCTTTCACAATCCAAAAACATCAACTTCGGTATTTTTGTGGAAAGCTTGTCTACCGTTCTTGAGGGGCGATCTATATATTTAAATATGTACAATAGAATTAAATCCGTGGGAATACTTTGTTGGACGACATGCATGATTGCGAAATATTGATATTCCAAAATGGTGAAAATGGATGGGTAAGTACGTAGTTTGAACACAATGTTGGCACTTTTGCAAGTCTGATCAATTTAAAACGCATCTTCAGACCCCTGCAATTTCCATCCAAGATCTTCCCCCTCTTAAGAATTGTAAGCCAAAGTGACAAAGAAAGAAAAATGAATAACTTAAGCTCAATAGCTTCTTTTCTCTTCCTCTTCGTTCTCCTAGCAAATTACCTTTCCTTTTCTGAGGCTGCAGGAAGATCGCTTGAAGTTTGCAAGCCAAGTGGAACAATAACAGGGAAAACTCCTCCTCCAGGGCAATGCAATCAAGAGAATGACTCAGACTGTTGCAAGGCAGGAGATAAATACAAGACTTATACTTGTTCTCCAGCAATAACTTCACAAACTAGAGCCACTTTGACCATAAACAGCTTTGAGAAGAATGGAGATGGTGGCGGCCCATCGGAATGCGACAACCAGTATCACTCCGATAGCACACCGATCGTCGCGCTTTCAACGGGGTGGTACAATGGTGGGAGTCGGTGTTTCAACAACATTACCATAAGGTACAATGGTCGAAGCGTTAGGGCTATGGTTGTGGACGAGTGTGACTCAACAATGGGATGTGATGATGACCATGATTACCAGCCTCCTTGCCCTAATAACATTGTGGATGGCTCAAAAGCTGTTTGGGAAGCTTTGGGTATTTCTGACCCTGATGATGTTGGCTCTCTCGATATCACTTGGTCAGAGGAGTAAAAATGTTTCACAAAATATAGAATCCCTAAAATTGGAGCATGTTATATATATTGGTATTTTAAAATTATGGTTGGAATTATGTAATTAATGTTAATTTTGTGTCACATGTATATTATCAAATATTGAATCTGAGACATTTGTTTTGACCTTAAATATGAATTTGATTTATTATTTGTAACCCTTTGTTTACTATTTGTAATCTTATTTTCAAATTGTGCTTCCAAAAGTGTCCTTCTGACACAAAAATAATGCATCTCTAGTAAATCACGTCAAATACTCTCCCACCATGATTCAACCACTCGAAAAAATGGTTGAACCATGGTTGGGGCTCAAACCATGATTCGGTGTAACGCAATGAACCTCAACCATCGGGGAGTGCATTTTTATATGCCCTAACGATGGAGAAATAGATTCCTAGAACTCAGTTTGACAATGACAAGAATGTCTATGGTATTCAAAGTGGAATTGAATCCACAAATTGTCCAAATAAGTAAGTATGGTTCTTCAGATCATATCAAACTTATGTTGCCCTTCTTTTCATTGTTTTACAGGTTCTCAAAATTTGAGGACAAATCTTATCAAAGAATGAGAGGATACTATGATCCTAGGAACCCTACCCCAACCCCTTGACCTTGGTAGGACATGGAAAGAAAAGTTCAAAAATATTTCCTACCATATTGGTCTCAAATTTAAGTATCTAGACCAAGAGGAGGACACAAGAACTATCGAATAGGTGTTTGGGCTAAACAAAGTCTATGAACCCATTAAGGAGACTTCGTTAGGCAAGGTAAGAACGATAAAACTCAACAAGTTTTCAAAGGACTTATTCAACACTTTGCAGTACTGGAAAAGTAAGTCGCTCCCATGAGCACCAATGGCGCCTTGAGGAGCCATCAATAGCTGACCAAAGAAAATTTTGTCATCTCTTTACATCTATTTAATCACACCTTTAGAAAGATGGAAGCAAGAGGCAACATGTATGAGAATTGATAGCAATACTAACCTTATCAATTGAGCCTGCCCAGCCGGGGAGAGGAATCTGTTCTTCCTGTTCCCCTGCCTCGCATCAATCAAATCAAGCAAATGCTGGAAGTAGCCTGAGCGACCCTTCCCTGCAAAAATTCTACAGCCAATATAATGCTTAGGAAGAGAGCCTTCCTGCATGTCAAGAACACGCAAAATTCGATCTCTCTTCGCTAGAGTGCACCTGGGAGAAAAAACAACCGACCTCTTCAGCTTATTAATTTTTTGACCTGAGCCTTCTTCATAGAGTTTTAAAAATTCCAACTGACAAAACTTTAGAAGACAAAAATAATTCTGAGAAAATTGTGTGTATTTCTCTAAGGCCACTTTGATTTATTTATAAGAATTTTGTACAAACAAAATTGGAAACCTACTACAATTACAATCTTAATACAATTAGGAAAATAAACTACTACCATATTTACAAGCTGGTTTCCTAATCTTAACACCCCCCTCCCCTAAAGTTGGAGCATGTGGATTTCGAATGCCCAACTTGCCAACAAAAAACTCAAACTACTGTTTTCGTAAAGTTTTAGTAAAAATGTCAGCCAGTTGAGTCCGAGAAGAGACATGAGATGTCGAAATTTGTCCTTAAAGAATCACATCTCTGACAAAATGACAATCCACCTCAATGTGCTTAGTATGTTTATGAAACACTGGATTGTCAGCAATATGTAAAGCAGACTAATTATCGCAAAACAGACGCACGGGCTGTTTGTGCACAACACCTAAAGACCATAATAAACCCTTCAACCATTTGATCTCACAAACCGCGGATGCCATAGAACGGTACTCTGCTTAGGCAAATGACCGGGCCACCGCCTGCTGTTTCTTTTACGCCAAGAGACAGGAGATTGACCAAGTTAAATAAACCAACCAGTGAGAGACCGACGAGTAGTTTGACAAGCAGCCCATCTGAATCACACCATGCATACAACTGCAAGTCACAAGAAGCATGAAGCACAATCCCTTGGCCAGGAATACCTTTTAAATATCGCACAGCTCTAAGAACCACCTCCCAATGAGGAACTCAAGGTTGCTGCATAAACTGTGCAAGCAGATTCACAGAATAAGCAAGATCCGAATGAGTAGCAGATAAGTATATCAACTTTCCAACCAAACGCCGATAATGCGCAGGATCTTGGAGAAAATCCCCCACTTCAGCAGACAGATGATGATTCTGCTCAAGGGGAAAATCAGCTGGCTTACTGCCCAACAACCCAACTTCAGCCACAATATCCAACGCATATTTTCGCCGACAAAGAAAAATACTTGTGGCATTACGAGCAACTCCCAGACCCAAAAAATACTTCAGAAGTCCCAAATCCTTCATATGAAAACAACAGCTCAATATTTCTTGAAAGTAGCAATAGCAGAGCTACTATTCCCAACAACAATCAGATCATCCACATAAACCAACACATGCGAAGTAACAGACTCACACTGATAAACAAATAGAGAATAATCAGAATAAGATTGAGTGAAGCCATACCGCTTGAGAGCAGTAGCGAGTTTGGCAAACCAAACCTGGGAGCCTATTTGAGACCATATAAAGAGCACCGCAAAAGACAAACTTGGCCCGGGGCTTGCGCGTGAAACCCAGATGCAGTTGCATGTAGACTTCTTCTTCAATATCTCCATGCAGGAAAGCATTGTGCACATCCATTTGATGAAAATCCCAATTTTTAGCCACTGCAACAGCCAAAAACACACGAACAAAAACCATTTTTGTAGCAGGAGCAAAAGTCTCTTTATAATATAAACCCTCCACCTGTTTGTTTCCAAGAACCACAACACGTGCTTTAAACCGCTCCACCGTGCCCTCAGAATTGTATTTAATTTATAAACCCACTTACACCCTATAGCTCACTTCCCAAATGGAAGTGACACAAGATCCCACATTTTATTATTCTCCAAAACTTGGATCTCTTCCTGCATGGCCATGCACCACTTAGAATGGACAACCACCTTAGCAAAAAATTGGGGCTCAACATAAGATAAGACAGCTGCCAAAAAATTTTTATACACAGCAGAAAAGGAATTACAAGTTGCATAATTAGCTATAAGGTAATGTGTACCTAAGAAAGATGATGGATCAAAGTGAGCTGCCGCCGAAATGGCAGACTGATCCGGCAACCACACCTGGCCTGCCCAAAGTTTGCGATTTCCCAGCAGGATTCTCCTACGTCTCCTATTCCTGTTGAGTTTTTGGGTCGTGGTCATCGAACATGGTATCAGAGCAGGTTTGGGGTTGTTTGACTGATCCGGCAGTATATCTGGTTTGTTCGCCCAATGTTTGGGCCTGTTTGACTGACCTGGCAGTATATCCAGTTTAAGCCCAGAAAAAAAAAACCCAGAGTGTGTTGTAGATTAAGGGATGGTGTTAAGATTGTCTCAATCCCACATCGGTAACCAGAAATTATACCCTGTACCTAGTGATACATGTACCTAGTAATTATTACTTACATAACCACTTTCACTGTAAAAGAGTGAGATCACGCGCCTCCTCTTCTTCTTCGAAAACCCACTTTTTTCTTCTTCTTAAAAAATCACTTCTTCTTCTTCTTCTTCAAAAATCACTTCTTCTTCCTTGCCGCACTCCATTCAAAGCCTCATTCAATCAAATCTTCATCCAAACACAAATTCAATGGAGATCGGCGATTGTATTTTCCGACGAACAACACCAAATACAATGAAAAAATTACTTATTCTTCTTCAAAAATCACTTATTTTTCTTTAAAAATCACTACATCATAAAGTATGAACTGTATTTGATGGATTTATGAAACCTTATTTTCGTGATTTCATGTTGGGTAATGTATTAATGATGTTATATTCGTGTTTTCTTCTTTAAATAATGCTCTATTACTCTGATATATGATATATAAATATTTTTCGTGAGGTATTGATACTTTTATGTGAAATGAGTTACTTCTAATTCCTCCCCGTTGCTTTCTCCCCACTATTGGACGTGGTAGAAGGTGTTACGGGATGTAACTGGACGTGGCGGGACGTAGATGCTTTGTATTTTGGATTTAGATGGACGTAGCTATGTCTCGCTACGTCCAAAATACAGAGCAACAATGTCCGGCTACATCCCGCTACGTCCAAAATATAAAACAACAATGTGCCAACGTCCAAAATACAAGGCAACAACGTCTGGCTACGTCCCCTACATCCAAAATACAAAGTAACAACGTCTGAGCGAGGAAAAAAATAGACGCACGCGTCGGTGAAACTTACTATATTTAGTAAGTGTACAGCTGTCATGCCAAACTTACTATATATCATAGTAGGTACATGTACCACTAGGTACAGAGTATAATTTGCGATCGTTAACCCATAACACTTTTGTCTAATATAAATAATCAAAGGGTCTCTCCACCCATTGCCAATTGATTTTGGATTGGATGCTCATGTTGGATCAATAAATTTAATACAAACAAGCCCATCAATGATGAAGACCTTCCCAGTAAAGTGCACCAACGGTTGCTTATTTTAGCTTTGTGCAACTAAAGTGCTTAGCGTCAATGTCCCCAGAGGAATTCCTTAAGCCTTTGCAACGAAAAGTGCAACTTTACACGAAATTGATTTCCCCGTTCACAATTCCTAGCAACTAAAGTGCTTGCGTTTTGTTGGTCGCTAAAATGTTCTTCTGTTGTGAAGATTGGGTCTGTTGCTATAGCTGTCCTAAACCTTACGTCTGTCGCTGGTACCTAATTGTTTTATTGAATTTTCCAGAATTTTCGATTTTCTTGTTTTTGCTTCTGAAATTTATTTACGAAAATTTCTCTTAATGTTTCGAACTTTTTTGTTAATTAAAAAACTCGACCTTTTAGTAAAGAATATTCGAATTTATATACATAGGAACTTGAAGCCCCGCCATAACATGACAAAACAAAGGAGAACGGATGCTACAACAATTGAAGATAGTAATAATAAGAAAACAAACATACAATTCAAGAAAGTTCATCGACTAAACAAACAAAGAAAATTCTTGAGCTGTCCTATTTGATATGCGAAAATCCCGGGAAAACAGATCTAGGCATAATCTAGAAGGAGATATGCTTTATTTTTTATTTTTTTTTATGGATATTGTCCAAATGACCTAAGGGGCCCAGATCAAATTAATACAAAATTTAGGGGTGTGAACGGAAATATTTAAAATTTGAAATGTGTTGACCATTTTTAGGCCTCTCGAATTTGTGAAATCCGAGTCTCTTAATCAATTTGAGATTCGGATTTCACAAATCCGATTTCTTAATCCAAATTTAGAAATCCAATTATGAAAAAAAATTTGTAATTTAATTTGTTAATTTTAACGGCAGAAAGTATTAAAAAAATTGATGGACAAATCGGATTTTGAAAATCTGAATCAGTATTAATTTCGGATTTTAAAATCCGTATTCGCCGAGTCCACCACGTCTCATAACAACTAGCACCACATCCAAAAACGTCTACATCCGGAACAACTAGCACCACGTCAAAAAATAACTAGCACCACGTCCAAAAATGTCTATATTCATGCATGTGAATTTTAACTGATTTTGTTTTGTAAAGGCAGTCTACCACGTCTTAGAACAACTAGAACCACGTCAAAAAATGTCTACAATTAGACATGTGAATTTAAACTTATTTTTTCACAAAACATCACAAATCGTCTCAGAATAACTATAACCACGTACTGAAACGTCTACATCAATTCATGTAAATTTAAACTGTTCTTTTTTCACAAAGACAATCTACCACGTCTCAGAACAACTAGCACCACGTCTCAAAAAACTAGAACCACGTCAAAAACGTCCACAATTGGACATGTGAATTTAAACTTATTTTTTCACAAAGACATCTCACCTCGTCTCAGAACAACTAGCACCACGTCCAAAAACGTCTGAGGTGGACCGAAATGTGCATAATCTATTATTTAAGGGTTTTGATAAGATAAAACAAATAAAACGGCTATACAATACTTAGAAATGATCATGATCTCATATCTAAGAGTTGCAATGAGATAACACAAACAAAATGACCATTCAACTCTTAGAAATATTCATGATCTCTGATCTAAAAGTTTTGTGAAGATAAAACAATTAAAATGACCATAAAACTCTTAGAAATATTCATGATCTTGTAAGTAGGTGTTGTACTAAGATAAAACAAATAAAATGGCCATACAACATCTCAACTCGTCTCATAACAACTAGAATCACGTCCAAAAACGTCTACATCAATTCACGTAAATTTTAACTGATTTTGTTTCACAAAAACAGTCTACCACATCTCAGAACAACTAGAACCACGTCTCAAACAACTAGCACCACGTCAAAAAACGTCTACAATTAGACATGTGAATTTAAACTTATTTTTTCACAAAACATCTCAACTCGTCTTAGAACAACTATAACCAAGTCCAGAAGCGTCTACACCCATTCATGTGAATTTAAACTGTTTTCTTTTTCACAAAGACAGTCTACCACATCTCAGAACAACTAGCACCACGTCAAAAAGCGTCTACAATTAGACATGTGAATTTAAATTGATTTTTTCACAAAGACATCTCACATCATCTCAGAACAATTAGCACCACGTCCAAAAACGTCTGAGGTGGACCGAGATGGAGGCCATCAGGTTGAACCTTATGACTGGACGAATAAAATCTTCAGGGTTAGTACATTTGTGCGGTACGATAGCAAAGGAGGAAACATACACGCTGTTGATTATCAGTCGTGCACATGTACTTGTCAGAAGTGGCAAACCTATAGGTTTTCGTGCTCACATGCCTTGGCGGTGTGTCGGTCTCTTGGTGCTAATCCATCCAATCTAGTGGACAACTTTCTTATGACTCGAAACTAGAAGAGGCAATTTGGGCATGGAAATTTTGTCCCAATCCTGCTGAGGGAATGTTGGCAAAGAGACATTGACTGGAAGTTGAATATCGACTATAAAAGACTCATCGTTCACAATGCACCGCCTGGAAGGAGACAGAAGAGGAGGTTCACAATGCAAATGGATTGTCGTGGAAGATGACGTCGAGGTGAATGCACGAGGTGTGGAAGTAGATCACATGGAGCCAGAAGGTGTCTCATCTCGCATCCCAGAGCAGATCGAACAAGGCTTGGTAGACTGTATGACGCTGATGACATTATTTGATGTATCTTTTGATGTTTTGTTGAATTAGTATTTTTTAGTTTTATGTAATATGTAGAATTGTGATTTTGAAGTTCCTATTGGTGTTTGGATAAGTTATTGATGTTTTGGTATACGAATAGGTAGAATTGTGATGTTATAGTTCGTTTTGGTGAAAAGTCTCGTAATACAAATTTTTTTTTATTTGGATTATAATTTAATTCAGATATCACAGATCCGAATTAATTAAATAATTCGGATTTGTGAAATCCGAATTAAATATTTTTTTAAAAGAAAAAAATAAATCCTGATTCGGATTTTGAAAATCTGAAACATGATTTTAGCTACTGCCCAAGAGCAGTAGCTCAATCCGGTTTCGGATTTTGAAAATCCGAAATAGGATTTTAGCTATTGCCCGAGAGCAGTAGATCAATCCATGCGCTAATTCGGATTTGTGACGTGGTGCATGTTATTCTGAGACGTGGTGGACTGTCTTCGTTCAAAAAATCAGTTTAAATTCAAATGAATGGATGTAGACGTTTTTGGACGTGATACTAGTTGCTTGAGAATTAGTGCTAGTTGTTCTGAGACGTGGTAGACTGTCATTGTGAAAAAAATCAGTTTAAAATCACATGCAAGGATATAGACGTTTTTGGACGTGGTGCTAGTTTTTTTTTTTTTTTTTTACGTGGGGCTAGTTTTTTTGACGTGGTTCTTGTTGTTCTGAGACGTGGTGGACTGTCTTTGTGAAAAAAATAGCTTAAATTCACATGCATGAATGTAGACGTTTCTGAACGTTGTCCTAGTTGTTTTTGACGTGGTGCATTTTGTTCTAAGACGTGGTGGACTTTCTTTGTTGAAAAAATCCCTTTAAATTCAATTGAATGGATGTAGATGTTTCTGGACGTGGTGCTAGTTTTTTTTGACGTGGTGGACTGTCTTTGTTAAAAAATCAGTTTAAATTCAAATAAATGGATGTAGACGTTTCTAGAAGTGGTGCTAGCTTTTTTTGACGTGGTTCTTATTGTTCTGAGACGTGGTGGACTGTCTTTGTGAAAAAAATAGCTTAAATTCACATGCATGGATGTAGACGTTTCTGGACGTGGTCCTAATTGTTTTTGATGTGGTACATTTTGTTCTGATATGTGGTGGACTTTCTTTGTTGAAAAAATCTCTTTAAATTCAATTGAATAGATGTAGACGTTTCTGAACGTGGTGTTAGTTGTTTTTGATGTGGTAGACTGTCTTTGTTGAAAAAATATGCTTAAATTCAAATGAATGGATGTAGATGTTTCTGAAAGTGGTGCTAGTTTTTTTTTTTTTTTTTTTTTGACGTGGTTCTTGTTGTTGTGAGACGTGGTGGACTGTCTTTGTGAAAAAAATAGTTTAAATTTACATGCATGGATGTAGATGTTTCTGGACGTGGTGCATTTTATTCTGAAATGTGGTGGACTTTCTTTGTTAAAAAATCCCTTTAAATTCAATTGAATGGATATAGACGTTTCTGGACGTGGTGCTAGTTGTTTTTTACGTGGTGCTAGTTATTTTTGACGTGGTGGACTGTCTTTGTGAAAAAAATAGTTTAAATTCACATGCATGAATGTAGACGTTTCTGGACATAGTTTTAGTTATTTTTGACGTGATGCATGTTGTTCTGAGACGTGGTTGGCTGTCTTTGTGAAAAAATTTGAATTCTCAAAATTTGGATTTTCGAAATCAGAATCATTTTAATTCCATTTATTAATTTACACTAAAAAATTTCAATTTCATTATTCTTTTCAAAAAAAAATTTTCCCTAAATGATTCCGATATTTGAAATTCGAATTTAATTAATCTAATTAATCTCCCTTATTAATTTTTAATTTAATTAGAGTTATTGATATTTCGGATTTTTAAAATTCGAAAGGCCTCTTCTAAGGCACACTTTCTTATTTTTTTATTTTTTTGTTCACACATTTATTTTGGAGATTAATTTGGTAAAAAATTCTGAGGTTGGCGTCAGAATGGACAGTTACTATATCTCCTCTCACAATATGTGAGGTACTAATTGACCCACCAAATTTCATCTCTGTATTGCTCAGATCCCACTGGCGCCCAGTTGTTGAGGTACTTCTTGAAGGTTCACCAATGGGAGCTAGCCCACAATGTTGGCCCTCAAATTGAGACTTTGTATGGATCTCATGTTGATGAGTACAAGGAAGAAGCTGAATAAGGCAGTCATCATTCAAAAGAATAATCCGCATGTTCGAGAATTTATATAATACATTGATATTTCCAATCTCACGAGTGAAGCAAGCCGAGCCACCGTTGGAGTCGGCAATGGCGGTGACGGCGGCGGCTGGAGGAGGAAGGAGGAAATCGAAAGAATGGGTCATCAAATCCATGTCAACTACGTAAGGAGAAAAAAAGAAAGGGGATGGATTCTAAACGGTTGCCACATATAAATTTGAATTATTTCGATATTATATATAGAGTTAAACTATTATAACACAATTAAAATTCGATATTCAAATCTTATTCGAATTCTAAACTAAATATGAAACAAATAAACTACTAATTATATGTTGGGCGAATAGGGCAATTTATATCCTACTCCTATAGGACCACCATGAATTTTACTCCTACCCCGCTACAGTAGCGCGCTACAGTTCCGCGCGCGCTACAGTAACGCGCTACAGTTCCGCGCGCTACAGTAAACGCGCTACAGTACCTTCGTTTCTTTTGTTATTTTTGGCTATTATGATACATATTATGGACGTTTTTGTTGTATGATATGATTTCTTTTATATTTTTGATCTGATATCTAAATTCTGTTGATCTGATGTCTGCTATTTTGTGATCTGATGTCTATATAATCATGATTTGATCTACCTTGTTAAGTATATTTTAGTTCTACTGTATGATTTCTTTTATATTTTTGATCTGATATCTATAGTCTGTTGATCTGATGTTAAGTATGAGTTGATCTGATGTCTATATAATCCTGATCTGATCTCCTTTGTTAAGTATGTTTTAGTTCTGCTGTGTGATTTCTTTTAAAATCTTGATCTGATGTCTATAGTCTGTTGATCTGATGTCAAGTATACGCTGATCTGATGTCTATAGTCTGTTGATCTGATCTCCCTTTTTAAGTATGTTTTAGTTCTACTGTATGATTTCTTTTAAAATCTTGATCTGATGTCTATAGTCTGTTGATCTGATGTCAGTTATGAGTTGATCTGATGTCTATATAATCCTGATCTGATCTCCTTTGTTAAGTATGTTTTAGTTATGCTGTGTGATTTCTTTTAAAATCATGATCTGATGTCTATAGTCTGTTGATCTGATGTCAAGTATACGCTGATCTGATGTCTATAGTCTGTTGATCTGATCTCCCTTTTTAAGTATGTTTTAGTTCTACTGTATGATTTCTTTTAAAATCTTGATCTGATGTCTATAGTCTGCTGATCTGATGTCAGTTATGAGTTGATCTGATGTCTATATAATCCTGATCTGATCTCCTTTGTTAAGTATGTTTTAGTTCTGCTGTGTGATTTCTTTTAAAATCTTGATCTGATGTCTATAGTCTGTTGATCTGATGTCAAGTATGAGTTGATCTGATGTCTATATAATCCTGATCTGATCTCCTTTGTTAAGTATGTTTTAGTTCTGCTGTGTGATTTCTTTTAAAATCTTGATCTGATGTCTATAGTCTGTTGATCTGATGTCAAGTATACACTGATCTGATGTCTATAGTCTGTTGATCTGATCTCCCTTTTTAAGTATGTTTTAGTTCTACTGTATGATTTCTTTTATATTCTTGATATGATATCTATAGTCTGTTGATCTGATGTCAAGTATTCGCTGATCTGATGTCTATATAATCCTGATCTGATCTCTCTTGTTAATTATATTTTAGTTCTACTGTATGATTTCTTTTATATTCTTGATCTGATATCTATAGTCTGTTGATCTGATCTCTTGTATTCTCTCATCTGATGTCTATATAATCCTGATTTGATTTCCCTTGTTAAAAAAAGTATTTTTTTTTTTTTAAAAAGAATTTTTTATAAAAAAGGTAATTTTTTTTAAAAGTTTGTGCGTCAAAAAAAAAAAAAAAACTGTAGCGCGTTACTGTAGCGCGAAACTATAGCGCGTCACTGTAGCGCTACTGTAGCGCGCGCGCTTACTGTAGCAAGTAGGAGTAAAATTCATCCTACTCCTATAGTACCACCGTAAACGGACTCGGCGAATAGCACTAGCAAAATAAGCAACCAGCTACTTAAACCTAAGAGCTAATAATGGAAGCGGGAGTAACTTGACACCACCCCAATTTACAAGAATATATTAGAAACATAAAATATCAAACCCAATGTGAAAGCAATTAAAACATGATCAAAATAGGGCACTAAGATTTACGTAAAAAATTTGAAAAAGAAAAAATTACGAGAGCAAAAAGTCTATCAAATCTACTAATCACCAAATAGAGTACGAGAATACACAGTCAACAATACCAACATAATTATGATATTCAATCAAAACTACAAAATCACCAAAAACTCTTAATAAGATTAAAATATTAGAAAAAAATATCACTGAATTCAAAAATTCATACCTCGCAAACTGAATCTCCAAAATTAAAATACATTAGTCAGTATAAAGTTTGGTGGGTTTTCTAACTCCAATAAAAATTTTAGTTTGATCAGACGACATTTTCCTCTCCAATCAAGATGGAACCTGAACTGCTATTCTTGAAAACTACTGCTGAAAAATTCATCATTTTCTTCTAATTTGGTTTTGTTTTATTTTCCTGCTGCCACACACACGAACGTCTGCCTCTTTTTCATAAAAGGCTTTTTTTTTTTAATTTTACTGTTTACTTGCTGATGCGATAATTCTAGACCCATTGAATGGAGCAATAGTTCAACCGGTGAACAAGAGAATGTCATCCAAAAGATCAATCAAAGGGCCTTGGCTTCATATTAATTATTCTTTTATTAGGTCTAGAATAAAGAGAACCAATAAAGAAGCCATTAAAACACTATGTGAGAATCTTCTTCCTATTGATTATCCAACTATCCAACTATTGAAGGACTCATAGAAGATTGACATGTTCCAAGTATACTATAAAACTAACTGAAAATCAAGTTATAAAACTTTTCACACGTACTCAAAGCCAAAGTATAAGCCTTTAAGTGTAATATGTAAGGGTTAATCCCACGAGAAATTTTAGTTTAATAAAGTTATTTTTCTTTGTTCTTTTGTGTTTCTAAATAAAACTAAGATGAAAGCACTTAATAAGAGAGTGACGGTGAGAAGTATGAAATCTAAACTATGTTTACAAGTAGGGTAGTAAGAAAAAATTTTAAAATTAAGGAAAACTTATTTAATTTCTTGCTCAAAGGTGGGCTATAGTATCATACTTAAGGGTTATTTCCATTTCTAATAAATTTGTGAACTACTATTTGAGGGGTAAAAACACCAAGGGTCTAACCTATTTTTCGCTCTAAATCGGATGTTCACATCACTAAAATTAAACACCTAGATTCGATCATTGGTCACCCTCACCTAGGCATTTCAACAAGCACAAACTAGAATCTAAAACCAATAGTTCACCTAGGCTCCCTATTTTCTTGCTCATTTATCTAACCACATGGGGATAAAGAGTCACCCACAATGGTTTAGTAACCTTGCAACTTGTTACCTTAATCAACAGTCCTAAACTTGATTCTTCTATCCATTTATCTACCCAATCATTTAGTAAACACATAAATCCTAAGGCTTGTTAACAAAAATACACATATATAATTCTGTTAGGTACACTCCAATGGGCCATTCGTGGAGGAGTTATTTCGTTAACATGTCCAATTTTCCACCCGTGAATAAATGTTATTGAAGATATTCCATGGTGGGGCCATAATCAATAATCCAACACCAAATATAGTGGAGGAAGTCTGTATTTGTTTGAATTTGTGGATGTGAGTTTTCTAACCCTAGAAGGCATACAAAATAGACTAGATGAATAAGGGATTAAAAGAGAATGCGAGTTGTATGTGTTAGGTTCTGGTGGGTTCAATTTAATAGGGTCTATGAGGAGCTAAAGTAGTTGTTGGATGAATGAGTGAAAATTAAGATGGAATTTTGCTTGTATTCTCTTGGTCCAGGAGCTGAGAAAAGAGTTATAGCAGAAGTACATGTCCAAGATGAGGCTGATTTTGTAAGAGTTTTTGAGAGCGACAACAATGAGTGGTTTAATGTGCATTCAAACTATGACATTGGTGATACAGTTGGCAAGGATGGTGTTTTCAGAGAAAATGCAGAAGGTGTTGATGCAGATCTAACAAGTTAAAAGATTCGGAATGAAGGTTTTGTGTCAACAAATGTCAAAAGCAAGGATAATCAAGTGGTTATTGAAAGCCAACCAAATAGGAGTGTTCACTTGAGTAAGGAGAAAAAATTGGAGAGTAGGTTCGTCCAAGTAAGCCAAAACAGGATGGTCAAAGTAGTGCAAAGGACAGTTTCAATGATGAGATCTACACTACTGATCAACGGGATGTGGGGCTGAATTGAGATGGTGAATTGGAAATCCTTAGGGGGGTCTGATGTTGAAGATGGTGTACGGTTGCTAGTTTTCAATGCCGGAGATATGTACAATCTACCACTTGCTGTTAGGATGCAATTTAATAATTTTAAAGAGTTCAAGGAAGTAGTGAGGTCCTAAAACACTAGAATAGGAATGTTGTGGAAATTTGTCAAAAGTGATATGTTTCGGGTAAGTGTTGAGTAGGGAATGAAAATGCAAAGAGAAAGTGTAAGTAGTAGATATAAGCTAGGAACATAGCTGAGGGTGGGACAGTACAAGTGAGGTCTGTCAATGAAAAACATACTTGCAAGTTCAACTACAAAAATCGGAGTGTCAAGTCTAGGTGGGTGGCCAGGAAATATAAGGAGATGATTCGAGATAACCCTAAAATAGAAACAAAAGAATTTAGATGCACAGCAATGAGGCAAAATAAGGTGTTCATCTAAAAGCATCATGGGTACAGAGTACACATAGGTGCTATGAGATTGGTCACTTATTCTGATGGTGAGCAGTACAACATCTTACGTTCTTATGGGGATGAGATTTTGAGGACAAATCAGGGCTCAACAGTAGAAATAAGGACAATTAATGGTTTTGTTGATAGTGAGAGGAGAAAAGAAAGGTTTGAGAGGATCATTGTCTGCTTTAGAGGAGTAAGTGATGGGTTTTTAGCTCGTTGTATGAAGAATATAGGATTTGATGGAACCCTGATAATAGTTTTTATCCACTTACTTAAGTTGCAGTTGAGGGTGAGAATATTTGATCATGGACATGGTTTATGGCTTTGCTTAAGGATAATTTGGCTATAGAGAATGATGGTGAATGTAACCTAATTAGCGACAAGCAGAAGGGTCTTATACGTGCAGTAGAAATGGTTTTCCAGATGCTGATCATAGGTTTTGTGTAAAGAATATGCATTCAAATTGGTTAGTTGATGGGTTTAAGGGTGTTGCATTGTGAAAAACACTATGAAGCAGCCAAGTCCACAAGTGAAGTGCAGTGGAGGTGCAGGATGCAGATGATCAAGGATTTGGATGAGGATGTAGCGAAGTGGCTAGAAGATAAGTCATCCTCACAATGCCCACGGTCACACTTTAGGTGCAAACCTAAATGTAACATATTGTTGGACAACCACTGTGAGGCTTTTAACTTGACAATCCTAGAGTCGGGGAAAATCTAATTATGGCCATGTTAGAGGGGATCTGAATATATGTGATGATAATGATGCAAGAACAAAGAGATATTGCAAGAAATAGGTGGACTGTGAGAAAGATTTGTCCTCGAATTTTCAAAAGGATAGAAAAGAAAAGTGAGCTAGCAACCTTTGTACACCTATCAAGTCTAATGATGAGAATGTGGAAATCAATGGTGGCCATGGGAAAACATATGCAGTCAATACTAGGGATAGGACATGTACATTCCGGAGATGGAAACTCATTGGATTGCATTGCCAACATGCAATCTTAGCATTGTGGATCCTAGAGAAGAAGTCAATGGATTATGTTAATGCTTGTTACAGCATAGAAACATTTAGGAGGGTTTATGAGCATAGTATTATGTCTCTTAATGGTCAAGCTGAATGGACAAAATCTGATATCCCAGCTCCACTGCCTTTTATGTATACTAGACGCCTTGGAAGACCTAAGAAAAATAGGAAGAGATCGAATCAAGAGGTCATTGATGAAAGGGATAAGAAAAAAATGCATGAAAAGGACCGTGGTCAATCTTAGCATTGTGGATCCTAGAGAAGTAGTCAATGGATTATGTTAATGCTTGTTACAGCATAGAAACATGTAGAAGGGTTTATGAGCATAGTATTATATCTCTTAATGGTCAAACTAAATGGACAGAATCTGATATCCCAGCTCCTGCCTTTTATGTATACTAGACGCCTTGGAAGACCTAAGAAAAATAGGAAGAGATCAAATCAAGAGGTCATTGATGAAAGGGATAAGAAAAAAATGCATGAAAAAGACCGTAGTTAAGCTAAAATGCACGTTGTGTGGTGAAATAGGGCATTACAAGACCATGTGTAGGAATGAGAGTAGTGTTGGTAATGGTGAAAAGCTAAAATAAAAAATGTGGCAAATGTGGTGAATTAGGCCACAACCGTATAAGCTGCAGCGAACAATCAAGCTTAAAGGTAGATTGTCACAAAAGTTATCGGTATGTATTAGTATTGAAAGTTTCAAAAATTATGCAAGGTGTTGAATTGAATTACATTGTTTAATTTTCTGTTTTCAAATTCGAAGGCATAAAACAAGCCCTCAACCACAATGCCCAATGTATAATCTCAATTTATTACTATGTTGCTTATTGTTAATATATGTATTCTTCATTGCTTATAAATATCTCAAATGATTTATTTCTTTTACAGGAAGCAGATGTTACTGAAGCATTGCCTATATTTAGTTGTATTACAAGGGGAAAAAGAAGCTTATGTATGATGTGGAGTCATCTAACAAGCCAGTTGATGATGTAAGTTCACTAAACCAATAGTGCCAAATAGTCTATTGTATTTCATTTGAAGTTATATCTTTTGTAATATTTGTCCATTTATGTGTTGGAACTAGAATGGACCCGTGGATGATACTATAAAGAAATGTATAAGATATTTGGACTTGTACTACCTCCATTTGCACCTGGGTCAAAGCCAAAGATTATGAATGAAGTCGGAACTTTGACTTGAGCTTCAGGTTTGCTCAACAGAGGTTCGAATTCAAAAAAATTCATCTACTCAACAAACTCAAGCTTCGAAGGGAAAGGTTTGATTTTTCCATCTGCTGAATTGAGATCATCTATAAATGTGGCTTCATTTTATTTTATTTGTTTCAAATAAGCCATCACCCCTGCTAACCCCAAGCATAAGGAAGACATCCAGATAAGTTCCCGGCGTGTTACAAGATCTTTAGCTAGACTAGAAGCAAATACCTTAAGTTTCAGATATATCAATATTACAAAACAATAGTAGGTTTTTACCGTGTTTTTATTATGTTCATAAACCAATATTATAATGTGTCATTACACAGATGAAGGGAGACTTGAATAGTGGTCTTGCATTAGCTCGTAACTCTGTAAATTTTTTTTTTTAATTAAGACGAGCTTTCATTTATTTAAATTTGAGATAAAAGGGTGATGATACAACCTTTTCCCCTAATTTCTATCTTTCGGTACCCGGCTGGAATCCACTACCAAAAAGTATAAATCTAATAGCTCTATACAGGTATCAAAACAAAAAAGAGATTCTCCACCTAAATTTTTACAATGTAACCCTAGAATGGCATGTTGGTCTAGCCATAGTAGGCCTTTCAGATACCGATGAAACGATTCAAAAGAATTGAAGAAATTTTGTCGCCCAAAAGAAGCGTGTTTCACTAGGAAATCTGATGGAGTGTTTCCTTCTCTGCAAATGCGTTGGAGTTTGAGGTTTAGACTTTGCATCCAATAGCTTATCTCCTTAAGTTCCTCAAAAATTTTCCACGGGTAGGCTGAGTCCCCTTTGTCTATAGACTCAACAATTTAGGAGTTATCACAAAAAAAAAAAAAGTACCCCCGTAAGCCTTTGAGTGGCGCAATAGAAGCAGGCTTTTTGAATTGCTTTGATTTCCACCATAATTACCGTGTCTGCATGGAAAACAAAAGATTAATCATGTATGAAATTTCCCTCCTTGCCCCTCATTATGAAACTGCCCCCTGTTTCCCAGAGTCCCTGAAAGCTCTATCCATATTTATAATCCACTGTGCCTCACGAACATGGTTCTTCCAAACAATTCTTCGCGGTCTGCGGGGTTCTGGTTTTGCCATGTAGATGTTAAAAGAATTCTAAATCCATTTCCTTTGGTCGCACTTGGCCTGAATCCAATGAGAGATTACCTTAATCGCTTGTACACTTCATTGATCAACCATCCTTGTTCGAACTTTGCCCTATCCCAAATAATTTTGTTTCTGTAGCTCCAAATTATCCAACAAAGGGTGAGTTTGCAGAGTTTGCTCAGACCATTTGATGAGTTGATATTTTCTGATACGATTTAGTGCTGAATTGGGTGAATTTGGATGTTTTGGTGAAGTTTAATAGTGGTTTTTACATTTGCAGGGAGTAGTGTTGATTTTGAGAAGGATGATGCAATTCTCCACAAAAGGATGGCAAATTGGACAATTGAAGAAAGTGGAAAAGAGTTGGGCTAATATTTAGGCCTAGAATTTAATCGTTGATAGTTGGGCTGAAATATATTGTATTTGATTAAGAGAATTTTTGGGAAGGAAAAGAATGGGCCCAAATTGGGAAGAAAGGTTTTATTAGGTTGGAAAAGAGAGCAGAGGGAGTGGATAATTTTGGGATTTACTATTTGTATAACAAAATTACTATTTGTATAACAAAAAATGTCCAAAATAACCCTGGTATGAAAAAAACCACTTTTCTGATTAAATTTGGGATAAAAACGCTGCGTATTCCACAATTTAAGGGCCAAAAACGTAAAATTGGTATGGGAATATACCCAAAAAACGCTAAAACATAACGTTAATACGGGACGGAAACGTTGAAATGCAGCGTTTGAAGTAAACTCCAACGCTAAACCGTTGCGAAAAGAAGGTACAAAATTGCTAAAGTGTAGCGATGGAACTTAAACTGAAACGCTAAAGGGTAGCGTTACAGGAGAGCTCGCTCGTTAAAATGAAGCGTTAGCGACGCTTCAAATTTAAACGACGAAACGAACCAATAACGCTGCACAATCCATAATTCGGGCATATCAAACGCAAGAGTTCATCCAAACTACAAAAACAGTAAATCAGATCAAGAACATAAAAGAAATCGTAAAATAGAATTAAAACATACTTAACAAGGGAGATCAGATCAGGATTATATAGACAGATCAGAGAATACTAGACATCAGATCAACAGACTATAGATATCAGATCAAGAATATAAAAGAAATCATACAATAGAATTACATGAATGGATGTAGGCGTTTCTGGACGTGGTGCTAGTTATTTTTGACGTGGTGCTAGTCTTATGAGACGTGGTGGACTGTCTTTGTGGAAAAAAAAAATCAATTTAAATTCACATGAATGGATGTAGATGTTTATAGATGTGGTTCTAGTTGTCTTTGACGTGGTGGACTGTCTTTGTGAAAAAAAAGAAATCAGTTCAAATTTACATGAATGGATGTACACGTTTGTGGACGTGGTTCTAGTTGTCTTTGACGTGGTGGGTTGTCTTTGTGAAAAAAATAGCTTAAATTCACATGAATGGATGTAGACGTTTCTGGACGTGGTGCTAGTTATTTTTGACGTGGTGCTAGTCTTATGAGACGTGGTGGACTGTCTTTGTGCAAAAAAAATCAGTTTAAATTCACATGAATGGATGTACACGTTTATGGACGTGGTTGTAGTTGTCTTTGACGTGGTGGGTTGTCTATGTGAAAAAAATAGCTTAAATTCACATGAATGGATGTAGATGTTTCTAGACGTGGTGCTAGTTATTTTTGACATGGTGCTAGTCTTATGAGACGTGGTGGACTGTCTTTGTGCAAAAAAATCAGTTTAAATTCACATGAATGGATGTACACGTTTATGGACGTGGTTCTAGTTGTCTTTGACGTGGTGGGTTGTCTTTGTGAAAAAATAGGTTAAATTCACATGAATGGATGTAGACGTTTCTGGACGTGGTGCTAGTTATTTTTGACGTGGTGCTAGTCTTATGAGACGTGGTGGACTGTCTTTGTGCAAAAAATTCAGTTTAAATTCACATGAATGGATGTACACGTTTATGGACGTGGTTCTAGTTGTCTTTGACGTGGTGGGTTGTCTTTGTGAAAAAAATAGCTTAAATTCACATGAATGGATGTAGACGTTTCTAGACGTGGTGCTAGTTATTTTTGACGTGGTGCTAGTATTATGAGACGTGGTAGACTATATTTGTGAAACAAAATCATTTTAAATTCACATGAATGGATGTAGACGTTTTTCGGCGTTGTACATCCAAACGTATAACAAATTTACTATTTGTATAACAAAAAATGTCCAAAATATGTCCAAAATACATATAAACGCAGCGAAGAAAAGCAAATAAAATGCTAAAATGTAGCATTTTAATGAACATTTAACGCTAAAGTGTAGCGTTAAAACATAGCTCGCTCGTTAAATTATAGCGTTTAGGACGCTTCCCGGTAAAAAAACGAACAGAACTAATAAGGGCATACCAAATAGCAAGAAATTGGCAAGATTACATTTATGTCATTCACACCAAAACATTTGTAAATTCTCTTTACAATAGGTTCCCTTACAACTATTGACAACAAATTCAAATCGCCACAGAAAAGAAAGCTTCGTCGAACCATACCATTTGGCATTCGTAATCTACAAAATTCGATTGACATTCATCACGAAATGGTAATTTTTCTACCCGCTATGTTTTTTTTTTTTTTTTTTTGCATATCGGCACAAAAAACGCTATCGATGAGCGTTTTTGGTCATAAAAAATGCTAAGACATTGCGTTTTCTTATGATCAAAACGTCAAATGGTGGCGTTTTATGTAGCATTTTTACGAAAATTGTAGCATAATTTAGGGTCTTTATGTGAAATTCGTAGCCTTTTTTTGTAATTTTATTGTAAAGTGTAGCGTTTTTGATATTGTTCATTTGAATTTTGTAGCATTTTTTTACTATATTATATGGAAAGCGAAGCGTTTTTTGATATGTTGTATGTTCAAATTAATGCGTTTTAAATGGTCCTATTGTGTAATTTATAGCGTTTTTAACAATATGAATTTGCATTCTGACTATACAGGACGATGATTCGAATATGACTGCACATGATGATTACGAGCAGGAGCAAGATAATGAGGATGACGAGTGGAGTGATGAACAAGAAATTGGGGCAGATCTAAGTGAATATTTTAGGATAGATAGGGATTTTGCAAGTCTGGACGATGCATTTACGTTTTGCTTTCCTATAGCTAATAGCCTGAAGTTCGTGCTTCAGAAGCAAGGCGGAAGTGGCTCAACGTATTATTTTAGGTGCGGTCGATGGAAAGATCCATTGAAGGAGCCTCTCCCCACCATGCGGTTGAACACGAAAAGGTGCGGATGTAAATGTCCTTTCAAGTTGACTGTCAAGAAGGTTGTTAATGAGCGTTACAGTGTGCTTGTTACGCCAGGGGAAATGTCTACGCATAATCATCCTGGTATGAATGCGTTTCGTTAGTGAATATGTTATATTATTTTTTTATCATATTTAGCATTTACTTATATTAGTATTATTAATTTTTGTAGGTATAAGGCATCCATATGGGCACAGGCAGCTGAGCCATTTCTCGAAAGAGTCAAAGGCTGAGGCTAAACGCATGCTTTCTTTCAATGTGAGACCAAAAAGTGTTTGGGAAGCTATTCATCAGCAGTTTCCCGAAGACAATGTACAGATAAGGCAGGTTTACAATTTGAAAGAAGAGATGAAGAGAGATGGATTGGATGGTAGGAATATTGGGCAGCAATTTTTGCATTTGGCTCGCGAGAAAAAATATTAAGTTCAGATTATCACTGATGAGGCCACTAATGCGATCACACATGCATTCATTTCTCATCCTACATCAATTCAGATGTTCAACAGGTGGTATTGGGTTGTAGTGGTTGATTCAACCTACAAGACCAACAAGTACAAAATGCCCGTCGTTGAGATGATCGGTATGACTCCTACCAATAAGAACTTCAATATTGCTTTTGCCATTGTTAAGAATGAGACACAACAAACATATGATTGGGTAATGAGTAACTTGAGGGAATTGTTGCCTAGTAATGTGGAACCAAGCGTTGTTGTCTCAGATAGGGAGTTGGGTTTGTTACAGCCTATTAAGGATCACTTTCCATCTTGCAATCACTTGTCATGTCGGTGGCATATTGAGCGTGATGTTGCTAGTTGGTTGGAAAAAAAATGTTGGTCGGAGGAATTTGGACACGGCTACTGATATATACACTAATTGGTGGAAGAAAATTATCATGGCTCCCACAGTTGAAAGGTTTAACCTCCTATTGCAGCAATTCAAGGTTAAATACTCTATGATTGAGCCTGCAGTTGTTGATTATTTGGAGGGGACATGGTTCATTCATAAGGAGAAATTCTGTCGGGCCTGGACGGATACATTTCAACACTTTGGGAATACTGCAACTAATCGGGTTGAGGCTTCCCATGCTGCATTGAAAGATTGGCTTCATTCTTCCACCAATTCTCTTGACACATTGTTCATGAAGATCGACTCCCATCTCACGCATCTGTTCCCTCACATCGCGTAAGTTCAATAACTGTATTCGATTATTTATTTAATCTCATAATTTTATCATTACATTTATCGCTCAATTTTTTAACTTGTAAGTGAAAAAAAATAACAGTGGGGCGCTCGAGTCTTCTACTGCCACGACACAAACCAGTATGATGGGGTTTCCATACTGTTACTTGAACAAATATGTGTCGCATCACTGTCTGAATTTGGTTAGCAAACAAGTTGAAAAAAAGGATAGGTTGGCAGGCGAAGTGATCGATAGGTGTGGATGTGTGTGCAAGGTGACGCTTGGGATTCCCTGTGCCTGTGATATATCAAGGCACAGGAATCGACCGCATATCAATTGCTCCCATTAGTCCACGAGTTCTGGCAGAGATTGACTAGTGTACCATCTCAACGGGATTCCAATAATTTGAATGAGGACATAAGGTACTTTTTACTTAAACATTGTAGTAATACTAAAATTTTTTGAAAATTTATATTTTTAATATAAGATTCTGATTGAAAATATTGTTTCGTAAAAGGTTTTTCAATGAGGAAGTCATTCCTGCAGTTAACACAAGTCCGTCATTCTTGGCTCGTCTACTTAATATGGCGTATGTAGAAGAGATGCACCCTGATAGGTCTAGTGCAGCTGAGTCATCGGTTGAGGTACTCATAAGGGGCGGCCGTCCAGCAGACTGCACCATTCAGTTATGCGCGAGTGGAGTGGACGCGAGAGAGCGACACGTGGATCTCGTTGTAGGGGTCGGTTAAATTCAAGTGGTCGATCAACTGGGCGCACGTCCAACAATATGACGGGCTCATCTAATGAGTCTCCCTTACGTGAAGGTAAATATTGTTAGTGTTATTTCAATAGTTAATTTATTTACAAAATGTGTTCAGTTATATTCATTCTAATTTATTTAACACATTAGGATTTGGACAAGATGTTCCATGTGTACCATTGTTTTTCCGGTCTTACTGTACTGGATGGTCCGATGTCATTGGAGAAGGAAATTGTGGGTTTAGAGTGATTGCTAGTTATCTTTCAGGTGGCCAGCACAATTGGAAATTGTCACATAGAGCGCTTGTTGGCGAGATTGGTCGTGATCCACAAAGGCACGCAGGTTTGTTTGGAGTTTTGGAGGAGAGACATGCTGATGGTGATCATTTGGGTGTCGTGCTCCGGCGTTTACGTTATCAAGGTAGAAGTTGTTCTGATGCCTACTGGATGGCCACACCCACGGACTTGTACCCACTTGCCACGCATGCTAATGCCGTGGTACTTCACCTCAGCCGTTCGGAGCCAATGGCGAATTATACCATATTACCTTTGGATGCTGGAGAGGACGATTCACGTCTTGAGAGACAGATAGCAATTGCTCACGTGCACGGTAATCATTACGTCCGCGTAGATGTTGTTGATGATTGTCCTCTTCCACCATTGCACATTGTCTGGCCAGAGCACTGCAATAAGGCAACCGTCGGCACTTGGCCACATCGTTTGAGAATGCGTTTTAGGCTATGGGAAAATCGTCGCGATGCATAGTGGCTTTACTCATGTTTGGCCGAAAAAAAGAATGTAGTTTAAAATGTGGTTCTACTTTATTTTAAGAGTAAATTCCAAAATATTTTTAAATTAACCGTGTGGCTTTTAGCTTAATTTTTCACAAAGACAGTCCACCACGTCTCAGAACACTAGCACCACGTCAAAAATAACTAGCACCACGTCCAGAAACGTCTACATTTATTCATGTGAATTTAAGCCGATTTTTTTCACAAAAGCAGTCCACCACGTCTCATAACACTAGCACCACGTCAAAAATAACTAGCACCACGTCCAGAAACATCTACATTTATTCATGTGAATTTAAGCCTATTTTTTCCACAAAGGCAGTCCACCACGTCTCATAACACTAGCACCACGTCAAAAATAACTAGCACCACGTCCAGAAACGTCTGCATTTATTCATGTGAATTTAAGCCGATTTTTTCCACAAAGGCAGTCCACCACGTCTCAGAACACTAGCACCACGTCAAAAATAACTAGCACCACGTCCAGAAACGTCTACATTTATTCATGTGAATTTAAGCCTATTTTTTCCACAAAGGCAGTCCACCACGTCTCAGAACACTAGCACCATGTCAAAAATAACTAGCACCACGTCCAGAAACGTCTGCATTTATTCATGTGAATTTAAGCCGATTTTTTCCACAAAGGCAGTCCACCACGTCTCATAACACTAGTACTACGTCAAAAATAACTAGCACTACGTCCAGAAACGTCTGCATTTATTCATGTGAATTTAAGCCAATTTTTTTCACAAAGGCAGTCCACCACGTCTCGATACGTCCAAAATAACTATCGCCACGTCTAGATACGTCTATCTACGTCCCGCTACGTCCAGCTACGTCCATCTCATCTACTTAATTTAACCAGCGACATTTTAACGATCGAGCCATTTTCTGCTTTTTAGTTGCGTTTTTGACATTTACTTAGCCATTTTCTGCTTTTTTCCTTCATGAAGGGCTCTTCCACCATTTCATAATTATTTTGATTTTTTTTTTTGTGATACAAATATCAATTTAGTGATACAAATAGCAATTCAGTATCTAAAATTATTTACATCCTAAAACAAATAAAATGATACATACAATCAGACTATAAATATATAATCAGACTATAGATATACATAGTACACATACAATATAAATAAACAAATGTATACATAAAATGTAATACTTATACAAAATACAAACACCCCTCAATCTGCACGGTCAAATCGCTCCTCGAACTCGTCAACCCGAGCAGAATACTCCGCATACATGTCCGGTGCTCGAATACTTAACTGACCCAGCAACTGTCGCTGTATACTGAGCAAATCACCGACCCACTAAAAAAAAACCAATGAACATTGTTATCAAAAAATTTGCATTTGCACATCATAATAAAATATAGTTAAATAACTAAAAACTACTTACATATTCAGAGGATGCTCGACGTGGTAGAACTGGCTGTGGCTGATCCGGTGGGGGCCCTATGACGAACGGATGAGAGTGGGGTACAAACCAGTCCAAATAGTCGGCATCGCAGGCACTATAACTGACGCCATGGCCTGTCTGTGCCCGGTGCATAAAATATATAGCACCGGTCGACGGGTATGCGGCCTAGTCGGACTCCGCATAGGACCGTGGATGATGCACGAGAGTACCCTCGTACCCCCTATATGTCCCCTCCATGGCCGGAATGAACGCTCTAGGGATCCACTGCACGTAGCCCAACTGACGAGCACACTGGTCTGGCATATACGGCTCTATGTCTTCCCGATACGCAATGAGGCCACGGTACTGGGTCCGCGGAGTACGCGTGACAGCAGCGCGACCATAGGGCATCCATATAACCTATAAAACATATTTTCTAATTATATTTCCTAGTTTTATGAAAATTATATATATTTATCTAATGTATAATTTTGATTTACTTACATCGTCCGCCGTCAAGGCATCCAGTGCCTCTCAGAAACTGGCCAGTCTATCATCCTTGTTGCGGGGTGCGTCGATCGTCCACCTGCTAGCCCGCGGCCGATCGGGGTGCGCTGGCAGAGGCCTGGCATTACTCCTAAAAGAGGGAAAATGCTCGTAGATCCAGGCCTGTAGCAACGTCAAGCAACCAGCACCGCTCGACGTGCCATGACGACTAGCAGCACCTAAATGTCTATATAGGTACGCTAGCGTCGCTGTGCCCCACGCATACTGCCCCATCTGAGCCATCCCTCCCCTCAGCTCCAAAACAGGTCCTGGCATGAACTTATTGGAACTCTTGTCTGTAAACAGACAAGTCCCAATAGTAGCCAATAAAAATACTGTAACGTCCGAGTCGGGCCGCGGTCTACGCCTACAAATATCTATCACCCGCTCATTCGAGAATGCCCCATTCTCAAATAACTCCTTCTCGATGTGCTGATCCGGAGGTATCTCGAGCAAATCTCTACTATACGCAAGAACATTGGCAGTATCCGTGGACTGCATAATCAAACAACCCTCTATCGGTATCTGCAAAATCTCCCACACGTTGTGAAGAAGTATCGTCATCTCACCGAAGGGTAAATGAAAGGTATTGGTGTCCGGCTGCCACCTATCCAAAAATGCGCAAATCAGGGGCGCGTCTATATGTCTAAATAGAATGTTGGGAATATGTCCCAGCCCTGTCTGACTAAGAATATCTGTCCCTAGGGGTGACATAGCGCGCACCCAACTAACTAGGGAATCGTACATACTACCCCTGTTATGACACCTAATAGGGGCTCTACTACCCTTCTCCCTAAAACGCGATACGACGTGTCCTAAAAAACTAGGAATAACCGTCGCATCGATCGGCCCACCCTCGACTGGTCCGGTCACTAACCAACTCTTGTCATCTTTCTTGCGCCTTTTAGGAATCGCTATATTTATAAAATATCATATATAATTAATTTAACTAATTAACTAATTAACTAATTAAACAAATAAAACATACTTTAATAATTACACATGTTATAAAATAAATAAAACATTAATAAATATTTTAACAATTTACACAATAAATTAACAAAAAAAAAAAAGCCAACAAAATAATTAATAACATATATAAACAAATATAACTAAGTAATCATATTAACAATTAAATAATAATTTAAATAACTATTTAATTAATAATTGTCTAAACAAATAATACATAATTTAAATTCTTAATTGAACACATAATTCACAAATTAGACAAATAAATCAATTAAATAAGGACATAATTCATTAAACGTAATGCATTAATCTATATCGCGTACCTGAAAAACGATCCGCCCGCTGCTGCTGCTGCACAACAGACTGCTGATGATGCTGATGGTCATCCTTCGGCTGCTCCTCGTGAATCTCCTCCTCCTCCTCCTCATCTGACCGTGTATACTCATCGCTCGACGCTTCATCGTCCTCGTCCCTCAAATGGAACGACGACTCCCCGCCAATCCCTCGGCCGCCACCCCTGCCTCGCAAGCCACCTCGAGCTCTCATCACTGGAATCTTCTGCCTCCTGGCAGAAACTGTGGGCCACTGTCTCTCCTCAACAGTGGGAGGAGGAACACGCGGTTTAACCTTACCGCCACCCTGAAAAATGTAATTCACATTTATTAAAACACAAATATTTTATATTATATAAATATTTAAACCCTAAACCCTAAACAATAAATATATTAAATTAAAGCATTTGACTTCGAGTCAAACGCTATAACAAAACGTTTGACTAGGAGTCAAACGCTACATCACAGCTTTTGACTCAATGGTAAACGCTGCCGATCTGCGTTTGACTCAAGTCAAACGCAGATCGGCAGCGTTCGAGTTAACATTCAACGCCACCGATAACGATCAAATAACGTTGCCGAAAGCCTGTCTTTTCCTGCCCAGAAACGCGACTGATCGGCGTTTCGATTATGAAAATTCAGTCCAAATTTACGTTCCTACTCAAACCAAATACACATATTTGCGTTTTTAATCTACTACCCAACTAAACAGCACCGTTTCTACCGCAATTTCAAACTAATAACCGATCAAAAAATTGCCCTAAATTAATTTCAAAAAAGATTAAAATTGGGAAGGAATATTTACTCGAACAATGAATGGCCCTTTGCCCGTGCCATGACCTCGCGATGATCCAGCACCCCTCGCGTCCATCTCGCCAATTTCTATTGAATTTGGGAAAGGGATTTACTGTTTTCGAATATGGTTTTGACGTTCTTGCATTTGGAAAGGGTCAAATATGGAGTCTGCCGCGTTATGGGTTCCTTTTTTTAGCCGTAAAATTCTTAAACGCTACTATTTAACGAGCGAGCTCTGTTTTAATGCTACACTTCAGTATTTCTGTTTCACTGTAACACTACGTTTCAGCGTTTCAGATATATTTACTTCGCTGCGGTTGTAGTTGTTATGTGACGAGTTTAGATGTTTTGTGCAAAAATCAGTTTAAATTCACATGCAAGGATGTAGACGTTTTTGGACGTGGTTCTTGTGTTTTGAGACGTGGTGCTAGTTGTTCTAAGACGTGGTAGACTGTTTTTGTGAAAAAAAATCAGTTAAATTGACATGAATGGATGTAGACGTTTCTGGACGTGGTGCTAGTTATTTTTGACGTGGTTCAAGTTGTCTTTGACGTGGTGGGTTGTCTTTATGAAAAAAATAGCTTAAATTCACATGAATGGATGTAGACGTTTCTGCACGTGGTGCGAGTTATTTTTGACGTGGTGCTGGTGTTCTGAGACGTGGTGGACTGCCTTTGTGGAAAAAATTGACTTAAATTCACATGAATAAATGTAGACATTTCTGGACGTGGTGCTAGTTATTTTTTATGTGGTGCTGGTGTTCTGAGACGTGGTGGACTGTCTTTGTGGAAAAAATCGGCTTAAATTCACATGAATAAATGCAGATGTTTCTGGATGTGGTGCTAGTTATTTTTGACGTGGTGCTAGTGTTATGAGACGTGGTGGACTGTCTTTGTGGAAAAAATCAGCTTAAATTCACATGAATAAATGCAGACGTTTCTGGACGTGGTGCTAGTTATTTTTGACGTGGTGCTAGTGTTCTGAGACGTGGTGGACTGTTTTTGTGAAAAAAATCGGCTTCTATTCACATGAATAAATGCAGACGTTTCTGGACGTGGTGCTAGTTATTTTTGACGTGGTGCTAGTGTTCTGAGACGTGGTGGACTGTCTTTGTGGAAAAAATCGGCTTAAATTAACATGAATAAATGTAGACGTTTCTGGACGTGGTGGTAGTTATTTTTGACGTGGTGCTAGTGTTCTGAGACGTGGTGGACTGTCTTTGTGAAAAATTAAGCTAAAAGCAACACGCATTGATGTAGACGTTTTTGGACGTGGTTCTTGTGGTTTGAGACGTGGTAGAATGTTTTTGTGAAAAAAAATCAGTTAAAATTGACATGAATAGATGTAGACGTTTTTGGACGTGGTTCTAGTTGTTATGAGACGAGTTGAGATGTTTTGTGCAAAAATCAGTTTAAATTCACATGCATGGATGTAGACGTTTTTGGACGTGGTTCTTGTGTTTTGAGACGTGGTGCTAGTTGTTCTGAGACGTGGTAGCCTGTTTTGTGAAAAAAAATCAGTTAAACTTGACATGAATGGATATAGACGTTTTTGGACGTGGTTATAGTTGTTATGAGACGAGTTGAGATGTTGCATGGCCATTTTATTTGTTTTATCTTATTATAACACCTACTTACAAGATCATGAACATTGCTAAGAGTAATATGGTCATTTTACTTGTTTTATATTCACAAAACTCTTAGATCAGATATCATGAACATTTCTAAGAGTTGAATGGTCATTTTATTTTTTTATCTCATTACAACTCTTAGATATGAGATCATGATCATTTCTGAGGATTGTATAGCCGTTTTATTTCTTTTGTCTTTTCAAAACCCTTAGATAATAGATTATGCACATTTCGGTCCACATCAGACCTTTTTTGACGTAGTTCTAGTTGTTATGAGACGAGTTGAGATGTTTTGTGCAAAAATCAGTTTAAATTCACATGCATGGATATAGACGTTTTTGGACGTGGTTCTTGTGCTTTGAGACGTGGTGCCAGTGTTCTGAGATGTGGTAGACTGTTTTTGTGAAAAAACCAGTTAAACTTGACATGAATGGATGTAGACGTTTTTGGACGTGGTTATAGTTGTTATGAGACGAGTTGAGATGTTGCATGGCCATTTTATTTGTTTTATCTTATTATAACTCCTACTTACAAGATCATGAACATTGCTAAGAGTAATATGATCATTTTACTTGTTTTATATTCACAAAACTCTTAGATCAGATATCATGAACATTTCTAAGAGTTGAATGGTCATTTTATTTTTTTTTATCTCATTACAACTCTTAGATATGAGATCATGATCATTTCTGAGAATTATATAGCCGTTTTATTTGTTTTGTCTTTTCAAAACCCTTAGATAATAGATTATGCACATTTCGGTCCACATCAGACGTTTTTTGATGTAGTTCTAGTTGTTCTGAGATGAGTTGAGATGTTTTGTGCAAAAATCAGTTTAAATTCACATGCATGGATGTAGACGTTTTTGGACGTGGTTCTTGTGTTTTGAGACGTGGTGCTAGTGTTCTGAGACGTGGTAGACTGTTTTTGTGAAAAAAATTAGTTAAACTTGACATGAATGGATGTAGACGTTTTTGGACGTAATTATTGTTGTTCTGAGACGAGTTGAGATGTTTTGTGAAAAAATAAGTTTCAATTCACATGTCTGGATGTAGACTTTTGTAGATGTGGTTCTAGTGTTTTGAGACGTTGTGCTAGTGTTCTGAGACGTGCTTGACTGTCTTTGTAAAAAAAATCAGTTTAAATTCACATGAATGGATGTAGACGTGTCAGAACAACTAGCACCACGTCAAAAACACCTAGAACCACGTCCAGAACCGTCTACATCCATGCGTGTGGCTTTTAGCTTAATTTTTCACAAAGACAGTCCACCACGTCTCAGAACACTAGCACCACGTCAAAAATAACTAGCACCACGTCCAGAAACGTCTACATGTATTCATGTGAATTTAAGCTGATTTTTTCCACAAAGACAGTCCACCACGTTGTTGGAGTAGAATACATAAGCTATGCTTGTATTGTAAAGTTTCCCAGTTTAATATATCGATTTGTGTTTCAGTCATATCTTGTTGTGCATTAATCGTCCATTTATATTATGTAAGTAGATGATGAGGTGTCTGGTGCGACACAGTAGATCTCATCATTGGTTGAAAGACATAATATATAAATGAGGTTCGTAACCGAGACAGCTTTGGACATACTGTCGGTTTAGGTTATTATGTGATTCGGATAATTAGTTTGTCTAAACTAATTGAATCATATAGATATGCCCGGGGCATATTGAACTTGACTCTTAGGAATGATTTGTCTTGTACTGATTTAATAGACAAATCGATCCTTGTATTCTATCTCTAAATCCCTAGACTCGAGTGGGCATGAGGATTAGACATAGTGTACTTTGATCTGCCAATGGGTGAGGTCAAATGTGGCCAATAGTCTCGGTGGGTTGGGTGCGCGTGTTTAGTTACTTGGTGTGCTGCTGCTTGTCGAAAGGAAACCATGTACCGGTGCGTCCGGGGTGATGGTGCTCCCGAGATGAGCTCGAAATGTTTATTATACTAAACCCGGCCGGTGGACTTATGTCCGGTATAGTAAAAAGGTCGAGTGGTACTAGTCTCGGAATTAAAGAAGTTGATGAATTAATTTATCAGTAAATTAATGAATTAACGAGCACTATATCTTTGATGTGGGGAGATTATGAATATAATTTAATTAAGTTGTTCCGGAAGCAATTCTGGTGTATGGTGGTAGTGCCATAATTAATCCGTTAGTGGTACGATTAATTATGTACTGGGTTAATGACAAAGGTAGATTTTAATTAATTGAGAAATTAATTAATCCTTGTGTCAGTTGGTTGTGAATCATCCCAGGAACTGGATTGGGATAAGTGAATCCCTGTGTCAGTTGGGAGTGATTCATCCCAGGAACTGGATTGGGATAAGTGAATCCCTGTGACAGTTGGGAGTGTTTCAGTCCAGGAACAGGATTGAAGGAAACAGAATCTGTATCAATCTAGAAACAGGATTGAAGGGAAACAGAAACCCAGTAGGAAAGACCAATCCTATTCCAACTTGGAGTCTCTCTTGTAACTCTATAAATAGACAAGGGATCAGCCATTCAGAAACAACAATTCAAGAGATTCATAATTCAAGAATCTAGAGAGATAAAATTCTAGAGAGAGAAATTTCTTTCTCTCTCAAGAACGAATTTTTGAGCAAATTGGCGGCTAGTTTTCTTCATCAAGTGGCCGAAAATATTGGTCCAAATTACCAGCTCCGTGTGTTGCTTTCTCTCTCTCCAGGCAGTGCGTTTGCAGTACGTGCTAGGTGCGGAGGTGCTGAATTTTTTCAGCAGGTGGATTGTGGTGAGTTGCTGATCAATTGACTTCTAGATTGTTGCCCACACAACAAGAGGTCATAGTCTTTGAGGCATACAAGAGATTCACCAGGTGCACGCTTCAAAGGTATTATTCTATGGTTCCGCTTTTATTAGAATTTTTTGTTGCGTGGTAAATCGAGCAGGTACAAACCCAGATCCTACCAAAATCTTTCAATTGGTATCAGAGCGAGGTTTAGGGGGTTCTGTGCTTGTTCGATTTATTACATGGTTTTATTTGCAGGTGGTTTAGAATCCCGACTATTATGGTTACATTTGTATGGGTTTTAATTAAACTCCGGGACTTGTCCGGATTTAATTTTATTACGAATGTTTGTAATAGTTTAACCACGTGCTGGAAGCCGTGTAGGATTAGATTAAATCTGTAGTAGGATTTATTCTATGTAATTTCGATTATTTAATTTTCCTAGAATGCCTTGTAGTAGGAAAATTATTTTTTATGTAATCGAAGGCGTTATGGTGGGCGACTTGGATTCGTGGGTTTTGGGTTATCATGAATTTGAAGAAACCCAGGAAAATCCAGAACGAATTGCAAGAAGACCAAATAACGTGGAAAAAAGCGAAGGAGGAGTTGGCGGCAGTTGGCGACGCCGGCAAAGTTTGCCGGCAGCAAAATCGCCGGCCGGCAGGCCAAAACGGGAGCAGCAGGCAGCAGCAGCGCGCAGCAGTCGCTGCACGCAGCAGCTGCTGCGCGCTGCTGCCTGGCGCGTCCCGCGTGCGCAGTGGCCGCGCGCGCTGGGTCGCGCGCGCAGGGCCGCGCGCACGGCCCGTGCGGCCTGTGCGCGCGGGCAGCGCGGCCCTCGGGCCGTGCTGCGGCCCGGGCGGCCCGTTCGGGCTGTTCGGGCTGTTTTTGGCCCGTTTTTCCTCCAGTTTTCATTTTTTGAAATTCAAGACTCTCTCCATCGAGTGACGTGACGGGACACGAGATCAAGGCAGAAGATGGAAGCAATTAAAGCCATAATAGTCGGGGAATTTATTTTTTCGAATTTATTTCCCGTATTTATTGTTTTAATTTTTATGCTTTATTTTTATGCTTTATTTTAGATGCATGAATTAAAGCATGTCTGGTTTTATGGTTGCACATAACTTAGGTTAGTTAATTGCATGTTAAAACCGGAAAAACCCTCAATTTGAAAATCTAAGTGGAAGCGGGTTGTGTTATATCCCCATGGCCACCATTACGGGTTCATATGCGATGTGGGTGGGCTTGCGCGTTGGCATTAGGGCCTTCCTCCATTCGGATGAGTCCAGCCCCGAGATCGCTAGACTATGAACTTCTGAGTAAGATGACTAGAGCGAGTTTAACTAGGAGAAATGCGACACCCTCTCCATCTGAGGCGCACTATCCTGAGGTAACAAACTCAGAAGTCACGTAATGGCACACACTTAGTGTATGATCTGCAGTATTCCTCCCGCGAGGTTACGCTGCTTACTTGTACGGCTGAAAGCACCGACTATTAGCTACATTGATCAAAAGATCGTTGGTCAGATAGTGTAGTTAATGAACTTGGTTCTTCTCAAACGAATGTGGGTTAGCGTAAACGTCCACACTGCGTGGCTTGCGAGAATCCCGGTGGATGAGATGTTGGTGGATTAATATTATTGTTTTGAGGGAATCAATAATTAATTGAATTTTCATGTTTTCGAAAATTCTAGCATATATAACTGAAACACTGTTTGTTTACTTTCCAGTTTAAATCGATATGGCATTCAATCCTTTAGCTGCTATTTTGAAAAACAACAATTTAACTGGAACTAATAATGTCGATGGAAGTCGTAACTTGGACATTGTCCTTAGGGCTGAGAGCGCTCCTGTGAAAGATCGTGTCATTGACATGATTAGTAACATCAACAAGGTTGAGGTAGGAGGAGGCGAAATCGTTGGTGAAACCAAAGTCGATATTGTCCTCCAGAGCTTGCCTCAAAGCTATGAACGGATTCGGTTGAACTACAACATAAGTAAGATGTTGTGGAGTTCATCCGAGCTCTTGGCAGAGTTGATGGCGGCTCAAAACTATGAGCGGATTCGGTTGAACTACAACATAAGTAAGATGTTGTGGAGTTCATCCGAGCTCTTGGTAGAGTTGATGGTGGCTAAAAGTCTTCTTCAAGAGAAGAAGCGAGCTTTAGTCGCAGTCGAAGCTTTAGAATCTTCTTCTGAGCCTGAGGCTGGAAAGAAGAAGAGAAAGCTCGAGGGAGTAGCTAAAAAGGCACAAATTGTGCCTAAGCCAGATATTGCAAAGAATAAGTTGAAAGACAAGTGCTTCAAGTGCAATAAGACGGGACGTAGGAAAGCGGATTGTCCAAAGCTTATAAGTACGATAAATTATGCCTTAATTACTGAGACATGTTTAGCGGCGATTCCCACAGATACTTGGTGTGTGGATTCAGGTGCCACTGACCATGTGTGTAATTCTTTGCAAGGGTTCCAAGTAACCCAGAAGCTTAGAGAAGGCGAATTGGATATCTACTTGGGCGACACTACAAGAGTGTCAGTAGAAGCAGTGGGAGTAGTTAAGTTGAATTTTGAAAATTCTAGCTTGGTGTTAGTTAATTGTCTTTATGTACCGAGTTTTAGAAAGAACTTGATTTCGGTTTCTAAACTCTTGAAGAACGGGTATAAGTTTATTTTTTCTGATGACTGTGTTGTTATTAGAATAAATGGAAAACTTATTTGTTCTGGTTCATTGGCGGACAATTTGTTTGTGGTTAACTCTAACTCCCCTGTTGCGCAAAACATAGAGATAGATAGCTCAGAATCTAACATTAATAAGAGGAAGAAACCTCTGAAATGAATCAAACCTATCTTTGGCATCTCAGGCTAGGTCATATAAACCTTAGTAGGATTCAGAGGTTGGTCAATGATGGACCTTTGGGTTCATTAGATATTGACAGTTATGCAACCTGCGAATCTTGCTTGGAAGGTAAGATGACCAAGAGACCTTTTAAAGCAAAAGGCTATAGAGCTAAAGAAGTATTAGAGTTGATTCATTCTGACTTGTGTGGACCTATGACGGTCCAGGCACGAGGGGGATATGAGTATTTCGTGACGTTCACGGATGACTACTCTAGGTTCGGATACATTTACCTAATGCGCCACAAGTCTGAATGTTTTGACAAGTTCAAAGAGTTTCGGGCAGATGTGGAGAAGCATCATGGTAAGAGTATCAAGACACTGCGTTCAGATCGTGGTGGGGAGTACCTGTCCCATGAATTTTGAGATTACCTCACTGAGGTAGGAATTCAGTCTCAGTTGTCTGCACCTGGCACACCACAGCAGAATGGTGTAGCAGAAAGGAGGAACCGAACTCTTATGGAAATGGTTAGGTCCATGATGAGCTATAGTGATTTGCCAAGTTCGTTCTGGGGATATGCCTTGGAAACGGCAATGTATATTCTTAATCTTGTACCATCTAAAACCGTGCCTTCAACCCCAGTAGAGTTGTGGAACGGGCGGAAGCCCAGTCTAAGACATCTCAGAATTTGGGGCTGCCCAGCACATGTGCTTAAGGTAGATACGGCTAAGTTAGATGCAAGAACAGAATTAATGCTGTTTGTAGGATATCCTAGGGGAACGAAAGGTGGTCTATTCTATAGTCCTAAAGATCAGAAGGTGGTGGTAAGTACCAACGCTAGATTTTTAGAAGAGGACTATGTCTTAGACCACAAGCCCAAAAGTAAGATAGTACTAGAAGAGCTTAGACGACAAACTACTAATCCTGATGCACCAGTGCAAGTAGATACACCACACACTGCACATGAGATCACAGATGATGCGCCTACACAGGCGGTACCTCGTCGTAGTGGGAGGGTTGTGAGACAGCCAGACAGGTTCATTGGCATGGGAGAGGCTTCAGACCTAGTCCCAGGTATGCCTGAACCTGACCCAGTTAACTACAATGAGGCACTTCGAGATAAAGATGCAGAATCTTGGCGTAAGGCAATGATATCCGAGATGGGGTCAATGGACCACAATCAAGTCTGGGAGCTTGTGGACCTGCCTGATGGGTTTAAGCCCATTGGATGCAAGTGGGTCTACAAACGTAAGAGAGGACCTGACGGGAAGGTGGAAACCTTTAAAGCTAGGCTGATGGCGAAGGGGTATACTCAGAAAGAGGGAATCGATTATGAGGAAACCTTCTCCCCGGTAGCCATGCTTAAGTCGATCCGGATTCTCTTGGCCATAGCTGCTCATATGGATTATGAGATTTGGCAGATGGATGTCAAGACAGCTTTCCTGAACGGAAGTCTTGAGGAAACCATCTTTATGTAGCAACCAGAGGGATTCATTGAAAAAGGCCAAGAGCATAAGGTTTGCAGGCTTAAGAGGTCTATTTATGGACTTAAGCAGACATCCAGATCTTGGAACATCCGGTTTGATGAGGTAATCCAGTTCTTTGGATTTACTCAGTGTCCGGATGAGCAATGTGTATATCGCAGACGTGATGGAAACTCAGTGGTGTTTCTTGTGCTTTACGTAGATGACATTCTATTGATTGGCAACAACAAGAAAGTGTTATCAGACGTAAAGGCATGGCTGTCCAAGCAATTTGATATGAAGAACTTAGGGGAAGCGGGACATATCCTTGGGATCAAGATTATTCGAGATCGTAGGAAACGTTCGTTAACGCTCTCTCAAGCTTCGTACATAGACACGATTCTGGCCCGTTTTAACATGCAGAACTCCAAGAAAGGTTTTCTACCTTTCAGGCACAGAGTGTTTCTATCTAAAGAACAGTCTCCTAAGACTGTTGAGGAGATAGAGACCATGAAGACAGTTCCATATGCTTCGGCAGTAGGAAGTCTCATGTATGCCATGTTGTGTACGAGGCCTGATATCTGTTATGCCGTTGGCATGGTGATCAGATATCAGAGTAACCCCGGGAAAGCTCATTGGGAGGCAGTAAAATGCATTCTCAAGTATTTGCGCAGAACGAGGGACCAAGTTCTGGTCTATCAGGCGCTTGAGCTGGTACCCCGAGGTTACACAGATTCAGATTTCCAAGGCGACAGGGACAAGAGCAAGTCTACCTCAGGGTATGTGTTTACTCTAGGAGGTGGAGCCATAGTTTGGCGGAGTGTCAAGCAGAAATGCATGGCGGACTCTACCATGGAGGCTGAGTACGTTGCCGCATCAGAGGCAGCGAAAGAAGCAGTATGGCTCAAGAACCTCTTAGTGGACTTAGATGTGATTCCTGGTTTGCCGAATACTATCACGGTTTATTGTGATAACAACGGTGCAGTAGCAAACTCGAAGGAACCACGAGTCCACAAGGCGAGTAAACATATACAGCGCAAGTACCACCTGATACGAGTTATCGTAAAGAGGGTAGACGTGGTCATGACTAAGATAGCATCAGAGGATAACCTTGCAGATCCGTTCACGAAAACATTGACTTCTAAAGTCATTGAGGCTCACGTGAAGGGCAAGGGGATCAGATGCTTAGGAGAGCCTTGACAGTTTTTCTAGATAGATAGCAGCAGATTAGGTAGGATTGTATGTAGTTGTATACTTAAAGCACAGCTTAAGTATTAGTGGGAGATTGTTGGAGTAGAATACATAAGCTATGCTTGTATTGTACAGTTTCCCAGTTTAATATATCGATTTGTGTTTCAGTCATATCTTGTTGTGCATTAATCGTCCATTTATATTATGTAAGTAGATGATGAGGTGTCTGGTGCGACACAGTAGATCTCATCATTGGTTGAAAGACATAATATATAAATGAGGTTCGTAACCGAGACAGCTTTGGACATACTGTCGGTTTAGGTTATTATGTGATTCGGATAATTAGTTTGTCTAAACTAATTGAATCATATAGATATGCCCGGGGCATATTGAACTTGACTCTTAGGAATGATTTGTCTTGTACTGATTTAATAGACAAATCGATCCTTGTATTCTATCTCTAAATCCCTAGACTCGAGTGGGCATGAGGATTAGACATAGTGTACTTTGATCTGCCAATGGGTGAGGTCAAATGTGGCCAATAGTCTCGGTGGGTTGGGTGCGCGTGTTTAGTTACTTGGTGTGCTGCTGCTTGTCGAAAGGAAACCATATACCGGTGCGTCCGGGGTGATGGTGCTCCCGAGATGAGCTCGAAATGTTTATTATACTAAACCCGGCCGGTGGACTTATGTCCGGTATAGTAAAAAGGTCGAGTGGTACTAGTCTCGGAATTAAAGAAGTTGATGAATTAATTTATCAGTAAATTAATGAATTAACGAGCACTATATCTTTGATGTGGGGAGATTATGAATATAATTTAATTAAGTTGTTCCGGAAGCAATTCTGGTGTAGGGTGGTAGTGCCATAATTAATCCGTTAGTGGTACGATTAATTATGTACTGGGTTAATGACAAAGGTAGATTTAATTAATTGAGAAATTAATTAATCCTTGTGTCAGTTGGTTGTGAATCATCCCAGGAACTGGATTGGGATAAGTGAATCCCTGTGTCAGTTGGGAGTGATTCATCCCAGGAACTGGATTGGGATAAGTGAATCCCTGTGACAGTTGGGAGTGTTTCAGTTCAGGAACAGGATTGAAGGAAACAGAATCTGTATCAATCTAGAAACAGGATTGAAGGGAAACAGAAACCCAGTAGGAAAGACCAATCCTATTCCAACTTAGAGTCTCTCTTGTAACTCTATAAATAGACAAGGGATCAGCCATTCAGAAACAACAATTCAAGAGATTCATAATTCAAGAATCTAGAGAGATAAAATTCTAGAGAGAGAAATTTCTTTCTCTCTCAAGAACGAATTTTTGAGCAAATTGGCGGCTAGTTTTCTTCATCAAGTGGCCAAAAATATTGGTCCAAAATACTAGCTCCGTGTGTTGCTTTCTCTCTCTCCAGGCAGTGCGTTTGCAGTACGTGCTAGGTGCGGAGGTGCTGAATTTTTTCAGCAGGTGGATTGTGGTGAGTTGCTGATCAATTGACTTCTAGATTGTTGCCCACACAACAAGAGGTCATAGTCTTTGATGCATACAAGAGATTCACCAGGTGCACGCTTCAAAGGTATTATTCTATGGTTCCGCTTTTATTAGAATTTTTTGTTGCGTGGTAAATCGAGCAGGTACAAACCCAGATCCTACCAAAATCTTTCACACGTCTCAGAACACTAGCACCACGTCAAAAAGAACTTGCATCACGTCCAGAAATGTCTACATCCATTCATGTGAGTTTAAGCTGATTTTTTTCACAAGGACAGTCCACCACGTCTCCGAACAACTAGCAGGACGTCCAGATACGTCCAGGAACACGTCCAGAAATGTCTACATCCATGCGTGTGACAAACAAGTTGAATTTTTCACAGAACATAGTCTACCACGTCTACCTACGTCCAAAACAACTATCGCCACGTCTAGATACGTCTAGCTACGTCCCGCTACGTCCAGCTACGTCCCATAACGAGCGACATTTTAACGAGCGAGCCGTGGTGGAAACGCACCATTTAAACGAGCGAGCCATGGTGAAAACGCACAATTTTAACGAGCGAACAAGGGTTTAAACGCTCCAGTTTGACATTTTTAGTAACATTAAACGTTAAAGTGATACGTTTTTTGTTGTCATTATCGGAGAATTATTGCGTTTGGAAAGGGTCAAATATGGATTCTGCCGCATTATGGGTTCCTTTTTTTAGCCGTAAGGATCATAAACGCTACTATTTAACGAGCGAGCTATGTTTTAACGCTACACTTCAGCGTTTCTGTTTCACTTTAACGCTACGTTTCAGCGTTTCACATATATTTACTTCGCTTCGGTTTAGCGTTTACGCTTTATGTAAACGCTGCACTTTAAAGTTTTTTTTCCCAATTTAGTGTGACTTGTTAGCGTTTATATTGTTAATTATCGTTTCAATTTTACGTTTTCGCCCTCTCATTTTCGCAATACGCAGCGTTTTTTACCCAAAAAATTGCTCCTCCATTCCTATCAAGGGTATTTTGGATATTTTTTGTTATATAAATAGTAAATTTATTATACAAATAACAATTCAGGATAATTTTTGGCTGGGAGTTGACTTCAGGGGCAGCAGCCTGAGGGAGCCTTTTGGGCCACAATTTGAAGGGAATTAGTGAGGACTCATAAATTGCGGGGGTGTGGACTGCGGCTGACCATAAAAAGTAGCAAAAGAATTATTAAGCAGGGAATTTTGGGAGGCGGACTGTCAGCAAGTTCTTGGAGAACGGTGGTTTGGCCCACGGCTGCGCATCACCAATTTTTGAGTATTCTGTTTTATTTCATAGACTTAATTTTAGTTTAAATTATGTCATACAATTTATTTGTTATTTTCAATAATTTAATTATGAGTAGCTAAACTTTTTAGTCTAGCCAAGGGAACCAAACCCCTCGATGTTACTTTAATCGTGAGATCAAATTGGTGTTCATATAATTGATTACTGGTTTTCTTATTTATTCTTGTGCACTTTTTGAGGATTATTTGACACTGTTTGTATAGCTGGTAGCATGCAGGCTTTCCTAGGTAATCCAATCCACTAGAATACACGAGGTTAGGTATTCCCTAGAGTCAATGAAACTAATCACGTGGTACGTAATTAGTGAGTTGAAAAGAATAAATAATCAACTGCAATTAAGCTAATTGGGTTAATTGTAGTTGAACTGGGTCCTTGGCTATCGTGATCTAGGTTCTAGGAGGTTCCAGAATTGGTCATTGATTATAGACGCAATTAACGGAGGTTCCTTAATTGCTGACTTACACTAATAGGACTGAATTGTTAGGAGGTTCCAACAATGAAAATGGTGTAACCAGTAGTTAGTTAATACATTATTGCATCAAGGATCAATTAGTGTATCGAGGTGGTCCAATTCCCTTGACTAGATATTTTTCCTGAATTTGATTTTACAACTTATTTAATTTTCTATCTTTAATTTTAATTTAATTTTTGTTAGTAATTTTAACTAACAACAAACCCCCCATTTTTGGTTACGCACTTTTGACTAAATTTATTTCGCTATGGTGCTCCCTGTGAATACGATCCTACTCGCATTATACTAATTTTAATAGCTTATAAAGTAAGTTTATTTTTTATTGGTATGACAACCCATCACCATTTTTCCTCTTGCATGAGAGCCGCCACGATATCAACATATTTTTCCCTATAGGAAGTCCGAAGGAATGATTAAAAAAAGCCAGCCAATATTTCCAACAATTCTGGACTTTTGGGCAATAGAAAAAAACATGAGCAAGGTTTTCAGAATCTCTTTCACAAAAACTGCACTTTGAGGGATGGCTTGTGAATCCTATCCTTTGTAGAGCATCCGGGAAAGGCAGTAGCGAGTTCCAAAATCTCAGTACCAAGGCTGAGACTTTTGTGGGGCACCAAGAGCTCCACAGAGATTTCCTGAAAGACTAGGGGTTGCCATTACTTTGGATAGTTCGATACGTGTGGTTGAAACTGAATTTCCCGGAAGGACTGGGCTACCAAAAAATCCCATTTGGTTCTGTTGAAAAAACCGGCCAGGGGAGGAGGGGGGAAAGATAGCAACGACAGACTGTTGTTATCTAAAAAACCAGAAAACTCATTGAGATAGGTTTGTTTATCCATGAAGAATTCAAATATGGTAAGCTCCGGGAAAGGTGGCCGCTCAGAGCTTCTCCATATACATCCATTGTCAATCCAGTTGTCTAACCAAAAGGAGCTATCTCCAAACCATTTTCTTCGACGGGTAGACAATCTTTTCCAGAGTGTCTACTTTCTTTATCATTGTTGTGTCCCCAAAGGAATTTCTGGCACTTCCTTTCCATTTCTTCTATGATTAGGTTTGGTAGTTCCAGAGCTACAAAATTGTGAATGGGGATGGCATAAATGACTGCTTTCAGAAGAGCTAATCTGCCGCCAAAATTTTGGAACTTATTTTCCATGAAGTCAGCTTTCTATCCATATGCTCCAGCAGGTGTCTGAAATGGTGAGCTTTTGGCTTCCTTTTGAAGATATGGCAGCTGAGGTAGTGCAGGGGTAGCTTTGCTTCCGACACTGAGAGAATGCTTGCCATGCGGTTCTTTGTAGACTCATGAGTTTTGTTGAGGTGTAGAAATTGCTCTTCTCCTTATTTACTTTCTTATGTTTTGTAGTTTCATACTCCTTCAGGGATCTAGATGCCCCCTTGGTGAAAATCAAGAGGTCGTCTGCATAAGCTAAATGGGATACTTTCTTAGAACCAGCAGGAGTGTTGTATCTCTTGATGTGTCCCTCTTCTATCCGCTAATTTAATCTTCTAGAAAATACCTCGGATGCCAGAATAAAGAGGAATGGGAAGAGGGGGTCGCCCTGCTTTATCCCCCGGGATGGGGATAAATACCTGACAGGACTGCCATTTATGAGGACTGAAATCTTATTGCTCTGGAGGGTCTTCAATATGAATTATATGAACCGTTGGGGAAATCCAAAGTTTTCCAAAAGAGCTTGCATAAAGTCCCAGGAGACCCCAATCGAAAGCCTTTATCATATCCAATTTCAGAACTACATTATGCCCCACTGCCTTAAGAGTCTAGGAAAGCCACTAAGTCCTTAGCTAGAAGCACATTGCCGGTTATGTCTCTGCCTGCCATAAAGCCAGTTTGTTCCTCTGAAATGATGGAGTTCATGAGGGGGTTCATCCTAACTTTCAGAATATTCGAGAAGATCTTGCTTATGAAGTTACATAAGTTTGATTAGGCGGAAGTCTAAGAAAGAGCTAAAATCCTTTTTCGATAAGGACCAGGAGAGTACTGGCTATAGCTCTGGGAAAGGAAACTCCAGCAAAAAATTCCTAGCAGGCCGCAAGCAAATCAGATTTTATTATATTCCAAGCCGCTTGGAAGAAAGCTCCAGTGTAACCATCGGGGCCTGGCGCACTATCAGGTCAGAGTGAAAAAACGATTCTTTTACCATTTCAAGGGAGATTTCCATAAGCATATTTTTAGCTTCTGATGGGGAAATTAATGTTGAATGACCTGGAGGATAGAGTCCATAGGCTATAGGTGATTGTTCTCTGCTGTGAGGAGGTTTTTGTAAAAGGAAATGGCCTCTGTTTTAATGTCTTTTTCCTCTTCCAACCATATTCCATCACTGTTCTTAATCTTGAAAATGTACTTTTTTTTATTCCTCTCACTCACTGCTGCAGGGAAAAATGATGAGCTTTTGTCCCCCTTCACCAGCCATTTAATTCGGGATTTTTGCCTTAGAAATTCTTCATGCTCAGCTAAACTCCTAGTTAGGATGGCGTGTGTTCTAGAAACCGTCTCCTTATTCCTAGGGGAAGGGAATTGGTCAAATACCATTTCTGCCTTCTCTAATTCATCCTCTTCTATCTTTAGGTTCTTTAACACATCCCCACACTCATTTCTGATCCAAGATTTTAGGGCTGCTTTTAGTCTGCGTAACTTCAGGACAACACAAGCAGGCCATAACACCCCGTGGGTTCTGCCCAACTAATCTCAACAATCTGCAGGAAATCTCCTCTTAATCCACATTTGGAACATAAGAGGGCAATGATCAGAGCTGGTTTTGTTTAAGGCATGTGATACTGTCATAGGAAAACAGTCCAACCATTCCTCCAAGATCAGGATCATGTCTAATTTTTTGCTGATCCACCCAGTCGATCTTGTACCTCCCCAAGTGAAGGTTCTGCCCACTGTTGATGGCTCAATCAGATTCATGTATTCAATAAAATCATTAAACTCTTTCATAGGCCCCATTCGAGGCAAAGAGTTCCCTTGTATTCATTCAACTCTCTGATTACTTTGAAATCTCCCCCCACTGCCCAAGGGAGGTCATTGTGAGCTGATATGAACCTAGAAAGTCCCATCCATAGATCCCTCTTTGTGCGTTGATCCGAACTGGCATACACGAATGAGAAAACCACACGAACCCCAGAAGTATTCGATACCCTACAGTTCAGGGTTTGACCCACATCACTCAGCAAGTTTACAGAAACAGAGTTCCGAGACAAAATCTAAATTTTACCAGAGAGAGATGAAATTTCCGCAACAAATCCCAGTTTTAAACACAAACCCTAAATTTTATCAACAACTAAAAAAGGTACCAAAATGCAAATTAAAGACACTTTGTACTTTACTAAAAAGTGAAGACGACGGATTGATTTGGGGTTACTGACACCCCTAATATTCCATACAATTATGTTTATCATTGGGGGTTTTGGAGAGATCGAACCTTGAGTCGAGTAGAACGCCGAGATACCTGATACTGGTCCCATTCTTTTTGCTTCCTGCGCCTTTTTCTCATTTTCAATTGGATAAAACCATCATCTATCGGTTTAAAATTGGACTCTTCCTCGGACGTGCTTCCCTAATCTTCCGACTCCTCAAGGTCATTCTTGGAGGCTAGGTCTCGTTGGTTTCCTTCAGTAAGATTTTTTTTTTTTTTTTTTTTTTTTTTTTTTTGAGGGGGGGATCTGGAAATAAGGAGAGCTCCTTGGGGGTGACCTGTGAGGAGGTGGTGCCGAGTGATTCCTTAAGCTTCGCCATTGCTGAAGAGACTGGAATGAGAGCGCCCTTCCCCTTGTTTAGTCGGTCCTACAGAGATTCTCACCGGGGAAACCTGTTGGTCCTGTTCGCAGTATTCCGTGCTTACGAGCGGCAGTTTCGATCAAGTGGACATAGTCCGTATAGCAATCCACATGCTTTTGTAATGTACATTTCTAGAGGTCTATGGTGCTCATGTGCGCATTGTTAACTATATTTTTGGGGTAGATGCCAAAATGGACATTACAAACGTATTTATTTCTTCCTCCTTCCCAAAATTGCAGGAATCTAAGGGGCAAACAATATTTGCAGTAATTAGGGCACATCCAACCCAGCGCCCATATCCCTTCAGCTGACATTAAATATCTTCCAATACCAATACAATAGTAAGTTTTGAACAGCAAGAAGCCATTTCATTAGTAGAATATAATAAATAGTCTTAACAATACCGGCCATCAGAAGAAAAGGATTACAGCCTGTAGATAGATCATCCCATCCAATAATAGTATTATACAGGCAGAGCAAGAGCAAGGTTGCAAGGTTGCAAGTTGAATTGAAATGAAATGATGGAGGCAGAAACAGGTAAGGAGGGAGGGGGTTGATTGGGGGAAGTGTGTATAAATTAACCAGGTCCAACTTTAGGAATGTCATAGTGCTCACTCATATTAGCAAGATACTGATTGAAGTCCTCAATTCTGTCCCTGTGAGATTTATTAGCAGTCTTTGACAACCTACGCATATCAATCTTTTCCCTTTGTTCTACATACCGTCTTTCTGCTGGGGTTAGATGATCGTCCCAACGGCTCCCACCACCACCATTATTATCTGCACTCGTCTTCCCATCACCATCACCCACCTCTTCATCTTCTTCAATGGGATCATACAACCCTAGTTCCTTACTTCCACCTAAACCAATTACAAAATAACAAACACAAGCGAGATTTATAATTCTAAAATCAATAAGGCTTCTTTTATCCTGTGTCAATAGAGATCTCAACTCTCAAGTCCCCTGACCCGATGCTTGCAAACTTCAGTTACATTTTCATTTTCCTTTACTTATGTATCTCTTTAGTATTAAAATTTGCCATTTGAAACTTTGGTTCCAAATTCAGAATTCTCCCAGCAACATATATAAATCAATTTAACATGGACAGAGAATTAATCAAAAGAAGCAACTAACCAGTAGCAGCTGAAAGATCATCCTTGTTTTGATGATCAGAGGAATAGGAATGGTCTTCTTCCTTATTCTTATTCTTCTTCTTCTTCTTCTTCTTTTTGCTAATCCCACCGGAGGTGGCCTTCACATCCAAAGCCTTTCCCTTGAGCTTAAGCTTCCCACCCACCACATTCTCGTATGCGTCCCCCATATCCCTATGCTTCACTTCCTCTTCTTCCTCCTTACTTTAATTATACGAATGGATCGATCTGATAATTAGGGATATAACTGCCAAAAGGAAACCCTAGAATAAAGGAAAGAGATGGATAAATACATACAGGCCGAGGGTTTCCAGAAGTTTCTGAGCCCTCTGCAGTTTCACTCCGGTGATGCCTTGTGTCTGTCCCAGCGTTCAGTATCAGTTAGAATATAAGAGAAAAAAATGAAACATTTAAACCTATTTTTAAATAGTGATTATTGAATGAGCTTTCTAAAGACATGTTGGCATTGGTTAACTCCAAAGAGTGTTCTTCCTTCTTGCCGGGTCGTCCCCGGTGCAGACCCACCAATTTTTTATAAATTTTTCTTGTTATTAAATTCAAAATTTTATTTTTAAAAAAATTTGGAACAAATGCCTACTAATAATAAAGAAAATGCAAAATTACTTAAAAGAAATGTATTCATTTAATAGGGCCTCAGAGATCTTGGTGGATAGGGATCATCAACTGGACAAACAAGCCCATCAAGAGTAGCAAATATTGAATTTTGCATCACCAGCCCAACCAAAAGAGAGCAAATTCTTTTTTCTTTTTCTCCAGTTATAGCGGAGAAATATATGTAAATATAAAATATAATTATAAATAAACCATTTTACTTAGTAAAATAATAAATTTTTAAAAAAAAAAATTACTGCAAATAAATCGTAGATGAAGGGGTCCGAAGTAGCTGATTGATTTTATCACTTTATAAACAAATCAATGGGAATCCGTCTGATATTTTCATCATCCCCCAAATAATGCTAAAAAACGCACCCAACAAATTTTAAAAAAAAACCAGAACAAAAACAGATGTGATTTATGCGGTTGATATATAATGTATCTGCCTTGTCACCGAAGAACCCTAGCGGATGAATAATTCGGAGCTAAAGGCAGATTACACGTTTCCCAGATGCAGAAAATATGTATCTAAAGCAAATTAGCTTATTATTGCCTAAGGATAGATCCCTCAATCCATTCATCCGTACAATGAATATACGGCGGCGATGGCGATTGAGGAATTGCAATATTAGGCGAGGCTTCCACATCACAACATTTGGGGAAAAAATTTATAAAAAAAAAACAGAAAAAACTTGTTTTCAAAATCACAAGATTTGGGGATTCAGGGGGACGTCAAACCTTTTATGAACTCTCCATATAAATAGGGCTAGGTGCCGTATCGGGCGATGGAGGCCGATACTGCACCTGCTCTCCGAGGTTTCTTCGGTTCTGTTTCGGGGACGGAGGCCGATGCGGCCACCTACGTTCCAAGGTGGCTTCGTTTTTGTTTCTCTCAAGGGTTAGAGTTGCGTTAATATATAAATAGAAGAAAAACCCTAGCAACAGAAAATTAGCCAAATTACATTTACCCCCTCTCCCCTCTGAAAACCCTAGCAAACAGAAAATTAGACAAATTACGTTTCCCCAACCCCACCACACCCCCGCCTCCCCCTCCATTTAGTTTGGTTTGATAAAATTTAATAAAGTTAATTTAAATTTTGAATTCTGAATCTGAATTTTGAATTAAGTTTATAATTAAATGTATTTAAATTTTAAATTAAATAATTATATTTTAAAAAAATATTTTTTTAGAGAAAATATTTTTAAAAAGTATTAGACATATACTTTTAATTTATATAATACAAATTTTAAATATTTTTTTTGTATATAAGGGTTACTTGAACTCAAAGATAATTTTAAACGAGGGGTACTTATTACTGGACAAATTATATTATACTCATAGACACACATGGCAAGGTGTTTCTATCCACTTATATTAAAATCACCTTGCAATGTGCCCCCTTGAATGACCCACTACTTCTCACCTAATAAATCTATTCCCCTCATTTGTACACATGACACCTAGTAATATAGTCCTAGGAAGAAATTATACATTGTACCACTAGGTACATCTACCTAGTACTATATATAGTAATTTTTGCATGATAGTTGTACACTTTTTTTTTCCTCGCTGAGTCCACCACGTCCAAAAAATAACTGTCGTAACGTCTAAAAATATTTACATTCAGACATGTGAATTAAAGCTAATTTTTTCGCATAACACCTTCCACCACATCTCCTAACACTACTGCAACATCCCCGTACGTCCAAACAACAACTGTCACAACGTCCAAAAACGTCTACATCTAGGCATGTGAATTAAAACTGAATTATTCACATAACACATTCCACCACGTCTCCTAACACTACTGCAACGTTCTCGTACGTCCAAAAAATAACTGCCGCAACGTCCAAAAACGTCTACATATAGGCATGTGAATTAAAACTGAATTTTTCACATAACACATTTCACCACGTCTCCTAACAATACTGCAATGTCCCCATACGTCCAAAAAACAATTGCCGCAACGTCCAAAAACGTTTACATCGAGACTGCATGTGAATTAAAACTGGATTTTTCACATAACACCTTCCACCACGTCTCTCAACAATACTACAACGTCCCCGTACGTCCAAAAAACAACTGTCGCAATGTCCAAAAATGTCTACATCCAGGCAGCATGTGAATTTAACCTGATTTTTTCACCAACATAATGTAAAAAAATGATACCATTTAAGTAACTATTAGTAGGGGAAAAGAGAAAAAAAAAAAAATTTAAGAGCGAGTCTTGAACCTTTGCCATATTTGTCTTGTGTCTCTCCAAAAAAATCAATTGTCATTAATCCACTTAAAGTTAATTGACACTAAATTAATTTTTTTTGTACATGTCATTTAAAAGATCACTATTTTCAATATTAAATTTCCCATCTCCCAATACACAGATCAGTAGACCCCCGGAAGAACAAGATTTTCATGTAGACAAATCGCAAAAAACCATTTTTTATACATGTCAAATGTTTCGTCGAAAGTTTGAAAAACCCTTGAACTTATTAAAAAACTTCCATATCTTTTAAAGTACGGCGTTTTTTGGAGTTCCAAGCGGCCCAAACCACCGTGGGCCTTTGCGGCTAGATAGATCTCGAAAAGTTATATGAAATAAAAAAAAAATCTACAACGGACCCCGAGCACAAAGTTATGTCCCTTTAAAATTTTCATCCAAAACCACACGTTTTCCAATGTCAGACCCATCTCCAAACGCCCGTCTGCTATGTCCATTGAGTAGATCTCATCGAGACCCATCAAATCGACTACTCGTGCGTCCAAATCGGACAAACGAGAGCCGAGTTATGTTCTCCCGAACCATCCCTGCAATACAATTTCATAGATGGCAGCAATTCCCTTTCATAAAGACAGCCCACCACTTCCAAAAACGTCTACATCCAGGCATGTAAATTAAAGCTGAATTTTTCACATAACACCTTCAACCACGTCTCCTAACACTTCTTCAACGTCCCCGTACGTTCAAAAAACAACTGCTACATCGTCCAAAAACGTCTACCACTTTTTTTTTTCATGTGGGAATAAATTAATTGGAATATAACTAGTACCACCACGTCCAAAAATAACTACCACACCACGTCTAAATCCAAACATGTGAATTTTAGCTGAACTTTTCACAGAACACAGTCCACCACGTCCCACTACGTCCAAAATATAAAGCAGCAACGTCCAGCTACGTCCCGCTACATCTAGCTCCATCCCATAACACATTCTACCACATCCAGCAGTGGGGAGGAATCAGAAGCAATCCATTTCACATGAAAGTGTCAATACCTTACGAAAAATATTTATATATCATATTTCGGAGTAATAGAGCATTATTTGAATACGAAAACACGAATATAACATCATTAATACATTGCGCAACATCAAATCGCAAAAATAAGGTTCCGTAAATCCATCAATGCAGTTCATACTTTATGATATAGTGATTTTTTAAGAAGAATAAGTTATTTTTTAAGAAGAATAAGAGATTTTTGAAGAGGATGAAGTATTTTTTAAGAAGAATAAGTGATTTTTTCATTGTATTTGGTGTTGTTCGTCGTAAAATACAATCATCGATCTCCGTTAAATCTGTGTTTGGATAAAGATTTGATTGAATGCGGTTTCGAATGAAGTGCGGCGAAAAAGAAGAATAAATGATTTTTGAAGAAGAATGAAGTAGGTTTTTGAAGAAGAATAAGAAGAAGAGAAGAACGTGTATCTCACTCTCTTATAGTGAGAGTGGTGATGTTACTAATATTATTACTAGGTACATGTACCCATGGTACATGATATAATTTACGAGTCCTACGACTATTATATAAAAATTGCTACCACTGGCCTACATCCATGTTGTCTTAAAATGTATAGTTAGTTTCTTAATAATATGAAATTTACTAATAAAAATATTTTTAAAATTTTTAACGATAAATTATACGATCGTTATTATTTTAAAATTAAAATATTAATTAAAATAAATATCACATATTAATAAAAAATTATATAAATTAAAAATTCATGTCATAAATATATTTTATTTATTTAAATGATAAAAATATTTTTAATAAAAAATATTTAATAAAATGTTTATTTAAAGAAAAACTAAAAAAATGATAAATAATGAAGAAAATAAATAAGTTGCAAGTAATTCAATTCAACAATAAGTGATTCACAAATCACTTATTTTCAGACAAACAATTGTACTTGCATTTTAGACCCACTTAATCTATTAAAATTTTGATTTGTAGTTATGAAATGCACTTAATTATTAAACACTTAATTATAAAAGCTCTTAATTCATTAAGTCAAAAATAAGTTGAGTTATCTAACACTTTTAATCAAATAAGCACTTAATTAATTAAGATTAAGTGTTGAATTGATTTATCAAACAGAGCCTTAATCATATTTACACATCTCCTAAAGTATTTGAGCTCCTTCAAATTTTGTAATAACTAAAGTAATAAAATTTGGGTGAGTTTCAAAACAGTTTTAGTCCTCGAGGGAATTAAAGTTTCTCAGCAAAACAGCCTTAGCAATTAGTGGAGCAAGTAACCCACCATAGTAGTCAATACTATTATAAACTTTGATGATGGGTAAAACATGTAACATGTAAAAATTTAGGAGTCAAATCGTTCTCACCAAAATGTCAATTATTTATAGTCAAGATAAAACTTTTAAAATGTCAAACTATCAATTGCCTCTCGAGATTTTTGAAAACTACTAATACCCCCTTGACCAAAGTCAAATATAAAAAAATGTCAAAAAATGAATAAATTTGACGATATTTTGTCAAAATTAGATTATAAAATGATGTCAATTTTATATTTCAACACAATAAAAATGCTTACGCCAATATTTTTACTCATTTGTTCGTCGATCAGGGGGTTAGTTGTTATTAATTTGAATAGTCAAGGGGGATATACGTTATTTTCAAAACTTGAGGGGGTATTAGTAGTTTAACCAAACCACAAGGGAGGTAAATATAATTCACCCTTTATTCATAGACAGAAGGAGTATTATAGATAATTTGAAAACTGTTATCTTTTTTTAATTCAGCACGACCAATGAATAATATCTAAGACATCACGCATTAACGTGCACTAGGCATGTAACAAAATATAAGCAAAGTCAAAAATAAAAAGCCTTTTAACACGTTCTCCAGGGTCAATATATAACCCGATCATTGTTGTGTATAAAAGGGTCGATCCCACGGTAACTTGTGTGTCTATAATTTGTGCCTAAAGCCCAGATGCTTATTTTTCAAACTAAAGCTACTCTATGAAACCAAGTAAAGAAGAAGAATGTTGAAGTTTTGTTTTCCATTTACCAAACTCGAACTAACCTAAATCTACCTACAAAACTAAGAAGTATGAAAATGGTAAAAGTAAAAGGAAATCATAAAGTAAGAGATATCCATCTCCTAGGAATTATCGACCTCAAGTTGTTGGATTACTACGCCTAAGGTTATTCCATATTTTTCTTTCAAGATCGGATGGTCACATCACTAGAATGGAATACCTAGGTGGAGTATTGGTCTGTCCTCCCTAGGTATTGCAACAAGCACAAGTGGAATTTGAAACCAATACGCGATTAAGCTTTGATCAAGTCACCATCCCCTATTCACTTGCCATATTTCCAACTGCCCTCAGATAATCACTACCCTTAACAGTCTAAATGTCTCCCTACAAAGTTGAACAAGAGCAAGGCATAATAATCACAACTCATTTTCAACACTTCATAGTAAATATCAATCAACACTTAATTAACTAAGGTTGATTTCCCTTTGTTAGGTGCAATGGGTATTGATTTGAAACAAGGTCAACTAGGGGCAAGTCCATCTTTGCGCTTTGAATCCTATCAATCCTTCAAGGTATCGGAAGCAAATGTCTAACTCTAGGAAGTCGCATTAAACACCCAGAGTACCCAATTACCCAATGGTCCTGAATTTATTGTATTAGTCCCATATTGATTATCCATCTTCTATCCTAGAGTAGCTAGCAAGTCTAGAGATCAAGATGAAAGAATTTTAGTAGGATCTGGGTTTGCACTTGCTTGATTTACCACGCAACAAAAATTTTTATTAAAGCGGAATCTTAGAAAAATACCTTTGAAGCGTGCACCTGGTGAATCTCTTGTATGCCTCAAGACTATAACTTCACGTTGTGTGGGCAACAAACTAGAAGTTAATTGATCAGCTATCACCACAACTCCACCTGCCAGAAAAATCCAGCACCTCCGCACCTAGCACATACTGCAAACGCACTGCCCAGAGAGGGAGAAAGCAACACGCAGGGCTAGCAAAGAAGGACCAAAATTCGGCCACTTCAAGGAAAATCAGCCGCCCCAAAATTGCTAAAAATTCATTTTTGAGAGAGAGAAAATTTTCTCTCTCTAGAATTTTATCTCTCTAGTATTCTTGTCTTGAAAACTTATGAATTGTGTTAATTGTGATTCTTGAATAACTGATCCCTTGTCTATTTATAGAGTTACAAGAGAGACTCTAAGTTGGTTTAGGATTGGTCTTCCTAATGGGTTTAGGTAATGAATTAGTTTCCAAATCTAATTAGGCAACCAATCTGATAGGATAAACCAAATTCTACTAGATTTCTAATATCTAGGATTTCCTAATTCCAATTGAAACTTAAAATTTAATTAATTAATTAAATAATTCCACTTTGTTAATTACTTAATTAACCCTTAGGAATTAATTAAATAATTCAACTTTGTTAATTACTGAATTAACCCTTAGGAATAATTAACCAATTAATTAATTAAATATACCTATTCAATTAACCCATTACAAAATTAATCGTACCACTAACGGATTAATTTTGGCACTACAATCCTATACCAGAATTGCTTCCGGAATAACTTAATTAAATTATATTCATTTAATCTCCCCACATCAAAGACATAGTGCTCGTTAATTAAAATTAATTTATTGATAAATTAATTAATTAACTTCTTTAATTCCGAGACTAGTACCACTCGACCTTTTTACTATACCGGACATAAGTCCACCGGCCGGGTTTAGTATAATAAACATTTCGATCTCATCTCGGGAACACCATCACCCCGGACGCACCGGTACATGGTTTCCTTTCGACAAGCAGTAGCACACCAAGTAACTAAACACGCGCACCCAACCCACCGAGACTATTGGCCACATTTGACCTCACCCATTGGTAGATCAAAGTACATTATGTCTAATCCTCATGCCCACTCGAGTCTAGGGATTTAGAGATAGAATACAATGATCGATTTGTCTATTAAATCAGTACCAGACAAATCATTCCTAAGAGTCAAGTTCAATATGCCCCGGGCATATCTATATGATTCAATTAGTTTAGACAAACAAATTATCTGAATCACATAATAACCTAGACCGACAGTTTGTCCAAAACTGTCTCGGTTACGAACCTCATTTATATATTATGTCTTTCAACCAGTGATGAGATCTACTGTGTCGCACCAGACACCTCATCATCTACTTACATAATATAAATGGACATAAACATGCAGAAAAAAATATAATTGAAACACAAATCGATATATTAAACTGGGAAACTGTACAATACAAGCATAGCTTATGTATTCTACTCCAACAATCTCCCATTAATACTTAAGCTGTGCTTTAAGTATACAACTACATACAATCCTACCCGATCTGCTGCTATCTATCTAGAAAAATTGTCAAGGCTCTCCTAAGCATCTGATCCCCTTGCCCTTCACGTGAGCCTCAAAGACTTTAGAAGTCAATGTTTCCGTGAACGGATCTACAAGGTTATCCTCTGATGCTATCTTAGCCACGACCACGTCTACCCTATTTACGATGTCTCGTATTAGGTGGTACTTGCGCTGTATATGTTTACTCGCCTTGTGGGCTCGTGGTTCCTTCGAGTTTGCTACTGCACCATTGTTATCACAATAAACCGTGATAGACTTCGGTAAACCAGGAATCACATCTAAGTCCACTAGGAAGTTCTTGAGCCATACTGCTTCTTTCACTGCCTCTGATGCGGCAACATACTCAGCCTCCATGGTAGAGTCCGCCACACATTTCTGCTTGACACTCCGCCAAACTATGGCTCCACCTCCTAGAGTAAACACATACCCTGAGGTAGACTTGCTCTTGTCCCTGTTACCTTGGAAATCTGAATCTGTGTAACCTCGGGGTACCAGTTCAGACGCCTGATAGACCAGAACTTGGTCCCTTGTTCTGCGCAAATACTTGAGAATGCATTTTACTGCCTGCCAATGAGCTTTCCTGGGGTTACTCTGATATCTGCTCACCATGCCAACGACATAACATATATCAGGTCTCGTACACAACATGGCATACATGAGACTTCCTACTGACATGGCCGCGGGCCGCTAGACTCGGCCGTGTGCCAAACGTTCCACCCGTCTCGGCCTGTTTCCGTTCCTATTAGCCATCAAAGGCTATTTGCTGGCACGTTTGGACATAGAGGGATCTAGAAGGACTAGAAGGTTCCCTCCCTTGCAAGTTGCAAGGGTGACATCATGCATGATGTCAGCCCTAGAAATTTCCTTGTATATATTATTTAGGGACTAGATTCTTCCAAGAATAAAATATAGGAAGCTTATCTTGGAAGACATGAATAGTAACCGACCTTGAGCCCTATAAATAGAGGCCAAGGGTAATTTGTAAGATCACCAAGCAAGAGTGTGTAAGTACTTGTGTAAAGCAATATAACTCCATTCCATTTCGGTCATTTTCGTGCCTACATTTCTCTTGAGTTCTCTTGGTATTTTGCTGCCCACAAGATCACTTGTGTGCAAGAGTTAAGGCTGAGCTAGTTCTAGTCGTTAGTTGTTAGAACTAGTGCCGCACGGTTCGCTCATAAAGAAGTAAGCCCGTGACACTACTGCCGAAGCATATGGAACTGTCTTCATGGTCTCTATCTCCTCAACAGTCTTAGGAGACTGTTCCTTAGATAGAAACACTCCATGGCTAAAAGGTAGAAAACCTTTCTTGGAGTTCTGCATGTTAAAACGGGCCAGAATTGTGTCTATGTATGAAGCTTGGGAGAGTGTTAGCGAACGTTTTCTACGATCTCGAATAATCTTGATCCCACGGATATGTCCCGCTTCCCCTAAGTTCTTCATATCAAATTGTTTGGACAGCCATGCCTTTACGTTTGATAACACTTTCTTGTTGTTGCCAATCAATAGAATGTCATCTACGTAAAGCACAAGAAACACCACTGAGTTTCTATCACGTCTGCAATATACACATTGCTCATCCGGACACTGAGTAAATCCAAAGAACTGGATTACCTCATCAAACCGGATGTTCCAAGATCTGGATGCCTGCTTAAGTCCATAAATAGATCTTTTAAGCCTGCAAACTTTATGCTCTTGGCCTTTTTCAATGAATCCCTCTGGTTGCTGCATAAAGATGGTTTCCTCAAGACTTCCGTTTAAGAAAGCTGTCTTGACATCCATCTGCCAAATCTCATAATCCATATGAGCAGCTATGGCCAAGAGAATCCAGATCGACTTAAACATGGCTACCGGGGAGAAGGTTTCCTCATAATCGATTCCCTCTTTCTGAGTATACCCCTTCGCCACCAGCCTAGCTTTAAAAGTTTCCACCTTCCCGTCATGTCCTCTCTTACGTTTGTAGACCCATTTGCATCCAATGGGCTTAAACCCATCAGGTAAGTCCACAAGCTCCCAGACTTGATTGTGGTCCATTGACCCCATCTCGGATATCATTGCATTATGCCAAGATTCTGCATCTTTATCTCGAAGCACCTCATTGTAGTTAACTGGGTCAGGTTCAGGCACACCTGGGACTAGGTCTGAGGCCTCTCCCACGCCAACGAACCTGTCGGTCTGTCTCACAACCCTCCCACTACGACGAGGCACCGCCTGTGTAGGCGCATCTCTGTGATCTCATGTGCAGTGTATGGTGTATCTACTTGAGCTCGTGCATTAGGATTAGTAGTTTATCATCTAAGCTCTTATAGTACTATCTTACTCTTGGGCTTGTGGTCTAAGACATAGTCCTCTTCTAAAAATCTAGCGTTGGTACTTACCACCACCTTCTGATCTTTAGGACCATAGAATAGACCACCTTTTGTTCCTCTAGGATATCCTACAAACAGCATTAATTCTGTTCTTGCATCTAACTTAGCCGTATCTGCCTTAAGCACATGTGCTGGGCAGCCCCAAATTCTGAGATGTCTTAGACTGGGCTTCCGCCCGTTCCACAACTCTACTGGGGTTGAAGGCACGGTTTTAGATGGTACAAGATTAAGAATATACATTGCCGTTTCCAAGGCATATCCCCAGAACAAACTTGGCAAATCACTATAGCTCATCATGGACCTAACCATTTCCATAAGAGTTCGGTTCCTCCTTTCTGCTACACCATTCTGCTGTGGCGTGCCAGGTGCAGACAACTGAGACTGAATTCCTACCTCAGTGAGGTAATCTCAAAATTCATGGGACAGGTACTCCCCACCATGATCTGAATGCAGTGTCTTGATACTCTTATCATGATGCTTCTCCACATCTGGCCGAAACTCTTTGAACTTGCCAAAACATTTGGACGTGTGGCACATTAGGTAAATGTATCAGTACCTAGAGTAGTCATCCGTGAACGTCACGAAATACTCATATCCCCCTCGTGCCTGGACCGTCATAGGTCCACACAAGTCAGAATGAATCAACTATAATACATATTTAGCTCTATAGACTTTTGCTTTAAAAGGTCTCTTGGTCATCTTACCTTCCAAGCAAGATTCGCAGGTTGCATAACTGTCAATATCTAATGAACCCAAAGGTCCATCATTGACCAACCTCTGAATCCTACTAAGGTTTATATGACCTAGCCTTAGATGCCAAAGATAGGTTTGATTCATTTCAGAATCTCTTCCTCTTATTAATGTTAGATACTGAGCTATCTATTTCTATGTTTTGCGCAACAGGGGAGTTAGAGTTAACCACAAACAAATTGTCCGCCAATGAACCAGAACAAATAAGTTTTCCATTTGTTCTAATAACAACACAGTCATCAGAAAAAATAAACTTATACCCGTTCTTCAAGAGTTTATAAACCAAAATCAAGTTCTTTCTAAAACTCGGTACATAAAGACAATTAACTAACTCTAAGCTAGAATTTTCGAAATTCAACTTAACTACTCCCACTGCTTTTACTGACACTCTTGTAGTGTCACCCAAGTAGATATCCAATTCGCCTTCTCTAAGCTTCTGGGTTACTTGGAACCCTTGCAAAGAATTACAAACATGGTCAGTGGCACCTGAATCCACACACCAAGTATCTGTGGGAACCGCCGCTAAACATGTCTCAGTAATTAAGGCATAATTTATCGTACTTATAAGCTTTGGATAATCCGCTTTCCAATGTCCCGTCTCATTGCACTTGAAGCACTTGTCTTTCGACTTCTTCTTTGCAATATCTGGCTTAGGCACAATTTGTGCCTTTTTAGCTACTCCCTCGAGCTTTCTCTTCTTCTTTCCAGCCTCAGGCTCAGAAGAAGATTCTAAAGCTTCGACTGCGACTAAAGCTCGCTTCTTCTCTTAAAGAAGACTTTTAGCCGCCATCAACTCTGCCAAGAGCTCGGATGAACTCCACAACATCTTACTTATGTTGTAGTTCAACCGAATCCGCTCATAGCTTTGAGGCAAGCTCAGGAGGACAATATCGGCTTTGGTTTCACCAACGATTTTGCCTCCCACTACCTCAACCTTGTTGATGTTACTAATCATGTCAATGACACGATCTCTCACAGGAGCGCTCTCAGCCCTAAGGACAATGTCCAAGTTAAGACTTCCATCGACATTATTAGTTCCAGTTAAATTGTTGTTTTTCAAAATAACAGCTAAAGGATTGAATGCCATATCGATTTAAACTGGAAAGTAAACAAACAATGTTTCAGTTATATGCTTAGAATTTTCGAAAACATGAAAATCCACTTAATTATTGATTTCCCTCAAAACAATAATATTAATTCACCAACATCTCATCCACCGGGATTCTCGCAAGTCACGCAGTGTGGACGTTTACGCTAACCCACATTCGTTTGAGAAGAACCAAGTTCATTAACTACACTTTCTGACCAACGATCTTTTGATCAATATAGCTAATAGTCGATGCTTTTAGCCGTACAAATAAGCAGCATAACCTCGCGGGAGGAATACTGCAGATCGTACACTAAGTGTATGCCATTACGTGACTTCTGAGTTTGTTACCTCAGGATAGTGCGCCTCAGATGGAGAGGGTGTCGCATTTCTCCTAGTTAAACTCGCTCTAGTCATCTTACTCAGAAGCTCATAGTCTAGCGATCTCGGGGCTGGACTCATCCGAATGGAGGAAGACCCTAATGCCAACGCGCAAGCCCACCCACATCGCATGTGAACCCGTAATGGTGGCCATGGGGATATAACACAACCCGCTCCCACTTAGATTTCCAAATTGAGGGTTTTTCCGGTTTTAACATGCAATTAACTAACCTAAGTTATATGCAACCATAAAACCAGACATGCTTTAATTCATGCATCTAAAATACAGCATAAAATAAAGCATAAAAATTAAAACAATAAATACGGGAAATAAATACGTAAAATAAATTTCCTGACTATTATGATTTTAATTACTTCCATCCTTAGCCTTGATCTCGTGTCCTGTCACGTCACTCGATGGAGAGAGTCTTGATCTTCAAAAAATAAAAACTGGAGGAAAAACAGCTCGAACAGCCCGAACAGGCCGTGCACGCGCGGCCCTGCGCACAGCAGCAGCGCAGCAGCAGCTGCTGCTGCCTGCTACCTGCTGCAGCCTTCCCCGGCCGGCGATCGTTGCCGGCGTCGCCTCCTGCCGCCAATTGCTCATTCGCTTTTTCACACGCTATTTGGTCTTCTTGCAATTCGTTCTGGGTTTTCCTGGGTTTCTTCAAAATTCATGATAACCCAAAACCCACGAATCCAAGTCGCCAACCATAACGCCTTCGATTACAAAAAATAATTTTCCTACTACAAGGCATTCCAGGAAAATTAAAGAATCGAAATTATATAAAAAAAATCCTACTACAGATTTAATCTAATCCTACACGGCTTCCAGCATGTGGTTATACTATTACAAACATTCATAATAAAATTAAATCTGGACATGTCCCGGAGTTTAATTAAAACCCATACAAACGTAACCAAAATAGTCGGGATTCTAAACCACCTGCAAATAAAACCATGTAATAAATCGAACAAGTACCAAAACCCCCTAAACCAGGCTCTGATACCAATTGAAAGAATTTTGGTAGGATCTGGGTTTGCACTTGCTTGATTTACCACGCAACAAACATTTCTATTAAAGCGGAATTTTAGAAAAATACCTTTGAAGCGTGCTCCTGGTGAATCTCTTGTATGCCTCAAGACTATAACTTCACGTTGTGTGGGCAACGAACTAGAAGTTAATTGATTAGCTATCACCACAACTCCACCTGCCAGAAAAATCCAGCACCTCCGCACCTAGCACGTACTGCAAACGCACTGCCCGGAGAGAGAGAAAGCAACACGCGGGGCTAGCAAAGAAGGACCAAAATTCGGCCACTTCAAGGAAAATCAGCCGCCCCAAAATTGCTAAAAATTCATTTTTGAGAGAGAGAAAATTTTCTCTCTCTAGAATTTTATCTCTCTAGTTTTCTTGTCTTGAAAACTTATGAATTATGTTAATTGTGATTCTTGAATAACTGATCCCTTGTCTATTTATAGAGTTACAAGAGAGACTCCAAGTTGGTTTAGGATTGGTCTTCCTAATGGGTTTAGGTAATGAATTAGTTTCCAAATCCAATTAGGTAACCAATCTGATAGGATAAACCAAATCCTACTAGATTTCTAATCTCTAGGATTTTCTAATTCCAATTGAAACTTAAGACTTAATTAATTAATTAAATAATTCCACTTTGTTAATTACTGAATTAACCCTTAGGAATAATTAACCAATTAATTAATTAAATCTACCTATTCAATTAACCCATTACAAAATTAATCGTACCACTAACGGATTAATTTTGGCACTACTATCATACACCAGAATTGCTTCCGGAACAACTTAATTAAATTATATTCATTTAATCTCCCCACATCAAAGATATAGTGCTCGTTAATTAAAATTAATTTATTGATAAATTAATTAATTAACTTCTTTAATTCCGAGACTAGTACCACTCGACATTTTTACTATACCGGACATAAGTCCACCGCGCCGGGTTTAATATAATAAACATTTCGAGCTCATCTCAGGAGCACCATCACCCCGGACGCACCGATACATGGTTTCCTTTCGACAAGCAGTAGCACACCAAGTAACTAAACACGCGCACCCAACCCACCGAGACTATTGGCCACATTTGACCTCACCCATTGGTAGATCAAAGTACACTATGTCTAATCCTCATGCCCACTCGAGTATAGGAATTTAGAGATAGAATACAAGGATCGATTTGTCTATTAAATCAATACCAGACAAATCATTCCTAAGAGTCAAGTTCAATATGCCCCGGGCATATCTATATGATTCAATTAGTTTAGACAAACAAATTATCTGAATCACATAATAACCTAGACCGACAGTTTGTCCAAAACTGTCTCGGTTACGAACCTCATTTATATATTATGTCTTTCAACCAATGATGAGATCTACTGTGTCGCACCAGACACCTCATCATCTACTTACATAATATAAATGGACATAAACATGCAAAACAAAATATAATTAAAACACAAATCGATATATTAAACTGGAAAACTGTACAATACAAGCATAGCTTATGTATTCTACTCCAACACAAGAATTACCAATCACCCCCAAAACCCATTTACCCACAATCAAAAATAGCAAAATCTCAACCATGGAACTTACAAATTCAAGCTAAGAAATAAATCAATTTCTAACTTAGAGTAGCCGACAAGGCTAGGGACTAATCCACACAAGCCCATGTGTCCACAATTAAGATTAGCTAAAATCAACCATGAATCTAACATATTCAAACTAGGATAAAACTCAATTGCCCAAGATCCAATCAACCCATAAACACACATAGCTTCATCAATCAAAAATTAACTAAGCACAAGAGTATATTAACATTCACATAGCAAGATATCAAGAAATTAACACAAGATTCTTCAGAGCCATTTAATGGGTAGAAAATCAAAATCAACAAAACCCACTCTACTCCAAAGTTGAGTGTGAAGTCAAAATCAAACACAAGATAACAACAATGAATAGCCCATGAATAATCACCATCAATCCCAAAATATGAATGTTAAAGTATGGAACTAATCTAACAACTTTATTCTAAACTAACTACAAAAATGAAATAAAATAAAGGAAAGAACTAATGTAAACTAGGGGGAAACCCTAGGGTCAAGGGATAACCAAGACAAGTTGAAATCTGCCTAAAATGAGGTATTTATAAGGCTGAAAGAAGCGAGGGTATTAGGTGCAATATTGGAAAGTTTTTGGGGCAAAATTACACTTTCTGCAATTTTGCTCTGTAGCTGCATCAGCGAGGCCACAACCAGCCGCTAGCTATCGGTCTGTAGTGGCCAGTGAATTTCAGTCTTGGGTGGAATACTGCGACTGTCTTCAGCCCTTATTTATATTTTTCTTCATTCCTTTGTGCTGCCAACCCTCGTTGCTCTTTCGGCTTCCGAAACACCACCAAATGACACCAAAATCACTATTTTCTACAATATAGATATGAAAACAACATAAATTTGTATTTTAAATATTGCAAGCACTTTTACTCATGTTTAAGCATGTTTTCACCTAATTCAACATAAACCTATGATACAATCATGCCTAAATATCTACTGAAACATGGTAAATTTAGGTCACATCACGCATCATAAACAAATAAAGATTTATAATTTTATTTAGTTGTGAGTAGCAACAATATATGTTATTCTTTAACAAGTGAATGTTGATAATGTGCACAAGTAGTTGCTACACGAGTTCTCTTATTTATTGATTTGAAATATCGTACATTGATAAATATATATATATATATATATATATACATATATAGGGTTATTTGTCTACTTGGCAAGTCAAGCATGGACTAAGTCATAGATCTTTGGGTTTTGGCTACCAATGATAGAGACTTTACCAACAAATAAAGCCCTAGGAATAGCATCCCATTGTTGTTATTTTACGAATAGCAGTAGCTAGCAATAGTCTTTAACATATCTATTAGATGAAGAGGTCTAAGGCTGGTCTATTTTTTCTCGTACTATGTTTGCTAAAGGCCTCTTGCTTGGAAACAGAATAATATCTGACGCCATTAATAGCTGAAAAGACCATATGTACAACATACAACTTCAATAAAATACCATATAGATAGGAAAAAAAAGAGGTAGAGTGTTGTCATATCCCTTGTGATACGAATTCTTGACAAAAGGTTTAAAAAATTACTTGATAAAGATCTTACCCTCTTGATATCTTTTGGAATGGATGGTTGCATGACTAAGGGGATGGATTTATCTCTAAATCCATTTGAATTAAGACACTTTAGCATTAGCCCTACTAAAGAGACATTCAAAGATAAAAAGACAATGCAATTATCAAAAGCCAAAAGCTTGAATTGTATATTTCGTATAGTACCTTAGATGGTACAGTTTTTGTTAGTGTATGTGCCCTTATGAGGGTTATGTATTGACATTTTTTGTCTGATTAATATAATATCAAATGAGTTAATTTCATTAGTTTAATATTCTTGTACATATATAAATGACGAAATGATCCATGTACTAGAACATTGGGTTATAAATGAACTTTGAGAGTGTCTTGGTTGTGAAACCCCTTAAGTCAGAAAATATTCTAAGTACAAAACTATCCCTAGTCGGTTATTGACGTGGGAACGTCAATATGATAAGACTAGTATGTGTTTTAGTGTTGGTAGAGTTTCACTAGCCATGATGTAGTGATATCAACTAAAGACATAAATGAATATGTTAGGGAACGTATCATTGGATCGATCTGCCAAAAAAAAAAAATTTCATGGACTACTTAGATTGTGAGTGATTCTTTTGAGTAGTACTCGTACTAGAATCTTTATACTAGAAATCACTACAATGGTCTTAGCTGAACAGTATTGTACTTTGACATAAGCCTAATAGGGCTGTAACAGATTGCTAATACGGTTATGATTGGGTATGCAATGAATCACACTAATATATGTGAGTGAAGTGATGAGACTACAAATCTCTCTTAAGTGAGAGATGATATGTTGGCCACTTAATAGTGAACTGAGAAGTGTATGGCCGTGCCCAAGGAATGATTATCATTTGCTTGATAAATTCCAGTTTCATTAAGAGATCAAGTAAACATTTAGCTTATGAGGATTATAGTTCCATGCCTTATGCTAAACGGGATATCATTATAGGGGATCGTACGAAGTATGCTCTAAAGGTTATTTTGAATCACCATTCGACCTTCATTCTAAATTGGGTAGTCACTATATCTTACTAGAGACCACTAATGACTTATGGATTAATCAATGAGATTCATTTATCCATTTCCAATATTAGAATAGGCTACAAGATCTCACATAAGAGAGTTCGATGATACAGAATATGTAATCATGCATGCACTAAGTATAATTATTATATTTAGGTACATAATGCTTAATTAAATTATTTAATTAAGTATTATTGAAAGTTCTATGGTATTAATTAAGTACCTAGGAGCTATTAGGTTAGGCTGACAAATCAATGGAACAAATAGCAATTGTGGTGCTTCTTGACCTATCAGCCTGATCCATGGGTCACTGGGTTGATCCATGGGTTTGATTAAATCCAAATCAGTAAAAGTAATATTTTAATATACTTGACTAATTTTGGTGAACCTTCTGTTATATATATCCAGGGATATATGTGACTCAGTGCAGCTTGAATGTCTAGCAACCGTTCTGTGAAAGCTCTCAGTGCTTGAGAGTAGAGAATTCTTCATGGAAGAATTTCTAAAGGTGAGCAACGAAAACCGGCAAAGGATCCAGACGAACGGGTGATGAACGACAACTAATTACACTCCAAGGGTATGATTTATATGTTTTAAATCAACCTATAAATTAATATAACACTAAAATCAAAAATTGTGCACGACGAATCGCAAAAGCTTCCGCTGCAAATTTCGATAATTCGTGTAATTTGATCCAACAGTTTTGATGTCTATATATAGACAAGAAATCGTCCAAGAAAATAAAAATCCAGTTTCAATTACAACCTTTTTCTCAATAACTAGAATCCTATTAATTCTATTTAGAAAAGGGTAACTAGAATCCCATTACACTTTCTATCCTAGTGGCTGAAATTTCCATCTAACATAATCCTATTGGAATTGGCCATTATAAATAAATGAAAAGAATTATAAATAAGACTCTAATCAATTGGGTCAGTTGGGTTTAAATTGTCTCATTTGGGGCTACGCTTAAGTAAAAGATAACTAGTTTGGACTTATGAAAGGTAAAACTAATTCAATTAGATCTAAACACCATCTCAAAACCCCAAAGAAATAAAGCATGGATGAAATTAAATAGTTCTTGGGTGAAACAACCTAAAAGAAAAACTACTCTGGTGTTTAGAGAGTCCATCTCTCTTTAGGGTGGTTTGAGTGGTTCCTTGTGACGTTTGGACTTTCTTATGGGGGTAGTATTGCCAAGATTGCACCACCTTTTGTAGAACACCTTCTTTCTTAACCCATAATAATATATTTGGTCTTCGTGGGCTAGTGTGGACTTAGGCCATGTTAAGCTTGGGAGTAATCCCTCACTTGAGCAAGATGATTGAGCTAGTATGGTTCTTGAATTCGTATTATTTCGTCCTCCTTTGAAAGGATTCATCTTCAAATCTTGAAAACTTTTGAAAAAATAGAATAAAAGGATAAGTAACGATATTAGACATAAAAATTACATATTTACCAATATCTAGCTTTCGTGGATAGAGATCCACTTTGAATGTCATAGACATTCTGGGTCTTTGTAAGCTTTGAGCTCTATGGCACTTACTAAGGTTGCTATAGGTATAGTTGTACCTTTAAGGTCACGTTAGATGAGCTTGTGAAATCCCTCCTTTCTTGAGATAAATCTTTCTCGAATTTTGAGTGGACAATCATAGAAATAGTGTTGAGCCATTGGAGCCGCTACAATGGAGCTGAATCAGTAAGGATGTCATAAGCTGCTACAATGAAGCTTTCTTAGCCTTTGTTAAAGTCCAATGTTTTGTTGTAATTGTTGCAACCACATTGTGACAAATCTGTGAATTACTAAGGCAATAATGGACTGAGTTCATGAGGTTTGAAAGCATTTTATCTGGACAAAATCTCAGCAAGAAGCCGATGAATAAACTGAAGTGCCAAAATGAGAAGGAAGTGTACTGTTGGCATATCAGATCAAAGGAAGTGAAGATCAGATCAAAGGCAGTGCGTATCAGATCAAAGGAAGTGAAGATCAGATCAAAGGCAGTGCGTATCAGATCAAAGGAAGTGAAGATCAGATCAAAGGCAGTGCGTATCAGATCAAAGGAAGTGAAGATCAGATCAAATGCAGTGCGCATCAGATCAAAGGATGCACACATCAGATCACATGCAGCACAGATCAGATCAACGGAAGTAAAGATCAGATCAAATTCTCAAGGGATTGCTCAGCAGCTTGGTTTCACAGAAGCAAGGCAAGTCAGCAACAAAACATACTTGCAGCAGAAGAGAACAACTCAAGGCTGGAGAGCTAGAGCAGACACCTAAGAAGCTGAAGTCAAGGACGGCTAGTGAATCACACTTCAAACGCGCGACTCTAAAAGTCTCTCAAAGATTCAGAAGACGCAGGAGCATCATGTTGAAGTATCTAGCAATCCTGTGAGCGAGCAGAAATACAAAAGAATCAAGCAGTGCCCGATCAGAAGAACTGCAGGAGCTACATGGATGGTTCTGAGTTGCTGGACAGAACGTTGTGACATGAGGCTAACATCAGATCAACTGCAAGCTAACATCAGATCAACCGAAGGCTAACATCAGATCAACTGCAAGCTAACATCAGATCAACCGAAGGCTAACATCAGATCAACTGCAAGCTAACATCAGATCAACCGAAGGCTAACATCAGATCAACTGCAAGCTAACATCAGATCAACCGAAGCGCGACATCAGATCAAATGCCGCACACATCAGATCAGCTATAAGCTAAGATCAGATCACTTCTGCTGTTTCAAAATATCTAAGACAAGCTACTCGAGAAGTATGAAGGAGTACAGTCAGCAATATGACATGGCAAGCAAGTTGCAACTCAAAAGGTTGAAAATGGATTATTTAAATCTTGAGCCGCCTTTCGTGTATGATGTGCTGACACACTGCACGGTAGGGCACAGTTTTTCTTCTGGGAAAAAGAAAACGGGCATATGAGTAGGTGTGGTAGGTACAACAACTGAAGAACGGAAGAAAAACCTAAAAAGGGGAAGGCACGAGAAGAAAAACATAGAGAGAGATGAGCAACAGAAAAGAAGGGTGCTGAACCGAACGAAACCGAAAAAAAAGGGAGAAGTAAAAGAGTGAGAGCTGCAAAAAGATGATATGAGAAATACAAGAGAGAAAGAAACAGTAAGCTGCACAAGGAGAAGCTGAAGCTTTGGAGAAGCAGAAGTCAAGGAGAAGAAGAAGCTGAGGAGGAGCAGAAAAAGGGAAGACTGAAACTAAGATCAAAGATGATGCAGAATCGGGAGAACTGACCCTGAGGTTGCAGCTTCAGGTGGTAAGCCTAGAACACTATCAAACTTCTTTCATTAAGTGATTTTGAAAGATATTTGTGTAGAAAAGGCAGTACAATAGAGGTTTATATGTTGTTGTTTTAGTTGATGAACTTGTAGAGGTAGTGAACCTCAATGTGTTGAGCAGTGAGCTCTTGTTTATGTTGCTTACGGTCAGTGAGGCCAGAGCTGAATGATTCCGTGATAGTGAAGATTGACAGGAGTGAATCTGTCCGTGGATGTAGATCATTTGATCGAACCACGTAAAAATCCCCCTTGCACATTTACTGCTTTGAGTGTGTCTTGACTGGTGTGGTGTTCTCAAACTGTAAGCTTGAACAGGAGTGTTGTGGTTGTGTAAGTGAACCCTCCTTGAGTGAGTCCATCTAAGCCAAGAACGTGAGTTCAACAATAAGCTCTAACTGAGCTAACATTTGAGAGGGAATCCTTTAGTTGAAAGAAAAATTGATAAAGTGTTGATTCACCCCCCCCTCTCAACACTTGACACGATCCAACAATTGGTATCAGAGCAAGGTTCGCTTTTGTCAAGTGATTGTTGAAACTTAGAACCAGCAGTAGAAATGGAGAATCAAGCAACGACTGTTAAGGGAGTTCCTTATTTCGGTGGCCAAAATTTCCAGTTATGGAAAAAGAGAATGAGTGCTTATCTCTTAGCACAAGGCCTACAAGTACAAAGAGTAGTCTTGCATGGATTTATACCAATCGTAGATGAGGAGAATCCTACAGCTGCAGAAACTAAAAACTTAGAAGCTGATGGAAAGGCAAGGAATGCTCTATATGCAGCTCTGTCGGAAAAAGAGAACTTTAAAGTTATAGACTGTGTTACTGCTCATGAAATATGGATTAAACTGATTAATATTCATGAGGGAGACATCAAGGTTAAGGAGGCAAAATTGCAGGTTCTTAGAAGTAAGTTTGAAGGTCTTAAGATGGGAGAAGGTGAAAACATTGAGGACTTCCTAAACAGAGTTGTTGAATTAGTTAGCTCAATGAGGGGTCTGGGTGAGAGTGTTGGAGATTCCAATATAGTTAAAAAGGTTCTTAGATCCCTACCAGCAAGATATGATTCTAAGGTTTCTGCTATAGAGGAGAGGGACCTAGATAAAGTGACATTAGATGAGCTACAAAGCACCTTTGTAGCATATGAAATGAGGATTTCAAATTCAAAGGAGGAGACGTCAAAGGCAGTCAAGGAGATAGCATTTAAAACAAAACACTCAAGGAAGCTAAAGGAGGAAAGCAGTGAAGATGAAGCAGCAGACAGTGATCTTGAAAGAATGATGGTGTTGATTTCAAGGAGTTTCAGAGGCCAGACTGGAAAGTACAAGGGAAAGTTGCCCTTAAAATGCTTCAATTGTGGCAAAATAGGCCACTTTGCAAGCAAGTGCTTCATGAAGAATAAGAGAACAGAAGATGAGGAAGCTGACAAGCCATCAGACAGGTGGCCTGAGCAGAAAGGAAAGAAGAAGATGAGCTTCAAATCAAGAAAAGGGAAAGCTTACAGAAAACGGAGCTACCTGAGCAAGAAGAAAAATGATAGCTCTGAGGAGGATGAAGAGACTGATGTCTCAGACAGTGAAGATGAGTCTGAAGCTGAAGAGGAGACTCTCATGGTGATGAAATCTTCAACTGTTTCATTAAAGGAGGATGCTGAACTAGAGAACCAATCAGCTGATGCTGAAGAAGTGGATCTAGAGGAAGAACTGGAGTTTGCATACAACAAGATAGAGGAGCAGAAGAGATTGCACAAGAAGACAATGAAGACAATGAAGGAGATGGAAAAGGTCATCTTGAGCAGTCAAGAAGAAAACTCAATACTGGAGAATAGAGTAATTGAATTGGAGCAGGAACTGATTCTCATACAAAATGAAGCTGAGGTTCACAAAAATTGTACAAGAGAAAAGATGGAACTTCAAAAGACATGTGAAACCTTGGTAGAAAAGCTAGATGCCACCACTGTCGAACTAGAGGATGCAACAAGAAAGATAGAAGATCTGCTGTCTCAACAAACTGTGATCAAAGCTGAAGAAATGACTGATGGAACTACTGTAGAATCAAAATTGAAAGGAAAGCTGGAGTTTCAGTCAAGCAAAACTGAGCCTGGTGAATCCTCAAGGAGCAAAGAAGTGGCTGCAAAAACTGAAGAAGCCACCAGGAAGTTAGATGAGTGCCTCAGCAAGCAGAGATCTCATTCAGAAGGGAAGAAAGGTCTTGGTTATGAAGGAGATAAAAAATCAGAAGGACAACCAGCTGCAACAACCAAGAAGACTGTTACCTTTGTCAAAGAAGGTTCAATTTGTGTTGCTGGTGTAAAGGCAGGAACTAGTTTTGTTGATTCTAAGAATATGGAAATTTCTAATGGATCAAGAAAGTCTACTGAGCAAAATGAAAGACTGCACGAGCTGAGGGGGAGGCAATCTATGCATCAAAGAAGCCTGCTCAAAAGTAGAAGGCTGATTGCTGGAGTATGTTTCACCTGTGGAGAATCAGGTCACTATGCAGCAAATTGCTGGAGGAAGGTATTCTGGAGATTTGGAGGAAGAACAATGCAGTCAAGAGGATGGAATAGAAAAGAGTATTATCATCAAAGAAGCCTAAGTACTTCAAGAAGGATCCCTGAAGCTGAAATCAGAAAAGGCCATATCATACAACCTGGAGAAGTGTATCAGAAATTGAATGTCTGGTGCAGATGCAGATTGCCAAATAAGAGAAGCAAGTGGTCGGAAGAAGTGAATAGCAGGAGAGCCCAGTCACTGCAACAAGCTACAAATAGAAGAAACTTTGCAGCAGGAACAAGAAGAAACCAAGCAGATTACACAAGAAGAAATCAGTCTCTAATGCAGCCACTTAATCTGAGAAACAGATTTCAAATTTTTGAAGGGTTAGAAGAGAATGATCACTGGAGCTGCAGCAGGAGCAATCAGAGATTGAATGAACAGCAAGGCATACCAGCAGCAAGAAAAATTTGGAGGAAGAAACACATATTTGAAGAAGCTTGCATTGCTGAAGTTGCACTGAAAACAAAAGCTAAGGAAGCCCAATGGATCATTGACAGTGGGTGCACAAGCCATATGACTGGAGACAAAACTCTACTGAGAAACACAAAAGAAGTTGAAAGAGGGTTTGTCAAGTTTGCAGATAAGAGTGGGTTAAAGATCAAGGCTGTTGGAGAAGCCACCATTGGATCAGAAAAGTTCAAATCTAAGGAGGTGCTGTTTGTAGAAGGGCTGAAGTACAACTTGCTGAGTGTAAGACAACTGTGTGACAATGGTTTCAAAGTAGACTTCTCAAAAAATGGCTGTTTCATCAAAGACTGCAAGACTGGAGAAATCATGGCCAAAGGAATAAGAGACAACAAGGATTTATACCTCATAGATGTGAAGGAAAAGTTGTGCATGCTAAGCAAAATGGATGAAAATACGCTTTGGCATTGCAGGCTTGGACATTTAAATCAAAAGAGCATGAGAAGCCTGGTGAAGTGCAATGCAGTGTTAAACCTCCCTGTACTAAAGAGGGACAACAGCACTTGTGACTCATGCCAAAAAGGGAAATTTGCAAAGCTTTCTCACAAGTCCAAGGAGCATAAAACCTCTAAGCCATTGGAGCTAGTTCACACTGATGTATGTGGACCAATGAAAAGAAAAGGTACAGGTAAAGAGATGTATTTCATTCTTTTTGTGGATGACTTCACTAGGATGATGTGCATCATGCACATGAAGCAAAAGAGTGAAGCCTTCAACTGCTTCAAAAGATTTCAAAAACTGGCAGAAAACCAGCATGGAAGGAAGATCAAAGTTTTGAGATCAGATAATGGAGGAGAGTTTACCTCGCAGGAATTTGAAGAATACTTGGAGGAAATGGGAATCAAACATCAAGTCTCAAGTCCTCACACTCCCCAGCAAAATGGAGTTGTAGAGAGGAAAAATAGAAGTGTGATTGAGATGGCAAGAACCATGCTGTTGGAGCACAATACTCCAAAGCACTTCTGGAAGGAAGCCACAATGGCAGCTGTGCATGTACAAAATAGAACCATGTTGAGGCCAAACACTGAAAAGACACCATATGAACTTTGGTATGGTCACAAACCAAATGTGAAGTACTTTAGAGTTTTTGGCAGCAAATGCTTCATCAAGAACAAGGAGCAAAGCCTTGGAAAATTTGAAGAGAGGGCTGATGAGGGCATTTTCCTTGGTTACTCAAATAAGAGCAAGGCTTACAAGGTTTATAACAAGAGGCTGGATAAGATTATGGAAAGCTATGATGTGAAAGTGGTTGAGGAAGTCAAGATGAAAGTCACTGATCCTGAAAATTTTCTGGATCACTTAGATGACTTAGAGAGCCAAGATGAGGCAGACCTGGAGCTGAAATCAGCTACTGAGGAGACTGATGCAGAAGGATCAGAGACAGAAGTTACAGAAGGCCTGGAAATAGCAAAAAGAAAGTACAACAAGAGAATTGACAAGATGCCTATCATTGGAGACCCCAAAGCTCCAGTAAGAACAAGAAGGCAACTGAAAAGTATGGTTGCAACTGCCCTACTGTCTCAAGTTGAGCCAAGGTCAATAGAGGAAGCCCTGGAGGACCAGTCATGGCTGCAAGCCATGAATGAAGAGCTGGACCAAATTGAGAAAAACCAAACTTGGGAGCTCGTGGATAGGCCAGCAAACAAAAATGTGATAGGCACAAAATGGGTGTTCAGGAACAAGTTGAATGAGGAAGGAAAAGTTGTAAAGAATAAGGCAAGGCTTGTGTGCAAAGGATACTCTCAAATTGAAGGAATAGATGTGGATGAAACCTTTGCCCCAGTAGCAAGGCTTGAAGCCATAAGAATGTTTTTGGCAGTGGCGTCAGCAAGAAGCTACAAGGTCTTCCAAATGGATGTTAAATCTGCCTTCTTGAATGGAAATCTGGAAGAAGAAGTGTACATTGAGCAACCGGATGGTTTTCTAGTTTGTGAAGATGAAAACAAGGTGTGCAAGCTCAAAAAGGCACTCTATGGATTAAAACAAGCCCCAAGAGCATGGTACTCAAGGCTGGACAGTTACCTGAAGAATCTGAATTTCAGAAAAAATTGCATAAATAGCAATTTATATGTCCTTGATGGAAAGGGTGGACAGTTAATAGCCATAGTCTATGTTGATGACATAATATTTGGAGGAGATAAGGAGCAGCTGTGCCATGAATTTGCTAGAAAGATGCAAGAAGAGTTTGAAATGTCCATGATAGGAGAGCTATCATTTTTCCTTGGACTACAGATTCATCAAAAAGCAACTGGAATTTTTATCTCTCAAACCAAGTATACCAAAGAAGTGCTGAAGAAATTTGGTATGACTGATGCTAAGCCAATGTCTACACCCATGGCAACTAACTGCAAGCTGAGCAAGGATGAAAAAGGAGCTGAAGCTGATCAAAGTCTATACAGAAGCATGATAGGAAGCTTATTGTACTTAACAGCAACAAGGCCTGATATTACCTTTGCTGTCTGCCAAGCTGCTAGATACCAGGCAAATCCAAAGAGTTCTCATATGATTGCACTAAAGAGGGTGCTAAGATACTTGCAAGGGACAGTAGATTATGGTCTGTGGTATGCAAGGAAAGGAAGCTTGGGATTAAGAAGCTTCACTGATGCTGATTGGGCAGGAAATGTTGATGACAGGAGATCCACTTCAGGAGGAGTATTCTTTCTTGGTAATAGATGTGTGAGCTGGTTAAGCAAGAAGCAAGAAAGTATAGCCTTAAGCACTGCTGAAGCCGAGTACATAGCAGCAACCAAGGCATGCACTCAAGCTATATGGATGAGATCTGAACTGCAAAATCTTAAAGAAGAAGTTCCCCTGCCACTGATAATTCTTTGTGACAACAAAAGTGCCATTGATTTGTCAAAGAATTCAGTGCAGCACTCGAGAGCCAAACATATAGAAATCAAGTATCACTTCATAAAGGACAAGGTTGAGAAAGGAGAAATTATGCTAGAGTATGTTCCCACAGCTAAACAAATAGCCGATGTAATGACAAAGCCTCTTCCAGCCGAGATGTTTGAAACTTTGAGGATGCAAATGGGAGTGCAGTCCTCCTTCTCATGCTGAATCAGTTGAGCATCCCCAAATCCCTTTGAAATTGGTTGTCAAAGGGGGAGAGATAGCCGCAGCAGCCGGCCAGACGCAGCAGTATTATCCTTGGGAGAGAAGGACGTTGGAAAAAGCTCTATGCAGGGGGAGCTTACTATGAAGAAGAATAAGGCTCAGGGGGAGTTTACTATGAAGAAGAATAAGGCTCAGGGGGAGCTTAGCACTGAGTTGACTGATTGGCTGCAAATGTGGTTGCCAACAATTCCAAAGGGGGAGATTGTTGAGCCATTGGAGCCGCTACAATGGAGCTGAATCAGTAAGGATGTCATAAGCTGCTACAATGAAGCTTTCTTAGCCTTTGTTAAAGTCCAATGTTTTGTTGTAATTGTTGCAACCACATTGTGACAAATCTGTGAATTACTAAGGCAATAATGGACTGAGTTCATGAGGTTTGAAAGCATTTTATCTGGACAAAATCTCAGCAAGAAGCCGATGAATAAACTGAAGTGCCAAAATGAGAAGGAAGTGTACTGTTGGCATATCAGATCAAAGGAAGTGAAGATCAGATCAAAGGCAGTGCGTATCAGATCAAAGGAAGTGAAGATCAGATCAAAGGCAGTGCGTATCAGATCAAAGGAAGTGAAGATCAGATCAAAGGCAGTGCGTATCAGATCAAAGGAAGTGAAGATCAGATCAAATGCAGTGCGCATCAGATCAAAGGATGCACACATCAGATCACATGCAGCACAGATCAGATCAACGGAAGTAAAGATCAGATCAAATTCTCAAGGGATTGCTCAGCAGCTTGGTTTCACAGAAGCAAGGCAAGTCAGCAACAAAACATACTTGCAGCAGAAGAGAACAACTCAAGGCTGGAGAGCTAGAGCAGACACCTAAGAAGCTGAAGTCAAGGACGGCTAGTGAATCACACTTCAAACGCGCGACTCTAAAAGTCTCTCAAAGATTCAGAAGACGCAGGAGCATCATGTTGAAGTATCTAGCAATCCTGTGAGCGAGCAGAAATACAAAAGAATCAAGCAGTGCCCGATCAGAAGAACTGCAGGAGCTACATGGATGGTTCTGAGTTGCTGGACAGAACGTTGTGACATGAGGCTAACATCAGATCAACTGCAAGCTAACATCAGATCAACCGAAGGCTAACATCAGATCAACTGCAAGCTAACATCAGATCAACCGAAGGCTAACATCAGATCAACTGCAAGCTAACATCAGATCAACCGAAGGCTAACATCAGATCAACTGCAAGCTAACATCAGATCAACCGAAGCGCGACATCAGATCAAATGCCGCACACATCAGATCAGCTATAAGCTAAGATCAGATCACTTCTGCTGTTTCAAAATATCTAAGACAAGCTACTCGAGAAGTATGAAGGAGTACAGTCAGCAATATGACATGGCAAGCAAGTTGCAACTCAAAAGGTTGAAAATGGATTATTTAAATCTTGAGCCGCCTTTCGTGTATGATGTGCTGACACACTGCACGGTAGGGCACAGTTTTTCTTCTGGGAAAAAGAAAACGGGCATATGAGTAGGTGTGGTAGGTACAACAACTGAAGAACGGAAGAAAAACCTAAAAAGGGGAAGGCACGAGAAGAAAAACATAGAGAGAGATGAGCAACAGAAAAGAAGGGTGCTGAACCGAACGAAACCGAAAAAAAAGGGAGAAGTAAAAGAGTGAGAGCTGCAAAAAGATGATATGAGAAATACAAGAGAGAAAGAAACAGTAAGCTGCACAAGGAGAAGCTGAAGCTTTGGAGAAGCAGAAGTCAAGGAGAAGAAGAAGCTGAGGAGGAGCAGAAAAAGGGAAGACTGAAACTAAGATCAAAGATGATGCAGAATCGGGAGAACTGACCCTGAGGTTGCAGCTTCAGGTGGTAAGCCTAGAACACTATCAAACTTCTTTCATTAAGTGATTTTGAAAGATATTTGTGTAGAAAAGGCAGTACAATAGAGGTTTATATGTTGTTGTTTTAGTTGATGAACTTGTAGAGGTAGTGAACCTCAATGTGTTGAGCAGTGAGCTCTTGTTTATGTTGCTTACGGTCAGTGAGGCCAGAGCTGAATGATTCCGTGATAGTGAAGATTGACAGGAGTGAATCTGTCCGTGGATGTAGATCATTTGATCGAACCACGTAAAAATCCCCCTTGCACATTTACTGCTTTGAGTGTGTCTTGACTGGTGTGGTGTTCTCAAACTGTAAGCTTGAACAGGAGTGTTGTGGTTGTGTAAGTGAACCCTCCTTGAGTGAGTCCATCTAAGCCAAGAACGTGAGTTCAACAATAAGCTCTAACTGAGCTAACATTTGAGAGGGAATCCTTTAGTTGAAAGAAAAATTGATAAAGTGTTGATTCACCCCCCCCTCTCAACACTTGACACGATCCAACAATTGGTATCAGAGCAAGGTTCGCTTTTGTCAAGTGATTGTTGAAACTTAGAACCAGCAGTAGAAATGGAGAATCAAGCAACGACTGTTAAGGGAGTTCCTTATTTCGGTGGCCAAAATTTCCAGTTATGGAAAAAGAGAATGAGTGCTTATCTCTTAGCACAAGGCCTACAAGTACAAAGAGTAGTCTTGCATGGATTTATACCAATCGTAGATGAGGAGAATCCTACAGCTGCAGAAACTAAAAACTTAGAAGCTGATGGAAAGGCAAGGAATGCTCTATATGCAGCTCTGTCGGAAAAAGAGAACTTTAAAGTTATAGACTGTGTTACTGCTCATGAAATATGGATTAAACTGATTAATATTCATGAGGGAGACATCAAGGTTAAGGAGGCAAAATTGCAGGTTCTTAGAAGTAAGTTTGAAGGTCTTAAGATGGGAGAAGGTGAAAACATTGAGGACTTCCTAAACAGAGTTGTTGAATTAGTTAGCTCAATGAGGGGTCTGGGTGAGAGTGTTGGAGATTCCAATATAGTTAAAAAGGTTCTTAGATCCCTACCAGCAAGATATGATTCTAAGGTTTCTGCTATAGAGGAGAGGGACCTAGATAAAGTGACATTAGATGAGCTACAAAGCACCTTTGTAGCATATGAAATGAGGATTTCAAATTCAAAGGAGGAGACGTCAAAGGCAGTCAAGGAGATAGCATTTAAAACAAAACACTCAAGGAAGCTAAAGGAGGAAAGCAGTGAAGATGAAGCAGCAGACAGTGATCTTGAAAGAATGATGGTGTTGATTTCAAGGAGTTTCAGAGGCCAGACTGGAAAGTACAAGGGAAAGTTGCCCTTAAAATGCTTCAATTGTGGCAAAATAGGCCACTTTGCAAGCAAGTGCTTCATGAAGAATAAGAGAACAGAAGATGAGGAAGCTGACAAGCCATCAGACAGGTGGCCTGAGCAGAAAGGAAAGAAGAAGATGAGCTTCAAATCAAGAAAAGGGAAAGCTTACAGAAAACGGAGCTACCTGAGCAAGAAGAAAAATGATAGCTCTGAGGAGGATGAAGAGACTGATGTCTCAGACAGTGAAGATGAGTCTGAAGCTGAAGAGGAGACTCTCATGGTGATGAAATCTTCAACTGTTTCATTAAAGGAGGATGCTGAACTAGAGAACCAATCAGCTGATGCTGAAGAAGTGGATCTAGAGGAAGAACTGGAGTTTGCATACAACAAGATAGAGGAGCAGAAGAGATTGCACAAGAAGACAATGAAGACAATGAAGGAGATGGAAAAGGTCATCTTGAGCAGTCAAGAAGAAAACTCAATACTGGAGAATAGAGTAATTGAATTGGAGCAGGAACTGATTCTCATACAAAATGAAGCTGAGGTTCACAAAAATTGTACAAGAGAAAAGATGGAACTTCAAAAGACATGTGAAACCTTGGTAGAAAAGCTAGATGCCACCACTGTCGAACTAGAGGATGCAACAAGAAAGATAGAAGATCTGCTGTCTCAACAAACTGTGATCAAAGCTGAAGAAATGACTGATGGAACTACTGTAGAATCAAAATTGAAAGGAAAGCTGGAGTTTCAGTCAAGCAAAACTGAGCCTGGTGAATCCTCAAGGAGCAAAGAAGTGGCTGCAAAAACTGAAGAAGCCACCAGGAAGTTAGATGAGTGCCTCAGCAAGCAGAGATCTCATTCAGAAGGGAAGAAAGGTCTTGGTTATGAAGGAGATAAAAAATCAGAAGGACAACCAGCTGCAACAACCAAGAAGACTGTTACCTTTGTCAAAGAAGGTTCAATTTGTGTTGCTGGTGTAAAGGCAGGAACTAGTTTTGTTGATTCTAAGAAGATGGAAATTTCTAATGGATCAAGAAAGTCTACTGAGCAAAATGAAAGACTGCACGAGCTGAGGGGGAGGCAATCTATGCATCAAAGAAGCCTGCTCAAAAGTAGAAGGCTGATTGCTGGAGTATGTTTCACCTGTGGAGAATCAGGTCACTATGCAGCAAATTGCTGGAGGAAGGTATTCTGGAGATTTGGAGGAAGAACAATGCAGTCAAGAGGATGGAATAGAAAAGAGTATTATCATCAAAGAAGCCTAAGTACTTCAAGAAGGATCCCTGAAGCTGAAATCAGAAAAGGCCATATCATACAACCTGGAGAAGTGTATCAGAAATTGAATGTCTGGTGCAGATGCAGATTGCCAAATAAGAGAAGCAAGTGGTCGGAAGAAGTGAATAGCAGGAGAGCCCAGTCACTGCAACAAGCTACAAATAGAAGAAACTTTGCAGCAGGAACAAGAAGAAACCAAGCAGATTACACAAGAAGAAATCAGTCTCTAATGCAGCCACTTAATCTGAGAAACAGATTTCAAATTTTTGAAGGGTTAGAAGAGAATGATCACTGGAGCTGCAGCAGGAGCAATCAGAGATTGAATGAACAGCAAGGCATACCAGCAGCAAGAAAAATTTGGAGGAAGAAACACATATTTGAAGAAGCTTGCATTGCTGAAGTTGCACTGAAAACAAAAGCTAAGGAAGCCCAATGGATCATTGACAGTGGGTGCACAAGCCATATGACTGGAGACAAAACTCTACTGAGAAACACAAAAGAAGTTGAAAGAGGGTTTGTCAAGTTTGCAGATAAGAGTGGGTTAAAGATCAAGGCTGTTGGAGAAGCCACCATTGGATCAGAAAAGTTCAAATCTAAGGAGGTGCTGTTTGTAGAAGGGCTGAAGTACAACTTGCTGAGTGTAAGACAACTGTGTGACAATGGTTTCAAAGTAGACTTCTCAAAAAATGGCTGTTTCATCAAAGACTGCAAGACTGGAGAAATCATGGCCAAAGGAATAAGAGACAACAAGGATTTATACCTCATAGATGTGAAGGAAAAGTTGTGCATGCTAAGCAAAATGGATGAAAATACGCTTTGGCATTGCAGGCTTGGACATTTAAATCAAAAGAGCATGAGAAGCCTGGTGAAGTGCAATGCAGTGTTAAACCTCCCTGTACTAAAGAGGGACAACAACACTTGTGACTCATGCCAAAAAGGGAAATTTGCAAAGCTTTCTCACAAGTCCAAGGAGCATAAAACCTCTAAGCCATTGGAGCTAGTTCACACTGATGTATGTGGACCAATGAAAAGAAAAGGTACAGGTAAAGAGATGTATTTCATTCTTTTTGTGGATGACTTCACTAGGATGATGTGCATCATGCACATGAAGCAAAAGAGTGAAGCCTTCAACTGCTTCAAAAGATTTCAAAAACTGGCAGAAAACCAGCATGGAAGGAAGATCAAAGTTTTGAGATCAGATAATGGAGGAGAGTTTACCTCGCAGGAATTTGAAGAATACTTGGAGGAAATGGGAATCAAACATCAAGTCTCAAGTCCTCACACTCCCCAGCAAAATGGAGTTGTAGAGAGGAAAAATAGAAGTGTGATTGAGATGGCAAGAACCATGCTGTTGGAGCACAATACTCCAAAGCACTTCTGGAAGGAAGCCACAATGGCAGCTGTGCATGTACAAAATAGAACCATGTTGAGGCCAAACACTGAAAAGACACCATATGAACTTTGGTATGGTCACAAACCAAATGTGAAGTACTTTAGAGTTTTTGGCAGCAAATGCTTCATCAAGAACAAGGAGCAAAGCCTTGGAAAATTTGAAGAGAGGGCTGATGAGGGCATTTTCCTTGGTTACTCAAATAAGAGCAAGGCTTACAAGGTTTATAACAAGAGGCTGGATAAGATTATGGAAAGCTATGATGTGAAAGTGGTTGAGGAAGTCAAGATGAAAGTCACTGATCCTGAAAATTTTCTGGATCACTTAGATGACTTAGAGAGCCAAGATGAGGCAGACCTGGAGCTGAAATCAGCTACTGAGGAGACTGATGCAGAAGGATCAGAGACAGAAGTTACAGAAGGCCTGGAAATAGCAAAAAGAAAGTACAACAAGAGAATTGACAAGATGCCTATCATTGGAGACCCCAAAGCTCCAGTAAGAACAAGAAGGCAACTGAAAAGTATGGTTGCAACTGCCCTACTGTCTCAAGTTGAGCCAAGGTCAATAGAGGAAGCCCTGGAGGACCAGTCATGGCTGCAAGCCATGAATGAAGAGCTGGACCAAATTGAGAAAAACCAAACTTGGGAGCTCGTGGATAGGCCAGCAAACAAAAATGTGATAGGCACAAAATGGGTGTTCAGGAACAAGTTAAATGAGGAAGGAAAAGTTGTAAAGAATAAGGCAAGGCTTGTGTGCAAAGGATACTCTCAAATTGAAGGAATAGATGTGGATGAAACCTTTGCCCCAGTAGCAAGGCTTGAAGCCATAAGAATGTTTTTGGCAGTGGCGTCAGCAAGAAGCTACAAGGTCTTCCAAATGGATGTTAAATCTGCCTTCTTGAATGGAAATCTGGAAGAAGAAGTGTACATTGAGCAACCGGATGGTTTTCTAGTTTGTGAAGATGAAAACAAGGTGTGCAAGCTCAAAAAGGCACTCTATGGATTAAAACAAGCCCCAAGAGCATGGTACTCAAGGCTGGACAGTTACCTGAAGAATCTGAATTTCAGAAAAAGTTGCATAAATAGCAATTTATATGTCCTTGATGGAAAGGGTGGACAGTTAATAGCCATAGTCTATGTTGATGACATAATATTTGGAGAAGATAAGGAGCAGCTGTGCCATGAATTTGCTAGAAAGATGCAAGAAGAGTTTGAAATGTCCATGATAGGAGAGCTATCATTTTTCCTTGGACTACAGATTCATCAAAAAGCAACTGGAATTTTTATCTCTCAAACCAAGTATACCAAAGAAGTGCTGAAGAAATTTGGTATGACTGATGCTAAGCCAATGTCTACACCCATGGCAACTAACTGCAAGCTGAGCAAGGATGAAAAAGGAGCTGAAGCTGATCAAAGTCTATACAGAAGCATGATAGGAAGCTTATTGTACTTAACAGCAACAAGGCCTGATATTACCTTTGCTGTCTGCCAAGCTGCTAGATACCAGGCAAATCCAAAGAGTTCTCATATGATTGCACTAAAGAGGGTGCTAAGATACTTGCAAGGGACAGTAGATTATGGTCTGTGGTATGCAAGGAAAGGAAGCTTGGGATTAAGAAGCTTCACTGATGCTGATTGGGCAGGAAATGTTGATGACAGGAGATCCACTTCAGGAGGAGTATTCTTTCTTGGTAATAGATGTGTGAGCTGGTTAAGCAAGAAGCAAGAAAGTATAGCCTTAAGCACTGCTGAAGCCGAGTACATAGCAGCAACCAAGGCATGCACTCAAGCTATATGGATGAGATCTGAACTGCAAAATCTTAAAGAAGAAGTTCCCCTGCCACTGATAATTCTTTGTGACAACAAAAGTGCCATTGATTTGTCAAAGAATTCAGTGCAGCACTCGAGAGCCAAACATATAGAAATCAAGTATCACTTCATAAAGGACAAGGTTGAGAAAGGAGAAATTATGCTAGAGTATGTTCCCACAGCTAAACAAATAGCCGATGTAATGACAAAGCCTCTTCCAGCCGAGATGTTTGAAACTTTGAGGATGCAAATGGGAGTGCAGTCCTCCTTCTCATGCTGAATCAGTTGAGCATCCCCAAATCCCTTTGAAATTGGTTGTCAAAGGGGGAGAGATAGCCGCAGCAGCCGGCCAGACGCAGCAGTATTATCCTTGGGAGAGAAGGACGTTGGAAAAAGCTCTATGCAGGGGGAGCTTACTATGAAGAAGAATAAGGCTCAGGGGGAGTTTACTATGAAGAAGAATAAGGCTCAGGGGGAGCTTAGCACTGAGTTGACTGATTGGCTGCAAATGTGGTTGCCAACAATTCCAAAGGGGGAGATTGTTGAGCCATTGGAGCCGCTACAATGGAGCTGAATCAGTAAGGATGTCATAAGCTGCTACAATGAAGCTTTCTTAGCCTTTGTTAAAGTCCAATGTTTTGTTGTAATTGTTGCAACCACATTGTGACAAATCTGTGAATTACTAAGGCAATAATGGACTGAGTTCATGAGGTTTGAAAGCATTTTATCTGGACAAAATCTCAGCAAGAAGCCGATGAATAAACTGAAGTGCCAAAATGAGAAGGAAGTGTACTGTTGGCATATCAGATCAAAGGAAGTGAAGATCAGATCAAAGGCAGTGCGTATCAGATCAAAGGAAGTGAAGATCAGATCAAAGGCAGTGCGTATCAGATCAAAGGAAGTGAAGATCAGATCAAATGCAGTGCGCATCAGATCAAAGGATGCACACATCAGATCACATGCAGCACAGATCAGATCAACGGAAGTAAAGATCAGATCAAATTCTCAAGGGATTGCTCAGCAGCTTGGTTTCACAGAAGCAAGGCAAGTCAGCAACAAAACATACTTGCAGCAGAAGAGAACAACTCAAGGCTGGAGAGCTAGAGCAGACACCTAAGAAGCTGAAGTCAAGGACGGCTAGTGAATCACACTTCAAACGCGCGACTCTAAAAGTCTCTCAAAGATTCAGAAGACGCAGGAGCATCATGTTGAAGTATCTAGCAATCCTGTGAGCGAGCAGAAATACAAAAGAATCAAGCAGTGCCCGATCAGAAGAACTGCAGGAGCTACATGGATGGTTCTGAGTTGCTGGACAGAACGTTGTGACATGAGGCTAACATCAGATCAACTGCAAGCTAACATCAGATCAACCGAAGGCTAACATCAGATCAACTGCAAGCTAACATCAGATCAACCGAAGGCTAACATCAGATCAACTGCAAGCTAACATCAGATCAACCGAAGGCTAACATCAGATCAACTGCAAGCTAACATCAGATCAACCGAAGCGCGACATCAGATCAAATGCCGCACACATCAGATCAGCTATAAGCTAAGATCAGATCACTTCTGCTGTTTCAAAATATCTAAGACAAGCTACTCGAGAAGTATGAAGGAGTACAGTCAGCAATATGACATGGCAAGCAAGTTGCAACTCAAAAGGTTGAAAATGGATTATTTAAATCTTGAGCCGCCTTTCGTGTATGATGTGCTGACACACTGCACGGTAGGGCACAGTTTTTCTTCTGGGAAAAAGAAAACGGGCATATGAGTAGGTGTGGTAGGTACAACAACTGAAGAACGGAAGAAAAACCTAAAAAGGGGAAGGCACGAGAAGAAAAACATAGAGAGAGATGAGCAACAGAAAAGAAGGGTGCTGAACCGAACGAAACCGAAAAAAAAGGGAGAAGTAAAAGAGTGAGAGCTGCAAAAAGATGATATGAGAAATACAAGAGAGAAAGAAACAGTAAGCTGCACAAGGAGAAGCTGAAGCTTTGGAGAAGCAGAAGTCAAGGAGAAGAAGAAGCTGAGGAGGAGCAGAAAAAGGGAAGACTGAAACTAAGATCAAAGATGATGCAGAATCGGGAGAACTGACCCTGAGGTTGCAGCTTCAGGTGGTAAGCCTAGAACACTATCAAACTTCTTTCATTAAGTGATTTTGAAAGATATTTGTGTAGAAAAGGCAGTACAATAGAGGTTTATATGTTGTTGTTTTAGTTGATGAACTTGTAGAGGTAGTGAACCTCAATGTGTTGAGCAGTGAGCTCTTGTTTATGTTGCTTACGGTCAGTGAGGCCAGAGCTGAATGATTCCGTGATAGTGAAGATTGACAGGAGTGAATCTGTCCGTGGATGTAGATCATTTGATCGAACCACGTAAAAATCCCCCTTGCACATTTACTGCTTTGAGTGTGTCTTGACTGGTGTGGTGTTCTCAAACTGTAAGCTTGAACAGGAGTGTTGTGGTTGTGTAAGTGAACCCTCCTTGAGTGAGTCCATCTAAGCCAAGAACGTGAGTTCAACAATAAGCTCTAACTGAGCTAACATTTGAGAGGGAATCCTTTAGTTGAAAGAAAAATTGATAAAGTGTTGATTCACCCCCCCCTCTCAACACTTGACACGATCCAACAATTGGTATCAGAGCAAGGTTCGCTTTTGTCAAGTGATTGTTGAAACTTAGAACCAGCAGTAGAAATGGAGAATCAAGCAACGACTGTTAAGGGAGTTCCTTATTTCGGTGGCCAAAATTTCCAGTTATGGAAAAAGAGAATGAGTGCTTATCTCTTAGCACAAGGCCTACAAGTACAAAGAGTAGTCTTGCATGGATTTATACCAATCGTAGATGAGGAGAATCCTACAGCTGCAGAAACTAAAAACTTAGAAGCTGATGGAAAGGCAAGGAATGCTCTATATGCAGCTCTGTCGGAAAAAGAGAACTTTAAAGTTATAGACTGTGTTACTGCTCATGAAATATGGATTAAACTGATTAATATTCATGAGGGAGACATCAAGGTTAAGGAGGCAAAATTGCAGGTTCTTAGAAGTAAGTTTGAAGGTCTTAAGATGGGAGAAGGTGAAAACATTGAGGACTTCCTAAACAGAGTTGTTGAATTAGTTAGCTCAATGAGGGGTCTGGGTGAGAGTGTTGGAGATTCCAATATAGTTAAAAAGGTTCTTAGATCCCTACCAGCAAGATATGATTCTAAGGTTTCTGCTATAGAGGAGAGGGACCTAGATAAAGTGACATTAGATGAGCTACAAAGCACCTTTGTAGCATATGAAATGAGGATTTCAAATTCAAAGGAGGAGACGTCAAAGGCAGTCAAGGAGATAGCATTTAAAACAAAACACTCAAGGAAGCTAAAGGAGGAAAGCAGTGAAGATGAAGCAGCAGACAGTGATCTTGAAAGAATGATGGTGTTGATTTCAAGGAGTTTCAGAGGCCAGACTGGAAAGTACAAGGGAAAGTTGCCCTTAAAATGCTTCAATTGTGGCAAAATAGGCCACTTTGCAAGCAAGTGCTTCATGAAGAATAAGAGAACAGAAGATGAGGAAGCTGACAAGCCATCAGACAGGTGGCCTGAGCAGAAAGGAAAGAAGAAGATGAGCTTCAAATCAAGAAAAGGGAAAGCTTACAGAAAACGGAGCTACCTGAGCAAGAAGAAAAATGATAGCTCTGAGGAGGATGAAGAGACTGATGTCTCAGACAGTGAAGATGAGTCTGAAGCTGAAGAGGAGACTCTCATGGTGATGAAATCTTCAACTGTTTCATTAAAGGAGGATGCTGAACTAGAGAACCAATCAGCTGATGCTGAAGAAGTGGATCTAGAGGAAGAACTGGAGTTTGCATACAACAAGATAGAGGAGCAGAAGAGATTGCACAAGAAGACAATGAAGACAATGAAGGAGATGGAAAAGGTCATCTTGAGCAGTCAAGAAGAAAACTCAATACTGGAGAATAGAGTAATTGAATTGGAGCAGGAACTGATTCTCATACAAAATGAAGCTGAGGTTCACAAAAATTGTACAAGAGAAAAGATGGAACTTCAAAAGACATGTGAAACCTTGGTAGAAAAGCTAGATGCCACCACTGTCGAACTAGAGGATGCAACAAGAAAGATAGAAGATCTGCTGTCTCAACAAACTGTGATCAAAGCTGAAGAAATGACTGATGGAACTACTGTAGAATCAAAATTGAAAGGAAAGCTGGAGTTTCAGTCAAGCAAAACTGAGCCTGGTGAATCCTCAAGGAGCAAAGAAGTGGCTGCAAAAACTGAAGAAGCCACCAGGAAGTTAGATGAGTGCCTCAGCAAGCAGAGATCTCATTCAGAAGGGAAGAAAGGTCTTGGTTATGAAGGAGATAAAAAATCAGAAGGACAACCAGCTGCAACAACCAAGAAGACTGTTACCTTTGTCAAAGAAGGTTCAATTTGTGTTGCTGGTGTAAAGGCAGGAACTAGTTTTGTTGATTCTAAGAAGATGGAAATTTCTAATGGATCAAGAAAGTCTACTGAGCAAAATGAAAGACTGCACGAGCTGAGGGGGAGGCAATCTATGCATCAAAGAAGCCTGCTCAAAAGTAGAAGGCTGATTGCTGGAGTATGTTTCACCTGTGGAGAATCAGGTCACTATGCAGCAAATTGCTGGAGGAAGGTATTCTGGAGATTTGGAGGAAGAACAATGCAGTCAAGAGGATGGAATAGAAAAGAGTATTATCATCAAAGAAGCCTAAGTACTTCAAGAAGGATCCCTGAAGCTGAAATCAGAAAAGGCCATATCATACAACCTGGAGAAGTGTATCAGAAATTGAATGTCTGGTGCAGATGCAGATTGCCAAATAAGAGAAGCAAGTGGTCGGAAGAAGTGAATAGCAGGAGAGCCCAGTCACTGCAACAAGCTACAAATAGAAGAAACTTTGCAGCAGGAACAAGAAGAAACCAAGCAGATTACACAAGAAGAAATCAGTCTCTAATGCAGCCACTTAATCTGAGAAACAGATTTCAAATTTTTGAAGGGTTAGAAGAGAATGATCACTGGAGCTGCAGCAGGAGCAATCAGAGATTGAATGAACAGCAAGGCATACCAGCAGCAAGAAAAATTTGGAGGAAGAAACACATATTTGAAGAAGCTTGCATTGCTGAAGTTGCACTGAAAACAAAAGCTAAGGAAGCCCAATGGATCATTGACAGTGGGTGCACAAGCCATATGACTGGAGACAAAACTCTACTGAGAAACACAAAAGAAGTTGAAAGAGGGTTTGTCAAGTTTGCAGATAAGAGTGGGTTAAAGATCAAGGCTGTTGGAGAAGCCACCATTGGATCAGAAAAGTTCAAATCTAAGGAGGTGCTGTTTGTAGAAGGGCTGAAGTACAACTTGCTGAGTGTAAGACAACTGTGTGACAATGGTTTCAAAGTAGACTTCTCAAAAAATGGCTGTTTCATCAAAGACTGCAAGACTGGAGAAATCATGGCCAAAGGAATAAGAGACAACAAGGATTTATACCTCATAGATGTGAAGGAAAAGTTGTGCATGCTAAGCAAAATGGATGAAAATACGCTTTGGCATTGCAGGCTTGGACATTTAAATCAAAAGAGCATGAGAAGCCTGGTGAAGTGCAATGCAGTGTTAAACCTCCCTGTACTAAAGAGGGACAACAACACTTGTGACTCATGCCAAAAAGGGAAATTTGCAAAGCTTTCTCACAAGTCCAAGGAGCATAAAACCTCTAAGCCATTGGAGCTAGTTCACACTGATGTATGTGGACCAATGAAAAGAAAAGGTACAGGTAAAGAGATGTATTTCATTCTTTTTGTGGATGACTTCACTAGGATGATGTGCATCATGCACATGAAGCAAAAGAGTGAAGCCTTCAACTGCTTCAAAAGATTTCAAAAACTGGCAGAAAACCAGCATGGAAGGAAGATCAAAGTTTTGAGATCAGATAATGGAGGAGAGTTTACCTCGCAGGAATTTGAAGAATACTTGGAGGAAATGGGAATCAAACATCAAGTCTCAAGTCCTCACACTCCCCAGCAAAATGGAGTTGTAGAGAGGAAAAATAGAAGTGTGATTGAGATGGCAAGAACCATGCTGTTGGAGCACAATACTCCAAAGCACTTCTGGAAGGAAGCCACAATGGCAGCTGTGCATGTACAAAATAGAACCATGTTGAGGCCAAACACTGAAAAGACACCATATGAACTTTGGTATGGTCACAAACCAAATGTGAAGTACTTTAGAGTTTTTGGCAGCAAATGCTTCATCAAGAACAAGGAGCAAAGCCTTGGAAAATTTGAAGAGAGGGCTGATGAGGGCATTTTCCTTGGTTACTCAAATAAGAGCAAGGCTTACAAGGTTTATAACAAGAGGCTGGATAAGATTATGGAAAGCTATGATGTGAAAGTGGTTGAGGAAGTCAAGATGAAAGTCACTGATCCTGAAAATTTTCTGGATCACTTAGATGACTTAGAGAGCCAAGATGAGGCAGACCTGGAGCTGAAATCAGCTACTGAGGAGACTGATGCAGAAGGATCAGAGACAGAAGTTACAGAAGGCCTGGAAATAGCAAAAAGAAAGTACAACAAGAGAATTGACAAGATGCCTATCATTGGAGACCCCAAAGCTCCAGTAAGAACAAGAAGGCAACTGAAAAGTATGGTTGCAACTGCCCTACTGTCTCAAGTTGAGCCAAGGTCAATAGAGGAAGCCCTGGAGGACCAGTCATGGCTGCAAGCCATGAATGAAGAGCTGGACCAAATTGAGAAAAACCAAACTTGGGAGCTCGTGGATAGGCCAGCAAACAAAAATGTGATAGGCACAAAATGGGTGTTCAGGAACAAGTTAAATGAGGAAGGAAAAGTTGTAAAGAATAAGGCAAGGCTTGTGTGCAAAGGATACTCTCAAATTGAAGGAATAGATGTGGATGAAACCTTTGCCCCAGTAGCAAGGCTTGAAGCCATAAGAATGTTTTTGGCAGTGGCGTCAGCAAGAAGCTACAAGGTCTTCCAAATGGATGTTAAATCTGCCTTCTTGAATGGAAATCTGGAAGAAGAAGTGTACATTGAGCAACCGGATGGTTTTCTAGTTTGTGAAGATGAAAACAAGGTGTGCAAGCTCAAAAAGGCACTCTATGGATTAAAACAAGCCCCAAGAGCATGGTACTCAAGGCTGGACAGTTACCTGAAGAATCTGAATTTCAGAAAAAGTTGCATAAATAGCAATTTATATGTCCTTGATGGAAAGGGTGGACAGTTAATAGCCATAGTCTATGTTGATGACATAATATTTGGAGAAGATAAGGAGCAGCTGTGCCATGAATTTGCTAGAAAGATGCAAGAAGAGTTTGAAATGTCCATGATAGGAGAGCTATCATTTTTCCTTGGACTACAGATTCATCAAAAAGCAACTGGAATTTTTATCTCTCAAACCAAGTATACCAAAGAAGTGCTGAAGAAATTTGGTATGACTGATGCTAAGCCAATGTCTACACCCATGGCAACTAACTGCAAGCTGAGCAAGGATGAAAAAGGAGCTGAAGCTGATCAAAGTCTATACAGAAGCATGATAGGAAGCTTATTGTACTTAACAGCAACAAGGCCTGATATTACCTTTGCTGTCTGCCAAGCTGCTAGATACCAGGCAAATCCAAAGAGTTCTCATATGATTGCACTAAAGAGGGTGCTAAGATACTTGCAAGGGACAGTAGATTATGGTCTGTGGTATGCAAGGAAAGGAAGCTTGGGATTAAGAAGCTTCACTGATGCTGATTGGGCAGGAAATGTTGATGACAGGAGATCCACTTCAGGAGGAGTATTCTTTCTTGGTAATAGATGTGTGAGCTGGTTAAGCAAGAAGCAAGAAAGTATAGCCTTAAGCACTGCTGAAGCCGAGTACATAGCAGCAACCAAGGCATGCACTCAAGCTATATGGATGAGATCTGAACTGCAAAATCTTAAAGAAGAAGTTCCCCTGCCACTGATAATTCTTTGTGACAACAAAAGTGCCATTGATTTGTCAAAGAATTCAGTGCAGCACTCGAGAGCCAAACATATAGAAATCAAGTATCACTTCATAAAGGACAAGGTTGAGAAAGGAGAAATTATGCTAGAGTATGTTCCCACAGCTAAACAAATAGCCGATGTAATGACAAAGCCTCTTCCAGCCGAGATGTTTGAAACTTTGAGGATGCAAATGGGAGTGCAGTCCTCCTTCTCATGCTGAATCAGTTGAGCATCCCCAAATCCCTTTGAAATTGGTTGTCAAAGGGGGAGAGATAGCCGCAGCAGCCGGCCAGACGCAGCAGTATTATCCTTGGGAGAGAAGGACGTTGGAAAAAGCTCTATGCAGGGGGAGCTTACTATGAAGAAGAATAAGGCTCAGGGGGAGTTTACTATGAAGAAGAATAAGGCTCAGGGGGAGCTTAGCACTGAGTTGACTGATTGGCTGCAAATGTGGTTGCCAACAATTCCAAAGGGGGAGATTGTTGAGCCATTGGAGCCGCTACAATGGAGCTGAATCAGTAAGGATGTCATAAGCTGCTACAATGAAGCTTTCTTAGCCTTTGTTAAAGTCCAATGTTTTGTTGTAATTGTTGCAACCACATTGTGACAAATCTGTGAATTACTAAGGCAATAATGGACTGAGTTCATGAGGTTTGAAAGCATTTTATCTGGACAAAATCTCAGCAAGAAGCCGATGAATAAACTGAAGTGCCAAAATGAGAAGGAAGTGTACTGTTGGCATATCAGATCAAAGGAAGTGAAGATCAGATCAAAGGCAGTGCGTATCAGATCAAAGGAAGTGAAGATCAGATCAAAGGCAGTGCGTATCAGATCAAAGGAAGTGAAGATCAGATCAAATGCAGTGCGCATCAGATCAAAGGATGCACACATCAGATCACATGCAGCACAGATCAGATCAACGGAAGTAAAGATCAGATCAAATTCTCAAGGGATTGCTCAGCAGCTTGGTTTCACAGAAGCAAGGCAAGTCAGCAACAAAACATACTTGCAGCAGAAGAGAACAACTCAAGGCTGGAGAGCTAGAGCAGACACCTAAGAAGCTGAAGTCAAGGACGGCTAGTGAATCACACTTCAAACGCGCGACTCTAAAAGTCTCTCAAAGATTCAGAAGACGCAGGAGCATCATGTTGAAGTATCTAGCAATCCTGTGAGCGAGCAGAAATACAAAAGAATCAAGCAGTGCCCGATCAGAAGAACTGCAGGAGCTACATGGATGGTTCTGAGTTGCTGGACAGAACGTTGTGACATGAGGCTAACATCAGATCAACTGCAAGCTAACATCAGATCAACCGAAGGCTAACATCAGATCAACTGCAAGCTAACATCAGATCAACCGAAGGCTAACATCAGATCAACTGCAAGCTAACATCAGATCAACCGAAGGCTAACATCAGATCAACTGCAAGCTAACATCAGATCAACCGAAGCGCGACATCAGATCAAATGCCGCACACATCAGATCAGCTATAAGCTAAGATCAGATCACTTCTGCTGTTTCAAAATATCTAAGACAAGCTACTCGAGAAGTATGAAGGAGTACAGTCAGCAATATGACATGGCAAGCAAGTTGCAACTCAAAAGGTTGAAAATGGATTATTTGAATCTTGAGCCGCCTTTCGTGTATGATGTGCTGACACACTGCACGGTAGGGCACAGTTTTTCTTCTGGGAAAAAGAAAACGGGCATATGAGTAGGTGTGGTAGGTACAACAACTGAAGAACGGAAGAAAAACCTAAAAAGGGGAAGGCACGAGAAGAAAAACATAGAGAGAGATGAGCAACAGAAAAGAAGGGTGCTGAACCGAACGAAACCGAAAAAAAAGGGAGAAGTAAAAGAGTGAGAGCTGCAAAAAGATGATATGAGAAATACAAGAGAGAAAGAAACAGTAAGCTGCACAAGGAGAAGCTGAAGCTTTGGAGAAGCAGAAGTCAAGGAGAAGAAGAAGCTGAGGAGGAGCAGAAAAAGGGAAGACTGAAACTAAGATCAAAGATGATGCAGAATCGGGAGAACTGACCCTGAGGTTGCAGCTTCAGGTGGTAAGCCTAGAACACTATCAAACTTCTTTCATTAAGTGATTTTGAAAGATATTTGTGTAGAAAAGGCAGTACAATAGAGGTTTATATGTTGTTGTTTTAGTTGATGAACTTGTAGAGGTAGTGAACCTCAATGTGTTGAGCAGTGAGCTCTTGTTTATGTTGCTTACGGTCAGTGAGGCCAGAGCTGAATGATTCCGTGATAGTGAAGATTGACAGGAGTGAATCTGTCCGTGGATGTAGATCATTTGATCGAACCACGTAAAAATCCCCCTTGCACATTTACTGCTTTGAGTGTGTCTTGACTGGTGTGGTGTTCTCAAACTGTAAGCTTGAACAGGAGTGTTGTGGTTGTGTAAGTGAACCCTCCTTGAGTGAGTCCATCTAAGCCAAGAACGTGAGTTCAACAATAAGCTCTAACTGAGCTAACATTTGAGAGGGAATCCTTTAGTTGAAAGAAAAATTGATAAAGTGTTGATTCACCCCCCCCTCTCAACACTTGACACGATCCAACAATTGGTATCAGAGCAAGGTTCGCTTTTGTCAAGTGATTGTTGAAACTTAGAACCAGCAGTAGAAATGGAGAATCAAGCAACGACTGTTAAGGGAGTTCCTTATTTCGGTGGCCAAAATTTCCAGTTATGGAAAAAGAGAATGAGTGCTTATCTCTTAGCACAAGGCCTACAAGTACAAAGAGTAGTCTTGCATGGATTTATACCAATCGTAGATGAGGAGAATCCTACAGCTGCAGAAACTAAAAACTTAGAAGCTGATGGAAAGGCAAGGAATGCTCTATATGCAGCTCTGTCGGAAAAAGAGAACTTTAAAGTTATAGACTGTGTTACTGCTCATGAAATATGGATTAAACTGATTAATATTCATGAGGGAGACATCAAGGTTAAGGAGGCAAAATTGCAGGTTCTTAGAAGTAAGTTTGAAGGTCTTAAGATGGGAGAAGGTGAAAACATTGAGGACTTCCTAAACAGAGTTGTTGAATTAGTTAGCTCAATGAGGGGTCTGGGTGAGAGTGTTGGAGATTCCAATATAGTTAAAAAGGTTCTTAGATCCCTACCAGCAAGATATGATTCTAAGGTTTCTGCTATAGAGGAGAGGGACCTAGATAAAGTGACATTAGATGAGCTACAAAGCACCTTTGTAGCATATGAAATGAGGATTTCAAATTCAAAGGAGGAGACGTCAAAGGCAGTCAAGGAGATAGCATTTAAAACAAAACACTCAAGGAAGCTAAAGGAGGAAAGCAGTGAAGATGAAGCAGCAGACAGTGATCTTGAAAGAATGATGGTGTTGATTTCAAGGAGTTTCAGAGGCCAGACTGGAAAGTACAAGGGAAAGTTGCCCTTAAAATGCTTCAATTGTGGCAAAATAGGCCACTTTGCAAGCAAGTGCTTCATGAAGAATAAGAGAACAGAAGATGAGGAAGCTGACAAGCCATCAGACAGGTGGCCTGAGCAGAAAGGAAAGAAGAAGATGAGCTTCAAATCAAGAAAAGGGAAAGCTTACAGAAAACGGAGCTACCTGAGCAAGAAGAAAAATGATAGCTCTGAGGAGGATGAAGAGACTGATGTCTCAGACAGTGAAGATGAGTCTGAAGCTGAAGAGGAGACTCTCATGGTGATGAAATCTTCAACTGTTTCATTAAAGGAGGATGCTGAACTAGAGAACCAATCAGCTGATGCTGAAGAAGTGGATCTAGAGGAAGAACTGGAGTTTGCATACAACAAGATAGAGGAGCAGAAGAGATTGCACAAGAAGACAATGAAGACAATGAAGGAGATGGAAAAGGTCATCTTGAGCAGTCAAGAAGAAAACTCAATACTGGAGAATAGAGTAATTGAATTGGAGCAGGAACTGATTCTCATACAAAATGAAGCTGAGGTTCACAAAAATTGTACAAGAGAAAAGATGGAACTTCAAAAGACATGTGAAACCTTGGTAGAAAAGCTAGATGCCACCACTGTCGAACTAGAGGATGCAACAAGAAAGATAGAAGATCTGCTGTCTCAACAAACTGTGATCAAAGCTGAAGAAATGACTGATGGAACTACTGTAGAATCAAAATTGAAAGGAAAGCTGGAGTTTCAGTCAAGCAAAACTGAGCCTGGTGAATCCTCAAGGAGCAAAGAAGTGGCTGCAAAAACTGAAGAAGCCACCAGGAAGTTAGATGAGTGCCTCAGCAAGCAGAGATCTCATTCAGAAGGGAAGAAAGGTCTTGGTTATGAAGGAGATAAAAAATCAGAAGGACAACCAGCTGCAACAACCAAGAAGACTGTTACCTTTGTCAAAGAAGGTTCAATTTGTGTTGCTGGTGTAAAGGCAGGAACTAGTTTTGTTGATTCTAAGAAGATGGAAATTTCTAATGGATCAAGAAAGTCTACTGAGCAAAATGAAAGACTGCACGAGCTGAGGGGGAGGCAATCTATGCATCAAAGAAGCCTGCTCAAAAGTAGAAGGCTGATTGCTGGAGTATGTTTCACCTGTGGAGAATCAGGTCACTATGCAGCAAATTGCTGGAGGAAGGTATTCTGGAGATTTGGAGGAAGAACAATGCAGTCAAGAGGATGGAATAGAAAAGAGTATTATCATCAAAGAAGCCTAAGTACTTCAAGAAGGATCCCTGAAGCTGAAATCAGAAAAGGCCATATCATACAACCTGGAGAAGTGTATCAGAAATTGAATGTCTGGTGCAGATGCAGATTGCCAAATAAGAGAAGCAAGTGGTCGGAAGAAGTGAATAGCAGGAGAGCCCAGTCACTGCAACAAGCTACAAATAGAAGAAACTTTGCAGCAGGAACAAGAAGAAACCAAGCAGATTACACAAGAAGAAATCAGTCTCTAATGCAGCCACTTAATCTGAGAAACAGATTTCAAATTTTTGAAGGGTTAGAAGAGAATGATCACTGGAGCTGCAGCAGGAGCAATCAGAGATTGAATGAACAGCAAGGCATACCAGCAGCAAGAAAAATTTGGAGGAAGAAACACAGATTTGAAGAAGCTTGCATTGCTGAAGTTGCACTGAAAACAAAAGCTAAGGAAGCCCAATGGATCATTGACAGTGGGTGCACAAGCCATATGACTGGAGACAAAACTCTACTGAGAAACACAAAAGAAGTTGAAAGAGGGTTTGTCAAGTTTGCAGATAAGAGTGGGTTAAAGATCAAGGCTGTTGGAGAAGCCACCATTGGATCAGAAAAGTTCAAATCTAAGGAGGTGCTGTTTGTAGAAGGGCTGAAGTACAACTTGCTGAGTGTAAGACAACTGTGTGACAATGGTTTCAAAGTAGACTTCTCAAAAAATGGCTGTTTCATCAAAGACTGCAAGACTGGAGAAATCATGGCCAAAGGAATAAGAGACAACAAGGATTTATACCTCATAGATGTGAAGGAAAAGTTGTGCATGCTAAGCAAAATGGATGAAAATACGCTTTGGCATTGCAGGCTTGGACATTTAAATCAAAAGAGCATGAGAAGCCTGGTGAAGTGCAATGCAGTGTTAAACCTCCCTGTACTAAAGAGGGACAACAGCACTTGTGACTCATGCCAAAAAGGGAAATTTGCAAAGCTTTCTCACAAGTCCAAGGAGCATAAAACCTCTAAGCCATTGGAGCTAGTTCACACTGATGTATGTGGACCAATGAAAAGAAAAGGTACAGGTAAAGAGATGTATTTCATTCTTTTTGTGGATGACTTCACTAGGATGATGTGCATCATGCACATGAAGCAAAAGAGTGAAGCCTTCAACTGCTTCAAAAGATTTCAAAAACTGGCAGAAAACCAGCATGGAAGGAAGATCAAAGTTTTGAGATCAGATAATGGAGGAGAGTTTACCTCGCAGGAATTTGAAGAATACTTGGAGGAAATGGGAATCAAACATCAAGTCTCAAGTCCTCACACTCCCCAGCAAAATGGAGTTGTAGAGAGGAAAAATAGAAGTGTGATTGAGATGGCAAGAACCATGCTGTTGGAGCACAATACTCCAAAGCACTTCTGGAAGGAAGCCACAATGGCAGCTGTGCATGTACAAAATAGAACCATGTTGAGGCCAAACACTGAAAAGACACCATATGAACTTTGGTATGGTCACAAACCAAATGTGAAGTACTTTAGAGTTTTTGGCAGCAAATGCTTCATCAAGAACAAGGAGCAAAGCCTTGGAAAATTTGAAGAGAGGGCTGATGAGGGCATTTTCCTTGGTTACTCAAATAAGAGCAAGGCTTACAAGGTTTATAACAAGAGGCTGGATAAGATTATGGAAAGCTATGATGTGAAAGTGGTTGAGGAAGTCAAGATGAAAGTCACTGATCCTGAAAATTTTCTGGATCACTTAGATGACTTAGAGAGCCAAGATGAGGCAGACCTGGAGCTGAAATCAGCTACTGAGGAGACTGATGCAGAAGGATCAGAGACAGAAGTTACAGAAGGCCTGGAAATAGCAAAAAGAAAGTACAACAAGAGAATTGACAAGATGCCTATCATTGGAGACCCCAAAGCTCCAGTAAGAACAAGAAGGCAACTGAAAAGTATGGTTGCAACTGCCCTACTGTCTCAAGTTGAGCCAAGGTCAATAGAGGAAGCCCTGGAGGACCAGTCATGGCTGCAAGCCATGAATGAAGAGCTGGACCAAATTGAGAAAAACCAAACTTGGGAGCTCGTGGATAGGCCAGCAAACAAAAATGTGATAGGCACAAAATGGGTGTTCAGGAACAAGTTGAATAAGGAAGGAAAAGTTGTAAAGAATAAGGCAAGGCTTGTGTGCAAAGGATACTCTCAAATTGAAGGAATAGATGTGGATGAAACCTTTGCCCCAGTAGCAAGGCTTGAAGCCATAAGAATGTTTTTGGCAGTGGCGTCAGCAAGAAGCTACAAGGTCTTCCAAATGGATGTTAAATCTGCCTTCTTGAATGGAAATCTGGAAGAAGAAGTGTACATTGAGCAACCGGATGGTTTTCTAGTTTGTGAAGATGAAAACAAGGTGTGCAAGCTCAAAAAGGCACTCTATGGATTAAAACAAGCCCCAAGAGCATGGTACTCAAGGCTGGACAGTTACCTGAAGAATCTGAATTTCAGAAAAAGTTGCATAAATAGCAATTTATATGTCCTTGATGGAAAGGGTGGACAGTTAATAGCCATAGTCTATGTTGATGACATAATATTTGGAGGAGATAAGGAGCAGCTGTGCCATGAATTTGCTAGAAAGATGCAAGAAGAGTTTGAAATGTCCATGATAGGAGAGCTATCATTTTTCCTTGGACTACAGATTCATCAAAAAGCAACTGGAATTTTTATCTCTCAAACCAAGTATACCAAAGAAGTGCTGAAGAAATTTGGTATGACTGATGCTAAGCCAATGTCTACACCCATGGCAACTAACTGCAAGCTGAGCAAGGATGAAAAAGGAGCTGAAGCTGATCAAAGTCTATACAGAAGCATGATAGGAAGCTTATTGTACTTAACAGCAACAAGGCCTGATATTACCTTTGCTGTCTGCCAAGCTGCTAGATACCAGGCAAATCCAAAGAGTTCTCATATGATTGCACTAAAGAGGGTGCTAAGATACTTGCAAGGGACAGTAGATTATGGTCTGTGGTATGCAAGGAAAGGAAGCTTGGGATTAAGAAGCTTCACTGATGCTGATTGGGCAGGAAATGTTGATGACAGGAGATCCACTTCAGGAGGAGTATTCTTTCTTGGTAATAGATGTGTGAGCTGGTTAAGCAAGAAGCAAGAAAGTATAGCCTTAAGCACTGCTGAAGCCGAGTACATAGCAGCAACCAAGGCATGCACTCAAGCTATATGGATGAGATCTGAACTGCAAAATCTTAAAGAAGAAGTTCCCCTGCCACTGATAATTCTTTGTGACAACAAAAGTGCCATTGATTTGTCAAAGAATTCAGTGCAGCACTCGAGAGCCAAACATATAGAAATCAAGTATCACTTCATAAAGGACAAGGTTGAGAAAGGAGAAATTATGCTAGAGTATGTTCCCACAGCTAAACAAATAGCCGATGTAATGACAAAGCCTCTTCCAGCCGAGATGTTTGAAACTTTGAGGATGCAAATGGGAGTGCAGTCCTCCTTCTCATGCTGAATCAGTTGAGCATCCCCAAATCCCTTTGAAATTGGTTGTCAAAGGGGGAGAGATAGCCGCAGCAGCCGGCCAGACGCAGCAGTATTATCCTTGGGAGAGAAGGACGTTGGAAAAAGCTCTATGCAGGGGGAGCTTACTATGAAGAAGAATAAGGCTCAGGGGGAGTTTACTATGAAGAAGAATAAGGCTCAGGGGGAGCTTAGCACTGAGTTGACTGATTGGCTGCAAATGTGGTTGCCAACAATTCCAAAGGGGGAGATTGTTGAGCCATTGGAGCCGCTACAATGGAGCTGAATCAGTAAGGATGTCATAAGCTGCTACAATGAAGCTTTCTTAGCCTTTGTTAAAGTCCAATGTTTTGTTGTAATTGTTGCAACCACATTGTGACAAATCTGTGAATTACTAAGGCAATAATGGACTGAGTTCATGAGGTTTGAAAGCATTTTATCTGGACAAAATCTCAGCAAGAAGCCGATGAATAAACTGAAGTGCCAAAATGAGAAGGAAGTGTACTGTTGGCATATCAGATCAAAGGAAGTGAAGATCAGATCAAAGGCAGTGCGTATCAGATCAAAGGAAGTGAAGATCAGATCAAAGGCAGTGCGTATCAGATCAAAGGAAGTGAAGATCAGATCAAATGCAGTGCGCATCAGATCAAAGGATGCACACATCAGATCACATGCAGCACAGATCAGATCAACGGAAGTAAAGATCAGATCAAATTCTCAAGGGATTGCTCAGCAGCTTGGTTTCACAGAAGCAAGGCAAGTCAGCAACAAAACATACTTGCAGCAGAAGAGAACAACTCAAGGCTGGAGAGCTAGAGCAGACACCTAAGAAGCTGAAGTCAAGGACGGCTAGTGAATCACACTTCAAACGCGCGACTCTAAAAGTCTCTCAAAGATTCAGAAGACGCAGGAGCATCATGTTGAAGTATCTAGCAATCCTGTGAGCGAGCAGAAATACAAAAGAATCAAGCAGTGCCCGATCAGAAGAACTGCAGGAGCTACATGGATGGTTCTGAGTTGCTGGACAGAACGTTGTGACATGAGGCTAACATCAGATCAACTGCAAGCTAACATCAGATCAACCGAAGGCTAACATCAGATCAACTGCAAGCTAACATCAGATCAACCGAAGGCTAACATCAGATCAACTGCAAGCTAACATCAGATCAACCGAAGCGCGACATCAGATCAAATGCCGCACACATCAGATCAGCTATAAGCTAAGATCAGATCACTTCTGCTGTTTCAAAATATCTAAGACAAGCTACTCGAGAAGTATGAAGGAGTACAGTCAGCAATATGACATGGCAAGCAAGTTGCAACTCAAAAGGTTGAAAATGGATTATTTGAATCTTGAGCCGCCTTTCGTGTATGATGTGCTGACACACTGCACGGTAGGGCACAGTTTTTCTTCTGGGAAAAAGAAAACGGGCATATGAGTAGGTGTGGTAGGTACAACAACTGAAGAACGGAAGAAAAACCTAAAAAGGGGAAGGCACGAGAAGAAAAACATAGAGAGAGATGAGCAACAGAAAAGAAGGGTGCTGAACCGAACGAAACCGAAAAAAAAGGGAGAAGTAAAAGAGTGAGAGCTGCAAAAAGATGATATGAGAAATACAAGAGAGAAAGAAACAGTAAGCTGCACAAGGAGAAGCTGAAGCTTTGGAGAAGCAGAAGTCAAGGAGAAGAAGAAGCTGAGGAGGAGCAGAAAAAGGGAAGACTGAAACTAAGATCAAAGATGATGCAGAATCGGGAGAACTGACCCTGAGGTTGCAGCTTCAGGTGGTAAGCCTAGAACACTATCAAACTTCTTTCATTAAGTGATTTTGAAAGATATTTGTGTAGAAAAGGCAGTACAATAGAGGTTTATATGTTGTTGTTTTAGTTGATGAACTTGTAGAGGTAGTGAACCTCAATGTGTTGAGCAGTGAGCTCTTGTTTATGTTGCTTACGGTCAGTGAGGCCAGAGCTGAATGATTCCGTGATAGTGAAGATTGACAGGAGTGAATCTGTCCGTGGATGTAGATCATTTGATCGAACCACGTAAAAATCCCCCTTGCACATTTACTGCTTTGAGTGTGTCTTGACTGGTGTGGTGTTCTCAAACTGTAAGCTTGAACAGGAGTGTTGTGGTTGTGTAAGTGAACCCTCCTTGAGTGAGTCCATCTAAGCCAAGAACGTGAGTTCAACAATAAGCTCTAACTGAGCTAACATTTGAGAGGGAATCCTTTAGTTGAAAGAAAAATTGATAAAGTGTTGATTCACCCCCCCTCTCAACACTTGACACGATCCAACAAATAGTTCATAAGTTGTGATTCAAAAGTTACACCAATCCGTAATGTATAAAGTTTATTCATTATTAAGTTGGAAGGTGGAGTGCTAAGTGTAAGGAAATTAATTCCTAATAAATTAAACCTTCAATCAATTATTGGGATAAACTGAAGCGGAAGCGTACCTTGATCCATAGCAATTGATTGATAGATCAAGCAACTGAACTGACGGTTGAATTAATCTCGTGATGAATCCCGGCAATGGTCTTCCAGATGATTATCAGCCTCCTTCCCAGAGAGATAGTTTCCCTAGTATTTTTCTTATTGATGGGGAATAAGAAAAACAGAAAGTCTTGATTCACCCGGGGACCATAACCTTTATTTATAATATCAGGGTTTCCTAAATTACAATTTCACCCATCGCAAAAAGGTAACTATAGGAATATACCGGTTTCTGCACAATAATATTCCATACTTAAAAGATACTTATGCCTTATTAAACTTAATTGATCACTTTAATTAGGCATTACTATATAGACAACACTTTAATGTACAATAACCATATTTATATATTAATGTTAAGTCCAAAACCTTACAATCTCCCACTTGGACTAACGTAATATATATACCTTATAATTGTACATGAACTGAATGAGTACTCTGAATTTGTTGTCATAACATATCTTTCACAATCCCGTCCATTAACTATATCAACATAGGATCAAAGAGGCTTTCGCTATGACTAATGCAGCTAGACCCATCAATGGTCACATATGTCAACATAGCCAAATGACATGGATCAAGTATGGATGCACAACATGGAAATTTCACGTGATGTGATCTTTAACGTGTCTAAATCCCACTGGTCCAACTGAACTTTAATGAGATCAATTTAATATGAAAATCAGAATATGAGCACAACTGAAAAACTGAAACTTTAAACTTTAACTTTATGGTTTACGCTGCAGCATTAAAACCAATCCAAAACTTAAACTGAAGTGTTCGAAACCACGAACAAAGTGAAAAATTTAAAAACTCCCACTAAACTGATACATCATCAGACAATAAAACACCCATTTGAGCAATATGTTCAAGAAAGACCTAGGGTGGCAATATTGGAGTTTGTCTTTATGTGCTCAATGAAAAATTAATTATTCTGAATTACTTCTCTAACAACTAGGTACTTAATCTCTAAGTGTTTAGACTTAGAGGAACTCCTATTATTGTTAGAGAATTCCACGGTTGCTTTATTGTCCCAAAATAACTTAAGTGGTCTTTCAATACCATTGACAATTTACAAACTCGTGACCAAAATTAGCAGCCATATAACATGATTGGATGCTTGAAAACATCCACTTTAATTAGAGTCGGAGTACCAAATGATCTCTAACTGATCCGACCTCTGATAAGTGAGCATATAATCCAAAGTTCCAAGAAGATACTGCATGACCCGTTTGGCTGCTCCCCAATGTTCCATACCGAAATTACTTAAGTATCTGCCTAAAACTCCAACAATGAACGCAATATCTGGATGCGTACATACCTGAGCATACATTAGACTTCCCACAACAGAAGCATAGGGAATCTTTTGCATTTCCTTTCTTTCGAAAGAGTTCTTGGGGCATTGATTGAGACTGAACTTGTCTCCCTTAGAAACTGGAGTAGCACATGGCTTGCAATCCTGCATCCCAAATCTTTTAAGAATTTTTTCGATATGGCTCTTTTGTGACAACTGTAATATACCTCGAGAGTGATCTCAAAATATCTGTATACTTAATACAAAAGAGGCGTCGCCAAGATCTTTCATCTCAAAATGATCTGAAAGAAATTTCTTGGTTTCGTGCAATAAGCCTATATCATTGCAGACAAGCAGTATGTCATCAACATACAAAACCAGAAAAATATGTCTACTCCCACAAAACTTATGATATACACAATCATCCACTAAATTCACCTCAAAACCAAAAGAGATGATCACTCGATGGAATTTGCTATACCATTGACGGAAAGCTTGTTTGAGTCCATAGATGGATTTCTTTAGTTGGCACACCATCTGCTTTGAATGTTTAGAAACAAAGTTTTCAGGTTGCAATATATATATTGTTTCATCAATGTCTCCATTGAGAAACGCTGTCTTAACATCCATCTGATGAAGCTCAAGATCAAAATGAGCCACTAATGCCATTATGGTCCTAAAAGAGTCTTTCGATGATACTGGAGAGAAAGTCTCTGTATAGTCGATGCCTTCCCTTTGAGTAAATCCTTTTGCAACAAGACGTGTCTTATATCTTTCCACATTACCTTTTGAATCCCGTTTGGTTTTAAATATCCATTTGCAACCAATGAGTTTCACACCTTCAGGTAATGGGACAAGATCCCAAACGTCATTGTCTTTCATTGACTTGATTTCCTCATTCATGGCATCTATCCACTTTTGAGAGTTGGAACTTTCAATGGCCTGGTGGAAGTTGATTGGATAATCTCCCACCATTTCATTGGCTTCTTCATGTTCCATGAGAAACACTATATAGTCATCCGGAATAGCATTTCTCATTTCTCTAGTGGATCTTCTTAATGGCATTTGTTCTTGAGGCTGTTGAGTTTGTTCTTCATGATTTTGTTCTTGATGAGGGAAATCATCGACATTGTCTTGTAATTCTTGAACAACTTCAGGGATTACAACCGTAGGAAGAGAAACTGATTCCTCTTCAAGGACAAAGTCATTAACCTTATCTTCCCCTCCAAACTCAATATCCTCAAAGAATTGGGCATTTCCCGTCTCAAAGAAGGATCTGCTTTTGGGATCATAGAATTTGAATCCCCTAGACCTTTCAGCGTATCCAACAAAATAGCAACTTATGGTTCTTGAATCCAGTTTTCTTTCACTAGGCTTATAAGGCCTAGCTTCAGCTGGACAACCCCAAACATGAAAGTGCCTAATACTGGGTTTTCTGCCAGTCCATAGTTCATAAGGGGTTTTAACAGTTGCTTTAGTTGGAACTCTGTTAAGTATATAGGTTGCAGTCTTTAGTGCTTCACCTCGGAGTGTATTCGGTAAACAAGTACGACTTATCATACTTCTTACCATATCTTTAATTGTCCTATTTCGCCTTTCAGCAACACCATTCATAGTAGGACTACCAGGCATGGTGTACTGTGGGACAATGCCACACTCATCGAGGAATTTAGCAAATGGGCCCAGACGTTGTTCACCTGATCCATCATATCTACCGTAGTATTCACCACCATGATCAGATCTGAAAGCCTTAATGCTTTTTCCAAGCTGATTTTCAACTTCAGCCTTAAAGCTTTTGAACACGTTTAGGGCTTGTGACTTCTCATGAATGAGATAAAGGTAACCATATCGTGAAAAATCATCTATGAACGTGATAAAATATGTTTGACCATTCCAAGAAGCCATAAGGAATGGCTCACAAATATCTGTATGTATCAGTTCTAAGGCATCTTTAGATCTTTCAGCCTCAAATCTCCTTTTGTCTGTCTGTTTTCCCTTAATGCACTCAACACAGATTTGAGAATCTGTAGAGTCCAATGGATCAAGAATTCCATCTGACACAAGTCTTTCAATTCTCTGTCTAGAGATGTGACCTAAGCGCTTATGCCAAAGAGTAATGGAATTCTCATTGATTAATTTGCGTTTAGTACCACGTGTATCCACATGCAAGGTTTCATTGTATGAAACAATAGTATCAAGCAAATAAAGGTTATCATTACTAATTAAAGAGCCAGTTCCAACCTGCTTTGAATTAAATGAAAGACTAACTTTATTGTTTCCAAGAAGACAAAAGTAACCTGATTTGTCCAATAAAGAAACAGAAATTAAATTCCATCTAAATGACGGAACAACATAAGTGTCTTCCAAATCTAAATAAAAACCAGTCTTTAATAACAACCTAAATGTGTCTATTGCCTCAACTTCAGCCGTCTCGCCATTCCCCACATAGATGATTCTTTCAGCATCAATTGGTTTGCGATAATAGAGGCAACCCTGCAAAGACACACTTATGTGAGCAGTAGCACCGGAATCTACCCACCAAGTATGTCTTGGTACTGAAACCAAATTAACCTCAGAACAAACATTAACAATGACCATACCTTTCTTGGCACGCCAAGCATGATATTTGGTGCATTGTTTCTTTTGATGAGAAGTATCACGACAGAAGAAACAAGAGGATTCCTTAGTCTGTTTCTTTTGTGGTGCTGCAACTGCAACTTCCTTATCCTTCATTTTCCTTTTGTTCTTGTTATTCTGTTTAGAGGTTGTTGCCAAATGAGCACTCTCAGTCTTTTCTTACTTCAATCTTTCCTCTTCTTGCACACAGTGAGAAATGAGTTCGTTAAGATCCCATTTTTCCTTTTGGCAGTTATAACTGACTTTAAACTGCCCAAACTGTGCAGGAAGGGAAATAAGTACCAAATGCACCAACAAGTCATCAGACAAGTCTAACTTCAGTGCCTTTAATTTTGAAGCAACATTAGACATTTGCAAAATGTACTCCCTTATGTTCCCAGAACTTTTATACCTCATGGAAACAAGTTTACTCAAGAGAGTGCTTGTTTCCCCTTTATCACTTTTAACAAAAAACTTTTCGAGTTCTTGCAGGAACAAATTGGCATTGTTTTCCTCTTTAACAGTGCCCCTAAAGGTTTCCGGAATTGACCGCTTCATGATCATTAGACTCATGCGATTTGATCGCTCTCACCGCTCCATGTTCCTTTTCTCCTCAGAGGAACTAGTATCCGTAAGAGCAGGGGGGCAATCAGACCGAAGCGCAAGGTCTAGATCCATGCAACCAAGAACTATCAGAACATTGTCCTTCCAATTCTTGAAATTTGCACCATTAAGTGTTGGAATAGGATTAACATTGGCAGAAATAATTGCAGCAGAATCAACTGGAAAAACAAAATAACCAAACATAAGCTCACACTAAAAAATATGACGAAATTTAAATTGACATCCCATCACAAGATATCTAGTGCAACATTGGGTTTAGTCTTTGGACAGAAACATCAATTTGCAAGTGATACTCTTGTTGCAGTAATCAAATATTGACAATACACTCCTGTCAAATAATAAGCCTTCCTTTGGGCCGACTTATTATTCACATGGAAAAACCTAATACTGTCACATATTTATTACCGCAAGTATGTTTTAATTTCGGCCAAGTGAGGACCTTCCTTTGGGCCGATCGTCACCCGCATGATATTAAAACACACACAATCACCTTGGTAATTTAAAATTGATCATCAAACACAAAAGAGGTTACTTTGGCAACTTTTTATGTCATCTAATCAACCAAAATATACTAGGTGTTATAAACCTTATATTTTATGTCAAAATAAATAAATCATATTATCTGTAATCCCAAAATCTGAACTAATTAAAGTTTTGAAAAAATTTTGCAACCAAATAAAATTTTTCCAAACTTAAATAGTCCAAAATATGATTTCTTTTAACTTTAGGGTTAAAATTGCAATTACCTAAAAGTTTACAAGCCAATCTGTAAGGTCTTTAATAATTCAGGGTCAAATCAAGAAATCATAAAAGTTTCTGGACCTAATTGAATTATAACTAAATCTGTAGGAAGGATTTTATAACTTAAAAACTTGAGGAACTGAAATTGCAATTCTTAAAACAAAACCCTAAATTCTTTTCTTCTTCTTCGTTCAAACACAACAGAGCCGCCGCCGCCTTCCCTAATCCCACCACCGCCCGCTGCAACACCCGCCACCACTACTGCCCACCATTGTCTCCACCGACGTCTTCACCGCCACCACCGCTAGACCTTCACCGCAAACCGAAAGCGGCGAAGATAACGGTGACGGTTTTACCAAACTGAAGACCGAAAACGCAGGCGTCGTTGTCGCCTGCTGACGAAGAATGGAGAACTCCGGCGGTCGCATCTTTCGCGACCGTTCCATTCCCGACGGAGGTGACACAGCGACGCGGGCGAGCGTTCGAGTCAGAACCAAAAAGACCGAACCCAAAGCAACGAACTTCACGTTTCTTGCGGCAACGAAAGCAAAGAAACGAAGGATGGTGAGCGGCGGAACCAAAATCCTTGACGGAAAGCGGCGAGCGGGATTAGTCGGCCTGAACCAAAACCTTGATTGAACGAAGAACCAAAAAATTTTCCCAGGACAAAAACCAAGAAGCCAAACAAATTTATTTACCGGTAATAATAAAACCTAAAATTATTATATCAATAAACCAAACAGCAAAAGTCTAAGCAACTTGAGTGTTTGAAGAACCCAAAAAAAAATGAAAGCAACCTTAAAAATTGCAACTTTAATTTCCAAATAGCACAATTGCATAGCCAAAGAAAAGGTGCAATTTTTATGACGAACAAAAAATTAATATCAACCAAATAATTATGGAATTAATAATAATTTAATTTAATTAATTCCCACATAATTGATATGAAGGTAGCTCTGATACCACTTGTAAGGAAATTAATTCCTAATAAATTAAACCTTCAATCAATTATTGGGATAAACTGAAGCGGAAGCGTACCTTGATCCATAGCAATTGATTGATAGATCAAGCAACTGAACTGACGGTTGAATTAATCTCGTGATGAATCCCGGCAATGGTCTTCCAGATGATTATCAGCCTCCTTCCCAGAGAGATAGTTTCCCTAGTATTTTTCTTATTGATGGGGAATAAGAAAAACAGAAAGTCTTGATTCACCCGGGGACCATAACCTTTATTTATAATATCAGGGTTTCCTAAATTACAATTTCACCCATCGCAAAAAGGTAACTATAGGAATATACCGGTTTCTGCACAATAATATTCCATACTTAAAAGATACTTATGCCTTATTAAACTTAATTGATCACTTTAATTAGGCATTACTATATAGACAATACTTTAATGTACAATAACCATATTTATATATTAATATTAAGTCCAAAACCTTACACTAAGGACTTATAAGACGAACTAGGGTGTAAAAGTCATCCTAGTCGAATTGCCAATACTTAGCATGCCATAGATATGGTCAACTTGAAAGGAAGAACTTGGTTCATGTTGTGGAGTTTCTTCTCAATTCTATACCAAAGAAATAGAAACATTAGATAGAGGCATAAAAGTATTAGTGGAAATACTTACTTCTTTATTTGGTTCGGTCTTTTCTTCCTTCTTGTGTTGAGAGATGTTACTTTCTTCCTCTTTTGTAAGGGTAATAGGGTTAACTTGTACATTTTCAATGATTTCAACTCAGTTTCTTGTACCTTCCTTGCTTCTTGTATTTCTTTCTTTCGTTCACTTTTGTTTCTTTCGGCTTCTACTATTCTTTTTTCTATAGCTACTTGCATTTCTTGTGGGATTGAAAAACCCGTGCATGAGAAAAAAGATTAAGTACAAAAGATTTGTTATTAAAACAAAAGTGATACATGTTGGTGAAACCATCATGTCTTGTTTTATGATCGTATTCCCATGCCCTTCCAAAGATCATATGTGCTACTTGCATAGGAGCAACATCATATGTAACATTGTTTTCGTATTTGCCAATTGAGAAGTTGATGCTACATTGTCGATCAGTGGCGAAACCACATTGCCCCACCTCAAAATTTTTGAAGTAGTATGGTATATTTAAATATTTAAAATAATTTTATATTTTGCCCCACTAAAAATAATTAAATTAAGGGGCAAAAATTAAATAAATTTAAAAAATTTATTATGGACAAAATTAGTTAAAATTTACAATTCTATAATAATTAAATAAGTAAAGTATAATTTTTTTACCATATAAGGTTAGAGAAAACAAGGGTGAATGGTAAAGTAATTAATTCAAGGTCGCCACCAATCAATTTGCTAAGTGCATCAATAAAAAAAACTATTTTCAAAATTTCCTATATTTTAGTTACTTATGATATTTTTTTTATTTGTTGAATTCATCACAAATTACTATATAAATTATCTGTGCGCATAGACAAAGTTGGTATTTTACATATTTTCTAAAAAATCTGAACATTAATCTTGTTGACTGAACTTTCATCTATAGTAGATGAAGAAATTATTGAGGGATGGAAGAAAACTTGAAGAATAGAAAGGGAAAACTTAGGGAGAGAGTTAGGAAAACCTTTGACAAATGATATTGTTGTTGAAGATATGAGCCATTATGTATGTTTCCAATCCTTTTATATTTAAAGGGAAGAAGAAAAAGGAAAAAATGATATGAAAATTATGAAAAGTCGGCTTTGAAATCGAATGAGAGATCGGTGGATGAATGATTGTCTAGTTATATATATTGAAGAAAAAATTTTAACGGGACTGATAACGAACTTATTTTATATCGTTTTCAAAATATGAGTACTCGTATAGGAGTTTTGTAAATTTTTATTATTTAATATTTAAAAAATTATTTGTAAAATTTATTGCTCCATCGAATCTCCGCTCCTGTTTATCTATCAACACGAACTTCACCATTATCATTGAGCCATTTAGCTTGTAAGACTTGGGATGTGGTTGAGTGTTGATTTAGATTATCAACTAAGTAGTTGGATACAAGGTTTGGTCCAACTTCCACTGTCTATGATGATTAGACATACGGCTCTCTTACTTTGTCTTTTGTATATATTCTGTCATTGCTCAACATCGTCCTCTATCCTTGCTTGTGAATATAGAGCTTGTACATTGACTAGGCAAGTAGGGATTTTTCCTTCTTGAGCAATTTTAATTTTGCAAAAGGAACTTTGAAACTATGGTAGACTATGGCATACTCTCCTTATGTTAGCCTATAAAATTCCTAATTTATAGAATTCAAACTTAGACAAGAAAATCCAGCAAGGAAATTTGAGAAGGACAATCCGCAACTGTGGATCTAAGAAGATTAGTTCCTAAACAGTCCTAAATAAATTCTGAAAACACAACAGAAAATTTAGAAACACAATATGTTAGAAAAATATTTTTAAAAATAGGAGAAATTAGTCACAAAAAATAGTTAGAACAACCAAGAATTTCCTGTTATTCCACCCTCTGAGGATTGTATGTTCCAAGACGTAGTACTTCCTTCCTTGGACGTGGTCTGCTTTCCAAGTGACGTTGCTCGACGTGGTTCCTTCTTCCCAGACGTAGTCCGTACTTTGACGGACGTGGTTCTTACTTCTGTAGACATAGACGGTGCAGGACGTTTTTCCTCTTTTCACAGACGTTGTCCGTGCTTTGACAGACGTGGTTCTTGCCTCAGTAGACGTGGTCCTTACAAGATGTTGTTCCTGCTCTTCCAGACGTAGCCCCTGCTTTAGTAGACGTGGCACCTGCTATAGTAGACGTGGCCCCTGCTGTGGTAGACGTTGTTCCTTCCTTTCTTGACGTAGCCCCAGTGTTGGTAGACGTAGACCCTTCTTTCTTGGACGTAGTCCTTGTTGAGATAAACCGAGAATGGCTAGAAAAATCCAAGGCTTGTGTATCACACAATTTCCTTAAAACAGATTCGCTCCCTCTACGTATGCGTAAGAGGTTACGTGAGCAAAGTGTTTCCCAGGATACAATGGAACTCGTAAAGTCGGTTTGCACAAAACCGCCTTACCAACGAACTAGAACAATGGTAGGATGCTTAAGGGAATTTTTTAGTAAGAAATTGCGAGAGAGTTTCTGAAGGGGAAGAAGGTTTTTTTCCGAGAAGGAGAGTTTTTTCCAAAAGTGTGTTCTGCCGTTCTATAAACTTGTGTTTATAGACTTCACCCGGTTTTCAAATAAGTATGTAGATAATACATGATTAATACCAATATTAATCCATTAATCTGCCATCTTAATCCATTAATATGATTTTTCAAAATAACTTAATCATTATCCTTCAATGGATTAGACTAGATAATTATCCAACAAATTAATAATTATCCTTCAATTTGAAAACTAAAGAGAATCAAAACGCGGGTTGATCAGGCCCGACGTTTTCCAAATATTCTCATTCACACCTCTTCCTTCCAACAATCCCCCACATGAATGAGATTTTGATGGGTCAGTGTTCAATGAATGATCCCTGCATAGAGAAAGTAGGTGTTACCCTTTGAACTTTCCCCTTATAGACTACGCTTGCTCTACTAGCCCTCCAGTAGACGTGATGTCCTTGAACTGTCTGACTTTTCCATGTAAAGACCCACGTACCCTACACAGGAATCATTCCCATTTGTTCTGTTCTCATGGTTTTGTTCATTATGGCCATGAACACGTCCTGGTTCTGCAAGAGTTTCTAGGAAATTAGCCGGATCAATTTCCCTTTGAAGCGGCCCCACTTCTCTCTCACATAGGTGACTTCTTAAAATTTGAAACGTAATCACAGTTACTTTCTTAAGTGTCATTAAAGCAACAAATGCTAGCTTTAGCCATACTGTCACTGTTTGATGACAGGAATGAGTTGAGATTGCCCCCACAGTGACCCTACCAGGTCTTATAATTAGGTTGTCCCTTTGAACCTAGATCTTGGGATCTCCAGTCAACTAGGTTGGGTTTTCCTTCATAAAACCTTTGTTTTCCACAGGCTTTATACCCATTCCTCTCGTCAATCGCTCAACTGTCTCTCTATTTAACCCTTTGGTTAGCGGATCAGTGATGTTATCTTTTGACCTTACATAGTCAATTGAGATAACTCCTGGTGAGAGCAGTTGTCTAATGGTATTATGTCGACGACGAATATGTCTCGATTTACCATTATACAGTGTACTCTGTGCCCTACCAATCGCAGATTGACTATCACAATGAATACATATTGGTGGCACAGGTTTTTCCCATTTTGGAACATCCTCCAAGAAATGGCGAAGCCATTCAGCCTCTTCTCCACATTTATCTAGAGCTATAAATTCTGACTCCATCATGGATCTAGCTATTACGGTTTGTTTTGAGGATTTCTAAGACACGGCAGCACCTGCTAGAGTAAACACATAGCCACTCGTGCAAGTTGTGTCTTTTATATCAGATATCCAATTAGCATCTGTATAGCCTTCTAGCACAGATGGATATCTGGTATAATGTAATCCATAATCACGAGTATATCTTAAGTACCTTAGTACTCTAATTATTGCAGTCCAGTGATCTTTCCCTGGATTACTCGTGTATGAACTCAACTTGCTTACCACATAAGCAAGATCTGGTCTAGTACAACTCATTAGATACATTAAACTCCCTATAATTCTGGAGTATTCCACTTGAGACATACCCTCTCCACGATTCTTGGATAGGTGGAGACTGTTATCTAATGGTGTTCTAGCAATTCCAGAGTCATCCTTACTGAATTTTCCTAGAATCTTGTCTACATAATGAGCTTGACTCAAAATTAGACCTTCCGAGGACCTGATGATTCGGATTCCAAGAATCACATCCGCCAGTCCCATATCTTTCATGTCAAATTTTGAATTTAACATGACTTTGGTAGATTTGACCAGTTTGTCACTACTACCAACTATGAGTATGTCATCTACGTACAAACATAAGATAACGTAATCATCCCCGATCTCTTTGACATAGACACATTTATCACACTCATTTATTTTGTATCCATTGGTTATCATTGCATGGTCAAACTTCTCATGCCACTTCTTTGGAGCTTGTTTAAAACCATACAATGACTTAACCAATTTACAAACTTTCTTATCGGAACCTGGAGCTTTAAACCCTTCGGGTTGCTCCATATGGATCTCTTCATCTAAATCCCCGTTTAAGAAAGCTGTTTTAACATCCATTTGATGGATCTCCAAATTTCGTAAGGCTGCGATAGCAAGTATCATCCTTATAGAATTTATTCTCGTCACAGGAGAATATGTATCAAAGTAGTCTAAGCCTTCACGTTGCTTGTACCCTTTGATTACCAGTCTAGCTTTGTATTTTTCTATAGAGCTATCAGCTTTTATTTTCCTTTTGAAAATCCATTTTGACCCTAAAGGACTACACCCAGGTGGGAGTTCCACTAACTCCCAAGTATGATTCAGTAAAATAGAATCAATTTCGCTCTTTATGGCTTCCTTCCAAAAAGGCGCTTCCGACGAATGCACAGCTTCAGCATAAGTCTGTGGTTCTTTTTCAACAAGAAACATTTCAAAATCATCACCAAATGATTTTTCCACCCTTGCTCTTTTGCTCCGTCTTAGTTCAACCACTTCTTTACTTTGTGGTTCTTTATCAATAGTTTCACTAGGCCGTTTAGAACTAGTGTCCCCAACTGATCTCCAAGGAAATACATTTTCAAAGAATGATGCATTTCTTGATTCCATGATTGTATTCTTGTGTATATCCAGGATTTTTGAATCATACACAAGAAATCGATATGCAATACTATTATGAGCGTAGCCTATAAAGACACAATCCACCGTTTTGGGACCTATCTTTATTTTCTTTGGCGTCGGTGCTGCTACCTTTGCTAGGCACCCCCACACTCGCAAGTGTTTGTAGGAAGGCGTCTTTCCTTTCCATAATTCATATGGAGTTTTTCCTTCTTTCTTGCGAGGTATTCTATTGAGTACATAATTACTCGATAAAATAGCGCTCCCCCACAAGTTGGAAGGTAACCCTGAACTTAATAACATCGCATTCATCATTTCTTTTACTGTGCGATTTTTCCGTTCAGCAACCCCGTTAGATTGAGGTGAATATGGTGCGGTTACTTCATGAACTATACCATTCTTAGCACAATAGTCACCAATAGGTACTTCGTACTCTCCACCTCTATCACTTCTTAATTTCTTGATCCGTTTTCCAAGTTGATTTTCAACCTCTGTCTTATAGAGAATAATTTCTCCAACGCCTCATCTTTGCTTTTAAGCAAATACACATAGCAATATTTTGTGCTATCATCAATAAAGGTAATAAAATATTTATTACCACCTCGTGTTTGAACCAATTTCAAATCACATACATCGCTATGAATTAAGTCAAGGGGTTCATTATTTCTTTCAACGGTTTGAAATGATGATCGTGTTAGTTTTGCTTCAACGCAAATTTCACATTTTTGACTTTTGTCAATTTGGATACTTGGGATATGGTTCAAGTTAATTAATCGACGTATCGAATCATAATTAACATGACCTAGTCTACCATGCCATAAGCTAGAAGACTCAATCAAATAAGCAGAAGAGGTACTTGCATTATTATTGACGATAGTCATTACATTCATCTTAAACATCCCCTCGGATGCATACCCATTTCCCAAGTACATTCCCAATTTTGAAAGAATAATCTTGTCCGATTCTATTACAATGCGGAATTCATGCTTATTCAGCATGAACCCTGAAATAAGATTCTTTCGGACTTGTGGTGCGTACAACACATATTTTAGGGTCAACGTTTTGCCCGAAGTCAGCTTGAGCAAAACCGTTCCCTTTCCCTCCACTTCGGCTATCGCAGAGTTTCCCATGTACAGCTTCTCCCTTTGGGTTGGTTCAAACGTCGAGAAGTGACCTTTGTTGGTGCACACATGCCTGGTTGCACCAGAGTCATACCACCATTCTTTCTGGTTTGACTCCACCATGTTGACTTCGGAGATTACAGCTACCAGACTGATGTCTCCTACGTCCTCCGTGATTTTCTGGATCACGTTTGCTTTAGGGTTTTTCTTGGGAGCACGACACTCTGATGACTTGTGTCCCTGTTTCCCACAGTTAAAGCATTTTCCTTTAAACTTGTATTTTTTGCTTTGAGACACCTCCCGATGCCCCAAGCTTGGCCTTGCCTTTGCCTTTGTCGGTGGTCACGGCTCTGTTTCTGAAGCCTCCCTTGCCATGTTCCACCACATTGATTTTGGCTCCCGCAGGGTTGACCGACTTGATATCAGCATCGTCAGATAAAACAACATTTTCTGTTGCCATCTTTTGAACAAAGTGGCAACCCCTTGAAACTTTTCAGGTTTCTCATAGTGGCTTCCCGGCACGTTAGGGATAGTCACGACAGGGTTCGAAATTACCCCCATATTTGGAGTGACCGCAGGATTACCCTCAGAGTTTGAGTTGTGATCGCTTGAACTTGCCATTGAGAAATTAAGCCGAGTCTGTTTTAAGATTGTTATTCCACCCTCTGAGGATTGTATGTTCCAAGACGTAGTACTTCCTTCCTTGGACGTGGTCTGCTTTCTAAGTGACGTTGCTCGACGTGGTTCCTTCTTCCCAGACGTAGTCCGTGCTTTGACGGACGTGGTTCTTACTTCTGTAGACATAGACGGTGCAGGACGTTGTTCCTGTTTTCACAGACGTTGTCCGTGCTTTGACAGACGTGGTTCTTGCCTCAGTATACGTGGTCCTTACAAGATGTTGTTCCTGCTCTTCCAGACGTAGCCCCTGCTTTAGTAGACGTGGCACCTGCTATAGTAGACGTGGCCCCTGCTGTGGTAGACGTAGTCCTTTCTAGACGTTGTTCCTTCCTTTCTTGACGTAGCCCCAGTGTTGGTAGACGTAGACCCTTCTTTCTTGGACGTAGTCCCTGTTGAGATAAACCGAGAATGGCTAGAAAAATCCAAGGCTTGTGTATCACACAATTTCCTTAAAACAGATTCGCACCCTCTACGTATGTGCAAGAGGTTACGTGAGCAAAGTGTTTCCCAAGATACAATGGAACTCGTAAAGTCGGTTTGCACAAAACCGCCTTACCAACGAACTAGAACAATGGTAGGATGCTTAAGGGAATTTTTTAGTAAGAAATTGCGAGAGAGTTTCTGAAGGGGAAGAAGGTTTTTTTCCGAGAAGGAGAGTTTTTTCCAAAAGTGTGTTCTGCCGTTCTATAAACTTGTGTTTATAGACTTCACCCGGTTTTCAAATAAGTATGCAGATAATACATGATTAATACCAATATTAATCCATTAATCTGCCATCTTAATCCATTAATATGATTTTTCAAAATAACTTAATCATTATCCTTCAATGGATTAGACTAGATAATTATCCAACAAATTAATAATTATCCTTCAATTTGAAAACTAAAGAGAATCAAAACGCGGGTTGATTAGGCCCGAAGTTTTCCAAATATTCTCATTCACACCTCTTCCTTCCAACATTTCCATATTGCAAATTCTGGAAACTGGACCAACAGGGACTCGACGCAACAAATTAATTAATTTCTATCAAAAATAAAATCAGAAAAATTCCTAAATCACTACAGAAAAACTTTAGACACAATAAGCTAATAGATTATGAAAGAAAATAGCAACGAAAAATGACGGAAATATGATAACAAATCTGTGACATACAATTGGGTGACTCAACTCTAGCGTATAATAGTACCCGAGAGATTTCATTAATTTCGGACTTGATTTTTGACTTGATAATAGGGTTGTAATTCAGTGGTAAGTACTTCCTGCTCAAGACAATAGGTCTTGAATTCGAGTCACGTCGCAGACGCAAGAAAAGCTAACACGGCGGAAGGAAATAATTATTTGTTTTTCTAGACCAAGAAGTTCAATTTGATCTACTAACTCCTTGGCTTTTTCTTTTCCAATCTTTTCTTTGAAATTTTGGTTAGACCTATAAGTGAGAGAGCAAAAATTATGGTCAAATTAACCACAAGTTAGTTCAATCAAATTCGGGATACCAAGATGGTTCCAAATATTGATATTGTGGCCTATTACTTTAAGATGTTAAGTCCAAGAGTTTTGAATAGTGAAAATGATGAAGTCATCTCAAGGTTGATCCACAAATTTCAAACGATAGTTTAAAGACAATCAAAATCTAAAAGTTTGATATCCAAGTCTAAAGATTCAAATACTTACAAAAAGATCATTTAGTTGATATAGTAAAACCTATAACAAGATAAATGACCGAAAAGGTTCAAAGTCTGATATTAATTATTTAAAAAGTTCAAGAATAGACTCAAATTAAAATTCTGCTTTTAAAGTCCAAACAAGTAACTTATTATTCCATTAATGAAGATAGGCTTGTACCACTAAAGAGTGAGTTCAATAGCCGGAAAGAAACACTTCAATGGGTCCAAAATGTCCAAGGGTTTCAGCCGAAACCCTAAGATCTTAGTTAGAGTAGCCGAAATTCTACACCCCTCTTACACTAGGATTTTATTTATTTAATTCTTCTAATTAGAGAATATTTGTAATTTTATTCTAATTCAATTAGAATAAGAAGTTTTTCCTTAAAATAGGATTTTAATTATTTTACAATTCATCTATGATAGCTAAAATACTATACGACATAGTCATAGTTGAAATAAGTTTTCTTTTCTTTTCATCTTGTTACTAGGATTAGGATTAGATGATATTTTATAATTCTAATTTGACTAGGAAGATGGGACAAACCAAGTCTATAAAAGACATGGTGGCCGTGTATATTCTTTAGCATACGAATAATAGATTGAGATTTTCCTCAACCGTTGTTCATATTATAGGTTTCACTCTTACTTTCTAGACTAGCAAGCTTGAGCTCTTCGAACTCCTCCTTGTGCTTTTTACCAAACCATTCTTCCCCCTTTCGAACAGTTATTTGTCTCTCAAATATTTCTTTTTCATCATTCAATAAATCAACCAAAAAGATCTTTCATCAAGGTTGGGAAAAAAGAATGGTGATCCGTGCGCTAGTCCTTCGGCCGGGCCAGCCCTATTTTTATTGCAATCTCTTCAAGATTTAAGTATTTATAAAAGTTCTTGAAAATATTTGAGTAAGAAACGAGATCAAAAAATTCAATAATGTGTTCAAGAACATTTTTAGCCAATTTAACATGCAATTGTAAAGGATTTGGACATGAGAATCCAGCGAGATTTACAGCAAACTTTTTGAAGACTAAAAATTTCAACTTGGTAGCACAAGACTCTCGATTAAGGTAACAAGTTGCAAGTTTAGCTTATTTTATTCTAATTAAGTTCTGATTTTTCCAGATATCAAATCAATATTTTTAAATGTAAAACCAAGTGATTAAGCATGAAAATTTTCAAATCTAATGAGTCAAAAAAAACCGTGAGAAAATTTATCAAAATTTCACACCAAGAATTAAGCAAAAGAATTTTTTTTAAAAAAAAGTACCTGAGTTTTGATACTTAACTGATAAGATTTCTTGACAAAATGTCTAAAGAATTGTTTGACAAAGGTCTTACCTTCTTGATATCTTTTGGAATGGATGGTTGCACAGCTAAGAGGATAGATTTATCTCTAAATCCACTTGAATTGAGATCACTTTAGTACTAGTGCTACTAAAGATGCACTCAAAGGAAAAAAAAAAAAAAAAAAAAAATGCAATTGCCGAAAGCAAAGCTAAATGCTTGAATTTGCATATTTCATATGGTACCTTAGATGGTATGGTTTTGACATCTATATATAGACAAGATGAATATTTTTTTTTTTTATCCCAACAAAATGAATACTATCTTAATTATTTTAAACATATTTAATCATATAATAACTAATTATAAAAATAATTCTCATACATACATTATTTTTTAAAAAAATAAAAAGATAAAAAAAAGGAGAAAATAGGGGAGGAAAATAATCATTTTTTTTTTTGGTAAAAAATTCTTGAAAAACTACTAATGAGAAGGTAGTGTGTTGGTGGTGGAGTTTGAAAAAGGAGAAGAAGAAATAAGAAAGAATGTTGATTTTTTTTTTTTTTTTGATTAGAGGGCCATTTTGGATAGTAAACTTTGAAAATATAGCTGTAAATAGTAAAAAATTGGCTACAAATAGTAGTCCAGTTTTAAATTCGAGTCACCTTTGTATAAAAAAATTTGGGTCAATTGGGTTTAAGCTGGCTCACTTGGGGTTAAATTTAAGTTAACTAGTTTGAACTTATCGAAGGTATAAGTCCATCTCCAATCCAAAACTCGATTTTATAGATGTTACAATGTCAAAATCTCTATATTTTATAGTTTTACACCTAACTCATTTCAAACCCAAATTTCTATATTTTAGAGTTTTAATAATATTTTAAATATATTCTTTTACCAATCATTTTATATTATTGTTATTAGTGTATAAATATATTTAATTATCTTAAATCTTAATATATATATATATATATATTTGTTGTGGTAGTAGTTTATTAATTTTAATTTAGAATGATTATGTTTTTAATCATAATTCTATTGTGTATTTATTTTTCTGTTTAAAATATTTCACAATGCAATATTAATTAGTAAATTATATTTTAATATTTTTAAATGAAAAATTATTTTAAACACATTAATAAATAATTAAAATAATTAAAAATAATAAATAAATAACATGTGAGGAAAATAAAATAAATATATAGAATAAGAAATATATATGTTGAAGGAAAACAGAACAAGCTCGGGCTAAATTGAAATTTTCACTTTCGTGCAATGCATTCCAAAATCGAAAACTTTCGACAAAGCTCAGGCTCAAATTCATTTTCCCTTGAACGGATCTAGGCTTATACTTATTTAATTTATTAAATCGACAAACAACGCACAAAGAATCAACATTTAATTAAAAGAGGAAAACGTAAAGGTTATACCTTTGAAGCGAAGTCCAACGCAAATAAGAAAACCAAATCTTTAATTCGCGATCACCACCGAAATCCAATGGATAACTTCAAGAAACCTCGAATATTGTGTGGGTAATAGTCTATCGAGGTGTGCTACCAAAGCCCACGAGAAATCCACTAAGAAAATCCCTTAATTATATTAAATCTGCACAAAAGATCAAACATTTAACCCAAAATCTGCTGCCCACTACTTTTTGCCTCAAAATAATCGAACCCACTTCGACTCCGGTCACGATCTGGACAGCCGGGATTGTGGATCACCAACCCAAGGAAGAGATCAACATAAACCCAGTCGGATCAAGCACCCCGAAGCTGCTAGAAGTGACCGCCGAACTGATTATAAAAAACTAGACAGAATCCGGACAAAATGGGGCTGCTGTCTGGCGAAAATAAAAGGAAATCCGGGCAAAAGAAATGAAAACCAGCAGTGGGCAACTCCAAAAATTGGTGGGCTATCTAAAAATTTAATCTTTCAAGCTTAATCTAAATCGAGAAGTGAGATTCCAAGTTCGTTTTTCAAAAAAACTCAAGAAGGAATGAGAGTCTCTCTCTAGAACTTTCTCACTTAAGGAAGACACAGTTGTCTTGCAAGATTTTCTTAAGTTTCTTAAGGCATAAGCTTTCTATTTATAGGAAGTTCCAATGGAAACTTAGTGGGCTTTTGAGTTGGGCCTTTTAATTTGACTTTCGTTGACCGCTTAGTCTTTCCTAAACTAATCAACTCCAATCGACCTATTCAAATTAATTTCTTAACCCACTTCGTTAATTTAATTTAATTGAACCCCTAGGATTAATTAATTTATATAGAATTAATTTCTTAATCCATTTTGTCAATTAAATATTAATTAAACCTTTAGGATTAATTAATTCAATTTGTCGATTAGTCAAATACATAATTAGTCGTACTACTATCGGACTAACTATGGAACTACCGCTCAAAAATGACTTTACATCGCACCACTATATTTTCTTCTATCTCCTCACATTAAAGATCTAGTGTTCGTCGATTTATCAATTTACTGACAAACTAATTCACTGACTTCTTGGTATCCGAGATTAGTACCACTCGACCTTCTTATTATACCGGACGTAAAGTCCACTGGCCAGTTTTAGTACAATAAACCTTACGAGCTCATCTCGGGAGCACTATCAACCTGACGAACCAATACGTGAATTCCTCCGACTAGCAACGGCACGTAAGAAACTAAACACCGCATACCCAATCTACCGAGGTATAGGCCTCAATTGACTGCACTCTTTGGCACATCAAAGGATACGATATCTAACTCTCACGCCCGTCCCAATCTCGGGATTGAGAGACTGAATACTAGGACCAAATTGACTACGCCGATCAGTACAAGTCAATTCTATCCAAACTGGTCGTGCTCAATATGCCCTGGGCATATCCGTGTGATTTAATTAGTCTAGATAAACTAATTTCCAAACCACACGATAACCTATACTGATAGTATGTTCAGACTATCTCAATTACGAGCATACTTTTTATATATCAATACTTTAACCAATAACGGTATCTACTGTGTCTTTCCACACCCCATTATCTAGTTCTATGATATAATGAAATAATTTAATACCGAAACAAAATGATATGTCAACTGTGTATATTAGTTTTTGATACAAGCCGTAACTTTTTTGTATTCAAAACTAACATATGTATGAATGAATATATATGTTGAAAAATAAAACAAGAAACATAAATATTATAAATGGGTCCCACTAATTAAAAAATTCAAAAAAAATACAGATGCTACAGTAAAACTAGCAAATCTCTAAAATAGAGATCTTTTTGCAGTTAGATTGGAAGGCATCCAAAAGCAAAAAATAGCACTCCAACCCAATGGGTTGGAGATGCCTTAATTTAATCGGATCTAAAAACCTTTTTAAATGCCCAAAAGTTCAAAATAAATAAAGAATGACCGAAATTAATAGGTTCTTGGGTGAAACAACATAAAAGAAAAACTACTTTGATGCTTAGAAAATCCATCTCTCTTTAGGGTGGTTTGAGTAGTTCCTCGTCATACTTGGACTTTCTTATGGGCATAGTACGACCAAGATTGCACCACTTTTTATAGAACATTTTTTTGTTTAACCCATAATAATATCTTTGATTTTAATGAGTTTGTGTGGATTTGTGCCATGTTGAGTTTGGAAGTAGTCCATCACTTGAGCAATGAATGGGCTAGTATGGTTCTTGGATTCGTATCACCTTGGTGAGAGAATACCTTTCTGCACTTCACTACCCTTCTAAGAGTATTTGTAACTTCACTACACCTCTTTACTTTGATAATAAAATTTTAAAATTAATTAGTTTGATTTGTTTTCTTTCTTCCTTTTTTGAAAAATTTCACTAATTTATAGAGCACACTTTTGTGAAATTACTTGTGCAAGAAATTATTGAATTAACAAAATTCATGTGAATTTCCTTATTTTGAAAAAGTTCACTAATGATTTAATATATATGTTTAGAAGTTAAAAAATAATGTTTAGTTATAAAAGATGATTTAAAATGTTTTTCATATTGGCATGCATCACCAAATTCTATCTTTCACATATTTAATTTTAGATAATCCTTTTATTAAAAAAACGTGATAAAATTAATAAAAATCGCACATCAAACGCGATAGGCGTAGACTCCTCTCACTATTTGCGCAACTCCCCGTGATAATTAGGCTAAAAATCCAAATATTTATAGAAAGAATCCTTTAATCAATATAGTTTGGCATGTAATACAAAACATAACTAAAAATGTGCAAGATGCCTTGCAACTTATAATTAAAGAAGCCTAAAACGAGCTAAAATCCAACTCTCTTTCTTAGAGTCCAAATAAATTAACTTGTATTGTCTTAAGGATGATGTGCTTGAAGATGAAAGAAAGTGAAGAAAATAAGTCCAAAATAAAGGATGTAGTCTCCCTCCTAATAATTAATTGAAATTTGCGATTTTAATGAATTAAATTCATTTCATATTAAACTTCAGACATATATTATTATTTCATTCAATATTTAGATTCAAATATATACAATTATTATTTTCAATTATACTTATTGAATTTAAATTTCAAATTTCACATTAAATTTGCTTCAAAAAAATTCACATTAAATTTATCAAATAAACCCTTATAATAATAAAAACAGATTTTTTCATTGAGTCAAGTATTTACAATAAAATATACATTATTGTGGTTGTTGAAAAGAAAAAGTATTACTTGAAATTTTGACGGATGACTTGGTCAAAGTCATTCACAATATAAACGCGTCCCCAAGTTCAACGTTTTTAAATAAATCGTACAAAAATTCTATCACCAACCAACGGTGGATCCAAGCTGAAAATAGGCTTTGACTCCCAGTCTGACCACTGTGAAAAGTGTAGAGTCAAAGTTCCCAATACTCTTGGTCAATTACCATCAAGTGCTTTAAGTTACCCATATTATGATGGTTCCTTAAGATCTATGGAAGTTAGCCAAACGGCAAAATGGGATGAAATCACAATTTTGATCATTAAACTATGATTATTTCATAATTTTTATGAAGTTAATTCAGAAATTATCTAAAATTTTTTAAATTTTTTTAGCAAATTTAGCCTATAAACTTATATTTTTATGGACTAAAACTGCTAAAATTAAAAAAAAATTTTAAGTATTTTTGAATTTTTCTGACGAAAAAGTAAAATGACTATAGTTCATAGATTAAAATTGTAATTTTTTTTCTCAATAGTAGTAATGTTTGCATATTATTTTAATTTAATAGTATGACTATTAGTTTTAAAATATATATTAAAAAAATGTAAGTAATTCGTAAGAATTTTGAATTTAAAAATGGAAAATGTTTTTTTGTGGATGAATGTTTGAGTGTTCCTAATTTTTTTTTTATTAAGTCTGTCACAAAGGGCTTGCGTTTTATCTCACATTGAATTACTCCGATAACTTACCTATATATACTGATGGGCAGTTGTAGGTTTAGGATTCTCTGTGACACTTCTATGTGACACTCCCTGTGACAAATTTTAATTACTTTGTGTATATATTGTATTTTTGATTGATTTCCATGTAATACATAATCATTTGCACTCTTATATTTTTTAACACGACGAGTTCAGTTTTTTTGAGGGTTAGGGCATATTAAATTATTAAATATAATTTTTATTGTTAAAAAATTCTCAAAAATATATAAAAAATAAAATAATGCTGAAAAAAATAAATTATAAAAATGAAAATAATCAATTAAAACTATATGTTGTGAATGTATATAAATTAACATGAAATATAAGATATACACAAAGTAATTAAAATTTGTCACAGAGAGTGTCACATAGAAGTGTCACAGAGGATCCTGAGCCGCAGTGGTATATCACGACCCATTTTTTATTGAACTCTATCTTTTTTTTTTAATAAAATTCTTTATTTTGTTAAGTATCGCCTATTTAATTCTTATTTTTTGCCCTCTTAACGTTTATCTTTCGCACATCTTATATCGGCAAATTATATGCTGTACCACTAGGTACATATACCTAGTAATACATCACAACTTTCATGATAAGAGAGTGAGATACACTCTCTTATCTTTTTCTTCTTCTTCAAAAATTCATTTCCTTCTTTTTCAAAAATCACTTATTCTTCTTCAAAAATCACTTATTCTTCTTCAAAAATCAGTTATTCTTCTTCGTCGTAATCCATTCAAAACCGCATCTAATAAAATTTTTCATCCAAACACAGATTTAACGGAGATCGACGATTGTATTTTCTGACGAACAACACTAAATACAACGAAAAAATCACTTCTTCCTGTTCAAAAATCTCTTCTTTCTCTTCAAAAATCTATTTTTCTTCTTAAAAAGTAACTTATTCTTCTTAAAAAATCACTATATCATAAAGTATGAACTGTATTTGATGGATTTACGAAATATTATTTTTGCGATTTGATGTTGGGTAATGTATTAATGATGTTATATTAGTGTTTTCTTATTCAAATAATGCTCTGTTACTCCGAAATATGATATATAAATGTTTTCCGTGAGGTATTGGCACTTTCTTGTGAAATGGGTTGCTTCTGATTCCTCCCCGCTGCTAAACGTGGTAGAAGGTGTTATGGGACGTAATTAGACGTTGGACATTGTTGCTTTGTATTTTGGACGTAGCGGGACGTGGTGGACTGTGTTCTGTGAAAAATTCAGCTAAAATTCACATGTTTGGATGTAGACGTTGTGTGGTAGTTATTTTTGGACGTGGTTGTAGTAGTTATATTCTAATTAATTTAGTCTCACATGAAAAAAATGGTAGATGTTTTCGGATGTTGCGACAATTATTTTTTAGACGTTGCAGCAGTGTTAGGAGACGTTGTGGAAGGTGTAATGTGAAAAGTTTAGCTTAAATTCACATGCTTGGATGTAGACGTTGCAACAGTTATTTTTTGGACATGCAGGGACGCTGCGCAGTATTATGAGACGTAGTAGAAGGTGTTATGTGAAAAATTCACCACATGCCTGGATGTAGACGTTGCGGCAGTTATTTTTTGGACATGCATGGACGTTGCGGCAGTGTTAGGAGACATTGTGGAAGGTGCAATCTATCAAGTTGTATTGCACGGATGGTTCAAGAGGGCATAACTCGGCACTCGATTGTCCGATTTGGACGCGCGAGTAGTCAATTTGATGGTTCTTGATGAGATCTACGCAATGTACATGGCAGACGAGCATTTGGAGATGGTTCCGATATTGAAAAAGGTGTGGTTTTGGACGAAAACTTTAAATGGTCATAACTTTGTGCTCGGTGGTCCATTTTAGATGAATTTTTTTTTGATTTCATATAACTTGTCGAGATCTATCTAACTTTAAATGGTCATAACTTTGATTTCATAAAGGCAGTTTGGGTCGCTCGAAACTCCAAAAAATGCCATATTTTAAAAGATACGAAAGATTTTTAATAATTTCAAGGGTTTTTCAAATTTTCGACGAAACATTTGACATGTATAAAAAATAGTTTTTTACGATTTGCCTGCATGAAAACCTTGTTCCTCCGGGGTTCTATTGACCTATGTATTGGGAGATGAGAAATTCAATATTGACAATAGTGATCTTTTAAATGACATGTACAAAAAAGTGTAATTAAATGTGAATTAACTTTAAGTGGATTAATGGCAATTGAATTTTTTGGAGAGTCACATGACGAAAATAATCAGGGTTCGAGTCTCGTCCCTGAGATTTTTTTTTTTGTTTTTTTCCTACTAATAGTTACTTAAATAGTATTTGTTTTTTACATTACTAAAATCAGCTTAGCCATTTTTGGACGTTGCAGCAGTTATTTTTTGGACTCATAGGGACGTTGTAGTATTGTTAGGAGATGTGGTGGAAGGTGTTATGTGAAAAATCTAGCTTTAAATTCACATGCCTGGATGTAGATATTTTTGGACGTTGCGGCAGTTATATTTTGGACATGCGGGGACGTTGCGGCCGTGTTAGGAGACGTTGTGGAAGATGTTATGTGAAAAATTTAGCTTTAAATTCACATGCCTGGATGTAGATATTTTTGGACGTTGTGGCAGTTGTTTTTTGGGCGTGCGGGGACGTTGCGGCAGTGTTAGGAGACGTTGTGGAAGGTGTTATGTGAAAAATTCAGCTTAAATTCACATGCCTGGATGTAGATGTTTTTGGACGTTGCGATAGTTATTTTTTGGACGTACGAAAATGTTGCGGTAGTGTTAGAGAGCTTATGGAAGGTGTTACGTGAAAAATTCTGCTTAAATTCATATGCCTGGATGTAAATATTTTTGGACGTTGTGACAGTTATTTTTCGGACGTACGGGAACGTTGCGGCAGTGTTAGGAGCCGTTGTGGACATGCCTGTATGTAGACATTGCGATAGTTGTTTTTTGGACTTTGCGACAGTTATTCTGAGACGTTGTGGACTCAGCGAGGAAAAAAAAAAGGTGCTCGCATCGGCGAAACTTACTATATTTAGTAAATGTACAGCTGTCATGCGAAAAATTACTATATATAGTAGTAGGTACATGTACCACTGGTACAGGGTACACGTTCTGTCTTATACCTAATTGCCCTTAATCAATTTATCAAAAATTTTATAAGTCTCTTCTTAATCTACCCAAAACTTATAAAAATTATGATTAAAGTAGCATAAATGAGCGGAACTATAAATGATTTTTTTTTGGTATTTTTAGTAAATTGATTAAGGGTAGTATGGTAATTTATTATATTATTATATTTTATATTTAAATATTATGGTTGGTAATTCTTAATTTTTCATGGATAATTTGAGTATAAAAGGGACGCGAAATAACAAAATAGGGGACACGAAATAAGCCTTCACTATATTTATACATAAATTATATTTTAATACTAGAAGATACTTGTAAGCTGTTCTAACACTTTACCAGAAAGAATCTTTTGTCATTTAATGTCGTATGAATGCACATTGTTTTCCCTTAACTAATGTAGTCTTATCATTTGTCTAAGAACGCTTTACAAGGTAACCCTAGAATTACTACTCCATCCATATGCATTTATCTGTAGCTTTAAGAGATAAAATTTGCCTTTTGTTGTTGGTGTGTGTGCCCTTATGAGGGTTATGTATTGACATTTGTCGTCAAATTGATATAAAATATCAAATGAGTTAATTTCATGAGTTTAATATTTTTGTGCATATATAAATGATGAAATGATCAATGTACTAGAACATTAACTTATTAATGAACCTTCAGAATGTCTTGGTTGTGAGACCCCCTAAGCCAAAAAATGTTCTAAGTACAAAACTATCCCTAGTCGGTTATTGACGTGGGAATGTCGATATGATAAAACTAGTATGTGTTGGTAGAGTTTCATTAACCACGACGTAGTGACATCAACTAAAGACATAAATGAATATGTTACGTAACATATCATTGGATCGATTCACCAAAAGAGACACTTCATGTCGTACTCGTACTAGAATCCTTAGACCAGAAATCACTACATGGTCTTAGGTGAAGAGTAGTGTACTTTGACATACGCCTAACGGAGCTGCAACAGGTTGCCAAATACGGGTATGATTGGGTATGCTATGAATCACGCTAAGATATGTGAGTGAAGTGATGAGGCTACAAATCTCTCTTAAGTGAGAAATGATATCTTGACCACTTGATAGTGAACTGAGAAGTGCATGGTCGTGCCTAAGGAATGATAAGCGTTATCATTTGCTTGATAAATTTCAGTGTCACTAAGAGATCAAGTAAACTATTAGCTAGATAAAGATGATGGTTCCATGCCTTATGCTAAATGGGATATCAATGTAGAGGATCGTACGAAGTATGCTCTAAAAATTGTGTTGAATCACTATTTGACCATCCGTTCAGAATTGGGTAGTCATTATGTCTTACTAGAGGCCACTAATGACTTATGGATTAATCAATTAGATTGAATTATCCATTGCCAATTTGGAATGGGCCTACATCACATAAGAGAGTCCGATGATACAAAATAAGTAATCTTGCCTGTACTAAGTATAATTGTTATGCATAGATAAATAATGTTTAATTAAATGGTTTAATTAAATATTATTAAAAATTTCTGTGGTATTAATTAAGAGTTAATTAAGTACATAGGAACAATTGGGAAAGGCTGATATATCAAGGGACCTAATTATAATTGAGGTTCTTGACCTATCAGCCTGATCCACGAGTCATTGGGTTGATCCGTAGGTTTAGTAAAACCCAAATTAGTAAAAAGAAATATTTTAAATAAAAATATTTATTTTACTGATTTGGTGTATCTCACTCCTATATATCCACGGTATACTGAGTCAGAATACACGGTTTTGAAAAAACATTTTACCAAAAATATTCCCAGAAAATTTTTCTCTCTCTCTACAGGCAAGAGAAGGGCTAGCAACCATTCTGTAAGGCTCTGGTGCTTGAGAGTAGAGAAGTTTTTCAAGGAAGAATTTTTGGTAGTGATCAACAATCTCGGAGAGGAAGGTTCTGGACTAACATCAAATAAGATCTAGATGCGGCAACTGATTACGCTTCGAGAGTAAGATTTAGAAGTTTTGAACATAGATTAAATTAACACTAAAATGAAAATTGGCATGAATCCGATGCTAAAATTCTTGAAAATCATGCCTTAGATCCTAACATTTACTTGACGTTTTACAATTATCTAGGTAACTTTTCTAATTTTTCCTCTTCTATCCTTCCTCAGAGTTTGTGAGTTTATTAAAATCTACCACATAATTACCTACTCTTTTTCATAAACAACTAACTCTAAATCTCTCTCAATTAGGGGTAAAAAAGAACACTTACTCAACTAAATCAATACTTACTACTTTTTCTTAATAATAGTAAAAAGTGTAAAGCGACAGATGAATGCAGGCGGAGTGAGTATATAACAATTGATATTTATACCCTAAAATAAATAATCCCCCCTATATTGCAACTTAAATAATTTTTTAGAAAATTTCACTTATCAATTTGTCATTTTTTATTTTTAAAATTATGAATTTTCTACTATTTTATCTTCTATCTTTAAAATGAGGTGGATATAAAACTTTCTCTCTCTATTGCTTCTCTCTCCTAGCACCATTGCTGCTTGACTTTCTCTGTAACCTGCTGATCGGTTATGGACCCGCCGTCCGACTCTCCGCCCCTTCAGGCGGGGGAGTTCCCATCTTTTCCTTCTATAACCGGCACGTCATCAACTCCTTCACTGTGTACTTTCTCTAGTTTGTTTAATGCACAAGATACTGCTATGAAGGCCTCATTGCCCCCCGGACCAGTTTCTTTTTTCAATGGACTTCCAGAAATCATTTTCACTCAAGAAGATCGAGTCATGATGTTTGCACCTTTCAAGTATGCACTGGTAGGCAAGGTTTCTTTTGGCCGCCCGAAGATGGCAGAGTTACGACAAGAACTTTTGAAAATAGGGTTTAAGGGAGGTATGGATGTGGGACTACTAAATCCAAGACATGTATTACTTCAATTCAATTCGAAAACGGACTATCAAAGTTGCTGGATCAAACCTACCTGGTTGATGGCTGGCCATCAAATGCGTATCCTTAAATGGACCCCGCACTACAAGTTTGAGGAAAATCCCCTGTTGTTCCTATTTGGGTGCTTCTGTATAGCCTTCCAAAGGAATATATGAATAAATCAGCACTGTATTCCATTGCAAGCTCGCTAGGAAAGCCTCTTCAGATAGACACTCCCACGTTGAGGGGCTTTAAACCGTCGGTTGCGCGATTTTGTGTTGAATATGATTTATTGAAAGAACACCCACCAAGTATACATCTAAGAGTTGACAAGGATGTTATAATTCAGCATTTTGAGTTTGAATATATTCTAGCATATTGCCGTGAATGTAGAAAGATTGGACATTAAGAGACAGCCTGCAAGAAAGTTCTTTCGGGTAATCCAAGATAGCCGCCTAAACCAGTACCCCAGCAAGAGTATAGACCGAAGCTAAAAGTCAATGAAGGTCTGTCAGGATTGTCTAATTTTGAGAAAGCATCAATCTGAATAGATTTAACTAGAGTCGTGGAAATTACTACCAAAATGCCAGCGTTTCAAGTCCGTGAAGCTCCACCCGCTTTGAAAATTGCGTTAGAGATTATGCCCAATTCGGTTGATCATTCTCTGTTGGATAATACTGAGAAAATTTTGAAGTTGAACCTTCACTCCCCGAGGATAACAACCCCCAGAACAATATGGGTTGGATCAGTTCGACTTGTAATCACATCCCTGTAGCTGAAGCTACTGTTGCCCCAGACGTATCATTGTTGACATCAAATCCAGGTCATATATATGAGATGCGGACCCGAGTTTTGGAGATTGCTGCTGCCTTATCAATTCCCCCTCATCCACTATATGCAGATGAGCCTACGTCTTTGAAATTAACGAGGAGATGCAGACGAATATGAACCCGGTGGTTGAGTTACCAAAGGGAGCAGCTCGGGGTGCACTTTCTGAAGAGGATACCAATGTGGATGGAGATGAGGATGCAAGCTTATCTGAGGGAGTTTTCGAACTGGATATAAGAGTTGATGAAGGTTTTCAGACTATTCAATATAAACGGGGAATGCCTTAAATAAGAAAAAAGTTGTTATTACAAGGAACATATCTCATCGTCGTTCGACGAGAGAAGTGGTACCTCCAGCCTGCCTGTTAGATGATTAGTGGATTTTTTCAGAATATTAGAGGGATAGCAAGTCCGTCTTCCCTGCATCGCTTGTCGTTTCTTATTTCTTGTCATAATCTTTCTTTTATTGGTATATTAGAACCTATAGTTTCCGTTGATCAGATAGATTCTTTCCGTCAGAAATTGGGTTTTCAGTTTTGTTGGTTATCCTCTTCGGGCAAACTTTGGCTTTTTGCTCGACATGGTTTTGTATTTGTTAAACAGTTAGATTGGTCAGTCTGGTACCTTTTTGGCTAGTCATCCACGTATTGATGAGGAATTCCCATTTTCTGTAATTTCTACTAGTTCACGTTACCTTGATCGTAGGAACTTATGGACAGATTTGTTTTGTGTCCGTGATATGCATAGTGATTGCCCGTGGGTCTTAGGAGGAGATTTCAATTTTATCCGATTTTCTCATGAATACAAAGGAGCTTCTATGCCCAATCCAACGCCAACTGAGGATTTTAATGATTTTATCAACATTGCAAGTCTAGATGAAATCATGCCAGCGGGATTAGAATTTACTTGGGGTGGAACACATTCCACTGGTTTTGTAGCTAAAAAGATTGATAGAGTTTTATTCTCAAAAAGCTGGTTGACGCAATTTCCAAACTCAATGATCCAGAATCTCCCTTCAACAACATCCAAACATTCTTATCTCTTATTACAATTTGCTCCCATTGATGCGGCGAATTCTCCAAGTAGATTTGTTTTACAAGCAATGTGATTGAGACGTCCTTCATTTCATTGATTGGTGAGGAAGGATTGGGAGCTTCCATGCCCCGCCTTTGGAATGACTTGGTTTTCTTTAAAGCTGAAAACACCTGAAACCAGTATTACGGACTTGGAATGCTCAGGTTCTTGGCAATGTATTTCACAATCTCAAGATGGTGGAAGAAGAAGTGGCTCAGTGTCAGAAGGATTATGAGGTTTCTCTTACACCTCAGTTGCGCGCGCGGCTTTCTGAAACCCAGGTCAATGAGTTTTTTAAACTTAAAGAATATGAGGATTATGTTGTGCAAAAGTCTAGACTTATGTGGCTTGCGGATGGAGATAAAAAAAACTAAATATTTTCATTCCATTCTTCGAGATAAACGACAGAAATTAACCATCCATGGAATTAAAAGAGTTGATGGATTGTGGAAGACAGGATAGAAGGATATAGCAAAGGAAGCGGTTGATTTTTATTCAGGTCTTCTGTGGGAGAATTAGTTTATAGTTGGCAAGAAACCATGGATCAAATGCTGGCCGCTCTTCCCCAAATTGTATCAGAGGAGGAGGGACGCATACTATTGAGGGTTCCAGATTTAGAAGAAATTCGACATGCAGTTTTCACTCGAAATGCGAAGAGTTCGCCAGGCCAGGTTTCTCTGGTCATTTTTGTTAGAAGCATGGGAAATAATTAGTGAAGATTTATTAGCGGCATGTGAGGATTTCTTCAAAGGTATACCTATCCTGCGCTCAATAGGTAGCACCTTGATCACTTTAATCCCAAAGAAGAACAATTATAATACATTTGCAGACTTTCGGCCGATCAGCCTTTACAATTTCCTCAACAAAATTTTTACAGTTATGCTGAAGGAAAAGTTGTATAATTTAATGAATAAGGTCGTTTAAGAGGACCATTCTGCTTTTCTTAAGGACAGAGATGTTGTGGATAACATTCTTCTGGCCCGGGACTTATGTCGTTTTTTGGATGATCACGTTCAAGGTCACAATGTCATTCTGAAGATAGATATAATGAAAGCTTTTGACAGGGTCTCCTGATCTTATATTGCTTTACTGCTGGCTAAATATGGGTTTCCTCAACAATTCATTTGTTTTGTTCTAAACAACCTCCGGGGTGTTTGTTTTCGATTTTAGTAAATGAAATTCCTTTGGAGTTTTTTCAAGCATCAAGGGGAATCAAACAGGGAGATCCTCTATCTCCTTTTTTGTTCTTGTTGGTGATGGATTCATTCTCTAGAGGCTTTAAACATCTTATTAGTTTGGGGGCGGTACAACACTATGGTACTCCAATGGGCTCTCTCCAAGTATCTCACCTATGCTTTACCGATGAGTTAATAATTTTTACTAAGGGTATTACATCTTCTTTGAGGCTTTTTTATCATTCTTGAAGATTTATGAAAAAGCCTTAGTACAACATGCTAATCTGGCGAACTGTTCGGCTCGGAGAAAGGATCAAATTTCCACAATTCTCAATATGCCACTAGTTGAGCTTCATTTATCATATCTGGGGTGTAAACTGTCACGTTCATATACTGATGTGGTGCTCTTTCAAGAAATGTTGTCTCAAATGGATGCTCGCTTGGCTTCTTGGCGACATCGGCTTTTATCAATAAGGGGTGGAATAGCTTTGGTTTGTTCAGTGCTACTAGTTATGCCAAATCACCTTCTGGTTGCTATGGATCCTCCAAAATCTATCATAAAGGCATTGGGTACAGGTTGCCAAGTATGGGTATGATTGGGTATACTATGAGTCACGCTAAGATATGTAGGTGAAGTGATGGGACTACAAATCTCTCTTAAGTGAGAGATGATATCCGGGCCACTTGATAGTGAACTGAGAAGTGCATGGCCATGCCCGAGAAATGATAATTGTTATCATTTGCTCGAATAGAATCAGTGTCACTGAGAGATCAAATAAATTGTTTAGCTTAATAAGGATGATGGTTTCATGCCTTATGCTAAACGGGATATCGATGTAGAGGACCGTCATAGTATGCTTAGAAAGGTTGCGTTGAATCACCATTCGACCATCCATTCTAAATTGAGTAGTCATCATGTCTTGCTAGAGGCCACTGATGATTTATGGATTAATCTATGAGATTAATTTATCCATTGTCAATTTGGAATGGACCTACAGGATTGCACGTAAGTGAGTTCGAAGATTCTTGATGGTACTAGGTATAATTGTTATACTTAGAAGAATAATATTAGATTAAATAGTTTAATTAAATATTATTGAGAAGTTTTGGGGTATTAATTAATAGTTAATTAATTACTCAGGAAGAATTGAGAGAGACTGACAAATCAAGGGACCTAGTTGCAATTGAGATTCTTGACCCATCAGTCTGATCCATGGGTAAATGGTTTGATCCATGGGTCAAGTAAAACCCAAATCAGTAAAAGTAAAATATTATATTATATTTTATAATATTAATATTTTATTTATTAACCACCCGGTGGTTGAGGATTTTGGTTTTCAGACTTCGTTTATTAAACAAGGATGTTGACAGAATTTGGAGGACGACGAGAAAATTGTTTTCTGTTTTCCTCTGGTAAAATTCTCTCTCTCTCTTCCAAAAGAAAAACTTCTTTCACAGGAATCTACTAGCATCGAAGAACTCCGGTGCCTGAGAGTAGAGGACGCTTCAAGAAAGTGTTAAACGCCATCTTCTCAGAGGAGCCAGGTGACGAGCGCAACCGATTACGATTCAAGGGTAAGACTCAATCCTGAGTGTTTAGGAATTCCGCCGTTTAATTAGATTAAACGTCTAAACATTTTCCAACAAGTGCAAGCTTTTTCCTTCAAGTTGTGGTGGTGTTCGCGCTCAGGTGATGGATTTTTGACCAAGTTTATATTTTCCTTGTCATATTCGGCTCGGTTTCGCACATCCTGGAAGCGAGTTCGCCGGGTTCATGTGGAAGCATCTTCCTTATCCAAAACTCTAATTTTCAGTGGCAACTCTCTATTTTGGTGGGATCATTGGACATTGATAGGAAGATTTTGGATTCACAAGGGACAACCCTCTTTCGCTATTCTGATAGTTCAGGAATTTGCTTTGGATAAAAGTACCTATCTAAATTATTTTTCTCATATTCTCACTGTAGATCAGAGGCAACTCCCTCTAAATTTTGGTACTAATGATGATCGGTTGGTCTGGCAGCCGAGTCCCTAAAGGGATTTTACTCTCAAATCGGCTTATGAGGCTATTCGGAAGCAGGGTTCAAGAATAGCTTTTGCAATATTTACATGGCATTCATGGCTTTCTCCCAAAATTTCAATATTTCTTTGGCATTTTTGGAACATTTATTGCCTTCCCCAGAGATGCTGGTAAGTTGGGAATTGTTATTTTTCCTTCGCAGTGTCCATTGTGTAAGTCTCAGGTGGAATCCTTCTTGCATGTAATGCTAGAATGTTAGTACAGTAGGTATGTTTGGATGGCTTGGTAATCTTTTTTTGGCTTGAGTCTTGGCTGGCCATTCACCCGTCAATCGATCATGTTATGGTGGAGAAGGGAAGGTTTATCATGTGTGGTTGGAAATCTGCAACGGTTAACCCGTTCTTTGATTATGTTGGAAATTTAGAAAACAAGAAATTGCATTGTATATGATGATAGCTCTACTCCCTCACCAGTGTCTTTCATATGGAATGTTCACTTAACATTAACAGATGTGTTAATTGCCTTTAAGCCTTCATCGTCTACCCAAACAGAGAAGGCGCTTCTGGGAGATTTTTTTTTGGTTTATAGATGCGATTACATCCAGTACCTAAGATATAGACGGCCTCTTGGAAGGAATTTGCCATGGCTAATTATATTCTGAACACAGATGGTGCTTTTGATGGAAAAGAAAAAGCAGGCTGGGGTTTTGTGCTTAGATTTGGAAGCGGGCGTTTTATACATGCTGCTTCCAGGCTGCTACAACAAGGGTCAGTGCTAGGTGCTGAAATTACAGCTATTTTACATGGTATTCGGTATTTTCAGTTACTTAACATTAGTGTAGTGCTAGTAATGTGTGACAATCTTATGGTGGTCAAAATGCTGGTGGGGCAACAAAAAATTTGATTGGCGACACATTTTATCTTTAACTGAAATCCGAGCAGCCACGACATCCTTACAGGCGACGATCATCCATGTGTTACAACAAGGGAATTTTGTTGCAGATTATTTGGCAAGTATGGGTATTCGTGGTAAAGATACTTACTTTGATTTTCATCATGAACTCCTAAGAGGCTACAGGGTCTAATCAGATTGGATGAACAAGGAGTGGTAGGATTAAGAATAAGAGCATAATATGAAAGATTATCTGCCCGAGCCTAGCCAGAAACTCACTTTCGTGCTATGCATTCAAAAATCGGAATCTCTGGCCAGGCCTAGACGCTAGCACAATCGCTATTCTAACCCTAGTTTGAAATAACATTGCGCAGGATTTTGGTATGTACTTATTCGATTTATCACGCAACAAATAAATTCTTAATTAAAAGCGGAAACATAAGAATTACCTATTGAAGCTTATACTCAGGTGATTCTCTTGTATGACTCAAGACTTTGATCGCACGTTGTGTGGGCAACGATTGAGAGAGCAATTGATCAGCTAATCACCACAATCTCCACGCCGGAAAAACTCCAGCACAGCCTGCCTTTAGCGCGTGAATCACACGCACCCCGAGAGAAGAGCTACACACACTGCCGATTTGGACAAAATTCAGCCGCCCAAAATAGAAGAAAAATATGCAGCTATTAGCCTCAAAAATCCAATTCTTACAGTGAGAATTATTTCTCTCTCTAGGATTTTCTCTCTCTAGTTTTCTTGTCTTGAAAATTTATGAATTGTGTGTTTTGTAATAGCTAATCCCTTGTCTATATATAGAGTTACAAGAGAGACCCCAAGTTGGTTTTGGATTGGCCTTCCTACTGGGTTTTTATTTCCTTCAATCCTGTTCCTGGACTGATAGACATCCAAATGATACAGGGATTCACTTATCCCAATCCAGTTCCTGGTATGATTCACAACCAACTGATACAGGGATCAACTTATCCCCAATCCAGTTCCTGATATGATTCACAACCAACTGACACAAGGATTAATTAATTACTTAATTAATTAAATCTACATTTGTCAATAACCCAATACATAATTAATCATACCACTAACGGATTAATTATGGCACTACCATCCTACATTAGAATTGCTTCCGGAACAGCTTAATTAATTTATTCTTAATCTCCCCACATCAAAGATATAGTGCTCGTTAACTTATTAATTTACTGATAAATTAATTAATTAACTTTTTTAATTCTGAGAGTAGTACCACTCGACCTTTTTACTATACCGGACATAAGTCCACTAGCTGGATTTAGTATAATAAACATAACGAGCTCATCTCGGGAGCACCATCACCCCGGACACACCGGTACGTGGTTTCCTTTCAACAAGCAGGAGCACACCAAGCAACTAAACACGCGCACCTAACCCACCGAGACTATTAGCCACAATTGACCTCACCCATTGGCAAATCAAAGTAGACTATGTCTAATACTCATGCCCGCTCAAGTCTAGGGTTTAAGAGATAGAATACCAAGAACGATTTGTCTATAAATCAGTACAAGACAAATCATTCTAAATGGTCAAGTTCAATAAGCCCTGAGCATATCTATATGATTCAATCAGTTTAGACAAACTAATTATCTGAATCACACAATAACCTAAACCGACAGTTTATCCAAAACTGTCTCAGTACGAACCTCATTTATATATTATGTCTTTCAACCAATGATAAGATCTATTGTGTCACACAAGACACCTCATCATCTAACTACATAATATAAGTGGACAAATAATGCACAACTAAATTTAACCAAAACATTAATCGATATATTAACTGGGAAAAAGTACAATACAAGCATAGCTTATGTATTCAACTCCAACAATCTCCCACTAATACTTAAGTTGTGCTTTAAGTATACAACTATATTCAACTCCTATACACTCTACTACTATATATCTAGAAAAACTGTCATGGCTCCCTTAAGTATCTGATTCCCATGCCCTCCACGTGAGCCTCAAAGACTTTTGAAGTCAATGTCTTAGTGAATGGATCTGCAAGGTTATCCTCTCATGCTATCTTAGCCACGACCACGTCTTCCTTCTTTACGATATCTCGTATCAGGTACTACTTACGCTGTCTATGTTTACTCACCTTGTGGGCTCGTGGTTCCTTCGAGTTTGTTACTGCACCGTTGTTATCACAATACACAGTGATAGACTTCTGCTAACCCGGAATCACATCTAAGTCCACTAGGAAGTTCTTGAGATATACTGCTTCTTTCGCTGTCTCTGATGTGGCAATGTATTCAGCCTCCATGGTAGAGTCCGCCACGTATTTCTGCTTGACACTCCGCTAAACTATGGCTCCACCTCCCAGAGTAAACACATACCCTGAGGTAGATTTGCTATTGTCTTTGTCGCATTGGAAATATGAATCTGTGTAACCTCGGGGTACCAGCTCAGGTGCCTGATGGACCAACACTTGGTCTCTTGTTCTGCGCAAATACTTGAGAACGCATTTTACTGCCTCCCAATGAGCTTTCCCAGGGTTACTCTGATATCTGCTTACAATGCCAATGGCATAACAGATATCAGGCATCGTATATAACATGGCATACATGAGACTTCATACTGCCGAAGCATAAGGAATTGTCTTCATAGCCTCTATCTCCTCAACAGTCTTGGAAGACTGTTCTTTAGACAGATGCACTCCGTGTCTGAAAGGCAGAAAACCTTTCTTGGAGTTCTGTATGTTAAAACGGGCCAGAATCATATCTATGTATGAAGCTTAGGAGAGCGTCAATAAACGTTTCCTACGATCTCGAATTATCTTGATCCCAAAGATATGTCCCGCTTCCCCTAAGTCCTTCATATCAAACTGCTTGGACAGTCATGCCTTTATGTCTGATAACACTTTCTTGTTGTTGCTAATCAATAGAATGTCATCTACGAAAGCACAAGAAACATCACCGAGTTTCCATCACGTCTGCAGTACACACATTGCTCATCTAGACACTGAGTAAATCCATATGACTAGATTAACTCATCAAACCGGATGTCCTAAGATCTGGATGCCTGCTTATGTCCGTAAATGGACCTCTTAAGCCTACAAACCTTATGCTCTTGGCCTTTTTCAATGAATCACTCTGGTTGCTGCATGAAGATGGTTTCTTCAAGACTTCCGTTTAGGAAAGCTATCTTTACATCCGTCTGCCATATCTCATAATCTAAATGAGCAGCTATGGCCAAGAGAATCCGGATTGACTTAAGCATGGCTACCGGGGCGAAGGTTTTCTCATAATCGATTCATTCTTTCTGAGTATACCCCTTCGCCACCAGCCTAGCTTTAAAGGTTTTCACCTTTCCGTCAGGTCCTCTCTTACGTTTGTAGACCCACTTGCATCCGATGGGCTTAAACCCATCAGACAGGTCCACAAGCTCCCAGACTTGATTGTGGTCCATTGACCCCATCTCGGATATCATTACCTTACGCCAAGATTTTGTACTCGGAGAGCCTCATTGTAGTTCACTGGGTCAGGTTTAGGCACGCCTGGGACTAGGTCTGAGGCCTCTTCCACGCCAATGAACCTGTCGGGCTGTCTTACAACCCTCCCATTACGACGAGACACCACCTGTGTAGGCGCATCATCAGTAATCACTTGTGCAGTGTATGGTGTATCTACTTGTGCTGGTGCATCAGGATTATTAGTTTGTCTCCTAAGCTCTTCTAGAACTATCTTACTCTTGGGCTTGTGATCTAGGATATAGTCTTCCTCCAAAAATCTAGCATTGGTACTAACCACCACATTCTGATTTTTAGGATTATAAAATAGACCACCTTTCGTTCCCCTAGGAAATCCTACAAACAACATTAATTCTGTTCTTGCATTTAACTTAGTTGCATATGCCTTCAGCACATGTGCTAGGCAACCCCAAATTCTGAGATGTCTTAGACTAGGCTTTTGCCCGTTCCACAACTCTACTGGGGTTGAAGGCACGGTTTTATATGGTACAAGATTAAGAATATACATCGCTGTTTCTAAGGCATATCCCCTGAACGAACTTGGCAAATCACTATAGCTCATCACCGACCTAACCATTTCCATGAGAGATCGATTCCTTCTTTCTGCTACACCGTTCTGCTGTGGCGTGCCAGGTGCAGACAACTGATACTGAATTCTTACCTCACTGAGGTATTCTCAAAATTCGTGGGACAGGTACTCCCCACCATGATCTGATCACAGTGTCTTGATACTTTTACCATGATGCTTCACCACATCTGCCCGAAACTCTTTGAATTTGCTAAAGCACTCGGACTTGTGACGCATTAGGTAAATGTACCCGTAGCTTGCGGAGTCATCCATGAACGTCACGAAATACTCAAACCCACCTCGTGCTTGGACCGACATTGGTCCACACAAGTCAGAATGAATCAACTCTTGTACTTCTTTGGCTCTATAACCTTTTGCTTTAAAAGGTCTCTTGGTCATCTTACCCTCCAAGCAAGATTCGCAGGTTGAATAACTGTCAATCTCTAATGAACCTAAAGGTCCATCATTGACCAACCTCTGAATCCTACTAAGGTTTATATGATCTAGCCTGAGATGCCAAAGATAGGTTTGATTCATTTCAGAAGGTTTCTTCCTCTTATTAATGTTAGATAAAGAGCTATTTGTTTCTATATTTTGCACAATAGGGGAGTTAAAATTAACCACAAACAAATTATTTATCAATGAACCAGAACAAATAAGTTTTTCATTTCTTCTAATAAATACAGAATCATCAGAAAAAATAAACTTATAACTGTTCTTCAATAGTTTAGAAACCGAAATAAGGTTTTTTCTAAAACTTGGTACATAAAGACAATTAACTAACTCTAAACTAGAATTCTCGAAATTCAGAGTAACTACTCCCACTGCTTCTACTGACACTCTTGTAGTGTCGCCCAAGTAGGTATCCAATTCGTCTTCTCTAAGCTTCCGGGTTACTTGGAACCCTTGCAAAGAATTACAAACATGGTCAGTGGCACCTGAATCCACACACCAAGTATCTGTGGGAATCGCCGCTAAACATGTCTCAGTAATTAAGGCAGAAACTATCATACGTTTAAGGTTTGAACAATCCAATTTCCAATGTCCCGTCTCATTGCACTTGAAGCACTTGTCTTTCGACTTCTTCTTTGCAATATCTGGCTTAGGCGCAATTCGCTCCTTTTGAGCTATTCCCTTAAGCTTTCTCTTCTTTTTTCTAGCCTCAGGCTCAGAAGAAGATTCTGAAGCTTTGACTGCGACTAAAGCTCGCTTCTTCTCTTGAAGAAGACTTTTAGCCACCACCAACTCTGCCAAGAGCTCGGATGAAGTACACAACATCTTACTTATGTTGTAGTTCAACATAATCTGCTCATAGCTTTGAGGCAAGCTCTAGATGACAATATCGACTTTGGTTTCACCAAAGATTTCGCCTCCCCAACCATTTAATTCCGAGACTAGTACCACTCGACCTTTTTACTATACCGAACATAAGTCCACCGGCCAGGTTTAGTATAATAAACATTACGAACTCATCTCGGGAGCACCATCACCCTGGACGCACCAGTACATGGTTTCCTTTTGACAAGCAAGAGCACACCAAGCAACTAAACACGCGCACCCAACCTACCGAGACTATTGGCCACAATTGACCTCACCCATTGGCAGATCAAAGTACACTATGTCTAATCCTCATGCCCGCTCAAGTCTAGGGATTAAGAGATAGAATACCAAGAACGATTTCTCTATTAAATCAATACAAGACAAATCATTCCTATCGGTCAAGTTCAATACGCCCCGGGCATATCTATATGATTCAATCAGTGTTTAGACAAACCAATTATCCGAATCACATAATAATCTAATCCGACAGTTTGTCCAAAGCTGTCTCGATTACGAACCTCATTTATATATTATGTCTTTTAACCAATGATGAGATCTACTGTGTCACACAAGACACCTCATCATCTAACTATATAATATAAATTGACAAATAATGCACAACTAAATTTAACCAAAACATTAATCGATATATTGACTGGGAAAAAGTACAATACAAGCATAGCTTATGTATTCAACTCCAACACGCCGCCCCCACCTCCGATTCCTCATTTCGCTTCTTCTACGTTATTTGGTCTTCTTGCAATTCGTTATGGGTTTTCCTGGGTTTCTACAAATTAACGATAACTCAAAACCCACTAATTCAAGTTGCTCACCATAACACTTTCAATTACAAAAATTAATTCTTCTACTACAAGGCTATCTAGGAAAATTAAAGAATCGAAATTACATAGAAAAATCCTACTACATATTTGATCTAATCCTACATGGCTTCTAGCACGTGGTTATACTTTTACAAACATTCATAATAAAATCAAATTCGGACATGTCCTGGAGTTTAATTAAAACCCATACAAACGTAACCATAATAGTCGGGATTTCTTAACCACCTGCAAATAAAACCATGTAATAAATCGAACAAGTACAAAATTCAAAACCAGGCTTTGATACCAATTGAAAGATTATCTACCCGGGCCTAGCCAGAAACTCACTTTCGTGCTATGCATTCCAGAATCGGAATCTCTGGCCAGGCCTAGATGCTAGCATAATCGCTATTCTAACCCTTGCTTGAAATAACATTGCACAGGATCTTGGTATGTACTTATTCGATTTATCACACAACAAATAAATTTTTAATTAAAAGGGAAAAATAAGAATTACCTATTGAAGCGTATACTCCGGTGATTCTCTTGTATGCCTCAAGACTTTGATCGCACGTTGTGTGGGCAACGATCAAGTGAGTAATTGATCAGCTAATCACCACAATCCACTCGCTAAAAAAACTCCAGCACCGCCTGCCGATTTGGACAAAATTCAGCCCGCCCAAAATAGAAGAAAAATCAGCAGCTATTAGCCTTAAAAATTTGATTCTTACAGTGAGAATTATTTCTCTCTCTAGAATTTTCTCTCTCTAGTTTTCTTGTCTTGAAAACTTATGAATTGTGTGTTTTGTAATAGTTAATCCCTTGTCTATATATAGAGTTACAAGAGAGACCCCAAGTTGGTTTAGGATTGGCCTTCCTACTGGGTTTCTGTTTCCTTCAATCCTATTCCTGGACTGATACACATCCAACTGATACAGGGATTCACTTATCCCAATCCAGTTTCTGGTACGATTCACAACCAACTGATACAGGGATCCATTTATCCCCAATCTAGTTCCTGGTATGATTCACAACCAACTGACACAAGAATTAATTAATTACTTAATTAATTAAATCTACCTTTGTTAATAACCCAATACATAATTAATCGTACCACTAACGGATTAATTATGGCACTACCATCCTACACCAGAATTGCTTTCGGAACAACTTAATTATTTATTCTTAATCTCCCCACATCAAATATATAGTGCTCGTTAACTTATTAATTTATTGATAAATTAATTAATTAACTTCTTTAATTCTGAGACTAGTACCACTCGACCTTTTTACTATAGCGCACATAAGTCCACCAACTGGGTTTAGTATAATAAACATAACGAGCTCATCTCGGGAACACCATCACCATGGATGCACCGGTACATGATTTCCTTTCGAGAAGCAGCAGCACACCAAACAACTAAACACGCGCACCCAACCCACCGAGACTATTGGCCACAATTGACCTCACCCATTAGCAGATCAAAGTACACTATGTCTAATTCTTATGCCCGCTCAAGTCTAGGGAATAAGAGATTGAATACCAAGAATGATTTGTCTATTAAATCAATACAAGACAAATCATTCTGAATGGTCAAGTTCAATACGCCCCGAGCATATCTATATGATTCAATCATTTTAGACAAACTAATTATCTAAATCACATAATAACTTAAACCGACAGTTTGTCCAAAACTGTCTCGGTTACGAACCTCATTTATATATTATATCTTTCAACCAATGATGAGATCTACGGTGTCACACAAGACACCTCATCATCTAACTACATAATATAAGTGGACAAATAATGCACAACTAAATTTAACCAAAACATTAATCGATATATTAACTGAGAAAAAGTACAATACAAGCATAGCTTATGTCTTCAACTCCAACATGATAGTATAGGTGTTTACATTGTAATGGGTAGAGCTCGTATGAGTATTGGTGTTTGTATTGCTCAGGAAGGGGGAAAGGATCAACAAGATGTTTAGGGGGCTTTAGGTAAGTCGAGGCACTGCCCACTGTACCTTTTTTCATATATTTTTCTATATAATAAAAGGCTAACCAATCCCGTCGGTCTACCTTGCTCGCTGGAGGTTGTGAGACTGTTCGATAAAAAAAATATGGGGTGGATAGAATTTTTTTTATTTACTATGTACCAAAAATAAACTGATAACTACTATACAGGTGTAATTTCTCATACCACATAATTACTTATTAGTAGAAAAAAATGATAATTACTCTGAATTTATCAAACACCAAATTAAAGTCAATCACATTAAGAACACTCAATTTATCAAACAATTTAAACGATAATCATATTAATTTAATAAATGTTGGTTACTTTATTCTGGTGAAACAAACACATATCAGCCTTGTTTTGGAGAATGGAATGGAAAGCTTGTTAGGACATGCTTTTGGTTAAAATTTATATTTTTAAAATATATTAAGGAGGCGTTTGTTTTAATCCTACTATGGGTTTGGAATGAGTTTGAAACTAATTTCACCTATTTGTTTGAGTGAGGGAAATGAGTTTCAAACTATTTCTATGGGTTTCATGAAACCCAACCCCCCCTAGTTTTATTCCTTGTGACCAAATGTGTTTGTTTTGGTCGCGCTCATAATAAAAATAAAATTATTATTTTATAATGTTATATTTATAATAAATAATATTTATGTTTAGGCATAAATAATATTTATATTTAGGTCTAAATTCATTTTTAGTCTCTCATAACATGGGTTATTCCATTTTTGATCCCCCTTAAGTTTTAGTCACCAATTTTAGTCCCACTAAATTTTTTTTTTTTTTTTACAATTCTAGTCATTTTCTTACGAAAATACCATTGACTAAGGGGTGAACAATTAGGGTTAGTCAAAGGTATTTTCGTAAGAAAATGACTAGAATTATCAAAAAAAAAAAATAAGTGGGACTAAAATTGGTGACTAAAACTTAAGGAGGACCAAAAATGGAATAACCCATGGTACGAGGAAAAAAATGGATTTAAGCCTTATATTTATAATATTATATATTATCCCATTCTGATTTTGATTCTCGCAGCAAATCAAATGATAATGATTTTAAACAGTTAAATTCTATAAATTATACCATGTACCGTGGGTACATGTGCCTAGTAATCATAGTAGTAGCAATCTCAATCTCACTATTAGAGAGTAGCTTCCATGCGTGCGAAACCTCAACAACCCCACTCAAAACTCACTTCTGTCTTCTACTTTCTCTTAAAATCTTCCAAAATGGCGATTGATCACACCCTAAAAACACAAATTTAGGCTACCAATCTCCAAAAAATCCGGACGAACTACGTCCCAGACGAAATTTTTGATGAAGAAGACAAAAAAAAAAATCGAAAAAACTTCAATCAGGACGAACTACATCCCGCTATGTTCATCGGAACTTCGTACTTTCAACTCCGCAAAACCAACATTCTAACAAAAATACAGGTAATACATCGCAAAAACTAATACATCGTAAACTATAAAATACACTTGACTGCATTTGATGGATTTCCAAAACCCTATTTTTGCGTATTTGATGAATTTGAGTTTGGTTCTATATTATGATGTTATACTTATGTATTCATCTTCAAAATAATGCTCTATTACTATTAAATATGATATACTCGTGTATACTGGACGTTGGAGTGTGTTTGTTACTTGTGTTTGTGCTAAAATTAGAATTGTGATTGCTGTTAGACATTGCGGTAGTTATTTTTGGGACGTATCAAGACGTGGTGGGTATGTATACTGGACGTTGCAATGCCTTTTCTATTTGTTTTTGTGCTAAAATTAAATTATGTTTGTTTTGTTGGACATTGCAGTATGTGTTATGTAAATTAAGGGACAAAAAATGTGTTTGGTTTTGTATTTTTGAAAAATTAAGAATATTTTGTTGTTTGCTGTTGGACGCTGCGGTAGTTATTTTTGAGACGTTGCGGGACGTATACTGGACGTTGCATAGCCTTTTTTGTTTGTTTTTGTGCTAAAAGTAACATTATGTTCGTGTTGTTGGATGTTCCAGTATGTGTTATTTAAATTGAGGGACAAAAAATGTGTTTGGTGTTTGTATTTTTGAAAATTTGAGAATTTTTTGTTGTTTGAGGTTGGACATTGAGGTTGTTGTTTTTTGGACGTAGAGGGACGTGGTGTATATGTATACTGGACACTGTAGTGTCTTTGCTATTTATTTTTTGTGTTAAAAGTAACATTGTGTTTGTGATGTTAGACGTTGCAATATGTGTTTGGTGTTTGTATATGTAAAAAATAAGTATTTTTTGTGTTTTCTGTTGGACGTTGCAGTGTATTTTTTATTTGTGTTTTCTGTTGGACGTTGCAGTGTGCTAAAATTAGAATGGTGTGTTTGCTGTTGGACATTGCGGTAGTTGTTTTTGGGACGTATAGGGATGTGGTGGTTATGTAAACAGGACGTTGCAGTGTCTTTCAACTTACAAGTAGATGATCATTTTTATTTTCCACGTTTAAATTGCTTACACTTACACTGAACTTTTGGTTTGAACCTATTTACAGATTGTTATAGCTTCAAAATTCTACTTGTGCAAAGCTATCAACATGGATGTACTTAAACAACTGTACAAATGCACTCCTGAAGTTTATCAACTCTCCAACTTCATTTCAATGATTCAAAACAAAACATTCGGCCATGAATGGAAAGTGGTCGGATTGCCTGATAGAGTTGGTCGGGAATTCTGAACACCTTGCACGAATGGAAGAGCTAAGAACAAAAGCTTTTTGGGAAATCAAGACTGGGAGAAAAATCATCTTTGAAGTTGAAACCTATGCACACAATCCTATCAGGATTGTTACTACTAATGATGGGGAAATCGACCAATCAGTGTTCACCGAGGGAGCATTACACATGTATATACTGAAACATGGCTTGAGAAGGGATGGAGACAAAAAGAAGTTGATTGCCCAAATTTATGAACATCAAGACCTGATCACTGAAGGTGCTGGGGAAGCCCTTTATCCAGTAGGCGATTTTGAATTGTATTGCGATGGCGATGTCTGCTTCGGTGATGAAATTCATTTCAAATACAGAATTGATAATTTGGTTAATTTGGATGGCGATGAATACTATATAATGGATGTGTTTGGGAGGGTTTTGAATGAGAAATGTGATGATGAGACTGCAGCTCATACATTCACTCTGGAATTATTACGGAGCACAGATAAACTTGGCCTTCACCCCCTTCAGTTACTCAGTATTAAGGGCAAATATCTGCATCGATATCGGCATTTGGTAAAGAGGAAGTTGTGAAAGAATGGGAAGAATGAAGAAGAAGACAGAAAATTTGCTCTTGATGAAAAACATGCTAGGGGTGATTGGATGAAGAATACCAAGTTTTTCTCTAAGGAATTCCTCATGACTCTCAGAGACACATGCGAGAGCATTCAAGAAGTTCGGAAAGTTCATGCCGAAGTCATAAGAAGAAAGCTACAGCTTTCTGGCTTTCACACTCACCTACTCACTCAAATCATGCTGACTTGCACTTCTTTCCTCCCTGTTTCCCCCGCCACCGCCACCTATGTCACCAGGGTTTTTAATTGCATGCCTAACCCTTCAACTTTTTCTTACAACATAATGATCAACCTTCATATCCTCCTGTCTTCCCATGAAACTGCCTTCAGCTTCTTCACCAATATGGCAATGCTCTCACTCCCACCTGATGGCTACACCTTCCTTTATGCTCTCAGAGCTTGTGAGCTTAGAAAGTCCCTCGCACTCGTAAAAACCCTTCATTCGCAAGCCCTGAGATTTGGGTTCTTGAATGATAGGATTGTTTATGAAAATCTTATGCGAGCCTACAGTGTAACAGGTTGTAAATGTGATGGCTATCATGCTATTTGTATAAATATTAGTAGGAAGTGCACTCGCTTTATTCAAAAGAGAAGATAGGTTGGTAGAATATGGTAGGCAGTGCACTCTCAGAGTCTAAAGATAGTTTGGTAGAAATGGTGGGCAATTTTGCATTTGCTTGGGCTTTAACTCTGGAGGTATGATTATCCTTGCCTTATGTAAATTTTTTGCAGATATATGAAAGGTGTCCTCCACCAATTTTTTGTTTTGTTTTCTTCTCTTATTGATGTAAATCAAGCATTTCAAATTGATGTACTCAACCAAAGAAGTTTCTGTCATTTCTTTTCTTTTTGAAGGAATATATTATGTATAATTAAGAATACGTGTAAGTTTTGTTTGCTAATGACCAAAATTGTAGATTTACGTTTTGATACATTTGGTTGAAGATGAAAGAAAACTAACTACTATTTGGTGAACCTACTACCCAGTCTCACTACTAGAGAGCAGTTTCCACACGCGCGACACCTCATACACCCCGTCAAAACCAACTTTTTACAGTTACATTTTTTCAAAATATCAATTTCCTTCAGCTCAAAATCTTCCAAAACCGCCATCGATCAAACCCTAAAAACACTTATTTTGGTTTTTAGTCTTCAAAAAATTCAGACGAACTACGTCTCAAACGAAATTTTCGATCAAGAAGACCAAAAAACACCAAAAAAACTTCAATCCAGTCGAACTACGTACCGCTACATTCATCGGAACTTCGTTCTTCAACTCCGCAAAACTAACATTCGAACAAAAATAAAGGAAAGCATATTTGTTATACAAATTGAATGCCACATTTTCGCTACCAACTGTACGACCCATCAAAGACACCATCGATTCATCATCCATTGCTTCATCATACGATTCCATATCTGAAAAAAAAAATTAGCCACAACCCACAACGTCTGGTTATAACATCCGCAACATCCACCAACGTCTAGTTATAACTTACGCAATGTCTACCCACATCATTCAAAAAAAAAAAAAAAAAGACATTATCCTTGCACGCAACGTCCCACCACGTCTGGTTATAACTTACGCAACGTCCACCCACATCATTTAAAAACTAAAAAAGACAACATCCTAGCCCGCAACGTCCAGATATATGCCGCTACATCCAAACATACATACCAACAACGTCCTCACACACAACGATCATATTAACATATCACAAAAATGAATCATTCGACTAAAAAACGATTTTCTACCGATCGAAAAGCTAACATATATTAATATCTCTTCCAGAATTCGCAAAAAAAAAAAAAAAAAAAACCTATCAGAACGACAATTAAACAACAAAAAAGAAAAAAAAACCAATGATTATAATTGTTTTTCGTCCCGATACCTTTATTAACGACGATCAAGAACGAAAACAATGATTTGAATGTTGGCAGAATGATTTCAGCAGCAGAGCAATACGAAACTCACTAGATGCGATCACTCTCGTTAGTTTTTTGGAAAAAAAAAACGGCGACACCCACATTTTGAATGTATACATACCATGGCGAGAAAATAAGGGAAAAAAATAGGCGCGTCTAGTAAAAATTACTAAAAATGGAAAATATATAGTTGGCAAAAAAACTTACTAATTATAGTAATATGTATATGTACACCAGGTACAACATATAATTTGCGGTTAAATTCATACTCATTCCTATTTCTATTATACCCATTCCGATTCTGAATATTTTACCAAACACACCCCAAGTCTTATGCGGCATTTAAATTTGAGGAAGAACAGTATTTTTCAATCCGGTCTTTCCTTTCACTTTCTTTCTAGCTTCTACAAACTCCCGTATTTGGTCCTGGTCCTGCCCAAAATTTCCACCTCCAAAGTCAGTCAACGGCACCGATACCACGCACGCCAGTATTTCCACACTGGTCAGCCTTTCCATTTCTTCTCAGTCCACTCCACTGTCCACACACACACAAATTAAACCTAAAGCCACTGCAATCTCTGCTTTCTTTTCATTCTGCCCTAGTTTTTTTTAATGATTCAGACCACCTGAAAACTCAAAAAGAATTCTTATTTTATGCATTCAATTTTTTTAAGCTGTTGAGTTCTTGAATTTTTCAAGAAGCTGAAGAAATGATCAGCAGCAGGTATGTGTATGTCCATATCTGTTTAGTAGTTCTTACTGGTTTCTTCATCTTCCCTTTTGGGTTGTCCCAACTACCTCAAAACCAAACTGCCACCATGCTTAGCTTGTTTGAAATGCTCCAGAACGACGCTGGTAATTCGAATTTTCCCTGGAGGATGGTGAGTAAGAGCTCTGATCCATGTTCATGGGTGGGAGTTTCATGCAGCCCTCCAACCAATTCTTCAGTAGCCAAGCTTTCTTTGTCGGCTTTTTCTATTTCCAGCTCAGAAATCCTCCCTGTTCTTTGCCAACTTGATACCTTAGAGTCCCTTGACGTTTCCAAGAACCATTTGAGCTCAATCCCAGATAAATTCATCTCTGGCTGCGGACCAATCACTGGGTTGAAACTGCTGAATTTTAGTTGGAACAGTTTGGACGGCCCTCTGCCTAGTTTTACTGGTTTTCAGGCGTTGGAGTTCTTGGACTTGTCTTTTAATTCATTCACTGGAAACGTCAGTTCCCAATTGGGCGGATTGGATTCACTGAAAAGTTTAAACCTAAGTGGCAATAACTTTTCAGGCCCGATTCCGACTAATCTTGGGAGGAAGAATCTTTTGGAGGAGCTTCAGATGTCTAATAATAGATTCCAAGCTGGATTCCCAGCTGAAATTTTCACATATGCCAATCTACGCCTCATTGATCTTGGTAGCAATATGCTATCTGGGGCAGTCCCTGATCAGTTAGATAAGCTTTCCAAGCTCCAAATATTGGTGCTCTCAGCAAACAATTTCAATGGTGGAATTCCAAACTCCATTGGGAATATTAGCACAATGTTGAGGTTTGCTGCTTATGAAAATAACTTTACAGGAAATATTCCTGCTGGGATTACCAAATATACGAGGACTTTAGACCTTAGTTATAACAATATAAATGGTACAATTCCCAGGGACCTGTTAGCCCAACCAAATTTGCAGTCTTTAGATCTGTCTTTCAATTCGTTGGAAGGATCAATTCCTGCAGGTATCTCCTCAAACCTGTTTAGGTTGAGACTGGGAGGAAATTCGTTGAATGGATCGATTCCGTCCGGTTCATTTGGAAGCCTTACAAACTTGATCTATCTGGAAGTGGATAACAATAACCTGGATGGAACAATCCCACCTGAATTGGGTCTATGCAGGAGTTTGGCTCTGCTGAACTTGGCCCAGAATAAGCTGAGTGGTGTCTTGCCTTCAGGATTGGGTAATCTTACAAATCTTAAGGTTGTTTTTCTTCAGCAGAACAATTTGGTTGGCACTATTCCTGATGAGCTGACACAGTTCCAGAGTTTGCTGAAAATGAATCTCAGTTCGAATTCAATTAATGGTTCAATTCCAGAATCAGTTTCAAGAATGCAGAATCTAACAAATTTGGACTTGAGCAATAACCGTCTTAGTGGCTCGATTCCTACGGCGATTAGGAGTATGAAGTCATTGCTGGAACTTCAACTGGGAAACAACCAACTGAGTGGAGATATTCCTCGATTGCCAATGTCATTGCAGATTGCTTTGAATCTTAGCCATAATCTCTTTCAGGGGCCTATTCCTGAGAACCTGGATTTGTTGATGGCATTGGAAGTCCTGGATCTTTCAAATAACAAATTTTCAGGTGTAATTCCAGACTTCCTCACCAAAATGGGAGTCTTGATACAAATTATACTTTCAAACAACCAGCTTTCTGGAGATATTCCGAAATTCAAGTCGTCTGTTACGGTCGTCACAACGGGCAATGAGGCCTTGAGGAACACCTCTGACACCACCAACAATCCAGCATCATCAACCAAGAGGAAGAAACCAACTTCAGTTGGGGTTGTTTTAGGAGTAGCAACAGCTTCAGCATTGGGTACTGGCTTGATCATAGTTATTGTTATCTCATTATCAAGAAGGTATTACAGGATCAGTGATTCGCATCAGCACTCGGAAGCCGAGCTTTCCAGACAGCGTATAATTCAAGGGAATTTCTTGACAGCAAATGCCATCCACAAGTCAAATATTGACTTGTTGAAATCCATGGAAGCAACAGCAAACACCTCAAATATCTACTTGAAAACCAAGTTCTCAACCTACTACAAGGCTGTCATGCCATCAGGTTCTATCTATCTGGTGAAGAAGCTTAATTGGGGCGATAAGATATTCCAACTGGGCAACCATGAAAGGTTTGAAGAGGAGCTGGAAGTTATTGGAAAATTGAGTAATTCAAATGTGATGATACCTCTGGCTTATGTTTTGACTGCTAATAGCGCTTACCTCTTCTATGAGTTTGCTCCCAAGGGTACCCTTTTCGATGTTCTTCATGGCGACTTGGGAAGTGTTTTGAACTGGGGAAGTCGTTATAGCATAGCAATTGGATTAGCACAAGGCTTAGCATTTCTTCATGGATGCCCTTCTGGTTCAATTCTGCTGCTTGATCTTTCCAGCAAAAGCATTCTGCTCAGGTCTCTAAATGAGCCTCAGATTGGGGACATTGAGCTCTGCAAAGTAATCGATCCCTCCAAGAGTACTGCAAGTCTTTCAGCCATTGCTGGTTCTGTTGGTTACATTCCTCCAGGTAACTGATATCTCATTGAACTAACATTGTATGTGTTGCGTCTTCTTCGCTGTTCTCTTCCTTGAGTTTAATGACACGGTTTCTTTTCGGGCTTGCAGAATACGCATACACAATGAGAGTCACTATGCCCGGAAACGTCTACAGCTTCGGGGTGGTGCTGCTTGAACTGTTGACAGGAAAGCCGGCGGTTAGTGAGGGAACTGAACTGGCCAAGTGGGTGCTGAGCAACTCTTCGCAGCGAAACAGATGGGATAATATTCTCGACATAAATGTAAGCAGAGGATCTCTTGCTGTTAAGAGTCAGATGCTTGCAGTCCTGAAGGTGGCTCTAGCTTGTGTTAGTGCATCACCAGAAGCCAGACCAAACATGAAGAGTGTTATAAGAATGCTCCTAAATGCAAGATAGATCTGCACTTCCATACATTCAGATTGACTACAATACAACTTATATTGCTTTCTTATTGAATCTTGATCACCATAAATCATTATATGTATTAGTAGTAGTGTGTGTGTGTGTGTGTGTGTGAGCTCCTGAAAGAGATGTAATATAATGGTGTTTTGTATGCTGTAGATTCATCGTTGTACATTATACTACAGGGGTGGCACTACACGGTGGAGAGAGAGACGTTCGGCCCCAAAACGGCCAGAATAACCCTAATAGAGTTATTTTTGCCGAACTCTGAGCATCTGCCCTCCATGCCGTTGCAATTCTGTCTTCGAAAACTTAAAGTCTACGTCTGCCTCTGTTATACTACTATTTTAGTTTAATACACCCGGTAGCAACAAGGCTCTTAATGACTCTCACTGTAAGAATCCCATTTTCACAAAAAAAACTACCATAAGCTTAAGAAGCAAATTACCGGCTGCAACAGATAGGGGTATAAATGTTTACAAATGGATCAAAATCTGCTAAAAATGTCTTCGACACTTTCAATACTACTGGAGCCATATAACAGTTTTCAAATTTATGAGACAACAGAAAGCTTCATGTATCATAATTATCGCAATAATGGAAATAAGGGGGGACTTTGAACTCAGACAGGAAAGGGTTGATGATGCCGCAGGGGCAAAGAAAATCACTCTGAGAATTCTGTTGGTGGTATATTTGAGTTGGCCTTTTCAAATGATTAGCACCGCGTAAAGAATGTGACTCCTCTAGTTGCAAAGAACGATACTTCAAAGTAGTACACTACAAAAACTTGAATCTCCCATGATCAGATGACTCTAGAAAGTAAGATCTTTAGGATCCTCAATTATCTTTGATAATGTTTGCAAGAAGGCAGCCAGGTCGGCACCGTATATCACCCGATGATCTGCAGTGACATTTACCTGGAAAAAAATGCAATCGACTAGTAAGACTACATGTGATGCCATTTACCTTTTCACATCAAGGCCTAAATATTGGTGGAAAGAAGTTAAAGAAGACCAGAAAATTTGAGAATGATCAACAGCTACAACTATAATTACCTGCATTTGATTTTTCATGCCGATTCTACCATCTTTAGTGCCGACAACAGTGGGCTGAGATGACCCAACAGCCATAATTGCTCCCTGAAAATGTGTGTTTCATATATTTATACTGATACCTTTTCCATATTCTCAACACCAATCACCATGTAAAAGGAAGGAATAAACAGATCTCATATATAGGGTACTTACAGTTCCTGGAGGTAAGATGGCATCAAAGCGATCTACTCCGAACATTCCAAGGTTAGATAGAGTGAATGTGCCTGCAATGCAGATAGAATTTGCTAGAGGACACTGCTGAAACATGCTTGATTAAAGCTGAATGGAAAGGATCAATACAGTATACATCCGCAAACTGACTTTGATTTCTTCAGAAGAGCATCAAATACTCCGCCACAAACAATTCCAACCTCTGGGATTCTAGAAGCTAAAAGTTTAAACAGGCAGTTTATTCTACTTCATGTGAATCTTTTGCCGTGAAATTGCAATCAGCAAATGGCATTAGCAACTAAATATTGCAACCAGTATCTGTATCAAAATAAAGGCTATAGGCACTTCCCATTTGATTTTATCAATATTCATACTCATTTCTTGTCAATCAGTAACTCTGTAAAGTGAAACCAAAGAGAGCAGGTTTCATGCAGATGAAGAAAATCAAATTACTTTTTTTGTGTGGGTGGGGGGCAAGAAGCTTGAGGTAGATAATTAGTACCCTTTCAATTTTCTATAATTCTAAGCTTCAAATAAACTTGATTTCAGAATCCAAGTTCTGTAGCAGGCATTATTGAGGGAACACAAGAGTGCACAAGCCTTGCATTAGAAATAAAAGAGTTTCAGAGAGAAATTTAAATGATTAAGTTAATTGCATTTCTAGATCTTTTAGGGTTCGAAAGGAGCAGTCAAGAGAGCTTCAATACTAATCCAAATAAGACTCAAAAGTCTCTGCGCAAGATAAACCCAAATTTTTAATAAGAAAACGTCTAGATGTGTCAAACAGTGATTTCAGGCCATTGCCTTCTGATAAAAACCTTTGCATGTGACACTTGGTTCAGACATGTCACGAATTAGGGAAAATTGTAAAAAGTTTAACCCATATTCATTAGAAATCTGCATTTAGTTGATAAGAAAAAAGGCTCAAATTAGCTCCACAGATACTCAAAGTGCCAGTTTGGTTCAAAGCATAAATTCCATTTGCCTTTTAGTGGATAACACCACCTCCAGACCACATGCAAACACCTGTGGTAGTATAGAAAAGCATAGCTCTCCAAACTCCATCCTCCCTCTGCCATTGTATCACTACCACTCCTTTCCCAAAGCTGACACTATCTCCACTAACTCCACCACCAAAACTCACAGCAAACTAACCACCCACAAATTTTGAGACCAAAACAAAAGAATCAACAGGCACATAATCCAGTCAAAAAAAATTTTAAAAAAATAATTTATACAGCAGATCACCAACACAAAGCATTTCATCACAATGCTCAAGACTTAAATTCTTGTGTATTCTAAAGACAATCACAGTTTGGTGTTCCTGTAGGTCATTATACATCCATATTTTATCATTCTATTGCATGTGTTTAATCTAATTGTTTTTGGTGATTCCTGAATTTTTAATTTATTATGGGTTAAGTAAATTTGCTAAGTTGAGCTTGACTGTTTTCAAATGACAGGAGAATGTCATAGTTCACAAAGAGCTCAAAGAAGAGTAGGATCAAAGCTTTTTACTTTCCTTTTGAATCATTCAGGTTCCGAATTCCAAGCATCCAAAGCCAAGCAGCCTAATATGGAACTTATTATCTATTCATTTACAAGTATTTCATTGTAAAAATTTCATTTACCTCATTTTAGTTAATTCCTCAATTCGTCTTGCAGGCACATCCAAATTTCATGTTCCATGGTCTTTGTTCAGAGAATCAAATGCTTAAACATAGACTACAAAAAGTATAAACCTTCGCACAACACACAGCTTCACCAGTTTCCCAGTCTTCCACTCTTTAAGGTCAAATATAAAATATGCTCTTCAACCAATTAGAAAGAGGGGTGTCATAGATAACATATGCCCTTTAGCTACATATGAATTTTTTATTCTTTAGTTGCAGTATGGGTGAAATAGAATGAAATAGATCACATTTAGGTTCCCATATCAATTGCTCTCCATGCCATTTACATATATATTTGGTACTTTGTTAATCATGTTCATTAATTAATTACCTTCATAAGGGTGAAATACAGGAAAAGTACGCTGGTATCATTCAACATGAACCTATGCATAGCATGAAAACTTTTGAAAAGGGGAAAGCACATGAACAAACAAGCAAATAACAGATCAAATGAACACAATTGGAATCCAGTATCGCAATTGAAATAGATGGTCTCCAAACACATTTCTGGTAAACATAAATGATTATTTTGAGCTGACACAAAGGAACTGCAATAACAACTACATTGTTTGTATCAGTCACCCTTTTTTTTCTTTACCCCACCCCCGCGATGACTCGAACTCAGGACCCCCTTGATCCTAAGTGAGGATTGCCAACCACTAGGCTATCTCCTTCTTGTCATCTTGTATCAGTCACCCATATGCAAGAATAAAGTCATGTTATTCTCCACAAAATTCCAGCATCTTGGGCACATGATTCAGGCAATATGACAAACAAATCCCCCATTTCCTAAGGTAATACCTAACCTAGAATCTTCAGATATACCAGTTCAATATGTAAATGTCTTTATCATTATGGTCTTATATGGAGGAAGAACCTAGGTACCAAGCAGGCTTGAGTGAGATTGAATGAAACATGAGGCCGTTTAAAATGAAATAGCTTCGAATTTAACATTTGCAGTAATTGTCAAAAATAAGTGCACCCCATCTCTCAACTCTGCATGGAGCCCTTACTGAAGCAGGGTTAGTGCTTCTAATAGCCAAAAACTCTGATGGTGTTTCAAGATCAGAAAACCAAAACAAAGTTTGTCTAACGCAGTTCAGAGTAACAGAAAACCTGCAACCAATCAGTCCAAATATTATCTAAAAGACAATTAATATCTCAGTGGAGTACCTGTAGAGTATTCCTGAGGTTGCAGCTGCTTTGCTCGTGCCTTGTCAACTAATTCCTTCCATTTTCTTGATAGAGAATAAATATCAACCTAAAGTTGAATGCCAAAATAATATTTTCAGATGCTTTCTAGCTAATAAGTTCATAGAAAAAGTTCTCCACTTTTTTTTTTTTTGATACTTCTGAAAACAAGTTTTCTTCCATTAGTAAAGGACATAACCACACAATCCATATTTGATATAACCTTATCGGCATCCTGAAGCACAGGTGTAATCAACCCACCATCGATGGCCACTGCAACTGCAATGTTGATGCTACTATTATACGTGAAGCTTTTACCATCTCTACAGCTAGAGTTCACAACCGGATGTTGAACTAATGCAAGGGCTGTTGCCTTTGCTAACAATGCTGTCATTGTCACTCCCTTTGATTTGATCTGGAAAATTTACCAAAATGAGAAACTCGTCAAAAGTTTAAAAGTTCAGGACTGAAAGTTTAAGAAAACCCAGCCCTTAACTAGAAAAAATAATTACACCTAACAAGTTAAGAATCAATAAACTTTCACCAACAAAGCTATTTGAAATCTTACTCCAAGATTATGTTCACTGAACTAAAACATAACAGCATTCATATAAATTCCTCTAACACTTGCAAACTTATTGTTCATGTATCTTTTCATTTGCTGTAACCATTTATCTTAACATTTCCTTAATCTAAATCGTTTAAGTGTTTCAACTCTGGTTATACAGTAGGGACCTCCAAACTAGAGAGAACTGGGTACAGCCCCAATCGTCTTTGTCATTTAATCAAAGGTTTGATTCTCATCCTAATTACTTCTACCAATCTAACACAATTATCCATTTATAAATTAGTCATACCTTCTTATACAAAGCATCAAGAGCATCCGTAGTGATTGTATATCCAACTCTAAAAGTTGGCACGGCTAAACTCTCCACCATATTCCTACTCACGGCATTCTGCATTGTTGTAAAGGGCACAACTGATCCCAATTGAACTCCGGCACTACTGGCCTTATCCTTCACCGCAGCCTCAGAGCCACCAGCCCTCCCCGTCAACGCCGCTGTTGAAGCAGCTTCAACATCCTTAGCCACCACTCTCCCGTTAGGCCCACTACCAACAATCCCCCTCAAATCCACGCCTAAGTCCTTAGCTAATTTCTTAGCATAGGGCGATGCCACTACCCTCTTCCCACCTTCGGACGCCGGGTGCAATGCAGAAGCTGTAGGGCCCACCGCCACTTCCTCGGCCACCTTTCTCTTATTTTCAACAGCGGCGGCACCAATACTTTCACTCTTATCAGTAGCAATTTCAATTTCACTACCGCCTTGCGGGACTGTGGAGGAACCGGCGGAATTCTTATTCTGAGCTTGTTCAAGAGCAAGAGCAATCTCTTCCTCGGATTCTGCTAAAAGGGCAATAGCCGACCCAACCGGGGCGGTACTTCCTTCATCAACGATAATGGCGGCCAAATACCCATCATAGAAAGACTCGACATCCATGTCGGCCTTGTCAGATTCCACCACCACGACGGATTCTCCCTTGGCGAGTTTGTCCCCTTCGGATTTAATCCAGCTGACGATTTTCCCCTCGGTCATCGTGGAGCTGAGTGCTGGCATGAAGATCTCTCGGATCTTGGCTTTGGGAATGAAGCGGGTCCTGGTTCGGGGACTTGTGAAGTGGGTCAGTGAGGAACTGTGACGGAGAGAATGGGGTTTAGTGATGAAGGTGGTTTGAAGGAGGTGCGACATTGTTGGTTGTGACAGTGTGGTTTCTTCAGGGTGTGGCGAGATTACAGAAATGGAGAAATGGGGTTGAATTGGTGGATCATTTAAGAGACGGAAAAGGCAGAGGAAAGGAGTCTCGAATGCATCGAAAGAAAGAGTGGGCGGAGGTCTCAACTAACTAACTTACCTGTGAACTCTGATGAATCGAACGTTTCTGTTTATGTTTGGTTTGAGTTTGGGGCCAATTTCTTTATTCTTTTTATTTTTCTTTTCTTTTCTTTTCTTTTCTTTTCTTCCCGCCTCTCGTCTACTCACAAATAGTTAAAAAAAAAAAAAAAAACCTAGGTTTCCAAACATCTTTGTAATTAATTATAGGGTTAATAATAAATTAACCCGCATGACATTTAGTACATATCAAAAAACCTCCTTTCAACATACAAATGACAATTTCATAAAAAAAAAATCTTCCCCTCTTCCCTATCAATCAAAACTTTTTCACTCCGAAGAAATCACTCAAGGTATTTTAATACGGCCTAAGTGAATAAAATCGCCAGTTCCCAAGGCGATTACAATCAGACTTTCCCAACTCCGCCCTAAATCTTTTCCTATCACCGCCAGTCCAACTCTTGTTTCCCTCCACTTCTTCTCATCCTCCTCCTTCACCACTCCTGACTCCGATAATCCCCCTCCAAAATCCAAACGTACTGATCCCCTTAGTGGCCTCAAAGACATCCTGAAACAACCCCAACAGCAAAGAAACACAGCGCCATTTCCTCGCCGGCTCTTCTCTTTAGGCTCTTCCCATTCAAACCCGCCAAACCCTACTTCCAAAATCCAATCCCATGAGAAAATTCTAAACAATCTCTCTAAGTTTCGCATTCGCACAGCTGCACGACCACCGCTACCATCTTTCGACGCATCTGATTCAACCCCATCCCGTTTGCGTCAACCGAGGTTCTTGGAGGAGATCTACCGTAATGCGGCCTCCTCTGTCATTGATAGCCATCGTCATTCTCGGATATTAGGAAGTCGTTAATGGAAGGATCAAAGAAGACTCAGGCGCGTCCAAATATTGGATGGAATTCTTCATCTGGTGGAGGAGGAGATAGTAGTTCCTTATCCTCAAGGGTATTTTTTAATTTAAAAATTTTAAATTATTTAGTGAAGGATAAATTTGTCCAAATACTTTTATTTTAGTTGTGAAGGGCTTATATAATTATAATTTAGTCAATTGGAGGGGTTTTTTTTGATATTTACTAAAGGTCATACATCTATTTGATTTATAAATAAAGTTGGGGATTTTTGATATTAACCCTTAATTATAATCAAACCCAATTACCTCAATTTTGCTTGCAAATAGGAATGTATCCCTTTACACTTTCATATTTTCATTTTTAATTACTCATTAATTTTTCAAAAATTTGTATTTACAAATTTTAATTATCCGAAAATCAAAAATCACATACATGTGATATCAGTGTTGCTCAATAAGTCACATTTTACACAAATAAAAAGTAAGATCCCATCCAAATATTGGGAGAAATCTAAATTTAGATTATTAAATATAAGAGGGGCTATTTGTCATTTTAGATAAGAAATTAAAATTTTACAATCCAAGTATGAGAAGAAATTCAAATTTAGCTTATTAAATGTAAGAGGACTATTTATCATTTTATATTTAGAGAAATTTAAAAATTGTATAACTCACCCAAACATTAGGAAAAATTCGAGTTTAGATTATTAAATATAAGAGGGGCCATTTGTTATTTTAGATTTACAGGAATTAAAATTTTGTAATTGGTAAATTGATAGTTTTTTAGCAAAAATAATTCACAAGCAAGATTTAGTTCTAATTCAACAAGGGAATCCAACATAAATTAATTGGCTGATTCGCAAATGAATGAAGAAACACTTGGATTTTTTTTTTCATATATTAGGGAAACCAAAAGGTTTTATATTACATGCCCGTATTTATAGCTCCGCTTCTATCTCTGACTAAGTCTGGCAAAATACACCTTGGGGGCTCGCGTAAGAAATGGAAACTCATGGGAAAACTTTGTGCTAATTTAACCAAACCTTCAGCTCATTTGTTGTCGTCCCTTCCTCAGTGTTGGATAATTGCTTGCTAATCTTCTTCCAGTAGTTGCATGATCTGTCGGCGGATTTTCAGGTAGATGTCTCTCTTTTCGACTGGATTTGTCATCAGTTCAACTGCCATCTTAGAGTCGGATTCAATGATTTTTGAAGAGTTTTTGTCAAAACATCAGCTTCTTGAGATTTGGTTAGAACATAGGATAAGACAATAGTCTCATTATCTATCTCAATCTTGATGAAATTTCGGTCAATCATCACATGTTTCATTTTATCATGTTCGACTGGATTATGAACCACTCCAATAGTTGATGTGCTATCACTGAACAACTTCATAGGACTTGTTAGTGGAATGTTTAAATTTTTCATTGACTTTCGAATCCAAATAAGCTCACAAATTCCTTAAAAGATAGCTCTAAACTCTTAATATGTGCTACTTCGAGCAACAACATATTGTTTCTTCTCCTCCAAGTTACTAATTTCTCCATACTTTGGTACAATATCTGATTGTAGACTTGTTATACATACCTCTTGCCCAATCTACATTTGCAAAACCGATAACATCTCTAATTGCACTTTTCTTTAATAACAAACATTTTCCTGGACTTCCCTTCAAATATCTAAAAACTTGATCAGCTACCTCCATATGCCTTTTTGTTGAAGCATGCATGAACTGACTTGTTACACTCACACTAAATGCAATGTTAGGTCTTAGTAGTGAGACATAAATAAGTTTTCCAACCAAACGATGGTACCTTTCTTTATTGGTTGAGAGATTATTTTCAGATATTTTGTGCTTCTAGTAACGTTCCATAGGTATACTAGATGGTTTACAATCAAATTTTCCTGTTTCTTTGAGTAAATCTAGTGTGTATTCCCTCTGTGAGATGAAGAATCCCTTGTGACTTCTAGCAACCTCCATGCCAAGAAAATATTTTAGTTCTCCTAGATCTTTAACCATGAACTCCTCCTAAAGTTTCTTTTTGAGATTGCTAATCTCTTCTTCATCATCACCTGTGATAACCATATCATCAACATAAACTATGAGTATGGCTTGTTTATTTGATTTACTCCTTTTTAAAAATAATGTATGATCTATCCGTCCTTGATGGTAATCAAGATTCTTCATCATTGTGCTGAATTTTTTAAACCACGCTCTAGGGGATTGTTTAAGTCCATATAGAGATTTCTTCCATTTACATACCTTTTCTATCTTTCTATTTAACTCGAATCTAGGTTGAATCCTCATTCTTCCTCCAAACTGCCTTAAGAAAAGCATTCTTCACATCTAGTTGATGTAGTTTCCAATCGAGATTAGCTGCAACAAAAAATAAAATTCTGATGGTATTAAGCTTGGCAACGGGTGCAAATGTCTCTTTGAAATCAATCCTATAAGACTGAGTGAATCTTTGCGCTACCAGTCTCGCTTTGTATTGATCTACTGTTCTATCTGCTTTACACTTTACAATAAACACCCATTTACTTCCAACTACTTTCGTCCCTTCAGGTAATTGTACTATTTCCCAAGTATCGTTTCCTTTTAATACCCTAACTTCTTCTAGAATAGCTTATTTCCACTTTGAATCTTGTCTCAAATGTTTCTAGGGACTTATATCTCATCAACATGAGAAATGAAGGCTTTGTAATGCCCTGAAAGCTTTGAATATGAAACATAATTAGAGATAGGATACTTAGGAGTCTTAGTGCAATTCTTATCCCGTTTCTTAAGGCAATAGGACGATCCAGGTCGTATGATTGTTCATAATTTGCAACATTCTCTTTTTATGTACTTGAGATAGGATCTACCATCGATTCAAATTCATGGGGTTGCATTATAGATTGTGGTCTCCTTGAATAAACAATGAGAGGTTTTGGGACAATATTATCTGATTCACCCCCTTGATTAAAAACATATGTATTTTTTTTCAAAGTTTGACAAAGAAACATGTGGATGGGAAGAAGGAAAAACATTAGGAAATGTTGAATCCCAATTTTATCTACTTCAATACCATTCTCCCCTGGAGATAAACTTGGGTAGAATGATCATTTTGAGAGTAAAAAGACTGATTTTCTAAAAAAATCACATCAGAATAAATAAAGACACGTTTGGTAGCTGGATGATAGCATTTTTAGCCTTTTTTAGTTGGAGAATAACCAATGAAAATACACTTTAGGGTTTTGGGATCTAATTTACTGTTACTAGGCTGAAGATTATGAACAAATATGACACATCCAAACACACGAGGTTGAAGAGTAGTATGCACGTGAAGTAGGGAAGAGTGATAACAAAATACTTACGGGGTGTTTTGTAGTTTAGGACCTTTGAAGGGACCCGATTGATTAAAAATGCAGCAGTAAGGACTGCTTCCCCCCAAAAAAACTTTGGAACATGACGTGCAAACATTATAAATCTTGCAATTTCTAACAAATGACGATTTTTCCTTTCAGAAACCCCATTTTGTTGTGGTGTATACACACATGAACTTTGATGAATAATCCCATTTTCTTGAAGACACTCATTTAGTTCATTTGAAAAATACTCTTTTCCATTATCTGTTCGAAAAATTTGTATGGATGATTGAAAAACATTTGTAACAGATTTATGAAACTGTGTTTCAAGATTCTTGTTACTTCTGATTTTTTCTTCATTAGATACACCCAACATACACGTGTATGATCATCAATAAAAGTAACAAACCATCGTTCCCCAGTGAAGTTGTGTACTCGTGATGGTCCCCATACATCAATATGAACCAAATAAAAATGATGCGAAGGTTTATAAGGATGAAATTGGTAGGTTACACGTGTTTGTTTTGCAAGGATAAAATGTTCACATTGAAATCAAATGGATTTTTATTTATAAATAAATATGGGTACAAATAATTCAAATATTGAAAACTAGGATGACCCAATCTGTTATTGTTACGATCCTAAGGGTCAAACCCGCACTCATTACCTTTCGCTTTATTTTTCAGTCATCTCTTTAAATCTTTTAATTTTTCAACCCAAATTTTTATTTAATTTCAAATAATTTCGGGCCTAAATGTTTTTGGTTTTTCCTATTTTATTTTCTTTAAATTAATTTATTTTCATAGCTAATAATTTATTTAAATTAATTTATTTTATTGCCTTTAATGTCTTTGGGAAAATAATTAAATTAGTTTAGTGGGTTTGGATTTTTAATGGCAAATTTTATTTAGTTGAATATTATTTAAATACTTATAATTAATTGTCCAGCCAAGGAGGACTATTTTATTTTTGTAGCAGGATTGGACAACAAAGGATCTCGAGCCACGTCAAAGATTTGGACTTCTTTATTTTTTGAGCCAAAGAGTAATAAATCGGGTCAGCTATTAAACATGATCTACAAATTGAGGCGATATTATTTTTGGGCAGAATGTCGGGCCACCAAGGAATTCAACTACAAGTTTAATGTCGGGCCAGCCAAAAAAAATTACAAGAAATGATTTTGGCCCAGCCGAGAATTTTTAGTTCGACCAAATAAAGAAACCAATATTGAAGAATTACTGAAGAATCATTTAATGGGCCAAGTTCGGTAGCCAAAGGATTGGATAGATGTGTTGACAATTTCCACGCACAAAAGTCGAGAAGATCAAATCAATCCAACAAAAAAATTGCACCCAAAATTCTGGAATAAGTTAGGCTTATAAAATCAGATAAGAATTAGTCAATTCCAATAACATTTATTTAATTACTTAAGGTTTTTTTAATTAATTAATTATTGTAAATTCAAGGTCATTCATTCTCCTATAAATAGAGAAGGAGTTCAGCATTTTTCATTTTGAAAAATTAGAAAAGTTGAGTTTGACTCCCAAATCTCTCTCTCAAGTCATCTTTTGCATTTATCAAAGTTATGGTAGATTAACTTTGTGGTTGCTTCATAGGTTCTTCCTTTTGAAGGCCTAAACCCCTCTACCACCCAAAATTCCATCCCCTTGACATGCATTAGATTAGGGGCCTCTTTTGATCCTTTAAGAAGCCTACAAAATTTCAGCCCTCATTTTCTTTCAATCCACCCCAAAATTCGAGCCATATAAAGCTTCAATAAAAGGAATCTCTGCCAAAATTTTTATAAGTAAGGAAGGATCATAACAGTTATGTAACAATAAAATATCAAAATTTGAAAATAAGACTAGGTGGTTGAAGCCTTGAAACCGAGCCAACACCGGAGACATAATAAAGACCATATCGCTCTTCAGCAACCCCAATCGTCCTTCCCGATTGCAAATCCTGAAATATACAATCAAATTGAGAAAAAATTACCAAGCAATTCAGGTCCTTATCAATTTTCTTTACTGATAGTAAATTGTATTTTAACTGCGGAACATATAACACATAATTTAAACTCTGTTGTAGTTTCAAATCTCCCTTTCCTTCTGTTGTGCATATGGTTCCATCTGTCATTGTTATACCAACCTTCTCTTTACATAGTCCGTAGTTGCTCATTTTTTAACTGAAACATGTCATATGGTCAGAGGCACAAGAATTTACTATCCAAGAATCATACACTATTTTGTTTGATAAGAGCGAAACTGTACCTTTACCTTTATGGGTTGTTAATGCTGAGAAACCAGTTAAATTGGAATATTTTGTCATCAATTTCCTTATCGCTTCCAATTGTTCTGCAGTGATTGGTTGAGTATTTGAAGTTGTTTTAATAGGATAAGCGACCTTCTTCCTTTGATTTCGTGGCTTCCAATCTACTGGCTTTTCATGTAAGTCCCAACACACACTCTTAATATGATATGGCTTTTTACAATATTTACACCACACTTTGCTTGTCTTTCCCAAAGCCACCCCCTAGACTATTATTCTTTGAATTATTTCCATATGAGGATCTATTTATTGCCAAACCTGATCCCTTTACGTTGGTTTCTGTAGTTGCACTCGGTAGTGACGCAATCATCACTTTCCTTCGTGATTCTTCAGGCCGAACATCAGCAAAGACTTCCTTCAATAAGGGTAATGGTTTTTACCAAGTATCCGACCCCTAATATCATCTAGATCCTGATTTAAACCTTGTAAAAAAATCAAATATGCGGTCCTTTTCAAGCATTTTTTGATACAGGATTCCAGCATCAGCACATTTCTAAGATATATTGTGAAACATATTTGTTTGTTGTCACAATTCTAAAAGATTGTTAGAATATTCAGTGTCAGATGATGCTTTGATGAGTGTCGTGAATTTTAGAGCGAACCTCAAAACTTTGAGATACATTCTCTAGATCTAAATACATACATTCTCTAGATCTGAATACATAGCTCGTAAGGAATCCCAAATTTCCTTAGCTATTTTGTTGAACAAATATAGACCAATCTGTTGCTCTATTGAGTTGATTAACGATGCCATGATAGTAGAATTTTCTGCTTCCAACACTGCATAATCAATGAAATCAAGTGGGGGTTACTTCTTTGCTCCAGTTAAATATCTCATCTTCTCTCTACCTTTGACCACAAACAAAACTTATCGGTACAACTCTCTGAAATTTTCCCATTTAATTTGTGGGAGGTGATTTGAATTGAGGGGTCTTCTATATGATGAGGTAGGTTTGGGGTTTTTGGGTTAACCACAGTAGAATCCCTTGAGGATTCATCTGTAGATAAAAAATTATCCATTATGTGGCTATGGTAGTGTTAGTTTCACTACTAAATGATTACTGGTTCACAATAAGATCACAAGTTCTGATACCATGAAATAAACTAAAGATTAAAGAGACAAAAAGATTAACTTGGTTCATTCATATGACATACATCCACGAGAGAAAGCATGAGAAGTTTTCTTATTCATTTGTGTGTAATACATCATTATGAGGCTCTATTTATAAGATTTTAGTACACCAAATATGGAACCTAATTATTAGAAAATCAGAGACATAGTTAACCCTAATTTTATGTGATTTCAATCACCAAAGAATCTTCAATCCTTCCTTATTGGGAGGATATTGCTCTCCTAAACAGGAGGCAAATATTCACTTTCCACAGTTCCTTACATCTCCATATTTCTAATCATGACCCTTTCTTCTCGTTATAGTCATTGCCTGCAATTAGTTGGTAAGCTGAGGCAATGAAAAATTTGTTGGAGTCAATCAGCCTCCAGATTGGGAAGACTTTTCCTATGTCATTGTGTGGTAGGAAAATTGCACCTATCTTCTTCCTAGTTATTCTGGCAGGAAATGTATGAATTGTGCCCAATTCCATTTAACGTTACTTGAGACATAATTTCCCACTCTCTTTGATTTTTCATTCTCTGGTAAATTACCTGAGGAAAATTCTGCAAGTGACTTCTTATTGGTGACCCAAAGGTCGTTTCAAAACCTGACCATTGTGTCATCCATCTTTCCCATCTGAGACCCTTTAGGCCGATATGCATTAGGGAATGCAATTACTTCCAGAGTTGTGAGGAGCCTTCTGTCATGGTCCATTGAGGGTTGTATTTTGCTAAGACCAAATTCCTCAACATACTTTTCCTATCTATCTAGAGTTACTAAACCAATTTAAGGAAGAGTGCTTCATTTTATTATGTGGATTTCCTTATCTCAATACCCCCCTATATTTTCGTTGACAAACCTTTTTCCAATTAACCAAGCACAGCTTCTTTCTCTTTTGTGTTTGTCCCCACAGGAAATCTCTTTTAACCTTGTCCATTTGGTGGCAAACCCCTTTAAGGAGATGAACAAATTTCATGAGATAGGTTGGGATTGCATCTAGGACTACTTTGTAGAGGGTGAATCGGTCTGCTAGAGAAATTTTGTTTGCTATTCACGAGTTCATTGTTTTCTTCATATTTTGATTTTTCTCCTCGTACATGTTCCTTGTGATTTTCACGTGGATGAGAAGAGCCCCGGGGTACCTACCCAAGTCATGAACTAATTTCACTCCTGGGCTATAACTGAGTCGTAAGGTTTCTAGGGACTTGTATCTCATCAACATGAGCAATAAAGGCTTTGTAATACCCTGAAAGTTTTGAATATGAAACATAATTAAAGATAAGATACTTAAGAGTCTTAGTGCAAATTCTTACCCCTTTTCTCAAGGCAATAGGACAATCCAGGTTATATGATTGTTCATAATTTGCAACATTCTCTTTTTCTGTACTTGAGATAGGATCTACCATCGATTCAAATTCATGGGGTTGCATTGTAGCTCGTGATCTCCTTGAATAAAAAATGAGAGGCTTTGGGACAATATTATCCAATTCGCCCCATTGATTAAAAATATATGTATTTTGTTCAGAGTTTGATAAAGAAAAATATGGATGGGAAGAAGGAAAAACATTCGAAAATGTTGAATCCCACTATTTATCTACTTCAATACCATTCTCCCCCTGGAGATAAACTTTGGTAGAAGGATCAATTTGAGTGTAAAAAGACAGATTTTCTAAAAAAGTCTCATTGGAATAAACAAAGACATGTTTGGTAGCTGGATGGTAGCATTTGTAGCCTTTTAAGTTGGAGAATAACCAATGAAAATACACTTTAGGGCTTTTGGATCTAATTTATTGTTATTAGGCTGAATATTATGAACAAATATGACACATCCAAACACACGAGGTTGAAGAGCATCATATATACATGAAGTGGGGAAGAGTGATAACAAAATACTTATGGGTGTTTTGTAGTTTAGGATCTTTGAAGAGACTCGATTGATTAAAAATGCAGCGGTAAGGACTGGTTTCCCCCCAAAAAACCTTTTGAACATGACGTGCAAACATTATAGATCTAACAACTTCTAACAAATGATGATTCTTCCTTTCAGAAACCCCATTTTTTTGTGATGTATACCCACATGAACTTTGATGAATATTCTCATTCTCTTGGAAATACTCATTTAGTTCATTTGAAAAATACTCTTTGCCATTATTTGTTCGAAAAATTTGTATGGATGATTGAAAAACATTTGTAACAAGTTTATAAAATTGTTTGAAGACTTTTGTTACTTTTGATTTTTCCTTCATTAGATACACCCAACATACACATGCATGTTCATCAATAAAAGTAACAAACCATCATTCCCCAGTGAAATTGTGTACTCGTGATGGTCCCCATACATCACTATGAACCAAATGAAAAGGATGTGAAGATTTATAAGGATGAAATTGGTAGGTTGCACTTGTTTGTTTTGCAAAGATACAATGTTCACATTGAAAATCAGATAGATTTTTATTTATAAATAAATGTGGGTACAAATACTTCAAATATTCAAAACTAGGATGACCCAATCTGTTACGTAACAATAAAATATCAGAATTTAAAGATGGGGGCAAACCACTAGGTGACTGAAGCCTTGAAACAGAGCCAACATCGGAGACATAATAGAGACCATCTCGCTCTTCAGCAACCCCAATCGTCCTCCCTGATTGCAAATCCTAAAATATACCACCAAATTGAGAAAAAATTACCAAGCAATTCAAGTTCTTAACAATTTTCTTTACTGATAGTAAATTGCATTTTAACTGTGAAACATATAACACAAAATTTAAATTCAGCTATTGTAGTTTCAAATCTCCATTTCCTTCTGCTGTGTATATGGTTTCCACCTGCCACTATTGTACCAACCTTCTCTTTACATAGTCCCTAGTTGCTCATTTTTTACTCAAAACGGTCATATGGTCAAAGGCACCTGAATCTACTATCGAAGAATGTTGGTTGTTAATGCCGATGAACCAGTTAAATTGGAATTCTCTGTCATCAATTTCCTTATGGCTTCCAATTTTTCAGTAGTGAAGAGTTGAGTATTTGGACTTGTTTCAGCATAATAAACTATCTTCTTCCTTTGATTTCGTGGCTTCTAATATGCTGGTTTTCCATGTAAGTCCCAACACATAATCTTATTATGATAAGACTTTTTACAATATTCACACCACACTTGTTTGTTTTTCCCAAAGCCACCCGCTAAACTATTATTCTTTGAATTATTTCCATCTAATGATCTGTTCATTGCCAAAACTGGTCCCTATATGTTGGTTTCTGTAGTTGCACTCGGTAGTGATATAATCGTCACTTTCCTTCGTGATTATTCGCGTCGAACATCAATAAAGACTTCTTTCAATAAAGTAATGGTTTTGTACCAAGTATCCAACCCTTTACATCATCTAGATCCTTATTTAAACCGTGTATAAAATCAAATATGCGGTCATTTTCAAGCATTTTTCGATACAGTACCCCATCATCAGCACATTTCCAAGATATATTATGAAACATATCTATCTGTTGCCATGACTCTGAAAGATTACTAAAATATCCAGAGACAGATGATGTACCTTGATGAGTGTTGCGAATTTTAGAGCGAACCTCAAAACTTTGGGATACATTCTCCAGATCTGAATACATATCTCATACCAAATCCCAAATTTCCTTAGCTGTTTCGTTGAACAAATACAGTCGACCAATCTATTGCTCCATTGAGTTGATTAACCATGCCATGACAGTAGAATTTTCCGCTTTCCACACTGCATAATCAATGAAATCAAGTGGTGGTTGCTTCTTTGCTCCAGTTAATTATCCCATCTTCCATCTACCTTTGACCACCAACAAAACTTATTGGTACCACTCTCTGAAATTTTTTCCATTTAATATGTGTGAGGTGATTTGAATTGAGGGATTTTCTATATGATGGGGGTAGGTTTGGGGTTTTTGGGTTAACCACTTTAGAATCCCTTGAGAATTCATCTGTAGATAAAAAATTATCCATTACGTAGCTATGATAGTGTTAGTTTCACTACTAAATGATGACCGGTTCACCAATAAGATCACCAGCTCTGATAACATGAAATAAACTAAACAAGATTAAAGAGACAAAAAGATTAACGTGATTTAGTCATATGACCTACATCCACGCGGGGGGGGGGGGGGGGGAGCATGAGAAGTTTTCTTATTCATGTGTGTGTAATACATCATTATGAGGCTCTATTTATAAAATCCCAGGACACCAAATATAGAAGCTAATTATTAGAAAATCATAGACATAATTAACATTGATTTTCTGTGATTTCAATCACCAGAGAATCTTCAACCCTTCCTTATTATGAGGATATTGCTCTCCCAAACAGGATGCAAATATTTACTTTCCCACAGTTCCTTACATCCTCATATTTCTGACCATGACCCTTTCTTCTCATTACTGTCATTGCTTGCAATGAGTAGATAAGTCGAGGCAATAGAAAACTTGCTGGAGGCAATTAGCCTCCAGATTAGGGAGTCTTTTCCTACATCATTGTGTGGCAGGAAAATTGCACCTATCTTCTTCCCCAGTTATTCTGGCAGGAAATGTGTGAATGATGCCCAATTCCATTTGTCGTTACTTGAGACATAATCTGCCACTCTCTTTGATTTTTCATTCTCTGGTAGATGGCCTGAGGCAAATTCCTCCAGTGACTTCTCGTTGGTGACCCAAAGGTCATTTCAAAACTTGACCGTTGTGTCGTCCATATTTCCCATCTGAGACCCTTTAGGCCGATATGCATTAGAGAATTCAGTTGCTTATAGAGGTGTGAGGAGCCTTTTGTCATGATCTGTTGAGAATGAAAATATAATATATAAAAATAAATAATATAATATATATATATATGAAATAAAAATTCACTTAATGACATACAAATGTAAAACACCTAAGCTCCTTAGAAATGGTATTCGAACCAATTTGAGAGGGTCTGATCGTCAATCTCTTCTAGAACTCATGTACCATTTCGACTGTGATCTTGTCTCTCGATCCGTGTACTTTGAATATATCACAAGTGTACGGAATCCCATGAGTCACCTTGCAGACGCTTCCACATTTGTAAACCACGTCATTGTCCAACTCATAATCCTTTCAACTTCTTTACTAATCAACTCCAAACAATAGTGTGTCACATAACTGTTTAAGTAACAGTATGGAAATCACATCTTATCGGATGGTGTCGTGGATATGGAACTCTCAAGCGTTGCCCTAATATATAAAGTTAAGAGAATTGGTGTGTAAAGTTAAAGTCATAAAAAATAATATACGCGTGTTTCTTTGAATGAAATAAGTAGCGAAGCAAATAAATTAATAAAATTACCAGATGTGGCGGAAGTGGTGATTGAGATGGTCGTCAATCAGAGTGAACAATGTGTCAAGAGAATTGGTAATCATACAATCTTTCAATGCAGCACGAGAACTCTCAACTCTATTACTACTAGTATTGCCAAAGTGGAGAATTTGGTTTGTTCAAACCAAACAAAATTTCTCTTTGTGGACAAGCCATGTCGTTTCCTAGTAGCCAACAACAGAAGGCAGTATGGTAGAGTAATTATAATTGAAACGCTATAATACGTGGTTATACTCTTCAACTGTTAGTGCCACAATAATTCTGCACCAGTTAAAACATATATCATTGGCCTTTTATTATTTTTTTTTTAAATTTCAACCGGCAAGTTTTCCTACCTGTAATGTAACATCACGGTCGATATGCCACAAACATAACAGGTAGTGTGAATGTGAAAAATGATCCTTAGTAGGCTTAAGCATCCCCAACTCTCTATCGGAGACAATAGCACTACTAATGTAGGATCGAACAACAACCTCAACTGTGTCATCACCCAATTGTAACTAATTTGTTTATCATCTTTCATAATGCCATATGCAATATTGAAATTATTATTAGAAGGAATTATACCAACTATCTCAAAGAGTGGCATTTTGTACTTATTGGTCTTGTATGTTGAATCAACAACAATCACTCAATGATATCTATTGAACAGCTGCACTGATGTTGGATGCGCTATGAATGCTTGTGTTATCTCATCTCTATCCGAATCCTTCAACATCTTAACAATGTAATGTTTTTGCACATCCAAATGAACAAATTACTCCCAATATTTCTACCTTACAACCCAGTGATCTTGGCATGTGATCTGGTATTATATATCTGCCTCAAAACTACGTTATCTCCGGGGTTATGCACTTAAACAACTTTCCAAATGATTTTGGCTTCACATTTGACTCATTCATAAATTTGACAATCTCCTTTGATGATTCACTCATAAAGCTCATCTGTTTGTGCCCTTATGGATACGCTATAGCAGTATGATTGTACGTAGGCAACTCCCCCGGCATTGTATAGACTCTCCAACCTTTATTCATTTCTACCTTTGCAACTAACTTCAACGGGCAATTATATCCTCGCCTTTTGGTATTCTTCCTTATTTTGGGGAAAGGTCCTTACTTTTGTAGGATCTTTGAATCGGCTATAAGTAAAGTAATGCATTGTTTTTGTTGAATTGGCCCCTTTCTTTATAAGTTCAAACCGTAGTCCAAGAGCTATTTGCCTACAATGCTCATATGCATAATCCAAAGTAGGAAAAAATGTAGAGCACTGAAAATAATCACTCAAATCTCGTTGAATATCGGGTAATGCATATGGATCCTGCATCATTTATAAATTAAAATAAGTTACTATATTTAAAAATAACGACAATTTATAATTATAAAAATTAAACTCAAAAAATTTGATGGGGTCTCAACCCAATAAAAAATAAAGACATACTCTAAAGGAGTTTTAGTAGCACAACAATGAGTAGGATCTTCTCTTCAGTGAACACTAAAGTTAATTTAATTCAGTTAGAAGCAAGTAATCAAAAAGGGGGTTTTTTGAAATTATTACTAATTATTAAACTTGAACCAACAAGTAAATAAAATAAAACAAGTAGATTGAAAGAGACAAATAGGAGAAAAGCTATAGTCAAAGGAATTATTTCCAACTTGATGTGACAAATTGATCATCGATGCAAGAATTTACCCAATTAAAGTATAACTATATTAGTTATCATTGTTGGAACCTCCTAACATATCAATCCTATTAATTTAGCACTAGCAATTAAGGAACCTCCATTAATCGCATCTGTAATCAAAGAATCAATCATGGAACCTCCTAGGACACAGATTCTTGATAGTCAATAACCCAATTCAAATAACAACTAAACAAACCTTGTTAAATTGAAATCTGATTATTTATTCTTGTTAAAATGATTAACCTACGTACCACATGATTAATTGAATTGTTTCTCTTACGAATATCGAACCTCATATATTCAAGTATATTAGACTATCTAGAAAAACCTGAATGGTACCGGCGATTCAAATAGTGCCAAATAGTCAACAATTTAACCTTGAGAATAAATGAATAAACACAATTTAATAAGTATTGAAGCACAATTAAATTTCACAATTTATCGTTATCAAGGGTTTAAATTCCTTTGACTAGAATGAAGAAATTTAGCTACGGATAATTAAAACACAAAAAAAAATCATAATATAAAAATAAGAATTCATTAACTAAAAGAAGAAGAAAAATTACTAATAGTAGCCGCCGTACAAGACCGAGCACAAAGTCTGCGTCCAAAACCTTGTAGCCAAAAACTTACTAAGCTAAGTACAAACAATAGTATTTATACTAACCTACGGGCAGCCCACATATTTTATATATAAAAAACTAAGTAACTTAACTAATTCTGGTTATCTCTTTGAAAACTAATTAAAATAATACTAATTATAAATCTAATCTAATTTTGGTGTAAACACCAAGCCCAATTAAATATTTACTAGTGGAAGAACCCGTGCGTTGCACGGGTTCGTGATTATTTATTAAATTAATTATATATTAAGTAATATGATGATGAATTATAATTATAATAAAACGTGATTTAATAAATTATAAAGTATTTTTGTACACTTGTATTATAAGGTCAATAATAAAACATATTAAGACAAGTGGCATGTTTCAAATACTGAAGAAATAGAAGAAATTCTATAGTATCTTTTTGTAAATTCAATGCAACCATAATAGTAAGAATGAGATATTAAAATCCTAAAGATGTTTCATAAATTGTTTATATTATTTTTAGAGACAAGTCATATATATTTCAGTATTTTTAATAGCACAACACATATTTTGGAAGGAAAACAAAAACTCAGCAATAACAACTATGATTTAATCAAATTTTGGAAAAAGGAACCAAGTACATGTACTTCAACATTTTTTGAACATATTTCTAAAATATAAAATATTTTAATCTAAAAAGAGATATGTCATAATTTCTATAAAGATGTCACCAATAATTGATAAACCATTTCTCATACATGAAATACACAAAGAAACTTAAAAAATTATCTGCATGAACAACATTAACAGAACACACGTGGCATTAACATGTACATTTTCAACATTATAAAAATTTTCAACCTATAGAGAGAAGAAAGAAGTTCAACTACTCAAGGAACAATTCATTGTTTGGTCATAAATAACTCCCAATATTCAAAGACCATACAACCCATCCCAAAATCACAATGGGCCCATTTTTTACCCATAGAAGACAACAAACACTAAGAAAATCGATCCAACGGGTATTATTCGTCCCAAAACATATAAATTCATTGATCTTATCATTAAAGAGTAACTAATAAAAAAACTGAGCAGAAAAATCCTCAGATAATATCAACATTAAGAGATTACCAAAAGCACTAAAAATCCTATCAGCTTAGTGACCAAAATGTAAGATAGGATTTTAGATAGGAAACAGGCTCAAAACAGTCTGCTTATCTTGCAAACTTCTTCTTACATAAAGGTCTCAAAACAACTGCAAAATACTCTGAAAACAATATAAATTCATCAACTCTGTTGAATAAAGTAAACAGAAATTACGAAGTCGAATTTTTATGACAATACATATCCTAGAAAACTGCAATGAAAAACTTTATAAATCACCACCATTAAGAGGGAAGTGAACTCTTTCAAACAGGATAAATACCAAATGCAAGTAGTGCAGAATTCTGAATTTCTAAGAAAAAAACCAAAAAAACTTAGTTCTTCAAGTGAAACATATGACCTTCAGAAGAAGGTTATAATTAAACAACCCTTTTTCTTTTTGGGTTGTGTTCCTCTTCATCTGATGTCGTCTGCTCAATATTATCAATTTTCTTGAATCTCTGAGCAGTTGAAATGCTTTTGTCCTCCTCACCTAGTGTAATGAAAATAAATATTTTGTTAAATATTTGGAAACTTAAAAGATAGAATTGTAAAATTTATCTATGTTAGAATAGTAACTTACAATTTTCAATGGTTGTAAGTAGAAAGTTTGTCTCAGCAGTTTCCCCACATTCATTTGCCTCCAAGTCTGATTTGTGGTCGACATCATATGTTAGCAATTTCACAGAATCTGTTGGTTGTTCTTCTTCTTTATACCCAACCAAGGTATATTTTGGATCGTTTGGTCCATTTTTTGACTTTCTTGTTTTTACTTGGCAGATATAACACTTGTTCTGTAAGCTACCATGAATTTTCTTCAGATCCAACTATATATTGATTGAAAAAGAATAAGTTAGTTGTGTATGATTTAATTATAAATGCTAAACTATGTAGTAGAGATAGTGTCACAAACCTGATGTCCTTCTTCCATTGCTTCTTTTGCAGATAATCCTAAAAGTTCTTCTGCTGTTCTTCCAAAAACAGAAGCAATTACTGTACCGCTATGATCTGTCAGGTAAACTTCAAACTTGCACCTATAATTTAATGAAAACAGAAGTTATTACAAATGTATAAAGTATTTTTATAAGTGTTCTAAATTTGTTGAATATCATTATACTCACCTTGGTTCAGCAACTTGTCTAGTCAAACATTCATTGCATGTAAAATCATAGTGATAGCTTGCTGTAGTTGAATAGAAACAGTTTGTACAAGCCATATAATGGTAACATTGGACAATGTTGTCAAAACTGATTGATGCACGAACCAAACTCAGCTGCAATTATTAAACAGAATGTAAATATAAGTGATTAATATAATGATTTAAAGTAATACAATTAGTGTGAACTTTGTAAAATACCCTTTGAGATGTTAGTAAGGATGCCACAGGGGTTATTTCAGTGTTGGGTGGGAGTTGTAAGTTTGCTTGGCCAGCTGCTTCCAATCTTGCAGTTCCAATGTCTTGCAGTTTTTTTCTGTTTCGCCGTGCCCTATGAAAAGAAATAGCAAGTTGCATTAAATGAGTATAAGAGTACATAGTTTTCAATTAGTTTTATTGATGGTATAAGAGAAGCAAACCAATTCTTCATTTCTAAAGCTTGAGGTTGAGGCGGGTCAACCATTAGTGAGCAGTCAAAATAAGTACTCAATTCAATTCCTGCAAGAAATAATAATATTTTTTTTTCAAAGTTTTTCCGTGCAGGTAATTGGGGGAAAAAAATATAGGTAGGTAAAATTACCATTGTACTTGACAACACGCAATCCACGACCAATAATCACTGGAAGATTACGAAGTTCCTTCAGTAGAACTGCTCCTTCATTGTTAATGTAGTCTCCCCACAATGTCAACGTCACAGCATTTTCTCTGAAATATATGTTAAAAAAATTATATATCATATTTAATCATCAGGCATAAATGTTTTAGTAATCCATAAAAAAAACAGAGTAACAATGGAATCATTGTTCTTGTTTGTTTAGAGTTTATCAAATAGGTTGAAGAAATTCATAAGTTTATTTTTGAAGAAATTCATAAGAAATTCATAGGTAGTAATCCATAAGTTTATTTTTGAAGAAATTCTGTAAAAATCTCACATGTAATGTAAGTAGAAGTAGAAAAAATTCAGATTTGTTTACTTCACTCAATTTACCCTTTCTTCAGTAAACAATGAATAGGTTGGTCATCAACATGTCATTTTCATCAATATATATTACAACAAAAGGATGTAAACAATAAATGCAAGACTCCAGGCACTAAACATTTACAGAAAATAGGTTGGTCATCAACATGTCATCCTTATCAAATAAAAGCAGGGGAAAAAAATTACAAAGCTAACCATGAAGGGAGTAACAGTTATTCCAAACGACAGAATGATCTCCATCAGATATTAGACACATTAATATTTCAATTAGATTCTTTTACCGTCTTTATTTTAAAAATAAGTTAATAAGACTATGCTGGAAATTTTAGAAAATAAAGTTGGATAAATGAAAGGTCACTTTAACTGATCACCAGTATATGATCCAAAAAAAACTGTACATAGAAGATAAGTTTTCAAGAAAGAATTCAGCCAAATCAATGCATTTTTTGCAAACCCAATAAATGAAAAAAGGACGAAAAACTGAGCTAGAGAAATTAAAGCACTAAAAGGGGAACTTAATGCCAGATTTCATTATTAAGAATTAAAGGTCTTTACGTATGTTTTTCAAAGGTCATACTTTCACAATTTCACAAGAAGATTTGGTATCAAATGTTGATATAGTCATTAAAGTTAAGGAGAAAACTAATTACCAGAATGCTTACAAGCTTCAAGTGTAACAAAATACTTAGTAAATTAGAACTGCATAAGTAGTCAGTCAAATCACATCCTTGTAGTATATTAATTACATCTAAATCTGATATGTGATGATTTGTGGAAGGAAACAAGAGAAAAATTAAATATAGAATATCTACCAATCATATTTAGCTTATACTTAATGGCAACTGCATGTGAAGCTATAGAATATCTACCAATCATATTTAGCTTATACTTAATGGCAACTGCATGTGAAGCTATATTCTTTTGAAATTTTTTTGGTTAAATGAACGTAGATTTAAAAATATGGGTTGTTACTCTCCAAATATTTAATTAACAGATAATAGTCTAACTTACAACATAATATAATATTGTTTTTACATTAAACTGAATAGAAATTTTAGAAACTTACTTGTTATCCAATAGAATGAATTTTTGTACTTGAGTAGAACCAGTTTTGGTCATGACCTGCCTCAAAGGGAATGCTTCAACAATAATTCCAACAATGTCTAGAGAATGTATTTAGAGTTAGCTTTGAATGACATTGTATTAATGTTTGAAACTTTTGCATGACAGACATATTTTATAGTTTGAAAAAATGGAAAATGATAAAATAGTACTTACCAACAAGTGCCTTTTTCTGGTTACCATAGTTTGGTAGCTCTTCAAAAGGTGTGAATACATAATTTATTGGCATGAGCGCTAACTCATCATTAATTTCCTCCACAACTGTGCTGCATTCAATGATCCACTGCATTTTTAAACCTTGGGGCCTAAATCTCTCTTCAATTTCTTTTATCACTGCATTGCTAATTTTGTATTTCTTGTATGGTTGAAGTTTGGGGCCCATTCGATTAATTGCATTGTTGAACATGATGCCCTGAACCTTTGATCCCTGATAATACCACAATAATGTAACTGTTTTTATATTGTACCTATATAAAAATTGCATAAACATTATGTTTTTATAAAGTAATAGGTAGAGATTTCTTACATTTTCATCAGTGAAGAGAAATTTTTGGAATATGGTTGGAGTCTTATAAGCTTTGCAAACGTTCATTTTCTCTGCTACTGTGATAATTGCTTCCCATGGTTGATCGGAGTTCCTCAATTCAGCAATTGGTTTTGTTTCCATCCTATAATATGATTAAAGATTTAATAATTGAACAAAAGTCAGAATTATAAAGAAAAGTGTAGTTATTATATAAAACTAAAGAAAATAACAAACGAGAAGGAAAAAAATAACTCTTAAAGGAAAATCAGGATGGGATAAGAATGAACAGCATGAATAAAATTCAGAAAGTTTAAAAAATTTATACGAGACGAGTAAGTATAAGTGTGAATATGAGTGGTTGCATCAGGAATGAAAAAGAAACTTTTGAATTAGAAGTGTAAATTGAGATAATAGCTTCTCTTTCTATTGAGTACTGATTGATAGTAAGAAGATGCAAACAAGTTGTTTTAAGCAATAACTATTTATAGATGTAACTTATAGTACAATTGTAAGTTACTGCATAGTTTAGTGTAAAGTTTCATGTATTGATTGGTGTTAATTTTTGTAACTTTTTACTTTTAATATCTAAGGAATCTGAATAGTTGTGGGAAAGCAGAAAGTTTTGAATAATGGATAATAATGATAATAATTATGTAGTAAATATGTTAAAGATAAGAATTTTAAAAGTTAAACATAAAAACCAGAGAATTAAAGACAATGAATTCTGTGAGAAATTGATAAGTCAAAAGCAGTTATTTTACAGCTAATACAATGAACTTTTATGGACCAGGCAAAAATATAAAAGCAGTTGTAAGTAGGGGAGCATCTAAACTACTAAACAACCCTATTTTGGTGATCAGTAAACATTAAAACATTTTAAAATGTACTACTTCAGATCTTCCAATTCGAACATTTGATCCTTATCAAATAAAATCATGGGGAAAAAATAAGGTAATAAGACTATGGTGGAAATTTGAGAAAATAAAGTTGGATAAATGAAAGCTCACTTTAACTGATCACCAGTATATGATCCAAAAAAAACTGTATATAGAAGATAAGTTTCGAAGAAAGAATTCAGCGAAAGCAATTCACCTTTTGCAAACCCAATAAATGAAAAAAGGACGAAAAACTGAGCTAAAGAAATTAAAGCACTAAAAGGGGAGCTTACCAATGGGTCTTTCATATAGTTATCACAAAACCAATTTGCTAGGAGCAATAGAAGTTCTCGATCTAGAGGTTCACCCCCATGAACATTTCCAATGAACTGCAAATTCCAGGCTTCTAAAGCAAATTAATTTCCAAAACAACGATTTAACACTCAAATGTAATGCAAAGAATTTTATGGATACGTATATGATGCAACAACTTAGGGTGAAAAATCAAAGTGCAAAGAAATTGTAGCATGCTATAAGAAAAACGCAGTATTGACATCTGTTGCTCATATTGGAGCTCAGTTCAGAAACCTAAGTAGAGAACACAGTTTTAGTGTCCTCACTAACACATAGACCATCTTTGTCCAAAGATAGCTTCTTTTGCCATTTAAACTATGTGTCTTAACGGCCATTTGTAAGGAATAATAACATTTCTTGAGTGGAAAAGTAGTTTTTGGAAACAAAATTATTACCTTCAAAGAAGGTTGAAGCTCATCCTTTCCAGTCTTGTCAGAAATTTCTATGACCTACTGTTGTCAGAAAATCAATTAAATAGAATCAGTGATTATTGTTGGAAGAGTATCAGAAAATATTTGAAATCAATCAAATAGAAATTTCTGGGGTTTGTACTGATTGAATTTAAAATTTTCCTAAGGAGAAGAAAACAGCAAGTCAGGTACATAATTACCTTCAAAAATAATATTTCTGAAGCATATCTAAGAAAGTATGAAAAAAGATTTGTAGGTAGTATTTTAAATAAAATGCGAACCAATATGGACTGTTGGTCTAAGGTGCAAGTTTATGTGGCCTTTGAATCAGAATGACAAAACACTCACTACCCCAATCACTATACCACCCACAAAAGTAGAATCAAACACCCATTTGAAGCACCATTTGCAAAGAAACAAAAATGCTAAGTAACTTCTAAGAGTAAGTTAGCTTAGTATTACCTGTATATTCTACAAATGCTACCACATTGATGATTAAATGCCTTGACGGGCTTCTCGAGATCACAATTACTCATGTATCCTTCAGCTAGTTTTTCTCTGAAAATAATAATAAAACATATCGTGTGACTCATTTGCAAAATGAAACCATACAATCAAATAACTTAAAAACTAAGCTAAGATACATAAGTGTATCAGAAATCTTGTAACTACAGTCTCTAAAACATTCCTGTACAGAAAAGTTCGGTTCTTGAAACAGATGTCTTGCGGAACCACTATTGTTACTATCTACAAAATCTGTAAGGGCTGTGATTCCTCAGTAATCCATGAGCCTATTATCATAGATATAACAGAATATTGAAGCTAGTCTATAGTTGCATACGTTCATTTCCTGAGCAAAAATTCTAGAAATAGAAGACTTTCAATGGATAAAAAGTATGAAACTCATAATAAATACAAAGTCATTTAATAGGATGATGATATTACTGGGTCTAATAGGATGATGGCGACAGATCATTCTATGTGGAATGATTCTATCATTTATAAAATAAAAAGAAAAACCATTCCATTTCGACAAAATACGGACAATAAAGAATCAAATAAAAAGTCATATTCAGTTAGAAGGAATAATGCAGAATGTGAACCTGAAAGGGACTCCAAACAAGGCGCTGTAACAGGGCAACACTCCATATTCAACAACTCGAGCTTTTGCAGTGCAGTAAAGAACATTCACGTTTCAGGCATACTAACCTCATTTAAAAACATAAATATATCATATAAATAACCTTTCAGCCATACTAATTTCCCTTAAAAGCATAAATATATGATATAAATAACCTAACTACAGGACTGCTACTCTAAGTCCAAAGTGCAAAATGAGAGATATGCCAGGAAAATATACCTTTTAGAAAAGTCACGCCATAATCTGTAACTCTATTGGACGAAATTTGTAATGTTTTCAAATTAGAAAGTCCTGAACAAAGCACAAGATGATTAATAGAATGCAGAGGATCACGCATCACTGAAACTTAATCAACTGAAGTTTTCTTCATTTGATATGTGGAAAATGACAACTTGGATAACTTAACCAAAGGTTACAAACAAACTCTTCTGAGCTAAATTACATAGATCGATTAAAATAATTTAGTATAAGAAATAACTTTATTCTAATTTTGATTTCTCCTATTCATCAAACAAAGGGCTTTGAAGGAGGAGGATTACCTTGGATAGGTTTCATGTCAGAGTCTGTGATGCAGTTGCAACAATTGATGTTAAGAGACTGAAGCTTGGTTAGACCTGCCAAAGACTCTCATTCAAATAAGAAGCAAACTAATAGAGCATAAAAGATGGATAGGTACATTCAAAATCTTCAGAATTCAATTTAAAAATCATCATTGGAAGAAATTCACATGATTGCAGATTAATTCCATCCATATCACAAAAAAGATAGCAAAAGAATGTTCCATATCAGGAGGTTCAGGAACTTGTTTATATCAGGAGTATTTGTCCCATATTGCAAAAGAATGTTCTTCTGTTGGTTGTAGTTGGTGTACTTATTGATGACTGGATTGTAAAAATAATCAGATCCGAACTCAACCTGATTATGCAATGGTATATCAAATGGTATACATTTAACTTAAAGCAGCTGCGCACTAAACTTAGGCAGAACAACATCAAATGGACCTTGATCTGATAGAGGCTGTTTGACATCAATAGCAGCAAACACTATCCCCTTTGTGTTAAAAAGCAACCAAAAAGACCCAATAATGAAACGGTATCTTAAAAGGCCATATTACAACACAACTTTAAAACAAACTTACCCAAGTGGAGACCCAATCAAAGGACCAATGGGTCTTTTATATAGTTATCCAAAACCAATTTGCTGGGAGCACAAGAAGTTCTCGACCTAGAGGTTCACCCCCATGAACATTTGCAATGAACTGCAAATTCCAGACTTCTAAAGCAAATTAATTTCCAAAACAACAATATAACACTCAAATGTAATGCAAAGAATTTTGTGGAGACGTATATGATGCAACAACTTAGGGTCAAAAACCAAAGTGCAGAGAAACTGTAGCATGGTAGAAGGAAAATGCAGTAGAAGGAATACAACATTAACCAGCGTATGTTTTTTCGTGAATATGAAGAAGTAAATCATGCAAGCCATTCTTTGCTGGAAGAAGGCAGAACTCTACCATTTCTTCATGATAGAGAGCAAAATGAAAAAATATTCACAAACCTGGTCGCGTTTCTGCTCATCCAAACTTGGTGGGGCTGAGCTTGTTCGAGGTATCTACATCATAATCAAACAGACTCAATTCTTTCTTTAGAAACAGTAAGGACAGCACAAAAAAATAGGTATATTTTCCTAATTGACTGTAATCTTTTTACCTGCATTCCATTCATGAAACCCAGACTAATGGACTCAAATTGAAGGGTATATGATTGAGATGCCTCAGCTGCGGGTAAACAACAGACAACTGATTAAATATTCCCATATTTCCACAAGGTTAACATGAAAGAACCTCCATTTACCAAACACCACATTAAAGCAATATCAAAGAAACTAAGGAGCAAACCTTTAGCTGGAACTACAGGTGTTGGCAGATCCTTGGACTTTGAACTTGCAGCAGGGCTATTAGATGATGGAGCTCTTGGAGCTCGGGAGGCTTTAAGCGTAACCACATCAGTGGGCTTAATAGCCACTGTGGCTGGTGTGCTTGGTACTCCTAACATTTAGGCAACAATCAAAGAATAAAAGGGGGAAACCCAATGAAAAATTTTAGCTACACCAAAAGGAGAAAATGCTCAAATTCCAATCCACTAATAATATCCATGATGGGAAAAATGTAATCAAGGTAACATTCTTCGAATGCTCAGCCACTCTAAAACCCAATCATGTGGCTTGGGAGCTTGCTCTGTCACCCATTGGGTAGGATGGTTTGATTGTTGCATGTGAATAGCCATTGCTGCTCCATACTGAGATTTGAAACATACAAAGGATGCTCATATTTCCTTTAAGATGGCAAGTTACAAGAAAGGGGAAAGCACATTTATCATTAACTACAATACAGGGCAGAAGATAAAGTTTACCAGAAAATAAATTAGAAAAACCACATTGATATTATAAATTATGAGGGATGATAAGCTTCACATAAAAGCAAATTGATATAATAAATGAGGAGGTATGATTAGCTTCACATAAAACCTAAAAAATTATCCTATGGCTGATAGTGAAGCATAAGAACCTTTGACAATTATGTTGAGCAATAAAGATTGAAATAAAAAGTCATGTTCACTTTACTCAACAAAATAGGAAAGCATCCCATTAACTGTATTGCAAAATTACACAAGAAGACAAATAGTAGAACACAGAAATTCTAATTAATTTAGTTAGAACAGGAAACAAAATGAATAATCATTCTCTAAATCCAGAAAATATGATTCGTACTTTGATACAGCTCATTTTTTTGTAGGTTGATTAGCTTTCTATAACGTATTATTGCATCATTCTAAGACATAAAATAGAGATATTTTTACTATTTGAAAATGTGAAGGTGGTACTTCTATTCACATAGCAATAACTTAACAAGTATTGCCTTCTACTGAAAGGAAAAAGACCAAGAATTGCCATTTCCTCAGAAATACCTAGTAAAATTTTGTAAAAATAGATGTCAGAACTTGTCCTTGTACAAACAACCATATTCGTCACTATTCACTTAAGAAATAATAGTAGATGAAATTTTTACAATGAAATATCGAACTTTGCTAGTTCTACGAATCAGCACATGAGATCGGCATGTGGTGGGATGGTATTCCCTGAAAAATCTTTCAACACTATCACTGACACTACAAAAATGAAAAAGATGCATACTGCAAACGAAAATGGTGAATTGGCTTGGCTGAGGTTTTGATATGAACAAGTATAAAATTGTTTGGGTAAAAATATATTTTAACTTTTGCAGAAAATAAATTCAGAAGAAATTTGAAACTTACTCTAAACAACAATCTTAGACAAGCGATCTACTAATATATTGTTTATTATGCTAAAAGAAAATAAAGCTTTTACAAAGTTCTTATGGAAATAGAAGGAATTGCATAATTAGCTCTCTTAAGGACATCAACCCATTAATCATTATGTTAACAGTAGCTTTGCATAAATGATATTTGTTTCATAATATGAAGCTCCGCGGAATGCTGTCAGCGGTTAGGAAAGAAATGAAAAGACGGTAGAGATGTAGAGATACTTCAATCATGTTTTAATCAGGAAAGGACATAACCAACATTATATGCTTGATAAATATATGACTTACATTGTAAAAAAGTTAAAAAATAACGATGTAACATCTAGAAAGTTTCGGGGTGAAAAAATAATTAATGCTTGTCAAGAACTTCAGTATGATAATAGCAATAGGCATTCCACAATGAATATGTGCATAACACTATGACTAACCTAATCTTATAAAATTTACAGGCAATGAAATAATTAATTAAGATTATTTAGCTAAGGACAAGAATTTCCTTACTTCTGTGGCTTTTTGTATATTGGTTCTTCACAGGTTGTATCTTCACTCTGCTTCAGCATATCTTCCTGCAAAAGCAAGAAAACAACTTATTCTGAGGAAAAACGGTAGTTTCTCCAATATTCAACTTTCATTTACACACTTTATCTCGGAAAAGATTGAAGCGAGCATCCGGTGGCCCCTTGTCAGGGGCAAAATACTTGCTAGAAAGAATGCCCATCGCCAAAGGGCTGTACGCCAACAAATTGACCCTAAACATGCATCGCAAAAGCAGCGCACAAGCATGTAAGTAAACAGGATGACTTCAACTATCAAATGCATGGAACATAATATAACATATCGTACAAAGCATCGAATGCTTAAAAATTATAAATCAAAAGTATAACACAACAGAGGCCACATAATCAAACATAGAATATTTAATCCCTATAAAATTTTACGCATTTCTTCTGCAACAGCTAAAAAATGAAAAACTTAAGTGGTCCTCCGACTTAAAATAGTGAGGATTTTAGAGATTCTTTCTCTTTTGTGGACCTATCTAAACAGCATACAGTTCAATAACACTTATGAAAGGATATGCTGCATGCATAAGTCAGTATATCATGGAGACAATTTCAAAGAGGTTTATCAGCTGGTCACATCCTTAAAAGACATTTGAGTGGTGGATACCTCACATGGTCACAGCATTCAGCCATTCCAAGATCAAAACTTCGGCCAAGCAAGTTGTAAGAGTTCTAAAAAGTGAAATGAATCTCTAAATTAGCTTCAGAAATATGGGCATATAACCATAAACGAAAAATATGTTAGTGGAACTGTGTAACTTACAAATGGAAGTTAACCAAACAACACCTGCACAGATACTATCCTTGGAAAATGGGGCTCCTTTTGCATTTTAAACTGTTAATCTTTTTTTTGGTGTAATTTCTTTGCTCGTTATACTGCAAATTATTGGTAAATTTCATGACATGCCTGTGACGAATCTGTACTAATGCAAACATCAAAAATGAATGTAAAAACGTAAAATAAAATAGGACGAAGAAAGAATAAAAAATAACATGAGTTCATATAAGCTCCACTTACAAGGAAAAAATATTTGAAGGAAAGTATTAGACAGTTCCAAGATATGGAGGATGTACAGTAAAAAAATTGAATCATATGACCCATTTAGTTTATACGCTTCATATTCACCTTGAGGGACAATAGTATAGTTCTTTTAGAGCATATATGAACCTTATAAATATTGCTGAAAATTACCAATTAGCCAAAACAGTGTTAAATGAATTCTTTCAGATGAATTGAGTCTAATGAAAAGTGGTATAGGGTTGATCCAAATATGGTGAGAGGTTTTGTATATTTTGGAACTGAATGTGTAAAGCATTAATTAGACAGATCAAATATTTCTTCATATACAACATTCCTAGTTTTACAATCATCCTTGTATTCATCAAATGTTGCAGGCACAATCAAAACTTTTATGTTAGCAGCCTTTCTAGCTCTTGACAAAGCTACGTATAATTGGCCATGAGAAAATACAGGTTCTTTAAGATACAATCCAATGAAGTCAAGTGTTTGACCCTGAGATTTATTAATTGTCATAGCAAAACATAATCTAATTGGAAATTGAATCCTCTTGAAAGGCACACCATTTTTCTCACTATCGAAGCTAATAATGGGAATCCTAGGCAAGAACACATGTTTGCCACTATATTGACCAAAAGCTATCTCTGCCACAATAGTATTATGTTTAAAATCTATACAGATTAGACGTGTTCCATTACACAGTCCTTCCGTTGGATTTAAATTTCGTATCAACATTATAGGACAATTTTTCTTTAAACGTAACTTATGCTGTGGCATTCCCTTTGGATTTAGAGAATTTAACAAATCCTCAAAATCACTTTGATATTTGTGATCCAAAGTTTGGTCCACACTTGTGTATGTATGCATAGGACCTGGGAATTGCTCAATTAACATGTCATTAATGTCATCAACAGCATTATTTTTAGGAGCAAGAATACATCTACTAACCATCTTTATAGGTTGTTTTGCATACAAATTCATATCAGTAAATACACTCTCAACTAACCTGTAAAACAGAAGATTATATAAAAGTTATAATAAGTGGGTAACTATAATGAAGCATGAAAAATCATGTATTTGTAATATACCTGGCAAGAGAATCAGCTTTTCCTGTATATGGAAGAGTTATATCTGCTGGAAGTTGGACGTTGCAGTCACCATCAATCCTTTCTTTGCCTTCACCTATTCTTAATAAAAAATTACTAAATGAAGGGTCAATAAGTGCCCTCATATTAATCATTAACTTTAATTTCACAATGCATGGCCACAAATAAGAGCTGAGAATTGTCGATTCCACCAATGTTTGTCTGGATGCATTTTGGATTACAGGCAATGTTTGCCTAAAATCGCCACCAAAAACTACTATTTTCCCACCAAATGGTGCATTAGAAGTCATTAGATCTTTCAACAAGGCATCAAAAGATTCAATAGATTCACGTCTTGCCATAGTAGCTTCATCCCAAATAATTAGTTTAGCTTCAACAATGAGTTTAACAATACTACTTTGTTTACTAATTTGGCATATTTGGTTGGGCGCTGAATCCAAAGGAATTTTAAATCTAGAATGAGCTGTTCTCCCTCCTGGGAGAACTGATGCTGCAACTCCTGACGTTGCAACTGCCAATACAACAAATCCTTGGGAACGTAAAGAAGCCAATAAAGCCCTATATAGGAATGTTTTTCCTGTACCACCTAGCCCATCTATAAAAAAACCCTGCCCATTACCAGAACAAACTTTGTTAATAATAGTGTCAAAAGCATGTTTTTGATCTGAATTAAGCTGATTTTGTAAGAGCATATCATCAGCACTAATAGGTATATTTCTTTCATTTTTAATTTCTCTTGAGACTCGCTCTTCAATATCAACAACAAAGTCCCCATCAATTAAATGGTATTCACGAATGTGCTTACCCATCTGTTGTAGAAGACAATTCAATTCATTTAAGACCATTTTTTCAACATCACTTTCAGACTTGGTTCTTTGTTTGCAATTTCTGTTAATATCCTCAGAAAGTTCATGTTTAAATCTATTCCACAAATTCTTTGGATTTACTGGGGAGCAATAAACAAGTAACATTGCAAATAATGATCTTAAAGCCTTAGGCATTTGAAACATTGATGCTTCTTCTAAAGTTTCTTCGACATAGTTGTCAGACTGAAGTAATCCTCTGGCCAATGCAGCTTCCCTGAAGGAGCACATCTTTTTGTCATCAAATTCCATCAATTTTTTATAAGAAGTAGGTCCTCTAGTATGATTGAGTAATAAACGAAGATAATATCGTTCATCATCTTTTGGACTCACAGTGACTAATCTTCCTATAACCTCTCCTCTTTTCCGCTCAGACCATGCTCTATGTTTATTGTCCCATTTAAAATATTCTGGAAATTCTCTATAGAGCAAGTTTAATTGTTTAGCCTTTTGATTAGACTCATTCATATGAAAGAATTCAGTTAACATTATTTTGGCTAATTGGTAATTTTGAGCAACATTTATAAGATTCGTATCTTCTCTAAAAGAAACATATTGTTGTCCCTCAAGATGAACTTGAAGTGTATAAACTGAAGGGCTCATATGATTCAATTTAAAACCATAGATCCGCCATATAGCTTCAGAGGGTCCAACCCATCTAGCATCTTGGAAGTTTTTAATTTCATCAACTTCCTTATCTTCATCAACCGCCATTACATAAAATGACACCATATCATGTCCTTTATACATATATTTATATACATACTTGATTAGTTTAATCGTTGAGCATATTTCAACATTCATATGACAATCAAACATAGCCAACAAATAAGGATTGTAAGGCACGACCCATCTATTATCCAATTCTTGTTTCCTAACCTTAACCCTTTTGTTATCAGCACGTCTTCGATAATTTGGGTAGCTATCATTTGTATGGGTAGTATATTCGTTGAAAGCTTTTGGATATCTATTTTTCAGCTACCATTTTTCATGCATGGATTTTGCATATTTAAAGGGCCGCATGGACCGTGCATCATGTGTTTTGTAACAAGGGAATACCAATAAGGTTGGGTTTCAGGATCAGGAATTTCTGCACAAACAATCCTATCATAGGCTTCTGGATTTAGAAGCTTTGAGCCTGGTTTTAAAATCAACAATAAGTGAACATGTGGCATACCACGTTTCTGAAATTCAATGACATAGACAAAAGCAGCAACTTGCCCAAAAATCTGCTTTTTAAGCAATTCTTGTTTAAGAATTTCAAGACGTGCTCTAAAAACTCTAGACAACAAATCAGGCCTATCATTAGGTTGTTCACAATATTTAAGATTTTCTTGTATTTCAGGCCATTTTGGATTACATGTCATTGTCAAGAATATATCTGGCTTTCCATACTTTTGAACCAAGGCCATAGCATCTAAATATCTCTTCCTCATGTCTCTTGGGCCACCAATAAATGAAGTCGGAAGAATTATTTTCTTACCAATATTAGTTCCATTAGTATGTCCACCAGGTACACTATCAAGAACACCTTGTAGCATTTGACTTCTAATTTCAGTTTGTTTTTTCCTATGGAATTTTAATCTACTGGTTTCAATTTTCACATAAGCATCAACGACAAACTGTTGGAAGATTCTACAAGTATGTAACAACATTGAATTATCATCATCTCTCATCTGAAATCGATAACAATAGTACTCTCGAGCAGTAACATTCCCATTTTTCTTTTCACCTTTAGCTGCATCTATAAATAAAAGTCGAATAAATCATTGAAAATAAGGAACTAATTAACCTGCATACTAAATTGCAGATCACAACCAACATAAAAAGTATAAGATTAAATAAATGTATAAACATAGTACCTGCAAATTCACTCTCAATCATGTCATCAATATAATTGAAATTAGTGCGCCTATTTGTTGAATGAAGCATATTATTGTGTATATTTGGCGAACTTGGCCAAAAGCTTGAATTATTGCGCGCAATGCCTAAATGCCAACCACTTTGGCCATAAGGAAACAAAATAGGATACTGCAAAGGGTCATAACAGCCATAATAATGCTTTATCTTATAACATCTAGCATCATTACTATATATTTTGATATTGGCAATCCTAGAAGAGTTTTGATATTCAAATTCAGAAAATATAGCTGCAACCTGTAATACTGAGGGTAAATTATATTTTCTTTGGTCTAAACCTGTATCACTATTCAAAATGATAGTTTTATCATCAACATTTGTCAAATGCCTAAGAGACTTTAAGAAACGGCAATAAGGATTTAATTGCAGTACCTCCATTATGGTCTTTATAGTGTCTACATTTAATTCTTTCGACAAAGATGATCTTCTATTAATTTCTTCTTCATTGTCATAAAAGTATAAGAGTATGCCAGAAGGTTTTTCTTCAGCATTTCCACGGGAACAGTCTAAATAATGATGCATCTGTCCTTGTACCCTAAAGGTATATACACCCTTGGTATTCTTTGTAAGATTCCGGTCATATTTTGCAGCAAGTGATGTGAAAGCAAAATGATTATTATATGTACGTATATGCCTCCGAAAATGATCACATTGTTCAGTTTTTTCAGTGAGAAGCCTTCTAATAGCATATGGCATATCATGGGACACTAATGAAATCTCTCCTCCACTACAACAAAAGTTTGGAGGTTCCAAGTACATTCTCTTTGCACCACAATACTGGCAATCATCAACTATGGGCAGTTTCAAAGCTGAAGTGGGCACTTCTGGTATTGCAATTGTATTGTGAATATTCCTTTTTCTTTTGTATCCTAACATTATTAAAATTTTTAAATTAAAAATAAGTACATATCAGTTACATTATATATGTACTGTAATACACAAGATAAACGACTTCGCCAATACACAATAGAGTAACTCACCCGATTTCCTTTGTTGTAAGGTATTATTGTAATTCTTCAACCAAATCTTCCCTTTGCTTGTTTTAATAGAAGGAAATCCTATGCAGTAAAATTATGTGGTCATATAACAATTAGAAATAACAAATACAATCAATAAATTTTGTTAATTACCTTGACGGTATTTTTTTGATGTGTTTACATGCCAAGCGGCTTCTATGTCCGTGGAACCAAGATTATTATTTTCTATTGATCCACTTTTTATATTTTCACTACAACCAATATCCAAATTTGTAGAAGAACTTGATTCTCCCAACTTTTTTCTTTGTTTTGACAATTTATATCTTTCTCTACTTTTCTTCAACAAATCAGCTTTCTTATCAGCTGGCATTTCAGCATATCGTTTCCTTCGTATGTAGTTATCATCCATCTAAAACAAAAAAAATTTTAAAAATAGGAATAGTAAAGGAAAACAAAAATGCAGGATCTAGCATAATTTGAAAAAGGCAATAAAATAAATTTACAATTATCATAGAACAACTCAATGAAAAACTAATCCAATTTAGATTCTAAAGGTTCTTAACTTCCTCACGTAAGCTTAATAGTCTATACAAACATTCATTATGTTACAATAGAACAATACACCATATTTGATTAATTCTACTTTTTGCATTAGTGCTACATAAATGACCTCTAAATTCTAATCAAAACCCTTAATTCTAAACATTTGAAAGCCACAATTTAAGGTCAATTAAGATCTTATGCAAACAAGATACCTATTTCTACAAAATATAACAAAGGACATCCCGTATGAAACTTTGACAACTTAAACAATATGACTATCAATAGGTTTAAATTATTACTATGAAGCCATATGTTCCATATAAGTTTCTCATACTACCATAATCGCAATCATTGCTCTTAGAGAGATATGAATTTGAACATATCATTTTAATCCAGATTCTTGTTTAAATAATATTGAAACTCAAAATTTTGATAAAATGAAACAGCTCCATTGCAATGACCATTTCTTGAATTTAAAATATATATAATGAGCAAAGAAAGTACTGAATGTAAATGAAATACAATTCAATAAGGCATTTTTAGTTGATGAAATCTTCTTTCAATATGTATGCTGAATAAAAAGTAGACAAAGATAATTGACAAAAAAAAATAATAAACAATGTTATATGATGTTTCCAATGTATAAACTAAAAATTCCACTGGCTTTGGCTGCTATAACCTTCCCAACCACGATTTTTTTGTTTTTTTTTTTAGCATTTCACTACGAAATAAGAAATTGTATTCTGCGATAAGTGTAAAAAATAAAATGAAAATAGAGTAAATAAAAACACACTCTAAATAGATCTAAATAGATAAAGAGTAAATCTAAATAAAGAGAAAGAAATAGTGGGTTCATCGTTTCTATGGTGACTTCTTAAACGCTGAGGTCTTCTCTATACACCGGAGCCTTCTACTTTTTGCATTAGTGCTACATAAATGACCTCTAAATTCTAATCAAAACCCTTAATTCTAAACATTTGAAAGCCACAATTTAAGGTCAATTAAGATCTTATGCAAACAAGATACCTATTTCTACAAAATATAACAAAGGACATCCCGTATGAAACTTTGACAACTTAAACAATATGACTATCAATAAGTTTAAATTATTACTATGAAGCCATATGTTCCATATAAGTTTCTCATACTACCATAATCGCAATCATTGCTCTTAGGGAGATATGAATTTGAACATATCATTGTAATCCAGATTCTTGTTTAAATAATATTGAAACTCAAAATTTTGATAAAATGAAACAGCTCCATTGCAATACCATTTCTTGAATTTAAAATATATATAATGAGCAAAGAAAGTACTGAATGTAAATGAAATACAATTCAATAAGGCATTTTTAGTTGATGAAATCTTCTTTCAATATGTATGCTGAATAAAAAGTAGACAAAGATAATTGACAAAAAAAAATAATAAACAATGTTATATGTTAAAAGCAGTAGTGAAGATAAATAGAAGAAAAATTTGGGAATTGTTTAAATGTGAAACATTGTTTTACTAATTCTAAGTAGTAGATGGTAAAAGGTTCTTTACCTGGTTAGCCCACTTGAGGCCACATGCATTGCATAATGTCCTTGAACCTTCTGGTCCACGACGCATTCTAGGAGTAGACTTTGAGCTTACACCACAATGTTTACATCTGTAAGAAGGAATGAATAAAACATTTGTTTTCCTCTGGAAGTAATTGTAGACAGAGATTCAAGCTGAATAAATGAATGAAAGCATTTTTCTGACAAAGAAATATATATATATATAGAGAGAAAGAGAGAGAGCATTGCTTACATAGTTTCTGCATCTTCTATAGTCGTCATTGTGTTGTATTCCAAAGATGATAATCCAGCTTGATCTGAAGCTGATTTTGAAGAAGTCAATTGACTATTTTTTTGCTGCATCCTGATAAATGGATAACAACTAAAGCAATTATGTGACAGCTAACAAACAATATCTGTTAAAATACATCAATTAAATTTAATTCAGCCTTCTATATAATTTGGTTCCATTTATATCCCTATTAGTTAGGCTGTAGGTACTATGATTTACTTCATAGATGATTAATACATAGTAAAACTGAAAACAAGGCATCTCTCAATACATATTGATAATATGAACAAATTAAGTACATCTAACTGTCCAGGCAGCAAATTCAACACAAAACATTGAACCTACAAAAAATATGTGGAAATAGATGCCAACCCTAAGAAAAAGACTGCTGAAAACATTTTTCTTACTTTCTCATTAGCCTCTGAAATTTCCTTTTTAGAGTGAAACAAAAAGGGATATCACTGAAGATGGGTCTGTTAAGTTGAATTTTATTTGAAAATTGAACATACAAAAAATATGTGCAAATAGATGCCAACCCTAAGAAAATGACTTGTCAAAACATTTTTCTCACTTTCTCATTAGCCTTTGAAATTTCGTTTTGAGAGCAACCTATTTATTGCACAAACATAAAATGTGGTTTATACAATTTTATACAAATATTGTCGTTTCCTGCCAACTACAAATAAAAAGAAATACATTAAGCACAGCATAAAACAAACAGCCTTGCCTACCACTAAATTTATACAATTTAACACTTTGTTGTATAGGTTTCAAAGGCCATAAACAACACGCCAATGCACAATATAGTACAAGAAGAATTAAGACTCCATCCCACTATGAGGATCAGTTAACATGGATTATAACTCATCATCATGTTCTGTCAATATATGATTTCTCAAATGATTAATGCCATGAAGTACAAAATTTTGGCTGTCAATCTAATGCGACCCACCTTGAAATATACAATCCATATCATGTACTGCTTTTAGTATATCTTATTATTTCAAAGTAAATGATACATCAACATGCAGGCAAAAAATCATGGGACTACTATATTAGTTGAATGCAAAAGCTAATTACAATATGTAATCAAAAAGGCATGGCAATAAGCTTGATATAAAGAAAGACAAAATAAATCTGGAATAAAGAGAGAATTAAGACATCAGCAAATTCAGTTCCCAATTTAATTACAAACAGCGGTATTATCCTAAAACATAAAACATTCACAGCGATGTATGAAAAAGAATGAGAGAATTAAGACATTAGAAAATCCAATTCCCAAATTAATCACGAACAAGGTATTATCCTAAAACATAAAAAATTCACAGTGATGTATAAAAAAGAAAAAGGAGTACCAAGAGCTTCAGAGCCAGCCATAAAAAACCTGCAGAATCAAAGTTTTGGAAAGCAGCTGCGCACTGACCTTAGGCAGAACAACATCAAATGGACCTTGTTCTGACAGAGGCTGTTTCACATCAATAGCAGTAAACATTATCCCCTTATTTCTGCACCAAAGGAAGTATCAACTTTAAAGTCCATATACATTTGACGTCAACAAATAACAACTGATAAAATAGAATGCTCTAAGGTATTTTCCTCAAAAAATGAAAGTCCGCCTTCATCTGGAAATACAAGGACTGAGATTTGGCAAAACGGAGAGATTGTGTAAACAAAAACATTCCATTTCATGGTTTTAAAATTTTTAACTATTCTAAACCAGGAATTTTGGAAGTAATAAATAAAACCAAGGTCAAAACTTAAAAGGAAATTTAACTGGGAACAGAGATGAAAATAGATATACTAATAAGTCAGGAGGGACATCCCTCGGGGGAAATCCGGAAAAATTAGAAGACAGAAGTGACATATATTGAAATGACACCCTTCAAGAGAGAGGAAACATAAAAAAATTGACTCATGCGATATCACTAAAAAGTAACATATCCAGTCCTTACAGCATATTTGGAGGAATATTCCCTAAAAGAACAATAGAAGATAAAAAAAAGATTCCAGATACCTTGATTACATAATTGAAAGGATAAGTCAAACAAACAGCTGATTGACTGTTCCAAGCGGAGGGCACACACAGTTCACACCACTGTGCATGGAATAACACAATTGTTGTGACTAAAGATACAGAGAGAACACTGAATTTTTCCAATGAAATTCCACAGACTAACAAACAGAACCCTAAAAACAACCTAGTGAACCTTATCAATCTCCACATCCAAATATCAGAACTACTCCTAAACGATTGAAGTATATTACATTGTTTTTATTCCTGACGACAGCAATTCCAGTAAAATATTCAATGCCTAAAGAAAACTATAGACGGTGATCGGAGGACCGTGGTGGTGATATAGAATCTATAGATACAAATAGTATATACACTATTAAAGGGTACCGGAGAGAGAGATGTCTGAGAGGACTATTCCGGCGCCGTTGTTAACCAAGACTTATCAGTTGGTGGATGATCCGGCCAGCGATGGCATCATATCTTGAAATGAAACCGGCGCGACGTTCGTTGTCTCAAAGGCGGCGAAAGAGGGTGAAAACCTACCAAAAATACTACCAATGGAATGATCCGCTGCATCAATTCAACCAACAATCGATCTCCAAAGATTTTCAGAAAAACCTGAAAAAAATAAAAACATCTTACGTACAACAGAAAAAAGAAAAATTAATGAAGAAGATTAGATCGGATACGATTACAGAGTTTAAAATGCGGCGAAAGAAGGTGAAAACCTAAGAAAAATACTGCCGAATGAACAAGTTTGTCCGAGAAAGACATATAGAAACTCAAAAGTTTTTCTTTTTCTGTTGGAGAAAGAGAAAGAGAAAGAAAATAAAAGAAAAACCCCTAAGCAACTCACAAGTTTGTCACGTGAGGGATTGGATGACAAAATTTTTTAATCTGATACATCCACCGATTAAGTAAAGACTTATAGTAGAAAAACTAAGTAACTTAACTAATTCTGGTTATCTCTTTGAAAACTAATTAAAATAATACTAATTATAAATCCAATCTAATTTTGGTGTAAACACCAAGCCCAATTAAATATTTATCTTCCTTCACAATTAATTCTTCGCGTAAGCCCAATTTGATATTTCTTCAATCTGCCCAAAACTCTCGATTTCCTCCAAAAATATGGCCAAAACGCGTATTCACCTCCATCAAACTTCATCTTTCCCTATATTCCAAATACAACCCATTAAGCCATAAAATTCGTAAACTGCTATTCGTCGTCCACTTTTTACTTGTTACAGCCCATTTTTTATCATTCAATTCCTATTCTACCCTTTTGATTATTTTGATATATAAAAATAAATACTTCTTTTCATATATATAATTTGAAAAAAAAAAAAACATTTCATCTTCACCAACCTATCACCGTCACTCCTTACCATTATCATAAAACGATACTTCCACCCTCACAAAAATTCATATGTCATTAATATTTTAGACAATTTTGAAAAACTTATGGCACAAAAAAAAAAAAAAAAAAAAAAAAAAGCCATAGGGAAAGGAAGAGGGTCAAAGAAAAAACATGAACGTTATTTTTTACGACAAAATAAACAATTTTTGAATTTAATTTCAATAAAAAATAGAAAAATGTTATGAAATAATCACTTTTAAATTTAAAAACACTACAGACCTTGCACAAACCTAGACCCTGCGCAACATTTTTGTTCACGAACTAGGTTCATGCGCAAGCGACATACACATGAATCTAGATTCGTGCACAACCTCTATGTGCACGAATTTGTGCACGAACTATGTTCGTGCATATAGAGGATATGCATGAACCTACGAAGTAGATTCATACGCAAGCAGCATGCGCACGAACCTAGATTTATGTGCAACCTCTATGTGCACGAACCTAGACTCTGCTCAACTTTTTTGTGCACGAACTAGGTTCGTGCTTATAGAAGATGCGCACAAACCTAGATTCGTGCGCAACCCCTATGTGCACGAATTTGTGCATAAATTAGGTTCGTGCACATAGAGGATGCGCACAAACCTAGTTCTTGCACAAGCCGATTGTGCACAAACGAGGTTCATGCACAAGCAGCATACGCACAAACCTAGATTCGTGCGCAACCTCTATGTGTATATGCACGAATCTAGACCCTGTACAACCTTTTTGTGCGCGAACTAGGTTCGTGCCCATAGAGGATGCGCACGAACCTAGTTCGTGCAGAACCTCAATGCGCAAAAGTTGATTGTGCACGAACTAGGTTCATGCGCACGAATCTAGATTCATGCGCAACCTCAATGCGCAAAAGTTGATTGTGCACGAACTAGGTTCATGCGCACGAATCTAGATTCATGCGCAACCTCAATGCGCACGAACCTAGATCCGTGCGTAACTGTTTTGTGCACGAATCTCTGTTAGAAAATTGATTACGCCTAATCCTATGTCGTATGCAAATTTCTTGCACTTAGTTGTTAGAAAAAATGAATTGAACCAATTTTAATATAAAAATCAATTTAAAAGTTATAAAAACTAACCATGTAATATGTTTTCACAAGTTTCTGCATTCACAAATTTATGCTACCCACAATAGATAATGAGTAGTATTGTGAGTATTAGAGATTTGGCGGAATAAATTTGTATTGATGTAATGATTAATACATTATTAGTTTGAAATTACAAAATAAAATAATAAAATGATTATTATAAGTTTTGTAAATAAAAAATGTATAAAGGGGCAAAAAAAGTCCTAACGTGGGCTGTAACAAGTAAAAAGTGGGCTTTATATAGCAACACATTTAATTGGCCTTCAATTTAAACAAAATTCATTCATTAATTCCAGGCTTATCACTTCTAATAATATAATATTAATAATTACTATTTATAAAAATATTAACAATTAGAAACTATAAAAAATATTATTTATTAACAAATTAATCATATATAATAATATATGTCGAAACACGTCCAAAATGCTCTTCACCGTATAGTGAAACATGTCCAAAATGCTCTTCACCGTATGGAGAAACGCTTTTAAAATGCACTTCGCCATGCGGAATAACACCTTCATTGGGCTTTTCACCACAGGGAAAATATCTTCGTAAAAGGTGTTATCCATGGGTAAAATGCTTAATAGAGGCGTTAATCCAACGGATTAAACGCTCTGCGAGGATTTTTCCCTTATGGTGAAACGCCTAATAGAGTCCGTGCGTAAAATTGCTTCAAAGAAGCGATCGAGCGTACGACCTAAGCCTTCAATAGGCGTTCCACCCTACGGAAAAATAATCCTTTTAGCGTTTCTTCCTTTGGTAAAACGCCTCTAGTAGGCATTTTACCAAAGGACGTGCGCCTAATGAAGGCGTTTCACCTCGTTACAGGAAAAAAAAGAACGAAAACATATAAAAAAAACTTACCATTTTTGCGTGAATCTTGAGTTAGTGCTTCTCTTCGATTTGAACAAAACGATTGGTTGAAAGTTTTTGGTGATTTTTGGAAGTTTCAAATTTTTGGCCTTACAAAATGGAAGAAGGGCTTTCTTGTAAATTTAGTATTTTTTTTGTGATACAAATAGTAAATTTGTGATTAAATTTTTTTAATAATTAATACTACTCTATAATTATTTTTTAATTTATTTAATAAATTAAAATAATATAAAATTAAAATTATTGTGGGATATAGATGAAGGATGAGATGATGGGAATGCGTCTCATGGGGTGCATGTCATGCACTTAGTATTTGCCGCGCATCGCTGCTGCTTTTGGGTGTGTTATTGTATGGGGATCCTATCCTAATTTTGTACCTTCACATATGCCTCTTCTTATCGCTTCCACGTATGCTTTGCTTTTTCGTATCAGTAAAAATATTAAATTTGGAATGTTAGATAACAGACAAATATTAATAATATTATATTTAAGTTAGTATGTAATTTTGCTTCAAAAAAAAGTTAGTATGTAATTTAAAGGGATAATATTTTCATACCTGGTAGACACAAGACTAAAAATGAGATTAAATTCATGTTTAGCTTATTTCAAAAAATAAAATTCATGTTTGGCTAACTGTAAAACTTGTCAAGACTCGTCAGATTAATATTTTTCTAATTTTTTAATTAAAAAGGACTAAATGTGAGCTTTAAAAACGATCAAAAATAAAATAATTTCTATTAGGAGGGAATACACGGGTCCCAAACCAAATTAATACAAAATTTGGGAGTGTGGACGAAAATATTTAGAATATGAAATGTGTGGACTATTTTTAGGTCTCTCGGATTTGTGAAATCCGAGTCTCTTAATCAATTTGAGATTTGATTTCACAAATCCGATTTCTTAATCCAAAAATAATTCGGATTTTGAAATTTTGATTTCTAAAAAAAAAACAAAAAAAAGTAGTACCACGTCTAGAAAAACTAGTACCACGTCAAAAACAACTAGAACCACGTCCAGAAACGTCTACATCCATGCATGTGAATTTAAGCTATTTTTTTCACAAACACAACCCAACACGTCTCAGAACAACTAGCACCACGTCAAAAACAACTAGCACTACGTCCATAAACGTCTATATCCATGCATGTGAATTTAAACTGATTTTTTTCACAAAGACATCCAACCACGTCTCATAATACTAGCACCACGACAAAAACAACTACCACCACTTCCATATACGTCTATATCCATGTGTGTGAATTTAAACTGATTTTTTTCACAAAGACAGTCCACCACGTCTCAGAACACTAGCACCACGTCAAAAACAACAAGAACCACGTCCAGAAACGTCTACACCCATGCATGTGAATTTAAGCTGATTTTTTTCACAAAGACAGTCTACCACGTCTCATAACACTATAATAACGTCAAAAACAACTAGCACCATGTTCATAAATGTCTACATCCATGTGTGTGAATTCAAACTGATTTTTTTCACAAAGACAGTCCACCACGTCTCAAAACACTAACACCACGTCAAAAACAACTAGCACCACGTCCAGAAACGTCTACATCCACGCATGTGAATTTAAGCTGATTTTTGGTATATAGAATAGGTAGAATTGAGAATTTGAAGTTCATATTTGTGTTTTGATGAGTTATTGATGTTTTGGTATATGGAATAGATAGAATTGTGTTTTGAAGTTCATATTTGTGTTTTGATGAGTTATTGATGTTTTGGTATATAGAATAGATAGAATTGTGTTTTGAAGTTCATATATGTGTTTTAATGAGTTATTGATGTTTTGGTATATGGAATACATAGAATTGTGATTTTGAAGTTCATATTTGTGTTTTGATGAGTTATTGATCATTTGGTATATGGAAGAGGTAGAATTGTGATTTTGAAGTTCATATATGTGTTTTGATGAGTTATTGATGTTTGGTATATGGATGACGTTTTGGTATATGGAATAGATAGAATTGTGTTTTGAAGTTCATATATGTGTTTTGATGAGTTATTGATGTTTTGGTATATGGAATAGATAGAATTGTGTTTTGAAGTTCATATTTGTGTTTTGAAGTTCATATATGTGTTTTGATGAGTTATTGATGTTTTGGTATATGGAATAGATAGAATTGTGATTTTGAAGTTCATATTTGTGTTTTGATGACTTATTGATGTTTTGGTATATGAAATAGGTAGAATTGTGATTTTGAAGTTCATATATGTGTTTTGATAAGTTATTGAGGTTTTGGTATATGGAATAGATAGAATTGTGTTTTGAAGTTCATATATGTGTTTTGATGAGTTATTGATGTTTTGGTATATGGAATAGATAGAATTGTGTTTTAAAGTTCATATTTGTGTTTTGATGAGTTATTGATGTTTTGGTATATGGAATAAGTAGAATTGTGATTTTGAAGTCCATATATGTGTTTTGATTAGTTATTGATGTTTTGGTATATGGAATAGGTAGAATTGTGTTTTGAAGTTCATATTTGTGTTTTGATGAGTTATTGATGTTTTGGTATATGGAATAGGTAGAATTGTGTTTTGATGAGTTATTGATTGATGTTTTGGTATATGGAATAGGTAGAATTGCGATTTTGAAGTTCATATTTGTGTTTTGATGAGTTATTGATTGATGTTTTGGTATATGGAATAGGTAGAATTGTGATTTTTTTTATTCGTATAAGAGTAAATTCCAAAATTGGTCATCATACTATGGTCAGTTTCCAGTTTTGGTCATCATACTTTCAAAACTATTTTTAAGGTCATCATACTTTTATTTTATTTTCAAAAAAGGTCACTCCGTCCATATTGGCCGTTAACCCTCTTAACGGAGCCTTGTTTTGAGGGCATTTATGTCATTCTCATTTATTTTGCTTTCCAATTTCCATCCAGTAACGCGCTACAGTGCGCGCTACAGTAACGCGCTACAGTGTCTTCCTTTCTTTTATTATTTTTTGCTAATTTTTTATTTTTTATTTTTTTGCCTTCCTCCTTGAGACTTTTTTCCGTCCGTTTTTTCTAAACAATTTAATATTTTTTTAATGTTTTTGAATTTTATAAAAAAATATTTTTAAATTATCATTTTATTTTTTTTATAATTAAATAATTTTAGATATTATGATACATATTATGAACGAAATTTTTTAAAAAAATAATAATACAGTAGATATCAGATCAACAGATTATAGATATCAGATAAAAAATATAAAAGAAATCATACAATAGAATTAAAACATACTTAACAAGGGAGATCAGATCAGGATTATATAGACATCAGATCAGCGAATACTTGACATCAGATCAACAGACACTATAGATATCAGATCAAGAATATAAAAGAAATCATACAGTAGAACTAAAACATACTTAACAAGGGAGATCAGATCAGGATTATATAGACATCAGATCAGCGAATACTTGACATCAGATCAACAGACTATAGATATCAGATCAAGAATATAAAAGAAATCATACAGTAGAACTAAAGCATACTTAACAAGGGAGATCAGATCAGGATTATATAGACATCAGATCAGCGAATACTTGACATCAGATCAACAGACTATAGATATCAGATCAAGAATATAAAAGAAATCATACAATAGAATTAAAACATACTTAACAAGGGATATCAGATCAACGAATACTTGACATCTGATCAACAGACTATAGATATCAGATCAAGAATATAAAAGAAATCATACAATAGAATTAAAACATAATTAACAAGGGATATCAGATCAGGATTATATAGACATCAGATCAGCGAATACTTGACATCAGATCAACTGAATGATGTAACGAAAGTTTTTTAACTTAAAAATTTATTTGTATTTGTTTTTTGGATAGTTGATGTGTATGAATTTTTTTTCCAATTCACATGAATGTATGTAAAATGCTCTTTTCTTTTGCACTGGATTGCAACCAAATTTTTTTGTATAAATAATTAATATTTCATTTGTATAAATAATTATATTGTAATTAAATATTTGGAGATCCACTACAAAAAAAATTACAATATAATTATTTATACAAATGAAATATTAATTATTTATACAAAAAAAATTTGGTTGCAATCCAGTACAAAATAAAATAGCATTTTAGATGCAGTCATGTGAATTGGAAGAAAAATTCATACACATCAACTATCCAAAAAACAAATACAAACAAATTCTTAAGTTAAAAAACATTCGTTACACCATTCAGTTGATCTGATGTCAAGTATTCGCTGATCTGATGTCTATATAATCCTGATCTGATATCCCTTGTTAAGTATGTTTTAATTCTATTGTATGATTTCTTTTATATTCTTGATCTGATATCTATAGTCTGTTGATCTGATGTCAAGTATTCGCTGATCTGATGACTATATAATCCTGATCTGATATCCCTTGTTAAGTATGTTTTAGTTCTATTGTATGATTTATTTTATATTCTTGATCTGATATCTATAGTCTGTTGATCTGATGTCAAGTATTCGCTGATCTGATGTCTATATAATCCTGATCTGATATCCTTTGTTAAGTATGTTTTAATTCTATTGTATGATTTCTTTTATATTCTTGATCTGATATCTATAGTCTATTGATCTGATGTCAAGTATTCGCTGATCTGATGTCTATATAATCCTGATCTGATATCCCTTGTTAAGTATGTTTTAGTTCTATTGTATGATTTATTTTATATTCTTGATCTGATATCTATAGTCTTTTGATCTGATGTCAAGTATTCGCTGATCTGATGTCTATATAATCCTGATCTGATCTCCCTTGTTAAGTATGTTTTAGTTCTACTGTATGATTTCTTTTATATTCTTGATCTGATATCTATAGTCTGTTGATCTGATGTCAAGTATTCGCTGATCTGATGTCTATATAATCCTGATCTGATATTCCTTGTTAAGTATGTTTTAGTTCTATTGTATGATTATTTTATATTCTTGATCTGATATCTATAGTCTGTTGATCTGATGTCAAGTATTCGCTGATTTGATGTCTATATAATCCTGATCTGATCTCCTTTGTTAAGTATGTTTTAGTTCTACTGTATGATTTCTTTTATATTCTTGATCTGATATCTATAGTCTGTTGATCTGATGTCAAGTATTCTCTGATCTGATGTCTATATAATCTTGATCTGATCTCCCTTGTTAAATATGTTTTAATTCTATTGTATGATTTCTTTTATATTTTTGATCTGATATATCTATAATCTGTTGATCTGATATCTACTGTATTATTATTTTTTTTAAAAAATTTCGTTCATAATATGTATCATAACATCTAAAATTATTTAATTATAAAACAAATAAAATGATAATTTAAAAATATTTTTTTTATAAAATTCAAAAACATTAAAAAAATACTGAATTGTTTAGAAAAAAAAATGGACGGAAAAAAGTCTCAAGGAGGAAGGCAAAAAAAAAAAAAAAAAAGCCAAAAATAACAAAAGAAAGGAAGACACTGTAGCGCGTTACTGTAGCGCGTTACTGTAGCGCGTTACTGTAACGCGTTACTGGATGGAAATTGGAAAGCAAAATAAATGAGAATGACATAAATGCCCTCAAAAAAAAGGCTCCGTTAAGAGGGTTAACGGCCAATATGGACGGAGTGACCTTTTTTGAAAATAAAATGAAAGTATGATGACCTTAAAAATAGTTTTGAAAGTATGATGACCAAAACTGGAAACTGACCATAGTATGATGACCAATTTTGGAATTTACACTTCGTATAATGAAAATCCGAAAATCCGAATTCAATTTAATTCGGACAATAAAATTCTGAATTTCATTAATTCGGATTTCGGAAATCCGAATTAACATTAATTCGAATTTGTGAAATCTGAATTAGTATCCACCCAATCCGGTTTTGGATTTTGAAAATCCGAAATCGGATTTTTTTTGGTCCAAATCCCGCCAAATCCCTCCCGCCAAATCCCACAAAACTTTGGATTTGCAAAATCCGAATTCCTTCAATTCAGATTTTGAAAATCCGAATCGGGTGGAATTTAGATTTTCAAAATCCGAATTCAACCCGAATTATAAAATCCCAATTCGTTTTTGGACGCGGTCCTAGTTGTTTTTGACGTGGTGCATGTTGTTATGAGACGTGGTGGACTGTCTTCGTGAAAAAAATAGCTTAAATTCACATGCATGGATGTAGACGTTTCTGGACGTGGTGCTAGTTGTTTTTGACGTGGTGCATGTTGTTCTGAGACGTGGTGGACTGTTTTCGTGAAAAAAATAGCTTAAATTCACATGAATGGATGTAGACATTTCTGGACGTGGTGCTAGTTGTTTTTGACGTGGTGCATGTTGTTCTGAGACGTGGTGTACTGTCTTCGTGAAAAAAATAGCTTAAATTCACATGCATGGATGTAGACGTTTCTGGATGTGGTCCTAGTTGTTTTTGACGTGGTGCATGTTGTTCTGAGACGTGGTGGACTTTCTTTGTTGAGAATATCCGTTTAACAATTTAATGATTCAGATTTTGGAAATCCGAATTCCATTGATTTCGGATTTCCAAAATTCGAATTTAATTAATATCATTAATTTCCTTAATTAATTTTTAATTTAATTAGGCTTATTGATGAATTCGGATTTCTAAAATCCGATTTTGTCTAATTTCGGATTTTGAAAATCCGAGAGGCCTCTTTTCGGTCACACTTTCCTATTTTTTATTTTTTTGTACAAAAATTTATTTAGGGCATTAATTTGGTCAAAAAACCGGGAATACACACACATTGGACTGAAAATGGATGATTTCATCATACAAATTTCTACGTGAATATATAGATAATAATTAGGATTAATGAATTATTTTGAAAGTAGATTGGGATGGAAGAAATTTTAACAAATCGACATCAACAGACAGAGAAAGTAAAAAAAAAAAAAAAAAAAAGGTTCCACCCTTATCAGAGTAGCAGAACTGATCCGTCACGTCATATGAGAAAGTAAAATAAAATAAAAATCTAGCGGCGGTCTTGTAGAAAACTCGAAATGGGCTTATGCTGAGAAGACTCCTAGCTTTTTCATCATCACGTCAATGGCTTCTCCAATTCAATTTAAACAGCCATGCCAGTGTTTACTTCTCACGTCTTCGTCCTTTCCATTGGACCCGCATGGTTCTGGTGGCAGGTTATCAATCCCATCGACCTCAATATCCAGAGCAAAACCTATAAAGCTCAGTAATTCCCTTCTATCCTCATCTTCTGACAATAATCACCCATATAGAGACTGCCAGCGGAATGATGACCTGGTGGGTGAATCATCGGATTCTTCGTCAGGGAAGAAGAAAAAAAGGAAGAATAGGGTCTTTTTCTTGGATGTTAATCCTCTTTGCTACAAAGGGAGTACTCCCAGTTTACAATCTTTTGCTCACTGGATTTCCCTTTTCTTCTCGCAAGTCAGCCATTCTGAGCCCGTCATTGCTGTAAGTTCTTGGAGTCCTCTCTATTATTATTATTATTATTATTATTATTATGATTGTAATGTACGAAAGCATATTATGTATTCTGGAAAATCCCTTTTTGTGTTTCAAAAATCCCTTCTTGGCTACATTGGGATATTGCAGAAGGGCATTGCTTATTGAGGTTTCGGAAGTAAAAGAAAATACTTCTTTGTTCTATGATGGTAGAAGGTCACATCAACCTTTTTTTGAGCGAGCTAGAATGGGTTTTGATTCAGGACATTAGACGCACCACCAATGTTGGTTTTTTCACATAGGTAGTTGTTGGGAACTTTTACTAACTCAAGAGGGTTTGATTGTACCTTTCTTGTTTTGGACAAGTATGATGTAGACAGCTATCTCCTTTCTATTTCTTCTTAAAGAATGTAAGCTTGGGTTTTGGAGATCGTACTTCTTTTCTTTTTGTTCTTCTTCTCAAGATAGAGAATACCTGGATAAGTACTTTGTCTCCAACTCCAGAACAGAATAGTCATTCACATTTTGGGTGAAAGATAAAGCAAATAGCTTCAGTTATAATGTCTGACCACAAGTTATTGGTGGGTGGTGCTTTAAACATTCTCGTTATATATTGATTGACAGCAGGGAATTAGTTGATGGTTTTTTTAAATATATAAATCTCAAGAATCAATGTCTGGTGTGCTCCTAAATGTTTTAGTTACATTATTGGACGGTAGCTGTTGATTTAAGAAAGCTTTTCAACATGTCATCAAGGTTTTTTCTACATTGCTAGATTTGTGTTAATACTTTTTGGTGATTACAGTTTTAGTGGTCATTGTTTAATAGGCTTATATAAAAGGTAAAGATATGAATTAGAACCCATATTTCAGTCTAGTCACTTTAGTTTCATGTTGGTGATTGGCATTGGAACTTGTTCTCGGTGTAAGGGATCCACTTAACAGGTTAAAAATAGAAGTGTTTTTTTTACTTAAGAGAAGGTGATAATCCTTGGATGAATTTTGCAGAAAGACAGAAAGAGGGAACATTTCACTTTTCTGTACCTTAATTTTTCATGAAATTAATATTTGACCACACTTGAGTTATAGACCCAGAATCCATCTTGCAAAAGAGTGTACGTGAAAGTGATGTTTTCATGAGGAATAAAGGTTACTTAAGAGCAATTTGCAAATTAGGAAAAGAAACTGGTGAGGAAATTGTACTTAACATCAATCTACTCTGCAACTATTTATTATCGACACCAATGTGGACATAATTATTAATATATGTGAGTTTTAAGTAAACAATGTAGTTGGTGCCTAAACAGGAAAATATTTATGGAACATGTTTTTTACTTTTTGTTTTAGGAGAAAACTAATGCACTTTTATTGAAAGGGATGGTGTCTTAGTATGAGGAGAGGTAAAACTTGAGATTCTGGGGCATGCCCCTCTATTCATATATTACTATATCCTTTCAAATGATGATAACAATGTTCCTTTTTTTCGGGAGTAAAATTCTTAATGCAGTCTTTCCGGGCCATCTTATGCGTGAAGAAACATTTCTGACAGGTTGTGGATGGGGAGAGAGGCAATGAGTACCGCAGACAAATCTTGCCATCATACAAAGCAAACAGAAGGGAATTTTCTATGCAACATTCACCTTTCCAAAGATTTTCAAAGGGTAGTGTTGAGAGAACACATAAGCTTGTGCTAGATCTTCTTCATGGTTGCAATGTACCTGTGAGTGAATTATTTTTCCTTTGAAAATTTTTTAGTAGTATAAGTTATAATTGGATCTCTTCTCATTAATATCTTTACTGGTTCAATTTATGGAAGTTGTATCAAAGTACTAACATTAGCTCAATTGTGTTACCTGTTACCTATTATTCGAGTAAAAGATAGTTATCTAAATAAGAGATGGGTATAATTTATTACTGCCCTGTCCAAATGCTCAAACTGTTGGGTAGAATAATCTATTTGCTTAAGATTGTAATAATAACTAAAGTTTGACCATCCATATTCCCTTATTATTGTATGATGACAACACATTGTGTTTCATCTGCTTTTGAGCCTTTAAATAGTTATAAGGTTTTATTTGTTTATCTTTAATATAGAAGTTCAGATATGAGAGAAAGGTGGCCTTCCTATCAAATAAAACACTGGACTTCAATATTACTTGTGATTTTCTGTACCTTAAAGGTTTAGCTTCAAAAATTATGTCCATCCATGCTCCTCCATTCTTTTAAAAATTAGAAGGAAGAAATAACAAAGAATACAGCTCCACATGGGATCCTATCATGTCAATCTTTATCAGAATACTTTGTCCATCCTTTCTACAAACATGTAATGAAGCGCAATGAGATGCTCCCCATAGCTCTTCAACCTAGTGCACAGTTTCTTAGTCTCTTCTACGTTTTGACCGCTTTTGCCAGTCAATATATCAAGTGTATGTGTTGGCATATCCTCAAACCATGGCCAATTTCGTAACTGTTTAAATGAGCTCATATTTGGTCAAGGGTAATAATATTGACACCTCACATTTTGTATTGGTGGTCATCTGTTGCTGAAGGTACAACTTTTTGTCACTATCTGTCCTTTTATTACAGCAGATAGAAATGCCCATATGGTGATCCTTTACTCAAATGTTGGTCTTTATTTTACCAATTTAATGTGCAGTTTCACTACAATAATAGCTTGGAAGAAAATTGGAAAATTGAAATTCGTTAATTTATATCAAGCTTGGTGATAATCTTGTTTTTCTTTGTTACTGTTTGATAAAATATAGGTCTTGTAAAAGATAAGTAAGAAGATGTTTTTTCATGACTGTGTTTGATAAAAGATAGGGCTTATAAAGATATTTATGAAGATGTAAGGTACCACCAGGAGGTATATTGAGTGATTTCTCGAATGTCATAGGTTTCATTAGATATCAGTTTTGGGCCTATATTTTTTTGCTTTAATAACTGATGAGATTACTAATTATCTGGAAACCCATCCTTGAATGTATGCTATTTGTAGATGATATAATTTTGATTTTAACTGATGAGACAAATGGAGTAAATGCAAAGCTGGAAGCTTGGGAAATGCAGCAGAGTTGTAACTGAATATTTGGATTGCTGCTTTATATATTATAGAAGTTACTATATTTGTGGTGTGGCATATGCCCTGACTATCTAAGTTTGATTGCAGGTGGTGAAAATCGAGGCACATGAAGCTGATGATGTTGTTGCCACACTTGTAGGCCAAGTATTGTCTCGAGGATATCAAGCTGTCATTGCATCCCCTGACAAAGATTTCAAGCAATTGATTTCTGAAGATGTTCAAATTGTTTTGCCCATTCAGGAGCTTGATAGGTGGTCATTTTACTCCCTGAACCACTACATAGCTCAATACGGATGTGATCCAGAATCTGATTTGAGTATGAGTGAGTATTTGATGGTTATCTATTGCTACAAGTTGTTTGATTATAATATGACATCAATCAGGGAGCATAAGAGGATATTACTTAAAGCATAGTGGCAAATCACAAACTTTTTTTCATACTTATACTCAAAGAAATGTGGGTACTATTTAAATGTGGGTACTATTTAAGGAACCAGCTTACTTCTAGTGCATCTTTTATTTTCCATTGAAGTCTAGTGGAGCAACCTCTAAATATGATATGTTTGAATTTTGAGGTTGTAGTGTGTAATATATATTCCACAGGTGCTCCGTAAGAGACTCATTTTAGTCATCCATGTAGTTCAGAAGTAACTATTGAGTGGTTATTTTCTTGTTCCCATGCTTATCTGGAACATGACACTATAGATGGATGTATGCCTACTCAGAATTGCTGGTGTTAAGTTTTCTTGCTTAATTTCTTCTCTTATAAATGTTGCTGCTCTGTGCCTTGGTATTCTATCTTTTTGCAGTTTCCTTGACCAAACCAAAATTTAAACTTTCTTACAGGACACAAATTTGGCTTTAACATTGTAGTTATGATGTTATTTAAGGAAGCAACTTACTTCTAGTGCATCTTTTATTTTCCATTGAAGTGTAGTGGAGCAACCTCTAAATTTGATATGTTTGAATTTTGAGGTTGTAGTGTGTAATATATATTCCATTTGTGCAATGATGAATCAGTGTACAGCTTTGCAAATGCAATCTTGAAACTGTTCTTTACAATTATTAAAGCTAAGCCTGTTATCTGGATGCTGATGATACTATATACTCCTGGTTATTTACTTATTGTTTTCCACCTGATTATCTGGCACTTCTTTTCTTTTCTCTTTTTTTGGGCTAAGGTGTCTTGAACCCAAGACCTCCCACTCGCATCTGCCCCACCTTACAACCCAACCATTCCTCCCCCTTTTTAAATGGAACTTGCTTCATTACCATTACTCACTTTGGTTATTTATTCAGAAGCTATTAGTCACCAATATAGTGTAGGGTAGTCAACTTTACTTTTTTAAGTTAAGAAACTTTACAGAAGCTTTTTTTTTTTTTAATTATTATTTTGTAGTTTTTACACTGTGTGAAGTATTCATCTAAAGATTCTCCTTTTCAGCTGTACTTCTTTGAGATACTTGAATTTCTAGTCAATTAATCTGTTCTGGTGTGGACATAGTTGTTAAAATGACTGAAATAGAAGGGGGTTTCTCTGTTAAAAAGGCTGACATAGAAAGTTGTGTGTGTGTGTGTTTCTTTCTTTCTTTTTTCTTTTTCCCTTCCTTTCTGCCTCTTAAAACACCCTGAATTTGAATATTACTTTATAGGATGCTTCTTGGGTGATCAAGTCGATGGGGTTCCTGGAATTCAAAAGTTTGTTCCTGCTTTTGGTCGAAAGACTGCATTAAAGCTCTTAAAGAAGCATGGCTCTTTGGAAAACTTATTAAATGCTGCAGCTGTAAGAACTGTTGGTAAACAGTATGCCCAAGATGCTCTTACAAAGTATGCTGATCATCTCCGAAGAAACTATGAAGTCCTTTCTCTGAAAAGGTAGCTTGTGCTTTTTACTCCTCCTTTATTGATGACTTGACTTGTTCATTGGGCAATCAAAGTCTTTCCCACTGATTAGTATCAACATTAAAACATAACACTTCTTGATTGCATTACCGCAGGAATGTTGATGTACAAATTCAAGAGCAGTGGCTGAATAAGAGAGATTCTTGCAATGATTTAGTTACGTTATCTAACTTTATCAACTTATTGAGAGAAACTGAGACCTTTAATTTTCAAACCAGTTCTTGTTCAAAGGGTTAAGCTTCCAATGGCTTTGAGGTCTTCAAAAGGTTCGAGCAGTTCTCTTCTTTTTCTTTTCATTTGACATTTTTCTTTTACCCTATTTCATTGTCTAATTATTTTTTTCTTTTCATAGGAGATGAAAAGTTTACAATATGTGGGGGTGAATTTCTTTTTTTCTCATGGATGCATTGTGTGTGAACAATATTACAAATTTCATTGTATTTTGACTATGAGCAAAGGGGTTTTGTAGACAACAGATCAGGTGAATCTGGTGAAGCCGTCTTCAAAAGGTTTACCTGCTAAGCTTTATACGTAATTCCAGGGATGATTGTTATTCTGGGCATAGCTGTCTATTTTTTCTAAACAATAAGAGTAATGGACTAATATTTAAAGATAATTAGAGAGGTGTTGAAAGCAATAGGCGGATTTGGTCAAAAGTTTCAAAACCATTTAATACAATCGATGTGGTTTTTTGCTATCAAATTTTTGAACAAAGACATGCCAGTTCTTTCCATATGTTCATCTCCATGGAGACATCAAATTTAACATTCATTTATGCAGGAAAAGGTGTGATATCAATCCCTCTTGTTGGCAGAGTGATATGCACTCAACGTAAGCTTATCATCTTCTTGAAATTTCGACAGTTATGACTTCAATATCTTCATATCAAATAATATAATTGATGGAGGTGCCTACCTTCATCTCTAGGAAGCATAAATTTCCTGTTTGGAGGATTGAACTTAAGAAGACCTAAAACTATGTTTATTCAAGTTGTTTCAGGATTGTTTTGAATGTTTTAGAAAGAAAGTAACCAAGTGTGATAACCTATGTTAGTCTCACAAAATGAAATCATCTGTTTGTTTAGTGAATCCATTTCATTGTCTAATAGATGGTTCCTATTCCAAATTCACTCCGGTAGCAAGAAGAAAAATGCTCAGCTTGTAGTTGTACTGCATAATTCTCATCTTTTAGATGAATCAAGCATCAACTGTATGACATATTTATTCTTGTACCAACAATTTGTAGCGTCACAGTCAACTTTGCCCTTGATCCTCTTAACTTTCCACTACTAGGCAACCCAGTTTTCTGCATGGAGAGTTCACATCTGTATACAAACAAGGTTTTATGAGACTGAAGACCCCTTTGAGATGAATAGTTCCTGGTTCTTTCTCCTTCCATAGTTAAGATGCTCAAATTATTGACCTTATTCATTACATTGTAGGGTACTTTCTGTTTGTTTGTGTTAGTACAATAAAACAGAGTGAATTGCAATTAAATGAGCTGTGATATGTTGATGCATGAAACATAATGAACTTTGTTCATGGATGAATGAAATGGTTGTCTGCAGTTGTGCTTTTGTGGCATTTATACTTTTGGAAAATAACTGAGGTTTTTAGTCTTCTATCAGGGGGCCATTTTGATAAGGAGTACCTGTTGACGACGAAGTTTGTCCCTCAACATGAACCATAGCCATGTACTGCCCTTGTAAGTGATTAACGCATCTCACTCAAGTTCTAGCTTTGAACAATTTGCTCATATCCATGCTTTAGTGAGAGGGGATGAAGATACTCATTGTTGAGAAACAGGAAGGAGACGTTTCCAACTTCACTGTCTGTCCTCTTTTGGAACTTTCTTGGTGTTCATTATTGGTAGAGTGGTTCTGTAGAAGCAGCAGTACTGTTATACTCTTGTTTTTTTTTTTTTTTTCTCTGATGAGTGGCAGATTCTTGTTTTTGTTTTGTAGAGGACTCTTGAACCAAATCTTATATAATAGTCTTAGGACTATATTGTTTGGTGTATTGTGTACAAATGAGGTGAGTGAATTGGTTATGGGGGAAAATAGTGAGCCATTAGAGGGGCCATATTGCAAGGTGATTTTAATATAAATGAGTAGATATAACTTGCAATGTGTTTATAGGGATATAATATAATTTCCCTCTTGAACTCCTCGTGACATCATAAATTCATTTCATCCCCTCCTCTTCCATCATCCTCTTCCCACAATTATAAACCTAAATTGAAATCCACTTTTTCCTCTTCTCCCATTTCTTTCTCAACTGGGTTTGTTTTTCTTCTATTAACCATTAAATCAACACAAAGAAAAAGAGAATGAGGAGTTCGACCGTGGGCAGAGGTTGTGGGTGGCTATCGGACTGTTCTGTTGTGATTCGGATCTGAATACGATATTGGTGAAAACTGGGTTTAGGTGGTGGTAGTGATGTGTTTTTTGTTGAAGCAAGTTGTTATTTGACTACTACTTTGGGCGCCGACGGGAAGTGGCCAACGGCCGGCGGGTCTCAACTAGGAGCAGATAAGATATGGCTGCTTTGTATTGTGAATGGGAGGGAAATCAAAAGAAAGAAGAAAGGGTAAGAAAAGGCAAAAGGACAACCTGAAAGGAAGAGAAGAACAAAATTCTCAAACCTACCAAATTGGAGAGGAATGAACCACTCCCCAATTTTAAGAAATCAAGTCATTGTTCCCAATACCATACATGCAACCTAAGTAAATTTTTTTTACAAAAACTGGAATCAAAGCCATAGACCAATTCCTATTCCTACGAGTCCGTTTACGGTAGTCCTATAGGACTACTGTGAATTTTACTCATACCTACTGTAGCGCGCTACAATAACGCGCTATAGTAACGCGCTATAGTTGCGCGCTACAGTAACGCGCTACAGTTGCGCGATACAGTTTTTTTTTTGTTTTTTTGACGCACAGCCTTTTTAAAAAAAATACTTTTTTTTTAAAAAAAAATACTTAACAAGGGAGATCACATCATGATTATATAGACATAAGATCAGAGAATACTAGACATCAGATCAAGAGACTATAGATATCAGATCAGGAATATAAAAGAAATCATACAATAGAATTAAAACATACTTAACAAGGGAGATCACATCATGATTATATAGACATCAGATCAGAGAATACTAGACATCAGATCAACAGACTATAGATATCAGATCAAGAAAATAGAAGAAATCATACACTAGAACTAAAACATACTTAACAAAGGAGATCACATCAGGATTATATAGACATCAGATCAGTGAATACTTGACATCAGATCAACAGACTATAGATATCAGATCAAGAATATAAAAGAAATCATACAATAGAACTAAAACATACTTAATAAGGGAGATCACATCAGGATTATATAGACATCAGATCAGCGAATACTTGATATCAGATCAACAGACTATAGATATCAGATCAAGAATATAAAAGAAATCATACAATAGAACTAAAACATACTTAACAAGGGAGATCACATCAGGATTATATAGACATCAGATCAGAGAATACTTGACATCAGATCAACAGACTATAGATATCAGATCAAGAATATAAAAGAAATTATACAATAGAACTAAAACATACTTAACAAGGGAGATCACATCAGGATTATATAGACATCAGATCAGGGAATACTAGACATCAGATCAGCAGACTATACATATCAAATCAAGAATTTAAAAGAAATCATACAGTAGAACTAAAACATACTTAACAAGGGAGATCACATCAGGATTATATAGACATCAGATCAACAGACTATAGATATCAGATCAAGAATAAAAAAGAAACCATACAGTAGAACTAAAACATACTTAACAAGGGAGATCACATCAGGATTATATAGACATCAGATCAGGGAATAATAGACATCAGATCAACAGACTATAGATATCAGGTCAAGAATAAAAAAGAAATCATACATTATAACTAAAACATACTTTACAAGTGAGATCACATCAGGATTATATAGACATCAGATCAGCGAATACTTGACATCAGATCAACAGACTATAGATATCAGATCAAGAATATAAAAGAACTCATACAATAGAACTAAAACATACTTAATAAGGGAGATCACATCAGGATTATATAGACATCAGATCAGATCAACAGTACAACAAAAACGTCCATAATATGTATCATAATATCTAAAATTATTTAATTATAAAATAAATAAAATGATAATTTAAAAATATTTTTTTTATAAAATTCAAAAACATTAAAAAAAATACTGAATTGTTTAGAAAAAAAATGGACGGAAAAAAGTCTCAAGGAGGAAGACAAAAAAATAAAATAGAAAATAGCAAAAAATAACAAAAGAAAGGAAGGTATTGTAGCGCGTTACTGTAGCGCCCGCGGAACTGTAGCGCGTTACTGTAGCGCGTACTGTAACGCGCACTGTAACGCGCTACAGTAGGTAGGAGTAAAATTACATGGTGGTCCTATAGGACCATCATATAAATTACCCATTCGTACCAAGCAGCCACTATCATCAAGTAAATAAAATTATACATACAATAAAATAATAATTACTTTTATAAATTATATAATAGTGACTATTTCAATAAATTATTGTGTAATAGTTATAAATTTTATATATCATATATAATTACTTTAATCAATATACTAAAGATAAAATCACAGGTATTAAAAGTAAAATTATAAAAATAAATTATTATTAAAAAATATAACGCTTTTTATGGGACAAGGTATTATTATTTATTTGTTTTAATAAAATATTAATTTACAATTAAAAATAATTAATTAAATTTATTATTAGATTTAAATCAAATAAAAAATTAAAATAGTATAATACAAAATAAAAATATTATTATTAAATTTAACTTAGGTTTTATTTCTTCGATTTAATAATATAGATAATTTTTTGTAGAACACTTATGTTAAGGGAGGATCACATATAATTTGTACCCATCCCAAAATTAGAAAAACTTTTTACTATTATGAGATGGGGCTGCACAAGAACACACGCACGTGTGGAAGATGTTTTTTTTTTTTTTCCTCCTTTCATTTCATTTCCTTCCTTTTCCATACAACTCCCCCTCCCCCTCCTCCCCCCCCTCCTCTCTTTATTTTTTATTTTTTTAAAAATTTATAATTTTTTTTAATTATTATTTTATTTATTTTATAATTAAATAACTTTTAAGATTATTTAATTAATGTAAAACGTGAAATTATATAAAAAATGATATACAAGATTTCATATCATATAAAATTTGAATTCATATCAAGCAAACGAAAGTTTTATATCATGTAAATCTTGAATTCATATCAAGCTAAACAAGATTTTATAACCAGAGAGCATAGACTGTATTCATATAATATAAGGATTCATATCAACAAGCGTAATATATCATATTAGACAATATAATGATTAATATAATATAACAGTACAGATATAAACAAAAAGCAGAGAATGCATTCATATCAATGTACATGATATATCATATCAATTAATATTTCTTTTCCAAAACAATCTCCTACGAGACCGACGGGTTTGATAACCCATATATTAATTAGGTAGCAACTGGGGTTAATTACAAAAGATATGTTCTTTCTTGCTCAAACGAACTTTAGAAACAATAATGTTGCTGCTGTCTACCTTTCCAACCTAAACCAAAAGGGTTCTATCTAAGCTCCAGAATCTAAATTCCTATTGTTGCTCAACTTTTGCTCTCTGCTAATTCATTAAATCCAACTGTTGCTCAATTTGTGCCAACCTTTACAAACAACTTTTGCCAAATACTCAGTACAAGCCATCAGACTTATTGCCAATTTCTCAGTATTAGCAGGCATCCAAATTCTCAGTATAAGCAGCATCCAAAATCATCAGACTCCGTAACCACAAACCAGTAGCCACTGATGCTTCAGACAAAATGTACCCATCCAATATTGTACCAATCCAAACAGCAACAGAGATAAATCTGATTTAGTTCAAAAGTTTACCAACTCAATTTTACCAGCAGCAGAGATAAATCGTTCCCTCTAAGCCAAAAAAACAAAGCCACAGCAAGTGACAATTTGTCACTCCAGATACCTCATCATCTAATTACATAATATAAATTGACAACACATGTAATACATAAAACTAATGTAACTAAAATATTTAATTGATATATATAAATTAAAAAATAGTTTCAATACAAGCGCTATTCAGCGGGTTAAGAAGCAATTACGCACATCTAACAGAATGTCTCAATTTTTTTCCTAGCTAAAATAATCACTTGCCGAATTCAAGATGGAGCATTCAATACATGAAATTTGGAGAGACGGAGCAATTATAAATCACTCAACCTCTAAAAACCCCTTATTCAAGACTAAAATGTCTATTCACTCACTTGGCATTACCCTGGTAAAGGAACCAACCCTAAATTCCAAAATAAATAAAAAGTAAATAAACTGGCATAAAGTTGAATTTCATACTTCCATAGAATAGAATACCAATACCAATAGACAAGGCGAATTTCCACAACACCTCTAACCACGTATTCTTAAGAACACTATCCTGAAATGAAACTTAAGGAAAGTGAAGATATCCTACAATTTGGTCACTTCATTTTGAAAAGCAATTATGCCCATACCACCTTCATCTCAAAATGCCTACAATTCGGTCACTTCATTTTGAAAACTGGGTTGAAAATGACTAGAAAACTTATACAGATTCTAATTTAAAAAGTTCAAAATTCAAAATATATCAATTATATTTTTGTCCCTCACATTAAAAATAAAAAATAAAAAAATATGACGGACTTAATTATTGACACTCTCACTTAGAATCATGGATGTCCTCCACACCAATAATAGGGTTTCCGCCATTTTTTCCGGGAAAGATGCCTATGAGGAAAATATAAATTTGGTCAATCGCTGTTTTCATCCACTAAGGGCTTCTATGGCTTTTGTTCCAATCCCTGTGTTCAACTGCATAAATGAATTTTGGATTATTGAAGTGGATTTTGGATTGGCGAAAAAATGCAGTCTTGTTTTCCTTTTTTTGTGATTTTGGTAAAAAAAAAATTTATGGGTCTGGGATGTATTTTACTGCTTATGTGAGGGAGTGAATGGTGCAATTATTGAGGAAAGTTGAGCATTCATGAACATGAAATTCATGGTTTTGTTTGTGATTTCAACTTTCAGTGCGATCAGGGTTTGGGTTTCCTTTCTTCAACTGTTGGATTTTCGTAAGAGTTGTAAATCAATTTATTCATTCTATGATTTATTCCTTTTATTTTGTTTCATCTCATAATAACATATAGATTAATAATAGTATTTACTTTTAATTTTTTTTAATACTCATCTATTTTAAAAATTAAAACAAAAATTAGTTGAGAAATTCTGGTTGGATGATTCCTCTTTAAAATAGGAGAGTTGATTATTGGTTGAGAGATTTTAGTTGAATAATTTATCCTTAAAAATGGGAGAGTTAGATTATCGGTCAGTATTTTAAACACAATTTATATATAATATCTTAACAATAATTATTCTCTTTACGATATTTTCACTCCACCCATAATGTATAATCCTACTATTATACTCTCTCACTTGAGGTAAAAACCTTAAGGTGAACAATTTTTTTTTTTTAAAAAAAAAAACTCTTTTACGTAAGGTAAAAACTTTATTCCTTTTTTCTTGGTATGAATTTTTCTCTTTCATAAACTATGCATCTCAACAATTACCTATTTTCTATGAAAATATTGCTTTATTTTCTATGTCCCAATAAATATTTATAATAATAATTTTGGTTCTATAGAGCAATCTAAATCGGTAATTTATATGGTGGTCCTATAGGACCACCATGAATTTTACTCCTACCCCGCTACAGTAGCGCGCTACAGTTCCGCGCGCGCGCTACAGTAACGCGCTACAGTTCCGCGCGCTACAGTAAACGCGCTACAGTACCTTCGTTTCTTTTGTTATTTTTGGCTATTATGATACATATTATGGACGTTTTTGTTGTATGATATGATTTCTTTTATATTTTTGATCTGATATCTAAATTCTGTTGATCTGATGTCTGCTATTTTGTGATCTGATGTCTATATAATCATGATTTGATCTACTTTGTTAAGTATATTTTAGTTCTACTGTATGATTTCTTTTATATTTTTGATCTGATATCTATAGTCTGTTGATCTGATGTTAAGTATGAGTTGATCTGATGTCTATATAATCATGATTTGATCTACCTTGTTAAGTATATTTTAGTTCTACTGTATGATTTCTTTTATATTTTTGATCTGATATCTATAGTCTGTTGATCTGATGTTAAGTATGAGTTGATCTGATGTCTATATAATCCTGATCTGATATCCTTTGTTAAGTATGTTTTAGTTCTGCTGTGTGATTTCTTTTAAAATCTTGATCTGATGTCTATAGTCTGTTGATCTGATGTCAAGTATACGCTGATCTGATGTCTATAGTCTGTTGATCTGATCTCCCTTTTTAAGTATGTTTTAGTTCTACTGTATGATTTCTTTTAAAATCTTGATCTGATGTCTATAGTCTGTTGATCTGATGTCAGTTATGAGTTGATCTGATGTCTATATAATCCTGATCTGATCTCCTTTGTTAAGTATGTTTTAGTTCTGCTGTGTGATTTCTTTTAAAATCTTGATCTGATGTCTATAGTCTGTTGATCTGATGTCAAGTATGAGTTGATCTGATGTCTATATAATCCTGATCTGATCTCCTTTGTTAAGTATGTTTTAGTTCTGCTGTGTGATTTCTTTTAAAATCTTGATCTGATGTCTATAGTCTGTTGATCTGATGTCAAGTATACACTGATCTGATGTCTATAGTCTGTTGATCTGATCTCCCTTTTTAAGTATGTTTTAGTTCTACTGTATGATTTCTTTTATATTCTTGATCTGATATCTATAGTCTGTTGATCTGATGTCAAGTATTCGCTGATCTGATGTCTATATAATCCTGATCTGATCTCTCTTGTTAATTATATTTTAGTTCTACTGTATGATTTCTTTTATATTCTTGATCTGATATCTATAGTCTGTTGATCTGATCTCTTGTATTCTCTCATCTGATGTCTATATAATCCTGATCTGATTTCCCTTGTTAAAAAAAGTATTTTTTTTTTAAAAAAAGAATTTTTTATAAAAAAGGTATTTTTTTTTAAAAGTTTGTGCGTCAAAAAAAAAAAAAAAAACTGTAGCGCGTTACTGTAGCGCGAAACTATAGCGCGTCACTGTAGCGCTACTGTAGCGCGCGCGCTTACTGTAGCAAGTAGGAGTAAAATTCATCCTACTCCTATAGTACCACCGTAAACGGACTCATCTAAATCACAATAATAATAATCTTCAAAAAAAAAAAAATCATAATAATACTAATTTATACATTTTAAAATAGAAATTATGAAAAAAAAATTACAAAAATTAATGAGTGTTCCACACAGCAGTCCCTCCAAATTTTGCTCTAAATTATGCAGAAATAGAATAAGATTACTCCCTTCCACATTTTTACGTACACAAGAAATTGGAACAAAGATTTCTCAAGTCCTAATACATCCCAGGGTCCTTCTTTGAAGAACCTTGTGGGATATATGGTACTTTGCCGGATGCCAAGGAATCAGAAGAACATGGCCATGCGTCTCCATTGAAGGCTTCTACAAGGGACATCGTAGGAATCAATGATGGTGGTTTGGTTACAATAAAATTGTGGACAAAATTTCAGCCACATTATTGAATATAGGAAAATACACAGCTACGATATCAAATGCCGAAACAACTACAGCTACAACCATCTAATGCTGAAAAAGGTAAAGGAAGGAGTTATGGTTGAAGTTGATAATGATGATTACATTCCAAGACATTGTTGATGTTCATCCGGACTCAGAGTTGGTGGCAACTGCTAGGTACTTGAATGAATGAATGAATGAATTTGCTGATTAATGATTCCAAGTTAACTGTAAATCAATTTTGAAAGTTTCTGATCAACCGTGCTTCCTCTGGCTGCAATTTTGTACTAAACATTTACCAATGGGATGGAAAAAAATTTTTCACAGAAACAACAAAAAAGAATTACAAAATTTACTAATTTGTAGTGTTCAATATAGATGATTTTTTTTTTTTTAAAGCCTACGGAGTAGATGGCTGCATTTTCAAGAGGTAAATTTAAAAAACAAATGAGGTGACGTTTATCATCACCCAGGATTGGCTCCTCTTTGTTTGCACGCTTTTCCCTTTATATAAATACCAATCATTACATCGTTTCAGAATGCACTTGTATTGAATAATGAGAAAGAGGAAGGAAGAATTCCAAGAAGACAAAAACAGTTAGTTTTTTCTGTTTTAAATGCTTAGAATTTATGAGAAAATGTTTAAAAATTCAAATGATTTACTTTTTTTGCACGCAAGAATAAATTCAACCGAAAATTGAAAGTACTTTAAGATATAATTTCCAACTTCAATAAGGTAATTATTTATTCCTTTCTTTCTTCAAAATTTGGAAGCAAGGCTTTTTCTCTTTGCTTGTTATATTTCTTCTATAAGCTCATGCTATGGCCTCCCTCCCTCTGTAAGTCTTGAGTGCTTGATGATATAATAAGATACATAACAGAATTACACAATATGTTTGAGGTAATTACTTCATTGATGGCTTTGATTTCATATATTTAGATAATAACAGCATTTTGAATCTATTATCATATGATGATAATACATACTGGTGGATCATCATCTACAACAATAACACCTTTTATGGTTCAAAATCCTCCAAATATGTTTCCTCAGTTGATGGGATATTTTAGAAGTCTCCAACCTCCATCAATTTTTCCTACCAGTACTTATGGAGAAGGTAGTTCAAATGGTCATGTCCAAGGACAATTCAGAGTCGGGTAATCTTTCTCTTGTAAGTTGAAATTTACAGGGATCAAAGAGTGCAATGGTTAATCAAATCATGACTCCAACTTCATCATCAAGTACTAACAGCAGCACCAATTTGAGTTTGAGTTGCAAGTGTGGCCAATTTGAGTTTGCAATAAGCCAAGTTTTGCACTTATTGGTTTTGTTCTGCCTTTTGTATTGAAGGTTACGTACTATTTGGTTATATTATATGTTTAATTTGGTACTAATTGGTGGGCAATTAAAGAAATAGTATCCAAGTTGCAAGGCAGCCAAAACTATTGCAACAAACATTACGAGGAAAAAAAAAATATACAAAATATGGCCTCAGATATTCCAAATGGAACTCCAATTTTAGAGTGCCATTATATAATTTTGTATATTTCTACTAGATAGTTATTGATGGTCAATGCTCTAAACTTGTCTATCTTTGCTAATTTTTACTAGCATGGTAAAATTGAAAAATGGTAGACTAACATAGAGGAGTTGGCAAAAGAAAACATAACAAAGTTGAGAGATTAAACTTGCAATCACTATCATTTTGTCTTTTCCATGTCCTTTTACCCTAGTACTCCAAACTACTTCGAATTTTCGAGCCTGTGATTAGTGTCAGAATGACATATACAGTCGTCCAGGTCACATTGCCAATTAAGGCTCCAAAATAAGGGGAAAATGAACCTAACAGCAAAATTAACTCAATGAATTTACAATAAGTTACTATGAAATCGGAAAATTCCAGCATGGGATGCCGACTATTGACTAGAACTCATTCTCTTTAAACTTAGACTCATCTCCACGGATTTCAGTTATCCTTGCAGTTTCTTGTATAGTTGGAAGAAAGCCGCGATTGTGATTGAAATAAATCAAAAGGCGCCGCAGTTCCTAAAGACCGCCTTGTGGCATTGGTAGAATCAGATAGCAGAGGTTCATATACAGGGCTCCGATTCCTGGATTGGGAGATTAATGGCAAAACTTCTTCCAAGGCTCTTGACTGGGGCTCTATATTTCCCAATGACATGATAGGCCCACCCATACGTTCAGCTTGCTGAAGTATATTTATCTTGCTAGATCGGTATATGAATCTGAAGTACTTCAAAGCGAAAATAGGTCCCATTCCAGTCGCAACAATTAGCTGAGATAACACAAGAGTTGCCGTTGAAATAAATCAGCAATCAGCATAAAGGGTTCTTTGAAGTGATTTTGAGAAATTGAAATGGCAAAAACACCACAATGGCTTCTCTCCATGATCAAAAAACAATTAAATGGACAGTGCATATATCAAGATTCATTGCACCAGAAAAAGCCAGGGATGAAGAAGAGGAGCTTACGAGCATAGTGATCCAGTATGACGGCTCTCTGCAAAGGCGAAACATTATTGTGTACATTCCAGATGATGGCAGAGCACTGACAATCCAGTTAATCACATAGAATGCCAACAAGTTACCCCATATTGCTATATGTTGCAACACTGTGAATGAACTGCACCAGCAAAGTTCAAAATTAAGCATGGTTCAAAAAGAAAAACTAAGCAAGTACTCATACGAAAACAAAAATAATTTTCCCAGTCAAAATAGAACGAGATTGTTGCCTTGGAGATATAGAATACTTAGCGCAGCAAAAAGTATCAATTCATACTGTAAATTGAAGGATGAGTTCAGTGTGTAAACACTACTATAAGAATAATCAAAAGTTAAGTGCTAAAGAAACCACGGAATCCTTATTTCTAACTCAAGATTTTTGTATGATTTTATTTCATCTTATATTTCCTTCCAACCCACCCTAGGTACATACACTCAACCTGGCATTCAGTAAGGCTCTAAACCAATCCATCCTTTGCAGACCTGCCCATGACCAATAATACAAAGGCTTATTCCTTTGCTATTTTTTATACTATTATTGAAACAGGGAAGAGGATGCAAGTTTCTGCAAAACATGGGGACCTCTCAGTTTTGCATCTAGTAAGATTGAAACCCCTTCACCTTTGGGTTAGGTGCAACTTCAGTTGACCACTGTTGAGCTGATTCAATTTTAATTCAAAAGTAAAATTAAAGATTTAAGATTAACATACTTGGTCTCTAGTGCAACAACAAATGCCTGCAACCAAATACATCCAGATAGTGCAACCATTGAGAGCTCCTCCATCTCACTCTTTTCAAAGGCAAATGAGTGTATGCTGATGACGATGATAACTATTGCCTGGAAGAGCCAGAAAACCATGTTTCTAAATCCATTTGATTTGAATAACAAAAAACTTCATAAACTACGGCTAATTATAGAGGAGATGATTCTCAACAGCAAACAGGGAACAGCATCAAGCACAATGTGTGTGAAAGAATGGAACAGCAACTTCTCCTTGTGGCAAAACATTCTAGATATGCAGAATGTAATATAATACATAAATCTTTGAGATGACTTCTGATTTTAACAAAAACCGAAACCAAAACCAGAATGGGCAAAAAGTTCCTCTCCCTGGTGAGTTATTAAGAATAATTCGGTCAGTGTATCATCAATGTACTGCATGAATTGGAGAGGATGACACTTGATTTACATCGCACAATCAAGTTCCATTCTCCACAATGGCTGGCGATCATGATGTATAACTGACTCTTTTAAAAACTTTTAATTTGAAAACAGTTTTGTCCATTAATACTTCTGACATCACAGCAGATTCAATTCAAGAACCTGGAATGTTAGGAATTTATTTTTCAGACGTGTTATACATTCAATTCCTCTGGTTTATCCAAGAACTGATTACCACGAATACAGATCTCATCATGGATAATGCAGATGAAAACATTTGTTCATAAATCATGCACGATGCTCTCCTAAAGCATTTTCTTCCTCATTTACAAATTTAAGGTATCCTTCATTCAACAAATAAACAACAAAAATATAGTCATGAAAACATATTCCAATACATGCTACCATAATGAGAATTTTAATAACTATTTTCGTGCTTCACTTTGTACAAATTAAATAAAACTCTCGAAGGTAAATAGAAATACTAACATGAAAGAGAGCGCGCCCAAACCACCCAGCGAATGTGCTAGGATTGAGAAGCCTGTTTCAATCATGATTCACATTAAGTTCAAAAACAAGCAGCAAGTCCTTCAAAAATAATTAACACATAAATAAAAGTTCAGCAGATTGAAAACCAAACCTTCCTGCTTGACAATAAAATAGTATTTGGGGATGCTGCATGACAGTTCTTTCACTAAGGTCTTTGTCCAGAACACTGACCATAACAGGGACACTGGTGTAGAAGACATTGTAGGCCATCAAACTGACAGAGTTAAAGAGGCTTGAACCAGAGACACCTGAAATTAAAGAGAAACTGGAAATATTGGTTCGTTAGTAAACGAAATATCAAAGGAGCAGTAATCCAAGGACCAAATTACGAAGTAGAGTTAAAATAATCTAATCCAAATGGAACTTACAAGATTTGAATAAAACATATCAGTAGAGACTTGTAGAATGAGTATTGAGAAAGAAATGCTGTCCGATTGTATGAATAGCGTCCATGGACAAGTATAAGCCGTTTCAAAAACCTGAACTCTACAAACCAAATATAGAAGAAGACGTTAACATATAAAAGTACTGGTTGCTAGAGTTCCCCAAAAAAAAAAAATTTCAAAACAGCGGCAGAAGAGACTAAAAGTTGATAGCAAACAGTAATTTTACTTCTTTTTTTGTTTTAATTTACTTATAAGGCTATAAACAGATTAGCAATCAAAGTCAAGAACACTTGAAACAAGAAGCATCACATGCAAAATAAACGTAAATATATCCCAATATGACAAACCAAAAAAGAAAAAAAAAACGTGGGATCCTAAGGGCCAACTCAATAAAATCAAGTCAAAGCCTTAAAATGCATGAACCACAGAGCTCTAGAAATCCTTATAATGTAATGGACCTCAAATAATTTTTACCTAAATAAAGCACCTAACCTTAAGAGCACAACAAAAGCTCATACACATAGCACAGGAGAAACACATGTACTGGTGCGAAAGCCAGAAAAAAGAAGCTTAACTTGCTTGCACTCACTCATCTTTTTTCTGAAGTATGGAATAATTAAAAACTACCACATCCATTGATAGTGGAGACATATTCCACATTCTTTAGCTATGCAGCCAGAACCAAACTACATAAATTCTTCAAGGCAGTTCACCATAAAACTGTTCGCAACTTTCATAAGGCAGGCTCCATCAAAGTAGAGTTAGGTCACCATTTCTGACTAGAAATACAAGTTCAATAGTTTCTAAATCCCCAAACCTCTTCTATGTTCTGTTTCTAATTTCTCCTTTTCCAAGTATTTCTAAGAACTGCAAACAATCAATGCTTCAACAAATAATTTCTCACATTTTTTTATCATGACCAGGAGTAGAAAATGGTCAAGCCTTCCTTCTTCTCCTAGAACATTCCATAAAATTCAAGGGATGATAAAGCAAGAGAATTTTCTAAAATGTTCATGTGCAGCTTAATCAGAATGAGAATATCTTATTTCCGTTAAAAGAAAGAGAAAATATATTTTCACAATTCTATAATTTAAACAAGTAGAGAGTTTAAACCATGAAAATAAAAAAAGTTCAGCCCTGATAACCACCACAAGAGATAGTTCTTTATAAAGGAAAAATAAAACTTCAAAATATGAAGACTATGAACTTGTCTTACTTCCAATGCTATAGTCGGCTGCCCTCGCAGCTTGCAATCCTTCTCTTCCACTTATGCCTACCCCAATATCAGCTTGTTGAATCATACGCACATCATTGCCACCATCCCCAATAGCCAATGTTCTATAATCACATGATTTTACTAGTTCGACAAGCTGAAACCATATAAGTAAAAATTTGGAATCACAAACTTCAGCCGAGGATTACAAAACAATAAAATTACTTATTGAATACTCACAGTCAAGACAAAACTTATAGAAGGGGCGAAAAAAAATAGACAATAGCTTATGAAACTTTCCAGATCTAGTTCAACTAAGAGACCCATAAATACATAGTTCCATCTGAGATCCAAAAGTATTTTTTAGAAAATATCTTAAGAATTTTCATTGCTAATTACTAGGATAGTGTCAGAAAACTGTAGAATGTTATTGAAAAACTCCTCCAATTACCTTATCTTCCACAACATATTTTAATTCGATGTCTGCCAAAATCAAATGATCACTTCAAAAAGAGACCAGCACATTTCACAGAAAACTATAGATACATGAAGCGGGGGCGAGAATTGGGGAGGAGGAAAATGCGCTATGCATTTAGCAGTCAAAATACCCAAAATCCCAGAAGCCACCCTAAAGCAACAAACCTCCTTGAATAAAGTCCCAGAAGTCACCCTAACACAGCAACAAAACCTCTATGACTAACACCCAACATTCAAATTTCCAATAACACTATCACTAAAGTTCTTGATGCTCCAACATGAAAATGCAACAGGTTATCACTACACATTGAACAATTCCCACAAACAACCACCTAAGACCACCTAGCACCACCAGAAATCCATGCTCTCAAGACAGTAAAAAATTGCATCACCTACAAGAACTTATCTTAAGTCGCTCATAATGTTCATAGCCATAAATTCACAAGAATCAGAATGATAAAATTAGGAAAAAACTTCACGGAAGTACAGATTTTAGACAAACTTACAGCGGAATCTTATATTAAAACAGAAAATGATTTGTTTTCCCAAAAATTAACTAAGAACCTTCACATAAACCCTTCATTAATAATCTGACTATTTTTTTGTTGTATTCCGTGCGAAGTGCATCAAGCAGACATAGGTCAGAAGGACAAAGAATTCACTTCAAAGCGTGTAAAGCAACTTTTCTCTCATTTGGTAAGTTGATGAGCTAATTACAAATTGATTGGATCATTTTTGCTCATTTCGATTCTCCAATACGATCCCCAAGTAATAAACATATTAAAAGAATGGCAAAAAATCAACTCAACAAAGAAACCAGAACAGGAACCTGAGCTTTTTGAGATGGAGTAACACGACAGCAAATTGCTGTCTTTGTTAGCATAGCCAGTTCTGTGAATGCTTTGTGATAATGCTTCATAGCAATTTCAAGAGCCCAGCCATCAATAACAAAAGCAACATCCTGTCATGGGAACATGTTAGCCTCATTCCCCTACACAATCACATAGCTAAAACAAAGAATTACCAAGCACATGCATGGGTCTAGTAAGAGTCAAAGGTATACATATAAAATTTTAAAAAGAATCTATTAACCTCATGTCAAATACAAGGATTAAAACTTCTGCTATTAGCTAATTAGAGATGCCATTTATTCTGCTTCCCTTAACAAGATCAGCTGAATTAGTGAGTTTTTAGATTTGAACTGAGGAATCAATGCTTATCAGGAAATCGTACTGCCATGGCTACAAGGTGACTTTTCTACATTATCTTGCTAGTCTAGTCAATGGACATGAGCATAAAGAACTTCCTGGTCATTTTCCATGTCCCCAATGTTTTTCGTCCTCTCAATCTTCTCATTTTTCCAGCCACTTGAAGAACACTCCCGATATCACTAAACTCAAATATAATGCTAGGGTGCTATCATGTTTGACAAGAATATTTGAATCCTACGCAATTGGTGGCGAGTCCTATTGATGTACTTTTTTTTTGACATTCATTACCATCCCCTCTTTACCCTAGATCCAACAAACTTTGCATTCCATTAATGACTGTTACAAATAAAATAATACATCAAAGGAGTAAATTAATTTTTAATTAAGTGCACAAGAGGCTTAAAGAGGAAGCTGACCTATTCAGGACAGATACTCCCATTTTAACAAGCATAGGATGGAGCAGAAAAGCCACAAGATAATTTTAGTTAACTTCGTCAATTGCTCTTTTATTGTTGGTGGTGGTTGTTGGCCTAAATATTGATTATGGACATTAAAAATCCAAGGGGGAAATTCTGGATGAAGAAGCAGCAAAAACTGTTGTGGAAGTAATTGGTGGATGGAGGAGAGAGAGCTGGTCAGTTTTTCAAGAAGAGGTTTTCAACGGGGGAATGCTAGACTACAAAATGCTTCAACCTTTAACAAGGAAGATTCATCAAGTTTGTGACCTTGAAAAATTTATTCTAGTATACAGACAAAAGCAAAAAGACTTTCAATAACTTCAAATCTTATGAATAGTGATGGCATCATGCATGTCTGTCCAATTCTCATTTGTGCAAGGAAAATAGCAATTGGGGTATCAATTACAAAAAGCTTTGGAAAGCTTAACATTAAGTATTGCACTTCCTGCATGATGCCAAGGAAATATATCAGTACTAACTGCTTTATACGGTACCTTTGGCTCTGAACTTGATATTCTAATTGTCATTAGCACCCTCTCCAGACTTTGACATACTTCATCTTTGGTTTTTCCATTAACCAGCAGAAGCTGGCCTCTTGGCTCTATCATATGAAGAAAATGTATGAGAATTACAAAGGTGTAAAAAGATAACATACTGAAAATTCTATCTTTCGTCTAGCTTATTATCACTTTTCTAGCTTGGGCAATTCAAACTACATTCAATCAAGAAACAAACACTATAACAAGTTTCCATCAAATATCATTTCGTTTTCTTTTGAATCGAGAAATAGGTTAGTCTAGCATTACTCCCGCAAGTTTGAAACTTGTACAATATAGTATGTTGCAGAATATAAGACACGTACATAAATAATACACCATCTATCCAATTAATATCATTCAACTTCTAAGTTCTCCTATCAAATTTGTAGCTTTAGGAGCATTTTTCAAGAATCTTTTAGTTTCTTGAAAACTCAACTTTCTGCAGTAATTTTTAATCCTAACCTGAACATGATCCGATGATATTTTTCAAGAACTTAAACTGAAGTTAGTTAATGCATCCAAAAAGGGCTCAGCTGATCAGGTCAAGGGACAGTTGTGAGGATACAGGTATAAATTTGCATCTGATATCCATGTCCACATACAGATGCCTAGTTCATGTGACACATTTTGTTTGAATAAGAAATAGAACAAGTTCAGCTGAGTGGAAGCTATTAGCGAGTGATGGAAGAAAAGTGTGACATGATAAAGTTTCAGAGACTTCAACATGTTGGAAATATGAAAGATTCAGATGTTTCCTAATCATGTTTTATTACTACTTCCCTTCGGTTTAACAATACCTCCTAATCACCCAAAATTAGACGGCTGATGGAAAAAGATTGATTGTTAAAATAACAGGCGGCTTAAATCACATGGAGAACTGGGCATTTGGAGTGCTACTACTTATTTCAACATCCTATAAGTTCTAAGCTTTTGCTAAAAGTGATGTTCCACCATGTACGATCTGCCTAGTTCACAATTAACCAAAATATAAGGACCACAACACTATAATGAAGAGACAGAGAGAACGAGAGAAGCGAAAGAAGTACCGGGAGACACAAAATTGCAGGAGAGAGCAATCTGTATAGCAGTGTTCTGCTTGTCTCCAGTTAGCATCCAGAAGTTTATTCCAGCTTTTCTAAGTGTTTCAATTGTTTCAGGTACGCCATCCTGGAGAATAAGAGAAGGAAGTAGGAACTAGAAGCAGCTACAAAAGGGATAGACAGGGAATGACAAATAAAATTCAAAGTCAAGTACCAGTATTTTGCTTGAAGATAATTATAAATTAAGAAAGCGACTGTATACCTGTAGGCGATCTTCAATAGCAGCAATACCAAGAATATGAAGGTCATGCTCTAATCTTTGGCAGACCTCCGCCACCCTCCACTGCAGACGAAAAAGGAAGAAAAAAGGTATATTAATTGTACATGTCAATGTTTTCAGATTATGTAAAAGGCAACATGTTAGCAACAGCATATACCTCCTTCCGTGTTACTTCATTATCACTGGTTTATTAATTTTACTTGATTCAGTTCATTTTGATGATTATTAATTACTTTTGAGTAAATTCTTTTTGTTCTTTTTTTCTTTTTTTTCTATTTTTTGACAAGGGAACCCCAACCTCTAATATTATAGAATGGCATCTTACATTCACAAAGTGACCTTTCAGTCAATTACTTGATTTTTGTCGTGGAATCCGTCTGGTTATCAAATGACTTTCACAAGAATCACGAACTGAATAGTAAAAAAATTATAAATGTAGCAAAAGACTCAAGTTAGAAATAAAGTCATTTGACAAATACAGGGCACAATAAATTTACGGAAAATTGGGTTAAGGCCACAATAGAGAAATTACTAAAGAAGCATAATCTCATCAAGTCACCATGAATATCCAACAACTACCCTAGCCTAACTTAACAAACTGTCAAAAAAATTTTAATTTAGTATTCAAACAATATCCATCTCTGGGAAATGTCAAGAAACACATAAAATTTTGAACCTTCGTCATCTGTCTGGACATTGAGAATCATGATTTACAAACGCAAATGAACGGGAGCATAATTAATAAGGTTTAACGAAGATGTGTTTAAATTTTTTGCTTCTTTGACGCATCTTTAGGCGGTAGTTGTTACTGTAGCTATCGAAATAGACTTTTCAAATCCTGAACTAATTTTCTAGCTTATGGGACTTCTCTTCTCTTTCTACACTGCATCTTTTGAAGCATTTTCCATAAGTTTATTAAAAAGAGATGGTACAACGCAAGAAATCTTGCCTTCTTTGATCTGATAATTTTGTATTTAAACAAAATGAAAAAAGTGGGATTTCTTGATGGAAATGAACATAACAAAATCTTGAATACTCTCCAGTCTTTGTTCATTCCAAAGATAGAGAAATGGTTATCACATGACTTGGAGAAAACAGATCAAGTTATTAATGATAGAACTTCTATTACATATGTGCATAAGATCAACTCCTCAATATTGAATGAAACTGAACTATCTTAGGACTTCTCTGGAGCAGTATTTGATACCTAATCGAAAACTGCAAATTGGGGATTCAGATTTGATCCCACAATCAGGGTAAGGGAAAGAAAAAGTAAGCAAGTGTAAACAATTAAGCTCAAAATATTGTCAATGTCCATATTAGCCTATTAGGGATGAAAAGCATAATACTAGATAGAGATAAAATTGTCTCCGGATTATGGGAATTATTTGAGATAGTCCCATGCACCTAAAAATCATTCATGCATATCAAATTGTTTATAATAATTTAAAGTCATAACATTCTTTTAATAGAAGTTTTCAGTAGATTTTAATCACTTTTTTCAGTATTAGAAGGTTAACAAAACAAACTAAAAAAATAAATGGAAAAGAGGCGTCAAATTGGATAACTGACCTCTCTGTCAATCAATGTGCTATTAGCCTCTTTAAAAATCAAAGACCATTCTCGGTACTCATCTTCCTCCAGTTCACGATAAGCCAAGCACAATGTCCGCAGTCCAAGTTGAGAGTACTGTTCAACTGCTTCGGAAAAGGTCCTCATTTGCTGTCCTGAAAATAATCACTTCAGTGGTTTAACAAAAATTTCAGTAGTTTGGGTAACCACTGATGAGAGTGGTCAGCAAAGTTAGTACAAGGGGACTGGCTAAATCTCCCATATGAAAGTTGAAAGATGAGAGTAAACTCTAGAGGACAAAGGAATACATACAATTTGAAAGGATGAACAGAAACCCAATTAAAATATCGTATAAACATCAAAAACACTATGGGAACTCATTGAAATTGTTGTACTTGAAAACTTTCGCAAAGAAAAGATCACGAGCAAAATATCTCTGCAACGGAAATTTGAAAGATGACAGTACACTTAAGCGGATGACAAATTATATTACAATTTGAAAGCATGGATACCAAAACAAAATGTTGTATAAGCATCACAACCCCCAAGGAAGTCTCAATGAAATCGGTGCAGTTGAAAACTTAAGAAAGGAAAAGAATACTGGAGGAAAAGATCTCCAAGCATGCAATGGCATGGAAATAGGAGCATTGGCATAAGAAGAGCCATTGATACCAATTTAAAATACTTTGGTGTAAGAACATAGCATTGATGTGATACAATGAATAACCAGATGAACAGATTCTGAACATTTTTGGAAAGATAAAGACTTTCCCGCAGTAAAAACGCTCCTTTCGGGAGCTATACACCATCGAACGGCACAACTCTCTCACTCTCTCTCTCTCTCAGTTCACTAAGCTTTAGTGGCCCTATGTAGCCAACCACTGACAAGGAAAATGATACTATAGGCAAAACAATTGTCTTATACAGCATAGAATTCTTGCACACTTGTTAGGCAGCTTAAAGAATGGAAAATTAGAAAGCATTCAAGAAAAGAAAATAGAGTTCTTGGATAAAAGGATATTGTATAAACACATCATATAACAGCACAACACATCCATTTTATTCAAACAGTTTGAAGCCTGCTCACAGGAGCATTTTAATAGAAAAATATTTACGATAAACAGCACCTTAGCCAGAACAGACAATGAATATTAAACAAAGAGGTTACAGGCCCGTCCTGCCTGCAAGCAACCAGTAACAATGAGAGCATGCTCCCGTAGAAATTCCCAGGGAGTAAAATATATAACTAGCTCATAGCATGTGGCACACACTAGTAGTAAAATCCAGTAATCAGCTGATGATTTATTTCTGATGAGAGAAATTCACTGGATCTTGCAACAACACTTCAAGTTTTATATCACAGATAACAGAGAACACAAGGAACCCATCATAGTGGATCTTTATTAATTGTTCCCACAGCCCAATCTCTTCTCAGTCATGAATGTGAACACAATTGGACTAGTAGGGATTCCTCTAGTTTATCAATTCATTGACTATGACTACGTTCATTCCAGCAAGGAGTTAATCTTCATGCTATTTAACCATTTTTGGAATTTTGGAACCAAATTATTTTACATTATTTGAAGCCCAAGCAGGAACAAACAACAAGAACTAGTCTTTATTTAACCCCCCATGCAGGTCAACTATGCAGATCACAACTTGCAATCATGGTTCTATCAAAACACATATAATAGTGATAATTTCGGCTACATGTATCATAGCAGGAACATTCTAGTTGTATAATATTGCTAAACCAGAGTCTTCTATTCTCTAGGAATCTTATAGGTTTTGGTGCTACTTCGCAAGGAAACTCACTCTGTAGGAGAGAACAATTGACAATCTAAGAAAAATATGAACTAGTTTAGTCAATTTGTTTGCGCTTCTCCTTGAGAACAGATTTCAAGTAGTGAAATATTTCATGCCGAAGATTGTCTTTTTGAGGATTAAGTAATACAATCTTAACCTACACCAAGAGTTTCCTAGTAAGATGCCAAAGATTCTTAACAAGTTATTTCCAACATTCCTTATGTTATTTCTCCCTTCTTGTTCATTTACAATGATGATTCATTCCAGGTCTCCAGCAATTAAATAATTTTACTTTACATTTCTTAATTTCAGAACCCATCCAGATATCTGTAAGTGGAGCCAATAATTGTGCTGTATCAATTTACTATAGCTAGTATTTTGTTACACAACATATCAGGGGATAGAATTATCACCAGCAAGGGCACATGGAAGAATTGCCTCGTCTGCTCCTTTGGACAACAGGAGAATTTTCCCACTTTGGCAGTCCTTAGCCACTACAGACATTCTTTTTCTGTCAGAAGTGAACTCCAGAGTGTCCAATATTTCATAATGGACAACAAAACCATTGAAATTGATTTCTGCACAAGGCAAAGAATGTCCAATTAACATAAGATAGTGAGCTCTGAATCACTAATATAACTATTGATGCTAAATCAAAGTTAATCAATACCGAGAATGTTAGCATTCTTGTTAAACAAAACCATATGCAAGCCAGCAGCTGCACGGACAAGAGCTTCCTCATCTTGAGATTGAGCTTTATAAAAGATTGTCCCATTTTTGCTGTACACAGAACAAGCAGACTAAACAACTTTAGTTGAACCGAGTCAAAAAATCAGACAGCAAACATAGCATGACTGTACTAGATCAAAGAACTGTTTCATAGCATGATCCAATTACCTGCGAACAGGGATCACTGTGTTACACAGTGCCATAACTGTCAGAAACAGAATGACATCAGGAGAACCACTGGCAACGGCATTAACCAATTCCTCGTCTGTTCATAACCATATAAAACATATTAGAAACCTTTACAACCTGAAAGCATCTTAAAAGCACCGAATCACTAGAAACAGAAAACTAGCCAAAGATAACCAGTTGCAGATCAATGACATTGAGGATTATCCAAAGAACAGAAATTCATTAGGTGCAGTCTCCTGGAGAGGGTCTAAAATCTAGTGCAAAGACTATCCCAGCTTTTGTTCAATGTGAATAACCTTAAGCCCTCTTTGAGTAAAGAAAATAGAAAGGCAATCATGCAGCACGAAACTAATCATGCAAGAAACTGGGGAATAGCAGTTAGCACCAGAAAATGCAAGTTAATGCATACTCGTTGCCTTCTTCAACTGCCAGAGACGGCCAGCATAATCACCACCAATTCAGCTGGACGATACCAAAATTGATCATCTTGTGATAGGATACAAAACGTATTTGGGATAGGATGCACATTGTAGCTAAACCTAGTTTCATACTATGACAGATAGCATCACCACTTCCTGTAAACGATGGAATGCAGGAAAATCCCAAAAGTTTTAAATGGTAAAGGGCAACAATCAGTAATACAACAGTGACTCTACAACAAATGTTAGATCACTTTAGTGTCATGAGTCGAAATTAAGACATCTTAAAGTAAAGATCACGCAACATGCAGTTCCATGTATCTGTTTGATACCATTAAAAACTTTTACACGAAGACCTCATAATCATGAAAGACTCATGCTTGGAGTGAGATTGCAGAATGAATAATTGTTTGGTGAAATTTATGATGAACCAATAGGGAGTTATTAAGTTTTAGCTACTAAATAAGCATAATAGCAACTACTATTGTTCAAAGAACTAGCTTTTCCTGTCCAACCCACTTCAAGAGCACCTTAGCAACCAACTTTTGTGAAAGGAAAAGAGCTCATAAATAGTTCTGTACATTAAGTTATGCCAAAGATAAGTTATAAAATAACAAAGAGATTTAACAATACCTAGAATTTAAAGTAAATAATATTTTTTAAACAGCAGAACTAAAAGAAGAATTTACAAAAGAGACAGAAATATACGAGTATAACAACCCCTTTTTAAAACACCAAACCAAAAGATTCAAATAGGAGCCATGCACATGCTTTGGCAGAGTAAAACTTTCAATTTATCCTATTTGACCTCTTTCTATTCTCCTGCCCATGATCTTCAAAGGGCAAGAAAGTAGTACCTAGAAGCCATAGACACTATTTCTCACTAATCAATTCCGTTACAGCTAAAATTATTGAACTCCAAACGTTCCAAATTCAAAACACAACATTTTAGTCCCAAATTCCATATTTGTCGCGCCCTTTTCATCCGAAAAAGTCAAGATATAAAGGGAGAGTACTTACACGCACAAGAAAAGAAGCAAAAATCCACGCTGGTGAAATAAGTTTCATATGCCAATTTTTTATGTTTACAACTATTATTTTGGTTATTGGATTTTGCTGGAAATACATTTTAGGGTATCAAAAAAAGTGCTCATCTGTCCCCCATAAATCTAGCATTAAGTGGCAGGTTTTATTATGCATCCAGGCTGAAGAGTGACATAATATGAAATATGGCACATTCCGGATATGCATTTTTATTTATTTTATTTATTTTTAATGAAGAAAAACTCATGAATATAAGGTACTAACAGTGATTCTTCCTAAATGTTATCAGCTTCCAGCAACTAAACTCTATGTTCATGATCTAAACATAACAAATCAAAGAATGCACAAGAGAAATACAAATCTAAAGTAAACATGTGTAGGAACATCATGCCCATCGAGCTACCATAGAAGATGATAGTTTTCAATAGATTAATGACCACAGACAACATGACCCCTCAACGGACCAACTGACCACAATAATGAGAAGACAAAGAATGATCAGACCTTTCAAAGCATCTCCAATCTCGTTCCCGTACAGAGTTCCGCTTATACAACATCTTTTAAAAATCATTTTATTCTCCGTTAAAGTTCCTGTTTTATCAGTCAATATGTACTCCACTTGCCCTAAGTCCTCGCTAATTGCTGTGCTGCCATACATCATGCATGAAAAGTAATCAACAAAAGGAAGTCAATATGCCTGAATAAACAAAGGCAAATAATTTTCATTACTTTGTGGCATGGGCAGGGGTTCCGGTGTCTTTGTCAACCATCTGATTGTCCCAGTCAATAAACTTTGCATACAAACTTTTCACGAGGTCTAGAGAGACCTGCCAGGGTGAAGCAGCAGATTAGATAGGGGAAATGATTAACTAAATGCATAGGATGTCTACTGGATATGGAACATAAATCATGAAGGAATTTTATTATCTGACAACAGAATAGTTAGAGCTAACAAAATTATCAACACAACTTACTAGTAAGATATATTTGGTACAGAATTTGTGTTCTGGAAAGGTTCCCAAAATTTTATAATACAAATCTAAAACGAGACCAGACTTCCATTCAACTTGTTATCCATAAAGTCATGTATATATATCCATAAAAATCTACATTCTACTTCATCCTACGCACAATAATTAAATCAAAGTTACCACTTTTTTCATTTGGTATTTATCTCCAAAAGTTGGCTGTTTACACAGGCCCCACCGAAAAATGAATCATTGCCATTGGAAAAGTATTTAGAGAGAGATGCACCTCAACAAGGGCACACACACTACCACTGACTGAAAAGAATATCATAATAAGTACAAAGTCGAGAGGAACTTTTCTCTCCAAGATTTCATTGGCCTTTACTCTTTCATAGTCAAGAATATTTCGCATACTTTAAAATCTCATGGGCTATGTATGTTAACATTTCTTTTGGGAGAACTTTTCATTGGAAAGTAAATATTTGTGGAGATCTTTTTATAGAAAGAAGAGTAGAAGTGTGTTGGAGGAAATTTTACTTTTAAAATAATGCGAGTAGAATTTAGGAGGGAATAAGAATTTTTTGTAATTTAAATGTGATGTATTGAATGATTGTTTGGATATATACACACACACACATATATATAAATTTTTAAGTTTCCAAACACAGCATTATCCTTGATACCAGAAACACTAGCCCATTTTTCTTAAGATCATGATTTAAAAGTTTCATAGCCTTGTTACAATGGAAACATTCCCATTTTTCTTATGAATGATAGCATAGTTATGAATGATTACAATAATAATATTCGCACATTTACTAGTAGGACAAAAGTATTGATGAATTCCTAACCAAAGGTTATCATGTCACCATTCCTAACAAAAAAAAAGTACGATTATGAGAGGGGTTCACAAAATTTCAATGTTCACCTTTATAGATATTGGAATCATAATGGAACATAGGAGCTCAAAGCGCAAAGGAATCACCAGTAGTTCATACCACGGACCTTCATTTGGATATTGAACATACCATAGCTACAAGAAAATTAAGAGCAAAATGCACAAAATCAGAAAGGCTAAAAAAGTACATAAGTTTCCGGTTTGCATCAAGAGCTTCATACTTCAACATCCAGAGGATGAACCAATAGCAAGAAAAAATTAAAATTTATCGATGAAATGGATTGGCAAATTTGCACATCTTCATGATAAGAAAATGTAGGCATAAATAAATGTTACAGTTAAAAGTACTGGAAATTTTTAGTCAGCCTCTGACAGTGGATTAATCATAAGAATGCAGCAGGAAAGCCTGAAAAAAGAACCCGAACACGTGAAAAAGAATTCACTGGTTTCTAAAGACTCACTAATCATGAAAGCATCAGATCTTCATCTATTTATGTTTCCAATACGGATATACCGACCACAAACAAATGCACCAGCGAAATTTGAATGCACATCCATCAATCTTGTTGCATATCAATTTAGGAGGCAAAGAGCATTATCAGAATAAAATACTACAATTTAGGTTTAAAAAGAGTTGTAAAGACGATGATTGAGCAGAAGTCGGAAATTTCGGAAGTAAAGGCAACATGAACATTTATATTCCTCCGTCTCAAGTAAAATGTTACTGAGTAGACCAAGGATTATGCAGCTGAGTTTGGACCTTTGGTCCATAATGCCTCATGTTACATCCACACAATAACCAGAGAAGCAAACAACCTTTCTTGCTTCTGTCTCCTTCCAGACATTTCCGGCAACTCCTAGGACCGTAACAACCACTATCTGAAAAACAAATATTGCTCCAGTCAACTTGTCAATCATAGCGTCCATTGCTGTAAGCTTTGGTTCAGGTACACCCCTACTCATCCCTAGTTTGGTTTCGTTCCCTGTGTGAGCAAGAGAGGTCATATGTATGACATATTTGAGAACATGCAGAAAGCATAATTTACACAGTAGATGTTGACCACTTATGCAAATGCAGAATATAAAGTTTTCTCACCGTCAGCCCACTCAATTATTCTGAAACAGTCAACTAAATTGGGAATTTTAGAATAAGGCAAATCTCATATCCAGTAGCCAAAATCAAATGGCCTTAAAACATAAAATGTTGGCTTACTTTTATCACAACAACCAAGTCTTTATTCCTTTGCATGGGGTTGGCTATATGGATCATATTGCACCATTGTGTTCTCTTAACACATGTTCTAATTCAGATTTAAAATAATTGTCTTTATTAATAGGATTTTTATTAAGCCTACACCCTCCCCTTAATGATTTTCAGTTTCTACTCACCCCATTAGGGAATATAAAAGCCTCCCAAGTACATGTCCAATCCATCTTATGTGCATTTATCATCTTTTCTCAAATCAAATCATATCAAAAGTAACGTTACTTTTTTTCTAATGCATTCTTTACTGTTTCTACCAACTCTAGTATGTCCATCTAAGTTAGTCTGTCCGCTCTGCAGATCCATCTCAACATTCCCATTACTGTTACCTCCTTTTGTTGTTCACACATCTCGTCACCTGACAGTACCACTCAAGCATTGTTGATGTTATGGCTGTTACCTTTCGTCTGTCCCAAAAAGGAAACATGCGTTTACAAAGGTTAAACTTCCTACGAGTTCCAATACTTACTACTGTTTCCCCCACTAATACCCTTACCTGACCATACATAAACAAGGGTAATGAAAGCAGGACTTTATCTAGGACACGGAAATATTTGTAAACAGGACCACTTTTTTTTCTTTGAATGGGCAATTGAAATTTAGCAATACATTACTTTCACCAGTATAGAAACACATTTATTTATTTGTTCCAACCTGCCTAAGTTGTATGTGTAGCATCTTTATCCCCTTATTTTCATGAAGGATAGATCCTCTATATTTAAAACTTTAGATGCAACTAATTCTTGCCCGCCATCTTTTACGCTAAATATTGTACTTGCTAAAGTGGCACTCTACATGGGGGGAAGGGTTGGCGAGGTGGTAAGGGGGAAGGGATGTGAATGAGAGAACAGTCTTGGACCACGTCTTTCCACTTGAAACAAAAAAAAAGGTGTGGTACTCTATATATTTAGTTTTAACTCAATTCTAATGCCTACCTTCAAGCTTCTAATTCGGCATTTACTCCTTTTGTGTCATTGATTGTAAATACTCTCTCTATCCCATAAAAATAGTCCAGTTTGGACAAGGTACAACTTAAATAAAATGTTCATTATTATATTTTCTTTTCATTTGTAACTTTATATTTTAGTTGTAAACTATATAAAGATCATGTATAATCATTATTAATTTGGATGTTGAAAGTAAAATGATATGTATTAATGGTAAAAATAAAGAAAGTATATTTTTTGTGGGAAAAAATAATCTTGAAACAGGACTATTTCCATGGGATTGAGGGAGTAACATATATTTAGTAATAACTTTCTACAGATGTTTAATAATCTTGTTAAGTACTGAGATTGGTGCTTGGTTGATCAATAGGAATTGGAATGGGCTTGATACCCACCAATCTTTGTGGGAATGGGCTACTCCTTTATATCAAGGAATGGACCATTATTGTGAAACCCAAGAAATAAAACCAAGCAATTGGAATGGGTTTCAAACCCATTGATTGAATCCCATTACCTCAAACCAAGCAGCCTGAGCTCAAAGCTAATCCCTGATATGAACATAATATTGGGGAATTCCCTATACCACTACCATGTTGTCTTTACACATAAGATAACATCTTTATATATGTCTTTTAAAAGTCCTATATAAAGCTATTATTGCCCCTCTTTTACACTACCCATCATATTAAAACACGAATAAGTCTATTATATGCCTTTCTCGAGATAAAAAAATACCATACTTAAATCTTATTTTCCTCATTATAGTGGGAATATAATCCTTTCTAATTATACTTTTATCACCTCCATGGCATAAAGACAATTATTTTCTAATAAATTAGTTCCTTTTAACCTTATTTCGATTTCACAGTATGAGTCATTAATATAATACCCTTAGATAGAGGTACTAATACGCTTTCTACAATTTAGGCATTTCCTAAGTTTTCATAATTGTATTAAAACTTTTGTAAGCCTTGTAAGCCCAACTTTTTCAAGGCACTCTATAACCCAATTAGAATATCATCAGGACCAATTGCTTGACCATTTTTGTGGTTTTTTTTCCACCTCCACAATTTAAATTCTGTGGCAATATGTACAATCTCTATTTTGCTCATATTTGGTCTAACTTACCAAATGTAACTTCACTACCACTGACTTTATTGAATAGCGTTTTTTTCCCCCACTTCTTTTCTCGAAAGAGGATTAATAGTGGTTCCCCACTTACCCCCCAGTGACTAGAACCCTCAACCTTTTAGAAGCCGGGAGGCAGCTTACCACTACACCTCATTGTCACTTTACTCAATAGGTTATAAAGTATCTCTTCCATCTTTTATTATTTACCATCGACTATAAAATTTTCATTTTCATCTTCTTCTTTTGCGTTTCTTTTCTTTCAGCCATCTAACTTGCATCTGACTATCACTCCCCCCACAATTTCATTTCATCTTTTACATGTAAACTCTCTTTTTCCCTTCATCTGCCACATTTTTTCTATCTTCAATTTGACTAAATTTCTGTCAGTCATCAATTTTTAATATAACATATACATATATATATATAAAAATATAGCTTTGGCAGGGACAATTCTAAGTCTTATTCCAGCGAAAAATCAAGTACAAAAAGTGAAGATAACGTAAATTCATTTCAGGAAATCAAGTAAAACCAGAAAACGGGTCATTGTGGAAGTAGATTTGCAAGAATTTAGCATCATATGAATAACTTAGGAGTAAAAGAACACTTGCCTGTGTAAATAGCAACACCACAAGCCCACTCCGTATTTCTTAAGTAGCACGATTGAAGAATTGTATTTTTTATCGTTAAAGGACAAACGTCGTTGTCAAGAAATGGAGGAAATAAACGTAAATTTGCATCAAATCTTGTGATATCTTTATCTGGCTTAGGACACTCAATTACACCCTGCCAAAACAATGGGGCACAAAAGATGAGACAGATTCTCATAAAAATACTAGAATGCATTTCTACCTATGAGAAATACCTACAGCTGCCTTACCTTGACTTTATGCAACAAGTCAAAATCTATCCCCATGCAAGCTGCGGGTATAATCCTCGTCTTGAGGTCGGTCTCCCCATCAAGGGCAGCAGTCTGAAAAAAAGACTTTCTTACTCATAATCCCACAGTGCTGGACAGCAGGAAATCCTTTCATATTGGGCAATCCTCATTAAAAACCTTTCCAGGAATCATGCTCAAAAGACAAAATAATTCTGTTCCGAGACAGGCTTGCAAAACATGAGAAAGATGCATCTGTTATCTTGCTTTTTCTTTCTAAGGTTTCTTGCTTTATATATTAAACATCCCATAATTACGTAAAATATAAACACACAGGGTAACTAATAACAAACTTGATATACCGCAATGTCATTAGATTAATCTATGTTCCAAAATTCACTAGGGAAATATTATCTTATCTCCATCCCATTTCATGTGAGGCTCACAATAATGCTCTCCTTTCCTGACTGAAATCCCTTAAAAAACCCAAACCAGAACCACTAATACTGAATCATTTGAATCATCCAATAAACAGTTGCCAATTAAATGCAACATATTTAGCCATCAACAAAATCATACATCCAAAACCATCCTTCCCAAAGAAAAAACATCTACCCCGTCCAAGAACTGTGTTCAGTCCTATCCCATCTCGTTCCACCCTCAACAACAACAAGACCTAGCTCACCACCAGGACTGATTCACACAGCGAATAACACTTCCTCCTTTTCACCAAACCCTGCCATGCTATCCATATCCCCTCCTGATAAAGATTTGCTTGCACTTATAGTATTCAGTATTTCATCATGTATATGAATCCTCATAGGCTGTGGTTTAGGAATTCCCACACCCATAAAGAAGATAGCATGTTTTCTGATATATGCATTCATGTTTTGATTGTTGTAAACATAATCAGTTCTCTACATACATTTTCTCTCGCCTACTGCTCATTGACATTTATAGCTTGCATATAATAAAAAAAAAAATAATGTACAGCTTGTATATGTAATCTCTGTACAATATGACAAAAGCCAGTGTATAGTCTATCTCCAGAGAAGCAATGTATGTATAGAGAATATGTATACGTAGTGAAAATCTTTAACCATATCCCTTAAAATATTAATCAGGTTCAATTTGCCATTTGTAACCGACAATGTCATCATCAAACCACCACTACCTGCAACCAGAGAAAGGTTGATTCTGATAGTATATCACAGGATTTCTGTATAATTTCTTAGAATTAAGGTATTGAGTAAACTTGAAAGGCAATTTATTTTGTCCCCTCTATCACACCGTACCGAGTATTGTTATAATTTATTGAGTAGGAGGCACTCAAGGAACCACCCAGGTTAGCCAATGGCCATAATAGAGTAGTTGAAGATGGAATTCCAGGTTCCTTAGCGAACTTACCCCATTCTTGTGATCACTTGTTCCAAGATAACAAATTACTTAGTGGAGGCAAAACATCATAGCATCCAATGTCATGGGAAAAAATTTTAAACATGTAATAATACAATCAACATCAATTTAGACTCAAAATGCTGCACCCGCACAGCAAAAGGTACAGAATCATGTGCTTTCTCTCTACTATGCAGCAAACCACACAAGTGAGATGTTCTTGCCTCAATGCAAACTTAAACCTTTTTGTCATGCAATTCATAGGAATAGCAGATTACATGGGACTTATGGCTATCGACTGGATAAAGGGTCGTAAGTGGAATCAGTGGTGGAACAAGGATTTCACAGCTGTAGGATCTCAATTTTCACCATCTGTAAATAAATAAAAAATACTTCCAGATATTTTGAGAAAAGGCCAAATTATATTGAAAAATTACTAATACATTATTCTTTTTATATATAATAATTGTAAGATAATCAAATTTTGGTCCAAGAGGCCCATTGCATGAGTATTATTGGAACTAGCCAATGAAAATTGTAACCTTTGAGTTCTCATACTCTACAATTGCCACAAAATGGCCTCATTGTTTATTTTTACAAAAATTTATTTTTCAATGAAACACACATTGTTTCTACGTTCAAGTAAATAGCTAACTGAATTATTATCACACAATAAATCTTACCTAAAATAGAATTAATAACGCTACACAAGTTTACAACCAATAATAATAACTAAAACATTTTAATCAAATTGAAAAGCATAAAAATAACTAAACAATTTGCATCAGTTATAAATTGAAAAAAATAATAATAATGGATGAAGCAAATAGGGAGGTTTAAAGAAAGACGAATACGGAAAAATAAGTCCACTGTTATTTTCCCAGGCCTTTACTTTTCGGGCCTGACTTGCGGGCCTTTTTAATTCTTTTTGGGCTCTTAATACTCGGCTGTATTAACTTGGGCGGTGGCTAGCGGGGTTTGCCACCCGAACCCTACTATAAGGCTTTTCCGACTGGCCGGAGGGTCCCCACTTTCCCTTTCTCCCTAGTTCCACCCCCTAAGTGAAATGTTAGATAAGTACTTCAGGACAGCTGGTGTGGCAGACTTTATTCCACCTGCACCACATTTTGGGCCACTGGGTTCTTTGGTTTGAATGGACAAAGGAAAACTGGAAGAATCCCCTTACTTCAGTGAGGATAAAAAACAGATTACATTTGGTCAGGAATCCCCCTCGAACACCATAAACCTCAAACCATTAAACTTCATGTAATGCCATTCAAATATGTCTTCTCATAAGAAGAAACACAGAACTCACTGGTCCACAACAATAAAGCATAAGGAGGGCTAGTTATCCAATGGTTTCAGAGCCAAAAGGCCATGGGTAGATGCCATCAGTAACTGAATTGTATCATTAATTACGGAAGTAAGTAAACTTTCAAAGGAATTCCTCCTGATTAATTGATGTGCCAGACACATCTAGCTTCTGAAAGACATTATGTGAATGAGATTGAAGACCGGTCATCCTAAAACTTGGTTTTAGCTCTCACAGAAATATTCAGTAGTAGCATACCACATTTCAATGGACTGACATCTGATCTACATTCCAGAATGGTTGCTTTCTTCAAAATTCAAACTTATTCTACACCATCTTCAACTAAGCATCACTTAAATGTGTAGTTGAAAGATCATCAATGCCAAACAAATTAGATTTTCAGCAGTAGCTTGATGAAGACCCAGGCTTTCATTTTATTCAGGATGTGTGATGTCAATTTCATTCAATTCATCCATTGACAAACTAATAAGTTATTTCATAGCAGTTCCATAACGCACCAGATACCGTACAAACTATAGTAAGGACATCTCTCCTCTATAATTGTTGTGGCATAAGGAACCATTGCACTACCTAACACGGCAGACACATACTTTAAAATTCAACAAGTAAACCTTATCAAGATTTTCAGGGCATGTAACAGGTTTGCTTTTAAGATAAAGATTCACCAATCAAGTGCTAATACTCAAGTAAGATTTTGTCATTCCAAGATCCCAAAGATCTTCCAATTGTGTCTTATTCTGCTAAATTGAGTCCACTTCTGAGCATAGTGAATATTTAGGCCGATAAATCTCAATAGCAAGAAATTTCTATATAAAATGTTCTGCAAAAACTAGATTGTGCAGTATAAATTTACCTCAATATAACAAAGACCTTGTGGATCAGAGGTACCAATTAAAACAAGATCACATGGCACCTCATCATTCTCGCGGAGCCAAACTATATTACCCACATGAATATTTTGAGCTTGAATCTGCCATTAACAAGATCATGCAGGATCAGATGTTTAAAATGAAAATTCAATATGAAACCAAATCAAACTTTTCAAAACGAAGCCACAAAGGGAAACCAAATAATTTAATCAGTTTCCTTATAAGGAATAGACATGGAGAAAAGATAGTTTTCAGAACAATCTCATCATTTTTTCCACATATAAATAATAAAATACACTTCGAAGATTGCCAAGTTTAGCTTAAAAATTATTTGGGCCGAGGAATGTCTTAACTGAACATGAAAGGAATAAATATGTAATCTAATCAAAAAGAAAAAGAAGAAGAAAGAACCCTATCTCTCAGGTACAAGATAGGCATAGATCTCAATTAGACAGAGAAGAATTCCCCATTCAATGTACTTGTAACCAAATAAAAGCATACAAAAACATAACAGCATTTAAATTTCAAATAGTTTACATTCCACGTGTAAGAAATCCAGACATCATAATTTAGGACCCTATTGAGCTTTCAGACCCTAGGTTGCAGGAAATCCAACTCCACCAGGTATCACCATCACTGTAAAATTCAAACCTAAAAGACGGTTAACAAGACCAATCTGCCCTTGCCCCAAAACTTCCTAACACCTAGATTTCCATCTACCACAGAATACCTCAATTCTTTCTGAGCTAAAATTATCAGAAGAGAAATCCAAGATGCAGCACCTGAGTACATGAAACTTAGAGAGACATAGCTAGTTAAATACCACACAGTCACAGAATTGCCCCTTGGTCGACACTAAACGTCCATTCACCCACTTGGTGTTAAGCTCAATGAGGAATCAAGCTTAAATTCTTGAAGAGCCTTGACAAAAGTAGAAATGGTCAATAAACTAGCATAATTCACAATGCCATACATCCATAAGACCCAATTAACAATAACTATGGCCAAACTCCTAAAACCTAGATTTCCAACTACCACAGAATACCTCAATTCTTTCTGAGCTAAAATTATCAGAAGTGAAATCCAAGATGCAGCACCTGAGTACACGAAACTTAGAGAGACATAGCTAGTTATATATCACACAGTCACAGAATTGCCCCCTTTGTCAACACTAAACATCCATTCACCCACTTGGTTAAGCTCAAAGAGGAATCAAGCTTAAATTCTTGAAGAGCCTTGACAAAAGTAAAAATGGTCAATAAACTAGCATAATTCACAATGCCAAACATACTTCCATAAGACCCAATTATCAATAACTATGGCCAAACTCAGCAATACTCTCTATCCAATTACTATTAAGAAAAGGTCTCCTCGCATGGATCAAACTTAAAGAAATTGAAGATCCTCCAAACAGTTGCACACTTCAGCTATTCAGCGGTTTAAGAAGCAATTATGCACATCTAACAGAATGTCTCAATTTTTTTTCTACCTAAATAATCACTTGCTTAATTCAAGATGGAGCATTCAATACATGAAATTTGGAGAGATATAGCAATTATAAATCATCCAACCACAAAAAAACCCCTTATTCAAGACTAAAATGTCTATTCACTCACTTGGCGTTAACCTCATAAAGGAACCAACCCTAAATTCCAAAATAAATAAAAAGTAAATAAACTGGCATAAAGTTGGATTTCATACTTCCACAGAATACGAATACCAATAGACAAGGTGAAATTCAACAACACCTCTAACCACGTATTCTTAAGGACAGGTATCCTGGAATGAAACTTAAGGAAATTGAAGATATCCTACAATTTGGTCACTTCATTTTGAAAAGCAATTATGCCCATACCAACTTCAACTCAAAATGAAACAACACTACTTGAGGCACACCAGAACATTTTATCAAAATACCAATTATCAAGTTAATTACTATGAGAATAAAGTACATCTACAATAAAACAAGGATTCCTTCCCAAATTTGCAGTAAAAATAGATTCCCTTTCTTTCAACTCCTTTATGCTTGTTTTATAATAGTTCCAACACTGGTGTTCTGAGAAACTATCTTAAGGGGTAAGAACTATTTTCTTACTAAAATCATCGTGTATACTAGGCTTCCAAATACCAACGATAAATGTTAATGATGAGTTACCGATCAAAGAGAATCTCTTCACTCCAGCTTCTCATAACATGCAGAGAAACTCTATCTTGTAACGCTAGGAAGAATCTTAGGCTCCAATCAAACATGTAATGCTTCCTCAACCTGGCCTTAGTTGCATCTAAATTACCGATTGTAGTAACATTTTCCAAGTCATTTCAAATTATGGTTACTAGTTAGAGAAAACTTTGAAGTTTATGATGGTTGCAGCATGAAAATAGAGTTGGACTTTGTTGGCTGCGTGACATCACAAAATTCAAAATTCAATCCATGCTGATTTTGTCTAATGTGCTCACTCATTTGCCCCAGCTAGAAAAGAACTTAATTCCACTGTGTCAGCATAAACTAGCTTTAGATCAGGAAAAATAACTTCCGTCTTATCATTATTATCGGCTCTTCCGCCGCAATAGGAACTGATGCCTACGTTTTGACAGAATGGGATCCAAGAAACTCTTCCAATATATAGATCTTTATAGTATTTCCATAGCCTCTAAATGAATGTTGTGGAAAGATGTCTGAAATAGAAGGCTTTTCTTTTCTGATACAATGGGGCCCAAAGGCAAGTGCACAAACACGTTTCAAACTGAAGACACCGAGGCTCAAACCTAGGCACCAAACCTGGTGTCCCACCAGTTGAGCTAAAGCTCAGGACAAAGCTGAAGGCTTTTCTACATCAGAACTAATTGTACAGACAACTCTTAAAGACTATTAATGCTGAGGTTCTGATTATACCTATCAATCAATTCAAAAGATTCTAATTGTTCATCAACTGACAAAATGTGAAAGCACTTAAAATATGCTAAGAAATAAATGGCATGTCCAGATTTCAATGTAAAAACTGAAAAAGCAAAATCCAGAAAACGGTGGTCGATGGCAAGATAATTACATACGTGTGTTTTAACCCCATGGCTCACAACCCACACTTCTTTTTCATTTGCCTCCTTGTCAGAGAGATACCTGTTGTAATCATCCCATGCCTCTTTTGTTGCTGAGACGGCAAATATGAAAATAAGTGGGCCCCATGTGCTTGCAGGATTAACTGGAGTAATAAGCGACCATAGTTGAAGGCAAGCTATTAACAAAAAGTACTGGTTCATAAACCGGCTGGAGCACAGCAAAAAAAAATGATAAGAAAGAGGGAGAGAGAATGAAGTGATAAATGGATAGATAAATTGAATGCCTAGAGAGATAAAGAGTACAGAACTTAAGAATGATGTTTTGAAGATATGAATGAAACTGAACCAATTCAAACATCATCCCAGAGGGTATGTTGCAAGTAATTAAGTACAGAAAGGGAAATAAGCAACATCAAGCATTTTCCCATACTCTGATCAAATCCTTTGATTTGTGAATGAGGGGGCAAAAATCAATTTTATGTGTATCGTTTTCATCTCAACCTTTTACATTTCTAATATAAGTTTCGACATTTTGAAGGCCATTTTTTACATTTGAAATACAAAATCAAAATAAAACCAAAGAAAATGAAACACAAAAAAAAAAAAAAAAAAAAAAAAAGAAGTCTTCTCTTATGCAAATAACATGTACAAGCATACCCCACAAAAGAGCCAAACGAATTGAGTTATGAATGTAAATGGGCCATTAATATCTTCCACAAATTTGATATTGCTGTATAGCACCTTATTCCTACTAAATTAATTAACTACCTATTATTGTTATATCAGATGTAACTTCCCAGGCCTTTACATAATGTCAAAAACCTTGCAAGTAATGTGGCTTAGTGACATAAAACTAATAAAAATAAAATAATTAAGTTCAAAACAAAAATTTCAAAGCAAATTAAATATATTCAAATCTATTTAAGTTCATGAAGAATGAAAATTTTACAATCTTGTAAGTTCATTCATATGTTGCATTGTTCTGAAGATAAGTATTGATACCTATTTAAGATTTTTATAGCATGAAAGATTTAACACATTTAATAAAGGAAATGCGCAATTTTATTATTATACACTATGATTCACAATATAATTACTTTAACTCAGACAGGTTTAACAAGAGTGATATGTAATATCACATTCCACATCGCATGAATAAAATTGAGGATTCACTGACAAACATTACTAATAAAAAGAATTGCTTAAATATCAAATTTCATTTAAAAATCTTACATTCTTACATCCCCATTTCAGAAAGCAATAGTACACTTATTTTCAAGGAAATATAACTGACAGATATTACCAAGAAGGGAACAATTAATGCTTATCACTGAAATTTTCAAACCTATGAAGATAGAACATGAAAAAATAACATAGACAAATAACGCTGCATGCTGATCAAGTATTTTTGACTGAATAAACATAGAGAGAAACTAAAGGGAACAATTAATGCTTATCACTGAAATTTTCAAACCTATGAAGATAGAACATGAAAAAATAACATAGACAAATAACGCTGCATGCTGATCAAGTATTTTTGACTGAATAAACATAGAGAGAAACCAAATTTCGTGATTAACCTCCTAAATTACTAAACTTCCACTTCCTTGAATTCTGGATATTGGCAAAGCTGAGAACCCCCCACCCCACCCAAGAAATATATATTTATTTATACTTCTTCCTAGTAAATGCAAACGTCTGAAAAGAAAGAAAATAGCGTCCATCCCTTTAAACAAAGTTTTCAAGGTGCAAACAGTACTAAATAGTCTTTTCTCCATTCTTATCAAACTTAAACCTCATTCTAGTTAAGCCACCACCAGAGATTTCACACGTGATCATCATTAACTACCGCAAATCACAAACCACGAATCATAAATGGGAAACATTCTGATCAAAATTGAAAATTCTCCCAAGCACGAGAACATAAAACCAACTTATAACTACTTATCCAAGGTAACTTCTAAATATTCACTAATTGCATAACATATCCACAAATATAATATAATTACCTGAACTGTTCCAATAGATTTTTCGGCAAAAAATTCAACACTGTATACTTCCTATTAGAAATGCGGTTGTCACAGTAAACATCATGCGACAAATCGTCATCATTTATATAAACAAAACGCTTCATTTTCTCTCTTCAACTATACCGTCGAGCTCAGTTCCATCTGAATCAGCAGCAATTTAGAAATCATCAAAAAAAGGAAAGGCAAAATAAGAGGACTGTGCTAATTAAAATCAATGTTTGCTCAGAGTGAAGAAATATCGGTACCTGAGATCTCCGGAGAGTGATCAGGAGAGAACGGCGACTGATTGACCGGCTGCGGCGATGAGTTCACTAATGTCAAAGGCGGTTAAGTGCGAAATAAGAGCAAAGAAAGAATTGAATTGGTCTAAAGACTCCGAAGTCCGAACTGATGAATCAAAGAATGAATCAGTGTAGTGGTCATTGCTAGCTTATGAAGGAAGCCAACAACATGGGGTAATCTGGGAATTTAATGATGGTTGATTTGGTTACGTTTGTCTCTCTCAAACCTCTGGTCAGGTCTGACCAAAACTCCAACGAAAAAACCAAAAAAGTCGATTTAGTTTGAAATAAAAAGTATATGATATGATAGGAAAAAAAAACAAGAAAGTGAATTACATTTTTTCCTTCTTAAACTTTGGTCAAAATACGAAAATCTCTCTAAAATTTTAAAAATTATAAAAACACCTTTATACTATCCAATAGTTTCTTTTCACCCCTAAACAGATGATGTTATTCAATTTATTAATAAGGCGTTTGGTTGAACTCACGGGAATCGGAATCAGTATGGGTTTCATTTAAGGCGGAATGTATTTGATTTAAATCGAAATGATTATAGGTTTTGAAAATTAAAATGGATATGATAAAAGTCGTTTGGATTGTAGGGTGAATTTGGTATTATTAGGGTTTTTAATATTGTAAAATTACTCATTTGTCCTTAGGTAAAATTATACTACCAATTTGAAACCCTACCTAGCCAACGAACACAACAAACACAATTCCGATTGAAAATCATACACAAATTTCAACAACCACTCCAAATTCTCCAAATCATCCGACTACACAATAAAACCATATATCAACAAAATTGGAACCCAAAAGGATAATTGGATAACTCAAATTCAGGGAGGGAGAAAAGGATAATTTGATAACTCAAATTTTCCGTTTTAATTTGGTTATTGGCTTACCGGTGCAGTGAGTTCTTCGGTGAAGAGTAACCCCAAATCTTCACTTTCGAAAAAGAATGAATAATTGGAACTCCAATAATGCTGAGAAGAAGACTTCGAGAAGGAATATTTCCCTTCATCTTTTTTCTCTTCTCTCTCCCCGCCCTTTCCCTTCCCTTCTCTCTTCCAACCCACCTTCTTCCGTTGCTACCACCGCCGAGCCCATGACTTCATCCCGATCGGTCACGCTCTCCGGTCAGCCTCAGGCTTTGGCTTCTCCTTCATCGGTTCCTCTCCAGTTTGCCTCCCCGGCGAAGCAAACCTGCCAAGTCTTCTCTCGAGGGGCAACTGAGGAAAACAAAAAAAAATTGACAAAGGTTGTGGGAATGAAATTTCAAACCCACCTCCCCCTACATGTTTGCTAAAACCCATCTCCGAGGGTTTTTAATTCATTCTTTCATTCCCAACTTTTGGACCAAACATATGGAATGAGTTTAGGAATGGGTTCATACCCATTTCTCATTCCGAATCCACGCTACCAAACGCCCCCTAAGTAAATGGACAATAATACTCTTAATAGATCCTTGAATAAATTTTCAAACCAAAACACCTCCTATTTAGTATACATAAGCCAAAACACCCTTGGTTTTTACGCAAAATGTACGAATTAAACAAGTTCTAAACTGGACTTTTGGTCTCTTGTTTATAGATGGGAATACACATTTGTTCTCATATTTAACTAATGCATTTTTGTATTTCTAAAAAAAGGAAAAAATTTCCAAAACGAGATCATTTGTTGGGGCGAAGGGAGTATTTTAATTCGGATGATAATTTGATAAAATTACTGTTAGTAAGAAGATTAATAACAGTGAGAATAAAAAGATAAAAGGTGAAAAAGTGAAAAAAATTGAAAAATGATGAAAAATAATAAGAAGAAATTATTATTTCAAAATTTTTTATCGATTTTTATACAATTTTTGTATATGTATACTGAATAGGAGGGTGTTATGGTCTAAAAATTTATTCATGGATCTATTAAAGGTATTAATGTCCATTTATTTAATAAATTGAATGACATCATTTGCTTGGGGCGAAAAGATACTATTGGATAATACAAGGGGGTTTTTGTAATTTTTAGAATTTTAGGAGAGTTTTCGTATTTTGACCAAAGTTTAAGGGGTAAAATGTAATTCACCAAAAAAAACACACACACACAAACATTAACTTCTCTCAAGTTGTTGTTATCCGCCCCTTTTTACTATTGTCCCGAAAAAAAAATTCCTAAAATTACTTACAATGGTTTTTTTTATTTATATTATTATAATTTTTTTTTGGTATAGTAGGAGAGGCTAAAGCCTTCTACTACACTACTACATTCCGAAGATAGGACACCCCCCTCTCATCATGGTCCAACTATCTCCGCAACTCATCAGGCGTTTCCTGTAACCTTGTAAAACCCCTCTGTTCTCCGGCGGCCAAAGAGGCTAGCAATAAGCACTCCAACTTCACTATCCAATCCCTTTGCATCAGCTTATGAATTTCTCGAACTAAATTCGCGTTCGTACCAATTCCATCCCTATCTGCAGCAATCATTTTTACCGATTCCACATTGTCCATTTCTACTTCCAATCTTCGAAAACCCTCCTCCCATACAAGATTCAAGCCTTGAAATAGCCGCTATAGCTCAGTGCTCAAGCTATTACAACTCTCAAAGTTTCATAGAAAACCCACACACCAATTGGCTTGATGGTCTCATCCCCAGAATTGTCATTATTCCTTAATGCACCATTCACACTCAGCCTATGCCAACCAGGTTCCGGACAAACCCACTTCACCCACCTAGCCTCCCTCACAAAGCCTGTAATTCCCAGCTTCTTAGTAAAGGCTCTCGCTTCTCAAATTCCCAGCACCTTAGCTTTAATGTCAAGGATAATCTAGCCTGAGGTACTGCAATTCCTTTGAATATCTGCTCATTTTTGGTATGCCACAACTTCCAAACGGTCACTCTAAACAAGCAAACTCCATTCTTCACCGAAACATGCTGAGGTTTATGACAAATTCACCTCCAACCACGAATGCAAATCATCTACAAAAAAACTCTGACACCACGTGCTGTGTATCTAACCATTCCAAGCAGTAAATGCTATGTTTCAATCTCTTAAAACATGTAGTATTGATTCCCTCCTCATGCCGCACAACACACAGTTTGGCGAATGGGCCAGATACCGATGAAATCGTTCATCGTTTGTCATCAGCTGCTCTCTGACTACTAACCACAATGTTTGTCAAATTCTATTCGGTCCATTCTATTGCCGATTTTTTCGCCATTTGCTACTCATCCCCATATCTCCTTCCTAACAAGGAGCCTTGTATGTTGTTCTTGTTGTGAAACATCCAGAGCTAGAATGCCTCCACACCAGCTTATTTGTTGCGGCATTACTTAAGGGAGGAAACACTCCAGCAACAACTTCCAACACAGACACTAGGAGTAAATTTTGAAAAAGCTCCCACCGTCACACTCCAAATGCACACGTGAAATGGCCCCTAGAATATTCTACTGCTCACTCGAAATTGGTTGAATAACATATTTCTCTAGTGGTTGCTGCAATGGAAGCCAAATATCTTCCCAAAACCATACCTTCATACCATTTCCCAAAGACCACGCCACTCCAACAACATATACCATATTCTACCAATTATCCTCATAACTATAGAACCTTTGGGACTGACGACATCCCTATTCAGCTGATCCAAATTCAAACCATACTTAGCCTTGATCACCTTTACCCACAAATCATTAGGCTTTGTAATAAGTCACCATCCAAGTTTCATTATTAACGCCTCATTCATCCTTCTCAATACTTTAAAACCCAATCCCCCCAAGGCCTTAGGCTTACATACCTCCTTCCAATTCACCAAATTCATTTTAGAATTATTGGTATCCGAACCCCGAACAAAACGACGACATTTTCTTTCAAGGTCTGTACAAATATGGTTAGGAAACCAAGAGGTCTGCATTGCATATGTCCGCAATGCAATTATTACAGTCTGGGCCAGGGTGACTTGACCTGCCAGAGAGAGTGAGGACGCTTTTCAGCGTGATAATCGACGTTCCGTTTTCTCCAAGATTGAGCCATAAGTTTTCTTAGTGACTCTGTTGTGGATCATTAGCATCCCCAGATATGTGCCCAAATCTTCAACTACTTTGTACCCCATAGACGCTGAGATAACCTGCTTCAAATCAGACACAACATTTTCAGGAAAACAAAAATTTTAGTTTTAAGCTCATTCACCTTCAATTCGGATCGAACACAAAAATTCTGAAGTGTCTCATTGACTACCTTCCCCTGTTTCGGAGTGGCTTCAGCGAATAGAAGAAGATCATCAGCAAACATAAAAAATGGGATGTTGACCTTAGACCTTCCTACGTACATTGGATGCCAAATTCCAGCAGCTACCTTCTGATTAATTAGGTGAGCTAACATTTCCATGTATAAGAAAAAAAGATAAACGGAATGGGAATGAGGATCCCCCTGTCTAACCCCTCTTATAGGTAAAAATTCCTCTTATCGGCTGCCATTCCACATCAATTGCATAGATGTCGTCTCCACATAGCACACTTGCCACAAAATTGAAAGATTATATGTCCGGGCCTAGCCAGAAACTCACTTTCGTGCTATGCATTCCAGAATCGGAATCTCTGGTCAGGCCTAGACGCTAGCACAATCGCTATTTCAACCCTTGCTTAAAATAACATTGCACAGGATCTTGGTTTGTACTTATTCGATTTATCACGCAACAAATAAATTCTTAATCATAAGTGGAAGAATAAGAATTACCTATTGAAGCGTTCACTCAGGTGATTTTCTTGTATGCCTCAAGACTTTGATTGTACGTTGTGTGGGCAACGATCTAGCAACCAATTTATCAGATAATCACCACAATCCACCTGTCAAAAAAATCCCAGCACCACCGCACTTGGCACGTACAATCCTCGCCCCGCCCAGAGAGAGAGAAAGCCACACGCGCCGCCGCCTCAAAAACCGTGCACCGCCGGGAGGAGAAAAAAATTCGATCGCTGGTTTCTAGAGAGAGGGCCGCACTAAGCTTTGAAAATCTGACTTGGAGAGAGAAGAAAATATTTCTCTCTCTAGGATTTTATCTCTTTAGTTTTCTTGTCTTCAAAACTTATGAATTATATATTGTGGAATAGCTAATCCCTTGTCTATATATAGAGTTACAAGAGACCCCAAGTTAGTTTAAGATTGGTCTTCCTAATGGGTTTAGGTAATTAATTAGTTTCCAAATCCAATTAGGTAACAAATCTAATAGGATAAACCAAATCCAAATTAGATTCCTAATTATAATTGAAACTTAAGACTTAATTAATTAATTAAATAATTTCACTTTGTTAATTACTCAATTAACCCTTAAGAATAATTATTCAATTAACCCATTACAAAATTAATCGTACCAATAATGGATTAATTTTGGCACTATCATCCTACACCAGAATTGCTTCCGAAACAACTAAATTAATTTATTTATAATCTCCCCACATCAAATATATAGTGCTCGTTAATTTATTAATTTACTGATAAATTAATTAATTAACTTCTTTAATTCCGAGACTAGTACCACTCGACCTTTTTACTATACCGAACATAAGTCCACCAGCTGGGTTTAGTATAATAAACATAAAGAGCTCATCTCAGGAGCACCATCACTCCGGACGCACCGGTACATGGTTTCCTTTCGACAAACAGCAACACACCAAGCAACTAAACACGCGCACCCAACCTACTGAGACTATTGGCCACAATTGACCTCACCCATTGGCAGATTAAAGTACACTATGTCTAATCCTCATGCCCGCTCAAGTCTAGGGATTAAGAGATAGAATACTAAGAATGATTTGTCTATTAAATCAGTACAAGACAAATCATTCTAAATGGTCAAATTCAATACGCCCCAGGCATATCTATATGATTCAATTAGTTTAGACAAACCAATTATCTGAATCACATAATAACCTAAACTGACAGTTTGTCCAAAGCTGTCTCGGTTACAAACCTCATTTATATATTATGTCTTTTAACCAATGATGAGATCTACTGTGTCACACAAGACACCTCATCATCTAACTACATAATATAAATGGACAAATAATGCACAACAAGATATAACCAAAACATTAATCGATATATTAACTGGGAAAAAGTACAATACAAGTATAGCTTATTTATTCAACTCCAACAATCTCCCACTAATACTTAAGTTGTGCTTTAAGTATATATCTACATACAACCCCTATATATTTTGCTATTATATATCTAGAAAAACTATCATGGCTCTCCTAAGTATCTGAGCCTTAAAGACTTTTGAAGTCAATGTCTTCGTGAACGGATCTGCAAGGTTATCCTCTGATGCTATCTTAGCCACGACCACGTTTTTCCTCTTTACTATACCCTGAGGTAGATTTGCTCTTGTCCCTGTCACCTTGGAAATCTGAATTTGTGTAACCTCGGGGTACCAGCTCAGGCACCTGATAGACCAACACTTGGTTTCTCATTCTGCGAAAATACTTGAGAATGCATTTTACTGCCTCCCAATGAGCTTTCTCGAGGTTACTCTGATATCTACTTACAATGCCAACGGCATAACAGATATCAGGCATCGTACACAACATGGCATACATGAGACTTCCTACTGCCGAAGCATAAGAAACTGTCTTCATGGCCTCTATCTCCTCAACAGTCTTGGGAGACTGTTCTTTAGACAGATGCACTCCGTGTGTGAAAGGTAGAAAACTTTTCTTGGAGTTCTACATGTTAAAACAGGCCAGAATCATATATTTGTATAAAGCTTGGGAGAGCGTTAACGAACGTTTCCTACGATCTCGAATTATCTTGATCCCAAGGATATGTCCCACTTTCCCTAAGTCCTTCATATCAAACTGCTTGGACAGCTATGCCTTTACGTCTGATAACACTTTCTTGTTGTTGCCAATCAATAGAATGTCATCTACGTAAAGCACAAGAAACATCGATGAGTTTTCTACACACATTGCTCATCTGGACACTGAGTAAATCCGTATGACTGAATTACCTCATCAAAATGGATGTTCCTAGATCTGGATGCCTGCTTAAGTCCGTAAATGAGCCTCTTAAGCCTGCAAACTTTATGCTCTTGGCCTTTTTGAACGAATCCCTCTGGTTACTGCACGAAGATGGTTTCCTCAAGACTTCCGTTTAGGAAAGCTGTCTTGACATCCATCTGCCATATCTCATAATCTAAATAAGCAGCTATGGCCAAGAGAATCCTGATCGACTTAAACATGGCTACCGGGAAGAATGTTTCCTCATAATCGATTCCCTCTTTCTGAGTATACCCCTTCGCCACCAGTCTAGCTTTAAAGGTTTCCACCTTTCTGTCAGGTCTTCTCTTACGTTTGTTGACCCACTTGCATCCAATAGGCTTAAACCCCTCAAGCAGGTCCACAAGCTCTCAGACTTGATTGTGGTCCATTGACCCCATCTCGGATATCATTGCCTTACGCCAAGATTCTACATCTTTATCTCAGAGAGCCTCATTGTAATTTACTGGGTCAGGCTCAGGCGTGCCTGAGACTAGGTCTGAGGCCTCTCCCATGCCAATAAACCTGTCGGGCTGTCTTACAACCCTTCTATTACGATGAGGCACCACCTGTGTAGGCGCATCATCTGTGATCTCTTGTGTAGTGTGTGGTGTATCTACTTATGCTGGTGCATCAGGATTATTAGTTTGTCTCCTAAGCTCTTCTAGTAATATCTTACTCTTGGGCTTGTGATCTAGGATATAGTCTTTTTCCAAAAATCTAGCGTTGGTACTAATCACCACCTTCTGATCTTTAGGACTATGAAACAGACCACCTTTCGTTCCCCTAGGATATCCTACAAACAACATTAATTATGTTCTTGTATCTAACTTAGCTGCATCTGCTTTAAGCACATGTGTTGGGCAACCCCAAACTCTGAGATGTCTTAGACTAGGCTTTCGCTCATTCCACAACTCTACTGGGGTTGAAGGCACAGTTTTAGATGGTACAAGATTAAGAATATATATCGCTGTTTCTAAGGCATATCCCCAGAACGAACTCGGCAAATCACTATAGCTCATCATCGACCTAACCATTTCCATGAGAGTTTGATTCCTTCTTTCTGCTACACCGTTCTGCTGTGGTGTGCCAGGTTCAGACAACTGAGACTGAATTTATACCTCACTGAGGTATTCTCAAAATTCGTGGGACAGGTACTCCCCACCATGATCTGATCACAGTGTCTTGATACTCTTACCATGATGCTTCTTCATATTTGTCCGAAACTCTTTGAACTTGCCAAAGCACTCAGACTTGTCACGCATTAGGTAAATGTACTCGTACCTTGAGTAGTCATCCGTGAACGTCATGAAATACTCAAACCCACCTCGTGCTTGGACCGACATTGGTCCACACAAGTCAGAATGAATCAACTCTAGTACTTTTTTGGCTCTATAACCTTTTGTTTTAAAAGGTCTCTTGGTCATCTTACCCTCAAAGCAAGATTCGCAGGTTGAATAACTGTCAACCTCTAATGAACCTAAAGGTCCATCATTGACAACCTCTGAATCCTACAAAGGTTTATATGACCTAGCCTGAGATGCCAAAGATAGGTTTGATTCATTTCAGAAGGTTTTTTCCTTTTATTAATGTTAGATAGAGAGCTATATGTTTCTATGTTTTGCACAACAAAGGAGTTAGAATTAACCACAAACGAATTGTCTGCCAATGAACCAGAACAAATAAGGTTTCCATTTCTTCTAATAACAACACAACCATCAGAAAAAATAAACTTATAACTGTTCTTTAAGAGTTTAGAAACCGAAATAAGGTTCTTTCTAAAACTCGGTACATAAAGACAATTAAATAATTCTAATCTAGAACTCTCAAAATTTAGAGTGATAACTCCCATTGCTTCTACTGACACTCTTGTAGTGTCGCCCGTGTAGATATCCAATTCGCTTTCACTAAGCTTTCGGGTTACTTGAAACCCTTGCAAAGAATTACAAACATAGTCAGTGGCACCTGAATCCACACAGCAAGTATCTGTGGGAATTGTCGTTAAACATTTCTCAGTAATTAAGACAGAAACTATCGTACGTCTAATCTTTGAACAATCCGATTTCCAATGTTATTGCACTTGAAGCACTTGTCTTTCGACTTCTTCTTTGTAATATCTAGCTTAGGCGCAATTCGCGCCTTTTGAGCTATTCCCTCAAGCTTTCTCTTTTTCTTTCTAGCCTCAGGCTCAGAAGAAGATTATGAAGCTTTGCCAGTGACTAAAGCTCGTTTCTTCTCTTGAAGAAGACTTTTAACCACTACCAACTCTGCCAAGAGCTCGGATAAACACAACATCTTACTTATGTTGTAGTTCAACCGAATCTGCTAATAGCTTTGAGGCAAGCTCCGGAGGACAATATCGACTTTGGTTTAACCAAAGATTTCACCTCCCACTACCTCAACCTTGTTGATGTTACTAATCATGTCAATGACATGATCTCTCACAGGAGTGCTCTCAGCCATTAGGACAATGTCCAAATTACGACTCCAATCGACATAGTTCAACCAGTTAATTTTTTGTTTTTCAATATAGTAGCTAAGAAATTGAATACTGTAAATTAAACAGACAATGTTTTAGTTATCTAATCTAGAATTTTGAAAACAAAATTCTAATAATTATTGACTTCCCTCAAAACAATAATTATAATCCACCAACATCTCATTCACTGGGATTCTCTACGCTAACCCACATTCGTTTGAGAAGAACCAAATTCATTAGCTACACTATCTGACCAAATGATATATTGATCAATGCGGCTAATAGTCAGTGCTTTCAGCCGTACAAATAAGCAGCGTAACCTCGATGGGAGGAATACTGTGTTGGAGTAGAATACATAAGCTATGCTTGTATTGTACAGTTTCCCAATTTAATATATCGATTTGTGTTTCAATTATATTTTGTTGTGCATGTTTATGTCCATTTATATTATGTAAGTAGATGATGAGGTGTCTGGTGCTACACAGTAAATCTCATCATTGGTTGAAAGACATAATATATAAATGAGGTTCGTAACCGAGACGGTTTTGGACAAACTGTCAGTCTAGGTTATTATGTGATTCAGATAATTAGTTTGTCTAAACTAATTGAATCATATAGATATGCCCGGGGCATGTTGAACTTGACTCTCAGGAATGATTTATCTTGTACTGATTTAATAGACAAATCGATCCTTGTATTCTATCTCTAAATCCTTAGACTCGAGTGGGCATGAGAATTAGACATAGTGTACTTTGATATGCCAATGGGTGAGGTCAAATGTGGCCAATAGTCTCGGTGGGTTGGGTGCGCGTGTTTAGTTACTTGGTGTGGAAACCATGTACCGGTGCGTCCGGGGTGATGGTGCTCCCGAGATGAACTCGAAATGTTTACTATACTAAATTCGGCCGGTGGACTGATGTCCGGTATAGTAAAAAGGTCGAGTGGTACTAGTCTCGGAATTAAAGAAGTTAATTAATTAATTTATCAGTAAATTAATTTTAATTAACGAGCACTATATCTTTGATGTGGGGAGAGTAAATGAATATAATTTAATTAAGTTGTCCTGGAAGCAATTCTGGTGTAGGATGGTAGTGCGAAAATTAATCCGTTAGTGGTATGATTAATTTTGTAATGGGTTAATTGAATAGGTAGAATTAATTAATTGGTTAATTAATTCCTAAGTGTTAATTTAGTAATTAACAAAGTGAAATTATTTAATTAATTAATTAAGTCTTAAGTTTCAATTAGAATTAGGAAATCCTAGAGATTAGGAATCTAGTAAGATTTGGTTTATCCTATCAGATTGGTTACCTAATTGGATTTGGAAACTAATTAATTACCTAAACCCATTAGGAAGACCAATCCTAAACCAACTTGGGGTCTCTCTTGTAACTCTATATATAGACAAGGGATTAGCTATTCCATAACATACAATTCATAGTTTTCAAGACAATAAAACTAGAGAGAGAAAATCCTAGAGAGAGAATAAATCTTTCTCCATGAATTTTGGGTTTTCTTCCTTAGGCGTGCGGCCCAGTTCCCAAGAAAGTGCCGGCCAAATTTTCTTCAAGGTTTGGTGGCGGCGCGTGGAACTTAAATCGGGCGGCGCTTAAGGAGTCTAGGCGGCGCGTGTGGTCACGCGCTAGGCGGCTAGGTAGCGGTGTTCTGCTGGAATTTTTCTGGCGACCCAGTTGTGGTGATTAGCTGATCAATTGCTCGTTAGATTGCTGCCCACACAACATACAAGCAAAGTCTTGAGGCATACAAGAAAATCACATGAGTATGCGCTTCAATAGGTAATTCTTATGTTTCTGTTTTAATTAAGAATTTTTTTGCGTGGTAAATCGAATAAGTACAAACCAAGATCCTACGCAATGTTATTTCAAGCAAGGGTTGGAATAGCGGTTGTGCTAGCGTCTAGGCCTGGCCAGAGATTCTGATTCTAGAATGCGTAGCACGAAAGTGAGTTTCTGGCTAGGCCCGGGCAGATAATCTTTCAATTGGTATCACAACCTGGTTTTGGGTTTTGTGTTTGTTCGATTTATTACTGGTTGGTTAAGAAATCCTGACTATTATGGTTACGTTTGTATGGGTTTTAATTAAACTCTGGGACATGTCTGGCTTTGATTTTATTATGAATGTTTTAATAGTATAACCACGTGCTGGAAGCCGTGTAGGATTAGATCAAATCTATAGTAGGATTTTTTCTATATAATTTTGATTCTTTAATTTTCCTAGAAAGCCTCGTAGTAGGAGAATTAATTTTTGTAATCGAAGGCGTTATGGTGGGCAATTTGAATTCGTGGGTTTTTGGGTTATCGTTAATTCGTAGAAACTCAGGAAAACCCAGAACGAATTACAAGAAGACCAAATAACATAAAAGAAGTGAAAGGAGGAATCAGAGGTGGAGCGGCACCGGCGATGACTCGCCAGCGGGAGCCGCCGCCGGCTACTGGCAGCAATCACCACCGCGTGGCGCAGCAGCGCGCGGCGGCTTGTTCGGGTCACGTTTTGGCCCATTTTTCCTCCAGTTTTCATTTTTTGAAGTTCAAGACTCTTTCCATTGAGTTACGTGACGGGACACGAGATCAAGGCAGAATATGGAAGCAATTAAAACCATAATAGTCGGGAAATTTAATTTTCACATTTATTTCCCATATTTATTGTTTTAATTTTTGTGCTTTAATTTTTGTGCTATATTTTAGATGCATGATTTTAAAGCATGTTGGTTTTATGGTTGCATATAACTTAGGGTTAGTTAATTGCATGTTAAAACAGGAAAAACCCTCAATTTGGAAATCTAAGTGGGAGCGGGTTGGTTTAATATTCCCACAGCCACCATTTCAAGTTCATATGCGATGTGGGTGGACTTACGGGTTGGCATTAAGGATTTCCTCCATTCGGATGAGTCCAACCACGAGATTGATAGATTATGAATTTCTGAGTAAGATGACTAGAGTAAGTTTACCTAGGAGAAATGCAATACCCTCTCCATCTGAGGGCACTATCCTGAGGTAACATGCTTAGAAGTCATGCAATGGCACACACTTAGTGTACGATTTACAGTATTCCTCCCATTGAGGTTACGCTACTTATTTGTACGGCTGAAAGCACCGACTATTAGCTACATTGATCAATAGATCATTTGGTCAGATAGTGTAGTTAATGAACTTGGTTCTTCTTAAAAGAATGTGGGTTAGCGTAAACGTCCACACTATCGTGGCTTGCGAGAATCCTGGTGGATGAGATGTTGGTGGATTAAAATTATTGTTTTGAGGAAAGTCAATAATTGTTAGAATTTCCTTTGTTTCGAAATTCTAGATTAGATGACTAAAACATTGTTTGTTTAATTACAGTATTCGATATGACATTCAACCCCTTAGCTACTATATTAAAAGACAATAAGTTAACTGGACCTAATTATGTCGACTGGAGTATTAACTTGGACATTGTCCTTATGGCTGAGAGCACTCCTGTGAGAGATCATGTCATTGACGTGATTAGTAACATCAACAAGGTTGAGGTAGTGGGAGGCAAAATCGTTGGTGAAACCAAAGTCGATATTGTCCTCCGGAGCTTGCCTCAAAGCTATGAGCATATTCGGTTGAACTACAACATAAGTAAGATGTTGTGTACTTCATCCGAGCTCTTGGCAGAGTTGGTGGCAGCTAAAAGTCTTCTTCAAGAGAAGAAGCGAGCTTTAGTCGTAGTCAAAGCTTTATAATCTTCTTCTGAGCCTAAGGCTAGAAAGAAGAAGAGAAAGGTCGAGGGAATAGCTCAAAAGGCGTGAATTGCGCCTAAGCCAGATATTGCGAAGAAGAAGTCAAAAGACAAGTGCTTCAAGTGCAATAAGACGGGACATTGGAAATCGGATTGTTCAAAGCTTAAATGTACGATAGTTTCTGCCTTAATTACTGAGACATGTTTAGCGGCGATTCCCACATATACTTGGTGTGTGGATTCAGGTGCCACTGACCATGTTTGTAATTCTTTGCAAGGGTTCCAAGTAACTCGGAAGCTTAGAGAAGGCGAATTGGATATCTACATAGGCGACACTACAAGAGTGTCAGTAGAAGCAGAAAGAGTAGTCAGCCTAAGTTTCGATAATTCTAGGCTAGATTTATTTAATTGTCTTTATGTACTTAGTTTTAGAAATAACCTTATTTCGGTTTCTAAACTCTTGAAGAACGACTATAAGTTTATTTTTCTGATAATTCTGTATTTATTAGAAGAAATAGAAACTTATTTGTTTTGGTTTATTGGCAGACAATTTGTTTGTGGTTAATTTTAACTCCCCTGTTGTGCAAAATATAGAAACAGATAGCTCTTTATATAACATTAATAAGAGGAAGAAACTTTCTGAAATGAATCAAACCTACATTTGGCATCTCAGGCTAGGTTATATAAACCTTAGTACGATTCAGAGGTTGGTCAATGATGGACCTTTAGGTTCATTAGAGGTTGACAGTTATTCAACCTGCGAATCTTGCTTGGAGGGTAAGATGACCAAGGGACCTTTTAAAGCAAAAGGTTATAGAGCCAAAGACGTATTAGAGTTGATTCATTCTGACTTGTGTGGACCAATGTTGGTCCAAGCACGAGGTGGGTTTGAGTATTTCGTGATGTTCACAGATGACTACTCAAGGTACGGGTACATTTATCTAATGCGTCATAAGTCCGAGTGCTTTGGCAAGTTCAAAGAGTTTCGGGCAGATGTGGAGAAGCATCATGGTAAGAGTATCAAGACACTGCGATCAGATCATGGTGGGGAGTACCTGTCCCACGAATTTTGAGAATACCTCAGTGAGGTATGAATTCAGTCTCAGTTATCTGAACCTGGCATTCCACTGTAGAACGGTGTAGTAGAAAGAAGGAATCAAACTCTCATGGAAATGGTTAGGTCTATGATGAGCTATAGTGAGTTTTCGAGTTCGTTCTGGGGATATGCCTTAGAAATAGCGACGTATATTCTTAATCTTGTACAATCTAAAACCGTGCCTTCAATCCCAGTAGGGTTGTGGAACGGGCGAAAGCCAAGTCTAAGACATCTCAGAGTTTGGGGTTGCCCAGCACATGTGTTTAAGGTAGATGCGGCTAAGTTTGATGCAAGAACAAAATTAATGTTGTTTGTAGGATATCATAGGGGAACGAAAGGTGGTCTGTTTTATAGTCCTAAAGATCAGAAGGTGGTGGTTAGTACCAATGCTAGATTTTTGGAGGAAGACTACATCCTAGATCACAAGCCCAAGAGTAAGATAGTACTAGAAGAGCTTAGGAGACAAACTAATAATCTTGATGCACCAGCATAAGTAGATACACCACACACTGCATAAGAGATTACAGATGGTGCGCCTACACAGGTGGTGCCTCGTCGTAGTGGGAGGGTTTTAAGACAGCCCGATTGGTTCATTGGCGTGGGAGAGGCCTCAGACCTAGTCCTAGGCGCGCCTGAACCTGACCCAGTAAACTACAATGAGGCTTTTCGAGATAAAGATGCAGAATCTTGGCATAAGGCAATGATATCCGAGATGAGATCAATGGACCACAATCAAGTCTGGGAGCTTGTGGACTTGCCTGATGGGTTTAAGCCCATTGGATGCAAGTGGGTCTACAAACGTAAGAGAGGACCTGATGGAAAGGTGGAAAACTTTAAAGCTAGGCTGGTGGCGAAGGGGTATACTCAGAAAGAGGGAATCGATTATGAGGAAACCTTCTCCCTGGTAGCCATGCTTAAGTCGATCCGGATTCTCTTGGCCATAGCTGCTCATTTAGATTATGAGATATGGTAGATGGATGTCAAGACAGCTTTCCTAAATGGAAGTCTTTAGGAAACTATTTTCATGCAGCAACCAGAGGGATTCGTTGAAAAAAGCCAAGAGCATAAGGTTTGCAGGCTTAAGAGGTCCATTTACGGACTTAAGCAGGCATCCAGATCTTGGAACATCTGGTTTGATGAGGTAATCTAGTCCTATAGATTTACTCAGTGTCCGGATGAGCAATGTGTGTACCACAGACGTGATGGAAACTCAGTGGTTTTTCTTATGCTTTATGTAGATGACATTCTATTGATTGGCAACAACAAGAAAGTGTTATCAGACGTAAAGGCATGGCTGTCAAAGCAGTTTGATATGAAGGACTTAGGGGAAGTAGGACATATCCTTAGGATCAAGATAATTTGAGATCGTAGGAAACGTTCGTTAATGCTCTCCCAAGCTTCATACATAGATACGATTCTGGCACGTTTTAACATGCAGAACTCCAAGAAAGGTTTTCTACCTTTTAGAGACGGAGTGCATCTATCTAAAGAACAGTCTCCCAGGACTATTGAGGAAATAGAGGCCATGAAGATAGTTCCTTATTTTCGGCAGTAGGAAGTCTCATGTATGCATATTGTCTACGGGGCCTGATATCTGTTATGCCGTTGGCTTTTGAAGCAGATATCAGAGTAACCCCGGGAAAGCTCATTGGGAGGCAGTAAAATGCATTCTCAAGTATTTGCGCAGAATAAGAGACCAAGTGTTGGTCTATTAGGCGCCTGAGCTGGTACCCTGAGGTTACACAGATTCAGATTTCCAAGATGACAGGGACAAAAGCAAGTCTACATCAGGGTATGTGTTTACTCTGGGAGGTGGAGCCATAGTTTAGCGGAGTGTCAAGCAGAAATGCGTGGCGGACTCTACAATGGAGGCTGAATACGTTGCGGCATCAAAGGCAACGAAAGAAGTAGTATGGCTCAAGAACTTTCTATGCAGAAGTCTATCATGGTGTATTGTGATAACAATGGTGCAGTAGCAAACTCGAAGGAACCACGAGCTCACCAGGCGAGTAAACATATACAGCGCAAGTACCACCTGATACGAGATATCGTAAAGAGGGAAGACGTGGTCATGGCTAAAATAGCATCAGAGGATAACCTTGCAGATCTGTTCACGAAGACATGGACTTCAAAAGTCTTTGAGGCTCATGTGGAGGGCATGAGAATCAGATACTTAGGGGAGCCATGACAGTTTTTCTAGATATATAGTAGCAGAGTGTATAGGAGATTTGAATGTAGATGTATACTTAAAGCACAACTTAAGTATTAGTGGGAGATTTTTGGAGTTGAATACATAAGCTATGCTTCTATTGTACTTTTTTCCAGTTAATATATCGAATAATGTTTTGGTTAAATAGTTGTGCATTATTTGTCCACTTATATTTTGTAATTATATGATGAGGTGTCTTGTGTGACACAGTAGATCTCATCATTGGTTAAAAGATATAATGTATAAATGAGGTTCGTAACTGAGATAGCTTTGGGCAAACTGTTGGTTTAGGTTATTATATGATTCAGATAATCGTTTTTTTCTAAATTGATTGAATCATATAGATATGCCCGGGGCATATTGACCTTGACCATTTTGAATAATTTATCTTGTACTGATTTAATAGACAAATCATTCTTAGTAATCTATCTCTTAATCCCTAGACTCGAGCGGGCATTAGGATTAGACATCGTGTACTTTGATATGCCAATGGGTGAGGTCAATTGTGGCCAATAGTCTCGGTGGGTTGGGTGCACGTGTTTAGTTGCTTGGTGTGCTACTGCTTGTCGAAAGGGAACCATGTACCGGTGCGTCCGGGGTGATGGTACTTCCGAGATGAGCTCGTAATTTTTATTATACTAAACTCGGCCGACGGACTTATGTCCGGTATATTAAAAAGGTCGAGTGGTACTAGTCTCAGAATTAAAGAAGTTTATTAATTAATTTATCAGTAAATTAATAAATTAACAAGCACTATATCTTTGATATGGGGAGATTATGAATATAATTTAATTAAGTTGTTCCAGAAGCAATTCTGGTGTAGGATGGTAGTGCCAAAATTAATCCGTTAGTGGTACAATTAATTTTGTAATGGGTTAATTGAATATGTAGAATTAATTAATTGATTAATTATTCATAAGGGTCAATTAAGTAATTAACAAAGTGAAATTAATTAATTAAGTCTGAAGTTTCAATTAGAATTAGGAAATCCTAGAGATTAGAAATCTAGTAGGATTTGGTTTCTCCTATCAGATTGGTTACCTAATTGAATTTGGAAACTAATTAATTACCTAAACCCATTAGGAAGACCAATCCTAAACCAATTTGGGGTCTCTCTTGTAACTCTATATATAGACAAGGGATTAGCTATTCCACAACATACAATTCATAGTTTTCAAGACAAGAAAACTAGAGAGAGAAAATCCTAGAGAGAGAATAAATCTTTCTCCAAGAATTTTGGGTTTTCTTCCTTAGGCGTGTGGCCCAGTTCCCAAGAAAGTGCCGGCCTAATTTTCTTCAAGGTTTGGTGGCGGCACGTAGAACTCAAATCGGGCGGCGCGTGAGAAGTGTAGGCGGCGCTTGTGGTCACGCGCTAGGCGGCTAGGCAGCGGTGTTCTGCTGGTATTTTTCTGGCCACCCAATTGTGGTGTTTAGCTGATCAATTGCTCGTTAGATTGCTGCCCACACAGCATACAAGCAAAGTCTTGAGGCATACAAGAGAATCACCTGAGTATGCGCTTCAATAGGTAATTCTTATGTTTCCGCTTTAATTAAGAATTTTTTTGCGTGGTAAATTGAATAAGTACAAACCAATATCCTGCACAATGTTATTTCAAGCAAATGTTGGAATAGCGATTGTGCTAGCGTCTAGGCCTGGCCAGAGATTCTGATTCTGGAATGCGTAGCACGAAAGTGAATTTCTAGCTAGGCCCGGGCAGATAATCTTTTACCAACAAATCAGAGTGATTCAATACTTATTTAGCCATCATGATTCTGACCCACATGGCGTCTGGTTTAGTAAGGAGACCCCAACCCAGTTTCATAATCATGGTTTCGTTCATCTGACACTGACACTTAAATCCTAAACCTCCTAACTTTTTTGGTTCACATAGATCCTCTCATTTTACTAGACTAGGCCTTGCATTCGAATCATCCCTTCCTCAAACAAAGTTCCAGAATCATTTTTCTAACCCCTCACAAACATGGTTAGGAAACCATGCAGATTGCTTTGCATAGGTAGGTAAAGCATTGAGGACCGACTGGGCAAGGGTAACCCTTCCTACCATAGATAAAATCGCCCCTTTCCAGCCTTCCAATTTACTCTCAGTTTTATCCAAAATATGCCTATAAGTAGCTTGTGTCACTCTTCCATGCAACACTGGCATGCCAAGTTAATCCTCTAGATCAAAGATTTCTTGGTATCCCGTGGTAGAGGCAATGGTTTTTCTTCCTTCCAGGCTTACATTTGTTGAGAAAAAACTCTGGTTTTAGCTTCACTGACTTTAAGACCAGACTTATCGCAGAATGCCTTCAACGTTGATTTCACCACCTCCCTCCGTGGCACTGTACCTTCTGCAAACAACTAAAGATCATCCACAAACATTAAATAAGGGACATGAATCTAACCTCTCCCACATGTATTGGGCATCACCCACCATCCTCCACTTTTTTGTTGATGAGGTGTGCTAAACTCTCCATACACAATACAAATAGATAAGGAAAGAGTGGGTCCCCTTATCTCACTCCTCTAGTTGGTGCAAACTCATCACAGGGAATGCCATCCCATATAAGTTTCATTGTTGTTATTTTCACGCAAAACATAACACTGTCCACAAACTTCCTTAGGCATCCTGCCAGAATTAATGTCTCCCTCAAGAACTTCCAGCTAAGGTAGTCTTAAGTCTTTTCCAAATCTACTTTGATCACCATGAAACCAGTCAATCCGGTCTTCTTTCTCATTGTATGGATCAATTTATGCGCAATTATAACATTGTCAGTGATATGCAGACCAGGAATAAAGCTTACCTGCGCAGGCCCCACTATTTATGGGAGGATAGGTTGCAGTCACTGTACTAGATACTTGGTAGTCAACTTGTAGAGCACGTTTAGTAGACTAATAGGTCTAAACTCCTTTAACCTGCAGGGCTGATCCACCTTAGGAATCAGAATGATCAATGTCTTATTCAAACCTTTCGGTATAATTCCATCATCCAAGATTCTCCTTATGGACTGATCCACCTCATCCCTATTTAGATATGCGAACAAAGTTAGCCAGAATGACTCATCCATACCTGGGAAGTTTGTGCTACCACAACCAATATTGTCACCACAATTCGGGGTGCTATAGATAATTTTAAAGAAATCCATTGCCATGCTTTGCAGCTCCCTCCTTTCTGATACCCACTCACCATTCTCTTTCTGCAATCTTGCTATTTTATTCCTTCTCCGTTGAATCTTAATCTTCTTGTGAAAATATACAGTATTTCTATCCCAAAGAAGTTCCAGTCCCTGTGAGATTTTTGCACCAATAATAATTCCTCCTGCAGCATGACGTCCTCAAGTTCCTTTGTAAATTGTGATTCCATGTCCTTGAGTCTGGTTGTCGTGTAACGTTGTAATTCTCTTTGAACCCCGCCCAATCTAGCCAACAGTTTTTTCTTGCGAGCAAAAACATTCCCAAACATCCGCTGGTTCCACTCTCTTGCCCTGCCCGCGAAATTGGTCCAATTTAACTCATAAGACCTGCTCGAGCTCCAACACTTCTCTACCAAACTCGCACTATTAGGATGTGTGAGCTAAGCCACCACGAACCAAAAAAGCTCAGGGCCCCCTTCCTTCGACCCCTTCCTCAGTGAAAACTCCACAGCAATAAGTACATGGTCTGAATTGATCCTTAGGAGATGACGCACGAAACCGTTGGGAAACTGTTGAGCCCATTCGTCATTACATACAAACCTGTCAAGATTTTTCTCTATCTGCACCTTAGAGCCTTCCCGAATCTAAGTTAACCTAGGCCCAACTGTCGGCACCTCGATCAGCTCTTTCTTAAATATTTAGTCCACAAATCCTAAACATATGTTGTCCCGCCTCCCTGAACTTCCTTGTTTCTCTTGCAAACAGAACAAGCTATTGAAGTCTCCTCTCAAAACCCAAGGTCCACTAGTCAGATCCGCCACTTTATTCAAATCCTGCCACATATCCTTTCTTTCACTCTGTCGAGAACTTGCATAAACCACTGTCAAAAAAGCTCTTGTTCTCACCATCCAAAACCCTGCATGAATGAAGCACCTATGACATTTTAAGACTAACAGTTCAACCCTACCTTTCCACATAAGTCAAATACCTCCAGAAAACCCCAAAGCCTCGATCCTACATGAGCACTCAAAACCACTCCTACAAATAAAATCATCTACTCTCACCCCACTGATTCGTGGCTCAAGGATTCCCACGATATCAGGTCTAAATTGCTGTATTAGAGTGGAGAAGGTACGCCTTAACTCTGGCAAACCAGCCCCTCGGACACTCCATGTAAGAAATGTCATCAAAAAGGTTATGAAAAAGTGACAAAAACCACACAGACAAACGGTAAACAGAAAAAAAATAGAGAAAAAACAAAAAGGATGCCCACCTAACAAGTGGCTGGGATCACTGTGCTCAAACTATCCTTCATGATATCATCCAGGTGATCTGAACCCCGCTTACGAGCATGCTAAGCCAAACCAACTCTACCTCCACGACCTCGTCTGGTGGTTTTGTACCTATCTCATGTTCCCTGGGGCCGCTACTGTCCATCGAAAAAACACCAATTTGATTCGTCTGTAATTTCTCATTGTGGGCACTGTTAACTTTTTTGAATACCCTATGTTGAATCGAATTTAATGCAGATTTTATCTCCGCCACCACCCATTTTCTAAACATTTTTTGTTGTAGACCTTGGATTTGAGCATTACTTTCAAAATTTATGTGCTTTGTATGCTGAAGAATCGATTACGTTGAAGAGGAATTGCATATTTCCTGTTTTAGTTTAATATTTTGGCTAAGGATTATGTGTACTATCATTAGCATGGACGGAAGACGTAACAGATGGACTGTGCCAACCTCTATTTGCTGGTCATATGTTTACTGCAAACATGGTTGTCAGTTTAGTTGTATAATCTTGTAGACACAAACATGATAGTAGTGTTATCTCACCTCTTATTGAATTTCTTGAGAGTCTTTTGTTGCACATGTTGAAGCTAAAATAGGTAGTTTTGGTAGATTGATCTTTGGATAGTCAAATATGTAGGGAACCTAATTATTTTGCGGGACAATATGCTAATACTGTTGTGTCCTGTGTTGCAGATCTTTTTAGTTTGGAAAATGGGTGGAAGCTCAATTGAAGATGACTGGGAGTTTAGTGCTCCGTCAAGTGGTGTTCGAACTGTAGTCCTAGTTGGCCGTACTGGTAATGGAAAAAGTGCCACTGGGAATAACATTCTTGGAACAAAAGCATTCAAGTCCATGTGTAGCCATTCTGGTGTGACAAACACTTGTGAGCAGCATAGGACTGTATTGGATGATGGAAACATTGTTAATGTGATTGGCACACCAGGTAAATCATCATTTTAGCAAAGTTAGCCATGAAAAATATGTGTGGGCAAAAAGTGGCAAGTGTCGAGGTGAATGTTAAAAAACAAAGAATTTCATGGGAGATAAGCAGAATGCGAAATCGGTTTGATATTTTTAAGCTAATTGGAATAAATATCATAATCTTCATTGGTAAACAATGCAGGCTTTTTTGATGCTAAAGCTAGCCCTGAATTCCTCGGGAAGGAGATTGTAAAATGCGTTAGTATGGCCACAGATGGTATCCATGCTGTCCTTGTAGTTTTGTCCCTCAGAAGTCGCTTCTCAGTAGAAGAAAAAGCTGTTGTTGAGTCACTGAAAAAATTTTTCGGAAGCAACATAACTGATTACATGATCATAGTTTTTACGGGTGGTGATGAGCTTGAGGAAGCTGAGTTGTCTTTGGATGAGTACTTGGTTCGCGAGGGACCTCATCCTTTATCGGTAGGTGATTGAATTGGATCTAACAGATTTTATAATGTTGTTATGTAGTATGTTATAGAGATGTATCATTTATATGCTTAAATTATTTTGTTTTCTGAGATAGTCGTGCGTTTTTGCAGTGTAAGTTTCATGTCTATAGTACAGAGAGCTGTCGCTAATTTATAGAACTTCAACTTTGTTCTTAACATTTTGCTGTTGTCATTCGTCAAGAATTGAAAACAGTGGCTCATATGTTAAAGTATTGCAATATTCGATGTGGTTGGGCTGGGATTTGACAGGACGGACTTTCTCTTCACTTCACCTTGAGATTGGATCTAAAAAGCTTTCAATTGTTTTTATCTATATTATTCGAGGGATCTATTATCATCTATAGGATTTCGGATTTGAGTTTTTAATTTTAAGGTGTATCTGCACCATAATTTCTTTAACATCATGTACTTTTACTGTGGATGCATAGATAGGATGTCCAGATAAATAGGAAACAAAGAAGAAAGAAGGTAAGGTGGGGATGGGTTTGTGAGAAGACTGGCATCGTGATATTTTTGGGTTTTTTTTCCCACCTCGTTGCCTGTGTAAAAAGTGCTGTTCTATAACGCTCATAATTATGTTTGTTACAGGAACTTATTGAGCTATGTGGAAATAGACGGGTTGTTTTTGATAACAAGACAAAGGATAAAGAGAAGAAAGCTGAACAACTTCGCGACCTTCTTTCCCTTGTGGATGATGTTATGTTACAAAATGGAGGGAAACCATATACCGATGAATTATTTGTGGAATTGAAGGTGAAGTTTCTTGATAATCATTAATTTATTACTCCTCGTGTGTTGAAATGATGCAAAGCTCAATACAGACTATATTCTTTAACAGAAAGGAGCCATGAAGCTTCATGATCAAGATGCAGTTGTGAAGTCCTTGGAAGGATATTCCAAACAGGATATATCTGAACTGCAGGAGCAGATTCACAAGTCACATGAAGGACAGATGAAGCGAATCATCATGATGGTACTTGTTCGAACTTAACATTTTTTTTCTTGTATCTTTTGAAACACCTCAGATGGTCAATCTGATCTATATTATACTACTGCATCTTCCGAAATACCTCAGCTCTTCAGTGTAGTGTAGTGTATTATACTTCTTCTGTCTGCAGTCCAGATTTTAAAAGCATTTCTTTTTTAATCTTTCGAAAACATATCAGATCTTATAGGAAGTGTATGTCCTCACTGTTGTCTTCTTGACAGACAATTGGCCACACATTTGATTTGTGGGGGAAATATTCATTGGCTGATTTGAAGTTTAATTTGTTTCAATCCTTAGGATATGTAAGGCATCTAAAATTTGAGTGATTGATACTTGGATATCTTTTTTTACTCTTTGTCAGGTCGAGTCAAAGCTGACAGAGACAACTGTTAGACTTGAACAGCAACTGGCAGAAGAACAAAAGGCTCGCCAGCGAGCTTTGGCAACAGCACAAGAAGCTCAGGCAAAGTCAGACGACGAGATTCGTAAGTTGAGGGAGCATTTAGAGAGAGCCCGCATGGAGAATGAAGAGTTCAGAAAGAATGCTGGAAGATGCACCATATTGTGATTGATCAGATGATCATATGTGAATACTTTTCAATGCTCTGAGAAATTGAGTGGATAACTTGAGTAGATTTATGGGTAGTATATTGCGTTACTGGCTACTCTTTACCATGTTTCTATAGTACATAACATAAAGTTTGCAACTGTCAACTGTGATTGAAGTTTTCAATTTAGTATACATTGTGTGTCCTCACCTCTATTAATATTTCTTTTAAGGAGTTCTTCACTTGTTATATGATAGTAATAATACTATATTGCAAGGTGTATTTTTGACAAATGCAGCATTGGTTAGAAGTTAGAGAGAAATGATCTTGAACAGTTCAAATTTTTTTATAATCAAAATGATCTAAACAAATCAATTTTTATTATCAAAATGATTTTAACCGTTTTAAAGACTCAACATGTATTTTTTTACATTGAATTCTTTCATTAACAGACGAAAATATCAGCTCAACTACGCAATTTGTTCAAGTAAAGAAAACTCAATCACATTCATAACAGTCTCACTTCCCTTTTTTCCTGTTTTCACCATTCCAACGCCCCTTCTCGCCATTTCCAAACTAAACTAACAATTAAGATAAGTAAACAAATTAAAGCCCCATTGCTTGATTCGAATTCCTTTCCTTACCTACGGATCTCATCATTTTGGCCTTTGTCCAGTTTCTCTCTCAATCTACGGACTTCTTCATGGGCCTCTTGCTCCCGTTTCTGAACTCTCTCAAAATCTTCTTTCAACTTCTGGCTGTCTCCATTTGGCCAAAATGCAATTTTGGTTATAATAAGGTAGTATTACTTTTTGTCATTCTTTATTTTAAGGAGGCAATTTTAGTCTTTTAAATTTTTTTTATTTAAGTTTTGGTCATTTTCAACAAGAGAGTCGGACAACTAACATATATATATATATATATATGTATATATATGTAACCTTATCTTTGTATGTTGAATTTATTATTAATTTTTGTGACAAATCCTTCCACCTCCATAAAAGAAGGAATGGAATAGTTGATGGATACTTGAAGGTTGGGACGTAGGTTTAAATTCTGCCTGCACAACACCTTATATTACTTATATTAATTACTATTTGTGACGTCCCATCCGTAGTATATGTCGGTAATTCCCATAACTTTAGATTTCCAACGTTAAAAATTCATCAATCAATTAATTCAATGGCTTTGCATTATTACCCAGCAATCTTCTTCCAATCTCTTTTCTTTTATATAATAAATTTATTCACCAGTCCAGTCAAATTCTCCAGCTTCGGTAGTTCCTGGTATTTCGTTGCCACCAAAAATATTATCTTGGTGCCCTTAATCCGCAATAAGTGTTATGGGAATGTAAACATTGTTCTTGTTGGTTCCACAGAGAATGGTAAAAGCAGGGCCTCGCCCGAAAGCAAAATGAAAAATGTAACCCCTATAAATAGATTAAAAATAATAATTTTTGAAATCATCAATATTGAGATATATAAACAAATAATTTAATTTGATGGTATTCCTATTTTTTCTAATTACGTGTTGATTGAATTTAATATTTTTAGGATAATTATATAAAGATAGAGATAAAATTATCAATATGTAGAAATAAGGTGACAAGAGGGTTGTAATAACGTGGTAAACACACATCAATTAAAATAATGGATTTTGAGTTGGAGTCACTCTGTATAAAAAAAAATTGTAGAAATAAGATAAGAGTAATTTTGCATTGTTAGAAAGAAAACAGATGATTGGGTGAAAAATGAAGGTTAAAACTTTATTGAAAAATTAAAAAATAATTAACTACTGATTTTTTTTTTAACTCATAATTTTTTCATTCCTTTATGTAGTAGTGCTTTTTTTTTTTTTACTTAAATGATGTAATTGTGGACTCTACAAAAATGGGGCGCCAATCAATTATACATTTGGCTTGTGCTTATAACTGCCCTAGGTAAAAGTGCTACTGGAAATTCCATTCTTGGACAAAAGAATTTGAATCAAACTGTTGTAAGGGTGGCGTCAAAGATACTTGCAAGCGTGGAGAGACCATGCTACAAGAAGGTACTCCCAGTGATTCTACACCGGCGGCGAAGAAGCCATCAGAGGATTCCAGAGTGCTTACAGGACGCTCACTTGCAGTCATCCCGCCATGAATTATTGACCACCTGACCAAAGCTCAGATCAATGGTCATCTCCGACCTTTGAATGAAAGGATTCTGAAAGCGAGTTTTTATGAGTTAAATCTCCAAAACTTTCGGGATGCTCTGACTAGCCTGTTACTACAGGTTTTGACAAAGAAGTATCACGACCTCGGTCGTGTTATCAAGTCCCAAGCCGCGGCTGAGATCACGTTAATAGTTCCCCTTACTGTTAATGCTTGCATGACAACCATTTATGGCAAGTTTCGCACAATCCATAAACAGTATGGAACATATGCTCAGCGTTTCACAACGCCCGCCTCCTACAATGAAGACATCGAGCTCCCCGTCCCTTTAGCAGACGCTATTTCTGATTTGGGTGTTTTCGAAGCTAAATGTATGCAATCTTGCAGCATTTTTGTTCCTGTCTATCCAGAGGGCACCAAGTATGAAGGTCGCTCAGTCGAGGACTGGAATTCTTATGAGTATGAAAGCTGTATCCAAATTTTCAAGGATATTGACATCCCTTGCAAGAAGGTTGATACCCGTGTGAAGACTGGTTCAGCTTGGTGGAGTTACAAAATCGCCACTGACAACTCCATGTTCGCAGGAACGATGATTGTCCCACCTCTCCACTACTGCGACAACACAACGACAATCATGTCTATATTTCTTGCAGCCAACTCCACTGATGGCGCTCCCAAGCAGCTTATTAATTTCAAGTCTGATTGAATTAATTAATGAAGTCTTTTAGTTCAATTAGAATTAGGAAATCTAATTGGATTTGGAAACTAATAAGTCAAAGCCCAATAACAAAGCTTAACAGAAGCTCACTTAAGATCTCTTTTGTAACTCTATAAATAGACACAAGGGATTAGCAATCAAGACATACAATTCACAAGTTTCATAATTCTTGAAACTAGAGAGAGAAATCAAAAGACATCTCACTCGGAGTCAGTTTTTGCTCCTCAGGCGGCGGCTGTGATTCCCTTGTCTGAGGATCGACAGCGCGTGGAGATAGAGCCAGCAGTGTGTGTTTTTTCGGCGGTGCAAGCTTGGGAAATTTTGGCAAGTTCTTTGTATTGCTGATTCAATTGGTTCATTGGTTTGTTGCCCACACGATGTACAGATCTTTCTAAGAGTCATACAAGCAAGTTCTAAAGGGACACGCTTCAAGAGGTCGATTTCTATCTTTCCGTTTTTATTAATTATCGTAAATTTGTATGCGTGATAAATCAAATAAAGTAAAACTAAGATCCGGTACTCGTGTGGTATTTCAAAAGGGTTTAAATCGTATTACACGAGCATTCGGGTTTGGTTGAGAATCTTCGATTTTTGAATGTATAGCATGAAAGTGAGATTTTTGACCGGGCCCAAGCAGATATTCCTTCAGGTGGTACTCTCCAGCCCTTTCTTCTCCCGTTGCGCCGACCCTTCTGCGAAAAAATTAATCGGACCCACCCCAGTCTTAGAAGTGCTTGACGGATTTTCTGAGCTAGCAGATGCTGTCTCCCCATCCATCGCTCCAAGGGCAGTAAACCAAGAGCATGTTGAAAGAATATTGGTAGGATCTGGGTTTGCACTTGCTCGATTTACCACGCAACAAAAATTTCTATTAAAGCGGAATCTTAGAAAAGTACCTTTGAAGCGTGCACCTGGTGATTCTCTTGTATGCCTCAAGACTATGACTTCACGTTGTGTGGGCAACGAACTAGAAGTCAATTGATCAGCTACTCACCACAATCCACCTGCTAGAAAACTCTAGCCCCGCAGCATCTGACACGTACTATAAACTCACCGCCGCAGAGAGAGAAAGCTACGCGCAGCTGGTATAAATCAATGCCAAAATTTTAGCCACTAGAAACCCAAAAACTAGCCGCACACTTTCTTGAAAATTCGACTTGGAGAGAGAAACATTTTCTCTCTCTAGAATTTTCTCTCTCTAGAAATCCTGTGGATTAATTGTGTTTTCTGAATGACTGATCCCTTGTCTATTTATAGAGTTACAAGAGAGACTCCAAGTTGGTTTAGGATTGGTCTTCCTAATGGGTTTAGGTAATGAATTAGTTTCCAAATCCAATTAGGCAACCAATCTGATCCAAATCCTACTAGCTTCCTAATCTCTAGGATTTTCTAATTCCAATTGAAACTTAAGACTTAATTAATTAATTAAATAATTTCACTTTGTTAATTATTTAATTAACCCTTAGGAATTAATTAAATAACTCCACTTTGTTAATTACTGAATTAACCCTTAGGAATAATTAACCAATTAATTAATTAAATCTACCTATTCAATTAACCCATTACAAAATTAATCGTACCACTAACGGATTAATTTTGGCACTACCATCCTACACAAGAATTGCTTCCGGAACAACTTAATTAAATTATATTCATTAATCTCCCCACATCAAAGATATAGTGCTCGTTAATTATAAATTAATTTACTGATAAATTAATTAATTAACTTCTTTAATTTCAAGACTAGTACCACTCAACCTTTTTACTATACCGGACATAAGTCCACTGGCCGGGTTTAGTATAATAAACATTTCGAGCTCATCTCGGGAGCACCATCACCCCGGACGCACCGGTACATGGTTTCCTTTCGACAAGCAGTAGCACACCAAGTAACTAAACACGCGCACCCAATCCACCGAGACTATTGGCCACATTTGACCTCACCCATTGGCAGATCAAAGTACACTATGTCTAATCCTCATGCCCACTCGAGTCTAGGGATTTAGAGATAGAATACAAGGATCGATTTTTCTATTAAATCAGTACAAGAAAAATCATTCCTAAGAGTCAAGTTCAACATGCCCCGGTCATATCTATATGATTCAATTAGTTTAGACAAACTAATTATCTGAATCACATAATAACCTAGACCGACAGTTTGTCCAAAACTGTCTCAGTTACGAACCTCATTTATATATTATGTCTTTCAACCAATGATGAGATCTACTGTGTCGCACTAGACACCTCATCATCTACTTACATAATATAAATGGACATAAACATGCACAACAAAATATAATTGAAACACAAATCGATATATTAAATTGGGAAACTGTACAATACAAGCATAGCTTATGTATTGTACTCCAACAATCTCCCACTAATACTTAAGCTGTGCTTTAAGATACAACTACATACAATCCTACCCAATCTGCTGCTATCTATCTAGAAAAACTATCATGGCTCTTCTAGATATCTGATCCCCATGCCCTCCACGTGAGCCTCGAAGACTTTAGAGGTCAATGTTATCGTGAATGGATCTGTAAGGTTATCCTCTGATGCTATCTTAGCCACGACCACGTCTACCCTCTTTACGATGTCTCGTATCAGGTGGTACTTGCGCTGTATATGTTTACTCACCTTGTGGGCTCGTGGTTCCTTCGAGTTTGCTACTGCACCATTGTTATCACAATAAACCGTGATAGACTTCTGCAAACCAGGAATCACATCTAAATCCACTAGGAAGTTTTTGAGTGATACTGCTTCTTTCGCTGCCTCTGATACGGTAACGTACTCAGCCCCCATGGTAGAGTCTGCCACGCATTTCTGCTTGACACTCCGCCAAACTATGGCTCCACCTCCTAGAGTAAACACATACCCTAAGGTAGACTTGCTCTTGTCCCTGTCGCCTTGGAAATCTGAATCTGTGTAACCTCGGGGTACCAGCTCAGGCGCCTGATAGACCAGAACTTGGTCCCTCGTTCTGCGCAAATACTTGAGAATGCATTTTACTGCCTCCCAATGAGCTTTCCCGGGGTTACTCTGATATCTGCTCACCATGCCAAGGGCATAACAGATATCAGGCCTCGTACACAACATGGCATACATGAGACTTCCTACTGCCGAAGCATATAGAACTGTCCTCATGGTCTCTATCTCCTCAACAGTCTTAGGAGACTGTTCCTTAGATAGAAACACTCCATGCCTGAAAGGTAGAAAACCTTTCTTGGAGTTCTGCATGTTAAAACGGGCCAGAATCGTGTCTATGTACGAAGCTTGGGAGAGCGTTAACGAACGTTTCCTATGATCTCGAATAATCTTGATCCCAAGGATATGTCCCGCTTCCCCTAAGTCCTTCATATCAAATTGCTTGGACAGCCATGCCTTTACGTCTGATAACACTTTCTTGTTGTTGCCAATCAATAGAATGTCATCTACGTAAAGCACAACAAACACCACTGAGTTTCCATCACGTCTGCGATATACACATTGCTCATCCGGACACTGAGTAAATCCAAAACACTGGATTACCTCATCAAATCGGATGTTCCAAGATCTGGATGCCTGCTTAAGTCCATAAATAGACCTCTTAAGCCTGCAAGCCTTATGCTCTTGGCCTTTTTCAATGAATCCCTCTGGTTGCTGCATAAAGATAGTTTCCTCAAGACTTCCGTTTAGGAAAGCTGTCTTGTCATCCATCTGCCAAATCTCATAATCCATATGAGCAGCTATGGCCAAGAGAATCAGGATCGATTTAAGCATGGCTACCGGGGAGAAGGTTTCCTCATAATCGATTCCCTCTTTCTGAGTATACCCCTTCACCACCAGCCTAGCTTTAAAGGTTTCCACCTTCCCGTCAGGTTCTCTCTTACGTTTGTAGACCCACTTGCATCCAATGGGCTTAAACCCATCAGGCAGGTCCACAAGCTCCCAGACTTGATTGTGGTCCATTGACCCCATCTCGGATATCATTGCTTTACGCCAAGATTCTGCATCTTTATCTCGAAGCGCCTCATTGTAGTTAACTGGGTCAGGTTCAGGCACACCTGGGACTAGGTCTGAAGCCTCTCCCACGCCAACGAACCTGTCTGGATGTCTCACAACCCTCCCACTACGACGAGGCACCGCCTGTGTATGCGCATCATCTGTGATCTCATGTGCAGTGTGTGGTGTATCTACTTGTGCTGGTGCATTAGGATTAGTAGTTTGTCGTCTAAGCTCTTCTAGTACTATCTTACTCTTGGGCTTGTGGTCTAAGACATAGTCCTCTTCTAAAAATCTAGTGTTGGTACTTACCACCACCTTCTGATCTTTAGGACTATAGAATAGACCACCTTTCCTTCCCCTAGGATATCCTACAAACAACATTAATTCTGTTCTTGCATCTAACTTAGCCGTATCTGCCTTAAGCACATGTGCTGGGCAGCCCTAAATTCTGAGATGTCTTAGACTGGGCTTCCGCCCGTTCCACAACTCTACTGGGGTTGAAGGCACGGTTTTAGATAGTACAAGATTAAAAATAAACATTGCCGTTTCCAAGGCATATCCCCAGAACGAACTTGGAAAATCACTATAGCTCATCATGGACCTAACCATTTCCATAAAAGTTCGGTTCCTCCTTTCTGCTACACCATTCTGCTGTGGCGTGCTAGGTGCAGACAACTGAGACTGAATTCCTACCTCAGTGAGGTAATCTCAAAATTCATGGGACAGATACTCCCCACCACAATCTGAACGCAGTGTCTTGATACTCTTACCATTATGCTTCTCCACATCTGCCCGAAACTCTTTGAACTTGCCAAAATATTCGGACTTGTGGCGCATTAGGTAAATGTATCCGTACCTAGAGTAGTCATCCGTGAACGTCACGAAATACTCATATCCCCCTCGTGCCTGGACCGTCATAGGTCCACACAAGTCAGAATGAATCAACTCTAATACTTCTTTAGCTCTATAGCCTTTTTGCTTTAAAAAGGTCTCTTGGTCATCTTACCTTCAAAGCAAGATTCGCAGGTTGCATAACTGTCAAAGGTCCATCATTGACCAACCTCTGAATTCTACTAAGGCTTATATGACCTAGCCTTAGATGCCAAAGATAGGTTTGATTCATTTCAAAAGGTCTCTTCCTCTTATTAATGTTAGATACTGAGCTATCTATTTCTATGTTTTGCGCAACAGGGGAGTTAGAGTTAACCACAAACAAATTGTCCGCCAATGTACCAGAACAAATAAGTTTTCCATTTCTTTTAATAACAACACAGTCACCAGAAAAAATAAACTTATACCCGTTCTTCAAGAGTTTAGAAACCGAAATCAAGTTCTTTCTAAAATTCGGTACATAAAGACAATTAACTAACTCTACACTAGAATTTTCGAAATTCAACTTAACTACTCCCACTGCTTCTACTGACACTCTTGTAGTGTCGCCCAAGTAGATATCCAATTCGCCTTCTCTAAGCTTCTGGGTTACTTGGAACCCTTGCAAAGAATTACAAACATGGTCAGTGGCACTTGAATCCACACACCAAGTATCTGTGGGAATCGCCGCTAAACATGTCTCAGCAATTAAGGCATAATTTATCGTACTTATAAGCTTTGGACAATCTGCTTTCCAATGTCCCGTCTTATTGCACTTGAAGCACTTGTCTTTCGACTTATTCTTTGCAATATCTGGCTTAGGCGCAATTTGTGCCTTTTTAGCTACTCCCTCGAGCTTTCTCTTATTCTTTCCAGCCTCAGGCTCATAAGAAGATTCTAAAGCTTCGACTGCGACTAAAGCTCGCTTCTTCTCTTGAATAAGACTTTTAGCCGCCATCAATTCTGCCAAGAGCTCGGATGAACTCCACAACATCTTACATATGTTGCAGTTCAACCGAATCCGCTCATAGCTTTGAGGCAAGCTCCGGAGGACAATATCGGCTTTGGTTTCACCAACGATTTTCGCCTCCCACTACCTCAACCTAATCATGTTAATGACACGATCTCTCACAGTAGCGCTCTCAGCCCTAAGGACAATGTCCAAGTTACGACTTTCATCGACATTATTAGTTCCAGTTAAATTGTTGTTTTTCAAAATAGCAGCTAAAGGATTGAATGCCATATCGATTTAAACTAGAAAGTAAACAAACAGTGTTTCAGTTATATATGCTAGAATTTTTGAAAACATGAAAATCCAATTAATTATTGATTCCCTCAAAACAATAATATTAATCACCAACATCTCATCCACCGGGATTCTCGCAAGCCACGCAGTGTGGACGTTTACGCTAACCCACATTCGTTTGAGAAGAACCAAGTTCATTAACTACACTATCTAACCAACGATCTTTTGATCAATGTAGCTAATAGTCGGTGCTTTCAGCCGTACAAGTAAGCAGCGTAACCTCGTGGGAGGAATACTACAGATCGTACACTAAGTGTGTGCCATTACGTGACTTATGAGTTTGTTACCTCAGGATAGTGCGCCTCAGATGGAGAGGGTGTCGCATTTCTCCTAGTTAAACTCGCTCTAGTCATCTTACTCAGAAGCTCATAGTCTAGCGATCTTGGGGCTGAACTCATCCGAATGGAGGAAGACCCTAATGCCAACGCGCAAGCCCACCCACATCGCATATGAACCCGTAATGGTGGCCATGGGGATATAACACAACCCGCTCCCACTTAGATTTCCAAGTTGAGGGTTTTTCCGGTTTTAACATGCAATTAACTAACCTAAGTTATATGCAACCATAAAATCAGACATGCTTTAATTCATGCATCTAAAATACAACATAAAAATAAAGTATAAAAATTAAAACAATAAATACGGGAAATAAATACGTAAAATAAATTTCCCGACTATTATGGTTTTAATTGCTTCCATCCTTTGCCTTGATCTCGTGTCCCGTCACGTCACTCGATGGAGAGAGTCTTGAACTTCAAAAAACGAAAATTGGAGGAAAAATGGGCCAAAAACAGCTCGAACGGCCCGAACGGGCTGCCCGGGCCGCAGTACGACCCTAAGGCCGCGCTGCCCGCGCTCGCGCGCACAGCCCGCAAGGGCCCATCGCGCGGCCCGCGCCCGGCAGCAGCGCGCAGCAGCTGCTGCGCAGTACAACCCTAAGGCCGCGCTGCCCGCGCTCGCGCGCACAGCCCGCAAGGGCCCATCGCGCGGCCCGCGCCCGGCAGCAGCGCGCAGCAGCTGCTGCGTTTTTTGCCTGCCGGCCGGCGATTTTGCTGCCGGCAAATGTTGCTAGCGTCGCCTCCTGCCGCCAACTCCTCCTTCGCTTTTTCCCACGCTATTTGGTTTTCTTGCAATTCGTTCTGGGTTTTCCTGGGTTTCTTCAAATTCATGATAACCCAAAACCCACGAATCCAAGTCGCCCACCATAATGCCTTCGATTACATAAAAAACAATTTTCCTACTACAAGGCATTCTAGGAAAACTAAATAATCGAAATTACATAGAAAAAATCCTACTATAGATTTGATCTAATCCTACACGGCTTCCAGCACGTGGTTATACTATTACAAACATTCATAATAAAATTAAATCCGGACATGTCCCGGAGTTTAATTAAAAACCATACAAACGTAACCATAATAGTCGGGATTCTAAACCACCTGCAAATAAAACCATGTACTAAATCGAACAAGCACAGAACCCCCTAAATCAGGCTTTGATACCAATTGAAAGAATATTGGTAGGATCTGGGTTTGCACTTGCTCGATTTACCACGCAACAAAAATTTCTATTAAAGCGGAATCTTAGAAAAGTACCTTTGAAACGTGCACCTGGTGATTCTCTTGTATGCTCAAGACTATGACTTCACATTGTGTGGGAAACGAACTAGAAGTCAATTGATCAGCTACTCACCACAATCCACCTGCTAGAAAACTCTAGCCCCGCTGCACCTGGCACGTACTATAAACGCACCGCCCACAGAGAGAGAAAGCTACGTGCAGCTGGTATAAACCAAGGCCAAAATTTTAGCCACTAGAAACCCAAAAACCAGTCGCACACTTTCTTAAAAATTCGACTTGGAGAGAGAAATATTTTCTCTCTCTAGAATTTTCTCTCTCTAGAAATCGTGTGGATTAATTGTGTTTTCTGAATGACTGATCCCTTGTCTATTTATAGAGTTACAAGAGAGACTCTAAGTTGGTTTAGGATTCGTCTTCCTAATGGGTTTAGGCAATGAATTAATTTCCAAATCCAATTAGGCAACCAATCTGATAGGATAACCAAATCCTACTGGATTCCTAATCTCTAGGATTTCCTAATTCCAATTGAAACTTAAGACTTAATTAATTAATTAAATAATTCCACTTTGTTAATTACTTAATTAACCCTTAGGAATTAATTAAATAACTCCACTTTGTTAATTACTGAATTAACCCTTAGGAATAATTAACCAATTAATTAATTAAATCTACCTATTCAATTAACTCATTACAAAATTAATCGTACCACTAACGAATTAATTTTGGCACTACCATCCTACACCAGAATTGCTTCCGAAACAACTTAATTAAATTATATTCATTAATCTCCCCACATCAAAGATATAGTGCTCGTTAATTATAAATTAATTTACTGATAAATTAATTAATTAACTTCTTTAATTCCGAGACTAGTACCACTCGACCTTTTTACTATACCGGACATAAGTCCACTGGCCAGGTTTAGTATAATAAACATTTCGAGCTCATCTCGGGAGCACCATCACCCGGGACGCACCGGTACATGGTTTCCTTTCAACAAGCAGTAGCACTCCAAGTAACTAAACACGCGCACCCAACCCACCGAGACTATTGGCCACATTTGACCTCACCCATTGGCAGATCAAAGTACACTATGTCTAATCCTCATGCCCACTCGAGTCTAGGGATTTAGAGATAGAATACAAGGATCGATTTGTCTATTAAATCAGTACAAGACAAATCATTCCTAAGAGTCAAATTCAACATGCCCCGGGCATATCTATATGATTCAATTAGTTTAGACAAACTAATTATCTGAATCACATAATAACCTAGACCGACAGTTTGTCCAAAACTGTCTCGGTTACGAACCTCATTTATATATTATGTCTTTCAACCAATGATGAGATATACTGTGTCGCACCAGACACCTCATCATCTACTTACATAATATAAATGGACATAAACATGCACAACAAAATATAATTGAAACACAAATCGATATATTAAACTAGGAAACTGTACAATACAAGCATAGCTTATGTATTCTACTCCAACAGATGTCCCCATAGCTTTCCCCATATTCGCCTGCTGCCATCCAACCCCTCCTGTCCTCGATGTTTTCTCAGATAAAATACAACTTTTATCCAATGATCTTTCTCTCTTTGTTTCCTTAATTTTATGACTTTATTTTTTAATTGTCAAAAATACAAAAGTTACGGTAAAATAATAAATATATATGGAGTAAAACAATAAAAATGGAATTTTATTTTATTTTCATCAAAAGAGAGTTCTGGTGTTAGTATGACTGTGATCGAAGAAAACTCAGGCTTGTCGTCAGCTTCCCTCTTCTGAATATAAAAAGCCCAAAAAAACTTGCTTTTCTGCAGTGATCCGAATTATAATTTCTCCTACTCTTCTGCTCATTTTCCCATCATTCGTTAATCCAAATTGGGTCCATTTCCTTTTTCCGGCGACTGATAATGAAACGCGGTCGTGTCAACAGCGAGCAAGAAATGGAAGTGACGAAAGATGTGCCAATGGTGGATGCCATGGCGATTCAATCTGCTATACAGGTAATGAATATATGGGTTCAGTCTTATAATTTGATTTTGGTTTTTTTTTCACAGTTATGAGTGATAGTGTAATTAATTTGAGCTGTGCAGGCTGATAACAATGCTGCTGTTCCGCTCAAGCTGGGTGAGTTTTTGAAGAACTGCTTTTATTGCAAGAAATCAATGTCAGATTATGATGAAGTTTACATGTACAGGTAAACTTAACATTTGAGCAGTTCAATCTCATTTTTACCATTTGGGCTGATGTTCTTCATGCATATTGACATCAATGGCATGTGATTTTCAAGTTTCCGCCATAGATATTAGTAGTTTATTTCAACTTTTGCCTTTTTTTCCGTAAAATTTTAGATTTTTTTTCCCAACCAAATTATAGCTATTATTGTTCATATCATTATCTGGAGATCCTTTGTGAAAAAAATAGAGCTTTTGTGTTCCGAAATTTTGCTAAGAAAGGATAGAAAAGAGTGGGCAAAACAAGATAGAATTTTTCTTTCTGATTTGCTTCATGGGGGAGGGGGTGGTGGTGTTTATCGGCGGCTCACTGGAGTTCTCTCCCATCTGAGCGTTATAATTACTTTTATGTCCTTGGTGTTAGTTAACTAATTAACTAAATTATAGTTGAAATTGTATTTAGTAGTATTCCTTAATTTAAGGGTATATGAATATCATAAAAGAAAACCTAAAATTTATTATTGTAATTACCATAATTAACTTTCCTTAATCCATGCAATTAAAAGACTTGGAGACAACTCAGGCGACAACTCGACCGACAGGCCGAACAAATCTTGACTGTTACGCAGACAAAATGATGTTATACACCGACATACAGATAATGATTTACAGCCAGGTCGTATTTGATCACCAAGACACATGCACTAATACACAGACACATTATATTTGATCAATGGCACACTGATACACAAAAGCATCATCACACAGAAACTAATGCACATACCCATTATATTTGATCACTGGCACACTGATACACAGACACATCATCACGCAAACACTAATACATAGATACATTATATTTGATCACCGGTAAATCATATTTGATTTTCGGCACACAGGCACTGATACACAGACTCATCATATTTGATCTCTGGCATATAGGCAATAATACACAGACACATCATATTTGATCATCGGTCACAGGCATTGATACACAAACTCATCATATTTGATCATCGGCACACAGACAATTATACAAGACACATCATATTTGATTATTGGCACACTGACACTGATTCCAGACACATCATATTTGGTCACCGACACATAGGCACTGAAACATAGACACATCATATTTGGTCACTGGCACACAGGCACTGATACACATATACATTATATTTGATTACCGACACATAGATACTAATACATAGGCACATCATATTTGATCACTGACATACATACACTGATACACAAATACATCATATTTAACTACCGACACACATACACAACACATAAGGTATAACATATACATTCGACACGACACATCAGGCATGACGCACAACCACATAGGATATTAAAAAATATATAAATAATATAAATTCAATCTCATTAAAACAATCTAAACTATACAAAAAAACACACCCTTTTCTAGACTTGGTCTTTTAGCTTTGGAATGGACTAGTGGATTTCTTGTTGGTGCAGGGACTTCTGTGCATACTGCTCAATTGAATGCCGTGAAGCACAAATGCTGTTTGATAGTAAAGTGTTAGAGCGACAAGCTGCAATAGCCAAAGCCAAAGCTAGAGAGAATCAGCATAGGGCCGTGGGAGATTCGAAGCATCCATTCTTCACAACAAAGTGAAGATCAAACCAGTCCAATTTATAAATATTGTATAGTGTTGTTATTTTATAGGGTTGATGGAGAATAAACTCAAATAAACCCTTTGTATTAATGGGGACTGTGGATGTGTTTGTAAAATTTGTTTTGTTGTGTCATGGCAGCAATAAAGGAAACATTTAAACCAAGCTAGCTGAATATGTGCAACTGTTATTGAAGTCTTATTCATGATGATTTTATCTTCCTATTTTCCTTCAAAATTAAAATTTGTGAAGTACAAGATTAATTAAAGTAATTTAATCACTCACAAAAGTAGTATTTTGCACTGTTACAAAAGGTAACTCTTAATCCTTCCATCCATTTCAGAGTCTAAGTCCGATGGTTTCTGTTTATTGCCTAGACAGAAAGAATGATTTTCATGCAAGGGGAACTTCAAGCTTTGAAGGTTGATTATCAGTAACTATTTTTCACCATTATTACTACTAAATTTCTTATGAAGTACTTGAACTGCATGCCAATCATCCACAAAAGTATTAAGGCTTGTACAAATCTAGGAGATTTGTAGCTCTCTATCAAGTTGTAACAAATCATTCAAGTCCTGAAATAGGCAGCAAGTTGTTGTTCCTCATGGAGTTTCCCATCTTGTCTGTTGCCTTCAGTTCATTTCCAGCCATATTCTTTCACGCCCTAGAAAATCAAGCACGTTCTAACCATTAAATTAATAGTTCCCTGCAATGCTACAATGCTGATTCAAGAGGAGGACAATAGCCATCTACCTCAAAACTTTTCATATCGCAGAGAATCTGAGTGTTGGAGTTGGGGTGTAAACGAATCCGAGTGGAGTTCGACTTACATCTTACTTAAGTTTGATTTATCTCGAACTTACTTGAATTTGGATAGATTTGAACTCGAATTGAACTTGATGTTGAACTCGACTTCTCGATCCTACTCAGGTTCTGTTCAATATACCCCGAGCACATCCGTATGATTCAATCAGTCTAGACAAACCAATCTCAGAATCATACAATAACCTAAACCGACAGTATGTCCAAACTATCTCAGTTACGAGCTTTATTTATATATCATAACTTTAACCAATGATAAGATTTACTGTGTCACACCAAACACCTTATCATCTAGACATATGATATAAGTGGACAATTTATAAAGCTGAAACACAATTGATATATAACTGGGAAATAGTTTTTCATACAAACAAAGCTTTTCAGTATTCAAAACTAACAACCTGGACGTCTTCAGCTCGCTTTCACTGAACGCTGGATTTTACTGGATTTCATGAATCTCACGCTCATATGAAGTCACCATTTGCTTGTCGTGTTCTTCTGCTAACTTGATAATCCTCAACTCTTCTCCAAATGCTAAGTCCTTAGTGCGATTTTCTAATGTCTCCTCTCCATCCACATTTCACCTGCAATTAGTACAAGTAAAGCCATAACTAGTATTTTTACCACACAAACAGATTAAGAATCTATCCATGGAAACCTTAAAACACTGCTAAAAACATGCAAAAATATGTGTAAAATGAGTTGCATCAAGTAGTTCACGTGCGGGTCAACTCATTTACCACCTTGCCCTAGTTGGAGGTTAGCCTGTGTAAAAGTTGGAGCTTCAATACAAGTGCATTATTGTTTTCCGTGCAAGCTCTATGATTCCTATCCAAAACCCTCCATGGACCAATTTATTTCTTTAACTATGGCTTGAATTCTGTGATAGACGTATAATCTCCTTGTTATTTTTTGATGTAATTGCTTCCTCATGCAAAAAAACTATACGGGATCAAAATGCTTCTTGCAAATTTTTAAAGTCAGGCATGAACTAAAACTATACCATGATAACGGGACTTACTATTTGTCTAACAAAAAGTGGGCAAAATTATATTTATATCCTTTGAACTAAAAGACTTAAAAATTTCATAAACAAAAAGGGTAAAAAAACGCAAAGAATTAGCGTTGGGTATAGCCAAAAATGCCAAAACATGACTTTTATCCATGCCTCGCTAGTTAATTTATAGCTTTTTTGATATGCTGAATATGAAAAGTGTAGGGTTTTTGACATTCTGAATATGAAAAGTGTAGCGTTTTTGACATGCTGGATGTGAAATTTGTAGCGTTTTCTACATGCTGAATATGAAAAATGTAGCATTTTTGACATGCTGAATATGAAAAATGTAGCATTTTTTACATGATGGATGTGAAATTTGTAGCATTTTTGACATGCTGGATGTGAAATTTGTTGTGTTTTTGACATGCTGAATATGGAAAATGTAGCATTTTTGACATGTTGAATATGAAAAATGTAGCGTTTTTGACATGCTGTATGTGAAATTTGTAGTGTTTTTTACAAGTTGTGAAATAATAATTTAATTACGTTTATATCATTTTGAATATAATATTGTGAGTGGTTTAATTATTTATATAAAGTTTCTTTATTTTTATTTATTTTCCTCAATGTAAAAATTTTCTAACTTGATAATCATTGGATCAATAATAGAATACGGTATAAAATGTAATGAATTGGCATCAACAAATCGACAACCACAAATTGGCAAATGAACATGATGAAAAACTAGTAAAAATAAGAAAAGCCATTTCCAGGTTGGCCATGGAAATGACAATATAGAGTACAACTTCACACGTACACCTTACATATGATATACATACATATATCATGTCCTTGTTAATGCAATATCTTACCTTTGGATGCGACATGAGGCGACACAATACTTGAAATGCAGATATCGATAGCTCACATTGATGGGAATCATTATGTACGTGTAGATGTGATCCAATTCAGCCATATACAATCGTTGCACCTCGTTTGGCAATATCAACATAATCCTAATACTTTAGGACAATGGGCTCATAATTTGAGGAGGTTTAGGTATTGGCTATGGGTAAATTATCGTGATGCATAGGAATTTCAGTTTTATGTGACATTTTTATGATTGATATTACATTAACCATTAATGTAATTTGACTTTTATTTGAAGTTGTGTACTAATCTTGCTTTTATCTTTATGTTGTGCACCAATTGATATCATGGATGTAGACGGTTCTGGACGTGGTGCTAGTTGTTCTGGACGTGATTCAAGTTGTTCTGAGACGTGGTGCATGTTGTTCTGGACATGGTGCATGCTGTTTTGGACGTGGTGCTAGTTGTTTTGGACGTGGTTCTAGTTGTTCTGGACGTGGTGCATGTTGTTTTGGATGTGGTGCTAGTTATTTTGGACGTGGTGCTAGTTGTTTTGGACGTTGTTCAAGTTGTTCTGAGACGTGGTGCATGTTGTTTTGGACATGGTGCTAGTTGTTTTGGACTTGGTTCTAGTTGTTCTGCACGTGGTGTATGTTGTTTGGGACGTGGTGCTAGTTGTTTTAGACGTGGTGCTAGTTATTTTGGACGTGGTTCAAGTTGTTCTGAGACGTGGTGCTAGTTGTTCTGGACGTTGTTCAAGTTGTTCTGAGACGTGGTGCTAGTTGTTTTAGACGTGGTTTTAGTTATTCTGGACGTGGTTCAAGTGGTTCTGAGACGTGGTGCTAGTTGTTCTGGATGTTGTTCAAGTTGTTCTGAGACGTGGTGCTAGTTGTTTTTTTAACCATTAAAGTCAATAACACTACACTTTAACGAGCGAGACATACCTTATTCGCTACTCTTTAGCGTTTTAGACTCCTCTATCGCTACGTTTTAGCGTTTTGGTTTCAGTCAAACGCCACACTTTAACATTTACATTCCATAATAATGTCATGGTTTGGAGTTTTTGCCACGGTGTTTTTTTATACTTTAGCTTTTTTTTGTTTATTTTTATTACGGTTTAGCGTTTCTTGCCATTTAAATTCGCAATTCGCTGCGTTTTCTACCCAAATTTAACAACAAATTAGTATTTTTTAGCTTCCAAGGTTATTTTGGATATTTTTTGTTATACAAATAGTAATTTTGTTATACAAATAGCAATTCATCTTGATAACGGAACAATGTTTCAACAGATCAAACCTTTTCACGATTGCGGCGATCTTAACTACTATGGCCCATGTATTTTGGATCCGGGGTATGTTTTATTTTGAAATGGGCTTACATACAAGACAACCCTATCACATGCTGAATTGCTATTTGTATAACAAAATTACTATTTGTATAACAAAAAATGTCCAAAATAACCTTGGAAGCTAAAAAATACTAATTTTTTGGTAAATTTGGGTAGAAAACGCTGTGAATTGCGAATTTAAAGGGCAAGAAACGCAAAATTGTAATGAAAATAAACAAAAAAAATGCTAAAGTATAAAAAACACATTGGAAAAAATGCCAAACCATGACGTTATTATGGAAGGTATACGTTAAAGTGTGGCGTTTAACTTAAACCAAAATGCTAAAATGTAGCGATAAGATGAGCCCAAAATGCTAAAGAGTAGCGAGAAAGGTATGTCTCAGTCGTTAAAGTGTAGCGTTATTAACTTCACTGGTTAAAAAAATGAAACGAATGAAAAACACCGCACAATCCATATTTTGGCCAGATTAAACGCAAGAACCTTAAAACAAAATCGAAAAACAGGAAATCTTTTACACAATCCAGACAAAATTAGCGAAATGGATGCGGTGGTGCTGAATCTTCGAGAGGTCATGGCGCGGGCAAAGGTCCAATTTATATTCGGGTAAAAATTCTTTCAACATTTTAATATTTTGTCAAATTAATTTCGCACATTTATAAACGCAGGGATCTGTTGTATTTGGGTAAAAAATGCTTTTGTTCAGCGTTCGGTAGGTTATAAAATGCTTGTTTGTGACGTTTTAATACATGTGAAACGCTAAGCTGCTTCGTTTTTGTCTTGGTCAAACGTTATTCGGCTGCGTTCGATCGGTAAAAAATGCTAGAGCATAGGGTTTTGGTATGATGATAATGCCGATCAGTGGCGTTTCCCTTGTATTAAAATGTAATGGTTCGGCGTTTGACAGAGAGTCAAACGCTACCTATCCACGTTTGACTTGTAGTCAAACGCTAATAGGTAGCGTTTGACTCTCTGTCAAATGTTAGTTTATAGCGTTTGACCATCGGTCAAACACTTTTATGTGACACTTTATATGTATTTTAAGTTTTTATTTAATATAAATTGTTTGTGTATTAATATATGTGATATAAATGTTTTTCAGGGTGGCGGTAAGGTAAAACCGCGTGTTCCTCCTCCCCCCGTTGAGGATAGACAGCGTCCGACAGCTTCTGCCAGGAGGCAGAAAGTGCCATCGAGGAGACCCCGAGGTGGAGGTAGAGGTGTAGTTGAGGGTGGAGTTGGAGGTGGAGGTATAGGTGGAGATCAAGGTGGAGTTGGAGTTGGCGGTAGAGGTAGAGGGAGAGGTAGGGGTAGAGGTAGAGGTGGAGATGGAGGGAGAGGTGTAGGTGGAGGTTGGGGTTGAGGCGAGTCAGCGTTCCATTTGAGGGATGACGACGATGATTTTATTAGTGAAGAGGATACTCAGTCGGAGGAGAAGGAGGAGGTGTAGGATGAGCATCAGCATCAACATCAGGGGGATGCGCAACAGCATCAGAGGGATCGTTCTGCAGGTACACGTTCTAGTACGATAAATTAAGTTATTTTTTTGTTAATTTTATTTATTTATTTAATGAATTATGTCGTTATGTAATTGATTTAATTATTTAATTTATGAATTATGTGTTTATTTATTTGGTAATTTGTTTAGTTAGTTAAATTATGTTTTATTTGTTTATCAATTTTATTAATTATTTAGTTATTTAATTTATGAATTATGTGTTTATTTATTTTTTAATTTGTTTAGTTAGTTAAATTATGTTATATTTATTTATATATTTTATTAATTATTTAGTTATTTATTTTATGGATTTTTTGTTTATTTATTTGTTAATTTGTTAAAATATGCATAATTTGTTTATTTATTTGCTAACTTGTTTAATTAGTTAAAGTATGTTTTATTTGTTTATTTATTTAATTAGTTAATTTAATTAGATATTATATTTGTAAAATATAGCAAATCCTAAAAAGCGCAAGAAAGATGACAATAGCTGGTTAGTCACCGGACCTGTTGAGGGTGGCCCTATAGATGCGACTGTTATTCCTAGTTCCTTAGGACACGTCATATCGAGGTACAGAAAGAAGGGTACTAGACCCCCTATTAGGTGCCATAATAGGGGTAGTATGTACGATTCACTTGTTAGTTGGGTGCGAGATATGTCACCCCTTGGGACGAAGATTCTTAGTCAGACAGGGTTGGGACGTATTCCTAGCATTTTGTTTAGACATATAGACGGGCCGTTGATTTGCGCATTTCTGGAGAGTGGCAGTCGGACACCAATTCCTTCCACTTACCATTCGGCGAGATGACCATCCTGCTCCACGGCGTGTGGGAGATTTTGCGCATACCAATAGATGGTTGGTTGATCACTCAGCCCACGGATTCTGCTACCGTCCTTGCCTAGTGTAGAGATTTGCTCGAGATACCTCCGGATCAGCACATCGAGAAGGAGTTATACGAGAATGGGGCATTCTCGACTGAGAGGGTGATAGAGATTTGTAGGCGGCGACCGCGGCCCGACTTGGATGTGACAGCCTTTTTGTGGGCTACTATTGGGACTTGTCTGTTTACAGACAAGAGTTCCAATAAGTTCATGCCAGGTCATGTTTTGGAGATTAGAGGAGGGATGGCAGAGGTGGGGCAGTATGCATGGGGCATGGCGACGCTTGCGTACCTATATAGACATTTAGGTGCTGCTAGTAGGAATGGCACGTCGAGTGCTGCGGGATGCTTGACATTACTACAGACCTGGATATACGAGCATTTTCCTTCATTTAGGAGTGAAGCCAGGCCTCTGCCAGCGCACCCCGATCGGCTGCGAGCGAGCTGGTGGACCATCGATGCCCCCGCAATAAAGAGGATCGGCTGGCCACGTTTCGAGAGACACTGGATGCCTTGACGCCGGATGATGTAAGTAAATGTTATTTTTTATTAAATATATACCTATATATCAATTTCCTAAACTTACGAAATGTAATTGCTAATTTATGTTTTATAGGTGATATGGATGCCTTATGGTCGCAATGCAGTCACGCGGACTCCGAGGACCTAGTACCGTGGTCTCATTGCTTACCGGGATGACATCGAGCCATATATGCCAGACAGGTGTGCGCACCAGCTTGGCTACATTCAGTGGATCCCCAGAGCATTCATTTCGGCCACGGAGGGTACCTTTTGGGGGTACGTTGGGATGGGTTATGTGCATCACCCTTGGGCATATGTGGAGACCGATTGGTACTCGTACACGTCGACTGGTGCAATATTTTTTATGCATCGGCCACAGACCGGTCATGGCATTAGATATAGTGCGTGCGTGGAAGACTATCTAGATTGGTTTTTGGCCCACTCGCATTCGTACGTATTAGGCCCCCCACCGGAGCAGGCAGCGCCAGTTATACCACAACAGTCAGCCTCAGAATATGTAAGTATTTATTACAAATTTTAAATATTGTTTATTATAATTTTGAAAATAAAGTTTTCATATCATTGTGTATATTTTTGTAGTGGGTTGGTGATATGCTCGGGATGCAGAGACAGTTGCTGGATCAGTTGCGGGAGCCAGCACCCGACCTTTATGCTGAGTACTCTGATCGGATTGTAGAGTTCGAGCAGAGGTTTGACCGCGTGGATTGAGTGTATTTTGTATGTTTCATACTTATGCCATTTACTTGATGTATTTTATGTATTACATTTATTTACACAATTGTTGATTTATATTGTATTTTATGAACAACATGCACCACGTTCAGTACAACTAGCACCATGTCCAAAACAACAAGCATCACGTCTAAAACAACTTGAACCACGTCGAAAACAACTTGCACCACGTCCAGTACAACTATCACCACGTCCACAACAACATGCACCACGTCTAAAACAACTTGATTGCAGTGATCTCGCCAAACAGTGTGCAATGGTGGGAGAGGGAAATCATCAAGAACATCTACATGAACATAATAATTACCTTCCATGTGAGCAAGTGCTATCTACCTCTCAGGTCGTGTATCGCCCTCTCCAGCATCCAAAGGTAATATGGTATAATTCACCATTGGCTCTGAACGGCTGAGGTGAATTACCAATCTCTTCAGCAAGCGCTCTACGAGACAATTTCCAATTATGCTGGCCTCCTGAAAGATAACTAGCAATGAATCGGAAGCCACAATGTCCGTCACCAATAACGTCCGACCATCCAGTACAGTAAGCTCAGAAAAACAATGGCACACATGAAACATCTTGTCCAAATCCTAATTTGTGAAATAAATAATAATAAACATAACTGAAAAATGTTAAAAACAAAAGTATTATGAACCAACAATAACAAAATTTTTACCTTCACGTAAGGGATAATCATTAGATGAGCCCGTCATATTATTGGATGTGCGTCCAGTTGATTGACCACTTGAATTTGACCGACCCCTACCGCGTGGGGGATGTGTCACTCTCTCTCATCCACTCCAGTCGCGCATAACTGAGTGGTGAAATCTACTCGGTGGCCACCCTCTCTGAGTCCCCTCAACCGCTGGCTCTGCTGCACTAGACCTATCAGGGTGCATCTCTTTTACATACGCTATATTAAGCAGGCGAGCCAAGAATGAAGGACTGGTGTTAACTGGAGGAATGACTTCCTCATTGAAAAACCTTTTAAACAAATATTTTCAATCAAAACCTTATATCAAAAATAAAATACATGAAATATATTTGGTATTGTTGAAATACATAAGTAAAAAGTACCTGATGTCCTCATTCAAGGTATTGGTATCCCTTTCAGATGGTACAATGGTCAATCTCTGCTAGAACTCATGCACTAATGGGAGTAATTGATAGGCGGTCGATTCCTGTGCCTTGTATATATCACAGGCACATGGAATCCCAAGTGTCACCTTACACACACATCCACACCTATCAAGCACGTCGCCTGCCAACCTTTCCTTCTTTTCAACTTGTTTGCTAACCAACTACAGACAGTGATGCGACACATACTTATTCAAGTAACAGTATGGAAACCCCATCATACTGGTTTGTGTCGTGGCAGTAGAAGACTCGAGCTATCCACTGTTATTTTGTCACATACAAGTCAAAAATTGCTAAAACTATAATATTAAAATTCTGAGATTAAATAAACAATCAAATATAATTATTCAACTTACACGATGTGAGGGAACATATGTGTGAGATGGGAGTCGATCTTTATGAATAACGTGTCAAGAGAATTGGTGAAAGAATGTAGCCAATCTTTCAATGCAACATGGGAAGCCTCAACCCTGTTAGTTGTAGTATTCCCAAAGTGTTGAAATGTATTTGTCCAGGCCTAACAAAAATTCTCCTTATGAATGAACCATGTGTCCTCCAAATAATCAACAACTGCAGGCTCAATCATAGAGTATTTAACCTTGAATTGTTGCAATAGAAGGTTAAACTTTTCAACTGTGGGATCCATGATAATTTTCTTCCACCAATTAGTGTATATATCAGTAGCCGTGTCCAAATTCCTCCTACCAACATTTGTTTCCAACCAAATAGCAACATCAAGCTCAATATGCCACCGACATAACAAGTGTTGGCAAGATGGAAAGTGATCCTTAATAGGCTGCAACAAACCCAACTCCCTATCTGAGACAACAACACTTGGTGCCACATTACTAGGCAACAATTCCCTCAGGTTATTCATCACCCAATCATAAGTTTCTTTTGTCTCATTCTTAAAAATGGCAAAAGCAATATTGAAGTTCTTATTGGTAGGAGTCATACCAATCATCTCAATGACGGGCATTTTGTACTTGTTGGTCTTGTATGTTGAATCAACCATGACAACCCAATACCATCTGTTGAATAGCTGAATTGATGTAGGATGAGCAATGAATGCATGTGTGATCGCATTAGTGGCCTCATCCGTGATAATCTGAACATAGTATTTCTTCTCACGAGCCAAATGCAAAAATTGCTGCCCAATATTCCTATCATCCATCCCCTCTTTCTTCATCTCTTCTTTCAAATTGTAAACCTTCCTTATGTCTACATTGTCTTTGGGAAACTGTTGATGAATAGCTTCCCAAACGCTTTTTGGCCTCACATTGAAAGAAAGCATGCGTTTAGCCTCAGCCTTTGACTCTTTCGAAAAATGGCTCAAATGTCTGTGCCCATATGGATGCCTTATACCTACAAAATTTAATATTATTAATAAACATAAATGCTAAATATCAATAAAATTAATATAACAAATTCAATAACGAAAGGTATTCGTACCAGGATGATTGTGCGTGGACATTTCCCCTAGCGTCACAAGCACACTGTAACGCTGAGCAACAACCTTCTTAACAGTCAACTTGAAAGGGCATTTACATCCGCACCTTTTCGTATTCATCCGTATGGTGGGGAGAGGCTCCTTCAATGGATCTTTCCATCGACCACACCTGAAGTAATACGTTGAGCCATTTCCACCTTGCTTCAAAAGCATGAACTTCAGGCTATTAGCTATAGGAACGCAAAATAGAAATGCCTCGTTCACACTTTCAAAATTCCTATCAATCCTAAAATATTCACTCAGATCTACTCCAATATCTTGTTCCTCACCCCCTCGTCATCCTTATCATCCTCTGCCTCCTCATAATCATCATGCGTAGTCATATCCGGATCCTCATCCTGTATATTCAAATTGCAAATTCAGTATGTTAAAAATGCTATAAATTACACATTAAGACTATCCAAAACGCATCAATTTGCAAATACAGTATATCAAAAATGCTAGGCATTTCATATTCCATAATAAAAAATGCTACACATTTCACATACAGCATATTAAAAACACTGCACTTTAAATATCTAAAATATAAAAAATGCAACATATTTCACATAATTGGAATAAAAAATGCCACAATTTTCATATGTAGTACATGAAAAACGCTACACTTTCCAAAATAAGCATATACCAAACGTTACATATTTCATAAAAAACATATAAAAAATGCTACACTTTCACATAAAGATCATCATTATCGCTACAATTTTGGTAAGTAGTATACATAAAACATCATGCTTTGATGTTTTTGCCATTACAAAACGCTTCTGATTTGCATTTGAGCCCACCTATAACGCTAATCAGTAGCGTTTTTTGTTTTGATAGTAAAAAAAAAAAAAAAAGACATAACGGGTAGAAAATTTATCATTTCTTGATGAATGTCAAGTCTAATTTGAAGATTAAGAATGCCCAAGCGTATAGTTCGTCGAAGATTTCTTTTAATTGGTGATTTGAATTTGTTTTCAACGTTTGTGAAGGATTTTAGTTCAAGTGAATTTTGAAAGTTTTTTGTATAAAGAGTATAATTGTAATCTTGCTCACTTTTTTGTTATACAAATAGTAAGTCCCTTTCACATGTGCTCAAAGCTCAACTTTAACAAATGGGCTGGTATATTTGAGCCCAGAACCAATAAAACTTATCTGTATTTGAGCCCAAAGAAAGAAATATTTGTGTCCACTAGCTTAAAACTTGCAATCCCTTTTATCTACTTACAAAATTTAATTATGATTAAAACCATAATAATAACCTTAATACTAATAAATATAAATATTTAAAATTATATTTATAAACAATAAATACTTTAATATTTATTATAATTTTTAATTTTTAATAATTAATATTTATTTATTGTTATTAATGTGGATTAATTACACATTAGTCGCTGGGATTGCACGAACAGGTTGTTCGTGTAATTTTAATGGTCATGAATATTGCATGGATGAAAAGGCACTCTGCGTGATCGGTCTGATTAGATTCTAGTGAATTGTTCATGTGAATACCGTTAGAGATTGAAGACTTGGACAGCTTTTGATCGATAAAGTACTTGATTTGATCCAAAGAAAAATCGATGTCCCTTGCTAATCCTGAGATGAAGGAAAGCCCAAAGGTTACACCAAAATATATGTTTTGGTTTATAACATCAAAGTGATTTTAGGTTTTATGAAAATCTTGTTTTATTCTGTTATGTAGCAATTGTTGCCATGTATTGGTTTCCTAACAATTTTAGCTATAAATAAAATTTTCGTATTAAGAACTTCTATAGTTCATTTCTTAAGAGTATATGATTACAAAGTTTGGAATAAATGAGATCAAGGTCAAAGAAATGAATCTACAACTGCACGAGGATTAGAAGACAATAGCTGCTCTTAGAATAAAAGGTTAGCACTAAACAATGAGTATCACTATTAGGCTTTGAGCTTTGGTGCCTCTTTTGGCACCTACATCAAAGTGTATAATAAATATTGTGATTATAACATTTTTTTTTATACATTTTGGTAATTAATTATGAGTAGCCCAACTCCCATTTCTCTCTTTTTCTCACACGCCTCCTTCTGTTTACAAATGAGTTGCGCCTCTTTCATTATTACTTTAGCCAACTCATTTTCTTGAGATTTGACTTCATCAAATGTTTTGTCTATTGTAATTTCACAAGTTTATCTTAATTATTTGCAGTTATCATAATTTTTTTTGTTATTCGTGTTTCATGTTTGTAATTCTACTTTGTTGTAATTCATATTCAAAGCTTTTCTATTTTCATTTTTGGGGTTTTGTTTTGATGGAATCTTTTCTGAAGTTGTTGGATATCTCTCTTTGAATCTCTTTTTTTTTTTTTTTTTCGGAAGATGATATTATATGTTTTGTTTCTTAGTTAAAATCCCTATATTTTTCTTCTTTCTGCTCTCTTATGTATTTATTTCGATATGGATATAGTCCATTTGGTTTAAGATAATGTTTTAAGTCATTGCAACAATGAAAAAATGCGTCCTAATATTATTGTCATATATGATGGTGATTTTTTCTTTGCCAATTTCAGTGTTTTTCCATTTTTTTGTCATTTTTCAATCAGTTCTGTATATGTTTGTTGTTTTTCCATTGGATGCATATCTATTCGTTGTTTTTCCATCAGTTTCAAACATACGAATACATTTTTATTTCCTGTATTATTTATATATTTTTAGGACTTCAAGAAGGTGCTGATAATTTTATGGAGTCTCTTGTCAGTAAAATTGTTCAAAATGAATAAGAATCTTATGATTTGTATAATTCTTATGCATGGAGTTGGGTTTTGGTATTCGTATTGGCCAAGATCAAAAGAGATTTAGAAATAGAAAACGTTATTGCAGGAAATTTATTTGTTGTAAAGAATGTGTTAAGAGGTCCAAAAATAAATTAACCAAATGTATTTGAATATGGGTAAAATTAACCAAATTTGTTACTTAGATGAATAAGATCAACCAAATGATAGGATTAACCAAATAATAAAATTAACTAAATGATACAAGATTAACCTAGATAGATAAGATTTGATAATATTAACCAAATGATAATACCATAAATAGACATATCCACTTGATTCAATCATTTTTAGTGACTTTGCATTAGATTTATAAGATGGAAATATAAATTACTAAATTCGATCAAACTTTTCCATACAAAATTCCATCATCTTTCCCATGAAATTCCATAATTTTCATAACTAAATGAAATTTCATCACTTTTCGGGACTTTCCATCAGATTCAGAAAACAAAATATAAATTATAAAGGAAATCAAGTTTTTCCATACAAGATTCCATCATTTTTCAGACGACATCTGATGGAATTTCAGAACTGTAACATACAAGATGGATAAGATTAACCAAATGATAATATCAACCACATTTGTTTGTTGAATATGCTTCTGTTTCTTGTTTGGTTGAGATAAATCCTTCCCAAGAGTAGAATTATTTTGAAGATTTTTCATAAACAACAATGTCCAAAACAAAGAAGACATTAGCAAAATACTAAACAAAAAGACAAAACAAAAAGGCACAAAACAATATTATAAGTGGACACATCCACTTGATTTATCATAACCAGTTTTATCTTCATTCAACTTATCTCATAAACATAAGTTTTTATTAAATTCATATTCAGTTTATATCATATTTAAATTCAGTTTCCATGATAGTAGTAGTTTCCATCAAATTTCACATTAGTTTCTATCAAATTCATAATTAGTTCAAATGAAATTTAACATTTTATAAAACATAAATTTCCATCAAATTCACATTCAATTTCCATCATATTCAAATTCAGTTTCAATGGTATGCATAGTAGTTTTCATCAAATTTAATATTATGTTTTCATCAACTAAAAACTTAATTTCAAAAATATCCGAACAAACAAAAAATTTTCCATCAAATTCCGAAAACATAAACAATGTTCCATCAAAAGCAGGACATTTTATGGTTATATCAAGAAAAAGAGATCAATTAGTACTTCATTCTGGTTCCATCCAAAAAAAAAAAAGAAAAAGGAAACGATTATCACATTCCAAAACATATTTTGCAGCATTAAAAACGTAAGCATTAACCATCTAATATAGAATATGTTTCAACAAGCTAATGAAAAAGAAAAACACCGAGATGAATGTCATACATTCTTTTCTTTCCTTTTCCTCTTTCTCCTAAGATGGATTCTTGGTTCTCATCTTCGACATTGATTTTTCTTCTTTCTGGTCCGCAATGTTGCTTATTTGGGGACATTTTTGTTCTTATTTGATGATTCTTTTGCTGGTCATGGGGCGATTTTTGCTTCTTCAGAATGTAGGTTGATGGAACTTCCCTTTTTTTTGCTCTTCCTGATCGTCATGGGCAGCATTTTTTAGTGGCTTTCGATGTTTGCTCTTCGTTAATGGTCGTGGGCAGAAGTTTTTTTTAGGTTGATGGAAAATCCAGCGTGAGCAATTGTTAAATTCCCAAAGTTTGAAATCATTACTTCAGCCATTTTTTGGGCGCCTAAATGTTTGGGAAGTTCATGGAATGCTCTTGTGAGTTACGAGGAATGTGTGCTTCACTTCCTCTTTTATTCTTTTATTTTTTACGCTATGAGTATCATTAGTATAGTACTCATAGTACGGAAATTTAAATAGTACTATTATAGTCGTACAATACAATTGTATTCCTAATAGTTTTTGTACTATTTTTTTGGTTTAGAGGGTTACAACTGTAATTGTTGACTTTTTGTCCAGCAAGTCCCTTACGCGCGCGTGTTTTGGCTTCAGCATGTGGGTTTCACTTGTTTTGCTTTCAGTTTCAATACGTGGGTTTCATTTGTTTTGCTTTTGGCTTCAGGTGTGCACGGTTTTTTTTCCATTTTTTAAAAATTTTCTCATTTTCAAATTAATCATCTCATTTCTCTTCTTTTTTTTTTTTGCTTTTATTTTTTTCACTTTTTATTTTGAAAATAATTTTATTTATTTATTTATTTATTTTATTTCAAAATAAAAAATTTACATTTTTTATAAATTAAAAAAATTTAATTAAATTAAAATATGAGATTATATCAAATTTTTAATTTCATGATTTTTTTTAAATGTATATATCTAAAGTAAAAATTGTTGGAAGAAATAGTGTGAATGAGAGAAGTTTGGGAAATTGGAACAAGCAAGCTAAAGGGGTATATGTATCCCACATTTGAAGTGTAACGAAAAGGAAGACACTTTATAAGTAATTATGGTATGAGTGACATTTGAAATTCCTACACAATATTATACGTCATACATCTCACTTGCCCGCGCATGCGCAGGGGGAGTGCGACCCCAAGACCGGAATAGTTTGAACTTGTGTGCGAGTGCACACCCTTATTCTTCAAGAAACAAAATGGTTGATTAATTAAAAAATGTTTTCTACATTAGTGTGCGAAATTGATGAAACGCTTGATTAATTCCAACAGTTTTTATGAGTAATAGGTGCAGTCAAAACAATTATGCACACTATTTACTATATTAATCCTAAAATGGATTAAAACTGACGAATATTAATCTAAACGGATTAAAACGGCCAAAGAATAAATATGGGGCAATTAAACTGTGGTTTAATTTTTGTTCAAAATGCTCCAGCCTTCAGCCTATAAATACTGCACACTAGAGTTTCCAAAGACACACCTCTCAGAATCATTCTTACACTTCTCAAGAATCATTCTTCTCATTCTCTCTACAACTCAAAGAATTTTTCTAGCCTTCCCAGAAATTCCCTCAGTGTTCAATCAATTGTTCTAGTTCGTTGGTAAGGCAATTTTTGTGCAAAACTGACTTTACGATTTTCCATTGTATCCTGGGAGATAGTTTTCCATTCTCTAGCAAAGTTATAGAGAGGATAAATTTGTTTTAAGAAAATTTTGTTTCACAAGCCTTGGAAATTTCCTATCTATACTAGCCAGATTATTTTTTCAACAATCTTAAAACAGATTTTGACTTCCACGAAGGCTATTTCAAGTGATATGCCTACTACAAGTGCTGCCGAGGTGAATTCTGTTTTCATCGCAAGTAATGTTGTTACTCATTCAGTGGCTACTATGCCAGGGAGCCACCATGAGAAGCCAGAGAAGTTTCAAGGGGTTGTCGTGTTTTTCAAGAGATGGCAACAGAAGATGCTGTTCTACCTGACGAAGTTGGGTCTTTCGAGATTTTTGAAAAAGGATTGCCCTAAGGTCCCAGAAGGGAGTGATGATGCTACAGTTGAAAGTACTGTTAAGGCATCAGAGTACTCTAATTTCCTTTGTCGCAATTACATTCTAAATGGGTTGTATGACTCCCTATACACTATATAAGGGAAATACAAAACAGCAAAGCAATTATGGAAGGTTTTGGACCATAAGTACAAAATCAAGAACTATCTCAAGCAGAAACGCAAGGAGATGACATTGGAGGATCTCATTGTCAGACTTCAGATTGAAGAATACAATACGAAGGCTGAGATAAAGTCGGTCAACCCTGCAGAAGCCAAAGTCAATGTATTGGAACATGGCTGGGGAGCCTTCAAGAATAAGGCCAAGACCGCCGACAGAGGCAAAGGTAAGGCCAAGCTTGTGGCATCAGGTGGTGTCTCAAAGAAGAAATTAAAGTTTAAAGCTAAATGTTTTAGCTGTGGAAAATAGGGTTCATAATGAAAGATTATCTGTCCGGGCCCGGTCAAAAATTCACTTTCGTGCTACGCATTCTAGAATCAGAATCTTTGACCAAGCCTAGACTCTAGCACAATCGCTATTCCAACCCTTGCTTGAAATAACATTGCGCAGGATCTTGGTATGTACTCATTCGATTTATCACGCAACAAAAATATTTCTAATTAAACCAAAAACATGGAAATTACCTCTTGAAGCGTAAACTCAGGGGATTGCTTGTATGACTCAAGGCTAGGCTCGAACGTTGTGTGGGCAATGAACTAACGATCAACAATGCTCCACAATCTGCTCGCCGAAAATCAACCAACACCGCCGCCCCTAGCGCGTATGTTACACGCCGCCGAGGAGCCGAGAGAGTTCGCCCACGCTCCGCCACACACTAATTACGCGCTGCCTGAGATGGATAAATTTCGGCCACCTCTTAGCTAGTATGCAGCCACAAAAAGCTTTTAAAATCCGACTTTAGAGAGAAGAAAAATATTTCTCTCCCTAGAATTTTATCTCTCTAGTTTTCTTGTCTTGAAAACTTATGAATTGTTAATCCATTGTCTATATATAGAGTTACAAGAGGGACCCCAAGTTGGTTTAAGATTGGTCTTCCTAATGGGCTTAGGTAATTAATTAGTTTCTAAATCCAATTAGGTAACCAATCTAATAGGATAATCCAAATCCAATTAGATTTCTTAATCTCTAGGATTTCCTAATTCTAATTGAAACTTAAGACTTAATTAATTAATTAAATAATTTCACTTTGTTAATTACTTAATTAACCCTTAGGAATAATTAATTATACTATTCAATTAAACCATTAGAAAATTAATCGTACCACTAACGGATTAATTTTGGCACTACCATCCTACACCAGAATTTCTTCCGGATCAACTAAATTAATTTATCTTAATCTCCCCACATCAAAAATTTAGTGCTCGTTAATTTATTAATTTACTGATAAATTAATTAATTAACTTCTTTAATTCCGAGACTAGTACCACTCGACCATTTCACTATAGTATAATAAACATAACGAGCTCATCTCGGGAGCACCATCACCCCGAACGCACCGTTACATAGTTTTCTTTCGACAAGCAGCAACACACCAAGTAACTAAACATGCGTACCCAACCCACCGAGACTATTGGTCACAATTGACCTCACCTATTGGCAGATCAAAGTACGCTATGTCTAATCCTCATGCCCACTCAAGTCTAGGGATTAAGAGATATAATACTAAGAACAAATTGTCTATTAAATCAGTACAAGACAAATCATTCTGAATGGTTAAGTTCCATATGCCCCAGGTATATCTATATGATTCAATTAGTTTAGACAAACCAATTATCCATATCACATAATAACCTAAACCGACAGTTTGTCTAAAACTGTCTCGGTTACGAACCTCATTTATATATTATGTCTTTTAACCAATGATGAGATCTACTGTGTCACACCAGACACCTAATCATCTAACTACATAATATAAATGGACTAAACATGCACAACATATAAACCAAAACATTAAAATCGATATATTAACTGGGAAAAAGTACAATACAATCATAACTTATGTATTCAAACCTAACACATAAGTTGTCGGTGTGCCGTGCTCCCAAGAAGAACCCTGAGGCAAACGTAGTCTAGGAAAATACGGAGAAAGACATCGATTTGGTGGCTGTAGTCTTCGAGGTCAACATGGTGGAGTGAAACCAGAAATAATGGTGGTATGAATCTCATGCAACCAAGCTTATGTGAACCAACAAAGGCCACTTCTCAACGTTTGAACCAACCCAAGGTAAGAAGGTGTATTTGGAAAAATCTGCTGTCGCCAAAGTTAAGGGGAAAGGAACGGTTTTGCTCAAGTTGACTTCGGGCAAAATGTTAACTTTGAAGGATGTGTTGTATGCTAAAGAAATCTGGAAGAATCTTATTTCTGGGTTCATGCTGAGTAAGCATGGATTACGCATTGTAATAGAATCAGACAAAATTATTCTTTCAACATCGGGAATGTACTTGGGGAAGGGGTATGCATTTGATGATATGTTTAAGATGAATGTAATGACAATTGTCAAAAATAATGCAAGTACCTCTTATGCTTATTTGATTAAGTCCTCTAGCTTATGGCATGGTAGACTAGGTCATGTTAATTATGATTTGATACGTCGATTAATTAACTTGAACCATATCCCAAGTTTTCAAATTGACCAAAGTCATAAATGTGAAATTTGCATTGAGGCAAAACTAACAAGGTCATCATTCTAAACTGTTGAAAGAAATAATGAACCCCTTGACATGATAAATAGCGATGCGTGTGATTTGAAATTGGTTCAAACATGAGGTGGTAATAAATATTTTTTTACCTTTATTGATGGTAGCACAAAATATTGCTATGTTTATTTGCTTAAAAGCAAAGATGAGGCATTAGAGAATTTTATTCTCTATAAGACCGAGGTTGAAAATCAACTTGGAAAATGGATCAAGAAATTGAGAAGTAATAGAGGTGGAGATTACGAAGTACCTATTGGTGACTATTGTGCTAAAAATGGTATAGTTCATGAAGTAACTGCATCGTACTCACCTCAATCTAATTGGGTTGCTAAACATAAAAATCGCACATTAAAAGAAATGATGAACGCGATGTTATTAAGTTCAGGTTTACCTTCTAACATGTGGGGGACGTTATTTTATCAAGTAATTACGTACTTAATAGAATACCTCGAAAGAAAGAAGGGAAAACTCTATATGAATTATGGAAAGAAAAAACGCCTTCCTACAAATACTTACGAGTGTGGGGGTGTCTAGCAAAGGTAGCAGTACCAACACCAATGAAAATAAAGATAGACCTCAGAATGGTGGATTGTATCTTTATAGGATACACTCATAATAGTACTGCATACCATTTCCTTGTGTATGATTCGAAAATATCAGATATACACAAGAATACGATCATGGAATCAAGAAATGCATCTTTATTTGAAAACGTATTTCCTTGGAAATCCGTTGGGGAAACTAGTTCTAGATGGCCTAGTAAAACCATTGATGAAGAACCACAAAGTCAAGAAGTGATAGAGTTAAAACGTATCAAAAAAGCAAGAATGGAAAAATCATTTGGTGATGATTTTGAAACTTTTCTCGTTGAGAAAGAACCACAGACTTATGCTGAAGCGGTGTATTCTTTGGAATATTCTTTATGGAAAGAGGACATAAAAAGCGAGATTGATTCTATTTTACAGAATCATACTTGGTAGTTAGTGGATCTCTCTCCTGGCTGTAGTCCTTTAGGGTCAAAATGGATTTTCAAATGGAAAATGAAAGCCAATGGCTCTATTGACAAATACAAAGCTAGGTTGGTAATCAAAGGTTATAAGCAACGAGAAGGCTTGGACTTTTTTGATACGTATTCTCCGGTGACGAGAACAAATTTCATAAGGATGATACTGCTATCGCAGCCTTACAGAATTTGGAAATCAATCAAATGGATGTCAAAACAGCTTTCTTAAATGAGGATTTAGATGAAGAAACCGATATAAAGCAAACCAAAGGATTTAAAGCTCCAGGTTCTAATAAGAAAGTATGTAAATTGGTTAAGTCCTTGTATGGTTTGAAATAAGCTCCTAAGAAGTGGCATGAGAAGTTTGACCATGCAATGATAACCAGTGGATGCAAAATTAATGAGTCTGATAAATGTGTCTATGTCAAAGAGACTGGAGATGTCATCTTATGTTTGTACGTAGACGACATACTCATAGAAAGAAGCAGTGACAAACTGATCCAAAGCCATGTTAAATTCAAAATTTGACATAAAAGATATGAGACTGGCATGTGTGATTTTTGGAATCCAAATAATTAGGTCCCCGGAAGGTCTAATTTTGAGTCAAACTCATTATGTAGACAAAATTCTAGGGAAATTCAATCAGAATGACTCTAGAATTGCTAGAACGCCATTAGATAAAAATCTTCATTTAACCAAGAATTGTGGAGAGAGTATTTCACAAGTACAATACTATAGGATTATATGGAGTTTGATGTATCTAATGAGTTGTACTAGACCATATATTGCTTATGTGGTAAGCAAATTGAGTTTACACACGAGTAATCTACGGAAAAATCACTGGACTGCGAGAATTATGGTACTAAGGTGCTTAAGATATACTCGTGATTATAGATTACATTATACCAGATATTCATCTGTGCTAGAAGGCTATACAGATGCTAATTGGATATCTAATATAAATGATTCGACGTGCACGGGTGGCTATGTATTTACACTTGCTGGGGGCGCCGTATCGTGGAAATCCTCAAAACAAACTGTGATAGCTAGATCCACAATGGAATAAGAGTTTATTGCTCCAGATAAATACGGAGAAGAGGCTGAATGGCTCTGTCATTTCCTAGAGGATGTTCTAAATTGGGAAAAACCTGTGCCACCAATTTGTATTCATTGTGATAGTCAATCTGCAATTGGTAGAGCACAGAGTACAATGTACAATGGTAAATCGAGATATACTTGTCGTCGTCACAATACCATTAGAAAACAGCTCTCAACAGGAGTTATCTCAATTGACTTGCAAAGTCGAAAGATAATATTGATGATCCACTAACCAAAGGGTTAAATAGAGAGACAGTTGAAAGATTGACAGAAGGAATAGGGATAAAGCCTGTGGAAAATAAATGTTTTATGAAGGAAAACCTAACCTAGTTGACTGGAGATCCCAAGATCTAGGTTCAAAGGGACAACCTAATTGTAAAACCTGATATGGTCACTGTGGGGCAACCTCAACTCATTCCTGTCAAGAAACAGTGATAGTTTGGATAAGGCTAGCGGTTGTCGTGTTAATGACTCTTAAGAAAGTAACTGTGGTTACGTTTCAAATTTAAGAAGTCACATATGTGAAAGAGAAGTGGGGACACTTCAAAGGAGAATTGATCAGGCTTAATTCTTCAGAAACTCTTGCAGAACTAGGACGTGTTCCATGGCCATAATGAACAAAACCATGAGAACGGAACAATTGAGATTAGTTCCTATATAGGGTACGTGGATCTTTACACCAAAAATTCAGACAGTTTAAGGACATCACGTCTACTGGACAGCTAGTAAAGAAAGTGTGGTCTACAAAGGGAAAGTTCAAAGGGTAACATGTACTTTTTCTTTTAAGGGATTAGTCACTAAATACTGACAAAACCAATTTCTCATTCATGTGGGGGATTGTTGGAAGAAATAGTTTGAATGAGAGAAGTTTGGAAAATTGGAACAAACAAGCTAAAGGGATATATGTATCCGACATTTTAAGTGTAAGGAAAAGAAATACACTTTATAAGTAATTATGGTTTGAGTGACCTTTGAAATTCCTACACTATATTATATGTCGTACATCCCACTTGCGTGCGCATGCACAGGGTGGTGCGATCCCAAGATCGAAATAGCTTGAACTTGTGTGCAGACGCGAATGCTGGATCGCTCTTAGGCTTAAACGGCAGGCCTGATCAACCTGCATTTTGCTTCTTACCGGATTCAATTTTTTCCAAATTAATTTGCAGATTAAATGTGGCAGTTTTAAATCCAAATAAAATATACTTAATGGCTGTAAATAATTCTTTGTATTTGAATGGCTGGTTTTATTCTTCAAGAAACAAAACGATTGATTAATGACTGAATTAATTAAAAAATATTTTCAGCATTAGTGTGTGAAACTGATAAAACGTTTGATTAATTCTAATCTTTTTGATGAGTAATAGGTGCAAGTTCTTTTCATGACTTAATTTTTCAAAACAATTATGCACACTAATTACTGTATTAATCCTAAAATGGATTAAAACTGACGAATATTATTCTTGAACAGATTAAAACTAAAGAAGAATAAATATGGGACAATTAAACTGTGGTTTAGTTTTCGTTCAAAAGACTCCAGCCTTCAGCCTATAAATACTGCACACTAGAGCTTCCAAATACTCACCTCTCAAGAATCATTCTTACACTTCTCAAGAATCATTCTGCTCATTCTCTCTACAACTCAAAGAATTTTTCTAGCCTTCCCATAAATTCCCTCAGTGTTCAATCAATTGTTCTGGTTAGTTGGTCAGACAATTTTTGTGCAAAATTGACTTTACGATTTTTCATTATATCCTGGGAAACAATTTTCCACTTATTCTCTAGCACAGTTATAGAGATGACAAATCTGTTTTAAGAAAATTGTGTTTCACAAGCCTTGGAAATTTCCTATCTATACCAGCCAAATTATTTTTTGAACAAAAAATTGATTATATTTGTCAAAAGTTGAGTTTATGTCATGATTTCATGAAATTTTATATGTATATGTACATATAAATGAAGGATTTGTTTATATCATTCAAGACATGAGTTTATATCAAGTAAAATATGAGTTTATATCATGTAGAGCATGTGTTTATATCAATGTAACAAATGGTTATATCATGTTAACAATGGGTTCGTGAAGTTAGTTTTATATGTATATGTATATATGTAAAGTAAAGATTTGATTATATCATTGCAAACACGAATTTATATCAAGTAGAAAATGAGTTTATATAATGTAGAAGTTGTGTTTATATCAATATAACAAAGGTGTATATAATGTGTAAAATGATTTCATGAAATTTTGATTATATCATTGAAAACACGAGTTTATATCAAGTAAAACTTGAGTTTATATCATGTAGAGCATGTGATTATATCAATATAATAAGGGGTTATATAATGTCTTCAATGGTTCAATGTAGAGTAAAGATTTAATTATATCATTTTTATATCAATATAACAAACGGGTATATAATGTATAACAGTTTTATATCATATGCAATTTTTGTTTCATTAATAATTTGTTTAGTATAAGAGTTTCATTAGAATATTATATCTTATACTAGAGGGTTTATATCAACTATTTAAGATTTTATATCAACTAGTAAAAGATTTTTTTTTTTTTTTTTTATTGTAACAAAACATATGGATAGTTGGATTTCTGAAAGCTTTTAGCCTTGAGATTTTCACATCCTATTATAGCTCGGTTCCATCTGAGTTACAAAAATACTACTCAAATTTCTTCACCAGAGATAGGTCATTGAGCATTTTGTCAATTGCTCCCTCGTCAAGTGCACGGCCTCTATTCTTTATTGATGGGACGATGACAATAGCTTCCTCCGCTGTTTCTGGGCACAGATTACCAAGAACATAGAGCACATATTGCAGTGACTTCTCAAATACTTGAGACATTTGATTCAATGGATCCTTAACCATCTGTTGCATCTGCTCATATTTGTGTTCAAGTATTAGGGAAACTTCACAATTCATCAAACATTTCGCCTTCAAGAATTCATAATTAAGAGGAATTATCTTGACCCAGATTTAATTATGCTAACTGGCAACATACAAAAGAGCAGACACATGGAAACATCAACTTTACTAATCCTCCTCTAGGTTAATGGAATCTTTAAATTTTCCATACAAAATCTTCTTAAGTTCTGCCATTGGACCCACAAATGATTCCTTTTATTCTTTTAATTTCTCCAAATTTTTGCTCGTTACCTCTTTCTTCTCTTCTATTCTGCTTTCAACTTCATCTTTAACCACATGACAAAAAACTTCACCAATAATTGACAATTATTTTTATGTTAATACATAATCGCATGAAACAATGGAAACCCAGAAAAATTCTTCCCATAAAAGAGCTGACGAATCAGAATAAAGCTCAAACTCATTAAACACTTTCGGGGCTTTTTTCTTGCTACTGCTGGATCGTGCGATTGAAGGAGTTGATAAGGGCAGTATTACTGCCGTTTGCTCAATTTTGTAAACGAAAGGGAAATGAGGTCGAGAAATGGAGGAGAAAGGCCAAAGCGAATAGGTTTGCTCACAAATTGCCTCACAACCCACCCAATATTCATGGCATCGATCACAAAATACGCCGATAGATGGGAGGCGGCCATAGGGAGGGAAAGAGATAAATGACGAGAGGAATGGAGCAAGGCGACGGGAGGGAGAGAGAGGGAGGGAGAGGAGAGAGAGGAAGGGAGGGAGGTGGCTCGAGGAGGAGAAAAAAGAAAACAAGAGGTTAGCAAAAGCAGAGTAGAAAAAAAATAACAGTGTAAGCGTCCGTGCTGCAACTGGTGATTGGGAAAAAATTAAGGACAGAGTTCTCCATGTTACATTATAATAGTATGATATAGGAACTACTCCTAATATTACTATATAACTACTGGTAATTTGCCCTAATTTTTTTTTCAAAGAATAGTTATTCCTCTAAACATAAAGTTATTTTTTAAACTCTAGAGGTTCCTTCCTACCCGTAATGGGCGGATAGGAAGAGCATCATTTTAGAATGGAGGAACTAACTAAAAAATTTTTGCCCGAATCATATCCCCATTTCTAACATTTAAAACCCAAAAAATATATATATAATAATAATAACGAGGAGGAGGAGCAATATCACAGAAATTAATTTATAGGTCTCCTAATATATCTCCAAATAAAGATAACAATACTACAACAACTTTGAATATTCCCCCTATATGCTTGCTGCCATCGCTATATTAAAGCTCATCAATTTCCAGCAGGATTCCATAACCTGATGATCAGGGCTTAAAGAAATCTCAATTTCCCTAGGGTTTATATGAATTCAAGATCATTCTCAGGATGAGTATGGGTATTTCTTCTATGGTGGTGGTACTGTTAGTTGTACTGCTGCAAGTTGTGGAGCTCTGCAATGGCGGCGTGACGAGTAAGTATGCGAGGAAAACTGAAGCTTCCATTGATTTGCCGAAAGAGAGGTTTCCTCGACCTCCAGGTCACAACGCACCAGAGCAGGTACACATAACTCAAGGAGATCTTGAGGGGAGAAGTATGATTATTTCTTGGGTGACCCCTTTTAAGCATCCTGGAGTGGTGACTTACTGGGAAGCTGATCAGGACAGCCATAGCCGCCGCCGTCCAAAGAAGCATAAGACAAGTTCTAGAACCACCCGTTACAAATTCTACAATTACACTTCTGGATACATTCACCATGCTTTGATACCAGGACTTAAGGTATTTATGTGTCTCATTTCTGTTTATTATATTCAAATAATGCATTAATATAAAAAACTCTCGTAACTTACTTATAAATCAAATACCTTTTTAATTTTAAAAAATATCAAAAACCCCTTTTATTCAACCAAATTTGAGGAAATAATTAAAAACTCATGCACAAAATAACTAAAAACTCATCAATTTTGATTTTTTCTGTTTGAACCCGCATGAATTTAAATTATTTTCTCAAATTTAGTTGGTGGAAGGGAGTCTTTGTCTTTAATTTATAAGTAAAGTTTTACAAATTTTTTGATATTAACCCTAAAATAATTTCACAAATTGAACCTTTTTCGCATAAAAATCATCTAGTTAAGTAAGTCTCATTTATATCTCCTGCACTTTTTTTTGAAGCATATATCTTCTGCACTTTGCCACATAGAATTAAAAAAAAAAAAAAACCACTTATATTTACAGACATTGGAAAGCCTCTTGCTAATTATTAATTCGAATTTTTATCTTGGTTTAGTAAAATAGTTCAAATTTGGATTTTCATGAATATGGATGTAATTAAAATTCAACTTGTTGAATATATTCACATATGTTTGTATAATTTTGGCAAAATATAATTAGAGTTCTTTGCGCTATGTCTAGCATAACAGAAAGTACTATTATGAAGTTGGAGAAGGTGAGGTGGCTAGGAGATTCCACTTCACTACACCTCCACCAGTGGGACCTGATGTTCCTTATACCTTTGGGGTAATTGGTGAGTAGTCCTTCAGTTTTTATTTATTTGTCTTTTAGGAGTTTTTATTTTTGTTTAATTTTAATTTTAAGAAAAAAAAGGGATATATTAGAAATTAAATAGAATACTACCTACTAAAAGTGATTGTTTGTTTTGCATACCCATTTCCCCTATTTGTTTGAGGGAGAAGAATGAGTAAGAACCTCATTTCTATGAATTTCATGAAATCCAACCCTATTGGGTTTGATTTCCTCCGACCATATAGTTATAGTTGTTGTATTTGGTTGTGCAGGTAATAAAAATAAAATTATTTTTAATAAAAGTATATTTATAATAAGTAATATTATTTTATTCTAATTTCGATTATCTTAACAAACCAAATATAAAAAATGGTAATAATTTTAAACAATTAAATCCATACCTATTTCTATTTCTATTATACCCATTGGGGTTCCAATTCTTGCCTGTTTTACCAAAAGCCCCTTATTGTTTGTGTTGTTGATTTGGATGCAGGGGACTTGGGGCAAACTGCTGACTCAAACCACACATTGGAGCATTACATTTCTAATCCAAAAGGGCAAGCGGTGCTGTTTGCTGGCGATCTTTCTTATGCCGATGATCACCGTCTGCATGATAATGAACGATGGGATACTTGGGGCAGATTTGTAGAGAAGAGTGTTGCCTACCAGCCATGGATCTGGGCTCCAGGGAACCATGAACTTGATTTTGCCCCTCAACTTAATGAAAACATTCCATTCAAGCCTTTTACCCATAGATATCATGTCCCATACAAGGCATCCAAGAGCACATCTCCCCTTTGGTACTCCATCAAAATAGCATCAACTTACATAATCATTCTTAATTCCTACTCAGCATATGGCAAATATACTCCTCAATACTCTTGGCTCCAACAAGAGCTCCCGAAAATAAACAGAAAACAAACTCCCTGGGTGATTGTTTTGGTTCATTCACCATGGTACAACAGCAACAGCTACCACTATATGGAAGGAGAAAGCATGAGGGTTATGTTCGAACCTTGGTTTGTGGAGCACAAGGTTGATATCGTTTTTGCAGGGCATGTTCATTCTTATGAACGCTCGGAAAGAGTATCAAATGTGAGGTACAACATCACAAATGGATTGAGTACTCCTATAAGGGATTCCTCTGCTCCAGTCTACATCACGATTGGTGATGGTGGAAATATTGAAGGCCCCGCAGCCAACTTTACAGAGCCACAACCAGAATACTCAGCATACCGTGAGTCAAGTTTTGGTCATGCAATTCTGGAAATCAAGAACAGAACCCATGCTTATTATACCTGGCATCGCAACCAAGATAACGAGCCTGTTGCTGCTGATTCCATGTGGTTTTACAATCGATATTGGTACCCAGAAGAAGAGCCATCAGCGTCTACTCCTGTGTAATTTTTTTTTTTTTTTTGAGTTTTTCAGTTTCTAAAGAATCCTCAAAATGTATTTAACTTTTTTTTATTTTGTTGGTCTTGTTTCTTTCCGAAATTTGAGGAGTGCATTTTAATGTGTTAGTTCAACTAGTAGCATTTTTTATTTTTTTTTCAGGAAAATAACCTTTTTGCTGGAAATATACAGGGTTATTATACTCCGTCTCTTTTTGAGGGAGATTTGGATTGGGAATGAGGAAAGGGTTTTGAGACGGGAGGAGTTAGATTGGGGGTTATTATACTCCGTCCCTTTTTGAGGGAGATTTGGATTGGGAATGAGGAAAGGGTTTCGAGACGGGAGGAGTTAGATTGGGATCGAGAGAGGGAAAGGGAGAGGGGAGGAGATCGGGGAAGGAGGTTGGCACCAAGCAACATCCATAATCGTCCAAACATCCGTCCAAACAAACTAGGGCCGATAGTCAGAGGGAGGGAGGGGATGGGAAGGGTTATTAAGTCCAATATGGGGCGATAAATTGTAAAGTGAGGTGGTAAATAGTAACTTTATTATTGTATTATAATTTTTATTTACCGCCCCCACATCATCATATCATCATAATCATAACTATTAATAAAAGAAAGACCAAACAATTCTAAACTTGAGAAGTGGTGATTTATAATTGGACCCAAACAATACAATTAATTAAATTGAAAGTAATTATCTTAACTCTACATTTAATTAATTAAATTCATTAATAAAGAAGGAATATTTTAACTCTATTTTATCTTCACTTAACTCTATTTTGTAAACCGTACAATTAATTAACTAAATTAATTAAATCAAATTAAATTAAATTACTCTACAATTAATTAATTAATTAAATTCATTAATAATGAAGGAATAATTTAACTCTATTTTATCTTAGCTCTATTTTGTAAACCATACAATTAATTAAATAAAATAAATTAAATTCATTAATAAAAGAAATACCAAAAAATTCTAAGCTTGCCAAGTGGCGATTTAAAATTGGACCCAAACAATCCTATTACTAATGAATCTAAATTTTATTACAAATTTTATTACAATTAATTAAATTAAAAGTAATTATCTTAACTCTACAATTAATGAATTAAATTCATTAATAAAGAAAGAAAATTTTAGCTCTATTTTATGTTAACTTTATTTTGTCGATCATTACTTTTCAAATATTTTAATTCATTAATTTTCGTGACAAATCCTTAAATGTCAATTATTAAAGAAGGAATACGAAAAAGGGTGGAGGAATAGTTGACGGACACTTGATTATTTTGATGTTGGTTTAAATTCTGCATTCACAATGCCTTAACTTCGATTTGCCCATATCCAATAATCAACGTCAGATTATCTTTCAAACGTTATAAGATTCGTGAACCAATGAATTAAATCGTTTTGCATTCTTTCAAGTAATTTATTCTACAGTCAAATTAATAAATTACGACAAACTAATTATATGCGTAATTATATACGTCTCTCTATTTCTTTCAAGAAAATAATTTCGTCGCTTTGCATTCTCTACATCCAAATTCAAATCAATAAAAATCGAATTTGGTTCACTTTGCAATCTTTACATATCACAAGAAATATTCATTCGGTAATGGCCTCGCTTTGCATTATTCAACCTAATTAGAAGGATATTAACAATTCTGTTTATAAATATGAAAAAAATTAAATTCATTAATAAAGAAAGTGATTTGAATCTAAATTTTGTTACAATTAATTAAATTGAAAGTAATTTTCTTAACTATCCAATTAATTAATTAAATTCATTAATAAATAAGGAATATTTTAACTCTATTTTATCTCAACTCTTGATGCGAAACTAGCCGGAGCATTAAAGAAGTCTTGAAAATTTTGATTCTTGAAGTCCATTCAAAAGAGGATGCAAAGACTACCTCAATTAATGCCAAATATTACAACATTTTGCAAGTTTTGGATCTTTATCCATATGGTGTGGGGAGTATTTTTTCCGTAAAAATTCAAGAAGTGAATATTTCCCCCAACATGCCCATGTCAGGAAATTTGTCGCAAAACAGAAGTGAATATTTCCCTCGACATGCCCATGTCACAGCATGTCCATGTCAAAGACATTAAATGAGGGAGTTTGAAGGTCTCATTTATGGACAAATTTCAACAGCATTTTGTTGATATTTTCAAGTTGTTTTTCTGCATGTTTTAGCATTTGGAATATTAGAATTAAGTGCAAGAGTCTTCTAGGTTAAAGAGCTTTTCTTAGTCAAAGAGCTTTTCTTGGTCAAAGAGAAGTGTTAATGCTAGTCTTGACTAGAAGGTTTACAATTACTATTTTAATCCTTTGTAATTTTCAACATTGGTCCCTTTTGAAACACTATAAATAGGGGCCTTGGTTAACTAAACTAGCCCACTAAGAAACTATCAAAGAAAGGAAGAGCTTTTCTTGGTCAAGGAGAAGTGTTAATGCTAGTCTTGACTAGAAGGTTTACAATTACTATTTTAATCCTTTGTAATTTTCAACATTGGTCCCTCTTGAAACACTATAAATAGGGGCCTTGGTTAACTAATTCGAATTGAAGATTTGATGTTATAAACATTAATGAATTTTCCTTTCTTTGCTAGTTTCTTAGTGGGCTAGTTTAGTCTTGCAAGTATGCTTGCAAAACTTATTTTGCTTATCAACTAAAACTCTTCATTTTAGTTGTGGCGCCTTCTACTCTTCTTTTCTAATTCATTTCATAATCCAAAGGTGTTAGGTTTATCCTAGTGTTGTTGGGTTTGAAAATTAGAGGGGTTGGGAATAGTAATTTCAAAACTACCATTTTATGATTCAAAGGTGATATGTTTCATTCTATTGTTGTTGGGTCTATTTTGGTTTGGGTTGTTTTTGCTTGGAATATTTTTTTGGAGTTGAATACATAAGCTATGCTTGTATTGTACATTTTCCCAGTTAATATATTGATTTATGTTTTGGTTATATTTTGTTGTGCATTATTTGTCAATTTATATTATGTAGTTAGATGATGAGGTGTTTTGTGTGACACAGTAGATCTCATCATTGGTTAAAAGATATAATATATAAATGAGGTTCGTAACCGAGACAGCTTTGAACAAACTGTCGGCTTAGGTTATTATGTGATTCAGATAATTGGTTTGTCTAAACTAATTGAATCATATAGATATGCCCATAGCGTTTTGAACTTGACCATTTAGAATGATTTGTCTTGTACTGACTTAATAGACAAATCGTTCTTAGTATTCTATCTTTTAATCCTTAGACTCGAGCGGCCATAAGGATTAGACATAGTGTACTTTGATCTGCCAATAGGTGAGGTCAATTGTGGCCAATAGTCTTGGTAGGTTGGGTGCGCGTGTTTAGTTATTTGGCGTGCTGCTGCTTGTCGAAAGGAATCCATGTACCGGTGCGTCCGGGGTGATGGTGCTCCCGAGATGAGCTCGTTATGTTTATTATACTAAATCCAACTGGTGGACTTATGTCCGGTATAGTAAAAAGGTCGAGTAGTACTAGTCTCAGAATTAAAGAAGTTAATAAATTAATTTATCAGTAAATTAATAAATTAACGAGCACTATATCTTTGATGTGGGGAGATTATGAATAAATTAGTTAAGTTGTTCCGGAAGCAATTCTGGTGTAGGATAGTAATGCCAAAATTAATCCGTCAGTGGTACGATTAATTTTGTAATGGGTTAATTGAATAGGTAGAATTAATTAATTGATTAATTATTCCTAAGGATTAATTGAGTAATTAAAAAAGTGGAATTATTTATTCAATTAATTAAGTCTTAAGTTTCAATTAGAATTAGGAAATCCTAGAGATTAGGAAATCTAGTAGGATTTGGTTTATCCTATCAGATTGGTTACCTAATTGGATTTGGAAACTAATCAATTACCTAAACCAATTAGGAAGACCAATCCTAAACCAACTTGGGGTCTCTCTTGTAACTCTATATATAGACAACGGATTAGCTATTCAATGCACACAATTCAATAGTTTCATAATTCAATAAACTAAATAGATAAAATCCTAGAGAGGGAATTAAACTTCAGCTCTCGTAGTCGGATTTTCCAAAGTTGTAGGTGGCTGCTTTCTATTCTCAAAACCGGCGGCCGGATCTTCATTATTTCCCAGCGGCACGTGGTTGTAGAGGGCGGCGGCGAGTGGACTTCGGGGCGGCCCGTGTGGCACACGCGCATGCGGCGGACGGCAGAATTTTTTGGCCAGATTTTCGACGCAGTTTTTGTGTTGATTGCTGATCAATTGGTTGCTAGATCGTTGCCCACGCAACGTGCAATCAAAGTCTTGTGTCATACAAGCAATCATTTTAGTTCACGCTTCAAGAGGTACTTTTCTAAGATTTCGCTTTTAATTAGAAAATTATTGTTGTGTGGTAAATCGAATAAGTGCAAACCTAGATCATACGTAATGTTATTTCAAGCAAGGATTGGAATAGCGATTGTGCTAGAATCTAGACCTGGCCAGAGATTCCGATTCTGGAATGCATAACACGAAAGTGAGTTTCTGGCTAGACCCAGGCAGATAATCTTTCAGATGGGAGGAATACTGCAAATTGTACACTAAGTGTGTGCCATTACGTGACTTCTAAGTTCATTACTTCAGATAGTAAGTCTTAGATAGAGATGGTGTCGCATTTCTCTAGTTTTATTCACTATAGTCATCTTCTTAAAAATTCAACCTCGTGATCCACAGTTTTGTCTCATCCGATATAGAGGAAGGCCCTAATGCCTGAAAGATTTGCCACATATAGGATCTGGGTTTGTACCTGCTCGATTTACCACGCAACAAAAAATTCTAATAAAAGCGAAACCATAGAATAATACCTTTGAAGCGTGCACCTGGGGAATCTCTTGTATGCCTCAAAGACTATGACCTCTTGTTGTGTGGGCAACAATCTAGAAGTCAATTGATCAGCGACTCACCACAATCCACCTGCTGAAAAAATTCAGCACCTCCGCACCTAGCGCGTACTGCAAACGTACTGCCCGGAGAGAGAGAAAGCAACACACGGGGCTAGTATTTTGGACCAATATTTTCGGCCACTTGATGAAGAAAACCAGCCGCCTATTTTCTCAAAAATTCGTTCTTGAGAGAGAAAGAAATTTCTCTCTCTAGAATTTTATCTCTCTAGATTCTTGAATTATGAATCTCTTGAAATTGTGATTTTTGAATGGCTGATCCCTTGTCTATTTATAGAGTTACAAGAGAGACTCCAAGTTGGAATAGGATTGGTCTTCCTACTGGGTTTCTGTTTTCCTTCAATCCTGTTTCTGGACTGATACAGATTCTGTTTCCTTCAATCCTGTTCCTGGACTGAAACACTCCCAACTGTCACAGGGATTCAGTTATCCCAATCCAGTTCCTGGGATGAATCACTCCCAACTGACACAGGGATTCACTTATCCCAATCCAGTTCCTGGCCCAATCCAGTTCCTGGGATGATTCACAACCAACTGACACAATGATTAATTAATTTCTCAACTAATTAAATCTACCTTTGTCAACAACCCAGTACATAAGTAATCGTACCACTAACGGATTAATTATGGCACTACCAACCTACACCAGAATTACTTCCGGAACAACTTAATTAAATTATATTCATAATCTCCCCACATCAAAGATATAGTGCTCGTTAATTCATTAATTTACTGATAAATTAATTCATCAACTTCTTAATATTCCGAGATATCTGATCCCTATGCCCTCCACGTGAGCCTCAAAGACTTTAGAGGTCAATGTCTTCGTGAATGGATCTGCAAGGTTATCCTCTGATGCTATCTTAGCCACGACCACGTCTTCCCTCTTCACGATGTCTCGTATCAGGTGGTACTTGCGCTGTATATGTTTACTCGCCTTGTGGGCTCGTGGTTCCTTCGAGTTTGCTACTGCACCATTGTTATCACAATAAACTGTGATAGACTTCTGCAAACCAGGAATCACGTCTAAGTCCACTAGGAAGTTCTTGAGCCATACTGCTTCTTTCGCTGCCTCTGATGCGGCAACATACTCAGCCTCCATAGTAAAGTCCGCCACGCATTTCTGCTTGACACTCTGCCAAACTATGGCTCCACCTCCCAGAGTAAACACATACCCTGAGGAAGACTTGCTTTTGTCCCTGTCGCCTTGGAAATCTGAATCTGTGTAACCTCGGGGTACCAGCTCAGACGCCTGATAGACCAGAACTTGGTCCCTCGTTCTGGGCAAATACTTGAGAATGCATTTTACTGCCTCCCAATGAGCTTTTCCAGGGTTACTCTGATATCTGCTCACCATGCCAACGGCATAGCAGATATCAGGCCTCGTACACAACATGACATACATGAGACTTCCTACTGCCGAAGTATATGGAACTGTCTTCATGGTCTCTATCTCTTCAACAGTCTTAGGAGACTGTTCCTTAGATAAAAACACTCCATGCCTGAAAGGTAGAAAACCTTTCTTGGAGTTCTGCATGTTAAAACGGGCCAGAATCGTGTCTATGTATGAAGCTTGGGAGAGCGTTAGTGAACGTTTCCTACGATCTCGAATAATCTTGATCCCAAGGATATGTCCCGCTTCCCCTAAGTCTTTCATATCAAATTGCTTGGACAGCCATGCCTTTACGTCTGATAACACTTTCTTGTTGTTGCCAATCAATAGAATGTCATCTACGTAAAGTACAAGAAACGCCACTGAGTTTCCATCACGTCTGCGATATACACATTGCTCATCCGGACACTGAGTAAATCCGAAGGACTGGATTACCTCATCAAACCGGATGTTCCAAGATCTGGATGCCTGCTTAAGTCCATAAATAGACCTCTTAAACCTGCAAACCTTATGCTCTTGGCCTTTTTCAATGAATCCATCTGGTTGCTGCATAAAGATGGTTTCCTCAAGACTTCTGTTTAGGAAAGCTGTCTTGACATCCATCTGCCAAATCTCATAATCCATATGAGCAGCTATGGCTAAGAGAATCTGGATTGACTTAAGCATGGCTACCGGGGAGAAGGTTTCCTCATAGTCGATTCCCTCTTTCTGAGTATACCCCTTCGCCACCAGCCTAGCTTTAAAGGTTTCCACCTTCCCGTCAGGTCCTCTCTTACGTTTGTAGACCCACTTGCATCCAATGGGCTTAAACCCATCAGGCAGGTCCACAAGCTCCCAGACTTGATTGTGGTCCATTGACCCCATCTCGGATATCATTGCCTTACGCCAAGATTCTGCATCTTTATCTCGGAGCGCCTCATTATAGTTAACTGGGTCAGGTTTAGGCACACCTGGGACCAGGTCTGAAGCCTCTCCCATGCCAATGAACCTGTCTGGCTGTCTCACAACCCTCTCACTACGACGAGGCACCGCCTGTGTAGGCGCATCATCTGTGATCTCATGTGCAGTGTGTGGTGTATCTACTTGCGCTGGTGCATCAGGATTAGTAGTTTGTCATCTAAGCTCTTCTAGTACTATCTTACTCTTGGGCTTGTGGTCTAAGACATAGTCCTCTTCTAAAAATCTAGCGTTGGTACTTACCACCACCTTCTGATCTTTAGGACTATAGAATAGACCACCTTTCGTCCCTCTAGGATATCCTACAAACAGCATTAATTCTGTTCTTGCATCTAACTTAGCCGTATCTGCCTTAAGCACATGTGCTGGGCAGCCCCAAATTCTGAGATGTCTTAGACTGGGCTTCCGCCCGTTCCACAACTCTATTGGGGTTGAAGGCACGGTTTTAGATGGTACAAGATTAAGAATATACATTGCCGTTTCCAAGGCATATCCCCAGAACGAACTTGGCAAATCACTATAGCTCATCATGGACCTAACCATTTTCATAAGAGTTCGGTTCCTCCTTTCTGCTACACCATTCTGCTGTGGCGTGCCAGGTGCAGACAACTGAGACTGAATTCCTACCTCAGTGAGGTAATCTCGAAATTCATGGGACAGGTACTCCCCACCACGATCTGAACGTAGTGTCTTGATACTCTTACCATGATGCTTCTCCACATCTGCCCGAAACTCTTTGAACTTGCCAAAACATTCGGACTTGTGGCGCATTAGGTAAATGTATCCGTACCTAGAGTAATCATCCGTGAATGTCACGAAATACTCATATCCCCCTCGTGCCTGGACCGTCATAGGTCCACACAAGTCAGAATGAATCAACTCTAATACTTCTTTAGCTCTATAGCCTTTTGCTTTAAAAGGTCTCTTGGTCATCTTACCTTCCAAGCAAGATTCGCAGGTTGCATAACTGTCAATATCTAATGAACCCAAAGGTCCATCATTGACCAACCTCTGAATCCTACTAAGGTTTATATGACCTAGCCTTAGATGCCAAAGATAGGTTTGATTCATTTCAGAAGGTCTCTTCCTCTTATTAATGTTAGATACTGAGCTATCTATTTCTATGTTTTGCGCAATAGGGGAGTTAGAATTAACCACAAATAAATTGTCCACCAATGAACCAGAACAAACAAGTTTGCCATTTCTTCTAATAAAAACAGACTCATCAGAAAAAATAAACTTGTAACCGTTCTTCAAGAGTTTAGAAACCGAAATCAGGTTCTTTCTAAAACTCGGTACATAAAGACAGTTTACTAACTCTAGGTTACAATTCTCAAAATTTAACCTAACTACTCCCACTGCTTCAACTGACACTCTTGTAGTGTCGCCCATGTAGATGTCCAGTTCGCCCTCTCTAAGCTTCCGGGTTACTTGGAACCCCTGCAAAGAATTACAAACATGGTCAGTGGCGCCTGAATCTACACACCAAGTATCTGTGGGAATCACCGCTAAACATGTCTCAGTAATTAGGGCAGAAACAATCGTACCTTTGAGCTTTGGACAATCCACTTTCCAATGTCCTGCCTTGCCGCATTTAAAGCACTTGCCCTTTGGCTTGCTTTTCTTCGCAACATCTGGCTTTGCTACAAGTTTCTTGGATTTCTTCTTCTTCTTATTCTTCTTGCCTTTCGGCCCAGAAGAAGAGCTCGAACCCTTTACCGTGACCAAAGCTTGCTTCTTCTCATGGAAGATGCCTTTAGCCGCCACCAAATCAGTCATGAGCTCGGGCAACGTATAAACCCTTTGGTTCATATTGTAGTTGACCCGAAACTGCTCAAAACAAGAGGGTAGACTCTGGAGGATAATATCTATCTGACTTTCCGGGTCGATATTTCCTCCCAACACCTCTATTTCATTGATGTTACTGATCATGTGTAAAACATGATCTCTCACCGATCCGCCTTCAGCCATTTTGGTGTTCATTAACTTCCTCATGGCTGACTGCCTGGCAGTCCTGCCTTGATGCGCAAACATCTCCCTAAGGTGCGCCATCATGTCGAAGGCGGAGAGCATAGGATGAAGCTGATGTTGCAGCACATTCGACACAGAGGCCAAAATGTAGCACCGCGCCATCTCATCCGCTTTCCTCCACCTGGCATAGGCGTCCCTTTCCTCTTGGGTAGAGTCCTCATCAGGAGCTTCTGGACATGCTTCGATGAGCACAAACTTGTACTGCTCAGCTGTCAGGACTATGTCCAAATTTCGACTCCAGTCGACATAATTTGTTCCAGTTAATTTGTTGTTTTTCAAGATAGCAGCTAAAGGATTGAATGCCATATCGATTTAAAACTGGAAAGTAAACAAACAGTGTTTCAGTTATATATGCTAGAATTTTCGAAAACATGAAAATCCAATTAATTATTGATTCCCTCAAAACAATAATATTAATCCACCAACATCTCATCCACCGGGATTCTCGCAAGCCACGCAGTGTGGACGTTTACGCTAACCCACATTCGTTTGAGAAGAACCAAGTTCATTAACTACACTATCTGACCAACGATCTTTTGATCAATGTAGCTAATAGTTGGTGCTTTCAGCAGTACAAGTAAGCAGCGTAACCTCGCGGGAGGAATACTGCAGATCATACACTAAGTGTGTGCCATTACGTGACTTCTGAGTTTGTTACCTCAGGATAGTGCGCCTCAGATGGAGAGGGTGTCGCATTTCTCCTAGTTAAACTCGCTCTAGTCATCTTACTCAGAAGCTCATAGTCTAGCGATCTCGGGGTTGGACTCATCCGAATGGAGGAAGGCCCTAATGCCAACGCGCAAGCCCACCCACATCGCATATGAACCCGTAATGGTGGCCATGGGGATATAACACAACCCGCTCCCACTTAGATTTCCAAATTGAGGGTTTTTCCGGTTTTAACATGCAATTAACTAACCTAAGTTATGTGCAACCATAAAACCAGACATGCTTTAATTCATGCATCTAAAATACAGCATAAAAATAAAGCATAAAAATTAAAACAATAAATACGGGAAATAAATTCGAAAAAATAAATTCCCCGACTATTATGGTTTTAATTGCTTCCATCTTCTGCCTTGATCTCGTGTCCCGTCACGTCACTCGATGGAGAGAGTCTTGAATTTCAAAAAACGAAAACTGGAGGAAAAACGGGCCAAAAACAGCCCGAACAGCCCGAACTGGCCGTGCGCGCGCATAGCCCGCCCGGGCCATGCGCGCGCGGCTACTGCGCCCTGGGCACGGCAGCTGCTGCTGCTGCGCCCTTGGTGCGGCAGCTGCTGCTGCTGGCCACCCGGCAGCCGCGACTTGCTGCCGTCGGTCGTCGCCGGCGTCGCCTCCTGCCGCCAACTCTTCCTTCGCTTTTTCCCACGCTATTTGGTCTTCTTGAAATTCGTTCTGGGTTTTCCTGGGTTTCTTCAAATTCATGATAACCCAAAACCCACGAATCCAAGTCGCCCACCATAACGCCTTCGATTACAAAAAAAAAATAATTTTCCTACTACAAGGCATTCTAGGAAAATTAAATAATCGAAATTACATAGAAAAAATCCTACTACAGATTTGATCTAATTCTACACGGCTTCCAGCACGTGGTTATACTATTACAAACATTCATAATAAAATTAAATCCGGACATGTCCCGGAGTTTAATTAAAAACCATACAAACGTAACCATAATAGTCGGGATTCTAAACTACCTGCAAATAAAACCATGTAATAAATCGAACAAGCACATAACCCCCTAAACTAGGCTCTGATACCAATTGAAAGATTTGCCACATATAGGATCTGGGTTTGTACCTGCTCGATTTACCACGCAACAAAAAATTCTAATAAAAGCGGAACCATAGAATAATACCTTTGAAGCGTGCACCTGGGGAATCTCTTGTATGCCTCAAAGACTATGACCTCTTGTTGTGTGGGCAACAATCTAGAAGTCAATTGATCAGCGACTCACCACAATCCACCTGCTGAAAAAATTCAGCACCTCCGCACCTAGCGCGTACTGCAAACGTACTGCCCGGAGAGAGAGAAAGCAACACACGGGGCTAGTATTTTGGACCAATATTTTCGGCCACTTGATGAAGAAAACCAGCCGCCTATTTGCTCAAAAATTCGTTCTTGAGAGAGAAAGAAATTTCTCTCTCTAGAATTTTATCTCTCTAGATTCTTGAATTATGAATCTCTTGAAATTGTGATTTTTCAATGGCTGATCCCTTGTCTATTTATAGAGTTACAAGAGAGACTCCAAGTTGGAATAGGATTGGTCTTCCTACTGGGTTTCTGTTTTCCTTCAATCCTATTTCTGGACTGATACAGATTCTGTTTCCTTCAATCCTGTTCCTGGACTGAAACACTCCCAACTGTCACAGGGATTCAGTTATCCCAATCCAGTTCCTGGGATGAATCACTCCCAACTGACACAGGGATTCACTTATCCCAATCCAGTTCCTGGGATAATTCACAACCAACTAACACAAGGATTAATTAATTTCTCAACTAATTAAATCTACCTTTGTCAACAACCCAGTATATAATTAATCGTACCACTAACGGATTAATTATGGCACTACCAACCTACACCAGAATTGCTTCCGGAATAACTTAATTAAATTATATTCATAATCTCCCCACATCAAAGATATAGTGCTCGTTAATTTATTAATTTACTGATAAATTAATTCATCAACTTCTTAATATTCCGAGACTAGTACCACTCGACCTTTTTACTATACCGGACATAAGTCCACTGGCCAGGTTTAGTATAATAAATATTTCGAGCTCATCTCTGGAGCACCATCACCCCGGACGCACCGGTACATGGTTTCCTTTCGACAAGCAGCAGCACACCAAGTAACTAAACACGCGCACCCAACCCACTGAGACTATTGGCCACATTTGACCTCACCCATTGGCAGATCAAAGTACACTATGTCTAATCCTCATGCCCGCTCGAGTCTAGGGATTTAGAGATAGAATACAAGGATCGATTTGTCTATTAAATCAGTACAAGACAAATCATTCCTAAGAGTCAAGTTCAATATGCCCCGGGCACATCTATATGATTCAATTAGTTTAGACAAACTAATTATCTGAATCACATAATAACCTAGACCGACAGTTTATCCAAAGCTGTCTCGGTTACGAACCTCATTTATATATTATGTCTTTCAACCAATGATGAGATCTACTGTGTCGCACCAGACACCTCATCATCCACTTACATAATATAAATGGACATGCACAACTAAATATAATTGAAACACAAATCGATATATTAAACTGGGAAACTGTACAATACAAGCATAGCTTATGTATTCTACTCCAACAATGCCAACGCGCAAGTCAAAACTACATCACTTATAAATTCGTAGTGGAGGCTGTGGGAATATTAACTAACCCGCTTGAGATAGTGCGTCTCAGATAGAGAGGGTGTCACATTTCTCTAGTTTAATTCACTATAGTCATCTTCTTAAAAATTCAACCTAGTAATCCACAGGTTTGACTCATCCGATATAGAGGAAGGCCCTAATGCCAACGCGCAAGTCAAAACTACATCACTTATGAATTCGTAGTGGAGGCTATGGGAATATTAACTAACCCGCTCCCAATTAGATTCTTAGAATGCGGGTTTTTCGGTTTTAACATTCAAGTAACTAACCTAAGTTATAAGCAATCATAAAACCATGTGCTTCAATAATGCAAAAAATTAAAGCATATAAAGCTTGCAATAAAAAATGTAAATACGAGAAATATATACGTAAAATAAATTTCCCAACTATTATGGTTTAAATTTCTTCCTTCTACTGCCTTGTTCACGTGTCCCATCACTTTACTCTGATGGATTGATTCTGAAAATCTGGATCTCCGAATTATCTCAAAAAATGGGCCAAACGCATACGACCCGTGCACGCACGGGCCATGCGCACACACTGCTTGCGCACAGCCTATTACGCCTGGTGCCCTGGCACTGCATTGCTGCGGCGCTGCACCAGTGACGGCCTTCCCTTGCGAGGTGATTAACCCAGCGGCGGAGGTCTCTGCTGGCGTTCCCACGCCAGCACCATTCGGTGTCCCGTTCTCCGTCCGTGTCTTCGTCTCCGCTCCTACTTGTTATTACATATTCTCCTAAATACAAGACTTGATTTTTCTAGGAAATTAAAAGCGATAATTTACGTAGAAAAATCTTACTACAAATTTAATCTAATCCTACACGGCTTCCTGCACGTGGTTTTACTATTACAAGCATTCACATTCAAAAAACCAACCCGGATATGTCCCGGGATTTAATAAAACATAAATACATAAACCATAATAGCTGGGATAACAAACCACCTACATTAAAGAAACCATGTAACAAATTGAACAAAGCAAAGCCAAAACCTTCGCTCTGATACCAATTCAAAGCTAATCTGCCCGGCCCCGATAAAAAATTTACTTTCGTGCATTGCATTCTAGAATCGAAACTTTTGATCAGGCCTAAACTCTAGTGCAACACTTTACTTGTAACACTATTGCACATGATCTTAGTTTTCCTTTGTTCGATTTGTCACGCAACAAATAAAATTCTTAATTAAAGTGGAAGTATAAGAATTACCTCTTGAAGCGTGTACTTTGGTAATTCTCTTGTATAACTCAAGACCAGCTCGCACGTTGTGTGGGCAACGAACCAAAACGAATCAGCAAAAATGAAAAATTCCACAAAATTCTCGCTGGAACAATTCTAGCCGCCGTCGTGCACCATCGATCGCAGTTGCCTATCTTCGCCAGTCACCACCACCGATCGCCGACGCCGCCAGTCACATGCTTCTTGAGGGAGAATTCTAACTTTGAGAGAGAGTTCTGGGTTCTTGTGCCTGGGACTCTCTCTAGAATTTCTCTCTCTAAATTTCTTGAACTATGAATTGTATGAATTGTGTTCTTTAATTGCCAACTCTCCATGTCTATTTGTAGAGTTACAAGAGAGACCCCAAGTTAGTTCAGGATTGGTCTTCCTATTGGGTTTTGGTTTTAATTAGTTTCCAAAAGCAATTAGTAACCAAATTATATTAGATTCCAAATCCAAATAGATTTCCTAATCTCTTAAATTTTCTAACTCTAATTGAACTTTAATACGTAATTAATTAATTAAATAATTCCACTTTGTCAATTTACTAATTGACCATTAGGATTAATTAACTAATTAATTAATTCTACTTCATCAATTAATCCAATACATAATTAACCCTACCACTAACAGATTAATTATTGCACTACCATTCTACACCAGAATTGCTTCCAGAACAACTTAAATTAAATTAAATTAATTATTTTTAATTCTTTATCTCCTCATATCAAAGATCGTCAATTTTATTAGTTTACTGATAAATTAATTAATTGACTTATTAAAACGAGACTAGCACCACTTAATTTTATTACTATACCGGATACAAATCCACTGGTCAGATTTAGTACAGTAAACTTTTCAAGCTCATCTCGAGAGCACCATCACCTCGGACTCAATCATCGCCCTAATAGGGGGTGGCATACTCTCCCACTTACTTACCAAATGTACCAAGACCTCCTTCCTCTTGTAGACCACACGTAGAACCCCTCTATCAATGTTATTTCATATGCGACAAGGCCCACCCTCAACTATTCCCATGACTAACCACTTATCACCCTAAACATTGGGTGCCTTATCACGCCATTAATAATATATAACATATTCATAATTTCAATATATTAATTTTTTCATAATACATATTAATTTTCCATAATACATATTAATTTTTTCAATATAACAAGTACACATTATATATATCCAATCAAAGATTATTAATAATATTATTTTTCACAACGCAAGCATAAAGTGAATAAATTATGACACATTAATTAACAAAGCATTACATACAATAAATTTTAGGTTGAGACATTCAAAATTATTTACCGACAAAGTAATTGTAATTGTAATGCAACCAAAGCAAAGGTTTAAATTAATACTTACTCGATGCAGGGCGACGACCATCTTGGTCACCATCTCCTCTACCATCATCTGGAGGACCAAAATCTCCACCAACGTCCTTTCCCTCACAATCCTCACCTCCAACGTCCACGGGTATATCATCCTATCTTTCAACATCTTCTGGGTAAATGACCTGCAATGGAATGGAATGTTCTCCTCACATGCCACTGATTCTCAGAATCCGCCCCTTATGCATTGGAAGGAGGCAGAAACCATAAAAATTTTTGGCGTCAAATTCATTTTTGGTCCCTCATAACATAGGTTATTTCATTTTTTGTATCTCTTAAGTTTTAGTCACCAATTTTAGTGTTACTTAAAATTTTTTTTATTTTTTTTGAAAATTTTAATTATTTTCTTACGAAAATACCCTTGAAGAACCCTAACTGTTCATCATTAGTCATGAGGGACCAAAAATAATTTAATATATTATTATATTTTATATTTAAATATTATGATTGATATTTCCTAATTTATCGAAGGTAATTTGGATAGAAAAGTAGCTCGAAATAATAAAATAGGGGCGCAAAATAAGCTTTCACTAAATATTAATACCAAAATTTCTTCCTTCCTATTATGGAATGTTTTGAAGTGAATGAGGTTCGAGTTATGGTTTGGTTTTTATTCCAATTTTTTTTTTTTAAATAACAGGCCATACCGATGGGAATAAATAAGGAATTACTCGTTACTGTCATAATACTTTCTCTTTATCGTCCCAATTTAGATGAAAATACCCCCTTACAATACACTCTATCTTCTCATTTTTATGTAAAATGACATTTTTATCAAAACCTATAGATTAGCACCCCAAAAAATAAGATGGTAACTAGTAACACCCGAATAAATATTACATATAGAAAGTGAATCAAATATAAGGAAAAATAACTCTGGTCCAAAGTGATAATTTCTCTAAATTGGACAAGAAGGGCTGAAAGTGTATGAAAGTGGCACCTTCACCTTCGTGATCCACATGGGATCTCTGTGTCTCCATTGATCTGCTTCACTAGTGTCATACAGGGTCATATTAGGGTTCTCAACTCAGAATCATAATTATTCAGTATTTCAAAAAATTTTACTAATTATCTTCTTAATTTTTAGCTTTATCCCCGTAACTAGTAATACCCTATTTCAAAACCTATAGAAAGTAATCAGTTTCTCGTTAATAAAATTTTGGAAATCAGCTTTTAACGTATGCTCCACGGAAATTCCTTGAAGCCCAAGTAATTTCCCGAAACAAAACTACAGTGGACACGAATTCCCGATTTTGGAAATCAGCTTTTAACATATGCACCATACAAATTCCTTCAACCCCAAGTAATTTCCCGAAACTATATGAATTCCGAAGCCCAGTTGTATTCAGGTACGCTTTAAAACCCCGTCAGAAGAATTAATCATACAAGAAAAGTTTATGTTAATTATGGTTGAATTCCTACTTGGAATTAGTTAAGTTTTAGGCATGTTCCTATTCTGGTTGGTTTGAGGATCCTATTACTACTAGGATTCGTCGAGTACTGTGGTTTATCTATAAATAGATGATAATAGACCTATAATTATTTGTACTTTTTTCTTAACAATTTAATTTTTCCAAAACCTTTGTCATAAATCCAACAATAATATTCGATGGCGGCAGAAGACCAGTGTCATTCTTTGTTTTTCTCCCTAAAATCTTGTATCCAAGATCGCCCACAAGAATTGATCCAGCAACAGCGGAGGATGATGCCAAAGACGAAGATCGTTTGTACTCTGGGACCGGCCTCAAGGTCAGTGGAGATGATCGAGAAGCTACTTAAAGCAGGCATGAATGTTGCTCGGTTCAACTTCTCCCATGGATCCCACTCTTATCACCAAGAAACTCTGGATAATCTACGAACCGCCATGCAAAATACTGGGTTTCTTTGTGCTGTTATGTTGGATACAAAGGTGTGTTTCAATTCAAGCCCCGCCTTTTTGCCTTGTTTTTTAATCAATCTGAATTCTCATGGGGATTCAACATGAAAACAGAGTTAGTGTGCATAAAATTTGAGGGAAAGAGTTTTAGGATATCTATCAACTCGTCATTTGCGTTTTTTTTTTTTTTTTCAATTAAGTTATTGGTCGTTTGATTTTCAATTATTATAATTACCTCTCTTTCAAAAAGAGTTTTTTCTAACCAGAAGTAGATAATTCGTGGTTGACACTTCTCACTTAAAACCAGAGGAGATCGTGAGTTTGAGTCACGCGGAGTGGGTTAATAGGCTTTATGCCTCCTCTCTAGACCCAAAAAAAAAAAAGCTTTTTCTTGGGGCACATCACATGAAATTAATTCTGTTTAGGTTGATTTGGTTGGTAACCATTTATGGTTGATTTCTCCTTTGTTCAGTACTGGCCATGTGAGCATATTGGAATTTTTTGGAAAATTGGAACTTTAGTTGTGTTGTTTCCTTCATATTTGTGTCCATTTTAACACTATATATAATTGCTGTGCTTTTTTGATCTCAGGGTCCAGAAATAAGGACTGGTTTTTTGAAGGATGGAAAGGCAATCCAGCTTGAACAGGGCCAAGAAATCATAATCTCAACTGATTATAACGTAAAGGGTGATGAGAAGATGATTTCCATGAGCTACCAAAAGCTAGCGGAGGACTTGAATCCAGGGAGTGTAATTCTATGCTCAGATGGAACTATCACATTCACTGTCTTGGATTGCGACAAGGCTCGTGGTTTGGTTCGATGTCGTTGCGAAAATTCTGCAGTCTTGGGGGAGAGGAAGAATGTCAATCTTCCTGGAGTTATTGTAGATCTTCCAACATTGACTGAGAAAGACAAGGATGATATAATGCAGTGGGGAGTCCCTAACAAAATTGACATAATTGCTCTTTCCTTTGTCCGGAAGGGATCTGATCTTGTCCAGGTTCGTCAGCTACTTGGCCAGCATTCCAAAAGCATTATGCTTATGTCAAAGGTGAGTTTTCCAAGTTCAAGAATTCGGGACTTTTAGTGCTATTTTACCGATTAAATTGGATTTGGGTTAGCGCAAATTATACCATTAACCTATAAGTACATGTACATATTACTATATATAGTAATATTTGCCATGTCAACAGTCTAATTTTGATTGAATATATATAGTAATATATACATATTATGTATGTATATGTACTTAGTGGGTATATGGTATAAAAACTGTTGTTTTAGTCTTATAATTTAATGAACTTTTGCAGGTTGAGAATCAAGAAGGTGTTGCAAATTTTGATGACATTTTGAAAAATACCGATGCATTTATGGTAGCTAGGGGGGATTTGGGGATGGAGATCCCCATCGAGAAAATTTTCCTGGCACAAAAGATGATGATTCATAAGTGCAACATTAGTGGTAAACCAGTGGTGACGGCAACTCAGATGCTTGAATCCATGATCAAGTCTCCCCGGCCGACTCGTGCCGAAGCAACTGATGTGGCGAATGCAGTGATCGATGGAACAGACTGTGTGATGCTGAGTGGCGAAACTGCTGCCGGGGCGTACCCGGAGATTGCAGTGCAGACAATGGCTAAAATCTGTGTAGAAGCAGAGAATGCCCTGAATTATAGCCAAATCTTCAAAAGGGCAGCTGAAAATGCCCCTAAACCCATGGGCCTTCTTGAGAGTTTGGCTTGTGCAGCGGTACAAACAGCAAGCTCATCAAAGGCTGCTTTGATTATAGTCCTAACCAGAGGCGGAACAACTGCTAAGCTTGTCTCCAAATACAGGCCAAGAATGCCTATTTTGTCGGTCGTCGTGCCCGAAATCACTACCGATTCCTTGGAATGGTCATGCAGCAATGAGTCTCCGGCGATCCATGGCCTGGTTTATAGTGGGGTTATTCCTGTTTTGAGCTCTGCAAGCATTAAAGGATCTCATTATGAATCAACACAAGAAACAGTAGATTTCGCAATGGAATATGCTAAGTCTAAGAAGCTCTGTATGACGGGAGAAACAGTTGTGGTGCTTTATAACTATGGAAGCGCCGTCATCAATATCATGACTGTTAATTGATCTTGTTTGGGATGAGCAAGAGAAGACACAAAATAGTAGGTCAATTGGGGTTCGTTCATAGTAGGGGCGACCCTAGTTAAGAATTGAGATTATAATTGTTGAGGTTTTAGGTTGTAAGTCCCAATTTTTTCAGAGAATTTTGTTTTTTCTTCAATTGAAATAAATTTTCTTGTACCAAGTAATTTTCTAAGAACTTAGTTGAATTTCTTAATCTAATTGACCATATAAGGGCTGATCCTGCCATCAAAATATTTTATGCCTTTTATAAAGCTTTTAGATTAGACGAAAAGAGAATAATAAGGTAGATGTGAGCCGATTATTTATGGATGCTTAAGAAAGAAAGTGGGTAGAGCAGCAAGTGCTCAATAAGTAGTAAAACGAGTAAAATAAATATAATCTTTAACCCAAATTAAAAGAGGAAGAGAACACCTAACCTAAAATTGGAAAGGGAATATTAAAAAGGACATAGTTTATTTAAACTTCAATGGAAATAATATGCGTATGGAAACAGTGTTACAAAAAAATTTCTAAGGCTTTGAAAATCATAATTTCTTTAAAATAAATTTGCCCCTTCTACAAATTGCACAAGAGGAGTCGTGGACAAATTTGTCCGAGTCTATTATAATGCAGAAATCTATGCTTATTCAGCATGAACCCAGACATCAAATTCTTTCGGACCTCTGGTGCGAATATCACATCTTTCAAAGTCAACGTCTTGCTTGAAGTCAATTTGAGCAACACCGTTCCTTTTCCCTCAACCTTGACAACCGTTGAGTTCCCCACGTACAATTTCTCACATTGGATAGATTCAAACGTAGAGAAATAGCCTCTGTTGGTGCACATGTGTCTGGTTGAACAAGAGTCATACCACCTCCACCATGTTCATCTCGGAAAATCACAGCCACCAAATTGAGATCTCCCACATCCTCCGTGATTTTATGGATCATGTTGGCTTTAGGGTTTTTCTTAGGAGCACGACACTCCAACAATTTGTGACCTTGTGTTTCACAATTGAAGCACTTACCTTTAAACTTGTGCTTATGTTTTGAGACACCTCCCGATGCCCCAAACCTAGCCTTGCCTTTTCCTTTGCCGGTGGTTTTGACTTTATTTTTGAAGTCTCCCTTGCCATGTTCCATCACATTGACTTTGGCTTCCATATGGTTGACCGACTTAATCTCAGCATTCTTGTTGTCCTCTTCAGTCCGAAGTCTAACATTGAGATCTTCCAAGGTCATCTCCTTGCGTTTGTGTTTGAGATAGTTCTTGAAATCCTTCCTACTTGGTTGCAATTTCTCGATCATTGCTGCCACTTGAAAGGTCTCACTTAGCACCATCCCTTCGGCACTTATATCATGCAAGATAAGCTGCAACTCAACTACTTGATTCATCATGGATTTGGAGTCAGCCATTTTAAAATCAAGGAAACGTCCAACCACAAACTTTTTGGAGCCTGCATCCTCAATTTTGTATTTACGGTCCAAAGCCTCCCATAATAGTTTTGCCGTTTTGTACCCCGTATACACAGTGTACATGGAGTCATGCAACCCATTTAGAATATAGTTGCGAAAGAGGAAATGAGAGCACTCCCATGCTTGTACAGCAGTTAGGGCTGGAGCATCAACACCCCCTTCCAAGACATTCAGGGAATCCTCTTTCAAGAACCTTGACAAATTTAACATTGTCAGGTAAAACAATATCTTTTGTTGCCACCTTTTGAAATGGATGACCACCCCTTGAAACTTTTAGGGCTTCTCGTGGTGCCTACCTGACACACTAGTAATTGCCACTGAAGGAGTGATAGTAGAGACCATACTCGTGGTGAAACAAGGATTCACATCGGTTATGTAGATGGGGGTAGTGGTAGTCGGAACACTAGTACTAGCCATTGTAGGAACACAAAAAATTTATTTTAAGATTGTTACAAAAAATACAATAAGCTAGTGTTTAGAAAGATTAGAAAATTATAAACTTGTAAAAATCACAATTTCCTTAAAGTAAAATTACTCCCTTTTACAAATTGCGCAAGAGGATTCGTGGACAAAATGTTTCCCATACAATAAAAAACGTGAAGTCAATTTACACAATAAACTTCCTCACCAATCAATTAGAACTTTAGGTGAACACTTGAAAAAGAGAAAATTATTTGAGAGAATTTCTGAGGGAAATTTCTGCAGGGAGAATAGGTATTTTGAACTGGAGAAATGGTAGGAATTTTCCGATGCTTGCAGAGTGTTTTTTCCGGTGTACAAACTACACTATATATAGGGTAAATGTTGGCTGCAAAATTAATCCCAATATTAAATACATTCCATCAGTTATAATTTCAATTGACAATTCAATTGAATTAGCCTTTATTTCCCATCAGCATTTTATTTCCAGACGTTTAGAATGGATTGAGAGTCTCCTATGCAGAACATACATGTTTTTTTCTGCCTTTAATGCCTTTGGGAAATAAAACTGCAGCATTAGAAACAAAACTTATAACAACCACCATTAACCCAGCTTTATTATGCATTTACAATTGAATGATCAATTTTGGCATTTGGAAACTGATGCGTTTTAGAATTAATTTAATTCAAAGCGTTTCTTCCAATTGGCAATTGCTACTAAAAACGTTCTCCAATAATTAAATTTGATAAGGAAAAATTGAATCCAAAAGGAAATAGAACGCGGGTTGATCAGACCCGATATGTTTACTTACGAATGAAAATTATTATTATTATTTCTTTTTCCCATTTTTTTCAACAATTTTCTCATTCAAGCATCATTTTCTCCCTTCCTTTCAAGAAACAGCACGATGACAACAAACAAACGATTCGTACAACTTTTTACTTATAGCGGGACAAAAGCATTTTACTCATGTTCTAATGAAGCTAAATATCTGGTGCTTTTGTCTTCCGTTTTGAGTATATTAACAATGATCAACAAGATTCCCCAGCAGTAATCTAGCCTGACACATTTTGTAGCTTAGCATTTATTTTGTTGCTCATGAAAAGCTACATTATGACCATGATGCCTGCTTCTCTATAATAAGACAACATTTTGTCATATGCTGATTTTAAGCATGACAAAACTATTTCAGCCAAATTCTTGGAGCTTGAGAAAAATTGACAATGGGTTCCAACAGTTATGAATAATCATCAACTTCATCTTAAATATATTAAAACAGAAAAACTTCTAGAGCAACCAGCTCCCAACCTGATGACGACCTGTCATTTAAAGATTTATTATATTCACTTAATACAATTTCACTTATAATTACTAATTTCACTTTTAATTACTAATAGTAAACTTATCATCAACTATCAATTCAAATTCTAAAATATAATTCCATCGTTTTCTTTATCTCTTATTTTAAAATTTTTATCTTGAACTTCAATTGTATATATTTTTCTTCACTCTCCATCAACTATTCATTCTCACACACCACACAGAGACGAAATCATCAATCAAAATATATATTTATTTCTCTCTCTTTTTTTATACAGAAATCTTCATGGCTACCACAATTTTTTTTCATCTCCCTCGCTATTCTCAAATACCAAAGGTATATTAATCTGTTATATGTTAATCACTCTGCATTACTTTTGTCTAATGCTACTCATTATGATATGTATTGTTTATGAAATTTGAAATTGTTCATTGTTTTGCCTTTGAAGGATATCAAAATTTATGACACGGATCCCAAGTTGTCAGTGTGTATATATATTTTCTTTAATTTTTTTTATTTTATATTCATCGTGATGATAAAGACTCATTACCATATTTTTTATTTACAGAAATCTTCATGGCTTCCACAATAAAACAACAACTCTCTCACAAATTTCATCTCCCTAACTCTACTCACGAATTTCAATTGTGGTCTTTCTTCAACTATTCTTCTATTATCTCTTAAATTTTTTATTACAATTCAAATATTAATACACATTTTTCACAATATTAATACACGGTGGCGTAATCATTTGTCACAAAATTTTTTTTATCATAATTCAAATATTAATTGTGCAATAATGTATTTCCTTTAATATTTAATTTGCATTAATTGGATATAAACGTTTTTCCTTAATTACTACTTTGTACATACATTGTATGTGATAAAATTAATTATTCTATTATCTCTTAAAATTTTTATTATTCATAATAATATTTTATATATTGATTATGTTTATCGTGATGATAAATAGTAATTATGAGATTTTTCTAATAACTCTCTACTATCATTCATCTCCTTCACTCTTCTCACGAATTGCAATTGTGGTCTTTCTCAAACTCTTCTTCTATTATCTCTTAAAATTTTTATTAATTGTAGTAATATTTTATATCTTGATTATCTTTATCATGATGATAAAGCCACTAGGAATCACATACTCAGCCTCCATGGTAGAGTCCGCCACCCATTTCTGCTTGACACTCTGCCAAACTATGGCTTCACCTCCTAGAGTAAACACATACCCTGAGGTAGACTTGCTCTTGTCCCTGTCGCCTTGGAAATCTGAATCTGTGTAACCTCGGGGTACCAGCTCAGACGCCTGATAGACCAAAACTTGGTCCCTCGTTCTGCGCAAATACTTGAGAATGCATTTTACTGCCTCCCAATGAGCTTTCCCGGGGTTACTCTGATATCTGCTTACCATGCCACCGGCATAACAGATATCAGGCCTCGTACACAACATGGCATACATGAGACTTCCTACTGTCGAAGCGTATGGAACTGTCTTCATGGTCTCTATCTCCTCAGCAGTCTTAGGAGACTGTTCCTTAGATAGAAACACTCCGTGCCTGAAAGGTAGAAAACCTTTCTTGGAGTTCTGCATGTTAAAACGGGCCAGAATCGTGTCTATGTATGAAGCTTGGGAGAGCGTTAGTGAACGTTTCCTATGATCTCGAATAATCTTGATCCCAAGGATATGTCCCGCTTCCCCTAAGTCCTTCATATCAAATTACTTGGACAGCCATGCCTTTACATCTGATAACACTTTCTTGTTGTTGCCAATCAATAGAATGTCATCTACGTAAAGCACAAGAAACACCACTGAGTTTCCATCACGTCTGCGATATACACATTGCTCATCCGGACACTGAGTAAATCTAAAAGACTGGATTACCTCATCAAACCGGATGTTCCAAGATCTGGATGCCTGCTTAAGTCCATAAACAGACCTCTTAAACCTGCAAACCTTATGCTCTTGGCCTTTTTTAATGAATCCCTCTGGTTGCTGCATAAAGATGGTTTCCTCAAAACTTCCATTCAGGAAAGCTGTCTTGACATCCATCTGCCAAATCTCATAATCCATATGAGCAGCTATGGCCAAGAGAATCCGGATCGACTTAAGCATGGCTACCGGGGAGAAGGTTTCCTCATAATCGATTCCCTCTTTCTGAGTATACCCCTTCGCCACCAGCCTAGCTTTAAAGGTTTTCACCTTCCCGTCAGGTCCTCTCTTACGTTTGTAGACCCACTTGCATCCAATGGGCTTAAACCCATCAGGCAGGTCCACAAGCTCCCAGACTTGATTGTGGTCCATTGATACCAAAATCAACCCAAGATAATAATGATAACAATATGAATTTGACTTACATATATTGTAGAAACAATCCTAAGATAAAAGAAATCCCAAAAGCTGCATAATAGTTGATGTATATGTAGAAGATAATCTTGAACTCTGAGTAAGAAAATAAACACCGAGATATAATCCTGAAAATTCTAATATTATTCTGAAAGTGTTGATACAAAGAAATATTGTTTTCAAAGAGTGATTTGAGAGCTAAGAGTAGACGTGGAAAGAGTTCTGCCTATCCTTCTATCTTATATTCTAATTTATAGAATCCAACTCATACTATTCTAAGATATTGATGGTCCAGGCTATGGTCTACCACTATCAATGAATGCTATTATAAAATGTTGAATACATTGAATTATGGCATGTCTATGGTCCACCACTATCAATGAATACTATTGCAAAGCTGAAATAAAGGAAAGTAGATTCCTTCACATGGGTCTTCTTTAGTGTTGATCTTGACACAGAGTTAAAATAAAGTTGATCCTGACACAAAGTTGAAACAAGGTGGATTTCTTCACATGGGTCTTTAGAATTTTGTCAAAGATGTCATCCAGCTGACGAAAATTCATCCAATGTAAAAGTATGATCGGGATACATCGGATAAAATCAGAGCTGGACTTTAGACAGCTGTCCATCCTCATTAATTTGTAATGAATTAATCCTTGTCCTATTAAAAAGTTCGTCTTCATCCTTCCACAGTCTCCCGTATGATAGTTAATTATGTAATCCTCTTTCAACTATTTTCTTACCAATTTCTCTGTTCAAAACCTGACTGGTACAATTCTTCGTTTTGTCAGGCATGGGGAATCCTCTTTTTTTAAGCTTTTCATCAAGCTTGTCTTGGCAATATTCTTGCAGCTGCAAAATCAAAAGGTTAGTTACAATGCTCTTTCCTTTTTTTTTATTTTTATTTTGTTAGGACTCAAAATGTTCCTGTACTAAATTGGATTCCATAGGATCGGAAGATAATCCTTGGCTAGAGGCTCCTTAGAAACTATTAGATTTCTCTTTGAACTTCTTAAAGTCCAAAAATTCTTGGTACTCAAGAAATTCATTCATATGATGAAGTTTTTGCTTTAAGGATAGGGACGAGGTAGGTTGTGGGACCTGACTTTTCCCTGTACTTAATACTTCTTTCTTCGCAGGAGTTGGAGAGTTGAGAGGAGTTGATAATTGTACTAGGGCTTTACCAAATGTCATTGAATTCTTTTGAATTACCTTTTGTTTCTCAAACTAAACCTGAGCAGTATCCTGGTTTACGTTAAGTGCAATCTACCATTTGATCTTAAATTCTCGAACAAGAGAGAGTGGCATAGGCTTTGGAAAATACTGAGTAAATTAAAAATTCCAACAGAGAATCCATGGAAGCATGAGCTTGAAGTGGAACTGAACTGTCCTGCCAAATTCTGGAACATGAGATTCTACCTTTGTACTAAATAATTGCCAAGCCTTCTTGGCATCAAGAGGATAAACTTCTTCGATGGCGCCATAATATTGCCACCATTCATAAAACCATAGTGGAATACTGTTGAAGTCTGTCCGAAGAGTTTTATGAATTGTGTAGAACCAAGAGTGATTAAAGGGTCTGAAAAGAAATCCTTTAACCCATGCTTCTTTGTAATCCTCATAAGAATATCCTGAAGGATCATAAGAGCTTCCAAAATGAACTATCCCTGCTGCTGATCCTGTCAATTCGATCCAATCACGTCGGTTCAAAATTTTTCTAATGACAGCCTTGGAATACAAAATAACGGAATTTGTTGGTGTATCCATGGTATGGTGAATATCCACCGAGCCGGAATGTACAAGAATGTACTGATAGAACCGAAAATCCTTAATTGGTTTAGAAGAAATCCAATACTGCTTATCTTGAAACATATTAAATTAATATCATAACAGATCTTGATATTCTAAGGGTTCGTGGTGTCTGGTAAGGGTTAAATGTTCAACATGAGGTTGAGTTTCATAACATGGAGGTTTAGGGTTGAATGGTTGTTTGGCTGGATTATTCGGAGCTGAATTCTGTGGTCGATGTGTGGATACTGGTTGACCAGAAGGGTAAGGAAAGTGAATACTAGACTAGTGTATAGGGGATTGCTGTAATTTTGCTGAGGGATTTGAGGCAACTTGAACATAAGTAAGAGGTGGAAAATCTTGAAGAGACTGAAAGTGGTTAGAAGTAGATGGAGTTATTTGATTTTTTATGAAGTCTTTGACAGTAAGGGTCTTATTCTTTTTTGGCTGGGAACTCATCCGTCGCACCTGTCATGAATTCTTTGGTTAAGAAATCAGGTAAAGAATTAGAATCACCCTTAATATGTTCAATTTCAAAATCAAATACTAATAAATTGTTTGCCATCTTGCAAAAATTTGTTTTGAAACTAAATTCTTTATATCCTTTTGTAAAGCATCTTTGGCAGGTTTGCAATCCACTTTTAAAAGAAATGTTTTGTTTATACGATCATCCTGAAATTTGGAAATGCAAAGAACAATAGATAAAATTTCTTTTTTAACCGTAGAATAATTCTTTTGAGGTCCAAGCCATAATCCTGAATGATATCTTACCAATTGATCTTTTGACTCAGACAGTGTGGAATAGTAATAAGGGGTAACGATTTTATCCTTTTTTTTTTAATAATTTTACTATTGCAGTATGTTCTTCTGTCCATGCAGGTGGATTCTTTTGCAACCTTTTATATAAAGGAGCACATATTTCTCTTAGTTTTGAAAAAAAATCAGAGATATAATTCAAACATCCTAAAAACCTTTGTAATTGAGTTTTATCTTTTAATTCATCCAGAAATCTTCCTATAATTTCTAAAGATCTTTGTATAGAGATAAGTGTCTCTTTGTTTATATTATGACCCAGAAATATAATATTTGTCTGAAATAACTTAATCTTTGTAGCAGAGACCATTAATCCATTTTTCTTCATTACACTTAAAAATATATGTAAATGTTTAAAATGTTGTTCTATTGATTCAGAAAAAATTAAAACATCATCTACGTATACTATGGAGAAATTAGTATAAGGGTTTAATATGTCATTCATGATTTTCTAGAATTTGGAAGGGGCGTTTTTCAATCCAAAAGGCATAACATTCCACTCATAATGACCAAATGGAACTGTAAAAGTCGTTTTATATATATCATTTGGGTCAATTTGTATATGCCAAAATCCTGATTTCATATCAAATTTTGAGAATATTTTTGCATGATAAATCCTTTTTAATAAATCTCTTTTATTAGGAATAGGGTATCTAATCTATTGTAATACTTTATTAAGGGGTTTATAATTTATTACCAATTCTGGGGACTCTCATTTCTTTTTCTGCTTGCTTTTGAACATAAAATGCTACAAAACTCCAAGGAGATTTAGATGGAGCAATTAATCCTTTGTTTATTAATCCTTCAATTTCCTTTTTACAATAAAATGATGTTTAAAACAAAATTTTTCATTACACATTGAAGTTTTAACTAACTTACCTTTGACCCTTAATGGCATACCATTTGCTGTGAGTAAAGATTCTTTGGTTGGCACATAATATTTTGTTGGTATCAATCCATCCCTAATACAGCTTTGATCTGTACCACTATAAAAAATGGTGATCTAGGATTCTCTAGGTTATGGGCTTTTAGGATTCTTGAAGAAGAAAGCTCCAAAGTCGACTTTGAAAGAAAAGCTACTAAGAAAGTTGAGAATTTCTCTTTCTAGACTTAATTTTCTCTCACTAGGAAAATGCCTATAAGGTTTCTAATGTCTTGTAAGTTGCCTAACAAGGGATATTTATAGGGAGCTTCTAAGGAGACCTAATGGGCCTTTGAGTTGGGCCTTTTAGTTTGACTTTCGTTAACCCCTTAGTCTTTCCTATACTAGTCAACTCCAATCGATCCTTTTGAATTAAATCTTTAACCCACTTCGTTAATTTAATTTAATCGAACCCTTTGGATTAATTAATTCATATAGAATTAATTTTCTTTGTCCACTTTGTCAATTAAATATTAATTAAACCTTTATAATTAATTAATAAATTATATCGATTAGTCAAACGCATAATTAGTCGTACCACTAATGGACCAATTATGGAACTACCGCTCAAAAATGACTTTACATCGCGCCACTATATTTTCTTCTATCTCTCCACATTAAAGATCTAGTGCTCATCAGTTTATCAATTTACTAACAAACTAATTCACCGACTTCTTGGCATCCGAGATTAGTACCACTCGACTTTCTTATTATACCGGACATAAAGTCCACTGGCCGGGTTTAGTATAATAAACCTTACGAGCTCATTTCGGGAGCACCATCAACCCGGCGAACCAGTACGTGGATTCCTCCAACTAGCAAAGGCACGTAAGAAGCTAAACACAGCATACCCAACCTACCGAGGTGTAGGCCTCAATTTACCGCACTTTTTGGCAAATCAAAGCATACGATATCCAACTCTCATACCCATCCTAATCTCGGGATTGAGAGACAGAATACTAGGACTGAATTAACTATGCCGATCAGTATAAGTCAATTCTATCCAAACTGGTCGTGCTCAATATGCCCCGGGCATATCCGTGTGATTTAATTAGTCTAGATAAACCAATTTCCAAACCACATGATAACCTATACCGATTGTATGTTCAGACTATCTCAGTTACGAGTATACTTTTAATATATCAATACTTTAACCAATAACGGTATCTACTGTGTCTTTCCACACCCCGTTATCTAGTTCTATGATATAATGGAACAATTTAATACTGAAACAAAATGATATGTCATCTGTGGATATTAGTTTTTGATACAAGCCATAGCTTTTCTGTATTCAAAACTAACAATCTCCCACTAATACTCAAAGTTATGCTAAGAAGTACAAAAACTATCCAACCCGCTATTACACTGCTGTCATAATGAAATCTACAGAACACCTTTAAACTCACTCACATGGCTCCCTCAAGAACCTGACTCCCATGCCCTCCACATGTCTCTCAAAGACATTTGGGGTCAATGGCTTTATGAACGGATCTGCAAGGCTGTCATCAGATGCTATCTTGGCCACGATCAGGTCTCCTCTCTTTGCGATCTCTCGTATCAGGTGGTACTTGCGCTCTATGTGTTTACTCGCTTTATGGGCTCGTGGTTCCCACGAGTTAGCAGCTGCACCATTGTTATCACAGTAAACTGTGATAGACCTAGGCAACTCAGGAACCATATCTAAGTTTATCCGGAAGCTCCAGAGCCATACAGTTTCTTTCGCTGCCTCTGATGCGACAACGTACTCAGCCTCCATGGTGGTGTCCGCCACGCATCTCTGCTTGACACTCCGCCATACTATGGCTTCACCTCCTAGAGTAAACACAAACCCAGAGGTAGACTTACTCTTGTCCATATCACCTTGAAAGTACGAATCTGTGTAACCCAATGGTACAAACTCCTGCGCTCTATAAACTAGGACATAATCTCTCGTCCTGCCCAAGTACTTGAGAATGCATTTTACTTCTTCCTAGTGAGCCTTCCCAGGGTTACTCTGATATTTACTAACCATGCCAACGGCAAAGCAAATATCAAGTCTCATACATAACATAGCATACATGAGACTACCCACTGCAGAAGCATAGGGTACCGCCTGCATGGCATCTATCTCCTCAGCAGTCCTGGGACACTGCTCCTTAGACAAATGCACCCCATGCCTGAAAGGTAGTGAACCCTTATTGGAGTTCTGTATGTTAAAACGAGCCAGAATCGTGTCTATGTAGGATGGGTGAGAGAGAGTCAGAGAACGCCTCCTACTATCACGAATAATCTTGATCCCAAGGATATGTCCAGCCTCTCCCAAATCCTTCATATCAAATTTCCTGGACAACCATACCTTTACGTCTAACAACACCTTCTTACTTTTGCCAATCAGAAGGATGTCATCTACGTAAAGTATGAGGAACACCACCATATCACCATCACGCCTGCGATAAACACACTGCTCATCCGAACACTGAGTGAATCCATAAGACTGGATAACCTCGTCAAAACGGATGTTCCAAGATCTAGATGCTTGCTTAAGTCCATAAATGGACCTCCTAAGCCTGCATACCTTGTGCTCTTGGCCCTGAACAATGAAACCCTCTGGTTGCTGCATAAAGATGGTCTCCTCAAGACTTCCATTAAGAAAAGCTGTCTTGACGTTCATCTGCCAAATCTCATAGTCCATATGAGCAGCTATGGCCAAGAGAATCCGGATCAACTTAAGCATAGCTACCGGGGAAAAGGTATTCTCATAATCAATACCCTTTTTCTGAGTATACCCCTTCGCCACAAGCCTAGCCTTGAAGGTCTCAACCCTCCCGTCAGATCATCTCTTTCGCTTGTAGACCCATTTGCACCCAATAGGTCGAAACCCATCAGGAAGGTCTATCAGCTCCCAAACCTGATTTGAGTCCATAGAACCCATCTCAGCAATCATCGCTCTCTGCCAAGAATCTGCATCTTTATCCTGGAGAGCCTCATTGTAGCTAACTGGGTCTGGTTCATGAGCGTCAGAGATAAAGTCTGAAGACTCACCCAAACCCATGTACCTCTCAGGCTATCTAGTAACCCTCCCACTACGACGAGGCACAGCCTGTGTAAGAGCATCATCTGTGATAGTGTGTGATAGTGTGTGCAGTCTCTTATGGTGTGTCTTCCTGTACTTGTGCATCTGGAATAATGGACTGACTTCTAAGCTCTTCCAATACTACATTGTTGTTTGACTTGTGATCTAAAATATAGTCCTCCTCAAGAAATCTTGCATTGGTGCTTACCACCACCTTCTGATCTTGAGGACTATAAAATAGACCACTTCTCGTTCCTTTAAGGTAGCCTACAAATAGCATAACGTTTGATCTCAAATCTAACTTACCTGCATCTGTCTCGAGCACATGTACTGGACAACCCCAATTCCTGAGATGTCTCAGACTAGGCTTTTGCCCAGTCCTCAACTCTAGCGGTGTCGTAGGCACAGATTTAGATGACACGAGATTAAGAAGATAACACGCTGTCTCTAAGCATAACCCCAAAACGAGGTTGGCAACTCACTATAACTCATCATCGATCTAACCATATCCATAAGAGTCCTGTTCCTTTTCTCTGCTACACCATTCTCCTGGGGTGTGCCAGGTGCAGACAACTGGGTCTGAATACCCTCCTCTGACAAATAGGACTTAAATTCACTAGAGAGGTACTCACCACCGTGATCAGATCACAAGGCCTTGATACTCTTACCCAGATGGTTCTCCACTCAGCCTTAAACTCTTTGAACTTGCCAAAACATTCAGACTTGTGGTGCATCAGGTGTATGTATCCATATCTAGAGTAATCATCCGTGAAAGTCACGAAATACTCATAACCACCTCTAGCCTGAACTGACATAGGCCCACACACGTCAGAATGAATCAACTCTAAAACCTCCTTGGCCCTATACCCCTTTGCCTCGAAAGGCCTCTTGGTCATCTTACCCTACAAGCTGGACTCATAGGTCGGATAGCTGTCAATATCCAATAAGTCCAAAGACCCATTATTGACCAACCTTTGAATCCTACTAAGGTTGATGTGACCGAGTCTCAGGTGCCAAAGATGAGTTTGATTCAAATGGGAAGACTCATTTCTCTTACTATGATTCGGTGATGAGTTATTAGTTTCCGTGTTTTGCATTACTGGGGAGTATGTCTTGATTAAAAACAGATTGTTAAGTAATGTACCGGAACATATAAGCTTATGGTCTTTTCTAATAAAAATAGATCCATCAGAAAAAACACACTTATAACCATCCAAAATAAGTTTAGAAACTGAAAGCAAATTCTTACGAAAACTGAGTACAAATAAACAATCTCTCAAATGTAAAACTGAGTCTGAAAAATAAAAACAAAGAACTCCCATTGCAACAACAGAAAATTTGGTAGTATCCCCAAGGTAGATCTGCAACTCTCCCTCTCTAAACAGCCGGGTCACTTGGAACCCCTCGAGGCTTTGGGCAATCCACATCTGAGCCGGGTCATTTTGCCACATCTGAAGCACTTGCCTTTTAGCTTATGCTTCTTCGAAATGCTCGCCTTGGGTCCATGATCAGCTCCTGCTTTCTGGCCTCTCTTCCTCTTTTACTTCCTGGCTTTGGGCCTAGCAGAAGAACCTGAGGGACCAATAGTAGCCAAGGCTTGCTTCTTCTCTGCGAAGAGGCCCTCAGCAGACACCAATGCAGTTATGAGCTCGAAAAGTGAATATGAGAGATTTCCCATATTGTAGTTCATCCGAAACTGCTCAAAACTTGGGGGCAAGCTCTGGAGGATGATATGAACCTGGGTCTCCCCATCAATGTCACCTCCCAATACCTCGATCTCATTGATGCAGCTCATCATGTCCAGCACGTGATCCCTCACTGAAGTGTCATCATCCATCCTAGCATTCATGAGTTTCCTCATAGCTGACTGCTTGGCTGCCCTGCCCTGATGTCCAAATATCTCCCTGAGGTTGAGCATCATATCGTAGGCTGAGGTAAAAAACTGATGCTGGTGTTGCAGTACACTCAATATAGAAGCCAAGATGTAGCACCGGGTCATCTCATCAGCCTTCTGCCACCTTGTATATGGCTCTCGCTGCTCAGGGGTGGCATCATCGCTGGGCTTAGGGGGGCACTCCTCAGTGAACACGTACTTGTAACCCTCAGCGGTAAGGACAATGTCCAGGTTATGTTTCCAGTCAATGTAAATTGGACCCGTAAGTTTGTTCTGATTCAAAATGACAGCAAGCGGGTTGAACGACATATCAACAACTGAAAAATAAACAATCAAGTTTCAGTATACTTTTTCGAAAATATTGATATCCTCAAAATAATACATTCTCCTACCGACATCTCTCACACTAGGATTAACGCAGGTCACGTTGGGTAAACGTCTACGACAACCAACATTCGTTTGAGAAGAACCGAAGTTCATTAATTCCATTATCTGACCAACGATCTTATGATCAACGAAATTAATAGTCGATAATTTTAGCCGTACTCAATAAGCAGCATAACCTCTTAGGAGGAATACTATAAACGGTACACTAAGTGTTTGCCATTACGTGACTTCTAAACTTGTTACTTAGGATACTAATGGGCCTCGGTTAGCGAGGGTGTCGCAACTTTCTCCAATTAAACTTGCTATAGTCATCCCTTTAGAAATTCAATCTAGTGATATCTCAGGGTTGAAGACTTATCCGTATGGAAGAAGGCTCTTGGCCAGCGCGTCGGTCTAACCCACATCACATATGAATTCGTAATGGATGCCATGGGGATATTTATCAACCCGCTCCCACTTAGATTTTTAACTTTGAGGATTTTTCCATTTTAACATGCAATATCTTAACAAAGGATATTCGAAGCCATAAAACCGTTGGAGTTTTAATATGCGAATAATCTACCTTAATTAATTACACTTTACTTTTAAAACGTTTTGGTTTGGTTTTCGTTCAAGCAAAATAAAATGAAAAACACACAATCAACGAAAAGAAATAAATACGGGAAATTAAAAAAATTAAAATTTCTCGACTATTATAGCCTTCTCTATCGTTAATTTCTTGATGCCTCGGTGATACATCCCGTCATGTCACTCCTACTCGTTATTTGGATTCCTCTTGATTCGCCAGAATTTTCTCGATTTTCTACGTAATTTGGAATCACCCAAAATTACGAGAAACCAAAACCCGCGAATATAAGTTATTCAAAATAACATCGTCATCATAATACATAAATTCCTATATACAAAGGCGTTTTTCTAGGAATTTAAAGACGACATGATTAGATCAAATCCTACTACAAGATTTTTCTAATCCTACACGGCTTCCAGCTTGTGGTTATTACTATTACAGGCATTTCCATTCAAAAATAATACGAGCCCGGACATGTCCCGGGGTTTATGAATGAAAAATAAAATTCTACCATAATAGCCAGGAAACCAATAACCACCTGTTTAAATATTTTGACAAAAATAATAATGCCAAAATAAAGCCGTGTAATAAATCAAACAAGTATAAAGCCGAAACACTCGCTCTGATACCATTTTGAAAGAAAATATAACAAGCTCGGGCTAAATCGAAAATTTCACTTTCGTGCAATGCATTCCAGAATCGGAAGCTTTCGACAAAGCTCAGGCTCAAAGCAGGACTCACTCAAATAGTTTGGACTATTTACTAAAATTTAAAAAGAAAGAAAAAAAGAAGGGGTAGTATTGAATTAATTGTTGAATGTAATACACCGAACTAGGTATAGAACTTGTATTAAATAGAATAGGATTTGGTATTGATTAAGATAGCTTGATCACATAGTTAACCCAAAAAATTTTACATTATTTTTTCGAATTGATTGAGAGTTTTGTGGTGCTCACTTTCTTCCCATGAAAATGTTGGAATTAAGGTAAGGCTTCCCGAACTAATCACTGAAAATCTCTCTCTCTCTCTCTCTCTCTCTCTCTCTCTCTCTCTCTCTCTCTTGTACCCGCTCAAAAACCCCCAATTCTGACCACTCGCTCAAACTCTAGTCTCTGATGGAGAGCCCACCGGATTCCTCCGGTGGCCCCCAAAATCACTCACCCAACCCAAATCGAACCTTCACCAGCCTATTCCATGAACAAACTCAAAGCACCACTCTCCCCAAAATCAAACCTGCAACTTTTGTTGATGGAAAGCCCCAACTTATTTTTGAAGACGATGAAATGGAAAGGTTAATCACACCTCACAGGCTTTCGCTGGTTGGAAAGTTCTCTATTGGGAGACCCGGGATGGTGTAATTAGGAAAGAGGTAGCCAAAATTGGATTCTGCGGAGAGTATGGGCTTGGGCTCCTAAATCAAGACATATCTTTTTCCGCTTCAAGCTAGACGAAAATTATCAAAAGTTTTGGATGAAAACCATGTGGATGATCGGAGGATATCAACTTCGAGTGCTTAAGTGGACGCCGCACTTCCCATACGAGGAAGATCCGCCCTTTGCCCCTGTCTGGGTGGCGATGGAACAACTCCCAATTGAGTATGTCAATTCACAAGCCGTTCTATCGATTGCAATGGCTATCAGCACCCCCTTCCAGTAGACAAATCAACCATCCTCCTCTCATGTCCTTCGGTGGCCAGGGTTTGTGTTGAGGTGGACCTTAGGAAAGAGCTCTCTAAAAGTATTACAATTGGCCAAAAGGAAAGAATAATAGAGCAGTTTTTTACCTATGAAAAGGTCCCGAAGTACTGTGACAATTGTAGAAAAATTGGGCATAACAATCGGGAATGCAAAAAAATGAGGCAGCCGGCGGTCGGAAGCAGGGACAGCAACAGAGAAGAAGGGGGCTCTTCTGGTATTTCTGAAAGGACAAACAAAAAATCCCAACCATTCCCAACCAAAACAATCAGCCCATGGTCGATAGTCAAACATATACGCTGTTCCTTGTAAAAGGTTACATCTTTATTTCGATATTTATATTTATATGGGGTTATTCCCTCTGTTCTTCCATTTCTATTAGGAGATTTGTTTTTGGCTAAAAAAAAAAATAAAATGGAGGGTTTTGTGATTTTGACCCGATTATATTCCATTATATATAAGCAGAAACACCAAACTACATGTATTAACATTAGTACAAATTCATGAGGGTTCAAACCATGTGAATAATATACACAAACTCACAATGACAATATTCAAACATTAAAAAATACAACACAGAGTGTCATCAGTCTGGCACTTTGAACAAACCACACATTCATGCAATACCAAATCGAAATTGAGGAAATACAGTCATTAACTAATTAAGTGTACCTATATAGGGTATACAGTAAACAGAAGCAGCGCCATTTATTCAAGCAAAGCAAAAGTGGTGAGGTCAGAACCACCTCCACTGTGAAGAGCAGTAGGGAGGGTAGGTTGAAGGCGCAAGGCCAGTAGGCGTGGATAAGCCGCCAGCACAGAACTGTAGTCCCCTCCATTATCAACCAGTCCATAGTGTGGATCTTCTTGTCTTGCATCCTGCCCAATATTTACACATCCAATTACAATACTGAATATTAGATTAATGTTATACTTCTTCCATTTTGAAAAAGTATCTATTTTTTTTTATTACAAATAGGGCCGCCATAGGGTATAGGGTACCAAGTGCAACAGTCCAGAATCTAACAAAGTTTAGGGGTCGATAATTTTTATATACTATTAATATTAATGTACAGTTGACCAAATTAGTTTTACTTAATTTTTTCTCATCTCAACACTAACTTTCTCTTCGAAGTACAAATTTTTATTTTGCAGGTTTCATTCTCTTGTTTAAATCAAACAGTTAAATTCAAATAATATCAAAATGGCGCATCATTGTTAACTCGAATAATATTAAAAGGGTCCATCTTTATTACGAACAAATGAGGGATTATATATTAGACATATAAAATCAGAACTTTAAACTGAAGTACTAACCAATTCAAGCAGCAGATTCTTGTGTATTTCTTCAACATTCCTTACCTGAACAGCAAGTGAAAAAAATATATGATAAATGTTGAGCAATAAAGAAAATCTCAAATGCATGCATTTGGGGTCTTCCTTAATATGTATATGTGGAAAATTTAAGATCGAAATTAGCGTTTGCTTGATTCCCAGCAGCATTATACGTAGAATGCATACCTTTTTCTTGTGTGTCTCGATCTGATTGCTGATCACCTTATTCTGTTTCAAAGTCAAATTCACATTCTTGTCAGAACAAGATTAAGAAATAGATGCATGGACTTTCAATGTAATGCACTCTACTTTGAAGTTGCTCTCAACATAAAACCAGTCTGGAATCTAGCCTCCAGAGTTCTTGACAAAAAAAAAAAAAAACAATGTAGTACCCTAAAACTTACTAAATTCACTCCTAAAAGATATTTTTGACCTATTTGAGGGACGACCAAGCCCCTAATGCATATTGTAGGTTCGGCCCTGCATGAGATACAGCTATATAGTATAGTTTCTAAGGTTGCTCTCAGCAAGTGATTAACATTTCTCAAAAGAACAAAGAAGAGACAAGCATTTCTTTTTAACAAAATTTAGAAGATTTATCACTCTCCAATTTTATCCAGCTTCAATCATCAAAACCAATTCAACCCAGTACAATTCATGATATTTCTAAAATTTAGATGATTTGAACTAAAAAATTATTGGTTTTAAGTGAGGAATACCGGTCACTAAGTTGCAACACTCTTGTCTACTAAAAGAGTACTTTGACCACAACTTTTCCTCCTCTTTTTCAAGGGTTGATGGTACATTTCCCAGTTTCAAAATCAAAAGGAAAAAGTTTACCATGTTTGGACTACTTTCAACTTAATTCATACGATAATTGTCCAACTAATGCAACCTTAACAAAAGGAAATTACATTAAACGTTGTGGAAATTAAATAAAGTCAAACCTTCCTCTCACGAATGGACCTAACGGAATTCTCCACATCTTCAAAGAGAACGCCCAGCTCCTCATAACTCAGATCATTCAAGCTCTCCCCCATCCTCTGTCTGCATCTCAACTTAATTAAAATTTCCACAAAAAAATTTGCAAGTTTCACAAATACTGTAGCGAGAATCAGAACATACTAATTAACTAGAATAATTTTTAAAAAACTGTGTAATATTATTATGAACCTCATCTCTCTACGTAGATTTCTATTCACGTCCTTCAACTTCCTCAATTGCTCTTGCATCCTCTGATCAATTACAAATATAAATTAAAGTAAGCATACATATAATTAAGTGGGAATATTATGGAAAAGAAAAACTGTGATTATATTAAGTAAGAACCTCATAGTGGGAGTTCCAGAGATCCACCCCTACAACCTTCTGATATTGATCCACCATCTGCTTTGTCCTGTTAAGAAAAAAAAAAAAAAAAAAAACGTATATTTTTTCGTTAGCAGAAAAACCCAGAAACAAAAAGATCAGATTTTGAAAGAAGGGGAAATAGTAAAATACTAACGTAGTAGAAGGGCTAATGTACTCATGAAGCTTGTGGGTGCTGGAGACCATGATAATGGAAACTTTAGCATCGCACAAAACGGTGAGCTCATGAGCTTTCTTAAAAAGCCCATTTCTTCTCTTGGAATAGGTCACCTGCCTGTTTGTTTGATTCTCTATCCTCTTGATCTGGATCTTCCCACGAGCCATTTTCTTCTTCTTGTTCTTGTTTAATTTTTTTTTTTTTTTTTTTTTTTGGGTTTTTTAATTGAGTAGTCCTCTACTCAAATCAGAGATCTTTTCTGTAACTCTACTCGAAAAATGTCCCTTTTGAGCTAAGCCCACTTCAGAATTTTAGAGAAGAGTTGTTGAACTTGAATGAATGAAGCAACATAAAAGGAAGAAGAAGAAAAACAGACTTACACGACTGCACGTGAAATTTCTGAAAGGGAAAAGAGAGGTGAAGGAAGCATTAAGGTCCATTAGGTTACTATAAATGGAAAGACATCCCAATTGGGTGAAAAGTGTGGGCAGAAGTTCGATAAAGTCTTTAAGAATGGGTCACTTCTTAGTTATCAGTCACTACCAATGCTTCAGAAAAAAATTGACTATGGCGCTGTCATTTGGGACCCCAATTTTTTTTTTTTTTTACTTTTCGTCCTAATTTTCCGTCAAATATGAATTTGAAGCAATGCTTGATTAAATACCGTCTTGTCTCCTTTTTCTCTTCAATTTTTTGTACTTCTCCTGTTATCTTCTTTCTAGTACAGTACAATTTGATTGACTCCCTAAAACTATTGTCGTTATATTTTTATCGTGTGAGTTAATTAGTCAGATTATTGATCATAAATACTATCATATAAAAAGAATGTAAAAATTTTCCTAATATAACATTAGAAAATTTACATTTTTAATTTTAAGATTTTGTCAATTTTATATAAAAGATGCCAATAGTTTATCACTTGCATCCAAACTTAAAACCAAAAAAGAGGAAAATCAAAATATAGATTAATGAAAACAATAAATAACAAATTTAAAATTGTATTGATTTTTTTTTTTCCAACAAAAAATCTAATCATCAAAGGGGAAATGTTACCCTACTAATATTCATGATTATTCAGCCACACATAAATGGCAGGCACTTTCCCAACCGCAAATATGTAACATTTGAAGGTTTTTTGGAAGCCTTTGATGTTCCGATTATGATTAATAATAGCTAAACGAATGGGTTGGTTATAATTATAGGGTAGACCACCATGGATGGAAAGGTGAACTTCCTCAAGACTTGGGATGTTGTTTGAGAAATTTTCTTCCAAAATTCAATTCTATCTCTATACAATGCACGCTTAACATCTTCAGCCTGAGCATAAACTTACTTATGACCTGCACATGTCTGGTGGTGAAAGTCCAACAAGAAATTTTCAACACTCTTAATCTCGAGCAGTAGAGACCAACTGTTTCAAAGATACAGTCTAAAGGGACACGACCATGATAGAGAAGTCAAAAACAAGAGTGATCAAATTGAAACCACCTAAATTTATTCCCCTTACAAACGCAAGTTGAAGTTTATGGTTGATGATTATTTTGGGAGTTAATGATTTTATATACTTTTTACATTCAGCAATGCTGAGAACGTTGGACACTGCCCTATTGAAGGCAGCTAATCGACAACTGTGACAAACTGCTGTCATATTGTTAATTCTGTCTAATATGTTCACCATTGAAATTATGTGAACCAAGATATCATGAGGCATTTCTGACCAATTCCTTCTATTCATGGAACGAGTCATTGCTTGTTTGCGCTTCAGGTTAATGTATATGAATGTTAAGGGGAAAAATTTTAGATATGAGATAAGAGTTAAATGAAGTGCTACAAATAATATGTTCCATGCAAACGTTAATCACGGCATCATTTAAAAAAAAACCGCAATCTTTTTTGTTAATTCAAACAATTCAATTAATAAGTCTCTTGTTGATGAGATTGTTTCATAAATGGTCAGTTAAAATTGCTTGACTAATAGGGTTTTTAAATTGAATAAAGAAAAGAAAAAGACATTAAAAAATTAATGATTTTGAATAAGTCCAAAACTTGAAACCAAATGAGCGTAGACTAAAACTTGTATGACAACGAAGAAGCATTTATTAAGGAGTACTAAGCTGGTCCACATTCATAAATGGAAACAATTCAAAGTTAGCATCAAGGTTTTTTAAAAAATAATTATAATATTTAGTTTTTCTGAAAATGGGAAATTTTAATTTGAAAAAAGTCTCGATCTACTCAATACCTATAATAACCAAAGGGAAAAAAAATGACCGAAGTATTGTTAAAAAAAACTTTTAATTCTATCATCTGTAATGAAAAAGTTAGGGAGAAGCATCCAGAGTAAATCCTTTTTGTCCTTGATGATAGAAAATATGGTGAAACAAAGTAAATGCATTACTCTCAAACAATAATAATAATAAACACAAATGGCTATCAAAGATATATCTTCTCTAAATCAACTATTGGGCTGAAAACATGAGAATTAAAAGGGAAAAATCTAACCAAAAGGGTTACCTTTTTTAGGAAGGATCTGCGGTTTAGAAAAGTGATATGCACAAACACACCAATAAATGAATTCAAAATAGCAAACAATTAATGATTAACTATCAAAAAAATTATAGTATATGATAGCATTAATAAAATGGTGATCGATGGGTCTCTATAATTTTATTCAGCACATTTTGCTGTTGATTGAAATATAACAGAGAATAAAAAAAATAAAACCACCGGTGCCAAATAAACATGTGATGGAAAAGAAAATTGGAGAAAACTGCATCTCAATTCTAAAGATTAAAAATAATTGAAAATAATAAAAGAAGGTAGCCATTATAAAAACAAGTCGATTTCTTGATCGATTTTAGTAGAATTGTAAATAATTTTTGAAATAAAAGATATGTCAAGGTGAATACTGTAACAATTATAAAAATGAGGGAAGAAAATTTATACATACTTGGAAATATATAGAGAGAGACCGATAGAGTTTTTGAACAGTGATAGATAAAAAATGATGAAGTGCTTATATGATATATGAAATGATTTTGAAAATCTTGTTGTAACGTATTCTCCATTCAATGGTGTAACGTATGCAAATTATATAGTACTACTGGTAGTACTAGGGGCATTATACACCTAGCCCGGTTTTTCTTCAAAAAAACCCAATTTTGGTGTACAAAGTGGCTTGAAAGGCGCATTTAATGCGCCGTGTCCATAGTGGTACAAAATATACCCCTCACGCGCCTTACTTTCAGCTTGCACAACACCCACTCTCTTCCTCTCTCCTTCCTTCTTCTCTCCTATTTATTGCCAATACCCCTCATTTTCTTCTCTCCATCTTCTCCGTCTCTCATTCCTTCAAGAATTTTGATGTTAAATCTAAAATAAATTGATGTGAAATGTTATTTTACATTAAAAATTGATGTAATCATTTTTTTTGTTTGATGTCATCATTTTTTTGCTTTGACGTAAATGTCATTATGATGAATTTTGATGTTAAATCTCATTTTTTTATGCCATTTTGATTAATTTTATGTAGTCTGGTGGTTCATCATATGTACATAAAGGGATGTATACAATGAACTCGAAACTGCAAAAAGGAGATTTATTGATGGCAGTGATTCAAATGTTTTACATCAATAACACATTTTACATTACGATTTTAGGCTGTAATTCTTCAATTCCGATTTAACATCAGATTTTCGGCTGTAAAAATCAGATTTAACATCAATTTTCGTTGAAAATATATGATACCACATCAGTACCACCATTTCACATAAAAAACAGCATTTAACATCAGTACCACCATTTCACATAAAAAACAAACAACATTTAACATAAGTACCATATTTCACATGAAAAAATAACATTTAACGTCAGTACCACCATTTGACATCAAAAAATAGCATTTAACATCAGTACCACCATTTTACATGAAAAAATAACATTTAACATCAGTAGCATCATTTGACATAAAAAAAATAGCATTTAACATCAGTACAACCATTTCACATGAAAATATAGCATTTAACATCAGTACCTCCATTTGACATAAAAAAAAGGGTATTTAACATCAGTACCACCATTTGACATAAAAAAATATACAATTTTACATAAAAAAAATACATTTTTTGCCCAAACCCTAGTTTTTATTTCATCTTCGTAGGCTGCAAATACAACCAAACGGAATAAATATATCTTTTTTGCATCAAACAAATGGAATAAATATACCTTTTAGCCCAAATCCTAGTTTTCCTTTCATCTTTTCCACTTTCCAGCCACCAGCCCCTCTTCACTTTTAAGATCTGGCCGCCGCTATCACTACCACCGCGAGCCGTCTCTTTTTGGCCTCATCTTGATTTAAATACGAACAAAAATGTTTGAATAAGGGATGGGTTTTGAAACTTAAGAGGAGTATTTTGTGAAAGTTCCACGCTTATTCTGGTCCGGTAAAAAATTTTCATTCGTGCAATTGGAATAGAAAACTCTAAACCAAAACCCAAAGCATGTTCGTTCTAATCTGATTTCATCTAAAAAGATTTCAGTTCATGCATCCGATGTGAAATCTCTCAGAAATCTATAGTATAGGATCTTGGATGACTTTAGTTCAATTTGAAACGCAACAATAATACAATACTTAAATAAAAGCGGAAGATTAATAATTGACTTTTGAAGCGTGAACCTGAGAATTCGCTTGTATTCACTAAGACTTGTCCGGACGTTGTTTGGGAAACGATCTACCGAACAATTTGAAACAACCTCGACAGAAAACTCCACACAAAAACCAGTTTCTTGAAACCAGTGTTGCTGTCCCGAGATTTCCGCTGTCACCGCCAATATCCACGCACCATCGCCGTGTAACCCACGCGCCGCCTTGGGGAAACCATCGTTGCCGCCAAGGAAAGCTTGTCGCCATCGCTACTTCTTGGAAGTAGCGCCGCTGCCCAATGAGAGAAGACACGTTATATTTTTCTCTCTCCAACAAAATATAATTATCTCCTTTCTCCCTCTCTCTCCTCCCTCCAATATATTATACTGGGCTGCTATTTGTAGCTCAGTTTTGCTATTTGTAGCTCAAAAAAATTGATGAATTGACAAAAATGCCCTTAAAATAGAAAATGTGAAAATGTAAGCAAAAATCGGACCCAATGTGCGAACTAAACATAAAAAATCGGACCTAATTTGCGAAAAACTGAGAAAAATTCACCTACTATGTGCGAATTTTCAGTGAAAATTCGACCCACTTATGCGAAATTTCTAGGAAAATTCGCCTGCTTTAGGCGAATTTTCCAGGAAAATTCGCATAAGTGGTGCGAATTTTCACCGAAAATTCGCCCAACACAGGCGAATTTTCCTGGAAAATTCGCCCGTGTTGGGCGAATTTTCCATGAAAATTCGGCAAACACAGGCGAATTTTGACCAACTTTTTGGGTTTATATTTGTCTGCAAACCTTACAAAATCATAAGTCATTTCAGATTTTCTAACCAAACTCTCTCAGACCATCGAAACAAATTTTCCAAAAAAATCGCACGTAATGGACGCCGGCGGATCTCAACCACCACAGCGTACCGGGAAGGGGAAAGGATTGTTTGGACAGGTAAAAAGCGTAAAATTTTGGTTAAATTATTGAATTTCGCCAGAAAATTCGCACCTGATGTGCGAATTGTAGTGTACAATTCGCACATGAGGTGCGAATTGTGCACAACAATTCGCACATCATGTGCGAATTGTGCTGTACAATTCGCACATCATGTGCGAATTGTACACAACAATTCGCACATCATGTGCGAATTGTACACTACAATTCGCACATCATGTGCGAATTGTACAGAACAATTCGCACATGAGGTGCGAATTGTACATAACAATTCGCACATCATGTGCGAATTGTTGTGCACAATTCGCACCTCATGTGCGAATTTTACCCAACAATTCGCACATCAGGTGCGAATTTTTTGGTAAAAATTTTTTACATTAGTTTTGTATTATTTTTAAATATTATTTATATTTTGCATGTTTCTAACTTATTATTTGCACTTTCTTGTAGGTTGCGGGGAAAACCCTCCCGCGACAGCGGCCCACTGTTTCTGCTCGGATGAAGAAAGCAGTGCGACGCGTGCCTGCACATACACTGGTTGACGAGGACTCCGATCAGGAGGAGCGGCATTTTACTGGCGGCGAGGAGATTCCGTCGCCCTCAGGACGCGGTCAGGAGATTCCGTCGCCCTCAGGACGCGCTGAGGAGCCCTCACGAGGTAAGTTTTAAATATAATGCACTAATAGCATGTATATGTTTTGATTTCTATTATTTAAATTTTGTAGTGCATCCGTGATGATAATTATTTGTGTAATTTGATTATATGATATGATAATATGGTGTTATATAAATTACATTGTTCAATTTTTATTATTTATGTAATTTGATTATAATGATTACGTGTTTATATTTCAAATGATTGTGTGTTGCTATTTCAATTAAATTATTGGATGTATTTGTTTTATGTTTTTTTAAATAAGTTTATTTATTTATAGTCCATATTTTTTGAAATTAGTTACGAATAGGCGTGGCCGGAGCGATACGTCTTGGATTGTGACCGAGGCGTGTACGGGTGGCCCTATAGATGGGTCGGTGATACCTAGTTGGAAGGGCCATGTGGCCTATAGGTATAGACCGGACGGAGAGGAGGGTGAGGAGGTCGTACCACCTAGGTCCACACTGAGATGCCAAAATAGGGCAGGTGTGTGTGAGCGTCTGGTACCTTGGTTGGCTTGGATGCCATCTGACTGGCAGCTTTTGTTGCGCTCCACTGGTTTAGCACACTTGCCGTACATTATGCACACGTCCATCGATACCCCACTGCTTATTGCATTTATTGAGCGGTGGCAGCCGGATACGAACACGTTTCATCTCCCTGTCGGTGAGATGAGTATTCTCCTACACGACGTGTGGGAGATACTTCGTATCCCTGTGGATGGTCCCATGCTTGCTGACATCACTGACAAGTCAGTGCTATGGAGCCTATGCGCAGATTTGCTTCATGTGTCCGAGAGGGACGCGGAGTGGTTGGCGAGCCACACCGATGGTGGCGTTCTAGTTGACTACGTGCTCAGGAGGGGGCCGGCTTTAGTTACGGACATGCCGCGAGCTTTGGAGGCTTGGTTGTGGTTGACTATTGGTTCTACTCTTTTTGTGGACAAGAGTGCCAATAGGATTAAACCACAACACCTTGTGCATATTCGGGGACAATTGCAGACTGTGCATCAGAATGCTTGGGGTACCTCTACATTAGCCTACTTGTATAGACATCTAGGTAAGGCTAGTAGAGGATCTTGCAGCGGGATGGCGGGTTGTATGACCCTATTGCAGGCATGGATATACGAGCACTTCCCAGCGTTCAGACCGCATTCAGTGCCTATGCCTGATGATCCACACACCCCGCGCGCCGCTTTGTGGACCACTGGACCCCGACAGGCCAGCAGTTCCCGTCTGCAGAGGTACCGGCATGCCCTTGACCACTTGCGTCCGGAGGAGGTATGTCAACATATATTTGCCGATTTTAGTAATAAATGTTTATGATAAATTGTAAATATGTAATTGCTGCACATATATGATATTAATTTTATATATTACAGGTGACATGGACCCCATACGGTCATTTTCCGCACTTACGCACCCCGATCACCACGTACAGGGGGTTGATTGCATGTGGTGGTGAGGTCGAGCCGTACATGCCAGATAGGTGCGTCCGACAGTTGGGATACGTGCAGGATATCCCAGCCAACATACTCCTTCCGAAGACGGCGTTTCGGCCGTACAGTGGTGGGTACAGTGTGGTTTATGACTTGGCGTTCGCCAAGAGCATATGGCGGGCACCGCGTATGGCTTGTATACGTCCCGATGACTTGCAGCCTGCTGACGTTCCCGGCGCAGTCACCCACGATTACCTTACATGGTATCGTCAGCACTCCCACCCATACCTGTTCATCGATGGACCCCCAGCTGATGATGGTGGAGTTCCGCCGCGAACCAACACTGAATATGTAAGTGTTTTTCGTTACACAATTTGATTAAGTATGATGTTATATTGTTATCGAATACGTGCACGTAATCATTGCAATGTATTGTCTTTGTAGTGGGTCCGGCGGTGGCGAAAATACGGTGAGGACGCCTTACAGATCATCAGACGTGGTGGGTTACCCGAGACGGCAGAAATGGAGGCTAGGTTGATGGAGGAGATAGATAGATGGCATTTGGCTGGTTGATTGTAGTACATTACCATGTTATATTGTTATTCTATTTAGTTTGTGATACTATGCGGATGGTGTTTGCGTTATATTTAACATGTTTACTCCTTTTTTGTGCACTTGTGAAATTAAAATCTGGAAACTACAAAAATGATAATTATTAACAGAATAATGTAATTTTCAAAACAAATTGCAATGGCTACAAAAAATCATGGTCCACAAATCAAGTCCCAATGGTCCAGCCTATTTTTAAATTCAGCTTCTTCTGCAAAACCAGCCATAGCCGCATCACAGTGATGCCTCCACAACAATGCCAACGAAGGTACAGGACAATCACCAGTCAAACTGACATGAACGAAATGATTACCACGTACGTGCGCTATGGCTATCTGTCGTGATGGTCTGGCGACACCACGATTGTGCCGCAAAGGTAGAATGGAGAAACAGCAACCGCGAGCAAGACTGAGGTGGATTACCAAGGCGTTTGCATAATTGGCGATAGCAAACAAATCCGTTGGGGTGATCATCCAGCCAGCCAAGGGGCATGGTGATGTAAAATGATTCAATCGACCAATTGCCCAAGCAATAGGATCTGCGTTGGCCTCAACAAGAGGCTGTGGTAGACATGCACCGAGGAGGCGCCTGTAAGTATCCTGATGCATGAGAATCTCTCCAATCGACGCAGTTCGTACAGTCTCCCAGTCATTCTCATTGCCATGCAGTCCGAGTGCAACGGCGCGAAATCCGCAATTGCCATCTGCCTCTACGTCCGTAATGCCATTGCAGAAAGGATGGACATAATGTGGAATCATGGGTATACTCTCACTGTCCGCTCTAACTACAAATTGGAATATAAACACGTAATAGTAATTTTTGGTCTTTTAAAAAAAATAAAGTAACCAATCAATATAAATTCACAAAAAGAACAAAACATAGATTACCTTCATCGAATGGCAACGATCTTTGAGAAGATCTCCTGGATGCATTACTGCGTCTTAAACCTCTCTCGCGAGCGCTCTGCTCGCGCCGCACGGATTCATGTAATCTTGGTCTACCCCTTGATGTTGACAAAATGGCTGGTTCGAACACACTGGCATTGTCAGTATTGAGGGACTCATTCATCTTGACAATCAGACCTCGCTGCACCACGCGTGGACTATTCTCGAATTGAGGCACGATTTTCTGGCGAAAGTATCTGTTAAAAACAATGAATTACATCAAATTAAAATTTATTTTTATAAATGTATGTTAATGAATCAAAATATCATAAAATAAAATACATAATGTAAATCTTACTGAAGTTCTGCAGATAATGTGTTCGAATCTACTTCAGATGTCTCAATCGTCAACCGCCTCCAAAAATCGTGCACCATTTCAACGGTGATCGTGTCGTGCGATTCCCTCAACTTCCATATGTCACATGCACAAGGAATCCCATGCGTGGCCTTGCAGACACATCCACATCTCTCGAACAAGTCATCCCCCAACTTGGTAATCTTTTCAACTTGTTCGCTGATTAACTCCAAACAATAGTGAGAGACATGGCCATTCAATAATTCATACGGGAAACACAACATAGCTGTTGCTTTCTTGGAAATGCATGCCTCAAGGGTTTCCCTAAAATTACATCAATAAAGTGAAAGGTACGTAAATTAAATAAATACCGAAAAAGGCGAATTAATCTAATTAATAAACGTACCTTATCTGTGATAACTGGTAATTGACGTGGTCGTCAATCACCCCAAATAGCGTGTCAAGTGAATGTGTGCCAGCATTCATCCAATCCTTCAGTGCGGCATGCGTACTCTCAACTCTGTTACTGCTAGTATTGCCAAAGTGCAGAATCTTGTTTGTCCAAGCCCTACAAAACATCTCTTTATAGGACAGCCAAGTCCTCTCCAAGTAGACAACAACAGATCCAGCCACTACAGAATAACCATTCTTCAACCGCTGCAGTAACACTTCATACTCTTCAACTGTTGCCGCATTAACAATTCCCTTCCAAAGCTTTTTTATTGCTTTTTTCCTATCACCCTCACCAACAAGCTTTCTCAACTGATTATCAACATCGCGGTCGATATGCCACAAACACAGCAGGTGGTGTGATCCAGGAAAATGATCCCTTATAGGATCCATCAAACTCATCTCGCGATCAGAAACAATAACGCTAGGTACATTTTCAACATCCAACAACCCTCTCAATTGTTCAAAAACCCAATCATAACTAATTCTTTTCTCATCTCTCAAAAGGGCACATGCAATATTAAAATTCTTGTTGGAAGGAGTCATACCTATAATCTGAAAGAGTGGCATCCTGTACTTGTTCGTCTTGTATGTCGCGTCCACCACAATCACCCAATAATATCTATTCAACAGCTGGATTGAAATTGGATGGGCTATGAATGCATGTGTGATAACATCTGTGCCCTCTTCTGTCAAAACTTGTACATAGTAATGCTTCTCCTCGGCGTAATGAACAAATTGCTGCGCAATATTTCTACCCTCGAACTTTGCTCTCCTGTCATCAGCTTTAAGATTGTTTAGCTGCCTCACTGTCACATTATCTTCAGGATACGTCTCGGCAAGATGATTCCTAATCAATTTTGGCTTCATATTTGCATTGTTCAAAGTCCTAGCAACCTCCCTTGCGCCATCACTCATGCGGCTAAGCTGCCTGTGACCCTCTGGATACACTATAGCAGTGTGATTGTGCATTGAATTCGGACCTGGTGTGACTCTGACCCACCAACCATTATCCTTCACCACCTTGCAAAATAACTTGAACCTGCACTTACATCCTCGCCGGCTAGTGTTCTTCCTCTCTTGTGGGAGAGGCCCTTGTTCAACCGGATCTCTGAATCTGTTGCAACGATATGTGACTGAGTTTCCATTGTTACCCCTCCCCACTTTAATCAGCTCGAAGCGAAATGTAAGAGCCAACTCTGAATAATACGTATATGCTTGTTTTTCAGTTGGAAAAAAACCAGGACACTGAAACTCAAGACTCAAATCCCTCTGAATGTCTGGTAATCCATTTGGATCCTGCGTCATTAATCAAATTAATACCAAAAATAAGTAATTACATATACAATTAAAACATATAAGTTTGAAGGAAAAATCGCCTGTAATTGGCAAAATGGCTGGAAAAAATCGCCCAACTTAGGCGATTTTTTGTGGAAAGTTTGCCAATTGCATGTGAAATCTGGGGGAAAATTCGCCTGCAATGTGCGAATTTTGCTGTAAAATTCGCATACTGCAGGCGAATTTTCCTGTAAAATTCGCCTGCAGTGTGCGAATTTTGCAGCAAAATTCGCCTGAAGTGTGCGAATTTTGCAGCAAAATTCGCCTGCAGTGTGCGAATTTTGCAGCAAAATTCGCCTGCAGTGTGCGAATTTTGCAGTAAAATTCGCACATTGCAGGCGAATTTTCCCCCGTATTTCACCTGCAATTGGCGAACTTTCCACAAAAAATCACCTAAGCTGGGCGATTTTTTCCAGATATTTCGCCAATTACATGCGATTTTTCCATCAAATTTCGCAAAACATGTGCGATTTTTACACCAGTATGCAAAAAACTATACAAAAGTATTAAATTCGTACCATATTTGCGTATATTTTGGAGTAGACGCTGTCCCAAATTAACCAAAATATGTGTTCCAATTTGCTTCGACGATTTTGAACGTTTTTTGGAATGATTTCGAATGGTTTTGTTTGATTTTTGAAGGAGTTTTGTCTGTTTTGATATGTATTTTGAATTGCATGAAGTATATATCTTATTCATATGTTAAGGGCAATTTTGTCATTTCACTTTTTTTTTTGAGCTACAAATAGTAAATTTGAGCTACAAATAGTAAGATCCTATATTATATTGATCTTCTCTCTCCATCTCACCTCTCTCATCTCTCCAATTATATTATATTTATTGTTTTGTATTATATACTTATATTTTATATTTTGAAATAAATTTATTATTTTATATTTTATATTATTTATTATTATGTTTTTATAGATCAAAGGGCTAACAATTAATTTCAACAAAGAAAGTGAGAATTTTATTATTTAACAAATAAAAAGGGCCAAACAATTAATTTGAAGCAAAGTTTACTCAAGTAAAGAGTTGTGTATTTGAGATAACGGTTGTGAGAAAAACTTTTTTATTTTTCTTAAAATAATAATAATAATAATGATAATAAATTCAATGAAAACATTTCGTTATTATATCCATTAGAATTTTTAAGACCGATATTTATTTTATTTAAACGTTAGGAGTCATTTAGTTCGTCCCAAAATAAAGTCATGGAGAAATATAGTTTTAAAAATTTTAATTTTTTATAAAATAATAAAATAGAATATATATATATATTTGTTCTTTGATGAAAAAATAAATTTTTTGGAAACTTTAAAAAAATATTTAAAAGATGATAAAAAACAATGAGTGAAAAAATAAAAATAATATCAATTAATTAAAATATATAATAATTATTTAAAATTATAATTTTTAAAATAATTAACCTAATAAATAAATTATATTAAGTAATTAAATAATCATATAATATGAAAAAATCAAAATTCATAATGATCTATAAAAACATAGTAATAAATAATAAATAATATTAAATATAAAATAATAAATTTAATTCAAAATATAAAATATAAGTATATAATACAAAATAATGAATATAATATAATTGAAGGGAGAAAAGAGGGAGATAAATATAATATATTAGAGAGATGAGAGAGGGAGAGGGGAGATAAATATAATTTGTTAGAGAGAGTGAGAGAGGAAATAAATATAACATATTGGAAAGAGGAGAGAAAGAGATAATATACTTTAAAAAATAGATAAAAAGAAAAAGACAGAATTAACCTCATAAAAATAGTCCATTAGTGCCATTAATGGCTTACTTTGACGGAATGACCAAAAGTTGAACAAAAATGAAAAGTTAATAATTTTAGATAGGATTTTTAAAAGATAGTGACCAAAAGCTGAATTTCAGCAAAGTAAGATGACCTATTTTAGGATTCACCCTTAAAATAATAACATAAATATCTTATTTTTATATTTTCACTCACATCCTCCCTACACCAACCTACGTTCTTAATCATCTTTCTCCTTATGACATTCTTCCTCTTTTCTGTCAACTCTCCTACTATTGGTTGTTGATTCTACTTCATTGTTTTTTAGTTTTCTAATTTGTGTATCTCTAATAGCCTTTATTGCTTTCTCCAACCATCAAATTAAACGTAAAAATTCTTATCAGATTTTTCTGGGGAACTAGTATTACAATTACAATTTTCTTGATTATTTTTTTATCATATATATAGTTTTTTTTCACGTTTTTCAAATTTATTTATTCCAATAACTTTCTCTTGTTTTTTTTTTCAACTGTTAAATCCAACGACGATGTCCGTCGTATTTTGTAGGGAATGAGAAATATTATTACATTTTAAGAAAAAATAACATATATTATGTATATTTTTATATATATATATATATTAAGAAGAGGTGACATGTATATTATGTATATTTTTATATATATTTCACGAGACTTGCATGTATTACATAATAATTATATATATTACGAATAGATGACATGTATGTTATGTATATTTTATGTATATTTCACCAAACTCGCATGTATAATATGTACTATTTACATTTATATTATGAAGAGATAACTAATATATTGTATATATTTTCACGTATATTTTACCGAATGTAAATGTATATTATGCAATATTTACATGAATATTAAATATATTCTCTTGTACATTTCAACAAATTTTGATGTATATTATGCAATATTTACATGTAGATTATGAAGGAAAAACATACATATTATGAAGACGAATGCATTTGTAGATGATGGATCGAATGTGGTGGCATTGATTATGGAGGTTAGTGGGTGGTTGAATGGTGTAGAGGTGGAAAGTGATTGGATAGATTGGTGGCTGGTGGTTGTGGCTAGGTGTATGCGGTGGTTGAAGAAGGTGAATCATTGATTATGGTGGATAGAGTGTGGTTTAAAAGGGCTGGGGGTGAGAAGTTGATGAAGGCCGATTGGTTTGTGTCGATGAATTGATGATATTAAGAGAGCGAAAATCAATATAAGTTGTTTTGATAGAGACGTAAATTTAATTAGGCTAAGTATATGTATATTTAAATATTAATGTAGATAATAAAGTCTTATCAGGATTATGATTAATTTTCAATAAATTAAACTATTAATCCTATCTCTATTTGCATGTTTAGTCTGGGTGCATATCCACATGATCCTACCGTGTAAGAACTGACTGTGAATGATGTGATGCATTTTACTCACATTTTTACATGTTTTAAGCCTAGTTGTGAGCTACATATGGACATATTCTCAATCTGTTCGTATGGTAAAAATACTAGTTACGACTTTACTTGTGCTAATTGCAGGTTAAATATGCATGGAATGGAAACTGTAGAAAACCACACCTCGGACTTAGTATTTGGAGCATAACCAAGGATTTTCAAGTTAGAAGGAAGACACGACCAGTAGAAGACAACTTCACGTGAGCGTGAAGCTCATTGAGACTAGTGAAAGTCCAGCATTTGGAGAATGTGAGCTGAAAATGTCCAGTTCATGACACCGTTCACTATACGTGACCCCGACAAAATGGAGTTAGCACTAAAGTGAAGCAACAGAAGCGTAAAGAAAATATCACGGCCTTCGGATGACAGCGACCCTTACTGGTCCCAACGCGACAATCACCAAACACCAGCGTCAGGAGAACGTGAGAAGATGACGATTGGAAATTGTAGCGTCTAGTGAAGTTAAGTCCAACCCTTCAGTACATGGTGATTGAGACAGAACACTTTCAGGTGATGCTCAACTGAAGCCACCATCAGCCGAGCGTCCGACCACCATCACCGGCACGGGCAGCTGGCAAAATCCAAAAGGACAGTTAGTCAACTAGTGCCAGCTAAGGGCAGGACCACAGCAAACAAGAAGTACAACATTACAGCTAATGGTCCTGCCCGATGAGACAATAAGTACACCGGCACACGGTTGAAGTACGCCCGGAACAGTGTTGCATGCTACTTTAACCGTTTCTGAACAGTGCAGGTTGCTTTTATGGCTGTGTGTCAGTGTTTACCCCCTGGAACATGCCAAGAAGCCAACTTGCAATCCTTAGCCACTAAGCAATTCGAAAATTCCCATTTTAGCCATCTAGCATTTTCCTTCACTAGATTTCTTCTATAAATAGAAGTAACCAAACTCCTAACTAATTAATAAGAAACAGTAGGGAGTAAGAAGTAGTGGAGTACGAGTTCAGAGTTTTTTCCCTTGTAATTCTTTACTTGGGTTGTTTTATCCGAAACTCATTTTCTTTTCTCTTTATTCATGTTCTTCATAGCATTTGAGTGTTGATTTGGAACTGATGAGGTTCTAAGTCTTTCTAAGTCTTTACAGGGATTTTTGCTTCTCTAATGAGGTAGAGGCAAGGTGAAAGCCTCATTTACAAATGTACACTAAAGCCAGTTTCATAGTGCCAAATTGCACGCCTAAGCCTCTCTGTCAGCTGATGAGTGTAATATACTACTATCGAAACATGCTGAGCACTCCATTATATCTGAGCTTTCACTAATTCTATTTATGGTGAGTGTTATAGTATAGGTTCTCTAGTTAAATCAACAGCGTGAGTAGAGAGTAGTGTGAGGATGTCACAGAAGTCCGAACCATGACAGTATTATACAATTTAAGGGGTTGTGAAGTCATAAAAGTCGGAATGCTTGTAGGGAAATCTTAATTGATAATACCTTAGCAACTATATACTCTGTGACTCCAAGAGCCTAGCAGAGTCGGAATGCTTGTAGGGAAGTCTTAATTGATGATACCTTAGTAACTATATACTCTGTGAAGCTCAAGAATGAACAAAAGTTGGAATGCTTGTAGGGATATCTTAATTGATGATTGTTGGTTTGAATACTGAAAGTTTTGCTTATATGAAAACCTTTTCCCGGTTTATATATCGATTGAATGTTTTCGTTAAATTGTTTTATATTTTTACATATGTTGTCCACTTATATTATATAACTAGATGATGAGGCGTGTGGTGTGACATAGTAGATCTCATCATTGGTTAAAGTCATGATATATAAACAAGGCTCATAACTGAAACAGTTTTGGACACACTGTTGGTTTAAATTATTATGTGATTCTGAAATTGGTTATTCTAAACTAATTAAATCATATAGATATGCCCGGGGTATATTAAGCATGACTGATTAAGAATTGAATTAACTTGTACTATTATTTAGTAGTTAATTCAAACCTTGTATTCTATCTCTTAATCCCTAGACTTGAACAGGCATGACGATTAAGCATAGTATACTTTAATCTGCCAATGAGTGCTGTCACTTGAGGCCTATAGTCTCGATGTTGTGCCGTTGCTTGTTAAAAGGAAACCATGTACCGGTACGTCTAGAGTGATGGTGCTCTCGAGATGAGCTCGTAAAATTGATTATAATAAACCCGATTGGTGGACTTATGTCTGGTATAGTAATAAAGTCGAGTGATACTAATCTCGGATGAAAACAAGTCGATTAATTAATTTTTCAGTAAATTAATAAATTGACAAGCACTATATCTTTGAAGTGGGTAGATTAAAGAATAATTAAATAAGTGGTTCCAGAAGCAATTTCGGTTTGGACTAGTTTCATAATTAATCCGTTACTGGTACGATTAATTATGTATTGGGTAATTGACAAAGGTAGATTTAATTAATTAATCAATTAATTAATTCTTGTGTCAGTTGGGTGTGAATTACCTACGAATGCGATTGGAGTAAAACAAAAACCCAGCAGGAAGGTTAAACCCAAGCCCACTTGAGGTCTCTCTTGCAGCTCTATAAATAGAAAAGAATAGCCCGAGAAGACAGACAAGTCATAACAGACAAATCTCAGAAAATAGAAAGAGAAAGAAAAGCTTGTAAGCTTCTCTCCGATAGTGTGTGAACGCAGGCAGCAGCTCGTGGTGTGTACGTGTGGTGGTGCGTGGCTTTCTCTCTGGCAACAAGCAGCGATGACAGTATAACCGAAGTGGCGGTGAGGCTTAATTGGAGCTGCGGCAGCGGGTTTTTTTCGGTAAGCCTGCGACATGGGTTTTTGAGTTGGTTTTTGTTGTGGTTTATTCTGATCGTTTGGTAGATAGTTGCCCACACAACTTCCAAACGGGTCTCAGATGTTAGTTTTGAATACAGAAAAGCTATGGCTTGTATCAAAAACTAATATCCACAGATGACATATCATTTTTTTTAGTATTAAATTGTTCCATTATATCATAGAACTAGATAACGGAGTGTGAAAAGACACAGTAGATACCGTTATTGGTTAAAGTATTGATATATAAAAAGTATGCTCGTAACTGAGATAGTCTGAACATACTATCGGTGTAGGTTATCGTGTGGTTTGGAAATTAGTTTATCTAGACTAATTAAATCACACGGATATGCCTGGGGTATATTGAGCATGACCAGTTTGGATAGAATTGACTTGTACTGATCGGCATAGTCAATTCGGTCTTAGTATTCAGTATATCAATCCCGAGATTGGAACGGGCGTGAGAGTTCGATATCCTATGCTTTGATTTGCCAAAGAGTGCGGTCAATTGAGGCCTATACCTCGGTAAGTTGGGTATGCGGTGTTTGCTAGTCGGAGGAATCCACGTACCTGTTCACTGGGTTGATGGTGCTCCCGAGATGAGCTCGTAAGGTTTATTATACTAAACCTAGCCAGTGGACTTTATGTCTGGTATAATACGAAGGTTGAGTGGTACTAATCTCGGATACCAATAAGTAGGTGAATTAGTTTGTCAGTAAATTGATAAACCGATAAGCACTAGATCTTTGATGTGGGGAGATAGAAGAAAATATAGTGGCGTGATGTAAAGTCGTTTTTGAGCGGTAGTTCCATAATTGGTCCGTTAGTGGTACGATTAATTATGCATTTGACTAATCGATAAAGTGAATTAATTAATCTTAAAGGTTTAATTAATATTTAATTAACAAAGTGGATTAAGAAAATTAATTCTATATGAATTAATAAATCCTAAGGGTTCGATTAAATTAAATTAACGAAGTGGGTTAAAGATTTAATTCAAAAGGATCGATTAGAGTTGACTAGTGTAGAAAGACTAAGGGGTCAACGAAATTCAAACTAAAAGGCCCAACTCAAAGGCCCATTAGCTCTCCTTAGAAGCTCCCTATAAATATCCCTTGTTAGGCAACTTACAAAACATTAAAAACCTTAGAGGCATTTGCCTAGTGAGAGAAAGTTAAGTCTAGAAAAAGAAGCTCTCAACTTTCTTAGTAGCTTTTCTTTCGAAGTCGACTTTGGAGCTTTCTTCTTCGAGAATCCTCAAAGCCCATAACCTAGAGAATCCTAGATCACCTTTTTTAGAGAAGAAAGCTGCCGCCTTTTGGTGTTTTTCGTCAGAATTTATTCTTGGAGGCCGGTTTCACATTGCCGCCGTTGATTGGTTGTTTTAGGCGGTGGCTTTGGCTTCTTTTCTGTGGTTTTGTTGATTCTTGTTGTGTTGATCCTCTAGCTTGATCTTCTTAGATCGTTAGAGTCTAGATCTACGAGCAGGAACACATTCGAGACACTTTTGGTGTGGATTCTCAGTTTAGGTTCAGTTCCCGGGCTAAATCTGTTTCTTCAGATTTGTGTGATTCTTGAAGTTGGTTTCTTGGGATTTCGTGCTTTTGCCTTGGGCTACTCCGTAGACACTAGCCCTCACTAGTTCAGAGTCGATTTGGAGTTATTCTTCGGATTTCTTGTGGAATTCGCTTGCCCGAAGTTTTGGATTTCTTTTGGCTTGGGACTTCGCTACAAAGGTATAATCTTTGAACTTTCTGCTTTAATTAAAGATTGTATCTTTTGTGTCCCGATTAATAAATTAAATAAGTATAAGCCTAGATCCGTTCATGGGAAAAATGAATTTGAGCCTGAGCTTTGTCGAAAGCTTCCGATTCTGGAATGTATTACACGAAAGTGAGGTTTTTGATTTAGCCTGGGTTTGTTCTGTTTTCCTTCATCAGAGTCATACAAGAGAAAACTTGAGGATCACGCCTCGAAGCTCAAATATTTTCCATCCGCTTTAATTAGATTTATTTTGAATGGTTGACAATTCAAACAAGGTAAACCAAGATCCAGTGCAATGGTATTTCAAAAGGCTTTGAATCGAATTGCATGAGCGTTTGGGTTCATGAGGAAGTGTCCTGATCTGGATGCTTTGCACGATACCAAAATTTTCCATTGGGCCCAGACAAATAATTCCTTCAATTGGTATATGAGCTAAGGTTTTGGCTGTATACTTGTTCGATTTCTTACATGACTTTTATACCAGTGGTTTGTTATCCTGACTATTATCATTTATGCATTTATGTTTTAATAAACCCCAGGGCATGTCCGGGTTGGTTTTTTAACGTGAATGCGTGTAATAGTAAAACCACGTACTAGAAGCAGTATAGGATTAGATTAAATGTGTAGTAGAATTTTTTCTATGTAATTATTGATTTTATTTTCCTAGAAAAATTTGTCCTTGTATTTAGGAAAATATGTAATTCGAAGACGTCGTTGTGGGCAACTTGGATTCTTGGGTTTTGGTTTAACACAATTTGGGCTAGTCCAATGATTATGTAAAAAACTGAGAAAACCCAGGTGAATCGGCAAGGAGACCAAATAAAGAGTGGGAGCGGAGCAGGAAAACCAAAAACGGGTGGTGGCATGGCATCGGAGGCATCTCCGGCAGATGTCAACGTCGGCCGCTATGCCAGCGGCGCTGCGCGCGACATCAGGCTTGCCCAAATTGGGCAGCCACGATGTCGTGACCCCGTAGTAGTGGCCTCGCGGCTTAGCTGCGGGGACTGGTTTTTAGCGCGTTTTTTTGAGTTGTTTTGTGGATTGTTCCAAGATTTTCAAGCCAAGGCTCAATCCATTGGAGAAACGTGAAAGGGACACGAGAACAAGGCAGCAGATGGAAGTGACATGTGATTTTGGAAGAACCACAATAGTTAGAAATTTTAATTATGAATTTAATTTCCCGTATTTATCGTTTTAAATTGTGTGCATTTATGTTTTAATTGTTTTGTATAATTGAAGAATATGGTTTTATGAATATGTATAACTTAGGTTAGTTGATTGCATGTTAAAACCGGAAAGCCCTCGTTTTAAAAATCTAAGTAGAAGTAGGTTGGTTAATATTCCCATGGCCTTCATTATGAATTCATAGGTGATGTGGGTAGACTTGCGTGTTGGCATTTGGGCCTTTTGCCATATCGGATGAGTTGAATCCACAGATCACTAGATTGAATTTCTAAGAAATATGATTATAGTAAGTTTAAACTGGAAAAATGCAATATCCTATCCATCCGAGGCGCACTATCCGAGGTAACAAACTTAGATATCTCGTAATGATATACAGTTAGTATACAATTGGTAGTATTCCTCCCATCGAGGTTACGTTGCTTTTATGTACGGCTAAAAGTACCACCTATTAATTTCATTGGTCAATAGAATGTTTGGTTAGATAATGAAATTAATAAACTAGGTTCTTCTCGAATAAATGTGGGTAACGTAAACATTCACACTATCATGACTTGCGTGAATCACGGTGAAGAGATGTTGGTAGTTAGATTATATTGTTTTGAGGGATCATTATTTTTGAATTTTCTTTTACTAAAACATGTTCTGTTTATTTATTTTTCAGTTTTTGATATGGCGTTTAATCCATTAGCTGTTATATTAAAATAGAACAAACTCACCGGTCAAAATTACACTGATTGGAATCGTAATGTGGACATTGTCCTAACGGCTGAGGGACATAAGTTTGTGCTACTTGATAAATGCCCACCAGTGCCAACTGATGAGACACCGAAGCCCGAAAGGCTAGCCTATCAAAGGTGGAGAAAGTCTGATGAGATGGCGTGGTGTTACATTCTTGCCTCTATGGAGAATGTTCTGCAACATCAGCATCAGGAAATGCTCATCGCTTTTGACATGATGACAAACCTTAGGGAGATCTTTGGTCATCAAGGACAGGTAGCCAGACAGGTGGCTATGAGGAAACTCATGACAACCAGAATGGCAGAGGGCACTCTAGTGAGAGATCATGTCATTCACATGATTGGTCACATCAATGATATTGAGGTATTGGGAGGTGAAATCGATGATGAAACCAAGGTTGATATCATTCTCCAGAGCTTGCCTCAATCCTTCGAGCAGTTTCGGTTGAACTATAACTGAACAATAGAATGTATAGTTTAGTTGAGCTCTTAGGAGAGTTGGTGGCAGCAGAAGGTTTGTTTCAAGAAAAGAAGTAGACTTTAGTCACTGCAAAGACTCCAGTATTGTTTTCTAGGCCCAAGGCTGGAAAGAAGAAGAATAAGTCCAAGGGTAAAGCCCAGAAAGCACATCATACGCCTAAACCAAATATCACAAGGAAGAAGTCAAAAGGCAAGTGCTTCAAGTGCGGTAAGACGGGACATTAGAAGGTGGACTGTCTAAAGAAAGGTACGACTGTTTCTTCCTTAATTACTGAGACATGTGTGACGTTAACTTCCATAGAGACCTGTGTTGGTTTTGAATACTAAAGCATTGCTTGTATTAAAACTATTTCCCAGTTTATATATATCGATTGAATGTTTTAGTTGAATTGTCTTTATGGTTTACATATGTTGTCCATTTATATCGTATGACTAGATGATGAGGTGTCCGGGATGACACAGTAGATCTCATCATTGGTTAAAGTCATGATATATAAATGAGGCTTGTGACTGAGACAGTTTGGACATATTGTTGGTTTAAGTCATTATGTGATTCGGAAATTAGTTTGCCTAAACTAATTGAATCATATAGATATACCCGGGGCATATTGAGCATGACCATTTGGATTGAATTGTCTTATACTGATTTAGTAGACTACTCGATCCTAGTATTCTATCTCTTAATCCCTATTCTTGAATGGGCATGAGAACTAGACTTAGTGTACTTTAATCTGCCAATGATTGTGGTCACTTGAGACTTATATTCTCGATAGGTTGGGTACGCGTGTTTGATTTCTTAGTGTGTTGTTACTTGTCGAAAAGAAACCATGTATCTGTGCATCCGGGTTGATAGTGCTCTCGAGATGAGCTCGCAATATTTATTATACTAAACCCGACCGGTGGACTTATGTCTGGTATAATAATAAGGCCGAGTGGTACGAATCTCAGATTATAAGAAGTCGATTCATTAATTTAACAGTAAATTAATAAATTGACAAGCACTATATCTTTGACGTGGGAAAATAAAGAAGAATTAAATTAGTGGTTTCTGAAGCAATTCTGGTTTGAGCGGTGATGCCATAATTAATTATTTTGTTGGGTTAATTGTTAAAGTGAATTAATTACTTAATTAATTAATCCTAGGGGTCAATTATTAAATTGAAAAAATGGATTTAATTATTAATTAATTAATTCTTGGTTCACTTAAGAATTGGGTGATCTAATTGGGATTTGAAAATTACCAGACCCCAAGCCTAACAAGAGGTCTAACTCAATCCCATTTAAGGTCTCTATTGTAATTCTATAAATAGACACAAGAGATTAGCAATTCAAGACACAAGTCATTATTGACAGAACACAAAAGCTTTAGAGAGAGAAACTCTAATAGAGAACTAGAGAGAGAAAGAACTTTGGAAGTTCGGATTTCTTTTTTGGGCGGCGGAGGCAAAAATTTTGCAGCGGTGGCATTTGGGTTTCTCCTCGGTGGCACGTTGACTTTAAGCGCGGCGGTAACAGGGTCCTCGAGCGGCGCATCGATTCACACGCACGACTGCTCCCCAACTTTTCTAGTAGAAGTTTTTGTGGTATTTTTTGTTACTGCTGATCAAGTGGTTCGAAAGATTCGTTGCCCACAAAACGTCAGAATCTGTCTCAGAGTCATACAAGCGATCACTTAAGGGACACGCTTCAAAAGCCGAATCTTTAATCGGTTCGCTTTTATTTAAAAATTTTTTTTTTTGCCTGTAAAAAATAGAATAAGGTAGACCAAGATTCGGTGCTTGTGTGGTATTTCAAAAGGGGTTTGAATCTGATTGCACGAGCATTTGGGTTTGATCGAGAATTCCTGATTTTGGAATGCTATGCACGAAAGTGGAATTTTTCATAGGATTCGGGCAGACAATTCCTTCAATTGGTATCATAGCTAAGGTTTAGGCTTTATACTTGTTTGATTTGTTACATTGTTTTTATTGTAGGTGGTTTGTGATCCCGACTATTATGGTTTGCGTTTATATGTTTAATTAAACCCCGGGACATGTCCGGGTTAGTTTTTTATATAAATGTGTGTAATAGTAAAACCACAAGCTGGAAGCCATGTAACAATAGATTAAATATGTATTTGGATTTTTCTATGTAATTTTTTATTTTATTTTTCCTAGAAAATCAGCCTTGTATTTAGGAAATTTTTATGTAATTGAAGACATTATTTTTGGACGACTTCAATACGTGGGTTTTGATTTATCGCAATTTGGATGATTCAAAGGATTGTGTAAAAAACTGGGAAATCCCAGGTGAATTGTGAGGAGACCAAATAACGAGTGGAAACAGAACGGAAGACCCGAAAGGTGAGGCCGGCGAAGGATTCGTCGATAACGGGGCGCAGCACTGCGCGCAGGGACTGACGCTTCAGCCCAGCACGCGCGGCCCAATCGGCTGCGCGCCTGGCCCATTTTTCCAAGTTAGTTCCGAGATCTTTCAAGTTCAAGAATCAATCCATCAGAGTGACATGACAGGACACGAGACAAGGCAACGGATGGAAGCGTGATGCAGTTTTAAACCATAATAGTCAAAAAATTTACTTTATATATTTATTTATCATATTTATCATTTTAAGATTGCATCTTTACATGCATTAATTTATGCTTTTGTTATATTGCATGAATAAAACATGATTTTATTTTGCACATAACTTAGGATAGTTTATTGCATGTTAAAAGCAAAAAACACTCATTTTAAAAATCTAAGTAGGAGCGGGTTGGTTAATTAATTCCCATGGCCACCATTACAATTTCATAGGTGATATGCATAGACTTACGCATTGGCATTGGGGCCTTCCTCCATATGGGATGAGTCTAATTCACGAGATCACTAGGTTGAATGACTATAGTAAGTTAAATTGGAGAATGTGATATTATTTCCATCTGAGGCGCGCTATCCTAAGTAATAAACTTAGAGGTTACGTAATGGTATACGCTTAGTGTACAATTAGTAGCATTCCTCCAATCAAAGTTACACTACTTTAGTGTACGGCTGAAATGTAACTATTAATTTTATTAATCAATAAAGCGTTTGGTCAGATAATAAGATTAATGAACTTAGTTAGTTCTTCTCAAATGAATGTGACTTAACGTAAACATTCACACTATCGTGACTTGCTTGAATCCCAGTGAATGAGATGTTGGTAGATACATTATATTGTTTTGAGGGTTTAATATTTTCAAAAATTTTGTTTCTAAAACATGTATATTTATTTATTTTTCAATTTTTGATATGGCATTCAATCCGTTAGCTACTATACTAAAAGAGAACAAATTACCCGGTCCGAATTTTGTCGAATGAAATCGTAACTTAGACATTGTTCTAATGGCTGAGCAGTATAATTTTGTGCTCATTGTGGTTTGCCCACCTACGCGCAATGATGAGGCACCTCAACTAGAGAGGGAAACCTATCAGAGGTGGAGGAAGGCTGATGAGATGGCACAGTGTTACATTCTTGCTTCTATTTCAAATGTTCTGCAACATCAGTTTCAGTAAATGATCTCTGCTTTTAACATGATGGCTTATCTAAGGGAGATGTTCGGTCATCAAGGTAGGTCGGCAAATGGTTGAAGGCACCCCAGTGAGAGATCACGTACTTGACATGATTAGTAACATCAATGAGGTTGAGGTGTTGGGAGAAGAGATTGATGCAGAAACGCAGTTGACATGATCCTCTAGAATTTGCCTCAGAGTTTTTTGAGCAGTTTCGGCTAAATTTTAATATGAATCAGCAAGTTTACACTCTACCCGAGCTCTTAACTGCAATGGTGTTGGTTGAAGGCCTCTTTCAAGAAAAGAAGCAAGCCTTAGTCACAGTCAAGGCTCAATGTTTCTCTTCGAATTAAAAAGCTGGAAAGAAGAAGAAGAAGAAGACCCAGAAGGCTGTAAATCACGTGCCTAATGACGGGTAATCTTGGTCAGAATTCAATCTAATGTGAAAGCAGTGCTAACAAGCTGGTTGCTACATAAACAAGACCCAAGTGTTTATGGACCTTTCTCATCTATTCTTACCTATTATCTCCACAAGCATGAATTGAAGCGGCGGAATCGCTCAACTCAAGAAAACGCACTATTATTTTAACCTCTTTGTACGAAAATCTTGACAGAGGATGGGTGATGGTTTATGATAATTTTAGTCAACAAATGACGATGATTTTATAGTCCAACCATTCGACTATAACCAACAAAACAAGGGTTTGTAAGTTTTCTCGCAAGGACAACTCACAATCTCGCACGATCACTTAAAGAGATTTTAAGGGTGAGTTAGCACTCAAAGAAATTTCACACGAAATATTGTAGGCAAAAAACAATCTATCAATCTCGAAAATATAGAGACCTATTTATAGGCAATTACAAGTCTTCTCTTCCTATTCTAAAAAGGTAATCTCAAATCCTAGTGATTTCGAGATTAGGAAAAAAAACAAATCCTAATACTACTCTAATTGGCTAAGAAATTCGGCTAAGGAGAGATAAAAACATACAAGAATTAAAATCCTAATCAAGAAGGGAAAACTTGGCATATCCTATTTCAAATAAGATATACTTCTAAAACCTTCTCAAACTATGGAAAGAAAAAGGTACATAATCCTTGTTGGAAAAGACTTGTATTTCCCAGCTTCAGTTGGACTCAAGGGAGTCTGGATTTTCGAATTTGGGCTTCTAGATTCCTTAATCCAAATATCAACTATTATTCTCGGGCATCATTCCTCATCTACATTGTATCTGCAAGTCTATTATTGAATAATCTTTAAATGTTAATGGGCTTTGGCTTCCGAATATATAGATGGGCTTGGGCTTGTTATTGAGCTTCTTCGATCAGCAACTTCAATACTTCTTCAACGCTTTCATCTGCTAATCATTATACGTCCAACATTATGAATTAGTGGATCTGGCGTGACAACATTTGGATCCACTTGAGAGCTTCCTGGGCTATTCTCTGTGCAAATCAGGTCCCCCTGAAGAATTTCATAACTAGGCATGTCCTGAAATTCGAACATGCATATTGATGTCATGTGACATCTGTTAAGGCCCTTTGACGGGCTTGATCCATGTATTGACCCAGATGTCTTTTAACATGATAAAATCTTTAATTTGGACTCATTCTTGGTCTCTTTAGGGCTCCCTAAACCAAAACTGCGAAAATCCCTTGTCAGTTTAGGGAGATGGTGCGCAGATTTGATGGGAGTGGAGGAAGGGCTCTTGATGTCACATCATCACTTCTCTGCCGAAAACGATTCTTCCTCGAATCTGCATTGTCACACAAAACAACATTAAAAATATTGCAATGAACAGAAACAGACTTATCGAGTTTCTAGGCTTAGGACTAGTGAAATAGATTTGCTTAATTCTCCATATTCTCTTAAACATCTTGTTGAACCTGTTTTCCTACGTTATACAGACAAGTTTGGATAATAGGGTACATTCAAAAGTTTAAGCAGACAACTATACTCCCCCCTTCGGAAGACAGGACTATTCACAGGGCGTATCCAGTGAGGATTGACAGTCTCACTGTACTATTCTTATGGGAAATAAGGCTTTTCACAGGGCGCATCACACAGCGAGGAGTGAAATTCGTTCAAGGTTTCTGGGTTTGTAGCTTAAGTCTCATTTGTGAACCTTCAAACCTGCATAACACTGTGAGCAAAAGGTGAAAAGGTAAATAAAATGACTTAAAAAGACAACTATTAGCTCCGAATCAAATGGTTTTCTCATATCCTCTTAGGAAGAGGGGCGAAATTCTACTTGAGTTGTCTAGGGGTTGTACTGTTTTTAATGTTTAGGACTCGATTGCTTTGTATTGTTCTTCTCTTCTCACAACGTTCTTAATAGAAACCTGTGCATGAGACAAAGTAACTAGTTAGCTTTCTTACTAATAGACATGAAAGAATACCTAGTAGTCACACGGGTGACTCTTCTATCAAATTCCAAAGGCCTTCCTAGGGGAACATGACAGGCATCCATTAGTACAACATCGCACAGCGCTACTGCTTGACTAGTCTAACGTATACTGTAGCTGTAGCTGGCGTCTACACCTTGGGGTCATTGTTGACATGAGGCTAGAAGTGCATGCCTATTCCATTCTTCATTATCTCTATAAGTACCTCAATCAGTACCTCTAATAAAGAATTCGTCATCCTTTGGCTCACCAAAATCATCTAACCTTTGCAATCCTTACCCTAAGCTAGCATCTGGCGAGGGTTGAACAACACGCAACACATGTGGGTGCTCAACTGGTGGACAATCCTAATGTAAGGAAATGAGGGTTTGTCGAGTTTCCTCCATAACTGTTTCACTGGCCTCGCCAATGAAGAGCTCATCATCCTCTTCACCTCTGATCACTAGAGATGGAAGAAGAGTATATAACAAGACACATTGGGACTTTGCTTATGATGCACAGGGGATTGCTAAAAGATTATCTGCCGAGCCCGGTCAAAAACTCACTTTCGTACTACGTATTTCAGTATCGGAATCTTTGACCAGGCCTAGTCTCTAACACAATCGCTATTCCAATCCTCACTTGAAATAACATTGCGCAGGATCTTGGTTTGCACTCATTCGATTTATCACGCAATAATAATTTCTAATTAAAAGTGGAATCATAGAAAGTACCTCCTGAAGTGAACTTAGGTGATCGCTTGTATCACTTAAGACTATAATCGCACGTTGTGTGGGCAATGATCTAGTGAGCAATTGATCAGCAATCAACACAACTGGGTCGCCGGGAAAAATTTAGCAACCGCCTGCTTAGCGTGTGATGTCTACACGCCACCTAGCCTCGAGAGAAAAACTCCACGTGCCGCCGGTTTGTTGGAGAAAAACCCAGCCGCCAAAAGCCTACAAAATCTGACTTAAAGAGAGAATGAAATATTTCTCTCTCTAGGATTTTATCTATCTAGTTTCTTGTCTTGAAAACTTATGAATTGTGTGTTATGTAATTACTAATCCCTTGTCTATATATAGAGTTACAAGAGAGACCCCAAGTTGGTTTAGGATTGGTCTTCCTAATAGGTTTAGGTAATTAATATGTTTCCAAATCCAATTAAGTAACTAATCTAATAGGATAAACCAAATCCAATTAGATTTCCTAATCTTTAGAATTTCCTAATTCTAATTGAAACTTAAGACTTAATTAATTAATTAAATAATTCCACTTTATTAATTACTTATTTAACCCTTAGGAATAATTAATTAAATAATTAATTTTACTTATTCAATTAACCCATTACAAAATTAATCGTACCACTAACAGATTAATTTTGGCACAACCATCTTATACCAGAATTGCTTTCGGAACAACTAAATTAATTTATTATTAATCTCCCCACATCAAAGATATAGTCCTCGTTAATATATTAATTTACTGATAAATTAATTAATTAACCTCTTTAATTCCAAGACTAGTACCCCTCGACCTTTTACTATACCGGACATAAGTCCACCGGCCGGGTTTAGTATAATAAACATAACGAGCTCATATCGGGAGCACAATCACCCCGGACGCACTGGTACATGAGTTCCTTTCGACAAGCAGTAGCACACCAAGTAACTAAACACGCGCACCAAACCCACCGAAACTATTGGCCACAATTGACCTCACCAATTGGCAGATCAAAGTACACCATGTCTAATCTTTATGCCCACTCAAGTCTAGGGATTAGGAGATAGAATACTAAGAACAATTTGTCTATTAAATCAGTACAAGACAAATCATTCTAAATGATCAAGTTCAATACGCCCCGGGCATATCTATATGATTCAATTAGTTTGACAAAACAATTATCCGAATCATATAATAACCTAAACTGACAACGTGTCCAAAGCTGTCTCGGTTACGAACCTTATTTATATATTATGTCTTTTAACCAATGATGAGATCTACTGTGTCATATAAGACACCTCATCGTTTAACTACATAATATAAATGGGCAAATATATGCACAACAAATTAACCAAAAACATTAAATTGATATATTGACTGGGAAAATATATAATACAAGTATTGCTTATGTATTCAAGTTTAACAATCTCCCACTAATACTTAAGTTGTGCTTTAAGTATACAACTACATTAAACTCTATACACTCTACTATATATCTTGAAAAACTATCATGGCTTTCCTACGTATCTGATCCCCATGCCTTCCACATTAGCCTCAAAGACTTTTGAAACCAATGTCTTCGTGAAAGGATCTGCAAGGTTATCCTCTGATATTATCTTAGCCACGACCACGTCTTCCCTCTTGACGATGTCTCGTATTAGGTGGTACTTGCACTGTATATGTTTACTCGCCTTGTGGGCTCGTGGTTCCTTCGAGTTTGCTACTGTACCGTTGTTATCACAATACACTGTGATAGACTTCTGCAAATAAGGAATCACATCTAAGTCCACTAGGAAGTTCTTGAGCCATATTGCTTCATTCCCTGCCTCTGATGCGGTAACGTATTCAGCTACCACGGTAGATTCTGCCACACATTTCTGTTTGACACTCCGCCATACTATGGCTCCACATCCCAGAGTAAACACATACCCTGATGTAGACTTGCTCTTGTCCCTGTCGCCTTGGAAATCTGAATCTGTGTAACCTCGGGGTACCAGCTCAGGCACTTGATAGACTAACACTTGGTCTCTCATTCTGCGCAAATACTTGAGAATGCATTTTACTGCTTCCCAATGAGCTTTCCCGGGGTTACTCTGATATCTGCTTACAATGCCAACGTCATAACAAATATCAGGTCTCGTACACAACATGGCATACATGAGACTTCCTACTACCGAAGCATAAGGAATTGTCTTCATGGCCTCTATCTCCTCAACAGTCTTGGGAGACTGTTCTTTAGATAGATGTACTCCGTTTCTGAAAGGTAAAAAACCTTTCTTGGAGATCTGCATGTTAAAACGGGACAGAATGGTATTTATGTATGAAGCATGAGAGAGCGTTAATGAATGTTTCCTACGATCTCGAATTATCTTGATCCCAAGGATATGTCCCGCTTCCCCTAAGTCCTTCATATCAAATTTTTTGGACAGCCATGCCTTTACGTCTGATAACACTTTCTTGTTGTTGCCAATCAATAGAATGTCATTTACGTAAAGCACAAAAAACACCACTGCGTTTCCATCACGTCTGCGATGTACACATTGTTTATCCGGACACTGAGTAAATTCGTAAGACTGGATTACCTCATCAAAATAGATGTTCTAAGATCTGGATGCCTGCTTAAGTCCGTAAATTGACCTTTTAAGCCTGCAAACCTTATGTTCTTGGCCTTTCTTAACGAATCCCTCTGGTTGCTGCATGAAGATGGTTTTCTCAAGACTTCTTTTAAGGAAAGTTGTCTTGACATCCATCTGTCATATCTCATAATCTAAATGAGCAGCTATGACCAAGAGAATTCGGATTGACTTAAGCATGGCTATCGGGGAGAAGGTTTCCTCATAATCGATTCCTTCTTTCTGAGTATACCCCTTCGCCACAAGCCTAGCTTCAAAGGTTTCCACGTTTCTGTCAGGTCCTCTCTTGCATTTGTAGACCCACTTACATCCAATGGGTTTAAAACCATCAGGTAGGTTCACAAGCTCCCAGACTTGATTGTGGTCCATTGACCCCATCTCAGATATCATTGCCTTTCGTCAAGATTCTGCATCTTTATCTCAGGGAGCCTCATTATAGTTTACTGAGTCAGGCTCAAGCGTGCCTGGGACTAGGTTTGAGGCCTCTCTCATGCCAATAAACCTGACGGGCTGTCTCATAACCCTCCCACTACGATGAGGCACCACCTGTGTAGGTGCATCATCTGTGATATCTTTTGCAGTGTGTGGTGTATCTATTTGTGCTGGTGCATCAGGATTATTAGTTTGTCTCCTAAGCTCTTCAAGTACTATCTTGCTATTGGGCTTGTGATCTGGGATATAGTCTTCCTCTAAAAATCTAATGTTAGTGCTAACCACTACCTTCTGATCTTTAGGACTATAAAACAGACCACCCTTCGTTCCCCTAGGATATCTTACAAAAAGCATTACTTCCTTTCTTGCATCTAACTTAGCCACATCTGCCTTAAGCACATGTGATGGGCAATCCCAAATTCTTAGATGTCTTAGACTGGGCTTACGCCCGTTTCACAACTCTACTGGGGTTGAGGCACGGTTTTAGATGGTACAAGATTCAGGATGTACGTTGTTGTTTCTAAGGCATATCCCCAGAACAAACTTGGAAAATCACTAAAGCTCATCATTAACCTAACCATTTCCATGAGAGTTCGATTTCTTCTTTCCGCTACACCGTTCTGCTGTGGTATTCCAGGTGCAGACAACTGAGACTGAATTTTGACCTCACTGAGGTATTCTCAAAATTCATGGGACAGTTACTCCCCACCATGGTCTGATCGCAATATCTTAATACTCTTACCATGATGCTTCTCCACATCTGCCCGTTACTCTTTGAATTTACTAAAGTATTTGGACTTGTGGTGCAATAGGTAAATGTACCCGTACCTTGAGTAATCATCCGTGAAAGTCACGAAATACTCAAACCCACCTCGTGCTTGGACCGACATTGGTCCAAAAAGTCAGAATGAATCAACTCTAATACTTCTTTGGCTCTATAACCTTTTGCCTTAAAAGGTCTCTTGGTCATTTTACCCTCCAAACAAGATTCACAGGTTGAATAACTGTGAATCTCTAAGGAACCTAAAGGTTCACCATTGACCAACCTCTGAATCCTACTAAGGTTAATATGACCTAGCCTGAGATGCCAAAGATAGGTTTGATTCATTTCAGAAGGTTCTTTCCTCTTATTAAAGTTAGATGATGCGCTATTTGTTTCTATGTTTTGCACAACAGGGGAGTTAGATTTAACCACAAATAAATTATCTACTAATGAACCAGAACAAACAAGTTTTCCATCTTTTCTAACAACAACTGAATTATCAGAAAAAATAAACTTGAAACCATTCTTTAAGAGTTTAGAAATCGAAATAAGGTTCTTTCTAAAACTTGGTACATAAAGACAATTTGGTAAATCTAGTCTATAATTTTCAAAAAAAATAAACTAACTACTCCCACTGCTTCTACTGACACTCTTGTAGTGTCACCCAAGTAGATGTCCAGCTCGTTTTCTCTAAGCTTTCGGGTTACTTGGAATCCCTGCAAAGAATTACAAACATGGTCAGTGGCTCCTGAATCCATACACTAAGTATATGTGGAAATCGCCGCTAAACACATCTCAGTAATTAAGGCAGAAACTATCGTACCTTTAAGCTTTGGGTAATCCGATTTCCAGTGTCCCGTTTTCCCACACTTAAAGCACTTGCCTTTGGGCTTGCTCTTCTTTGTGATTTTAGGCTTAGCAGCAAGTTTCTTGGCATTCTTCTTCTTTTTTTTGTTCTTGCCTTTGGGAGCAGAAGAAGAACTTGAAGCCTTTACCGTGACCAAAGCTTGCCTCCTCTCATGGAAAATGCCTTCGGCCGACACCAAATCTGTGAAGAGCTCTGGTATAGTGTAAACTCTTTGGTTCATAATATAGTTAACCCGAAACTGCTCAAAACTAGAGGGTAAGCTCTGGAGGATGATATCTATCTGACTTTCCGGGTTGATCTAACCTCCCAACACCTCTATCTCGTTGATGTTGCTGATCATTTGAAGCACATAATCTCTCACTGATGCGCCCTCAGCCATTTTGGTGTTCATTAACTTCCTCATGTCTGCTTGCCTAGCTGTCCTGCCTTGATGAGCGAACAACTCTCTCAGGTGAGCCACCATATTGAAGGCAGAGATCATGGGATGAAGCTGATGTTGCAGCACATTCGACAGAGAGGCCAGAATGTAACACCGCGTCATCTCATCCGCTTTTCTCCACCTATTATAGGCATCCATATCCTCTTTAGGAGAGTTATCATTAGGCACATCCGGACAGACTTCGGTGAGCACAAGCTTATACTGCTCAACCATTAGGACAATGTCAAAATTATGACTCCAGTCGCCATAATTGGGACCGGTAAGTTTATTGTCTTTCAATATAGTAGCTAAGGGGCTGAATGCCATATACTGACCACCATAATTGGTTCTTGATCGATGCTTTGAAAGTGTTCTGTAAAATTTTATTATGTAGATCATCATTCTGAAAGATTTCTGAAAATTTTGAAGAGATATGAGTGAAGGTGAATGTTCGATCATGTAATTTAAATTGTTTTCTGCAAATAAATTAGGCTTAAATGCAGGGATAATTTCACTTTTGGTACCTCTTATCTTTTTAGAGGCAATATTAGTCTCCATACTTTTTTTTAGCAGATTTAGTCATTTTTTACGAAAAAATTTAGAAGATAATGGATTAACTCATTTGATTACTAGTCAAAACTGTTTTTTTTTCAAAATGATTTGTACCATGATCTATTCAATCCATTATATGATTCAGTTCCTCATGAATGTTCAACCCATTTAGATCAACTTACAGTCTAAAATGACGGCCTAAACCCTAAATGGGTTGAACATTTATTAGGATCCAGATAGTAAAATTTGTTGAAAACAGCATGATACAAATTGTTTTGAAGAAAAAATTATGTTTGACTAGCGATCAAATGAGTTAATCCGTTATCTTCTAAACTTTTTCGTAAAAAATGACTAAATCTACTATAAAAAAAAAAGATGGGGACTAATATTGCCACTCAAAACATAAAATGGACCAAAATTGGAATTACCCCTATTATGGGGGACTAAAATTATATTTAAGCCTAATTTATTTGCAGAAAACAATTTAAATTACATGATCGAACATTCACCTTCACTCATATATCTTCAAAATTTTCAGAAATCTTTCAGAATGATGATCTACAGAACGAAATTTTACAGAACACTTTCAAAGCATCGATCAAGAACCAAAAAAAAAATGATGAATGATGAACAATTGCTCTTCATTTCAATTCCTTTATAAACGCCGCTGCAAAATCCAATCAACGATCTGAATATCTGAATTTTCAAAAATCAATTCATTAGTACCATAAGAGATTAACTGGGTAGCTTTGTTTTATGTTTAAGACAAAGAACGGCTTATATACATTGCAATAAGTGTTGGAATAAGTCGATGAAAGAAAAAAAAAATGTGCGTCTATGGATTTGTTCCCTATTTAGAAATTGTTGAGCTATCATCTAATTAGCTTTCAAATATAGAAATAGGGGTATACCCGTAGGTTATATAGTATAATTTGCATAGGAAAGTATATTCCTTGTAAAACCACTTGTTAGAATGTCAACTCAACAATATACACACAAAAAAATGATTCTCTAAAAAGTACAAGTACCCACAACAAGGTAACTCTAAATCATCGTCGATTTTGACTGGATTATATTCCATTACAAATATAATATTTGCATCTAACTTTCCTTTCATTCCATACATATGCAATGTTAATAAAGTGGATCTTTTCAGCCCAAGAGTTTCTCATCGAATATTATGGTACAATGCAGCAATCATATCTGCTGCAACAATACAGTCACAAACCAACCACCCAATCCATCCCTAATTGGAAAAGCAATAAAATTAGGCCAAAACCATCTAATTTACAACTCAATCGCCACCAAGTGGACTCTCTAATCCTCTGGAGGCATATCATCTAAGTTAAAGCTTACCAATTCAGATTCTGAATCATATGTGAAATCAACTAGGCTTGTTCCCACCCTGCACTTTCTAGGCTTAGAAGATGAATAAACACCAAACCGCCTGCATCTCTTGATTTCCACAAGGACAACAACAACTACTTCATTGCTGATGTTCTCAACTCTCTCCCCACTGAAGATGTTAGCTTCCCCTTGGAAAATAGGTGTATATGATACAACCTGAAGGTTTCACATCAAGTGACTCTAAACAGGTATGAAAACTACAAAAGTCAATTTATGGGCTAAAGAAAACTTCAAGAAGTTGAATATTCGTTTTGATGAGATAGTCAAACGATTTGGTTTTGTTTGATGAGATAGTCAAACAGTTTGGTTTTATCAAACGAAGAAGAATCTTGTGTATACAAAAAATTAGTTGGACCAATGTAGTTTTCCTCATACTATATGTCGACGACATTGCTTATAGGAAATGCGAAACCTACACTTGAATAAGTCAATAAGTGGTTGTCAAAGAACTTGTCAATAAAGGATCTAGGAGAAACAACTTATATCTTAGGGATACAGATCTATTGTGATAAATCTAAGAGATTTTTTGGTCTGTCACAGTCACCATATATTGATAAGATTCTAAAGAGGTTTAGCATGGATCAATTGAAGAAAGGGTTTCTTCCAATGACACTTGGGATTTACCTTTCTAAGAAAATGTGTCCAGTAATAGATGTTGGTAAACATCACATGCAATATATCCCTTATGCTTCTGATATAGGATCTATCATGTGTGCAATGTTTGAAAGATTATCTGCCCGATCAAAAAACTCACTTTCGTGCTACGCATTCCAGAATCGGAATCTTTGACCAGGCCTAGACTGTAGCACAATCGCTATTCTAATCCTTGCTTGAAATAACATTGCGCAGGATCTTGGTATGTACTCATTCGATTTATCACGCAACAATAATTTCTAATTAAAAGCGAAAGCACAGAAAGTACCTCTTGAAGCGTGTTAACTCAGGTGATCACTTGTATGACTCAAGACTATGATCGCACGTTGTGTGGGCAACGATCTAGCAACTAATTGATCAGCAATCAACACAATTGAACACGCCAGAAAAATTCAACAGCTCGTTGCTGCTGGAATTTCAACCGCCGCCGCAGCCAGAATTTCCTTGCCGCCACCGCCTGCCAGAATTGATCACCGGCCGCCGCCTTGGGACAAAATTCGGCAGCCCAAAATTTATTCTAGAGGGAGAAAATTATTTTCTCTCTCTAAACTTTCTCTCTCTAGTTTTTCTTGTCTTGAAAACTTATGAGTTGTGTATTATGTAATTGCTAATCCCCTGTCTATATATAGAGTTACAAGAGAGACCCCAAGTTGATTTAGGATTGGTCTTCCTAATGAGTTTAGGTAATTAATTAGATTTCAAATCCAAGTAGGTAACTAATCTAATAGGATAGTCCAAATCCAATTAGATTTCCTAACCTCTAGGATTTCCTAATTCTAATTGAACCTTAAGACTTAATTAATTAATTAAATAATTCCACTTTTTTAATTAATTAATTAACCCTTTGAAATTATTAATTAAATAATTAATTTAACTTATTTAATTAACCCACTACAAAATTAATCGTACCACTAACGGATTAATTTTGGCACTACCATCCTACACCAGAATTGCTTCCGTAACAACTAAATTAAATTATTCTTAATCTCCCCACATCAAAGATTTAATGCTCGTTAATTTATCAATTTATTGATAAATTAATTAATTAACTTCTTTAATTCCGAGACTAGCACCACTCGACCTTTTTACTATACCAGACATAAGTTCACAGATCGGGTTTAATATAATAAACATAATGAGCTCATCTCGGGAGCACCATCACCCCGAACGCACCGGTACATGGTTTCCTTTCGACAAGCAGCAACACACCAAGTAACTAAACACGCGCACCCAACCCACCGAGACTATTGGACAGAATTAACCTCACCCATTGGCAGATGAAAGTACACTATGTCTAATTCTCATGCCCACTCAAGTCTAGGGATTAAGAGATAGAATACAAAGAACAATTTGTCTATTAAATCAGTACAAGACAAATCATTCCAAAGGGTCAAGTTCAATATGCCCGGGCATATCTATATGATTCAATTAGTTTAGACAAACCAATTATCCGAATCATATAATAACCTAAACCGACAGCGTGTCTAAAGCTGTCTCGGTTATGAACCTCATTTATATATTATGTCTTTTAACCAATGATGAGATCTACTGTTTCACACAAGACACCTCATCATCTAACTACATATATAAATGGACAAATATATGCACAACAAATAAACCAAAACATCAAATCGATATATTAACTGGAAAAAAATATAATACAAACATAGCTTATGTATTCAAACCTAACAATGTTATGTACAAGACATTATGTCTCATATGCTCTAAGTGTTACGAGTAGATTCCAAGCTGATTCAGGGGATGGCCACTAGACCGCGGTCAAGAATATTCTTAAGTACTTGAGAATAACTAAAATTTATTCTTGGTTTATTGAGAAGCTGAGCTTGAGATATATGGATTCGCTGATGCGAGTTTTCAGTCTAAAGAAGATGATTTCAAGTCACAATCATGGTATATATTTACTCTGAACGGTGATGCAGTAAGTTGGAAAAGTTTCAAGCAAGAAACTAATGCAGATTCTACAATGGAAACCGAATACATTACAGCTTCTGAAGCTGCGAAAGAGGCTGTTTGGATCAGGAAGTTCATAACTGAAAGTTGTTCCTTCGAGTGTTGATCTAATACGATTTTATTGTGACAACACCGGAGCTATTACACAAGCAAAAGAACCAAGGTTTCATCAACAATCCAAACATGTTCTTAGTCGCTATCACTTGATTAGAGAGATCATTAGTAGAATGAAGTTTGAATAGAAAAGATTCCTATAGACGATAATGTAGCTGATCCACTGACTAAACCCTTGTCTTAAAAGAAATATGAAAGTCATGTTGTTTCATTTGGTTCAAGTGCATAAGTGATTGGTATTATACATTGTAGGAATATTATTTTGTATACCACAATATTTGGTTGATTTATCTAAAGACATATATAAAAGGAAACAAGGCATTCCCTCTTCTTCCTTCCATTTATTCTTCATTTCTTCGTTCATTCATTTTACCAAAAATTTTTTACCTTTCCTAAACCATCTACCCCAATCCAACAAGTTGATGTTATTCTCACACAATGTGATGAAATCATCGCGGGCAAGGATGCAATAGTGATAGCGCATTGATGAGCTTGCCGAAGTGATAGGAGGGGATGGTGACGAGGATGAAGATGGTGCGGCTGTGACATTGGGGTTAGAGAAGTTGCGATCGGTGTGAATTTTGGTACAGACAGTCTCCCAAAGGTCAGAAGTTAGACACGTAGAGCGGATTAGGTCAAAGGCAAGCTCATTGGAGATGGCGGAGGCCGGAGAAACGATGATCTCATCGACATCGGATTTGGCAAGGATGGATATCTCCTCTCCGCCCACTTCTCCACCGGCATGTTTTTTTGGTTACTTCTTGTTGAATGAGTCTTGTTATATACACTAGTTTGCATTATGATTACAAGTTGCTGCTGGCTTTCTAGGTTCTGGATTCTGCTGATTCTACTAATCGTGAGGTACTATTTCATCTTGCCCTATGATAGTTTTCCTGTGCTTCCTACCCAAAATTGAATCCTTTTGTTGTTTGTCTTGTAATTGAGGTAAACATGTGTTGAATGAATTCCCAATGCTATCAATTGTTTAAAATTTTTAACTATTATTCACTGTAAGTTACTGTGTTGCCATATAGTGTACAGTGTGAAATCTACATTTTCTTAAAATTGAGTTTTTTGGCTTGTCACTTCTCTTGATGGACAACCCCCAAGATACATTAGGATTTTTGGTGGGAATTTGATATTTGAGGTTGAAATATCACGTTTAGAGGTTTTTTTAATCTATTTCCTACCAGGGCAAAACTCAAAGTAAATATTGCCTTCCTCTGTTGCAATAATGTTTGGTTGATTGCCTATTTTATTAGAGTTAAGAAAGTTTTGTTCTTTATATTGTATTTGGATGTAGTAGTAAGTATTTGTGGCTTTGACTCTTTACAGGTCATGAGCATGTATGGTGGTGATCATGAACTGCTGGATAACTCTCAGTTTTATCAACAGTTGCTGAGGAAGATCTTTGAGACAATTGATCCAAATTCATCTGGTAAAATTATAGCCTCTTTCTTTATTAGTATATTTGATGTTTATAGTGCTTGTTATTTGTAATTTATTGAAATGCGACCGCCACCCAGAAAAACCAAAAAACAAAATAAACAGTAGTAGAAAAGATGACTTCTTTATCTTCCTTGCTTGTGGCAATATTCAAACCTTTGCCAACTTTTGTTGTGTCTTTTATTGTATCCAATATGCATATTTGTTGATTCTAAAAATAAATGCATATTCTTGTATTACCATTTTTTCTTTTCAATTGTTTTAGTATTGTTCAGAAAGCAGCAAAAACAATTACCGTCATACTGTTATCTTGACGTTTCACAGAGACAACATTGTATGCTATGAAATGCTTGCAAACTAAGAAGAGAAAAATTTTCGATAGAGGTGCATCAGATAACTTTGTAATCTACAAGGCCTAATTATCGCAAGTTCACTCAATCTAACAGAAACAATCCTTTTCAGGTACAACGTTCATGAGAAAATTGTCAATTTTATGACTACTTAGTGAATTGATCTTCCTTCTATGGCTCTCAAGTTGTTTTAAAATCTATTTGGTCTAAAAAAATCATAAACCTACTGGGCGAGCTATTTCCCAAGAAAATGAGGTGCAGGCGGTGATAAAACATGGAAGCCTGATATTGGGATTTTGTAAATGTTGAGCTTGGTTTGATTGTAATGAAAGATTCACGGAAGAAAGTAATGTTGTAACGGTAGACATTTAAGAGTTGCCACTTTTTGCTGATTGATGTTGTGACATGTAGCAGCAGGAGGTAGTGCACATCACCCACTGTTCTATAAACGATTCGATCTTGCATTTAAGTATCTAGAACTGGATCTGAACTTATGAAGAATCACAGGGATTCCTGTCCAAGATTCTCTCCAGTAATAAAAGTCAGATCCTTGAGTTCTCTTCATAAGTAACTCATATATCTGTATGTTGTTTATGGTATTATTGACATTTTTTGCTTGATACAAAAATGTGAAGAGTTTTAATATGATAGTTGATAAGATGATCTGAAGAGTTATCCATAAAACCAATTTCATTCTGTAGTATCATCGTTTGCTAATGATTTGAATGTTCAAGAACATCCACAGGAAAGGGTGAAAATGGATAGTATTATTATTTATTATTTATTATTTATCGTGTAAGATGCAAAAATTGAAGCGCACAGAGAACGTTTGGAAAATAGCATTGAAGATTGAAACTAGAGGCTAAGTGTTCTTGAAACACTTGCATACCAAATGAATGAAAATAAATGTTTGCATAATTTTTCGTAAAATTTACGTACCAAATTAATGAAAGGCTTAAATCCATTTTTGTCCTTCATAACATGGGTTATTCCAATTTTGGTCTCTCATATGTTTTAGTCACCAATTTTAGTCCCACTTAAATTTTTTTTTACCAATTATGATCCCTTTTAACGGAAAAGTTTAGAAGAAACGGATTACCTCATTTGATTGCTAGTCAAACCTAATTTTTTCTTCAAAATGATTTGTACCGTGATGTTTTCAACCAATTTTATAATTCGGATCCTCATGAATATTCAACCCATGTAGGGTTTCGGCCGTCATTTTGGATTGTGAGTCGATCTAAATGGTTGAACATCCATGAGGAACCGAGTCATAAAATGGATTGAAAACATCATGATACAAATCATTTTGAAAAAAAAATGTTTGACTAGCGATCAAATGAGTTAATCCGTTATCTTATAAATTTTTTAGTTAAAAGGGATTATAATTGGTAAAAAAAATTTTAAGTGGGACTAAAATTGGTGACTAAAACATATGGGGGACCAAAATTGGAATGACCCATGTTATGAGGGACCAAAAATGGATTTAAGCCTTAATGAAATATGAGACTTGAGATGTTTTCAATAATGAAGTAATTTTTTTGCATCCATAAGAAATCTCATTCTCTGATCTTCAACAACCATTTTCACTGAATAGTCTCTGCATTTCAAAATTTTAATTTACTGTGGGTTGCGCATCGCATGGACAACCTCTCTAGTGCAAAAAATAATATGACATCTTTATCATTCAGATTTTATATTGTTGAAATGATAAAAATCCTAAGAATAGTATTATTATTCTTAAATGTCCCTAATCATAGTATTAACAAAACAATGGCATTGTTAATATGAATAGATTGGCTTGCATAGTGATACATGAGTGATTTGTTGTGAACAAATTCACTGGACTAATCCGCTAAGAGATTACCAAAGGGTTGTACTTTTGAGTGCCATTGGTATAATCTCTTCATGACAGAGTATAATAGATCCTTAGACTTGATGTCATAAGAGTATTGTCTGTGTCTATTGTTGTGTTTTGAATCTATTTTCACATAGCTGTAAAAGGTTATGCAAGTGGTAGACATTGGGTACAATAAGAAACACAAGTGCAATAGTTTATGATCAATAAAGGATTCACCACTCCATATAATAGGAGAGCCAATTTTTATATGGTATACCCCCACTACTTTAACATTACATCACCACTCTCACCACCCAAACAGTACCTACACACGCCCCGTCACCCCATGTTCCCACTTTTTTAACAATTCAAATTCATCCAATCCCACATATTCCAACAGTTAATCCAACATTTAAACACTCGATTTCAGTTTCCATCTATTCCTTTCTCCTTCATTTTCCACCAAAAGAACATAAATCATTTGGCGACTTGTTTTTCGGTGAACAAAAATTAAATCGAACACAACTTCAGCCAAAGCAAATATGCTTGGATACATCTCTCCGACCTTCAATTTTCAACTCTGAAATGCATTATTTGACCAAAAATATAAGTAATACACCGCCAAACCTCCTACATCCTAAAGTTCGATGGATTTAAGAAAACCTAACTGTTACCTTCTTTGTATTGTTTTTTAAGAATGAACTGCATTCGGTATTTTTAAAATTCTATATTCGCGTATTCATCTTCAAATAGTGCTATATTACTCTAAAATTTGATATATAAATGTTCTCCGTGATGTATTCATATTTTCCTGTGAATTAGACACTTTTGATTCAATCGTTCTTCTTGTTGTGTATGACATGTTCTGTTTGTATAAATGATGTAACCATGTGTATGTGCAAATTATTCCGCTTTTAGTCAAGTATTCCTCGGTTGTTGGTAATGTATTCATGTTTGTGTGTGAATTCAACACTTTTAATTCACTTGTTCTTGCTTTTATGTTTGACATAGTTGGCCACTAAAAATGACATATGCCTATTCCACGCTTATAATTCGCTTGTTCTCCTATTATGTTTGACGTAATCTGTTAGTACAAATGACGTATTAATCTTTGTGTGTCAATTTCACGCTTATAATTCAATTGTTCTCCATTGTGTTTGATATAATCTGCTAGTACAAATGACGTATTAATGTTTGTGTGTCAATTCCACACTATTAGTTCAATTATTCTACTGTTGTGTTTGACATAATCTGCTAGTACAAATGACGTATTAATGTTTGTGTGTCAATTCCACACTATTAGTTCAATTATTCTACTGTTGTGTTTGACGTAATATTTTTGTACAAATGACGTATTCATGTGTCTATGAGAATTATTCAGCTTTTAGTCATGTATTCTGCCGTTGTTGGTGGCGTATTCATGATTGTGTGTGAATTTTCAACACTTTTAATTTAGTTGTTCTTGCTCTTATGTTTTACGTAGTCGGTCACTAAAAAAATATGTATGCCTATTCCACGCTTATAATTCACTTGTTCTCCTGTTGTGTTTGGCGTAATCTGCAAATACAAATAATGTATTAATGTTTGTGTGTCAATTCCACAATTTTAATTCACTTGTTCTCCTGTTGTGTTTGACGTAATCTGCTAGTACAAATGACGTATTCATATTTGTGTGTCAATTTCACAATCTTAGTTCACTTGTTATAGTGTTATGTGGGAATTTCATACTTTTTAAACACTTGTTATGTTGTTGTGTATGCTAGTATAAATGGCGTATTTCATGTTTTATTTGATGCAATCTGTATAATATATTGAAATATCCTCTTTAATATATTAACGTAATCACTTTATTTTAACAGCATAATGGTTAGAATCAAAGTCAGATAAAAAAAAAAAAAAAAAAACACACATACAGAAGAGAGAGACACAATACACCATCACCAGCACCAGCACTAGCACCATCACCATCACCACTATCACCAGCACCATCACTAGCTCCTTCAAGTGACAGTGATTTCGTCACTCCAACACAATCCCCAAATAGTGATCAGTACTTACTCATAAAGAGACAGAAGATATGAGATGAAAGGGATGAAGAGGATGAAAGGGATAAAGAGAAGTCGAATACCCTGATTGATGCAGTAACAAAAAAAATATACCATCTGAAGAGAAAGTTCAAGAACCTCATAAACAGCCAAAAAAGAACCCAACACAACCACATAATTAACATTGAGAGAAACCTGAACCACAAAAAAAAAAAAAAAAAATGAAAGAGCAGTCTAAATCCAAACAACCCCCAACAAAACAATCACCAAAAACACAAAGAGATGAAATTGAGAAATCTAAACCAAAAAAATCTCAAAAACATCAAAAAGCAAAGCAGAAACCTCAAGTTGAAGGGAAAAAAAAAAACCTCTTCCCAAAAACGAAAAAAGATTCCAAACAAAAACATCCCCTGGTGGAATTGTACAAGTTGGTTAAAGAATTGAGTGAGACACAAGTTAATGCAGTAAAAGAAATTGGAATGGAATCATTACTACACTTAAATTTGCAATCACTTCCAATGAATTTAGGAGTGTCTATTAAGGTCTTTCAATCCCTCAAACACAAAACGTCAATAATATGAATATACATCACTTATAATATCCGATTACATCAAATAACTCATTATAATACGGCAAATAATGCATCAGACTACATCATAATATTATACATCAACACCACAAAGAGACATACGTTAATTATGACTCCATAATACATCAATTTATTTGCAAAAAATAATTTAAATTACACGATCGAACACTCACCTTCAGTCATATCTCTTCAAAATTTGCATGAATCTTTCATAATGATGATCTAAATAACAAAAAGTTATAGAACACTTTTGAAACATCAATCAAGAACCAAAAAAAAAAAAGGATGAAGATGATGAATATACATCAATTATAATATTCGATTAAGTCAAATAACTCATTATAATACATCAAATAATAAGTCAGACTACGTCATAATATTATACATCAACACCACAGAGAAGCATAGTCAATTATAACTCTGGAATACGTTAATATTGGCTTAAATGTAGTTTTGGTCTCTCATAATAGGGATAGTTCCACTTTAGGTCCCTCTTATCTTTTGAGAGGCAATATTAGTCACCATCCTTTTCTTTTAAGCATATTTAGTCATTTTTTATGAAAAAGTATAGAAGATAACGGATTAACTCATTTGATCACTAGTCAAACCTTTTCTTTTTTTCAAAATGATTTGTACCATGATGTATTCAATCTATTTTATGACTCGGTTCCTCATGCTTGTTCAACCCATTTAGATCAACTCACAATCCAAAATGACGGCCGAAACATTAAATGGGTTGAACATTCATTTGGATCCGGATCATAAAATTTGTTGAAAACATCATGGTACAAATCATTTTGAAGAAAAATTTATGTTTGACTAGCAATCAAATGAGTTAATCTGTTATATTCTAAACTTTTTCGTAAAAAATGACTAAATCTGCTAAAAAAAAAAAGGGATGGGGACTAAAATTGCCACTCACAACATAAAATGGACCAAAAGTGAATTACCTCTATTATTGGGGACCAAAATTGCATTTAAGCATAATTTATTTGCAGAAAACAATTTAAATTACATGATCGAACATTCACCTACACTCATATCTCTTCAAAATTTGCAGAAATCTTTTAGAATGACGATCTAAAGAACGGAATTTTACAGAACACTTTCAAATCATCGATCAAGAACAAAAAAAAATAAAAAGCGTTGAAGATGATGAATAATTGCTCTTCGTTTCAATTCCTTTATAAACGCCGCTGCAAAATCCAATCAACGATCTGAATATTTGAATTTTCAAAAATCAATTCATCAGCGTCATAAGAGATTAACTGGATAACGACTTATAAACGTTGCAGTAAGTGTTGGAATAAGTCGGTGAAAGAAAAAAAAAAAAAAGAAAAGAAAAGGGCGCGTCTACGGATTTATTCCCTATTTAGGAATTGTTGAGCTATCATCTAATTAGTTTTCAAATATAGTAATAGGCGTATACCCATAGGTTATATAGTATAATTTGCATAGGAAAGTATATTCCTTGTATAACCACTTGTTAGAATATCAACTCAACAATATACACACAAGCAAATGATTCTCTAAAAAGTACAAGTATCCACAACAAGATAACTCTAAACCATCTTCGATTTTGACTAGATTATATTTCGTTACAAATATAATATTTGCATCTAAATTTCCTTTCATTCCATACATATGCAATGTTAATAAAGTGGATCTTTTCAGCCCAAGAGTTTCTCCTCGAATATTATGGTACAATGCAGCAATCATATCTGCTGCAACAATACAGTCACAAACCAACCACCCAATCCATCCCTCATTGGAAAGGCAATAAAATTAGGTCAAAACCATCTAATCTACAACTCAATCGCGACCGAGTGGACTCTCTGATCCTCTGGAGGCATATCATCTAAGTTAAAGCTAACCAATCCAGATTCTGAATCATATGTGAAATCAACTAGGCTTGCTCCCACCCTGCACTTTCTAGGCTTAGAAGATGAATAAGCGCCAAACCGCCCGCATCCCTTGATTTCCAAAAGGACAATAGCAACTGCTTCAGTGCTGATGTTCTCAACTCTCTCCCCACTGAAGATGTTAGCTTCCCCTTGGAATTCTGATCCAGTTTCAGACAAATGAGCTGACTTGACATCATATTTAAGCCCCTCGATTGCTCCACCAGCATTGAACATGTTGATGAGGCCTAGCGGGGCGAAGCTAAAACCAGGGGCCAAGACCATAATTGGTGTAACTGTGTAAATTTCGTGCTCAAGAACCTTGAGCGAGATCGGCATTGCTGCATTATGTGGTAAACATATGAGTTCTCTGCTCTGATGACCATAGACGGCGCAGTCACCGCACCATTCAGGATGCAAGGCAACTTCGTGAATAAGATGCACATCACAGCCCCTAATGTAGCCTGTTAAGGCTTCAGATTGAGTTTGATGGAGTGTGTTCTTTCTCTCAATGCTGTTCCATGCTGCACCTTGGCAATTATATACTCCTAGAACTCCAGTGTGTTTGTTCATGTTCCATATTTTCAAAAGGCTGAAACCAGTTGAAATTCAGTCAGAAAAATAGTTGAAACGAAACAGATTATTTGCAGGAAAAAAGTAGTGCGTGACACCAAGTACTTTACCTAACACCATCACGGGCAGGATCAGAGAATAAGCAATCTTTGGTAGGCCGACCAGGAAGGCGGGCTCGAAGGATTGAACCATCTGGCAAGACAAGCTTTCTGAGGAGATCAAAGTTGTGCTTCCCTGGTGCATCACTACAATGACGAAACAAATCGAACTTTAGGGGCAAGCAAGGTAAAAAAATTTCTGCACAACACACAATACAGACCATCCTCTGTTGCATATATTAATTGGAAAATGCAGAGAAGGATTATAAGAAATAAGGGGCAAGGTCTGAACAGTATCTAACCTCACATAAAGAGGACCCCCACTGATAGCTCGAGCTGAACCATGGTACTCAGCGGCTGTATGGAGGGAGTGGAACATATCCCAATCAGGCTGCATAACTTCTCCCAGGAAAACACTGTTGTATGCCACTGAAGCTATATGAATTGTATGAGACACAGGATCACGAGGATAGAAATCATCGGATGCCCTCACGATGGCTGTTTGTTTGGAGCTGTTTCATTGACAATAAACAGACAACATTGGAGTTTCAAACATTTGTACCAACAACTTGCTAAAAATTAAACAAATCAACTAAGCCAAACAATGTATAGAAAACATACCAGTAAAGTGCATCTGTGTTGTGGCTCATGCAGGCAATGCAACCATTATCAGGAAAGCTCTTAGCGATTGAAGCATCAAGAGCCTGATGATACTTTTTGGTCAACTCAACTCTGCCACCCAAACCGGTACCAAAAGTCTCCAATATGCATTGCACATCAACCTTAACACCGTCGACACCAGCAGAAGCCAAGTAGCTATGCAGTTCACTATAGAACTTGTACACATTTTTAGGATTCACCAGACCTAAACCTTGAACAGCCAAAGGATCATTTTTCCACCCTGGCTCATTCTCCATAACCCCATTTGAAATACTAGGATATTTCATCATTGAATCATACTGCTCCATCTCCATCACACCTGGCCTAACCCCACCCCAATATCCTGTTATTGCATGCCACACATACACATACTTCAAGCCATATTTCTGCTTGGCAATATTAACTATATTCTTTATTCCCATCGTTGAATCATCCTTATTTTGGAACTTGGAATTTTCTTTAATCCCAGTCAATCTCATCAAAGGCGGCTGCTTTGTATCAGACTCTTGTTGCGCTGTTTCTCCCTCCTTAGCATCATAATCACCTCCAACAGATTGCCATCCATCATCAATGATAACAAACTTTGGCGGCGTCCCACCGGCAGAAAGGCTTTGAAGGCCAGCCTCAACTCCTTCTTGAGTCACTTCCTGATAAAATGCATCCCAAGTGCACCACCCAAAATAATCAATAATCCCTGGCAGTTTCTTTTCATGCCTTTGCCTAAAAGTCTTGAGGTGTGATTTCACTACTCTGAATGCCTCAGTGATGACCTTAAAAGGATCAGCACCAGCACTAACATAAACAGAATGAGAGAACGATGATCCAACAGTGTCACTATCACCACTTTCTAAGCACAACTCCAGCTCATCTTGAGAATTCCCCTGAAGAACAGCCCGAAAAGGCACTTCAATCAAAGGTAGAAAAACTGTATATACAATATTATCAGCTCCTTCAATCGATGACCCATCTTTGGTTTCCAATAACAAAAATTGGGTCTCCAATGGAATGTCTCGCCCTTTATCCCCCATCCTCTGCGCCATCCACCATAACTTAAATCTAAAACACGCCATGAACCGGACATCACGTAATGTCCCCAGTGAAATCACGTGGCGGCTGCTTTCTTGGTCGAAAACAGCACCAAGAAAAACTCCCTCCACCGGACCCGAATCCGAACCCGACGTGGCAATCACATTTTCGGGTACGTTCGTCAATATTGTCTGGTCCTTGAGCACCACCAGCTTCCTCTCTGTAATCCTCACGGCAGGCTTGATCGTCATTGATCGTTTTCCTCCCCTGCGATTAAACTCTGTTTCACTTTCCTAAAAACAAATATATATTTTTTTTTCAAAGAAACATAAGATCACTACTAAAACTTAAAATAAAAATAAAATAAAAATAAACCCACAATCTAATCTTGCTGGAAAATGTATAGCCGTACCTTGTATGAAAAAATCCGAGGGACTACTGAAAATCTATTTCTAGCAGCAATGCTGAAGAGGGACAAGTGGGATGATGATGATGATGATGATGATGATGAAAGAGGTGAATTATGGGAGATTAAACTGAGAGATGAAATTAAAGGTGAAACGTATTGATGGGAGGATGATGTGAGAAGCTGCAAATTTATAGAGGTGGGAGATTTATGACTGTGGATTGAAGAAGTTAAAGGGGGCTTTTGCAGTGCCACCATTTCTAGAACTGTAGAGCCCAGGTGGATTTGGAGTATAGAAGTCGGTAAATGGTGACGCTTTTCCACGCGGATGAAAACGTAGGGAAGGAAGAGATTATGCATAGTACGGTATTGCAATTGGATTGGTCGTTAAGGTTGACGACAGATAGGAATGCCACCTCAGATCCACGTACAGTGAGCCTTTGCGGTGTTTACCCTATTGGCCCAAGTTGCCAGATTTTGGGTTCGAACTTGGAATTCGAGCATTGTTAAATTCTTGGCCAAATTGCTTTTTTTAGTTCCTGTAGGGTAGTACAACTTTTTGGTCTTTTAATTTTAAGGAGGGCATTTTTAGTATTTTTTTTATTAGCAATTTAGTTATTTTTTAACGTGAAATTGGTCAACTAATGTGTTTAACACTAGTTAAATATTTTTTTGTTAAAAAAAAAAAATTTACAAAGGTTTTTATATAAATTTAAAAAAAAAAAATCCTTTTGACCCTCCTTTTTCCCTTCTCCCTCTCTCTCCACTCTAATCCCCTTCGCCACCGTCGTCGCCGCCACCCTGCAACCCATTGCCACCGTCGTCGCCGCCACCCATTGCAGATCCTCCTCCTCCTCTTCAGGAGCGGCATCGACGGGGTGGTGGTGGGCTAGGGTGGCAATGAGGTGAGTAGAATGGAGAGAGAGGGGAAAAGGAAGGGAAGGGCCCAAGGGATTCTAAAAAATATATTATATAAAAGTCCTTGTAAATTTTTTTTTATAGAAAAAATCATTGACTAGCAGTGGATTTTTGTTAATTAGTTAATTAACTAAATTTTCCACTAAAAAAGACTAAAAATACTAATAGAAAGATGAGCCACCAAAAGTATTTCTGTAAAATTAAAAGACCTAAAAGTGATATTACCCTTATTATTATTACGAGAGATAAAAAAGTAATTTGGCCTAAATTCTTTGGTAAGGTATTTCACCCAATAAAATATTTATACTGAATATTTAGTTTGGGTTAAGGAACTAACTGTTGTTGTCTATGGTGAGTACATGGGTGAGCGATCACATGTTTCTTTTTTTTTTTTTTTTTTCCATAACTCAATGAAAGAGAGGGTTAATATGCCAACTTATTTGTCATACCAAATAAAATGACTACAAATCAACGAGAGAATGTATTATTCTTTGTTGTTGACCATTTGCCAAAACCAGGATTTTTCTAATTATGGAGCAAAATTTATACTAAAATTTGGGGAATGCTCGGAGGAGAGATAAAAAATCCATGGTTGTTGATTTGGAAGAAGAGGAATCATTGGGGGCGATATTATTTGTCCATTTACCTTGTTGACTAATGCTTGTCAAATGATATTGTTTCAGCAGTAAATTTTTTGGTTTCAATAAGTGAATTTGTTTTTTAAAAAATAATAAATTCGCTGTTGAGAAATAAATGGAAATAATTTTTTTGTTATTCACAAGATGGTAAAACTAATTAATTGAGGGTAAAAAAGGAAATTTCATTAAACTAAAGTAATAATTACTTTTTAAGAATATACGTGGATCCAACAGAGTCTGAGGGCATATGCGTTGGATTTGATAGAGAGGATCAGTCTGGCAATTAGTAGAGCTGATTTAAAAATTGATAAGCTGCTCAATTATGGAAGAATCATTTGGGTCTATTATTGATGATTAAGCGCAAGTTGATGTAATATGGGAGACAGGTAAGAGTGAAAATGTGGACAGCCGCCAATATATTTTCTGATATTTGCCTTCCAAAATGATGTTAAATTATACCATACTCCTAGGAGTAAGGAGTGAGATATACATCTAGACCGAATTTCTTTAAAAATTTGGATTTTTATTTAAAAAAATCGGATAAAATCAGATTTTTTTTCCAAAAAATGTATAAAAAAAGGTAGGCAAGGCACATTTAATACGTATTAAATACACTTGTCCCCAACTGACTTATGTTTCTCTCTCCCTCTCACTCCTCACGCGTCTCATTTGTTTGAAGTCAAACGCCACTTTATATCAACTTTGATATAAAATTGCTGTTTACATGAGTTTTGATTTAAGATGTCATTTACATCAATTTTACACCAACAAATAGCATTTTACACCAACAAACCAAAATTTTACAACAATAAAGCCCACTAATAAACAACAGTTTATACCAACAAATAGCATTTTACACCAACAGTTTATACCAATAAACAGCAGTTACACCATTTTACACTAACAAACAGCAGTTTACACCAACAAATAGCACTTTACACCAACAAATCAGAATTTTACAGCAACAAAGCCCACCAAAAAATAATAGTTTACACAAACAAATGGCATTTTTACCAACTGTTTACACCAATAAACAGCAGTTACACCATTTTACACCAACAAATAGTATTTTACACCAACAAACCAGAATTTTACAGCAACAAAGCCCACCAATAAACAGCAGTTTACACCAACAAATAGCATTTTACACCAACAGTTTACACTAATAAACAACAGTTACACCATTTTACTCCAACAAACAGCAGTTTACACCAACAAATATCAGGTTACTTCAAACGCCACTTTACATCAATTTTGATGTAAAATTACAATTTACATCAATTGTTTATGTAAAATGCCAGTTTACATCAATCAACAATGATGTAAACTGGCATTTTACATGAGTTTTGATTTAAAATGTCATTTACATCAGTTTTACATCAACAACTTTACACCACCAAATCAGTACGAGTATTTTACACCAACGAACATCAGTTTGCACCAACTAAGAGAATTTTACACCAGCAAACAACATTTTACACCAGCAAACAGTATTTTACACCAACGACCACCAACCAACAAAAATTTACACCAAGAAACAATATTTTACACCAACGAACAGTACTTTACACTAAGAGATCAGTACAAGAATTTTATATTACTACCAACATTTACACCAACAAAAAAAACATATTACATCTAAATTCCCAAGTTTTTCTCTCAAAATATCATTAACAACAATCCTTTGATTCAGCACACTTTCCTTTGATGTTTCAATTTGGCTTTATGCACCCACTTCTCAACTGTACTCTTGAAACGAACAACAATCATGTACGAGAATTTTACACCTACAACTATCATTTTACACCAACAGATCAGTACGAGAAATTTGCATAAACGAACAGTACTTTACATCAACATATCAGTACGAGAATTTTACATATACGAACATCATTTTATACCAATAAACTGTACTTTACACCAACTAAACGAACTGCTTTTAACACCAATAAACAGTACTTTACACCAAAATATCAGTACGAGAATTTTACACAAACGAACATCATTTTAAACCAACAAACAACAATTTACACCAACAAATAGCACTTTACACCAACAAAACAGAATTTTAAAACAACAAAACCCACCAATAAACAACAATTTACACCAACAAATAGCATTTTACACCAACAGTTTACACCAATAAACAGCAGTTACACCATTTTACACCAACAAACAGCAGTTTACACCAACAAATAGCACTTTACACCAACAAACCAGAATTTTAAAGCAACAAAGCCCTCCAATAAACAACAGTTTACACAAACAAATAGCATTTTACACCAACAGTTTACATAAATAAACAAACAGCAAAAACATATGATTTTACATAAAAAAAAAACATACATTTTTGCCAAAACCCTAGTTTTCCTTTCTTCTTTGTGGGCTGCAAACACAACCAAACGAATCCCCTACCTCATATCTATAAAACCCTAGCAATTTACACCATTTTACACCAACAAACAGCAGTTTACACCCACAAATAGCATTTTACACCAACAAAGCCCACCAATAAATAGTAGTTTACACTAACAGTTTACAGCAATAAATAGCAGTTGCACCATTTTACACAAACAAACAGCAGTTTACACCAACAAATAGCACTTTACACCAACAAACCAGAATTTTACAACAACAAAGCCAACAAAAAAAAGCAGTTTACACCAACAAATAGTATTTTATACCAACAATTTACACCAATAAACAGCAGTTACACCATTTTACACCAACAAACAGCAGTTTACACCAACAAATAGCACTTTACACCAACAAACCAGAATTTTATAGCAACAAATCCAACCAATAAACAGCAGTTTACACCAACAACTAGCACTTTACACCAACAAACCAGAATTTTACAGTAACAAAGCCCACCAATAAACAGCAGTTTACACCAACAAATTGCATTTTACACCAATAGTTTACACCAGCAAATAGCATTTTACACCAACAGTTTACACCAATAAACAAACAGCAAAAAATATGATTTTACATCTTTTTGCCAAAATCTTAGTTTTCATTCCTTTATTTTCCACTTTCCAGCCGCCAGCCCCTATCCCCTCTTCCCTTCCGCCACCCTCGCCGGCCGCCGCTATCACCAACATCAGATCTGGCCATATTCAAAATAAATGATTTTACATAAAAAATTTACGATTTTACATAAAAAATATATATATTTTTGGCCAAACCCTAGTTTTCTTTTCATAAAAAAATCATCTCTTCTTGGCCGCTTCTGTCACTACCGCCGCGAGCCGCCTCTCCTTGGCCTTATCTTGATTTAAATACGTAAGAAAATTGTGGAATAAGGTATGGGTTTTGAAGTTTAAGAGGTGGGGAGTATTTTGGCAGTGAGAGATCTTCAAAATTTCGGCCAGAATGGCCGAAATCTGCGACAAGAAGCAGCGGGAAAAGAGAGTTTGGGGGAGAGAAACCGCTAGAGAGAGAGAGAGAGTAAAAGGGATTACGGTTTGGGGGGAAAAAAGTGATTGCTGATGGATATAAGAGCCACGTGGGGTTCATACTCTAGGGCAACTCTAATTTTTGTTTCGTGGTGTACCGACATCCATATACTCCTAGTCCTATAATATAAGAACTGCAAAATGATACTCTCTTTCTTTCACAATCTAAATCTTTTTCATTTTGAAAAGACATATATTTGTAAATTAGTTTTAGAGAAATAAATAATTATTTCTACATATTTACCCTTAATTATTTTGCCTTTTTTGTTCGGAACATGCAAAAATTTTCATTAAAAAGTCTTTGCTAACATACCTTACTATTATGAAGATAATTAATTATGGGTATAAAATATTGTCATTTAAATAGATAGAAAAAATATATAAAATGATTACATTAGTATATATCAAATAAAAAATGACTTATATTATGAAACGATAAAATAGTTTATTTATTTTGTACTCGAATTTATTTTTTGATACAAAAAAATCAAAATTTAAATGACTCGACTTAAGAGTTACAGGTTTTAAGCGGGAGTGCACTGGTCTATAACCTTTTATCGAAATAGTTTATTTATTGTGCTATTTTTATAAAAATGAAGTTATTATTTTGAAATGGAGGGAATATTAGTTAATGTGTTAATTATTTTTAATATTAATATTTGAGTGTTTAGAGAGAGAATTTTATGACCGGGTAAGTGGTAGGAAGAAAATATCTTGGGCTTGGGAGAGGTGATTGATTTATTGAGTGTTTGCTTGAGTTTGTGAACGATTGATTTTGCTTATCCTTGTAAATGTGTTTTCACATGTACAATGACACATTGACATCGAGTTTAGGGGGTTATATGCGTAATTTACGTCTTTGATATATATATATATATATATTTATTATATTTAGAAATAAAGTAATAACAACTTAGTAATTTTCTAAATAATCAATTAAAAAAATTACTGAATTGTTATCAGTTTATTTCAAAATATAGTAATATATATAGGATATATAGTATAATTTGCGACGTCCAATACCTTAATACTCTCTCTCATTTTTGTTACCTAAAATATTTGAAAAGTAAATAAAATTTTGTTATAAGATATTTTATATTTTTACATATTTTCATTTTTTAGTTATAAATTATTTTATTGAATAATAGAATTTTAATATTGATGAGCTGATATTTTATGATACAATTTGGTGCTAAATTGGGCAAAGTTGGGTGTTTTGGTGAAGCTAAATAGCGGTTTTTATATTTACAGGGAATTATATTGATTTTGGGAAGGATGGTGCAATTTTGGACAAAAGGAGGGCAAATTGGACAATTGAAGAAGAGGAGTCGGGTGCTGTAGATTTTTGGGAAAGACAAGAAAGAAAAAATGACCAAATTGGGAAGGAAGAATTATATAAGGTAGGGAATAAAAAAGGAAAGGAGGGCAGGATTTTTGTTGATTGGAGATTTGATTGTCTTGATTGCGGGGACCATTTTTGAAAAAAAGAAAGACTTTGGTGATTGGAGGGAATACTTTGACTGCAGAGGGATATTACCATTGGGGAGTATCATTCTTTAGGGGGGATTTTTACTTTTGGTTTTTTTGGAGAGTGGACAGAAGGCGGGGACGGGCTAAGACCAAAAAAGAGACAAAGGGTTGCAGCAGCTTTTTGGACAATTTTTGGGGATAGCTCTCCTGCAGAAGAATTCATCAATTAGTAGTATTTCTATTTCTTAGTTTTTAGTTTTAATTCATGAAGTACAATTTTTATCTGATGTTTTTCTTTTCAATTATGAGTAGCTAGATTTTTTTAGTCTAGTCAAGGGAATCAAAACTCCTCGATGTTACTTGAATCGTGAGATCGAATTGGTACTATTATTAATTGATTATTGGTTTCTTATTTATTCTTGTGCATGTTTGAGGATTATTTGGCACTGTCTGTATAGCTGGTAGCATGCAGGCTTTCTTAGGTAATCCAATCTACTAGAATACACGAGGTTCGGTATTCCTTAGAGTCAATGAATTAATCACGTGGTACGTAGATTAGTGAATTGAAGAGAATAAATAATCAAGTTCAATTAAGCTAATTGGGTTAATTGTAATTGAACTGGGTCCTTGGCTATCGTGATCTAGGTTCTAGGAGGTTCCAGAATTGATCATCGATTATAGATGTGATTACCGGAGGTTCCTTAATCGCTGGCTTTAATTATACTGAATTGTTAGGAGGTTCCAACAATGAAAACCGGTATAACCAGTAGTTAATTAATACATTTTTGCATCAATGATCGATTAGTGCATCGAGGTGGTCCAATTCCCTTGGCTAGACGTTTTTCCAAACTTGGATTTTTACAATTTGTTTAATTTCTTGCAGTTTAATTTTATTGATTTTTGTTAGTTTACTTAAAAACAAACCCCCCATTTTGGTTACGTACTTTTGACCAAATTTAGTTCATTCAGTTGCTCCCTGTGAATACGATCCTACTCGCTCTATACTATTTTTAATAGTTTCAAAAGTAGGTTTAATTTTTATTGGCCTGACGACCCATCAAATTTTGGCGCCGTTGCCGGGGAGCACGGTGTAGTGTTTTATTTTTGGTTAAAAGTTTTGGTTTTATTTGTTCCTTTTTATGGTTCGCTCTTCTCGTACAGGCAAACTAGTATTTGACCCAGAGATAGTGAAGACTGCAAAGAGGAACACAAAAGAGAAGAAACAACGAGAACAACTGGCTGAGTCAGCATCTGCATCTCAACCAGTTGACGAAATAAAAGTTGAGGTTCACGAAGAAGAAGAGCAATTAATCGCAGCACCAATGGCTGACAGAACTCTAAGGGAGTTGGCAACTCCTGCTGATGATCATCACTCTCTTTGCATTACTTTTCCTGATGATACTTCTAGGTTTGAATTGAAGTCTAGTACTATACACTTACTGCCTAAGTTTCTTGGTTTGACAGGTGAGGACCCCCACAAGCACTTGATGGAGTTCCACATTGCTCGGCAGTGAGTTACCAAGGAGTTACAGAGGAGCAAGTCAAGCTCAGGGCGTTCCCATTTTCCTTGGAAGATAAGGTAAAACACTGGCTCTTTGGGCTACCAGCAGGATCCATTACCACATGGAATGAGCTGAAGAAAAGATTTTTGGAGAAATTCTTCCCAGCCTCCCGAGCTTCTAATATCAGAAAGGATATCTGCGGTGTCAGGCAAGCAACTGGTGAAAGCCTGTATGAGTACTGGGAAAGATTTAGCGATTTGTGCAGAAGTTGTCCCCAACACCAGATTCCAGAGCAACTCCTGATTCAGTATTTCTATGAGGGCCTATCGGAGTTGGATAGAGACAAGATCGATTCTACCAGTGGAGGAGCATTGATGAATAAGACTCCTGCAGAGGTAATGAGGCTAATCTCTGTGATGGCTGAGACTTCCCAGCAATTTTATAGGCGAGCAGACATGCCCACCAGACGAGTTAACGAGGTTAGTATTTCTAACATGGAAAGTAAGATTGAGCAACTTACTGATTTGGTGCGCCAGCTTGCTGTGGGACAATTGCAGGCAATTAAGGTATGCGGGATATGCTCAATGCAAGGACACACCTCGGATGGTTGTCCAGCCATGCAAGAATGTACACAGATGAATGTTGTGGGAGGATTCCAGGATCCACCCCAGAGAAGTTATGACCCATATTCAAATACTTACAACCCAGGGTAGAGGAATCATCCCAATTTCAGCTACAAGCAGCCTGGATTTCAGCCTCAACAATCTGGTTTCCAACCCCCAGTGAGAAACCCAGTACCTCCACCAGCAGAGGCTTCAGTTTCTTCAGTCGAATCAATGATTAAAGGATTACAGCTACGGTGCAGGGTCTTGTTGAGAGAGATTTGGCAAGAGAACAACAACAACAGGCTGCAATTAAAAATTTGGAGAAACAAATCTCTCAGCTAGCCACTCAAGTTAATCAGAGAGACCGAGCCCAAGGGAAGCTTTTGTCTCAGCCAGGTAGTTCCACTGAAAATGTGAGTGCCATTACTTTGAGGAGTGGAAGAGAATTGCCAGAACCTAAAATTCCGCCCGTCAAGGTTCAAGAGCCTTCTCAGACGCCAGAAAAGGAAGAGGCAGTGGAAGAGTTGCCAGAGAAAGAGGTAACTCCTAAATTCATTGTACGAAAAACTGAGAGTGTGATTCCACCCCCTTTTCCTGGCAGGTTAGTCCAAGTGAGAAAGGAGTACAGTGACGATGAGGTACTTGAAGTATTTCGCAAAGTGGCAATAAACATACCATTGATGGAGGCCATTGCACAGATTCCACGGTATGCGAAATTTTTAAAGTCGTTGCTGACCAAGAAGAGAAGACCTGAAGGTAAGGTCTACGTGAACGAGAATGTGTCCTCGGTTCTTCAGCGCAAATTGCCTCAAAAGTGTACTGACCCAGGTATTTTTGCTATCTCTTGTGTTATTGGGTCACAAGTTATAAAATCAGCCATGCTGGATTTAGGAGCTTCAATAAATGTTATGTCTCTATCTTTGTTTAATAAGTTGAAAATTGGAGCTCTTAAGAACACGAATGTGATTGTCCAGTTAGCCAATAGGTCGATGATTTATCCAGAGGGGGTAGTCGAGGATGTATTAGTTAAATGTGATAAGTTGATCTTTCCTGCTGATTTTTACATTCTTGACATGAATGATGAACATGTGACAAATTCTGATATTTTTCTATTGGGTAGATCGTTTATGAAAACGGCTAGGACAAAGATTGATGTAGATGCTGGTGTGTTTACTTTTGAGTTTGATGGTGAAAAAGTACAGTTTAACATGTATGAAGCAATGAAGTATCCACCGGACTCTGAATACTTTGTCAATGTTAGCCTGGTTGATTCTATTGTGCAAGAAGAAGTTGAATTTAATTTGATGCTTGATGAGCTTAATTTTGTGTTACAGCATAGTTTGCAGGGAACGGATGCTCAAAAAGACGTGAATGAATCTGTCATTGAGGCAATCAAGGCATGAAATGCCAATCCTGAACTGCCACTAAGGTTTGCTAACCATTACTTGGGATTGCCTATTAGTTCTGAAAATATTTTACCTTGGTACAGGCCCCTAAATTGGAGTTCAAATTGTTCCACGATCATCTCAAATATTTTCTGTTAGAGCCCAAGTCAAAATCGTGGTGCAAGGAAAGGAAAAAAACCATTCAGGATGAGCAGCTACGGAGGAAGAAATGTGTGGTTGGGAAGAAGGTATTTTTCACAGAGTGCAAATGGACATTAATGCATGGTAAGTTCAAATCAAGACGGCACAAACCCTATATTGAGGTAAGTATTTCTTCTTCTTGTGTAGTTGAAATTAAAGATTTAGAGTCCGAAAAAATATGGGTTGTGAATGATCATCGACTCAAATCTTTTCTTGTGAATGGTAGAACTATTTCTAATAATGAAATTTGGTTATTTCTGCTTATTTATGAAGATTAATTAGAAGTAGGTCTGTGTCTAGCCAAAGACATTAAAGAAATGCACTTATGGGAGGCGACCCAAATTTTTTCTAATTTTTTTGAAGTAGGTTTAGTCTTTTAATTGTATTTTTAAGTAATTTTTAGCTGAGAATTTCGAGGGGAATTAAAGGTTTGGGCAGGATAGAATTCTTCCTCTGATATGCCCAGGTCAAGGTTCGCATGGTTTTTGTATTTTCTGAAGGCTTGGGCAGAATACAATTCTTCCTCTGACATGCCCAGGTCAAGGTTCGCATGTTTTTTTTGTATTTTCTGAAGGCTTGGGCAGAATACAATTCTTCTTCTGACATGCTCAGGTGAGTATTCCTTTGATTTTTAAGGGATGGGGTCAGAATACAATGTTTCCTCTGACATGCCCAGGTCAGTGCCTTTGATTTTCCCACGATTTTCTTTGCTTCTTCTTTGGAATTTTTAAGCACTTGGGAAGATTACAATCTTCCCTCTGGCATGCCCATGTCAGTTCCATTTTAAAAAAAAAAAATTCTTTCCTTTTTCATTTTTAATTAGGGTTCCTAATATTATTGTGGGTTTTTTCTATGCAGCTAGCGGCGGCCGTTTTTTTCCTTTTTCCCAACCACACCGCTGTAACATTCCTTCATCATCTCCACCACCATTCTTCACAAATCGGCCATTGCTCGTCTTCCGCCGGGAACTACGACCACTCCGCATTTCTTCCCTTCGACATCCGACCGGCGTTGGAAGCAAGCCCGCGATCCCCATTCTTCCCTTTGCCCATTCGTTCTCCGCGGGGGTCGACTTTGGTTCTATTAGTAATCTTCTCGCAGCCTTCTTACGGACAGCGGATGATCCTGCTGCTTCTTTCGGTCATTTATCGCAGACTCACTCGTCCAAGGTGTACCTCAATTCTCTGGGCGGGGTTGCTGTCGCGACGCAATTTCGCGTTATTCCGTTGCTCCATGAATAATTTTTTTGGGTGGGCGGCAGTTTTTGTTTGAACTTTGGTGCCGCATTTTCTTCCGTTGTTCAGTGCGTTTTGCCCTGTTTCTTCGCCTCAGCAAGCCATTCTTTCGACTAGGCTCTGCACGTTTATAATCGGCACATCAGCCTCACTCCGTACTAGCGTTTTCTACAAGTCGCCCAGTCGCTCCAGCCTTTCATGGGCATCAGTGTCGACCGCACTTCGCAGTTGCCGTCTGCTTTGGTTTCCGCCCTATTTTCTGGAGTCATCACACTCAGTCCAGATTTTCCAGTTCATCCCGGCAAGCCAGCTGTTGTTCATAATTGCTTGCAACTATGGTGCGCAAGAAGGCTCCAACAACAATTGCATTGCGGGATGAATCCAGCTCCTCAGACGAAGATGCCCATTCTTCTCCACTGGCCGTGGCTCGACAACCCTCCAAGCGGCAAAAGACCCAACAGGAATCCAACAAAGTAGCAGCGGTCATCACATGCCCTTTGCCCACATGTGGGCTTGAAACCACCAATTCCTCCACCATAGAGAAGCTTTTTTTTCCCCTTACTAACTTTTGTTTGTTTTAGTTATTTATTTTATTTATTTTTATTTTGTCTTGGTGGTGTTTGTTTTTGCGATCCCTTTTATGCCTTTTTTTTTTTCTACATTGGGGACAATGTAGAGTTTTAGGTGTGGGGGGATTGTTTTGTATGATTATTGTTTTGGGGGATGTTTTGTGTTTTATTGTGTTTAGAGTCTAGGTATGGGGGAGTTGTAAATGTTATATGTTTTGTGTGGGAAAATTGATATACAACTTGTGATTGGGTGAGGTAAGGATGAAATGTAGGGAATATTAGTAGTATTGTGTGTTGGATGAATATAACTGTTCCTTATGAAAATTCAAATGATGATACTTGTGTGAGTGACACCCAAAAAGCTAGATAAAGTGAGATTTTGGGCCTTAATGAGCAAAAATTCTTTCTTGTGCTCAATTGTTTTTGTTTAGAGTGTTTCACACATAGATTGCATATTCTAGAACTTGCTTGGTTATGCATGTTACCGTTGCTTGTGAATTTGAAGTACAAAAAGGATAAAGGCAATAGGATAAACCAATTTTTGGCTTGCTTTAAAATCCAACCTTCAATGCTTACCCTTAGTTTACCTTTTTGAAGCTTGGACCTGTTTCTTTGATTTTAAAGCCACTAAATTAAACCTAGGCCTGTGTTTAGCTTGCTCTTTTTGCCTAGTTGTTGAAAGAAGTACATACTTGGTTGTTAACTTGGGTTTGTGATTTGAAGGCGGACATTGTAAGGCAATAGTAACTCATTAAGGATAAGTTGTGCTCTGACCAAGGTTGTTGAAAAAAAAAAAAAAAAAGGAAGTGAAACAAAAAGAGAAAAGAAGACAAGAAGGGAAAGGAGCCAATATAAAAAAATTCAAATGAATTTGTGTGGCTAAAAAAAAAAGAAAAAAATAGGGTTAAATTGTGGAAAGAGCAAAGTTTGGAATTCTTGGTGAGTTACTAGTGTTTTGCATGGGTTATCCTCGGTAAGACGGTTGATAGTTAACAATTAAGTGTGTTATTTCTTTCATGACTTTAGCCTTTGTTTAATCCTTGTTTATCTTACCTTATCCTGAGCCTTATTCTAATCCTTAACGAAGATCTTTTGATTTGTACTTTGATTCATTTGAGTGATAGCAATGTGATAATTTTGCAAGCATATGGTAAGAACAATGCTATGTGATGAACTTGAGTGACTACGTCCTTTAAACACTTTGAGTGCTTGAGTGAATTACTTCAGAGGTGGGTGTCGCTCGTGCTTGTTATTTGAGTTTGAAGAATTATGAGGAATGGGTATAGTCGTTACAAATGCATGATACTATGAAAGTTTCTTATGTGGATTGCGAGTCTTGCTTGATCGGATGTTGCATATTGAGAATCCAGTTGTTGTTTGTTACTTGTGTTTTGTTTATGTGTCGAGTCTTGAGTCATGCTTGGGGACAAGCATTGTTTAGGTGTGGGGGATTTTGATGAGCTGATATTTTATGATACAATTTGGTGCTAAATTGGGCAAAGTTGGGTGTTTTGGTGAAGCTAAATAGCGGTTTTTATATTTGCAGGGAATTATATTGATTTTGGGAAGGATGGTGCAAGTTTGGACAAAAGGAGGGCAAATTGGACAATTGAAGAAGAGGAGTCGGGTGCTGTAGATTTTTGGGAAAGACAAGAAAGAAAGAATGGCCAAATTGGGAAGGAAGAATTATATAAGGTAGGAAATAAAAAAGGAAAGGAGGGCAGGATTTTTGTTGATTGGAGATTTGATTGTCTTAATTGCGGGGACTATTTTTGAAAAAAAGAAAGACTTTGGTGATTTGAGGGAATACTTTGACTGCAGAGGGATATTACCATTGGGGAGTATCATTCTTTAGGGGGGATTTTTACTTTTGGTTTTTTTGGAGAGTGGACAGAAGGCGGGGACGGCTGAGACCAAAAAAGAGACAAAGGGTTGCAGCAGCTTTTTGGACAATTTTTAGGGATAGCTCTCCTGCAGAAGAATTCATCAATTAGTAGTATTTCTATTTCTTAGTTTTTAGTTTTAATTCATGAAGTACAATTTTTATCTGATGTTTTTCTTTTCAATTATGAGTAGCTAGATTTCTTTAGTCTAGTCAAGGGAATCAAAACTCCTCGATGCTACTTGAATCGTGAGATCGAATTGGTACTATTATTAATTGATTATTGGTTTCTTATTTATTCTTGTGCATGTTTGAGGATTATTTGGCACTATCTGTATAGCTGGTAGCATGCGGGCTTTCCTAGGTAATCCAATCTACTAGAATACACGAGGTTCGGTATTCCTTAGAGTCAATGAATTAATCACGTGATACGTAGATTAGTGAATTGAAGAGAATAAATAATCAAGTGGAATTAAGCTAATTGAGTTAATTGTAATTGAACTGGGTCCTTGGCTATCGTGATCTAGGTTCTAGGAGGTTCCAGAATTGATCATCGATTATAGATGTGATTAACGGATGTTCCTTAATCGCTGACTTTAATTAATAGGACTGAATTGTTAGGAGGTTCCAACAATGAAAACCGGTGTAACCAGTAGTTAATTAATACATTTTTGCATCAATGATCGATTAGTGCATCGAGGTGGTCTAATTCCCTTGGCTAGACGTTTTTCCAAACTTGGATTTTTACAATTTGTTTAATTTCTTGCAGTTTAATTTTATTGATTTTTGTTAGTTTACTTAAAAACAAACCCCCTATTTTGGTTACGTACTTTTGACCAAATTTAGTTCATTCAGTTGCTCCCTGTGAATACGATCCTACTCGCTCTATACTATTTTTAATAGTTTCAAAAGTAGGTTTATTTTTGATTGGCCTGGCGACCCATCAAATATGTTAGAAGAAAGAGATTTTTTGAAAAAAAAATTTAATAGAAATATAAAAATAACATTATTTTTCAAATTAAATAATAAATGAACTTTAAATTGTGGGAATAACATTAAAAATTGAGTATTTAATACTATGCCTTCATTTTTCTTTTCTTTGTTTTTAACATTTTACGATTTTGATTTTATTTTAGGTGAATTATATTTATCTCCTCTGTAATTTAGTTAAATTAGTGATATCTCTCCCGTTCTGAAAATTATATTTACTCTCTTGACTATCAAAACTTATAACAACTAACCCTGGTCGATAAAAGAAAATGAGTAAGATTACAGACGTAAGTATTTTTTTTATTGCGTAGAACGACAAAATTAACCTCATTTTATAACTACATTTTGACCAAAAATCGCTAAATATTTTTCTTCTTTTTTTTTTTTACATTTTTTGATGTTTGACTTTAGTTAAGAGTGATAAATATAATTTTTTTTAATTTTGATTATTTGACACTGGATCAACCGATTTTGACTCGGGCTGACTTGTTTTAATCCGGTTGAGTTTAGGTTTTAGACTTTAAAAAATAATTATTTAAAAAATAAATTTAAATAATTACTAACTAGTGGTTTGAGATAAATTATCATTAAGTTCACGCAAAATTCTTTTAATAAGACTAAAGTCGATACTTTTAAAACTAAATTTGATATTTTTATAAACTTTTAGGAATAAATTTGATTTTTTTAAAAAAATTTAGGACTAAATCTGCCAATATCTAAATTATTTTTGAATTTTTAATAATTGCCCCACGTGGCTGGCACATGGATGTTCATGTGGAGGCCACATGGCATAAATTTAATGCTTGTCATGCCAACCGTTAAATATGTACTAAAAAATATTAATTGAACTAAATGCGCTCAATATATAAAAATTGAGGATTAAATTTTTTGACTACCAAACGTTTATGACAAAATTTGACACAAAATCATACTATAACAACCATTCCTGCATTTCTTTTTTTGTCTAATAAATCTTGAACTAGACTAGAGGCAAACCAATCTCTAACCTAGAGAAAGAATTATTATGAGGCTTGCAACAACTAGAAGTCCTTAATCAAGCATACTGTAATTCATGAATGTGGTATATGCACATTATTGTCTCTTCCTATTTTAAAAATGAATCATCCAATCGTAGTAAAAGGAAGATTGAAAAATAAAATCATATTTCAACTATGGAAGCCACAAGGATTTCTGCCACTCATAGAGGTGCGAACACAATAATTATACTCCTATCTAAAGAAGGAAAAACTCTGCTTATCCTACAAATAATAGAATAAACTTACAAAATTTTCTTGAACTAGTGATAGGATCCTTCCTTGATATGGAAATTCGGCAGAGGCTTGGTTATATTTGGTTTGTTTAGAACTTGAATTTGGGAAGGTTAAGGAAGAAGGGTGTCTGAATTTTTTGTAGAGGTTTTTGAAGGATGAAAGGTTCTCTAGATCTAGTGCTTTCAAGGTGATGGAATTTCAGGGTAGTATAGAAGTTCAGGCTTTCAAAAGGAATAACGTTAATTTACCTAACTTTTGATAAATTCAAGAGAATTTTTGAAATTTCTAACTCAACTTTTCTTCCACTAAATTATGCTTGAATAGACTGAATTCCTTCTCTATATATAGGAGAAGGAATGGAAGTTACAACATTAACCTTAAACCCTAATTTATTTTAGACTTTTTCAACTAAAATAATTATTTTCTTATCTTAAAAAAATTAATTATTTTCTTTTTCAGCCGTTAAAATCTTTTTTCTCCGGCTTAATTCCTACCAGATTTTCGGCTGCAATCTTTGATAATTTTTTACTCTTTCTTTGGCTGCCAAAAATTCTTCCAGAAGCCTTTCTTTTGCTTTTCCAGAAGCCTTTCTATCAATGAAATCCATAGAGATATGCTTCCAAGCTATCTAAGGAATAGGGAATGGACTGAGCAAACCTGGATAAGCCACATTCTCACTTTTGCAACGTTGACATATCTCACAGTTCCTGATATAATCTTCAATATTTGCTTTCATGTGGGGCCAGTAAAACAAAGATTTCAACATGTTCCAAGATGCCTTCTGCCCTGAATGTCCCCCTATTGGAGTGGAATGAACATTCTCCATTAGTAGTTGTCTTATCCCTTGAGCTTTTTTCACAAAGATCTTATTACTTTTCTTCAGAACCCCCTTGTCATAACTATAATGCCCCAAACTAGACCCCTTTCCAATACAGGTGTCTAGCCGGACGTCGGCCTGACTCACGATAGGACTCACTCCAAATATGACAATTTAATTAGAACTGCAAACAAAATTTTAAACTGCAGCATCTCGTTATTAAGACATAACCTTATGTTTATCACAAACCTATGAGTTACATACAACACTCCTGTAACTACTACAATACAAAATAACACCCAAGATTTCAAAAACCTCTATATAAGACTTAAAGTAGTGCTATAAAATTCCTAACTTTCACACTACTAGTACAGTTTCTACAATCTTTTGCTGCGCAGACAGCTACTTTAGTTCTTCAGCTGGAAAAGTACAGTTTTAGGAAAAAATAGTGAGCCATATTGTCCCTGAGGTTCTCAGTTGGTTTTCGGAAGAAAACGTTACACAATCAAAACAACAGTAACAACAAGTCCCATGGTGAAGACATTCACTAAAGCATGTAGTGATATAATGAGCAATGAAAGAAATGCCACAGTAAGACAGTATATCCATTTCAAAAGGAAAAATATCACCCTTGGAATCCACAGTAAACATGCTCATTCAATAGTCATAAATCATTTAGCATGGAAGGTCTTACTCCGGGCTACCTGTTCCCAAGGAGTAAGCTCTCACCACTTATTGTACCAGTCTGTGTGGTATTCTACACAATCGTCAGCCTCGCCCCTTTAACAGTAAATAGTAATAGTGACAGCTCGAGTCTACCCTTACCTCGACGACCTCGTTCAGGCACCCAAGCTCGTTACTGGCCTGGAGAACTCAGCCTATTCGCAGCAAGTTTGGGGTCCCTCAGTGCAATAGTACACAAACAAATAAAGGAATACCCCGGTATCCATTCTACACTACCGCAAATAATATACAACATTCAATCGTCGATAACACACCCAAGCACAAGGATAATAAGCCATGGGAAGACTACTCAATAGGAATGTATCTCTGTTTATATACAAACACAAGTACAGCTTTATATACACAGTATATATATATATAGTTTATAGCACAAAGATGCATTCAAAAGTAACGAGAACACTCGCCAATCTTCAAGGTTTTAGATGGTCACCTTTGTCCAGCTGAGTTCCTATAACAAGGAAAAGTCATGGTTAACAACTTTAAGACTTAGGTTCTCTTCCTTCTTACATGTCTATTCAACTAGCCTAGACAATTTACTTATTCTAGTCTAAAGTAGGGTTCTGGTTTCAAGTTATGTCTCTTGAGCAAAATAACATTCTTAGTTAAGGGATTTAATGGAAAAACAAGTCAAGAGGTAAACAAAAGGAAGGGAGAAACTTCTCAAAAGCACTATGATATTTTCCAACAAGAGAAGGTTAAAAAACCATAATTTCCTACAAAAGAAACTCAAAAGGACTTAAACATAGATGAGTAAGAAAGGAACTTCCAAGATTTCAAGGATGGCTTCAATTTTCAGAAAAGTGCTGCAGAACGCAGCTCTGTTCTTTGGTGTTTTTATTGGAAAATATAGAAAACCAAAGTTGCTTCTATAAATTTTTAGTAAAACTTATTCAAAGAGGTTTAAATTGAGCTACATTTTTCTTAAATCGGACAAAGAACGAAGACATATGAATTTATGAAGTACAACTATTACTTAAGATTTTTCTGTAAGAAGAACAACACTTTCAACTTTGTTTCAGAGATGATTTATAGGAGATTTACAAATCCAAATGGAGATCCGTAAAATTCTTTGTAATCCATGTAAGGAGAGGTTTAAAACGAGATATGATTCATTCAAATTGGATACAAAATGAGGGAGTTGCACAGTTTTGAAGTTGGCTACTCCAATCAGCAATTTCAAAAAAATCTGTAATAGCAATCCTACTTCAAGAATACTTTTTGGACGATTTACAAATCCAATTGGCGATTTGTAAAACTCAGAATAATGATAGCTGTAAGAGGTTTGAAATAAGCCAAAATTTTGCCAAAACGGACCAATAACAAGTGAGATACGACGTTCTAAAAGTGGGTGACAAGTGCAGAATTTCTGCATCACTAATAACAATTGAAAAGGATAAATTAGCATGCACTTTCACAAGGGTAAAGGCCCTTACTGCTGCCCTTCATTACTTAGTATTCACCCTTGCTTACCATGCTCTCCAGTCAAGAATTCTCAACCATGAATTCTAAATAACTGAATTTCATATCCATATCAAAGCTAACACCAATAATCATTCTATATGCTAGCACAGTTTCAAAACACCACACAATCATTCAGAAACCCAATAATTCATTCATGCAATAACATTCAACACTTATGGAGTTTTACAAGAACTAGAGGAGATTGATTTTACCTTATCTAGATTGAGGGATGGAGACAGAACATCCTCTGATTCTCCAGCTAAACCCCCAAATCAGTTGAGCCCTGGGTTCTCCTCAAACCTCAATTTGTTTCCCCCTCACTCAATTAGCTCACTGCAGTTCCTTCAAACCAAAAATCACTTTCTACCTTTCTTCTACAATCAGCTATGGTAGAGAGATGTGAGATAACAAGCTTGGAAAAGAAATGGAAAAGAAAAGAAGCTAAAAAGATAAAAAAGAGAGAAAAGAAAGTGGTGAGTCTGCTGGAGGAGATAAGAATAAAAGACAAAGACAAAGAAATTGTGAAATCAAAGCTCTGGGTTCTTCCCGTTCTTTTGTTTAAACAACAGTGAATATAAAATAGTTTTTTATTTACTCCCTGCATCCTGAATTTCCCTAAATTCTAAATTTCACCCACTCTACATAACTCCCTTTCAATTAAACCCTTAAAATTCCCAATTATGCATTATCTAGGTAGTAAGTGCTACTGCATAAGTCTCATTTTAAATATTAAAGTGCTAGTTTCTATAGTACCTCGTAAGTTGGAGTGGGATTTCACATCCTTCCCCTCTTGGGGAATTTCGTCCTCGAATTCAGAATAAGTGAGGTATTTGCGACGCATTTTTCCTTCGGTTCCCAGGTTGCTTCCTCAGCTCCATGATGTCTCCACAGTACTTTAACTAATGGTATTTCCTTGGTGCGAAGGACTTTAGTTTGACGCTCCAGGATCTGTAGAGCCTGCTCCTCATACATGTATTTATCATCTAACTCCCAATTTTCTAGTTCCACAATATGATCAGAGCCAGGGTGATACTTTTTCAATTGTGATACATGAAACACATCATGCATCTTGGCCAAATGTAGGGGTAATTTTAGACGATATGCCACATGACCTATTCGTTGAAGAATCTCAAATGGTCCAACATACCGTGGATTCAATTTTCCTTTCTTCCCATGACGAATGATCTCGGTATGAGGTGTCACTCTCAAGAACACTTGACTTCAAACTCTAAATCTTTGCAGAGATTATCTGCATAACTTTTCTGCGGACTTTGCGCTATTTGTAAGCGCTGTCGTATCAACTTCACTTTGCTATAAGCTCCTTCAACCAATGGAACACGCTGTTCAAGGACAATTTTTTGTTCCCCAACTTTGTCCCAATACAATAGAGACCTACATTTCCTTCCATATAAGGCCTCATATAGCGCCATTCCAATAGAACTGTGGTAGCTTTATTGTATGCGAACTCAATCAGGGTCAAATGGTTATCCCAATTTCCTCCAAAATCCAAAATACAAGCCCAAAGTATGTCTTCAAGTGTCTGAATGGTTTTTTCTGATTGCCCGTCTATTTGTGAGTGTGCAGCTGTGCTAAAGTCCAGCTTGGTCCTTAAGGCCTGTTCCAACTGCTGCCATAATCAGGAAGTGAATCTAGGATCTCGATAAGAAACAATAGATACAATAACTCCATGTAACCAAACTACTTCATCAATGTAAAACCGAGTCAATTTCTCAAAAGAGTCCTTCACATTTACAGGCAAGAAATGTGTTGATTTAGTTAGTTGATCCACTATCATCCATATTGATTCATGTTGTCTCTGTGTCCGGGGTAAACCTGCTACAAAGTCCAAGGTGTTCAACTCCCATTTTCATTCCGGCACTTCCGAAGGTTGCAGTAATCTAGATGGTCATTGGTGTTCTGCTTTAACCTGTTAACAAACCATACAACTTGAAATGAACTGGGCAATGTCTCTCTTCATATTGTCCCAACAATAATGCTGCCTCAAATCTCGATACATTTTGGTACTACCACGGTGAACTATGTATTTAGAGTGATGTGCTTCCTCCAAAATATTCATTTTTAATGCTGAATCTTGGGGTATATACAGCCTATTGTTATACCTTAGGATGCCATCATGTCCCAAAGAATAACCTGGTTACTCACCTCATTGAGCTTTCTCTCGTCTGCGCTATATGTCAGGTCCTTTTCTTGCATCTCTTTAACTTGGGAAAACATAACTGGTTAAACTGTAATACCTGCAAAAAGTAACCCCTTGGATGTAACTTGAGGTTTCCATTCCTCTACAGCTGCTACTAGTTGGGTTTCTCGCACCATCAGGCTTGCTACTTGTGCCTTTCTACTCAACACATCAGCCACTACATTTGTTTTTCCTGGGTGGTAATTAAGACTGCAATCATAGTTTTTAAGGAACCCCACCCATCTTCGTTGTCTTACATTCAAATCTTTTTGAGAGAAAAGGTACTTAAGGTTCTTGTGGTCTGTGTAAACCTCAAAGTAACTCCATATAAGTAATGTCTCCACTTCTTGAGTGCGAACACAACTACTGCCAACTCTAAGTCATGTGTTGGATAGTTTTTTTCATGAGGTTTTAATTTTTGAGAAGCATAAAAAACTACCTTGCCTCTCCACATCAATACACATTTGGACGCGTTGGTATATACTACAAAGTTATCTTGACCACAAGGAAGAGTAAAAATTAGAGCTGTGGTAAGGCACTTTTTCAGCTCTTGAAAACTGTTTTTAGCTTTGTCATTCCATTGAAACAGTACTCATTTCTGAGTAAGACGGGTTAATGGGGCAGCTGTTTTGGAAAGACGGGTATAAACCTATGGTAGTATCTGGCTAAACCCAAGAAACTATGAATTTCAGTCACACTTTTAGGTTATTTCCAATTCATGACTACTTCTACTTTGGACAGATCCCCAACAATACCTTCCTCAAAAATTATATGACCCAAGAACGCCACATTTTGAAGCCAAAATTCACATTTACTAAACTTTGCGAATAGCTGATTATCCTGCAAAGTTTTTAGCACTATCCTCAAATAGTTGGCATGCTCCTCTTTTGTTTTAGAGTATACTAGGATGTTATCAATAAACATTACTACAAACTGGTCAAGAAAAAGTCGAAAAACTGTATGCATTAAATCCATAAAAACTACGGGGGCGTTGGTTAGGCCAAAAGGCATCACCACAAACTCATAGTGACCATATCTAGTATTAAAGGTTGTTTTAGAGACATTCTCACTTCTAATTCGGAGCTGATAATACCCTTGTCGCAAGTCAAACTTAGAAAAGACTTTGGCTCTTTGTAGTTGATCAAATAACTTCTCAATAAGTGGCAATGGGTACTTGTTTTTAATGGTTAAATTATTCAGCCCTCGGTAATCTATACACAATCGCAAAGTTCCATATTTCTTCTTAACAAATAAAACAAGAGCACCCCAAGGTGAAGTACTGGGCTGAATAAAGCCTTTTAAAACTAAGTCTTACAGCTGAAGTTTTAGTTCCTTTAACTCAGCTGGGGCCATGCGATAAGGTTTTCTATAAACAGGGAAAGAACCCTGTGACAACTCTATTGTAAACTCAACATCCCTTTTTGGCCACAAGGATACTAATTCTTCAGGAAAAACATCAGGAAATTCTTTTACAACTAGCACATCCTCAACTTTGGATTTCTCAACTGGGGAATTAATTAAGTAAGCCACATATTCCCGAGCCCCTCTTTGTAAAAGTTTTCTAGCATGAAGTCCAGAAATAAGACCCGATAAAACTGACCCCCCTTTAATTTTTACTTCAGCTACAGGATTTCCAAGCACACATAATCTTATTGTTTTAGCACGACAATCAAGCTGGGCATGATAGTTAGTTAACCAATCCATCCCAAGTATTACTTCAAAACCCTGAAAAGGTAACTGAATCAAATCTATAGAAAATCCTCTACCCTCAATTTCTATTTCACAATTAAGATATACTACATCAGACACAAGTGTTTTATCATTGGTAGGGGTTTAACTTTAAATTCAATGTCATGAATAAATTGCGAGGTAACAAAAAAATGAGATGATCCAGGATCAATTAGCACTTTAGTAAGGCGACTGAATACTGGTAGTGTACCTGCAATAACCTCTGTAGATGGCTCCACCTCTTGTTCCTCCATTGTATAGATTCTGGCAGGAACTTTAGGTTTGTTCCCCCTTCCAGTGGACACTTTTGAAGAAGACTGACCCGCCAATGAGGGTGCTGGTTTTTGTTTTGAAGGGCACTCTTGAACCTGATATTCACTACTTCCACAAGCCCAGCACTTTCGTTGTTTCCTCCAGCAATCCTTTTTCCAAATGATTGGTCTTCTTGCAAAAATTACACACCGGTAGAGAAGATGTACTGTTTCAGCTGTGCCTACTGTCTTTCCTTGTCCAAAAGGTGATTTTCTAGCCCTTGATTCAAACCTCCTGTTTGGATTGAAGGTATTTCCCCTTGGTCTTGACTATTTCCTTGGGTTGGCTCGTGTAGTTACCTCTGCTTGCCTAAGCTCTTGCTGAAATTCTTCCACACGGTGGACAACATCAACTAGTTAATCATATGACCAAAACCTTGTTAAAGCCAGAGAGTTACGCACCTGTAATGTTCATCCCTGATAAAAGCGGCGCCAACAATTCTCATCTGTATCAACCATATAAAGCGCAAATTTGGACAGCCTGGCGAAGGTAGCTTCATAATCTGCCACTGTCATATTTCCTTGCTTCAAATTAATAAATTCAGATTCTCGGTGTTCCCGTACCGTGATTGGGATGAACTTGTCACGAAACTCTTCCATGAAATTATTCCAGATTCATGGGGTGGCTGCCAACTCCCATTTGCGAACAATAACGTTCCACCATGCCCGTGCCGGTGCATCAAATAGAAATGTGGCAAACGATATTTGACGTTCATCGTCATAATTAAGAGCACCAAATATGTTCTGTATTGTCTCAAACCACTGCTCTGCTTCCTGGTCACTTGGTCCACCATTAAACCTGGGCGGATGGAATTTCAAAAACTGTTCTAGCAATACATCTTTTCCTGGTTCAGGACGGGCAGCTGCACCACCAATCACAGAATCAAGCGCAGGTGTTAATCATGCCTGCACTGGCTCTACTAGTTCAGCCACATTCTGCAAAGAAGTGGCTATCTGTGGGGGAAAGTTTTCTGGGGCTACAGCATGGCTGGATTCAGCCTCAGGCTCCTCCATACCACTTCTAGAATTTGCATGTCCTTTCATAAAATCAGGGCCTGCAGATAAATCAAACATCAAGTAATGCATAGCCTCAGAAGGAAGTTAAACCTTTAACCACTAAAGAGTTCACTAATAATAAATAGTAACACAACCATATTTCAGTATTTTTTCCTAATTAAAGCTCTGATACCACTGTGTAACGCCCCAAACTAGACCCCTTTCCAATACGGGTGTCTATCCTGACGTCGGCCTGACTCAAGACAGGACTCACTCCAAATATGACAATTTAATTAAAACTGCACACAAAATTTTAAATTGCAGCACCTCGTTATTAAGACATAGCCTTATGTTTATAACAAACCTGTGAGTTACATACAACACTCCTGTAACTACTACAATACAAAATAACACCCAAGATTTCAAAAACATCTATACAAGACTTAAAGCAGTGCTATAAAATTACTAACTTTAACAATACTAGTACAGTTTCTACAGTCTCTTGCAGCGTAGACAACAACTTCAGTTCTTCAATTGGAAAAAATAGTGAGTTATATTGCCCGTGAGGTTCTCAGTTGGTTTTCAAAAGAAAACGTTACACAATCAAACCAACAGTAACAACAAGTCCCATGGCGAAGACATTCACTATAGCATGCAGTGATATACTGAGCAATGAAAGAAATGCCACAGTAAGACAATATATCCATTTCAAAGGAAAAATATCACCCTTGGAATCTGCAGTAAATATGCTCATTCAATAGTCATAATCATTTAGCGTGGAAGGTCTTACTCTGGGCTACCTATTCCCAAGGAGTAAGCTCTCATCACTTACTGTACCAGTCTGTGTGGTATTCTACACAATCGTCAGCCTCGCCCCTTTAACAGTAAACAATAATAGTGACAGCTCGAGTCTACCCTTACCGCGACGACCTTGTTCAGCCACCCAAGCTCGTTGCTGGCCTAGAGAACTTAGCCTATTCGCAGCAAGTTTGGGGTCCCTCAGCGCAACAGTACACAAACAAATAAAGGAATACCCCGGTATCCATTCTACACTACCGCAAACAACATACAACATTCAATCGTCGATAACACACCCAAGCACAAGGATAATAAGCCATGGGAAGACTGCTCAATAGGAATGTATCTCTATTTATATACATACACAAGTACAGCTATATATACACAGTATATATATAGATATAGTTTATAGCACAAAGATGCATTCAAAAGTAACGAAAACACTCACAAATCTTCAAGATTTTGGATGGTCACCTTTGTCCAGCTGAGTTCCTACAACAAGGAAAAGTTATGGTTAACAACTTTAAGACTTAGGTTATCTTCCTTCTTACATGTCTATTCAACTAGCCTAGACAATTTACTTCTTCTAGTCTAAAGTAGGGTGCATGTTTCAAGTTATGTCTCTTAAGCAAAATAACATTCTTAGTTAAGGGATTTAAAGGAAAAACAAGTCAAGATATAAACAAAAAGAAGGGAGAAACTTCTCAAAAGCATTATGATATTTTCCAACAAGAGAAGGTTGAAAAATCAGAATTTTCTACAAAATAAACTCAATAGGACTTAAACATAGAGGAGTAAGAAAGGACCTTCTAAGATTTTAAGGATGGCTTCAATTTTTAGAAAACTATTGCAAAACGCAGATCAGTTCTTTGTTGTTTTTTGGAAAATATAGAAAGCCAAAGGTGCTTCTATAAAATTTTAAGTAAACCTTATTCAAAGAGGTTTAAATCGAGCTATAGTTTGCTAAATCGGACAAAGAACGAAGAAGATATGAATTTCTGAAGTACAGCTATTACTTTAGATTTTTTTGCGAAAGAATAACACTTTCAGCTTTGTTTCAGAGCTGATTTATGGGAGATTTACATATCCAATTGGAGATACATAAAATTCTGTGTAATCCCTGGAAGGAAAAGTTTAAAACGAGATATGGTTCATTCAAATCGGATACAAAATGAGGGAGTTTCACAGTTTTGAATTTGGCTACTCCAATAAGCAATTTCAGAAAAATCTGCAATAGCAATCATACTTCAAGAATACTTTTTGGACGATTTACAAATCTAATTGGCGATTTGTAAAACTCAGAATAATGACTAGCAGTAAGAGGTTTGAAATAAGCCAAATTTTTGCCAAAACGGGCCAAGAACAAGTGAGATACGAGGTTCCAAAAGTGGGTGACAAGTGCAGAATTTCTGCATCACTAATAACAATTGAAAAGGATAAATCAGCATCCACTTTCACAAGGGTAAAGGCCCTTACTGCTGCACTTCATTACTTAGGATTCACCCTTGCTTACCATGCTCTCCAGTCAACAATTATCAACCATGAATTCTAAATAACTGAATGTCATATCCATATCAAAGCTAACACCAATAATCATTCTATATGCCAGCACAATTTCAAAACACCACACAATCATTCAGAAACCCAAAAATTCACTTATGCAATAATATTCAACACTTATTGAGTTTTACTAGAACTAGAGGAGATTGTTTTTACCTTATCTAAATTGAGGGATGGAGACAGAACGTCCTATGCTTCTCCAGCTAAACCCCCAAATTAGTTGAGCCCTGGGTTCTTCTCAAACCTCAATTTGTTTCCTTCTCACTCAATTATCTCAATGTAGTTCCTTCAAACCAAAAATCCCTTTCTACCTTCCTTCTACAATCAGCTATGGTGGAGAGATGTGAGATAACAAGCTTGGGAAAGAAAAGAAGTGAAACAGATGAGAGGAGAGAAGAGAAAGTGATGAGTCGATTGGAAGAGATAAGAACAAAAGACAAAGACAAAGAAATTGGGAAATCAAAACTCTGGGTTCTTCCCGTTCTTTTGTTTAAACAACAGTGAATATAAAATAGGTTTTTATTTACTCCCTGCATCTTGAATTTCCCTAAATTCTAAGTTTCACCCACTCTATATAACTCCCTTTCAATTAAACCCTTAAAATTTCCAATTATGCATTATCTAGGTAACAAGTGCTACTGCATAAGTCTCATTTTAAATATTAAAGTGCTAGTTTCTATATTACCTCGTCAGTTTGGAGCGGGATCTCACAATAACTCCAGCCAGAGTCTACTTCCTTCTACAGTAAAGCTGCAGCCATCTATTCTTAAGCTAACTCATCACCATAATAACTTCGATGTACTTGGTTTATCTATTGTGGATAAACCGTGGATATGGCATAACATTGGAGCTTTTCTCCCTCAGATGAACCCTCAGAAGTGATCCTTGATAAGGCATCAGCTACCTTGTTTTGACAACCTTGTTTGTACTGGATGGTGTATTCAATATCTAACGGCTTTGTGAGCCACTTATGTTGCAAGGACTGCTCAGCCTCTGATCCAGCAGATACTTCAAGGCTTGATGATCTGTCTTAATTACAAAGGGCATCCAACTAGGTAGTGTCTCCATTTCTGAACAGCTAACACCACAACCATCAACTATTTTTGATATACTGAGAGTCCCAAATTTCTTGGTGAAAATGCCCTGCTTATGAAAGCTATAGGCTGCCCTTCTTGCATCAAAACAGCTCCCATTCCTCCCAAAATAGCATCAGTTTCTAGCAAAAAAACTGTGTCAAAATCATGCATATGTAGTACAGGTGATGTGGTTACAGCTCTTTTCAGCTTCTGAAAAGCTTCAGTTGCTTCTTCTGTCCAACAGAAAGTATTTTACCTCAGTAGATTGGTTAATGGTTTAGCTATCAATCCATAGTTCTTAATGAATCTCCTATAGTACCCTGTAAGCCCCAAGAACCCCCTTAATTCCTTTATATTAACTGGCTGCTTCCATCCTTTAATACAGTTAATCTTATCCTTCTCCATCTGTACACCCTTACTGGTTATAGTGTACCCTAAGTATCCTATCTTAGTCTGAGCAAATACAAATTTTGACTGTTTTGCAAATAATGTATGCTGCCTCAAGATTTCCAGAGCACAAGACAAATGAAAAACATGCCACTCCAAAGTAGGGCTATAAATCAGAATATCATCAAAGAAGACTAGAGTATATTTGTGCAGACAAGCTTAAAATATATGATTCATTAAAGATTGGAAAGTAGCAGGGGCATTAGTTAAACCAAAAGGCAATTACCAAGAATTCAAAATGGCCATGGTGAGTTTGAAAGACAGTCTTAAGTATTTCTTTTTCATTCACCCTGATCTAATGATATCCAACTCTTAAATTAATCTTAGAAAAGAATTTTGATCCATGTAATTCATGTAAAACTCATCAATAATAGGAATTGGGAACTTATCCTTAACTATCAGCTCATTCAACTTTCTGTAGTCAATACATAGCCTCCAAGTATGGTCTTTCTTGTCAACCAATAACATAAGAGATGCATATGGACTCTGGTTAGCTTGGATGATCCCTGCCTGCAGCATCTTTTCAACCTGTCTCTCAATCTCTGACTTATGTGCATGTGGATGTCTATATGGTTTTAGTTTGAAAGGCTGAGCATCACTCCTGAGTATGATCTTGTGATCCACTTCCTTTTTTGGAGGTAAGGAGTTGGGAATAGCAAAGACATCCTGATAGTTCTTCAATAGCTCCAGCACTTTACTTGGAATCTCTTCTGATGACATGATTTGTCAATTGTCCAAAGAGGCTACATGCTTAACACTCACTCTAGTACTCCCTAGGTTTCCAATTACTTTGTTGTTTCCTTCAATGATGGACAATGAATCAGCAATATGAGCTATCCCTTCCAAGGTAAATCAATTTCCCCCATAACATAAGCCAATACACTTGCTTCTAAAATCGAACATTACAGGACTGAAATGGTACATCCAATCCACTCCCAGCAACATGTCCCACAATCCTAGCTCCATAATCCTGAAATCATGACTGAAAACTTGCTTTTGCATGACCTAAGTCACCTTAGGACAAAAATAGGTTCATGTCACAATTAAACCATTAGCAATGGTTACTGAAAAATGAGTGCTCTTCTGAACCCTTAACACAGCTTCTTCCACCATTTTAGGGGATACAGAGCTATCAGTGGATCCTGTGTCTATAAGGATCTTGACAATTATCCTATATAACTACCCTTGAACTGCGATAGTTCTAGGAACCTTGTCATTCTTCATAGTATGCAGTGTCATCTTTTGTGAGTTATCCACTTCCACACTTGTATCTATTAATTCCACCAACGGAGGTTCAACAACTTCACACTCACTCTCTTCTGTTATCACATATGCATAGTCCTTTAACTTGCATTGATGTCCAGCTGTGAATTTCTCCCCACCCTTATAGCATAGGTGATTATTTATTCTGTATTGCAACTCCTGATGAGTGATATGCTTGAACTTTTCCTGCCAAGGCTTTCTCTCATCATCCTTTGATATTACTTTAGGATTCTTAGCTACACTGACCACAGGTTTGTTGTATTTAACAGTCAGGGATTTCATCTTCCTCACACACATTTCTAGAGCTTGCTCCTGCAACAAAGCTAATTCCATAGCATGCGACAGAGTAGTAGGTTTCCACGTTCTAACTCTAGGTTTCAATTCCTCCTTCAATCCACTAATGAAACCAGAAACAAAATACTGTTCAGTCAGCCTAGGATCAATGCAACCGTAGATTTAAATAATTCAAACCTTTTTTGATAGTCTACCAGACAACTAACTTGCTGCAACTTATTATATTCTTTGAATTCATCCTTACCACCCTTATCCCCAAATCTTAATAACAAAGCATCAGAAAATTCATTCCAAGTTAGTTGTCCTTTACCACTTTTAAAGTCTTGAAACCATATAGCAGTCTTATCCTCTAAGTATAGTTCCACAACATCTACTTTCCATTTATCTCCAACACTATACATCATGAAATACTTTTGGCACTTTCTCAACCATTCCCTCGGATTGTCCCCTTTAAATACTGACAATTCAAGCATAGGATTAGTATTATTCAGCCCTTCATATTTCTATCCTTCCAGTAATTACCATTCTCCTAATCACAATGAATTCGAGATGTACCTGGAGTAGGTAACAAGGGTGTTCGATCTACTCCATTTTTCTTCTGTAGCATACGCGATACACTCTGTTCAATTTTCTAGTCCAGGTGGAAGCTCATAGCCTCCAATTGTATCTTCAAATCGGCCTTCCACTCATCGGCTTGCTTCCTACTACGCTCATTCCACTCTTCGCATTGCTTCTTCACCATATCCCTCAACGAATGCTCCATCTTCCTAAACTGTTCATCCTGAGATTTGGAACAGCTTTCTGTATCTTCGCTGCGAAAAATTGATGAGAATCGGCCTGCTCTGATACCAGTTGTAATGCCTGGAACAAATTTATTAAAAACCAAGAGAAATTCAGAGGACATAGAAGGAAGAAAAGGGAGAATAGCAAAAATACAGAGAAGAAGAATTCATATAAATGATTCAAAAATCCGGTAAAACTCACGCAAGAGTCGCCCCTTTCCCTTTATCTCTCCTCTGCCCAGCCAAGAACTCAACAAAAACGTGAAGACAGGGAAAGTTTCCCACCAATTTTTCTAAGAACTGAATTCATACTGCTTTCATTGCTAAATTAACAAAACGGCAACGTTTTGGCTCTAGTGTATAACAAACAAATTGTAGTTAATTTCATTGGCTGGCCCACAAATAAATCCTTGTAATTCAGCTTGAAATTTAGGCCTGCAATAAATCTTGCAACATTGTTGTAGTCCATTTCCTTTAGGCTGGGCCGCAAATACTCTGCTCCAGAATTTTGTGGGCTGATTTCTTTGTGAAGTTACTTGCAGATCATTTTGTGGGCTGGACAACTATTTATAGTCCATTTTTTATTATTTATAGTCCTATTTTCAAAATTTACTATCTAAAATGTCCCTTAAAAAAAAAAAGAAAAAAAACTCAACATTCTTTCTTATTTCTTCTTCCCCTTTTTCAAACTCCCCCACCAACACACTACCCTCACATTAGTAGTTTTTCGAGAATTTTTTACCAAAAAAATTTTGATTATTTTCCTCTCCTATTTTCTCATTTTTTTATCTTTTTATTTTTCTAAAAAATACTGTATGTGTGAAAATTATTCTTATAATTGATTATTATAGGATTAAATATGTTTAAAATAATTAAGATAGTATTTATTTTGTTGGTATAAAAAAAATATATATTCATTTTGTTGAATTTTGATAAATTATTTAAAAATTAGTAAAAGGAAAATTTAGAAAATAGGTTACAAATAATAAAAAATAAACTACAAATAGTACTACCCGTAATTTTATCGTTTCGCTATTGTGAGGTAAAGCTCTAAAAGAGAAGGCATGGAGTTCGTATATATTTTCCGTTGTCAAGATAAAGCTTAGTGTGTATGTATTGATCTTCAAAAATATTTGTTTTAGGCTATCTGCAGATGTTCTCCTCAAGCATTTTGTTCATTTTTATGATCATGGATGTTACAGAATTTATTGATTCATTCATGTAACCAAATTATTTAAATCTTTATTCCTTCTATTTACCTGTTAAAATTTTGAACTTACCTTCTGTACCTTCTTCAAAATGAAGTTTTGTGAAGATTGATTTTATTGGCTTCACAGGCTTACATTTTACATCTTAAAGAAAATTGGTAGATAATGATGCTTGAAGAGGGGATTACCAGGTTGGCTATTCGTGTTCTGATTGTGAGTGAAGAGAAAGAGAAAGAATGAGCAGTGAAGTTATTACTTTACTCCTCAGATGATAAAACTCTTTGTGTCAAAATAATTTGTACAATCCTTCTTTATCTAATTAGCTGAGGATGTTCTCAAGCGCTTGGAGATGGTTGAAAATAACACTGAGCATTTAGTAAATATTGGAACACGTGGAACTTCATAAAATGGTCGCAGAAGGGTATGTCTTGCGCAGTATTTTTTTTAAAGAGTAAATTTTAAAATTAGTCACCATACTATAGTCGATTTTGGATTTTAGTCATCATAGTTTGAAAACTATTTTTTTGGTCATCATACTTTGCATTTAGTTTTAAAAATGGTCATTCCATCAAAGTGCTCTGCTAACTATACCAATAGACCTATTTTTGATGGATTAAACCGTCCATCTATTCTTACAATTAAACCAATCCTTCTTTTTTATCTTTCATTTTTCTGGGGTTAAAATTGTAAATTTCCTCTTTTATCTCCTACCCTTCAAGTTCTCGTATGGGGTTAAAATTGTAAATTTCTTTCTTTATACCTTTCAAGTCTTCCTTCTTTCTTTCATGTTCCACTAATTAATTTTTGTCTTAAAATTCAACAGCATGCTTCCGTTTTTATGTTTCAAAACTAAAATTCTTTTTTTACGCTTTTCCTAATTAAAATCTGGTGTTTTTCTTCTGAAATGGATCCACCTTACCGTTGTGAAGGTTTATAAATCAATTAAAACTTAAGATTTTAACATTTTCTGGGGACCATAAGATCACAACACCACCGGAGCACCACTACCACCACCAGTAGAATCAAAACCGGAGAAAATAACAAAAACTCATAATCAAAAACAGAAGAAATCAGAGAACAGAGCACCACTACCAAAATCAAAACCAGAGAAAATAACAAAAACCCCCAAATTAGAAACCAAAGCACACACTATTCTGACGAAATCCACATCCTCTTTGGAGAAATCAAATCGCCCCCATATCCTCAATCAAATCGACATTCTTTCGGGGGGAAAAATTTCCAAGATCTAATTGAGAAGCGAAAGAGGATGATTAATACGGTCAGGTTAAAAGCCAAAGAGGGAAAAGGCAATTGACCATGGGAATAAGGCTCTTCGTGCTTTTGATTGGATCCGATCCCTTTCAATCACAGAATGCAAAGCCAATTTGAGAAGAGAAGAAATCTTTTTCACTTTGAGCCCTGCCCTCCGTTCCAAATGAAAAGAAGCCCTCGGTTCCAAACGAAAAGAAGGTAGAAGGCGGGGGCGGTGAGAGGAAAAGTGGGTTGGAGATGCGATGGAGCAAAGTTGATTAGCGGGTGGTGTGAATCGATGAAGATGGTGTTAGTTTTGAATACTTAAAAGTTTTGATTGTATGAAAAACTATTTCTCAGTTTCATATTGATTGTCTTTCAGTATATAATTACATGTTATACATGTTGTCCACTTATATCATATGACTAGATGATGAAGTGTTTGGTATGACACAGTAGATCTCATCATTGGTTAAATTCATGATATGTAAATAATGCTCGTAACTAAGACAGTTTGGGTATACTTTTGGTTTTAAATTATTTTGTGATTATGAGATTGGTTTGTCTAAACTAATTGAATCATACGGATGTGCCCGGGACATATTGACAGGACCGATAAAGGATCGAATTAACTTGTACTGATTTTTGTAGTTAATTCGAGCCTTGTATTCTATCTCTTAATCCCTAGACTAGGGCGGGCACGAGGATTAGACATAATGTACTTTGATTTGCCAAAGAGTGCGATCACTTGAGGCCTATAATCTCGGTAGGTTGGGTATACGGGTTTAATTTCTTATTGTGTTGTTGCTTGTTGAAAGGAAACCATGTATCGGTGCGTCCGGGGTGATGGTGCTCTCGAGATGAGCTCGTAAGGATTATTATACTAAACTCGGCCGTTGAACTTATGTTTGGTATAGTAATAAAGTCGAGTGGTACTAATCTCGGATGAGAAGAAGTCGATTAATTAATTTATCAGTAAATTAATAAATTAATGAGCACTATATCTTTGACTTGGGGAGATAAAAGAATAATTAAAGTGATACCGGGAAGCAATTTCTTTTTGAGCGGTAGTTCCATAATTAATCCGTTAGTGGTACGATTAATTATGTGTTGGATTAATTGAAAAAGTAAATTTAATTATTTAATTAATTATCCTTGGGTTAACTGGAATTAATTAGTTTAGTAAAGACTTTAGAAATTAATTAAAAGTCTAACTATAAGACCCAACTCAAAAGCCCACTAGGTCTACCTTAGAGAGGTACTTGAAGAAATAGTAAAATCGAGACCCACTCGAAGTCGGTCTTAGATCTCTCTTTCTAGGAAAAGGAAAAAGGCGTGAGTTTCTTGGATCTTCAGCGAGCAGCAAGGGTTTCCGGCGTAGGAAACTTTTCCGAGCAGCAGGATTTTTTTCGGATTTTCGCGGCAGATCGCGGTCTTCTTGCGGCCAGCGGTTTCCAGTGAAAATTCCAATTTTCCGGCGAGCCTTCATCTTTTCCGGGGAGTTTCTTTAGTTGGTTTTCACGAGTTTTGCTAGATCTATTTGGTAGATAGTTGCCCACACGACTTCCGGATTATCTTGGAGACATTCGAAAGATTTCTTGTGGGAGAAGCTTCAAAGGTTGAATCTTTGGTTCAAATGTGGAAGCTTTTATCTTTCTCAATTGATTTTTTCGAGGGAATCATATCAAAGTTCGAATATTTAATCCTTTCGCTCTAATTTAAAGATTCAATTTTTATGGGAAAAATAAATAAAACTATAAGCTAGATTGGGTTCAAAGGAACTTGTACTAGTGTTTGGGTTAGATCGAAAGTTTTCGATTCTGGAATGCATAGCACGAAAGTGAAATTATCGATTTGGCCCAGACCGACTAGTTCCTTTAGATGGAGTACGTAGTTGCTGAGGGTGATGAAGTTGGTGAGGGTGGGTGAGTGACTGACGAAAATGTGGATGGGTTTAGGGATATATACAAATATATTAATAAAATATTTAAAGGATAAATAGTAAAAAATATAATTAAAAAAGGAAATGGAAAGTATTTTACACATTTACCCTTAAAAAAAAGGTCCGTCAAATTACTAATAGCAGAACATGACGGAATGACCATTTTTTAAACTATATGAAAGTATGATGACTAAAAAAATATTTTTCAAAGTATGATGACCAAAATTCAAAATCGACTATAGTATGGTGATTAATTTGATAATTTACTCTTTTTTAAATTTGATTGAGAAAAATTTTAGTTCAAAACTGTAAAACTATGAGTACTTGGTATAAAAAACATATTAATAAACAAAATAAGAAGAAAAAAATGCTCTCTCCTATCTCCTCCTGAACACAACAGTCCTTATCTTTCTGGACTCTTTTCTTTTTTCTCCGGTCGGTGATGTCTGCTCCGGCCGGCCCAGGGGATCCTTCCCCCCGCTTACTTTATCTCGATGGACTTTCTCTTCATTATTTAAGGAGTGGGCGGAGAACCCGTCAGCAGTTCCACCGAAAGATTTTGAGTATCGGAATGGACAAGCAGTTATAGAATACACTCGTGAAGAATTTGATCGGATGACTGCCCCTCACCGGCTCTCGCTAGTCGGAAAATTTTCCTACGGATGCCCGAAAATGATAGATATACGGAGGAAACTAAGCACTATTAGTTTTCACGGCTCTTTCGATGATATATTTTGACTATCAGCGCTGTTGGATGCGCGCAACTTGGAATGTAGCGGGCTGCCAAATGCATGTCCTTAAGTTGACAACAACTTTAAAATATGAGGAAGATCCACCGATCGCTCCTATTTGGGTATCGCTGTATGATTTCCCATTATAGTTCATTCCCAAGAGGCGATTTTATCAATGGCTAAGGTAATTAGGAAGCCTTTACAGGTGGACGCCCCAATGGAAATCAAACGTGGTCTTCGGTGGCATGTTTTTGTTGTGGAGGTTGACCTTCTAAAACCTCTGCCGGAGTCAGTACATGTCGGTTGAAAGGGACGCTTCAGGAAAGGTGGTTGGTAATTCGCAGCCTTTGGTTTCTAAGAGTCTGGTTGTGTTATTGCAGGTGAAAGGTACGACGGATTCTTCAGGGCTTTCCTTGGTGGATAAAGGTTCTACCCCTACGTTGATTCAATATCAGTCTCTTGTCTAAGTTTTGATTCCACCGAATAGTGTAAATCTTAATTATAATGTTTTGACCCCAACGGAGGACCCAGCAGCAAATGTCTCTTCAACCATGGTTATGGCTCCACATGCAAGTTTATCACCTATTGTCTCTGCACCGGAATTGGCGAGAGTTTCTTTGTTGGTAGACGTTGGTTAGAAGATAGCTGTTGTTTCTAAGGAGAATGTTGTTCTGGAAGGTGTAATTTCTTCTCCAATTGTAGTACCTGAGGGGAGTCTATCACCATTAGTAGAAGTCCTGAAGAGCCCGACAACTTTTTCTGGCCAGCATACTGAATCATAGATTCATCATCCTGATGCGGCAAGAGAGGCTTTGGTTCAGGACATTCGTTCTTTGTTTGGTGATGTTACTGGTTCTGCCCTTCTGCAACTCTTAATAAGACCATGTTGATTTGTTCTACCTCCACCCCATCTCTCTTTTATTTGGGTCAGGTTGCTCCACATTTGGCTAGGTCTGGTGAAGAGTTTGAAGAGATTGAGGTTTGCTATGAGGAAGCTGCTCCTGAGAAATTGGACAGTCCACTATTGCTGTCAGAACCAGCTATTCTGTCAAAGGCTGGTTCCAGTCCGTCAACTACTGGTTTAGATGGTTTTGTCCCAGTTAAAAGAAAAAAGGGCAGGCCACTGAAAGTATGGGATTCCTCTTCAACTCTATCAATGGATCTTATGCGCCATTCGGTGCGAATTCAGGAATAAGGTTTGCCTTCTTTTAAATCTTTTAAATGATTTTGCAACTTATTTGGAACATTAGGGGAATTGCTAATTCGGCTTCCCTCCGTCAATTGTGTTTGCTATGTTCACGACATTTAATTTCTTTTCTATGTGTTACGGATCCAATGGTTTCTTCTCTTTGCATTTATGATTATGCACGTATTTTGGGTTTTGAGCATTGTTTGTCATCAGCTAATGGGAAAATTTGGCTCTTCTACAAAAGTGGTTTTTTTGTTGATCTTTTGTTAGATGCAGTCCAAACATTATGTTGCAAGATTGGTTATGTTTCTCTTCTGGATTCTTTTATATGTTCCTGGGTCTATACTAGTTCCTCGTATTTAGAGCGACGTCATATGTGGGATTCAATGTTACAATTTCGACGTCAGTATATGGGTCTCCCTTGGTGTATCGGGGGATGGGGGGATTTTAATGCTATCCGGGTAATAGAAGAGTATAAAGGAAATTCTCTTCTGACACAAGTGTCAATGGATGATTTTAATGATTTTGTCACTGCCGCTTCATTAGAGGAAATAAGTACGGTTGGTTTTCAGTTTACATGAGGCGGAGGTCGGAATTCTGGATTTGTTCAGAAAAGGTTTCATCGGGTACTTTTCTCTCCCGAGTGGCTAGACTATTTTAAACTCTGTGTGATCCTTGCATTGTCAAAAGTAGGATCGGATCACTGCCCCCTTTTGCATCAATTTGACCCTGTCATTTGCTCAAACCAAGGCCTGTCGGGTGGAGGACCGCTCCTTCTGCTCTCCTTGCTCACGATCTGGTACACTAGCCCTCGTGCTCAGCTCAGATCTCCGGCCTCCTTGCTCCACGAAGGAGTTCCCTCAACGGCGACCACCTTGGAGAGTCGCACTGCAAACCCCAGGACCCAGCCTTCCGCTGTGCTCGTCCTCTCTCCTCATTCTCAACCTTAAAAAAAGCGGAAACCAGGAACTAATCCTCAGAACCGGAATAGAGTGAAGGAAGACAACAAAAGGGGTTGCTAGATGAAACCCTAGTTTCTTCGGGAGGGAGAAGGTCACAGAGACCAGAGCAGAGAGCGGCCAAGAAAAACAGAATGGAGCAAAAATAACCATCTCACTTCATACCCTAGGGCATCGCCCGGGTATAAGCGGGAAAGGATGGGCCGCATGGGTTGCTGGGCCGGGAGTTAGTATGGACTCAGAAGAGAAGGGCAACGGGCTTTGGGCCAGGTTAGGCCACTACTCAACAACATTCTCCACCTTTTGTGGTCCACGATGGCACATATATCAGGTGGAAAGGGGTTTAGCCGTATTGAGATTCATCATCGCTGATTTTGCCTGATACATCACAAAGACAATATCCGGCACACAAAGGGGACTCACAAAGAAACTAGTAACAATCAAAAAGCAGGTTACACTAAGAAAACACAAATTCAAAAGCATAGAATGTAGTTAGCAAACACAAAGTAAACCAACCACAAGTAGTAGACAGGCATAAACCGAGGTTAATTAGGGTTTATATGCAAACTACGTTTGCAAGACAAAAGTTTCTCAACAGAAAGACACTTTGTACCCATATCAGCAGGATTAAACTGTGAAGGAATTTTTTCTAGTTTTATATCACCTGCATCAACCATATCACGAATAAAGTGGAACCTAACATCTATATGCTTGGTTCTATCATGGAATACAGGATTTTTACACAATTGGATTGCAGATTGGCTATCTGAAAAAACAGTAACTTCACATTTTAGAAAACCAATTTCAGACACAATGCATTTAAGCCACCTTAAAAGCTTCAGTAGCAGCAACATATTCAGACTCAGTTGTGGACAGTGCAACAATAGACTGTAGTTGAGATTTACAGCTAATGCAAGAACCAAACAAAGTAAACACATAGGAAGTAGTAGATTTCCTATTGTCTCTATCATTAGCAAAATTAGAGTCAACATAACCAACTAGCTGAATACCCTGAGCACATTTAGAGAAAAGTAAACCATGATTCACTGTAGATTTCAAATATCTAAGTAACCATTTAAGAGCATTCCAGTGAGGCAATCCAGGGTTCGCCATATATCTGTTCAAGCAACTGACAGCATAGGCAATGTCAGGTTGGGTGCTCACCATGGGATACATAACTGACCCAATAGCACTGGAATAAGGCACAACTTTCATTTTCTCAATTTCAGGAGCAGTTTTAGGGGACTGGTCCTTACTTAACACAAAGTGGGAAGCTAAAGGAATATTTACAGGAGCAGCACCAAGCATGTTAAATTTACTTAAAACTTTTTCGACATATGAGGTCTGATTCAGCATCAAAGTAAATTTACTCCTATTCCTAACAATGTTAATGCCTAAGATTCTTTTTGCATCACCTAGGTCTTTCATGGCAAAATTATCACACAGGCATTTTTGGACATTCACAATAGCATTCAGAGAAGGACTGATAATTAACATGTCATCCACATAGATCAGTAAGAACACAGGTTCAGAGGAAGTATCCTTGAAATATAAGCAGTGATCACATACAGATTTCTGAAATTTCAGAGAAGACATGCATTTATCAAATTTAATGTTCCACTGTCTAGGGGACTGTTTAAGTCCATACAGTGCTTTCCTAAGCAAACACACATGGTCAGGTTTCTTAGGATCAACAAAACCTTCAGGCTGAGTCATATAGATTTTCTTATCTAATTCACCATGCAGGAAAGCAGTAGTAACATCCATTTGCTTCATCTCCCAATCATGATGAGCAACAAGAGCAAGCATCATTCTAATAGTAGTGAATTTAACAACAGGGGCAAAAATTTCAGAATAATCTACACCTTCTTTCTGTGTGAAACCCTTGGCAACTAACCTTGCTTTAAACCTAATATTTTTCGGTTCGTCTTTAACCTTAAACAACCATTTGTATTCAACAACAGAACAATTAGTTGGCGGAGGCACTAGAGTCCAGGTTTGGTTAACCTTTAAGGAGTCCATTTCACTTTTCATGGCACTGAGCCATTGTTGGGACTCCTTGGACTGTAGTGCTTCCTGGTAGGTCTTAGGTTCATTTAGTTCCAATGTCTTAAACACAGAAAATGCAAAGAGAGAAGTATCATGCACATGAAAGGCAAAATCAGGCATACTATTAGCAGTTCTCTTGACAGTTCTCCTACTTCTATCTCTAGCAAGTTGGTAATTATTCAAATCAGGTGAATTATGCTCCACATTCTGTTCGTGTAATTCACTATTATCATGGGATTCAGATTCAGCAGACATATCAGAAGATTTAGATTCGTTTTCATGATCACTAGGACGCTCCACCTCACTATGAGTGGTACTAATATCATGCTCAGACAAATCAGGTTCAGGCATCAAGTTCTAATCAGAGTTGTCAGAATGTACAGTCAATGGATTAGCAACAGTAGTCCTGGACTTCATCTCAAACGGAGTGTTCTCAGGGACAGACTCAGACACAGAGCCATTTAAACATGGGAAATCAGATTCATTAAAAATGACATCCCTACTAATGATCACCTTGAAACCTATCTGGTTTCTATCCCACAACCTATCCTTTTACACCTTCAGGATATCCTAAGAAAACACATTTCTTAGATCTAGGGTTCAGTTTATCAGTCTGTTGATGTGCATATGCTACACAGCCAAACACCATAAGGTTGGACAGATCAAGGGGTTTTCCAGAAAATACTGATTCAGGGCATTTCCCACCTAAGGGAACAGAGGGTGACCTATTTACTAAATAGGCAGCAGTGTGAATTGTTTCACCCCAAAACTTCTTAGACAGACCTGAGGTTGCTAGCATGCTTCTAACCTTGTCTAAGAGTGTTCTATTCATTCTTTCAGCAATACCATTTTGCTGAGGATTATATGGCACAGTTTTATGCCTTTTAATCCCACAGTCAACATAGAGTTGGTCCATTTCCCTATTACAGAATTCTAGTCCATTGTCAGTCCTAAGGGTTTTAACCTTACAGTTGGTCTGGTTTTCCACTAAGGTCTTCCACTCCCTAAACTTGACATTGACTTCAGATTTATGTTCTAAGAGGCATACCCAGACTTTCCTAGAGAAGTCATCTATAATAGACAAGAAATATCTCTTCCCACCATGGGAAGGGATACTCGCAGGACCCCACACATCAGCATGCACATACTCAAGCACAGAAGAGCACTTAGACATTTTAGGACATGAAGAAATAGGGAAGCTAACTTTATGTTGTTTTCCTAACACACAAGCTTCACAAAAAGGCACAAAAGACACGGAGTCATTACCAAAGTAACCAGATTTCTGCATAATATTCAACCCTTTATTACTCATATGTCCTAATCTATTATGCCACAGAGTAGACATGTCATGACACACAGCATTCAGTGATTTAGAGAAGGGAACAACATAGCAAATATACAGATTATTCACTTTCTGGGCTTTAAACAAAACAAGAGAATTCTTCAGAACTTTCATGCAACCGTTTACCCACTTCCCTTCTAACCCACCACCTTCTAGTGTAGCAACTGAGAACAGATTATGACATAAATCAGGAACATGTCTCACATTCTTCATGGTAAATACAGTTCCATTGTCAAATTTAAGGCATACATCACCAATCCCATGCACCTTACACTTTTTACTATCAGCCAAAGATACATAGCCACCGTCACAATTCTCATAAGAAGCAAACAGATTCTTAAAAGGAGTCATATGGTAAGTACAGCCAGAATCAATCAACCATTCATTCTCAGGCATTTTGCTTAACACAGAGTTAACAACATCACAAACCATAAGGACATCTCCATGCACTTTCATATCAGAAGCTACATTGACAAGTTCAGGTTTCTTAGGGTTTGGGCAATCCTTTATAAAATGACCTGGGTTTCCACAATTGTAACACACTCTCTTCTTGGACTTATTCCTATTCTTTTTAACTGGTTTACCAGATTTATCTAGGATATTCTTCTTGGAGTGTTTAGACCTACTTTTAGATCTACCACGGATAAACAGAGCTTCTCTAGTGTCTTTACTCTGGTTACTATTACCCCTATTGTGTTTCAATTCCAGTTCTTTACTCTTTAAGCCATTTACAACAATGTCAAGTGTAATTTCATCTCTACCATACTTAATAGCAGATTTGACATCATTATAAGAATCAGGAATGGTATTAAGCATAACAATAGGAGTATAGTCATCAATATGTTTTTCACCAGCCAATTTAATATTCTGAACCAGTTTATTAAAGGCATCCAAGTTTTCATCCATATCCTTAGATAAATCAAGTTTAAAAGGAAAGAATTTTTCAAGTAAAAATAGTTTTCCAGGGAGAGAAGTATCAGTGTACAGTTCATCAAATTTATCCCACAATTCCTTAGCAAATTCCATAATACCTACTTTTCTAAGCACAGAGTCAGATAAGTTTAGATATATGGTGGAACAAGCAGTTTCATTCATCTCATTTTGTATGGTCTTATCCTCAGTATTAAGATAATTACCGGTTACAGCTCTAAACACCTTCTGTTGAATTAAAACACATTTAATTTTCTTTTTCCAAATATCAAAATCAGTTTTACCATTAAAGGGCAGCAAACCATACTGATTGGCAGCCATCACAGGCCACAATGCACACACAAGCACACACTAAGGGAAACTAGAAGGGCCACACAGTTCCGAGGCCACTTCTGTAACTGGCAGGGGTCCCTTCTAGCCCTGGACTCTACTTACTGGACAGTAAATACACACAGGTTTTGGAAACACAACAAAACACAGTATTCAGAACTCAGATTCAGAGAAGCAGACTCACACAAAAACAGGTGTTTTCACAGAGTCAGGTAAGTACACAGAGTTAGGTAATAACCCAAATATACCTGGGGGTTATCGGGTAATCCCGACAGCCAACCCTACAGGGTTAGTGAAAAACAGGGTATACAAAATAAATTCGGTGGCAATCCGGTACTCCAGAAATATAACCAGTCAACACAGATCCAGAGAAAAGTAAATCCAGTGGCACTCCGATACTCTAGGATGTTTTAGAGATTATACCTGAGCGGGGATAAGCGCCTTGGTATCCCGTCAATTAAACCCAAAACAAAAATAAATTCCGGTGGCACTCCGGTACTCCAGGATGTTTTAGGGTTTATACCTAGGCGAGAACCAATGCTTGGTATCCCGACTTACCTGCGGCGGGGCGATTGAGCCCGGCGGAAGCGAAGTCTGGAAGGCGGGACCTTTGAGGGCGATAGGTGAGCGCAGCGGCTCCAGGTGAGAGCGGAGAAAACCCGAAGCTCTGATACCACTGTCGGGTGGAGGACCGCCCCTTCTGCTCTCCTTGCTCACGATCTGGTACACTCACCCTCGTGCTCAGCTCAGATCTCCGGCCTCCTTGCTCCACGAAGGAGTTCCCTCAACGACGGCCACCTTGGAGAGTCGCACTGCAAACCCCAGGACCCAGCCTTCCGCTGTGCTCGTCCTCTCTCCTCCTTCTCAACCTTAACAAAAGCGGAAACCAGGAACTAATCCTCGGAACCGGAATAGAGTGAAGGAAGACAACAAAAGGGGCCGCTAGATGAAACCCTAGTTTCTTCGGGAGGGAGAAGGTCACAGAGACCAGAGGAGAGAGCGGCCAAGAAAAAACAGAATGGAGCAAAAATGACCGTCTCACTTTATACCCTAGGGCATCGCCCGGGTATAAGCGAGAAAGGATGGGCCGCATGAGTTGCTGGGCCGGGAGTTAGCATGGACTCAGAAGAGAAGGCCAACGGGCTTTGGGCCAGGTTGGGCAACTACTCAACAACAAGGCCCTTTCGGTTTCAGCAAATGTGGCTTCGTCGCCCAGATTTTGTGAAAGTTTAGCTGAGAGTTGGAGTGAGCTAGTTCTGGGTTCCGGAATGCTTTCTTTTTCTATAAAGCTAAGGAGATTGAAACAGGTGTTACGCCCTTGGAATAAGGAAATTTTTGGAGATGTAATTTTAAAAAAAGTGAAGACACAATGCTGCGCTTCGAGCAGCAGTTGTAGGATTCTCCAAGTGACTCTACTAGGACTCAATTTTCTCAGGCTCAAGCTCATTTCTTCCGGTGTTCAAGTGAACATGAGGATTTTCTGAGTAAAAAATCAAGAACTAGGTGGCTGGCGGAAGAGGACCGCAATACAGCTTTTTTCCACGCCACTTTGCGGGAAAGATGTCATCGTCACACAATTTCAAAAATTAAAGTGGATAGTATGTGGTCTATGGATCAGGATATTATAGAGCAAAAAACCGTGGAATTTTTTTCCTCCCTAGTATCGGCTGGAGACCCCCCTTCTGATGGAGTTGTGGGTGATCTTTTGGGTTTAGTCTCGCACTGTTTGACGGATATGGATAGGGACTTTCTTTAGCATCCTCTGCGGGATGAAAAAGTAAAGGCAGCGGTTTTCAAACTTTCGGCGGATAGTTCTCCAGGACCTGATGGTTTCCTTGGGTCATTCTTCAGGACAACATGTGATATTTTGGGCAACGATTTAGTGGCAGCATGTCGAGAGGGGCGGTACTCTAATTCCCAGAGCTTTAGGCAGCGCGTTCATGGTTTTGTTGCCGAAAAAGCAAGTTGCCAATATTTTTTCTGATTGTAGTCCTATAAGTTTGTGAAACTTCACTAATAAGGTTTTCACATTTATCTTGAAAGAGCGGATGCAACCACTTTTGAATAGAATACTTTTTGATGAGCAGTCTGGGTTTTTAAAGGGGCGAGACATTATTGATAATGTACTTCTTGCTCAAGATATGGTGCAATTTATGAATGACGGGGTCTCTGGAAATAATGTCATGATCAAACTTGACACAATGAAAGATTTTGACAGGGTCTCATGGCCTTTCCTGCGAGCCATCCTTCTAAAATTTGGTTTCCCACTGCAATTTATAGAGCTGAAATTAAATAATTTACGGGGAGCCTGGTTCTCGATTTTGGTGAATGGCTCCCCGGTTGGGTTTTTTTTCAAGCGAGCAGATGTCTGAAGCAAGGGACTCCCCTATAGCCATATCTTTTTATAATTGTTGCAGAGGCTTTCTCTAGGGGCTTGAAGACAAGGGTGCAGGATGGACTGATTTCGCATTTTTGTACTCCTCTCGGGTCGAGGATTGTTTCGCACCTTGCGTTTGCTCAAGAAATTCTGGTTTTTTACCATGGGAAAAATGTCTTCGCATAAGGCTTTGCTAGACTTCTTGGCCCTTTGTGAGTAGGGTTCGAGGCAGAGAGTTAATAAAACCAAAGTTCTGTTATTTTCCTGCTCGTTGCTCTCCGGTTCGTCGGGCCCGATTGCTTTGTCTTCTAGGTATGCAAGAAGGAGTGCTGCCTCTTACATACCTTGGGTGTATGTTATTTGTTGGCAGTGTTCGTAGTTGTTATTCTCAGGGGTCTTCTTTCAACGATTGAGGGTCGATTGAATAATTGGAAAAATAGATTTTTGTCCCAGGTGGGAAGAGTCCAGTTGATAAAATCAGTAATGTTAGCCTTGCCAATACACATTGCCTCAGCTTTTTCTCCCCTTCAAGGTGTCATAAAGGAAATTAAGCGGAGGTGTCAATCTTTCTTGTGGTCGGCCTGGGATAGTTCTCCTCACCGTCATTGGCGGGCATGAGATAAACTGACATATCCGGTGCATCGTAATGGTCTTGGAATTCGGCAGCTCCCATCTGTTTTTGATATTCTCTTGGCCAAGCTTTGGTGGTAATGAAGAAATCATATTGGATTGTGGTCTGATTTGCTTTATTCCCTGTCTTTTTCAGCGAGGTTGCATACATCTTGGCAGAGAATACATCGCCTTGCTCATCGGTTTGCTGCATTGTCTAAAGAAATCATTTTTGTCGGATCACTGTCGTTCTCGTATGATAATTGGAGTGGCAGCAGTGTAAGTTGGAAATATTTTACTAGGCCGCCTCATGCTTCCCTCTTGGTCAAGGATTTTTTTGGTGTCCGGACTTTATTTTTGGCTACTTTTCAAGGTTTTTTCAGTCCCTCAATTATGCAGATGTTGGACAGTATTTCTATGCAATTTTCTTGATTGGCCAGATTTTTTTGCTTGGTGTCATTATCCTATGGGATCTTTTTCCGTCTCCTAAGCATATAAAGCGTTTTGTAAATCACACCCAGCCGTTTCGGTGTTGAAGTATTGTTGGGATGCTACTATTTCTCCAAAAATCTGTCTTTTTGTGAAGAATGTATAACAATTTGCTACCTTTCCCTGAGGATCTTTCTCGATTTATACCACTCCTGGTGTAGCCTTCAATTTGCTGGTTTTGTCGGAATCATGAGGTGAACCTGCTGCACTATTTTTTTGCTTGTCGACCAGTCCGCCATGTTTGGAATTTGTTCGCATCTGCTTAGGGGATTGGTTTTCAATCCATTCGTCAAGGCTCGAGGTTTCTGGAATCCTGGTGGCGTCAGTCAAAAGCTGGATCTTATAATCTTCCTAGAAATCTTCATACGGTTTTGTTGGTTTTGAATATTGAAGCTTTGTTTGTATTAAAATTATTTCTCAGTTTGTATATCAATTGAATGTTTTAGTTAAATTCTCTTTATGTTTTTACATATATTGCCTATTTATATCGTATGACTAGATGACGAGGTGTCTGGTGTGACACGGTAGATTTCATCATTGGTTAAAGTCATGATATATAAATGATACTCGTGACTGAGACAGTTTGGTTTAAGTCATTGTGTGATTCAAAAATAGTTTGTCTAAACTAATTGAATGATATAGATATGCCCGGAGCATATTGAGCATGACCATTTGGATTGAATTGTCTTCTACTGATTTGTTAGACTATTCTATCTCTTGATCCCTAGACTTGAACGGGCAAGAGGATTAGACATAGTATACTTTATTTTGGCAATTAGTGCGGTCACTTGAGACTTATATTTTCGGTAGGTTGGGTGCGCGTGTTTGATCGCTTAGTGTGTTGTTGCTTGTCGAAAGGAAACCATGTACATGTGTGTCCGTGGTGATGGTGCTCTCGAGATGAGCTCATAAAGTTTATTATACTAAACTCGGCCGGTGGACTTATGTACGGGATAGTAATAAAGTCGAGTGGTACTAATCTCGGATGATAAAAAGTCGATAAATTAATTTATCAGTAAATTAATAAATTGACGAGCACTATATCTTTGACGTGAGGAGAATAAAGAATAATTAAATTAGTGGTTCCAGAAACAATTGTGGTTTGAACTGTAATTCTATAGTTAATCCATTAGTGGTACGATTAATTATGTTTGGATTAATTAATAAAGTGATTTAATTAATTAATTAATTAATCCTTAGGATCAATTAGTAAATTGACGAAGTTGATTTAATTAATTAACTAATTAATTAGTTAATTCGTATTTCAATTAAGAATTAGGAAATGCAATAATTATGTAATGTAATTGATATTTCGAAACTACTAAAATCCAAGCCCAACAAGTAGGCCTATCATTGACCGTAGAAAATATGGTGAAAAAAAGATAATTTCAGTACTCTCAAGTACTCTCAAACACGTAGCCAAAGCATCCAACTTTTGAGACAACAAAAACAACAACAACAATAATAACAATAATAATAAATAAGCAAGAATACAAAAATGGTCCATTACATATAGCGAAAATATTATTTTGGTTCAAAACAAAAAAAACTACTTTTTTAGTTCATTAGATTATTTTTTTTAAAAATTTTGGTCCAAAACCCACTTTTGCCTGTCTTAACCAGGGGTATTTTTGTCTTAATAAAAAATTCTTTTATTTTAATCGACTGAAATTAATAAAATATTCAAAAAAAGAAAAGGATTAAAATATAATTTTTTTATAAACTAAACCTAATACCCTAAAGTTTTAAGAAATTCCCAATCGACCCCCCTTCCTTTTTTCTTTTCCTTTTTTTTTTTTTCTCTTTTCTTTTTTTTTTCTTCCTTTTTCTTCCTCTCCCCCTCTGTCGTTCTTCCCTCCACCGCCCCCGCCGCACCTCCGCCTCTCCTCTCCCTCTTTTTCTTCCTCCTCTTCTTCTTCTTTAATTTTTCGGCGCCACCTCCACTCTCTCTTCTTCTAATCCCTTTTCTTCCCACTTTCTCCCCTGCCCTAGTCGACAGCCGCACTGGACCGAAGAAAGAGGAAGTTTTTCTTAGCTTCCCATATCGGTACCACCTTTGTTATTTCCTAAGACCTGCTCCGATCTTCTGGTGGCACCGGCATGTGGAACTCATTCTAGCGGAGACCTCGATTAGTCAACAATGGCGGGGGTGGGGGGGTGGGGGGGAAGTTCAATGGAGACTCTGCCCTTTCTTCGTTCTTACATGTCTATTCGACTAGCTTAGACATTTTACTTCTTCTAGTCTAAGGTAGGGTGTAGGTTTCAAGTTATGTCTCTTGAGCAAACTAACATTCCTAGTTAAGGGATGTAAAGAAGAAACAAGTCAAGAAGTAAACAAAAGAAAGGTTGAAAAACCAGGCTTTTCTACAAAAGAAACTCAATAGGACTTAAACATAGAAGAGTAAGAAAGGAACTTCCAAGATTTCAATGATGGTTCAATTTTTAGAAAATTGCTCAGAATACAGCTCTGTTCTTTGCTATTTTTCGGAAAATCTAGAAAGAAAAAGTTGCTTCTATAAATTTCTGAGTAAACCTTACGCAAAGAGGTTCAAATCAAGCTATAGTTTGCTTAAATCGGACAAAGAATGAAGAAGATATGAATTTCTGAAGTACAGCTATTACTTCAGATTTTTTTTGCGAAAAGAATCGCACTTTCAGCTCTGTTTCAGAGCTGATTTATGGGAGATTTACAAGTCAAATGAAGATCCGTAAAATTTTGTGTAATCCTTGTAAGGAGAGGTTTAAAACAAGACAAAGTTTGGTCAAAACGAATGATAAACGAGGGAGATATGGAATTTCAAAGTTGGATGAAAGCTGCAGAATTTCTGTATACATGAACCACGTCTGGCCACGTCTGGCCACGTTTGAACACGTCTAGCCACTGAAAGATTATCTGCCCTGGCCTAGCCAGAAACTCACTTTCGTGCTATGCATTCCAGAATCGGAATCTCTGGCCAGGCCTAGACGCTAACACAATTGCTATTCCAACCCTTTTGAAATAACATTGCGCAGGATCTGGGTTTGCACTTATTCGATTTACCACGCAACAAAAATTCTAATTAAAAGCGGAACTTTAGAAAATACCTTTGAAGCGTGCACTCAGGTGATTCTCTTGTATGCCTCAAGACTTTGATTTCACGCTGTGTGGGCAACGAACTAGAAACCAATTTGATCAGCTAATCACCACAATCCACCTGCTAAAAAATTCCAGCACCGCTGCACCTGGCACGTACTGTAAATGCACCGCTCGGAGAGAGAGAGAAAGCTACACACACAGCTGGTATAAGCAGGCCAAGAATTTCGGCCAAAAGAAGGAAAAGGACCAGCCGCAATTTGCTCGGTAAAGTCCGACTTTGAGGGAGAAATTTATTTCTCTCTCTAGGATTTTATCTCTCTAGTTTTTTTGTCTTGAAAAATTATCAATTGTATATTGTGGAATAGCTAATCCCTTGTCTATATATAGAGTTACAAGAGAGACCCCCAAGTTGGTTTAGGATTGACCTTCCTACTGGGATTCTGTTTCCTTCAATCATATTCCTGTACTGATACACATCCAATTGATACAGGAATTCACTTATCCCAAACCAGTTCCAGGTATGATTCATAACCAACTGATACAGGGATTCACTTATCCCAAACCAGTTCTTGGTATGATTCACAACCAACTGACATAAGGATTAATTAATTACTTAATTAATTAAATCTACCTTTGTCAATAACCCAATACATGATTAATCGTACCCCTAACGGATTAATTATGGCACTACCATTCTACACCAGAAATGCTTCTGGAACAACTTAATTAATTTATTCATAATCTCCCCACATCATAGATACAGTGCTCGTTAATATATTAATTTACTGATAAATTAATTAATTAACCTCTTTAATTCCGAGACTAGTACCAATCGACCTTTTTACTATACCGGACATAAGTCCACTGGCCAGGTTTAGTATAATAAACATTATGAGCTCATCTCGGGAGCACCATCACCCCGGACGCACCGGTACATGGTTTCCTTTCGACAAGTAGCAGCACACCAAGCAACTAAATACACGCACCCAACCTACCAAGATTATTGGCCACAATTGACCTCACCCTTTGGCAGATCAAAGTACACTATGTCTAATCCTCATGCCCACTCGAGTCTAGGGATTAAGAGATAGAATACCAAGAACGATTTGTCTATTAAATCAGTACAAGATAAATCATTCCTAATGGTCAAGTTCAATACTCCCCGGACATATCTATATGATTCAATCAGTTTAGACAAACCAATTATCCGAATCATATAATAACCTAAACCGACAGTTTATCCAAAGCTGTCTCGGTTACCGACCTCATTTATATATATTATGTCTTTCAACCAATGATGAGATCTACTGTGTCACACAAGACACCTCATCATATACTTGCATAATATAAATGGACATATTATGCACTACAAAATATAACCAAAACATAAATCGATATATTACTGGGAAAATGTACAATACAAGCATAGCTTATGTATTCAACTCCAACAGCCACGTCTAGCAGCGTCCAAACTATATTTCATGACTCATTTAGGCATAATCATAGGATAGTAATGCCCTCGATGGACTGTGGATTCTCCCTGCATCACTCACTTCTAGCATTATCCAAAATCAGTCCTCCAATCTACATGAGCTTCTTGCCTACATTAAGCTTCTAAATTTGTAGAATCATAGCAGTAGTTTACTACTCAAAGTAATAGGAAATGTTACTTACGATTAACAACTCTTGTAAGCTGCAGATTCAAGATCCATATAGAATACAGTTTTCACCTATTCTACAAGAACATGGCAACATTTTTGAGCTTCTCTCAATAAAAAGAACAGAGCTGTAGAAAATGCAGCTCAGAATCATTCATAACAAATGCTTCCTTCCGAACTGTAAATGTTCAATCAATGCATACAACTAGGAATGAACAACATTTTCATTTTGCATTTTAGAATTGTAGGGTTGTAATGTAGAAAATTACTATGAAAAACAGAAGCTGCAAAAATTACACGGTGCTTTCGATTTGAGGCTCTATATTTTCCTCATAAATATATCGTATGAAATAATAATCGCTACTGCTTCGATGCATCTCCCATCTGTAAGAGCCTTCGAAGACAGAGAATGTCAAGGACGGGGTCTCCGTTGAACCCCCCGGGCATTGTTGACTAATCAGGGTCTCCGCTCAAACGAGTTCCACATGCCGGCGCCACCAGAAGATCGGAACAGGTCTTAGGAAATAACAAAGGTGGTACCGATATGGGAAGCTAAGAAAAACTTCCTCTTTCTTCGGTCCAGTGCGGCTGTCGACTAGGATAGGGGAGAAAGTGGGAAGAAAGGGGATTAGAAGAAGAGGGAGAGGAGGTGGCACCGGAAAATTAAAGAAGAAGAAGAAGAGGAAGAAAAGAGGGAGAGGAGAGAGAGGCGGAGGTGCGGCGGGGGCGGTGGAGGGAAGAACGGTAGAGGGAGAGAGGAAGAAAAAGGAAGAAGAAAAAAGAAAAGAGGGAGAGGAGAGAGAGGCGGAGGTGTGGCGAGGCGGTGGAGGGAAGAACAGCAGAGGGAGAGAGGAAGAAAAAGGAAGAAGAAGAAAGAAAAGAAAGGAAAAGAAGAAATGAGGGGGGTCGATTGGGAATTTCTTAAAACTTTAGGTATTAGGTTTAGTTTATCAAAAAATTATATTTTAATCTATTTTTTTTAAATATTTTATTAATTTCAGTCGGTTAAAAGAAAAGAATTTTTCATTAAAACAAAAATGCCCCTGGTCAGACAGGCAAAAGTGGGGTTTGGACCAAAATTTTTAAAAAATATGATGTAATGGACTAAAAAAGTAGTTTTTTTTTTTTTTGGACCAAAATGATATTTTCGCTATATGTAATGGACCATTTTTGGATTTTAGTCAATAAGCAATTACTATCTACTGCTCACCAAATTAATACTACCGCCCACTTTAGGACCAAAATACCCCCCTTAAAACCTTCTAATTCCAATAATCAAATTTACTATATAATATAATATAATAGCATTAATTTACTGAATTACCCATATGAAATTAACCAAAATATCCCCATTTTAAATACATAAAATTACGAAAATTTGGTAGGGTTTGTTCTTCTTCATCCCTGACTTCGTCGGCCTCCTCACTCTCCTTTATCACCACCTAAAATTACACCCGATTACTTTCCAACCCTTAACTCTCTCAGTTTCTGGAGAGTTCTCTACAGCTTCCTCTCTCTTACTCCGTAGATCATTCGCACATTAATTTGGAATCTCGACCAAAATTTATGATTTTTCTCCTATTTTTTAATTTTGTTTTCCTCCTATAATTTTTGGAAGATTTCCATTTATGGAGATTTCAGTGGTTAACAATGGGAGAAACGAAATTACGTTTCTTATTAGCAGCGCTACTCATCGGATGCTTCGTTGCTCAGCTACACGCATCCTCTGGTTTTGTAAGTATTTTCCTTTGTTTTTTCATTTTTGATTTGCTAGATCTGATCGATTTTTGTATTATATTTTATTGTACTGGCCTTTGTTTGATTTTTGCAAGTATTTTATGATTCGTTCGAAAGGCATTTGATGGAAGATGGATTATTTCTGAGAAGGACGCTAATAAAGGTAACTTTTTTTTCCCTTCTCTGGATCAGTTGCGAGTATTGTTCCGTACTTCTTTTTCGTAAAATGTTGAGTTATTCTTATAAATATCCGCGTATGTTCTTGAGGTAGACTGAATTGAAGTACTTGATGAGTGATATGAGTCAACGTTGTTGTCTCGTGTGCAACCTTCGTATGTTATTTTTCTCATATTTATAAGTAGCTATTATTGGGTTAGGGTGTTGACTAGCGTCAATATGTAAGTTATTGTTTCGTATTCTCGATTTGTGATGGTGTAGATGTTGTTGGTAAGGGAGAATGTGAACAAAGCTCATGTCTTTTGAGGTTTTTGATGTTTTCTGTATTGGTATTTAATTAAATTAAGACGACTCTATTTCCACATTTTGACATCCGGAGATTATCAAAGAGATAGTAAAGGTCTCAGGGCAGTGGGGAGTTAGTTCGCATCACTGATACACTGTATACAGGCAGAGTTATTCTAGCATTATTGCGGCACATAGGAGTTGCATTAAAACTGTATAGTTTTATTTTGCACTGTGAGCCTCAGGACTACTCTCTGTTAGGTCAACGCTCTATGTTAAGGAATTAGATACAATTGCGTTTCTAGTCGTTGTTTACTGGTAATTGTAGGCAGTTTTCATTTGCGCCATGCTATCTTAGTACGTTGTTGCATCTTCATAATTGTAAAATGTTTTGGTACAATAATCTCCCATATTGTATTCAAGGTACATGGCTTGCCCTCCCTGTTCCTTCGCCTTCATTATCGCAGTTGTAAATCGTAACATCTATAATTGTCCTATTCTAAATCCATTATCCATTACGCAGCCTGAAGGCGCTCGTGCGCGAGAGACATATGTTAAGTAGGCTTCTTATCAACAGAAGGTTAACAAGCAAGGAAAGAAGTTGATTTATCAGAAATGGGGTATACGTTTGAACTCGAAACATAGAAGGTTGCTGCTCATCCAGCATTTATAGAGGTGGTTGCAAAGCTGATCAAGTTCTCGTAGAAAGGCGGTCAAGGTATCAGGGAGAAGTTCGGGCTTAGCTTTATGCCTTCGTGCAAAAGCACAAGATCATTGGCTGGAAAATGCCATGGCACCCCTTTCCTGAGCTTGGATTGCAACTGAGCCTAAACTATTGAGATTGTATGTAGGTCTGAGGTCATACTTGTTTAGTATTTAGTTAATTTACCTTTGGAGTATTGCTGATTTTTGGAGAGGTTTGTAAAAATTATTAAGTTGGAGCAGTTAGATAGGTAAAATTTGCATTAAGTTTGTAGAGCTTTCGCTCTTTTGCCTTTGTGAATTGATATCAATGATCATGTGACATAGATTGGAATTCCAAACATAGCTTATTTTTTCCCTATCACCAAACATAGATATTTAGATAAATGTGTTTGTAATCCTATTTTAAATAAATGAAATTATATTTTCGGACATCGAGGTATACTACTATAATTTTGAAAAGTATTTCATCGGTCAAACATGGATATCTAATAATAAAAAAACAAGTTTATAAATAGAAAAGTATCGTGACTTGACTATAAGCAATAACATGTGCTACAATGGCAATTATAATGAGAAGTAAGATTGTAAGGTAGAATGAATTCAGAAATATTGCCTTAATTCGGATTTTTTTTTGTAATTCAGGAATATGAAGTTTACAATTCTAATGAGAAGTAAGATTGTAAGGTAAAATGAATTCATAAATATTGCCTTAATTCGGATTTTTTTTTTTGTAATTCGGAAATATGAAGTTGGAATTGTTCGTAATCGCAGATTAACATGCCGCGGCGCTCGTTGCACCTGGGAAAAATAAGTTTTTTTTTTTATTTTTTTATTTTCATTGTGAGGATGAGTAAAAGAATACATTGTATTACATATGAATTAAGATATTAGTTTGATAAAAATAATATTTATAAAAAGAGGTACAAAAATGAAATAGGGACAAAATTGAAGGGAAAAGAAGACCGAAACATAATTAAGTAACCATCACAGACAGCACATTATTTTTGTAAATGCCAATATTTACAATGAACACTATTTTATATGTTTTTTAAATTAGAAACATAAATTTTTTTTTTATCACAATTGGAAAAATATTATTTTGATGACTTTTTAATGTCAATTTATGCATATAACATATATATCTTTTACCAAATCATTTTTTTAAAAACTAATTTAAACGACATATATCTAGTTTGTCATCGTGATTTCTCGCCAAAGTCTCCATCTCGAGTTACGATTGCTGAAACAAGAACACAATTTACAAATAATCAATTTACTCTTGTTTCAACGAACTATTTACAATAGTAGGGGCGTCAAATCATTTTTTTTTAGTACTTAGTTTTCTTACATTCTTTCAATTTAATCCTAGATAATAATTTTTTTTAGAAAAAAACCAATTTGAAAATGCAAACTCTAGTAATGCGAACTCAAACGTAATTAAAAAAAAATCAGAGTTCGCATTTGTGAAATACAAACTTTTGAGACTTCGCATTTCAGAAATGCGAACTATTAATACTTCACATTCCACAAATGCGAATTTTTAAGAGTTCGCATTTGTGAAATGCGAATTTAGAAGGAATTAAAAAAAAAATTTGAAGTTCGCATTTTTGCGCATTTCACAAATGCGAACTACATAGTAATTAATTTTTTAATTAGTAATTAGTAATTAATTTTAATTGGTAATTAAATGGTAAATTAGTAATTAATTTTTTTAATTTGTTATTTTTAATTTCATAATGGAAAATTAGTAATTAATTTTTTAATAAATATTAATATTTAATTTCATAATGACACATTAGTAATTAATTTTTATAATTTTTTATAATTTATAATAAATTATTATTATATTATAAGGTTAGAGTATTAAATTAGGCGGGTGGTAAATATTAAAAGTAAGGGTTATAATGTAAATTTACCAAGCGGGCAGAGAATATTAAAAAGACGGGTGGTAGTTATTAAAACTGAGGACATTTTTATAATTTAGTTAGAGGGTAATATTAAAAACGCGGCGGTAAATAATAAACCCTAATAAATAATGGCTACCAAGGATATATTACCCTAAATCAATCATTCGGAGGAAACTCAAAAATCAAAAAGGAAAAATCTAACCAAAAAAAAGTTAAAATGAATGACACCTTTGGTATTTTTTAACTTTTTTTTTTTTTTTCCAATATCGGCTTTTAAAATTTATAATATATCAATCAAATCCTTTATAAAATTTTGTTTATAATTCCTTTTTGTTTGGTGGCCAAAAAGAAAGTACGAGAAGTCCAGCGTCTTGGTTGATTTTACCTAATCAGTTTTATCAATTGCTCCCAAAATGAAAACAAAAAAAGTAAATCAAAATACATATTAATAAATGCAATAAATATCAAATATTAAATTTTTTTTTTGATTTTTAGGAAATCAATGAATAATTACACCTCCAAAATCTAATCAAAGATAAATGCTATGCTAGTCGAACATAAGATAGGATAAGGGATATTCATGGTTGCACCTCCCATGGTTGGATCCACACATGAATGGCAGGCGTCTGCCCAGCTGCAAACATGTAACATTTGAAGGCTTTGGAACCGTTTGATGTTCCGAGCTTTATTAATAATAGCTAATCCAACTTCACTAATCCTAGGTAGAATAAATGACGAGGCTCGAGTACTAAGGATGGAAAGGTGAACTTCCTCTAGACTTGGAATGCCGTTTGAGAAATCTTCTACCAGACGTGAATTCAGTTCTACGCAACGCACACTTAACACCTTGAGACTGAGCATGAACTCACTTATGACCTGCAGATGCCTGGTGGTGAAAGTCCAGCAAGAAATTTTCAGCACCCTTAGTCTTGAGCAGTGGAGACCAACTGTTTTAAAGATGCGAACTGGAGGGACATGATCACTGTGATATGGAAGGTTAAAACACTCGAGATTTTCCCAAATCCGGAGTGCATTGTTCACCCCTCTCTCTGTTGCGCTATTGGGAAATGGCAAGATTAGAGTTTTCAAGTTTGGGCACCTGTACCCCATATACATATATTAATTTAGTCCATCGAGATAATAAATTAATAGGGAGATGATTGATCAGTATGTTACCTTCGAGATGCATGTTTTAAATGCCTATTGTTGATTTGAAATGAGGAGTCAAAAACAAGAGTGGTCAGATTGAAACCACTTAAATTTATTCCTCGTACAAAAGCAAGTTGAAGCTCAAGGTTGGCGATTTTCTTGGGAGTTAATGGCTTGATAAGCTTTTTGCATTCAACAATGTTGAGAACTTTAGACACTGCCTTGTCGGAGGCAGCTAATCGCCAACTGTGACAAACTGCTGCAACGTTATTAATCCTGTCTAATATGTTTACCAACGAAATAATGTAAACCAAGATTTCATGTGGCATTTCTGACCAATTCCTTCTATTCATGGAACGAGTCACTGCCATTGTATGCCCTTTAAGTTAACCTAAAGATGAATTTGGAGGGTAAAATTTTAGATATGAGATAGAAATTAATAAAATTCTGCAAATAATATGTTCCAGGGAAACATTAATTACTACATCATTTTAAAAATTAAAAACCGTGATCTTTTTGTTAATTAAAACAATTCAATTAATAAGGGTGAGGAATACTTCAATTAGGCACTGCTATGTAACAAATCTCATGAATAATGAGATTGTTTCATAAATAATCCGTCAAAATTGTTTGTGCAATAGAGTTCTTAAATTCATACAAACAAAAGAGAAAAACACTAAACAATCAATGATTTTGAATAAGCATAGACTAAAACTTGTACGACAATGAAAAAGCATTTATGATGGAGTACTAAGTTAATCCACAGTCATTAATGGAAGGATATGGTATAAAGGTTTTTTAAAAATAATAATAATATTTCTTTTTCAGAGAATGGGGGGTGTTTTAATTTGAGAATGCATTGATCTATTCATTACCGTTAATCACAAAAACAAAATAGGGAAAGGTATATCCAGAGTCAATTCATCCAGTCCTTGACGATAGAAAATATGGTGGAAAAATCATAAATTTGGTACTCTAAACTTGCAATCAAAAGGTTGAATCTTTTTTTTTTTTTTTTTTTCCATTGTACAAAGAAGAAGGGTAAAACCTAAATGAGTCGAACTAAATGCCTATTAGTTTTAAGCGGGACATGACAACCACTGAACTACATCTCTCTTGTCAAAAGGTCCAACCTTTAGACAACAATAATAATAAATGTAAATGTCTAGCAAAGATGTATCATCTCTAAATCAACTATTCAACTGAACACATAAGAATTCAAAGGGAAACATCTGACAAAAAATTTACCTTTTTTGAGAAGAGATCTGCTGTTTAGATAGGCGGCCTGCAGAAAATACAAACAATGAATTTAACAACTAAGCCAAAATAAACAGGAGAAGGAAAAGAAAAATTGGAGAAGATTGAACTTGTTGAAAATGAGAAAAGAGGGCAGCCATTACGAAATCAATTCGATTTTGGTTGAACTAAAAGAAATGTTGAAACCAAAATATATAGATGTATAAAGATCAATACTGTACCATTAAGAAAATGAGGGAAGAAAATATATACATACTTGGAGATATATATAGAGAGACCGAGAGCGTTTTTGAACAGCGATATAGATGTCGATGAAGAATGACGAGGTGCTTAAATAGAATATCAAATGAATTTTGAGAATCTTGTTACAAGAATTTCAAGGTCAACTTTATTGGTGTAATGTATGAAGTAAAATTTACAGGGAGTGAGTATTTGAGTTGATTTATTAATAGGTTGTTTCATAAAGGAGTTTTATTTAGACAAGATACAACAAATTATATCATAGTATTATGAGACATCTTGCAAGGTACCCCTACCACTTTAATAAAAAAAATCTTTTGTTATTTAATGTTGTGACCCCTCCTGAAGGTCTATTATTTTTTTCCTTAACCAATGTATTAATTCCTATCATTTGTAAAATGATATTTTGCAATGCAACCTTAAAACTATGAGTCCGTTTACGGTGGTACTATAGGAGTAGGATGAATTTTACTCCTACTTACTGTAGCGCGCTACAGTAGCGCTACAGTGACGCGCTATAGTTTCGCGCTACAGTAACGCGCTACAGTTTTTTTTTTTTGACGCACAAACTTTTTAAAAAAAATACTTTTTTTAAAAAAAATTCTTTTTTTTAAAAAAAATACTTTTTTTAACAAGGGAAATCAGATCAGGATTATATAGACATCAGATGAGAGAATACAAGAGATCAGATCAACAGACTATAGATATCAGATCAAGAATATAAAAGAAATCATACAGTAGAACTAAAATATAATTAACAAGAGAGATCATATCAGGATTATATAGACATCAGATCAGCGAATACTTGACATCAGATCAACAGACTATAGATATCAGATCAAGAATATAAAAGAAATCATACAGTAGAACTAAAACATACTTAAAAAGGGAGATCAGATCAACAGACTATAGACATCAGATCAGTGTATACTTGACATCAGATCAACAGACTATAGACATCAGATCAAGATTTTAAAAGAAATCACACAGCAGAACTAAAACATACTTAACAAAGGAGATCAGATCAGGATTATATAGACATCAGATCAACTCATACTTGACATCAGATCAACAGACTATAGACATCAGATCAAGATTTTAAAAGAAATCACACAGCAGAACTAAAACATACTTAACACAGCAGAACTAAAACATACTTAACAAAGGAGATCGGATCAGGATTATATAGACATCAGATCAACTCATACTTGACATCAGATCAACAGACTATAGACATCAGATCAAGATTTTAAAAGAAATCATACAGTAGAACTAAAACATACTTAAAAAGGGAGATCAGATCAACAGACTATAGACATCAGATCAGCGTATACTTGACATCAGATCAACAGACTATAGACATCAGATCAAAATTTTAAAAGAAATCACACAGCAGAACTAAATCATACTTAACAAAGGAGATCAGATCAGGATTATATAGACATCAGATCAACTTATAATTGACATCAGATCAACAGACTATAGACATCAGATCAAGATTTTAAAAGAAATCACACAGCAGAACTAAAACATACTTAACACAGCAGAACTAAAACATACTTAACAAAGGAGATCAGATCAGGATTATATAGACATCAGATCAACTCATACTTAACATCAGATCAACAGATTATAGATATCAGATCAAGAATATAAAAGAAATCATACAGTAGAACTAAAATATACTTAACAAGGTAGATCAAATCATGATTATATAGACATCAGATCAGAGAATACAAGACATCAGATCAACAGACTATAGATATCAGATCAAAAATATAAAATAAATCATACAGTAGAACTAAAATATACTTAACAAGGTAGATCAAATCATGATTATATAAACATCAGATCACAAAATAGCAGACATCAGATCAACAGAATTTAGATATCAGATCAAAAATATAAAAGAAATCATATCATACAACAAAAACGTCCATAATATGTATCATAATATCTAAAATTATTTAATTATAAAACAAATAAAATGATAATTTAAAAATAATTTTTTTATAAAATTCAAAAACATTAAAAAAAATACTGAATTGTTTAAAAAAAAACGAACGAAAAAAAATCTCAAAGAGGAAGGCAAAAAAAAAATAAAAAATAGCCAAAAATAACAAAAGAAATGAAGGTACTGTAGTGCGTTTACTGTAGCGCGTTACTGTAGCGCGCGCGGAACTGTAGCGGGGTAGGAGTAAAATTCATGGTGGTCCGATAGGACCACCATATAAATTACCTAAAAGTATATATAATAACTGGGCAAGATATATAGTTTTATTTTGAATAGAGTATTAAATATTAATTATTGTCAAAAAATTTTCACTTGTAAATTTATATTTTAGTTATAAATTAAATAATCATTATGTATAATCATATGAGTTAGATTTTAAAATTAAAATTATATGTCTTAATAGTGAAAATATAAAAACTAACCTATTTTTGTAAGATAAAAAATAATTTTAAAACAAATCCTATAGTAAATATTTTGAAACAAAAATGTTTCTATAGGATGGAGAGAATATTATATACTGCTTATATCCGAAAATAATATTTTATTTATTATATTATATTTTGAAACAAAAATGTTTCTATAGGATGGAGAGAATATTATATACTGCTTATATCCGAAAATAATATTTTATTTATTATATTATTTTAATTCAATTAATAAAATAATTATTTTTTTTGGAGGGAATACATCAGATTTCAGATATAATTTCTCATTTAAAATTTATTTCGCACCTACTTTTTGTTTCCTTTTCTATTTGGGTTCATTCTTCGAGAACGAAGATACATATGTAAATTTTTTTAGATTTTGAAAAAAAATAAATAAAGAGATTAGAAAACACAACATATACTGTTGATCACAAATTATATCATAATACAAAGAAACATTTTGCAAGATGCGCCTAACACTTTAATAGAAAAATCTTTTATCATTTAATATTATGAGTAAATTTCAAAATTGATCATCATACTATAATCAATTTCTGGTTTTGGTCATCATACTTTGAAAATTCCAATTTTAGTCATCATATTTTATTTTTCTTTTAAAAAATGGTCACTTTGTCAAGTTGGGGTGTTAAAACACTAACGGTCGATTCTTTTAAGGTTATTTTTGTCTTTTCACTGTCCTTCCTCCAAATAAAAAAATAAAAAATAAAAACCATAATAACATAAAAAATAATTATAAAAAACCCTAATTGAAATTAGAGTTTTGATGCTGCCCTCCCTCCACTGCCGCCACTGCCTCACTCCCTCCCTCCCGCATCTAGCCAGATCTCCTCCCTCCCTTCTTCGCCGCCCTCTTCCTCATTCTCTCCCCTGCTGCCCTCCTCCTCATTCTCTTTCCCGTTCTCCGCCTCCCTTGACCTTCCTCGCCCCTTATCTTCTCCTCCTCCTCTTTTCTCGACTCCCTCGTCCCCTTGTCATCGGCGTCATTTGCAGAGCTCTTACGGCGAAGGAGGTCCAGCGGAAAGGAGATCCAGAGAGGCTGGGGATGTAGGGGAGGGAGTGAGGTAGGGGTGAAGGTCGGGGGGGGGGGGTTTCCTTGTCAATCATGACGAGATCGACGTCGATCTGCGAGTTTGGCGATGATCCGGTCGACGTGAGATCGATGTCGATCGATGAACCCTCGTTGGCTGGAGGGGGGAGGGAGGGAGGAAGAGAGGGTTCGAGAAAATGAGAAGGGAAGAGAACAGGGTTGACGGTGGGTGAAAGCGAGTCGGAGAACATACTGGGATAGACGATCGAAAAAGAGAAAGGGGTTGGCGGCTGGTAGCTGAAGCCCTAGAGGCTGAAATTACATTATGCCCCTGCCGCACCTCCTTAACCCTAGCTGCACTTATGTTAAAAAAATTTTAAAAATTGCAAAATAGCCCCTGATTTTGCGTTCCTCCTAAACCCTAGCCCAAAACTTCTGTTTTATTACAAGAGGGCAGTGAAAAGACAAGAATAACCCTAAAAAAATTTGGACGTTAGTGATTTAACACCCCAACTTGACGGAGTGATCATTTTTGAAAAGAAAGGTAAAGTATGATGACCAAAATTGGAGTTTTCAAAGTATGATGACAAAAATCAGAAACTGACTATAGTATGATAACCAATTTTGAAATTTACTCTAATATTATTCTCTTTGAATGTCCATTTTTTTCTCTTAGCCAATGTTTTTCTGTCATTTGTCAAATGATATTTTCCAGTGTAATTTTAAACTATTATATAACAATTGATTATTTATAATAGGGGTATTACCAAAATAATCCTTCATCTTGCATTCCCAATTTGATTTCATCAATAATTTTTTATTGTGTTCATAGTATTGTTATTTTTGGTTTATACATGGGTTCGTTCATCATGGTGTTCAAAATCAAATGTGCGAATTCACGGTAAATTAGAGCTACCAAAAAGAAAATCTAACTGTCTAGGACACAAATGCAATTCAATATCTAACTAGTTGAACAAGACATCAAAATTTTATTTTTATAATTTTATATTATCTTAATTAATAAAATCAAATAAAATCACGAAACAACCAAGTTTATTGACATGTTCATTTGGATTGTAGCAAAAGTACTCTACCGCAATTGAACATAAGAGATGAAAGCTTTGTAATCGGATTAATTCAGGATTATCACTCTCGAAAATATGATGTTCATATATAAATTAGTAGTGAAAGAGATTCAACCTGAATCCAAACATCAAACATGCATGCTTATAGTAAATTTAAAGGCTTAAATGCTTTTTTGGTCCCTCACAATAGGGGATGTGTCTTTTTTGGTCCATCTTAAATTTTAGTCGACAAAAATAATCTTACTTACTCTTTTATATTGTCAGTTTTGGTCTTTCTTTTGTAGAAAAGTTGAGAACATAACGGTTTAACATAGTTTATTACTAGTCAAATTTAATTTTTTTTCTTAATCGTGATTTATACCATAGTTTGTTCACCTCATTTTAAGACTCGGATCTTGATGAACGTTCAAATCATCTAAATAGGTTGAACATTCAAGAGGATCTGAATCATAAAATGTGTTGAACAAACTATGGTACAAATGATGGTTAAGAAAAAAGTAAGTATGACTTGCGGTCAAATGAATTAAATTGTTATCTTCTAAACTTTTATGTAAAAAATGATCAAAATAAAAAAGATTAAGTGGGAGTATTTTTATCGATGAAAATTTAAGTGGGACCAAAAAGTGTCATACCCCTTATTACTTGGAGTCACCAAAAAAGCATTTAAGTATAAAGTAAAATTAAGAGATGAATTGATGTTGAGAGCAAATGCAAAACTAGGTGAGTAGCTAAGGCTCATCTTACAAATGTTCATGTTCTCTTATCTAAGAGTTGTAATAATACAAAATAAATAAAATGGCAATACGACTCTTAGAAATGTTCATGATCACTTATCTAAGAGTTGTAATAAGATAAGAAAAATAAAATGGCCATATAACTCTTTGAAATGTTCATGATCTCTTCATTCGATCAAATAGGAATGAATAATAAATTGAAAAAAAACAAAATTTACACAATCCAGCCTGCCAATAGGGAGCGCCCAATGGCAAGACTCGCATCACTAGTTTGGTCAGGCGTGGCTCAGCGAGATTCCCCTTTACCATGGCTGATTCAATCGGTACGCCTGCTCGCCTAGAGTGTTGAGAGAGAAAAGAAAAGAGGAGGGTGAGGGTGTTGCTCCACCGGCGAAGTAGAAAGCCTCGAACTCCTTGAGGTCTATAAAACATTACCGTCGGTGTCGATCTCCTTCATGATCATCTTCCAGGTATGGCCCGGGACTTCTTCTTCAATTGATACGAGACTTCTTCTTCTATCGCGACGATGAGGAGTTTTTCCTTCTTCTTCGATCGGTCAGTGAGAGAGCTGAAGGGAGAGAGGTAGTGAGGTTGGCATCTGGTTCCGTTCCTTAAGTCCCGACACCTTTTCAAGTTGTAGCAGCAGCTCAGTCCCGACGTTGGGTTCGGTTCAGGTTTCGGGAAGAGATCGGCTGGAGGGAGAAAAAAAACCTTCGCCTTTTCCACAGTTTCAAAAAAGATCAATAGTGATGAGGAATGTGAGCAGCAGCCGCCGGACAAAGCGAAAGGAAGGGATGGCTGCTAGGTTTTAATTTTTCTAAAATTGCACTATTAGCCCTTTATTTTGTAACTCCTTTAATTTGTACCCCTTATTACTTTGATGTAAAGAAAAGACAAAAGTAACCCTATTAAAAATGGATGGTTAGTTAACTAACGCCTCATTCTAACGGAGTGACCTTTTTTGAAAATAAAAATAAAGTATGATAATCTTAAAAATAGTTTTCGAAGTATGAAGACCAAAATCAGAAACTGACTACAGTGTGATGACCAATTTTGAAATTTACTCTTCTTATTTTTAGAAACTAAATTTTTTAATTTTCTTTTAAAAAATTATTTTACATTTATCTTAATTATTATTTAATAATAGTGAATTTTCATATTATTTTTACATTTTTTACACCAATTATATTGTGAAAAAAGTAAAGAGATCTAAACCAAAGAATAATATAATTTATGTAAGAGTGAATTTTAAAAAAGGTCATCATACTTTGGTAATGTTTAGGTTTTGGTCACTAACTTTTAAATATTCAAAAAAGGTCACTAACTTTTACATCTGAATTTTAAATTTGGTCATTCCGTTACAAACGGTCGTGAAGCCCACTAACAGTCCAAATTATTGAGGATATTTTTGTCCATTCATTAATGTTGTACACATGCTGCTGACATTGCTGCTGGAGATAGTATATTGCTGCCGTCAATCCACCTATTCATTCATGCTGTCCATTCATTCATTCACGCACGCAGCATTATTAAATTTGTTTGTGAAAGCCTATTTCGCGCCCGTTATTTTGTTATTCTATGTCCCTTTTATATCTAAATTATTCCTGATAAATTAAGAAATACCAATCATAATATTTAAATATAAAAATATATTAAATTACCTAAATACCCTTAATTAATTTACTAAAAATACCAAAAAAATTTATTTATAATTCCGTTCATCTATGCTACTTTAATTATAATTTTTATAAATTTTTGGTAGATTAAAAAGAGACTTATAAAATTTTTTATAAATTAATTAAGGACAAATTATTTTGAATGTTGGAGTGTTTTGAGGGATGCAGTTTTGATTCATTTTCCCTCAATTTTCCCGCAATTTTTAACCCTTCACCCAACATCACTTCCTCAACAGTTGAAGGGTTAAAAATTGAGGGAAAATGAATCAAAACTGCATCCCTCAAAACACTCCAACATTCAAAATAATTTGTCCTTAATTAATTTATGAAAAATTTTATAAGTCTCTTTTTAATCTACCAAAAATTTATAAAAATTATAAATAAAGTAGCATAGATGAGCGAAATTATAAATAAAATTTTTTGGTATTTTTAGTAAATTAATTAAGGGTATTTAGGTAATTTAATATATTTTTATATTTAAATATTATGATTGGTATTTCTTAATTTGTCAGGAATAATTTAGATATAAAAGGGACACAGAATAACAAAATAACGGGCGCGAAATAGGCTTTCACAAACAAATTTAATTATAATGCCGCGTTCGTGAATGAATGAATGGATAACATGAATGAATAGGTGGATTGACGGCAGCAATGTACTATCCCCAGCAGCAATGTCAGCAGCATGTGTACAACATGAATGAATGGACAAAAATATCCTCAATAATTTAGACTGTTAGTGGGCTTCACTGCCGTTTGTAACGGAATGACCAAATTTAAAATTCAGATGTAAAAGTTAGTGACCTGTTTTGAATATTTAAAACTTAGTGACCAAAACCTAAACTTTACAAAAGTATGATGACCTTTTTTAAAATTCACTCTTTATGTAATGAAAAATTATATTCAATAATACGAAAATGATAAAATGAAAAAAAATCACTATTCTTAAATAATAAGCAAAATACAAATAAAAATAATTTTTTAAAGAAAATTTAAAAAATTAAGTCTCTAAAAGTAAGAAAGAAAAAATAAATTAAAATTTTAAGAATAGTGGCAAAAACACAGATTAAAAACATGAAAAAAGGGAAGAAGTTGAGAGAGAAAGTACAAAAATACCCCCACCAAAATGGTTCGTTTGTAAAGTTAACAGTCAAACTTAATATAGGTACCAAATTTGTGACCAAATGAAAAAGTTGATAACTCAAAAAATAGTCTCTAAAGTAAGATGACCAAAACTCGATTTTCCTATAGTATGATGACCAATTTTAAAACTTACTTCTTTTCAAAATCGGTCCGTTAACCAACTAACGGTCCATTCTAATGGAATGACCATTTCTGAAAAGAAAATTAAAGTTTAATGGCAAAAAAAGTACTTTTCAAAGTATGATGACCAAAACTCGAAATCGACTATAGTATGTGACCAATTTTGGAATTTACTCAATTAAAAAAGAAAATTTAGTTAATCGAATGTCTTCTTTAAATGATTTTAGGGAAGATAATCAGAATCTTATGGAGATGTTTAAGAAATCACATGAAATATACAAGCATTTATTGAACCAAATATGATTGAGGAAAATGGCTTGAAAAAGACCACTAAAGCTTGAGGGAGGAGAACTTAAAGAAGAAACTACTCCTCCATTAATTTATTATCTAGGCTTTTTTCTTTTTTTCTATTTGTCCATTCCTAAAATGACGTCGTTAATTTTTTTTTTTTAAAAAGTCAGTGAGTGAAATGACGTCGTTTGAGTAAGTGATTTATTTTTAAATGTCACATACTAAAATGTCGTCGTTTCGTGAAATGAATTTTTTTTTTTAAAAAAAATACTTACTTAAAAGACGTTCGGTCCAAGTAAGGTTCAATTTCCAAAAGAAAATCCACAAGTTGAATTCCAATCTCTCAAATTTCAAGAACAAAATTCCAAGTTAATCATATCCTTTGATTATCTCCCCCCATCAATCGATTTTGAGTTTTTTGTTTTGCTTCAAGTATGGAATCAACTTGATATACATCCATTTTGCATCAACCAAAAAGAACACACATGCCCATTGCGGATTAATTGTCCTTCAATTAATTCTATCATCCTTCAAGAAAGCGAAAGAAATATCCGTCTTTAAAGGGTTCGACCACAAAGGAGTCTTGCGCAACATGTTTGGAAAGTATCCTTCTATTCTTCTAATAATCCCCATTAGAGAAAGTTTAATAAACATAACGGGAATAGAAAATGTGAGTTTTATCAAGTACATAAGGTGAGATTTGATCCATTCTAGAAGTACTTATAGATCTTTTGACAGTCGGAGGAGCAATGATTTGTGTGTTCCCCAACGCGATCCTTAACCTAGCCACATGGCGTAAAATAAGCTTGCAGATGTAGGCACAAAAGTGTTCCCCTCTTTGCATAGATACCACTCAATATATTTTTCATAATGAAAATTTTTCAAGTCAATGTACATTGCCTTTATGTCAACTTCGATCAAAGAATCTTGTACAAATTAACACCATACATAGAACAAAAGTTACAAAAGAGCCAAGAAATTTATATGAAAATTAACAATTAGACTTGATATTATCTACAAAGTAATAAATAAGCATTTATGATCTTGCCTTATGAAGATATTTTGATAGTATTTCCTGAATAGTTAAAGACTTTAGTATCATCAGCCTGAGTTATATAGACCGTTATGTCTCTTCCCAAGCCAATTTTTGTCATCCATTGCACAATCTCTTTGACCCCAAAACAATTTTGTCTATAACTTGTCGTACAATTAACAGCCTTTTGGCAACTTATCAAAATTTTCTCGATGTCATCAACCCTCAAATCAAGAGCAACAAACTTCCCCGCAGATGATTTCATGCTTCTGAACTGTGGTGTTATGATAATCATTTCCATCACTTCTTGTAACTCTGCCTTTAATCTAAGACTTCCGAATATTTCCAAAGATGCATAAGGGATTTTTAAATGATCATCAGTACTACTTCTTTGATATGCTCTGGTTAGGGTTAGTAAAGAAGGATAAGGACTGTTGATGAGTTTCACCTATCTTGTCTTCCTAAATGTAGGCTCAATCCTTGAACTAACAAATTCTTTCGTTACTGTTTTGGGGACTTTCACACTAAACATGCTTTCTGCTCGTGGATCATCAATTGATTCATTGTGGTTTACCACATGAATCACATCTCTTAAACTTGTTATAAACTTTTTAGTGTCAAAGATTTCTCAAAATGACTTGAAATAATGTCACATAAGAGTTGAGTTTTTCATATAAGATTAAGGTCTATATAAATGAAATAGAATGAAATATTAATGTTGATCAAACACAGTGAAAAAAAATAAGAAAATATGACATTGCTACCTTTTATGTCAGGAAGAACAAGTTTTGCCCCAGGATGTTTGTTTATGAAAATGACATTGGCTTAGTAAGTTTCATTTGAAAATAAGTACTCATAGAATTGTAAAAAGGACATATGAAACATACAACATGGAAAACACAAATGCTTGTTTTAAAAAACATTGTGTCCCAAAATTTTGTGAGTAATACGAGTTAAGTGTAGACGGTATACCTGTAAGGCATGATATTCAGGGCCATTTGTCAGGGTAAAGAACACAAAAGCTTGAGTTTGTGCTCCTCAATCATCTGTGAAGATAAAAGAAGAAAAGTAAACAAACCAAATTAAAGTAATTTTGGCAGAATTTATGAACTAAACTAATTAAAATTGAAATTTTTTAAAACTATATAAAAAAATGGAACAATGACTCCAATCATCTAGATGATGTTAGAAGTAACTTACGTATAGCAGAAAATTTTTTCCAGCAAGGTCTTCAATGTCAAATTTTAAAGTTTAACTACTGGCCCGTGGAAATAACAACAGTTTGCTGCAATAAAACCTTGCTGGAAAAAACTTTCTACTATACGTATGTTATTTCTAACATCGTCTAGATGGTTGGAACCGTTGTTCCATTTTTTTATAATTTTAAAAAATTTAAATTTTAATTAGTTTAGTTCATACATTCAGACAAAATTAATTTAATTTGGTTGGTTAACTTTTCTTCTTTTATCTTCACAGGTGATCGGGGAGCACAAACACAAGCTTATGTGTTTTTTACCCTGTTAAATAGCCCTGAGTATCTTAACTTATGGGTATAACGTCTACACATAACCCGTATGGCTCACAAAATTTTGGGACACAATATTTTTTTAAACAAGCATTGTGTTTTCCATGTTGAATGTTTCATTTGTCCTTTTTACAATTCTGAGTAATCATTTTCAAATGAATTTTAGGTTGTCAATGCTATTTTAATAGCCAAACATGTTAGGGCAAAACTTGTTCTTCTTGACATAAAAGGTAGCAATGTCATATTTTCTTAATTTTGTTAACTGTGATTGAGTAACATTAATATTTCATTCCATTTGAGTTACGTAGGCCTTTATTCTATATGAAAACTCAACTCTTATGTGATATTATTTCAGGTTATTTGGAGAAATCTATGACACTAAATATTTTATAACAAGTTTACAAGATGTGATTCGTGACATAAACTATAATGAATCCATTGATGATTCACGAGTAGAAAATATGTTTAGTGTGAAAGTCCCCAAAACAGTAACGAAAGAATTTGTTAGTTCAAGGATTGAGCCTACATTTAGGAAGACAAGACATGTGAAACTGATTAATAGTCCTTATCCTTCTTTACTAACCTTAACAAGGGTATATGAAAGAAGTAGTATTGATGATCATTTAAAGAACCCTTACACATGTTTGGTGATATTCGAGAGTCTTAGATTAAAGGAGGAGTTGCAAGAAGTGATGGAAATGACGGTTAGAATACTGCAGTTTATAAGCATGAAATCATCTGCGGGGAAGTTTGTTACTCGAGATTTGAGGGTTGATGACATGTAGAAAAAGATGATAAGTTGCCAAAAGGCTGCTAATGGTACAACAAGTTATAGAAAATCTTGTTTTAGGGTCAAAGAGATTACCCAATGGATGAAGAAAAATGGCTTTGGAAGAGACATAGTGGTCCATATAACTCAGGTTAGATGGCACCAAAGTCTTCAACTATTCGGAGAATACTATCAAAATATCTTCATCAAAGCAAGATCTTGAATGCTTATTTATTAGTTTTAGATAATATCAATTCTAATTGTTAATTTCCATATAAATTTCTTGGCTTTTTTGTAACTTATATTCTGTGTATGGTGTTAATCTGTACGGGATTCTCTGATCCATGTTGACATGACGACACGGTACATTGACTTGAAAAATTTTCATTATGAAAAAATATATTGACTAGTATCTATGCAAAGTGGGGAACACTTTTGTGTCTACATTGCAAGCTAATTTTACCCTATATGGCTGGATTTAGCATCGCGTTGAGGAACACACAAATCGTTGCTCCTCCGACTATTAAAATGTCTATATGTACTTCTTGAACGGATCATCTATCACCTTATATACTTGAAAAAAACTCTCATTTTCAATTCCTTTTATGTTTATTAAACTTTCTATAATGGGGATTATTAGAAGAATAGAAGGATAACTTGCAAAACTTGTTACACAAGACTCCTTCGTGGCCGAACCCTTTAAAGATGGATCTTTCTTCTGCTTTTTTGAAGGATGAAAGAATTAATTGAAGGATAATTAATCCTTAATGGGCATGTGTTTTCTTTGTGGTTTATGCACAAGGAATGTATATCAAGTTCATTCCATACTTGATGCTAGATTATAAGCAAAACCAAAAACTGAAAATCTGTTGTTGGGGGGGGGGGGGATATAATCAAAAGATATGATTAACTTGGAATTTTTTTTCTTTAAATTTGAGAGATTAGAATTCAACTTGTGGATTTTCTTTTGGAACTTGAATCTTGCTTTGGCCGAACGTCCTTTCAATAAGTGATTTTTTTTAGAAAAAAGTGACTTCATGTAACGACGTCGTTTTAGTAAGTGACACTTAAAAAAAAAAATCACTTACTAAAACGACGTCGTTTCATGAAGTGAATTTTTTTTTTTAAAATCACTTACTGAAAAGATGTTCGGTCAAAGCAATATTCAAGTACCAAAAGAAAATCCACAAGTTAAATTCCAATCTCTCAAATTTCAAGAACAAAATTCCAAGTTAATCATATCCTTTGATTATCTCCCCCCACCAATAGATTTTGAGTTTTTGGTTTTGCTTATAATCTAGCATCACGTATAGAATCAACTTGACATCCATCCCTTATACATCAACCACAAAGAACACACATGCCTATTGAGGATTAATTGTTCTTTAATTAATTCTATCATCTTTCCAGAAAAGCGAGAGAAATATCCATCGTTAAAGGGTTTGGCCACGAGGGAGTCTTGTGTAACAAGTTTTGCATGTTGTCCTTCTATTCTTCTAATAATCCCCATTATAGAAAGTTTAATAAATATAACAGGAATAGAAAATTTGAGTTTTGTCAAGTACATAAGGTGAGAGATAATCCATTCCAGAAGTACTTATAGATCTTTTGACAGTCGGAGGAGCAATGATTTGTGTGTTCTCCAATGTGATCCTCAACCCAGCCACATAGCGTAAAATAAGCTTGCAGATGTAGACACAAAAGTGTTCCCCTCTTTGCATAGATATCGGTCAATATATTTTTCATAATGAAAAATTTTCAAGTCAATGTACCTTGCTTTCATGTAAACTGAGATCAGAGAATCCTGTACAGATTAAAATGATACACAGAACATAAGTTACAAAATAGCCAAAAGATTTATATGAAATTTAACAATTAGACTTGATATTATCTACAAAGTAATAAATAAGCATTCAAGATCTTGCCTTAATGAAGATATTTTGATAGTATGCCCTGAATAGTTTAAGACTTTGGTGCCATCTAACCTGAGTTATATATAGATGGTTATGTCTCTTCCAAACCTAATTTTCTTCATCCATTGTGCAATCTATTTGACCCAAAAAATGAGGTTGTCTATAACTTATTGTACCAATAGCAGCCTTATAGCAACTTATCAACTTTTTCTCAATGTCATCAACCCTCAAATCAAGAGCAACAAACTTCCCCGCAGATGATTTCACGATTATGAGCTGTGGTGTTTTAACCATCATTTCCATCACTTCTTGCAACTCCGCCTTTAATTACTTTCGAATATCGCCAAACATGTGCAAGGGTTCTTTAAATGATCATCAGTACTACTTCTTTCATATGCCCTTGTTAGGGTTAGTAAAGCAGTATAAGTACTACTGATGTGTTTCACATGTCTTGTCTTCCTAGATGTAGGCTCAATCCTTGAACTAACAAATTATTTCATTATTGTTTTGGGGACTTTTACACTAAGCATGTTTTCGGCTCGTGGATCATCAATGGATTCATTGTTGTTTACCACATGAATCACATGTTATAGACTTGTTATAAACTTCTTAGTGTCAAATATTTCTCCAAATGACCTGAAATAATGTCACAGGAGAGTTGAGTTTTTTATATATAATAAAGGCCTACATAAATGAAATGGAATGAAATATTAATGTTGATCAATCACAGTCAACAAAATAAGAAAATATGACATTGCTACCTTTTATGTCAGGAATAACAAGTTTTGCCCTAAGATGTTTGGCTATGAAAATGACATTGGCAACCTAAGATTCATTTGAAAAAGAGTACTGAGCCAATTGTAAAAAGGACAAATAAAACATTCGACATGGAAAACACAATGTTTGTTAAAAGAATACTCTGTCCCAAAATTTGTGAGTAATAGGGGTTAATTGTAGACGGTATACCTATAAGGAATGATATTCCGAGCCATTTGTCAGGGTAAAGAACACATAAGGTTGTGTCTGTGCTCCTCGATCACCTGTGAAGATAAAAGAAGAAAAGTAAACAAACCAAATTAAATTAATTTTTGCATAATTTATGAACTAAACTAATTAAAATTGAAATTTTTTAAAATAAAAAATGGAACACCGATTCCAACCATCTAGATGATGTTAGAAGTAACTTACGTATAGCAGAAAGTTTTTTCCATCAATGTCTTCAATGTCAAATTTTCAAGTTTAACTACTAGCCCGTGGAAAGAACAACAGGTTCCTGCAATGAAACCTTGCTTGAAAAAAACTTTATGTTATACGTAAGTTACTTCTAACATCGTCTCGATGGTTGGAATCATTGTTCTATTTTTTAAAATAATTTAATAACTTTCAATTTTAATTAGTTTAGTTCCTAAATTTTGACAAATTACTTTAATTTGGCTGGTTTACTTTTCTTATTTTATCTTCACAGGCAATGGGGGAGCACAAATACAAGTTCATGTGTTATTTACCTGACGTGTCATTGTCGTTGAAAAAACTTTAGGCGACCACTCAAAAATAAAATTTATAATTAAAAAAAAACACTAAAACTATAGTATTTAAGGTTAGTTCCCATGAAATTTGTGGTCTTGAGTGAAGTGGTTGTTGGGTTCGAGTCCTTACTTACTGCAATTTCTAGTAGTTTTAGTAGCCTAGTAATCTAAGAAAGTAAAATGTAAGATAATGGTTTGGTGAAAATCATGCAATTTACAAAATAAAGAAAATAAGATAGTATGGGTAAAAGGCGAAAAATCACACCACAACCAAGATTCAAGGGGCTATTGTTAAGCAAATTATCATGCAATTGTTCGAGGACATTCTAATGCAGTCATCACTGAATCTATAAGGACTAAAACTATCCAATAATAGAAATAGGGTCATCGATCCTATCTATTATCAATCCTCTACTTTACCGACATCAAGATCGAGTAAAATCATCCACTACTGTACCACCTGTGCATAAAACCATGAAACTTGTAACACAAGACATCAGTATTGTCTCACTCCACTTATTCATCAAAATAGATAATCAATAATGTATCTCAGCAATAAAGTAGATTCAACACATAGATCGACGACAAGGCAACAACCATATCCATAAACATGAATTAAACAATTCTTGCATGAAACCTACTTAACAATATGCATGAATAACCAAAAAAGGGAATATCCCAGAATAGTTCCATTAGCAAGAAAGGTGAGGCCTTAGCATCCATAATGTAAGATAACTCAACAATTCTTAGAACCTGCACCATATAGAAACACCAGTCTTCACTAAATCCATTGTCTTGCTAACATATTTAGGAAATCCACTACCTCCTATCACTTAAAAGGGTAGATTTCCCTAGAATCTACTTAGAACATAGATGTTCTAAGAGAATTCATAGTGTGTGTGTGTGTGAAATGGTGAGAAAGTGTGTGTTTCTTCCTCACTAAGCTACTATCTCTTAACTACAGAAAACACACTTATGTGTGATGGTATGTGATAAACTATATCTTTACAAGGAGTCTTGGCCATTAAGAAAGGTTCCAGAGGGTAAAAATTGGTATTACATAAGAAAAGTCCTGCCAAGGGTAAAGTTAGAACTTCAGTAGTGATTTCTAGGCGACGACCAGGTTGTGGCGCCATGGTGATGCCGAGATCGGCAACGATCAGGCATTGCTGCCGTGTGGACGCCAATGTTAGCAGCGACCAGGCGCCAGCGCCCAGAGGACGTCGACTCTGAATCTTTATCACTTTGCGCTATTTCCAAATTCTTCTCTTTAAACTTCAATCTTGCGTGATAACCTCATTTTTCCATCAAAAGCCTTTAAGTTTTATCTAAAATCTCCAAAGTGCCTCCTTATTACAAAACCATGCAAATCAAACTATAAGTGCATTGAACGCTCATAAAAGATGTCATATTCATTGAAAACCAACTTAAAGTAAGCTAAACATGCATGATTTAAAGTAATAAAAAGGTATATTTTGGAGTCACGTCATTACCCTATCAAATGGCCATGAATATCATGACTTACAATTATACCGTATACACTTAACCTGTATGACTCACAAAATTTTGGGACAAAATATTTTTGTAAACAAGCATTTGTGTTCTCCATGTCGAATGTTTCATTTGCCCTTTTTACAATTTTATGAGTACTCATATTCAAATGAATATTAGGTTGTCAATGCCATTTTCATAGCCAAACATCTTGGGGCAAAACTTTTTCTTCCTGACATAAAAGGTAGCAATGTCATATTTTCTTAACTTTTTTGACTTTGATTAATCAACATTAAAATCTCATTCCAGTTGATGTATGTAGGTCTTTATTCTATATGAAAAACTCAACTTTTATGTGATATTATTTCAGTTCATTTGGAGAAATCTGACACTAAACAATTTATAAGAAGTTTACAAGATGTGATTCATGAGGTAAACTATAATGAATCCATTAATGATCCACGAGTAGAAAACATGTTTAGTGTGGAACTCCCCAAAATAGTAACGCAAGAATTTGTTAGTTCAAGGATTGAGCCTACATTTAGGAAGACAATACATGTGAAACTCATCAAAAGTCCTTATCCTTCTTTACTAACCCTAACAAGGACATATGAAAGAAGTAGTACTGATGATCATTTAAAGAACCCTTACACATGTTTGGCAATATTCGAAAGTCTTAGATTAAAGGCGGAGTTGCAAGAAGTGATGGAAATGATGGTTAGAACATCGCAGTTCATAAGCGTGAAATCATCTGCGGGGAAGTTTGTTGATCTAGATTTAAGGGTTGATGACATTCAGAAAAAGATGATAAGTTGCCAAAATGTTGCTAATAGTACAACAAGTTATAGAGAATCTTGTTTTAGGGTTCAAGAGATTGTATAATAAATGAATAAAATTGGATTTGGGAGAGACATAACTCTCTATATAACTCAGACTGGATGGAACCAAAGTCTTCAACTATTTAAGGAAAACTATTAAAATATCTTCATCAAGACAAGATCTTGAATGCTTATTTATTACTTTGTAGATAATATCAAGTCTAATTGTTAATTTCCATATAAATTTCTTGGCTCTTTTGTAACTTATGTTATGTGTTTGGTGTTAATCTGTACAGGATTCTCTAATCCCAGTTGACATGAAGGCAAAGTGCATTGAATTGAAAAATTTTCATTATGAAAAAATATATTGACTGGTATCTATGCAAAGAGGGGAACACTTTTGTGCCTTCATCTACAAGCTAATTTTACGCTATGTGGCTGGGTTTAGGAACGCATTGAGGAACACACAAATCATTGCTCCTCTGACTGTTAAAAGATCTACACGTACTTCTGGAATAGATCATCTCTCACCTTATGTACTTGACCAAACTCACATTTTCGATTCCTGTTATGTTTATTAAACTTTCTGTAATGGGGATTATTAGAAGAATAGAAAGATAACTTGCAAAACTTTTTGCGCAACACTCCGTTGTGGCCGAACCCTTTAAAGACGGATCTTTCTTTCCCTTTCTTGAAGGATGATAGAATTAATTGAAGGACAATTAATCCTCGTCTTTGTGGTTGATGCACAAGGGATGGATATGAAGTTCATTCCATACTTGATGCTAGATTATAAGAAAACCAAAAATTCAAAATCTATTGGTGGGGGAGATAATCAGAAGATATGATTAACTTGGAATTTTGTTCTTAAAATTTGAGAGATTGGAATTGAATTTGTGGATTTTCTTTGGAAGTTGAATCTTGCTTTGGCCGAACGTCTTTTTAGTAAGTGATTTTTTTAGAAAAAAGTGACTCCATGAAATGATATCGTTTTAGTAAGTGGCATTTAAAAAAAAAAAATATCACTTACTAAAACGACGTCATTTCATGAAGTGAATTTTTTTAATAAAAATCACTTACTGAAAATGCGTTCGGCCAAGGAAAGGTTCAATTTCCAAAAGAAAATCCACAAGTTCAATTCTAATCTCTCAAATTTCGAGAACAAAATTCCAAGTTAATCATATTCTTTGATTATCTCCCCCTCACCAATAGGTTTTGAGTTTTTGTTTTTGTTTTTGTTTATAATATAGCATCAAATATGGAATCAACTTGATATCCATCAATTTTGCATCAACCACAAAGAACACACATGCCCATTGAGGATGAATTGTTCTTTAATTAATTCTATCATCTTTGAAGAAAGTGAAAGTAAGATATCTCTTTAAAGGGTTCGACCACGAGGGAGTCTTGCACAACAATGTTTGCAAGTTATCCTTCTATTCTTCTAATAATCTCCATTACAGAAATTTTAATAAATATAGCAGGAATAGAAAATGTGAGTATTGTCAAGTACATAAGGTGATAGATAATCCATTATAGAAGTACTTATAGATCTTTTGACAGTCGGAGGAACAACGATTTGTGTCTTCCCCAATGTGATTTTCAACCCAGCCACATAGCATAAAATAAGCTTGCAAATGTGGCACAAAAGTGTTCCCCTATATGCATAGATACCGGTCAATATATGTTTCATAATGAAAAATTTTCAAGTCAATGTACCTTGCCTTCATGTCAACTGGGATTAGAGAATCCCATACAGATTAAAACCATACACAGAACATAAGTTACAAAAATAGCTAAAAAATTTATATGGAAATTAACAACTAGACTTGATAGTATTTGCAAAGTAATATATAAGCATACAAGTTCTTGCCTTAATAAAGATATTTTGATAGTATTCCCTAAATAGTTGAAGACTTTGGTGCCATCCAGCTTGAGTTATATAGACCGTTATGTCTCTCCCAAAGCCAATTTTCTTCATCCATTGTGCAATCTCTTTGACCCCAAAACAAGGTTGTCTATAACTTGTCGTACTATTAACAGCCTTTTGGTAACTTATCATCTTTTTCTTGATGTCATCAACCCTCAAATCAAGAGCAAAAAACTTCCCCTCAGATGATTTCATGCTTATGAACTGCGGTGTTCTAACCATCATTTCCATCACTTCTTGCAACTCTATTTAATCTAAGACTTTGAGGCTAACCTTTTCTTTGACTTCCCTTATACAAACACTCTTCTAAACCTTCATTTTCAACCTCTCCATTCTAAATTTCCATTTGGTAGTTGTAATTTTTTTATTGAATATGCCAATATAACCAGGTATTGTTCTTAACAAGTGATGTTTTAAAAAAAAAACAAAAAAAAAAAAAAATAGGGACCAATGTCTTGTATTGAATAAATAAGCAATTAAAGGAAGGATATCTAAGCCTTGGACCCTCACAGTAGTATAGTGGTGAGAAGTAACAGAGTAAAGGACCTCTAAACCTTATACCCTTACAGAAATGCCCAAGTTAAAAAAATAAAGTGTAAGGAAATGAAGGACCTCTAAGCCTTGCACCTTTATGATAGAAAAATAGTAGGCAGCACAAGAACACACCATGGAAGGTTTTAAAATAATAAATTTGAGCAAAGATTCCAGCTGCCAGATTTTTCTTTTCTTTTTCACCGATAATAAGCCTTTATTTATTCCTACCCCATTTCCAATCCCTTTCGATTGACCTGTTATGGATGTAATAGATTGGTGGAGGAGTGATGTCTAGCCAAGCCTATGGCTAAAGTTGTGCATATAATTGAGTTGAGTGTTTCATTTCCGTATATACTTGATGCCAACGAATTTAGTGTCATGTACTGCTCAGAATTATTAATTTATAACCAAATACAACGTATAAACGTAGTATGTGGGTCGATCCACAGGGAACAGAGGGTACAATTATGCTGTCAAGCTAGGAATATGAGCAAAACATAACAAGTACAAAAACAAAAAATAAGCAGAACGACGGGGTATGGAAGATAAGGATGAAAAGAGGAATTTAAATGAATAGAGAAACAGAGGATGAGAGTTGTGATTTTTACTCCTATATGAAGTTAGGCTTTTAGTATGGCTTGCGGTTGACAAGATAAACTTCAACATTCAACATCGAGGATCAAGAATGTGACAAAGAGCACCCAGTTTTGGCTCCACTTGAACAAACACCCGTGTTATTTTACTTCGTAGACACTCTACCTTATCGACCATTGGATTCTCTGGTTGTCCTTGTATATGGCCTAGCACCAATCCAACCAGTCATCTTGACAAGGGTATTGGACCTCCTCACCACACATATATTACACCAGGGCTTGAATAAACTAAGTATACAAGTGCTAAAGTATCATCAATGAAGATCTCCCTACAAGCACTCTAACTCTAGTTCATTCATAGATTCACAAAACAAGAGGTTGCTGAGGTATTGTCATTGAAGACTTCCCTAAACTAATTCTCATTCTGTTACACTACTGAGCTTCACAAAATAAGTGTTTCTAAGGTACTGTCAGCTAAGACCTCCCTAAGAATTTACCTATTTTGCTAGTCTCTTGAACTTAACAAACTTTGCAGTTGCAAAGGTATTGTCAAGCAAGACTTCAATATAAGCAATTTGACTTATATCAAGCTCTGGAGTTGTATAGTAGATATTTGCCAAAGTATTATCAATTAAAATGTCCCTATAATCATGTCTACTCATATTGAACTCCAGATAGCACAAGATCAGTGGTTACCAAAGTATTACCATAGTATTATCAGTAAAGATCTCCTGACAAGTATTCCGATCTTGTGCTATCTCAGCCCCTTAAATTGTATAATACTGCCATGGTTTGGATTTCTGTGACATCCTCACATCACTATTTACTCACATTGTGTTTAAACTATTAAACCAATAGTACAATACTCACCATAAATAAAATCAGTGAAAACTTAAATACAATTAATGCTCAGCAAGTTTAAATAGTGATCTAATCCACACATCAGCTGGAAGAGAGGCTTATGTGTGTGGTTCGATACTATCATACCCGCTTAAATGTACTTCTTGTAAATGAGGCTTTCACATTGCCTCTACCACATTAGATGAAGAAAAATCCCAGCCAAAGTTCAGAACCTCATCGGTTCCAAACCATTCTCAGATGCTCAAGAACATGAATAAAGAGAAAATGAGCTTCGGGTTCAAAACTCAAGTAAAGAATTACCAGGGAAAAATAACTCCAAACTCCTACTTTACTACTCCTTACTGTGTCTGTTAATGGGTTCGAAGCTAACTATTACTATTTATAGAAGGAAATTTAATAAAGAAAATGCCGAATGGCTAAAATGGGAATTTTTGGATTGCTTGGAGGCTAAGGATTGCAAGCTTGCTTCTTTGGCATCTTCTAGGGGACAAACGCTGACAACCAGCCTTAAAAGCATCCATACGTAATTAAGAAATGGTTAAAGTAGCCTGTAACACTGTTTCGGGTGTACTTTAGCCGCGTGCTTCCCACACCGGTGTACTTCTTGACTCATCCGGTAGGAGTTGTGAGCTGTAATGTTGTCCTTCTTGTCTCATGTGGTCCTGCAATTAGCTGTTATCTGCATACTAACTGCTCCACTGGAATCTTCCCGCTGCCTATGCCGGTGATATTGGTCAGACGCTCAATTGACGGTGGCTTCAGCTGAGCATCACTTGAAAGTGTTCTGTCTTGGTTACCATACAATCAAGGGTTATACTTGGCTTCACAAGATGCTGCAATTTCTAATCGTCATCTTCTCACGTTTTTCTGAAGCTGGCATTTGTTGATCGTCGCGTTGAGACTTTCATAGGACACTGTTTTCCAATGGTCGTGATCTTCTCTTTAACCTCCTATTGCTTTGCTTCAGTTGTGTTCACTTTGTTAGGGTCATGTGCAATGAACATTTTTGTGAACTGGACGTCTACAGCTCACCGTGGCCAAACGCTAGATTTCACTAGACTTGTTGGACTTCACGTTCAAGTGAAGCTGTTGTCTGCTGGCCGTGTCATTTCTTCTAACTTGAGAATCCTTGGTTCTGTCCCGAATGCTAAGTCCAAAGTGTGGTTTTCTACAGTCTCACTCCATGCACATTTTACCTGCAATTAACACAAGTAGAGTCATACCTAGTATTTTATTGCACGAACATGTTAAGATTTTGTTAGTATACAGCTCTAAACTAGGCTAAAAACAAATAGAAATATGTATAAAATGACTCGCATTAGCACCCCCACACTTAACACTTTGCTTATCCTGAAGCAAACTAACTATGAAATCCAAAATGAGTAAGTCCCCTCCCTTTAATATAACTGGATCATACTGTAATGTTCTCCCTTTAAGCCATTCTCAGAAACTAAGCCTCAGTAATGCATGAAGGTTTAAATTTAGCTTCAGCAATTAAGTTTGAAACACGAATTACTTATCAAAGCTATTTACCTATTGACTTGCCACCCTCACACTTAAAAGATTCACTATTTTTTTTCGCTCAATGTGTTTGGGCAGTAATTATATGTATAGAATTTAAAGCACTCTAGCCAATTGTTAGTTTTGAATACTTAAAAGCTTTGCTTGTATGAAAAACTATATCTCAGTTGCATATCTATTGTGTTTCAATATATTATAACATGTTGTCCATTTATATCATATGACTAGATGATGAGGTGTTTGGTGTGACACAATAGATCTCATCATTGGTTAAAGTCATGATATATAAATAATGCTCGTAACTGAGACAGTTTGGACAAACTGTCGGTTTGAGTTATTGTATGATTCAGAAATTAGTTTGTACTAATTAAATCATACGGATGTGTCCGGGGTATATTGAGCAGGACCGATCCAGGATCGAGTTAACTTGTACTAATTTTCATAGTTGATTCGAGCCTTGTATTCTATCGCTTTATCCCTAGACTAGAGCAGACATGAGGATTAGACATAGTGTACTTTGACTTTCCAAAGAGTGCGGTCACATGAGACCTAGATATCAGTAAGTTGGGCATACGTATTTGATTTCTTATTGTATTGTTGCTTGTGGAAAAGAAACCATGTACCGGTACATCCAGGGTGATTGTGCTCTCAAGATGAGTTCGTAAGGATTATTATACTAAACTCGGCCGGCGGACTTATGTCTATTATAGTAATAAAGTCAAGTGGTACTAATCTCGGATGATAAGAAGTCGATTAATTAATTTATCAGTAAATTAATGAATTGTTGAGCACTATATCTTTGACGTTGGGAGATAAAAGAATAATTAAAGTGGTACCCAGAAGCAATTTCTTTTTGAGCGGTAGTTTCATAATCAATCCGTTAGTGGTACGATTAATTATGTGTTGGATTAATTGACGAAGTGGATTTAATTAATTAATTATCCTTGAGTAAATTGATAAAGTCAATTTAATTATTTAATTTATTATTCTTTGGTCAATTAATGAAATGGGTTTAATTAATTAAACATCATTGGGTCGATTAGAATTAATTATGTCTAGTGAAGAGTTAAGAATTAATTAAAAGTCCAACAACGAGGCCCAACTCAAAAGCCCACTAGGTCTCCCTTGAAACTCCTATAAATAGATAATCTTGCACCTTAAGAAATATAAGAAAACCTTGCAAGACAAGTTGTCTTCCCTCTAGAAAGAGAAAGGCCTAGAGAGGGACTTAAAAAAAATAGTAAAATCAAGACCCACTCGAAGTCGGGTTTTTGATCTCTCTCTCGAAAACTCGAAGGCCTTGAATTAGGATTGGATTTGAGCAGTTTACGATTCTGGCAGACTGCGTGGATTTTCGGCAGCTTTGGGTGAATTTTGACAGCTTTTGGGCAAAATCCGATGGCCCGTTTTTGTTCAGTTTTTCCCTGGCAGATTTTTGAGTTTTCTGGAGTATTCTTGGTTGGATTTTCATGGGGTTTGCTATATCTATCTGATAGATAATTGCTCACACGATTTTCGGATTATCTTGGAGGCATTCAAGAGATTTCTTGTGGGAGAAGTTTCAAAGATTGGATCTTTATCTTTCTCAAGTTAATTTTTTGAGGGACTCGCATCAAAGTTCGAATCTCTAACCTTTCCGCTTTAAATTAAAGATTCGTTTTGTTATGGGTTAAGTAAATCGAACAAATATAAGCTAGATCGGGTTCAAAGGAACTTGTACTAGTGTTTGGGCTCGATCAAAAGTTTTTGATTCTGGAATGCATAGCACGAAAATGAAATTTTCGATTTGGCCTGGACCCACTAGTTTTTTCAATTGGTATTAGAGTCGAGGTTTTGACTTTATACTTGTTCAATTTACTATGGGCTTTTATTGCATGTGGTTATTATCCCGACTATTATGGTTTATGCATTCAGTTTTCATTCATAAAACCCGGGACATGTCTGGGTTGGTTTTTTGAATGTGAATGTGTGAAATAGTAATAACTAAGAACTAGAAGTCGTGTAGGATTAGATTAAATCTGTAGTAGGATTTATTCTATGAATATGTCGTCTTGATTTTCCCAGAAAATCAAGCCTTGTATTTAGGAATAAATGTAATGATGAAGACGTTATTGTGGGCAACTTGGATTCATGGGTTTTGGTTTATCATAACTTGGGTGATTCCAAGAATTACATAGAAAACCAAGAAAACCTGGATGAATTGCAAGGAGTTCAAATAATGAGTGGGAGCGACGCGACGGGACATGTCAACAAGGAAATGAAAAGGAAGCAACAATTAAGAATGCCATAATAGCCGGGAAATGTTTATTACGTATTTATTTCCTGCTTTTATTGTCTTGGTTGTTGCTTGCATGTTTTTAATTTATGTTTTGATGTATGATTAAAAAACGTGTGGTTTTATGGGTGCAAATAACTAAGGTTAAGAAATTGCATGTTAAAACCGGAAAAACTCTCAATTTAAAAATCTAAGTGGGAGCGGGTTGCTTGATATCCCCATGGCCTCCATTACGAATTTGTATATAATGTGAATAGGCTTGCACGTTGGCATTAGGGTCTTCCTCCATATCGGATGAGTCTAATTCATAAGATCTCTAGATTGAATTTCTAAATGATGACTATAGTGAGTTAAATTGGAGAATGCGACACCCTCTCTAATTGAGGACGCACTATCTTTGGTAACAAACTTAAAAGTTACGTAAAAGGATTACGATAGTGAGTTAAATTGTACTATTTGTAGTATTCCTCCCAACGAGGTTACGCTACTTATATGAATTGCTAAAATCACCGATTATTAATTTCATTGATTAATAGATCATTCGGTCATATAGTGAAATTAATGAACTTGGTTCTTCTTGAACGAATGTGGACTAGTGTCAACGTTCACACTAACGTGACTTGCATGAATCCCAGTGAATGAGATGTTGGTGGATTTGATAATATTATTTTGAGGGTGTTAATATTTTCTAAAAAGATAAAATACTGAAACTTCTCTGTTTATTTATTTTCATCTTTCAATGTGGCGTTTAATCCATTGTCTGTCATACTAAAAGAGAAAAAACTGACTGGCCAAAATTACATTGATTGGAAACGCAATTTGGACATTGTTCTCATGACTGAGAAATACAACTTCATGCTCACTAAAGTGTGTCCAGAAGTGCCTAATGACGAATCCACTCCTGAGGATAGGGAAGCATATCAAAAATAGAATAAAGTTGATGAGATGGCACGGTGCTGCGTTTTGGCTTCTATGTCAAATGTTCTACATTACTAGCATCAGTTGATGACCTCAACTTTTGATATGATGACTAAACTAAGGGAGATGTTTAGTCACCAAGGCAGAGTAGCTAGGCAAGGGGCTATGAGAAAGCTTATGACTAGCAAGATGGCTGAGGACACACCTGTGCGAGAGTACGTACTTGACATGATTGGCAACATCAATGCGATTGAGGTATTGGGAGGTGAGATCGACTACGAATCTCAGGTTGATACCATACTCCATAGCTTGCCTCAAAGTTTTGAGCAGTTTTGGCCAAAATACAACATGAGTGAGCGACTTTATACTCTTCCCAGGCTCTTAACTGCATTGGTGTTGGCTGAAGGCCTCTTCAATAAGAAGAAACAAGCTTTAGCAACTGTCGAGCCTTTAGGATCTTCTTCTAGGTCCAAAGCTGGGAAGAAGAAAAATAAGACCCAGAAGACTGCTAATCATGGGTCCAAGCAAGACATTGCCAAAATGAAGAAACCAAAAGACAAGTTCTTCAAGTGTGGCAAGGTAGGACGTTAGAAGCCATATTTTCCAAAGCTAAAAGGTATGACCATTTACGCTTTAGTTACTGAGGCATGTTTAGTGATGATTCCCACAGATACTTGGTGTGTGGATTGAGGAACCATTGATCATGTTTGTAATTCTTTGCAGGGGTTCCAAGTAACCTGGATGCTTAGAGATGGCAAGATGGAAGTCTACTTAGGGGATACTGCCAAAGTATCAGTCAAAGCAGTGAGAGTAGCAAGACTTATTTTTCAAAATAATGCTATAATAGTTTTGAAGAACTATCTTTATGTTTCAAGTTTTAGAAAGAATTTACTTTCAGTTTCTAAACTCTTGTTAAATGATTATAAGTTTGTTTTTTCTAATAATTCTATTTTTGTTAGAAAGAATGAGAAACTTATATGTTCTGGTTCAATGGTAGACAATCTCTTCTTGATTAAAACTAACTTCCCAGTTGTGCAAAACAATGAAATGAATGACACATCATAACTCCATACTAAGAGGAAAGAACCTTCGAAAATGAACCAAACTTATTTTTGGCACCTTAGACTAGGGCAAATAAACCGTAGTAGGATTCAAATATTGGTCAATGATGGACTTTTGGTTTTATTGAAGATTGACAGTTATCCACCTTGTGAATCTTGCTTGGAAGGTAAAATGACCAAAAGGCCTTTCAAGGCAAAGGGGTATTGGGCCAATGAAGTTTTAGAGTTTGTTCACTCTGATTTATGTGGACCTATTTCAGTTCATGCTAGAGGTGGTTTTGAGTATTTTGTGACTTTCTCAGATGATTACTCAAGGTATGGGTACATCTACTCGATGTGTCACAAGTCTGAATGCTTTGCAAGTTCAAAGAGTTTCAGGCAGATGTTAAGAAACATCATGGTAAAAGTATCAAAGCACTACGATCAGATCGTGGTAGCGAGTACCTCTCTAGTGAATTTAGGAGCTACTTGTTAGATGAGGGTATTCAGTCCCAGTTGTCTGCACCTGGCACACCCCAGCATAATGGTGTAGCAGAGAGGAGAAACAGAACTCTTATGGATATAGTGAGATCTATGATGAGTTATAGTGAGTTGCCCAATTTATTTTGGGATATGCCTTAAAGACGGTGGCTTACATTCTGAATCTTGTATCGTCTAAACCTGTGCTTTCAACCCTTATGGAGTTATGGTCTGGGCGAGAGCCCAATGTTAAGCATCTCAGGATTTGGGGTTATCCAGCAGTTAAGGTACATGCAGGTAAATTAGATGCAAGATCAGAGGTAATGTTGTTCGTAGGATATCCCAGGGGAACGAAAAGTGGTTTATTCTATAGTCTTAAGGATCAGAAGGTGGTGGTTAGCACTAACACTAGATTTTTAGAAGATGACTATATTCTAGATCACAAACTAAGTAGCAAGATTGTACTAGAAGAGCTTAGGGGACAGTCCAGTATTCCTGATGCACCAGTACAAGTAGATACACCACAGAATACAGCACAAGATGTCACAGATGATACACCTACACAGGTTGTGCCTCGTCGTAGTGGGAGGGTTGTGAGACAGACTGAGAGGTACGTGGTATTGGGAGAATATTCAGATTTCGTCCTTAGTGCTCACGAACCAGACCCAGTCAAATACAATGAGGCTCTCCAAGATAATGATGTAGATTCTTGGTAAAAATCAATAACGTCTGAGAAGTGTTCGATGGACTCAAATCAAGTCTGGGAGCTAGTAGACCTGCTTGATGGTTTTCGACCAATTGGGTGCAAATTTGTCTAAAAGGGAAAGCGATGATCAAATGGGAAGGTTGAAACCTTCAAAGCTAGGCTTGTGACGAAGGGGTATATTTAGAAAAAGGGTATCGATTATGAGGTGACCTTTTCCCCAGTTGCTATGCTTAAGTCGATACGGATTCTCTTGGCCATAGTTTCTCATTTAGATTATGAGATTTGGCAGATGAATGCCAAGACAGCTTTCCTTAATAGAAGTCTGGAAAAAACCATATTTATACAGCAACCAGAGGGATTCATTACAGAAGGCCAAGAGCACGAGGTTTGGAGGCTCAAGAAGTCCATTTACGGACTTAAGCAAGCATCTAGACCTTGGAACATCCGTTTTGATGAGGTGATCCAGCCCTATGGATTTACTCAGTGTCCGGATGAGTAGTGTGTGTAACGCAGGCGTGATGGAAACTTGGTCGTGTTTCTTGTACTTAACGTACATGATATTCTTCTTATTGGCAACAGTAAGAAGGTATTATCAAATGTAAAGGCATGGTTGTCCAAGCAGTTTGATATGAAAGATTTAGAAGAGGATGGACATATCCTTGGTATCAAGATCATTTGAAATCGTAGAAGACGTTTACTGACACTCTCTAAGGCTTCATACATAGACACGATTCTGGCATGTTTTAACATGAAAAACTCTAAGAATGGTTTCCTACATTTCAGACACGGATTTCATCTATCTAAGGAGCATTCTCCCAAGACTGCTGAGGAGATAAAAGCCATGAAGATAGTTCCCTATGTATCTGCAATGGGAAGTCTCATGTATGCCATGTTGTGTACTAGGCCTTATATTTGCTTTGCTGTTGGCATGGTTAGTAGATATCATAGTAACCCTGGAAAGGCTCACTGGGAGGTTATCAAGTGCATCCTTAAGTATTTGCATAGGACGAGAGACCATGTTTTGATATATCGAGTGCAAGAGCTAGTTTCAAAGGGTTACATATATTCAGATTTCCAAGATGGTACGTAGCCACATCAGAGGTAGCGAAAGAATCTTTATGGCTTAAGAACTTCCTAGTGGACTTAGATGTGATAATCTGTATGGCTCAAGAACTTCCTAGTGGACTTAGATGTGATTCCTGAGTTGTCAAGGTCTATCACAGTTTATTGTGATAACAATAGTGCAATTGCTAACTTAAGGGAACCACGAGCTCACTAGGTGAGTAAGCACATAGAGTGCAAGTACCACCTTATACGAGAGATAGTAAAAAGGGGAGACGTGATTGCGGCCAAGATAGCATCAGTAGACAACCTTGCAGATCCATTCACGAAGGCATTAACTCCAAAAGTCATTGAGACCCACGTGGAGGGCATGGGAGTTAGATACTTAAGTGAGCTATGAGAGTTTTCTGGATTTTGGTATGACAGCAAAATAAGTGTATTGAATAGTTTTTATATTTCATAGCATAGCTTTAAGTATTAGTGGGAGATTGTTGGGTTTGAATACTGAAAAGCTTTCCTTGTACGAAAACCTATTTATCAGTTACATATCGATTGTGTTTCAGTATTATAAATTTTCTCTTTATATTATATGTCTAGAGGATAAAGTGCCGGGTGTAGCACAATAGATCTTATCATTGGTTAAATTTGTGATGTATAAATAAATGCTCGTAACCGAGATAGTTTGGATATACTATTGGTTTAGCTTATTGTATGATTCAAAAAATTGGTTTGTCTAGACTAATTGAATCATACGGATGTGCCCGGGGCATATTGAGCAGGACCAATTTAGGATCGAATTAACTTGTACTTATCTTCGTAGTTAATTCGAACCTTATATTCTAAACTCTTAATCTCTAAACTAGAGTGGGCATGAGGGTTAGAGATAGTGTACTTTGATTTGCCGAAGGGTGTGGTCAATTGAGGCCTAAATCTCGGTAAGTTGGGTATGCTTGTTTGACATCTTATTGTGTTGTTTCTTGTCGAAAGGAAATCATATACCAGTACGTCTAGGGTGATGGTGCTCCTGAGATGAGCTCGTAAGGATTATTATACTAAACTCGGCCGATGGACTTATATCCGGTATAATAATAAGGTCGAGTGGTACTAGTCTCAGATAACTAAGAAGCAGATTAATTTATTTATCAGTAAATTAATAAATTGAAGAGCGCTATATCTTTGACGTGGGGAGATAGAAGAATAATTAAAGTGTGCACGATGTAATTTCATTTTTAAGCGGTAGTTCCATAATTAATCCGTTAGTTGTACGACTAATTATGAATTGGATTAATTGGCAAAGTGGATTAAATAAATATTTAGCCTTGGTTTAATTAATATCTAATTGACAAAGTGGGTTACGAAATAATTCTTGGGTCTATTAATATTTAATTTACGAAGTGGGTTGAATAAATAATCCTTGGGCTAATTAAGAATTGACTAGTCTAGTGAAGACTAAGAAAGTAAATTAAATCCAATTAGTAAGGCCTAACTCAAAAGCCCGCTAGGTCTCCCTTGAAGCTTCTTATAAATACATAATCTCTTGACATTCAAGACATAAGAAACATAGGAGGCAAGATTTTCCTAGAGAGTGAATTTCATATTTTTCATTGAATATCTCTTTCGAAGTCGGTTTTTGATCATTTTCCCTCGAAAACCTCAGCCCATAAGTTGTAGCTGCTGCCCGGTTTATTTCCTAGCTATCGAATTTGCTGACCGGTCCTTGCGGATTCCAGTGCTGATTTTTTTCCAGCCGCAACATCATTGGTCTATTTCAGTAGCAGCGTGCGGATCTGCGGCTTTGCTGCATGTAGATCTCAGCTCCCGGCGGTCGGATCGTGGCTCCAGTGCGGTGGTTGGTCCGAATCTCATGGTGGTTCAGCTAGGCAATCCGGTGTTCGACGATAGTAGTCCGATGAATTTTTGGTCAGTTTTTTAGTATTCCGAGGTGGGTTTCTTGTGGGTTTTCTTGGATCTCAATAGATCTACCCGGTAGATAGTTTCCTACTCAAATTTCAGTTTTATTGGAGTCATTCAAGGGACTTCTAGTGGAGCTCGCTACTAAAGCTTGGATTTTTCTTATTCGCTAATGGACACGCTTCAAAGGTATAATCTTTAATTCTGCCTTTTGTAAAGATTCAATTTTTAGCGTTTTGTTTAATAGATATAACAAGTATAAGCCTTGATCCGCTCATGGGAATTGATTTTAGTGTGTGGGCTCGATCAAAAGTTTCCGATTCTAGAATGCATAGCACGAAAGTGAGATTTTCGATTTGGCCCTGATCGGATCCTAATTCCTTCACTTTCCCTATGCCGCAATGCCAAAAAAGGATAACAAGGCACATTAAAAATTTTAAGAAGACAATTATGCCCTTGGCAAGGCTGAAATTGCGCAGGACTCTCTCGGGACATCAATGCTAATTTCAAATTGCCCAATTTAGCCTGTACTACTTCTTAGGCTTGATTGGCTTCGACTTGCTCTTTTATTCTCGCATTGTTTCTTGCGCGCTAGAAACCTGTGCAGGAAACAAAGGTAACAAGTTGGCTTTCTTACCATTGAACATGAAAGAATACCTGTTGATCAAACCATTGAAGGTGACCCTTTTGTCATACTCCCAAGGTCTCCCTAGAAGTATATGACAGGCATCCATCGGCACCACATCGCACAAGATTTCTTCCTTAATTGGGCCAAGGTAGAAGGTGACTTGTGCTTGGTATTGGACTTTCTTCTCTCTACCATTTTTTGAGCCACTACAACTTGTAAGGCCTAGGATGTGGCGAACATGTTAGTGATAAATCCATAACCAAATACTCACCTACGACATTTGTGCAACTTTCACCATCGACGATCATGAGACTTCTTTTTATCTGTTGTCTTACACCACATACGAAATATGTTGTTGCGTTACGTAGGGTTCAAATCTGGAGAGTAGTGAGCATTCAAGGAATGGATAATTACAAGTGTAGAATTTCTTACCAAAGGTCTACCGGGGTGCTCATCTGGACAATCACGATGTAAGGAAATGAGGGCTTGTCAATTTTCCTCCTCAGCTACTTTACTGTCGCTAATAAAGAGTTCATTATCCTCTTCACCTTCTTCTATGAGAGGGGGCATATCATCACAATTAGTATCACTATCTTTCTCCTCATCTATTATATATAGTTGGTTGTCTCTCATAGTGTAAGTACTCTTATCGGGGCAATTGGCTTGTAGGTGTCTAATTTAATTACATTTAAAACAAGTAACTGGTTTCTTACTACTCTGAGCTACAGAATTTTGATAATCATAACACTTTGGAGGGATAGGTGTGGCAATGTGGGCGTTGGTTTTAGGGGAAGGGGGCGCCGACTTTCTTTGAGGCGTGCAACTCTTTCTCTGTGACCAACTGCTACTAGAAGACTACTTCCTGCTGCTTGATTCGCCACCATATTTTAGGTGATTCTCAATCAACATGGCTTTCTAAAAACAATCCTCTAAGTCGGTGTAACTTGTGAGCTCTATCCTCTGACTAATGTTTTTGCTAAGGCCACCGAGAAACCTTGCAATTGTTGCATCATCATCCACATAGATTTCTTATCTATAATTGAGGGACTCGAGTTCAATGTAGTACTCAGCAGTAGTTTGCAATCCTTGCCTGCAACTATACAATTTTCTATATAAATAATGAATAAAATACGAAGGAATAAACTTACTGTACATGAGTTCCTTGAGTTCTTCCCAACTCACAACTGGAGGATGTTCCGTGCGTCGCCTCTCATGAGTTGTTTTTGCCTACCAAATTACTACATAATGCTTGAATTTCGTGATGGCTAATCTTACTTTGCGCTCCTCAGTGAAATCGTTAGCGTTGAATATTTGTTCAATCTAGAACTACCAATCAAGATAAGCTTCAGGATCATACTTTTCTACAAATTCAGGAATTTCAAATTTAATGTTATCTAGTTATCTAAAAATAGGAGCTCTGCGGCGTGCAACACGGGCCACTGAATCATCAGAATCATAGTTTAGATTGGAAGAAACTTTTGGATTTTTCTGACAGGTAGTACGAGTTTTGAACTTGCAAGGGTGAAAACATAATTTCACAAATTGGTGCACGATGATCACAAAGTTTGAAAACTCTGAGGTTATTGGGTGTTCTTTAAGGTTTGATTGTGATTTTCTTGAAAATACTTGAAGCTCGATAACCTTACCCTCTTGTTGTGTACTTGAGGTAGAATTCCCCCTCGCAAGTAAATAGCAGGTCGAAACTCCCGGAAAAAGTCTAAATATAGTGAGAAGAGACAAAAGCCAAAGAGCCATCCTTAAGAATTTGATGAATTTTGTGAAAAGAATAGCTCTTATGCAAAAATCTGGCTAAGTAAAGAAAAAGACAAGTCAAGGTTACAAAAGTAATAGTTCTCTAAGTTAGTAGGGAAGCAAACGGAATCGGGGATATGAGTGATCACACCTTGAAAATTGGGATTATAGGGTTGTCAATTTCCCTAAGGTTATATTTCCCGATGTATGTATAAACTCTTTCCTCTCTCACGGTAGTTAAGCTCGTGTTCTTGAGGGATCACAGTTTGACTCGAGAGAGTACCTGCTGATTTTGGTTTTGTTTGACTTTTGTGTGACTTATAAGCATCTATAACTATATAGCTACTTGTTTTTGTCACCTTTGTTTGTTTCAGATTTTTACTTTTTTTTTTTACTTGTCCTTTGATTGCTAGTTAGTCTTTGAGTCTTTGTTTTGTTGAGTCTTGTGAGTTCTTTTAGTTTTGTTATTAAGTCATAAGAAAAGGAAACCCAGTTAGAGAGAGTAAGTAAGTTGTTAGAAGCAAGGTTTGAAGAAAATTCAGCAAACCAGCTGCAACTCCTTAACCGCGCATCATCGCGAGACCGGACGCCTTCATTGCGGCCTCCTTCTAATAGCAGCTACGCATTGTGCCTAAACTTGGTTTTTCAATATCTTTCCTTTTCATTTCTTTTTTTTTTAGTTTTGTTTTTGTTTCATTTGTTTTATTTTTGAGCATTTGTTATATTACTTGGTAGTTTTCTTGGTTGTGTACCTTTTTTTTGCAAAAAGGTTCGTACTACTAAGAATACAAACTGAGACATCAAGTTGATCAATAAGTCGAGAAACCTATGCAGCCAATCTCCATGGAACAGATTACAGCTGTTAGTTTTGAATACAGAAAAGCTATGGCTTGTATCAAAAACTAATATCCACAGATGACATATCATTTTGTTTCAGTATTAAATTGTTCCATTATATCATAGAATTAGATAACGGGGTGTGTGAAAGACACAGTAGATACCGCTATTGGTTAAAGTATTGATATATAAAAAGTATGCTCGTAACTGAGATAGTCTGAACATACTATCGATATAGGTTATCGTGTGATTTGGAAATTAGTTTATCTAGACTAGTTTAAATCACACGGATATGCCAGGGGCATATTGAGCACGACCAGTTTGGATAGAATTGACTTATACTGATCGGCGTAGTCAATTCGGTTCTAGTATTCAGTCTCTCAATCCCAAGATTGGGACGGGCGTGAAAGTTAGATATCGTATGCTTTGATTTGCCAAAGAGTGCGGTTAATTGAGGCCTATACCTCGGTAGGTTGGGTATGAAGTGTTTAGCTTCATATGTACCATTGCTAGTCGTAGGAATCCACGTACCGGTTCGCCGGGTTGATGGTGCTCCCGAGATGAGCTCGTAAGGTTTATTATACTAAACCTGGCCGGTGGACTTTATGTTCGGTATAAAAAAGGTCAAGTGGTACTAATCTCGGATACCAAGAAGTCGGTGAATTAGTTTGTCAGTGAATTGATAAACCGACGAGCACTAGATCTTTAATGTGGGGAGATAGAAGAAAAATAGTGGCGCGATGTAAAGTCGCTTTTGAGCGGTGATTCCATAGTTAGTCCGATAGTGGTACGACTAATTATGTATTTGACTAATCGACAAAGTGAATTAATTAATCCTAAAGGTTTAATTAATATTTAATCGACAGAGTGAATTAAGAAATTAATTCTATTTGAATTAATTAATTCTAAGGTTCGATTAAATTAAATTAACGAAGTGGGTTAAGAAATTAATTCGAGTGGGTCGATTGGAGTTGATTAGTCGAGAAAGACTAAGCGGTCAACGAATGTCAAATTAAAAGGCCCAACTCAAAAGTCCACTAGGTCTCCATTAGAGCTCCCTATAAATAGAAAGTTTAAGGCCAAAGAAACTTAAGAAAATCTTGCAAGACATTTGGCTTCCTTAGAGTGAGAAAGTTCTAGAGAGAAACACTCTTCCCTTTTGAGTTTTCTTTGAAAAACGAACTTGGATTCTCACTTCTCGATTTAGATTAAGCTTGAAAGATTAAACTTTTAGATAGCCCATCGATTTCTGGAGTTGCCCACTGCTGGATTTTATAATTTTTGCCTGGAATTCACTGTTCATTTTTTTACTGTTCACGTTTTTTTATTGTTCACGTGGCAGCCACTTTTAATCACTCCGGGGTGCTTGATCCAGCTGGGTTTTTGTTGATCTCTTCCTAGGGTTGGTGATCCACAATCCCGGCTGTCCAGATCGTGGCCGGAGTTGAAGTGGGTTCGATTTTATTGGCGAGAAAAGTAGTGGGCAGCAGTTTTTTGGGTTAAAGGTTTGATCTTTTGGGCAGATTTAATCTAATTGAGTGATTTTCTTAGTGGGTTTCTCGTGGGCTTTGGTAGCACACTTCGATAGATTATTGCCCACGCAATATTCGAAGTTTTCTCAGAGTTATCTTTTGGATTTCGGTGGTAATCTCCAAGAAAGATTTGGTTTTTCTTATTGCGTTGGACTTCGCTTCAAAGGTGTAACCTTTAATCCTTCCACTTTTAATTAAAGGTGTAATCTTTGTGCGTTAGATGTCGATTTAATAAATTAAATAAGTATAAACCTAGATCCGTTGATGGGAAAATGAATTTGATCCTGAGCTTTGTCGAAAGCTTCCGATTCTGGAATGCATTGCATGAAAGTGAGGTTTTCGATTTATCCCGGGCTTGTTCTGTTTTCCTTTAATAGCTTCTCTTGCAGGTTTACAGATGTAGTTGACGGAGATGAACCAACGTATTGGCAATATAGAAGCCAATAGTTGGGACGGATCAGTTAACTAATTTGTAGGATCGCCACGCCAGAGAAGGCCTTATCAGGATCCTAGACTTGCACAAGATGTTATAGATGATGCACCTACACAGGCTGTGCCTCGTTGTAGTGGGAGGGTTGTCAAATAGTCTGAGAGGTACGTGGGCTTAGTAGAATCTTCAGATTTTGTCCCTGGTGCTCACGAACCAGACCCAGTAAACTACAATGAGGCTCTTCAAGATAAAGATGTAGATTCTAGCAAAAAGCAATGATGTCTGAAATGGGTTCGATGGCCTCAAACCAAGTCTGGGAACTGGTAGACCTTCCTGATGGTTTTTGATCAATTGGATGTAAATGGGTCTACAAGCAAATGTGAGGATTAGACGGGAAGGTTGAAACCTTCAAAGCTAGGCTTGTGGCGAAGGGGTATACTCAGGAAGAGGGTATCGATTATAAGGAGACCTTTTCCCCAGTAGCTATGCTTAAGTCGATCCGAATTCTTTTGGTCATAGCTGCTCATTTAGATTATGAGATTTGGCAGATGGATATCAAGACAACTTTGCTTAATGCAAGACTGGAGGAAACCATCTCTATGCAGCAACCACAGGGATTCATTGCAGAAGGCTAAGAGCACAAGGTTTGTAGGCTCAAGAAGTTCATCGACGGACTTAAGCGAGCATCTGGATCTTAGAACATCCATTTTGACAAGGTAATCCAGTCCTATGGATTTACTCAGTGTCTAGATGAGCAGTATGTGTACCGCAGACGTGATGGAAACTTGGTGGTATTTATTGTACTTTACGTAGATGATATTCTTCTTATTGCCAACATTGAGAAGGTATTATCAGACATAAAGGAGGTATGGTTGTCCAAGCAGTTTGATATGAAGGATTTGGGAGAGGCTAGACATATCATTGGGATTAAGATCATTCAAAATCATAGGAGACGTTCACTGACACTCTCTCAGGCTTCATACGTAGACACGATTCTGGCCTGCTTGAACATGAAGAACTCCAAGAAGGGTTTCATACCTTTCAGACACAGATTGCATCTATCTAAGGAGCAGTCTCCTAAGACTGTTGAGAAGATAGAAGCCATGAAGACAGTTCCTTATGCATCTACAGTAGGAAGACTCATGTATGCCATGTTGTGTACGAGACCTGATATTTGCGTTGTCGTTGGCATGGTTAGCAGATATTGGAGTAACCGTGAAAAAACTCATTAGGAGGATGTCAAGTGCATCCTCAAGTATTTCCGCAGAACGAGAGACCATATCTTGATCTATCAGGCGCAAGAGCTAATTCTAATGAGTTACACATATTCTGATTTCTAAGGTGATAAGGACAAGAGAAAGTCTACTTCTAGGTTTGTGTTTACTCTGGGAGGTGGAGACATAGTTTGGCGGAGTGTCAAGCAGAAATGCATGGCGGACTCCACAATGGAAGCTGAATACGTTGCAGCATCAGAGGTAGTGAAAGAAGCTATATGGCTCATGAACTTCCTAATGGACTTAGATGTGATTCCTGAGTTACCAAGGTCTATCACAGTTTACTGTGATAACAATGGTGCAGTTGCTAACTCGGAACCATGAGCCCACAATGTGAGTAAGCACATAGAGCGCAGGTACCACCTGATACAAGAGATCATAAAGAGGGGAGATGTGCTCGTGGCCAAGATAGTATTGGCAGACAACTTTGCAGATCCATTCATGAAGGCATTAACTGCAAAAGTCTTTGAGACCCACGTGGAGGGCATGGGAGTTAGATACTTAAGTGAGTTATGAGAGTTTTCTGGATTTTGGTATGACAGTAGAATAAAAGTATTAAACTATTTTTTTTATACTTAAAGGGTAGCTTTGAGTATTAGTGGGAGATTGTTAGTTTTGAATACTTAAAAGCTTTGCTTGTATGAAATACTATTTATTAGTTGAATATCGATTGTGTTTGAATATATTATAACATGTTGTCCACTTATATCATATGACTAGATGATGAGGTGTTTGGTGTGACACAGTAGATCTCATCATTAGTTAAAGTCATGATATATAAATAATGCTCATAACTGAGATAGTTTGGACATACTGTCGGTTTAAGTTATTGTACGATTCAGAAATTAGTTTGTCTAGACTAATTGAATCATACGGATGTGCCCGGGGCATATTAAGAACAACCAATCTAGGATCGAATTAACTTGTACTGATCTTTGTAGTTAATTTGAGCCTTAAATTCTATCTCTTAATCCCTACACTAGAGCGGCTATGAGGATTAGACATAGTGTACTTTGATTTGCCAGAGAGTGCAGTCACTAGAGGCCTAGATCTCGGTAAGTTGGGTATAAGTGTTTGATTTTTTATTGTGCCATTACTTGTCGAAAGGAAACCATGTACCGGTGCATCCAGGGTGATGTGCTCTCGAGATGAGCTCATAAGGATTATTATACTAAATCCGGCCGGTGGACTTATGTCTGGTATAGTAATAAAGCCGAGTGGTACTAATCTCAGATGATAATAAGTCGATTAATTAATTTATCAGTAAATTAATAAATTGATGAGCACTATATCTTTGACGTGGGGAGATAAAAGAATAATTAAAGTGGTACCCAGAAGCAATTTCTTTTTGAGCGGTAGTTCCATAATTAATCTGTTAGTGGTACGATCAATTATGTGCGGATTAATTGACAAAATGAATTCAATTAATTAATTATCATTGAATACATTGACAAAGTGGATTTAATTATTTAATAAATTATCCTTGGGTCAACTAACAAAATGGGTTTAATTAATTAAGTCTAGTGAAGACGTAAGAATTAATTAAAAGTTCAACAATGAGGCCCAACTCAAAAGTCCACTAGGTCTCGCTTGATACTCCTATAAATAGATAATCTTGCACCTTAAGAACCATAAGAAAACCTTGCAAGACAAGTTGTCTTGCCTCAAGAGAGAAAAATGCCTAGAGAGGGACTTGAAGAAATAGTAAAATCGAGACCCACTCGAAGTTGGCTTTTAGATCTCTCTCTTGAAGACTCGAAGGCCTTGGATTTGGATCGGATTTGGACTGTTTGCAATTCTGGCAGACTGCTTGGATTTTCTGCAGCTTTAGGCAAATTCCGGCAGCTTTTGGACGAAATTCGGCGGCCAATTTTTATTCAGTTTTCCAAGGCAGATCTTCGAGTTTTTCGGGGTTTTCTTGGTTGGTTTCTCATGGCCTTTGCTAGATCTATCCGGTAGATAATTGCCCACACGATTTTCGGATTATCTTTGTGGCATTCGAGGGATTTCTTGCAGGAGAAGTTTCAAGGATTGGATCTTTATCCTTCTCAAGTTTATTTTTCGAGGGATTAGCATCAATGGTCGAATCTCTAACATTTCTGCTTTAAATTAAAGATTCTTTTTGTTATGGGTTAAGTAAATCGAACAAGTATAAGCTAGATCGGGTTCAAAGAAACTTGTACTAGTGTTTGGGCTCGATCGAAAGTTTTCGATTCTGTAATGCATAGCACGAAAGTGAAATTTTCGATTTGGCCGGGACCCACTAGTTCCTTCATCAATTATATACATAATTCTACCATAGTTTTGGCTAGATATCACTCCACCAATTTGTTATATCCATAATAGGCCAATCAAAAGGGCTAATTTTAGAGGTGATGAAAAACGGTGAGAATAAATTGGGCTAAAAGGGTGAAAAATCAAAAGAAAAATTCTAGTAACCATAACCTGTTAGTTTTGAATACAGAAAAGCTATGCATTGTATCAAAAACTAATATCCACATATGATATATCATTTTGTTTCAGTATTAAATTGTTCCATTATATCATAGAACTAGATAACGGGGTGTAGATACCGTTATTGGTTAAAGTATTGATAAATAAAAAATATGCTCGTAACTGAGATAGTCTGAACATACTATCGGTATAGGTTATCGTGTGGTATGGAAATTAGTTTATCTAAACTAATTAAATCACACAGATATGCCCGGGGCATATTGAGCACGACCAGTTTGAATAGAATTGGCTTGTACTGATCGGCGTAGTCAATTTGGTCATAGTATTCAGTTCTCAATCCCGAGATTGGGACGGGATTGAGAGTTAGATATCGTATGCTATGATGTGTCAAAGAGTGCTGTCAATTGAGGCATATAACTCGGTAGGTTGGGTATGCGGTGTTTAGCTTCTTACGTGCCGTTGCTAGTCGGAGGAATCCACATACCGGTTCGTCGGGTTGATGGTGCTCCCAAGATGAGCTCGTAAGGTTTATTATACTAAATCTGGCCAGTGGACTTTATGTCCGGTATAATAAGAAAGTCGAGTGGTACTAATCTCGAATACCAAGAAGTCAGTGAATTAATTTGTCAGTAAATTGATAAACCGACGAGCACTAGATCTTTGATGCTGGGAGATAGAAGAAAAATAAAGTGGCACGATGTAAAGTATTTTTTGAGCGATAGTTCCATAATTGGTAGTGATACGACTAATTATGTGTTTGACTAATTGACAAAGTGAATTAATTAATCCTAAAGGTTTAATTAATATTTAATTGACAAAGTGGATTTGGAAATTAATTATATATGAATTAATTAATCCTAAGGGTTCGATTAAATAAAATTAACAAAGTGGGTTAAGAAATTAATTCGAAAGGCTCGATTGGAGTTGATTAGTTTAGGGAAAACTAAGGGGTCAACAAAAGTCAAACAATAAGGCCCAACTCAAAAGTCCACTAGGTCTCCCTTGAAACTCTTTATAAATACTTAAAGTCATGCAATTAGAAGACATAAGAAACTTAGGAGGCTAGTCTTACCTTAGAGAGAGAAGGAGAAACCTAGAGAGAAAACTTCATCTTCTTCGTTGAAGATCTTTCTCGAAGTCGGTTTTCAATCCTTCTCACTTGGACAAGCTCAGCCCAAAAATTGGATACTTTAGCCTATTTTATTAGGTATCGATTTTGACCATTTTATTGCCTACTCGATATTGCCCGTTTATTGCCTACTCAATATTGCCCATTTATTGGCTGCTCGGTTTTATCAATTTTGTGGGTTACTTGGGTTTTGCCAATTTCGCTGCTAGTGTTGGTCATTTTTCCAGGCGGTCGGATTTTTGTGATCATTTGCTGTCCAGCAGTTTTTTGGGCAAGCTTTATTGAGTTTTTCCAAGTGAATTTTCCGTGGGTTTCTTGATTATTGTTAGATCTACCCCGTAGATAGTTGCCCATTCAACTTCGGAATGTATTGGAGTCATTCGAGGGACTTCTAGTGGATTTCGCAATCAAAGCTTTAATTTTTATTAAAGATTCTTTCTTTTTAGTTTTGGGTGATTCATAATTAAAAGAAAAAAAATCTTTTCTTGGACAAAGTTCTTATCTTTTTTATTTTAGGTGATTCCAAATTAAAAAGAAGAGATCTTTTCTTGTGGATTTCGTTTGCCCTAAATTTTGGTATTCTATTTGCTAAGGACTTCGCTACAAAGGTATAATCTGAACTTTCCGATTTAATTAAAGATTGTATCTTTTGTGTCCCGATTAATAAATTAAATAAGTATAAGCATAGATCCGTTCAGGGTAAAATGAATTTGAGTTTGAGCTTCCTCGAAAGTTTTCGATTCTGGAATGCATTGCACGAAAATGAGATTTTCGATTTAGCCCGGGATTGTTCTATTTTCCTTCCAAATGGTATCAGAACGAGTGTTTTGGCTTTATACTTGTTTAATTTATTACACGGCCTTATTTTGGCATTATTATTTTTGTCGAAATGTTTAAACATGTGGTTATTAGTTTCCCAGCTATTATGGTAGAATTTATTTTTCATTCATAAACCCTGGGACGGCAATTTATATCCTACTCCTATAGGACCACCATGAATTTTACTCCTACCCCGCTACAGTAGCGCGCTACAGTTCCGCGCGCGCTACAGTAACGCGCTACAGTTCCGCGCGCTACAGTAAACGCGCTACAGTACCTTCGTTTCTTTTGTTATTTTTGGCTATTATGATACATATTATGGACGTTTTTGTTGTATGATATGATTTCTTTTATATTTTTGATCTGATATCTAAATTCTGTTGATCTGATGTCTGCTATTTTGTGATCTGATGTCTATATAATCATGATTTGATCTACCTTGTTAAGTATATTTTAGTTCTACTGTATGATTTCTTTTATATTTTTGATCTGATATCTATAGTCTGTTGATCTGATGTTAAGTATGAGTTGATCTGATGTCTATATAATCCTGATCTGATCTCCTTTGTTAAGTATGTTTTAGTTCTGCTGTGTGATTTCTTTTAAAATCTTGATCTGATGTCTATAGTCTGTTGATCTGATGTCAAGTATACGCTGATCTGATGTCTATAGTCTGTTGATCTGATCTCCCTTTTTAAGTATGTTTTAGTTCTACTGTATGATTTCTTTTAAAATCTTGATCTGATGTCTATAGTCTGTTGATCTGATGTCAGTTATGAGTTGATCTGATGTCTATATAATCCTGATCTGATCTCCTTTGTTAAGTATGTTTTAGTTATGCTGTGTGATTTCTTTTAAAATCATGATCTGATGTCTATAGTCTGTTGATCTGATGTCAAGTATACGCTGATCTGATGTCTATAGTCTGTTGATCTGATCTCCCTTTTTAAGTATGTTTTAGTTCTACTGTATGATTTCTTTTAAAATCTTGATCTGATGTCTATAGTCTGCTGATCTGATGTCAGTTATGAGTTGATCTGATGTCTATATAATCCTGATCTGATCTCCTTTGTTAAGTATGTTTTAGTTCTGCTGTGTGATTTCTTTTAAAATCTTGATCTGATGTCTATAGTCTGTTGATCTGATGTCAAGTATGAGTTGATCTGATGTCTATATAATCCTGATCTGATCTCCTTTGTTAAGTATGTTTTAGTTATGCTGTGTGATTTCTTTTAAAATCTTGATCTGATGTCTATAGTCTGTTGATCTGATGTCAAGTATACACTGATCTGATGTCTATAGTCTGTTGATCTGATCTCCCTTTTTAAGTATGTTTTAGTTCTACTGTATGATTTCTTTTATATTCTTGATCTGATATCTATAGTCTGTTGATCTGATGTCAAGTATTCGCTGATCTGATGTCTATATAATCCTGATCTGATCTCTCTTGTTAATTATATTTTAGTTCTACTGTATGATTTCTTTTATATTCTTGATCTGATATCTATAGTCTGTTGATCTGATCTCTTGTATTCTCTCATCTGATGTCTATATAATCCTGATTTGATTTCCCTTGTTAAAAAAAGTATTTTTTTTTTAAAAAGAATTTTTTATAAAAAAGGTAATTTTTTTTAAAAGTTTGTGCGTCAAAAAAAAAAAAAAAACTGTAGCGCGTTACTGTAGCGCGAAACTATAGCGCGTCACTGTAGCGCTACTGTAGCGCGCGCGCTTACTGTAGCAAGTAGGAGTAAAATTCATCCTACTCCTATAGTACCACCGTAAACGGACTCCCCTGGGACATGTCTGGGCTCGTATTGTTTTTGAATGGAAATGTCTGTAATAGTAGTAACCACGAGCTATAAGCCATCTAGGATTAGTTAAATCTTGTAGTAGGATTTGATCAAATGTTGTCGTCTTTAAATTCCTAGAAAAATGCCTTTGTATATACGAATTTATGTATTATGATGAAGACATTATTTTGAATAACTTATATTCGCGGGTTTTGGTTTCTTGTAATTTTGGGTGATTCATAATTACGTAAACCGAGAAAACCCAGGCGAATCAAGAGGAATCCAAATAACGAGTGGAAGCGACATAACGGGATGTGTCACCGAGGCATCAAGGAATCAACAATAGAGAAGGACATAATAGTTGAGAAAATTTATTTCTTTAATTTCTCGCATTTATTTCTTTTCGTTGATTGTGTGTTTTCAATTTATTTGCATGAACGAAAACCAAACGCTTTAAAAGGTAAAGTGCAATTAACTAAGGTAGATTATTCGCATATTAAAACTCCAACGGTTTTATGGGTGCGAATATCCTTTGTTAAGATATTGCATGTTAAAACGGAAAAATCCCCAAACTTAAAAATCTAAGTGGGAGCGGGTTGGTAAATGTCCCCATGGCCTCCATTACGGATTAATATGTGATGTGGGTTAGACCGACCCGCTGGCCAAGGGCCTTCTTCGCTACGGATAAGGCTTCAACCCCGAGATATCACTAGATTGAATTTCTAAAGGGATGACTATAGCGAGTTTACTTGGAGAAAGTTGCTACACCCTCACTAATCGAGGTGCATTAGTATCCTAAGTAACAAGCTTAGAAGTCACGTAATGGCAAATACTTAGTGTACCGTCTGTAGTATTTCTCCTAAGAGGTTACGCTACTTATTGTGTACGGCTAAAATTATTGACTATTAATTTCATTGATCATAAAATCGTTGGTCAGATAATGAAATTAATGAACTTTGGTTCTTCTCGAACGATTGTGGGTTGGCGTAGACGTTCACCCAACGTGACCTGCGTTAATCCCGACATGAGAGATGTCGATAGGAGAATGTATTATTTTGAGGATATCAATATTTTCGAAAAAGTATACTGAAACTTGACTGTTTAATTTTAGTTATTGATATGTCGTTCAACCAGCTAGCTGTCATACTGAATCAGAACAAACTTACGGGTCTTAATTATATTGACTGGAAACGTAACCTGGACATTGTCCTTACTGCTGAGGGTCACAAATACGTGCTCACTGAGGAGTGCCCTTCTAAGCCCAGCGATGATGCCACCCCTGAGCAGCGAGAGCCATATACGATGTGGCAGAAGGCTGATGAGATGACCCGGTGCTTCATCTTGGCTTCTATGTCGAGTGTACTGCAACACCAGCATCATTTGTTCACCTCAGCCTATGATATGATGCTTAACCTCAGGGACATGTTTGGACATCAGGGCAGGGCAGCTAAGCAGTCAGCTATGAGGAAACTCATGAATGCTAGGATGGCTGAAGGCACCTTAGTGAGGGATCACGTATTGGACATGATGAGCTGCATCAATGAGATTGAGGTATTGGGAGGTGACATTGATGGGGAGACCCAGGTCGATATCATCCTCTAGAGCTTGGCCCCCAGTTTTGAGCAGTTTTGGTTGAACTATAATATGGGCAAGCTCTCATATTCACTTCCCAAGCTCATGACTGCATTGGTGTTTACTGAGGGTCTCTTCGCAGGGAAGAAGCAAGCCTTGGCTACTGTTGGTCCCTCAGGTTCCTCTGCTGGGCCCAAAGCCAGGAAGCATAAGAGGAAGAGAAGCCAGAGAGCAGCAGCTGATTATGAACCCAAGGGGGGCATTGCCAAGAAGCATAAGCCGAAAGGCAAGTGCTTCAGATGTGGCAAGAAGCCTCGAGGTATGTGCAAATTTTCCCTAGTTACTGGGACGTATTTAGTGGCGATTCCCACGGATACTTGGTGTGTGGATTCAGGAGCAACTGATCACGTTTATAATTCTTTGCAGGGGTTCCAAGTGACTCAGCTGCTTAGAGAGGGAGAGTTGCAGGTCTACCTTGGGGATACTACCAGCGTTTCTGTTGTTGCAGTGGGAGTTTTATGTCTTTATTTTTCAGACTCTATTTTATATTTTAGAGATTGTCTATATGTACCCAGTTTTCAGAAGAATTTACTTTTAGTTTCAAAACTTTTATTGGATGGTTATAAGTGTGTTTTATCTGATAATTCTGTTTTTATTAGAAAGAACCAGAGGCTTATATGTTCCGGTACATTAGTTGACAATCTGTTTTTAATTAAGTCAAACTCCCCAGTTGTGCAAAACACAGAACTAGTAACTCATCACCGAATCATAGTGAGAGAAAAGATTCTTCCCATTTGAATTAAAATTATCTTTGGCACCTAAGACTAGGTCATATTAACCTTAATATGATTCAAAGGTTGGTCAATGTTGGGTCTTTAGATTCATTAGATATTGACAGGTTTCCTAACTGTGAGTCCTGCTTGGAAGGTAAAATGACCAAGAGGCCTTTCAAGGCAAAGGGGTATAGGGCCAAAGAGGTTTTAGAGTTGATTCATTCTGACTTGTGTGGGCCTGTGTCAGTTCAGGCTAGAGGTGGTTATGAGTATTTCGTGACATTCACGGATGATTACTCTAGATTTGGATACATATACCTGAAGCGCCACAAGTCCGAATGTTTTGGCAAGTTCAAAGAGTTTAAGGCTAAAGTGGAGAACCATCTGGGTAAGAGTATCAAGACCCTGAGATCTGATCGCGGTGGCGAATACCTCTCTAGTGAATTTAGGTCCTATTTGTCAGAGATGAGCATTCAATCCTAGTTGTCTGCACCTGGCACACCCCAGCAGAATGGTGTAGCAGAGAGGATGAACATGACTCTTATAGATACGGTTAGATCAGTGATGAGTTATAGTGAGTTGCCTACCTCGTTTTGGGGTTATGCCTTGGAGACAGTGTGCTATCTCTTTAATCTCGTGCCATCTAAATATGTGCCTTCGACACCCCTAGAGTTGTGGACTGGGCGAAAACCTAGTCCAAGACATCTCAGGATTTGGGGTTGTCCAACACATGTGCTCGAGGCAGATGCAGGTAAGTTAGATTCGAGATCAAAGGCTATGCTGTTTGTAGGCTACCCCAAAGGAACGAGAGGTGTTCTATTTTATAGTCCTCAGGATCAGAAGGTGGTGGTGAGCACCAATGACTATATTTTAGATCACAAGTCAAGCAGCAAGGCAGTATTGGAAAACCTTAGAAGTCAGTCCATTATTCTAAATGCATAAGTACAAGAAGACACACCACAAGAGACTGCACACACTATCACAGATGATGCTTTTACACAGGTTGCGCCTCGTCGTAATGGGAGGGTTGTCAGACAGCCCAAGATGTACATGGGTTTGGGTGAGTCTTCAGACTTTATCCCTGGCACTCATGAACCAGACACAGTTAGCTACAATGTGGCTCTCCAGGATAAAGATGCAGATTCTTGACAGAGAGCGATGATTGCTGAGATGGGTTCTATGTACTCAAATCAGGTCTGGGAACTGGTAGACCTTCCTGATGGGTTTCGGCCTATAGGGTGCAAATGGGTCTATAAGTGAAAGAGAGGATCTGACGGGAGGGTTGAGACCTTCAAGGCTAGGCTTGTGGTGAAGGGGTATACTCAGAAAAAGGGTATCGATTATGAGGAGACTTTTTTCCCGGTAGCTATGCTTAAGTCGATCCAGATTCTCTTGGCCATTGCTGCTCATATGGACTATGAGATTTGGCAAATGGACGTCAAGATAGATTTCCTTAATGGAAGTCTTGAGGAGACCATCTTTATGCAGCAACCAGAGGGTTTCATTATTCAGGGCCAAGGGCACAAGGTATGCAGGCTTAGGAGGTCCATTTATGGACTTAAGCAAGCATCCAGATCTTGGAACATCCATTTTGATGAGGTTATCCAGTCCTATGGATTCACTCAGTGTCCGGATGAGCAGTGTGTATATTGTAGGCGTGATGGTGATGTGGTGGTGTTCCTCGTACTTTACGTAGATGAGATCCTTCTGATTGGCAACTGTAAGAAGGTGTTGTCAGACGTAAAGGCATGGTTGTCAAAGCAATTTGATATGAAGGATTTGGGAGAGGCTGGACATATCTTTGGGATCAAGATTATTCGAGATCGTATGTGACGTTCTCTTACTCTCTCCCAGGCATCCTACATAGACGCGATTTTGGCCCGTTTTAACATGCAGAACTCCAAAAAGGGTTCACTACCTTTCATGCATGGGGTGCATTTGTCTAAGGAGCAGTGTCCTAATACTACTGAGAAGATAGATTCCATACAGGCGGTACCTTATGCTTCTGCAGTGGGTAGCCTCATGTATACTATGTTATGTACGGGGCCTGATATTTGCTTTATCGTTAGCATGGTTAGCAGATATCAGAGTAACCCTATGAAGACTCACTGGGAGGCAGTAAAATGCATTCTCAAGTAGTTACGCAGGACGAGAGATTATGTCCTAGTTTATAGAGTGCATGAGCTTGTACCATTGGGTTACACATATTAGGACTTTCAAGGTGATTTGGACAAGAGTAAGTCTACCTCTGGGTTTGTGTTTACTCTAAGAGGTGGAGCCATAGTATGACAGAGTGTCAAGCAGAAATGCGTGGCAGACTCCACTATGGAGGCTAAGTACGTTGCTGCATCAGAGTCAACGAAAGAAGCTGTATGGCTCTAGAACTTCCTGGTGGACTTAGATGTGGTTCCTGAGTTGCCTAGGTCTATCACAGTTTATTGTGATAACAATGGTGCAGTTGCTAACTCGAGAGAACCACGAGCCCACAAAGCGAGTAAACACATAGAGCGCAAGTACCACCTGATACGAGAGATAGTAAAGAGGGGAGACGTGACTGTGGCCAAGATAGCATCAGATGATAACCTTGCAGATCCTTTCACAAAGCCATTAACCCCAAAGGTCTTTGAGAGACATGTGGAGGGCATAGGAGTCATATTCTTGAGGGAGCCATGTGAGTGAGCTTAAAGGTGTTCTGTAGATTTCATTATGACAGTAGTGAAATAGCGCGTTGGACAGTTTTTGTACTTTTTAGCATAGCTTTGAGTATTAGTGGGAGATTGTTAGTTTTGAATACAGAAAAGCTAAGGCTCGTATCAAAAACTAATATCCACATATGACATATCATTTTGTTTAAGTATTAAATTATTCCATTCTATTATGGAACTAGACAACGGGGTGTGGAAAGACACAGTGGATACCGTTATTGGTTAAAGTATTGATATATAAAAAGTATGCTCGTAACTGAGATAGTCTGAACATATCGGTATAGGTTTTGTGTGGTTTGGAAATTAGTTTATCTAGACTAATTAAATCACCCGGGACATATTGAGCACGACCAGTTTGGATAGAATTGACTTGTACTGATCGGCGTAGTCAGTTCGGTCCTAGTATTCAGTCTCTCAATCCAGAGATTGGGATGGGCGTGAGAGTTAGATATCATATGCTTTGATGTCAAAGAGTGCGGTCAATTGAGGCCTATACCTCGGTAGGTTGGGTATGCGGTGTTTAGCTTCTTACGTGTCGTTGCTAGTCGAAGGAATTCACGTACCGGTTCGTCGGGTTGATGGTGCTCCCAAGATGAGCTCGTAAGGTTTATTATACTAAATCTGGCCAGTGGACTTTATGTCCGGTATAATAAGAAAGTCGAGTGGTACAAATCTCGGATACCAAGAAGTCGGTAAATTAATTTGTCAGTAAATTGATAAATCGACGAGTACTCGATCTTTGATGTGGGGAGATAGAAGAAAAATAAAGTGGCGCGATGTAAAGTCATTTTTGAGAGGTATTTCCATAATTGGTCCGTTAGTAGTACGACTAATTATGCGTTTGGCTAATCGACAAAGTGAATTAATTAATTTTAAAGGTTTAATTAATATTTAATTAACAAAGTTGATTTAGAAATTAATTCTATATGAATTAATTAATCCTAAGGGTTCGATTAAATTAAATTAACAAAGTGGGTTAAGAAATTAATTCGAAAGGCTCGATTGGAGTTGATTAGTCTAAGGAAGACTAAGGGGTCAACAAAAGTCAAACATTAAGGCCCAACTCAAAAACCCACTAGGTCTCCCTTGAAACTCCTTATAAATATTTAAAGTCTTGCAATTAGAAGACATAAGAAACTTAGGAGGCTAGTCTTGCCTTAGAGAGAGAAGAAGAAACTTAGACAGAGAACTTCATCTTCTTCGTTGAAGATCTTTCTCAAAGTCGGTTTTCAATCCTTCTTACTTTGGAAAAGCTCAGCCCAAAAGTTGGATACTTTCGCCTATTTTATTAGCTATCGATTTTAACCATTTTATTCGCAACTCGATATTGCCCGTTTATTGCCTACCCAATATTGCACATTTATTGGCTGCTTGGTTTTTACCAATTTTGTGGGCTGCTCGGTTTTATCAATTTTGTGGGTTACTTGGGTTTTGCCAATTTCGCTGCTAGAGTTGGTCATTTTTTCCAGGCGGTCGGATTTTTGTGATCATTTGCTGTCCAGCAGTTTTTTGGGCAAACTTTATTGAGTTTTTCCAAGTGAGTTTCTTGTGGGTTTCTTGATTATTGTTAAATCTACCCCGTAGATAGTTGCCCACTCAACTTCGGGGTGTATTGGAGTCATTCGAGGGACTTTTAGTGGATTTCGCAATCAAAGCTTCAATTTTTATTATAAATTCTTTCTTTTTAGTTTTGGGTGATTCCTAATTAAAAGAAAAAAGATCTTTTCTTGGACAAAGTTCTTATCTGTTTGATTTTGGGTGATTCCAAATTAAAAAGAAGAGATCTTTTCTTGTGGATTTCATTTGCCCGAAGTTTTGGTATTCTATTTGCTAGGGACTTCGCTACAAAGGTATAATCTTTGAACTTTTCGCTTTAATTAAAGATTGTATCTTTTGTGTCCCGATTAATAAATTAAATAAGTATAAGCCTATCCATTCAGAGGAAAATGAATTTGAGCCTGAGCTTCGTTGAAAGTTTCCAATTCTGGAATGCATTGCACGAAAGTGAGATTTTCGATTTAGCCCGAGTTTGTTCTGTTTTCCTTCATAACCCTAGTTCAAATTTATTATTTTAGGCCTTCCGAGATGTGTTCTTGTGTTTTGCCTATTGCTATACTATGGTAAGGGTTCAATGCTTAGAGGTCCTTTACATCCTTACTTTTTATTCTCCTAAGTTGGGTGTTTTAGTAATGGTATAAGGCTTAGAGTGATAGTTGATAGTTCTCGCGCTTATTCTGGGCCGGTCAAAAATTTTCATTAGTATAATTAGATTAGAAAACTTTCAACCTAACCTAACAGCACGTTAGTACTATTCAAATTTCATCTGGAGAGATTTTGGTTTGTGCAATCCGATTTGGAATTTCTCAGAAATCTATAGTACAGGATCTTAGATTACTTTAATTCGATTTGACACGCATACACATACAATATCTTAAATTAAATTGTGAAAGTTAAGAATTGACCTTTGAAGCGTGAACATGAGAATTCGCTTGTATTTGAAGGAATTAGATCCGGTTCGGGCCAAACCAAAAATCTCACTTTCGTGCCATGCATTCTAGAATCAGAGACTTTTGATCGAGCCCAAACCCTAAAATCAATTCCCCTAAGCGAATCTAGGCATATACATGTTAGATCTATCAAACGACACGCTAAAAATCATATCTTTAATTTAAAATGAAACATGAAGATTATACATTTGAAGCGTGTCCTCAAAGCAAATAAAGAAAATCAAGTCTTTGATGCGAAGTGAATATGAGAGCTTGCCCATATTATAGTTCAACCGAAACTGCTCAAACTGGGAGGCAAGCTCTGGAGAATTATATCAACCTGGGTCTCCCCATCAATGTCACCTCCCAATACCTCGATCTCATTGGTGCAGCTCATCATGTCCAGTACGTCCCTCACTGAAGAGCCCTCAGCCCTCCTAGTATTCATGAGTTTTCTCATAGCTGACTGCTTGGCTGCCCTGCCATGATGTCCAAACATCTCCCTGAAATTGAGCATCATATCGTAGGCTGAGGTAAACAACTGATGCTGGTGCTGCAGTACACTCGACATAGAAGCCAAGATGTAGCACCTGGTCATCTCATCAGCTTTCTGCCACCTCGTATATGGTTCCTTTTGCTCAGGGGTGGCATCATCACTGGGCTTAGGAGGCACTCCTCAGTGAGCACATACTTGTAACCCTCGGCAGTAAGGACAATGTCCAGATTATGTTTCCAATTAATGTAGTTATGACCCGTAAGTTTGTTCTGATTCAAAATGACAGCTAGCGGGTTGAACGACATATCAAAAAAGAATAAACAGTCAAGTTTCAGTATTCTTTTTCAAAAATATTGATATCATGAAAACAATATAATCTCTCACCGACATCTTCTTACGCCGGGATTAACGCAGGTCACTTTAGGTGAACGTCTACACCAACCCACATTTGTTCGAGAAGAACCTAAGTTCGTTAATTCCATTATCTAACCAATGATCTTATGATCAATGAAATTAATAGTCGATGATTTCAACCGTACACATAAATAGTGTAACCTATTAGGAGGAATACTACAAACGGTACACTAAGTGTATGCCATTACGTGACTTCTAAGTTTGTTACTAAGGACACTAATGCGCCCTCGTTTAGCGACGGTGTCACAAATATCTCCAATTAAACTCACTATAGTCATCTCTTTAGAAATTCAATCTAGTGATATCTGTGGATTGAAGACTTATCCTTAGGGAAAAAGGCACTTGGCCAGCGCGTCAGTCTAACCCACATCACATATGAATTTGTAATGGATGCCATGGGGATATATACCAACCCGCTCCCACTTAGATTTTTAAGTTTGAGAATTTTTACGTTTTAACATGCAATATCTTAATTATGGATATTCGCACCCATAAAACCGTTGGAGTTTTAATATGCGAATAATCTACCTTAGTTAATTGCACTTTAATAAAACGGTTTAGTTTTCGCTCATGCATAAAAATGAAAACACACAACCAACGAAAAGATATAAATACGAAAAATACATAAATAAACATTTTTAGACTATTATGGTCTTCTCTATCGTTGATTCCTTTGACACCTCGTTGACACGTCTCATCATGTTGCTCCCACTTGTTATTTGAATTCCTCTCAATTTGTCAGGGTTTTCTCAGTTTTCTATGTAATTAGGAATTACCCAAAATTATGAGAAAGCAAACCCACGAATATAAGTCACCCAAAATAACGTCTTCATCATAATACATAAATTCCAATATACAAAGGCGTTTTCTAGGAATTTACAGACAACAACATTAGATTAAATCCTACTACAAAATTTATCTAATTCTATACGGCTTCTAGCTCGTGGTTATGGCTATTAGAGATATTTCCATTCAAAAACAAAACAAGCCCGGACATGTCCCGGAGTTTATGAATGAAAAATAAATCCACCATAATAGCCGGGAATTAATAACCATCTGTTTAACGTATTGACAAAGCAAAAATAACAATGCCAAAACAAAGCCATGTAATAAATCAAACAAGTATAAGGCCAAAACACTCGCTTTGATACCAATTTGAAGGAAACAGAACAAGCCCGGGATAAATCGAAAATCTCACTTTCGTGTTATACATTCCAGAATCGGAGACTTTCGACTCAGCTCATGCTCAAATTCATTTTCCCTCAATGGATTTAGGCTTATACTAGTTCAATTTATTAAAATGATGCTCAAAGATTAAATCTTTAACTAAAACGAAATGATTAAAGATTATACCTTTGAAGCGAGTCCCAAGCAATATAAAAAAAACCAAATCTCTGGGAAAGCGAAATCCACTCAGAATCCAAAGAATAACTCCAAAACAACACCGAACTAGTGTGGGCTAGTGTCTACAGAGTGGCCCAAGGCAAAAAGAAGAAATCCTAAGAAACCTGCTTTGAAAAACCTTCAAATCTGTAAAAAACAGATTTAGCCCAGGAACTGTCAGGCCAAATCTTAAAACCCAATAAGTCACCAAAAGAGGTATTTCACCAACCGTAGATCTAGACTTTGGCAAACCCGAAGGAACGATCCAAAAGATCAGCGTGAAGGGAAGATAAAAAACCCCCAAAACTGCCTAATTTCTCGCACCGGAAAACCATTCGGCCGCCAGAAAAGGTGAACTGTGGTGCAACACTTTCCTCAGAATCCGTGCAAAAAATCGATCCGAAATGGGTGACAATCAATTGGGTTTTCTTGGCTTATCAATGGGCTGGGTTTTTCGAAGAAGAAAGCTCCAAATTCGACTTTGAAAGAGAAGCTTCAATGAAGAAGGAGAAGGTCTCTCACTAGACTAATAGCCACAAAGCTTTCTAATGTCTTGTAAGTTGGCTAACATGGACTATTTATAGAGAGCTTCTAAGGAGACCTAGTGGTCTTTTGAGTTGGGTCTTAATGTTTGACTTTCGTTGACCCCTTAGTTTTCCCTAGACTAGTCAACTCCAATCGAGCCCTTCGAATTAATTTCTTAACCCACTTCATTATTTAATTCAATCGAACCCTTAGGATTAATTAATTCAATATGAATTAATTTCTTAATCCACTTAGTCAATTAAATATTAATTAAACCTTTAAGATTAATTAATTCACTTTGTCGATTAGTCAAACGCATAATTAGTCGTACCACTAAATGACCAAATATGGAACTACCGCTCAAAAATAACTTTACATCTCGCTCACTTTATTATTTTTCTATCTCCCCACATCAAAGATCTAGTGCTCGTCAGTTCATCAATTTATTGAAAAATTAATTCACCGACTTCTTGGTATCCGAGATTAATACCACTCGACTTTCTTATTATATTGGACATAAAGTCCACCGCCCGGGTTTAGTATAAAAAACCTTACGAGCTCATCTCGGGAGCGCCATCAACCCGGTGAACTGGTACGTGGATTCCTCCCACTAGCAACGGCACACAAAGAAGCTAAACACCGCATGCCCAACTTACTGAGATTTAGGCCTCAATTGACCACACCCTTTGTCAAATCAAAGCATACGATATCTAACTCTTATGCCCGTCCCAATCTCAGGATTAAGAGATTATAATACTAGGATCGAATTAACTATGCCGATCAGTACAAGTTAATTCAATCCAAACTGGTCGTGCTCAATATGTCTCGGGTACGTCTGTATGATTTAATTAGTCTAGACAAACTAATTTCCAAATCACATGATAACCTATACCGATAGTGTGTTCAGACTATATTAGTTACGAGCATTCTTTTTATATTCAATACTTTAACCAATAACGAGATCTACTATGTTTTTTTACACCTCGTTGTCTAGCTCTATAATTTAATGGAACCAATTTAATACTGAAACAAAATGATATGTCAACTGGGTATTAGTTTTTGATACAAGCAAATAGCTTTCTGGTATTCAAAACTAACATTCCTACCTGTGGGTCCTGCTTGGAGAGTAAAATGACCAAGAAGCCTTTCAAGCCAAAGGGGTATAGGGCCAAAGAGGTTTTATAGTTGATTCTTTCTGACTTGTGTGGACCTATATCAGTTCGGGCTAGTGATCTTATGAGTATTGTTAGTTTTGAATACTTGAAAGCTATTTGCTTGTATAAAAACTAATACCCAGTTGACATATCATTTTGTTTCAGTATTAAATTTGTTCCATTATATCATATAACTAGATAACGAGGTGTAGAAAAATACAGTAGATCTCATTATTGGTTAAAGTATTGATATATAAAAAGATGCTCGTAACTGAGATAGTCTAAAAATACCATAGGTATAGGTTATCGTGTGATTTAGAAATTAGTTTGTTTAGACTAATGAAATCATACGGATGTGCCCGGGGCATATTGAGCACGACCAGTTAGGGATTGAATTAACTTGTACTGATCGGCGTAGTTGATTCGATCCTAGTATTCTAATCTCTAAATCCATAGATTGGGACGGACATGAGAGTTAGATATCGTTTGCTTTGATTTGCTAAAGGGTGCGGTTAATTGAGGCCTAAATCTCAGTATGTTGGATATGCGGTGTTTAGCTTCTTGTGTGCCGTTGCTAGTCAAAGGAATCTATGTACCAGTTTGTCAGGTTGATGGTGCTCCCGAGATGAGCTCGTAAGTTTAATTATACTAAATCTGGCCAGTGGACTTTATGTCAGGTATAATGAGAAAGTCGAGTGGTACTAATCTCGGATACCAAGAAGTAGATGAATTAATTTGTCAGTAAATTGATGAATCGACGAGCACTAGATCTTTGATGTAGGGAGATAGAAGAATAATAAAGTGAGCGTAAAGTAAATTCGTTTTTGAGCGGTAGTTCCATAATTGGTTCGTTAGTGGTATGACTAATTATGCGTTTGACTAATCGACAAAGTGGGTTTTACGAAATAATCCTAAGGGTTCAATTAAATTTAATTAACGATGTGGGTTAAGAAATTAATTCAAAAGGCTCGATTGGATAGGGAAGACTAAGGGGTCAACGAAAGTCAAACATTAAGGCCCAATTCAAAAACCCAATAGGACTCCCTTGAAACTCTTATAAATAGCTTAAGACAGGCACTTTGAAGACATAAGGGACTTAGAGAGGCAACTCTAGTGAGAGAAGGAGAAATCTAGAGAGAATTCTTCATTTTCTTCAATTCTCTTGAAGTCGATTTCAATTCTTCTTCTTCAAGAAAACCCAGCCCATAATCGATCTTAGAAAACCTCGCCCAGTCCCTCCAGATCGCCGCTGGGCAGTTCGTGATTTCCGGCCGCCGTTGGAGTTCCGGCAAAGTGAAATTCTGACACAAGTTGTTTTCCTTTGTTGGGTTGATCCTTTGGCTCATTCTTACGGGTTCGCCAAAGTCTAGACCTACGAGCAAAAGACTTTTTCCAACAAGTTTTATTTAGGCTGTGTGGGTTTTTAGATTAGGATCAGGCCTTCAAGTTGTTTCAGATTTGGGCAGATTGAGTTTTCTTGAAGTGGGTTCCTTTGGATTTCTTCATATTGTGCTTTAGCCATCCAGTGGACATTTGCCTACTCAAATTCGGGATCGTTTGGAATTCTTCTTGAGACTCTTTACTGGATTTGCATCACAAGACCCGGTTTTTTATATTTGCACGGGACACGCTTCAAAGGTATAATTTTTAGAGGTTTCTGCTATAATTTAAAGATTCAATTTTTGAGTGTCGTTTTAATAGATCGAACTAGTATAAGTCCAGATCCGTTCAGGGGAAATGAATTTTAGCCTAAGCCGGATCGAAAGTCTCCAATTCTGGAATGCACTGCACGAAAGTGAGATTTTTGGTTTAACCCAGGCTAGTTCTGTTTAGCCGAATCGAAAGTCTCCGATTCTGGAATGCATTGCACGAAAGTGAGTTTTTTTGTTTAGCCTGGGCTAGTTCTGTTTCCTTCATGTAACACCACAATAGCCGAAATGATAACCACGTGTTAACAAAACCGTGTAATAAATTGAACAACTATAAAGCAAAAATCTTAGCTCTGATACCAATTTGAAGGAATTAGATCCGTTCCGGGCCAAATCGAAAATATCATTTTCGTGCTATGCATTCTAAAATTGGAGACTTTCGATCGAGCCCAAACTCTAAAATCAATTCCCCTAACCGGATATAGGCTTATACTTGTTAGATCTATTAAACGACACGCTAAAAATTAAATCTTTAACTTAAAACAGAGCATAAAGATTATACCTTTGAAGTGTGTCGTCGAAGCAAATAAAGAAAACCAAGTCTTTGATGCTAAATCCACTAAAGAATATCTCGAATAACTCTGACAACCCCCTAAGTTAAGTGGGCAACTAACTATAGGGTGGATCTCTCAATAAACAAGAAGCCCACAAGAAATACGCTTCAAAAAACTCGAAACACCCCAAAACAGAACATGCCCAGAACTTGCTGTCAACCAACCGGACACCGCGAATCGGTGATCATGAAGTCGCGGTCAACACTGCAGTTTGGATTGACGCGTAGGAGTTTAAACAGTCACCGGTCGCTGGGAAAGTGAAATTGGGGCAGTGAGAATAAAGAAAACCAGCGGCAACAAAAATAAAAACCAGGCAAGAATAGGGCTGAGTTTTCCGAAGAAGAAGGATCACTAAGCCGACATCGAAAGAAAACTTCAACGAGGAAGACGAAGTTCTCTCTCTAGGCTTCTCCTTCTCTCTCTAGGCTATGTCTCTCAAGTTTCTTATGTCTTGAATATCAAGACATTATGCTTTTTATAATGAGTTTTATGGGAGACCTAGTGGGCTTTTGAGTTGGGCCTTAGTGTTAGACTTTTATTGACTTTCTTAGTCCTCACTAGACTAGTCAATAACAATTAGCCCAAGGATTAATTCTTCGACCCACATCGTCAATTAAATATTAATCGACGCAAGAATTATTTTGTAACCCACTTTGTCAATTAAATATAAAATTAACCCAATGGTGAATTTTATTTAATGCACTTTGCCAATTAGTCTAACACATAATGAATCGTACCACTAACGGATCAATTATGGAACTGCTGCTCAAAAACGAAATTACTTCGCGCACACTTTATTAATTTTTCTATCTCCCCACATCAAAGATATAGTGATCGTCAATTCATCAATCTACAGAAAAATTAATTTATCGACTTCTTGTTATCCGAGACTAGTACCACTCGACCTTATTATTATACCGGACATAAGTTCACCGACCGGGTTTAGTGTAATAATCCTTACGAGCTCATTTTGGGAGCACCATTAACCCGGATGAACCGGCACATGGATTCCTTTCGAGAAGCCATGGCACACTAAGAATTCAAACACGCATACCCAATTTCCCAAGATCTAGGTCTGAATTGACCGCACCTTTTGGCACATCAAAGTACACTATGTCTGACTCTTTTGCCCGCTCTAGTCTAGGGACTAAGATATTAGAATATAAGGTTCGAATTAACTAAGAAGATCGGTACAAGTTAATTCAATCCTAAATAGGTCCTGCTCAATATACCCCGGGCACATCTGCATGATTCAATTAGTCTAGAAAAACTAATTTCCAAATCATACAATAACCTAAACCAATAGTATGTTCAAACTATCTCGGTTATGAGCGCTTATTTATATCACCTAGCCTTAGATGCCAAAGATAGGTTTGATTCATTTCAGAAGATTTCTTCCTGTTATTAATGTTAGATAAAGAGCTATCTGTTTCTATGTTTTGCGCAACAGGGGAGTTAGAATTAACAACAAACAAATTTTCAGCCAATAAAGCAGAACAAATAAGTTTTCTATTTCTTCTAATAAATACAGAATAATCGGAAAAAAATAAACTTATAATCGTTCTTCAAGAGTTTAGAAACCGAAATAAGGTTCTTTCTGAAACTCGGTACATAAAGACAATTAAATAATTCTAATCTAGAACTCTCGAAATTTAGAGTGACAACTCCCACTGCTTCTACTGACACTCTTGTAGTGTCGCCCATGTAGATGTCCAACTCACCCTCTCTAAGCTTCCGGGTTACTTGAAACCCATGAAAAGAATTACAAACATGATTAGTGGCGCCTGAATCCACACACCAAGAATCTGTGAAAATCACCGCTAGATATGTCTCAGTAATTAGGGTAGAAACTATCATACCTTTAGGCTTGGACAATCCGATTTCTAGTGTCCCGTTTTCCCGTACCTGAAGCACTTGCCTTTAGGCTTGCTCTTCTTTGCGATTTCGGCCTTAGCAGCAAGTTTCTTGGCATTCTTCTTCTTCTTATTCTTCTTGCCTTTAGGCGCAGAAGAAGAACTTGAAGCCTTCACTGTGACCAAAGCTTGCGTCTTCTAGTTGAAGATGCCTTTGGCCGACGCCAAATCAGTTAAGAGCTCGGGTAGAGAGTAAACTCTTTGATTCATGTTATAGTTGACACGAAATTGCTCAAAACTGGAGGGTAAGCTCTGGAGGATGATATCTATCTGACTTTTTGGTTCGATTTCACCTCCCAAAACCTCTATCTCGTTGATGTTACTGATCATGTGAAGCACATGATCTCTCACCGATCTGCCCTCATCCATTTTAGTTTTCATCAACTTTCTCGTGGCTGATTGCCTAGCAGTCCTGCCTTGATGAGCGAACATCTCCCTCAGGTGAGCCATCATGTTGAAGGCAGAGACCATGGGATGAAGCTGATATTGCAGCACATTTAACACAGAGGCCAAAATATAGCGCTGCGCCATCTCATCCACTTTTCTCCACCTGGCATAGGCATCCCTATCCTCTTGAGGAGAGTCCTCGTTAGGCACATCTGGACATACTTCGGTGAACACAAACTTATACTGCTCTGCCATCAGGACAATGTCCAAGTTACGACTCCAGTCGACATAATTTGGTCTAGTTAACTTATTGTCTTTCAATATAGTAGCTAAGGGGTTGAATGCCATATCAAAAAACTGTAAAATAAATAAACAGACAATGTTTTAGTTATTAAATCTAGAATTTCGAAATAAAATAAATTCTAACAATTATTGACTTCCATCAAAACAATAATCTTAATCCACTAACATCTCATTCACTGGGATTCTTGCAAGCCATGATAGTGTGGACGATTACGCTAACCCACATTTGTTTGAGAAGAACTAAGTTCATTAACTACACTATCTAACCAAATGATCTATTGATCAATGTAGCTAATAGTTGGTGCTTTCAGCTGTACAACTAAGCAGCGTAACCTCGATGGGAGGAATACTACAGATTATACACTAAGTGTGTGCCATTACTTGACTTTTGAGTTTGTTACCTCAAGATAGTGCATCTCAGATGGATAGCGCATCGCATTTCTTCTAGTTAAACTTACTCTAGTCATCTTACTCAGAAATTCATAATCTAGCGATCTCGTGGTTAGACTCATCCGAATGGAGAAAGGCCCTAATGCCAATGCGCAAGTCCACCCACATCACACATGAACTCGTAATGGTGGCTGTGGGGATATTAAACCAACCCGATCCCACTTAGATTTCAAAATTAAGGGTTTTTCTAGTTTTAACATGCAATTAACTAACCCTAAGTTATATGCAACCATAAAACCATAACCCAAAACCAACGAATTAACGATAACCCAAAACCAACGAATTCAAGTTGCCCACCATAACGCCTTCGATCACAAAATTAATTCTCCTACTACAAGGCTATCTAGGAAAATTAAAAAATCAAAAATTACATTGAAAAAATCCTACTACAGATTTTATCTAATCCTACACGGCTTCCAGCACGTGGTTATACTATTACAAACATTTATAATAAAATCAAATCTGGACATGTCCCAGAGTTTAATTAAAACCCATACAAATGTAACCATACTAGTCGAGATTTCTTAATCACCTACAAATAAAACCATGTAATAAATAGAACAAGTACAAACCCAAAACCAGGCTCTGATACCAATTGAAAGATTATCTGCCCGGGCCTAGTCAGAAACTCACTTTCGTGCTACGCATTCCAGAATCGAAATCTCTGGCCAGGCCTAGACGCTAGCACAATCGTTATTCCAATCCTTGCTTGAAATAACATTGCGGAGGATCTTTGTATGTACTAATTTGATTTATCACGTAACAAATAAATTCTTAATTAAAAGCGAAAGAATAAGAATTACCTATTGAAGCGTTTACTCAGGTGATTCTCTTGTATGCCTCAATACTTTGTTCGTATGTTGTGTGGGCAACAATCCAATGAACAATTGATCAGCTAATCACCACATTCCACCTGCTGGAAAAATTTCAGCAACACCGCACCTGGCACGTACACTCCACGTGCCTCCTGAAGAGAGAGAAAGCTTCACACGCTGCTGCCAAAATTTGGAAAAAAATCGGCCAGCTAAGAAACTTGGGAAATCTAATTTGTAGAGAGAGAATTTTTCTCTCTAGGATTTTCTCTCTCTAAGTTTTCATGTCTTGAAAACTTATGAATTGTATGTTTTGTAATAGCTAATCCCTTGTCTATATATAGAGTTACAAGAGAGACCCCAAGTTGGTTTAGAATTGGCCTTCCTACTGGGTTTCTGTTTCCTTCAATCCTGTTCCTGGACTGATACACATCCAACTGATACAGGAATTCACTTATCCCATTCCAGTTCCTGGTATAGTTCACAACCAACTGATACAGGGATCCACTTATCCCCAATTTAGTTCCTGGTATGATTCACAACCAACTGACACAAGGATTAATTAATTACTTAATTAATTAAATCTACCTTTGTCAATAACCTAATACATAATTAATCGTACCACTAACGGATTAATTATGGCACTACCATCTTACACCAAAATTGCTTTCGGAACAACTTAATTAATTTGTCTTAATCTCCCCACATCAAAGATATGGTGCTCTTTAACTTATTAATTTACTGATAAATTAATTAATTAACTTCTTTAATTCTGAGACTAGTACCACTCGACCTTTTTACTATACCGGACATAAGTCCACCAGCTGGGTTTAGTATAATAAACATAACGAGCTCATCTCAGGAGCACCATCACCCCGAACGCACCGGTACTTGGTTTTCTTCCGACAAGCAGTAGCACACTAAGCAACTAAACACGCGCACCCAACCTACCGAGACTATTGGCCACAATTGACCTCACCCATTGGCAGATCAAAGTACACTATGTCTAATCCTCATGCCCGCTCAAGTCTAGGGATTAAGAGATAGAATACTAAGAACGATTTGTCTATTAAATCAGTACAAGACAAATCATTCCAAATGGTCAAGTTCAATACGCCCCAGGGATATCTATATGATTCAATCAGTTTAGACAAACCAATTATCTGAATCACATAATAACCTAAACCGACAGTTTGTCCAAAGATGTCTCTGTTATGAACCTCATTTATATATTATGTCTTTTAACCAATGATAAGATATACTGTGTCACACAAGACACCTCATCATCTAACTACATAATATAAATGGACAAATAATGCACAACAAAATATAACCAAAACATTAATCGATATATTAACTAGGAAAATGTACAATACAAGCATAGCATATGAATTCAACTCCAACACTGAAAACTTATGACGGTTGTATCTTTCCTGGGGCTGATTGTTTTGTCTTATATAGAGCTACAAGAGAGATCTCATGTGAGCTTCGGTTTCACCTTCTTGTTCGGTTGGGGTTTTGTTAATTCTAAGTCCACCAAGACTTAATTAATAATACTAAATCAACTAATACTTGGGATAATTAATTAAATAATTAAATCCACTTTGTCAATTAAGACTCAACATATAATTAAAAGTACCACTAACAGATTAATTATGGAACTACCATCTAAGTCCGACATTACACTATGGATCCACTAAATTAAATATTTATTTATCTCCCTGTGTCAAAGATTTAATGCTCGTGGATATATTAATTAATCAACTTCTTAACCGAGATTAGTACCACTCGACCTTATTACTATACCGGACATAAGTCCACCGGTCGGGTTTAGTATAATAAAATTTTTGAGCTCATCTCGAGAGCAGCATCCCCCCGACGTATCGGTATATGGTTTCTTTTCGACTTGCAATAGCACACCAATCAACTAAACACGTGCACCCAACCCACTGAGACTATAGGCCTTAAGCGACCGCACTCTTTGGCAGATTAGAGTACACTATACTCAATCCTCGTACTCGCCCTCGTCTAGGGATTAAGAGACTGAATACTAGGTTCGAATTAACTACAAAAAATCATTACAAATTAATTCAATCCTAATTGGTCCTGCTCAACACGCACCGTGCGTGTTTGTATATTTCAATCAGTTTAGACAAATCGACTTCCGAAATACACAATGACTTAAACCGACAGTGTGTCCAAAATTTTCTCAGTCACGAGTCTTGTTTAAATATCATAACTTTAACCAATGATGAGATCCACTGTATCATACTAAAAACCTCATCATCTAGTCATATGATATAAAGGGACTTCATGAATAAATATAAATATGAACAATTTAACTAAAACATTCTCAATCGATATAACTTGGAAATAATGTTCATACAAGCAAAGCTTTCAGTATTCACACCAACATAGAGGTCCTTTACTTCCTTACTATTCACCACTATACTACTGCGAGGGTACAGGGCTTAGATATCCTTCACTTCTTCACTTATTATACTAGGGACATTAGTCCCCCCCTTTTTTTTTTTTTTTTTTTTTTTTGCAATACTCATAAAGAACAACATCTGTTTATATTGGCATATTTAAGCAAGAACTATGATTACCAACTACAACTTTAGAATGGAGAGTTTAAGAAAGGGGAGGTCAAAGAAAAGGTTGGGCTGAAGGGGTTAATCCTAGGGATTTATGCATAAAAAAAAAAAGAAAAATATGGTTTCTAAGGGCCTTTATCATTTTGACAAATCATGGACACTTAAATGGTTTTATTATGTATAATCTAGCCAAATTCTAGATCCATTAATGCAAATAAGACTAATCACTCAACAAAGAAATATGAGTCATAGGGAGACTTCTAGGCTCAAAATTCCTCACCAAAATTGGGGTTTTGTGACTAAATCTACAGGAAATAGCTAAGATTAAATTCATGTGTCACAATCCTAATCACCGAAACTAAGCCTATATTTCATACATTGCTAAAGGCTCGTAAAAAAGGACTTGAAGAGGTTTTAAGAAAATGTTTTTGCTATTGAAAAATTCTAGAGCATGATCATTCATAACCAGGTAACTTGAAAACAAGCAGATGCATAGCTGTTACCCCTCCCCCAAACTTTGGTTGTGCATAAATTAGAATTTAAAGTGTAGTGTATTAGAAAGGTATTATGCATCTGAAACCAATCCCAAAATATAACTGATATTTCCTTTATTAGATTTCAAAGACAAAATTAAAATAACACAGAAAGGTTGAGATAGCTTCTCTTATTCTTCATGGCTTGAGCACTTATTCACTTGAATTTATTTTCTGAGCTTCTAGGCCTTCCCAAGGTGAATCCAGAGATTCTCCTTCAGTGTTCCTATCTCCTTTTCCATATCATCATCATTGTGAACAGGTACTGACGAGTCTTTACAGAGATTCATTATCAAGTTTGGGTAGGGCAGCTCTGTTCTGGTCCTGGAACGTGAATACCCTTCATCGTTTCTTCAAAAATTTCCCCTAAATCAAGTTTTTCATTTCTCAGAATCATCATGAGCAATTTCAAAAACCTAAATAAGTGACTATTGTTGTCTGAATCGGCACAATGTTGAAACTGAAGAAGATGTACAGAGCACCATCTAACGGTGTCATTTCTTGAATCTCAATATTTCTCCAATCACTTGGAACATCCACATTGATGCAAACCTGGGGTCGCCATTGTTAGAGTTGAATACATAAGCTATGCTTGTATTGTACAATTTCCCAGATTAATATATCAAATTTATGTTTTGGTTATAATTTGTTGTGCATAATATGTCCTTTTATATTATGTAAGTAGATGATGAGGTATCTTGTGTGACACAGTAGATCTCATCATTGGTCGAAAGACATAATATATAAATAAGGTTCGTAACCGAGACAGTTTTGGACAAAATGTCGGTTTAGGTTATTATGTGATTTGGATAATTGGTTTGTCTAAACTAATTGAATCATGTAGATATGCCCGGGGCATATTGAACTTGACCTTTAGGAATGATTTGTCTCGTACTGATTTAATAGACAAATCATTCCTTGTATTCTATCTCTTAATCCCTAGACTCGAGCGGGCATGAGGATTAGACATAGTGTACTTTGATCTGCCGAAGGGTGAGGTCAATTGTGGCCAATAGTCTCGGTAGGTTAGGTGCGCGTGTTTAGTTACTTGGTGTGCTGCAGCTTGTCAAAAGGAAACCATGTACCGGTGAGTCCGGGGTGATGGTGCTCTCGAGATGAGCTCAAAATGTTTATTATACTAAACCCGGCCGGTGGACTTATGTCTGGTATAGTAAAAAGGTCGAGTGGTACTAGTCTCAGAATTAAAGAAGTTAATTAATTAATTTATCAGTCAATTAATTTATATTAACGAGCACTATATATTTGATGTAGGGAGATTATGAATATAATTTAATTAAGTTGTTCCGAAAGCAATTCTGGTGTAGGATGGTAGTGCCAAAATTAATTCGTTAGTGGTACGATTAATTTTATAATGGGTTAATTGAATAGGTAGATTTAATTAATTAATTGGTTAATTATTCCTAAGGGTTAATTCAGTAATTAACAAACTGGAATTATTTAATTAATTCCTAAGGGTTAATTAAGTAATTAACAAAGTGGAATTATTTAATTAATTAATTAAGTCTTAAGTTTCAATTGGAATTAGGAAATTCTAGAGATTAGGAAATCTAGTAGGATTTGGTTTATCCTATCAGATTGGTTGCCTAATTGGATTTGGAAACTAATTCATTACCTAAATGTATTAGGAAGACCAATCCTAAACCAACTTGGGGTCTCTTTTGTAACTCTATAAATAGACAAGGGATTAGCTATTCAAGGCATACAATTCATTCACAAGTTTTCTAGAGAGATAAAATTCTAGAGAGAGAAATTTCTTTCTCTCTCAAAGTCGAATTTTGGAGCTAAATTGTGGCTGATTTTTGGGTTTTTGTTGGCCGAATTTCTTGCCTTCAATTGCCAGCTGCGTGTGTAGCTTTCTCTCTCTCTGGGCAGTGCGTTTGCAGTACGTGCTAGGTGCGGAGGTGCTGGATTTTTCTAGCAAGTGGAGTTGTGGTGATAGTTGATCAATTGGCTTCTGGATTGTTGCCCACACAACAAGAAGTCATAGTCTTGAGGCATACAAGAGAATCACCTAAGTCACGCTTCAAAGGTAACTTTCTAAAGTTCCGCTCTTAATTAGAAAATTTTGTTGCATGGTAAATTGAGCTAGTGCGAACCCAGATCCTATATCGCAATCCTTTCAGCCATGGACCATGGTTGATCTTTATCTTCCAACTGATGAAACCCAAGATGTCACAGGTGGAATTGCAGCCTAAATTGAGCCCAATTTAAAGATTTTATCATGTTAAAAGACACTTGGGCCAATATGTGGGTCAAGCCTTTCAAACATGCTTGAACAGATGTCACATGACTTCAATATGCATGTTAAAAATTCTGGGCATGCCTAGTTACGAAATTCTTCAGGGAGAGCTGATTTGCACAGAGAATGGCTTAGGAAGCTCTCAAGTGGATCCAAATGTCTTCAAGTGAGATCCGCTAGTTGATTATGTTGGTCCAGTTATAAGATCTAGAGCCCAGAAGGCGTGTGGATCAAGTCAAACTTTAGAGTTCAAGATCGAGTTTCAAGTCCAACAGGCTAAAGCCCATCTAAAGATTTGGAAGCCCAAGCCCATTAACTTTTAAAGATTATTAGATAATAGACTTGCAGATGGAACGTAGATGTGGATTGAAGCCCCTTTTGAAAGGGTGAGTTCGGCCATAAGGAACTAAAGGGCTTTCTCCAAAGCCCAGCCATTCTCTACACCCAACTAATACTGGGAAAGCTCTTACTAATATTTTTATGTTTTACTTTCTTAGTTCTAGAAGGTTTTGTAAGTTTATCCTATTACAACTAGGATAGATGGAGTTTTTCCTTCTATAGTAGGATTTTAATTGTCTTGTAAACCTACTTTGAGGTGGCCGAAATTATAAGCCAAATAGGATTAGTCTAGGTTTTGTTTTCTTAATGTCCAAGTCACTAGGATTTGAGATTACCTTTTTAGAATAGAAATAGAAGACTTGTAATTGCCTATAAATAGGCCCCCTCCTGGTCGAATTTAATAGACTGTTTTTATAGAATTTCGTGTGAAATCCCCCATTGAGTTGTGAATTCAGTTAAAATCTCTTTGAGTGATCTTGCGAGATCGTGAGTTGTCCATGCGAGGAAACTTACACCCTTTTTATTGGTTATAGTCGAATGGTTGGACTATTAAACCTTGTCACGAATTGACTAAAACCATCCCCCATCCTCTAAGATAAATTTTCACACAAAGAGGTTAAAGTCACAATGCATTTTCTTGAATTAAGCGATTTCGCCGCTTCAATTCATGTTTGTGGAGATAATATGAATGAATAGACAATAAAGGTCCATCAACACAAGGGTCTTGTTCATGTAGCATCCAACTTGTCAGCTTCGCTTTCACGTTGATTTGAATATCGAAAAAGATAACCTGTCATATTGGTATCAGAGCTTAAAGCCGTTTTCGTCCTATTCTTCTATTATTTTTTGAGTTTTGTTTTTTGTGTTTCTTTTTTATTTCAGACCAAACCCATTGGTGTCCAAAATATCTTGAGTCCATTGGTTGAAAATTACTCCAATTTTCAATTCAAACATTTGTGTCAGAAGTTGTGTCTGAGGCCCCCTTAAGGAACCAGGCGTTTCTTCATTTTTGTATCTTTTTGTTTGATTTTTGGAGACTACAAGTTGTCCTCTAGGTTTAATTTGTGTCAGTGTCAAGTTCTGGTGGTATAAAAGTCTATTTTACCCATAATCAAAACCCTTCGAAACTTGCCCAAATTTACCAAAAATACCCTTTTTGTGAGTTAGGTGATTTTTTGAAAGTTTTGTGTCCTTTTTCTAGTGTCAAGGTTGTTTTTTTCAATTTGAACAATCTTTGGATTTTTCTGACAGGTAGTATGAGTTTGGAACTTGTAGAGCTGAAACGTATTTTCACAAATCAGTGCATGAGGAACACGGAGTTTGACAACTCTGAGGTTAGTGGGTGTTCTTTAAGGTTGAGTTTTGATTTTCTTGAGAATACTTGAAGCTCCATAACCTTACCTTCTTGTTGTGTACTTGAGGTAGACATTCCCCTTTGCAAATAGATAGCAGTTCTATACTCCCGAAAAAAGTCTAAACATAGTGAGAAGAGGCAAGAGCCAAAGAGCCAATCTTAAGAATCTAACAAATTCTATAAAAGAAAAGCTCTACGACAAAAGTCTGGCTAAGTAAAGAAAAAGACAAGTCGAGGTTACAAAAGTAACGAGTTCTAAAGTTAGTAGGGAAGCAAACAGAATTCGGAGATAGGACTGATCACACCTTGAAGAAGGGAGGTAAAAGTTATATTGCCGGTGTGTGTATAAACTCTTTCATATCCTAGGTAGTTGAGCTCGTGTTCTTGAGGGATCACAGTTTGGCTTGAGAGAGTACCTGTTGATTTTGGTTTTGTTTTGCTTTTGTATGACTTAATAAGCATCTATATTATATAGCTACTTGTTTTTCTCACCTTTATTTTGTTATGGAATTTTACTATTTTGTTAGACTTGTCATTTGATTACTAGTTGATTTGTTGTTTGTGTCTTTCTGAGTTTTTGAGTCTTGTGTGAAGAGAAACCATCGAGTTAGCACCTAAAGGATCAGGTTATCGGTGGGAGCAAACTGAAAGGTTGAAAACCAGCACGGCAACCCTTGCGCTAACCCTAGCACGAGCCTTTTACCATCATCCATAGTACCGTCGCTAATTCACGGCCGCTAGTCGTAGGTTGTGCAGTTCAAGGATTTAGTGGCACATCCGTTTCGTCGCTAATCCCCTGGCGTCAAAAACCCACACGCTCGGCGTGGCACGGTAGTACTTTCTTTTGTTTTCTTGTCATTTTCTTTTGATTTATGTGTATATTTTGTTTTGTGTCGGATTACACTTGGTTTTCTTTTGTGTTCTACCCTTTTTTGTAGGTTGACATTGAAGATAATACACTGTAGCTGAAGAGGAAAAGGAGGCAAGTGGAAGGGAAGATAGACCTTGTGAGGAGCTTAGCCTAAATTATTAGTGACCATCACAAAATTAGTCCCTAAAAGTCATCAGTAGCTCAAGTAGGCAGCAGCCCCAAATAATTAGCGACAACAATATTCCGGTCGCTAATAATTGTTGGCCGAATTAATGATCCATGCGCCAACCGAGGGAAGTTTTTCCTATTTTGCTAGTTCTTTTCATTGTCGTAAGTCTTCTAATTTCTTATCATTTAAGTTGTGTCATTTTTATTATTTTAGAATTCTTTGAATTTAATTCTTAGATTTTAAAATAAATATTCTTTTTATTATTTTCAAAATATTTTATTTTGGGAATAAACATCTTTTTTTATTTTTTTGTGAGTCCTTTTTATTACTTATAATATTTTTGAGAATTTGATTTCTTAAGAGTTTCAGAGGTAAATATCTTTTATTTTTGAGTATTTTTATTATTTTCAAAATTTATAAGAATTTATTTTCTTGAGATTTTTGAAAGTAAATATCCTTTATTTTTTTAGTCTTGTACATGTTGCACTTCGTCTTTTATTCTATAATTCTTTTGTAGGATGATGTTGAGCAATCAAGACAGCACAAGAGTAACTTATGAGGTAAAGCACATTGAAGGACCATTGATTAGAAATTCAGCTCTAGTCATGATCCAATCTCTAAGTGCTCAACCTACACCAGAGTCTGGTCAAGGGCAACGTAGTAAGATATTTCCTATATGGTGTAAGACTAAGGATCAGAGGAAGCGACTGCTCATCATAAATAGTGGCAGCTGCACCAACATTGTAAGTGAGTCTTTGGTTAAAGATTTATCACTAACTTGTTTGTCTCATCAAAACCCTTACAGGTGCCAATGGCCTGACGATGCTGGTGAGATAGCGGTACAGAAGCAGGTTATGGTTACTCTCTACCTTTGTCCAATCAAAGAGAATGTACTCTGCGATGTAGTACCTATGAATGCTTATCATATACTATTTGGAAGGCCATGGAAATTTGATAGGAAAGTTTCCAAGGATGGCTACACAATTCGGTATTCTTTCCTGAATAAAGGGAAGAAGGCAAATCTATTACCTCTTTCTCCTAGGCAGGCTGCTTTAGCACGACAGAAAGTGCAGGAAGAACGAGAACAGAGCAGATAAACTAACCCCTTTGATGCAGGGAAAGACAGGTAGAATCTAGGAAAATGAGAGACGGAGCAACCCTCCTCTACCTCTAAGGAAATTGCAATTTCCTCCGAGGGACTGGGAGACCCTGCGAAATTGTTATCTCCTTCACCTAATATTCTAGAAATTTATGATGACGCAGATGCAGAAGCTGATGAAGTTGAATCATCTGAAGAGACAGTTGAAGAAGAATTTGATACTAACCCAGTTGATATTCCTAACTTTGTTGTTTTCGATGTCTTGCAAGAAGTGCCATCTGAGTTTCACACTCTAGATGGTCCAATTGAACAGGGAGATCTAAGTGAAACACAATCACAACTTGTGTCCCACTACAAAGATCTCAAGGATTCACCATTGAAATTAATTGAGATTCAAATGATTCGCGATAGTGTGAGTCATGAACAAGAATGGAAAAAATATTAATCGGTTCTATATTTGAAATTATATATCTATATGTTTCTCATGTCGTTCTTTGATGATAGATTGCATAAAATTCGAGAATGAATCTTTTCCGGCGAGGAAGGACTGATACGAACCTTGGGTCGTCATGGACCATGGTTGATTTGTATCTTCTAACTGATAAAGCCCAAGATATTCACACGTGGAATTATAGCCTAAATTGAGCCTAATTTGAAGATTTTATCTTGTTAAAAGATACTTCGGCCAATATATGGGCCAATCCCTTCAAAGGCTTGAACAGATGTTACATGACATCAATACGCATGTTTAAAATACAGGGCATGCCTAGTTACGAAATTTTTTAGGTAGAGCTGATTTGCGTAGAGAATAGCTTAGGAAGCTCTCATGTAGATTCAAATATCTTAAAGCGAGATCCACTAGTTGATTATGTTGGTCCAGTTACGAGATCTAGAGCCCGGAAGGCGTGTGGATTGAGTCCAACTTCAGAGTTCAAGATCGAGTTCCAAACCCAACAGGCCAAAGCCCATCTACAGATTTGGAAACCTAAACCCATTAACCTTTCAAGATTATTTGATAATATTTTTGCAGATGGAACGTAGATGTGGATTGAAGCCCCTTTGAAAAGGTGAGTTCGGCCATAGGGAACTAAAAGGCTTTCTCCAAAGCCTAGCCATTCCATACACCCAACTGATACAGGGAAAGCTCTTCCTAATAGGTTTATATTTTACTTTCTTAGTTCTTGAAGGTTTTGTATGTTTATCCTATTACAACTATGATAGATGGAGTTTTTTCTTATATAGTGGGATTTTAATTGTCTTGTAAAACTACTTCTAGTTGGCCGAAATTATAAGCCAAATAGGATTAGTCTAGGTTTTGTTTTCTTAAACTCTAAGTCACTAGGATTTGAAATTACATTTTTAGAACAGAAATAGAAGACTTGTAATTTCTATAAATAGGCCCCCTCATGGTCAAATTGAATAGACTGTTTTTGATAGAATTTTATGTGATATCCCTCCTCGAGTTGTAAACTCAGTTAAAATTTCTTTGAGTGACCTTGTCACGAGTTGACTAAAATCATCACCCATCCTCTGAGATAAATTTTCGCACAAAGTGGTTAAAGTCACAGTGCATTTTCTTCAATTAAGTTCATGCTTATGGAGATAATAGGAAGAAATATACAAGAAAGGTCCGTCAACACAAGGGTCTTGTTCATGTAGCATCCAATTTTTCAGCTTCGCTTTCACATTGATTTGAATTTCGAAGAAGATAACCCGTCACACATTGTTGTTCAAGATCTCCCGAACATGGTGAACCTGCGGTTTGAACCTTATCACATCTCCTAATGTTTTGTGTGCAAGGCTAACTTCCAATTCCAAGAACTCATTGATTGCCCCTGCATCACAGGACACTTCCTGTCCTCTCACCATAACCTCACCATAAGTTTAGATATTTCTGATACCATAATAGAACTCTTCCACTAAGGTTGTGTCGACCAATTGTCCTTCCTCTGGTATCAGCTTACTCCACCCTTTAGATTTTAGGAATATCAGTGGACTACCCCCTTGAACCATTAGCTGATGGTTTAAAAGGTTTATCTTTCGATTTTTCCGCTTCTCCAACAATGACTGGTATGTTTCAGAGTTCCAAGCTATCTAAAAGATCTCGTAGACGCGTGCCCTGGTTGCTTCCTCATTACCTGTAGTATCTATTTTCACTAGCAAATTCAAGAAGTAACACTGCAGTAGCTTTATAATGATTGAAACATGCACTCCTTTCTGGAAGGCTAAGTAGTTGAAGAACTTTTTCAGTGGTGTTTTTTAACCCACTGTTTGAAGGTTTCATCTTTTGCAGCATGTCTTATTGTTAAAGACACGTTGCAACAAATGTTTCCTTGCTTTTTCATAATCAAACTACTTCTATCTTTTTGTTTGAACCATAAAGAGTAACTTGTTCAATCTATTCTGCAGCATAACAATTTCATTAGTGATTTACTAAAAACGATGTCAGGTTCTTATTAGATGGTTCCTGGTCTTTACAGTCTTCCCAGGTCAGAATTTATTTTGCTTTTAAATCAAGATTTTTATAATAACTCATTATGGTGCCATCTTGATAGTAGAATGATAGCTGTTATTGTAGGCAAACTCAATGAATGGCAGACGATCATTTCAGCTTCCCCTATAATCCAGTATACACCATCTCAACATGTCCTCCAAACTCTGGATGGTACGCTTTGACTGTCCATCTGTCTGAGGGTGCACCACAGTGCTCATCCTCAACTGTGTTCCCAAGAATTCTTGAAGTTTCTGTCACATTTTGGAGACAAACTTGGGATCCTATCCGACACAATGGACATCGGTACCCCATGTAGCTTGATGATCTCTCTCATGTAAATCTCACAAAGTTTTTATGTTTTGTAGCGAGTCCTCACTGGTAGAAAATGTGCTGACTTGGTCAATCTATCTACAATTACCCATATAGCATCGTGACCATGCCTAGTTCTAGGCAGCCCAACCACAAAGTCCATAGTGATATGCTCTCATTTCCATTCTCGTACTTCCAATGGTTGCAACAAACCCACTGGACTCTTATGCTCCACCTTGACCATCTGGCAAGTTAAACACCTTGCAATATACACTGTAACTTCTCTCTTCATGTTCTCCCAGTAATAACTCTTTTTTAACCCTTGGTATATTTTATTTTTGCCTGGATAAGCTGTAAATCTGGACTTGTGTCTTCATCCAATATGTACCTTCTAAGATCCTTATCGTTTGGCACCACTATCCTCTGCTGATATCTAATGATTCCATCTCCTTCTCTAGAATGGTTGGGTGCTGTCCCCCGTCGGATCTTCTTCCTCAACTGGTAACATTCAGCATCTTGACTCTGAGCTTGTCTGATCCAATCAAGCAATACTGGTACCACTCGAATTCCATATAGCACAACCCTATTTCCCACCAATCTGGGTTCCCACTTACCAACCTCTTCTAGCAAATCCACCTTCCTAGCAGCCAAACTGGCTAGAACAGCCTGTCTACTCAAATAATCAGTCACAATATTGCTTTCCCTGGGTGATACGCAATGGTGCAATCATAGTCTTCCTGCAGCTCCATCCATCTTCTCTGTCTTATATTCAAGTCCTACTGGGTAAACAAATACTTCAAGTTCTTGTGGTCAGTCAAAACCTCAAAGGTAACCCCATATAGATAATGTCTTCATTTCTTCAATGCAAAGACAACAGCTGCCAACTCCAAATCATGGGTGGGATAGTTCTGCTCGTGGCTCTTGAGTTTCCGTGCGGCATAAGCAATCACCTGCCCATTCTACATCAAAACACACCCCAATCATTCTTTAGATGCATCAGATAAAACCACAAAACCATTGTTACCTTCTAGAAGTGTAAGGATAGGGGTGGTGGTCAGTCTTCTCTTCAACTCCTGAAAGCTTTGTTCAGCCTCATGATCCTATTCAAACTTAACATTCTTTTGCGTCAATCATGCCGAAGGATTGGCTATCTTCAAAAAGTCTCTAACAAATCTGCGGTAATACCCTCCCAAACCCAAGAAACTTCTCACTTCAGTGACATTCTGTGGCTGCCTCCAGTTAACAATGGTTTTTACCTTCGCTGGATCCACTGCAATCCCTTCCTGTGATATCACATGCCACAAAAATGACACCTGACTAAGCCAAAACTCACATTTACTGAACTTGGTGTACAACTGATTGTCTTAGAGTGTACTCAAAATTGTATGCAAATGACCTGCATGTTCATCAATAGTTTTAGAGTACACCAGAATATCATCGATGAACACTACTACAAACCTGTCCAAATATGGGTGAAACACAAGATGCATTAAGTCCATGAAAGCCGCAGGTGCATTAGTTAACCCAAATGGCATCACCAAGAATTCAAAGTGATCATAGCGAGTTCTGAAGGCAGTCTTCGGCGCATCTGAGTCCCTGATACGAAGCTGATAGTATCCCTGCCTCAAATCTAACTTTGAGGACACTGTTACCACTTGCAACTGATCAAATAAATCATCGATCAATAGTAGTGGATACTTGTTGTTGATTGTTAATTTATTCAAACCCCTATAATCAATGCACAACCTTAAGGAACCATCCTTCTTCTTGACAAATAACACCGGCGCACCCCAAGGTGATATGCTAGGCCTGATGAACTGCCTCACCAACAAATATTCTAACTGCACTTTCAATTTCTTCAACTCTGTTGAAACCATCCGGTAAGGGACGCGAGACACTGGGGTAGCTCCTGTTACCAAGTCAATCATGAACTCAATCTCCCTAGGTGGCGCTGTTTCTTTCAACTCTCATGGAAACACTTCTGGGAAATCACAAACTATAGGAACTTCATGAAGCTGAATCTTCTCCTTGGGAGGGTTGATTAAATAAGCCAAGTACCCAATGGCACATTGAAGTAACATCTTCCTCGCGCACACACAACTGATAAGCGATTTGTGAGAGACTCCAGGCTTTATCTTCAATTCAATTTGAGGCTCCCCAGGTAGCTCAAAAATCAATTGCTTAGCCGTGAAATTTAGACTTGCATACCACTTGGCTAACCAATCCATTCCCAATATTACATCAAAGTCAACTAAAGAAAATTCCACCAAATCTACATACATAATTCTACCCTCTACCTCTACTTCACAATCTCTTTAAACTACATCAGTGTGAATAACATAAGAAGTAGGGGTAGTAACTGCTAGACAATAAGGTGTTCTACAATGTTCAACACCCAGACTTTTCATGAATGAATGAGATGCAAATGAATGTGAAGCACCTGAATCAATTAAAACCCTAGCTACATGCTTATTAATTACAAGTGTACCTTTCACCACTCCTAAAGGTAGTGACACATCAGCTTCTCCCATGTGAAAGATGCGAGAGGGAAAAGCAGGCTTGCTAGGTCTGCCTGTCTTACTGGGTGTAGCTTGGCTGGAAGGTAAGGAAGGTCCAGCTCCAAATCCCGCTCTAGGTGCTGTACCAGGACAACTATGTGCAAAGTGTCCACCATGTCCACATCTGTAACACTGCTGGTTCTTCCTCATGCAATCTGCCTCCACATGTCCACAACTTCACAAAAACCACATTTGCTGGATACTCCTCCTTTAGCTCCTGGCTTGGTTGGTGAGAGTGGCCCTGGAGTCCTCTTCCCAATAGATCCCTATTTAACCCCTAGTGCTGGAGGCCTTGAGTGAAATCTTCTCACATTCCCTTGTGCCTGTTCAACATCCTCGGTAATTTTGAGCGCCGCCTCAAAAGTGGTAGGAGGCACAGTTGCCATCTGTGCATGGATAAGTGGATACAGACCCTGAATAAATTTCCTGGCTCGCGCATCCTCATCGCGAAGCCCTGAAGGTGCGAACCTGACCAACTTTGAAAATTCAGCCCCATATTCTATCACTGACCTGTTACCCTGCTGCAAATTAAGAAACTATGTCTCCTTCCGTTGGTGCACATGAGGAGGAATATACCTTGCATCAAACTCCTTTTTAAAATTGGCCCATGTCCAAGGAGTTTTCTCCTGTTCCCAGCGTTCCTCCACCAAACTCCACCAATCCAGCGCTGGCCCTCTCAGCATAAAGGCAACAATACGAACCCTGCAATCCTCCTTGTACCTAAGCACCTTGAAGATCGACACCATAGAGAGCCACCACGACTCTGGCCTCTCATAATCAATTTCCCCATGAAACTCCATAGGCCGAAATTTGAAGAACCTCTCCAAGTCCATATCATCACAAAACTCATCTCCCTGTCGTGAACTGGACTCACCCTGTCATGCCATCTACCTTGCAAGCACATACTCCGTTAAATAATACTATTCCCTAAGTGGTTAGAAGGTTTAACGAGATATACGGTAAGAAAGGGGAATAAAATAACATTTAATACAAAATCACAAGTAGAACCTAAATAACCATGTCCCGTAAAACATCCACCCACAGTAGGAGGATCTAACCTACAAGGCACCCATTTACTACCCAATTAGTTTGAACTTATTAAAGCTTACTTAGTGCCCTAAGGTTATTAACCTAATGCTCTGATACCAATTGGCAAGGCCCAAAAAGCACCTGACCTGCTTAAACTGAAAACAAAGCCCTAACGAGCTAATTGAAATCAAAAGCCTTCCTTTTTTATTAAATTATCACCACAATTCAAGCAAATTAAACTGCGTAAATTCAAACAAGGACAATGTCCCAATTCCAACATCTGAAAATACTACACAAATCAATCCTTAAAAGCTTGAATCTCCAACACCTGAATCATACAAATCAACTACCCAATCCAATTACTACAACTACTAAGTTGGTTATACAAATTCAACCCATTGTTTCCCCGATACTGCTCTCAAGTCTTTAGCGGAAAGCTCTTACCTGGATCACAATCAAAAAGAAAAATGACATAAGTATGCGAAACCGCATACCTGGTGAGGGTCACCTCCTGGACCCAACAAAGATAAATGAAAGACAACAAACAGCAGGAAAGCATACAACGCCAGTCATGTATTTAAAACGTAACTCAACTAGCATTCCAATGTTATACCAACTAACCACATAATGTGCATGCAAAATAACCAACAAACCTGGATCTGTACTAACTAACGGAAAAGGTCATCCCACCCGTTATCAGCCGAGCCACCAATATCCACCGAGCCACCAAAGGTACCCCAGGCCATACCTATCCTACATACTAAGCCTCAATCCTGCCCCTACCTAGTAGGTCGGCGTGAAAAGGGCAGGGTCCCCAAAAGATGCAAACACAACCATGGCTCTTAAATAAACCATACAGCAAGTAGTACAAATAATATTACGGTCGTGTCATAGACTCTACAGAAATTTCAGCAGTATAACGGCTGTAAACACCATAAAACCAAATACCCAATCAGCACAAAATTATTCAAAAACAACCACAGAATCAACCAACAGCACAACATAATATACACAACTGAAACCTATGTGCCGACAAGGCCAAAATCTTTTATACATGATATAACCCATTCACATGCATAATAAATCTCTGAATGTAATCCAGGTCCTTCCTAGGTTACGCTTGTATGTCCATCGAATATACCGGTATACTCTTAGTCAGAACAATAAGCACATCTAAGGGGGAGACACTCACATGACAGCAAATCAATAGTAAAAACCTCCTAACACAGGGAAGAGGTCAGCTTCATCCTGGGACGCGTCAGGAGTATCTATACATATTAAAGAACTCATAAGATTTCTAACTTATAAAGTATAAGTTCCAAAATGCTTAATGCTCATGTGTAAGCTACTTTCATAACATTACACCAACTTGCATTGTTCCTTAAGATTAACGAATGATTAAGGGGCATGGTAGTCTACTTGTGTGGCCACCCAAATAGACTTCACATTCCTTTAACCTATCCTTAATCAAAGGACAACACGTTGGTATGATATTATGAGCTACTAACCTAAATGATTATAAACCTACTAAAGAGGTTCAACTTAGTAGCTATCATAAAATGGCAAGTTCCTAATTAAGCCATAAATAAGGTGCTAAGGCTTAGTTATTGATTCTAAATATTCCAACTTAAAACTAATCACCAATTAACCCCTTTAGTTCCAAGCTAACTCCAAACATGAAAATGAATCTAAACCCATTCATAAATAAGCTAAAGAATTAATAATCTTTAATTTATAAAATAAGGTTTAATTGGATTGGTAAGGGGTTACCACCAAAGTTGCCAAGATGAAGTGGAAAACCAATTGAGAGTGTTATGGACTTTGAATGGATGGAAAAAGGGCGGCGGCGGTCCGATGGTCGTCTGGCGACTAGGTCCAAACACCAAGTTCTTTGAGGGTTTTTGTAGCCCATAATTAGGTGGCGGAGAAACGGCGGCGAGCTAGGGTTTTCAACCCACCAACATGCAACTTCCAAAATGCACAGGGTTTTGTTCTACAAGGTAGGAGAAACGTTTTTTAGGTGAGATAGGAATCAAATTCCGGTCGGAGTGGCCGGAATCGAAGGAAAAATCGACGGGGAGGAAAAATTGGGCTAATGAAAAATAGAACAAAATGAAGAATGGAAGGTAAGGTTTTGTTCTTTACGTCGTGGGGATCATTTTGGTATATTCGGTTAGCCAAAATGGTGGCTGGTTGGCCAAAAACGAAGTGGCAAAAGATGGTAAATATGGTGGATGTTGCGTCGGGTGAAGAAGAAGAAAGGAATATGGAGGAAAAGAGAAAGAAAGGGAAAGAAGGCTTTTTAATTCTTTAGATTTTACAATTTATGCTAAAGTCCCCTAGATTTTAAGCTCTTCCCATTTTACCCTAAAAAGTTCTCAATTCTCCAATCTTAAATCCTTTCTTCCAATTTTTCTCTAATTCATTTAACCACTTATTCACTAGAGTCCAAATAATCAATAAGGCCTATATGATATTCAAATTTATTTTAACTATATAAGCTAAAGAGAACATTATACTGGCTACTTCCAGGATGTCACAATTACACAGATTCTGATTTCCAAGGTGATATGGACAAGAGTAAGTCTACATTTGGGTGTGTGTTTACTCAGGGAGGTGGACGCATAGTTTGCCAGAGTGTCAAGCAGAAATGCATTACAGACTCCACCATGGAAGCTGAGTACGTTACTGCATTAGAGGCAGTGAAAGAAGTTGTATGGCTTAAGAACTTCCTAGTGGACTTAGATGTGATTCCTCAGTTTCTGAGGTTTATCACAGTTTACTGTGAAACAATGGTGCAGTTGCTAGCCCACAAGGCAAGTAAACACATAGAGCGTAAGTACCACCTGATACGAGAGATCGTAAAGAGAGGAGACGTGGTCGTCGCCAAAATAGCATCAGCAGACAACCTTGCAGATCCATTCACGAAGGCATTGACTCCAAAAGTCTTTGAGATGAGAGTTAGATACTTAAGTAAGCCATGAGAGTTTTCGAGATTTTGGTATGACAGCAAAATAAGTGTATTGAACAATTTTTATAATTCAGAGCATAACTTTGAGTATTAGTGGGAGATTGTTAGTTTTGAATATTGAAAAACTTTGCTTGTATGAAAAACTATTTCCCAGTTACATATCGATTGTGTTTCAGTATTATAAATTGTCCCTTATATCTAGATGATAAGGTGTCGGGTGTAGCTCAGTAGATCTTACCATTGGATAAATTTATGATATATAAATAACGCTCATAACTAAGACAGTTTTGGCATACTATTGGTTTAAGTTATTGTATGATTCAGAAAATTAGTTTGTCTAGACTAATTGAATTATACGAATGTGCCCGGGGCATATTGAGGAAGACCTATTTAGGATCAAATTAACTTGCACTGATATTCGTAGTTAATTTGAACCTTATATTCTAATCTCTTAATCCCTAGACTAGAGCGGGCATGAGAGTTAGACATAGTGTACTTTGATTTGCCAAAGGGTGCGGTCAATTGAGGCCTTGATCTCGGTTAGTTGGGAATGCGTGTTTGACTTCTTATTGTGTCGTTGCTTGTCGAAAGGAAACTATGTACCTGTGTGTCCAGGGTGATGGTGCTCTTGAGATGAGCTTGTAAGGATTATTATACTAAACACGGTCGGTGGACTTATATCCGGTATAATAATAAGGTCGAGTGGTACTAGTCTCGGATAACAAGAAGTCGATTAATTTATTTGTTAGTAAATTAATAAATTGATGAGCACTATATCTTTGACGTAGGGAGATAAAAGAATAATTAAAGTGTGCGCGAAGTAATTTCATTTTTGAGCAGTAGTTTCATAATTAATCTGTTAGTGGTACGATTAATTATGAGTTGGATTTATTGGCAAAATGGATTAAATAAATATTTGCCCTTGGGTTAATTAATATTTAATTGACAAAGTGGGTTACATAATAATCCTTGGGTCGATTAATATTTAATTGATGAAGTGGGTCGAATAAATAATCATTGGGTAGTATTGACTAGTTTAGTGAAGACTAAGGAAGTCAATTAAAGCTAACTAGTAAGGCCCAACTCAAAAGTCCACTAGGTCTTCTTAAACTCCCTATAAATAGAATGACTTACACCTAAAGAAATCATGAGTTGCTTGTAAGACAAAAGTTGTTGTATTTAGAGAGAGAAAGGATTAGAGAGGGAATCGAAGAACTAGTTAAATCGAATCCCACTTGAAGTCATCCTAAATTTCTCTCTACCGAAGTTTTCAAACCCAAAGGTCTGGTCTTTTTTTTTTTTTTCATTTTCCGGCAGCCCATTGCATTTTTCCAGTGACCACCGTTTTTCGGTGAAGTGTTCACCCAGTGCGCGGATCCGCGGTGTTATACCGAGTCTAGATCGCGACTAGGCGGCATCTCTTTCACGGTGGTCCGGTGATTTCGAGGCGTTACGGGCAGGCTCTTGGCGGACCGCATTTTGGGTTATTTTGTTGAGATTTCTTTGGGCAAGCTTCTTAGTTTTCTGTGGGTTTTGTGAGTACTACCCGGTAGATAATTGTCCACACAATTTTCAGGTTTTCTTGGAAGCATCCAAAGGATTCTTGTGGAGTTTGCGTCAAAGATTCGATTTTTATATCAAAGCTTGGATCTTTTTCTTATTTGCATCGAGGACACGCTTCAAAGGTATAATATTTAATTCTGCCTTTTGTAAAGATTTAATTTTTAGCGTGTCGTTTAATAGATATAACGAGTATAAGCCTAAATTCGCTCATGGGAATTGATTTTAGAGTTTGGGCTCGATCAAAAGTCTCCGATTCTGAAATGCATAGCACGAAAGTAAGATTTTCAATTTGGCCCGGACCGGATCTTAATTCCTTCACCTCTCGGGCTATCTCACAACCCTCCCACTACGACGAGACACAACCTGTGTAAGTGCATCATCTGTGACATCTTATGCAGTATTCTATGGTGTATCTACTTGTACTGATGCATCAGGAATACTGGACTGTCCCCTAAGCTCTTCTAACACAATCTTATTACTTGGTTTGTGGTCTATAATATAGTCATCTTCTAAAAATCTGGCGTTAGTACTAGCCACCACCTTCTGATCTTTAGGACTATAGAATAAACCACTTTTCTTTCCTCTGGGATATCCTACAAACAACATTACATCTGATCTTGCATCTAACTTACCCGCATCTGCCTTAAGCAAATATACTGGACAACCCCAAATCCTGAGATGCTTGACACTGGGTTTTCGCCTAGACCATAACTCCATAGGGGTTGAAGGCACAAATTTAGATGGAACAAGATTCAGAATGTAAGTCGCCGTCTCTAAAGCATATCCCCAAAACGAAATGGGGCAACTCACTATAACTCATCATAGATCTCACCATATCTATAAGAGTTTCGTTCCTCCTCTCTGTTACACCATTCTGCTGGGGTGTGTCAGGTGCAGACAACTAGGACTGAATACCCTTTTCTGACAAATAGCTTCTAAATTCGCTAGAGAGGTACTCACCACCACGATCTGATCACAATGTCTTGATGCTTTTACCATGATACTTCTCCAATCTGCCCGAAACTCTTTGAACTTGCCAAAGCATTCGAACTTGTGGTGCATCAAGTAAATATACCTGTACCTAGAGTAATCATCTGTGAAAGATACAAAATACTCAAAACCACCTCTAGCCTAAATTGACATAGGTCCACATAAGTCAGAGTGAACCAACTCTAAAAATTCTTTGGCCCTATACCCCTTTGCCTTGAAAGGCCTTTTGGTCATTTTACTCTCCAAGCAAGATTCACAAAGTGGATAACTGTTAATCTCCAATGAACCCAATAGCCCATCATTGACCAACCTCTGAATCCTACTAAGGTTGATATGACCTAGTCTAAGGTGCCAAAGATAAGTTTGGTTCATTTCAGAAGGTTATTTCCTCTTAGTATGGCTTAATGATGTGTCATTAATTTCAGTGTTTTGCACAACAGGGGAATTAGTTTAAATCAAAAAGACATTGTCTACCATTGATCCAGAACATATAAGTTTCTCATTCTTTCTAACAATAACAGAGTTATTAGAAAAAACAAACTTATAACTATCTAACAAAAGTTTAGAAACTTAAAGTAAATTCTTTCTAACACTCGAAACATAAAGACAATTCTTCAAAACAATTACAACATTATTTTGGAAAATAAGTCTTGATACTCCTACTACTTTGACTGATACTTTGGCAGTATCTCCCAAGTAGACTTCCATCTTGCCATCTCTAAGCATCTAGGTTACTTGTAACCCCTGCAAAGAATTATAAACATGATCAGTGGTTCCTGAATCCACACACCAAGTATCTGTGGGAATCACCGCTAAACATGTATCGGTAACTAAAGCGTAAATGGTCGTACCTTTGAGCTTTGGACAATCCAGCTTCCAATATCCTGCCTTCCACACTTGAAGCACTTGACTTTCGGCTTCTTCTTCTTAGCAATGTCTGGCTTAGGCCCGTCATTAGCAGTCTTCTGGGTCTTCTTTTTCTTCTTCCTAGCTTTGGGCCTAGAAGAAGATCCTGAAGGCCTGACTGTTACCAAAGCTTGCTTCTTCTCATGAAAGAGGCCTTCAGTAGACACCAATGCATCTAAGAGCTCGGCAAGAGTATAAAGTCACTGATTCATATTGTAATTCAACCAAAACTGCTCAAAGCTTTGAGGCATGCTCTGAAGTATGATGTCAACCTAGGATTCCCTGTCGATATCACCTCCTAATACCTCAATCTCATTGAAGTTACTAATCATGTTAAGTACGTGATCTCTCACAGGTGTGCCCTCAACCATCTTGCTAGTCATTAGTTTTCTCATAGCCACTTGCCTAGCTGCTCTGCCTTGGTGACCAAACATCTCCCTTAGGTTAGTTATCATATCAAAAGTTGAGGTCATAAACTGATGCTGGTGTTGCAAAACATTTGACATAGAAGCCAAAATGTAGCACCGTGCCATCTTATCAGCTTTCTTCCACTTTTGATATGTTTCCCTATACTCGGGAGTGGATTTGTTATTAGGCTCTTCTGGGCACAGTTCAGTAAGCACAAACTTGTATTGCTCAACCGTGAGGACAATGTCCGAATTGCGTTTCCAATCAATGTAATTTGGGCGAGTCAGTTTGTTCACTTTTAGTATGACAGCTAATGGATTAAACGCCATATCAAAAGTTGAAAATAAATAAACAAAAAAGTTTCAGTATTTTATCGTTTTAGAAAATATTGACACCCTCAAAACAATATAATCAAATTCACCAACATCTCATTCACTGGGATTCACACAAGTCACGTTAGTGTGAACGTTTACGCTAGTCAACATTCGTTCGAGAAGAAGTTCATTAATTTCACTATCTGACCAAACGTTCTATTGATCAATGACATTAATAGTCAGTGATTTTACCCATACACATAAGTAGCGTAAACTCGTTGGGAGGAATACTACAAATGGTACACTAAGTGTATGCCATTACGTGACTTCTATGTTTGTTACCAAGGATAGTGCACCTCAGTTAGAGAGAGTGTTGCATTTCTCCAATTTAACTCATTGTAGTCATCCCTTTAGAAATTCAATCTAGTGATCTTATGAATTAGACTTATCTGATATGGAGGAATGCCCCTAATACCAACGTGCAAGTCTATTCACATCACATATGAATTCGTAATTGAGGCCATGGGGATATCAAGCAACCCGCTTCCACTTAAATTTTCAAATTGAGAGTTTTTCCAGTTTTAACGTGCAATTTCTTAACCTTAGTTATTTGCTCCCACAAAACCTCACGTTTTTAATCATGCATCAAAACATAAATTAAAAACATGTAAGCAACAATCAAGACAATAAAAGTGGGAAATAAATACGTAATTAAAATTTTTCGACTATTACGGTCTTCTCAATTTTTGCTTCCTTTCGTTGCCTTATTGACACGTCCCGTTGCGTCGCTCTCACTCATTATTTGAACTCTTTGCAATTCGTCCGAGTTTTTTTGGTTTTCTACGTAATTCTTGGAATCACCCAAGTTACGATAAACCATAAAACCCACGAATCCAAGTTGTCCATAATAACGTCTTAGCTATTACATATATTCCTAAATATAAGGCTTGATTTTCTAGGAAAATAAAGACAATATTTGATAGAATAAATCCTACTACATATTCAATCTAATCCTACATGGCTTTCGGCTCGTGGTTATTACTACTACACACATTCACATTTAAAAAACCAACCCGAACATGTCCCGGGGTTTATAAATTAAAACTGAATGCATAAACCATAATAGCCGGGATAATAACTGAAAGTTTTTGGTAGGATGTGGGTTTGCACTTGCTCGATTTACCACGCAACAAAAAATTTCTATTAAACCGGAATTCTAGAAAAATACCTTTGAAGCGTGACTTGGATGATCGCTTGTATGACTCAAGACTTTGACTCCTCGTTGTGTAGGCAACGATCTAGAAGCCAATTGATTAGCAATCAATACAACTGGGTTTGCCAGAAAAATCAGCAACCTCCACCGTTTAGCACGTGAGCTTCACGCGCCACCTGGCACAAAGATAAACCATACGCGCCGCCGCCCCAAGCTTGTAAACCAGCCGCCGGTCAAGATGGAAGATCCGGGCAGCTCAAGACTTGTTCTTGGGCAGCCGCAATTTGGTCCTTGAATCCGATTCTTGAGAGAGAACAATGTTTCTCTCTCTAGAATTTTATCTCTCTAGATTCTTGATTTATGAATCTATGAATTGTGTTTTTTGAATGGCTAATCCCTTGTCTATTTATAGAGTTACAAGAGAGACTCCAAGTTGGTTTAGGATTGGTCTTCCTAATGGGTTTAGGTAATGAATTAGTTTCCAAATCCAATTAGGCAACCAATCTGATAGGATAACCAAATCCTACTGGATTCCTAATCTCTAGGATTTCCTAATTCCAATTGAAACTTAAAACTTAAATAATTAATTAAATAATTCCACTTTGTTAATTACTTAATTAACCCTTAGGAATTAATTAAATAATTCCACTTTATTAATTACTGAATTAACCCTTAGGAATAATTAACCAATTAATTAATTAAATCTACCTATTCAATTAACCCATTACAAAATTAATCGTACCACTAACGGATTAATTTTGGCACTACCATCCTACACCAGAATTGCTTCCGGGATAACTTAATTAAATTATATTCAATTTAATCTCCCCACATCAAAGATATAGTGCTCGTTAATTAAAATTAATTTACTGATAAATTAATTAATTAACTTCTTTAATTCTGAAACTAGTACCACTCGACCTTTTTACTATACCGGACATAAGTCCACCGGCCGGGTTTAGTATAATAAACATTTCGAGCTCATCTCGGGAGCACCATCACCCCGGACGCACCGGTACATGGTTTCCTTTCAACCAGCAGTAGCACACCAAGTAACTAAACACGCGCACCCAACCCACCGAGACTATTGGCCACATTTGACCTCACCCATTGGCAGATCAAAGTACACTATGTCTAATCTTCATGCCCACTCGAGTCTAGGGATTTAGAGATAGAATACAATGATCGATTTGTCTATTAAATCAGTACAAGACAAATCATTCCTAAGAGTCAAGTTCAATATGCCCCGGGCATATCTATATGATTCAATTAGTTTAGACAAACTAATTATCTGAATCACATAATAACCTAGACCGACAGTTTGTCCAAAACCGTCTCGGTTACGAACCTCATTTATATATTATGTCTTTCAACCAATGATGAGATCTACTGTGTCACACCAGACACCTCATCATCTACTTACATAATATAAATGGACATAAACATGCACAACAAAATATAATTGAAACAAAAATCGATATATTAAACTGGGAAACTATACAATACAAGCATAGCTTATGTATTCTACTCCAACAATAACCACCTGCAATGAAAAACCCATAACAAATCGAACAAGTATAAAGCCAAAACCTCAGCTTTGATACCAATTGCAGGAACTAGTCGGTCCAGGCCAAATCAAAAATTTCACTTTCGTGCTATGCATTCCGGAATCGAAAACTTTTGATTGAGCCCAAATACTAGTACAAATTTCTTTGAACCCTATCTATCTTATACTTGTTCTATTTACTTTACCCATTAAAAATTGAATCTTTAAATTAAAGTGAAAGGATTAAGGATTCGACCTTTGATGCGAGTCCCTCGAAGAAATCAAATGAGAAAGATAAAAGCTTCCACCTTTGAACAAAATATCCAACCTTTGATGCTTCTCCCTCAAGAAATCCCTCCAATGTCTCCAAGATAATTCGAAAGTCATGTGGGCAACTATCTACCGGATAGATTCGTCGAAACCCGTGAAAATCAACGAAGAAACTTGCCAAAAAACTCAAGAAAAACCTGTCGGAATAAACCACAACTAGTGTCGGGTAAAACTGTTTGCAGGAAAAGCATGGATTTTGTCAGAAAATTGGGTTTTCCGAGAAGCCCACGCCGGTAGAAATTCCAAGATCCGATTTTGAGTCTTCGAGAGAGAGATTAAAGCCAACTTCGAGTGGGTCTTGATTTAACTATTTCTTTAAGTCCCTCTCTAGGCCTTTCTCTCTCTAGAGGCAAATCTAACTTGTCTTCGCAGTTTCTTCTAATTTTCAAGGCATTAACTTATCTATTTATAGGAGCTTCAAAGGAGACCTAGTGGGGTTTTGAGTTGAGCCTTGTAGTTGGACTTTTAATTAATTTCTAAGTCTTTACTCTACTAATTAATTCCAATTGACCCAAGAATAATTAATTAAATAATTAAATCTATTTTGTCAATTAATCCAACACATAATTAATCGTACCACTAACGGATTAATTATGGAACTATCGTTCAAAAGGAAATTGCTTCCGGGTACCACTTTAATTATTCTTTTATCTCTCCACGTCAAGCATATAGTGCTCGTCAATTTATTAATTTACTGATAAATTAATTAATCTACTTCTTCTCATCTGAGACTAGTACCACTCAACTTTATTACTATACCGGACATAAGTCCACCGGCCAGATTTAGTATAATAATCTTTACGAGCTCATCTCGAAAGCACTATCTCCCTGAACGCACCGGTACATGGTTTCCTTTCGACAAGCAACGACACAATAAGAAATTAAACACGTATACCCAACCTACCGAGATTATAGGCCTCAAGTGACCGCACTCTTTGGCAAATCAAAGTACACTATGTCTAATCCTCATGCCCGCTCTAATATATGGATTAAGAGATAGAATACAAGACTCGAATTAACTACGAAGATCAGTACAAGTTAATTTGATCCTTTATCGGTCCTACTCAATATGCCTCGGGCACATCCATATGATTCAATTAGTCTAGACAAACCAATCTCAGAATCATACAGTAACTTAAATCGACAGTATGTCCAAACCGTCTCAGTTACGAGCATTATTTATATATCATGACTATAACCAATAATGAGATATACTGCGTCACACCAAACACCTCATTATCTAGTCATATGATACAAGTGGACAACATGTATAACATATAATTATATACTGAATCGATATGAAACTGAGAAATAATTTTTCATACAAGCAAAACTTTTAAGTATTCAAAACTAACAATTGTTTTATTTGTTGAATTAAAATAATGTAAAAAATAAATTTTATATTAGGATATAAATAATAGGTTTAAATCCATTTTTGGTCTCTCATAACATGGGTTATTCCATTTTTGGTCCCCCTTAAGTTTTAGTCACCAATTTTAGTCTCACTTAAATATTTTTTGACAATGCTAGTCATTTTCTTATGAAAATATATTTGACTAACTCTAATTGTTCACCCCTTAGTCAAAGGTATTTTCGAAAGAAAATGACTAGAATTGTTAAAAAAAAAAATTAAGTGGAACTAAAATTGGTGACTAAAACTTAAGGGAGACAAAAAATGGAATAACCCATGTTATAAGAGACCAAAAATAGATTTAGGCCTAAATAATATAGGCTTAAATCCATTTTTGGTCTCTCATAATATGAGTTATTCCATTTTTGGTCTCCAATATATTTAAGTCACCAATTTTAGTCCCCCATATACTCTATCCATTGAATAGTAACATTTATTTTCAAAATTATTTTTTATTTTACAAAAATTAATTAATTTTTAAATTTTTACTATTAACACATACAATTTTACTTTTAGAATCTAAATTAATATTATTATGACTTGTAAAAAATATAAAATAATAATCAATGTTTTTTTTTTGGTGAGTTTTACTCTATAGAAAATAAGACAATATATTTTAGCCAAATAAAATTATTTTTATGGAACATATTAGTAATATATGAACTCAGTTACTCTATCCCTCGTTACACTCACGTAAATTTGACTACAACTGTTACACCAATGAAGTTGAATTTCAAATTCTTAAACAAGATTTTCATAATCCATTTCATATACTATTTAAGTACCTCGTAATTTTTCTTCGATTTCTCTATCGTTGTTCAAAAACTCTCTCGATCTCTCTCGATCTCTCTCTCACTATATCTTGAAGTATGTATAGATTTTCTTCTCATTTTGTTAATTGTTACAGTATTGATCTTGATATATATATATATATATTTCATTTGAGCAATTTTTACAAATCTACCGAAATTGATCTAGAAATCAACTTGATTTTCTAATGGCTGCCCTCTTTTCTCTTTTTCAACAAGTGTTTCTTTATCTTCACAAATGACATTTAGTTTTCTCCAATTCTTTTTTCCCTGATAATTTCATTGTATTTGTGTTTGTGCAGAAAACTTTTCTAAACCACATATCTCTCTCTCATTAAAAAAAAAAAGGTAACTTTATTTGTTAGATTTTTTTTTTTTTGAATTTTAAATCTCCTCGAATGGTTGATTTAGAAATGATATATCCTTAATAACCGTTTTTGTTTCATGTTATTATTATTTGAAAGGTTGGACACCTTGATTGCGTGTTTGTAAGTACTGAATTTATATTTTTATCTACCATATTTTCTATCAATGAATTGAAGGATTAACTCTGGATGCACCTTTCCCTAATTTTTCACTACAGATGATGGGATTAAAAGTTTTCTAGCTAGACTTCGATTGATTTTTTTTTTTTTTTTTGGTGATTAACGGTAATAAATAGACCAAGACATTTTCAAAATTAAAAGTCCCCCATTTTAGAAAAAGAAATATTATTACTATTTTTTAGAAAACCTTGATACTAGTTTTGAGTCGATCGTCTCCATTTATGACTGTGGATTAGCTTAGTAATCCTTCATAAAGGCTTCTTTGTCGCCATACAAGTTCTACCCTACGCTACTCCGGTTTCAAGTTTTAGACCTATTCAAAATTATTAATGGTCATTATTTACCTTCTCATTTTATTATTTACCGCTCTCTTTTCAAAATTTTCCTTAACTTTTACTTAAATTTTCTTAACTTCTCCTTCTTTTGAAGGCATTTGAGTACAAGTTATGGCAGTTTTGTAAAGAGAGAGCAGTGAATAACAACATAGGGGTGATAAATATGAATTTTAATTATTAAGGGGCATTGTTTACGTTCATTTTATTATTCACCGCCCTTCTTTCGAAAATTGTTTAGTGTTTTTTTCTTTTTTTTTTCCAATTTAAGAACCCTATTAATCAAGCAATTTTGACGATAATTTATGAAACACTCTCATTAGTCAAGAGAATTGTGACATAGTATTGCATAAATGAAGTATTCCTCACTCTTATTAATTGAATTGTTTTAATTAACAAAAAAGATTGTGGTTATAACTCTTTTGGGCCTGGATAGTATTTTCACTTATTAATTCGAGGGAATTTTCTTTGCAAACATGTGTCTCACTTTGCAAAACATTTTTTTTAAAATCAAACAGTTCCCTGATCACTAATGATTAGGCGAACCGGAGGGTGTGGAACCCCTTGAATTAATTTGGGCAAAAGTAGAGGTACAAACGGAGGTCGCCTCTATACAAGTTTCCTAACCTAGACAAAAAAAAAAAAAAAAAAAAAAAAAAAAAAAAAACGGGGAGTATGATAACCTTCTAAGAGTAAGAAATTGTTTTCCAACTTCCTGGAACTCATGACCAAAAACCAAAAGCTAAATTAGAACTTCAGGCAAGCCAAGTTAAGTTCTAAACACTGCCATCATCTAAACCAACTTCAGTAATTCTCCACCTTCTACCATTAAGTCATGTCCATGCGAGCCAAAACAAAACCAACTTAAACAGACAGCAAAAGTAAATCCAACACCAGTCCAGAACAATTTATCCAGCAGAGTAAAATAAAAACCAGCATAAATTCTAGAAGCCAATATCCAACATTAGTAGCAAAAAACCGTATAAGCCAACATCCAACATCCAACAACCTAGTGTTACTTGTGGAGAGATCTCACCTTGATTCTTACCGATCTGCGGGAGCAGGTTGAGGCCTGTCCCAGTCCTGCTAGCCTTTCCGTCGACCCCTTCTTCTTTCTACTGGGATGAAACCATCCATTGCTGACTTGATATCGAGGTCATCTTCCGTTGATCTCCTTTATTCTAAGGTCGCCATATCGTTTTCTGAGACCGGATCATCATCCATCCAGAACAGGGGGGTTCTTGCTTTGCTGGAGCATCATCATCCTGATTTGCGAAGGAGGAGCGGTAAATGATCAGGTTCGCCATTTCTCCTCTAGCCGACTCCGAGATGATTTCTTTTGCCACATTTCTAAATTCTTCTGTATCCATCCTTGTTGGCTTCAAAAAATTGCATTCTTCTATTAGAACAGGGGAACAGGGCCATGACTTTCGGAACAGGGGGCTTCAAGCAGGTCTTCTTGATTTTCTGGGGCAGGCGGGGTAACTTCCTTCACATTTCCTGTATTTTTCAAAAGCTAGCTGGAGAGGGGGTGACTTTGTATCATGATTAGCATTTTCTTTTTCTGTCAAGCCCAACACTCCTTCAATGTTCCTTTGTTCATGGAAATTTCCACCTTTCCTTTGGTTTTGAGTATCTGTTAGGGTTTTCCCCCAGAGATTTCCTTCAAAGCCCCATCGTTTCCTCTTTTGCAATTTTCCGGATTATGACCAATTCTGTGGCAATCAGAGCAGTAAAGTTTTCCTTTGGTTTTGAGTCATGAAGTCTTATTTCGCCGCTTCCTATTTTATTATTTCGCACCATTTTTACATTAAAATTATTTCTGACAAATTAAAAAATACGAACCATAATATTTAAATATAAAATATAATAATATATTAAATTACCAAAATATCCTTAATCAGTTTATTAAAAATACCAATTAAAAAATTCACTCATAGTCTCGCTCATCTATGCTACTTTAATCATAATTTTTATAAATTTTTTGTAGATTAGAGATTTATAAAATTTTTGGTAAATTAATTAAGGGCAGTTAGGTAATAATAGGAGGGGCGGAAGATAAGTATTAAGGGGGCGAGAAATAAAAATTAGAGTAAATTTCAAAATTGGTCACCATGCCATAGTCAGTTTCTAGTTTTGGTCATCATACTTTGAAAACTATTTTTAAAGTTATCATACTTTACTTTTCTTTTAAAAAATGGTCACTCCGTCAAGTTGGGTCGTTAACCCTTTAACGGTCGACTTTTTTTAGGGATATTTTCGTATTTTCATTGACTCCTTAAATTAAAAAAAAGAGTAAACTCTGAATTTGGCCATCATACCTTTCTAAAATCTCGCTTTTGGTCATCTTATTTTAAAAATTATATTTGAGGTCATCATATTTTTATTTTTTATTCAATTTTGGTCATTCCGTCTAAATGTTCCGTTAGGTCTCTAACAGCCATAATTTTTTTAGAGTAAATACGAAAAAACACACCCTTTCATGCACGTGAAATGAATTTTTTTTCTTAATTATTTTTTCGCATCTCCATCGCCAACATCCACCCTTAAGAAGAATACAACTTTTTAGGGTCACGTGCATGATGGGTAGGGTTATCAATTCGTGTCGGCGTGTCGAGTTGAAAGAGAAATTTACAATTTTGCCCCCACCTGAAGCCGACTCGACCCGAACGGGTTGGAGACCCGCCGACTCGAACCTAACCCGACCCAAACGGGTTGACCAAGTCGGGTTAGGGTTGACAACCCTAAATTGACCCGTCAACCCGAATTTTTTTTCACAATAATTTTTAAAAAATATTTCGGGTCATTAGGTCAACCCGTTGACCCAGAGGTTTGACCTGATTTCGACCTAAATTTTTTCGACCCGACCCAAAATTTTTCAGGTCCAAAATCTCAACCCAAACCCAACACATTTCGTCTCGATTCCGTGTTCGATTTTCTTGTCGTGTCAGAAATTGACAGCCCTAATGATGGGGTGAGGGTGTGGGTGTTGGCGACAGAAATGCAAAAAAATAATGAATAAAAAAAAGAAATTTCACGTGCATGATGGGATGTATTTTTTCCGTATTTACCCTCAAAAAATTATGGCCGTTAGAGACTTAACTGAACATTTAGACGGAATGACCAAAATTGAATAAAAAAATGAAAGTATGATGACCTCGAATATAATTTTTAAAGTAAGATGACCAAAAGTGGAATTTTAGAAAAGTATGATGACCAAATTCAGAGTTTACTCTTTCATTAATTTAAGGAGTCAATGAAAAGACGAAAATACCCCTAAAAAAAGTTGACCGTTAGTGAGTTAACGGTCCAACTTGACGGAGTGACCATTTTTGAAAAGAAAGTAAAATATGATGACCTTAAAAATAGTTTTCAAAGTATTATAACCAAAACTAGAAACTGCCTATAGTATGGTGACCAATTTGAAATTTACTCTAAAAATTAAGGGGCTATACTTAAGAAAATGGATGACTTTTTTTGGAAAAAAGGGGGAGTTCAATAACAAAAAGAGTGACGCAATATAACACTACCCTTTTTCTTATTTACTGCTTTTTTTATTTTTACCAAAATGCTCTTATTTTTAAGAGTGAATTTTAAAAAATGTCATCATACTTTGATAAAGTTTAGGTTTTGGTCACTAACTTTTAAAAATTCAAAAAATATCACTAACTTTTGCATTTGAATATTGGTTTTGGTCATTCCGTCCATATTATCCGTGAAGCCCACTAACGGACCAAAATTTTGAGGGTATTTATGTCCAATCATACCCAAAAAACCCATGTGCTTTCTTTTTTTTTTTTTTACTATTTATCTTTCTTTCCCTCACCCTCCCTTTTTTTTTTTTTTTTTTTTTCTGTATTCATCTTTCTTCTCCAGCCACCCTTCTTGCCGGAAGTAACAAAACCCATCACCATTCTCCCAGAAACGTCCAGAAACGTTTACATCCGTGCATGTGAATTTAAGCCAATTTTTTTCACATCCGTCTTTGTGAAAAGAATCGGTTTAAATTCACATGCATGGATGTAGACGTTTTTGGGAGAATGGTGATGGGTTTTGTTGTTTCCGACAAGAAGGGTGGCAGGGTGGCTGAAGAAGAAAGATGAATACGAAAAAAAAAAAAAAAAAAGAGGGAATGGTGAGGGAAAGAAAGATAAATATTAAAAAAAAAAAAAAGGAAGCACATGGGGTTTTTGGGTATGATTGAACAGAAATACCCTCAAAATTTTGGTCCGTTACTGGACTTAACGGATAATATGGACTGAATGACCAAAACCAAAATTCAAATGCAAAAGTTAATGACCTTTTTTGAATTTTTAAAAGTTAGTGACCAAAATCTAAACTTTATCAAAGTACGATGACCTTTTTTAAAATTCACTTTATTTTTAATTTAAAAATTAATAAATATATTTTAGTACAATAATGGGAGAAAATATAATCTAGAGGGCCATAAAATTTTTAAAAAGGGCTGTATGTATATTTGGGCATTATAAAATTTGGTGGCCTTGCAGGTGTGGAAGGACGATTCCAAAACCGTGCGGTAAGAGGAAAAAGTCATGGTTAACAAACCATTTTTGAGCTAAAACCCTATTCCTTTTCCGCTGCAATTGCCCGGCCGTCTCCATAGATTACCTTTTGCTTCTTCTTTCTTTCCCTGCAAGGAAGATTTCTTTGCACTTACAGATTGCAGTGCTGGTATTCTATAGATCTGATGGCAGCTAACAAAATCCCGTTGCCGTCGGTCAATAAAGAACAGGTGGAACTCATAATCTAAAGCTATTATTAATTTTAAGTTCATATTTGTTTCTCAATTTGTGACCGTTTCTCCCTGTTTAATTGCAGATTTTTGGAATGGCAGAAAAAGAGATGGAGTATAGGGTAGAATTGTTTAACAAGTAAGCATTGGATTCTCTAGGGAGTATTACTTAAATAGGAACTGATGCAAAAATTTCAATGCGATGAGTGCAAAATGAGACTACTTCTGTTTATTAATTGTTGGCCTTTGTGATAGTTATTGTTAGATACCTGAACTGAATTGTATGTTAGTTTGGGTTTTGCTGATGCTGTTCTTTGGTGCAGGCTTACTCAAACTTGTTTTTCAAAGTGTATTGATAATAGGTAAAGATTTTTAATCTCTTCCCATTTACCTTCCCTTGTTTAAGTATAGTTTACATTGCCTTGTATAAGTTTACTTTTCAAACCAATTCAGGTACAAAGAATCTGAGTTGAACATGGGTGAAAACAGTTGCATTGATCGGTGTGTCTCGAAATATTGGCAGGTGATTTATATAAGTGCTGAGATTTTCTATATGCTTAAGCAATGTGCAACCATTCCTAATGTTAGAGTTATTTGCTTATGGATTATTCTTAGTTGGAACTGCATGGAAGCTATTTGGATGCATTGATGATTAGTAGATAATTTGAATTTGCCATGTTTTGATGATCCGTAGATCATTTGAATTATTCTGGCTTTTTTTGTTTTCAGGTAACCAATCTAGTCGGGCAATTGCTTGGTAATCAAGGCCCAATGTGAAGGATTTTTTCCTCAAACAAAACTTTTGGATCCCCAAGTACATTGTTCTTTTGTTTTGTAATATCTAGGATGCTTTCTACTTGATAGATTGAGGATTATTTATTAGATAGCTTCATAGAAAACCTAAAAGGCTTAGATGAAACTGTGTGCTTCTTCAGTAGTTAATAGAACTTCATTGTTTTCAAACTTGAAAGATTATTATTAGTAGCGGCCATAATGTTGCGGTGCTTTTGAAGCTACAGAACGGTGGTCTTGATGTGTATTGTATTTGAAGCATTTGCTGGTTAAGAATGGTGGTCGTCTAACCTGATTGATTGGTGAAGTTAAGAATTGATTTAAAGCCACAGCTCAGAAATGGGGCTGAGATGACTAAATCTTGTTCTGGTTATTTGTATCTGGATTGTTCGTTATCTGTATACCCTTCCCTTTTGAGTCGATCCTTGCTATGAGGAAATGAGGAAAAATAAAAAGTTGGTAGTTGGATTGCTTAAGAAAATGCAGTGTTGATGAGTCCTTTTTCCCGCTCTATTCGTATGGTTGGTATGCTGATTTGATATTACATCATTTACACCAATCCGTTGTGTTGATTATCATAGAGTTGGTATAGTGGTCCGCTGGCTTCACTCTATATTATTTACACCGACCACGTTGTTATGATCGATAGAATTGCATATTTCACAAATCGTGTTATTCATAAAATCAGTATAATCGTGAGAAATGAAAAGTTCATAGCATAGAGAAACATAATTGTCAAAAAATACATGCAAATTGACTAAACAAAACGTAGCAAGTTTCTTGATTAAATTTGAAAAAAAAAAGAAAAGAATTGGTACGAGTTAATCACATAAATAATAAAGCAAATTTCCTAATTAGTTAAGTTAATATTTTATCGAAATATCTATATTATGCTCAGTATATCCACAAGTAAATAACACAACATCTTGATTTAATGGTGAGAAAATCACAGTGAGGCAGAAATTATAGTGAGAAAAACCTTGTCACAATTATTAAAAAAAATAAACGAACAAATATATTTCTTTGCGACCAATTAAGTATTATCCATGTTGAGGAAAGAAAAAGTTCTAATACTGCCACACTTACAAACACAAAAGAACGCTGCACTGCTTCCATTTGTCTTCCTCTTCCTTAGCCTTTATACCAGGACTACATCATCTTCTTTACCTTACCTTATCAGCCAAAGCTTGGTTATCAAAATCAATCTAGTCGTCTCTAAGTGGAAAGTGGCTTCTCTACCTTCTTCACAGCTTTCTTTTCAGTCATCATGATAGAAAAAGTCTCAGGTTTGTCGATTCCTTGTATATCAGTTATCCTCAGTTTTGTCAATTCCTAAAACATGACAACACACTTGAGGGTGAATTGTCGTCATTTCTATCCGCATTACTCCAAAGGGAAAAGAAGAACAATCTTATTTATAATACTAGTTTTAGCATTACAAACAGGATTATCGGTCGGTTTGGGACGAAGGCAATGGCACTTAAGAGTGATACTCTGGTCAAAGATTAGAGATTAAACACAACAAGAAGGGGAAAAGACCAATTATAATTAAATCGGAGACAAAACAATAGCGGCCAACTTACCTGTCTGTGCCCCTTTGTTCTTCTGTAGTTCTTCCTCCTCTTTTTCTTGAATATGATCACTTTTGCATCTAAAGCCTGGAATAACGAATGAAAAGCCTCATCAAAGAAAGAAAATGAGGAGACATTGAACAAAAGAGACAGAAAACAAAGTTTCATAAGCATCATCCCACAAAATTATCGCCAGAGGTAATGCAGAACAGGAGTTTTGTCATAAAGTGTCAACCAGAAGAATAAAGAAGCAAACAATAAGATCCAAGATCCAAAAAGCTCCATAAGCTTAGTCATGTAAACTCCCAAAAGATTATTAATGCTTAGAAACTCTTAAAATGGCTAGTACTGATGCTCTTGGAGGTAGTTTTCCTTTAATAGCATAAAAGCTACATTCATTTAGGTCTTTCAGATAGGATGCAATGTCTCACCCTAGAAGAGAGAACATCATAACAAGAAAGCAAATAAAGCTTTTTAGGACTTGGCCTAAAGAAATCTGTACCATGAGAGTCTTTGGATAACCACTTCTCATTGTTACAGTCAAATTTTACTTCTAAACAATGATCCAGTTATCAACATCTTTACTATGTGTTAAAGATGATGAGAAATCAACAGTTTAATTTTGCAGAATATCATTCACCTCCACCATCCAATGAAATATTCTAAGCAAAGCAACTAAAAGCCATATTACTATCTCACAGGCAGAAAGTTCATGGTTTTACCTCTTAACCAGCTAAAAGACGCAAAATGATGAATTTATGTTGACATTCCAACTACCATGTATAGCAGCTGTTATGAAGTAAACAAACAACAATCAATAACACTGCACACTTCTCCATCTAATTGAGAACAAGTACAAAAATACTCGTAGAGGAGGATAATGTTCTACCGTTGGGCAAAAATCATTATGAAAGATAAATACCAAATAAACATCACACGAGCACAACAGAAACAGATGAGTCTTTTTGATGTAAATCTGGAAAATATATTAAAGAGGACACAACTACAAGGAATGTGCAATTTTATATACAAACTGTATCACATATGTAAAAAACATTAAACGAGGGATGCACACATGTCTTCAACAATAATTTATTAAAAGCACCTTTTCATGGTTTAAAAAAGGTGCATTCTTAAGGGAAAATTATGTTGACAATTGTAAAGTGACAATAGGCAGAACTACCATATTGAATACTCCTAGTTCGAGGGTTATTGTTTTTTTTATTACTTGCTCAATTTTACTTTATTTGTTATTGCACGCTAAAGTATTGACATTGGAAAAAAATGGTTCAATCAATGGTGTATATGCAGGATCACAACTGAAGAACACAAAATCTGCTTTATTTGTAAAAGAAGCCCCAACTGAAATAATTTTGTGCTTACATGCTCTTCCACGACAGCATGAACAACGGCATCAGGCAGTATAGGCCTACCAATGATTGTCTGGGCCTTTGAGCCCAACATAAGAACCCTACTCAATATTAACTGCAAAAACCATGGGCAAAGAGAGTATGAAGCTTCAAGTCACAATTGATCAAAAGGAATATTCAAAGAATGCCAATATCATAATGCAGAGCAATATAAGAAAACAGAGTAGCTACAACAAGAAAAATAAACAAAAACAAACACTTAGCACACGTTACAGTATTTATTTTCCATTGGCACAAACACAGAAAGACAAATATGTAGATATACTGTAAGTAACAACTGTTTGCTTTAAGAGCTTTGAAATACTACACAGTATTCTGAACTAATGGAAAAGACAACTAACTAGTATCAATGGCTTAAAACACAGCCACTCTTCAGAAAAATAATTTGTGAACAGAAAAAGAATGCATTAAGAAAGCACATTCCAAGACTCTTAACATCCAACAAGGTGAAAACGTTATATCATAGTTCTGTTAACAGGCATATCTATACGGCTCTTTAAGTTTCCTCAAAGAGGTAAGACAAGAAGGTCATAATTTCCTAAAAAGAATGATCCCTCAAATCTAATATGGTTCACAACCAACAAAAGGAGACAACTAGAGAAACTATTTCTTTTTTCTTTCACGACAGGTTTGACATGTTAGCAGAAACCATGATATTAAAGACCTAGCTGGTTATTACTTTTTTCAATAATAAAACAAAATGTGCATGGAATAAAACATTACAAGAATCATCCATCAGCCTAACACAATGACTGGGAGAAAAGACCTCAGACTCCAGATATTACAGATCATAGAGGAGAGATATATGACCAATTTTAGCTGAAAACCAGTATCCAACACTTCCAGGGGTACAAAGCAGCTAACTTAATGCATATATTGCTAAATAGATACCATACAAGTAGCCAAAGGTTTAATAGACAATACTAGGGCATCTGCTTTCACAACATTGAGTTTGGGAAATATTCAAAGCTCCTCAGGAAGGCAGTTAATCAAAAGATTATCCTATTTCAAATGATCTTATACTTTGATTTTCTCATACACTTGGCAATTCTTTACAGTTTCAGCTAACCTCAATTATTTTCCCTTTTAGTGGAATATCCTAGAGTACAATCACAATTGCTATGTAAATGAGTATTAAGAATTGCAGTTGGCCGAGTACACAAGAGTATGAACTTACAAGTTTAAAGATAGCACAAATGATGATATGGAGAAAAAGCAGCTGCTTGCTCCCACTAGCTTGCTTCCTGCAGTTTCCTATACAGATTTATCTATAAAGCTGATCTACTGTTTCTTGAGTTTGCTGCTAGATAATTATTCTAATGAAAAATTACCAAATTCATTGCATAAACATGTACATGTGTAAATGTAGAGGTACTCATATGTTGTAAAATTTACTAATATTAGAAATTTATTTCAATGAACATTTGTTTTTGCACTATTTTGACATCAGAGCTTGAGTTAAATTTCTTTCCATTAACCATCTAACATTAAGATTAGAATCATAACACTATTTCGTTTCCAGCAAAATCAAGTCAATATGTGCCAGTAAATAATTATGTAAGTGCATTAATCTCAGACATACTGACTCAGATACAGGTTATACATCCAAATAAATGAGCAATCTTTCCAATGTCAACACATCAAGGATAAACATCGACAACTGTTCTTAGGAAAATTTATGTTTCTCCAAGCTTAAACCATTGCAAGATATTCCCACCCTTTTGAAGCTAATTGAAACTTCCACAGCAATCTAAATGGTACAATGGCCTAAACCAAGAATATTCACCCAAGTAAGAAGCCAAAGGAATATTCTCAAAAATCTTTATCAAATCAATAGTTGCCTATTTGCAAACAAAACATGAATGCACGTTCTACTCACCTTATCGTTCACATCGCAGTACTTCAATCTTTCAACGAAAATGCTATCCCCATTGCTCACTTTAAACTGGTGTGATCCAATCTAAGTAAAACAGACATACACTTATGCGTGATACATAGATTATAAGAAATGTAGAGAACACGAAGAACTATAGCATAGTTCTATATCTAAACATAAAAATTCTTTGCTAGGGTTATCCGAATCGAATACTGTCAGAAACCACATCAAATGCTATAATTCAAAACGGAAAACCTAAAAAAAAAAAGTTGTGCTCACAAAGGCCATACAGTTTCATCAATCCAAATACAAAATCCACAAATAAAAGAAAAAAATTAAAATTTCAAATAAAAATTAAAGACATTACCTGAACAACAGCAAAAACAGGTTCATAGGGTTTAAAAACACGATCGGACCCCTTAAGCTGGCCGAGTACTTTATATCCAATTTCCTCAGCCTCCTCGACCTTCTCCTCATCAGATTTCCCACTCACAGTTCCTCTTTGATGATCCTCAACCTCATTCTCCTCTACATCACTTTCTTCACCATCATCTTCTACTTCTTCGTCATTATCAGTGTCACTTAACCGATTATTGGAGCAGAACTGTTGGGGAGATGATGAAAACATGGATGGAAATTCAGGTAAAATTGAAATGTGGGACTCCATGGTGTTTAGGTTTTGGAGTGTGTTGAACTGGATAGTTGGGGTTTTGGAAATGGGATGTGGGAATGGGTGCCGAGTATGAGAAATAGGGAGGAGATAACGGCTAACTAAGGTTTGAAAACAGCGTCTGTTTGCCATTGTTGTTGAATTAAGGTATTCTTTTTTAAGTGGCTAGGGGTTTTTGATCAGTTTTGTATAAGGGTATGTACGGTTCGGTTTGGCCGGTTCGAAGGATAAAGTATTCGCCAGAGCAGTGGATAAGGTTTGGAAAATTTTACACCAAAACAGCCAAATAGATCTTTCAAACCAAACAGGCCGAACTGAACCAAAATGGTTTGATTCAGATGGTTTGACTGTTTGTGCCGTGCTTGCCAATCTCCAACTTTCTGCCCAACATATCTTCCAAGTTAAATCAGAAGACTGGCCAACAAATCAAGTCAAGAATGTCATTCAAGAGAAAAACAGCATCAATTATTGTTCCAAATAACCCAAAACAGTATGTATCTACGCTTCGAAAAATTGTCTTGTTTCTATGAAATTGAGAAAATACTCCTTTTTAATTTTTTAATGATTAAGGAGACACTGAAACCATTTGACGTGAAGGTGTGGTCAAGTCATTTGAATTGTATTCTGTAAAAACTGTGTAGTGAAAGACATCCAAAATACGCGCAGCCCAGAGTCATATGATGTTTTTTAGCATTTACAAACAGAAAGGGATCTTATGGAACACCAACTTCCTCTCTCCAAACAAAGTAGCGATAAAGCTCAGACTATCTGTACCAATGAAAACCCTAATGCAGCCAGAAAGATGAAGTACTCTCTTTTATATACAGCTCAAGCCTTTCTTTAATAAATAAATGAAATATACAGCTGAAAGTTCCATGTAAGAAGACACCGTAACAAAAGGTTGGGACAAACCACAAGCCATATATTTTATTTATAACATAAAAAGAAAACAATAACAGCTCCAAAATCACTACTTTCCTCCGCTTTTCATCCCCCCTTATTTTCATATATATCACATATAATCAGATAAATTGTGAATCCAAGTCCCACAAATTTTCAAGTAAATTTACAAAATAGTCATTGACCTAAACAACAAATTAATTACTAGAAAATAGAATAACCTGTTACCAACTCAGATAAAAGATTGAATAAACCAACACCAATGCAGGGGAAACTTGAATATTCAACAAATATTGATCTGAGTCAAAAGACATTATATATGTAACCCTAAATGAGATATTTGACAGAATACAATTGTGAGATAGAACTATACAGCTCACCCCTCATAGTGGGGATAAAGACTTAATAATTTCTTGTACCTTTATTAAAAGATACATTCATGAAAACCCAGAATCAAAGATCCAATAACCAATCAGACAATGAGCCTTTTGTTTGTTTTGCGGCTGACTAGGCATATCAAACTGCTGGGAAATCTCATCATTGATTGTATCTAAACTTCAGGAGAAACCCACAGTTAAGGATAACCAGTAACTATTGAAAACAAAGAACAGGTTCATGTATTCACTCCAGAATAACAAAGGGAAAACATAAATTCCACCCTCTTGCTGTCCAGTTTTCAACTGTATCTATCAGAGAAACAGAATTTAAACAGGCCAAAAGTAATGATGAAGAAAAAAATCTGTCTTTACAAGCTTACAAAGATACTGGTAGAAAATCCGTTCATAACTGTCACAAGGAATCTAAGTCTTTTAAGTGAACATGCGCAAAGCAGCTGTTTTTAGTATTGTTATGGCACATTCATGCCCAAAGAAATGGGTGTCATGTAAACCAATAAACAACACATATTTACCTCAATTATAGTGCTACACAAACAAACAATAAAGTAATCAATCCATATAAAGAAAACTATGGATTCTGGTGGGATATGTCCCATGAAGAGAAGAAAGTAACAGAAGAAGCGGAATTGAAGGTCGAAAGGACAAAAAAAGGGTTGCAGCTTTCATGGTTCAAAAGAAAAGTTTGAAGGGAATAAAGCAACACTTAAAAACAAAAGGATTGTTATCTCTTTGCTTGACATGGTCAGAATGTTGTACCCTTTCGGTATTCTATTACAGATTCTTCTTGTTCAGTTCAGCATTCAATCACTGAAGGAACAGGGAAATGCTATTGAAGAGAAAAGAGCACTCACCAATTCGAAGTTTGCGGAAGAACGGCGCAGGGAGCGTGGAAGAAGAACAAGAAGTCGACTGTTGAGCGAGGAAGACGAGACTGATGATGAAGAACGTTCAATTTGACGGCTGAATTTTGACCAAAACAACGTCGTATTAACAGATGTTTAAAAAAACACACACACACACACACACACACCAGGCAGGAAATATATTTAAGGTTTGTATTTGTTGTTTAAAGGTTCAATACGCCGTCGCTTTGGGTTTTAGTAGGGTTTAAGCTAAATTCTTCTGTTTCTCCCTCCCCTCCAAAAGAAACTACTATTCCAGTTCTCTCTTCCTTCCCCAGTCCTTTAGCAGTCGCTTGCCGCCGGACCTCGGCAGGCCTCGCACCGGTAGTAATGGCTTCCGACGGTGTGGAATATATGGACTCGATGAGCTTGAAAGTTACAGAGCTCTTAAAGGAGGTGCATCTCGATTATTCTCCTGCCTTTACAAAAGCCGTTGACGATGTAGTTGCTTCCATCAAACAAGTCGTTCGGAAAATTCCCAAGGGTTTACAGGTCTATTAACATCTTGCACTATGGAACTCTTGGCTTGTGTTCTTTGCAGCTGAATGCTCATGATATTGGAATGATTGTTCAGGTTTCAGCTGATTTGGCACCCGGGTTTGTTAGAGATATTAAAGCTGACAAAGTGGAATTCAAGTTCAAGAGGCCAAAATTCTTTGAAGTCACTGGGAGTTATGCAACGCAATGTGTTGTTAAACCGGATGTCAGTGTAGACCTCTTCGTTCGAATACCAAAGGTATGCTATATTACCACTAATATTTGATTTTACTTGTGAGGTAGCTGAAGTTTTAATTCAAGTGTGGGGGATGTGTTTTATGGGACTACAGAGATGGATTGCAAATTTTATCTTGCCTAAAAGTGTATTGATTCCTGTAGGGAATGATAGTTTGAGCTATGGTATAATACTTTCATTATAATCAGGGGCATTACAATGAATTCCACATTTTAGTTTGGTCAAAAGCATATATTTTGCATGAAAATTTTTGTCATGCTGAAATATTTAGCATGGTGGGGAAAGGTTTATGTAGCCAGTGTGCCGAGGTTAAGAAGTTTGGTAAAAGAATAGGTTCTTAGACTTTATAGCACATTTCGTGCTTACTAGGTGCCCCCTCCATTCCTTTTATTCTTATTGACTTGTGATTTCTCGGTCATGTAATGGCAGGAGTGCTTTCGTGAGAAAGATTATCTCAACTATCGGTACCATGCCAAAAGATTCCTTTATCTCTGTGTATTAAAGAATCATTTGGTGTCATCTTCACAATTTCGTGACATTTGCTGGTCTACCCTCCATAATGAGGCGCGTAAACCTCTATTGCTCGTCTATCCAGGTGTTTATCACTTGCTTGAACAGTTACATTCACCATTTTGATTATCATTTCACCTTTCCTGTGTGTGTGTGCCATCGAATCACTACTTAATGTGCTATTTCTTTCATTTCTGAGATTTAGAGTCTGCTTATCCATTTATAATGGTGTAAATTTTCCTCTGAATGTTGTAGCTATGAAGTTGTCTGAAAATGCTGGATTTGTTGTGAGGATAATTCCTACTGTGAACAGAGATCTATTCAGTGCCTCAAAATTAAATTTGGGACGTAGTAATCTTCATTCCCTGAATCCAGGTACTGGACCATGATTTTTCAGTTTCCATTGTGCCATTTAGAGGTCCATACTTAACCGCATCTGTGATTTCCTTTTGTGCAGGGACTGTTCTACAAGGCACACCAGTATATAACTGTAGTATACTGGAGGACATGCTTCTGGAGGATAATGCAGGACTCGTTAAAAGGACATTTTTGGGATGGAAAGAGTTGAGTGCAGCTTTGATGCTTCTAAAAGTATGCGTCTAAGTATCACACTGAATTGAAAAATATTGTTCTATGTACCTGTGTAGCTTCATTACTTGACTATTTATGAGAGGGATGTCTTACTTTAGTGTCATCTTGTAGGTCTGGGCACGGCAGAGAAGCTCTGTATATTCTCATGATTGTTTAAATGGGTTTTTGATTGCTGTGATTATGACATACCTTGCCACAGAATCTGGTAGGAATCGCATAAACAATTCAATGAATGCAATGCAGATATTTCGGGTGACTTTGGACTTTTTAGGTATACCTTTTATTCCCCTTTATGATAAAATGGAGTTCAGATAGTTTGTTGTGAACTGATTTCCTCCGGTTTCTATTTACTCTTTAGAAGTTCATTCTGTAACTGCTGAAAAGCCATTCTGTTACTAGTCTAGAGCTCACAATAGCCATCCTGTGTCATTGATTCTTGAGTGATAAATTGGCTAATAATGGTTGTTAAATGAGTTATTATTTTTTTTTTAACAAGAGTGTTGGTTGAGTGTTACACGTGAAGTTTTAATAAACTTTTTATTGCGCTTTGCCTCCCCAGCCAATTCAAAATTATGGAGCAATGGAATCTTTTTCCATCCCCAAGGTGAAAGAAATGTTTCCAATAAGGTACATTTATGCATGACTGGGATCTTGGGTTAGAAATTCAGTATCAGTATAAGTGATTTTGATTTTCCAATTTTGATGCATCCTGGCAATCATAATATATTGAGTTCTTAACCTTTGTTAAGCTCTGAGTTAATTCTAGATTGAATTGGAGAATGCAGGAAAGAAGGACACGCTTACAATCATTTCCTGTAGTAATTTGTGATCCATTTGCAGACTTTAATTTGGGTTTCCACATGTCACAGAATGGTTTCCAAGAGGTTATTCACCCCCTACTTTGTTTCCTTTTGGAGTACTAGCGAAGATTAACATCATGTACAGATGTTCTTTGATTTAATTTTGAATTCCTGTTTTATATGTTTTGTTTTCTTTCTTAAACATTAGCTTCAAGATGAGTCTGTGTTGACACTTTCTTGCCTGGCCAAATATGGAGATGGTTGTTTTGAGGAGATTTTTATGACCAAGACGGACTTCCCGGCCAAATATGACTTTTGTGTCAGGTAAAGACTCCAAGAGAATGCAGAAACCTTCTGAATTTGTTGTTTTTAAATTTGAAGCTACTTTATACATATATTTCCAAGAGAATCTGGAAATTGTATGAGACTAATCCTAATAGAACCACTGCATTGTTTGGAAAGTAAAAAGATGGTAAGAGAACCTAATGTGAAATGACTTCAAATATGTCTATTCAGTTTCATTCTTCAATGCCCCCAGTGCAATGTATATACTTGCTATTATAATTGTTTTCAAGTTTTTACTTGATCTTTCATGGGAAACAGTTTTCTTGTTACTTATTCACATGTTGGCTGTGTAGATTGAACTTGAAGGGAAGGATGGAAGTTTTTGATTTGGGATTCTGCTTGGATAATGAATGCTGGAGATATTATGAGCAAAAGGTACTGTCCATCATGGTTGAAGGACTGAAAGACAGAGCAAAATTTGTACGTGTCATTTGGAGAAATACAGCTTCTGGTTGCAATTTTGAAGAGGTATGACATTATATATTACTTTGACCTTATTCCTTGTTATCTATCAATAATAATGATTTTGCAAATGAGGTCTATTTTGATATCTTGCTTTGCGATTTTAGGGATTTCTGAGGTTAGATGGAGAGGAGTTGCTCATTGGCATTTCCATTAGGTCAGTGGATGATGCCTTCAAAAAGGTGACAATGGGTCCCAGTCCTGAGGAGAAAGAAAAGGTATTTTACCACAGTAATCTTTTCTACTGTGGCAGAGTTTTCTTATAGTGTCTAATTTGATCTCTGATGACATCCCAATGTTGGTTTTGACATGGAAAGGCATTAGAATTTCGAAAATTTTGGGGAGACAAAGCTTCTCTCAGGCAATTTCGTGATAGTAGAATTGCTGAAGTTGTAGGTGAGCTGTGTTTGTCCTCTTGCTTCATGCATCTGATATTCCCAACAATTATATTGATTTGCTGATATGGCTAATTGATAGTGTGGGAACGCAATGAATGGGAAAAGCATCTCATCATGAAAGAGTTGACTGGGTACATTCTGTCACGCCATCTCTCCCTTTTGGGGGAAAATATCATTCCGGTTGTGGATCAGCTTGATTTTTGTCTTTGTTATGGAAGCAAAGGTATCATCGAATGGTGTTGGCCATGAATGAGCTTTTTGTGTCTTTTATACAATTGCCATGACTTTTAGTTTTACTGATTAGTTAAATGGGTTATGGCCAGATCCTATAACATTTTCTAAAAGTTTATTGATGGCCTTTGACGGTCTATCAAAGCGATTACGTCTTCTAGATGACATTCCTTTGAAGGTATCCAGTGTGCAGCCACTCCATTCAGGTTCGTATTCTTTTCACACTGAATGACCTCATCCCTCTGTATCTGTCTCTTTTGGTGAACACCAGTTAATGATTGAATAGCACACGGAGTCCTTGTTGTGTTGGCTTTTGTCTTGTTTCCTCCTTTTCCTTTTCTTTTTCAGTCTCTTTGAAACCAAAATTTCAGCAATGCATGTGCAACTATTCATCTATATACGTACTTGCTCTATCTAAAGTTGAATACTGCTTGATCCTTACTGTTTACAACAGCTTTCAGATTTGCATCTGCGTTCCCTCCAACACCTCATCCCTTAGCATTTGAAAAGCAAGTCAAACTACCAAAGCTGACTTCAACATGTGTACAGCCACTTGAAGTCATGATTCAGGTAAGGATGACTTAGCAGAAATTCTTTTCTCCTCCTTTGGTAAGTTTAAATAGAGCCTCTGAGAATTACTTATGCCGTTTCTGTAGCTTGAAGGTTCAGGGAATTGGCCAATGGATGAGGCTGCATTAGAGAAGACTAAGTCTGCATTTCTTCTTAAAATTGGTGAAAGGTTTGGTTGCCTTGACCTTCATTTGCACAATTATCTTCAATGTGGACACATCTGATTTACCTGACATGGACAGCCTTCAGAACAAGTGGGGGATGATTTGTTCTGCGACAGAGAATGATGTTGATGTTTTGATGTCTGGCTTCGCATTCCGCCTTAAAATTTTGCATGAGAGGGGCTTGAATTTGGTCAGACGACCGAGTAAGAAACTTCTTTCTGTACCTGTCATGTTTCAAATGTAACTTGCATTTGTTTAATCTGGAAAAACTTTCAGGTGGTAGTGGTGAAGTTAAGGGGGTCCTATCCGCAGACAGGAGACTGTTTACCAGCAGCCAGCACTCTAGCATGATTAATGGATTGTGTGGTCGTTATCCAACATATGGGGCAGTTGTTAGGTTAATAATTGAAAAGCTCTTCCTCAGCTTCATGTGTAGCATCTTTTCACCCTTTTTTTTGGTATGTTAGCTTCTAATAATTGCATTTGTTGTCTGAAGGCTTGCAAAGCGCTGGGTATCAGCTCATCTTCTTTCATCCGTGTTAGCAGAGGAGGCAATTGAACTGTTGGTTGCTCATCTGTTTCTGAAGCCTTTCCCATTTACTCCTCCTGTGTCCAGAATAACTGGATTTCTAAGGTCAACTCCAAGATTTGCTTAATTTGATCTAGTTCATAAACATCACTTGGCTAAATTTCCCTTTATCTATCTTCAATATTTGTGTGAAAACTGGGAGAGAAGAGTTTTTAAAGTGCATACAATTTGCGTGTTCTTTTCTTCTTTTGAGAGACTTCATTTTTTTCCTGGAAGGAAAAGACTGCATAGCACCAAAACTAAAGTTTGTTTAAACTTCTTGTTTGTTATCTTCTTCCCGTAGCCAGCGGGTTCATCATGATTGCCTTCACTAGGGGTATTAAACAGCATTTACATACAGCTCAACATGTGGATTTTCAAAGAATTTGACTATTATCTAGAAGCAGATTATAGCCCACAAAATTGGAGTTTTTGTCTGACACTGTGCCTTCTTTTTTTTAAAAAAAATGTTGTCCTTTTGGGGCTATTTTGTCATGGCATATGAGTTCAGTTTATCACGTTTACGCGGGGAGAGGGAGGAAAGAGGGTGGGGGAGGGGGGGCACGGCAAGATGCCCGCAGTAGCCTAATTTAAGACATGTTAAGCACAATAGATTGTTTTCGAGGCAATAACCATAATCTATTGGTTCTATGGATTCCAATGCCTGGGGAAACAAAGGCACCATTTCTAGCATACACAAGTGCAGCTATTTACTTTTCATGCAACAGCTAAGGGTTCTTACAAAAATATAAATTTCTTTAGCTTTTAATTCGAACTCTTTGACCATAATCTGTTGGTTATCATGCCTCCTAATTCTTATGGATATTTCTCATGCTTCCTAATGCATATAATGCTTGAAAATATCAGATCACTACTCAGTCTTTGATACTTTCTGTAGTAGTTTTATAAGTTTAATATCACCATTTTTTCTTGTTCTCATCCACTTGCTGGTTCTTGGTTGGAAGAACATAACTTAACACCTAGATATTTTTCAAATCAATTATTTTTTTATTTTTTTGCTTCACTGTTTAGTTTTAAATTTTTTGTTTTAAAGGATGGTAATATGCATTGAGAATAATTTGAAAAGTTGCATGGGTTGAGCTGTTGGCAAACTTCATCTAACCTGAACATTTGTTGTTAAGTAATATCATTCTAAATATTTGTTTTGTTTCAGGTTCTTACGGTTATTGGCAGAGTATGATTGGATGTTTTCAGCACTAGTAGTTGATATCAATGGTGATTTGACTTCAGCAGATGAAAAGGAGATCAATGTAAGCCTTACAAGATCATTTGTCATCATCCAACTGACCAATTTTGCCGAATTGATCCACCAATAAAATTCATCCCCACAGTGTCGTGAATATTCTCATACCTTGTGTGAACAGGAAAATTTTTCATCAAGCAGAAAAAATAGTGAAGGAAATCCGCAGGCTACAAGCCCTGCCATGTTCTTGGCTACTGCTTATGACAGCGCATCTGAAGCTTGGACTGGATCGTCGCCTAGCCCAACAGTGAGTAACTTTTTAGTTGAACCTGGTCTGTTAGTTGTTTGCACGTGTTTATTTCTCTTGCCTGAGACATGAACTAAGGGTAGAATCATGGCATTGATTTTTATGACCTTTGATATTCTGAATTTTGCATCAAGGGGCAGTCTTTTACTTTAGATGAGCCAAATCACTTCTTCAATTTCTTCTGTATAAACTTGAAAACATAAAAGTAATGCTATTTTAACTAATGTCTTGTGACGCTTTTCTCTTGTATCATTGAGTATATGTTGCCTCAAAAATTGTCCACTATAATCACAAGAACCTGACAGTGATCCCACCCATGATGACATAAGTTTGAATAGGAGAAGATCTCATCAGTGGAGTAGATATCCTCCTTTTTGTATAAGCTGCTAGCTAAGGAAGCCATTTTATTATTTCTTCTCAAGTAACAAGAAAAATATACTTTCATGCTTTCTTTTGGTTGAATTACTCTAACTCTCAGTTATTATTTCTGTTTTTACAAGGAGCTAAGAAGATTGGTGGCTTACGCTACCAGCAGTGCTGATTTGTTAAGTAAACTCATCATGCAGAACCAGTCTAATTCTATTAGATGGGAGGTGAATGTAGTGTTTATCTATTGTACTTCTTCTGGCTTCTATGTAATTCTTTGTCAGCTTTTTTAACGTACCTGAGAACTTGGTGAACCTTTCAGGGCCTTTTCTGCACTCCTCTGAACATCTATGATGCTGTCATCCTTCTCCATCGGGATAAACTGCCTTATCCTCATCGTCTCCTCTTCCCATCAGAAATTAATCGAGGTTGTACTTCCTTTTTTCTGCTTCCACTGTTAGTTTTGTAAATAATAGCTTGATATTGTTGTAAATCTGTATCTGGAGTCCCTCTGTCGACTCCCTTCGAAAGTGTGGTCGTTGTACAAAGCTTGCATCCATCATTGCACCCTCTAGTTTATACTCATCTTTCTCACAAGCTAGATGTCATCTGAAAATGTTCAGGGAGGCTTGTTGCACGTGGGCAATCAAGCAAACTTTTCCATCCTTTTGTGTTACCTGGAGATGGAGAAAACATGAAGAGAAGCATAGAGGAACAAAAAAACAAACTGATGGTGGACTTTGATCCGATCAGGTGCTTTGTTGATGACGTAGAGGCAAGTATCTGCCAAAAGCTGTGATGTTTAACCAATCGATAGTTGTCCTATTATACCGTATGTACCTTCAAGTTTAAAAGCTTTTGAGTGTTTTTGTCTGTCCCTCGTGTCTGCAGAGGGGCTTCCCTGAGATGTTCAAGGTGTGGCACGATTCTTTGGGAGGTGACGCAATTGGCCTTACATGGAGCAAACCCAATCCGAAGGTATGTGTGGGGGGTGGAAGTTACGTATAAATGTATCACCATGCTATGAAGTGTTTTGATTTAAGTTCTATTCTTTCTAAGAGATGGAATAGAATAACTCGATTAAATAGTAATGATCATACATCTATAATGCATTGTATGTCCCATAATAGGTCTCATTCTTCTACCTTTTCCCCGGAAGTCAGATGACTATTTGTAGCTATTACATCGACCCAAAGAATGATGATAAGCTCCAAATCTAACAGTAGGTGAATGCTGAATAATTTCCTTTTTCTACTTTGCAGAAGCGGAGTCGAGAGGAGGTGGAGGATGACAATCTGGAGCTCATGGATACTTTAAAAGCTGTAGGTGAGGCTGGAAAAGGGCTGGTGAGAAGTATTTATTGTCTCAGGGCCCCAAAACTAAGGCATTGAGGACTTTTATACTTTGGGATTGTTAGTGATCCTTGTTGTATATATAGGGTTCCTCTTGAAAATTTTGGCTCATTTTTTGAATTGCTTAACTAGGTGGCTTCAATCCTTATTTGCTCATATTTCCAGGATTGAATTGTTATTTTGGAAGTTTACAAATACTTCATGCAGCCGGATATGCTGCAAACTAATTTTGTAGTGGTTGTAATTGTAATTGAAGTTTCAATTTTTTTTAAAAAAAAAAATAAAAACTAAATTTTATTAATTAATTGTGTTGGAAATTGTTGCCAAAACAAACAATCAAACTACTCCATAGATTTAAATTTATTGATTATACAACTTTAAATTAATTATAAATTTATTGATTACACTATGTACAAATTCACAAGTCCGTTTACGGTGGGCTTATAGGAATAGGGTGAATTTTACTCTTATTGTAGTGCGCTACAGTAACGCGCTACAGTTGCTCGCTACAGTTTTTTTTTTTTTTTTTTTACGCACAGCCTTTTAAAAAAAAATACTTTTTTTAAAAAAAATAATAAGAGAGTAGATATCAGATCAACAGACATATAGACATCAGATCAGAGAATATTAGACATCAGATCAAAAGACTATAGATATCAGATCAAGAATATAAAAGAAATCATACAGTAAAACTAAATCATACTTAATAAGGGAGATCACATCAGGATTATATAGACATCAGATCAGAGAATACTAGACATCAGATCAACAGACTATAGATATCAGATCAAGAATATAAAAGAAATCATACAGTAGAACTAAAGCATACTTAACAAGGGAGATCACATCAGGATTATATAGATATCAGATCAGCGAATACTTGACATCAGATCAAAAGACTATAGATATCAGATCAAGAATATAAAAGAAATCATACAATAGAACTAAAACATACTTAACAAGGGAGATCACATCATGATTATATAGACATCAGATCAGCGAATACTTGACATCAGATCAACAAACTATAGATATCAGATCAAGAATATAAAAGAAATCATACAATAGAACTAAAACATACTTAACAAGAGAGATCACATCAGGATTATATAGACATCAGATCAGCGAATACTTGACATCAGATCAACAGACTATAGATATCAGATCAAGAATATAAAAGAAATCATACAGTAGAACTAAAGAATAATTAACAAGGAAGATCACATCAGGATTATATAGACATCAGATCAGAGAATACTAGACATCAGATCAACAAACTATAGATATCAGATCAAAAATATAAAAGAAATCATACAGTAGAACTAAAACATACTTAACAAGGGAGATCACATTAGGATTATATAGACCTTAGATCAGCGAATAATTGACATCAGATCAACAGAATATAAATATCAGATTAAGAATATAAAAGAAATTATACAATAGAACTAAAACATACTTAATAAGGGAGATCACATCAGGATTATATAGACATCAGATCAGAGAATACTAGACATCAGATCACCAGACTATAGATATCAGATCAAGAATATAAAAAAAAAATCATACAATAGAACTAAAACATACTTAAAAAAAAAATATTTTTTTATAAAATTAAAAAACATTTAAAAAAATACTGAATTGTTTAGAAAAAAATGGACGGAAAAAAGTCTCAAGGAGGAAGACAAAAAAATAAAATAAAAAAATAGCCAAAAATAACAAAAGAAAGGAAGGTACTGTAGTCCGTTACTGTAGCGCGCGCGGAATTGTACCGCGTTACTGTAGCACGCTACAGTAGGTAGGAGTAAAATTGCATGGTGTCCTATAGGACCACCATATAAATTACCATATATAATAGAGTGAATTTTAAAAAAGGTCATCATACTTTGGTAAAGTTTAGGTTTTGGTCACTAACTTTTCAATATTCAAAAAAGGTCACTAACTTTTACATCTGAATTTTAAATTTGGTCATTCCGTTACAAACGGCAATGAAGCCCACTAACAGTCCAAATTATTGAGGATATTTTTGTCCATTCATTAATGCATGCTGCTAGCGCGCTATAATAACGCGCTACCGTTGCGCGCTACAGTTATTTTTTTTTTTAACGCATAGCCTTTTTTTAAAAAAATATACTTTTAAAAAAAATACTTTTTTTTAAAAAAAATACTTTTTTTAAAAAAATACTTTTTTTAAAAAAAAATAATAAGACAGTAGATATCAGATCAACAGAATATAAAAAAACATATTAAATTACCTAAATACCCTTAATTAATTTACTAAAAATACCAAAAAAATTTATTTATAATTTCGCTCATCTATGCTACTTTATTTATAATTTTTATAAATTTTTGGTAGATTAAAAAGAGACTTATAAAATTTTTCATAAATTAATTAAAGACAAATTATTTTGAATGTTGGAGTGTTTTGAGGGATGCAGTTTTAGTAAATTAATCTACCAAAAATAATTTTTTTTTCTAAACAATTCAACAATTCAGTATATTTTTTAATATTTTTGAATTTTATAAAAAAAATATTTTAAAATTATCATTTTATTTGTTTTATAATTAAATAATTTTAGATATTATGATACATATTATGAACATTTTTGTTGTATGATATGATTTCTTTTATATTCTTGATCTGATATCTATAGTCTGTTGATCTGATGTCAAGTATTCGCTGATCTGATGTCTATATAATCCTGATCTGATTTCCCTTGTTAAGTATGTTTTAGTTCTACTGTATGATTTCTTTTATATTCTTGATCTGATATCTATAGTCTGTTGATCTGATGTCTATATAATCCTGATGTGATCTCCCTTGTTAAATATGTTTTAGTTATATTGTATGATTTCTTTTATATTTTTGATGTGATATTTATAATCTGTTGATCTGACATCTACGGTATTATTATTTTTAAAATTTTTTTTAAAAAGGCTGTACGTAAAAAATAAAAAACTGTAGCGCGTTACTGTAGCTCGCTACAGTTGCACTAAAATTCATCCTACTGTTAGTGGGCATGTGTACAACATTAATGAATGGACAAAAATATCCTCAATAATTTGGACTGTTAGTGGACTTCACTGCCGTTTGTAACGGAATGACCAAATTTAAAATTCAGATGTAAAAGTTAGTTACTTTTTTGAATATTGAAAAATTAATGACAAAAACCTAAACTTTACCAAAGTATGATGACCTATTTTGAAATTCACTCTATATAATACATATGAGATATCGTGTCGGATAGATTCTAAGCCAATTTTAAATTTTAAGTTGACTACTCCATTAATAAACTGTTTTGAAGGAAATTGTGAATTTAACCCTAAAAAAGGAACGGTTGTGATCAAAGGAAATACTATGGTCCATACGGTGCATAAGGTTCAATTAGCTTTGCCCCCGTAAAAAGCGACGGCTATGATTGTTGGTCAGACAATACAAATACGGAGGGACCCAAATGAACGTCCATGATTGAGAGGAGGAAAAAACAAGGCCCCACCAATAACACGAGTTGACAAAAAGGCACAAACTTCAACTAATTGATACTGAAGAAGCTAATATATAAATCGTGTGAACTCAGCTTCATCCCCTCTTTCCCATTTCATATTTGCCAAAAAACAAAAAAGCTGGTTCAATCTTTACAATATTACACGTCTCCATCCAGCTCGAAACAGAGGAGTGAAGTCGCTGCATTAGCTCGTCTAGAATCGGGTCAGTCTATTTTCTCTGCTTTTTGTCTTCTTTATTTAGCTTTTTCTGAAATGGTTTGTTCACCTTGTGATCCCTTGTCTGCTTTTAGGCTTTTTAAGAGTTATTGTTTTGGTGATTGTTATGGCTTATGATGTTAGTTCAGGGATTGGGTTCTGGCTGTATCTGGAAAGATTGGATTTTGATTGCGAATTTGTTTTGGTTTTGCGTTTTGGGGACATGGGTTATAATCAATTCTGTGTTGGACGATGGTTGACTTCTTGGCCATTTTCTTAGCTTGAGATTAGAGTCAAGGTGTTTTCTTGATTTCTTTCTTATTTTTGAGGGTTTGTTGGTGGATGGATTTAAACTTAAAATGGTAGCAGCAGCATGGTGGAATTTGACCATACGAAGTTGTTGATGCGTATTGATGAAGTTCTGAAATTGTTTTGCTTCAGTCGATTGTAGCGACAGGCAAACTTTGAAGTGTTGTTGCAGCCTTTTGTAGGGAGCTGTGTTTCTCCTGTAAATATGAGTGAGAGAATCAAGAAGTGTGGAATTTAGGACTGAAAGTTTTGCGGTCAATAAAGATCTTACCTTGATGCCTTTTGATCTTTGGATCCACCATGGATCCAGATATCTCCATGCTTATTAAATAATGTATAGCGGATCTATTTGAATTTCATCATTGATTTTTTTTTTCCTACATAATTAGTTGTTTGTGGTGAGCTCTTAATTTTAGCAACCATGGTGATTCATTGTCTGTTCGACATTCTGTTTATGTAGGAATATTGTGGTTCTGATGAGAATTTTCTTTTTTCTGCGTTGAAATGCAGTTGATTTAGCATTGCTTTGGTTGACACTATAAATTACTCAAAAATGGATCCTGATGAAAGGCTGTGTGCAAACACATGGACAAAGTCATCTTCATCTGGCAGTGAACATCAGTCTTTTACTAATTTTAGCTCACAGCGACAGAAGTGGGAAGATTCTGCATTTCTGGATTATGGAGGAAGGATCGGTGAGCAGTTTTCTGAACTTAGCCGCCCATCTGAAATCTTGTCTTCCATTGCTGGTGAACGTATTAGCCAATCTAAAATTCAAGGTCAGGAAGAGAACAAAATGCGAGATATTCCTGACTCGAATAATATCCGCGATTGGGACCCCAGAGGGATGCTGACTAATCTCTCCTTCCTCGAGCAAAAAATTCATCAACTTCAGGAGGTGGTCCATCTGATCATTGCTCGAAGAGGCCAAGCTGCTAGTCAATCAAATGAAATTTTGATTCAGCAACAGCAGCTTATAACTGCCGATCTCACTTCCATAATTGTTCAATTGATATCTACTGCTGGGAGTCTTCTTCCGTCGGTGAAGCATACTCTGTCCTCTGTTAATCCTCAAGTCAACCAGCTTGGGCAGTTAGGTGGATCGACGATTCCTTCCGTAACAGGTTTTAACAACGGCAGTAGGATGCTTCAGGGTAACGTGAACAAGGTGGAAGATCAATCCAATGAGATGGACTTAACTGTGAATGATGGAATTGAGCCGAACTGTGCTGTTGATGAGCATGAATCTAAGGATGAGGATGATGGTGATGAAGGAGAGAATTTACCTCCTGGTTCTTATGAAATTCTGCAGCTAGAGAAAGAGGAAATCCTTGCTCCTCACACTCACTTCTGCACCATTTGTGGGAAGGGATTTAAACGGGATGCCAATTTACGGATGCACATGAGAGGTCATGGAGATGAGTACAAAACAGCAGCAGCTCTTGCAAAACCCAATAAGGAATCCACCTCAGAGCCTACACTCATTAAGAGGTATTCCTGCCCTTTTGCTGGGTGCAAGCGCAATAAAGATCATAAAAAATTTCAGCCTCTAAAAACCATATTATGTGTGAAAAACCATTACAAGAGAACCCATTGTGACAAGAGCTACACTTGCAGCCGGTGTCACACGAAGAAGTTTTCAGTTATTGCAGATCTCAAGACGCACGAGAAGCATTGTGGCAGAGATAAGTGGCTTTGCTCCTGCGGGACTACATTTTCCAGGAAGGATAAGCTTTTTGGACACATTGCCCTTTTTCAAGGCCACACTCCAGCAATTCCCTTGGAGGATTCCAAAGGGTCAGCTGGGCCATCAGATGCAGGACATAGCAATGAACTAGTAAATAAACTGGAGCAAAAAGATTTCAATCTCCAGTCAAATGTTCCTAGTGGAAATGGATATCAGAATCATCCCATGGAGGAGGGGAAAGGAAGTGTAGATGATCCTGCCAGTTATTTCTCACCTTTGAGTTTCGATTCGAGCAACCTTAGTGCTGGTGGGGGATATCACGAGTTTCCGAGACCACCATTCGATGACTCTGAAACTTCATTCTCTTTCCTGCTATCGGGTTCATCTGAATACACACACAAGACTGGAAGATATTCAGGTTCTGGCAATCTAGATTAGCACTCTGGGGTGCACTCATTGTTGCTGTTTATTGATATTGCTAACCTATGTATTTCCAACTGTGACTTTAAAATAAGATGGTTCTTCGTTTCATTGTCGTGAAGTAGCATGGTGCTCCTTCCTCACTTGGAATCTCATTCAAGAAGAATTGAAGTTAATGGGTCGCCAGTAAGAAGAACTAAAGTGTTGTGAATGGAGGAATGGGCAAATTTTGTCCTATTAATATTACTTCTTGTATTGTTTTACTTCCAATTGGGGGGTGTTAAACGGGCAGATTGGGTATATAATTCATTATTATCCACCCATGTATGTTTAAGGGTTTAAATAGGCTTAGGATGTTCTGTGACACTTTCTTATGATATTCTCTATGACAAATTTCAATTACTTTGTTTATATATTGTATTTCATGTCAATTTATATATATTAGTAACATATAGTTTTAGTAAATTATTTTAATTTTCATATTTTATTTTTTTAGTATTATTTTATTTTTTATATATTTTTGAAAATTTTTTAACAATAAAAATTATATTTAATAATTTAATATACCTTAACCCTTTAAAAAAGTAAACTCATCTGTTAAAAAATATAAGAATGTAAATGATTATGTATTACGTAAAAATTAATTAAAAATATAAAATATAAACAAAGTAATTGAAATTTGTCACAGAAGATTCTAAGCCGTTTAAATGGGTAGACTGAGATGTGTAGTAGGTAAACATTAATTTATTGGGTATTTATCGGATGCTCATGCTATCTATTATTAAAAATTCATTAGGCACACTTTTTTTTTTTTTTTAAAGATATTTTGTTTCATCTTTTATCCTTTTTCATGATTTTATTAATTTTGAAATTGGGTTGATCTATATTAAAATAGGGCAATCAAAATCAAAATGGATTATTAAAAAATATTTTAATACAATTGAAACATAATTCCAATTTGGAATCAACTCCTTGAATGTCGGACAAGGAACATAACCCTCGCGAGAGCGATGACGCTGGCAACCAGGTCGATCCCAAAGTGGATTTGCTTGAAAAATAGTTTGAATTCTCGACACTGATGAGAATTTTATCCAATTTGAATCCTGACGGTAGGTATCCCAAGCGTCGAAGGGACGGGGAGATATCACCGTTTTAGGAGGAAGAACGTTGAAACACCTACTATCTCTATTTCAAAATATAAGTCGTTTTCACTCATTAAGAAAGCGGTCAAAATATAAGTTGCTTGTCTATCTCTAGAAAATAATTCATTGTTTTTAATCTATTACCCTTATTTAATTTACAATTTCATTGAGACTTGTTTTAGTCATGAATGCATTGAATAGGGGTATATAACATGTTTAACCATTAAAAGTTATGAGAATTTTCAAAAATTAATTACACCCTTAATATTTGAATTTTGGTCAAAACGGCATATATATTGAAATGGAGGGAGTATGCAATATGTGAATCCGAAGTCCTCGACTCTCCCAAGTGTTAGTTTCTGAGACATGGTCAGCAAGCATAGGTCTCATGAGGAAGTCATATTAGATGATAAACAGAGCATGTGGGTGATGAGGCAAAAATGACAAAGGAAGAGGCAACATAACCTTCGATTCCTCAGAGCCGAACGTGAGTGCTTCTGGGAGATTTTATGAGTCTACTAAAGGAATGGAAACATGTAGTAGTTGTCAAATTGATGGAGCGTTTGATCTCCTTTCAGGTGCTATATAATCATTTCTCCTTGCTTAGGACATGCATGATGGGATGCGACACGTTGGATTTGGAGAACGATTGCTTCCTAGTTCGTTTTAAAAATCAAAAGGATGCAGTGCAGGTGTTAGTGGGTGGACTATATATGATTATGGGTCATTACCTCCACGTTGGAGCTTGGAGCCCTAGTTTGATGGTATGCTTAGCAAGATTTCTAGGATTGTGATTTTGATTCGTTTGCTGAGTATGCCAGTGAAAGATTATCTACTCAGGTCCGGACAAAAATTCACTTTCGTGCTATGCATTCTAGAATCGAAATTCTTGACCAGCTTTAAACTCTAGCACAATCGCTATTCCAATCCTTGCTTGAAATAACATTGCGCAGGATCTTGGCTTCTACTAGTTCGATTTGCCACGCAACAATAAATTCTTAATTAAAGCGGAAGTTTAAGAATTACCTCTTGAAGCGTGTACTTAGGTGATCGCTTGTATGACTCAAAACTAGCTCATACGTTTTGTGGGGTAATGAACTAACGATCAGCAATCCACCACAAAAGCTAGCCGGAAAATTTCTCTGACCTGCCGCCACCACGCGTGAGGTTCACGCGCCGACTGCCGCCCGAGAGTGAAGTCCACGCGCCTCCATTGCTCATACCCACGTGTCGCCGGATTTTGAGAAGAAAAATCGATCACGAGCATAAGGAAGAAATCCGGCCGCTTGGAATTCTAAAAACCCGACTTTGAGAAAGAAAACTATTAATTATCTTTCTAGGATTTTCTATCTCTAGTTTTTTTGTCTTGAAAACTTATGAATTGTGTATTGTGAATTGCTAATCTATTGTCTATTTATAGAGTTACAATAGAGACCCCAAGTTGGTTTAGGATTGGCAGTTTCCAAATCTAATAGAATTTTCTAATCGAATTAGATTTCCTAATCTCTAGGATTTCCTAATTCTAATAGAAACTTAAGACTTAATTAATTAATTAAATAATTCTACTTTGTTAATTACTAAATTAACCCTTAGGAATAGTTAATTAAATAATTAATTCTAATTTATCAATTAACCCACTACATAATTAATCGTACCACTAACGGATTAATTATGACACTACCATCCTAAGCCATAATTGCTTCCGAAACAATTAAATTAATTATTCTTTAATCTCACTACATAAAAGATATAATGCTCGTTAATTTATTAATTTACTGATAAATTAATTAATGCAACTTCTTATAATCCGAGATTAGTACCGCTCGACTTTTTTATTATACCGGACATAAGTCCACCAGTTGAGTTTAGTATAATAAACATAACGAGCTCATCTCGGGAGCATCATCACCCCAGACGCACCGGTACATGGTTTCCTTTCGACAAGCAACAATGCACTAAGCAACTAAGCACGCGCACCCAACCTACCGAGACTATTGGTCTTAAGTGACCTCACTCTTTGGCAGATCAAAGTACACTATGTCTAATCCTCATGCCTGCTCAAGTCTAGGGATTTATAGATAGAATACTAGGATTGAATAGTCTATTAAATCAGTATAAGACAATTCATCCTAAATGGTCAAGTTCAATATGCCTTGGGCATATCTACATGATTCAATTAGTTTAGACAAACTAATTTCTGAATCACATAATAACCTAAACTGACAGCGTGTCCAAAACTGTCTCAGTTACGAACCTCATTTATATATTATGTCTTTTAACCAATGATGAGATTTACTGTGTCACACCAAACACCTCATCATCTAATTACATAATATAAATAGACGACATATGTAAAAACATATAAACAATTTAACTAAAATATTTAATCGATATATAAACTGGGAAATAGTTTAATATAAGAAAAGCTTTAGTATTTAAACCCAATAATCTCCCACTATTATTTAAGCTGCGCTTCAAGTATAAAACTACATTAATCCGACAACTACAATACAACTAGAAAAACTATCATGGCTCTACTAAGTATCTGATTCCTATGCCCTTCACGTGAGCCTCAAAGACTTTTGCAGTCAATGTCTTCGTAAAAGGATCTGCAAGGTTATCTTCCGATGCTATCTTTGCCATGACCACGTCTTCCCTCTTGACAATATCTCGTATTATGTGGTACTTGCACTGTATATGTTTACTTGTCTTGTGGGCTCGTGGTTCCTTCGAGTTTGCTACTGCACCGTTATTGTCACAGTACAATGTAATTGACTTTGGCAAACCAGGAATCACATCTAAGTCCACTAGAAAGTTCTTGAGCCACACTGCTTCTTTCGCTGCCTCTGATGCTGCAACGTATTCAGTCTCCATGGTAGAGTCTGCCACGCATTTCTATTTGACACTCTGCCAAACTTTGGCTCCATCTCCCAAAGTAAACACATACCCTGAGGTAGACTTTCTCTTGTCCCTGTCGCCTTGGAAATTTGAATCTGTGTAACCTCGGGGTACCAGCTCAGTGAAAGGATTGCTACATAGGATCTGGGTTTGCACTTACTCGATTTACCACGCAACAAAAATTTCTATTAAAAGCGGAATCTTAGAAAAGTACCTTTGAAGCGTGACTTGGGTGATCGCTTGTATGACTCAAGACTTCGACTTCTCGTTGTGTGGGCAACGATCTAGAAGCCAATTGATCAGCAATTAACACAACTGGATTTGCCAGAAGAATTCAGCAAATCCATTGCCAAGCGCGTGACCTTCACGCACCGCCTAGGCTCGAGATAAAACCAACACGCGTCGCCGTCCAAGTCCTTAAACTGCCGCAGGAATAAAGACAAATCCGGCCAAAAGGACTTCAAGTGGGCAGCCGCAATTTTGGTCTCAAAATCCGACTATGAGAGAGAATATTATTTCTCTCTCTAGGATTTTATCTCTCTAGATTCTTGAATTATGAATCTATTGAATTGTGTGTCTTGAATAGCTAATCAATTGTCTATATATAGAGCTACAAGAGAGACCCCAAGTTGGTTTAGGATTGGTCTTCCTATGGGTTTAGGTAATGAATTAGTTTCCAAATCCAATTAGGTAACAAATCTGATAGGATAAATCAAATTCTACTAGATTCCTAATTCCAATTGAAACTTAAGACTTAATTAATTAATCAAATAATTCCACTTTGTTAATTACTCAATTAACCCTTAGGAATTAATTAAATAATTCTATTTTATTAATTACTCAATTAACCCTTAGGAATAATTAACCAATTAATTAATTAAATCTACTTATTCAATTAACCCATTACAAAATTAATTGTACCACTAACGGATTAATTTTGGCACTACCATCCTACACCAGAATTGCTTCCGGAACAACTTAATTAAATTATATTCATAATCTCCCCACATCAAAGATATAGTGCTCGTTAATTATAAATTAATTTACTGATAAATTAATTATTTAACTTCTTTAATTTCGAGACTAGTACCACTCGACCTTTTTACTATACCGGACATAAGTCCACCGGCGGGGTTTAGTAGAATAAATATTTCGAGCTCATCTCAGGAGCACCATCACCCCGGACGCACCGATACATGGTTTCCTTTCGACAAGCAGCAGCACACCAAGTAACTAAACACGCGCACCCAACCTACCGAGACTATTGCCACAATTGACCTCACCCTTTGGCAGATCAAAGTACACTATGTCTAATCCTCATGCCCGCTCGAGTCTAGGGATTAGGAGATAGAATACAAGGAACGATTTGTCTATTAAATCAGTACAAGACAAATCATTCCTAAAGGTCAAGTTCAATATGCCCCGGGCATATCTATATGATTCAATTAGTTTAGACAAACAAATTATCCGAATCACATAATAACCTAAACCGATAGTTTGTCCAAAATTGTCTCAGTTACGAACCTTATTTATATATTATGTTTTTCAACCAATGATGAGATCTACTGTGTCACACAAGACACCTCATCGTCTATTTACATAATACAAATGGACAATTATGCAGAATAAATTATAACCAAAACATAAATCGATATATTACCGGGAAAAAGTACAACACAAGCATAGCTTATGTATTCAACTCCAACACTCAGGTGCCTGATAGATCAACACTTGGTCTCTCATTCTGCTCAAATACTTGAGAATACATTTTACTGTCTCCCAATAAGCTTTCCCGGGGTTACTCTGATATCTGTTTACAATGCCAACAACATAACAGATATCAGGCCTCGTACATAGCATTGCATACATGAGACTTCCTATTACCGAAGCATAAAGAACTGTCTTCATGTCTTCTATCTCCTCAACAGTCTTTGGAGACTGTTCTTTAGATAGATGCACTCCGTGTCTGAAAAGTAGAAAACCTTTCTTGGAGTTCTGCATGTTAAAACGAGCTAGAATTGTGTCAATGTACGAAGCTTGAAAGAGTGTTAGCGAACGTTTCCTACAATCTCGAATTATCTTGATCCCAAGGATATGGCCCACTTCTCCTAAGTCTTTAATATCAAACTGTTTGGACAGCCATGCCTTTACATATGATAACACTTTCTTATTGTTGCCAATTAGTAAAATGTCATCTTTGTAAAACACAAGAAACACCACTGAGTTTCCATTACGTCTGCGGTACACACATTGTTCATACGGGCACTGGCTATATCCTTAGGATTGGATTACCTCATCGAACCGGATGTTCCAAGATCTGGATGCTTGCTTAAGTCCGTAAATGGACCTCTTAAGCCTGCAAACCTTATGCTCTTGGCCTTTTTCAACAAATCCCTCTGGTTGCTGCATGAAGATGATTTTCTCAAGACTTCCGTTAAGAAAAGCTGTCTTGACATCCATCTGTCATATCTCATAATCTAAATGAGAATCCAGATTGACTTAAGCATGGCCACCGGGGAGAAGGTTTCCTCATAATCGATTCCCTTTTTCCGAGTATACCCCTCCGCCACAAGCCTAGCTTTAACGGTTTCAACCTTTTCATTAGGTCCTCTCTGGCGTTTGTAGACCCACTTACATCCAATGAGTTTGAAACCATCAGGTAGGTCCACAAGCTCCCAGAGTTGATTGTGGTCCATCGACCCCATATTGGATGTCATTGCCTTTCGCCAATATTCTGCATCTTTATCTCGGAGAGCCTCATTGTAGTTCATCGGGTTCTGGTTCAGGCGTGCCTTGGATGAAGTCAGAGGCTTCTCCCATGCCAATGAACCTATCAGGTTGTCTTACAATCCTCCCACTACTATGAGGCACTACCTGTGTAGGCGCATCATCTGTGATATCTTGTGCATTATGTGGTGTATCTACTTGTGCTGATGCATCGGGATTATCAGATTGTTTTCTAAGTTCTTCTAGTACTATCTTACCATTAGGCTTGTGATCTAGAATATAGTCTTTCTCTAAAAACCTGGCGTTAGTGCTAACTATCGCCTTCTGATCTTTAGGACTATAAAACAGACCACATTTTGTTCATCTAAGATATCTTACAAACAACATTACTTCCATTCTTGCATCTAACTTAGCCGCATCTGCCTTAAACACATGTGCTGGACAACCCCAAATTCTGAGATGTCTTAGACTGGGCTTACGCCTGTTCCACAACTCTGTAGGGGTTGAAGGCACGGTTTTAGATGGTATAAGATTTAGAATGTACATTTCAGTTTCTAAGGCATACCCCCAGAATGAACTCGGCAAATAACTATAACTCATCATTGACCTAACTATTTCCATGAGAATTCGGTTCCTTCTTTCTGCTACACCGTTCTACTGTGGTGTGCCAGGTGCAGACAACTAAGACTGAATTCCGACCTCACTGAGGTATTCTCAAAATTTTTGGGACATGTACTCACCACCACAATTTGATAGCAGTGTTTGATACTCTTACCGTGATGTTTCTCCGCATCTGCCTGATGCTCTTTGAATTTACTAAAGCATTCGGACTTTTGGCGCATTAGGTAAATGTATCAGTACTTTGAGTAATTATTTGTGAAGGTCACAAAATACTTAGATCGACCTCGTGCCTGGACCAAAATTGGTCAACACAAGTCAGAGTGACTCAATTCTAGTATTTCGTTGGCTCTATAACCTTTTGCCTTAAAAGGTCTCATGGTCATCTTACCTTCCAAGTAAGATTCACAGGTTGAGTAATTGTCGATCTCTAATGAACTTAACGATCCATCATCGACTAACCTTTGAATCCTACTAAGGTTTATATGGCCTAGCCTGAGATGCCAAAGATAGGTTCAATTCATTTTAGAAGATTCTTTCCTCTTATTACTGTTAGATGATGCGTCATTTAATTCTGTGGTTTGCACAACTAGTAGTTTGATTTGATCAAAACCAAATTTTCAACTAATGAACCAGAACAAATAAATTTTCTATCTTTTCTAATAACAACAGAATTATCAAAAAAAATAAACTTATAACCATTCTTTAAGAGTTTAGAAATCGAAATAAGGTTTTTTCTAAAACTCGGTACATAAAGACAATTGTCTAACTCTAATATAGAATTTTCGAAAATCACACTAACTACTCCCACTGCTTCTACTGACACTCTTGTAGTGTCGCCCAAGTAGACTTCCAGCTCGCATTCTCTAAGCTTTCGGGTTACTTGGAACCCCTGTAAAGAATTACAAACATGGTCTGTGGCGCCTGAATCCAAACACCAAGTATCTGTGGGAATCACCGCTAAACATGTCTTAGTAATTAAGGCAGAAACTATCGTACCTTTGAGCTTTGGACAATCCGATTTCCAATGTCCCATTTTACTGCATTTGAAGTATTTTCCTTTAGGCTTATCTTCTTTGCGATGTCTGGCTTGACAGTATGTTTCTTGGTCTTCTTCTTCTTCTTGCTGTTGCCTTTAGGTTTAGAAGAAGGACTAGAAGACTTCACTGTGACCAAAGCTTGCTTTTTCTTATAGAAGATGCCTTCGGCTGACACCAATGCTGTTAGGAGCTTGGGAAGAGTATAAACTCTTTGATTTACATTGTAATTTACCCGAAACTAGAAGGTAAGCTCTGGAGGATGATATTGATCTGACTCTCCGGATCAATTTCACTTCCCAACACTTCTATTTCATTGATGTTACTAACCATGTAAAGTACATGATGTCTCACCGATGTGAAAGAATTACCACATAGGATCTGGGTTTGCACTTGCTTGATTTACCACGCAACAAAAATTTCTAATTAAAGCGGAATCTTAGAAAAGTACCTTTGAAGCGTGACTTAGGTGATTCTCTTGTATGCCTCAAGACTATGACTTCTTGTTGTATGGGCAATAATCTAGAAGCCAATTGATCAGCTATCACCACAACTCCACTTGCTAGAAAAATCCAGCACCTCCGCACCTAGCACGTACTGTAAACGCACTGCCCAGAGAGAGAGAAAACTATACTCGTAGCTGAAGAAAAGTGACCAAAATTTTTGGCCAACTCTCCCAAAAATCAGCAGCAAGTTTGTCTTTAAAATTCGTTTAGGAGAGAGAAATTTTTCTTTCTTTAGAATTTTATCTCTCTAGAAAACTTGTGAATTAATTGTGTGTTTTGAATAGCTAATCCCTTGTCTATTTATAGAGTTATAAGAGAGACCCCAAGTTGGTTTAGGATTGGTCTTCCTAATGGGTTTAGGTAATGAATTAGTTTCCAAATCCAATTAGGCAATCAATCTGATAGGATAAACCAAATCCTACTAGATTTCCTAATCTCTAGGATTTCCTAATTCCAATTGAAACTTAAGACTTAATTAATTAATTAAATAATTCCACTTTCTTAATTACTCAATTAACCCTTAGGAATTAATTAAATAATTCCACTTTGTTAATTACTCAATTAGGAATAATTAATCAATTAATTAATTCTACATATTCAATTAACCCATTACAAAATTAATCATACCACTAACGGATTAATTTTGGCACTACCATCCCACACAAGAATTGCTTCCGGAACAACTTAATTAAATTATATTCATAATCTCCCCACATCAAAGATATAGTGCTAGTTAATATAAATTAATTTACTGATAAATTAATTAATTAACTTCTTTAATTCCGAGACTATTACCACTCGACCTTTTTACTATACCGGACATAAGTCCACCAGCCGGGTTTAGTATAATAAACATTTTGAGCTCATCTCGGGAGCACCATCACCCCGGATGCACCGGTACATGGTTTCCTTTCGACAAGCAGCAGCACACCAAGTAACTAAACATGCGCACCCAACCTACCGAGACTATTGGCCACAATTGACTTCACCCTTTGGCAGATCAAAGTACACTATGTCTAATCCTCATGCCCACTCGAGTCTAGGGATTAAGAGATAGAATACAAGGAACTATTTGTCTATTAAATCAGTATAAGACAAATGATTCCTAAGGGTCAAGTTCAATATGCCCCGGGCATATCTATATTGATTCAATTAGTTTAGACAAACCAATTATCCGAACCCCATAATTACCAAAACTGACAATTTGTCCAAAACTGTCTCGATTACGAATCTCATTTATATATTATGTCTTTTAACCAATTATGAGATCTACTGTGTCACACAAGACACCTCATCATCTAATTACATAATATAAATGGACAATTAATGCACAACAAATTATAACCAAAACATAAATCGATATATTACTGGGAAAAAGTACAATACAAGCATAGCTTATGTATTTAACTCCAACACGATGAGCCTTTAGCCTTGCTGTCCGGCCTTGATGAGCAAACATCTCTCTCAGGTGAGCCATCATGTTAAAAGTGGAGATCATGATATGAAGCTGATGTTACAAAACATTCGACACAGAGGCCAGAATATAACATCGCGACATCTCATCCGCTTTTCTCCACATCGCATAGGCATCTCTATCCTCTTGAGAAGATTCATCAGTAGGCACATCTGGACAAACTTTAGTGAGTACAAACTTATACTGCTCAGCCGTCAAGATAATGTCTAAATTATGACTCCAATCAACATAGTTTGGACCAATTAACTTGTTGTCTTTCAATATTGTAGCTAACAAATTAAATGCCATATCGAAAACTGTAAATAAATTAAACAGACAATGTCTAAGTAAACCTACAATTTCAAAAATTAATTCAAAAACAATTATTGATATCCCTCAAAAAAATAATTAAATCCACTGACATCTCATTCACTGGGATTTTCGTATGCCACGATAGTGTGGACGTTTATGCTAACCCATATTCGTTTGAGAAGAACTAGGTTCATTAACTACACTTTCTGACCAAATGATCTATTGATCAATGTAGCTAATAGTCAGTGCCTTTCAGCTGTACAAATAAGCAGCGTAACCTCGATGGGAGGAATACTACAAATCGTACACTAAGTGTGTGCCATTACGTGACTTCTGTGCTTGTTGCCTTAGAATAGTGCGCCTCAGATGGAGAGGGTATCACATTTCTCCAATTTCAACTTACTCTAGTCATCTTACATAGAAATTCATAAGCTAGTGATCTTATGGTTGAACTCATCCGATATGGAGGAAGAACCTAATGCTAACGCGCAAGTCCACCCACATCATATATGAATCTATAATGGAGCCTAAATTATGTGCAAACAAAAAAACAGCATTCTTTAAATTATGCATCTAAAATACAGTATAAAATTAAAGCATATAATTAAAATTATAAATACGAAAAACAAATGCGTAAAATAAATTTTCTGACTATTATGGTTTTAATTGCTTCCATCGGCTGCATTGATCTCGTGTCCCATAACGTCACTCGATGGATTGAGTCTTGAAAGTTGGATTTCAAAAAAAACTCAAAAAAAAAAGAAAAATGACCCGTGCGCGCAACCCGAATTGGCAGGGCCAAGCGTGTTGGGCCTGCGCACAGCGCAATCGCTACTGCCTCTGTCGCGAAATTGTGGTGCAGCACTGGTGTTGCCGTGCAATTTCTTTGTCGACATCGCCTTCCTGGTACTTCGTCTTGCTCACACTCGTTATTTGGTCTTCTTGCAATTCGTTATGGGTTTTCTTAGTTTTCTTAAAATCAAAGATAAACCAAAACCCATGAAATCAAGTCATCCACCATAACATCTTTGGTTACATAAAAATTTTCCTACTACAAGGCTCTAGGAAAATAAAATCGACAATTACGTAGAATAAATTCTACTACAGATTTAATATTATCCTTCACGGCTTTCTAGCACGTGGTTTTACTATTACAAGCATTCAGAAAAAAAACCCGCACATGTCTCGGGGTTGAATTAAAACATACAAACGCAACTATAATAGTCGAGATTTCTAAACAACCAGCAAACAAAACCATGTAACAAATCGAACAAGCACAAAACCAAAACCAGGCTCTAATACCAATTGAAAGATTATCTGCCTGTGCCCGGTCAAAAATTCACTTTCGTGCTATGCATTTCATAATCGGAATTGTTGACCAGACCTAAGCTCTAGCACAATCGCTATTCCAATCCTTGCTTGAAATAACATTGCGCAGGATCTTGGCTTCTACTTGTTGATTTGCCACACAACAATAAATTCTTAATTAAGGCGGAAGTTTATGAATTACCTCTTGAAGCGTGTACTTAGGTGATCGCTTGTATGACTCAAGACTACCTCGTACGTTTTGTGGGCAACGAACCAACAATCAGCAATTCGCCACAAAAGTTCGCTGGAAAATTTCTCCGACATACCGCCACCGAGCGTGAGGTTCACACGCCGACCGCCGCCCGAGAGTGAAGTTTACATGCTGCCCTTGCTCCTACCCACGCACCTCTGGATTCTGAGAATAAAAACCGACCACGAGCCTAGGGAAGAAATCCGGCCGCTTGGAATTCTAAAAACCCGAATTTGAGAAAGAAAACTATTAATTCTCTTTATTGGATTTTCTCTCTCTAGTTTTCTTGTCTTGAAACTTATGAATTGTGTATTGTGAATTGCTAATCTATTGTCTATTTATAGAGTTACAAGAAAGACCCCAAGTTGGTTTAGGATTGACCTTCCTAATGGGTTTAAGTAATTAATTAGTTTCCAAATCCAATTAGGTAATAAATCGAATAGGATTCCTAATCCAACAAGATTTCCTAATCTCTAGGATTTCCAAACTCTACTAGAAACTTAACACTTCCACTTTGTTAATTACTAAATTAACCCTTAGGAATAATTAATTTAAAATTAATTCTACTTTATCAATTAACCCACTACTTAATTAATCGTACCACTAACGGATTAATTATGGGACTACCATCCTACACCAGAATTGCTTTCGGAATAACTAAATTAATTATTCTTTAATCTCCCCACATCAAAGATATAATGCTCGTTAATTTATTAATTTACTGATAAATTAATTAATTAACTTCTCATAATTTGAGATTAGTACCACTATACCTTTTTACTATACCGGACATAAGTCCACCAGCTAGGTTTAGTATAATAAACATAACGAGATCATCTCGGGAGCATCATCACCCTGGATGCACCGGTACATGGTTTCCTTTCGACAAGCAACAACACACTAAGCAACGAAGCACGCGCACCCAACCTACTGTTAGGTTTAAATACTAAAACTTTGCTTGTATTAAACTATTTTCCAGTTTATATATATCGATTGAATCTTTCAGTTAAATTGTTTATATCGTCTATTTATATTATGTAGTTAGATGATTAGGTGTATGGTGTGACACAGTAGATCTCATCATTGGTTAAAAGACATAATATATAAATGAGGTTCGTAACCGAGACAGTTTTGGATACATTGTCAGTTTAGGTTATTAGGTGATTCAGAAATTGGTTTGTCTAAACTAATTGAATCATATAGATATGCCCGGGGTATATTGAACTTGACCATTAAGGATGAATTGTCTTATACTAATTTACTAGAATATTCGATTTTAATATTCTATCTCTTAATCCCTAGATTTGAGCAGACATGAGGATTTGACATTGTGTACTTTAATCTGCCAAAGAGAGATGTCATTTGCGGCCAATAGTCTCGGTAGGTTGGGTGCGCGTGTTTAGTTGCTTGGTGTGTTGTTGCTTGTCGAAAGGAAACCATGTACCGATGCATCCGGGGTGATGGTGCTTCCGAGATGAGCTCGTTATGTTTATTATACTAAATCCGGCCGGTGGACTTATGTCCGGTATAGTAAAAAGGTCGAGTGGTACTAATATCGGATTATAAGAAGTTAATTAATTAATTTATCAATAATTTAATAAATTAATGAGCACTATATCTTTGATATGAGGAGATTAAAGGATAATTAATTTAGTTGTTCCGGAAGCAATTCCTATGTAGGATGGTAGTGCCATAATTAATCTGTTAGTGGTACGATTAATTATGTAGTGGGTTAATTGATTAAGTAGAATTAATTATTTAATTAATTATTCCTAAGGGTTAATTTAGTAATTAACAAAGTGGAGTAATTAATTAATTAATTAAGTCTTAAGTTTCTAGTAGAATTAGGAAATTCTAGAGATTAGAAAATTTAATTGGATTAGGAATCCTATTAGATTTGTTACCTAATTGAATTTAGAAACTAATTAATTACCTACACCCATTTGGAAGGCCAATCCTAAACCAACTTGTGATCTCTCTTGTAACTCTATAAATAGACAAGGGATTAGCAATTCACAATACACAATTCATAAATTTTCAAGACAAGAAAACCAGAGAGATAATTTAGAGAGAGAAAAAAAGTTTCTCTATCGAAGTCAATTCTCTTCAGGCGGTGGGTTCAAGCGGCGGCCAGCGGTATGAATTTCGGGTGGCAGCGGCGAGTTGAACCGGCAGCAGGACGGCGGGACAAAAAATTCCGGTGACGGCAAGTTGCTAGATTTTTCTGGCGAGATCATTTTGGGGTGATTACTGATCAATTGTTCGTTAGATCATTGCCCACACAACGTACGATCAAAGTCTTGAGTCATACAAGAGAATCACCTTCGTACACGCTTCAAGAGGCAATTCTTAAACTTCCGCTTTAATTAGAAATTAATTGTTGCGTGATAAATCGAACAAGTAAAAGCGAAGATCCTGTGCAATGTTACTTCAAGCAAGGATTGGAATAGCAATTGTGCTAGAGCTTAGGTCTGGTCAAGAATCCTGATTCTGGTATGCATAGTACGAAAATGAATTTTTGACTGGGCTCGGGCAGATAATCTTTCACTTACCGAGACTATTGGTCTCAAGTGACCTCACTCTTTGGTAGATCAAAGTATACTATGTCTAATCCTCATGTGTGCTCAAGTCTAGGGATTTAGAGATAGAATACTAGGATTGAATAATCTATTAAATCAGTATAAGACAATTTATCATAAATGGTAAAGTTCAATATGCCCCGGGCATATCAATATGATTCAATTATTTTAGACAAACCAATTTCTAAATCACCTAATAACCCAAACCGACAGCGTGTCCAAACTATATCGGTTACGAACCTCATTTATATATTATGTCTTTTAACCAATGATGAGATCTACTGTGTCACACCAGACACCTTATCATCTAATTACATAATATAAATGGACGACATATGTAAAAACATATAAACAATTTAACTAAAATATTTAATCGATATATAAACTGAAAAATAGTTTAATACAAGCAAAGCTTTAGTATTTAAACCCAACAGCCAGTATATCTGTACCCATAAACGAGTCTTTTGTAAGATTAGGGAGATAGTTGAGAAAGTAATAAAAATTGACCACCACACTACATCCAGAACAAGGGGGAAATTTGCTAGATTGGCTGTGATCTTTGACCTCACAAAGCCTTAAGCTGCAACATGTGGAATATGAGAGCATACCTAATATTTGTTATCAATGTAGAATGTATGTCCACAAGAGCATAGCATGTTCAAAGAGTAAAGTTCAGTATCATTCGGATGGAGAGACGATCCATGGGAAGAACTGAGAAGGGACGCTATGGTCTATGGGTGCAAGGCCAACACAAAGGACAAAGTGCAGAAAGAGAAGGTCCCTGAGGTTAGGAGAGGCAATATGGACTTAAGGGGTAGGAAGCACTGAACATGTCACGTTTTGCCAGGTTGTTCATGGAGATTTTGGAACATCAGGTTAACGAACTTGTTGATGCAATATTGTAGAAGAGGTCAATAGTGTGGGTACAAAATTCAGGACTAGCAGCAATGACAGTGTGTCGCTGCAGGATGATGGATTTAGTGGGGGACGGAGAAAATGTTGAAGTAGAATACATAAGCTCTACTTGTGTTGTACAGTTTCCCAGTTTAATATATCGATTTTTGTTTCAATTATTTTTTTTGTGCATATTTATCCATTTATATTATGTAAGTAGATGATGAGGTGTCTGGTGGGACACAGTAGATCTCATCATTGGTTGAAAGACATAATATATAAATGAGGTTTGTAACCAAGACAGCTTTTGGACAAACTGTCGGTCTAGGTTATTATATGATTCAGATAATTAGTTTGTCTAAACTAATTGAATCATATAGATATGTTCGGGACATATTGAACTTGACCATTAGGAATGATTTGTCTTGTACTGATTTAATAGAAAAATCGATCCTTGTATTCTATCTCTAAATCCCTAGACTCGAGTGGGAATGAGGATTAGACATAGTGTACTTTGATCTGCCAATGGGTGAGGTCAAATGTGGCCAATAGTCTCGGTGGGTTGGGTACACGTGTTTAGTTACTTGGTGTGCTGCTGCTTGTCGAAAGGAAACCTTGTACCGGTGCGTCCGGGGTGATGGTGCTCACGAGATGAACTCAAAATGTTTATTATACTAAACCCGGTCGGTGGACTTATGTCCGGTATAGTAAAAAGGTCGAGTGGTACTAGTCTCGGAATTAAAGAAGTTAATTAATTAATTTATCAGTAAATTAATTTTAATTAACGAGCACTATATCTTTGATGTGGGGAGATTAATGAATATAATTTAATTAAGTTGTTCCAGAAGCAATTTTGGTGTAGGATGGTAGTGCCAAAATTAATCCGTTAGTGGTACGATTAATTTTGTAATGGGTTAATTGAATAGGTAGATTTAATTAATTAATTGGTTAATTATTCCTAAGGGTTAATTCAGTAATTAACAAAGTGGAATTATTTAATTAATTCTTAAGGGTTAATTGAGTAATTAACAAAGTGGAATTATTTAATTAATTAATTAAGTCTTAAGTTTCAATTGAAATTAGGAAATCCTATAGATTAGGAACCTAGTAGGATTTGGTTTATCCTATCAGATTGGTTGCCTAATTGGATTTGGAAACTAATTCATTACCTAAACCCATTATGAAGACCAATCCTAAACCAACTTGGGGTCTCTCTTGTAACTCTATAAATAGACAAGGGATCAGTTATTCAAGAAACACAATTAATCTACAAGATTTCTAGAGAGAGAAAATTCTAGAGAGAGAAAACTTTCTCTCTCCAAGTCAAATTTTTCCAAGCAATAGGCGGCTGGTTTTCCTTAGAGTTGGCCAAATTTTAGCCCTCTTTTACTAGCCCTGTGTGTTGCTTTCTCTCTCTCCGGGCAGTGCGTTTGCAGTACGTGCTAGGTGCGGAGGTGCTGGATTTTTCTGGCGGGTGGAGTTGTGGTGATAGCTGATCATTGACTTCTAGTTCGTTGCCCACACAATGTGAAGTCATAGTCTTAAGGCATAAAAGAGAATCACCCAAGTCACGCTACAAAGGTACTTTTCTAAGATTCCGTTTTAATAGAAATTTTTGTTACGTGATAAATCGAACTAGTGCAAACCCAGATCCTACCAATATTCTTTCAGAATACGCCAATGACAATCTCCAATTTTGCCTAGAATTCCAGCTACTGTGGATGTGGAGAACATGAGGGTTTTAGGGGGTTATGGGAGCTCCGTTAATTTGAATTAGGGGACAAATTAAGAACCATGTGGATGGTCGATGTCAGGAGGAAAGAAGTCGATTTAGGGAATAGCGTAATGTTTGTGAAAGATTATCTGCCCGGGCCTAGCCAGAAACTCACTTTCGTGCTAAGCATTCCAGAATCAGAATCTTTGACCAGGCCTAGACGCTAGCACAATCGCTATTCCAACCCTTGCTTGAAATAACATTGCGCAGGATCTTGGTATATACTTATTTGATTTATCACGCAACAAATAAATTATTAATTAAAAGCGAAAACATAAGAATTACCTACTGAAGCGTTTACTCAGGTGATTCTTTTGTATGCCTTAAGACTTTGTTCGTATGTTGTGTGAACAACAACCCAACGAACAATTGATCAGCTAATCACCACAATTCACTTACCGGAAAAATTCCAGCACCAACGCACCTGGCGCGTATAATCCACTCGCCGCTCGAAGAGAGAGAAAGCTTCACACGCCGCCACCTAAATTAGAAAATCCGACAGGCCAAGAAACCTTCAAAAAACCAAATTTTAAAGAAAGAAAGTTTTCTCTCTCTAGATTCTTGAATTATGAATCTATTGAATCGTATGTCTTGAATAGCTAATCCCTTGTCTATATATAGAGTTACAAGAGAGACCCTAAGTTGGTTTAAGATTGGTCTTCCTAATGAGTTTAGGTAATTAATTAGTTTCCAAATCCAATTAGGTAACCCATCTAATAGGATAAACCAGATCCAATTATATTTCCTAATCTCTAGGATTTCTTAATTCTAATTGAAACTTAATACTTAATTAATTAATTAAATAATTCCACTTTGTTAATTACTTAATTAACCCTTAGGAATAATTAATTAATTGATTAATTCTACTTATTCAATTAACCGATTATAAAATTAATCGTACCACTAACGGATTAATTTTGGCACTACCATCCTACACCAGAATTGCTTTCGGAACAACTTAATTTATTCTTAATCTCCCCACATCAAAGTTATAGTGCTCGTTAATTTATTAATTTACTGTTAAATTAATTAATTAACTTCTTTAATTTCGAGACTAGTACCACTTGACCTTTTTACTATACCAGACATAAGTCCACCGGCCAGGTTTAGTATAATAAACATAACGAGCTTATCTCGGGAGCACCATCACCCTGGACGCAACGGTACATGGTTTCTTTTCGACAAGCAGCAGCACACCAAGTAACTAAACACGCGCACCCAACCTACCGAGACTATTGGCTACAAATGACCTCACTCATTGGCAGATCAAAGTACACTATGTCTAATCCTTATGCCCGCTCGAGTCTAGTGATTAAGAGATAAAATACTAAGAACGATTTGTCTATTAAATCTGTACAAGACAAATCATTCTAAATGGTCAAGTTCAATACGCCCCGGGCATATCTATATGATTCAATTAGTTCAGACAAACCAATTATCTGAATCACATAATAACCTAAACTGACAGTTTATCCAAAGCTATCTCGGTTATGAATCTCATTTATATTATGTCTTTTAACCAATTATGAGATCTATTGTGTCACACAAGACACCTCATCATCTAACTACATAATATAAATGGACAAATAATGCACAAAAAAATATAACCAAAACATAGATCGATATATTAATTGGGAAAATGTACAATATAAGCATAACTTATGTATTCAACTCCAACAATCTCCCACTAATACTCAAGCTGTGCTTTAAGTATACATCTACATTCAACTCCTATACACTCTGCTACTATATATTTAGAAAAAACTGTCATAGCTCTCCTAAGTATCTGATCCCCATGCCCTCCACTTGAGATTCATAGACTTTTGAAGTCAATGTCTTCATGAACAGATCTGCAAGGTTATCCTCTGATGCTATCTTTGCCAAGACCACATCTTACCTCTTTACGATGTCTCATATTAGGTTGTACTTGCGTTATATATGCTTACTCTCCTTGTGGGCTCATGGTTCCTTCGAGTTTTCTATTGCACCGTTGTTATCACAGTACACTGTGATAGACTTCTGCAAACCAGGAATCATGTCTAAGTCTACTAGGAAGTTCTTGAGCCACACTATTTCTTTCGCTACCTCTGATACGACAACGTATTCAGCCTTCATGGTGGAGTCTGCCATGCATTTCTGCTTGACACTCCGCCAAACTATGGCTCCACCTCCCAGAGTAAACACATACCCTGAGGTAGACTTGCTCTTGTCCCTGTTGCCTTGGAAATTTGAATATGTGTAACCTCGGGGTACCAGCTCAGACGCCTGATAGACCAACACTTGGTCTCTCATTCTGCGCAAATACTTGAGAATGCATATTACCGCTTCCCAGTGAGCTTTCCCAGGGTTACTCTGATATCTGCTTACAATGCCAATGGCATAACAGATATCAAGCCTCGTACACAACATGGCATACATGAGACTTTCTACTGTCGAAGCATAAGGAACTGTCTTCATGGCTTTTATCTCCTCAACAGTCTTGGGTGACTATTCTTTAGATAGATGCACTCAGTGTCTAAAAAGTAGAAAACCTTTCTTGGAGTTCTGCATGTTAACGACCGTTTCCTACGATCTTGAATTATCTTGATCCCAAGGATATGTCCCGCTTTCCCTAAGTCCGTCATATCAAACTGGTTGGACAGCCATACCTTTACGTCTGATAACACTTTTTTATTTTTCTCAATTAATAGAATGTCATCTACGTAAAGCACAAGAAACACCAATGAGTTTCCATCACGTCTACTGTATACACATTGCTCATCCGGACACTGAGTAAATCCGTAGTACTGGATTACCTCTTCAAAACGGATGTTCCAAGATCTAGATGCCTGCTTCAGTCCGTAGATGGACCTCTTAAGCCTGCATACCTTATTCTCTTGGCCTTTTTCAACGAATCCCTCTGGTTGCTGCATGAAGATGGTTTTCTCAAGACTTCCATTATTCTTAACATCCATCTGTCATATCTCATAATCTAAATGAGTAGCTATGGCCAAGAGAATCCAGATTGACTTAAGCATGGCTATCGGAGAAAAGGTTTCCTCACAATCGATTCCCTGTTTCTGAGTATACCCCTTCGCTACCAGCCTAGCTTTAAAGGTTTCAACCTATCCGTCAGGTCCTCTCTTGCGTTTGTAGACCCACTTATATCCAATGGGCTTAAACCCATCTGGCCGGGCCACAAGCTCCCAGACTTGATTGTGTTCCATTGACCCCATCTCGGATATCATTGCCTTACGCCAAGATTCTGCATCTTTATCTCGGAGAACCTCATTGTAGTTTACTGGGTCAGGCACAGGTGCGCCTGAGACTAGGTCTGAGGCCTCTCCCACGCCAATAGACCTGTCATGCTGTCTAACAACCCTCCCACTACGATGAGGCACCACCTGTGTAGGCACATCATCTGTGATATCTCGTGCAGTGTGTGGTGTAGCTACTTGTGCTGGTGCATCAGGATTATCAGTTTGTTTCCTAAGCTCTTCTAGTACTATCTTACTCTTAGGCTTGTGATCTAGGATATAGTCTTCCTCTAAAAACCTAGTGTTAGTACTAACCACCACCTTCTGATCTTAGGACTATAAAACAAACCACCTTTTGTTCCCTAGGATATCCTACAAACAGCATTAATTATGTTCTTGCATCTAACTTAGCCACATCTGCCTTAAGCACATGTGCTGGATAACCCCACACTCTGAGATGTCTTAGACTGGGCTTACGCCCGTTTTACAACTCTACTGGGGTTGAAGGCACAATTTTAGATGGTACAAGATTAAGAATATGCATCGCTGTTTCTAAGGCATATCCCCATAACGAACTTGGCAAATCACTTTAGCTCATCATCGACCTAACCATTTCTATGAGAGTACGATTCCTTCTTTCTGTTACACCGTTCTACTGTGGCGTTCTAGGTGCAGGTAACTAAGACTGAATTCTGACCTCACTGAGGTATTCTCGAAATTCGTAGGACAGGTTCTCCCACCACGATTTGATCACAGTATCTTGATACTCTTACCATGATGCTTCTCCACAACTGCCCGAAACTTTTTGAACTTGCCAAAACACTCGGACTTGTGGCGCATGTAACTGTACCTTGAGTAGTCATCCGTGAACGTCATGAAATACTCAAACCCACCTCGTGCTTGGACCGACATTGGTCCACACAAGTCAGAATGAATCAACTCTAGTACTTATTTGGCTATAAAACCTTTTGCCTCAAAAGGTCTCTTGGTCATCTTACCTTCCAAGTAAGATTCGCAGGTTGAATAACTGTCAATCTCAAATGAACCTAAAGGTCTATCATTGACCAACCTCTGAATCCTACTAAGGTTTATATGACCTAGCCAAAGATGCCAAAGATAGGTTTGATTCATTTCAGAAGTTTTCTTCATCTTATTAATGTTAGATAAAAGCTAGTTGTTTCTATGTTTTGCACAATAGGGGAATTAGAATTAACCACAAACAAATTATCTATCAATGAACCAGAACAAATAAGTTTTTCAGTTCTTCGAATAATAATAGAATCATCAGAAAAAATAAACTTATAACCTTTCTTTAAGAGTTTAGAAATCAAAATAAGGTTTTTTCTAAAGCTCGGTACATAAAGACAATTAACTAACTCTAAACTAGAATTCTAAAAATTCAGAGTAACTACTCCCACTGCTTCCACTGACATTCTTATAGTGTCGCCCATGTAGATGTCCAGCTCACCCTCTCTAAGCTTCCGGGTTACTTGGAACCCCTGCAAAGAATTACAAACATGATCAGTGGCGCCTGAATCCACACACCAAGTATCTGTGGGAATCACCGCTAAACATGTCTCAGTAATTAAGGCAGAAACTATCGTACCTTTAGGCTTTGGATAATCCGCTTTCCAATGTCCCGTTTTCCCGCATCCGAAGCACTTGCCTTTGGGCTTGCTCTTCTTTGCGATTTCAGGCTTAACAACAAGTTTCTTGGCATTCTTCTTCTTCTTCTTATTTTTCTTACCTTTAGGTGCAGAAGAAGAACTTGAAGCCTTCACTGTGACCAAAGCTTGCTTCTTCTCGTGGAAGATGCCTTTGGCCGACACCAATTCCGTTAGGAGCTCGGGTAGAGTGTAAACTCTTTGGTTCACATTATAGTTAACCCGAAACTGCTCAAAACTAGAGGGTAAACTCTGGAAGGATGATATCATTATGAATTTCTAGGTAGATTTCACATTCCAACACCTCTATCTTGTTGATATTACTGATCATGTGAAGCACATAATCTCTCATCGATCCGCCCTCAGCCATTTTAGTGTTCATCAACTTTCTCATGGTTGCTTGCTAGCAGTCCTGCCTTGATGAGCGAACATCTCCCTCAGGTGAGCCATCATGTTGAAGGCAGAGACCATGGGATGAAGTTGATGTTGCAGCACATTCGACAGAGAGGCCAAAATATAGCACCGCGCAATCTCATCCGCTTTTCTCCACCTAGCATAGGCATCCCTATCTTTTTGAGGAGAGTCCTTGTTAGGCACATCTGGACATACTTCGGTTAGCACAAACTTATACTGCTCTGCCATCAGGACAATGTCCAAGTTGAAAGATTATCTGCCTGGGCCTAGCCAGAAACTCACTTTCGTGCTATGCATTCCAGAATCGGAATCTCTGGCCAAGCCTAGACGCTAGCACAATTGCTATTCCAACCCTTTTGAAATAACATTGTGCAGGATCTGAGTTTGCACTTATTTGATTTACCACGCAACAAAAAATTTCTAATTAAAAGCGGAATCTTTAGAAAAATACCTTTGAAGCGTAAACTTAGGTGATCGCTTGTATGACTCAAGACTTTGATTTCACGTTGTGTGGGCAACGATCTAAAAACCAATTGATCAGCAATCAACACAACTGGATTCACCAAAAAATTTAGCAAACCAGACCGCCTAGCGAGTGATGTTCATGCGCTGCCTAGGCCTAAGATCAACCACACTCGCCGCCGCCCCAAGTCACTAATGCCGCTGCCGGAAAACTAAGAAAGTCTGGCCAACTGGACTCTCACAATGGCTGCCGCACTTAGGCTTATAAATCCGACTATGAGGGAGAAATTTATTTCTCTCTCTAGGATTTTATCTCTCTAGTTTTCTTGTCTTGAAAACTTATGAATTGTGTATCTTGAATAGCAAATCCCTTGTCTATATATAGAGTTACAAGAGAGACCCCAAGTTGGTTTAGGATTGGTCTTCCTAATTGGTTTAGGTAATTAATTAGTTTCCAAATCCATTAGGGAACCAATCTGATAGGATAAACCAAATCGTACTAGTTTTTCTAATCTCTAGGATTTCCTAATTCTAATTAAAACTTAAGACTTAATTAATTAATTAAATAATTCCACTTTGTTAATTACTCACTTAACCCTAAGGAATAATTGATCAATTAATTAATTCTACCTATTCAATTAACCCATTACAAAATTAATCATACCACTAACAGATTAATTTTGGCACTACCACCCGACACCAGAATTGCTTTCGGAATAACTTAATTAATTTATTCATAATCTCCCCACATCAAAGATATAGTGCTCGTTAATATATTAATTTACTGATAAATTAATTAATTAGCCTCTTTAATTCTGAGACTAGTATCACTCGACCTTTTTACTATACCAGACTTAAGTTCAACAGCTGGGTTTAGTATAATAAACATAACGGGCTCATCACGGGAGCACCATCACCCCGGACACACCGGTACATGGTTTCTTTTCGACAAGCAGCAGCACACCAAGCAACTAAACACGCGCACCCAACCTACCGAGACTATTGGCCAGAATTGACCTCACCCTTTGGCAGATCAAAGTACACTATGTCTAATCCTCACGCCCAGTTGAGTCTAGGGATTAAGAGATAAAATACCAATAATGATTTGTCTATTAAATCAATACAAGACAAATCATTCCTAATGGTCAACTTTAATACGCCCCGGGCATATCTGTATGATTCAATTAGTTTAGACAAACCAATTATCCGAATCACATAATAACCTAAACTGACAGTTTGTCAAAAGCTGTCTCGGTTACGAACCTCATTTATATATTATATCTTTCAACCAACAGTGAGATCTACTGTGTCACACAAGACACCTCATCATCTACTTACATAATATAAATAGACATATCATGCACAAGAAAATATAACCAAAATATAAATTGATATATTAACTGGGAAAATGCACAATACAAGCATAGCTTATGTATTCAAATCTAACACAAGTTACGACTCCAGTCGACAAAATTAGGTCCAGTTAACTCGTTATCTTTCAATATAGTAGCTAAGGGGTTGAATGTCATATCGAAAAAATGTAAATTAAACAGACAATATTTTAGTTATCTAATCTAGAATTTCGAACAACAAGGAAATTCAAACAATTATTGACTTCCCTCAAAACTATAATTTTAATCCACCAACATATCATTCACCGGGATTCTGGTAAGCCACGATAGTGTGGACGTTTACACTAACCCACATTCGTTTGAGAAGAACCAAGTTCATTAACTACACTATATGACCAAAGAATCTATTGATTAATGAAGATAATAGTCAGTGCTTTCAGCCGTACAAATAAGCAGCGTAACCTTGATGGCAAGAATACTACAAATCGTAAACTAAGTGTGTGCAATTACGTGGCTTCTAAACTTGTTACCTCAGGACAGTGTGCCTCAGATGGAGAGGGTATCACATTTCTCCTAGTTAAACTTACTCTAGTCATTTTACTCAGAAATTCATAATCTAGCGATCTTGTGGTTGAACTCATCCGAATGGAGGAAGGCCCTAATGCCAACGCGCAAGTCCACCCACATCACATATGAACTCGTAATGGTGGCCATGGAGATATTAAACCAACCCGCTCCCTCTTAGATTTCTAAATCGAGGGTTTTTCTGGTGTTAACATACAATTAATTAACCCTAAGTTATATGCAAACATAAAACCATCTTGCTTTAAAATCATGCATCTAAAATACAACACAAAAATTAAAGCACAAAAATTAAAACAATAAATATGGGAAATAAATGCGAAAAGTAAATTTCCTGACTGCTATGGTTTTAATTGCTTCCATCTTCTGCCTTGATCTCGTGTCCCGCCACACAACTCGATGGATTGAGTCTTGAACTTTAAAAAACAAAAAATTCAAGGAAAAACGGGCCAAGAAGCGACCTAAAATGTGCCCAGCGCGCACGGAGCGCCTGAGGCGCGCCGAGCACGCGTGGCTCAGCAGCTTGCAGCAACTGCAGCTGCGCCTGCTGCCGTCTCCGGTGGTTGCCGGTGATGGCTCCGGCCGGCTAGTCGCCGCCGGTGCCGCCCCCTCTCTCTAATTCCTCATTCGCTTCTTCTACGTTATTTGGTCTTATTGCAATTCGTTCTGGGTTTTCCTGGGTTTCTACGAATTAACGATAACCCAAAACCCACAAATTCAAGTTGCCTACCATAACGCCTTCGATTACAAAAAAAATAATTCTCCTACTACAATGCTTTCTAGGAAAATTAAAAAATCAAAAATTACATTGAAAAAATCCTACTACAGATTTGATCTAATCCTACACGGCTTCCAGCACGTGGTTATACTATTACAAACATTCATAATAAAATCAAATCCGGACATGTCCTGGAGTTTAATTAAAACCCATACAAATGTAACAATAATAGTAGGGGTTTCTTAACCACCTGCAAATAAAACCATGTAATAAATCAAACAAGCACAAAACCCAAAAACCAGGCTCTGATACCAATTGAAAGATTATCTGCCCGGGCCTAGCCAGAAACTCACTTTCGTGCTATGCATTCCAGAATCAGAATCTCTGGCCATGCCTAGACGCTAGCACAATCGCTATTCCAACCCTTGCTTGAAATAACATTGCGCAGGATCTTGGTATATACTTATTCGATTTATCACGCAACAAATAAATTCTTAATTAAAAGTGGAAACATAAGAATTACCTATTGAAGCGTTTACTCAGGTGATTCTCTTGTATGCCTCAATACTTTGTTCGTATGTTGTGTAGGCAACAATCCAACGAACAATTGATCAGCTAATCACCACAATCCACCTGCAGGAAAAATTCCAGCACCATCGCACCTGGCGCGTACAATCCACGAACCGCCCGAAGAGAGAGAAAGCTTCACACGCCGCCGCCTAAATTGGAAAACCCGGCTGGCCAAGAAACCTTCAAAAAAGCAATTTTTAGAGAGAAAGTTTTCTCTCTCTAGGATTTTCCCTCTCTGGATTCTTGAATTATGAATCTATTGAATTATATGTCTTGAATAGCTAATCCCTTGTCTATATATAGAGTTACAAGAGAGACCCCAAGTTGGTTTAGGATTGGTGTTCCGAATAGGTTTAGGTAATTAATTAGTTTCCAAATCAAATTAGGTAACCAATCTAATAGGATAAACCAAATCCAATTATATTTTCTAATCTCTAGGATTTCCTAATTCTAATTAAAACTTAAGACTTAATTAATTAATTAATTACTTAATTAATCCTTAGGAATAATTAATTAATTAATTAACTCATTACAAAATTAATCGTACCACTAACGGATTAATTTTGGCACTACCATCCTACACCAGAATTGCTTCCAAAACAACTTAATTTGTTCTTTATCTCCCCACATCAAAGATATAGTGCTCGTTAATTTATCAATTTACTGATAAATTAATTAATTAACTTCTTTAATTCCGAGACTAGTACCACTCTACGTTTTTACTATACCGGACATATGTTCACCGGCAGGGTTTAGTATAATAAACATAACGAGCTCATCTCGGGAGCACCATCACCCCGGATGCACCGATACATGGTTTCCTTTCGACAAGCAGTAGCACACCAAGTAACTAAACAAGCGCACCCAACCTACCAAGACTATTGGTCACAATTGACTTCACTCATTGGCAGATTAAAGTACACTATGTCTAATCCTCATGCCTGCTCGAGTCTAGGGATTAAGAGATAGAATACTAAGAATGATTTGCCTATTAAATCAGTACAAGACAAATCATTCTAAATGATCAAGTTCAATACACCCCGGGCATATCTATATGATGACAAACCAATTATCTGAATCACATAATAACCTAAACTGACAGTTTGTCCAAAGCTGTTTCGGTTACGAATCTCATTTATATATTATATCTTTTAACCAATGATGAGACCTACTGTGTCACACAAGACACCACGCCATCTAACTACAAAATATAAATGGACAAATAATGCACAACAAAATATAACCAAAACATAAATCGATATATTAACTGGGAAAATGTACAATATAAGCATAGCTTATGTATTCAACTCCAACAGTTTGCCCAGGTGAATTTGGTGATCATGCCAACACCTTCGAATTTGGATCCCAAACTACACCAAGGTTATGTGATTTTGGAGAGTCCTAGGAGCAAGGAAAAGTCGACTTCCATGTCACTAGGCCATAATCTTGGGGATATAATATTGATGGAGAAGGGAGGGAAACTACCTGAACACCAGACAAGGAATGCATGGTGCATGGGCTGTCCCTCGATTTAGAAGATGGGGCGGAAAAGTTTCAGCTTATGGAGGATAGTGAAGAAGAGTTTTTAGGACTAACGGTAACAGCCACCTTCTGAGGCCTGAATCGTAAGTAGATACTTTTCTCTTTTCTCAATATTTAAATGAATATTATGAGTTGGAATGTACATGCCACTCTAAATAAAAGTTATAGTCCATACATTTTTTGCATGTTGGAACCAAGGATAAGTGGCTCACGGGCTAATAAATTTGTGAAAAAATGTAGATTAGATCAGTCTTACAGGATAAAGGCTATTGGATTCTCTGTGAGAATTTTGTTTCTATGGCGCAATAAGGTTGATGTCATCACAAATAATTTTTCCACACTTGTGAGGAGAGTGAGAAACACCGGGTCTATGTCACCTATGTGTATGCTAGCCCAAGAGTTAAGAACGTCATGAATTATGGAAGTGCCTTAATTAGGGGTTACAAGGATGGTTCAGGGGCCTAGGATAGTCGGCGGTAATTTCAATAGTCTACTCCGCCTGCATGAGAAAAACGGGGGATCTTGGAAAAGGGTTGCATCTGTCAGGACTTTGTGGAATAGATGTTTGATAACTAAATGTTGGAAATCCCCACTGACGGAATGAGATTCACTTGGAGTAGGGAAGACAGTTGGAGCCCGATAGAGGAAAATTTGGATCGTTTTATAGGGAATGAGGCATAGATGAATTGCTTCCCAAGGGTTCAATCTGATCATGTGCCCATCAGTATAAAATTTTTCCCCCAGCAACATGTGGATGGGCCAAGGAAGAAACAATTCTACTTCTTGGCGTTATGACTGTTCCATGAGGGCTTTGAAAAATTGTTGCAGGATAGATGGACCACAAATAACACTTATGGGGAGAAAGTGAGGCACTTCACAGAAGAGCCAATAGAGTGGAACTTCGTGTTTTTGACAATATTTTTGCATGAAAGAAAAAGTTTTTAGCTAGGATTGGGGGAGTTCAAAGAGAGCTTCTGAAATATTTCACCCTAGATTAAGGAAGGTGAAACTCAGTTTGTTGCGGGAATTGAAGGAGATAAGTTTGCAAAAACAGTTCCGTATAGTGCAAAAGTCCCAATATGAGTGGAGCCTATTTAGAGATAGAAATTCCTCTTTCTTTTACCGGCTGGTAGTTGTTAGGCTATGTTGTCATCGATGGCAGTCATCGCTGCTAGTTTCTGTGATAAAGAAAGTGACTACTGACCTATGATGGTGGCTATGGTGTGAGTTTATAATAGAGGAGAGGGTCATGGGGTGGTGGATATGGGCGGAGAGTTGGTGAACACGTGACAGAGTGAACGTGCTAAAAGTATCGAAGAGGGTGGAAAATCTGACGAATAGGGTTTATACGGTGGTTATGGAGGTTAGATTTAGAGGACTTCGGTTTGACAGTCAGAGATGGACATAGTGACAGGGAGAGACAAGGGTGACCGAGGCAATTAAAAATAGTGATAATGGGTAGGATGGAGGAGGATGAATGGTCGGGACTTGGGTAGGTAGTTAAGGTTTCTTTGGTTGTATAGTACAAAACCCTACGGGTAGCCCAACTTGTAGGTTTCATATACCCTTGAGTGAATTCCAAAAACGGTTACCTTACTTTACTAAAGTTTAGCTTTTTGTCACTAATTTTTAAAAATCTTATCTAAAATGACCAACTTTTCATTTTTGTTCGACTTTTGGTCACTCTGTCTATTTTCTCCATTAATGGCATTGACGAGCTTACTTTTTGAGGGTAAAATAAGAATGTCATCCTTGCTGTAAAGTTCCAACTGGTCGCATTTTAAAAAGGCGGGAGAAGGGCACGTGCTAAATCTTTGCCAACTGTTCTTTCGAAACAATTTATTCACTTAATTGCTAAAGCAGTTGTTCCTTTTAACTTAGAAAAAAAATTTGGGACTCCAATAATGTCAAAATTTTCTGGGACTTCATCAACATGCATGAGTTCACATAAAAATTAAGAAGCAATTGGAGCAAATAATTATTTTGGTCACAGAAAATGGGTTATATTAAATTGAACACATATAATTCAATTCAATACAGAAGTGGATAGCTTAAAGCACCAACTTTGGAACTTCAGCAAACATAAACCTAATTTCACTTCTTCACAAAAGCTATACAAAAGCCATCCAAAATCCAGTGACAAAATCTATCCAAAATCATCAAAAACCCAGTAGCATAAACCAAAGAGACTACATGGCAAAGTATTAGACCCCAAAAACCACAAACTTTCACAGTCGACCTTTTCTTTGTTATGCATAACGTCCAACCTTGTAACGTTGATTCAAACCTAAATACTCTTGATTTGCATTGTACCTAATCTTCTCAGCATCAGTGTATGACTTCCTCTTCTTTGAGGAAGATTTTGCTTGTACAGTAGTGGATTGTGGCCGAGAACTACTTGGCTGGCCTTCTATAGCTTGTTGCCGCCCTTCTTGGTTATGTTGCTGCCCTTCCATAGCTGGTTGACCCCCTTCTTGGTTAGGTTGTTGTCCCCCTGCTCGGTTAGTTTATTCGGCTGTGTTTCTAACCTTGGGAGGTCTGACTCTATTTGTCCCCTGCATCAAAGGAGATATCAATATAATACTAAACAAAATTATAACTGAAAACCAATGTTTGATTAAAAGAAATAAAGACCTGTGTAATTGGCCCTCTACATTTGCCTCGCACATTCTCCAGTAGCTGGTCCCTTGCATGTTCTCGAATTGTAACCTTTTAGTCCACATTTCTTGCAGCGTATCACAACATGCCTTTTAAATCTCACCATTCCATCATTTCCCAACTTTTCAAAATGATCTATCCTACTATTCGTTTTGGGCCGACCAGGTTGAACACAAGCTAATGGAGGGTCAAGAGGTATCATAGATGATTTCGGCCATAAATCTTGGCCATGGATAGGGTGTAACACATGTCCATATAATTTCAAAAATGTTTTCATCCTATACATGTATCTATATAATCAAATGGATCATCTTTGTTCCTGTGAATACAAGGGATGGCATGGACACAAGGTATACCTCGTAGCTGCCATAACTTACAAATATAGGTTCTCTCCCTAAGATACACAACAAACTGCTTATTTTTTTGGCACTTTAACCTCAAACTCACCTACCCCATTAGTTATGCATTTCTAAACCCCTGGAATCCTCAATCGAAGCATCAATGATAGCCTTACAAACAGGGGTAACATGATATTCAAACTTATGTACTTTTTTAGCACTTTTTTTATTCCTCTTAAACACATAAACCCGAATCCCCTCCAATATAGAAATAATTGGTTTATCTCTAACATCCAGAATCTAAGAATTAAAACTCTTGCACAAATTATTAACAACCATATCACACTTAGTATGAAAAAAAAAGAAAGCTTTGCACCAGTTTTGAGGATGAGGAGTTGTTCTTTTCACCTAGTTCCAAGCATTGATGTCATACTGGTGCAGACTCTCCAGCTCCATCTCATACACAGGTTAAGTTGTGGCATCAGCAATAACCACAAATGGCTTTTCAGATCATTCACGGGGTGTTTTTTCTTGAAATTTGAGTACATATGCTGCACACAATATCTGTGTACTGTATTGGGTAGCACCTCTGCCAAGGTACTGCTTAAACCCTAGCCAAAAAAAAAATGAAAAGAAAACAGAGCACAATTAGCATTACTATTTGATAAACATTAGAAACTGAACATAAATATAAGGTAAATTAATACCTTATGTTGGTCAGACATGAAGGTCTATTAAAAGCTGTTTTCTATGTCCAGGTCTTTAATGAGTAGGGTGAGGAACTAGACCCACTACTCTCTAGCCTCGTTCTCTACAAAGGCCCATGCAATGGGCCAACATCCATTATTTCCATCAACTCCCATTGCTGTCAAGATTTGGCCCTTATATTTTCCGTTGGTAAAACACCCATTCAAAAAAATAATGGGCCTACATCCTTCTGAAAATCCAGCTTTCAATGACCCAAGACTGTAGTAAAACCTCATAAATCTAGGATTTTTACCTTCCTCTCTAGGAGCAAACATCACCTCTGTGGTTGTGTTTTGGTGAGTCCTCCTCAATTCTTCAGCATATTCCCAAATGTACTTAAACTGATCATCTTCCTTCCCATCTAAAATTTCTAAAGCAATCGACCTTGCCAAATACGCCTTAGATATAGTTATCTCAAACTTGAAGTCCTCATCAACGTTCTGCCTAATTTGTGCAAGAGGCATATTTGGGTTAGCTCTAAACCTTTCCAAATATCTATTGGCCAACCATGCAACAGACATTTTAGGATTCTCAGAAAAATCCCTACACCCACCATGAGCAAGATTGAGAGACACCAAAAAAAAATTTGAACTGTTCACTGGCGTTCTCTTCTTAGCAAAATATGAACCACTTGCAAGGACGTTCACATCGGGCTCTTAATATTTTCTTGTCGTTTGTGGTCATACCCACTGGATGACCAGTCATTAACCTATATGAGTGCACTACACTTCTGAATTCCTTCTTACTCCCAAACTTTTTACCAAGCTCAAATATTGGAACGTTGTCACCGAAAGGACACATGAAGTTAGAATACTGAACTGGTGCCTCTCTTTCATCTTTTTAATCTGCATTAGAATGGAGCTCGATATTCACATTGTCCACTGAAATGTCATCATCCACATTGTCCTCTTCGGTGTCAACAACCACATTGTTCTCTTCCTTCTCTAAACTCAGTCCAACAGATTCTGCAGATTGTGATTCATCAGCTGTATGTGATGAATCACCCTCGGATAAACTACTCATATCACTACATGCTAGCCCTTCCATGTTGTGGCTATTCTCACTCCCAGACCCAGACTGTTCCTCACCATCTTCTTCTTCTTCATTTTCAGATGTGATGAGCTTGAGATTCATAACTATATTTCATATGAATTTGGGCTGATTTGGAGGCATTGCAGAGTTTAATGGGGTATTTTTGCACTTGCAGAACGGAGATTGAGCTTGGAGCATAATGGGCTATTTTGGGTGATTTTGAAAGAAGTGGAAGCTGTGAGGAAGAGAAGTTAATGGGCTGGATTGAAAGAGTGATGAGGGCAAAGAATTTGGGCTGAATATTGAGATCTGAGATTTAATTACATTAAAAGGGATGTTTTTAATTAAAATTGGGTTTTAAATATTTTAGTTTGGGTTTTGAATATTTTAATTTGGGTTTTATTTTGGTAACAAAAGTGTGGGCCCAGTTTGATGAAAAGGAAGAGTTTATTAGGTTAGAAAAGGGAGCAGAGAAGAATTATCCATTATTCATTATTTTTGGCGGGAGTGGTCTGCAAGGGCGGCTGAGGAGCAGAAGGCAGCAATTTTTGTGGAGACTCCATTTGAGCAGCAAAGGTTGGGACATCAGCCTTTGGGGAATTTTGAGGGGCTCTCCTGTAGACAACTACCATTATTTAGTACTATTTATAGTCTTAATTTTTTGTTTTAAATTATGTCGCACAATTTATTTGTTGATTTCAGCTTAATTATGAGTAGCTAAATTTTCTAGTCTAGCCAAGGGAATAAAAACTCCTCGATGTTACTTTATTCGCGAGATCGAATTGGTGTTCATATTAATTGATTACTGGTTTTCTTATTTATTCTTGTGCACATTTTGAGGATTATTTGGCACTGTTTGTATAGCTGGTAGCATACAGGCTTTCCTAGGTAATCCAATCCACTAGAATACACGAGGTTTGATATTCCCTAAAGTCAATGAAACTAATCACGTGGTACATAATTAGTGAGTTGAAAAGAATAAATAATCAATTGTAACTAAGCTAATTGGGTTAATTGTAGTTGAACTGGGTCCTTGACTATCGTGATCTAGGTTCTAGGAGGTTCCAGAATTGATAATCGATTATAGACACAAGTAACAGAGGTTCCTCAATTGCTGGCTTAAACTAATAGGACTGAATTGTTAGGAGGTTCCAACAATGAAAACCGGTATAACCAGTAGTTAGTTAATACATTTTTGCATCAAGGATCGATTAGTGCATTGAGGTGGTTCAATTCTCTTGACTAGACATTTTCTGAATTTGGATTTTATAGATTGTTAAATTTTATGTCTTTAATTTAATTTAATTTTTGTTAATTAGTTCAATTAAAAACAAACCCCCCATTTTGGTTACGCACTTTTGACTAAATTTATTTCACTCTGGTGCTCCCTGTGGATACGATCCTGCTCGCATTATACTATTTTTAATAGTTTCAAAAGTAGGTTTATTTTTTATTGGTCTGACAACCAATCAAATTTTGGCGCCGTTGTCGGGGAGCATGGTGTAGTGTTTTATTTTGGTTAAAAGTTTTGGTTTTGTTTGTTCCTTTTTATGGTTTGCTCTTCTCGTACAGGCAAACTCGTATTTGACCCGTAGGTAGAGAAGATTGCAAAGAGGAACACCAAAGAGAAGAAACAATGAGAACAACTGGCTGAGTCAATATATTTGGCTCCACCAGTTGACGAACAATAAGAAGTTCAAGTTCTTGAAGAGGAGGAAGAGTTGGTTGCAACACCCATGGCTAACAGGACTCTCAGGGAGTTGGCAACTCTTGATGAAAACCAGCACTCTCTTTGCATTACTTTTCCTGATGATACTCCTAGGTTTGAATTGAAATCTAGTACTATACACTTACTGCCTAAGTTTCGTGGTTTGACAGGTGATGACCCCCACAAGCACTTAATGGAGTTCCATATTGTATGCTCGGGAATAAGTTACCAAGGAGTTACAGCGGAGCAAGTCAAGCTCAGGGCATTCCCGTTTTCTTTGGAAGAGAAGGCAAAACACTGGCTCTTTGGGCTACCAGCAGGATCTATCACCACGTGGAACGAGCTAAAGAAAAGGTTTTTGGAGAATTTCTTCCCAGCCTCCCGAGCTTCTAATATCAGAAAGGATATCTGTGGTGTCAGGCAAGCAACTGGTGAAAGTCTGTATGAGTACTGGGAATGGTTCAGTGATTTGTGCAGAAACTATCCCCAACACCAGATTCCCGAGCAACTCCTGATTCAGTATTTCTATGAGGGCCTATCTGAGTTGGACAGAGACAAGATCGATTCTGCCAGTGGAGGCGCATTGATGAATAAGACTCCTGCAGAGGCAATGAGGCTAATCTCTGTGATGGCTGAGATTTCCTAGCAATTTCATAGGCGAGCAGACATGCCCACTAGACGAGTTAACGAGGTTAGTATTTCTAACATGGAAAGTAAGATTGAGCAACTTACTGATTTGGTGCGCCAGCTTGCTGTGAGACAATCACACGCAATTAAGGTATACGGGATATGCTTAATTCAAGGACACACCTCGGATGGTTGTCCAGCTATGCAAGAATGTACACAGATGAATGTTGTGAGAGGATTCCAGGATCCACCCAAGAGAAGTTATGACCCATATGCTAGTACTTACAATCCGAGGTGGAGGAATCATTCAAATTTCAGCTACAAGCAGCCTGGTTTTCAACCTCAACCTCAGCCATCCAGTTTCCAAGCCCCAGTTAGGAACCCAGTACCTCCACCAGCAGAGGCTTCAGGTTTGTTAGTCGAATCGATGATTAGAGGATTGACAGTTGTTGTGCAAGGTCTTGTTGAGAGGGATCAAGTAAGAGAACAACAACAGCAGGCAATAAAAAACTTGGAGAAATAACAGAGGCACTCAAGTTAATCAGAGAGACAGAGTCCAAGGGAAACTTCCATCTCAACCAGGTAGTTCAACTGAAAATGTGAGGGCCATGACTTTGAGGAGTGGGAGAGAATTACAAGAACCAAAAGGTCCGATTGTTGAAGTTCAAGAACCTTCTGAGAAGTCAGAAAAGGAAGAGGAAGTGGAAGAGTTGCCAGAGAAAGAGGTAACTCCTAAATTTATTGTAAGAAAAACAGAGAGTGTGATTCCACCCCCTTTTCCTGGCAGGTTAATCCAAGTGAGAAAGGATTACAGTGACGATGAGGTCCTTGAAGTATTTCGCAAAGTGGCGATAAACATACCATTTATAGAGGCTATTGCACATATTCCACATTATGCAAAATTTTTAAAGTCGTTGCTGACCAATAAGAGAAGACCTGAAGGTAAGGTCTCAAAGGAATGCCACATAGGATCTGGGTTTGCACTTGCTCGATTTACCACGCAACAAAAATTTCTATTATAAGCGGAATCTTAGAAAAGTACCTTTGAAGCGTGACTTGGGTGATCGATTGTATGACTCAAGACTTTGACTTCTTGTTGTGTGGGCAACAATCTAGAAGCCAATGGATCAGCAATGAACACAACTGGATTCGCTGGAAAAATCAGCAAACCACTCCGCCTAGCGTGTGACCTTCACGCGCCACCTGGGCTCGAGATTAACCAATACGTGCCGCCACCCCAAGCCTTTGAATAGCCGCTGGAAAATATTGAAGAAAAACTGGCCAACAAGACCACTTAGGGGCTGCCGCAATTTTGGTCTTAAATCTGACTTCGAGGGAGAATTTTATTTCTCTCTCTAGGATTTTATCTCTCTAGATTCTTGAATTGTGAGTCTATTGAATTGTGTGTCTTGAACAGCTAATCCCTTGTCTATATATAGAGCTACAAGAGAGACCCCAAGTTGGTTTAGGATTGGTCTTCCTAATGGGTTTCGGAAATGAATTAGTTTCCAAATCCAATTATGCAACCAATATGATAGGATAAACCAAATCCTACTAGATTACCTAATCTCTAGGATTTCCTAATTCCAATTGAAACTTAAGACTTAATTAATTAATTAAATAATTTCACTTTGTTAATTACTCAATTAACCCATAGGAATTAATTAAATAATTCCACTTTGTTAATTACTCAATTAACCCTTATGAATAATTAATCAATTAATTAATTAAATCTACTTATTCAATTAACCCATTACAAAATTAATCGTACCATTAACGGATTAATTTTGGCACTACCATCCTACACTAGAATTGCTTCCGGAACAATTTAATTAAATTATATTCATAATCTCCCCACATCAAAGATATAGTGCTCGTTAATATAAATTAATTTACTGGTAAATTAATTAATTAACTTCTTTAATTCTGAGACTAGTACCACTCGACCTTTCTACTATACCGGACATAAGTCCACCGGTCGAGTTTAGTATAATAAACATTTCGAGCTCATCTCGGGAGCACCATCACCCCGGACGCACCGGTACATGGTTTCCTTTCGACAAGCAGCAGCAACCAAGTAACTAAACACGCGCACCCAACCTACCGAGACTACTGGCCACAATTGACCTCACCCTTTGGCAGATTAAAGTACACTATGTCTAATCCTCATGCCCGCTCGACTCTAGGGATTAAGAGATAGAATACAAGGAACGATTTGTCTATTAAATCAGTACAAGACAAATCATTCATAAAGGTCAAGCTCAATATGTCCCGGGCATATCTATATGATTCAATTAGTTTAGACAAACCAATTATCTGAATCACATAATAATCTAAATCGACAGTTTGTCCAAAACTGTCTCGGTTGCGAACCTTATTTATATATTATGTCTTTCGACTGATGATGAGATCTACTGTGTCACACAAGACACCTAATCATCTACTTACATAATATAAAAGGACATATTATGCACAACAAATTATAACCAAAACCTAAATCGATATATTAATCTGAGAAATTGTACAATACAAGCATAGCTTATGTATTCAACTCTAACAATTTCCCACTAATACTTAAGTTGTGCTTTAAGTATACATCTGCATACAACTCCTATACAATCTGCTGCTATCTATCTAGAAAAACTGTCAAGGCTCTCTTAAGTATCTGATCCCCATGCCCTCCACGTGAGCCTCAAAGACTTTTGAAGTCAATGTTTTCGTGAACGGATCTGCAATGTTATCCTCTGATGCTATCTTAGTCACGACCACGTCTTCCCTCTTTACAATGTCTCGTATCAGGTGGTACTTGCGCTGTATATGTTTACTTGCCTTGTGGGCTCGTGGTTCCTTCGAGTTTGCTACTGCACCGTTGTTATCACAATATAGCGTGATTGACTTCTGCAAACCAGGAATCACATCTAAGTTCACTAGGAAGTTCTTGAGCCATACAGCTTCTTTCGCTACCTCTGATGCGGCAACGTACTTAGCCTCCATGGTAGAGTCCGCCACGCATTTCTGCTTGACGCTCCGCCAAACTATGGCTCCACCTCCTAGAGTAAACATATACCCTGAGGTAGACTTGCTCTTGTCCCTGTCGCCTTGGAAATCTGAATCTGTGTAACCTCGGGGTACCAGCTCAGGCGCCTGATAGACCAGAACTTGGTCCCTCGTTCTGCGCAAATACTTGAGAATGCATTTTACTGCCTCCCAATGAGCTTTCCCGGGGTTACTCTGATATCTACTTACCATGCTAATGGCATAACAGATATCAGGCCTCGTATACAACATGGCATACATGAGACTTCCTACTGCCGAAGCATACGGAACTGTCTTCATGGCCTCTATCTCCTCAACAGTCTTAGGAGACTGTTCCTTGGATAGAAACACTCCATGCCTGAAAGGTAAAAAACCTTTCTTGGAGTTCTGCATGTTAAAATGGGCCAGAATCGTGTCTATGTACGAAGCTTGGGAGAGCGTTAACGAACGTTTCCTACGATCTTGAATTATCTTGATCCCAAGGATATGTCCCGCTTTTCCTAAGTTCTCCATATCAAACTGCTTGGACAACCATGCCTTTACGTCTAATAACACTTTCTTGTTGTTGCCAATCAATAGAATGTCATCTACGTAAAGCACAAGAAACACCACTAAGTTTTCATCACGTCTGCGGTACACACATTGCTCATCCAGACACTGAGTAAATCCAAAGGACTGAATTATCTCATCAAACCAGATGTTCCAAGATCTGGATGCCTACTTAAGTCCATAAATAGACCTCTTAAGCCTGTAAACCTTATGCTCTTGGCCTTTTTCGATGAATCCCTCTGGTTGCTGTATAAAGATGGTTTCCTCAAGACTTCCATTTAGGAGAACTGTCTTGACATCCATCTGCCAAATCGCATAATCCAAATGAGCAGCTATGGCCAAGAGAATCCGGATTGACTTAAGAATGGCTACCGGGGAGAAGGTTTCCTCATAATCGATTCCCTCTTTCTAAGTATACCCCTTCGTCATCAGCCTAGCTTTAAAGGTTTCCACCTCCCCGTCAGGTCCTCTCTTACGTTTGTAGACCCACTTGCATCCAATGGGCTTAAACCCATCAGACAGGTCCACAAGCTCCCAGATTTGATTGTGGTCCATTGACCCCATCTCGGGATATCATTGCCTTATGCCAAGACTCTGCATCTTTATCTCAGAGAGCCTCTTTGTTGTTGACCGGGTCAGGTTCAGGCGCACCTGGGACTAGGTCTGTGGCCTCTCCCACACCAATGAACCTGTCGGGCTGTCTTACAACCCTCCCACTATGACGAGGCATCACCTGTGTAGGCGCATCATCTGTGATCTCATGTGCAATGTGTGGTGTATCTACTTGTGCTGGTGCATCAGGATTAGTAGTTTGTCGTCTAAGCTCTTCTAGTACTATCTTACTCTTGGGCTTGTAGTCTAAGACATAGTCCTCTTCTAAAAATCTAGCGTTGGTACTAACCACCACCTTCTGATCTGTAGGACTATAGAATAGACCACATTTCGTTCCCCAAGAATATCCTACAAACAGCATTAATTCTGTTCTCGCATCTAACTTAGCCGTATCTGCTTTAAGCACATGTGCTGGGCAGCCCCAAATTCTGAGATGTCTTAGAATGGGCTTGCGCCCATTCCACAACTCTACTGGGGTTGAAGGCACAGTTTTTGATGGTACAATATTAAGAATATACATTACCGTTTCTAAGGCATATCCCCATAACGAACTTGGCAAATCACTATAGCTCATCATGGACCTAACCATTTCCATAAGAGTTCGATTCCTCCTTTCTGCAACACCATTCTGCTGTGGCGTGCCAGGTGCAGACAATTGAGACTGAATTCCTACCTCACTGAGGTAATCTCGAAATTCATGGGACAGGAACTCCCCACCACGATCTAAATACAGTGTCTTGATACTCTTACCATGATGCTTCTCCAAATCTACCTGAAAATCTTTGAACTTGCCAAAACATTCGGACTTGTGGTGCATTAGGTAAATGTACCCGTACCTAGAGTAGTCATCCGTGAACGTCACGAAATACTCAAATCCCCCTCGTGCCTGGACCGTCATAGGTCCACACAAGTCAGAATGAATCAACTCTAATACTTCTTTAGCTCTATAGCCTTTTTTCTTAAAAGGTCTCTTGGTCATCTTACCTTCCAAGCAACATTCGCAGGTTGTATAACTGTCAATTTCTAATGAACCTAAAGGTCTATCATTGACCAACCTCTGAATCCTACTAAGGTTTATATGACCTAGTCTGAGATGCCAAAGATATGTTTGATTCATTTCAGAAGGTTTCTTTCTCTTATTAATGTTAGATACTGAGCTATCTATTTCTATATTTTGTGCAACAGGGGAGTTAGAATTAACCATAAATAAATTGTCAACCAATGAACCAGAACAAATAAGTTTTTCATTTATTCTAATAAGTACAGAGTCATCAGAAAAAATGAACTTATAACCGTTCTTCAAGAGTTTAGAAACCAAAATCAGGTTCTTTCTAAAACTCGGTACATAAAGACAATTCACTAATTCTAAGCTACAATTTTCGAAAATTAAGCTAACTACTCCCACTGCTTCTACTGACACTCTCGTAGTGTTGCCCATGTAGATGTCTAGTTCGCCCTCTCTAAGCTTCCTGGTTACTTGGTACCCCTGCAAAGAATTACAAACATGGTCAGTGGCGCCTGAATCCACACACCAAGTATCTGTGGGAATCAACGCTAAACATGTCTCAATAATTAGGGCAGAAACAATCATACCTTTGAGCTTTAGACAATCCGCTTTCCAGTGTCCTGCTTTACCGCATTTAAAGCACTTGCCTTTGGGCTTGCTTTTCTTCGCGATATCTGGTTTTGCAGCAAGTTTCCTGGCGTTCTTCTTCTTCTTATTCTTCCTTTCGGCCCAGAAGAAGAACTCGATGCCTTTACTGCGACCAAAGCTTCCTTCTTCTAATGGAAAATGCCTTCGGACGCCACCAAATCAGTCAAGAGCTCAGGCAAAGTATAAACCCTTTGGTTCATATTGTAGTTGACCTAAAACTGCTCAAAACAAAAGGGTAGACTCTGGAGGATAATATCTATCTGACTTTTCGGGTCAATTTCTCCTCCTAACACCTCTATCTCATTAATGTTGCTCATCATGTATAGAACATGATCTCTCACAGATCCGCTTTCATCCATTTTGGTATTCATTAATTTCCGCATGGCTGCCTACCTAGCAGTCCTGCCTTGATGTGCAAATATTTCTCTTAGGTGTGCCATCATATTAAAGGCGGAGACCATGGGATGAAGCTGATGTTGCAGCACATTTGACACAGAACCCAAAATGTAGCACCGCGCCATCTCATCCGCTTTTCTCCACCTGGCATAAGCATCCCTATCCTCTTGGGTAGAGTTCTCATCAGGCACTTCTGGACATAATTCGGTGAGCACAAACTTATACTGCATAGCCGTTAGGACAATGTCCAAGTTACGACTCCAGTCGACATAATTTGTTCCAGTTAATTTGTTGTCTTTCAAAATAGCAGCAAAGGGGTTGAATTCCATATCGATTAAACTAGAAAATAAACAAACAATGTTTCAGTTATTTAGCCTAGAATTTCGAAAACATGAAATTCTATTAATTATTGACTTCCTTCAAAACAATAATCTTAATCCACCAATATCTCATCCACCGGGATTCTCGCAAGCCACGCAGTGTGGACGTTTATGCTAACCCACATTCGTTTGAGAAGAACCAAGTTCATTAAATACACCTTTTGACCAAATGATCTATTGATCAATGTAGCTAATAGTCGGTGCTTTCAGCCGTACAAATAAGCAGCGACTATTATGGTTTTAATTGCTTCCATCTTCTGCCTTGATCTCGTGTTCCGTCACGTTAATCAATAAAAAGAGTCTTGAACTTCAAAAAATGAAAACTGGAGAAAAAGCGGGCCGATAACACAGCCCGAACGGGCCGCACTCACACAGCACGCCCAACGGGGCGCGCTATGTGCGTGCACAGGCTGCACGGGCCATGCGTACGCGTCCCAGCGGTGCACAGCAGCTGCTGCCCACATCCTGCTGTCGAGCCGCGCGACAGCTGTGCTGCATGCCATGGTTGCCGGCCGCGGCTGCTGCCGTCACCTCCTCTTTCGTTTTTCCCACGTTATTTGGTCTTCTTGCAATTCATTCTGGGTTTTCCTGGGTTTCTACGAATTAACGATAACCCAAAACTCACGAATTCAAGTTGCCCACCATAACGTCTTCGATTACAAAAAAAAAAATTTCCTACTACAAGGCTTTCTAGGAAAATTAAATAATCGAAATTACATAGAAAAAATCGTACTACAGATTTAATCTAATCCTACACGGCTTCCAGCACGTGGTTATACTATTACAAACATTCATAATAAAATTAAATCTGGACATGTCCCGGAGTTTAATAAAAACCCATACAAATGTAACCATAATAGTCGGGATATCTTAACCACCTGCAAACTAAAACCATGTAATAAATCGAACAAACACAGAACCCAAAACCAGGCTCTGATACCAATTGAAAGGATTACTACATAGGATCTGGGTTTGCACTTGCTCGATTTACCACGCAACAAAAATTTCTATTAAAAGCATAATCTTAGAAAAGTACCTTTGAAGCTTGACTTGGGGGATCGCTTGTATAACTCAAGAATTTAACTTCTTGTTGTGTAGCCAACAATCTAGAAGCCAATGGATCAGCAATCAACACAACTGGATTCGCCGGAAAAAATAGCAAACCACTCCGCCTAGCGCGTGACCTTCACGTGCCACCTGGGCTCGAGATTAACCAACACGCGCCGCCCCAAGCCTTTGAACAGCCTCCGGAAAATATTGAAGAAAAACCGGCCTACAGGACCACATATGGGCTGCCACAATTTTGGTCTTAAATCCGACTTCGAGGGAGAATTTTATTTCTCTCTCTAGAATTTTATCTCTCTAGATTCTTGAATTGTGAATCTATTGAATTGTGTGTCTTGAATAGCTAATCCCTTGTCTATATATAGAGCTACAAGAGAGACCCCAAGTTGGTTTAGGATTGGTCTTCCTAATGGGTTTAGGTAATGAATTAATTTCCAAATCCAATTAGGCAACCAATCTGATAGGGTAAACCAAATCCTACTAGATTTTCTAATCTCTAGGATTTCCTAATTCCAATTGAAACTTAAGACTTAATTAATTAATTAAATAATTCCACTTTGTTAATTACTCAATTAACCCTTATGAATTAATTAAATAATTCCACTTTGTTAATTACTCAATTAACCCTTACGAATAATTAATCAATTAATTAATTAAATATACTTATTCAATTAACCCATTACAAAATTAATCGTACCACTAACGGATTAATTTTGGCACTACCATCCTACACCAGAATTGCTTCCGAAACAACTTAATTAAATTATATTCATAATCTCCCCACATCAAAGATATAATACTCGTTAATATAAATTAATTTACTGATAAATTAATAAATTAACTTCTTTAATTCCGAGACTAGTACCACTCGACCTTTTTGCTATACCGGACATAAGTCCACCGGCCGGGTTTTGTATAATAAACATTTCAAGCTCATCTCGGGAGCATCATCACCCTGGACGCACCGGAACATGGTTTCCTTTCGACAAGCAGCAGCACACCATGTAACTAAACACGCGCACCCAACCTACCGAGACTATTGGCCACAATTAACCTCACCCTTTGGCAGATTAAAGTACACTATGTCTAATCCTCATGCCCGCTCGACTCTAGGAATTAAGAGATAGAATACAAGGAATAATTTGTCTATTAAATCAGTACAGGACAAATCATTCCTAAAGGTCAAGCTCAATATGCCCCGGGCATATCTATATGATTCAATTAGTTTAGACAAACCAATTATCTGAATCACATAATAACCTAAACCGACAGTTTGTCCAAAACTGTCTCGGTTACAAACCTTATTTATAAATTATGTCTTTCAACCGATGATGAGATCTACTATGTCACACAAGACACCTCATCTTCTACTTACATAATATAAAAGGACATATTATGCACAACAAATTATAATCAAAACATAAATCGATATATTAATCTGGGAAATTGTACAATACAAGCATAGCTTTTGTATTCAACTCTAACAAGGTCTACGTGAACGAGAATGTGTCCTCAGTTCTTCAGCATAAGTTACCTCAGAAGTGTACTGATCCAGGTATTTTTGCCATATCTTGTGTTATTTGGCCACAAGTTATAAAATCAGCCATGCTGGATTTAGGAGCTTCAATAAATGTTATGTCTCTATCTTTGTTTAATAAGTTGAAAATTGGGGCTCTTATGAACATGAATGTGATAGTCCAGCTAGCCAATAGATCGATGATTTATCCGGAGAGGGTAGTCGAGGATGTTTTAGTTAAATGTGATAAGTTGATTTTTCCTACTGATTTCTACATCCTTGATATGAATGATGAGCATGTGAAAAATTCTGATATTCTTCTATTGGGTAGATCATTTATGAAAACAACTAAGACAAAGATTGATGTAGATGCTGGTGTGTTTACTTTTGAATTTGATGGTGAAAAAGTACAATTTAATATGTATGAAGCTATGAAATATCCACCAGATTCTGAATACTTTGTAAATGTTAGCCTGGTTGACTCTATTGTGTAAGAAGAGGTTGAATTTAATTTGATGCTTGATGAGTTTAACTTTGTGTTACAACATAGTTTGCAGCAAATGGGTGCTCAAAAAGATGTGAATGAACCTCTCATTGAGGCAATCATGGCATTTCATGCCAATCTTGAACTGCCACTGAGGTTTGCTAGCCATTACTTGGGATTGCCTATTAGTTCTGAAAATATTTTACCTTCTTTGGTACAGGCACCTAAATTGGAGTTCAAGTTATTCCGTGATCATCTCAAACATTTTCTGTTAGAGCGTGAATCAAAGTCGGTGTGCAAGGAAAGGACAAAAACCATTCAGGATGAGCTGCTATAGAGGAAGGAATGTGTGGTTGGGCAGAAGGTATTTTTCTCATACTGCAAATGGAAATTAATGCCGGGTAAGTTCAAATCAAGATGGCACAAACCCTATATTGAGGTAAGTACTTCTTCTTCTCATATAGTTGAAATTAAAGATTTAGAGTCCAAAAAAATATGGGTTGTGAATGGTCATCGACTCAAATCTTTTCTTGTGAATGGTAGAACTATTTCTAATAATGAAATTTGGTTATTTCTACTTATTTATGAAGATTAATTAGAAGTAGGTCTGTGTTTAGCCAAAGACATTAAAGAAAGGCGCTTATGGAAGGCAACCCAATTTTTTCTAAGTTTTTTTTTAAAGTTTTTTTTTTTAGTCTTTTAATTGTATTTTTAAGTGCTTTTTAGCTGAGAATTTTGAGGGGAATTAAAGGTTTGGGCAGGATAGAAAACTTCCTCTAACATGCCCAGGTGAGCTTTTTCTTGAATTTTTAAGGAAGCTGGACAGAATAGAATTTTTCCTCTGATATGCCCAAGTCAAGGTTCGTATGGTTTTTGAATTTTCTGAAGGCTTGGGCAGAATACAATTCTTCTTCTGACATGCCCAAGTGAGTTTTCCTTTGACTTTTAAGGGATGGGGGCAGAATACAATTTTTCCTTTGACATGCCCAGGTCAGTGCCTTTGATTTTCCCACGTTTTCTTTGCTTTTTATTGGAATTTTTAAGCAGTTGGGTAGATTACAATCTTCGCTATGACATGCCCATGTCACTTACACTTAAAAAAAAAAATTTCCTTTTCCTTTCCATTTTTAATTAGAGTTCTTAATTCCTTTTGTTTTCATTCTTGTTTTCAACTAGCGGCGCCTGACTCCCTTTTCCCAACCAAATCCGCCACCACCATTAATCACCATCCAAGTTTTTTCTTCTTCTTCAATATTTCAAGGTTATCTCACCGCAAATCCAATCGGTTGCTCATAGTCTCAGCCGGATAACACGATCGAACCTCCGTCTCTGTGTGTTCACCACGATTTCAATGGGCGGTCCTCCATCTCCACAATCGATGAAGATCCAGCGATAGAACAAACCCGCGGCGCCCAATTTTTGTTCTCCAAGCCATCTCCGCCGCAATCACTCTAGTCCGCTGAAGGGTAGTCTTTCGCAGTAGCGAGCTCAATTTCTCTGCCGTCTGTTCTTCTCCGACTTCCACATCAAAGAGGGTGTTCGTCAGACCAGCATTCTTCTTCTTCGAGTTCACGAGTTTGTCAACTCGTTCATAGGCGAATGCTGGATTTTGCAATCCAAGCAACTCAGCAGCGGTCACCACACGCCCTTCGCACACATGTGGGCTTGAAACCGCCAATTCCTCCACCATAGAGAAGCTTCTCTTCCCTATACTAACTTTTTTTTTTTTTGTTTTAGTTATTTATTTTATTTATTTTATTTTGTCTTGGTGGTGTTTGTTTTTGCGATCCTTTTTATGCCTTTTTTTCTACATTGGGGACAATGTAGAGTTTTAGGTGTGGGGGGTTGTTTTGTATATTATTGTTTGGGGATGGTTTGTATTTCATTGTGTTTAGAGTCTAGGTGTGGGGGAGATGTAAATATTATGTGTTTTGTGTTGGAAAATTGATATGCAATGTGTGATTTGGTGAGGTAAGGATGAAATGTAAGGAATATTAGTAGTATTGTGTGTTGGATGGCTATAATTGTTCCTTGTGATAACAGATGATGATACTTGTGTGAGTGGCACCCAAAAAGCTAGAAACAGTGAGATTTGGGCCTTAATGAGCAACATTTCTTTCTTGTGCTCAAATTGTTTTTTTTTAGAGTGTTTAACACATAGTTTGCATATTCTAGAACTTGCTTGGTTATGCATGTTATAGTTTCTTGTGAATTTGAAGTACAAAAAGGATAAAGGCAAAAGGATAACCAAATTTGGCTTGCTAAAAAATCCAACCTTCAATGCTTACCCTTAGTTAACCTTTTTGAAGCTTGGACCTGATTCTTTGATTTTAAAGCCACTAAATTAAACCTAGGCCTGTGTTTAGCTTGCTCTTTTCGCCTAGTTATTGAAAGAAGTACATACTTGGTTGTTAACTTGGGTTTGTGGTTTGAAGGCGGACATTGTAAGGCAATAGTAACTCATTAAGGATAAGTTGTGCTCTGACCAAGGCTATTAAAAAAAAAAAAGAGAAAAAAAAGGGGAAAAAAGTAAGAGAAAAAGAAGAAAATGAAAAAGAAAAAAAGAAAAGAAGACAAGAAAGAAAAGGAGCAAATATAAACAAATTCAAATGAATTTGTGTGGCTAGAAAAAAAAAAAGAGAGAGAAAAAAAAGAAGGACAAAAAGGGATTGTGGAAAGAGCCAAGTTTGGAATCCTTTGTGGGTTACTAGTGTCTTGCATGGGTTATCCTCGGTAAGATGGTTGATGGTTAACAATTAAGTGTGTTCTTTCTTTCATGACTTTAGCCTTTGTTTGATTTTTGTTATCCTACCTTGTCCTGAACCTTATTCTAATCCTTAACGAAGACCTTTTGATTTGTACTTTGATTCATTTGAGTGATAATAATGTGATAATTTCGCAAGCATATGGTTAGAACAATGCTATGTGGTGAACTTGAGTGATTACGTCTTTTAAAAACTTTGAGTGCATGAGTGAATTACTTGACGAGGTGGGTGTCATTCGTGTTGGTTATTTGAGTTTGGAGAGTTATGAGGAATGGATATAGTCATTACAAATGCATGATACTATGAAAGTTTCTTATATGGATTGCAAGTCTTGATTGATCGTATGTTTCATATTAAGGATCCATGTGTCGTTTGTTGTTTGGTGCTTATTTCTTTTTCTTGTCGAGTTTTGAGTCATGCTTGGGGACAAGCATTGTTTAGGTGTGGGGGATTTGATGAGCTTGAAATTCATAACTATATTTCATGTGAATTTGGGCCGATTTGGAGGCATTGCGGAGCTTAATGGGGTATTTTTGCACTTGCAGAACGAAGATTGAGCTTGGAGCATAATGGGCTATTTTAGGTGATTTTGGAATAAGTGGAAGCTGTGAGGAAGAGAAGTTAATGGGCTGGATTGAATCAGTGATGAGGGCAAAGAATTTAGGCTGAATATTGAGACACGAGATTTAATTACATTAAAAGGGATGTTCTTAATTAAAATTGGATTTTAAATATTTTAGTTTGGGTTTTGAATATTTTATTTTTGGTTTTATTTTGGTAACAAAAGTGTGGGCCCAGTTTGATGAAAAGGAAGAGTTTATTAGGTTGGAAAAGGGAGCAGAGAAGAATTATCCATTATTCATTATTTTTGGCTGGAGTGGTCTGCGGGGGCGGCTGAGGAGCAGAAGGCAGCAATTTTGGGGGAAACTCCATATGAGCAGCAAAGGTTGGGACAGCAGCCTTTGGGGAATTTTGAGGGGCTCTCCTGCAGACAACTACCATTATTTAGTACTATTTCTAGTCTTAATTTTTAGTTTTAAATTATGTCACACAATTTATTTGTTGATTTTAGTTTAATTATGAGTAGCTTAATTTTCTAGTCTAGCCAAGGGAATAAAAACCCCTCGATGTTACTTTATTCGTGAGATCGAATTGGTGTTCATATTAATTGATTACTGGTTTTCTTATTTATTCTTGTGCACTTTTTGAGGATTATTTGGCACTATTTGTATAGATGGTAGCATACAGGCTTTCCTAGGTAATCCAATCCACTAGAATACACGAGGTTCAGTATTCCTTAGAGTCAATGAAACTAATCACGTGGTACGTAATTAGTGAGTTGAAAAGAATAAATAATCAATTGCAATTAAGCTTAGTTGAACTGGGCCCTTGATTATCGTGATCTAGATTCTAGGAGGTTCCAGAATTGATCATCGATTATAGACGCTATTAACGGAGGTTTCTTAATTGCTGGCTTAAACTAATAGGACTGAAGGAGGTTCCAACAATGAAAACCGGTGTAACCAGTAGTTAGTTAATACATTTTTGCATCAAGGATCGATTAGTGCATCGAGGTGGTTCAATTCCCTTGACTAGACATTTTCCGAATTTGGATTTTATAGATTGTTAAATTTTCTGTCTTTAATTTAATTTGATTTTTGTTAATTAATTTAATTAAAAACAAACCCCCCATTTTGGTTACGCACTTTTGACTAAATTTATTTCACTCTGGTGCTCCCTGTGGATACGATCCTACTCGCATTATATTATTTTAATAGTTTCAAAAGTAGGTTTATTTTTTATTGGTCTGACAACCCATCAAGATGTCTCTCTCTCAACCACACTTCCATCCCCTTTTGCTGCTTAATTTTCTGAATTCATATACCCAACATTTGCTGCATTTTTCTCCAATTCATTCCTCATATCACCATCTAAAATCTGCTCAAACTCCTCATCATTTTGGAAAGCTGCAAAGTACCTATCGAAATCATCCACTTAATTTTCTATATCATTATTACCCGAGTCTTTTTTAGGACCAACTCGGTCTTTGGATGTATTGGAAGCTGCTTTCTCTTTGTCTGATGCATCCTCAACAACTACTTTTTCAATTGGAACTGTTGGTGTATGTGCCCTTTTAAGGGCTATATATGTAAATTGACATTTGTCGTTTGATTGATGATTTATTAGATGAGTTAATTTCATGAATGTAATATTCTTGTGCATGTTTGAATTCATGAAATTAATCCGCTAAAAGAAATACTCCATGGATTGCTTAGATCATGAGTGATTCTTTTGAGTAGTACCCGAACGAGGATCCTTAGGCCAGAAATCACTACATGGTCTTAGGTGAATTGTAGTGTGCTTTGACATACGCCCAATGGGGCCATAACAGGTTGCCAAGTACGGGTATGATTGGGTATGCTATGAATCACGCTAAGGTATGTGAGTGAAGTGATGAGACTACAAGTCTCTCTTAAGTGAGAGATGATATTTTTGCCACTTGATAGTAAACTGAGAAGTGCATAGTCGTGCCCAAGAAATGCTAAGTGTTATCATTTGCTTGATAAAATTCAATGTCACTAAGAGATCAAGTAAGCGTTTATCTAAACAAGGATGATGGTTCCATGCCTTATGCTAAACGGGATATCAATGTAGAGAATCGTACATAGTATGCTCGGGAGGTTGTGTTGAATCACCATTCGACCCTACATTCTGAATTGGATAGTTATTATGAGTTGATCGAGACCACTAATGACTTATAGTTTAATAAATTAGATTGAATTATCCATTGCCAATTCAGAATGGGCCTATAGGATCGCACCTAAGAGAGTTTGATGATACATAACAAATGATCTTGCCTACACTAAGTGTAATTATTATACTTAGATAAATAATGTTTAATTAAATAGTTTACTTAAAATTTTTTTAACTAAATCGAGATTTCTATTGATATGAAATTTGAGATAAAAAAGTGTTGTTACAAACCTTTCCCCCTTACAAAAAAGTCCCAGTAGGCCATGTATAGCTAGTAATCACAAGAGTTACCATCTAAATTCTACCTTTTTACAATCTCAGTCCTGGAGTTGCGTTTTGATCAAGAAGAAGAAGGCCTTGAAGTTCTCTAGGGAGTGAGGCAAAAGAATTGAAAGAGTGGCTTTGACCAAGATGAGCCTGTTTTGCCAGAAAATCTGTTAGAGCATTCTCTTCTCTACATATGTGATCAATGTGTAGCTTAAAGCTGTTCATCATTCTACTGATATCCATTAGAAGCTGGAAATGAGCCCACGAGTAAGCCGTTTCTCCCTTTGTGAGGGTGTCCACCAACAGGGAGTTGTCACTTAATAGAAGTACTTCCAATAAGGTGTTGGAAGTGCAGAAAAAACACGCTTGATGCAAAGCCAACAGCTCTCCATGAAATGCAGAGTCCGCCTTCAGTCCGAAAGATATTCCATACAGAAAAGTACCGTCTTTGTCCCTCAGAATAAAACTGTCGCCTGCCTCCCCATTAGCTCAGAGTGATCCATCTAAAAGCTTTTTTTTTTTTTTTTTTTATCCAAGTCCTCTCTACAACTGAAGTCGCTCTTGGTTTGAAACCAATGAGAGTCTCCTTTAAGTTCCTATTAACCTCTTCAATCAGCATGCTCTTTTGAAAATTTTCACCATCCCGTAATATCTTGTTAACCATCCCGAAAATAGTTTAATTAAATATTATTAAAAGTTCTGTGGTATTAATTAAGAGTTAATTAAGTACCTAGGAATAATTGGGATAGGTTGACAAATCAAGAGACCTAATTACAATTGAGGTTCTTGACTTATTAGCCTGATCCATGGGTTGCTGGGTTAACCCCCATGGTTTTTGGTAAGATTCAAATCAGTAAAAATATAATATTCTAAAAGTAAGAATAGAAAAAAAAAACACACGAATTTTGAGAAAACAGTTTTACCAAAAATATTCCAAAAGATTTTTCTCTACAGGCTTGAACAGCTAGCACCAATTCTGTGAGAACTACAGTGCTTGAGAGTAGAGAGTTTCTTCAAATAAAGAACTTGTGGTGGTGATGAACGTACTCGGAGCAGAAGGATCTGGACTAACATCAAATAAGGATCCAGACGCGGCAACCGATTACGCTTCAAGGGCGAGCTAGAAGAGTTTTGAACATAGGATTTAATTAATACTAAAATTAACTAGACATTAATTTTAGATAATCCGCTGCGAAAATTTTTGAAATTTGTTCCTTAGATCCCAATAGGAACTTCATGTGCCTTTTCCTGCTCCACTTGTGTTATCACTTATTGCTGACTCTCTTGGAATTCAACATCCATTTCCTGATGCCTTTCTGTTGGATCGTCATCTTTATTACCTTCCTCTGTTGGATCTCTCCAACCAAGTTGTAGGACTCTTGGAGACATCAACTGATTTTACCTTCCTCTGCCCAATTGTAATAGCAATCTCAGATTCCCTATTCAAGATCCCTGTACTCTTCCCTCTTTCCTCATATATCTCTTCAATAACCACTGATGACTTTGTTTTCCCACTCATCATTGAAAGAGTTCCTAAGGTTACCTTTTTCGGTTTATGATCACAGAAAATTCCATTACTTTATACTGTTGAATCCCAAAAATGAATTTTATCATATGCCCATCTGTTTTTAGTTCCCTCAACCCACTACTCAAATCTCTTCTCGGATCAAGAAAATAATAAAGCACAAGTGTCTTCTTGCCATACCCTACCCTAAATAACATATTGTTCAGGGTATGAAGGCTGAACCTATCCCATCAACTACATCAAAATATGTTGAATCCCCTCATTCGTAGAATTTGTATTTATCCTCAGTTATTTGATCACCATAGTGCAGTCTTAACATAAATAGACTTGAATCAGGTTATGCATAACAACACACAAAAACAAAAATAGACTTGAATCACGTTCTGCATAACAACACACAGAAACAAATAGGATCATGCCAAACATATGCATTTTTTTTTTTTGTCAAAATAAACGCATATGAAGCATTGAGCTGTTAAAAAATTTGTTGGCTATTCAATGAAATTAAAAATTGATCAAGATTATGGAAGTATTGCCCCCTAACCCACAACAACAGTAAATCCAAAAAGTTAGTGGCACAATACTGTGAGAATTACCGCAAATTATATCCTGTACCACTAGGTACATGTACCTAATAATACATCACCACTCTCACTATAAGAGAGAGAGATACACGCTCTTCTCTTCTTCTTTTTCTGAAAAAACCCAGTTCATTCTTTTTCAAAAAATCACTTCTTCTTCTTAAAAAATCAGTTATTCTTCTTCGCCGTACTCCATTCGAAACCGCATTTAATCAAAATTTTCATTCAAAAACAGATTTAACGGAGATCAACAATTATTTTTTCAGACGAACAACACCAAATACAACGGAAAAATTACTTCTTCTTAAAAAATAACTTCTTCCTGTTCAAAAATCTTTTCTTCTTCTTCAAAAATCTCTCATTCTTCTTCAAAAATAACTTATTCTTCTTAAAAAATCACCACATCATAAAGTATGAACTGTATTTAATGGATTTACGGAACCTTATTTTCACGATTTGATGTTGGGTAATGTATTAATGATGTTATATTCGAGTTTTCTCATTCAAATAATGCTATGTTACTCTGAAATATGATATATAAATGGTTTCCGTGAGGTATTGGCATGGGTTGCTTCTGATTCTTCCCCGCTTATGAGACGTTGGGGGACGTTGGGGGACGTTGCAGGACATAACGGGATGTTGCTGCTTTGTATTTTGGACGTAGCGGGACGTAACTAGACGTTGTGGGACGTTGCTGCTTTGTATTTTTGGACGTTGCGGGACGTAACTAGACGTTGTGGGACATTGATGCTTTGTATTTTAGAATGTTGCGGGACGTTGTCGGACGTAGCTGGACGTATCTGGACGTGGTGCTAGTTTTTTGGACGTAGCGAGACGTGGTAGACTATGTTCTGTGAGAAAATCAACTTAAATTCACATACATGGATGTAGATGTTGTTAAGTATGTTTTAGTTCTATTGTATGATTTCTTTTATATTCTTGATCTGATATCTATAGTCTGTTGATCTGATGTCTAGTATTCGCTGATCTGATGTCTATATAATTCTGATGTGATCTCCCTTGTTAAGTATGTTTTAGTTCTATTGTATGATTTTTTTATATTCTTGATCTGATATCTATAGTATGTTGATCTGATGTCAAGTATTCGCTGATCTGATGTCTATATAATCCTGATGTGATCTCCCTTGTTAAGTATGTTTTAGTTCTACTGTATAATTTCTTTTATATTCTTGATCTGATATCGATTGTCTGTTGATCTGATGTCAAGTATTCGCTGATCAGATGTCTATATGATCCTGATGTCGCTTGTTAAGTATGTTTTAGTTCTACTGTATGATTTCTTTTATATTATTGATCTGATATCTATAGTCTGTTGATCTGATGTCAAGTATTTGCTGATCTGATGTCTATATAATCCTGATGTGATCTCCTTTGTTAAGTATGTTTTAGTTCTACTGTATGATTTCTTTTATATTCTTGATCTGATATCTATAGTCTTTTGATCTGATGTCAAGTATTCGCTAATCTGATGTCCATATAATCCTGATGTGATCTCCCTTGTTAAGTAGGTTTTAGTTCTACTGTATGATTTCTTTTATATTATTGATCTGATATCTATAGTCTGTTGATCTGATGTCTAGTATTCTCTGATCTGATGTCTATATAATCCTGATTTGATCTCCCTTGTTAAGTATGTTTTAATTCTATTGTATGATGTGATAGTTATTTTTTGGACGTTGCAGCAGTTGTTCTGAGACGTTGTTGACTCAGCGAAGACGTTGTTCACTCAGCGCGGAAAAAAAAAAGGCGCGCGTAGGCGAAACTTACTATATTTAGTAAGTGTACAGCTGTCATGCGAAAAATTACTATATATAGTAATAGGTACATGTACACAATATGCGCTGGAGAATTCGGGACATCATATGCAATAATCTACTTCAATAAAAGGGGACTTTGTTGGAGTAGAATACATAAGCTATGCTTGTATTGTACAGTTTCCCAGTTTAATATCGATTTGTGTTTCAGTCATATCTTGTTGTGCATTAATCGTCCATTTATATTATGTAAGTAGATGATGAGGTGTCTGGTGCGACACAGTAGATCTCATCATTGGTTGAAAGACATAATATATAAATGAGGTTCGTAACTGAGACAGCTTTGGACAAACTGTCGGTTTAGGTTATTATGTGATTCAGATAATTAGTTTGTCTAAACTAATTGAATCATATAGATATGCCCGGGGCATATTGAACTTGACTCTTAGGAATGATTTGTCTTGTACTGATTTAATAGACAAATCGATCCTTGTATTCTATCTCTAAATCCCTAGACTCGAGCGGGCATGAGGATTAGACATAGTGTACTTTGATCTGCCAAAGGGTGAGGTCAATTGTGGCCAATAATCTCGGTAGGTTGGGTGCGCGTGTTTAGTTACTTGGTGTGCTGCTGCTTGTCGAAAGGAAACCATATACCGGTGCGTCCGGGGTGATGGTGCTCCCGAGATGAGCTCGAAATGTTTATTATACTAAACCCGGCCGGTGGACTTATGTTCGGTATAGTAAAAAGGTCGAGTGGTACTAGTCTCGGAATATTAAGAAGTTGATGAATTAATTTATCAGTAAATTAATGAATTAACGAGCACTATATCTTTGATGTGGGGAGATTATGAATATAATTTAATTAATCCTTGTGTCAGTTGGTTGTGAATCATCCCAGGAACTGGTTTGGGATAAGTAAATCCCTGTGTCAGTTGGGAGTGATTCATCCCAGGAACTGGATTGGGATAAGTGAATCCCTGTGACAGTTGGGAGTGTATCAGTCCAGGAACAGGATTGAAGGAAACAGAATCTGTATCAATCCAGAAACAGGATTGAAGGAAAACAGAAACCCAGTAGGAAGACCAATCCTATTCCAACTTGGAGTCTCTCTTGTAACTCTATAAATAGACAAGAGATCAGCCATTCAGAATACAACAATAACACAATTAATCCACAGGATTTCTAGAGAGAGAAAATTCTAGAGAGAGAAAACGTTTCTCTCTCCAAGTCGAATTTTCAAGAAAGTGTGCAGCTGGTTTTTGGGTTTCTAGTGGCTGAAATTTTGGCCTTGGTCTATACCAGCTGCGCGTAGCTTTCTCTCCCTGCAGACGGTGCGTTTATAGTACGTGCCAGGTGCTGCGGGGCTAGAGTTTTCCAGCAGGTGGATTGTGGTGAGTTGCTGATCAATTGACTTCTAGATTGTTTCCCACACAACAAGAGGTCATAGTCTTTGAGGCATACAAGAGATTCACCAGGTGCACGCTTCAAAGGTATTATTCTATAGTTCCGCTTTTATTAGAATTTTTTGTTGCGTGGTAAATCGAGCAAGTGCAAACCCAGATCCTACCAAAATCTTTCAATTGGTATCAGAGCCTGGTTTAGGGGGTTCTGTGCTTGTTCGATTTATTACATGGTTTTATTTGCAGGTGGTTTAGAATCCCGACTATTATGGTTACATTTGTATGGGTTTTAATTAAACTACGGGACTTGTCCGGATTTAATTTTATTATGAATGTTTGTAATAGTTTAACCACGTGCTGGAAGCCGTGTAGGATTAGATTAAATCTGTAGTAGGATTTTTTCTATGTAATTTCGATTATTTAATTTTCCTAGAATGCCTTGTAGTAGGAAAATTGTTTTTTTTGTAATCGAAGGCGTTATGGTGGGCGACTTGGATTCGTGGGTTTTGGGTTATCATGAATTTGAAGAAACCCAGGAAAACCCAGAACGAATTGCAAGAAGACCAAATAGCGTGGGAAAAAGCGAAGGAGGAGTTGGCGGCAGGAGGCGACGCCGGCAACGATTGCCGGCAGCAAAATTGCCGGCCGGCAGGCCAAAAAGGCAGCAGCAGGCAGCAGCAGCGCGCAGCAGTCGCTGCACGCAGCAGCTGCTGCGCGCTGCTGCTAGGCGCGCACGGCCGCGCGCGCTGGGCGCGCCCGCTGGGCCGCGCGCGCCGGACGCGCGCGCAGTGCCGCGCGCACGGCCCGTGCGGGCCGTGCGCGCGGGCAGCTCAGCCCTCGGGCCGTGCTGCGGCCCGGGCGGCCCGTTCAGGCTGTTCGGGCTGTTTTTGGCCCGTTTTTCCTCCAGTTTTCATTTTTTGAAATTCAAGACTCTCTCCATCGAGTGACGTGACGGGACACGAGATCAAGGCAGAAGATGGAAGCAATTAAAACCATAATAGTCGGGGAATTTATTTTTTTTCGAATTTATTTCCCGTATTTATTGTTTTAATTTTTATGCTTTATTTTTATGCTGTATTTTAGATGCATGAATTAAAGCATGTCTGGTTTTATGGTTGCATATAACTTAGGTTAGTTAATTGCATGTTAAAACCGGAAAAACCCTCATTTTGGAAATCTAAGTGGGAGCGGGTTGTGTTATATCCCCATGGCCACCATTACGAGTTCATATGCGATGTGGGTGGGCTTGCGCGTTGGCATTAGGGCCTTCCTCCATTCGGATGAGTCCAGCCCCGAGATCGCTAGACTATGAGCTTCTGAGTAAGATGACTAGAGCGAGTTTAACTAGGAGAAATACGACACCCTCTCCATCTGAGGCGCACTATCCTGAGGTAACAAACTCAGAAGTCACGTAATGGCATACACTTAGTGTACGATCTGTAGTATTCCTCCCGCGAGGTTACGCTGCTTACTTGTACGGCTGAAAGCACCGACTATTAGCTACATTGATCAAAAGATCGTTGGTCAGATAGTGTAGTTAATGAACTTGGTTCTTCTCAGACGAATGTGGGTTAGCGTAAACGTCCACACTGCGTGGCTTGCGAGAATCCCGGTGGATGAGATGTTGGTGGATTAATATTATTGTTTTGAGGGAATCAATAATTAATTGAATTTTCATGTTTTCGAAAATTCTAGCATATATAACTGAAACACTGTTTGTTTACTTTCCAGTTTAAATCGATGTGGCATTCAATCCTTTAGCTGCTATTTTGAAAAACAACAATTTAACTGGAACTAATAATGTCGATGGAAGTCGTAACTTGGACATTGTCCTTAGGGCTGAGAGCGCTCCTGTGAGAGATCATGTCATTGACATGATTAGTAACATCAACAAGGTTGAGGTAGTGGGAGGCGAAATCGTTGGTGAAACCAAAGCCGATATTATCCTCCAGAGCTTGCCTCAAAGCTATGAGCGGATTCGGTTGAACTACAACATAAGTAAGATGTTGTGGAGTTCATCCGAGCTCTTGGCAGAGTTGATGGCGGCTCAAAGCTATGAGCGGATTCGGTTGAACTACAACATAAGTAAGATGTTGTGGAGTTCATCCGAGCTCTTGGCAGAGTTGATGGCGGCTAAAAGTCTTCTTCAAGAGAAGAAGCGAGCTTTAGTCGCAGTCGAAGCTTTAGAATCTTCTTCTGAGCCTGAGGCTAGAAAGAAGAAGAGAAAGCTCGAGGGAGTAGCTAAAAAGGCACAAATTGTGCCTAAGCCAGATATTGTAAAGAAGGAGTCGAAAGACAAGTGCTTCAAGTGCAATAAGATGGGACATTGGAAAGCGGATTGTCCAAAGCTTATAAGTACGATAAATTATGCCTTAATTACTGAGACATGTTTAGCGGCGATTCCCACAGATACTTGGTGTGTGGATTCAGGTGCTACTGACCATGTTTGTAATTCTTTGCAAGGGTTCCAAGTAACCCAGAAGTTTAGAGAAGGCGAATTGGATATCTACTTGGGCGACACTACAAAAGTGTCAGTAGAAGCAGTGGGAGTAGTTAGGTTAAATTTCGAGAATTGTAACCTAGAGTTAGTAAACTGTCTTTATGTACCGAGTTTTAGAAAGAACCTGATTTCGGTTTCTAAACTCTTGAAGAACGGTTACAAGTTTATTTTTTCTGATGAGTCTGTTTTTATTAGAAGAAATGGCAAACTTGTTTGTTCTGGTTCATTGGTGGACAATTTATTTGTGGTTAATTCTAACTCCCATGTTGCGCAAAACATAGAAATAGATAGCTCAGAATCTAACATTAATAAGAGGAAGAAACCTTCTGAAATGAATCAAACCTATCTTTGGCATCTAAGGCTAGGTCATATAAACCTTAGTAGGATTCAGAGGTTGGTCAATGATGGACCTTTGGGTTCATTAGATATTGACAGTTATGCAACCTGCGAATCTTGCTTGGAAGGTAGGATGACCAAGAGACCTTTTAAAGCAAAAGGCTATAGAGCTAAAGAAGTATTAGAGTTGATTCATTCTGACTTGTGTGGACCTATGACGGTCCAGGCACGAGGGGGATATGAGTATTTCGTGACATTCACGGATGATTGCTCTAGGTAAGGATACATTTACCTAATGCGCCACAAGTCCGAATGTTTTGACAAGTTCAAAGAGTTTCGGGCAGATGTGGAGAAGCATCATGGTAAGAGTATCAAGACACTGCATTCAGATCGTGGTGGGGAGTACATGTCCCATGAATTTCGAGATTACCTCACTGAGGTAGGAATTCAGTCTCAGTTATCTGCACTTGGCATGCCACAGCAGAATGGTGTAGCAGAAAGGAGGAACCGAACTCTTATGGAAATGGTTAGGTCCATGATGAGCTATAGTGATTTGCCAAGTTCGTTCTGGGGATATGCCTTGGAAACGGCAATGTATATTCTTAATCTTGTACCATCTAAAACCGTGCCTTCAACCCCAGTAGAGTTGTGGAACGGGCGGAAGCCCAGTCTAAGACATCTCAGAATTATGGGGCTGCCCAGCACATGTGCTTAAGGCAGATACGGCTAAGTTAGATGCAAGAACAGAATTAATGCTGTTTGTAGGATATCCTAGGGGAACGAAAGGTGGTCTATTCTATAGTCCTAAAGATCAGAAGGTGGTGGTAAGTACCAACGCTAGATTTTTAGAAGAGGACTATGTCTTAGACCACAAGCCCAAGAGTAAGATAGTACTAGAAGAGCTTAGACGACAAACTACTAATCCTGATGCACCAGCACAAGTAGATACACCACACACTGCACATGAGATCACAGATGATGCACCTACACAGGCGGTGCCTCGTCGTAGTGGGAGGGTTGTGAGACAACCTGACAGGTTCGTTGGCGTGGGAGAGGCTTCAAACCCAGTCCCAGGTGTGCCTGAACCTGACCCAGTTAACTACAATGAGGCGCTTCGAGATAAAGATGCAGAATCTTGGCGTAAGGTAATGATATCCAAGTTGGGGTCAATGGACCACAATCAAGTCTGGGAGCTTGTGGACCTGCCTGTTGGGTTTAAGCCCATTGGATGCAAGTGGGTCTACAAACGTAAGAGAGGACCTTACGGGAAGGTGGAAACCTTTAAAGCTAGGCTGGTGGCGAAGGGGTATACTCAGAAAGAGGGAATCGATTATGAGGAAACCTTCTCCCCGGTAGCCATGCTTAAGTCGATCCAGATTCTCTTGGCCATAATTGCTCATATGGATTATGAGATTTGGCAGATGGATGTCAAGACAGCTTTCCTAAACGGAAGTCTTGAGGAAACCATCTTTATGCAGCAACCAGAGGGATTCATTGAAAAAGGCCAAGAGCATAAGGTTTGCAGGCTTAAGAGATCTATTTATGGATTTAAGTAGGCATCCAGATCTTGGAACATCCGGTTTGATGAGGTAATCCAGTCCTTTGGATTTACTCAGTGTCCGGATGAGCAATGTGTATATCGCAGACGTGATGGAAACTCAGTGGTGTTTCTTGTGCTTTACGTAGATGACATTCTATTGATTGGCAACAACAAGAAAGTGTTATCAGACGTAAAGGCATGGCTGTCCAAGCAATTTGATATGAAGAACTTAGGGGAAGCGAGACATATCCTTGGGATCAAGATTATTCGAGATCGTAGGAAATGTTCGTTAACGCTCTCCCAAGCTTCGTACATAGACACGATTCTGGCCCGTTTTAACATGCAGAACTCCAAGAATGGTTTTCTACCTTTCAGGCATGGAGTGTTTCTATCTAAGGAACAGTCTCCTAAGACTGTTGAGGAGATAGAGGCCATGAAGACAGTTCCGTATGCTTCGGCAGTAGGAAGTCTCTTGTATGCCATGTTGTGTACGAGGCCTGATATCTGTTATGCCGTTGGCATGGTCAGCAGATATCAGAGTAACCCCGGGAAAGCTCATTGGGAGGCAGTAAAATGCATTCTCAAGTATTTGCGCAGAACGAGGGACCAAGTTCTGGTCTATCAGGCGCTTGAGCTGGTACCCCGTGGTTACACAGATTCAGATTTCCAAGGCGACAGGGACAAGAGCAAGTCTACCTCAGGGTATGTGTTTACTCTAGGAGGTGGAGCCATAGTTTGGCGGAGTGTCAAGCAGAAATGCGTGGCGGACTCTACCATAGAGGCTGAGTATGTTGCCGCATTAGAGGCAGCGAAAGAAGCAGTATAGCTCAAGAACTTCCTAGTGGACTTAGATGTGATTCCTGGTTTGCAGAAGTCTATCACGGTTTATTGTGATAACAACGGTGCAGTAGCAAACTTCGAAGGAACCACAAGCCCACAAGGCGAGTAAACATATACAGTGCAAGTACCACCTGATACGAGACATCGTAACGAGGGTAGACGTGGTCGTGGCTAAGATAGCATCAGAGGATAACCTTGCAGATCCGTTCACAAAAACATTGACTTCTAAAGTCTTTGAGGCTCACGTGAAGGGCATGGGGATTAGATGCTTAGGAGAGCCTTGACAGTTTTTCTAGATAGATAGCAGCAGATTGGGTAGGATTGTATGTAGTTGTATACTTAAAGCACAGCTTAAGTATTAGTGGGAGATTGTTGGAGTAGAATACATAAGCTATGCTTGTATTGTACAGTTTCCCAGTTTAATATCGATTTGTGTTTCAGTCATATCTTGTTGTGCATTAATCGTCCATTTATATTATGTAAGTAGATGATGAGGTGTCTGGTGCGACACAGTAGATCTCATCATTGGTTGAAAGACATAATATATAAATGAGGTTCGTAACTGAGACAGCTTTGGACAAACTGTCGGTTTAGGTTATTATGTGATTCAGATAATTAGTTTGTCTAAACTAATTGAATCATATAGATATGCCCGGGGCATATTGAACTTGACTCTTAGGAATGATTTGTCTTGTACTGATTTAATAGACAAATCGATCCTTGTATTCTATCTCTAAATCCCTAGACTCGAGCGGGCATGAGGATTAGACATAGTGTACTTTGATCTGCCAAAGGGTGAGGTCAATTGTGGCCAATAATCTCGGTAGGTTGGGTGCGCGTGTTTAGTTACTTGGTGTGCTGCTGCTTGTCGAAAGGAAACCATATACCGGTGCGTCCGGGGTGATGGTGCTCCCGAGATGAGCTCGAAATGTTTATTATACTAAACCCGGCCGGTGGACTTATGTCCGGTATAGTAAAAAGGTCGAGTGGTACTAGTCTCGGAATATTAAGAAGTTGATGAATTAATTTATCAGTAAATTAATGAATTAACGAGCACTATATCTTTGATGTGGAGAGATTATGAATATAATTTAATTAATCCTTGTGTCAGTTGGTTGTGAATCATCCCAGGAACTGGTTTGGGATAAGTAAATCCCTGTGTCAGTTGGGAGTGATTCATCCCAGGAACTGGATTGGGATAAGTGAATCCCTGTGACAGTTGGGAGTGTATCAGTCCAGGAACAGGATTGAAGGAAACAGAATCTGTATCAATCCAGAAACAGGATTAAAGGAAAACAGAAACCCAGTAGGAAGACCAATCCTATTCCAACTTGGAGTCTCTCTTGTAACTCTATAAATAGACAAGGGATCAGCTATTCAGAATACAACAATAACACAATTAATCCACAGGATTTCTAGAGAGAGAAAATTCTAGAGAGAGAAAACGTTTCTCTCTCCAAGTCGAATTTTCAAGAAAGTGTGCAGCTGGTTTTTGGGTTTCTAGTGGCTGAAATTTTGGCCTTGGTCTATACCAGCTGCGCGTAGCTTTCTCTCTCTGCAGACGGTGCGTTTATAGTACGTGCCAGGTGCTGCGGGGCTAGAGTTTTCCAGCAGGTGGATTGTGGTGAGTTGCTGATCAATTGACTTCTAGATTGTTGCCCACACAACAAGAGGTCATAGTCTTTGAGGCATACAAGAGATTCACCAGGTGCACGCTTCAAAGGTATTATTCTATAGTTCCGCTTTTATTAGAATTTTTTGTTGCGTGGTAAATCGAGCAAGTGCAAACCCAGATCCTACCAAAATCTTTCAGACTTAGGGATCAGCCGTGACTGCATACTCGTGAATTTCACCGGATATATTGTAAACTTTCCTAAATCCCTGTGTCTGCAACCAAACCACTACAGACTGTAAATTAATTTGATTCAAATTCATCATCTAACATTCTTAAAAACATCAATAACGCCTCTTCTCCCCTCCCATGTTGCGAACAAGCAAAAATTATAGTAGTCTAGCAGACCATATCCTTCTCTTTTATCATGTTAAATACACGAAAAGCATTTTTGAGATCACACACTGCAAGTAAAAATAAACTATTGCACTTTCCAATATCAACCCACTAAAGCCACCCTTTTTTGAAATACACTAAAGCCACCCTTGATTATGTAAGCATGTACTTGTTTTCCAAGTACAAAATCCAATCTTTTCCCACATAAATTCAGCTCACAGACAATGGTTTTCAAATTCCACTCAATTCCAGTATCAGCAAACTCGACAAAAAGCCTCAAAGCATCATTTTCTAACCCAAATTTATGATACCCATTAAGCATAGCAGTCTAAGATACAACATTCCTCGCCATCATTTTATCAAACACGTTTCTCGTTTCAACCAACATCCCCTGCTTGAGATACTGAGTGATCAAATTATTGCTCACAAAAGTATCTGAATTTCCCAAATACCTCAAAGAAATCGCATGGATTCTTCTTACATATTTTACTTTACAAGAAGTTTGGAACCACTGGCCAACAACGGAGGGGTCATCAGCCAACAATGAAATGTCAAATTTTGGGCCTTTTGGGAGTGGCGGTGGAGTATGAGAGGTGATATTATCATATGAGTTTCCAGAAACAACAAAATGGTTGTCTCTGTAGTGGGTCTGTGTTTTGTGGGATTAATTTTGTATTAGGTGGTGCATACCCAACTCTTTTCTCTTCATAATTACTAATCCAAAAATCATCCCATGGTGACACAGGACATATGTATCCTTTTAAGTATTAAACATCTTCACAATTTGAGGATCCCATTCTCCAATTCACGAAGTGGAAGAACCTTAAACTTTAAACCCATTTTCACCATCACAAATCCCAACATTAAACCTTAAACCCATTTAAAATCATGGCTTCACAGTTCTCGGCAAAAAAAAAAAATTGAAAATTTTTAAACAGAATGTCAATGTTCATGCATGCAAACTTAAAAAAAGAACAATCATATTTTTGATTTGAAATTTTGAGCAACCTATCCGTTCTAACATTATCTTTGATTTGAAAGCAAATAAATCCCCAAACTTACCGAATAAAGTACTACCAAGTATAAGCAAACTATTAGCATCATAAACACAAAAAATAGGGGATTTTTACCGTAAGCCATGTATGGGTCAAAATAGTCTCCATCATTCCTCATAAACCACCCCATCTACCCCACTTTCTCCTATTAAAACGCAAAGCCGGAATAACAGCGAGAACAAAAAAGAAAGGTGGGATTTTGGTATGGTTTGCATGTTCAATGGAAGGGATTGACTTTTCGAATGTTGCTGAGTTTCAAAAGGTACGAGGTTGGAAGGTTCGAGGGTTGAAGACGAAGAGATAGTTGGGATTCGTGTCAATTGAGGGAAAACCTTTCATGTTGCAAAAGGATGCACGGTTATCAAATGAGGGAAATATCCAAGAAATTTGTGAAAATACTTAATTGTCCTCTAAAAGTGGTCACGTTATTGGGTTTTCGTCAAGCCTAACGGAGCAAATAGACAGAGTGACCAAAAATCATACTAAAATGACAAATTGATGATTTTATATAAAATTTTTAAAAGATAATGACCAAAAATTGAACTTTAGTAAAGTAAAGTGACCTTTTTCGAAATTCACCCTATACCCTTAAACCTGCCTTTAGTCCCACAAACCCAATAATATACAAGGTTGGGTTAAGTCGATGTAATAAATGATTAAGTTTGGGGTGGGTATTGAGTCCTATGGCTTCTTTACAAGGCTTACTCCCAATCCTTGATTCATAATATATTTAATTTTGTATAAGATTATTGTTTAATTTATATAGAAAAATATTTTGATTCCTATGTAAAATCTAAATGATCCAAAGATATTCAAAAGGCAGATAAAGACAATGTGATTATTTCGCGGGAATGAGAATGAGAGCAATCAGAATTTGATAACTCAATAATCGTTAATGAATCTGATTACTTTGACTTGTTTGGTAAATTAGGATGTGATTCATTAAAGGAATTTGATTGTATTTGACATATGTTATCAGATTCTGATAATTTTACTTTTACCGTTTGAAAAAACAGTAATTAGAATTATTTTACGATTGCTCTATTTTCATTCCTACAAAACACAAAAGGTCTATCATGTACCTATGTTACGTATACCTATATATAGTAATTTTTGCATGACAGTTGTACACTTAGTAAATATAGTAAATTCTGCCAACGCAGGGGTCCTTTTTTTTTCCTCGCTAAGCGCACCACGTCTTTGCTGAGTTCGCCACGTCAAAAAACCACGTCTTTGCTGAGTTCGCCACATCAAAAAAATAACTACCGCAACGTCCAAAAAGGTCTACATCCAGACATGTGAATTTAAGCTGAATTTTTCACATAGCACCTTCCACCACGTCTCCTAACACTACTGTAACGTCCCCGTACGTCCAAAAAAAACTGTCGCAGCGTCCAAAAACGTCTACATCCAGGCATGTTAATTAAAGCTGAATGTTTTACATAACACCTTCTACCATGTCTCCTAACACTACTGCAACGTCCCCATACGTCCAAAAAAAATTGCCATAACATCCAAAAACGTCTACATCCATACATGTGAACTAAAACTGAATTTTTCACATAACACCTTCTACAACGTCTCTTAACAATACTGCAACGTCCCCGTACATTCAAAAAATAACTGCCGCAATGTCCAAAAACATCTACATCCAGGCAGGATGTGAATTAAAACTGAATTTTTCACATAACACCTTCCACCACGTTTCCTAACAATACTGCAATGTCCCCGTACATCGAAAAAACAACTGTCGTAACGTCCAAAAATGTCTACATCTAGGCAGCATGTGAATTTAAGCTGATTTTTTCACTAACATAATGTAAAAAAGGGATACCATTTAAGTAACTATTAGTAGGAAAAAAAAGAAAAAAAAATGTCAGGAGCGAGTCTTGAACCCTGATCATATTTGTCTCGTATCTCTCTAAAAAAGTTAATTGCCATTAATCCACTTAAAGTTAATTGATATTTAATTAAACTTTTTTGTACATGTCATTTAAAAGATCACTATTTTCAATATTGAATTTCCCATCCCCAAGACATAGGTCAGTAGACCCCCGGAGGAACAAGGTTTTCATGTAGCCAAATCGCAAAAAAAATTATTTTTCATACAAGTCAAATGTTTCGTCGAAAGTTCAAAAAAACCCTTGAAATTATTAAAAATCTTCCGTATCTTTTAAAATTCGGCTGGATAGATCTCGAAAAGTTATATGAAATTAAAAAAAATCGTCTAAACGGACCCCTGAGCGCAAAGTTAGTTTTCGTCCAAAATCACACATTTTTCAATGTCAGAACCATCTCCAAACGGCCATCTTCCATGTCCATTGCGTAGATCTCGTCGAGAACCATCAAATCGACTACTCACTGCGTCCAAATCGGACAATCGAGTGCCGAGTTATGTCCTCCTGAACCATTCATGCAATACAACTTCATAGATGACAGCAATTCCCCTTCACAGGTGGCTGCAACGTCCCCGTACGTCCAAAAAACAACTGCCGCAACGTCCAAAAATATCTACATCCAGACATGTGAATTTAAGCTGATTTTTTCACATAATAGCTTCCACCACTTCTCCTAACATTGCCGCAACGTCCGAAAACATCTACATCCAGACATTTGAATTTAAGCTGATTTTTTCACATAACACCTTCCACCACGTCTCCTAACACTGTCGCAACGTCCCCGTACATCCAAATAACAATTGCCGCAACGTCCAACAGCGGGGAGAAAGCAACGGGAAGGAATCAGAAGCAACCCATTTCACATGAAAGTTTCAATATCTCACGGAAAATATTTATATATAATATTTCAGAGTAATAGAGCATTATTTGAAGAAAAAAATAGAAATATAATATCATTAATACATTACCCAATATCGAATCGCGAAAATAAGGTTTCGTAAATTCATCAAACGCAATTTATACTTTATGATGTGGTAATTTTTTAAGAAGAAGAATAAGTGATTTTTGAAGAAGAATAAGTGATTTTTGAAGATGAAGAAGTGATTTTTAAAGAAGAAAAAGTGATTTTTATGTTGTATTTGGTGTTGTTAGTCGAAAAATATAATCGCCGATCTCCATTAAATCTGTATTTGGATGAAAATTTGATTGAATCTAATTTCAAATGGAGTGTGACGAGGAAGAAAAAGTGATTTTTAAAAAATAAAAAAATGAATTTTTATTAAAAAAAGAAGAGTGTGACGCTCACTCTTTTAAAATAAAAATAATGAATAATTATTAAATACATGTATCATGATACAATGTGTAAGCCACCCTATGTGTATTTTGGATGACCGCGGATCAGAAGCCGCTTCATGTAGCGGTGGCTCGCATGCAAGGTACATGATGATGCTAGTGCCGATCCTAATCCCACGTGGACAAGCCACCTATATGGACTTTGAGTATTATTAACACATTGAAAAGATTTGTTTTTACTCTATTATTTTTATTTAATTTATAATTTTATTAAAATTTATTTTTATTATGACTATTTAAAGTTATAATATTATAAATAATACATTGAATAGGATATAACAAGTTTAATCATTAAAAGTTATAAAAATTTTTAAAAATTAATTATAACTTTAATATTTGTATTTTGGTCAGAACGATCAATATATTAAAATTAGAGAAGTACTACATATTGATATCGAGTAGATTTCTTCCTCTTGGTCAAAATAAAATAATCCTGAAATATTACTCTTGAAAAGGTAGCAATAGAAATTTGCAAGTCACGAGAGAGAAAAAATGCTTAATTTGTTAATTTTCAGTGGGTTTGTCTTTGAGTTTATCGGTGGAGAGACCATTAAATTATTGTTAAATTATTGTGAGTTACAGAGAGGCAATCTTAACAAAGGTTCACCAACCCTGCCTAATAAAATCAGAAGGGACAGTGCTGATGAAGGAGATAATATACATAAACTGAGATTCCTTCCTTCCTATCCGAATTCCCATTTCTAAGTTTATGTCTCTGTAAACTGGACCTGTTTTCAAATGTTTAAATGGCGAGGTTAGAGGTCAAAGTTGTGTCCAAAAAGTTAATCAAACCATTAAATCCAACCCCAATTCATCTCCAAAAATCCAAGCTCTCTTTATTTGATCAATTAGCTCCAAGAGTATATCCCGGTATTCTTTACTATTATTCAGGTGGCGGCCCGGACGAAAACACTGACTATCAGATTGCCAAGAAGTGCACCGAATTGGAGAAATCCTTGTCCAGGGCATTGGATTACCATTACCCTTTTGCTGGAAGATTCATCAAAGAAGAAGTCTCGATTGATTGTGGTGATCAAGGAGCTGAATTCTGGCATGCCCGAGTTAGTTGCAAACTCTCCGATTTCCTCCTCCGAGGAGGACCTGAGATTGAACTTGTAGACAAGCTTTTACCGTGGGAGATTCCGCCGTCCCTGGATTCCGGGACGAGTCCGCAGCTAGGGATTCAGGTCAATTGTTTCGATGACGGAGGAATTGTGGTTGGCGTCCGGATTTCCCACATTCTTGCTGATGCAGCCACAACTTCCATGCTCATGAACACATGGGCTACCATTTGCAGAGGTAATGAGACTAGAGTTTTGCCAGTTCCAGTTTCGGATTTCGAAAGTGTTGTTGCTGACGCTTTTCCTGCAATAATACCATTTCCTGGATTCAACCATCCACTTATATCGAGCATCCTTCCTGGAAACGAAGCTGACAATAAGATTGTCACTAGAAGATTCTTGATTTCATCAAGATTTCTAAACAGATCATTTCACAATGCCACGGCTGATGGCGAAAGGAAGCCATCCAGAGTTGTAATAACTCTGGCACTAGTATGGAAGGCTCTCATGGGCGCATCGGTCGTGAAACATGGGCACCTGAGGGATTCAGCGCTATCAATCCCAATGAACTTGCGAGGGAAATTAGCATTCCTAGGAAACAAGAAGGCAGACAAAATATTTGGCAACTTCTACATCTCTGTTATTGTTCCATTTGTCGCAAAGAAGGTAAACAACATTAACGATGTGGATTTGTATGATCTGGGGAAGTTGATAAAGAATTCGATTGCGGATGCAAGTGGAAAGGTTTCCAGGGCGAGTAGGGATGATTTGCAGGAAATGTTAATAAATTCAAGAAGAGAAGTAGTTGCAAAATGGATCCGCAATGATTGTGAAGATGTTTACTTTTGTTCAAGCTGGTATGGAGCATTGCCTGTTTATGAAACTGATTTCGGATGGGGAAAGCCAATATGGTCGAGTATCTGTACCCAACCAGGGCCTGGAGTTTGCTTGATGGATTCACCAAATGATGATGGAATTGAGTTGTGGGTGAGTTTGAAACAAGCTGAAATGCTTCCATTCCAACGGCAATTCTACACTTTGGCTTCCATTTCCGACCTCTAGTTTATTATTCAATGTTGTTGGGATTATAGCTCCAAGCTCATTTCCCAGAATAATGTGTTTCATCTGAATCACAGATTAACTTCTCCCAAAACAGTGCTTTTCCCTCCAATTCATTAATTATATTGTATGTCAAGAAAAATAAATAAATCCTTTCATTATGATTTTATGAAAGAAAAAATAAATAAAAAGTAAAGTTGTGTATATGAAAGCTGCTATGAACATCAGATATATCAACACCAATCAAATCAGTTCAAGAAAAGCTGCAATAGCATCTAATATATTTATGTACCAATCAATTCAAGAAAGTTTGTCCTTGATTCTTCATGTATCATGCATAACTACAATATAAATTTGTCCCATAATCATCAAAGTTTCTTCTTAATGCCAAACACCTGGAAAGTTTGTCCCATAATCATCATCAACCGAGAATTTATAAATTCACAACATTCTTGCACGCAAAGGCAGATCATCTATACAACAGAGAATAAGCATGCATAACTGTGCAATCGTTTTAAATGGGACTACCCATCCGCCAATATTGGGAATTATGAAGCAAATATGAGTTTCAAACCCTTTGCAGCTTCGCCTGATTTCAAATCCTTTCTTGAAGGAACATTGTAGTATTTCTCCCCAAGGACCACATCATCACGGCAACACCAAGTAGGTCCTCTTGGGGAGCTGTCAATCCATAAAAATCTGTCCGAAAATGGGTTTTCATGAAGAAAAGAGCGCTTCCACGATGTAGCTAGACAACAAGAGCCAGAATCATCTTTTAAGGTAATTTCTTAGAGTGATTTGCACTTTCTCAAGGTAAAGCCAAGCAAACTTCTTTGCAGGCATTGCCAATTTCCTGTATATTTTTGGACTGTTAATTTTCATCTAACTTTCCAATTTATTGATATTGCTAGCCTATGTATTTCCAGCTGTGGCTTTAAATAATATAATTACTAGTTACCGCCCCAGAAACTGGGGCGGTAACCTTGTAATTTTACTAATATAACCTTATAATAATATATTAATATAATAAAAATAATAAATTTAAAAATATTAATTTTTTATTAACCCACCATCTCCCCTTCAACCCCCCTTTCCCCCCGGCGACGCCTCACTCACCGCGCCCCTCCCGCCTTCCCTCAAATCGCCCCAGCAACACCTCCCTTGAAAACCCTAACGATTCCACCCCCCGGCGACGCCTCACTCGAAACCCTCCACCGCGCCCCTCCCGCCTTCCCCTAAATCGCCCCGGCGACCCCTCCCTCGAAAACCCTAACGATTCCACCCCCCGGCGACGCCTCACTCGAAACCCTCCACCGCGCCCCTCCCGCCTTCCCCCAAATCGCCCCGGCGACCCCTCCCTCGAAAACCCTAACGGTGGCCGGAATTCCTTCACTGCGGAACAGTGACCGGCACGTGATTCAAGATTTGGTCAAGTTTTGGAAACAGAAAACTTTGGTAAATCAGATCATGATTATATAGACATCAGATCAACAGACTATAGATATCAGATCAAGATTATAAAAGAAATCATACAACAAAATAAAAACACTTAACAAGGGAGATCAGATCAGGATTATATAGACATCTGATCAAGGAATACTTGACATCAGATCAACAAACTATAGATATCAGATCAAGAATATAAAAGAAATCATAAAACAGAATAAAAACACTTAACAAGGGAGATCAGATCAGGATTATATAGACATCAGATCAGCGAATACTTGACATCAGATCAACAGACTATAGATATCAGATCAAGATTATAAAAGAAATCATACAGTATAACTTAAACATACTTAAAAAAGGAGATCAGATCATGATTATATAGACGTGGTGCTAGTTGTTTTTGACGTGGTACTAGTGTTCTGAGACGTGGTGAGCTGTCTTTGTGAAAAAATAGCTCGAATTCACATGCATGGTTGTAGACATTTCTGGACGTGGTGCTCGTTGTTTTTGACATGGTTCTTGTGTTCTAAGACGTGGTGGGCTATCTTGGTGAAAAAAATAGCTTAAATTCACATGCATGGATGTAGACGTTTCTGGACGTTATTCTTGTTGTTTTTGACGTGGTGTTAGTGTTCTTTTATATTCTTGATCTGATGTCAAGTATTCGCTGATCTGATGTCTATATAATCCTGATCTGATCTCCCTTGTTAAGTGTTTTTATTCTGTTGTATGATTTCTTTTATAATCTTGATCTGATGTCTATAGTCTGTTGATCTGATGTCAAGTATTCGCTGATCTGATGTCTATGTAATCCTGATCTGATCTCCCTTGTTAAGTGTTTTTATTCTGTTTTATGATTTCTTTTATAATATTGATCTGATGTCTATAGTCTGTTGATCTGATGTCAAGTATTCGCTGATCTGATGTCTATATAATCCTGATCTGATCTCCCTTATTAAGTGTTTTTACTCTGTTGTATGATTTCGTTTATAATCTTGATCTGATATCTATAGTCTGTTGATCTGATGTTGATATGATGTCTATATAATCATGATCTGATTTACCAAAGTTTTCTGTTTCCAAAACTTGACCAAATCTTGAATCACGTGCCGGTCACTGTTCCGCAGTGAAGGAATTCCGGCCACCGTTAGGGTTTTTGAGGAAGGGGTCGCCGGGGCGATTTGGGGGAAGGCGAGAGGGGCGCGGTGGAGGGTTTCGAGTGAGGCATCGCCGGAGGGTGGAATCGTTAGGGTTTTCGAGGGAGGGGTCGCCGGGGCGATTTGCGGGAAGGCGGGAGGGGCGCGGTGGAGGGTTTCGAGTGAGGCGTCGCCGGGGGGTAGAATCGTTAGGGTTTTCGAGGGAGGTGTTGCCGGGGCGATTTGGGGAAAGGCGGGAGGGGCGCGGTGAGTGAGGCGTTGCTAGGGGAAAGGGGGGGTGACGGGGAGAGGGGGGGGTCGGGGAGAGGGTGGGTTAATAAAAAATTAATATTTTTAAATTTATTATTTTTATTATATTAATATATTATTATAAGGTTATATTAGTAAAATTACAAGGTTACCGCCCCAGTTTCTAGGGCGGTAACTAGTAACCCCCAAATAATAAACGTCAAATTGTAATTTTGGTCCTTTATTTTATAATAGCCCATGTTCCACTTTGGTCACAATTAATACTACGACGATATTTTTTATCCCCATCTTTATTTTTTTGTCTGGGTGATTATAATCTTTTTGATGAAAATACTATTTAACTAACCTTTAAAACCCTAATTGTTCTTTTTCGGTTTGACCACCGCCCTACCACCACCCCGCTACCACATTATATAACTTCTTATTATATTGATATAAACATATGCACTACATGATATAAACTCATGTTTTATTTGATATAAACTCGTGCTTTCAATGATATTATCAAAATCTTTACTTTATATATACATATACTTATAAAACTTCATAAAACCATGATATAATGTTTTGACTGATAGAATTAAATTTTTACTTTATATATATATATATATACAAAACTTAAAAAAAATCATAAAATTAAAATTTTGATATTTTTTTTATATAAATTTTTTTTTTTTTTTAAGGAAACAGTTCCTCAGTCCGATGCGGACTGAAGGAATCTTCTGGGTTGACACCCTTCCATTGATTCATTAAAGTTACAGAACATGAGCATAGACAAAAAATATACCCTGATCAATTCTTCCCCTGAAGCTAACTGAACAAAATAAGGGTGTGGAGCTATGTTAGACAACCTACTACTACCAGTTCACTATATGCAGAGTATCAAGAGGTGAGTGAGAGTTCCTGTCTAATACGTAATGCAAGTGTATAAGTAGCATCTAATGCTATAAGGCCGCGAATCCTTGATGCGTTTCCTCTATATTTCTGAGCTTGAGAACATAGCCTCGAGAACCAAGTTTTGCCATGAAGTCCGCTGGGGCATTACCCTCCCTTGGGATAAAGCGAATATTTGAGGAGCACTGTCTAACAAAAAGGCATATCTCTACAAAAGCCCTGTACTCCTTCCAAAAGAAATTTTCTCCTTGAGTGACCATTTTGACCAACCCTTCATTGTCTATAAAAAAAGTTATTTCCCTAAAATCTGAGAGTTTGCAAAATTTTGTTGCCTCATGAAGAGCTCGAATTTCGGTTTGTATTGCACTTTCTGCTTCAATCTGACCTATCTCCCCATAAATAAATCTTCCTAAACAGTTCCTGATCAAGAAACCTATGCCAGCTGTTCCCATAGAGGATTTGGATCCATCTGTGTTTATCGTCAAGTTTGAGGGGCAATAATCCTTCTAGTTAATCTGTTGAACTTTGCCTCTCATCCTAGAGCGGGGGTGCTCGGCTGCAAGAAATGATGAGAGGATTTCCTATTTTATCATTTGCAGCAAATCTTCCAAATTTGGCTTGGTGCCCTCAATAAATGCCGCATTCCTTAATTTCCATATCTGCCATAGGAGAATAGCCGGTACCAGAGTCCATAATCTGTCCACTGTTTTGTTTGTCCCTGTGTGCCAATTTCTCCAAATATTCCAACCTGAAAGCCTTGACAAGCCTATTCCAGATGTTGCCGAAAGCCGGTCCCAAATGGCTCTTATTTCTGGGCAATCAAAAAAATAGTGTTCCAATGTTTCCATATGATTTAAACAAAAACAACATCTCGATGGGAAAGCACACCTACCTTCAATCCTGCTAAGAACATCTGGGAAGGCAAGGAATTGATTGTGAAGGTGCCACAAGAAAACAGCTATTTTTGGAGGATAAATCGGATTCCAGATTTTGGGAGCCATGGGGAAGGCTTCCTGAGACTTAGAAATATCTTTGTAGGCTTGCGACACACTGAAGTTGCCATTTGGAGATGAACGCCATATCAACTTGTCTGGGCAGTCTATGAAATCAATTTCTAGATTTTGAAGCAGGGTGAAGAGTGGCTCATGTATGACCCCTTGTAATTGCTCTAAGTGTTGGCTCCTATTGAAGTAGAATTCCTTGACTGTGAGATTCGGGAAAGGTGGAAGCGAGGTAAAATTCCAGATTACCCAATGATCACACCAGTTTTCAAACCAAAAGAGTGAAGTGTCATCCATGATTATTGTTTTGGCTAGAGGGTTTAGCTTCTGAGAGAGCAACAATATTCTTCTCCATGATGTCTTCATTCTTGCAGTGTGAGAGAGTGAAGCCGAGAACCTAGCCCATAGACCTTCTCCCTTCTTCCATTTCCACCAAAGCTTTGCCCAAAGACTCTCCACAATGGCCTGAATCCATCTAATTCCCAATCCATTTTGAGCCGTAGGATATGTAAGACGGTTCCAAGCGCACCAATGTCTCCGTGTTTCCTTCATCGTGTTTCCCCATAAAAATCTTTGACATTTCTTCTCTAGCTCCTGAATTACAGATTTTGGCAACCAATAACTGGAGGCAGTGTGGATTGGGATTGAGAGAATAACAGATTTTATCAGTAATACCCTCCCCGTATGAGTTACGAACTTATTTTCCCAACTTTTGATCTTGGATTCAACTGATTCCAGCAGCTGCCTGAAATATTCTCTTTTTGGTCTTCCTACAAATAATTGGTAGCCAATATAAGGGAAGGAAAATGAACCAGGCTGCATCCTTAATACGTTGAGAATTTTTTCCTTTCTCGCAGGAGAACATCGCTTAGGGAAAAGGATTGCACTCTTTGAAAAATTCACCTTTTGTCCTGATCCTTTTTCATACTGCCTCAAAAATTCCTTCAAGTTCTTAAGCGATTTTTGAGTACCCCTGGTGAAAATCATAATATCGTCAGCGAAGCTGAGATGAGTTATGATGTTGGAGCCTGGGTTGAATGGTATGGAGCTATTTTTCCTTCTCTGACCCTTTCTTTTAGACCTCTTGACAGGGCCTCTACAGCGATGATGAATAAGAGGGGAGACAAGGGATCTCCCTGTTTGAGACCTCAGAAAGCTCTGAAATATCCATCCAGAGTACCATTTAGAAGAATTGAAAACCAGCCACCTCTCAAAACGTTTAACAGTAAATCAGTGAACTGAATAGGGAAGCCCATTTTTCCCAAAATCTGTTCCAAGAGACTCCAGGACACCCTGTCGAAAGCCTTCTCTATATCCAATTTTATCATCAGGTTGAGGCCAGGGGCTTTACTCTCCATGAACTGAGTGAGGTCTTGAGCAAGGAGAACGTTGTCGATAATTTCCTTGCCTCTCATAAATCCTGACTGCTCAGGGGATATTATCTTTGGGAGGAGAGTCTGCAGACGATTTTTGAGAGTAGTTGAGATCACCTTGCTTGTGAATGAGCATAAGCTTATAGGCCTGTAGTCGGAGAATGTTGAAGCCGATTGTTTTTTAGGAATGAGACAAATTAAACCACTACCCAATGCCCTTGGCATGGGGGACCCCTCTGAAGAATTCAGCACATGCAGAAAAAAGATCTTCCTTGATTATCTCCCACGCTGATCTAAAGAATGCTCCCGAAAATCCGTCCGAACCCGGAGTGCTGTCTGGAGAGAGACTGAAAACAGCCTCCTTAACTTTCTCTTCCCATAGAGGGGACAAGAGACTCTCCCTATCTTCAGAACTAAGGGCTTGAGGAATAGGTTGTAGCAGAGTCCGTATTGTCTGTGGATCTGGTTCTCCTTCGGAAGATAAAAGCTTATTATAGAACTCCACTGCTTTAGCCTCAATCTCAACTCTGTCTGTGATCCATGAATTGTTGTTTTTGATCTTGAGGATGCTATGATGAAATGGTCTATCTTTTATCGCCGCAGGGAAAAATGCTGTATTACGGTCTCCATCTTTGAGCCACTTCAGCCTGGATTTTTGCCGCAAGAAAACATCTTGTTCCATGAGTCAATTGAAGTAAGCCGCTTGTGCTTTGGAGTAAGCTTGGCGGGTGGAGTCTGACGGCTGTCTCTGGAATTCCTTCTCTCTCTCTCTCAATCATTTCCTCTTCGCTATGTTTTACTTTTTTTAAAACGTCCCCAAAGACTTTTAGATGCCATTATTTGAGTGCCATCTTCAGTCTTTTCAGTTTGGTTAGCAAGGCATGCATACCTCCCCCTATGCATGGTTGAGACCATGAGTCCTTGACAAGCTTCAAAAATCCAGGTCGTCGCAACCACATCTCCTGAAATCGAAAGGGTTTAGGACTATAATGGGTAGCTAAATCTCCTTGGTACAACAGAGAGCTATGGTCTGAGCCCGCTTTAGGAAGATTGTGAACTATGGATACTTTAAACAGAGAAAACCATTCCTCAGAGAATAGGATTCTGTCCAGTCGCTTTAGCACATGTCCTGAAGCTCTGTTTCCTCCCCAAGTACATTTAAGACCAACAGTGGGGATGTCTTGCAGATCAACTGCATGAATGAAATCATTAAAGTCAGTGATAGGAGTTTGAGCTGGGTTAGAGCCTCCCTTGTATTCTGATATACTCCGTATGACATTCCAGTCACCTCCAGCTACCCAAGGTGTACCTGGATGAGCAGCTCTAAATTCCAGTAGATCTTTCCAAGTTGACGTCGCTTGATGTAGGAAGTGTTAGCATATATCCACGAAAACCAGAAAGAAGTAGATACCACAGGATTAAGTATCTCACATCATAGTAATTGGTCAGTGTTCTTCTACACCCTAAGAGTAGTGCCATTTCTATACATCACACAAATCTTGCCATTTACATTAATTTCAGCATTATCAAAATGTAAGATTTTAACATAGTTGCGCAGCCTATCTATATTAACCATTGGTTCTACTATACACAAACACGAAATATTATAACGAGTGATTAAAGCTTTCAGCCTTCACAGAGATGCCATATTGGCGATCTCGCGAATATTCCAATTGAGGTGTGCAAACATATTAAAAGGATGGAAGACTACGGACCTGAAGCCGTTCTGAACGGCGTTTAATTGTAACATGACGATTTCCTTCTGATTTTGAGGGTCTTCTTCTTCTCTTTTTTTTCCTCACAATGGTGAAACCGTCATCCTCCGGGTATTTCTCCAACCAGTGCGGTGAGTCTGAAACTACCCCTTCTTCCTGCTCACTGGAATATGTTGTCAAGTCTGTGATTAGTTGGCCTTTTCCTTGTGGAACTGATGTCGACCGAATCAGTCGAGTTTGGTTTTGTAAAGGGATTACAACAGTGCTATCCAACGCCAAGTTAATCTCATCTGCCATTTTTTGGAACTTTGTGATGCCCTCCATTGTTGATTCTGATACAAAGGATTCTGCCTTTTCATATTCTTATACATCGTCCTCGTGGCTAGTCAGGATGACCATTGGAATTGCGGTTTCTTCTTGGATTGGATGGTGATTATTTGATTCTGACTCATTTGTCTGCTCTTTGAATTCCGGGTTTGCCTCTGTAACTTTGGAATTTTCCTCTTGAGCCCTGTTTTTTATTTTCCATTCTGATTCCTTTGCCTTATCTACTACTTTCGATTTTTCCTTGTTTGTATTTGGGGGTTTCCCTGTGTTTCCAATTCGAGAGTTTACCGTCTTTTGGGGTGCAGCAAGGACTGGAATTAACCTTTTCCTTAGTAGATAAACCAGAAGCCCAGCCTTCTATTGATTTTTCTCTATATTTCCTTGATCTTCTATCTCCTTCAACTGTGCCTGAACTTGCTTAGCCAAACTGTCATCTTTGCCATCAGTAATCTCCCTAGCCTTTTCTAGAGAAGGATTTCTACCCACTTTGCACTCTTTTTCATCATGTCCTATTTTTTTGCACTCCAATGAGAACTGAGGTTGGGAGGGGTTTTAGTAAATTTACTTCGGCGCAGAAGCGGGCAACTGAGGGCCTTGTTTGTTTGGCAGTGGGAGGGTCAACTTTGAGGGGTTTTCCAACTACCTTTGCCATGGAGAATAGCGACTCAGCTGATTGGCATTATAGAGGCAGGTCATAGAGCGAAACCCACACCGGAGCGATGGGAGGGTCTTCTTCGTACTTGAAGCGAGGGGTCCATTTCAGTACCCGCATCGGGAAACCTCCAATAATCCATGTTGTTTGAAGCCAAAGGTGTTGAAAATCTTCATCCAAGGAAAATCTTATCCAAATGTGGTGAGAGTTTAGGAGACCACCTTCGAAACTCCCTTGGAAGCCCACAGAGTTTAGTGCATTGCGAATTCCTGTCATGCTTGGTCGTCCGTGGCTGAATTTTCTGACGAGGCTTAGGCGGTGGGGTGCAGTCAGCTTCTCAAACTTTGATTTTGTGTATTCTATTACATATGATCCGTTTCTAAATTCTGGTTCCTTGGGTGGTATTAATGGAGTTCTAGAGGCATCTTTGAACAGAGAGGAAAAAGATTTTAGTCTATCTGGAGAAGGTGGGGGATGATCCACTTGACCGGGCGGTGAAGCCATAGCCGGCCAGAGGGTCAGAATTCAGGGCTGCTAGGGCTCTTGACCGAGCGGTGAAGAATAATTAAATAATGGGTAGAATTAATTAAATTTTGAGTAGAATTAATTTTTTTTAATTTGTAAAAAAGTTAAAATTTTTTATTTTGAAATAAATAAATAAATAAATACTTTGAAATAAATAAATAAATAAATAAAATTTATTTTCAAAATAAAAACTGGAAAAAAATTATTAAAGGTAAAAAAAAGGGAAATGGGATGATGAATTAAAAATAAGAAATTTTTTAAAAAATGAAACAGAAAACCTATGTTGGGTTGTAATCACATGCAAAACAAGTGAAGCTAAAACTTGAAACTAAGGAATATGCGCACATAGGGTTGGTCTGTAAAAAAAAAAAAAAAGTCAATAATTATGTTTGAGACCAATTAAAATTAAAAAATAATACAAATACTAATAAAAATATGGATCTTACTATTTGTAGCTCAAATTTACTATTTGTAGCTCAAAAAAATTGATGAAATGCCTAAAATACCCTTAAAACAGAAAATGGGAAAACGCAATGCAAAATCGCATGTAAGTTGCGAAATAATAACAAAAAATCGGACCCAATTTGCGAAAAACTGGAAAAAAATACCAATAATGCGTGAAATAACAGGCAAAAATCGCCACACTAATCCGAATTTTGGGGCAAAAATCGCACAGCTTATCCGATTTTTGCCCAAAAAATCGGATAAGTGTGGCGATTTTTGCCCCAAAATTCGCCTAACACATCCGATTTTTTGGGCAAAAATCGGAAAGTGTAGGTGATTTTTGCCTATAGTTATGTTTATATAATTGTTTTGCAAACCTTACAAAATCATACGTCATTTCAGATTTTCTAAGAAAACTCTCTCAGACTTTCTAAAATAAGGTAAAAAATCGCAAAAGGGAAGCAGGCGGATCTCAGACTTTCAATTCACGTCTGGATGTAGACTTTTTTGGACGTGGTTCTAGTGTTTTGAGACGTTGTTCTAATTGTTCTGAGACGTGGTAGACTGTTTTTGTGAAAAAAATCAGTTAAAATTGACATGAATGGATGTAAACGTTTTTGGACGTGGTTATAGTTGTTCTGATACGAGTTGAGATGTTTTGTGAAAAAATCAGTTTAAATTCACATGCATGGATGTAGACTTTTTTGGACGTGGTTTTTGTGTTTTGAGACGTGGTGCTAGTTGTTCTGAGACGTGGTAGACTGTTTTTGTGAAAAAAATCAGTTAAAATTGACATGAATGGATGTAGACATTTTTGGACGTAATTATAGTTGTTCTGATACGAGTTGAGATGTTTTGTGAAAAAATAAGTTTCAATTCACATGTCTGGATGTAGACTTTTTTGGACGTGGTCCTAGTGTTTTGAGACGTTGTTCTAGTTGTTCTGAGACGTGGTAGACTGTTTTTGTGAAAAAAATCAGTTAAAATTGACATGAATGGATGTAGACGTTTTTGGACGTAATTATAGTTATTCTGATACGAGTTGAGATGTTTTGTGAAAAAATAAGTTTCAATTCACATGTCTGGATGTAGACTTTTTGGACGTGGTTCTAGTGTTTTAAGACGTTGTTTTAGTTGTTCTGAGACGTGGTAGACTGTTTTTGTGAAAAAAAAATCAGTTAAAATTGACATGAATGGATGTAGACGTTTTTGGACGTGGTTATAGATGTTATGAGACGAGTTGAGATGTTTTGTGCAAAAATCAGTTTAAATTCACATGCATGGATGTAGACGTTTTTGGACGTGGTTCTTGTGTTTTGAGACGTGGTGCTAGTTGTTCTGAGAGAGTTTTTTTCAAAACACAACTTGCCCAAAAAAACGTCTGAGAGAGTTTTGCATAGAAAATCTGAAATAACGTATGATTTTGTAAGGTTTGCAAGACAATTATATAAACATAACTTGCCCCAAAAATTGCCTACACTTTCCAATTTTTGCCCAAAAAATCGGATGTGTTAGGCGATTTTTTGTGCAAAAATCGCCACACTTATCCAATTTTTTGGGCAAAAATCGGATAGGTTGTGCGATTTTTGCCCCGAAATTCAGATTAGTGTGGCAATTTTTTCTTATTTTTTCGCACATTGTTGGTGATTTTCCCCAGTTTTTTGCAAATTAGGCCCGATTTTTTGTTATTATTTCGCAACTTACATGCGATTTTGCATTGCATTTTCCCATTTTTTGCTTTTAAGGGCATTTTAGACATTTCATCAATTTTTTGAGCTACAAATAGCAAAACTGAGCTACAAATAGCAGCCCAGTAAAAATATAATTACTCTTATAAGTGTACCATATATATTACCGTTGGTATGCCATTATGTTTTTACAATATCCTAATGCCACTTCCCGTACTTATGAGCATAATTTTTGTATTAAAAATTGTCTTTTTCGTTTTAAAAGTTTGTCCTTTTATTGTACATAACTTTCTAATAAATACCAAACAAATAATTGAGTTGGGTGATGTTACCTGGTTGTTGTCAACTTTATACCTTTGAAGCGAAGTCCAACGCAAATAAGAAAATCGAATCTTTGGGAAAGCGAATTCCACAAGAGATCCGAAGAATAACTCCAATTCGACTCCGAACTAGTGTGGGCTAGTGTCTACGGAGTAGCCCAAGGCAAAACGAAGAAATCCTAAGGAAACCCACTTCGAAAGTACTCAAAAAAGCTCGACGAAAACTTGCCCAGAGCTCCTTGCGCCAGTCGCCAGAAACCGCCTAGCGCCGCCGCCCTTCAATCGGTCAACCCCCACCAAATCCAGCCACGATCTGTACCACATATCACGGATCACCTAGCCCAGCAAGAGATCAACGTAATAGCCGTAGGATCAGCACCCCGGAGTGGATGAACAGTCGCTGATCGCCGGAAATCACCCACACAGCGGCGGACTACTACCAGGCGGCAAAAACCCACGGCGGCAACCAACTTAGAGAGAATCACGGCCAATAAAAATTGAGTATTTTCAAAGAAGAAAGTTTTTCTTGCCGACATCGAAAAAGATCTTCGTGTGGAAGACAAAGTTCTCTCTCTACGCTAAACTTTCTCACTCTAGGCAAAAGTGGCCTCCAAGTTTCCTTATCTCTTCAAATGCCTAACAAGGGATATTTATAGGGAGCTTCTAAGGAGACCTAGTGGGCCTTTGAGTTGGGCCTTTTAGTTTGACTTTCATTAACCCCTTAGTCTTCCCTAGACTAGTCAACTCCAATCGATTCTTTCTAATTAATTTCTTAACCCACTTTGTTAATTTAATTTAATCGAACCCTTAGGATTAATTAATTCATATAGAATTAATTTTTTTAATCCACTTTGTCAATTAAATATTAATTAAACCTTTAGGATTAATTAATTCACTTTATCGATTAGTCAAACGCATAATTAGTCATACCACTAACGGACCAATTCTGGAACTACCGCTCAAAAATGACTTTACATCGCGCCACTTTTATTTTCTTCTATCTCCCCACATAAAAGATCTAGTGCTCGTCGGTTATTAATTTACTGACAAACTAATTACCGACTTCTTGGTATCCGAGATTAGTACCACTCGACCTTCTTATTATACCAGACGTAAAGTTCACTGGCCAGTTTTAGTACAATAAACCTTACGAGCTCATCTCGGGAGCACCATCAACCCGGCGAACCTGTACATGGATTCATCCGACTAGCAACGGCACGTAAGAAGCTAAACACCGTATACCCAACCTACCGAGGTATAGGCCTCAATTGACCGCACTTTTTGGCACATCAAAGCATACGATATCTAACTCTCATGCCCATCCCAATCTCGAGATTGAGAGACTGAATACTAGGACCGAATTGACTACACCGATCAGTACAAGTCAATTCCATCCAAACTGGTAGTGTTCAATATGCCCCGGGCATATCCGTGTGATTTAAAGTCTAGATAAACTAATTTCCAAACCTCACGATAACCTATACCGATAGTATGTTAAGACTATCTTAGTTACGAGCATATTTTTTATATATTAATACTTTAACCAATAACGATATCTACTGTGTCTTTTCACACCCCGTTATCTAGTTCTATGATATAATAGAACAATTTAATACTGAAACAAAATGATATGTCATCTGTGGATATTAGTTTTTGATACAAGCTATAGCTTTTCTGTATTCAAAACTAACATCTACAAGCCTTGGAAATTTCCTATTTTTTATTATTCACTTACCAGCCGAATTGTTCTTCATATTTTCTAACACCTCATTCGCAACACGAAGAATAGGCGCAATCTCTACGAGGGATGGTAGCTCCATCAAGATAACCCCAAATGCAAAGACATTACTTATTTCGTTACTTGGAAAAACAGAATTCAGTTCAAGTGAATAGTGTGGAAGGGGGTTGATTAGTAAGTCTTTCCACACTTCATTAAACAATGCAGAATCATCAAAATTCATAATGAGTATATAATAGATTATACAATCATTTTCTCCTTAGAAAAGTTAACCTATGATCAATATAATTAATATAATCATCCTGTTCTCACAATTTTCAAACGCACACAACATAATCTATTCCCTGAGTATAATCAGAGCATAATTTGTTCTTAGAGCATAATCAAACTCAAATTTTTCAAACACATAGAAGTTAGGCAAATGACTCAAAATACAAGAAGAGAAAAGATTCAAAAATAATTACAATAGTATTTGTAGAAATTAGAGAATCCACAAATGGGTCTTGGATTGGGATGTCATTTAAGAGACAAACGACAGGGGAAGGTTGATGGGTTGTTGTCTTCTACTGTTGGAGTTGTCGTCGTTATGAGTTGAAGATGGAGTTGGAGCTGTGGGTTGAAGATGGAGGTGAAGGTGAAGGTGAAGGTGAGGATGAGAGAGAGAGAGAAGGCAAAGGTTTTGTTTTTTACTTCCTTCTTAGGCCAAAGGTAACCTAATGGAAGTGAAAATGAAAACGGAAACGAAGAAAAGCTACGTGAGTGAGAGATGGACGGTTAGTTTAGGAGAAAAAATTTAGACACTTGTCAAATTTTTACTTGATGGCACAAGAAGTGATACAGGAAGTGGCACAGATGATCTTTGCCTTCAAGGACTTCTAGTAGTGTTTGATAATCTGCTGGTTGTTCCAATGGTGGAAGGGGAGGTACCTTTGCTTTGGCGATATCTGAGGGCTCTGCAACAGATACAAACTCACTTGGCTGCACTTCATGGAACAATTTGTCACATTTATCGTGAAGGCAACGCAACAGTAGATTTTTTTGGCATCTTTGGGTATTAAAGGAGACACACGAACATTTTAGGTTCAATGGAATTTGCCTACTCATCTTCGAGGATTGCTTGCATTGGAATCCTAAGGAGTTTCGGGTACGCGAATCTTACCATGTTAGTTTTAATGGAGTGCAATAGTTAGTTGTGCTTAAGCACATTAATTTTAATGGAATGTAATAGTTAGTTGCGTTTGAACGTATTGGTGAATGTAGCAATATAGGAAGGGAGGATGACTCTTTTATAGTTTAGATTAAGAGTTTGGGTAAGACATAACACTTGTCATTGTACTTTATTCTTTTAATTTGTTAGAATAATAACAGAATAACCAATTCCACTGATCTATTTTGATCGCTAGACTTGCGAGACTGTTTAAAAAAACATAATAGTAATAATTAAGAAATATGTCATACTTATACATGGTGAATATAGTGTTTTTAAAAGTAATTTAATAAGTCTTGTAAATAAAAATTGAACATTGATATTTCAATTAAAAATAAATACCTTAACAACGGGATAATTTTGATTTTTAAATAATAACATACCATAGACGAATTTACATCCTAGCATATAAAGACGTCAAGCAAAAGAAAAAAAAAAAATAAAGATTGAGATGGAAAAAAATAATGATTGAGTGATAAATTGAAGAACTCGCTTAGTCCAATTTGTAGATTTGACATTTAGATGCAAGCTAAAAACTTAAAAAATGGACTGACTGATTGGAATATTGTTTTGGTTTTATAATTTGAGTCAATTCTAAATATATTTCTTCAGTCCAATTTTTACAATTTTTTAAACATATTTTCACTCAATTATTATATTATAATATCATAAAATACAATATTTCATACTCCTATCACAATAACATGTGATAAGGAATTCAATTCTTATGTTGTACTCGTAGTTCAGTATACTCCTAGTGAAAATATTAATAAATCCAACCATCTTTACTATGGATGTGAACTGCACTTTTTTCCTATTTTCATGTACTTTTAACCTTATTTATAAATTAGCAAATTATTTTAATCATTAAAAATAATACTCGTTAAGTTTGATAAACTATAACAGAAGAATACGTCACTTTTTTAAAGTATGATTCCATTAATTAAATAATTGAAATTTATATATTTTTAATAATTTTACTCTCATTTAAATAATTTTAATCATCTGTATTGCTCATGTTTTCAATTAATTAAATAATTTTGTAATTTAATTAAAATTTCTAAAATATTTTTATTGTAAATTAAATAGCACAATAATAAAAAACTAAAAAAAGTTGAAAGTGAGAGCTAAAAATAAACAAAATTAAATTAAATTAATTCATATTTAAAGTATTTTGTGAATATTAAAAACAAAAGATTAGAATGTGCTGGAAAAAAACAAACAAACAAAGTTTGTTAAAAGAATGCTCTTGACGTTTTAGAATAACAGGATTGCAATAAAAAAAAAAAAACAAAAAGAACTCTTGACTTTTTGGGTTAATACATGCATATGCAGTAGTTATATAGTACAATTAATAGTACAATGCAAGATGCATTTTTAATGACAAAGGATCATTAGTTAATGGGGGAAAACGAGGCAAATTCAGGGAGCCACTGCATTAAATGACTTATTCTCATTGGACTAATACTAGTAGGAGTATGAGGGTGGGAGCTTATAAAGATGAGGTCGGGGGGTTCGAACCTCCCATTGTAAGCCAAGAAAAAGCTACTACTAGGAGTAGTTTGTTGGTGTATGTGCCCTTATGAGGGTTTTGTATTGACATTTGTCGTCTAATTGATAAAATATCAAATGAGTTAATTTCATCAGTTTAATATTATTGTGCATATATAAATGATGAAATGATCCATGTACTAGAACATTGGCTTATAAATGAACCTTGAGAGTATCTTGGTTGTGAAACCCCTTAATCCAGAACATGTTCTAATTACAAAACTATCCCTAGTCGATTATTGACGTGGAACATCAATATGATAAGACTAGTATGTGCTTTAGTGTTGGTAGAGTTTCACTAGACATGATGTAGTGACATCAACTAAAGACATAAATGAATATGTTTGGAAACATATCATTAGATCGATTTGCCAAAAGAAACACTCCATGGATTGTTTAGATTGTTAGTGATTCTTTTGAGTAGTACTCGTACTAGAATCCTTAGACCAGAAATCAGTACACGGTCTTAGGTGAAGAGTAGTGTACTTTGACATACGCCTAATGTGGCCGTAACAAGTTGCCAAATACAGGTATGGTTTGGTATGCTATGAATCACGCTAAGACATGTGAGTGAAGTGATGAGACTACAAATCTCTCTTAACTGAGAAATGATATCTTGGCCATTTGATAGTGAACTGAGAAATGCATGGCCGTGCACAAGGAATGATAAGTGTTATCATTTGCTTGATAAATTCAGTTTCATTAAGAGATCAAGTAAACGTTTAGCTAAATAAGGATGATGGTTCCATGCCTTACGCTAAACGAGATATCAATGTAGAGGATCGTACGCAGTATGCTTGGAAGGTTGTGTTGAATCACCATTGGACTCTCCGTTTTGAATTGGGTTGTTATTATGTCTTGATAGAAACCACCAATGACTTATGGATTAATCAATTAGACTGTGTTATCCATTGCCGATATTAGAATGGGTCTACAGGATCGCACATAAGAGAGTTCAATGATACAGAATAAATAATCTTGTCTGCACTAAGTATAATTGTTATACTTAGATAAATAATATTTAATTAAATAGTTTAATTAAATATTATTGAAAAGTTCTGTGGTATTAATTAAGAGTTAATTAAGTACCGATGAACAATTGGGAAAGACTGATAAATCAAGGGACCTAATTGCAATTGATGTTTTTGATCCATCAGCTTGATGCATGGGTTGCTGGGTTGACCATGGTTTTGGTAAAACCCAAGTCAGTAGAAAGTAATATTAAATTAATATTAATTTTATTTTACTGATTGGGTGTTATCTAACTCTAGATATCCCGGGGATACATGAGTGAGAGAGACACGGTTATCACACACCAAAATTATTCCCAAAAAGATTTTTCTCCCTCTGCAGACAAGAGAAGGGCTAGCACCAATTCTATGAGAGCTCCCGTGCTTGAGAGTAGAGAAGTTCTTCAAGCAAGAACTTTTGGTGGTGATCAACAATCTTTGAGGAAGGATTTGTGGTCTAACATCAAACTAAGATCCAGACGTGACAACTGATTATGCTTCAATGGTAAGAGTTATCTGCTTTGAAACGTAGGAATTTAACACTAAAATCATATTAGGCATGAATCTGCTGCTAAAAATCATTGAAAACCATGCCTAGATCCCAACAGTGGTATCAGAGCGAGATTCGGATTTTATTGTTGAAACTAAAATTAATTAATTAAAACAATATTGTTTCTTTTGGAAAAATTAATTTTATTGATAGCTGATTGATTTCTCTTTTTCTGGCTGGGGATCAATTTTGGAAATTGGTCTCGGGAAAAAGGGGGTTTCAAGGTTTTGTCATTTGTTTTTGGCCAGAATTGAAGAAGGTGTTCGAAAGTTTTTTTTTCCTTCCACTGAAACGAAAAAGAGCAAAGGGAAAAACTTTTGAATTTTAAAACGGAATGGCTGGAATAGTTCTGGCCGTGTCCTTGTTTCAAAACGATTTGGTTATCTTTTCCGATTATAAAGGTTTAGAAAAAGTTTCTAGGCTGTAAAATCATTCACCAGGATCTGGGTTTTCCAAATTAAGTTTCGGAAAGGTTTTTCTGGGCTAATGTTGTCGCCGGATTTGCAAAAACGAAAAATGGATTTGTTCTGGCCTGTTTAAAAACTTTATCGGAAAATGAATTGAACATTGGTTTTTTTGTATTTTGGGCAATTGTGTATTTGACCGGAAAAATGATTTCTTTTTTGGGTTGCTTCATTTTCGCCGGAAAAACAAGTCCGAAACTGGGTTTCCTTTTTTGGTTTCAAAATTAATTTTTCTGGGCTAAGTTGTTTTCTTGATGGGAAGTCTTGCCGGTGGCTTTTCTGACCGAACGACGTGCGTTCCTCGGGGCGTCATCTTAATCAAACAAGCGTCGAGGATTTCATCCCGATAAATGGCCGGCTGATTCATCCCGATTGTTGTCAAATTTGATCAAGATCAGGGCCAGAAAGATTCTGGCTGCCAAGGATGAAGAACGGCGCTACAATTACAGAGCCAGAAAGACAGCGATTGGCCTGAGAAGACGACCGGCGTTGGACTTCAGAAGTTGAGAGACCGGGGGCAAGGGTTTGAGGAAGAAGATGGCGGCTGAGGGCGAAGCCCTTGGGGCTATATTTACTAAAATACCCCGCCGCCCCAATAAACCCTAATAGCATTTTTGCTGATTTTACAAAGATACCCCGCGCCCTGACCTAAAAGGTCAGCTGGATTTTAAAAGTGTTCTAAAATTCCAGAATGTTAAAAATTATCTGCCCGGGCCCGGTTAAAAACTCACTTTGGTGCTGCGCATTCCAGAATTGGAATCTTTGACCAGGCCTAGACTCTAGCACAATCACTATTCCAATCCTTACTTGAAATAACATTGCGCAGGATCTTGGTATGTACTTATTTGATTTATCACGCAACAATAATTTCTAATTAAAGCGAAAACATAGAAAGTACCTCTTGAAGCTTGTTACTCAGGTGATCGCTTATATGACTTAAGACTTTGATCGCACGTTGTGTGGGCAACGTTCTAGCGAGCAATTGATTAGAAATCTACACAAAAAGACTCGCCGGAAAAATTCTACAGCTCGTCGCCGCTGGAATTTACTTCCCGCGCCCAAAAATTATTCAAGACAGAGAAAAACATTTTCTCTCTCTAAAATTTCTCTATCTAGTTTTCTTGTCTTGAAAACATAAGAATTGTGTATTGTAGAATTGCTAATCCCTTGTAGTTTTCATGACACGATCAATTTTAATAGTGTGGGAGTTACACAATCTTTTAAAATTATTAAAATTGATTGGCTTAATTAAAATGAGTTTGTATGAAGCACTTGCATTTTATGTGTTTTTCATGCATGAATTGGGTTTTAAATTTATTTCTTTTAAATTGATTTAATATGGGGCCTGCGAGACAATTAAATTGTGCCTGCGAGCCTATTAAAATCTATTGTAATAGAATAGATTAGAAGTTAGGTCTAAGAAATTCCAAAGAGTCTAAGATGGAGCCATGGAGTTGGAGCCCAACAGAGATGGCCTGATGCAGACCAATAAATTTACAAGAGTTGTAATAGATTAGATCGCAATTCATTTCATTTATTCACTTTATATATTTTAATATATATTTTGTGAATGATGAAAAAACGAGATACATGTTAAGCCGTTCAAACTAAATCCCTAAAAACCTAACTCATATAATTCTTTCCATACTTTGGAGCTCGTCTGATGAGCTGATATTTTATGATACAATTTGGTGCTGAATTGGGCAAAGTTGGATGTTTTGGTGAAGCTAAATAGCGTTTTTATATGTGCAGGGGATTATATTGATTTTAAGAAGGATAGTGCAATTTTTGGACAAAAGGAGGGCAAATTGGATAAATTGAAGAAAAGGAGTTGGGGCTAAGATTTGGGTTTACAATTAATTGTTAATGTGACTGATATATTGTATTGAGGAGGAGGATTTTTGGGAAAGACAAGAAAGGAAGAATGACAAAATTGGGATGGAGGAATTATATAAGGATAGGAATAAAAAGAGCAAGAATTTTATTCTAGGATTGATTGTCTTGATTTGGGGGAAATTAACTGCAGGAATTTTAATTTTGGAAAAAGGGAAGACTTTGGAAAGAAAGAAAAACACTTGCACTGCAGACGGAGGTATATTTTTTTGGACAAGGGATCATTCTGAAAAATCAGAGACTGGGATCAATTTTTGACTTTGAAGGGAGAAAAGAAGTGGGGACGGTTGAAGGGAAGAGAGAAAACAAGGTGGACAGCAACTTTGGTTCCAGGGGCTTCTACCATTAGTACTCAGTTTCTATTTCTTTTGCTCCAGTTTGAATTCATGTCGCACAAATTATACATTCTTTTTATTAGTTTAATTATGAGTAGTTAGATTTCTTTAGTCTAGTCAAGGGACTCAAAACCCCTCGATGCTACTTGAATCGTGAGATCAAATTGATATTATTATTAATTGATTATTGGTTCCTTATTTATTCTTGAGCATTTTTGTGGATTATTTGGCACTGTTTGTATAGCTGGTAGCATGCAGGCTTTCCTAGGTAATTCAATTTACTAGAATACACGAGCTTCGGTATTCCTTAGAGTCAATGAATTAATCACGTGGTACGTAGATTAGTAAATTGAAAAGAATAAATAATCAAGTGCAATTAAGCTAATTGGGTTAATTGTAATTGAACTGGGTCCTTGGCTATCGTGATCTAGGTTCTAGGAGGTTCCAGAATTGATCATTGATTATAGATGCGATTAACGGAGGTTCCTTAATCGCTGACTTTAATTAATAGGACTGAATTGTTAGGAGGTTCCAACAATGAAAACCGGTGTAACCCATAATTAATTAATACATTTTTGCATCAAGGATCGATTAGTGCATCGAGATGGTCCAATTCCCTTGGCTAGACGTTTTTCCGAATTTGGATTTTTATAATTTATTTAATTTCTTGCAGTTTAATTTTATTGATTTTTGTTAGTTAGTTTACTTAAAAACAAAACCCCCCATTTCGGTTACGTACTTTTAACCAAGTTTAGTTCACTCTGTTGCTCCCTGTGGATACGATTCTACTCGCTCTATCCTATTTTTAATAGTTTCAGAAGTAGGTTTATTTTTTATTGGCCTGACGATCTATCAAATTTTGGCGCCATCGAATATCTGATATGAACCGCTTGGGGTGACCAGGGGCCATCAAGTTTCTTTGTGAGGCGAGTTGTCACATAATTGTTAGTGTGAATGCTGAAAAGCTTTGCGTGTATGAACATTATTGTCTCAGTTTATATATATCAAGTTAAATTGCTTTAGTTAATTGTTTCATATTTATTTTTGTAGTCCATTTATATCATATGACTAGATGATGAGGTGTTAGGTATGACACAGTAGATCTCATCATTGGTTAAAGTCATGATTTATAAACTAGGCACATGACTGAGACAATTTTGGACATACTGTCGGTTTAAGTCATTATGTGATTCTGAGGTTTGTTAATCTTGACTAATTGAATTATATAGATATGCCCGGGGCATATTGAGCATGACCAATTAGATTTGAATTAACTTGTACTGATTTATTGTAGTTAATTCGAATCTTATATTCTGTCTCTTAATCTTTGAGATGAGGATAGGCATGAGGATTAGACATAGTGTACTTTAATCTGCCAAAGAGTTTAATCGCTTGAGGCCTATAGTCTCGGTAGGTTGGGTGCACATGTTTAGTTGTTTGGTGTGCTGTTGTAATTCGAAAAGAAACCATGTACGGTACAGCTGAGGTGATGGTGCTATCGAGATGAGCTTGAAAAGTTTACTGTAATAAATCTGGCCTGTGGATTTGTCTGGTATAGTAATAATTTCAAGTGGTTCTAGTCTCGGATAATAAGAAGTTGATTAATTAATTTATCAGTAAATTAATAAAATTGACGAGCACTATATCTTTGATGTGGGGAGATGAAGAATAAAGATTAATTAATTTAATTTAAGTTGTTTCGAAAGCAATTCTGGTCTAGGATGGTAGTGCAGTAATTAATCTGTTAGTGGTACGATTAATTATGTATTGGGTTAATTGATAAAACGAATAATTAATTAATTAATTAATCCTAAGGGTCAATTAGTAAATTGACAAAGTGGAATTATTTAATTAATTAAGTCTTAAAGTTCAATTAGAATTAGGAAATTCAAGAGATTAGGAAATCTATTTGGATTTGGAATCTAATTGGATTTGGTTACTAATTAGTTTTGGAAACTAATTAAAACCTAAACCCAATAAGAAGACCAATCCTAAACCAACTTGGATATCTCTTGTAACTCTATAAATAGACATAGAGAGTTGGCAATAAACAAACATTTTACAATTCATAGTTTCTTAGTTTTTGAAACTTAGAGAGAGAAATTCCTAGAGAGAGAGAAAAGCGCATAAACCCAGCTCTCCCTTGAATTCGGAATTTCTGCTCAGGCGATGGTCTTCAACTCTGAATGGCGGCCGGTGGTTGTTTATAGCGGCGGCGGTGGCCGTTTAAAATTCTTGAAGCGACAAGCTACTGAATTTTCTGGGGAGCAGAATTTTTGTGTGTTCTAATTTTATTGCTGATTCATTTGGTTCGTTAGTTCATTGCCCGCACAAACGTATGAGCTGGTCTTAAGTCATACAAGAGAATCACCCAAGTACACGCTTCAATAGGTAATTCTTATAATTTTGCTTTAATTAAGAATTTTATTTGTTACGTGACAAATCGAATAAAGTAAAACTAAGATCCTGTGCAACGGTATTTCAAGTACGGATTGGAATAGTATTGCACTAGAGCTTAGGCCTGATCAAAAGTTTTGATTCTGGAATGCAATGCACGAAAGTAAATTTTTGATCGGGCCCGAGCAGATAATCTTTCAAATGGTATCAGAGCGAAGGTTTTGGCTTTGCTTTGTTCGATTTGTCACATGGTTTCTTTAATGCAGGTGGTTTGTTATCACGGGTATTATGGTTTATGTATTTATGTTTTATTAAACCCTGGAACATGTCCGGGTTGGTTTTTGAATGTGAATGCTTGTAATAGTAAAATCACGTACTGGAAGCCGTGTAGGATGAGATGAAATCTGTAGTAGGATTTTTTCTATGTAAATTGTCATTTTTATTATCCTAGAAAAATCAAGTCTTGTATTTAGAAGAATATGTAATAACGAGTAGGAGCGGAGAAGAATACACGGAGGGACAATGGGATACCGAATGATGCCGGCGTAGGAACATGGGTAGAAACTACCGACGTTGAGCGCATTAGCACGCAAGGGAAGGCCGCTGCTGGTGTGGCACTACAACAATGCAACACCGAGGCACCAGGAACGATCGGTTCCCTAGCACGCGAAGCCCAACGCGTGGCCTTCACTGCTCGCGTGGCCTGGGTCATGCGCAAGCAGCGCGCGCATGGCCCGTGCATGCACGGGTTATATGAGCCTGGCCCATTTTCTGAGGCAATTCCTAGATCCAGATTTTCAGACTCAATCCATCTGAGTGACGTGATAGGACACATGAACAAGACAGCAGATGGAAGCAATTAAAACCACAATAGTCGGGAAATTTATTTTACATATTTACGTTTTTATTGCAATCTTTATGTGCTTTGATTTTATGCATTATTAAAGCATGTGGTTTTATGGTTGCTTATAAGTTAGGATTAGTTAATTGCATGTTAAAACCAGAAAACCCTCATTCTAAGAATCTAAGTGGGAACGGGTTAGTTATTATTCCCAGAGCCTCAATTATGAATTCATCAGTTATGTAGTTTTGACTTGCGCGTTGGCATTAGGGTCTTCCTCCATATCGGATGAGTCAAACCTGCGGATCACTAGGTTGAATTTCTAAGAAGATGACTATAGTGAATTAAACTAGAGAAATGCAACACCCTCTCTATCTGACTCGCACTATCTGAAGTAATGAACTTAGAAGTCATGTAATGACACACACTTAGTGTACAATTTGCAGTATTCCTCCCATCGAGGTTACGCTGCTTATGTGTACGGCTAAAAGCACTGACTATTAGTCTCATTGGTCAATAGATCATTTGGTTAGATAATGAGATTAATGAACTAGGTTCTTCTCAAACAAATGTGGACTAGCGTAAACGTTCACACTATTGTGGCTTACGCGAATCCTGGTGAATGAGATGTCGGTGGATTAAATTGATTATGTTGTTTGAGGGAGTCAATATTTTTGAACTTTAGTAGTTTATTTTCTAAAGTTTTTCCTGTTTATTTATTTTCAGTAATTCGATATGACGTTCAATCCATTACCTATAATTTTGAAAGAGAACAAGTTAACTGTTTCAAATTACATTGATTGGAAATGGAATTTGGATATTATCCTAACGGCTGACCAGTACAAGTTCGTGCTCAATGAGGTATGCCCAGATACGCCTACCGACGAGTCGACTAACGATGAGAGAGAGGCATATCAGAGGTAGAGGAAGGCTGATGAGATAGTGCGGTGTTACATTCTGACTTTTATGTCAAATATACTACAACATGAGCATCAGTCAATGATCTCTCCTTTTGTCATAATGGCTAATCTTAGACAGATTTTTGGTCACCAAGGTCGAGTGGCTAGGCAAGTAGCCATGAGGAAGATAATGAACACCAAAATGGCTGAGGGTACTCATGTGAGAGATCACGTTCTTGAGATGATGAGCAACATCAACGAGATTGAGGTACTTTGGGGCGAGATTGATGATGAAACCAAAGTTGATATAGTCCTCCGAAGTTCACCTCAAAACTTTGAGCAATTTCGGTTGAACTATAACATGAATTAGAGGATTTATAGTTTGTCCGAGCTCTTGGCAGAGTTGGTGTCAGCTAAAGGATTGTTTTAAGAGAATAAGCAATCTTTAGTCACAGCCAAGGCTTCAAGTCCTTCTTCTGCGCCTAAGACTGGTAAGAAGAAGGAGAAGTCTAAGTCAAAGACGAAGAATCATACGCCTAAGGCTAATATCGCAAAGAAGAAGAAGTCAAAATGCAAGTGCTTTAACTGCAGTCAGACGGGACATTGGAAAGTGGATTGTCCAAAGAAAGTTACTACAAATTTTGCCTTAATTACTGAGACATGTTTAGCAATGATTCCCACATATACCTGGAATGCGGATTCTGACACCACTGATCATGTTTGTAATTTTTTGTAGGTTTTGGGTAACCAGAAGCTTAGAGAATGTGAGATGGAAGTCTATATGTGATATACTACAAAAGTGTCAGCTGTTGCAGTGGGAGAAGTAGACTTAATTTTCAAAAATAATAGTATAGTTTTAAATAATTGTCTTTATGTTTCTAGTTTTAGAAAGAATCTGATTCTAGTTTCTAAACTTTTATTGAATGGTTATAAGTTCATTTTTTCTAATAATTTGTATTTATCAGAAGAAATGAGAAACTTATTTGTTCTGGCACGTTGATAGACAATTTGTTCATTTTAAAACCAACTTCTCATACTAATCATGCAACAACAACTCATACATCATTAAACCATAATAAGAGGAAAGAACCTTCTGAGATGAATCAAACATATCTTTGGCATCTTAGATTAGGTCATATAAATCTTAGTAGGATTCAAAGGTTTGTCACAGATGGACCTTTAGGTTCATTAGAAGTTGACAACTATACGACCTGCGAATCATACTTGGAAGGTAAAATGACCAAGAAGCCTTTCAAGGCAAACGGGTATAGAGCCAAAGAAGTGTTAAAGTTAATTCACTCTGATTGTATGGACCAATGTCAATACAAACAAAAGGAGGTTTTGAGTATTTTGTGACATTCACAGATGACTACTCAAGATACAGATACATTTACTTAATGCGCCACAAGTCTAAATGTTTTGACAAGTTTAAAGAGTTTTGGACAGATATGGAGAAGCATCATGGTAAAAGTATCAAGACATTACGATCAGATCGTGGTGGTGAATACCACTCCACTGATTTTTGAAATTATCTAGTGAAAGTAGGAATTTAGTCTCAGTTATCTGCACCTAGCATGCCCCAGCAGAATGGTGTAGTAGAACGGAGAAATAGAACTCTTATGGAAATGGTTAGGTCTATGATGAGTTATAGTGAGTTGCCTAATTCGTTTTGGGGTTATGCCTTAAAAATTGCAGCTTACATTCTTAATCTTGTACCATCTAAATCCGTGCCTGAAACTCATACTGAATTGTGGACGGGGTGCAAGCCTAGTCTAAGACATATCAGAGTTTGAAGTTGTCCAGCACATGTGCTAAAGGCAGATGTGAGTAAGTTAGATTCAAGAACATAAGTAATACTATTTGTAGGTTATCCCAAAGGTACAAAAAGTGGTTTATTTTATAGTCCTAAAGATCAGAAGGTGATAGTTAGCACTAACGCCAGATTTTTAGAAGAGGGATATATTTTAGATCACAAGCCCAGTAGTAAAGTAGTACTAGAAGAAGTTAGTGGACAATCCAAAACTCCTGTTACACCAGTACAAGTAGATACACCACAAGATACTGCACAAACAGTCACAGAAACTGTGCCCGCACCATTGCCTCGTCGTAGTGGGAGGGTTGTGAGACAGCCCGATAGGTTCATTGGCGTGGGAGAGTCCTCAGACTTCATCTTGAGTGCGAATAAAATAGATCCCATAAACTATAATGAGGCAATCCGAGATAAAGATAAAGATAATTGGCAAAAAATAATGTTATCTGAGATGGGGTTGATTGACTCTAATTAAGTCTGGGAGCTTATAGACCTGCCTGATGGTTTTTGACCAATAGGCTGTAAGTGGGTTTACAAACACAAGAGAGGACCTGAAGAAAATGTTAAAACCTTTAAAGGTAGGCTTGTGGCAAAGGGGTATACTTAGAAAGAAGGAATCGATTATGAGAAAAACTTCTCCCCGGTAGCTATGCTTAAGTCAATCTGGATTCTCATGGCCATAGCTACTCATTTAGATTATAAGATTTGGTCGATGGATGTCGAGACAGTTTTCCTTAACGAAAATCTTGAGGAAACCATCTTCATACAGCAACCAGAGGGATTCATTGTTGAAGGCCAAGAGCATAAGGTTTCCAAGCTTAAGAGGTCTATTTACGGACTTAAGCAAACATCCAGATCTTGGAATATCCGGTTTGATGAAGTAATACAATCCTAAGGATTTACTCAGTGTCCAGATGAGTAATGTGCATATTGCAAGCGTGACAAAGACGCGGTGTTTCTTGTACTTTACGTAGATGACATTTTAATTATTGGCAACAATAAGAAAGTGTTGTCAGACGTAAAGGCATGGCTATCTAAACAGTTTGATATGAAAGACTTATGAGAGGCTGAACATATCCTTGGGATCAAGATTATTCGAGATCGTAGGAAACGTTCACTGACACTATCCTAAGCTTCATACATAGACACTATTTTGGCGAGTTTCAACATGCAAAACTCCAAAAAAGGTTTCTTGCCTCTCAGACATGGAGTGCATCTGTCTAAAGCTCAGTCTCCTAAGACTGTTGAGGAGACAGAAGCTATGAAGGCAGTTCCTTATACTTCTACAGTAAGAAGTCTCATGTATGAAATGTTGTGCCTGATATCTATTTTGTTGTTGGCATGGTTAGCAGATATCAAAGTAATCCTAGTAAAGCACATTAAGAAGCTGTGAAATGCATCCTTAAGTATTTGCTCAAAACGAAAGACCAAGTATTAGTCTATCAGGCGTAAGACTTAGTGCCTAGAGGTTACACCGATTCTAATTTCCATGGTGATAAAGATGAGGGTAAGTCTACCTCAGGTTTTGTATTTACTTAAGGAGGTGGAGCCATAGTATGGTAGAATGTCAAGCAGAAATACGTGACAGACTCTACCATGGAAGCTGAGTACGTAGCAGCATCAGAGGCAGCGAAAGAAGCTATGTGACTCAAGAACTTCCTGGTGGACTTAGATGTGATTTCTGATTTGCCCAAGTCAATCACGGTATACTGTGATAACAATAGTGCAGTATCAAATTCGAAGGAACCATGAGCCCACAAGGTAAGTAAGCACATAGAGCGCAAGTACCACCTGATACGAGAGATCGATAAGAGTGAAGATGGGGTCATGGCCAAGATAGCATCAGCAAATAACCTTACAGATCCATTCACAAAGACATTAACTACAAAAGTCTTTGAGACTCACGTGGAAGGCATGGGAATTAGATATGTGGCTAAGTCATGATAATTCTCTAGATATTAGTGTAGTGGTAGATTAGTGTATTGAACTGTATTTTACTTTAAGCTTAACTTTTGAGTATTAGTGGGAGATTGTTAGTGTGAATACTGAAAAGTTTAGCTTGTATGAACACTATTTTCTCAGGTTATATATATCGAGTGAAATTGCTTTAGTTAATTGTTTGAGAAATAGATACCGGATGTGGGTCTCATATATGTACTAACGTACAAGGTTTGAGAAATAGAAGGAGATTAAGCATAGGCAAAGTTGATCTCCGTGTCGAAAATAGAGCAAGAGTTATTTCCATTGAAGTCAGGGACTACACTTTGGCCTTACCCTCGGGTCTTAATGTTATCTTAAAAAACTTTTTCTATGTACCTGCTTTGAGCAGAAACATTGTCTCGGTTTCTTGTCTTGATAATGTGGGATTTCGTTTTATTATTCAAAATAATTTGTTATCATTTTATCGGGGTTATGTATTGTACAGGGTTGCAAATTTGTGTAACAGCATATACATCTTACACTTAAACCAGGAAAGACCAGTCTATAACATAGAAAATAAAGCAAAGATAAATGCAAATGAAAATCAGTCCAACGTACATTTGGCACTGTCGTTTAGGCCATGCAAATGAGAAGCGAGTTCAAAGACTTCATAAGGATAGAGTGCTTGGGTCATTTGACTTCGAATCATATGACACGTGTGAACCCAACTTGCAAGGCAAAATGACAAAGAGTCCATTCAACAACAAAGGGGAACATACTAGTGAGCTATTGGCTCTAATATATTCGGATGTATGTGGGCTAATGAGCACACAAGCCAGAGGTGGATTCAAATAGTTCGTAACTTTTATCGATGACTATAGTAGATATGGCTATGTCTAATTAATAAGGTGTAAAAGTGAAACTTTTGAAAAGTTCAAAGAGTTCAAGAACGAAGTAGAGAATCAGTTGGATAGAAAGATTAAGGCTATTTGCTCCGATCGGGGAGGTGAATACCTAAGTCTTGATTTCGATGGCTATCTAAAGCAGTGTGGAATTGTTTCACAGTTGACTCCACCAAGAACACCTCAATAGAATGGTGTATCCTGTTGGTTTTGAATAACAGAAAAGCTATGGCTTGTATCAAAAACTAATATCCACAGTTGACATATCATTTTGTTTCAGTATAAATTTGTTCTTTTATATCATAGAACTAGATAACGGGGTGTGGAAAGACACAGTAGATACCGTTATTGGTTAAAGTATTGATATATTAAAAGTATGCTCGTAACCGAGATAGTCTGAACATACTATCGGTATAGGTTATCGTGTGGTTTGGAAATTAGTTTATCTAAACTAGTTTAAATTACACGGATATGCCCGGGGCATATTGAGCATGACCAGTTTGGATAGAATTGAATTATATTGATCGGCGTAGTCAATTCGGTCCTAGTATTCCGTCTCTCAATCCCGAGATTGGGACGGGCGCGAGAGTTGAATATTGTATGCTTTGATTTGCCAAAGAGTGCGGTCAATTGAGGCTTATACCTCGGTAGGTTGGGTATGCGGTGTTTAGCTTCTTACGTGTCGTTGCTAGTCGGAGGAATCCACGTACCGGTTCGCCGGGTTGATGGTGCTCCCGAGATGAGCTCGTAAAGTCTATTATACTAAACCCGGCCGGTGAATTTTATGTTTGGTATAATAAAAGGACGAGTGGTACTAATCTCAGAAATCAAGAAGTCGGTGAATTAATTTGTCAGTAAATTGATAAACCGACGAGCGCTAGATCTATAATGTGGGGAGATAGAATAAAATATAATGGCGCGATGTAAAGTCGTTTTCGAGCGGTAGTTCCATAATTAGTCCGTTAGTGGTACGACTAATTATGCATTTGACTAATCGACAAGGTAAATTAATTAATCCTAAAGGTTTAATTAATATTTAATCGACAAAGTGAATTAAGAAATTAATTCTATTTGAATTAATTAATTCTAAGGGTTCGATTAAATTAAATTAACAAAGTGGGTTTAATAAATTAATTCAAATGGGTCGATTGGAGTTGATTAGTCGGGAAAGACTTAGCGGTCAATGAAAGTCAAATTAAAAGGCCCAACTCGAGAGCCCATTAGGTCTCCTTAGAAGCTCCTTATAAATATCCTTGTTAGGCAATTAAAGACATTAAGAAACTTGAAGTCCATGAAAGGGCTAGAGTGAGAAAGTTTAGCTTAGAGTGAGAACTTCGTCTTCCTCATTGAAGCTTCTTCTCGAAGTCAGCTAAGATAGCTTTCTCCTTCGGAAAACTCGATTTTATTAAGCTCGGACTCCTCATTAATTATTATCGCCGGTCGGTTTTTAGCAAGCTGCGCAAGTCGGATTTTCCGATTTATAAAACCTGGCAGCTGTACTACTTCGGTGCCCTGATCCAATCAAATCTTCACGTTGATCTTCTTAGTTGAGTGATCCGTGGGATTGATTATGCAGATCGGGACTGGATTGGGCAGTTTTCGGTGGACAGTTTTTAAGTTTTTTCGGTGACTTGCGCAGCAGGTTTTCCGGCAGCTTGCGCAGCAGTTTTTCGGCAGCTTGCGAAATGGGTTTTCATAAATTTTGAGCAGCTCCATTTATGGGTTTTTGAGTTTTCTTCCGAAGCAAATTTCTTGGGTTTTCTATATTTTTCCGTGGGCAACTCCGTAGATTGCCCACACTATTTCGGAGTTGGATCGGAGTAATTCTTTGGATTTCTATTGGAATCGCAATCAAAGATTGGATTTTTTCTTTAGGCAATGGACTTCGCTACAAAAGGTAGAATCTTTAATATTCTGCTTTAATTAAAGATTTAATTTTTTTGTGTCCCGATTAATAAATTAAATAAGTATAAGCTAAGATCCGTTCATGGGTAAACTAATTTGAGCCTGAGCATGGTCGAAAGCTTCCGATTATGGAATGCATTGCACGAAAGTGAGGTTTTCGATTTAGCCCGGGCTTGTTCAGTTTTCCTTCATATCCGAGAGAAAGAATTGGACTTTATTTGACATGGTTTGGTCAATGATGGGCCAAGCATCACTGCCAACATTTTTTTGGGTCATACACTCCTATCAGCTACCCACGTATAAATCGTATTCCATCTAAGGCAGTAGATAAGACTCCATATGAGAAATGGATGAGCCAAAAGCCCTGCGTGTCCTATCTACGAGTTTGGGGTTGTCAAGCTCATGTAAAGCATTTATAGAATAATAAACTTGAACCTGAAACTGACAAATGCCTATTTGTGGGGTATCCGAAGGAAACTAAAGGATATCATTTCTACAACCCAACTGAGAACAAAGTGTTTGTTGCTCGAGGGACTACTTTCTTAGAGAAAGATTTTTCTACAAGAAAGACAGTGGGAGTAGAATAGAACTCGAAGAGGTTCGAGACCCACAAGGGAGTGTAGAACCATCTACAGAAACTCAAATGAAAGTTGGAATACTGCAAAACTGCAAAGACCTTGAAGCTATGGAATACTGCTTTCATTGATGTTGTTCTAATATGTAGTCCAATGAGCATGCTAGGATTACCATTTCTGACTAGAGACAAAAATTTTGCTGCAAATGTAAGAATGTCTGCTTTACAAAGTGCATTAATACTTTGCTTCGATGCAAATCGTTGCGTCAATAATGTCCTTATAATTAGTTCAACTATATGCCATATAAGCTATTGCAAAAATTGGACTGCTTATGATGCAGGACCTTGTCATAATGCACAAGGAAATCTAACAGTGTTATGGGCCTGAAGACCCAGTTCAAATCGGGGTGACCCAACTCAAAACGGGTCAGCCGGGATTAAAATTAATTTCCTTGATTTCTAAAAAACGCATATAAATAATAAATTTGCATTGAAAGGACTAAAATTCAAAATTTATGAAACGGGACGACCCTGTTCGAATCGGTCTCACCCAGCTCAAAACGGGTAAATCATTGAAATATGTTCCTGTGATTCTAAAAATGCATGTTAAAAATAAATTTGTAATGAAAGAGTGAAAATCAAAATTTATGAAACAGACCAATCTAGTTCAAAATGGGTTAATCTAATTTGAACTGGTCGACCCAATACATGAATGGAACCCATTTTTTAAATAAATAGTTGAATTACGGGTCAACCCGCGAGTCAACTTGTTGGGTTAATATTTGATCAGTGGGTTGGGTCACGGGTCAACCCAACTTGCAAGTCATTTGACCCATCTTAACCCGCAAACTAATAAGATCCAACCCCCGCCTCCATGCCCCTATTTGACACCTCTATGGGGCCTATGTTAGGGGGTTGAAATTCCCTGTACAAAAGGAGGTACCTTTTTTTTAGGATGAGAATGATGGGTAATTGGATCTCGTGGACTAAAGTTCTGGAATAAAAACATTTGATAGTTCAAGGGCACAATCCAACCAATCTCGATTCTTTGATCCACTTTTAATTATTTCTACAACAGTTAAGGTGTTCTTTCTACTAGGTTGAAGCCAAGTAGTTGAATTGTGATTAACTTGTACTCATGAATGCTTTTCACTGCAGCTGATGTAAGTAATTGCATACAAAGGGTTCGGTCACTTAAATTTGCTGAAGATGCCTGTTATAATGATATTTTGCTGCTGAAGGCACTCATCTCTGGCTTAGATATAGGAACTTCTAACTGAAGTATTACTAGTCCAAGACACAACATTGCACCTTTTGGGCTCCATTTTTGCATAAAAAATAGCAAAAAAATTTGACTACAATGCACTTCAGAGAAGTAACGTGATCTTGTTACCAAATTGTATAGTAGTTGATCTTATTTGCAAGCATGAGGACAATTTCAATAAATCTAGTGCAACAGAAAACCCTTCGGGTTCCATTTGCTTAACATTTGGGTTCTCATTTCCCCATTATTTCTTCTGTTGCTGAAGAGTTGCTTGCTTTCCTATACTTGAGAGGTTATGTAAGCAGCGCCAAGAGAAGGTATTTCTACACACTGTTGATTGTAGAGGTTTTTCTCTATTTATGGCTACAACATTAACTGATTAGTATCTTCATCAATCACATTTACAGTTCTATTGAGGTCATGGTTTAATTTCTTTTATGGATCTCTTATAATGCACAAGAGGCTGTGCTTGTTTCCAGAAATTCATTCTTCGAAGTTAATGTAAGATGTTCCTTGTAAACATTAAGATGTTCCTTGTAAGCTGTAAGGACAATGTCCAAATTTTGCTTCCAGTCAATGTAATTTGGACTGGTGAGTTTGTTTTGATTAAGTATGGCAGCAAGTGGATTGAACGACATATCGAAAGATGAAAATAAATAAACAGAGAAGTTTCAGTATTTTATCTTTTAAGAAAATATTGATATCCTCAAAACAATATAATCATATCCACCAACATCTCGTTCACCGGGATTTTAGAGTTTGAGAAGAATCAAGTTCATTAATTTACTATTTGACCAAATGATCTATTGATCAATGAAATTAATAGTCGGTGATTTTAGCCGCACAAATAAGCATCGTAAGCTCATTGGGAGGGATACAATAAATGGTATACTAAGCGTATGTCATTACGTGACTTCTTATTTTGTTACTTAGGATACTTATGCACCTCAGATAGAGAGGGTGTAGTAGTTCTCCAATTGAACGCACAATAGTCATCCTTTTAGAAATTCAATCTAGTGATCTTATGAATAAAAACTCATCCGATATGGAGGAAGGCCCCAATGCCAACGCGCAAGTCTATTCACGTCACATATGAATTCATAATGGAGGCCATGGGGATTTATACCAACCCGCTCTCACTTAAATTCTAAAATTTGATAATTTTTCCGGTTTTAACATGCAACGTCTTAACTTTAGTAATTTCTAACTTTAGTTATTTGCACCCATAAAACTGTTTGTTTTTTATCATGCATAAAAACATAAAACAAAAAACACAAGCAACAATCAGGACATATAAAGTGGGAAATAAATACGTAATGAAAATTTCCCGACTATTATGGTATTCTCTATCGTTGCTTCATTTTTACGCCTTGTTGACACGTCCCGTCGCATCGCTTTCACTCACGTTATTTGGATTTCTCCTAATTTTTCTGGGTTTTCTTGGTTTTCTTTGTAATTAGGAATCACCCAAAACTCACGAATATGAGTTACCCATAATAACGTCTTCGTCATTTTACATAAATTTCTAATTACAAGGCTTTCTTGAAAATAAAGACGACATTTAGAATAAATCCTACTACAATATTTAATCTAATTCTACACGGCTTTCAGCACGTGGTTATTACTATTACACACATTCACATTCAAAAAAAATGAGCCCGGACATGTCCCGGGGTTTATAAATAAATGTAAAACCATAATAGTTGGGAATAATAACCACCTGTAACAAAACCTTGTAATAAATCGAACAAGTATAAAGTCGAAACCTTTGCTCTAATACCAATTTGAAGGAATTAGAATCCGGTTCGGGCCAAATCGAAAATCTCGCTTTCGTGCTATGCATTCAAGAATTAGAGAATTTTGATCGATCCCAAACTCTAAAATCAATTCCTATAAGCGAATCTAGGCTTATACTTCTTAGATATATTAAACGACACGCTAAAAAATTAAATCTTTGATTAAAGCGAAAGATAAAGATTATACCTTTGAAGCGTGTCCTCGAAGCAAATACAGAAAACCAAGTCTTTGATTGCGAAATCCACTAGAAGTCCCTCGAATGACTCTGACTAACCCCAAAGTTAAGTGAGAAACTATCTACGGGGTGGATCAAGCGAAATCCAATAAGCCCACAAGAAGCCCGCTTCAAAAAACTAAAAATCCGCCCAAAAGGAGTGGCCCGGAACACCACCACCAAACTCGCCGGACACCGCCGCGACCCACTACCCAGCTCCTCCCGCGATCGAGACACCTCCACCGTGGATAGCTGATCAACTGCAATCAAAATACAGCAGCGATGTATCTTGGCGTGTCAGAAAAACTGAACGGCTTTGATCGCCAGAACTGAAATGTGATCACCGAAAAAAGTTGAAAACAGGCGACGGCGAAAGGCGGCAATGAGAAAAACCGGGCAGCTACTTAAAATAAAACTATTGGTTGAGTTTTCCGAAGAAGAAAGATGACTAATCCGACTTCGAAAAGAGATCTTCAATGAAGTAGATGAAATTCTCTCTCTAGGCTAATTGCCCTCAAGTTTCTTAGGTCTTGAAGTTGCAAGACTTTAAGTATTTATAAGGAGAGCTTCAACGGAGACCTAGTGGGCTTTTAAGTTGGGCCTTAGTGTTAGACTTTAATTGACTTTCTTAGTTTTCACCAGACTAGTCAATACCAATTAGCCCAAGGATTAATTATTCGACCCACTTCATCAATTAAATATTAATCGACCCAAGGATTATTTCATAACCCACTTTGTCAATTAAATATAAAATTAACCCAAGTGTAAATATTTATTTAATCTACTTTGCCAATTAGTCCAAAGCATAATTAATCGTACCACTAACGGATCAATTATGGAACTACCGCTCAAAAATGAAATTAGTTTACTCACACTTTATTAATTCTCTTATCTCCCCACGTCAAAGATATAGTGCTCGTCAACTTATCAATTTACTGACAAATTAATTTATCGACTTCTTGTTATCCGAGACTAATACCACTCGACCTTATTATTATACCGGACATTAGTCCACCAGCCGATGTTAGTATAATAATCCTTACGAGCTTATCTCGTGAGCACCATCACCCCGGATGCGCTGGTACATGGTTTCCTTTCGACAAGCAATGACACAATAAGAAGTCAAACATGTATACCCAACTTACCGAGATATAGGCCTCAATTGACCGCACCTTTTGGCAAATCAAAGTACACTTTGTCTAACCCTCATGCTCGCTCTAGTCTAGGGATTAAGAGATTAGAATATAAGGTTCGAATTAACTACGAATATCAGTACAAGTTAATTCAATCCTAAATAGGTCATGCTCAATATGCCCTTGGCATATCCGTATGATTCAATTAGTCTAGACAAACTAATTTTTGAATCATACAATAACCTCAAACCGACAGTATATCCAAACTGTCTCAGTTACAAGCGTTTATTTATATATCATAAATTTAACAAATGACAAGATCTACTGTGCTACACCCCGCACCTTATCATCTGGACATATGATATAAAAGGACAATAAATAATACTGAAACACAATCGACATGTAATCGAAAAATATTTTTTCATACAAGCAAACCTTTTCAGTATTCAAAACTAGCAGTGTGAATTTACAGTCATGGCAAGGTTGCAAAACTTGGGAATGACTATAAGAGTTAGAAGAAGTAAGTACTAATGGTTCAGAAAAGGCTTCTCTTGTGCATATTGTGGAGCCTTAGAATGCCTTGACTCCTCATAATTGAGATAATAGAGGAGATCCAATGCTTGAAATAGGAATCCCTTTCATTCCATCATACATCTTGGGATCGGGTGAGACTTACTATAAATTAAATTAAAAAGGCTTCTTTTCAATTTATAATTAATCTATTTTTTTCGGCTCGGCCAGCCGACAGAGCCGAGCTCCCCTTCTTTGAGCAAAAAAAGAGAGAGAGGGAACTCAAAGTCTTTCTTTCTTACTTCTAAGTTTGGTCCCGTCTCCTTTTGCGAAATAGAGATTGAAAGAAGCTTCTATTTATAGGCGTTGAAGGCCCTTAACCCTTTCTTATTATGCTTAAGGCCCTTTATTATTATTATTATTATTAGTAAGAATTCTTGTCTTGGTTCCGTAACATGGTTCAAACCTGGCTTTTCATGAATATGGAACCTCATCCACTAGATTTTGCTGAATAATTGTCCTTTCCCCGTACGGATTGGAGTACGAAAGGCCCACCCCAAAGAGCGAATAGGACTTTCTTTTTCGCGGGTATCGCCACACGGCTTAATCCCGATCACTCCTTCAAGAATAGGATACACTGCATTTTCCATTGTATTTGATGTAGTTTTTCCTTATTTAAATTGATTTGTTTTTTATGTGTAGGATGTTTGAAAGTGATTTATAAACATGCAAATATCTATGATAGCCAAAATCAAGTTTATAACACCAATTGTGAACAAGAAGAATGGATATTAAATTTTAGAGAAATTACGTATTTATCATGTCGAAGAGGTAAATAATCAACTATATTCTTTAAAGAAAAAAAAAAAAAAGTAAGAATTTTGATTTTTTTTAACAATCTCAAGCGGATTTTTGGGCTTTGCCCAAAGAGGTAGGGAAATTAATGGTCATGGTCACATTCGAGGAACAAGCTGTTATTTGAGAAGACTAATTGTAAGCTCCTTCAATTTACTTACACAATTTATTTTGATGGAACAACTTATTGGCAGAGACAAGGAGCAGGAATTGGTGTATTTGTTGCATATCCAAATGCAGTTTTGGTCCTACATAATAGAGATAATTGCACTTTTGGTCCATCTTATATTTTGAGTGGCAATATTAGCCCCCTCCTTTTTTTAGCAGATTTAGTCATATTTTACGAAAAAATTTAGAAGATAACGGATTAACTCGTTTGTCAAACCTAATTTTTTCATCAAAATGATCTATACCATGATGCTTTCAATCCATTTTATGAATTGATTCCTCATGAATGTTCAACCAATTATGATTTATCTAATTTATTAATTTTATAATTTAACGTTATAATGGTATTTTTTATCTTTTGTCTCCTTTCTTTCTTTTTTTTTTTTTTTTTTTTCCGCTTCATCGTGACTCCTTCACAACTCTTCCAAGCTGTTTCTTTCCTTTTTGTTATTATTATATTGGTATTTTTTTCTTCTTCCATGAAAATTTTTTCTGTCTCTTTTTTTCTAAACAATTCAGTATTTTTTTATGTTTTTTAATTTGTTTTAAAAAATTTAAAAAATATATTTTAATTATTATTTTATTTAATTTATAATTAAAATAAAATATATATCATATTAAAAAATATATAAAAGATTTCATATCATTTAAAGTTGAACTCAAATCAAACCAAATAAGTTTTCATATCATGTAAAACATGAATTCATATCAACACAACGAATATAAACAAAAAGTAGAGAATGCATTCATATCAAGAGACATAATATATTATATCAGTTATTATAAAAAATAATATCAGGATACATAATATATCATATCAGAAAACACAAACTTTCTTATTATCAATTGAAGGTGTAATATCATGTAAATTTTGAATTCATATCAGGGGACATAATATATAATATCAGTTAATATAAGAAATCATATCATGATACATAATATATCATATCAGAAGACACAATGTTTCATATCATACAATTGAAAGTGTCATATCATGTAAATCTTGAATTCATATCAAGGGACATAATATATCATATCAGTTAATATAAGAAATCAATAAGGATACATTATATATCATATCGGAAGACACAATGTTTCATATCATACAATTGAAAGTGTCATATCATACAAAAGAACGGATATAAACAAAAATCAGAGAATGCATTCATATCAGGGGAAATAATATATCATATCAAGTAATATAAGAAATTATATCATGATACATAATATATCATATCAAAAAATAAAAGGTTTCATATCATACAACAGAACGGATATAAACAAAAACCAAAGAATGCATTCATATCAGGGAACATATCAAAAAATATATGCCAAATTGTTTTTCTAGTCCCTCTTAATAGGGTAGTTGCACTTTTGGTCTCAAAAAATAGTACGAATGCACTATTGGTCCCTTAACATTTTTTTATTAGCATTTTTAGTCATTTTTTATGAAAAAGTTTAGAAGATAACTGATTAACTCATTTAATCACTAATCAACCTATTTTTTTCTTCAAAATGATTTGTATCATGATGTTTTCAACCAATTTTATAATCCAGATCCTCATGAATGTTCAACCCATTTAGATTGACTCACAATCCAAAATGACGGTCAAAACCCTAAATGGGTTGAACATTTATGAGGAACCAAGTCATAAAATAGATTGAAAACATCATGGTACAAATCATTTTGAAGAAAAAAATAGGTTTGACTAGCGATCAAACGACTTAACCTGTGATATGAATTATGAGATAAACCAGCAGAACATGTTCTATCTGATATGCAGGGCCGTATAATCGATATGAGAGACCCTGTTCTAAAATAAAAGTGATGCCATATTTTATTCATTGTAAAAAAAATTAAAGAGACTATTACAAAATTCAAACTATTTTAAAAGGAAAAAAAATAAAAATAGGACTAAAATAACATCTACTTGAAAAGGGTTGTCCTCCTAGCCATTATAGAAGCAAATTCATCAATCAAGTCATCATATTTTACTTTCTTCAAAAGATCATTTTCAATTGCTATCATTGCTAGCCCATTCAATTTATCTTGCATCATTGTAAAACGCAAGTAGGATTTCAAGATCTTCAACTTTGAAAAACTCCTCTCTGTAGATTCAACAGTAACAGGTGTAGTTAACAAAATTCTATATGCAACCATCGCATGATCCATAATATCAATGGGATATAATTTTTGTCTAGGTAAGATATTTCTCAAATACTAAAAAAATCAAAACAACCTGGTAATTTCATCAACAAAATGAAGTTCTCGAAAATTTAAACCTACAAAAATATATATAATAAAAACTCCATTATATTACAATTAGAAACTAATAATTATTATATTCTTGTATGGAAAAAAATTCGATAATTTAGTATTAAAAAAAGACACATGTAAATACCTGAATTGACGGAGAACGAATCAATATGCAATTTTAGATTTTGCTTCTTTTTATTTTTTTTTCTTTTAAAATATAGATAGAAAAAATGAAAAGACTGAGAGAATGAGATGAGTTTTTGTTTCCCGTGTAGTTGGTAGATGAGTAGGGTTTAAAAAAATATTTAGTTCTCGGACTTAGAAAGGTGTTTCAGTGTCCACACAATAGGCAGTAATAGCAAGACCATCAACGGTGGGCCTGTAAGGCAGTTAAAAAGTTTAGTTCTTAGACTTGAAAATATAAACAACATCAACGGCCCGAAGAGAAGTAAAAATAGAAGGCCTCTCAATAAATTTTTTTTTTTTTAGGCCCTTCCTAGATGTGAGGCCCAGTGCAATAGCATTGTTTGCACTGGCCCATCAACGGCCCTGCTGATATGAAATTATATTTTGCATGATATGAACCCTTTCTTTTTTTTCATATAAAAATCTTTTTTTTTTTTGTTATATGAAAGTATGTTATACACTATGTTGTATTTGATATTAAAATCTACTATGCATGATATAAAAGTCTGTTATGCATGATATGGAATCATGTTATGTTTTATATGATAGGAATATGAATTCATCTTCTTTACAAAAAGAATTTTAAAATAAAAAATTAAATTATTTATATTAAAAATATATAAATAATAATTAATAAAAATTATATATGATTTAATTTTTTTTAAAAATATTAATTGCAAAAAAAAAAAAAAAGTGAGTGTGTTTTTGAAGAGAAAGAAAAAAAACGAATGGATGGCATTGATTGGGTAGGAAAGAGAAAAAAAAAAAAAAAAAAAAAAAAGGGAAAGGGGGTGGGGGCTATGTATCAAGCCCCAAAAACAAAAGATAAAGGAAAGAGGTGGGGGCCGTGTGTCACGCCCCAAAAAAGGAATAAAAATAAATAAATATGAAAAGGGGGACGCGCGTTCCCTATTTTAAAAAATTTAAAATCTTTTTAATAAAAAACAGGTCAGGTTATAGGGGCACTAAAAATTGGTGCTCTATAAATTTAGAGCATAGGATTGAATTAATACTCCACTATAAGTATAATATTAAAATTATGATAATAAAAAATTATATGAAATAATTAACCCCCCTCCCCACTTTTATACTTTTTCGATAATTCTAAATTTTTGTATTTTTGTCTTAAAATTTTTTAAAAAAATACCTACTGCTACATCTCGAATTCTAATATTTCTGTTCCTATAATGTAATTTTTTATATATTACATAAAAAAACTAAGAATACGTATTTATACATTATTTGGTTATTATTTTATATTTTTATTAAAATTTTAGCTGACGTTGGACCACCAACATCAGTGGTGGGGATAGAAGTTATTGGTGGATTTAGTTCTGACAATAGTTTTAGTAATTAGTATATAGTACCATAGGGTATATTGCTATATACCCCTACATACCAAAATAAATTCTGGTGAAAATGAAGTGTTTGAAGACACGCGCATAGGTAGTACGAAAAGAATGAAAAATATGGAAATCAATATCAATTTATGAAAACTGAATATTTTTTTAAAAAAGTAAAGAAATATTGTGGCGCTATTTTTCCAAAAAAAAAAAAAAAAAGCGATGAATATAGTTTCCTTTACAAACAAATCGATATTAGGTTTATGATTTGGGAGCTTCATCAATTTCATCATCTAAAAAAAAATCTTTCGTCGTCTACAAAATTTCAAAAATCATTTGTTTTTTCAACTGCCATCTTCTTCAACCTTTGGATTCTTCATCAACATCTCTTCAACCATATCTATAAAGATATTCAGCGGTTTCATCAGTTATGAGTTTTAGCCGTTTCATCAGTCGGATTCTTCCATTGGTGGTGCTGATTCCCCTATTGTTGTTTCAACAACAATGTGTTTTTTAGAACAAAGACTAGGCAATTTCATTAACAACGATTGAGGTAATTTACAAATATATTAATTTTCAGTTACATTGGATGATTATTTGTATGAAAATCACCCAAAATGGATATTTAATAAACCTAGATCTAATATCGTTTATGTTTCCGAATTAATGGACTGCAACTTTGTGAAATTGACAATGGAAGTATTCAAAATAAGCATCTTTTGGTGATTAAAACATTTAGAATTTGTTGAACGTTATTTTAAAGTTAATTATTATTTGTATAAAACACTCCAAATTGAATATATATAATAACACTACAGCGAAAATTGCTAAAAAACGTGTAACTAAATGAATTGGGAATTGTCAAAAAAACAATTGCATATTGGAAGTGTTGTGTCGCTGTTTTGATGAAACGAGGGGTAATACGATGAAAAAGTTTTTAAAACTTAATATGTTTTACAGTCTTGATAATTATGGTTTGGTAGTTACTGTACAATTTTTGAGTTGTGTTATGAATTATGATACGATCCAGATGTCTTCACTCAAACTTAAATATGCTTGTCAAGAAGAGCCCAACCATGAAGCTTACATACTTGGGACAAATCATAAGCATCAAGCCCAATTTGAAAGCATGAGATCAAGTTCAAAAGCAATTGGGCCACACAAGTTTGAAGAGTCCATTAAGGAAACTTGTTTGGGCAAGACAAAAACAATAAAACTCAACAAGTTCACAAAGGACTTGTTCAAAGTTCCTTGGATCATTTTCAAAGGCCTTTACTTTATTTTCTTGCCAAGAATAATTTCATCCCACTCATTTTATTTGTAATTTGGCCATTGCTTATTTTATTGGTCTGAAATAAATTAGGCCCAAGTGTTAGGTCTTGTCTTAGTTAGGCCTTAATAAGAATATTAGTTGTATTAGGAGTATGCCAAATAAATAAGGTGAAGCCCAGCCCACGAAGACATTGGAAGGCTACAAGAAACTTCTAGAAGATTCAATAAAGGAATAAGTAATCAGCCTTAATTCTTCAAAAAGAAAACAAGGCAGATTGAAGAATGATTAGGCAGATTGAAGGAAGATTAAGGATGATTGAAGATTCTACCATAAATGTAGGCTAGGGTTTTGTAACCTAAAGGCTCACTTCTACTCCTATAAATAGAGGAGAAGTTCAACCTTTGTAGGCATGATTTGAATAGAAGAAATTGAGTTCTCTCATTTTGAATCATCCCTCTTAGCATTTATCAAAAGCTAGGGTAGTTAGCTTTTGTGGTTGCCTCCTTAGGCTCTTCCTTTCGAAGGCCTCATCCCACTACCACCATATTTTCACACTTTGAGAATAGAACTAGATTAGGGACCTTGATCCTTCGTACAATACTCCGCCATCATCCAAATCCGAGCATCCATATAAGCCTTCATACAAACAAACCTCTGCCGGATTTTGATAGTTTGGAAGGATCACAACATTTGGTATCAAAGCCAAAGTGCTGCTCTCAAAGGTAAGAGTTGTTGTAACACCTTGTGGAAGGAATGATCCTTCTCCTTCTCCAAGTTGTTACAATCAACATTCTAAAATCGAAAAGGTTGAAGAAATCGGTTCTATAGCCGAATTTTCTCACCTTTGAAATCGAGAAATTCTCTTATTTCAATTTTGTTCATATTGTTCATTTTAATTCTTATTATTAATTTTTGTCATTTTTTTTTCTTGTTCATAATTGTTATGATCTTTCTCCTTTCATTGGCAAAGTTTGAAGAGATCGGATCTACCATATCCGTTTCTCTCACTTTGATCCAAATATCAAATTTCTTGTGTATATCATAAATTTATTTTATTATTATTATTCTTACTTTGTCGATTGATCTTACTTTGTGTATATCATAATTTTGGCAAGTAATTCCATTGGTTAAGAAAAGAATAAAATGGGCAACATACTTGTGCAAATTAATTTTGGAATAAATCTGAACTTTTAGTATAAATTATCATTCCTTTTTTGTGATTATCTATTTTCCTTCTTCGTGTGATTATCTTTCCATCCACACCTAGTTTAATAAAAAAAAAAAAAAAAAGTTAATCATTGAAAAGGGAAAATTCGTTGGTTTTAAGTCACCTAGTATGACTAAAGTTGAATTTGGTGATTTCTTTCCAAAAAAAGTTAGTAACACTTTGAGATTATTTGTTATCGTACCTATTCTGTGATCGTGTTACTACCATAAAACTCCCTAATTGTGGTATGTCTTACTTGAATTAAACTTTTGAATAATCTTTTTTGTATTTCTACTAACTTTTTCCTTTGGTTTTTGTATAACTTGTTTAAACCACCTAGGATAGGGTAGGGTTGCACTTGAAAAAAGTGTCTCCTTACAAAAGTGTAAAGGCCAAAGGCTAAAAAAAAAAAAAAAGAAAAAAAAGGCACATAAGCGCTCAAATAGATTTTGTGCAAAAGTGTAAAGGTCAAAGGCCAAGAAAAGAGCATATAAGCACTTAAACAACTTTTGTGCGGCTCAAAATTTAAAAGGAGTTCTTGTGCAAAGTAAAAGAAAACCCTTAGGTGAAAGTGTAAGCTTGCTTATACTATAACCAAAGGAGAAGTTTTTTGGAAGTACCTAAGAGGTTGTTCAAAGGGTTTTCAACATTAGGCGCCATATTAGAAAAGAGATAATAATGGGAAATAACAAGGGCCATAGAGTCTTGGTATTATAACTCATTTTTCTCCTAACTTTGCAGATTGATAACCAAACAACCAAGGAAGTACAAAGAGGCTTAAGGCCAACAAGTTTTCCTCAAAGCTAGGCCATAAAATCATAACACTAAGCACTCACGAAAGCACAAGCATTCATAAGTGTTGTTTTATTTTTTTTTAATTTTTTTGTTCTCTCTTTTATCTTTACTCTGCACCTATTTCTTTTACCTATGTCTTACCTCAACCTGAGATTCTTTGTGCATATTTCTGAGTAGTTGAAAATTTTGAGAATATTTTTTTTACTTTTTACTTAAGATTTGGTGTGATCTAACCCTAAGAGAGAAAATCTTCTTTCTACCCAAATCTTTTTGTCTCCTTGATAGCAATGGATTCTAATGAGCAAGAAAGGATTCTAATGTCAGCGCTCAGAGAAAGGTTTAAAGGGTATGATAGCAAGCTAGCTCACCTGCGAGCCCAGCTAGGCCACTTGAGGAACCAAAGACAAAAAAACCCTACCCTAAGAATCCCAACATCCAATGAGCATCTTCCTCTGGCTAAGCAAGAAGAGATACATTCTCCTCATGGTGCACGACTCACCTCATTGTCCACGCACCAATATTCGAGAAATAAGGTAAACCCTTCCACTTGTGATGAAATTAAAAGAGTACTTCACTCTCAAGGTAAGTTGGAAGAAGATGTTGAGCAAGGAACTAATACTTTTCATACAAAAGGTAAAGTGGGGAAGGCTATTTGCTTGATTAATATTGATAGTGGTAGTTGGACAAACATTGCTTCTAATTACCTTGTAGATAATTTGAATCTTGCTACTTTTCCTCATCCCAAACCTTACACGTTGACATGGCTCAACAATTTAGGTGAAGTTGTTATTGAAAGACAATGTAAGTTATCATTCTCTATAGGTAGGTACCAAGGAGAAGTGATGTGTGATGTAGCTCCCATGGATGCCGCACACATTATCCTAGGCCAACCATGGATGCGTGACAACGAAGCAAAGTATAATGGCTTCACCAATAGGTATCAATTATGTTCTCATGGTCAGAAATTTGCACTTAATCCTCTTTCTAGGGAACAAGTGTCTCAAGCAAAGAAAGAAATGCATGAAGCAAGAGAACGAAGGAAAATGATACAAGAAGAGAAAGAGAACAAAGATGTACCTAAGCTAGCCAAGCTTACTCTCTTAAAAGAGGCCACGAGTTCCACTCCCATGATTCTGCCACTTCGGCAGAGTTTGAATAGCTTACCTAAAGTTCTAATATCCACACAAAAGTTAGTAAAATCTAAGATTAGTTCCATATATGATTCACTAACATGTTTTACTATTTTTGTGCAGGTTTTTAGAACTCAAGGTTTGACAAGGACTAGAATGCCCATGGCATACATAATGGAATTAAGTCCACACTTTGTCAAAGTAAAAGAGTTTGGAACTATGAATCGTCTCATAATTACTAATCCTTCGTCTTGTTTTGATGCAGGTTCTAAAGCTTTGAGGACAAAGCTTCGTAAAGAAGGGGAGGATGATACGATCCAGATGTCTTCACTCAAACTTAAATATGCTTGTCAAGAAGAGCCCAACTATGAAGCTTACATACTTGGGACAAATCATAAGCATCAAGCCCAATTTGAAAGCATGAGATCAAGTTCAAAAGCAATTGGGCCACACAAGTTTGAAGAGTCCATTAAGGAAACTTGTTTGGGCAAGACAAAAACAATAAAACTCAACAAGTTCACAAAGGACTTGTTCAAAGTTCCTTGGATCATTTTCAAAGGCCTTTACTTTATTTTCTTGCCAAGAATAATTTCATCCCACTCATTTTATTTGTAATTTGGCCATTGCTTATTTTATTGGTCTGAAATAAATTAGGCCCAAGTGTTAGGTCTTGTCTTAGTTAGGCCTTAATAAGAATATTAGTTGTATTAGGAGTATGCCAAATAAATAAGGTGAAGCCCAGCCCACGAAGACATTGGAAGGCTACAAGAAACTTCTAGAAGATTCAATAAAGGAATAAGTAATCAGCCTTAATTCTTCAAAAAGAAAACAAGGCAGATTGAAGAATGATTAGGCAGATTGAAGGAAGATTAAGGATGATTGAAGATTCTACCATAAATGTAGGCTAGGGTTTTGTAACCTAAAGGTTCACTTCTACTCCTATAAATAGAGGAGAAGTTCAACCTTTGTAGGCATGATTTGAATAGAAGAAATTGAGTTCTCTCATTTTGAATCATCCCTCTTAGCATTTATCAAAAGCTAGGGTAGTTAGCTTTTGTGGTTGCCTCCTTAGGCTCTTCCTTTCGAAGGCCTCATCCCACTACCACCATATTTTCACACTTTGAGAATAGCACTAGATTAGGGACCTTGATCCTTCGTACAATACTCCGCCATCATCCAAATCCGAGCATCCATATAAGCCTTCATACAAACAAACCTCTGCCGGATTTTGATAGTTTGGAAGGATCACAACAAATTATGTTCTAGCTTTTTTTTTAATGTTTTATGAAAACGATGTGTAACTATGAATCGGCCTTTTGTGGTTTTATATCCTCCATTGCAATGCTTATAACAAAGATTTTGGTTCCAAAGTTGCATAATTTAGGACGTTTCTTTTTCATATAGCTGCAGTTGTGACCTATTTTTTTCGCTGGCTACTTCTGTATATATTGTATCTAGAAACTATCAGAATCTAGAATCATCATATATATATTTGTCCACTCATAGTATAGTTATTATTGGCTTCTTGTGAATTGAATTTACGTGTCATCTGCTTAATTTTCTGTTTTCCTGCAAAATTGCTTTATAGCATGGAGAATAAGGTTTGTTATTGAATGGCATGTGATGAAATCAAAGGCTCCTTTCTTATATTATGATTATTCATTAGTATACAAACCACGAAAATTGAACTTATAACTGATTAAAGAACTTATAATGAAGTTGTCCCATATTTTCATCACATGCATAAGCATACAGCATAGCCTTCTTAGAAACTGAGTGTTGATCCATATAATGATGCATCAAATTGGTTTTTTAACTGCAGAAAATACTTGTTCTGTGGTGTTTTAGATTTTGTATTTAGCCATACGAAGGGAAACTCTGGGAAGCAGTAAAAGTTGCTGGGGTTTGACCTTGACAGCCTAGGAGCAATGGCAATAATTCTCATCAAACAACTTTGTAAGCTTTTTATTCCCTTGCTGAAATCTCACCAAGAGTATATCAAATGCAACTAGGTTAGAAAAATTGAATTTGCTGAACTCATTTAGGAGTTCATAATTGATTCATCAACTAGAATTTCATCACTGATGAAAACAAATTATGTTGCATGTGAGTTATGTTTTGTGTCTTCACTTATTTTACAAATGTTGTTGAAAGAGAGGAAAAAGGTTGAACTCATGAAGCAGCTATTCTCCTCTCCTATAGGGACATTGACATATTACAGTTCTGGAACCTCTTATAATCAGACACTGAAGAATGTAATAGCAAGTACAAATCTGGATCACTAAATTGGAATATGTCCATAGTTTGGTCCTCTGTTCAGGAATAAGGCATACAACTTGGAGGAGAAGTTCGTTGAGAAAGCAAAATTCTTCATCAATCCAAGGATATATAAGGAGGGATAGCTGCTCAGGATTATCAAATTGAAATAGAAGGTAACATTTTGATGAAATTTGATTATTTGGCTGAAAACACTCAAATAATGTTAGTTGCTTTTCTTTCATAATGAAAATACATTTCATGTTGAAAACACAGGTTTGACAGATATGGATTCTTCACATCGTTCTAAGAAGCGTAAAAAATTACAAATAGAAGCTTCTAATTCTGATTTTGAAGACAGCTCTGCTGTAATTATGAGTAAAAGGAGAAGAATGTCTGAAAATGTTAAAAAAATGAAAGAAAGTAAGAGAAAGCAGCCATTGAAGATGGTAATGAATGACTCAAGTGTTAGTAGAGGGAAAAAACTGTCCAAATGAAGAAGAATAATGTAGTAAAACTGAATATTAAAAAGCAAAAAAGTAAGAAGGGGAGGAAACATGAAAAGAGAGAAGATGATGAAGTGCAAAATAGATTCATATCCAGGACTTCACCCGCAGGTTCGAGTAAATTGCTTCCAAAACTCAGTGACCAACAAAGGAAGGTAATTGTAGGTATAGGACTGGAATCACTGTCTAGGCTAAATTACCTTATAGTCCCTAATCCCTTGGGTATGAGCTACTGAAATGTCTTGATCCATCAACCCTAGAGTTGAAGTTAGATACTGGTACTATCAAAATTAAAGAGATTGATGTGAATCTAGTGTTGGGATTGCCTAGCGGTGACATTTGTATTGAAGAATTTGGGGTAGATGTAGAGAGGCAAACAGACTACAAAATAGAAGTTAGGGAAGTGTAGACACGGAAAAACTACGAGATCGGTGACTATCCTACATGATTAAAAACAAGAACAATCGGGAGTATGTAAAAAGTGCATTCATCAAAGACTTCCTGGTATTCATGATTTCAATATTATTGAATAGTTATGGTGTAAGTTTCGGGAAATATCATTTTTTAAAGTCTTTTACAAGTATGGATAAAATCAAAAAAATGGATTTGTGTAAGTTCACCGTGAAGAGTCTAGCTGATACAACGGTTGAATAGAAGAAACGCAATGGGAAAGCACAGTTCATAGGTCCTCTTATGCTCCTTATGGTAAGTGTTAATTGCTTTAAAAATTTAGTGTTGAAGCCAAATATTTTTCAGCAGATAACATTCGTGCAAAATATGTTGTATCTATTATATGCGGATAGAGTTGTGCACAACAATGTTGAAAATGAGATTCGTCTTGTTCCTACACTTCGAAATTGGACAGGGACATTTTGTGGGAAAAATCTGCTGATGAAAAGTCTAAAGATGTAGTTGGCAAGGGTAGAGTATAACCAAGGTTTGGTGAAAGTGATTCCTCAATTGCTGGTGGTGAAAAGGAGAAACAACAAAATGAAAGCATGCCAACAAACATAGAGGTAAACAACAAAAACTGCTTTTCATATACAACAACAGTTTGAAAGTTTGATCACTTGATTGATTTGACTTATTATGAATATTGTTGGAAACATGAAACATTTGAAGTAAAATATATGCAAATTTTTATTGTCCGTTATACATAAAATATGCATTATGTTGAACAACAAAGTTTTTTGGTGAAACCTTAAATGTTGAATATTTTATTATATTTTTTGAAACCCGTGTTACTCACTCAAATAAAACACATGATATGCCTACAAAGTTGCAGAAGTTTAATGCTGGTATATTATCCCTGGAGACGTTATCAAATAATGTATTTGATGATTTGGATGAACTGAGATCTGCTGAAGATGTGGAATATTAAAAAATCAAAGAAATTGAAGGAAGACTTGCAAGCATCATACAAAATATGCAGCAAAGGATTGAAAAGGAAGAGAAACAAACAATGCTTGAATTTTCAACACCGTTTATGGATACGCAAGAGTTTGGTCCCCTTCAAGAACTATTTGATGCAATGGACGAAAATCCAGAATTAGTATAACCTTTAAATAAACAAGTTGTTCCTGAACAAAATATCAATCAGACACCATCATTCAACTTGTTTTTCACACAAGTCACACCGCAGCTTCAGAGGGTCAGATTGATGGTAGTAAGATCACAAGTAAAAATCAATAAGCAACTGAATCATCCAAGGTTGAATCACTGCAGTTGATTCCATATTTGAGAGCAAAATGAGGTGATAAAGATGGCATTTCAAAATCAGCTAATGTCGGCGTTGAGGATATGAATCATCTATAAGCGTGAGTGATAACTACTACCACTTTCATTACGAAAAAATCATTCATGAAAATTATATTATGAAACATACATCTCTTATTATTACAGGACAATTCTTAAGGATGGTGACAACACTGTCGAGAAAAATACTGACAAACCTATCAGGAAGACCAGGCAGGCTCAATTGCCAAGTAAATTGAGATCAACGCTCTTGGTAAACATCCCACATATAAAGTTTGTTGCTTCTGATGAAGAGATTAAGTACGCAGAATATTCATTTTTACAGCCACCAAGGTAAGTTGCGTAAATCTACTTTAAAATTGTTACTTTATTTGATTCATAAATACTATCATTCATGTTATTAAACATTTAGGGAGCCTCTATTTAGAGTCGGTAAACTCTATGGGTTGGACAGATCTGATTTTGCATTGTTAAAGTCTCCATATTGGTTGTCCAACCACATAATCATTTCCTGGGCTAGTCATTTGAATCACATGCAATCCAAATCTCCAAAAGGAAAACATATTCCAATTTTTTTCTCAACACAATTTGCTGTAAGTACCTAAATTGATAACCATTTTTTGTCCTGTAATATATTCTGGTGATGAATCATATTTTGTGTATGAATTTGTACGTTAATCATTTCTTCTATATGACATTTCATACGTGAATGACATTTGATGCAGACTATAGTTGTTCTAACAGAACATGCTAAGACTAAGGGGTTGAAGCAACTAGTAGAGAAAAGATTTTGATGATGCAATCACGAAGGAGTTCCAAATCATAAACACAACAAAAGATAATTTCAAAGCTACAATGGTAAAGTCATATATGTTAGTATTTAAATGTAGAGTAAATTCTAAAATTGGTCATCATACTATGGTCAGTTTCCAGTTTTGGTCATCATACTTTCAAAACTATTTTTAAGGTCATCATACTTTCATTTTATTTTCAAAAAAGGTCACTCCGTCCATATTAGTCGTTAACCCTCTTAACGGACACTTTTTTTGAGAGCATTTATGTCTTTCTCATTTACAGTAACGCGCTACAGTGCGCGCTAAATACTTAACAAGGGAGATCAGATCAGAATTATATAGACATCAGATCAGCGAATACTTGACATCAGATCAACAGACTATAGATATCAGATCAAGAATATAAAAAAAATCATACAGTAGAATTAAAACATACTTAACAAGGGAGATCAGATCAGGATTATATAGACATCAGATCAGCGAATACTAGACATCAGATCAACAGACTATAGATATCAGATCAAGAATATAAAAGAAATCATACAGTAGAATTAATACATACTTAACAAGGGAGATCAGATCAGGATTATATAGACATCAGATCAGCGAATACTTGACATCAGATCAACAGACTATAGATATCAGATCAAGAATATAAAAGAAATCATACAATAGAATTAAAACATACTTAACAAGGGAGATCAGATCAGGATTATATAAACATCAGATCAGCGAATACTTGACATCAGATCAACAGACTATAGATATCAGATCAAGAATAAAAAAGAAATCATACAATAGAATTAAAACATACTTAACAAGGGAGATCAGATCAGGATTATATAGACATCAGATCAGCGAATACTTGACATCAGATCAACTGAATGATGTAACGAATGTTTTTTAACTTAAGAATTTGTTTGTATTTGTTTTTTGGATAGTTGATGTGTATAAATTTTTCTTCCAATTCACATGAATGTATGTAAAATGCTCTTTTATTTTGTACTGGATTGCAACCAAATTTTTTTTTGTATAAATAATTAATATTTCATTTGTATAAATAATTATATTGTATAAATAATAATTATAAATATTAATTTTTGTTTCATTTTTTCTTACTGAAGATCCGCTACAACATAATTATTATACAATATAATTATTTATACAATATAATTATTTATACAGATGAAATATTAATTATTTATACAAAAAAATTTGGTTGCAATCCAGTACAATATAAAAGAGCATTTTACATACATTCATGTGAATTGGAAGAAAAATTTATACACATCAATTATCCAAAAAAAAATACAAACAAATTCTTAAGTTAAAAAACATTCGTTACATCATTCAGTTGATCTGATGTCAAGTATTCGCTGATCTGATGTCTATATAATCCTGATCTGATCTCCCTTGTTAAGTATGTTTTAATTCTATTGTATGATTTCTTTTATATTCTTGATCTGATATCTATAGTCTGTTGATCTGATGTCAAGTATTCGCTGATCTGATGTCTATATAATCCTGATCTGATCTCCCTTGTTAAGTATGTATTAATTCTACTGTATGATTTCTTTTATATTCTTGATCTGATATCTATAGTCTGTTGATCTGATGTCTATATAATCCTGATCTGATCTCCCTTGTTAATTATGTTTTAATTCTACTGTATAATTTCTTTTATATTCTTGATCTGATATCTATAGTCTGTTGATCTGATGTCAAGTATTCGCTGATCTGATGTCTATATAATCCTGATCTGATCTCCCTTGTTAAGTATGTTTTAATTCTATTGTATGATTTCTTTTATATTCTTGATCTGATATCTATAGTCTGTTGATCTGATGTCAAGTATTCACTGATCTGATGTCTATATAATCCTGATCTGATCTCCCTTGTTAAGTATGTTTTAATTCTACTGTATGATTTCTTTTATATTCTTGATCTGATATCTATAGTCTGTTGATCTGATGTCAAGTATTCACTGATCTGATGTCTATATAATCCAGATCTAATCTCCCTTGTTAAGTATGTTTTAATTCTACTGTATGATTTCTTTTATATTCTTGATCTGATATCTATAGTCTGTTGATCTGATTTCAAGTATTTGCTGATCTGATGTCTATATAATCCAGATCTGATCTCCCTTGTTAAGTATGTATTAATTCTACTGTATGATTTCTTTTATATTCTTGATCTGATATCTATAGTCTGTTGATCTGATGTCAAGTATTCGCTGATCTGATGTCTATATAATCCTGATTTGATCTCCCTTGTTAATTATGTTTTAATTCTACTGTATGATTTCTTTTATATTCTTGATCTGATATCTATAGTCTGTTGATCTGATGTCAAGTATTCGCTGATCTGATGTCTATATAATACTGATCTGATCTCCCTTGTTAAGTATGTTTTAATTCTATTGTATGATTTCTTTTATATTCTTGATCTGATATCTATAGTCTGTTGATCTGATGTCAAGTATTCGCTGATCTGATGTTTATATAATCCTGATCTGATCTCCCTTGTTAAGTATGTTTTAATTCTACTGTATAATTTATTTTATATTCTTGATCTGATATCTATCGTCTGTTGATCTAATGTCAAGTATTCGCTGATCTGATGTTTATATAATCCGGATCTGATCTCCCTTGTTAAGTATGTTTTAATTCTACTGTATGATTTCTTTTATATTCTTGATCTGATATCTATAGTCTGTTGATCTGATTTCAAGTATTCGCTGATCTGATGTCTATATAATCCTGATCTGATCTCCCTTGTTAAGTATGTTTTAATTCTACTGTATGATTTCTTTTATATTCTCGATCTGATATCTATAGTCTGTTGATCTGATGTCAAGTATTCGCTGATCTGATGTCTTTATAATCCTGATCTGATCTCCCTTGTTAAGTATGTAGCGCGCATTGTAGCGTGCACTGTAGCGCGCTACTGTAAATGAGAATGATATAAATGCCCTCAAAAAAAGGCTCCGTTAAGAGGGTTAACGACCAATATGGACAGAGTGACCTTTTTTGAAAATAAAATAAAAGTATGATGACCTTAAAAATAGTTTTGAAAGTATGATGACCAAAACTGGAAACTGACCATAGTATGATGAGCAGTTTTAGAATTTACTCTTAAATGTAATATATCATAAACCTTTTGCATATTATTGAACTAATCAATAATAAAACAATATTTTGTGTGCAGGTTTTTTTCCCAGTCCATGTGTCGAATCACTTTCTTTTAATGTGTATAAACTCTGATGAACGTGGTATTGTGTTGTTGAATAATAAGTCATATTCTGAAACTCAATATAAAGGGATTCATGGAAGGCTGGTAAGTTTTGGTTTTATACAATTGCTTACACTACACCTAATATTCATAGTATATTTATTAGTAAAGCAGAATGAGCATTTCATTATGTTCAATTATTATTACAGATTAACAATTTTGGGACATGGGAGGAAAAAACAGCTGCAACATCTATCTTTAGAAATGAAAATGTCGCAAACTACCATGTGGAACTTGCAGATTTAGCTTGGATAGATGATAATAACCACAATTACTGTGTAGTGTACGTGATGCGACATATGAAGACATTTAGAGGATAGGATGTATACAACCATGACAACGTCCTGATAGCTGCGAAGGATTATCCAAACATACTTGCAACACTTAGGATAAAGTATGCTTACCAGCTACTAATGTCTCCAATCAATATTCATAGGGATGAAGTTATATCAAAGGTTATTTCTCACAATAATAAGTAATTTATTTAGGTTTTGAATATATACATTTTGATTGCTATTATGTTTAGATATCAACTAATACCAGTATTGATATTAAGTTTTTTTATTTTTGTTATTGTATTGCACTTTATAATATTATAAAGAAGTGGTTTTCAATATGTTCAGTGGAATTTAAAATTTTGGATAGAAGAAACGCATATTTTTATGAATCTTAAAAAATAATTTTTTCTATTTTAATACATAATTTTATTTCAATGAAAATAATAATTTTTGAATTAAGAAATGAACCCTAACTTTTTCAATTAAGAAACTGAACCCTAACCTTTTCGATTAAACAACTGAACCCTAACCATTTGGATTAAACGTTGAACCCTAAAATTTTCAAGTAAAAAAAATAACCCTAACAATTTTGATGAAATGTTGAAGCCTAACCTTATCAATTAAGAAACTTGACCCTTACCTTTTTGATGAAACGCTGAAAACTAAATTTTTCAATTAAAAAACTAACCCTAACCTTGGTTGATGAAACGTTGAACCATAACATTTCAATTAAGAAACTGAACCCTAACATATTCGATTAAATAATTGAACCCGAACCATTAGGATGAAACGCTGAACCCTAAATTTTTCACGTTAAGAAATAACCCTAACCGTTATGATGAAACGTTGAACCCTAACCTTATCAAATAAAGGTTAGGGTTTAGTTTTTCATTAAAGGGGTTAGGGTTTAGGTTTTAAACGAAAAGATTAGTATTTAGTTTTCAATCAAAAAGGTTAGGGTTAATTGACTCGTCAAAAAAACTGAACCCTAACCTTATTGATGAAACGTTGAAACCTGACCTTTTCGCTTGAAAAACTGAACCCTACACTTATTGATGAAACGCTGAACCCTTAACTCATTTGATGAATAACTGAACCCCTAACCATTTAGGGTTTTTAGGATTTATTGTTTAGGGGTTGGGGTTTATGGTTTACGGTTTAGGATTTTAAGGGTTAGGGGTTAGGTTTACTTATTTAATGGTTAGGGTTTAGTTTTTCATAAAATGAGGTAGGTTTTAGGTTTTAAACAAAAATTTTAGTTATCAGTTTTTAATCGAAAAGGTTCATGTTCATTGATTCATCAAAAAAACTGAACCGCTTCGATATTGATGAAATGCTGAACCCTACCCTTTTCACGTAAAAAACTGAACCATATACTTATTGATGAAACGTTGAACCCCCAACAATTTTTTATTAATCAATAAGAACTAACGTTTTTTATGAATCATGAAAACAATAATTGTAGATTAAAAAAGTAGCCTACAACACCTAACAATATTGTTTATGGGTTAATGAAAACAACAATTCGATGTATAGGTTTATGATGTAGTTATAAACATAAAACCACAACATTACCACTTCATAAGCATTTTAAACAAAAATCTTTCATAGACAAAAATTGCAAATTAGACATAATGTTGAGTAAAATAACACATCTAACTAATTATTTTTGTCTAAAAATGGGTTAACATAATTTCCATCTACATCTCCATACTTAGCCCTCGCAATATCAACAATCTCCTTTGTAGATCGCAATGAGGCTGCAACTGAATTCTTCGCCCGACCTTTATTTTTTTATTTATTAACACGCTTTTTAACAATACTTTTTATGCATACATTTCTGACACATTTCTTGCATCTTGTCTTTAGATCCTTGATCTTTGTAATATCCCCACAATCAACATTTTCATCAACTCAAACATATACAACTCCTGCCTCAGATACAATTTCATATTTAGCCATAGTAAAATATTTATCCAAAATACCTCGTGCAATTTCACTTGTGTGAAAAGAACGAGTCAAATCAATGTAATTCCTGGTTGTTGCAGCCCTCCAACGTGAAGCTGAACTGTTTTCACCGCAATTCATAACATTTGAGCTATCAAATTTGAGATATATTCACAGTTGTAGTCTTTCTCCATCTATCCATTATATAAGCATCAAGTATTCTCTGCATTAATATTCAAAATTAATTAAATAAACCCCAATGAACATAAAATTTGTGACAAATATCCTTGCACACTAAAATACCTGAAAATTAGTGACATTAAGAATTCGGAGAGCATGAGAACACAAGATTCCAACTTCAATAAACATTTTGCAAGTGAATTCAATCGAATAATCCTCCTCATTGAATTAAACAACATGCCGAAATAGATCATTATCTGGTTTCCATACCTCATACTCATAAAACTCATTTTGTTTTTGCCTCTGTACATGACTGAAAACAAGCATGTTTACAAATTGCGTTTCAAACTTCACATATATCTCATTTGTAAATACTTCCTGTGCATGTTTCAACATTAATGAATAGGGAAAAATACTGTCAATCCTACCTTCCCAACACCTATGATCCTCAACTTTCTCGTTATATCTCCATTCACTAACCATATCAACAAATTGCAAATAAAACTCACATAATGTATCATGATGTCTTTGATAACCTATGAGAGATTGAATGATTTGTTGTCTCGCTACGTTGAGATGATGGTACTCCTCCACATAAATAATCCTTTTTAAAAGTGAGACACCACTTAAACTGAGTGTTGTATAACTTCAAGAGCCATTCATTATCACTGAAATATACTCCTCTATCATACTGTTCAAAATATGAGATAATCCAACATTAGTTAACTCAAATATATATTAAAGGCATATGGCATGATTTATACAGTATTTAATAAATTTTCAACTGAATGTAAATGAAAAAATAAACATAATAAATTTTACATTTTCCAATGATAGTCAAATTCAACTTCTGTAGAAACATTCTTTGTCAGGTTATGAAACAAATTCATGAAACCCTTTTGAGCACGCAAGTCTTTAATATGATTTCTTGAGTTTTCAAAGATATGCCAAGTACACAATCTATGCCGGGATTGTACAAAACCTTTCTCAATAGCAGCCGCCATGGAAGCAGATAGATTTATCATTAAAATTATAAGCTGCTTCCCATCCATTGACTTTAAAAATATGGTAAACAACCATACAAAAGATTCAATTTTTTCATTCCATAAGAATCCGCATCCAAACATAACATTTCTAAAGTGGCTGTCAATCACTACGAAGGGACCACAAATTAAAGCATACTTATTTGTATGGTAGATTGTATCATGAATCACTAAATCTCCAAACACATGGTAATCCACTTTCATCTGTCCATCTCTCCAAAAAACATTGCATAAGAAGGACTCATCATCAAATTGAAAATCATAGTAAAAATTATCATCTTTGGTACACCGTTTTTTTAACATATTAATCAAATAATTTGAATCGCCACCTTCAAACAACCTCCTCTTATCTGTCTCAAGCTCGCTGTAGACGTCTCGTTGAGTAAATTCAACCTCTGATGGGCCGCCAACCTATCATACAATATTATAAATAACATGGTGTTCAATAAATATTATGAAATAATGAATTGTTGGAGTTGAATACATAAGCTATGCTTGTATTGTACATTTTCCCAGTTAATATATCGATTTATGTTTTGGTTATATCTTACTGTGCATTATTTGTACATTTATATTATGTAGTTAGATGATGATGTGTCTTGTGTGACACAGTAGATCTCATCATTGGTTAAAAGACATAATATATAAATGAGGTTCGTAACTGTGACAACTTTGGAAAAACTGTCGGTTTAGGTTATTATGTGATTCGAATAATTGGTTTGTCTAAACTAATTGAATCATATAGATATGCCCGGGACGTATTGAACTTGACCGTTTAGAATGATTTGTCTTATACTGATTTAATAGACAAATCATTCTTGGTATTCTATCTCTTAATCCCTAGACTTGAGCGGGCATGAGGATTAGACATAGTGTAATTTGATCTGCCAATGGGTGAGGTCAATTGTGGCCAATAGTCTCGATAGGTTGGTGTGCATGTTTAGTTGTTTGGTGTGTTGCTGCTTGTCGAAAGAAAACCATATACCGGTTCGTCCGGGGTGATGGTGCTCCTGAGATGAGCTCGTTATGTTTATTATACTAAACCCAGCTAGTGAACTTATGTCCGGTATAGTAAAAAGGTCGAGTGGTACTAGTCTCGAAATTAAAGAAGTTAATTAATTAGTTTATCAGTAAATTAGTAAATTAACGAGCACTATATCTTTGATGTGGGGAGATTATGAATAAATTAATTAAGTTGTTCCAGAAGCAATTCTAGTGTAGGATAGTAGTGTCATAATTAATCCGTTAGTGGTACGATTAATTATGTATTGGGTTATTGACAAAGGTAGATTTAATTAATTAAGTAATTAATTAATTCTTGTGTCAGTTGGTTGTGAATCATACCAGGAACTGGATTGGGGATAAGTGAATCCCTGTATCAGTTGGTTGTGAGTCATACCGGGAAAGGGATTGCGATAAGTGAATCCCTGTATCAGTTGGATGTGTATCAGTCCACGAACAGGATTGTAAGAAACAGAAACCCAGTAGGAAGGCCAATCCTAAACCAACTTGGGGTCTCTCTTGTAACTCCATATATAGACAGTGGATTAGTTATTCCATAATATACAATTCATAAGTTTTTAAGACAAGAAAACTAGAGAGATAAAATCCTAGAGAGAGAAAATTTTCTCCCTCAGAATTTCGGATTTCCTTAACTTCTTTGGCCGGCCGGATTTATCCATTTTCGGCTGCGGAGTGTGGCTTTCTCTCTCCTCCGAGGCAGAGCGTGTAGTACACGTTCCAGGTGCGGTGGTGCTGGAATTTTTCTGGCAGGTGGGTTATGGTGATTAGCTGATCAATTGGTTGCTAGATCGTTGCCCACACAACGTGCGATCAAAGTCTTGAGGCATACAAGAGAATTACCTGAGTATACGCTTCAATAGGTAATTCTTATGGTTCCGCTTTTAATTAAGAATTTATTTGTTGCGTGATAAATCGAATAAGTACAAACCAAGATCCTGCGCAATGTTATTTCAAGCAAGGGTTGGAATAGCGATTGTGCAAGCGTCTAGGCCTAGTTAGAGATTCCGATTCTGGAATGCATAGCACGAAAGTGAGTTTTTGGTTAGGCCTAGGCAGATAATCTTTCAGCCCTAACCCGCCTGATCACCGGGCCAAACTGCCGACCCGTCGACCGGCCACAACCCGTGCTTGAACCGGCCTCTTGTCGCAGGTATCCGCGGGTACCCACAATTGAACCGAACCCGCCCCGACCCGCGATTCGGCTCGGTTCGGGTCAGGCGCGAGTACCTGCGCATGACACCCCTAAATAATAAGGATTAACAATAAGCATATGCTTTTTCTTCACTGGCCTAGTACCCAAATATGCTATTGACTTAAAAAATAACTACTATGGTAATTCATATGATATGTGCAAATTAAATGGGAACAAAATTCACCAGTGTACAATTAATGGAAAAGAGTTTGATTGATGTGAATAAACTGGGAGTTATGAGTTTTAAGGTTTCATAACTTCTAACTGGAAGACAAAAACGTGTAATATATGTTAAATTTCATAATGTGATTAGAAATCAAAATTTTAAATTCTTAATATATTTAAAATTTTTACTAATAAACTAGTTAAATAATTATTAAAAATTGAAAAAATACTATAAATTACAGAGAAGGGGGAAAACGGTAATTAAACCTTACCGTTGTTTAGGGACAATCTAACTGCATACATACTTATTTACTTTGTTTGCTATATATCATATGTATAATTTATGAACTTGTTAATAAACTTTCTCCACTTTCATTTTTTTTGGCAAGGATAACAACTTCCAGGTGTCGAATTGATTTCATATCCTTTTGATTTGAAATCATATTTTTGATTTTCATGTATTCATTATATACATTGGTTTTGGTTGTGCTTGTGCACAATATGGATCGAAGATTTGAAGGAGAGTTACATCGAACACTTGTAGATCATATAATTGAAGATGAGTATTTTAATAAAGTTGTTTAGGATAGGTATGAAGAAACAAAAGAAGAACATTATATAGAAGATGAATTGTTTGATCGGGTTGTTCAAGATACATATGAAGATGACTTGTTTGATCAAATTGTTCAAGACTCATATAGGTTGCTTGATCAAGTTATGAAGATGGGTTGTTTGATCAAGTTGTCCAAGATACATATAAAAAAAAATTAGACAAAGAAGAGTCCGAGAAAATATAATCTAAAATTGTAAATCTTAGGGTTCCGTTTGAATTTGATTTGAATCGAGTAGCAATGCATGATTTTGACCTGAACCAACTTTCATTTCATAAAGTAGATAAAATGCAGAAAAAAGAAAAAACCACATAATTTTTTTATTGATTTACTCATAATTTGGGTTCCTAGTATTGATAGGATAGGATATTTTTATTATTTTATGTATTCATAAATCTCTAATGCAGTTGTAGGAATTCTCACATCAAGTCAAACTTAGAAAATGACGGGTATGTTTCTTTTTGGTAATTTCAATATGTCATTTTAGTCATTCTCTGTCGTTCTATACATTATACTGTTGATTGCTACTTCCATCATAAGTTGCAGGAATTAGTGAAGCCATGTAGAGAAAGGCTTTGGTGTCACATGAGTTTGAGTGTTAAGTTTGCATGAATGATTGTCTGCAGGGGAGTACATCATGTGAAACACAGAGCACAATGATGGGATGAGTGGGATGACTTGTGATAGATTCATGATTACACTATACTCATTTCTAAAAGAAGAGATCAATTTAGTATTGGATATTACTTTAAGGAGGTGCCGGAATCTGAGATGCAGTACCAATTAAGAATCTAAAATATGTTTGCAAGTACCGTCAATTCTTTTACTTTTATTTGTCAGCCTCCTCCTCTTTCCTGTTTCTTGTAGTGGTTTTACGGTTGCTGCATCATTTTCTTGTCCTGTAATTTTTCTCCATTTCTGTGAAGAAACAATTTTTTGAAACAAAGGGGAATACCAAAGTTTGTAACTTTGTTGTTTTTTTATTCTGTTTTCACTGTTGTGGTTTGCTTAATCTTGGAATGGCAATTGTTTTTCCTACTAATGGTTTTTCCGGGGAGGATAAAGATTGTTGTGTCAAAGTTGCAATTCATATTAGGCCACTTATTGGAGATGAGAGGCTTCAGGGTTGTAAAGATTTTTTCACTGTGGTCACTTGGAAGCCTCAGGTACAATCACACTCATAATGTGATTGATGTGTTCTTATAGTATTCTTGAGTCTGGACTCTGAATTCAGCTGTTGCAATTTAATGAATTTTGCTATTGTCAACTTAGGTTGTTGTTGGTGGAAATGCATTTTGGATAAGCTTTTGTGACAAGTTTTTTTCTTTTTTTTAAGGACTTCTGGATCTTATTTTGCTCATCAAGTTTTCCAAAATTTCTTTTTTTTTTTTTGGGGGGGGGGGGGGGGGGGGATTTTGTCAATTTTGTTGCTCTTGGTGAATTCTGTAGATTATCCCACGTGTACAACTGTAGTATTTGTTGTAGATAGGATAGAGTTTTCAAGATTTTTAGAGATCATGGTTATCTTATCACTAGACTTGGTCATACATTTTGTATTATAAAATAGTACTGGGTGTATATTGTGTATTATGAAATATAGAACTGAGTAGCGATTGCTCTTTCTTCATGGTATGAGAGCAAGCGATCATGGCTGCGTCTATTTTCCATTTTTCCTGATTTTTCTTCTGCGTCTTCTTTCTATACTCTTGTATGATGAGTAGTGCTAGAATTGAACTTCCTACTAGCAGCCGAGAGAGTGAGTCTCATTCCTCTCAAAGGTTGACTACTATCCTTTTAAATGAATTTAATTCTTTACCATGGTCATGGGCGATTCGTATCGCGCTTAGAGGACGTTCAAAGTTGGGCTTCATCACAGGCAAGGAGAAAGCACCTAATTCTGAGGCAGAGGAATATGAAGCCTGGGTTTCTAAAGACCAGATGGTTATGTCTTGGCTTTTGCACTCCATGGAGCCTAAGGTTGTGGAGTTATTCAGTTACTATGAGTCGTCTCTTGAGCTATGGGAGGCTGTGTCAGATATGTACGACAACCAAAATAATGCAGCGCGTATTTTTCAAATTCAGCAAGACATTGCTAGTACGCGTCAGGACGGAGGATCGTTTGTTTGTGTTCTAGCAAAACTAAAGAATTTGTGGAATGAATTGGACGTTTATCGTCCGCATTGTGTTGATGCTGGGGTGTTGAAAAAACGCACGGAAGAAGATCGTGTGTTTCAGTTACTGGCTAGTTTAGGGCCTGAATTTGAGGATTTTCAACGAAATATTCTCATGACTGATGAGTTGCCATCATTGAAAGTAATTTGTGCTGCCATTCAACGGGAGGAAGTTCGGCGAAAAGTCATGCTTCCTGGTCTTGGGTCGACTGCTGATAATGCTGCTTTTTTGATGAATGCGAATTCCGGGAAACATGGTCTCAAGGATGATCGAATGAAGAGTAAGAATGTTGATCGTTTGTGTAGTCACTGTGGTGGTTCTGGGCACATGGTGGAATGTTGTTGGACTCTTCATCCTGAGCAGCGGCCAAAATTTCAGAGCAAGCGAGGAAATGATCGCAGACGTGATCACAAGGCGAATTTGGTGACTCATAATCTTGAGTCCTTGTCTTCAAATCCTGCGACTTTTTTGACCGATTTTGCAGCATTCTTGCTAGAAAAGCAAGAGAGATCATCTCTTGGTGGTGGCTCTACTGTTAAAGGATCAGAGAGTTCCAAGGCTTTTTTGAGTCATCTTCTGGAGTTTCTGGTTGACGCAAAGGTGCCTAACTCCCAAGGTATCACTTATGCTTTGAGTTTTGCATTTCACGTCAGTACTTTGTATAATGTATGGGTTGTGGATTCTGGTGCAACGGATCATGTTACTAACCGCCGTGCGTCCATTCATGATTATCGTTCTTGGAGAAGACTCGTGCCCTTATGTTACATATGAATGTTCCCAAAGTTTACTGGTCATATGGTATTCTGACGGCAATTTATTTGATCAATCGATTGCCTAGTCAATTTTTGAAATTTAAATGTCCGATTGAAGTTTTGACACGTCAAAAACCGAACTTATCCCAGTCACGTGTGTTCGGGCGTAAGTGCTTCGTTCATATTCCGGATGTTCTTCGTGACAAATTGGACCCGCGATCGATGAAATGTATTTTTTTGGGGTATTCTACCACTCAGAAAGGATATAAGTGTAATGATCCTTTGCGCAAGAAACTTTATGTTAGTCGCGATGTTGAGTTTCTCGAATTTACTCCATTTTTTGAAACTCATTCTTCTGATGAGCCTGCGACTTTGGTTCCTCTTCCCGTCATGGTCGACTCGTCAGAATCTGCCGAATTGCTTGGACCGCTCACTCATCCCGACAATTCTACTATCGATTCCGCTCCTGTTCGTCGAAATCCTGATCGAACACGACGCTGCCCAGCCAAATTTAATGACTATGTTGCTACTCCTGCTATCTCGACACTTGACACAACAGCCTTACATCCTTTTTCAGCTTCTCATCAGGCTTTTCTTTTGGCCATCTCCAATGCGCCTGAACCACCTAATTTTCGTGAAGCCGTCAAATATCTAGAGTGATGCCAGGCCGTGGAGGATGAGCTGTTAGCCCTTGCAGAAAATAAAACATGGAGTGTGGTGCCGTTGCCTCCTGGAAAGCATGTTGTAGGCAGTCGCTGGGTTTTCAAGACCAAGTTCAATGCCGATGGATCGACTGAGCGACATAAGGCACGACTTGTGGCTCAGGGGTTTACTCAGCAATACGGGGTAGACTACAAAGAGGCTTTCGTACCTGTTGCAAAGATGACAACCATTTAGGTTCTTCTGTCCATTGCAGTTAACTATGGTTGGCAGCTTTCCCAATTGGATGTCAAGAATTTTTTTTTACACGGCTAGCTTGATGAAGAGGTCTTTATGCGATTACCCCCGGGTCATCCTCAGGCACATCAGCCTGGTTTGGTTTGCAAGTTGCACAAATCCATCTATGGGTTGAAGCAAAGTCCTCGTGCATGGCATGCACAGTTGAGTAATGCACTTGAACAGTGTGGTTTCACCCGGAGCACAGCAGATTCTTTGTTGTATATTCATTGCCACAAGCAGGAATTCTTGGTGGTTTTGATTTATGTCGATGATTTGATCATTACAGGCAGTTGCTCAAATTCTATTTCTGAGTTAAAATGGCAACTTCAAGCACGGTTTCCAGTTAAAGATCTTGGACCTTTAAAGTATTTTCTTGGTATCGAAATGGCAACTTCGTCCAAAGGATTGTTCCTGAATCAATGCAAGTATATTGTTGATCTACTTCGTGATGCGAATCTTATGTCATCTCAACCAGTTCCTACACCGTTGGATAGTAAGCTTCGGTTGCAATCCGAAAGCACGATATTATCTTCTCTACAGGTGTATCAACGGCTTGTTGGAAAATTGATTTATTTGACTATCACTCGGCCAGATATTGCGTATGCAGTGAGTTTAGTCAGCCAGCACATGCATGCACCAACCGAGTATCATTTCCAGTTAGTTAAACGCATTCTGCATTATTTGAAGGGTACTATCAGTCGTGGACTTTTGATGGCTCCTCACGGACATACAGATATCATTGGGTATACCGACTCTGACTGGGCTGGCAATGTGATAGATCGTCGATCTACTACTGGTTATTATATCTTCATTGGTGGTAACTTGGTGTCTTGGAAAAGTAAAAAACAACATGTTGTTGCTCATTCGAGTGCCGAAGCAGAATATCGGGCAATGGCTGCAGCTGCCTGTGAGCTTGTTTGGCTAAAATCTCTCTTGACTGATCTTGGGTGCTCGTTTACAACTCCGGTTACTTTGTTTTGTGATAATCAGGCTGCAATGCATATTGCGGCCAATCCAGTCTTTCACGAACGAACAAAACACATTGAAGTTGATTGTCATTTTATTCATCATCAAGTCCACTCCAAGTTCATTCTTCCTAGTTATATTCGTAGTTCGAATCAATTAGCGGATATTTTTACCAAAACTCTTTCCACGGTGCAATTCCATCGTTTACTCGGCAAGCTCGGCTCCATCAACCTGCTGGATTCTGCTTGAGGGGGACGTGTAGATTATCCCACGTGTACAACTGTAGTATTTGTTGTAGATAGGATAGAGTTTTCAGGATTTTTAGAGATCATAGTTATCTTATCACTAGACTTGGTCATACATTTTGTATTATAAAACAGTACTGCGTGTATCATGAAATATAGAACTGGGTAGCGATTGCTCTTTCTTCAAATTCGAGGTAGATTTTGAGTTCGAATGAACTTAAAACTGAGTTTTTCTCATTCTAAGATGTTTGGATGTCCAGGAAAATCGCCAGAATTTTGCTTCATTTTAGGCCCAAGTCATAGCATTTCCTCTTAAACATTGCAAATTTCAATTATTTTTGTTCATATTTCTATAGCCGATGTTCTACTTCATGCATTGTACATAGTAAAACATCTGTTCTGAGGGGAAAAAAGTTTGATTCATCACAAAGGTCAATGGGTTTTCTTATATGAATTTACATGCGCACTTAACCATCTGTTCTGAGGCGTTTTGCAAATGAAAACATCAATGGATGTGAGTTTTGTTATTGTAAAGAATGTTTTGGCTACAAAATAGAAGGTTATATATTCTAGACTGTGCTTAACATTTTTTAACGTTAATGTTGTGTATAGAATTGAATTTGATTTCACTTTTGATTTTTTCATTCTTGAGATATGTAATGAAGTGAATAAAGTGACTGTTCTTTCTCCCATATATACTATTAATGGTGGATGTTTGTGAATGACCCCACTACCAGGATACAGGATTAGTTGTTCTTTAGTCGAAGTCGATTTCTCATTTAAGTTGTTCATCAACTAATGATTCTACGTCAACTGAATTCTTGTTCTCTCCGCATTTCACGTTTATATGTCTGCCAACTATCTTTGATATGTTATACACCAACCTGTCTGTAGAACATATGCCAAGGCAAAGTACCGCAAGGAAAATTTGTTTGTTTGTTTGTTTGTTTTTTTTTTTTTTTTTTTTTTTTGGTTGATTTTGGAGTATACTCTTCTAAAACTTTATAGATAAACGATGTGAATGCTTATTTCTTGTTCCTTTTATGTCGAAATTGCCTTTGACAAATAAAAAAATACCAATCATAATATTTAAATATAAAATAAACTAATATCTTAAATTACCTAACTTCCCTCAATCAATCTACGAAAAATACTCATTAAAAATGCATTAATTTTTTTTCAATTCTTAATTTCTTTTATAATGATGTATAAAAAATAGTATTTTTATTATGTTTTAATAGTATAATGGAAAATTCGTAATTTACATTAGTATTTTTTATTTTTAATTTTTTTGAAATTATTAAAATATTATAAAGTTATATTGATAATTAAATAAGGCGGTATGTAAGATTTTGAGAGGGGAGAGTTAAAAAAAATAAGGAGTATATTATAATAATACGAGGGGCGAAAGATAAACATTAAAGGAGCAGAAGATAAGAATTAAAGAGGGCGATACTTAAAAAATTAAGGATATTTTTTAAAAAAATGAGGCGATGAATAAGAAAAATAGGGTGAGATATAATACTACCCTAAATTATAGCTAAATGGGAGTTACTAGATGGTCTTTTATCTCAAATGAAAGACCGGTTACAAGTTTGCTTTTGCTCACACATATCTTCACTGAATGAAGGAGTCAATGACGAGTTCTGTATTGTGCGTGATAATAGCGGTAAACAAAATTCGTATCGAGAGTCAAAATCTGTTCAAAGTTTATCTTCTACCAATGATTTAAGAAGCACTGATATTTCTGTAAAGAGATAAATTTTTATTTTTTTGGCATTTCAACTATTTCTATGTTTCGAAAACCTTAAATTTGGGTATGATGTTACATTTCAACATGAACATTTGTCAATCAAAAGATGGCAATTCATTTCAAGCTTCAAATGGGGATACTAAATTACAAACCAGACAATCCAAAAGATGGCAATTTCAGTATGAAGAAAGATTCCATTGGGGATAGAATCCAAATGATTCTCATATACCTTATACTGGATCATCAACAAATTCAGTTGTAGGGGGTTTATGAAATGTTGTGTTTTCATGGTTTTGAAACAACAATAGTGCAAATGATTGATTTCTTTTCCCTGTGTTCCCTACTGCTAGTTTCATACATTTGTCCCAACTTATGTAGCCTTATTGTGTACTGTGAATGGAATCCATGAACCAGAATTTCATTGTGAGAAAAATAAAAATAAAAATCTTTAACTACACAACATATTGTTTTCTTTCATATTTCAATTTAAAACACATTTAATAATGTAGTTATATATGTATTACGACTATAATACATACAGTGTAGTATTAATACTTCACTATATGTATAAACAAATAAAATAATAGTTAATAGTGCATTTACAGTTACAAAAGTTTAATTACACTTAGTTAAATGACACTTATTTCTACTGATGTGATCCAATTCTATTTAATGACAAATTAAAATAGTTATAAAACATTACTATTGTATTTTTTTATTAGATATAAATAAATTAATATTTAATGTGATAATAGATACTAGTGATGTATTTTATATTTGTGTCTGCGTGGTGAAAGTCTTTTTTTTGTTATAGTGATGATGATGTAATATGTTCAATATTTTTAAAGGCAAATTTGTCTTATTGTTGCTCAAATTCTTGTGCTCAATACCAAAAATGTCATACACAATTTCGTTAGATCGAGCACTCAAACTCAACCAATGTAATATCAAAAGTTTTTATTCACATCACTTTTTCTTTAAAAAAACAAAAAAAATCCTTAACTTTTTGAAATATAACCCCCTAATTCTTATTTTTTTTCTTTAATGCTTATCTTTCGCCATTCCTATTATTATCTGATTGTGCATAATTAATTTATTAAAAATTTTATGAATCTCTTCTTAGTTTACCAAAAATTTATATAATCAAATTTTTAATGGATATTTTTGATAAATAAATTAAGGGCAGTTAAGTAATTTAATATAATATTTTTATTTCATATTTAAATATTATGATTGATATTTTTTAATTTATCAAGGGCAATTTAGATATAAAAAGGGCGAAAAAGAGAGAGAGAGAGAGAGAGAGAGAGAGAGAGAGAGAAATAAGCATTTACTTTAAAGAATTGTTTCCACCAGGAGAAATATTGTGCCTTTGAATCATCACTCTCAATGTTAACATCCTACTCCACCTTTGATTATCTTGTCCTCTGAGTTGCAGGCTGATCATTTGCAAGAATATATTGTATGAACAAAAAGAAAAAAAAAAAAAAAAAAAAAGACGTATGAAGACAAAAATTTATGAATCAAAATTGTAATTTTTTTAATTTTTCAAAAATTTTCACCTCGTTATTTTCAAAAACTTTCTCTCCCAAATTTTTCTTTCTGCTAAAAATATTCCTATCCCTGAACCCAAAAAAAAAAAAAAATCCAATTACTCTTCCTATTTTAAATAAATAAAAAAAGAAGTTACCCACTAAAATAACAATCCAAACATAACCTAGCCTTTCTTTTTCAAAAATTTCCTTAGCGCCTTAGCGGGATAAATTTCTACTTCATTGATCACTCAAAAACGGACTGACGTTGCAAATATTCAAATATCCTAACGGCCTAATTTGTCGTTATTACATTCAAAACTCCCCGACAACCCACCCCCATTTGCTCTATTTCATTTCCTCCCGAAGGAACTTTCACACAGTCCCGCACTAACAAGCTAGAGAGAAATGGCGACAGAAATTCAACCTGAAGAAGAAGTACACGAAAAGAAGGAGAAGAAAATCCCAGTGTTTACAGTTCTTAAGAACAATACCATTTTAAAGAACATTTTCCTCATAGACAGCCCTCCTTCTCTATCAAATTCATCTGGGAATAGCGGTGTTGAATTAGAAGAGGTTTTGGTGGTCGGTCGGCACCCTGATTGTAACATTACTTTGGAACATCCAAGTATAAGTAGATTTCATCTCCGAATTCATTCCATTCCGGCGCTTCAATCGCTCTCTGTCTTAGACTTATCATCAGGTAATATTTTACTCTTGGTCCCCTTTTCATGAACTTCTGTTACTTTATCTTTTTGGGTTTTTCGAAAATTGAATTGGAGTTATTCTTGTACGGGTATTTTTTTTTTTTTTTGGTTTAATTGTTACTTTTTACATGGTTTTTTTCCCCCTTCAAATCTTGAAGGAAAGACAAAATTTCGCCATTTTGTTTATTAATTTTGTTCTTTGAGAAAATCTTCGCTTTCTGTGAGTTTTTCTGATACGCATTTCTCAAAAACAGTTGATCGATTTCTTTGGATGGGCGGGGATTTCTGGGTGATTATTGAGTTTGAATTTCCTTTTCGGGCATATCTTTTCAATTTTTGGAGGGCATGGTTCTTAGTTTTGTGTTTTTGGTTTTACAGTTCATGTTGTGTTTTTTGTTATATAAATACTAAAAAATTTGGAAAAGCTGTCCTCTATAGTTGTTTCTCGTGCGTGGGGTTTCTTCTCTTTTCCAATAATATTCTTGAGACCTTGTTGTTGGCACCTTTGGGGTGGGATTTAGGTTTTGCAAGAATGGCGAGTTGAAGAGTTTTCAAATTGAAATGTCATGATGTAGCCGTGTGAACATTAACTCTTGCTTTGTCGGATTTACCGATTCTTTGTTTCGAGAGCTTTCTTTCACCGTATTATTGAGGGTAGTTGGTGAGTTTGCTTGAGTGATGAATTTGACCAAGACCCGGGTAGTTAAATTTCTGCAGAGACATCTTCCATACGTTTCTATGCGTTCTGAAAGTTGTTAGACCACATCCTAGATAGGTGTATGTATAGTCTTATTTCCACTGCAATTGTGGTGACTTATTGATTCTTGTCAATCTGGATTGAGTATTCTGAACAAGAATTAGTAACTGGGGAATGGAGTTTTATGTTGGGCTCACAGATGTGGATTAAATTCTTTGGCACAGTTGTTAATGAAGAGATTTCTAATTGATGATGAATGGTGATTGTTTCTGCCCTCTGTTCTTGTTGTTTTGAGTTCCTGTCTTGTTCTATATTTTCTTTTATGAACGCCAATACAGAAAGAATAATGCACCTAAAATATCAAATGATTTTAGGAATGTTTGAATTGAGGGGTTGAGCGGAGTGGAGGTGTTGGGATTATGTTTGTGGATATGTTCAATGAATTCTTAGTTATTTAATAGAATTGCTTTGAAGATAATGTCTAGTCTTTCTTTTGTGCCTTGGATCCTCCTATCATCTGCTACTAGGTCAATTATGTTAGATTGGGTTTTCGGTCATGTCTTTATGAATCATTCTTTTTTTTTGGCCTTTGGTGACTGATTGAACTTTATTCATGAGACAAACATGAACATATATTTGTCGATTTTTAATATAGTTAGAATATTTAATGATGTTCCGAGTACATTATACTTCCTATCCGGGTAGAAGGTTGAGCCTGGTGGTGTGTACATGGAGGTGTAAATAATTTGCTGAAAGTTTGACAGGGTTCTTCATGATTGTGGACTTTCAGTTTACTGAAGATGCATCACCTTCTTATCCTTTATTTTTTTTAAATTTTTTTATGCATATTCACAACTGATTGGTGATTTGTTATTTGTTTTCTGGGTTTTTGAGGAAGGAGGGGTTGGCTGAGTTTATTCATTCTAGTCATATGAATATTGAAATGGGGGGAAAAGAGTTCTAGTTAGGATTTTATGATGAAGATGACAAGTGAAGAATTTTGTGTTCTTAACATTCTTACTTGCAATGTTGGGTTCAGTAATGGCTCTTTGTTACTAATGATTGTATATGTAAATATTATTTGCTAATGTTCAATGACAGAGTAAGCTCTATGTTTATACAAGACATTTTTGACAGAGTGACCTCTCCCTCCCTCCCTCCCTCTCTCTCTCTCTCTCAGGAGCACGAGCATCTGTGTCGATTCTAATTTTAATCTGTTGCGTAGTAAACATATCTTGTAGTGGGTCGGTGTGTCATCTGCTAGTTATATAAATATAGATAGTTGTTCAGTGCTTGACTTCAGTTCATTAATTTGTTTGTCGTATAGTTGATGACTAATTTGGCAATATAAACTTAATAAATACTTACGGAGAATCCTAAAAGATTAACCTCATGAATTTTGACTTTGAATCAGTATTTATTATAAGTGCTGGTGTTGTTTTCAGTTCATGGAACTTATGTTTCTGGTAAGAAGGTTGAGCCTGGTGTTCGAGTTGAATTGCATGAGGGTGACATGCTACAACTTGGTGGATCAACTAGAGTGTACAGACTTCATTGGGTGCCACTGAGTCGTGCATATGACATGAAGAATCCTTTTGTACCTCCACTGAGTGAATCAAGGCATGTGGACAAAAGGCAAGGTGAAACAAGTCCACATCTGGTGAGCTTGAAGATTCTAATGATCTGAACTTTATATTTATGATTAAATGTAATATGTATATATTCTTTGCTTTTGTCTTTTGGGTTTTACAGGATTATGATGACTGGCAACGTCCAGATGAGGGAACTGAAACTCAGGGTGATTATCTTGAAGGTTTAGAGTTATTTTCTGATATGAATATGGAATCAGGGCCTGTGGAGAAAAGGCAAGGGGAAACAAGTCCACGTCTGGTGAGCTTGAAGATTCTAATAATTTGGACTTTAGATTTATGTTTAAATGTAATATGTATATATTCTTTGCTTTTGTCTTTTGGTTTTACAGGATTATGATGACTGGCAATGTCCAGATGAGGAGGGAACTGAAACTCAGGGTTATTATCTTGAAGGTTTAGAGTTGTTATTTTCTGATATGAATATGGAATCAGGGCCTGTAAAAAAAAGGCAAGGGGAAACAATTCCACGTCTGGTGAGCTTGGAGATTCTAATGATTTGGACTTTAGATTTATGTTTAAATGTAATATGTTTATATTCTTTGCTTTTGTCTTTTGGCTTTACAGGATTATGATAACCGGCAACGTCCAGATGAGGGAACTGAAACTCAGGGCGATTATCTTGAAGGTTTAGAGTTGCTATTTTCTGATATGAATATGGAGTCATCAACGAGAGAGTTGACTCCGCCGCCTCTAATGACTGAAGAAACAAAACCACCATTTTATTTTGAAGGGGATAAAGAGGACAAGAGTTCCCTCCAGGAAAATCTTCAACCAAGTGAAATTGCTGAAGCGGAGCCTGTACCAGAAGTTGGTGAAGACAATGGTAAACTGGAGTGGGAAACCTTTACCTGCGCTGATAGTATAAACAATTCTTTTATTCCTGCATTCGGTGAGTCAGAGCCAGAGGAAGAAGTTCAAAAGAAAACATGCTCAGTTCTGGTAAAGATTCTACTACTCTACAAGGTTAGACATTTAGAATTTTTGAATGGATATTGGTCAATCATTCTTTGTCCTCATTTTTTTTCAGCATGGGGATGGTTCGACCCTTCAAAATGGCCAATTGGAGACACCTGGTGATTTGTTATTTGCTGATTACTATATGATTTCAGCGGAGGACAAATTAACTCCTTCAGCATCTCCATTGCCTGAGGACATAAAATCAGTATTGTGTTTTGAAGAAGATGCAGAGAACAAAATTTCTTGTGCGGCAACCCTTCTGCAGACCGAAACAGCTCAACTGAGGCCTGCCTGGCAACCGAATGACAGTGAGCTGCAAGTAGACTTTGCTTCTCCAGATGGTCAATCATGCACTCAAGCAGAGGATGTTGAGAGCTCATCAGTAGCATCACATGTAACATCGTTGAGTATTTGGAAAAGAAGGGGTAAATCTGCTTCTGTACAAGTTCAAACTGGCAGATCTAGACAAAATCGCACTAAGGCTGTCCCTAATCTTGAAATGGAACTGAAGAGCAATGGATATAATATAAGTAGATCCCATTTGGAAGGTCTGTTTGAGGAGACTGATATGGTTGAGAAAGTTTTTACTCCGGATAAAGAGAATTGCATTCTCGATATCTTTCTTTCGAATAGGCCCTCAAAGCAACAAGGTGGGGAGAAATTAAAACCCAAATTGAGTTTGAATTCTCTGCTTTCTTCTACTGATGAGGAAGGTGAAGAAGTTTTTACACCAGACAAAGAGAACATGACTCCCAAGACTCGTTTGCTGTGGTTGTCGTCCAAGAAGAAAATTGGAAAGTTAGATGAAATTAACAGTCCAAAAATATACAGGTCATCCCCTTTGAAAAATGTTGGTTCAAATACCTACAAAGAAGTTTGCTTGCCAGTAGCTTCAGAAAGTGGCAATCACTCTAGGAAATTACCTCAAGAAATGATACCGGATGGTTCTGGCTCTAGTTGTCTAGCCAAGTCCGAAGCAGATATTTTGAGGGTTAGAGAAGATAGGAGGATGCCCTTTCAGCCTTTATTGATGAAATCAAATAAGAAGACGACTGTGCATCGGGCTGCAGACATGGACGGAGGCTGTAAATCTGTTGGAAATATGCAAATCAGAGAGTCAAATCATCCCTCAGATGTAAGTTTCAATCCACATGATGATTTTATATTTGAAGCTGATAAAGGATTATATGATTTCACTCTCCCATATGATATGAATATGTTATATAAATTCAATTTACACAATGTCAACCAATGTGCTTCAAAATCCCTTGTTATTGTTGACACTTTTGTGTCAAGCTCGCACCTATTTTTTGGAGATAAATGCCTTTGCATGCTGGGATTGTAGAACTCTACGCGGGAAAGCAAGATGTGGACCATGGTTGTTGACACTGCTTGTTTAGTTAACAAAGAGTCGAGGAAGGCATTGCAGCTTATGGAAGGTCTACACGGGACTACTTTAATAATTCCCAGGATAGGTAAAGTTATCTTTTTAATCACCAGTAACATTTTTTGCGTGAATCAATTTTGCATTTAACCATATTGGATGGTCATTGTCTGCAGTTATAAGGGAGCTGGACTGCATGAACAAACATTGTTATTTGTTTAGAAGAAAAACAGGGGTTTCTTCAGCACTGCAGTGGATAAAAGATTGTATGGAGAACACAAAATGGTGGATTCACGTTCAAAGTTCAATGGAAGATGCAGAGCCAATTGCCCCAACCCCTCGAAGTTGGCCTTTACCTGAAATTAGTAGTGAAGAAAAAGGGAAGTTTTCTGCTAGCAGCTCAGTTCCCTTTTCACCTTTTGGTAATGTTATCAATATTGTTACACCAACAACAGAAGACCACATCCTTCAAACCGCTCTTTTCTTCATGAAAACCCGGCGTAAGGGCCAGTTTGTCCTTCTTAGTGATGATATTTCTCTCAAGATCAAGGCCATGGCTGAAGTGAGAAACGCTATTTGTAGTTGCGTTTATAATAATACATTAATGTTGCATTATGACTAACTTATGTTAATTTTTCCTTTAGGGTATGCTTTGCGAGACAGCTGAAGAGTTCCGGGAAAGTCTAGTCAACCCATTTTCAGAGAGATTTTTATGGATTGACAGCTCCCCAAGAGGACCTACTTGGTGTTGCCGTGATGATGTGGTCCTTAGGGAGAAATACTACAATGTTCCTTCAAGAAAGGATTTGAAATCAGGTGAAGCTGCGAAGGGCTTGAAACTCATATTGCTTCATAATTCCCATTATAGGCGGATGAGTAGCGTCAGCTAAACGATTGTAGTTATGCATGCTTACTCTCTGTTGTATAGATAATCTGCCTTTGCATGCATGAATGTTGTGAATTTATCAATTCTCGGTTGATGATGATGGGAGAAACTTTCCAGGTGTTTGACGTTAAGGGGAAACTTTGATGAAATTAGAAAATCATATTGTAGTTATGCATGATGCGTAAAGAATCAAGGAGGCACTTTCTTGAATTGATTGGTATATAATTTTATTTGAATTGATTTGATTGGTGTTGATATATCTGATATTCATTGCAGTTAAACACATTTAGATGACCTCCCCTTTATTTTAACTTGTAAAGTTCAATCTTCATTAATATTTTATTGGTGGGTGATTTTGACACGTACATATGGTTACCTTTATTTGTTATTTCCTTCATGAGATTATGTTTAATACTAAGTGTGTAAGTCGAATGTTACTAACGACATGAATTGTATGTCTATGCCTATTTTCTATCATTCATGTTTTCAGATTTACTCTTTTTAAGAGTTAAATTATAATGTTCTCTCGCACACGTACATTTTCGATTGTATATTATCATATAGTAAAATCTAAATTTTAATTAAAAAAAAAAAAATTAGGTACTCAAACTTGGTAAATTATACTATATTCCATTAGAGTTGTGTTTTTGTTTGTTTGTTTGTTTGTTTTTTTTTTTTTTTTTTTGTCCATGCCTACTTTCTATCATTCATGTTTTCTTTTTCAAAAGTCAAATCAAGCAAGTAAATCTTTGATTATATATACTATCACATACTAAAATATATCTTTCTATAAAAAAATCAAACTTGGTAAATTATACTATGCTCCATTAGAGTATACCCCATTCCAATTTTTATTTTCCACTCCCGCAATGATTCGAACTCAGGACCCACTTAGAGCACCTCCAATGAATGCTTTTTGGTGTTAATAGGAGAAGAGATCCCACCCACTAACCCATTGTAACCATTGGAGGAAATATAATTTTTTTACATGACAACCGTGTAAATATGACATGGTGCCCACCATGTCATCCTATTAAACTTTTTTATTTTTTTTAAAAAAATTTGCTCCGGCCCCAAAATAGCTTAATTAATTTTTTTGTCTTTTAAATTTTATAGCCGTTACGCTTTTATTTACTTTATTTATTTTGTTCTATAAATACTTATCAATTCTAAAATTTATCTCACACTTTCCATTTTATATTTTCTCATCATCTTATATTTATTTCCTACAATTCTATCATCTCAATATCCAAACTCTCTATTATAGATGAAAATAATAATTGAAGAAATTCAAATAATTCTTCATCCACACCACAACCACCCAATAATCCATATAATTTTTTTTTAAAATATGCAAAATTATCCATGTCCTCCCAATTTCTTCAACTCTTTCTCAAATGTACCACCAAATTTGCAAAATTCAAGTCCATTTTTTCAAAATGTACCACCAAATTTTCCATTTCAAGTTCCATCATTTTCAAGTCCAAATTATTTTACTCCAACCCGTGGTTCTCTCTATATCTCCGAAAACATAAATGTCGGCTCTAATCCAACAACTCCTACTCTGGGGACTCCATTTCATCTACTCAAATTCCAACATTTCAACGTAGCCCGAAAGTGATGGTATTGACCTCGGTGATAGTGAAGATGATAATGATGAAAAAAGGTCAATGTGGAGCCATAAAGAAAATGAGGTGCTTGTAAAAGCTTTTTTGACAATATCAAATGATAGCATTGTGGGAAACTCCTAACAATCGAAGACTTTCTGGACGAGAGTCACCAACTACTACAACGAAAATCGAACTTGTGGCCCAAAAAGGGGACGCGCGCAATGCAAATCACACTGGTTTTGAATCCAAAAAAAGGTAAATGAATTTAACGGTCATTATAATAGGTTTCGTACATAAAATCGCAGTGGGTGGAATGAAGAAAATTTGAGAGAAGCTGCTCAGAAAATTTATCATGATCAAAATAACTACCATTTTCAATTTGAGCATGTTTGGAAGGTGGTGCAAGATGATCCAAAGTGGAAAAGGGTTCATACCGCCCATCACCATTCAAAGAAGTCAAGGACGAGCGAAAGTGGAGGATTTGTGTCTTCAGGGCATACGGATGACATGATCGATTTGAAAGATAGTAAACCAGAAATTCATCCAATGGGGCAAAAAGCTGCAAAGAGAAAAGGAAAAACAAAGAAGGGTAAAAGTTCTTCAAATGCAATTCCCCACGAAGTGCAGGCCTTCTTGGAAGCAAAACAAACTAGAGCCACAAATTTGTCACAAGCCAACATGGGCAAAAATGTGGCAAAAATGTACGAAATATTGATGAAAGATAAAAGTGTGATGGATGAAGCTACACTAGCCGATCATGAGATGACTTGCAACTTTATAAGGGACATTATGAAGACAAAAAAAAAAAAAAAGGACTTTATGTAATTTTATCTATGTAGTTGTATGTAATTTAATGGTTTGATTTGAAATTTTATATACTCTTTATTTAAAAATTTTATATACTATTTACTTGATGTACTATTTATTTAAAACTTTTATGTTATAAATTAATTTTCATTTCGGTTATGTATTATATTTTATATTTTACACCTTTTTTCCTGGTACAATTATATTTTACACTTTAAAATAGGGGTTACAAATGATTTAATTAAAAATAAACACATAAAATAAATTAACACTTTAAAATAGGAGGCTAAAAAAAAATTTATTTTGTTAAAAAAGGAGCCGTCCCTTTAAAAATAAAAAATTATAAATAAAAATTATAAAATTTTAATAATAAATGAAGGAGCCTCCTTTTATTAAAAAAATTTATTTTTATATAAAAAAGTAGCCGTTAGAATTTGAGGGGATGATGCAGCACAAAAAAGGGGTTGATGCAAAAAGTCCCATTTTTTGTCCCCTTTTATTAAAACATTTTCCATGAATGTCCTCAACGGTTCCTTCATTTATTAATAAAATAACATTTTAATAATAAATAAAGGAGCCAATGGCTCCTTCCTTCCTAGACAAAAAATATATATATTTATAAGAAAAAAAAAAGAGCCGTTAAACGGCTCCTACCTATAAAATTTTAATAATTAAAAACAAAAGGAGCCGTTAACGGCTCATTCCCTTTACAAAATAAAAACAAAAGTTTTACTTTTTTCCTTCTATAAATATATCATCACCTCATTCATCATACACTATCCATTTCTTATAATCTTCCATCTATGAAATAGTCTTCCTTGCACTCATTCTTCTGCAAAGAACACTATCTACTCACGTCAAAATGTTTCATTCTTTCAACGATAGTGATATTAGCAACGAATTGGACGAATTCATCGAAGAGGAGCTCAACGACGATAGTGAAGACAAGATTCTACTGTGCTTGATTCAAAAGAGTCTAAATGAAGTCGGGAGTTCTAGATCTCATACTCGAAAGAATTATAAAAGAGATCGCTACGAAGCACATGTTCGACTTTTCAACGATTACTTCTTCGACTATCCACTATATCCTGGAAATATTTTCCATCGAAGATTTCAGATGAGAAAGGAGCTATTCATGAGAATTGTCTATGAGCTTGAAAATTATTCTGAATATTTTCAATGGAGGGTTGATGCAACACAAAAAATGGGACTTTCTCATATTCAGAAAATAACAGCCGCTATTAGACAGTTAGCCTATGGATCGCTGGCCGATTTATACGATGAATACATAAAGCTTGGTGAAACTACAGCTTCAGAGTGTTTGTCAAATTTTTGTCGATGCATTCGTGAACTTTACAGAGAGCGATACTTGAGAAGGCCAAATTCTGAGGATGTCGAATGTTTGTTACATCTACACAGAGCGTCATGGCTTTCCTGGCATGCTTGGGAGCATTGATTGCATACATTGGCAGTGGAAAAATAGCCCAGTTGCATGGAAAGGTCGATTTACACGCGGAGATAAAGGTTGTTCTACAATCATACTAGAAACAGTTGCACCAGCTGACCTCTGGATATGGCATGCTTACTTTGGCGTTGCACAACGACATTAACGTGCTCAACCAATCTCCGGTATTTAATGACATTTTGCTTGAGTACTCTCCCCCCGTACAATTTACAGTGAACGGCACGATGTACAACAAATGTTATTTCTTAGCCGATGACATATATCTCGTGTGGGCAACTTTTGTGAAGAGTTTCTCGTGTCCGCTAGATAAAAAATGATGCAAGCTTAAACATATGCAAGAAGCAACACAAAAAGATGTTGAATGAGCATTTGGAGTACTCTAATCTCGGTGAGGTATTATACGTGGTCCAGCTCGCTCATGGAGCATATCAAAATTGAAGGATATAATGTATGCATGTATCATATTGCATAATATGATTATAGAAGATGAAGGGGATGCAATAGCAAATTGGAATGATGAGAACGATGCAAATCCTACGAACGAGGCAATATAAGGTGCCCCCTAAGAGTTTCATCGCTATGTTCAACGGTTGACAGAACTACGAGATCGTGCGGTGCATCAACAACTTCAAACGGATTTAGTTCAACATATTTGGGAATGTTTTGGAAGTAACCACGGTGAAAATTAATGTAATATGTTTAATATTCAAGTTCTAGTAATTACAATTTATGTATTTTTTTATAATATTGTTATGCACGTTGGTTTTTTTATTTTTAATTAATATTTTATGAAATAATTATTTATATATTTTTTATGTTATATTATTTTTCATGTGTATTTAGTAAAATAAATTTAACTATTGATTATAAATATTTATATTATTAGTGAAATAAATATTATATTATAGTGAGTCCATTCATTAACCTATTGTAGTGTAAAATCATTGGAGAGAAAAGGTTAATAAAATGAGAGGTTAGTGGAAAGTTGTTGTGGCACTGTTGGTGAAAGATTATCTGTCCGGGCACGGTAAAAAATTCACTTTTCTGCTATGCATTCCAGAATCGGAACTCTTGACCAGACCTAGACTCTAGCACAATCGCTATTCCAATCCTTGTATGAAATAACATTGCGCAGAATCTTAGCTTATAATTGTTCGATTTGCAACGCAACAAATAATTTCTAATTAAAGCGGAAGTTTAGAAATACCTCTTGAAGCGTGTAGTTAGGTGATCGCTTGTGTGACTCAAGACAGGCTTGAACATTGTGTGGGCAATGAACAAATGATCAGCAATCCCACACAATTGAGTCGCCAAAAAAATCCAGCAAACGCCGCCGCCTCACTCCACGCGCAGCCGCCCCGACTTCCATGCACCGCCGGTAAGAGAGAAAAGCCAAACGCCGGAGCTCACCTCTGGAACTGGGCAGCCGCACAGAGTAGGAAAAATCCAACTTTGAGAAGAAAAAATAAATTCTCTCTCTAGGATTTTATTTCTTCAGTTTTCTTGTCTTAAAAACTTATGAATTGTGTATGTAGAATTGCTAATCTCTAGTCTATTTATAGAGTTACAAGAGAGACCCAAGTTGGTTTAGGATTGGCCTTCCTAATGGGTTTAGGTAATTAATTAGTTTCCAAATCCAATTAAGTAACAAATCTAACAGGATTTCCTAATCCAATTAGATTTCCTAATATCTAGGATTTTCTAATTCTAATTGAAACTTAAAAATTAATTAATTAATTAAATAATTTCGCTTTGTTTATTACTTAATTAACCCTTAAGAATAATTAATTAAATAATTAATTCTACCTTATCAATTAACCCACTGCGTAATTATTCGTACCACTGACGGATTAATTATGGCACTACCATCCTACACCAGAATTGCTTCAGGAACAACTAAATTAATTATTTTTTAATCTCCACACATCAAAAATATAGTGCTCGTTAATTTATTAATTTACTGATAAATTAATTAATTAACTTTTTTTAATCCGAGATTAGTACCACTCGACCTTTTTACTATACCGGACATAAGTCCACCAACCGGGTTTAGTATAATAAACATAACGAACTCATCTCGGGAGCACCATCACCCCGGACGCACCAGTACATGATTTCCTTTCGACAAGCAACAGCACACCAAGAACTAAACACGCGCACCCAACCTATCAAGACTATTGGCCACAAATGACCTCACTCTTTGGCAGATCAAAGTACACTATGTCTAATCCTTATGCCTGCTCAAGTCTGGGGATTAAAAGATAGAATACTAGAAACGAATAGTCTATTAAATCAGTATAAGACAATTCATCATAAATGGTCAAGTTCAATACGCCTCAGGCATATCTATATGATTCAATTAGTTTATACAAGCCAATTTCTGAATCATATAATAATCTAAACCGACAGTGTGTACAAAATTGTCTCAGTTACGAATCACATTTATATATTATGCCTCTTAACCAATGATGAGATCTACTGTGTCGCACCAGACACTTCATCATCTAATTACACAATATAAATGGACGACATATACACAACATATAAACTAAAATATTTAATCGATATATTAACTGGGAAATAGTATAATTCAAACATAGCTTCAGCATTCAAACCTAACAGTTGGTCCCATTTATTAACCTATTTTGGGAGCAAACCATTGTGGATGCTCTTATTAGTTTTAAGTGAAAAGTGTCAACCACTAGGTTACCACTTCTCGTCAAAAGGAAAAAGAATTGCTCAGAAAAAGGGAGAGAAGAGTGTCAACCACTAGGGTATTACCTTATCGTAAAAAACATGATTTGAAGTGAGGAATGCCGACCACTAGACTACTACCTTCTCGTAAAAAGGAAGAGGGATTGTTCGGGAAAAGGGAGAGAGGAGGGCCAACCACTAGGGTAATACATTCTCTTCAAAAATTAGTTTTAAGTGAAGAGTGTCAACCATTAAGCTACTATTTTCTAATCCTAAGAAAACTACTCTCGCCCAAGCACGCTTAACTTCAGAATTCTGATGATATCTGGTGCATTAGTGCTAGTATGATCGAACACATTAGAGTTATTTTGTACTTTTTTTTTTGGTTGCCATTAATTTTTTGGTTTTCTCTCCTCCACCTTCTTAGGGCAAGTGTAGTCAACTGTCATTGGAGTCCTCTTCTTTTTCTTTTTTTTTTTGGTTTCATAGCATAACTTTTCTTCCTAACCTTTTTTTTTAAAATTTTCTTCAATTTTGTTGTTCATTTTTTTTAACTAGTATGTTATTTAGTTCATAATAAAATTTAAAGAAATTTTAATTAAAAATATTTTTTATTATGAAAAATGAAATAATATTTGATTAATAACTTTTTTTTAAATACTGAATGCAAAATAATAATAATAAATAAATACAGACAAAATAATATTTTAGGAGAAATTGTGTGTAAAAAATAAAAATTGAAGGTAAAAGGAGTATGAACACAGTGGCTATATCCTAGGACCATGAGGACACAAATTTTGGTGTCCAAAGTGGGGGGAGCCGTGTCACTGATGTGCTTCCCACCTCCCCCCCCCCCACCCCTTTTTTGGGGCTCGACGCACCCCCATTTTCCTTTTTTTTTTTTTTAAATTTTTTTCTTCTTCCCAATTACCATTCATTCATTCTTTTTTTTCTTCCTCTTAAAAAGCACACTCACTTTTTCTTTTTGCAATCAATATTTTTTAATTCACATTTTTTAAAAAATTTTTAAATAATATATAATTTTATACATAATATGAATTCATATTCATATCATATAAAACATAACATGGTTTCATATCATGTTAAGAATAATTTCATATCATGCGCAACACACTTTCATATCAAATACAATATAGTGTATAACATACTTTTTTATCAGTACAAAAAAAAATATTATATGAAAACAAACAAAGGGTTCATATCACGCAAAACATAATTTCATATCAAATAGAACATGTTTTCATATCATGCATAGTAGGGTTTCATAAGATATGAATCCTTATATTGTTTGATATGAATACATTATATGCTCTCTGGTTATATTTATTCTATTGTATGATATGATATGTTATGTATCTTGATATGATTTCTTATATTAACTGATATGATATACTATGTCCCTTGATATGAATGCATTCTCTGTTTTTTGTTTATATCCGTTGTGTTGTATGAAATGAATCATTATATTATCTGATATGATATATTATGTCTGTTGGTATGAATCCGTATATTGTCCGATATGAATGCATTCCTTGCTTTTTTAAATATCTGTTCTATTGTATGATATGAAATCTTGTGTCTTCTAATATGATATATTATGTATCATGATATAATTTCTTATATTAACTGATATGATATATTATGTCCTTTGATATGAATTCAAGATTTACATGATATAACATCTTCAATTGTATGATATGAAAGCTTGTGTCTTCTTATATGATATATTATGTATCCTGATATGATTTCTTATTTTAACTGATATGATATATTATGTCACCTAATATGAATTCAAGATTGACATGATATGACACTTTCAATTGTATTGTAATGACCCCCGAATAGGTCGTTCTACCTGCAGTAGTATGCAAGCATTCTAAACCAAATACACCTGTTTTAATAATAGTTAACCAGAAAATCCCAAAACACAACAGATTTGTAAACATCAATATGGTTAATTAATCATTTCTAATTCCAGAACATTCAAGCTTAACAAACCAATGTTTAAAGCTTAATAACATTTACAAGTTCATAACTTTCAACCCAGTACATCAGTTCTACACAAGACAACACCCAAGCTTCAGGTTCAAGCCTAATACAGAAGTGCTACATCCTCATGCGCATCTCCCACGGAAGAGGACGACGCACACTCAAGTCCTCCTCTCCCAAAGGTAATCTTCCCAGTGAAAGATTATCTGCCCGAGCTCGGTCAAAAACTCACTTTCGTGCTACGCATTCCAGAATTGGAATATTTGACCAGCCTTAGACTCAAGCACAATTGCTATTTCAATCATTGCTTGAAATAACATTGCGCAGGATCTTGGTTTGTACTCATTTGATTTATCACGCAACAATAATTTCTAATTAAAAGTGGAATCATAGAAAGTACCACTTGAAGCGTGAACTCAGGTGATCACTTGTATGAGTTAAGACTTTGATCGCACGTTGTGTGGGAAATAATCTAGCGAGCAATTGATCAGCAATCAACACAACTGGTTCGCCAGAAAATTCAGCAACCGCCTGCCCCTAGCGCGTGAGGTTCACACGCTACCTGGGTCTCGAGAGAAAGCTACATGCGCCTGAAAGATTATCTGCCCGAGCCTAGCCAGAAACTCACTTTCGTGTTATGCATTCCAGAATTAGAATCTCTGGCCAGGCCTAGACGCTAGTACAATCGCTATTCCAACCCTTTTGAAATAACATTGCGCAGGATCTGAGTTTGCACTCATTTGATATATCACGCAACAAAAATTCTTAATTAAAAGCGGAAGAATAAGAATTACCTATTGAAGCGTATACTTAGGTGATTCTCATGTATGCCTCAAGACTTTGCTTGTATGCTGAGTGGCCAGCAATCTAACGAGCAATTTGATCAGCTAATCACCACAACTGGGTCACCAGAAAATTCTCTGGAACCACCACGTGCACGCGTGGACTCCACACACCACCTGAGAGAGACTCACGCGCCACCTGTTGGTGTTGAATACATAAGCTATGCTTGTATTGTACATTTTCCTAGTTAATATATCGATTTATGTTTTGGTTATATTTGGTTGTGCATGATATGTCCATTTATATTATGTAAGTAGATGATGAGGTGTCTTGTGTGACACAGTAGATTTCATCATTGGTTGAAAGACATAATATATAAATGAGGTTCGTAACCGAGACAGCTTTGGACAAACTGTCGGTCTAGGTTATTATGTGATTCAGATAATTGGTTTGCCTAAACTAATTGAATCATAGAAATATATCCGGGGCGTATTGAACTTGACCATTAGGAATGATTTGTCTTGTACTGATTTAATAGACAAAACGTTCTTGGTATTCTATCTCTTAATCCCTAGACTCGAGTGGGCATGAGGGTTAGACATATTGTACTTTGATCTGCCAATGGGTGAGGTCAATTGTGGCCAATAATCTCGGTAGGTTGGGTGCGCATGTTTAGTTGCTTGGTGTACTGCTGCTTGTCGAAAGGAAACTATGTACCGGTGCGTCCGGGGTGATGGTGCTCCCGAGATAAGCTCTTAAAGTTTATTATACTAAACCCGGCCGGTGGACTTATGTCCAGTATAGTAAAAAGGTCGAGTGGTACTAGTTTCAGAATTAAAGAGGTTAATTAATTAATTTTCAAGAAATTAATATATTAACGAGCACTATATCTTTGATGTGGGAAGATTATGAATAAATTAATTAAGTTGTTCCAGAAGCATTTCTGGTGTAGGATGGTAGTGCCATAATTAATCCGTTAGTGGTACGATTAATTATGTATTGAGTTATTGACAAAGGTAGATTTAATTAATTAAGTAATTAATTAATCCTTGTGTCAGTTGGCTGTGAATCATACTAGGAACTGGTTTGGGATAAGTGAATCCCTGTATCAGTTGGTTGTGAATCATACCAGGAACTGGTTTAGGATAAGTGAATCCCTGTATCCGTTGGTTGTGAATCATACTAGAAACTGGTTTGGGATAAGTGAATCCATGTATCAGTTGGTTGTGAATCATATCAGGAACTGGATTGGGAAAAGTGAATCCCTGTATCATTTGGATGTGTATCAGTCCAGAAATAGGATTGAAGGAAACAGAAACCCAGTAGGAAGGCCAATCCTAAACCAACTTGGGGTCTCTCTTGTAACTCTATATATAGACAAGAGATTAGTTATTCAAGACACATAATTCAATATACAGTTCATAAGTTTTCAAGACAAGAAAACTTAGAGAGAGAAAATTCTAGAGAGAGAAAACTTCTCTCTAAAATTCGGATTTTCCATAGCTAAGAGCAGCCAAAATTCTACTTGATTTTTGCTAGCAAAGTGTAGCTTTCTCTCTCTGGGCAGTGCGTTAATTGTACGTGCCAGGTGTAGCGGTGCTGGATTTTTCTAGTAGGTGGATTACGGTGATTAGTTGATCAAATTGCTAGTTAGATTGCTGCCCACACAGCATACAAGCAAAGTCTTGAGGCATACAAGATAATCACCTAAGTATACGCTTCAATAGGTAATTCTCATGTTTCCGCTTTTATTAAGAATTTTTGTTGCATGGTAAATCGAATAAGTGCAAACCCAGGTCCTACGCATTGTTATTTCAAAAGGGTTGGAATAGCAATTGTGCTAGTGTCTAGGCCTGGTCAGAGATTCTGATTCTGGAATACGTAGCACGAAAGTGAGTTTCTGGCTAGGCCCGGGCAGATAATCTTTCAATTGGTATTAGAGCCTGGTTTTGGGTTTTGTGCTTGTTCGATTTATTACATGGTTTTATTTGCAGGTGGTTAAGAAATTCTGACTATTATAGTTACGTTTGTATGGGTTTTAATTAAACTCCGGGACATGTCCGAATTTAATTTTATTATGAATGTTTGTAATTGTATAACCACGTGCTGGAAGCCATGTAGGATTAGATCAAATCTGTAGTAGGGTTTTTTCTATGTAATTTTGATTATTTAATTTTTCTCGAAAGCCTTGTAGTAGGAGAATTAATTTTTTGTAATCGAAGGCGTTATGGTGGGCAACTTAAATTCGTGGGTTTTGGGTTATCGTTAATTTGTAGAAACCCAGGAAAACCCAGAACGAATTATAAGAAGACCAAATAGCGTGGAAAGAAGTGAAGGAGGAACAGGTGGCAGGTGGCGGCGCCTGCGACGACTTGCCGGCAGGAGCCGCCGCCGACAACCGCCGGTGGCAGCAGCACCGCTGCCGCACGGGGCAGCAGGCCTGCTGTGCCATGGTGAGGCAGCAGGCACGGCAGCAGTTGCTGAGTGCTACTGGGTCCCGTTTGGGTCGTGTTTTTGGCCCGTTTTTCTCCAGTTTTTGTTTTTCAAGATCAAGAATCAATCCATCGAGTTGCGTGGCGTGACACAAGATCAAGGTAGAAGATGGAAGCGATCAAAACCATGATAGTCGGGAAATTTAATTTTCGCATTTATTTCCCGTATTTGTTGTTTTAATTTTGTACTTTAATTTTTGTGATGTATTTTAGATGCATGATTTTAAAGCATGACTGGTTTAATGGTTGCATATAATTTAGGGTTAGTTAATTGCATGTTAAAACCGTAAAAACCCTCAATTTAGAAATCTAAGTGGGTGCGGGTTAGTTTAATATCCCCACAGCCACCATTACGAGTTCATATGCGATGTGGGTGGGCTTGCGTGTTGGCATTAGGGCCTTCCTCCATTCGGATGAGTCCAACCCCGAGATCGCTAGATTATGAATTTCTAAGTAAGATGACTAGAGTAAGTTTAACTAGGAGAAATGCGACACCCTCTCCATCTAAGGCTCACTATCTTGAGGTAACAAACTCAGAAGTCACGTAATGGCACACACTTAGTGTACGATCTGCAATATTCCTCCCTCGAGGTTACGCTGCTTAATTGTACGGCTAAAAGTACCTACTATTAACTACATCGATCAATAGATCATTTGGTCAGATAGTGTAGTTAATGAATATGGTTCTTCTCAAACGAATGTGGGTTAGCGTAAACGTCCACACTACGTGGCTTGCGAGAATCCCGGTGAATGAGATGTTGGTGGATTAAGATTATTGTTTTGAGGGAAGTCAATAATTGTTAGAATTTCCTTGTTTTTGAAATTCTAGATTAAATAACTAAAACGTTGTCTGTTTAATTACAGTATTCGATATGGAATTCAACCCCTTAGCTACTATATTGAAAAACAACAAGTTAACTAGACCTAATTATGTCGATTGGAGTCGTAACTTGGACATTGCCCTTATGGCTGAGATTACTCCTGTGAGAAATCATGTCATTGACATGATTAGTAACATCAACAAGGTTGAGGTAGTGGGAGGCGAAATCATTGGTGAAACCAAAGTTGATATTGTTCTTCAGAGCTTACCCCAAAGCTGTGAGTAGATTCGGTTGAACTACAACATAAGTAAGATGTTGTGTACTTTATTTGAGCTCTTGGCAGAGTTGGTGGCGGCTAAAAGTCTTCTTCAAGAGAATAAGCGAGCTTTAGTCATAGGTAAAGCTTCAGAATCTTCTTCTGAGCCTAGGCTAGAAAAAAGAAGAGAAAGCTTGAGGGAATAGCTCAAAAGGTGCAGATTACGCCTAAGCCAGATATTGCGAAGAAAAAGTCAAAAAACAAGTGCTTCAAGTGCAATAAGATGGGACATTGGAAATTGGATTGTCTAAAGCTTATAGGTACGATAGTTTCTGCCTTAATTTCTGAGACATGTTTAGCGGCAATTCCCATAGATACTTGGTGTGTGGATTCAGGTGCCACTGACCATGTCTGTAATTCTTTACAAGGGTTACAAGTAACCCGAAAGCTTAGAGAAAGCGAATTGGATATCTAATTGGGCGACACTACAAGAGTGTCAGTAGAAGCAGTGAGAGTAGTTACTCTGAATTTCAAGAATTCTAGTTTAGAGTTAGTTAATTGTCTTATGTATCGAGTCTTAGAAAGAACCTTTTTTCGGCTTCAAAACTCTTAAAGAACGGTTATAAATTTATTTTTTTGATGACTGTGTTATTATTAGAAGAAATGGAAAACTTATTTGTTCTGGTTCATTGGCTGACAATTTGTTTGTGGTTAATTCTAACTCCCCTGTTGTGCAAAACATAGAAACAGATAGCTCTTTATCTAACATTAATAAGAGGAAGAGACCTTTTGAAATAAATCAAACCTATCTTTGGCATCTCAGGCTAGGTCATATAAACCTTAGTAGGATTCAGAGGTTGGTCACTGATGGACCTTTAGGTTCATTAGAGATTGACAGTTATTCAACCTGCGAATCTTGCTTGGAGGGTAAGATGACCAAGAGACCTTTTAAAGGAAAAGGTTATAGAGCCAAAGAAGTACTAGAGTTGATTTATTTTGACTTGTGTGGACCAATGCGGTCCAAGCATGAGGTGGGTTCGAGTATTTCGTGACGTTCACGGATGACTACTCAAGGTACGAGTACATTTACCTATTGTGTCACAAGTCTGAATATTTTGGAAAGTTCAAACAGTTTCGGTCAGATGTGGAGAAGCATCATGGTAAGAGTATCAAGATACTGCGATCAGATCATGGTGGGGAGTACCTATCCCACGAATTTCGAGAATACCTCAGTGAGGTCGGAATTCAGTCTCAGTTGTCTGCACCTGGCACGCTATAGCAGAACGGTGGAGCAGAAAGAAGGAATCGAACTTTCATGGAAATGGTAAGGTCGATGATGAGATATAGTGATTTTCCAAGTTTGTTCTGGGGATATGCCTTAGAAACAACGGTGTATATTCTTAATCTTGTACCATCTAAAACCGTGCATTCAACCCAAGTAGAGTTGTGGAACTGGCGCAAGGCCAGTCTAAGACATCTCAAAGTTTGGGGTTGCCCAGCACATGTGCTTAAGGCAGATGCGGCTAAGTTAGATGTGAGAACTGAATTAATGTTGTTTGTAGGATATCCTAGAGGAACAAACAGTGGTCTGTTTTATAGTCTTAAAGATCAGAAGGTGGTGGTTAGTACTAACGCTAGATTTTTTGGAAGAGGACTATATCTTAGATCACAGGCCCAAGAGTAAGATAGTACTAGAAGAGCTTAGGAGACAAACTACTAATCCTGATGCACCAGCACTAGTAGATACACCACACACTGCACATGAGATCACAGATGATGTGCCTCCACAGGTGGTGCCTCGTCGTAGTGGGAGGGTTGTGAGACAGCCCGATAGGTTCATTGGCAAGGGAGAGGCCTCAGACCTAGTCCCAGGCGTGCCTGAACCTGACCCAGTAAACTACAATGAGACTCTCCGAGATAAAGATGTAGAATCTTGGCGTAAGGCAATGATATCCGAGATGGGCTCAATGGACCACAATCAAGTCTGGGAGCTTGTGGACCTGCCTGATGGGTTTAAGCCCTTTGGATGCAAGTGGGTCTACAAATGTAAGAGAGGACCTGACGGAAAGGTGGAAACCTTCAAAGCTAGGCTGGTAGCGAAGGGGTATACTCAGAAAAAGGGAATCGATTATGAGAAAACCTTCTTCCCGGCAGCCATGCTTAAGTCGATCCGGGTTCTCTTGGCCATAGCTGCTCATTTCGATTATGATATTTGGCAAATGGATGTCAAGACAGCTTTCCTAAACGGAAGTCTTGAGGAAACCATCGTCATGCAACAACCAGAGGGATTCGTTGAAAAAGGCCAAGATCATAAGGTTTGCAGGCTTAAGAGGTCCATTTGCAGACTTAAGCAGGCATCCAGATCTTGGAACATCCGGTTTGATGAGGTAATCCAGTCCTACGGATTTACTCAGTGTCCGGATGAGCAATGTGTGTATCGCAGACGTGATGAAAACTCAGTGGTGTTTCTTGTGCTTTACGTAGATGACATTCTATTGATTGGCAACAACAAGAAAGTGTGATCAGACGTAAAGGCATGGCTATCCGAGCAGTTTGATATGAAGGACTTAGAGGAAGCGGGACATATCCTTAGGATCAAGATAATTTGAGATCGTAGGAAACGTTCGTTAAAGCTCTCTCAAGCTTCGTACATAGATATGATTCTGGCCCGTTTTAACATGCAGAACTCCAAGAAAGTTTTTCTACTTTTCAGACATGGAGTATATCTATCTAAGGAACAGTCCCCTAAAACTGTTGAGGAGATAGAAGCCATGAAGACTGTTCCTTATGCTTCGGCAGTAGGAAGTCTCACATATGCCAGGTTGTGTACGAGGCCTAATATCTGTTATGCCGTTGGCATGGTAAGAAAATATCAGAGTAACCCCGGGAAAGGTCATTGGGAGGCAGTAAAATGCATTCTCAAGTATTTGCGTAAAACGAGGGACCAAGTTCTGGTCTATCAGGCACCTGAGCTGGTACCCCGAGGTTACACAGATTTAGATTTCCAAGGCGACAGGTACAAGAGCAAGTCTACCTCAGGGTATGTGTTTACTATAGGAGGTGAAGCCATAGTTTGGCGGAGTGTCAAGCAGAAATGCGTGGCTTACTCTACCATGGAGGCTGAGTACGTTGCCGTATCAGAGCCAGCTAAAGAAGCAGTATGGCTCAAGAACTTCCTAGTGGACTTAGATGTGATTCCTGGTTTGCAGAAGTCTATCATGGTTTATTGTGATAACAACGGTGCAGTAGCAAACTCTAAGGAACCACGAGCCCACAAGGCGAGTAAATATATACAACGCAAGTACCACCTGATACGAGACATCGTAAAGAGGGAAGACGTGGTTGTGGCTAAGATAGCAACAGAATATAACCTTGCAGATCCGTTCATGAAGACATTGACTTTGAAAGTCTTCGAGGCTCATGTGGTGGGCATGGGAATCAGATACTTAGGAGAGCCATGACAGTTTTTCTAGATATATAGCAGCAGAATGCATAGGAGTTATATGTAGTTGTATACTTAAAGCACATCTTAAGTATTAGTGAGAGATTGTTGGAGTTGAATATATAAGCTATGCTTGTGTTATACTTTTTTCCTGTAATATATCGATTTATGTTTTGGTTATATCTTGTTGTGCATTAATTGTCCATTTGTATTATGTAAATAGATGATGAGGTGTCTTGTGTGACACAGTAGATCTCATCATTGTTGAAAGACATAATATATAAATGAGGTTCGTAACCGCGACAGTTTTGGACAAACTGTCGGTTTAGGTTATTATGTGATTCGGATAATTGGTTTGTCTAAACTAATTGAATCATATAGATATGCCCGGGGTGTATTGAACTTGACCATTAAGAATGATTTGTCTTGTACTGATTTAATAGACAAATCGTTCTTGGTATTCTATCTCGTAATCCCTAGACTCGAGCGGGCATGAGGATTAGACATAGTGTACTTTGATCTGTCAAAGGGTGAGGTCAATTGTGGCCAATAGTCTCGGTAGGTTGGGTGCGCGTGTTTTGTTACTTGGTGTGCTGCTGCTTGTCGAAAAGAAACCATGTACCAGTGGGTCCGGGGTGATAGTGCTCCCGAGATGAGCTCGTAAAGTTTATTATACTAAACCAGGCCGGTGAACTTATGTCCGGTATAGTAAAAAGGTCGAGTAGTACTAGTCTCAGAATTAAAGAGGTTAATTAATTAATTTATCAATAAATTAATATATTAACGAGCACTATATCTTTGATGTGGAGAGATTATGAATATAATTTAATTAAGTTGTTCCTGAAACAATTCTGGTGTAGGTTGGTAGTGCCAAAATTAATCCGTTAGTGGTACGATTAATTTTGTAATGAGTTAATTGAATAGGTAGAATTAATTAATTGATTAATTATTCCTAAGGGTTTTTTGAGTAATTAACAAAGTGGAATTATTTAATTAATTAAATAAGTCTTAAGTTTCAATTGGAATTAGGAAATCCTAGAGATTGGGAAATCTAGTAGGATTTGGTTTATCCTATCAGATTGGTTACCTAATTGGATTTGGAAACTAATTAATTACCTAAACCCATTAGGAAGACCAATCCTAAACCAACTTGGGGTCTCTCTTGTAACTCTATATATAGACAAGGGATTAGCTATTCAAGACAATACAATTCCATAAGTTTTCAAGACAAGAAAACTAGAGAGAGAAAATCCTAAAGAGAGAAATTAATTTTCACTCTTGAAGTTGGATTATAGTGAGAGAAAGTGCGGATGGTTCTCTCTCCCCTTGGCCGAATTTTTGACTTGTTTTTTTACCAGCTGTGCGCAGTTTTCTCTCTCTCCAGGCGGCGCGTTTACAGTACGTGCCAGGTGCTGCGGTGCTAGAATTTTCTAGCAGGTGAATTGTGGTGATTAGCTGATCAATTGACTTCTAGTTCGTTGCCCACACAACGTGAAATCAAAGTCTTGAGGCATACAAGAGAATCACCTGAGTGCATGCTTCAAAGGTACTTTTCTAAGATTCCACTTTAATTAGAAATTTTTTGTTGCATGGTAAATCCAGCAAGTGCAAACCCAGATCCTCTGTGGCAATCCTTTCAATTCCACATATACAATTCATAAGTTTTTAAGACAAGAAAACTAGAGATAAAATCATAGAGAGAGAATTAAAATTCAAGCTCTAGAAGTCGGACTTTCTCTCTCCTTGGCCGGTGGTTCGGATTCCTATGTGGCGGCAGCTGCTTGGATTATTTTCCGGCGGGGGCATTTGGATTTTCCAGGAGGCGGCGGCGGCAGTTGGTTTATTCCGGCAGGTGGATTATGGTGATTATCTGATCAATTGCGCGTTAGATTGCTGCCCACATAGCATACAAGCAAAGTCTTGAGGCATACAAGAGAATAACCTGAGTGTACACTTCAATAGGTAATTCTTATGTTTTCGCTTTAATTAAGAATTTTTGTTGCGTGATAAATCGAATAAGTGCAAACCCAGATCCTGCGCAATGTTATTTCAAAAGGGTTAGAATAGTGACTGTGCTAGCGTCTAGGCCTGGCCAGAAATTCCAATTCTGGAACTCATAGCACGAAAGTGAGTTTCTGGCTAGGCCCGGGCAGATAATCTTTCACTAGAATATAGCATTCCTCTAAAAATTTGGCGTTAGTAGTAACTATCACCTTCTGATCTTTAGGACTGTAGAACAGATCACCTTCCGTTCCTCTAGGATATCCTACAAACAACATTACTTCTGTTCTTGCATCTAACTTAGCTGCGTCTGCCTTAAGCACATGTGCTAGACAACCCCAAATTCTGAGATGTCGTAGACTGAGCTTGCGCTCGTTCCACAACTCTGTAGGGGTTGAAGGCACAGTTTTAGATAGTACAGGATTTAGAATGTACATTGCAGTTTCTAAGGCATATCCCCAAGATGAACTAGGCAAATCACTATAGCTCATCATTGACCTAAGCATTTCCATAAGAGTTCTGTTTCTTCTTTCTGCTACACAGTTCTGCTGTGGTGTGCCAGGTGCAGACAATTGAGACTGAATTCCGACGTCACTGAGGTATTCTTGAAATTTGTGGGACAGGTACTCACCATCATGATCTGATTGCAGTGTCTTGATACTCTTACCGTGATGTTTCTCCACGTCTGCCCGATACTCTTTGAATTTACTAAAGCATTCGGACTTGTGGCGCATTAGGTAAATGTATCTGTACCTCGAGTAATCATCTGTGAAGGTCACAAAATACTCAAACCCAACTCGTGCTTGGACCGAAATTGGTCCAAATAAGTCAGAGTAAATCAACTCTAATACTTATTTGGCTCTATAACCTTTCGCTTTAAAAGGTTTCTTGGGCATCTTACCTTCCAAGCAAGATTCGCAAGTTGAATAGCTGTCAATCGCTAATGAACTTAAAGGTCCATAATTGACTAACCTCTGAATCCTACTAAGGTTTATATGGCCTAGCCTGAGATGCCAAAGATAGGTTTGATTCGTTTTACAATGTTCTTTTCTCTTATTTTGGTTAGATGATGCGCCAGTTAGTTTTGTGTTTTGCACAAAAGGGGAGTTTGATTTAACCAAAAACAAATTGTCTACTAATGAACCAGAACAAACAACTTTGCCATCTTTTCTAACAATGACAGAATTATCAGAAAAGAAAAACTTATAATCATTCATTAAGAGTTTACAAACCGAAAATAGGTTCTTTCTAAAACTCGGTACATAAAGACAATTATGTAAAACTAGCCTACTATTTTCGAAAGTCAAGCTAACTACTCCCACTGCTTCTACTGACTATCTTGTAGTGTCGCCCAAGTAGACTTCTAGCTCGTATTCTCTAAGCTTCCGGGTTACTTGGAACCCCTGCAAAGAATTACAAATGTGGTCAGTGGCGTTTGAATCCACGCACCAAGTATATGTAGGAATCGCCGCTAAACACGTCTCAGTAATTAAGGCAGAAACTATCGTACCTTTGAGCTTTGGACAATCTGATTTCTAATGTCCCGTTTTACCGCACTTGAAGCACTTGCCTTTAGGCTCCTTCTTCTTTTTGATGTCAGGCTTAGCAGCATGATTCTTGGTTTTTTTCTTCTTCTTGTTCTTGCCTTTAGGCGCAGAAGAGGAACTCGAGGCCTTAACTATGACCAAAGCTTGCTTCTTCTCTTGGAAGATGCCTTCAGTCGACACCAATGCTGTTAGGAGCTCGGGAAGAGTATAATCTCTTTGGTTCATATTGTAGTTTTTCCGAAACTGCTCGAAACTCTAAGGTAAGCTCTGAAGGATGATATCGATTTGACTTTTAGGATCAATCTCACCTCCTAACACTTCTATCTCATTGATGTTAGTGATCATGTGAAACACATGATCTCTCACTGAGGTGCCTTCAGCCATTTTGGTACTCATAATTTTGCCCATCGCTGCCTGCCTTGCTGTTTTGCCTTGATGAGCAAACATTTCCCTCATGTGAGCCATCATGTTAAAGGCAGAGATCATGGGATGAAGCTGATGTTGCAGAATATTTAACACAGATGCCAAAATGTAACACCGTGCCATCTCATCCGCTTTTCTCCATCTCGTATAGGCATCCCTATCTTCTTGAGGAGATTCATCATCAGGCACATCTGGACGGACTTCAGTGAGCACAAACTTATACTGCTTACCCGTTAGGACAATGTCCAAATTTTGACTCCAATCGACAAAATTAGGACCAGTTAGTTTGTTGCCTTTCAATATCATAGCTAACAGATTAAATGCCATATCGAATACTATAAATAAATAAACAAACAATGTTTCAGTACAAGAATTTCAAAAATAAAATTCTACAAATATTGACATCCCTCAAACAATAATTAAATCCACCGCCATTTCATTCACCGGGATTTTTGCAAGCCACGATAGTGTGGACATTTACGTTAACCCACATTCTTTTGAGAAGAACTAGGTTCATTAACTACACTATCTGACCAAATGATCTACTGATCAATGTAGCTAATAATCAGTGCTTTTAGCCATACAAATAAGCAGTGTAACCTCGATGGGAGGAATACTACAAATCGTACACTAAGTGTGTGCAATTACGTGACTTCTGAGTTTGTTACCGTAGGATAGTGCGCCTCATATTGAGAGGGTATCACATTTCTCCAATTTCAACTTACTCTAGTCATCTTACATAGAAATTCATAAGCTAGTGATATTATGGTTGAACTCGTCCGATATGGAGGAAGACCCTAATGTCAACGCGCAAGTCGACCCACATCACATATGAATTTGTAAAGGAGGCTATGAGAATATAAACCAACCTGCTCCTACTTAGATTTCTAAAGACGAGGGTTTTTCAAGTTTTAACATGCAATTAACTAATCCTCAGTTATGTGCAAACATAAAACAAGCATGCTTTATATCATGCATATAAAATATAGCACAAAAATTAAAGTATCTAATTAAAACTATAAATACGAGAAATAAATGTGTAAAATAAATTTCTCAACTATTATGGTTTTAATTACTTCCATTTGTTGCCTAGATCTCATGTCCCGTCACGTCACTCGATGGATTGAGTCTTCCAAAAATTGGAACTTGAAATAAACTCGAAAAAATGGAAAACGGGCTACACGTGACCGCAATGAGCAAGGCCGCCCGCGCGCAGCATGTATGAGACGTGCAATGAGCGCAACACTTGCTTCGCGGCGCCCAACTTGTGGCGCTGCGCAGCAGTCAGCACTGTTGCGGCACCGCTACTGTGTGTCGCTGGTGACATGTGCCGGTGAATTCTCGCCGGCGCCATCCGGCAACCCACGCCGTTTTCTGCATTCTGCTCCTACTGCGTTGTTTAGTCTTCTTGCAATTCATTATGGGTTTTCTTGGTTTTCTACGTATTAACAATAAACCAAAACCCATGAAATCAAGTCGCCCACCATAACGTCTTCGATTACACAAAATCTTCCTACTTCAAGGCTTCTAGGAAAATTAAATAAAAAATTACATGGAAAAAATCCTACTACATATTTGATCTAGTCTTACACGGCTTCCAACACGTGGTTTTACTATTACAAGCATTCATAAAAAAAGAATAAACTCCAAAAATGGTCCATTACATATAGCGAAAATATCATTTTGGTCCAAAACAAAAAAAAAACTACTTTTTTAGTCCATTACATTATGTTTTTTAAAAATTTTAGTCCAAAACCCACTTTTGCCTGTCAGACCAGGGGCATTTTTGTCTTAACGAATTTTTTTTTCTTTTAACAGACTGAAATTAATAAAATATTAAAAAAAGAAAATGATTAAAATATAATTTTTTATAAACTAAACCTAATACCCTAAAGTTTTAAGAAATTTCCAATCGACCCCTCATTCCTTTCTTCTTTTCCTTTCTTCTCTTTTTTTTTTTCTTTTTCTTTTCTTTCTTCTTCTTCCTTTTTCTTCCTCTCTCCCTCTGTCGTTCTTCCCTCCACCGCCCTGGCCACACCTCCGCCTCTCATCTCCTTCTTTTCTTCCTCATCTTCTTCTTCTTTAATTTTTCGGCGCCACCTCCTCTCTCTCTTCTTCTAATCCCTTTTCTTCCCACTTTCTCCCCTGCCCTAGTCGACAGCCGCACTGAACCGAAGAAAGAGGAAGTTTTTCTTAGCTTCCCATATCGGTACCACCTTTGTTATTTCCTAAGACCTGCTTTGATCTTCTGGTGGCGCCGGCATGTGGAACTATAGATGGGAGGAGGGGAGTTCAACGGAGACCCCGCCCTTGACATTTTCTGTCTTCGAAGTCTCTTACAGATGGGAGATGCATGAAAGCAGTAGCGACTATTATTTCATACGATATATTTATGAGGGAAATTTAGAGTCTCAAATCGATGGCGCAGTGTAATTTTTGCAGCTTCTATTTTTCATAGTAATTTTCTACATTACAACCCTACAACTCTGAAATGCAAAATGAAAATGTTGTTCATTCCTAGTTGTATACATTGATTAAGCACTTACAGTTCTGAAGGAAACATTTGTTATGAATGATTCTGAGCTGCATTTCCTACAGCTCTGTTCTTTTTCTTGAGAGAAGCTCAAAAATGTTGCCATGTTCTTGTAAAATAGGTAAAAGCTGTATTCTATATGGATCTTGAATTTGCAGTTTACAAGAGTTGTTAATCGTAAGTAACATTTCCTATTACTTTGAGTAGTGAACTACTGCTATGATTCTACAAATTTAGGAGCTTAATGTAGGCAAGAAGCTCATGCAGATTGGAGGACTGATTTTGGATAAAGCTAGAAGTGATGTAGGGAGAATCCACGGTCCATCGAGGGCATTACTATCCTATGATTATGCCTAAATGAGTAATGAAATTTAGTTTGGACGCTGCTAGACGTGGCTAGACATGTCCAGATGTGGCCAGATGTGGAAAGACGTGGTCAGATGTGGACAGATGTCGTTCATGTATCCAACTTTGAAATTCCATATCTCCCTCATTTCTCGTTCGTTTTGACCAAAATTTGGCTTGTTTTAAACCTCTCCTTACAAGGATTGCACAAAATTTTACTTATCATCATTTGGACTTGTAAATCTCCCATAAATCAGCTCTGAAACAGAGCTAAAAGTGCTGTTCTTTTTGCAGAAAAATCTAAAATAATAGCTGTACTGCAGAAATTCATATCTTCTTCATTCTTTGTCCGATTTAAGCAAAATATAGCTCTATTTAAACCTCTTTGCATAAGATTTACTCAGAAATTTATAGAAGCAACTTTGGATTTCTATATTTTCCAAAAAATAGTAAAGAACAGAGCTACGTTCTGCAGCAGTTTTCTGAAAATTGAAACGTTCCTTGAAATCTTGGAAGTTCCTTTCTTACTCTTCTGTGTTTAAGTCCTATTGAGTTTCTTTTTTAGAAAAGCCTGGTTTTTCAACTTTTCTTTTTTTTACTTCTTGACTTGTTTCTTCTTTACATCCCTGAACTAGGAATGTTATTTTGCTCAAGAGACATAACTTGAAACCTGCACCCTACTTTAGACTAGAAGAAGTAAAATGTCTAGGCTAATTTAATAGACATGTAAGAAAGAACAAAGGGCGGGGTCTCTATTGAACTTTCTCCCCCACCCCCACCCCCCCGGCCGTTGTTGACTAATCGGGGTCTCCACTAGAATGAGTTCCACATGCCGGCGCCACCAGAAGATCGGAGCAGGTCTTAGGAAATAACAAAGGTGGTACCGATATGGGAAGCTAAGAAAAACTTCCTCTTTCTTCGGTCCAGTGCAGCTGTCGACTATGGCAGGGGAGAAAGTGGGACGAAAAGGGATTAGAAGAAGAGGGAGAGGAGGTGGCGCAGAAAAATTAAAAATGAAGAAGAAGAGGAAGAAAAGAGGGAGAGGAGAGCGGAGGTGCGGCGGGGGCGGTGGAGGGAAGAATGGCAGAGGGATAGAGGAAGAAAAAGGAAGAAGAAGAAGAACAAAAAGAACAAGAAAAGAAAGGAAAAGAAGAAAGGAAGGGGGTCGATTGGGAATTTCTTAAAACTTTAGGGTATTAGATTTAGTTTATAAAAAATTATATATTAATCATTTTCTTGTTTTTGAATATTTTATTAATTTCAGTCGGTTAAAAGAAAAGAGTTTTTCACTAAGACAAAAATGCCCCTGGTCAAGACATGCAAAAGTGGGTTTTGGACCAAAATTTTTAAAAAACATGATGTAATGGACTAAAAAAGTAGCTTTTTTTGTTTTGGACTAAAATGATATTTTCGCTATATGTAATAGACTATTTTTGGAGTTTAGTCTAAAAAAAATAACCCGGTCATGTCCCGGGGTTTAATTAAAACATACAAACGCAACCATAATAGCCAGAATTTCTAAACCACCTGCAATCAAAACCATGTAACAAATCGAACAAGCACAAAGCCAAAACCATAGCTCTGATACCAATTTGAAAGATTATCTGCCCAGGACCGATCGAAAATTCACTTTTGTGCTACGCATTTTAGAATCGGAATTCTTGACCAGACCTAAGCTCTAGCTGTTAGTTTGAATACTATAAAGCTATTGCTTGTATCAAAAACTAATACCCAGTTGACATATCATTTATGTTTCAATATTAATTGTTCCTTTATATCATATGCATAGATGATAAGGTGCCGGGTGTAGCACAGTAGATCTTATCATTGATTAAATTTATGATATATAAATAGATGCTCGTAACTGAGACAGTTTGAACATACTATCAGTTTAGGTTATCGTGTGATTTGGATAATTAATTTTTCTAGACTAATTAAATCATACGGATGTGCCGGGGTATACTGAGCACGACCTGTCCGGGAATGAATTAACTTATGCTGATCGGCGTAGTCAGTTCGAACCTAGTATACTAATATCTTAATCCCTAGATTAGAGTGGGCCTGAGAGTTAGATATTGTATACTTTGATTTGTCAAATGGTGCGGTTAATTGAGGCCTAAATCTTGATAAGTTAGGTATGCGGTTTTGAATTCTTTGTGTACTGTTGCTAGTTGAAGGAATCGATGTACCGGTTCACCGGGTTGATGGTGCTCTCGAGATGAGTTCGTAAGGTTTATTATACTAAACCCAGCCGGTGGACTTTATGTCCGGTATAATAATAAAGTCAAGTGGTACTAATCTCGGATACCAAGAAGTCGATGAATTAATTTGTCAATAAATTTATGAATCGAAGAGCACTAGATCTTTGATGTGAGAGACAGAAGAATAATAAAGTGAGCACGAAGTAAATTCATTTTGAGTGGTAGTTCGATAATTGGCCCGTTAATAGTACGACTAATTATGCGTTGGACTAATCGACAAAGTAAATTAATTAATCATAAATGTTTAATTAATATTTAATTGACAAAGTGGGTTATAAGAAATAATCCTAAGAGTTAGATTAAATTTAATTAATGAAGTGGGTTGATAAATTAATTTAAAAGGTTCAATTGGAGTTGATTAGTTTAGGGCAGACTGAGAGGTCAACGAAAGTCCTGAAAGATTATCTGCCCGGGACCCGGTAAAAAATTCACTTTCGTACTACGCATTCCAGAATTGGAATCTTTGACCAGGCCTAGACTCTAGCATAATTGTTATTTCAATCCTTGCTTGAAATAACATTGCGCATGATCTTGGTTTGTACTCATTCGATTTCTCACACAATAATAATTTCTAATTAAAAGCAGAATCATAGAAAGTACCTCTTGAAGTGTGAACTCAGGTGATCGCTTGTATGATTTAAGACTTTGATCGCACGTTGTGTGGGCAATGATCTAGCGAGAAATTGATTAGCAATCAACACAACTGGGTCGCTGGAAAATTTAGATACCGCCAGCCCCTAGCGCGTGAGGTTCACGCGCCACCTGGGTCTCGAGATAAAGCAACAAGCGCTACCCCTTACCTTACACGAGCTGCCTGATTCGGAAGAAAACTGGCCGCCTAAAACCGTGCAAAGGGGTGCCGGACAAAAGCCACAAAATCCGACTCTAGGGAGAAGAAAATATTTCTCTCTCTAGGATTTTATCTCTCTAGTTTTCTTTTCTTGAAAACTTATGAATTGTGTGTTATGTAATTGATAATTCCTTGTCTATATATAGAGTTACAAGAGAGACCCCAAGTTGGTTTAGGATTGGTCTTCCTAATGGGTTTAGGTAATTAATTAGTTTCCAAATCCAATTAGGTAACTAATCTAATAGGATAAACAAAATCCAATTAGATTTCTTAATCTCTAGGATTTTCTAATTCTAATTGAAACTTAAGACTTAATTAATTAATTAAATAATTCGAATTTGTTAATTACTTAATTAACCCTTAGGAATAATTAATTAAATAATCAATTCTACTTATTCAATTAACCCATTACAAAATTAATCGTACTACTAACGGATTAATTTTGGCATTACACCAGAATTGATTATGGAACAACTAAATTAATTTATTCTTAATCTCCTCATATCAAAGATATAGTGCTCGTTAATTTATTAATTTACTGATAAATTAATTAATTAACTTCTTTAATTCTGAGACTAGTACCACTCGACCTTTTTACTATACCGGACATAAGTCCACCGGTCGGGTTTAGTATAATAAACATAACGAGCTCATCTCAGGAGCACCATCACCCAAGACGCACCGGTATATGGTTTCCTTTCGACAAGCACAACACACCAAGTAACTAAACAAGCGCACACAACTTACCGAGACTATTGGCCACAATTGACCTCACCCATTGGCATATCAAAGTACACTATGTCTAATCCTCATACCCGCTCAAGTCTAGGGATTAAGAGATAGAATACTAAGAAAGACTTGTCTATTAAATCAGTACAAGCAAATCAATCTAAATGGTCAAGTTCAATACGCCCCGGGTATATCTATATGATTCAATCAGTTTAGACAAACAAATTATCTGAATCACTTAATAACCTAAACCAACAGCTTGTCCAAAACGGCTTCGGTTACGAACCTTATTTATATATTATGTCTTTTAACCAATGATGAGATCTACTGTGTCACACAAGACACCTCATCATCTAACTACATAATATAAATGGATAAATATATGCACAACAAATTAACCAAAAACATTAAATCGATATATTAACTGGGAAAATGTATAATACAAGCATAGCTTATGTATTCAATCCTAACAATCTCCCACTAATACTTAAGTGTGTTTTAAGTATACAACTACATTCAACTCTATACACTCTACTATATATCTAGAAAAACTATCATGGCTCTCCTAAGTATCTGATCCTTATGCCCTCCACGTGAGCCTCAAAGACTTTTGAAGTGAATGTCTTCGTGAACGAATCTGCAAGGTTATCCTCCGATGCTATCTTAGCCACGACCATGTCTTCCCTCTTGACGATGTCTCGTGGTTCCTTCGAGTTTTCTACTACACCGTTGTTATCACAATACACTGTGATAGACTTCTACAAACCAGGAACCATGTCTAAGTCCACTAGAAAGCTCTTGACCCATACTGCTTCTTTCGATGCCTCTAATGCGGCAACATATTCAGCCTCCATGGTAGAGTCCGCCACACATTTCTGCTTGACACTTCGCCAAACTATGGCTCCACCTCCCAGAGTAAACACATACCATGAAGTAGACTTGCTCTTGTCCCTGTCGCCTTAGAAATATGAATATGTGTAACCTCGGGGTATTAACTCAAGCACCTGATAGACCAACACTTGGTCTCTCATTCTGTGCAAATACTTGAGAATGCATTTTACTGCTTCTCAATGAGCTTTCCCGGGGTTACTCTGATATCTGCATACAATGCAAACGGCATAACAGATATCAGGTCTCGTACACAACATGGCATACATGAGACTTCCTACTGCCGAAGCATAAGGAACTATCTTCATGGCCTCTATCTCCTTAACAGTCTTGGGAGACTATTCTTTAGATAGATGCACTCTGTGTCTGAAAGGTAGAAAACCTTTTTTGGAGTTCTGCATGTTAAAATAGGCCAGAATCATATCTATGTATGAAGCTTGGGAGAGCATTAATGAACGTTTCCTACGATCTCGAATTATCTTGATCCCAAAGATATGTCTTGCTTCTCCTAAGTCCTTCATATCAAACTGTTTGGATAGCCATACCTTTATGTCTGATAATACTTTCTTGTTTTTGCTAATCAATAGAATGTCATCTACGTAAAGCACAAGAAACACCACCGCGTTTCCATCACGTCTGCGATATACACATTGCTCATTCGGACACTGAGTAAATCCGTAGGACTGGATTACCTCATCAAACCGGATGTTCCAAGATCTGGATGTCTACTTAAGTCCATAAATAAACCTCTTAAGCCTGCAAACCTTATGCTCTTGGCCTTTCTCAACGAATCCCACTGGTTGCTGCATGAAGATGGTTTGTTCAAGACTTCTGTTAAGGAAAGTTGTCTTGACATCCATCTGTATATCTCATAATCTAAATGAGCAGTTATGCCCAAGAGTATTCGGATTGACTTAACCATAGCTATCGGGGAGAAGGTTTCCTCATAATCGATTCCCTCTTTCTGAGTATACCCCTTCGCCACAAGCCTAATTTTAAAGGTTTCAACCTTTCTGTCAGGTCCTCTCTTGCGTTTGTAGACCCGCTTACATCCAATAAGTTTGAACCCATCAGGCAGATCCACAAGCTCTAAGACTTGATTGTGGCCCATCGACCCCATCTCGGATATCATTTCCTTTTGCCAATATTCTACATCTTTATCTCGAAGAGCCTCATTGTAGTTCACTAGGTGAGGCTTAGGCATGCCTGTGACTAGGTCTGAGGCCTCTCCCACGCCAATGAACCTGTCGGGCTGTCTTACAACCCTTCCACTACGATGAGGCACCACATGTGTAGGCGCATCATCTGTGATATCTTGTGCAGTGTGTGGTGTATCTATTTGTGCTGGTGTATCAGGACTATCAGTTTGTCTCCTAAGCTCTTCTAGTACTATCTTACTCTTGGGCTTGTGATCTAGGATATAGTATTCCTCTAAAAATATGGCGTTGGTACTAACCACCACCTTCTGATCTTTAGGATTATAAAACATACCCTCTTTCGTTCCCCTAGGATATCTTACAAACAACATTACTTTAGTTCTTACATCTAACTTAGCCGCATCTGCCTTAAGCACATGTGCTGGGCAACCCTAAATTCTGAGATGTCTTGGACTGGGCTTACGCCCGTTCCACAACTCTACTGGGGTTGAAGGCACAGTTTTAGATGGTACAAGATTAAGGATGTACATTGTTGTTTCTAAGGCATATCCCCAGTACAAACTCGGCAAATCACTAGAGCTTATCATTGATCTAACCATTTCCATGAGAGTTCGGTTCCCTCTTTCTGCTACACCGTTCTAAGGTGGTGTGCCAGTTGCAGACAACTGAGACTGAATTCCTACCTCGCTGAGGTATTCTCAAAATTTGTAGGATAGGTACTCACCACCACGATCTGATGGCAATGTCTTGATAGTTTTACCGTGATGTTTCTTCATATCTTCCTGATACTCTTTGAATTTACTAAAGCATTCGGACTTGTGGCGCATTAGGTAAATATATCTGTACCTTGAGTAATCATCCGTGAACATCACAAAATACTCAAACCCACCTCGTGCTTGGACCGACATAGGTCCACACAAGTCAGAGTGAATCAACTCTAAAATTTATTTGGATCTATAACCTTTTGCCATAAAGGTCTCTTGGTCATTTTACTTTCCAAACAAGATTCACAGGTTGAATAATTGTCAATCTCTAATGAACTTAAAGGTCCATCATTGACCATCCTCTGAATCCTACTAAGGTTTATATGACCTACCCTGAGATACCAAAGATAGGTTAGATTCGTTTTAGAAGGTTCTTTCCTCTTATTAGTGTTAAATGATGTCCTATCTATCTCAATGTTTAGCACAACAGGGGAGTTTGATTTAATTATAAACAAATTCTCAGCTAATGAACCAGAACAAATAAGTGTGCCTTCTTTTCTAAGAACAACAGAATCAGCAGAAAAAATAAACTTATAACCATTCTTTAAGAGTTTAGAAACTGAAACAAGGTTCTTTATAAAACTAGGTACATAAAGACAATTAACTAATTCTAATCTAGAATTTTCGAAATTCAGAGTAACTACTCTCACTACTTCTACTAACACTCTTATAGTGTCACCCAAGTAGATGTCTAGCTCGCATTCTCTAAGCTTCCGGATTACTTGGAACCCTTGCATAGAATTACAAACACAGTCAGTGGGGCCTTAATCCACACACTAAGTATCTGTGGGAATTATCGCTAAACATGTCTCAGTAATTAAGGCAGAAACTATCGTACTTTTGTGATTTGGACAATCTGATATCCAATGTACTGTCCGATTGCACTTGAAGCACTTTCCTTTCGGTTTCTTCTTTGCAATCTCGACTTTGGCGCAATTTGTGCCTTTTGAGTCATTCCCTCGAGCTTTCTCTTCTTATTTCCAGCCTTAGGGTTAGAAGAAAATTCTGAAGCTTTGACTACGACTAAAACTCGCTTCTTTTCTTGATGAAGTACACAACAATTGATTCATGTTGTAGTTCAACCAAAACTGTTCATAACTTTGAGGCAAGTTCTGGAGAATAATATCGACTTTCGTTTCACCATCGATTTCGCCTCCCACTACCTCAACCTCGTTAATGTTACTAATCATGTCAATGACATGATCACAGGAGTGCTCTCAGCCGTTAGGACAATGTCCAAATTACTACTCCAATCAACATAGTTCGGACCAGTTAATTTGTTGTTTTTCAATATTGTAGCTAACAGATTAAATGCCATATCGAATATTGTAAATTAAATAAACAGGAAATGCTTCAGTGCATATCCTAGAATTTAAAATGAACAAATAAATTCTAACAATTGTTGACTTCCCTTAAATTAATATTTAAACCACGGACATCTTATTCACCGGGATTCTCGTAAGCCATGATAGTGTGGACGTTTACGCTAACCCATATTCGTTTGTGAATAACTAAGTTCATTAACTACACTATCTGACCGAACGATCTATTGATCAATGTAGCTAATAGTCAGTGCTTTTAGCCGTACAATTAAGCAGCGTAACCTCTATGGGAAGAATACTACAAATAATACACTAAGTGTGTGCCATTACCTGACTTCTAAGCTTATTACCTCAGGATAGTACGCCTCAGATGGAAAGGGTATCGCATTTCTCATAGTTAAACTTACTCTAGTCATCTTACTTAGAAATTCATAATCTAGCGTTCTTGTGGTTGGACTCATCCGAATGGAGAAAGCCCTAATGCCAACATACAAGTCCACCCACATCACATATGAACCCGTAATGGTGGCTATGTGAATATTAAACCAACCCGCTCCCACTTAGATTTCTAAATTGAGGGTTTTTCAGGTTTTAACATACAATTAACCAATCCTACGTTATGTGCAAACATAAAACCAGTCATGCTTTAAAATCATGCATCTAAAATACAACACAAAAATTAAAACTATAAATACGAGAAATAAATACGAAAAATAAATTTCCCGATTATCATGGTTTTAATTGCTTTCATTTTCTGCCTTGATCTCGTGTCCCGTCACGCCACTCAATGGATTGAGTCTTCAATTTCAAAAAAAACAAACTTGGAGGAAAAACGGGCCAAACGGATGAACCAAACGGGCAGAGCGCTCCGCGCGCGCCGCCCACAATGGCCGTGCGCGGCCCAGCTAAGCGCAGCTGCTGCCGGCCGGCAGCTTCTATCGTCGGCGCCGCTAGTTACCTCCGATCCCACATTCGCTTCTTTTCCCACGCTATTTGGTCTTCTTGTAATTCGTTATGGGGTTTCATAGGTTTCTACGAATTAACGATAACCCAAAACCCATGAATTTAAGTTGCCCACCATAACGCCTTCGATTACAAAAAAAAAAAAAAAAAAAATCTCCTACTACAAGGCTTACTAGGAAAATTTAAAATCGAATTACATAGAAAAAATCCTACTACAGATTTGATCTAATCCTACACGGCTTCCAGCACGTGGTTATACTATTACAAGCATTCATAATAAAACAAAACCCGGACATGTCCCGGGGTTTAATTAAAAAACCATATAAATTAAGGAAATTCTATCAATTATTGACTTCCCTCAAAACAATAATCTTAATCTACCAACATCTCATTCACCGGGATTCACGCAAGCCACGCAGTGTGGACGTTTATGCTAAGCCACATTCGTTTGAGAAGGACGAAGTTCATTAACTACACTATCTGACCAAACGATCTATTGATCAATGTAGCTAATAGTCGATGCTTTCAGCCATACAAATAAGCAGCGTAACCTCGAGAGAGGAATACTGCAGATCGTGCACTAAGTTTGTGTCATTACGTGACTTCTGAGTTTCTTAGCTCAGGATAGTGCGCCTCAGATGGAGAGGGTATCGCATTTCTCCTAGTTAAACTTACTCTAGACATCTTACTCAGAAATTCATAATCTAGCGATCTCAGGGATGGACTCATCCGATTGGAGGAAGGCCCTAATGCCAACGTGCAAGCCCACCCACATGGTATATGAACTCTTCCACTTAGATTTCCAAATTGATGATTTTTCCAGTTTTAACATGCAATTAACTAACCTTAAGTTATGTGCAACCATAAAACCAGTCATGCTTTAAATCATGCATCTAAAATACAGCATAAAAATAAAGCACAAAGATTAAAACAATAAATACGGGAAATAAATGCGAAAATTAAATTTCCCAACTACAATGGTTTTAATCGCTTCCATAATCTGCTTTGAATTCGTGTCCCGCCACGCAACTCGATGGATTGAGTCTTGATCTTGAAAAACAAAAACTGGAAAAAAAGGACAAAAAACACGACCCAAACGGGTGACAAAAAGCACATCCAAAGGGCACGCCGCGCACGTGCGGCCCAGTTGCGCGCTACTGCCGCCTACTGCTGCCGCGCGCTGGGTTTCTACGAATTAACGATAACCCAAAACCCATTAATTCAAGTTGCCCACCATAACGCCTTCGATTAGAAAAATTAATTCTCCTACTATAAGGCTTTCTAGGAAAATTAAATAATCGAAATTACATAGAAAAAATCCTACTACAGATTTAATCTAATCCTACACGGCTTCCAGCACGTGGTTATACTATTACAAACATTCATAATAAAATCAAATCCGGACATGTCCCAGAGTATAATTAAAACCCATACAAACGTAACCATAACAGTCGAGATTTCTTAACCACCTGCAAATAAAACCATGTAATAAATCGAACAAGCACAGAATCCAAAACCAGGCTCTAATACCAATTGAAAGATTGCCACAGGATCTGGGTTCGCACTTAATCGATTTACCATGCAACCAAAATTTATAATTAAAAGCGGAATCTTAGAAAAGTACCTTTGAAGCTTGCACTCAGGTGATTCTCTTGTATGCCTCAAGACTTTGACTTCACGTTGTGTGGCCAACGAATGAGAAATCAATTGATCAGCTAACCACCACAATCCACTTGCTAGAATATTCTAGCACCGCTGCACCTGGCACGTACTGTAAATGCACCACCCGGAGAGAGAGAAAGCTGAGCGCAGCTGGTATAAAACAGGCCAAAAATTCAGCCAAGGGAATCAAAAACCAGCCGCAAATTAAGCTTGAAAAATCTGACTTGGAGAGAGAAAATTTTCTCTCTCTAGATTCTTGAATAGCTAATCCTTTGTCTATATATAGAGTTACAAGAGAGATCCCAAGTTGGTTTAAGATTGGTCTTCCTAATTGGTTTAGGTAATTAATTAGTTTTCAAATCCAATTCGGTAACCAATCTGATAGGATAAATCAAATCCTACTAGATTTCCTAACTTCTACGATTTCCTAATTCCAATTTAAACTTAAGACTTAATTAATTAATTAAATAACTCCACTTTGTTAATTACTCAATTAACCCTTGGGAATAATTAATCAATTAATTAATTCTACCTATTCAGTTAACCCATTACAAAATTAATCGTAATACTAATGGATTAATTTTGGCACTACCATCCTACACCAGAATTGCTTCTAGAACAACTTAATTAAATTATATTCATAATCTCCCCAATCAAAGATATAGTGCTCGTAAATATATTAATTTACAGATAAATTAATTAATTAACCTCTTTAATTCTGAGACTAGTACCACTCGACTTTTTTACTATACCGGACATAAGTTCACCGGCTGGGTTTAGTATAACAAACTTTACGAGCTCATCTCGGGAGCACCATCACCTCAGACGCACCGGTTCATGGTTTCCTTTTGACAAGCAGCACACCAAGTAACTAAACACGTGCACCCAACCTACCGAGACTATTAAATCAGTACAAGACAAATCATTCTTAATGGTCAAGTTTAATACGCCCCGAGCATATCTATATGATTCAATTAGTTTAGACAAACCAATTATCTGAATCACATAATAACCTAAACCGACAGTTTATCCAAAGCTATCTCGGTTACGAACCTCATTGATATATTATGTCTTTTAACCAATGATGAGATCTACTGTGTCACACAAGACACCTCATCATCTAACTACATAATATAAATGGACAATTAATGCACAACAAGATATAACCAAAACATAAATCGATATATTACTGGGAAAATATACAATACAAGCATAGTTTATGTATTCAACTCCAACAATCTCCCACTAATACTTAAGTTGTGCTTGAAGTATACATCCACATACAACTCCTACATATTCTACTGCTATATATCTAGAAAAACTGTCATGGCTCTCCTAAGTATCTGATTCACATGCCCTCCACGTGAGTCTCAAAAACATTTGAAGTCAATGTCTTCGTGAACGGATCTGCAAGGTTATCTTCTGATGCTATCTTAGCCATGACCACGTCTTCCCTCTTTACAATGTCTCGTATCATGTGGTACTTGCGCTATATATGTTTACTCGCCTTGTGGGCTCGTGGTTTTTTCGAGTGTTCTACTGCACCGTTGTTATCACAATAAACTGTGATAGACTTCTGCAAACTAGGAATCACATCTAAGTCCACTAGGAAGTTCTTGAGTCATACTGCTTCATTCGCTGCCTCTGATGCAGCAACGTACTCAGCCTCCACGGTAGAGTCCACCACCCATTTCTGCTGACACTCCGCCAAACTATGGCTCCACTTCCCAGAGTAAACACATACCCTGAGGTAGACTTGCTCTTGTCCCTATCGCCTTGAAAATCTGAATCTGTGTAACCTCGAGGTACCAGCTCAGGCACCTGATAGACCAAAACTTGGTCCCTCATTCTGTGCAAATACTTGTGAATACATTTTACTGCCTTTCAATGAGCTTTCCCGGGGTTACTCTGATATCTGCTTACCATGCCAATGGCATAACAGATATCAGGCCTCGTACACAACATGGCATTCATGAGACTTCCTACTGCCGATGCATAAGGAACTGTCTTCATGGCCCCTATCTCCTCAACAGTCTTAGGTGACTGTTTCTTAGATAGATACACTCCATGTCTGAAAGGTAAAAATCCTTTCTTTCAGTTCTGCATGTTAAAACGGGCCAGAATCATATCTATATACGAAGCTTGGGAGAGCGTTAACGAACGTTTCCTACGATCTCAAATTATCTTGATCCTAAGGATATGTCCCACTTCCCCTAAGTCCTTCATATCAAATTGCTTGGACAACCATGCCTTTACGTCTGATAACACTTGCTTGTTGTTGCAATCAATAGAATGTCATCTACGTAAAGCATAAGAAACACCACTGAGTTTCCATTACTTCTGCGATACACACATTGCTCATCCGGACACTGAGTAAATCCGAAGGACTGGATTACCTCATCAAACCGAATGTTCCAAGATCTGGATGCCTGCTTAAGTCCGTAAATGGACCTCTTACGCCTGCAAACTTTATGCTCTTGGCCTTTTTCAATGAATCCCTCTGGTTGCTACATAAAGATGGTTTCCTCAAGACTTCTGTTCAGGCAATCTGTCTTGACATCCATCTGCCAAATCTTATAGTCTAAATGAGCAGCTATGGCCAAGAGAATCCGGATCGACTTAAGCATGGCTACGGGGAAGAAGGTTTCCTCATAATCGATTCCCTCTTTCTGAGTATAACCCTTCGCCACCTGCCTAGCTTTAAAGGTTTCCACCTTCCTGTCAGGTCCTCTTTTATGTTTGTAGACCCACTTACATCCAATGGGCTTGAACCCATCTGGCAGGTCAACAAGCTCCCAGACTTGATGGTGGTCCATTGACCCCATCTCGGATATCATTGCCTTAAGCTAAGACTCTGCATCTTTATCTCGGAGAGCCTCATTGTAGTTAACCGGTTCAGGTTCAAGCGTGTCTGGGACTAGGTATGAGGCCTCTCCCAAGCCAATGAACCTATCTGGCTGTCTCACAACCCTCCCACTATGGCCAGGCACCACCTGTGTAGGCGCATCATCTGTGATCTCATGTGCAGTGTGTGGTGTATCTACTTGTGCAGGTGCATCAGGATTAGTTTGTCTTCTAAGCTCTTCTAGTACTATCTTACTCTTGGGGATTGTGGTCTAAGACATAGTCCTCTTCTAAAAATCTAGCGTTGGTACTAACCACCACCTTCTGATCTTTAGGACTATAAAACAGACCACCTTTTGTTCCACTAGGATATCCTACAAACAACATTAATTCAGTTCTTGCATCTAACTTAGCCGTATCTGCCTTAAGCACATGTGCTGGGCAACCCCAAATTCTGAGATGTCTTAGACTGGGCTTGCACCAATTCCAAAACTCCAATAGGGTTGAAGGCACGATTTTAGATGGTACAAGATTAAGAATATACATCACCGTTTCTAAGACATATCCCCAGAATGAACTTGGCAAATCACTATAGCTCATCATAGACCTAACCTTTTCAATGAGAGTCCGATTCCTCCTTTCTGCTACACCGTTCTACTGTGGCGTGCCAGGTCCAGACAACTGAGACTGAATTCTGACCTCACTGAGGTATTCTCGAAATTCATGGGACAAGTACTCCCCACCACGATTTGAAAGCAGTGTCTTGAGACTCTTACTGTTAAACCCTTATTTACTTGATGTGATTTTCTGTTAAGCCAACATAGATGGAAACGTGAATTACATGTTGGAGGGCTAAGTTTTGGGCTATGTGCCAGGGGCTTCAGCCCTTACCGTGTATGAAGAGTTCTTGCATGGTTGCATGGGATTTCATGGGAGATTTACGTGAGGTGTCTGAATCTCCTGGGACAGTTTGCATAGGAAGACCTGGAAAGCTAGAAGGAGGACATGTGGTGGCAGTTAGTACACTTGGCTGAACTTGTCTTGGCCTATGCTTAGTGGGCAGTTATTTTCCTTGTTTTTGGGCTTGCAAGCCCGATGGCCCTTTGTGGCAGTTGTAACCATTCCATTCAGTCCCTTTTTGCATATTTATGCTTTGTTCAGCCAGCAAACCATCTTAGAACATTTCTGGGTGAGTTTTGTGCTGAGCCTTCATTGAGAGTTCCTTTGTTCTGAGTTTTATAACAAAGGTTGGCCTTTGGCTGTAACTTTGCTTGCTTTGTTTTCCTTAACTTTCAAATCCGTCTGGTTGTTCTATATTTGCTAACCTCCGTTCTGATTCTAACGGAGAGGCCTTTGAGGGTGTGATAATTTTGTTATCAGAGCCAAGGTTGGAACTTTGGCCTTGGTTTTCGCTATTGCAACTATAGAAATTGGGTGCTTTTCAAGTGTTTGGAGATGGTGAATCCTTTAGGAGATAGAGTCGGCCGGATTGAGTCCCAGAGTAAGTCTTTGCTTCGTCTTCTGGGCACTGATGATGAGACCATAAATTTCATGGCTTCTATCAATGATTTAAGAAGATCTCCTGAGTTTTTGACAACTAGAGCTCAAGAACTTGAGAGACGGGTTTCGGTTGGTGCAACTTCTACTAGTTCTTCTCCTTCTTCATTGTTTTCTAATGCTTTGGAGTCGGTTAAAAAAGATATTGTGGTCCTCACTAGAAGGCTTGATGTTACTGTTTCACGGGAAGAAATTGAAGATGATCTTTCTGAGTTACCAAAAGTGATGAAAGATGTGGCGTTGCTGAAGAAGGTGGTTGGTTCTGGTCCAGTTGAGAGCCAAACCTCTTCATTTGGAAGGGATTTTAAGATGCCGGAGCCAAAGGGGTTTGCTGGGAACAGAAGTTCTAAGGAACTTGAAACTTCTCGTGGGACATTGAATAATATTTTTAGACCACTAAGGTGGTAGAGGCATAACAAATCAACTTTGCGTCTATGTATTTGACTGAGGATGCAAATTTGACTGAGGATGCAAAGCTTTGGCGACGGTCTAGAGTGACAGATGAGACTTTACCACGGATTGAGAATTGGGATATGATGAAGAGAGAACTGAAGGCTCAGTTCCTCCCGACTAATACCTTTTGGATTGTAAGGGAGTCCCTTAGAAAGTTAAAACAGTCAGGTACGGTTCATGACTATGTGAAAGATTTTCAGTCTTTGTTGCTTGATGTGAAAGACATGTCTGAACCAGACAAGTTGTTTAATTTCATGACGGGATTACAAAACTGGGCACAAGCGGAGTTGAATCGACAAGGCGTGCAGAATGTCTTTCAAGCCATTGCTGCTGCAGAAAAACTTGTGGATTTCAAAGCTGTGGGTGCCGGCTTGAATGAGAAAAAGAAATCCAAGATGGTAAGGTCAGAAGGATGGGAAAATATTCCAGAATGGGAAAAAAAAGTCCAGCACTGTTGAGGAAAAGAAAGCTGACCCTAAGAAGCGGGGATGTTTTAAGTGCGACGGACCACACTTGGCGAAAGATTACCCACACAAAGAATGGGTGAATGCTATGATAGCCACTAGTGTGCGTGAGGAAGAGACCGAAGTGCTGACCCGAGTTAATCATCTCAGATTATTGAATACAATTAGTGAGAAAAAAGTTCCCACTAATTCAAATACTGCTAGCTCTTTGATGTCATGGAGGGGAAAGTGAATGAGAAAGCTGTGACAGTGATGGCAGACATTGGTGCCACTCACAGTTTCATGATCGAGAGAGAAGTCCAGCATTTGGGGCTGAAATTGGAGCCTCATAACAGTAAGATTAAGACCGTGAATGCAGCCGCTGAGAATGTCCTTGGGAAAGTCATGATGATTGCTACTTTTGGAAGCTGAACCGGTGCTTTCAGTGTCTTAGTCGTGAGTAAACTGGATGACTTTGACATCATTTTCAGGAAGGAGACAATGTTCTATAACAAGATTTATCCCATCCCTCATTTGAGTGGGATAATGTTTGCTGATGAGAAAAGTCCCTGTTTTGTAAAATGTGTGCATGTGCCAAGAAGGTTAGATTGGGGTGATGGAAAAGGCAAGGGGGTGATGTTATCGGCTATGCAGTTAGAGAATGGATTGAAGAAAGGGGAAACCACCTATCTGGCTGTGATGATAGAGATCAAGCCTGAAGTGTTTCAGGATGTACCTGAGCCAGTAGCAAAGGTGTTGGATAAGTTTGCTGATATCATGCCAGCAGAGTTGCATAAGAAATTACCGCCAAGACGACCGACTGATCACCGAATTGAGCTAGTCCCTAGGACCAGACCTCCGGCCCAAGCTCCTTACAGAATGTCTCCAGCTGAGCTGCTTGAGTTGAGAAGGCAGTTGGACGAATTATTAGAGGGTGGATTACTGAGACCTTCGAAAGCTCCCTATGGTGCACCAGCCTTGTTTTAGCAAAAGGCAGATGGGTCCCTTCGATTCTGTGTTGATTACCGGGCGCTGAACAAGCTAACGGTGAAGAACAAGTATCCAGTCCCTAATGTTTATGATCTATTCGATAGATTGGTGAAAGGCTGAGTGTTCACCAAGATTGACTTGAGAGCTGGTTATTGGCAAGTCAGAATCCGGGATGGTGATGAGGAGAAAACAACTGTGGTCACAAGGTATGGCTCTTTTGAATTTCTAGTTATGCCTTTTGGCCTGACCAATGCACCTGCTACATTTTGCAACTTGATGAATGATGTTTTATATGAGTTTTTAGATAGATTTGTGGTAGTCTATCTGGATGATATTGTTGTCTATTCTGAGTCCCTTGAGGATTATGTGAGACATTTGGGGCAGGTTTTTACGAAGCTGAGGGAGAATGAGCTTTATGTCAAAAAAGAGAAGTGTGAGTTCTGCTGGGAGGAAATCACATTCTTGGGCCATGTTTTGAGTAAGGGAAGGATCAGAATGAACGAGAGGAAAGTAGCTGCAGTTGTTGATTGGCCGGTGCCAACCAAAGTAGATGAGCTAAGATCATTCCTTGGACTTGCGAATTACTATCGCAGGTTCATTTTGGGGTATTCAAAAATTGTTGCCCCATTGACTGATTTGTTGAAGAAAAACATGACTTGGAAGTGGACTGAAAAAACTGAGAATGTCTTTGTTGAGTTGAAGAAGACTATCACTTCAGGACCGGTTTTGGGATTGCCGAATTTTGGTTTGCCATTTGAAGTCCATACAGACGCTTCTGACCGTGCCATAGGTGGTGTTCTAGTCCAGCAGAAGCACCCTATTGCCTTCGAGAGCAGGAAGTTCAAGGAATGTGAACAACGGTACACCACACACGAGAAAAAGATGACAGCAGTGGTGTATTGCTTGGAGATTTGGAAGCATTATTTGCTGGGGACCAAGTTTACTGTTGTGACTTATAATGTTGCCAATACTTATTTTACGACTCAAAAGAAATTGACCCCGAAGCAGGCGAGGTGGCAGGAGTTCTTGGCCGAGTTTGATTTTGATTGGCAGCATCGGCCTGGTAGGGAAAATTCTGTGGCTGATGCTTTGAGCAGGAAAGATGTTACTGAGTATGTGGGCTTGAGGACTTCGGTGGTGTCAGATTTTATGACACTAGTGCGTGCTGAGTGTGCTAACGATGCTGTGTTTGTTAGATTATGTGAACAGGTACAACAAGGAATGATATGTCGGTATTGGGTTGATGATGGCTTGCTCTATACAAAGGGGGAACGGCTTTACGTTCTGGCCGCTGGGAAACAAAGGAACAAGTTGTTGCGGGAGACACACGATGCTCAATGGGCTGGTCACCCAGGCTTCGAGAGGATGCGGGCATTGTTGGCCAGACGATTCATTTGGCCAAAGATGGAGAATGACATTGAGGCATATGTTAAAACATGTATTGTATGTCAGCTGGACAAAACTGAAAGAAAGAGAGAAACTGGATTATTGCATCCTTTACCCATTCCAGATAGACCGTGGCCATCAGTTACAATGGATTTCGTTAGCGGGTTTCCAAAGGTAGATGGTATGGCTTCAGTCTTGGTTATTGTTGATAGATTCTCTAAGTATGCTATCTTTGTTGCAGCTACTGTGGCGTGCCCAGCTGATAAGGAAGCTGAGCTCTTCTTCAAGCATGTGGTGAAGTATTTTAGCTTACCGGTTGACATTATTAGTGACAGGGATCCTAGATTCATCGGGTGATTCTGGACTCAATTGTTCAAAACTATGGGTTCAAAACTCAAGTTTTCTACATCCAATCATCCGCAGACTGATGGCCAAACAGAGAGGATCAATGGCCTCCTTGAAGATTATTTGCAGCACTATGTGACAGCAAACCAAAGGAACTGGCTAGATATTTTGGATGTGGCGCAGGTTTACTATAATATGCACAAATCCTCAGCTACAGGGATGAGCCCTTTTGAGTTGGTTTATGCGCAGCAGCCTCTTACTCCACACGAAGTTACTGCTCAGACTACCGGAGGCAAGTGTCCAGCAGCTTACCAGTTTGGTCGAGCCAAGCAAGAAATGATTGATGAGGCGCGGGACAGTTTAGCCGTGGCTCAGAAGAGAATGAAGAAATATGCCGATACACACAGGAGGGATTTAGAGTTTCAGGTCGGGGACAAAGTGATGCTAAAGCTAACCCCTCAGATTTGGAAGAGAATTTGTGCCAAATCAGTTCACCAGTGTCTCGTGCCAAAGTATGACGGGCCATTTGAGGTGGTCGAGAAAGTAGGCAATGTTGCATATAGATTGAAGTTGCTTGATCGATTAAAGGTACATCCAACCTTCCATGTGAGTTACTTGAAGCCTTTTCATGAGGATGGTGATGCTGAGAGGCAGCAGACCAAGAGGGCACCACCAGTGATTCAGAAATATTTTGACAAAGAGCTTGAGAAGATTATAAGGCATGAAACTTTGGGCATGAGTAAGAAAAATAGGCGGACCAGATTTTTGGTACAATGGAAGGGTGAACAAGAATGTGATGCTGAATGGGTTCTTGAGAAGGACTTGTGGCAGTTCGAGACGTAAATTGCTGACTACCGGGCGAGGTTGGAGTTACCGGGGATGTCAACACCTCAAGTGGGGTTTATGGCTGAACTTGTCTTGGCCTTGGCTTATGGGCAGTTATTTTCCTTGTTTTCGAGCTTGCAAGCCTGATGGCCCTTTGTGGCAGTTGTAACTGTTCCATTCAGTCCCTTTTTGCATATTTATGCTTTGTTCAGCCAGCAAACCATCTTAGAACATTTCTGGGTGAGTTTTTTGCTGAGCCATCATTGAGAGTTCCTTTGTTCCGAGTTTTATAACAAAGGTTGGCCTTTGGCTGTAACTTTGCTTGCTTTGTTTTCCTTAACTTTCAAATCCGTCTGGTTGTTCTATATTTGCTAACCTCCGTTCTGATTCTAACGGAGAGGCCTTTGAGGGTGTGACACTTACCATGATGCTTATCCACATCTGCCCGAAACTCTTTGAACTTGCCAAAACATTCAGACTTGTGATGCATTAGGTAAATATACCCGTACCTTGCGTAGTCATCCGTGAACATCATGAAATACTCGAACCCACCTCGTGCCTGGACCGTCATTGGTCCACACAAGTCAAAATGAATCAACTCTAATACTTCCTTAGCCCTATAACCTTTTGCCTTAAAATGTCTCTTGGTCATCTTTCCTTCCAAGCAAGATTCGCAGGTTGCATAACTGTCAATCTCTAATGAACCTAAAGGTCTATCATTGACCAACCTCTGAATCCTACTAAGGTTTATATTACCTAGCCTGAGATGCCAAAGATAGGTTTGATTCATTTCAGAAGGTTTCTTCCTGTTATTAATGTTAGATAAAGAGCTATCTGTTTCTGTGTTTCGCGCAACAGGGGAATTAGAGTTAACCACAAATAAATTGTCAACCAATGAACCAGAACAAATAAATAGAGACTCATCAGAAAAAAGAAACTTATAACCGTTCTTTAAGAGTTTAGAAACCGAAATAAGGTTATTTCTAAAACTCGGTACATAAAGACAATTAACTAAATCTAATCTACAATTTTTGAAATTTAAATTGACAACTCCCACTGTTTCTACTAATACTCTTGTAGTGTCGCCCATGTAGATGTCCAGTTCGCCCTCTCTAAGCTTTTGGGTTACTTGGTACCCCTGCAAGGAATAACAAACATGATCAGTGGTGCCTGAATCCATACACCAAGTATCTGTGGGAATCACCGCTAAACATGTCTCAGTAATTATGGCAGAAACTATCGTACCTTTAAGCTTTGGACAATCCGCTTTTCAGTGTCCCATTTTACCGCACTTGAAGCACTTGCCTTTGGGATTGCTCCTCTTTGTGGTCTCGAGCTTTGCAGCAAGTTTCCCGGCATTCTTCTTCTTCTTCTTCTTCTTGCCTTTAGGTGCAGAAGAAGAACCTAAAGCCTTTACTGAGACCAAGGCTTGCTTCTTCTCGTAGAAGATGCCTTCGGCAGCCACCAAATCAGTTAAGAGCTCTGGTAGAGTATAGACTCTTTGGTTCATGTTATAATCGACCCGAAACTGCTCAAAACTAGAGCGTAGACTCTAGAGGATAATATCTATCAGACTTTCTAGGTCGATTTCTCCTCCCAACACCTCTATCTCATTGATGTTACTGATCATGTGTAGCACATGATCTCTCACCGATCCGCCTTCAGCCATTTTTGGGTTCATTAATTTCCTCATGGCTGCTTGCCTAGCAATCCTGCCTTGATGTGCGAACATCTCTCTCAGGTGAGCCATCATGTTGAAGGTAGAGACCATGGGATGAAGCTGATGTTGCAGCACATTTGACACAGAGGCCAAAATATAGCACCGCGCCATTTCATCCACTTTTCTCCACCGAGCATAAGCATCCCTATCATCTTGAGAAGAGTTCTCATTAGGCGCATCTGGACATACTTCGGTGAGCACAAACTTATACTGTTCAGCCGTCAGGACTTTGTCCAAGTTTCGACTCCAGTTGACATAATTTGTTCCAGTTAATTTATTGTCTTTCAAAATAGCAACTAAGGGGTTGAATGTCATATCGATAAAACTGTAAAATTAACAAACAAACAATGTTTCAGTTATTAACCTAGAATTTCAAAAACATGAAATTCTATTAATTATTGACTTCCCTCAAAACAATAATTATAATCCACCAACATCTCATCCACCGGGATTCTCGCAAGCCACGCAATGTGGACGTTTACGCTAACCCACATTCATTTGAGAAGAACCAAGTTCATTAACTACACCATCTGACCAAAGGATCTATTGATCAATGTAGCTAATAGTCGGTGCTTTCAGCAGTACAAATAAGCAGCGTAACCTCTTGGGAGGAATACTGCAGATCGTACACTAAGTGTATGTAATTACGTGACTTCTGAGTTTGTTACCTCAAGATAGTGCGCCTCAGATGGAGAGGGTGTCGCATTTCTCCTAGTTAAACTCGCTCTAGTCATCTTACTCAGAAATTCATAATCTAGCGATCTCGGGGCTGGACTCATCCGAATGGAGGAAGGCCCTAATGCCAACACGCAAGCCCACCCACATCGCATAAAAATCGTAATGGTGGCCATGGGAAAATTAAACCAACCCGTTCCCACTTAGATTTCCAAATTGAGGGTTTTTCCTGTTTTAACATGCAATTAACTAACCCTAAGTTATATGCAACCATAAAACCAACATACTTTAAAATCATGCATCTAAATACAGCCTAAAAATTAAAACAATAAATACGGGAAATAAATATGAAAAATAAATTCCCTGACTTTTATGGTTTTAATTGCTTCCATCTTTTGCCTTGGTCTCGTGTCCCGTCACGTCACTCGATGGAGAGAGTCTTGAAATTCAAAAACGAAAATTAGAGGAAAAAAAGGGGCCAAAACTGCAGCCTGAACGGGCGGCACGCGTGCAGCACGCCCAAAGGGCCGCAGCGCGAGCGTGCAGCCGCATGGGCCGCGCGACTGCTGCCGGTGGTTGGTCGCCGGCGCCGCCTCCTGCCACCACCCCCTCATTCGCTTTTCCCACGCAATTTGGTCTTCTTGCAATTCATTCTGGGTTTTCCTGGGTTTCTACGAATTAATGATAACCCAAAACCCACGAATTCAAGTTGCCCACCATAACGCCTTCGATTACAAAAGTTAATTCTCCTACTACAATGCTTTCTAGGAAAATTAAATAATCAAAATTACATAGAAAAAATCCTACTACAGATTTAATCTAGTCCTACACGGCTTCCAGCACGTGGTTATACTATTACAAACATTCATAATAAAATCAAATCCGGACATGTCCCAGAGTTTAATTAAAACTCATACAAACGTAACCATAATAGTCGAAATTTCTTAACCACCTGCAAATAAAACCATGTAAAAAATCGAACAAGCACAGAACCCAAAACCAGGCCTGATACCATTTGAAAGATTGCCACAGGATTTGGGTTCGCACTTATTCGATTTACCACGCAACAAAAATTTCTAATTAAAAGCGGAATCTTAGAAAGTACTTTTGAAGCGTGCACTCAGGTGATTCTCTTATATGCCTCAAGACTTTGACTTCCCGTTGTGTGGGCAACGAAATAGAAATCAATTGACCAGCTAATCACCACAATCCACCTGTTAGAATATTCTAGCACCGCTGTACCTGGCACGTACTGTAAACGCACCGCCCCGAGAGAGAGAAAGCTGCGTGCAGCTTGTATAAAACAGGCCAAAAATTCGGCCAAAGGAATAAAAAACCAGCCGCAAATTATGCTTGAAAAATCTGACTTGGAGAGAGAAAATTTTCTCTCTCTAGGATTTTCTCTCTCTAGATTCTTGAATTATGAATCTATGGAATTGTATGTCTTGAATAGCGAATCCCTTGTCTATATATAGAGTTACAAGAGAGATCCCAAGTTGGTTTAGGATTGGTCTTCCTAATGGGTTTAGTTAATTAATTAGTTTCCAAATCCAATTAGGTAATCAATCTGATAGGATAAACCAAATCCTACTAGATTTCATAATCTCTAGGATTTCCTAATTCCAATTGAAACTTAAGACTTAATTAATTAATTAATTAAATAATTCTACTTTGTTAATTACTCAATTAACCCTTAGGAATAATTAATCAATTAATTAATTCTACCTATTCAATTAACCCATTACAAAATTAATCGTACCAAAATTAATCGTACCACTAACGGATTAATTTTGGCACTACCATCATACACCAGAATTGCTTCCGGAACAACTTAATTAAATTATATTCATAATCTCCCCTCATCAAAGATATAGTGCTCGTTAATATATTAATTTACTGATAAATTAATTAATTAACCTCTTTAATTTCGAGACTAGTACCACTTAACCTTTTTACTATACCAGACATAAGTCCACCGGCCGGGTTTAGTATAATAAACTTTACGAGCTCATCTCGGGAGCACCATCACCTCGGACCCACCGGTACATGGTTTCCTTTCGATAAGCAGTAGCACACCAAGTAACTAAACACGCGCACCCAACCTACCGAGACTATTGGCCACAATTGACCTCACCATTTGGCAGATAAAAGTACACTATGTCTAATCCTCATGCCCGCTCGAGTATAAGGATTAAGAGATAGAAAACCAACAACGATTTGTCTATTAAATCAGTACAAGACAAATCATTCTTAATGGTCAAGTTCAATACACCCCAGGCATACGTATATGATTCAATTAGTTTAGACAAACCAATTTTCCGAATCACATAATAACCTAAACAGACAGTTTGTCCAAAGCTGTCTAGGTTACGAAGCTCATTTATATATTATGTCTTTTAACCAATGATGAGATCTACTGTGTCACATAAGACACCTCATCATCTAACTACATAATATAAATGGATAATTAATGCACAACAAGATATAACCAAAACATAAATCGATATATTACTGGGAAAATATACAATACAAGCATAGCTTATGTATTCAGCTCCAACAAGGGACACACTTCAAAGGTATAATCTTTAAAACTTCCACTTTAATATTAAAGATTTAGTTTTTGCGTGTCGTTTTAATAAATCGAGTTAGTATAAGCATAGATCCGTTCAGGGGAAATGATTTTCAGCCTGAGCCAGATCGAAAGTCTCCGATTCTAGAATGCATAGCACGAAAGTGGGATTTTTGATTTAGCCCAGGCAAGATCTGTTTCCTTCACTTGTGCAATTTCTATTCCAACATTTGCTTGAAATACCATTGCGCAGGATCTTAGCTTCTACTTGTTCGATTTGTCACGAAACAATAAAATCGAAAGTTCAAGAATTACCTCTTGAAGCGTGTACTTAAGTGATTCTCATGTATGACTCAAGACTTGATCGTACGTTGTGTGGGCAATGAACTAACAAACAATTGATCGGCAGAACACCATAACTCCACTCGCCAGAAAAACCAGCTTCGCCGCCTCCTAGCGCATGAACCGCACGCGCCGCCATTGCCGCCGAGAGTAACGCCAACGCGCCGCTCGAGCCAGTCTCCACGCGCCATCGACCTCAGGGAAGTCCGATCGCTTACTTGGAAACCGACTGCCCGAGCTGCTGGGAAGAAATCTGACTTTGAGGATTAAAATATTAATTCTCTCTCTAGGATTTTCTCTCTCTAGTTTTCTTGTCCTGAAAATTTATGAATTATGGACTGTGAATTGCTAATCTCTTGTCTATTTATATAGTTAGAAGAGAGACTCTAAGTTGGTTTAGGATTAGCCTTTCAAATGGGTTTAGGATTATTAATTAGTTTTCAGATCCAATTAGGATGCAAATCTAATAGGATTTCCAAATCCAAATAGATTTCCTAATCTCTAGGATTTCCTAATTCTAATTGAACTTTAAGACTTAATTAATTAATTAAATAATTTCACTTTGTTAATTGCTTAATTAACTCTTAGGAATAATTAATTAAATAATTAATTCTACTCTATCAATTAACCCACTACATAATTAATCGTACCACAAACGGATTAATTATGACACTACCATCTACACCAGAATTGCTTCCGGAATAAATAAATTAATTATTCATTAATCTCCCCACATCAAAGATCTAGTGCTCGTTAATTTATTAATTTACTGATAAATTAGTTAATTAACTTCTTATAATCCGAGATTAGTACCACTCGACCTTTTTACTATACATGACATAAGTCCACTGGTCGGGTTTAGTATAATAAACATAACGAGCTCATCTCGGGAGCACCATCACCCCGGACGCACCAATACATGGTTTCCTTTCGACAAGAAACAACACACCAAGCAATCAAACACGCGCACTCAACCTACCGAGACTATTGGCCTCAAGTGACCTCACTCTTTGGCAGATCAAAGTACACTATGTATAATCCTCATGTCTGCTCAAGTCTAGGGATTAAGAGATAGAATACTAAGAATGAATAGTCTATGAAATCAGTACAAGACAGTTTATCCTAAATGGTCAAGTTCAATATGCCCCAGGCATATCTATATGATTCAATTAGTTTAGACAAACCAATTTTCTGAATCACATAATAACCTAAACTGACAGTGTATCCAAAACTGTTTCGGTTACGAATCTAATTTATATATTATGTCTTTTAACTAATGATGAGATCTACTGTGTCACACCAGACACTTCATCATCTAACTACATAATATAAATGGACAAGATATGTAAAAACATATAAATAATTTAACTAAAATATTTAATCGATATATAAATTGAGAAATAGTTTAATATAAGCAAAACTTTTGAATTTAAATCCAACACACACATCCTACTGAGGAGGTACAGCCTTGAGGGATGATTTGCCACCTTCTGATGGGGAATAGTCTTGTGGAAATTCTGAGATAGCAGCTAGCCCTTAACTGAGAATTGTCTTCATTTTTACCATACTTATGATTTGAGAACCTTGGCTAACCTTTTTATTTTTGAAATGTTTATTTTATATTTGGATTGATCTTATGAGATATTAGGCTAAAATTTTATTTGTGCTTGATTGTAGGTGTTGTGCATTGTTTAATATACGTTTGTCCGTGTGTGCTTGAATATTATGCCTGTTCCGATTAATTAGTGTGAATTGAGATAGACTATGAAATTCTGAATTTGCATGTTATTAGACCTGAAGGTACAAGTATAAGTTTGATTCCTTAGTTCTAGGGCATATGAACTTAGGAGTTATGCCTCATGTTAAAACTTGTTTATAAGTTAGCACCTATTCACTTTGCCCGTGAGTGCATATTTTAATATATAATATATACATATTATAATTTATGCTAGGTTGTCTAAAAGGCGCATCACACATAATAATACTATCTCAGTTTTTTTACTTCACCTTTTAAAATTTTTAAATAATTAAAAAAAGACAAAATCTTCTGACTTATTTTTTTACTTTAACTTAATTAATTTTATATACTTTTTTTATTTTAACATAATTACTACTCTAAATTAATTAAGTTAAAGTAAACAAAGTAACTGAAAAGACTTTATTTTCTCATAATTATTTAAAATTTATAAAATGTTAAATAAAAATAAACTGAGGAGTACTATATTATTTTTCAATTAATACGACAATAGGTAACAACAACAATGGTCATAGACCATACGATTAATCATTAAGCAAAGTACAATACTGTCAAATGAAAATGACAATTCAACCAAATGGAAATTGACTGTCCAGCCAATACCATAACTTCATCCAGAAAAGGGAAAAAGAAAAAAACAATTTTATTTGTCTTTGGTGGGATAAGAAGCCATTTTGTTGATGCCACAAAGACCTTCTGGCTTCCCTGTGGTTCTTTTCATCCTTATGTATCCCTTTTCTCCCCACTTTGATCCCCAAGAATTCTTCACAATGATGAAATCCACACCTCTTGTTGAGCCATATCCAACTGCTGCCACCCCATGATCCAGCTCAGTTCCACAATGGCCGTCAAAAACCCCCTACAAAAAGCATTGAACTTGGTAAATATCTTCTTTAACATTCAAAAAATGATCTTTTTCATTTTCCGTTCTTTCATAAATGAAAAAACAGTAGACGATGATGCTGATATTTCAAAAAAAAAAAAAAAAAGGGAACTTACTCCGCTGTAGAACTGGAAATCTCGTCCAGAAGCCTCAATGGCAATGCTCAAGGGTTGGTGTGCAAGTGCTTTGAGGAGACTGTCTTCACTGTTGGTTGGAACATCACGATAACCACTGATTTGGACTACCTCTGATTCATCCCTTTTCTCATCACAAGTGCCTTCCTCCATAAGGTAAGGGTAGTCGTCCTCTTTGTGAAGTCCACCATTGGTAACTATGAAGGAGAATGCATAATCCATTAGGCCTCCATTACACCCATTGTTGTAGGTCGTGTCACAGTCAATCAGCTCTTGCTCCGATAACGCCGTCAAATTCCCGGTCACAATCTGATTTATGCCCTCAACTGCAGCTACCGTTGAGAATGCCCAACAACTCCCTGCATGTTCGCCATGTATTTTAACAATATGATGGCTCAGATGGACGCTTTTGCTAGATCAGATAATAATACTTTTTTTTTTTTTTTTTTGAGACAGGAGAAATATTTGTTAGATACTATGCAAAAATTATTAATAATTAGGAGGATGTCACGTATTATTACCACATGATCCTTGGTTCTTGATAGGAGTGACAGCTCCTTTCTTTCTCCAGTCCACTGATTTGGGAATAACCTCAACATCTCTGTATGTAAACTCTTGTTCTGATTGTCTCTTAGAGGAAGACCCTTCTTCAATCTTCAACCCCAAATACATCTTCTTGAACTCTTCATGGCTCAAATCAGCAAACTCATTCAATCCAAGCCAATAATTGGCAATGACTTTGTTTCTCTCATCAATATGCTTCAAATTATCCTTAAAAACCTCAAACCTATGCAGCTTTTCCTCAATGCTCTCATAGATTTTCCCATGCTTCTCTATCCACGACTCGAACAGATTGATGAGTTTGTCAATGCAGGTTAGATCTTCCGGCGAGTAGCCGACGATTGAGAAATCGTGTCCGAAGCTGGTGGCAACTGAGAGTAACAAAGGAAACAAAAGAAGAAGAAATTTCGAAGTGGCTGAAATATTAGCCATATTTTTCCACAACGTTGTGGTGGCTAACCCTTGAGTGCTGGTTTTCTTTGTTGGTGAAGAAGATGGGAATGGGATATGAGTTTATGGAATATTGGGCATATTTATATAGTTTGAAGATGGGCATGCGTAGGTCTTTAACGTAAAGTTAGTGTTCATTTTTCTTCTATACAATTTTATTAGTGTATACGGTGACTTGAAGCATGGTTCTCTCGGATGGCTAGCTTTGAGTCGAAGCATGTCTCTGAATCTGTGACGACCGATAAGAAATCAAAAAAATTCTGATCCTATGACCAAGTATGTCATGCCTATAATCCATCGAATGCTAAAATGGGTTGACAATTTAATTTTTATTTGCCTTTTATCACAACTCTTTTTTTAAAAAATATTTATCTTTTATCTTATTAAAATTATACTATTAAATAGATATAATTTAAAACTATAAAAATTCAAAATTTGTGCTAAAATTGTAAAACATTTTATGAAAAAAAAATTATCTAATTAATATGCAACCAATCACCACCGCCGTCGCTCCTCTCTCCCTCGTTTATTCTCGCCGTAGCCATTACGTCGACCACCTCGCACTAGGGGTGTAAATGGTTTGGGTGAAACCGGTCAAACTAGTCAAATTTAACTAGTCGATTTAAAATTATGTATTTTTTTAGTGATTTGAAAATTTTTAAATCGGCGAGATTGATTTGGCCGATGGTTTCAATGGTAAAACTGACTATTTTGACTGGACTGAGCCTATATTTATATTACATATTTATTATATAATATTATTAATATATATAACTAATATTATATACTTTTAGTAGTTTATTATTTTAAACAACATTTGAAGAATAGACTTTTCATTGAAATTGAAATTCAATATTTGGAATGTGAGGGTTTGTGTTATGTGGCACATCGAAAACAATGCCATAAATATAAGGTAGCAGTACACAAGTAATCGGCTCAATGCTCAGAGAATAAAACAAAGAAAGGTAGCAGTACACAAGATATGCAGAACGTGGAAAAAGCCAAATAGAAGTGGGCACCGTGATATATACATATATAATTATATTTAACCGTTATATGCTAAATACTATATCTAGATGACTTACTAATTCGTTTTTATTTTTAAGAAATCTCTGTAGTTCATTCTCCAACACGATAGTAGCAATAAATAAGTCACGTTTGACACTCTACCGATTGAATTGGGCTGAAATTTCTCTCTCTCTTATTCTCTTTTGATCGGAAAAAATATTAATCAAAGAGATTGTTTTAAGCATGCATAAACTTTTTTTTTTAAATGTAAAATTATTCTAAACTGTCTAAATCGACCAAATCAAACCGTTTAAATGTGGTTTAGCCGACTTGGTTTAAAAAATTTTCAAACCGTAACTATTGATTTGGGCTGTATTTTTATCTTCAAACCGGTTAAACTGACCGACTTACACCCCTACTTCGCCCAACCCTCGCTACCATCAGATTTGGATCAATCCTAACTTCCCTTCCACTTCTCTCTCTCCCTAATTTTTCCTTCTCACTCCCCTGCTCGATTCATTTCTCCTAACTTTGATCGGTTATCTCTCTCAACTTTCCCGTCACCCCTCAGCACCGATCTCTTCTTTTCTCACCCTCACAGCTGTTGCATCAGATGGTCACATCACCTATTTATCTTTCTCCGCCCGAAACCCTAGCCTCGCCACCTTGTAGATTTCTCAATCGCCAGCAGCCACCAGCGATGCCACCGCTTCTAGCCAGCATCTTCCTCCCGTCGTGGGTGTCTACATGCCGCCAACACCATCCCCAGTTACCATTCACAGTCAAGCCCTCTAAAAATAGGTAAAGATTTAATACTTTTCACATTATAGAGAAAGAAAACCAGCTTTAATAATTACTCATGTTTGGAACTTTAACTCGAAACTCATTGCTAGTTTGAGAATTTTGGTGGTGAATTATGGTTATAGGTGCACAAGTCCCAACTTGAGGCAATTATATTCTGGAATCTTGATTTATTAACTGCTGCTTTAATTATAGTAAAGTTAGAATTTGACCATGGAGGTAGGAACAATTTATAAGTTGAACATATAAACAAGGAAAGTAATTCCTTGAAGGTTGGTTAACTTGAAAGCCTTTAACATTAAGACTTAGGTCCTTTGATAAAAGTTAATCGCGAATTCTAAAAATTGAATTTATTAACTTAGTTTATTTAATAAAATTTTAAAATATATCTGAAGTCAGAAAGCTGAAATATAAATGTATTTAAATTTTAAAATTAAATTACTTTTTTCCTTAAAAAATATACACATATTTTTTTAATTTATGTAATATAATTTTTAAAATATATAATTATTTACTTAATAATATGAAATTCTAATTATAAAAATATTTTTAAAATTTGTAACAATAAATTTGACTGTCATTATTATTTTAACTAAAATATTAATTAAAATAAAAAACATAAATTATTACAAAATTAAAATCTCACGTCAAAAATATGTTTTTTGTTTATGAAATGATAAACATATTTTTTAGAAAAAATATTTAATGAAATAAAAATCATTTAAATAAAAAATTAAAAAGAATGATAAATAATAAAGAAAATAAAAAACGTTGGAAACAATTCAATTCATTAATAAGTGATTTACATAGCACTTATTTTCAAATTAATAATTGTACTTTTATTTCAGACTCACTTAATCTATTAAGATTTTGATTTGTAGTTATTCAAGCCACTTAATTATTAAGCAATTAATTAAAAAACTCTTAATTCATTAACTAAAAAATAAGTTGAATTATCAAATACTTTTAATCAAATGAACACTTAAGCACTTAATCAATTAAAATTAAGTGTTGAATTGATTTATCAAATAGAACCTTACCAAACGATTGGGACTGGCATTTGTTGGTTACAGAAAAGACTGAGAGACTGTCGATGGCTTGTTGCGGTAATAATATGAAGATGACGACTGAAGAACCATATCTCAAGAAATAAAAATTGGAGGACGAGAAGAATTCTAACAGCTCATCTTCCCAAGAAGAAACAAAACAGAAGGACAAGGTCAAGGAGTCCTCCTCTGATTCTGAAGATGGCTATGACAGTGATGATGACAAAAAAAAGAGCTCAGGAAGTACTCTGAACAAGTTAAGGCTAGCGAGGTACGCAATTGTTCCATTAATTCCAATATCTTTAATCTACTTTGATGGTTTGGAATTATTAGTTTATTCTTTGTCTTATATTTTCTTTTCCCCTAACGCATGCTACCAATGGTTCCTTTCTTTAAGGTAGGACTTTGGCAAAAGAAAGGGGAAGCCATGGAACTCATTTGCGATTCGACGCATCATATATGAGTTGCATTAAATTAGTTGAGACACTATGGAGATAAGACGGTTTATTGGTGTTATATACTACTCCCTATCCTCTGATTAGTTTTATAAGACTAATGATTAAGGTGACTTCCCAACTTATTCATTGATTTTTTTCAGGGATTTGATGTGGACTTCCCCAATAGGTCTTTATATGGTGGTATTATTCTTGCGTATTACCCGGAAGTTGTTAAGGAACCATGTTTTATGAATCGCGTTACTATGCTCACTCGCTATGCCATTGAAAAATATAACAAGCATCATGTAAGTTTTTTCTTTTACCTTTTAAGATGGTTGAATTGATTGTAGTTTTAGTATTATTAATTAGTGCATATATGTGGTTAAGCTGAATGTTGTTAGCTTAATCATTTAAACAACATACATACCAGAGTTGGAATATGTGTATGTGTCTCTGGTGAGGGCGAACATGAAATAATTTCAAGAACACAACAATTTTGTGAAAGATGATTTTTTGATTCTGTATAAGGCAAAGGCGCCTACTATAGTACAATATTGATTTACATGTTATGGAAATAGTATCAGTTAGCTTAATTGCCTATCAATATACCCTTAATTGTATATTCTAACAAAGGTATTAGAATCATCTAAATATGTACATCAATAAATTAGCTAATCTACTATAATTAACACAATCAATCAATCACTAATTTAGCTCTTACACCCCCCTCAAGTTGGAGCGTGAGGATTCTGAATTACCAACTTGGCTAAGAAAGCATCGAACTGACATTGTCCAAGTGCTTTAGTGAGAATGTCTGCCAGTTAATCACGTGAGGAGACATAGCCAGGAGCAAAGTGAACGCATCTTGTAAAAAATGACAATCAATTTCGATGTGCTTAGTGTGTTCATGAAATACTGGATGAGCCATAATGTGAAGAGCGGATTGATTATCATAGAAAAGACACATAGGTTGTCGATGAGAAACACTGAGACTAGTGAAAAGAAAGCGAAGCCACTTGAGTACACAAGTAGTAGAGGCCATTGGCCGATACTCAGCTTCAGCAGAAGAGCGAGACACTGTCTGTTATTTCTTTGTGCGCCATGAAATAGGACACTGACCAAGTTGAATGAACCAGCCAGTTAAGGAACGACGAGTGAGAGGACAGCTGTCTCGAGTCACACTAAGCATAAAGTTGAAGGTTACAGTCAGAGCATAGAAGAATGCCCTGACCCAGTTGTCCCTTCAAGTAGCGAACAACATGAAGAGTTGCTTCCCAATGAGTTTGGAGAAGATGCTGCATAAACTGAGCTAGCGTATGAACACAATAGAAGAGCTCAGGGTGAGTAATAGCAAGATAAATAAGACGACCAATGAGATGACAATAACGATCCGGATCAGGCATAGGAGCGTCATGAGCAAGAGCAAGACGGTGATTAGAGTCTAACGAAAATCCTGCAGGTTTAGCACCAAGAAGTATGACTTCAGAAATAATGTCAAGAGCATATTTGTGTTGATATAAGAAAATACCAGAAGGATTACGAGCAACTTCAATGCCAAGAAAGTATTTAAGGAAACCTAAATCTTTCATATGAAAATTTTTTTGTAAGTAGTCCTTGAAAGCAATAATAGCGTCCGAGTGCCTTCTAGAAATAATCAAATCATCGACATATACAAGAACATGGAGCTCCACATGATCACGAGAGAAAGCAAAGAGAGAGTAATCAGCTGAGGACTGAACAAAACCATATTCATGAAGAGCATGAGCCAATTTGGTGAACCAACATCTGGGGGCTTGTTTGAGACCGTATAAGGAGCGATGGAGACGAAAAACTTGTCCGGAGGTAGATGAATGAAAACCAGGAGGAAATTTCATATAGACTTCCTCAGTGAGATCACCATGGAGAAAAGCATTATGGACATCCATTTGATGTAACTCCTATTTACGAGCTGCAGCAACGGCAAGAAAAGTTCTAAGAGTGACCATTTTCGCAACCGGAGCAAAAGTTTCTTTCTAATCAATGCATTCCACCTAATTTTTACCAAGAATAACAAGCTGAGCTTTATAGTGTTCCACAGTACTATCAGATTTGTGCTTGATTTTATAAATCCACTTGCACCCGATTGCACGCTTGCCAGGTGGCAGAGTAGTAACAGATCAAGTTGTGTTGGATTCATGAGCCGCAATTTCTGACTGCATGGTGGCACGCCATTTGGGATCCATGGCCATATCCTTAAAGGTAGTAGGTTCATGACCCGCAGTTATAGCAGCAAGAAAACTCCAATACTGCGGAGAAAATGAAGCACATGCTAGATAGTGAGAGATAGGATATGGATTACCTAAGGACACTGAATGGGCGGGAGAATCACAAGCAGGGGAGAGTGAAATCGTATGAGTAACATATTCACACAGATGAGTAGATAGAATTTTGGTTTGATGTTCTCGATCGAGATTGTCCTCAGTAGTTACAAGGCAGAAGAATCATTAGTCGAAGAATGAGACTCAGGAGCTGGAGAAGCATTAGCCGAAGACTCAGAAGAGGTAGTTAAGAATTCAGACTCTTGATCTTCCTCGAAAATAACCACAGGAGGAGAAAAAGACGAAATCAATGACTCAGTGGAAATCGGTACAGAAAACAAAAATTTATTCTCACAAAAAACCACATCACGAGATATCAAGAACTCATATTTATCTAAATCATAAACCCGCCACCTTTTATTGTCGAAGGGATAGCCAAGAAAGACACACCGACGACTGTGACTTGCAAATCCATTACCTTTGTGATCTTTGTTGTAGGCATAACATAAGTAACCGAATACCCGAAGATGCATAAGTAAGGGAGACTTGCCCTGCAAAAATTTGAATGGAGAGACACCATTTAGAATTTGTGTGAAAAGAATATTAATCAAATATACCGTCGTTAATACACAGTAACCCCAAAATTTGAGCGGGAAATAGCTTGAAATCGGAGACACGAGCTACATTCAACACATGTTGGTGTTTACATTCCACCTGACCATTTTGTTGCAGAGTGTCAACACAAGAAGTTTCATGGAGAATTTCTTCTTTTAGAAAATAAGCAGTCAGAGCCATGAATTCAGTCTCATTATCACTTCGTACCGTTTTCACTGTTTTCTCGAATTGCCTTTGAACCATAGCAAAAAATTAAAACATATATTGAGACATCTCAGTTTTAGCACGAAGTAAATATAACCAGGTAGCACGAGAATAGTCATCAATCACGGTTAAAAAATAACGAGCACCACACACATTTGGTTCCCGATAGAGTCCCCACACATCACAATGAATTAAATCAAAGATTGCAGTAGCTTTATTAATGCTATTAGGAAAAGAATCATGAGAATGTTTTGCTTTAAAGCAAGCATCACAAGTCTTATTTCCTAAATCAATGGAATTACTTAAAGACAATTTTTCTAAAATACGGGATGAGGGATGTCCAAAAGGCAATGCCAAATACCTGAAGAAATTTTATTTGGTTCTGTAATTGTTGATGTACTCACAATCCCAAGAAAACAATACAGGCCACTCACCTACTCACGCACTCCAATCAGCATCTTCGAAGTGCGGTCCTAAATAGTACAAAATCTATCAGTAAAACAGGCCTTAGGATAAGTTTGTTGCAATAACTGATGTAAAGAAATTAAATTGCATCTAAGGTCAGGAATGTAGAGCACATCATATCACGTCACATGACTGCTAAGACAAACCGTTCCTGCCATATTTGCCAGTGTTACAGTCCTATCTCGGTAGGTTGGGTACGCTTGTTTAGTTGTTTGGTGTGTTGTTGCTTTTCGAAAGAAAACCATGTACTGGTGCATCCGGGGTGATGGTGCTCCCAAGATGAGCTCGTTATGTTTATTATACTAAACCCGGTCGGTGGACTTATGTTCGGTATAGTAAAAAGGTCGAGTGGTACTAATCTCGGATTATAAGAAGTTAATTAATTTATTTATCAGTAAATTAATAAATTAACGAGCACTAGATCTTTGATGTGGGAAGATTAAAGAATAATTAATTTAGTTGTTCCGAAAGCAATTCTGGTGTAGGATGGTATTGCCATAATTAATCCATTAGTGGTACGATTAATTATATATTAGGAAATTGCCAATGGTAGATTTAATTAATTAAGTAATTAATTAATCATTGTGTCAATTGGTTGTGAATCAGACCAGAAACTGGATTGAGACTAAGTGAATCCTTGTGTCAGTTGGTTGTGAATCAGACTAGGAACTGGATTAAGGATCAGTGAATCCTTGTGTCAGTTGGGTGTGAATCAGTCCAACAAACGAGATTGAAGTAAAACAAAAACCAAATAGAAAGGTCAATCCTAAGCCAACTTGGGGTCTCTCTTATAACTCTATAAATAGACAAGAGATTAGCAATTCATAATACACAATTCATAAGTTTGGAAGACAAGAAAACTAGAGAGAAATTAATTTTTTCTATCAAAGTCGGGTTTACCTCCTTGGCCGGCAGCTTGATCTCCTAGGTGGTGGCGGTGCTCAAAAATACTATTCCTGTGGCGGCATTTGGTGATTAAGTTGGCGGCATGTCGGCTTCACTCTTGGCCGACGGCGGCGCGTGAATTGCACGCGCAAGTGGCGGTGGCTCGCTGGTTTTTCCAGCAATTGATTTGTGGTGTTTTGCTGATCGTTGGTTCATTGCCCACACAACGTACAAGTTGGTCTTGAGTCATACAAGCGAAGTACACGCTTCAAGAGGTAATTCTTAAACTTTCGCTTTAATTAGAAATTAATTGTTTCGTGGAAAATCAAACAAGTAGAAGCTAAGATCCTACGCAATGTTATTTCAAGCAAGGATTAGAATAGCGATTGCGCTAGAGTCTATGACTGGTCAAGAATTCTATTTCTAGAATGCATAGCACGAAAGTGAATTTTTGACCGGGCCTGGGTAGATAATCTGTCACCCCTGCTGCGGCATGTAACTCCACGCCCACCGGTGAAGGGTTCCAGTCGACCACGCCCACCATCGCCTGACCAGCTCCCATGATCGATTCTCTCACATCCACCAGAAAATGCCTGTTTTCCTGTATCAAAATTGTAAAAACTATTTCCCACGTTTTGCTGCCAAGTTGCTCCACCTTGTTAGGAGTTCCAAGCTTTGGGAAAACCAATAACCTCAAAACAAGCGGTAACATCATGACCGCCTTTATTGCACACTGCGCAGATGAGATGTCGTCCTCTTCCAGGAACCAAGACTGTTCTACAACAGCAAAAGCCATCACCGGCAATGCGCTACCACCATCTTGATTTTTGGACATCATACGGACTCTTTCTTCCTGCACAATAAGAAAGTATACCTTGTTTAACGCAAGCAATGAATCCGAGACGAGAATGTTGGAATGCACTATACCATATGAACTGGCATCCAGCCTCATCAAAAAGTGGTGAATCTTTTCCTTCTCTCACCAGTTCTCCAATGTTTGTTTAATGCCACAAGCACACACCGCACAAGTCGAACACCCCGAGAGGGGTTCGTAGCTGTATAACTCCCCCCATAGTTTTTTCAATTTGCTATAATACACACTTATGCTGAGACCAAACTTCTTACACTCCGCCAATTCAGTTTTCAACTAGTAGATTCTCGGGCCATTGACAACAGAGAAACGTTCTTTGATGTCGTCCCATAATTCGTTTGTAGTTATAATTTCTGTCATTGTGATGCATTACAGCAGAGACGACTCTATAGTGTTCATGATCCACGGGCAAATAAGTGACTGAATAGTCTGCCAGTCCTCTAAGTCACCTAAGTCTTCTGACGGACGAGCAATAGAACCATCCACGAACCCGAACATTTTCCTTCCTTGAAGAGCCATCTGCAGAGACGTTGACCACTCTGTGTTGTGTATGCCCTTTTGAGGGCTAATTTAGACATTTGTTATCTGTTTGATAATTTATCAAATGAGTTAATTTCATGATAATTATATTCTTGTGCATATTTAATTTCATGAAATCGTTCCGTCAAAAGAAACACTCCATGGACTTTTAGATCATGAATGATTCTTTTGAGTAGTACTCGCACGAGTATCCTTAGACCAGAAATCACTACATGGTCTTAGGTGAATTGTAGTGTGCTTTGATATATGCCTAACGGGACCGTAACTGAAGGAAAACTGAACAAGCCCAGGCTAAATCGAAAACCTCACTGTCGTGCAATGCATTCCAGAATCGGAAGCTTTCGACCAAGCTCAGGCTCAAATTAGTTTACCCATGAACGGATCTAGGCTTATACTTATTTAATTTATTAATCAGGACACAAAAAATTAAATCTTTAATAAAAGCGGAATTTAAAGATTCTACCTTTTGTAGCGAAGTCCCTTGCTTAAAGAAAAATCCAATCTTTGATTGCGATTCCAATAGAAATTCGAAGAATTACTCCGAAATAGTGTGGGCTATTGTCTATGGAGTTACCCACGGCAAAATATAGAAACCCAAGAAACTTGCTTCGCAAGAAAACTCAAAATTCTGCCTGGACTAGTCTCTAAACTGCCGAAAGCTGCTGCCTTTAGAAAACCCGAATAAACTCCTTCGATCAAACCCCAAAACCCGCCACGATCTGCACCACTACTGCTGCTGATCACCGAGATAATCAAGAGATCGACGCAGCACCAGCAGGATCAGCACCCGGGCTTGGATTTCGGTCGCCAGAAAAACCTGCACCAGCGAAGAAATCGCGGCAGCAATAGAAAGAACCCAGCGGCGGCACTGATCGGAATAAACAGCAGCGGACGGCAAGAATAAAAACTGGGACTTAGGCTAGAGTTTTTCGCGAAGCAGAAAGTTTTCTTAGCTGACTTCGAGATGAAGTTTCGACGGTGAAGACGAACTTCTCACTCTAAGCTAAACTTTCTCTCACTACCCCTTACTTGGGTATCAAGTTTCTTATGTCTTGACTTGCCTAACAAGTTGTATTTATAGGGAGCTTCTAAGGAGACCTAATGGGCTCTCGAGTTAGGCCTTTTAATTTGACTTTCGTTGACCGCTAAGTCTTCCCGACTAATGAACTCCAATCGACCCATTTAAATTAATTTATTTAACCCACTTTATTAATTTAATTTAATCGAACCCTTAGAATTAATTAATTCAAATAGAATTAATTTCTAAATTCACTTTGTCGATCAAAAATTAACTAAACCTTTTGGATTAATTAATTTACCTTGTCGATTAGTCAAATGCATAATCGGTCGTACCACTAACGGACCAATTATGGAACTACCGCTCGAAAATGACTTTACATCGTGCCATTATATTTTATTCTATCTCCCCACATTAAAGATCTAGCGCTCGTTGATTTATCAATTTACTGACAAATTAATTCACCGACTTCTTGGTTTCCGAGATTAGTACCACTCGTCCTTTTATTATACCGAACATAAAGTTCACCGGCCGGGTTTAGTATAATAGACTTTACGAGCTCATCTCGGGAGCACCATAAACCCGGCGAACCACATTTTATCCAATACGTACACCATTACTCAAAATATCATCTAATCACATTAAAATCGTAATTAGAGTAATTACACTACTAATGATGACTAATAATTAAAAATTCCACAAAACTTACACAAATCTTAGTCCTATACTACTAATACGTTTATTTCCTAACCACATTTCATCAACTACATACACCACTACTCAAGATATCATCTAATCTCATTACAATTAATCTAATTAAATGAAAATCTAACGTTTTATGAAATATCAACCATCAAACACTAAAATCTTGACTTACCTTATTACGATATCACAACGTGACGTAGATCTTAAGAATAATTTAGGCGGAATCCAAATTTTGCAGGTGAATACTATTTGGCCACTACAAAGAGAATGTTTGAAAGAATAAGAGGAGAACAATGCTACAAAAAATGCTAGGGTTTGTGTTTATATAGTTAAACTGAATTCGAATTTTGAAAATCCAAAATTAGCTAAATTTGGATTTCTAAAATCCGAAATTAGCAAAATTTGGACGATGCTGGACATGGGGCTAGTTGTTTTGGACGTATCGAGATGTGATAGACTATGTTCTGTGAAAAATTCAGATAAAATTCACATGTTTGGATGTATACGTATTTCTAGTTGTTTTTGGACGTGGTGCTAGTTGTTCTGAGACGTGGTGGAATCAGTTTAAATTCACACGCATGGATGTAGACGTTTCTGGACATGGTGCTAGTTGTTTTTAACGTGGTGCTAGTTGTTATGAGACGTGGTGGGTTGTCTTTGTGACAAAAATAGCTTAAATTCAGATGCATGGACATATATTTCTGGAAGTTACGGTAGTTGTTTTTGGACATGGTTATAGTTGTTCTGAGACGTAGTGGGCTTTTTTGTGAAAAAAATCAGTTTAAGTTCACATAAATGGATGTAGACGTTTCTGGACGTGGTTCTAGTTGTTTTTGACGTAGTTCTAGTTGTTCTGAGACGCAGTGGACTGTCTTTGTAAAAAAAATCAGTTTAAATTCACATACATGGATGTAGACGTTTCTGGACGTGGTGCTAGTTTTGTTTGATGTGGTGCTAGTTGTTTTGGACATATCTAGACGTGGTAGACTATGTTCTGGGAAAAAATTGCCTAAAATTCACATGTTTGGATGTATACGTAGTGCTAGTTGTTTTTGACGTAGTGCTAATTGTTCTGAGATGTGGTGGGCTATTTTTGTAAAAAATTCAGTTTAAATTCACATGAATGGATGTAGACATTTCTGGATATGGTGCTATTTTTTTTTTTTTTTTTTTTGCCGTAGTTCTAGTTGTTTTGGACATATCTAGACGTGGTAGACTATGTTCTGTGTAAAATTCAGCTAAAATTCACATGTTTGGATGTATACGTAGTTCTAGTTAGTTTTGGACGTGATGGTAGTTGTTCTGAGACGTGGTGGGCCATTTTTGTGAAAAAAAATAGTTTAAATTCATAAGAATGGATGTAGACGTTTCTAGACGTGGTGCTAGTTCTTTTTGACGTGGGGCTAGTTTTTTTTGACGTGGTGCTAGTTGTTCTGAGACGTGGTGGGATGTCTTTGTGAAAAAATATGTTTAAATTCACATGCATGGATATAGACATTTTTGGACGTGATGCTAGTTGTTTTTTGACGTGGTGCTAGTTGTTCTGGATGTAGACGTTTTTAGACGTGATGCTAGTTGTTCTGAGACCTGGTGGACTCAGCAAAGACGTGGTGGACTCAGCGAATATGGATTTTAAAATTTGAAATTAATACTGATTCGGATTTTCAAAATCCGATTTGTCCCTCAATTTTTTTAATACTTTCTGCTGTTAAAATTAACAAATTAAATTACAATTTTTTTTCAGAAATCGGATTTCTAAAATCCGAATTCGTTTTAGATTAATAAATCGGATTTGTGAAATCTGAATCTCAAATTGATTAAGAGGCCTAAAAATTGTCCACACATTTCAAATTCTAAATATTTCTATTCACACTCACAAATTTTGTATTAATTTGGTCCGGGCTTCGGCTTGTCTTCTACGCAAATTATATGTCGTATCACTAAGTACATGTACCTAGTAATACATCACCACTCTCACTATAAGAGAGTAAGATACACGCTCTTCTCTTCTTCTTCTTCTCCAAAAACCCACTTCCTTTTTTTTTTTTTTTTTCAAAAATCACCTCTTCTTCTTAAAAAATCAGTTATTCTTCTTCGCCGTACTCCATTCGAAACCGCATTTAATCAAATCTTTCATCCAAACACAGATTTAATGGAGATCGACGATTATATTTTCTGACAAACAACACCAAATACAACTGAAAAATCACTTCTTCCTGTTCAAAAATCTCTTATTCTTCTTCAAAAATAACTTATTATTCTTAAAAAATAACTACATCATAAAGTATGAACTGTATTTGATGGATTTAGTGAACCTTATTTTTGTGATTTGATGTTGGTTAATGTATTCATGATGTTATATTCGTGTTTTCTTATTCAAATAATACTTTGTTACTCTGAAATATGTATATAAATATTTTCCGTGAGGTATTGACACTTTCATGTAAAATGGGTTGCTTCTGATTCTTCCCCGCTGCTGGATTTGGTATAACGTGTTATGGGACGTAACTAGATGTAACGGGACATTGCGGGACGTTGTGAGACATAACAGGATGTTGCTGCTTTGTATTTTGGACGTAGCGGGACGTAACAGAACGTTGTTGCTTTGTATTTTGGATGTAGCGGGACGTTGGTGGACTGTGTTCAGCTAAAATTAACATGTTTGGATGTAGACATGGTGTGGAAGTTATATTTTTACGCGGTGGTAGTCCCACATGAAAAAAATAAAAAAAATGGTAGACATTTTTGGACGTTGCGACAGTTATTTTTTGGACGTTGCGACAGTGGTAGGAGACGTTGTGGAAGGTGTTATGTGAAAAAATTAGCTTAAATTCACATGCTTGGATATAGACATTGTGGCAGTTTTTTTTGGACGTGCGAGGACGTTACGACAATATTAGGAGACGTTGTAGAATGTGTTATGTAAAAAATTCACCACATGCCTAAATGTAGACGTTGCGGCAGTTATTTTTTGGACGTGCAGGGACGTTATGACAGTATTAGGAGATGTTGTAGAAGGTTTTATGTAAAAAATTCACCATATGCTTTGATGTAAACGTTGCGGCAGTTTTTTTTTTTGGACGTGCGGGGACGTTGCGGCAGTTTTAGGAGACGTTGTGGAAGGTGCTATCTATGAAGTAGTATTGTAGGGATGGTTCGGGAGGGTATAACTCGGCACTCGATTAACCTATTTGGACGGACGAGTAGTCGATTTGATTGTTCTCAACAAGATCTAGGCAATGGACTTGGTAGACGGGCGTTTGGAGATGGGTCCAACATTGGAAAACGTGTGGCTTTGGATGAAAATTTTAAAGGGTCATAACTTTGCTCTCGGTGGTCCATTTTAGATGAAATTTTTTTTATTTCATATCACTTTTAAAAGATACGGAAGATTTTTAATAATTTCAAGGGTTTTTCAAACTTTCAACAAAACATTTGACATGTATAAAAAATAGCTTTTTACGATTTGCCTACATGAAAATCTTGTTCCTCCGGGGTTCTACTGACCTATGTATTGGGAAATGAGAAATTTAATATTGACAATAGTAGTCTTTTAAATGACATGTACAAAAAATTTTAATTATATGTCAGCTAACTTTAAGTGGATTAATGACAATTGAATTTTTTGGAGAGTCACAAGACTAAAAAGACCATGGTTTGAGTCTCATCCCTGAAATTTTTTTTTAATTTTTTCCTACTAATAGTTCCTTATATGGTATCCATTTTTTACAATACTAAAATCAGCTTAGACATTTTTGGACGTTACGGCAGTTATTTTTTGGACGTACGGGGACATTGCAGCAGTGTTAGAAACGTTGTGAAAGGTGTTATGTGAAAAATTTAGCGTAAATTCACATGTCTGGATGTAGATATTTTTTGACGTTGCCGCAGTTATTTTTTGGACTTACGAAGACGTTATGGCAGTGTTAGGAGACGTTGTGGCAGTGTTAGGAGACGTTGTGGAAGGTGTTATGTGAAAAATTCAGCTTAAATTCACATGTCTGGATGTAAATATTTTTGGACATTGCGGGAGTTATTTTTTGGACGTACGGGAACGTTGTAGTAGTGTTAGGAAACGTTGTGGATGGTGTTATGTGAAAAATTCAGCTTAAATTCACATGCCTTGATGTAGATATTTTTGAACATTGCGACAGTTTTTTTTTGACAAACGGGGATGTTGCGGCAGTGTTAAGAGACGTTGTGGACATGCCTTGATGTAGACGTCGAGACAGTTATTTTTTGGACGTTACGGCAGTTGTTCTGAGGCATTCTGGACTCAGCGAAGACGTTGTGGACTCAGCGAGGAAGAAAAAGGCGCGCGCGTCGGTGAAACTTACTATATTTATTAAGTGTACAACTGTCATGTGAAAAATTACTATATATAGTAATAGGTACATGTACCACTGGTATAGGGTATACCTTCTGTGTCTTCTACGAGCAAGCCCAATAACAATCATGTTTCTGCATCATACCGTGTTGCTGCAGAGAATATCAACAAACAAGTTCCAATAGAAGAGATGAAGAAAGACTAGGGCTGATATTAAATGTGTAATGTATGAATTATATGGTATGTTTTTGTTAGATAAAAAAATGTATTTTTAATAATTTAATGGAATTTCTTGATGAATTTTTGACCAAAAAAATTCCAAAAATCCATATGTGGACAAAAAAGATGAATTATAAATTTGTGGCCGGAAAGAGGCATCTCGGATTTTTAAAATCCTAATGTTGATAAATTCGAATATCCGAATTTATCAACATTCCGATTTTGAAAATCCAAAATATCACCAAACCTAATTAAATTAAAAATTAATTAGTGGGATTAATTAGATTAATTAAATTCGGATTGATGAAATCCAAAATTCCTCAAATTCAGATATTAAAAAAAATTAAAGAGGATTATGAAAATGAAAATTTTCAAAATTAATTAATTAAATTAAATTAATTCATATTTGTAAAATTCAAAATGCTTAAATTTAGATTTTATAAATCCGAATTGTGGTAAAAAAAAAAGTAAAAAATAAAAGTGTTGATTTAATCAGTTAGTAGGAATGAAATTACGCCTTCTAATATACCAAAATTTAAATGTAAATAAATCAATACGAAAGAACATTCATATTGAATTGAACAAAAAAATATGAAAAATATTATAATCAAATACCAATATCAAAACACACAATGAAAAAAAAAATCTAACTAATAAATCCAAATCTCGTAGGTGGAGGCGCATTTCTTCTACCTACTCTCTTTGAAATAGGTTTGGTACTAGAACCCCTGTGAACCTCCACCTCGAGAACCTCTACCTTTAGCTCCAGCTCCAGCTCCAACTCCACCTGGACCCCTACCTCCACCTAGAGAACCTCTACCTTTAGCTCCAGCTCCAGTTCCAACTCCACCTTGGACCCCGTGGCGGCAGCGGACCGCCATCATCATCGCTGGAATCATCCTCTTCCTCCTCATCATATTCAACTTCTTCATCTTCACCCCCAATATGTTCCACATATAGTGGCTTTCATTGCTCTTCATAGATGGCCCTCCTTTTTCTGCCTCCCCCTCTGAAGGAGCGTTCCTTTGTGGGCGAGCCGAAATAGGGGCCTGAGTGAAAGGAGGTTGATCATCCACGAGTAATTAGGAACCACCATCATCAAATTCTTCAAGATGTGAATACCCAAGCGTGAGGCCACTCTGGAAAGAGCTGGACATTTCTTCGATGAATTGAAGTACTTCAGGGTGAGGGTCATCTCTGAGATAGTAATTAGCCTGAAATTGAATGACCCTGTTGTACCATTCACTCATCTGATCCGATTACAAAGAAATAAAAGAAGTGTAATATTTAGAAAAAAATCGATAATCATGGCATAAATGTAAAATAATTTAAACAACAACTAAATGAAACACTTACTGAAAGATTATCTGCCCGGGCCCGGTCAAAAATTCACTTTCGTGCTATGCATTCCAGAATCAGAATTCTTGACCAGGCCTAGACTCTAGCACAATAGCTATTCCAATCCTTGCTTGAAATAACATTACGCAGGATCTTAGTTTGCACTTGTTTGATTTATCACGCAACAACTAATTCCTAATTAAAGCGGAAGTTTAAGAATTACCTCTTGAAGTGTGTACTTAGGTAATTCTCATGTATGACTCAAGACTTTGATCGTACGTTGTGTGGGCAATGAACTAATGAACAATTGATCAGCAATCACCACAAAACAATTTCTCCGGAAAAATCCAGTAGCTCGCCGCCACATAAATTTTGCACCGCCGCCCACTGCCAGTTTAGCCTAGCCGTCGTCACCGGAAAATAGTATAGCCGGCCGCAGCCTGAGAAAATTGTCTTCGAGGGAGAAACTTATTTTCTCTCTCTAAATTCTCTATCTAGTTTTCTTGTCTTGAAAACTTATGAATTGTGTATGCAGAATTGCAAATCTCTTGTCTATTTATAGAGTTACAAGAGAGACCCAAGTTGGTTTAGGATTGGCATTCCTAATGGGGTTAGGTAATTAATTAGTTTCCAAATCCAATTAGGTAACAAATCCAATTAGATTTCCTAATTCTAATTGAAACATAAGACTTAAATAATTAATTAAATGATTCCACTTTGTTAATTACTTAACCCTTAGGAATAATTAATTAAATAATTAATTATACTTTATCAATTAACCCACTACATAATTAATCGTACCACTAACGAATGCATTATGGCACTACCATCCTACACCAGAATTGCTTCCGGAACAACTAAATTAATTATTCTTTAATCTCCCCAAATCAAATATATAGTACTCGTTAATTTATTAATTTACTGATAAATAAATTAATTAACATCTTATAATCTGAGATTAGTACCACTCGACCTTTTTACTATATCAGACATAAGTCCACTAGTCGGGTTTAGTATAATAAACATAACGAGCTCATCTCGGGAGCACCATCACCCCGGACGCACCGGTACATGGTTTTCTTTCGACAAGAAACAACACACCAAGCAACTAAACACGTGCACCCAACCTACCGAGACTATTGGCCACAAATGACCTCACTCTTTGGCAGATCAAAGTACACTATGTCTAATCCTCATGCCTGGTCAATTCTAGGGATTAAGAGATAGAATACTATGAACGAATAGTCTATTAAATCAGTATATGACAATTCATCCCAAATGGTCAAGTTCAATATGCCCCGAGCATATCTATATGATTCAATTAGTCTAGACAAACCAAAATCGATAGTATGTCCAAAACTATCTCGGTTACGAACCACATTTATATATTATGTCTTTTAACCAATGATGAGATCTACTGTGTTACACGAGACACCTCATGATCTAATTATATAATATAAATGGATGACATATGCACAACATATAAACTAAAACATTCAATCGATATATTAACTGGGAAATAGTATAATACAAGCATAGCTTCAGTATTCTAACCTAACCATCTCCCACTAATACTTAAGTTGTGCTTTAAGTATAAAACTACATTTAGTTTTTACAACTACAATACAAGTAGAAAAACTATCATGGCTCTACTAAGTATTTGATCTCCATGCCCTCCACGTGAGCCTCAAAGACTTTTGCAGTCAATGCCTTCGTGAAAGGATCTGCAAGGTTATCTTCCGATGCTATCTTTGCCACGACCACATCTTCCCTCTTGACGATATCTCGTATTAGGTGGTACTTGCGTTGTATATGCTTACTCGCCTTGTAGGCTCGTGGTTCCTTCGAGTTTGCTACTGCACTGTTGTTATCACAGTACACTGTGATCGACTTCTGCAAACTAGGAATCACATCTAAGTCCACTAGAAAGTTCTTGAGCAACACTGCTTCTTTCGCTGCCTCTGATGCGGCAACATATTCAGCCTCCATGATAGAGTCCACCATGAATTTCTGCTTGACACTCCACCATACTATGGCTTCACTTTCCAAAGTTAACAAATACCCTGAGGTAGACTTGTTATTGTACCTGTCGCCTTGGAAATCTGAATCTGTTTAACCTTGGGGTACTAGCTCAGTCGCCTGCTACACCAAGACTTGGTCTCTCGTTCTGTGCAAATAATTGAGAATGCATTTTACTACCTCCCAATGAGCTTTCCTGGGGTTACTCTGATATTTACTTACAATGCCAACGGCATAACGGATATCAGGCCTCGTACATAACATCGTATACATGAGACTTCCTACTGTCAAAGCATAAGGAACTTTCCTCATGGCTTCTATCTCCTCAACGGCCTTGGGAGAATGTTCTTTAGACAGATGCACTCCATGTCTGAAAAGTAGAAAACCTTTCTTGGAGTTCTTCATTTTAAAACGAGCCAGAATCGTGTCTATGTATGAAGCTTGAGAGAGCGTTAACGAACGTTTCCTACGATCTCAAACTATCTTGATCCCAATGATATGTCCCGCTTCTCCTAAGTCTTTCATATCAAACTGTTTGGACATCCATGCCTTTACATCTGATGATATTTTAACACTTTCTTATTGTTTCCAATCAGTAAAATGTCATCTACGTAAAGTACAAGAAACACCACCGTATTTCCATCACGCCTACGATACACACATTGTTCATTCAGGCACTGAGTAAATCCATAAGATTGGATCACCTTATCGAACTGGATGTTCCAAGATCTGGATGCCTGCTTAAGTCCGTAAATGGACCTCTTAAACCTGCAAACCTTATGCTCTTGGCCTTTTTCAACGAATCCCTCTCGTTGCTGCATGAAGGAAAGCTGTTTTGATATCCATCTACCATATCTCATAATCTAAATGAGCAGCTATAGCCAAGAGAATCTGGATCGACTTAAGCATTGTCACCGGGGAGAAAATTTCCTTATAATCGATTCCCTCTTTCTGAGTATACCCCTTTACCACAAGCCTAACTTTAAAGATTTTAACCTTTCTGCCAGGTCCTCTCTTGTGTTTGTAGACCCACTTATATCCAATGGGTTGAAACCATCAGGTAGGTCCACAAGCTCTCAGACTTGATTGTGGTCCATCGACCCCATCTCGGATATCATTGCCTTTCACCAAGATTCTGCATCTTTATCTTGGAGAGCCTCATTGTAGTTCACTGGATTTGGTTCAAGCACACCTGGGATAAAGTTAGAGGCTTCTCCCAAACCAATAAACCTATCGGGCTGTCTTACAACCCTCACACTACCACGAGGCACCACCTGTGTAGGCGCATCATCTGTGATGTCTTGTGCAGTGTGTGGCGTATCTACTTGTGCCGGTGCATCAGGGTTATCAGATTGTTTTCTAAGTTCCTCTAGTACTATTTTACTCTTGGGCTTATGATCTAGAATATAGTATTCCTCTAAAAATCTGGCGTTAGTACTAACTATCACCTTCTGATCTTTAGGACTATAAAACATACCACCTTTCGTTCCTCTAGGATATCCTACAAAAAGCATTACCTCTATTCTTGCATCTAACTTAGCCACATTTGCCTTAAGCACATGTGCTGGATAACCCCAAATTCTGAGATGTCTTAGACTGGGCTTGCGCGCGTTCCACAACTCTATAGTGGTTGAGGTACGGTTTTAGATGGTACATTATTTAGAATGTACGTTTTCATTTCTAAGGCGTACCCCGAGAACGAACACGGAAAATCACTATAGCTCATCATTGACCTAACTATTTTCATGAGAGTTCGGTTCTTTCTTTCTGCTACACCGTTCTACTGTGGTGTGCTAGGTGCAAAAAATTGAGACTGAATTCGACCTCACTAAGGTATTCTCGAAATTCGTGTGACAGGTACTCACCACCACGATCTGATCGTAGTGTCTTAATACTTTTACCATAATATTTCTCCACATTTGCCCGATACTCTTGAATTTACTAAAGCATTCGGACTTGTGGCACATTAGGTAAATGTATCCGTACCTTGAGTAATCATCTGTGAAGGTCACAAAATACTCAAACCCATCTCGTGCTTGGATCGATATTGGTCCACACAAGTCAAGGTGAATCAATTCTAATACTTTTTTGGCTCTATAACCTTTTGCTTTAAAAGTCTCTTGGTCATTTTACCTTCCAAGTAAAATTCATAGGTAGAATAACTGTTGATCTCTAATGAACTTAACGATATATCATAGACCAACCTTTGAATCCTACTATGGTTTATATGGCCTAGCCTTAGATGCCAAAGATAGGTTTGATTCATTTCAGAAGGTTCTTTCCTCTTATTATTGTTAGATGATGCACCATTAATTTTTATGTTTTGCACAACAGGGGAGTTTGATTTAACCAAAAAAATTTGTCTATTAGTGAACGAGAACAAACAAGTTTGCCATCTTTTCTAACAACAACAGATTTATCAGAAAAAATAAACTTGTAACCATTCATTAAGAGTTTAGAAACCGAAATAAGGTTCTTTCTAAAACTCGGTACATAAAGACAATTATGTAAATCTAGCCTAGAATTTTCAAAAAATAGGCTAACTACTCCCATTGCTACTACTGACATTCTTGTAGTATTGCCCAAGTAGACTTCTAACTCACATTCTCTAAGCTTCCGGGTTACTTGGAACATTTGCAAAGAATTACATACATGGTTAGTGGTGCCTGAATCCATACACCAAGTATTTATGGGAATTGCTGCTAAACATGTCTTAGTAATTAAGGCAGAAACTGTCGTACTTTTGAGCTTTGGAAAATCTGATTTCCAATGTCCCGTCTGATTGCACTTGAAGCACTTTCCTTTTTGCTTCTTATTTGCAATGTCTGGCTTAGGTGCAATTTGTGCCTTTTGAGCCATTCCCACAGGCTTTCTTTTCTTCTTTCCAGCCTTAGGCTTAGAAGAAGATTCTGAAGCTTTGACAGTGACTAAAGCTTGCTTCTTCTCTTGAAAAAGACTTTTGGCCACCACCAACTTTGCTAAGAGCTCGAATGAAGTACCCAACAATTGACTAATGGTGTAGTTTAACTAAAACTGCTCATTGTTTTGAGGCAAGTTTTGGAGGACAATATCGACTTTGGTTTGACTATCGATTTCGCATCCCACTACCTCAACCTCGTTGATGTTACTAATCATGTCAATGACATGATCTCTCACAGGAGTGCTCTCAGCCGTTAGGGCAATGTCCAAATTTTGACTCCAATTGACATAGTTCGGACCGGTTAGTTTGTTGTCTTTGAATATTATAGCTAACGGATTAAATGACATATCGAAGACTGTAAATAAATAAACATACAATGTTTCAGTAAAATAAGCAACAAAATTCTAACAATTATTGACTTCCCTCAAAACAATAATTAAATCCACCGACATCTCATTCACCGGGATTTTCGCAAGCCACGATAGTGTGGATGTTTACGCTAACCCACATTGTTTGAGAAGAACTAGGTTCATTAAGTACACTATCAGACCAAATGATCTATTGATCAATGTAGCTAATAGTCAGTGCCTTTCTGCAGTACAAATAAGCAGCGTAACCTGTTAGATTTGAATACTAAAGTTATGCTTGTATTATACTATTTCTCAGTTAATATATCGATTGAAAGTTTTGGTTTATATGTTTTGCATATATCGTCCATTTATATTATGTAATTAGATGATGAGGTGTCTGGTGTGACACAGTAGACTCATCATTGGTTAAATGACATAATATATAAATGAGGTTCGTAACCGAGATAGTTTTGGACACACTGTTGGTTTTGGTTATTATGTGATTCAGAAAATTGGTTTGTCTAAACTAATTGAATCATATAGATATGCCCGGAGCATATTGAACTTGACCATTTATGATGAATTGCCTTTTACTGATTTAATAGAAAATTCGTTCCTTGTATTCTATCTCTTAATCCCTAGACTTGAGCGGGCATGAGGATTAGACATAGTGTACTTTGATATGCTAATGGGTGAGGTCATTTGCGGCCAATAGTCTCGGTAGTTTGGGTGCGCGTGTTTGGTTGCTTAGTGTGTTGTTGCTTGTCGAAAGGAAACCATATACCGGTGCGTCCGGGGTGATGATGCTCTCGAGATGAGCTTGTTATGTTTATTATACTAAACCCGGCCGGTGGACTTATGTTCGGTATAGTAAAAAGGTGGAGTGGTACTAATCTCGAATTATAAGAAGTTAATTAATTAATTTATCAGTAAATTAATAAATTAAAGAGCACTAAATTTTTGATGTGGGGAGATTGAAGAATAATTAATTTAGTATTTTAGGAAGCAATTTTGAAGTAGGATGGTAGTGCCACATTTAATCCGTTAGTGGTACGATTAATTATGTATTGGGTTATTGACAAAAGTAGATTTAATTAATTAAGTAATTAATTAATCCTTGTGTGAATTGGTTGTGAATCAGACCAGAAACTGGATTAAGGATAAGTGAATCCTTGTGTGAGTTGGCTGTGAATCAGACCAGGAATTGGATTGGGGATAAGTGAATCTCTGTATCAGTTGAATGTGAATCGGTCCAGGAACTGTATTGAAGGGAAACAGAAACCTAGTAGGAAGACCAATCCTAAACCAACTTGGGGTCTTTCTTGTAACTCTATATATAGACAAGGGATTAGCAATTCAAGACACACAATTCATAAGTTTTCAAGACAAGAAAACTAGAGAGAAATCAAATTTTCTTCTCTCAAAAATGTTTTTTCTTCCCTTCGTGTGGCTGCCCAGTTCCCAAAGTGTAGCACTAGAGTTTTGGATTTATTCCCGGTCAGCTGGTGGCGCGTGGGATCAAAAGGGGTGACGCGTGGATAGGAGCGGCGGCGCGTGAGCTACATGCGCAGGCGAGGCGGTTGCTGGATTTTTTCGGTGACTCAATTATGTTGGATTGTTGATTGTTGGTTAGTTGGTTCATTGCCCACACAACGTTCGAACCTGTCTTGAGTCAAACAAGCGATCACCTAAGTTTATGCTTCAAGTGGTATTTCTAAACTTCCGCTTTAATTAGAAATTATTTGTTGCGTGATAAATCAAATAAGTGCAAACCAAGATCCTGCGCAATGTTATTTCAAGCAAGGATTAGAATAGCAATTGTGCTAGAGTCTAGGCCTGGTGAAGAATTTCGATTCTGGAATACATAGCACGAAAATAAATTTTTGACCGGGCCGAGCAGATAATCTTTCATAACCTCGATGGGAGGAATACTACAAATCGTACACTAAGTGTGTGCCATTACTTAGAAATTCATAAGCTAGTGATCTTATGGTTGAACTCATCCGATATAGATGAAGGCCCTAATGCCAACGCGCAAGTCCACCCACATCACATATGAATTCGTAATGGAGGCTATGGGAATATTAACCAACCCGCACCCATTTAGATTTCTAAAACGAGGGTTTTTCTCGTTTTAACATGCAATTAACTAATCCTAAGTTATGTGCAAACATAAAACCAACCCAACATGCTTTAAAATTATGCATATAAAATACAACATAAAAATTAAAGCATAAAATTAAAACTATAAATACGAGAAATAACTAGTTAAAAGAGCTCATCTCCTCGTCTTCGCCTTCATCTTTGTCTCGAGTTCCTCTTCGCCTTCGACTGCGTCTGCGTCTGAGCTATCCATATAGGAGTTATGCTGTGGGGGTTGAGTTATGCCAGGTCAAAGATCCTAACGGTTTGATAAACTCGAACCCCCACACTCTAATTTGAAGGAAGAATCGAGATATTAGTATTCTGGATTTGTAAAAAACAAGTAACATAATAGAGTATTATTCTACTAAGTTCGAGTCTAATAAAATTAAAACTATAAATACGAGAAATAAATGCGTAAAATAAATTTCCTGACTATTATGATTTTAATCGCTTCTATCTGCTACCTTGATCTCGTGTCCCATCACGTCACTCGATGGATTGAGTCTTGAAAGTTGGATCTCGAAAAAAATAGAAACGGAAAATGGCCAGCAAGCACAGGCCTCGCGCAGCGTATGCGGTGCGGCACCAGTGCTGCCTGCACCGCAATTTTGTGGCACAACACTGGTGCTTCCATGTGTTGTCATGCACCTGCTCGATCCCCTTCTTGCCAGCAACTTCTTCCGGCGATTTCTTCACCAGAGTTGCCCTCCGGGTTCTCCGTCCTATTCCCACTACGTTATTTGGTCTTCTTCAATTCGCTCTGGGTTTTCTTGGTTTTCTAAGAATTAATGATAAACTAAAACCTACGAATTCAAGTCGTTCACCATAACACCTTCGATTACATAAAATTCTCCTACTACAATAGAAAATTACATAGAAAAAATCCTACTACAGATTTTATCTAATCCTACACGACTTCCAGCACGTGGTTTTACTATTACAAGCATTCATAAAAACCAAACTCGGACATGTCCCGGGGTTTAATTAAAACATACAACCGCAACCATAATAGTCGGGATTTCTAAACCACCTTCAAATAAAACCATGTAACAAATCAAACAAGCACAAAACAAAAACCAGACTCTGATACCAATTGAAAGTTTATCTGCCTGGGCCTGGTCAAAAATTCACTTTCGTGCTATGCATTTCAGAATCGGAATTCTTGACCAGGCCTAGACTCTAGTATAGCCAGCCGCCGCATGCTGAGAAAATTGACTTCGAGGGAGAAACTTGTTTTCTCTCTCTAAATTCTCTCTCTAGTTTTCCTGTATTGAAAAGTTATGAATTGTGCATGTAAAATTGCTAATCTCTTGTCTATTTATATAGTTACAAGAGACACCCCAAGTTGGTTTAGGATTGACCTTCCTAATGGGTTTAGGTAATTAATTAGTTTTCAAATCCAATTAGGTAACAAATCTAATAGGATTTCCTAGTCCAATTAGATTTCCTAATCTATAGGATTTCCTAATTCTAATTAAAACTTAATAATTAATTAATTAATTCTACTTTGTTAATTACTTAATTAACCCTTAGGAATAATTAATTAAATATTAATTTTACTTTATCAATTAACACACTACATAATTAATCGTACCACTAACAGATTAATTATAGCACTACCATCCTACACCAGAATTGCTTCCGGAACAACTAAATTAATTATTCTTTAATCTCCACACATCAAAGATATAGTACTCGTTAATTTATTAATTTACTGCTAAATTAATTAATTAACTTCTTATAATCTGAGATTAGTACCACTCGACCTTTTTACTATACCGGACATAAGTCCACAGACCGGTTTTAGTATAATAAACATAACGAGCTCATCTCGGGAGCACCATCGCCCTGGACGCATCGGTACATAGTTTCCTTTCGAAAAACAACAGCACACCAAGCAACTAAACACATGCACCCAACCTACCGAGACTATTGGCCTCAAATGACCTCACTCTTTGGCATATCAAAGTACACTATGTCTAATCCTCATGCCTGCTTAAGTCTAGGGATTAAGAGATAGAATACTAGGAATGAATAGTCTATTAAATCAGTATAAGACAATTCATCCTAAATGGTCAAGTTCAATATGCCTCGGGCATATCTATATGATTCAATTAGTTTAGACAAACCCATTTCTGAATCACATAATAACCTAAACCGACTGTGTATCCAAAACTATCTCGGTTACGAACCACAGTTATATATTATGTCTTTTAACCAATGATGAGATCTATTGTGTCACACCAGACACCTCATCATCTAATTACATAATATAAATGTACGACATATGCACAACGTATAAACTAAAACATTTAATCGATATATTAACTGGGAAATAATATAAGCATAGCTTCAGTATTCAAACCTAACACTTACGTATACTCTGGCTCGGTTCATCGCACCACGGTAGCCAATCTGAGTGGGATCATCTTTGCTTGGATCGTTTATGAGCCGCACTATTCTGCGGTTATACCAGTTTTGTACCCCACGTCAGCTACTGGAGGTTGCTCTGGTATAGCGTCAGATAAATTAACAATTGACATCCTAGCTCCTCAATGCTAAGTGTACTGAGCACATTCAAGCCCCCAGTCAACGTACGGCCAGCCTCCCATACCCTTAGTATGCTCCTTTACATATACGTCCGCACACCTAGGTTAAATCATTGGTGGGCCAGGGATAGGCTGATGGCAGCCAAATTGGCGAAGTACCCTCGAAGCCTCATGTGGCTTGTGTGTGTCGTAATAAATCATCCAAGTGTTGGACATCCAACACTCCCTCCCTTCTAGACAGTATGGTGGGAGGTAACCATCAAGCAAATTGTCCTTCAGATAAGGCTCCCAGTGAAACTGAAAAAAATTAAATAGAAAACTGATCAAAACGATAATAAATATAATAATATTTAAATAATCATTGAATTTGACAACAAAATTTAAACTAACCTCCGCCTCTTGGAGACCCTCTAGCTGATCTCTGAAAGTGGGAAACAATGAGTAGTCGTACTGTCAAATTTTTTCGGGGTGTGCCACCATTTTGCCAAAGGGCATCCAATTAACGGTCGGTCACTAACAGCCACTCGAGTTGGTTTGACAGCACGAATACGCTCTCAAGCTCATATCTGGATAATAAAATAAAATTAAATACGAACATAAATAATAGTCTAAATAATAAAATAAAAAAAATCACCTAAATAGAAAATAAACATATGAAGGTTATCCAAAAAAATCACAAAATAAATTTACCTGTAGTAGGAGCGAAAAACTCGTAATGTCATTTGATTCCCGCCGCCAAGCTTTGCAGAGGCCACAGTACAAACTGCAAAGGGCTGTCGAACCCCAACTAAGCCTAGAACACCTCTCCGGATCCTCTATATTTTGAATAAGATATAGAGGGACGTAGTTGCCGGTGGTGTCCGCAAAGAGCAACCAAAACAGACATAGATGATGTAGCATCGAGCCCTCTATCTATATAACAATAGGTTAACCCCATGAGCCGCCAGTGGTGTCGCGATGGCATGCTTAAGATGTCTGAGATGTAAACTGCAGCTCCTCAACTCCTCCGGCTCTACAGTGAAGCCCAAAACCCTTTCACACTCATCGCTCCAGTCTTGGGTTGTGTAGTCATAACAAACACTCGTAACAAGATCACCTTGTGTCGCCAGGCTAAAAAGTAATTGGACGTCTTGCAACGTCACTGTCGCCTCGCCGAAGTTGAACTGGAATGTGTGAGTCTCTGGGCGCCATCTCTCACACAATGCCGTTATAAGTGAATGGTCGAGTTTAATCGACCCCACAAGGCAAAGTCCCCCAAATCCAAACCGGTCAATTTCATTGTACATTTGGGGCGGTTCTCTTGCCAATGGTTCCCACATCCCACAATCTGCCCTTCAACATTGAGCATTCGAGAGCGAAACCCTTCCAAATCTAAGTACACACTCTGCGAACGGTGTGTCTGCTGTAGATATAGTAGCTCAGAATCTATTGGTTCAGGGTTAAGATATTGGCGATGACCTTGTGAGCTGCTCGATGACGCCATTGTACCTAGATTAAATGAATAAACTGAACAATTAAAAAAAAATCGGCAACATAACGGCAGTAACTGTACCTTTTCCAAATTCCCAATTAGGGCATACAAAATAAAAATAGCCATATACGAATCAATCAGAACACAATTATCAATAAACAACAATCTATGCACCGGCAAGGCCATAATAGTCTAAATTTGTATATATAATCAGTTAACAACAATTCGAAGATATAATTACACTACTAAAATAATTTACAACTGACAACAATTCCAACAATACCATTGTTCATATTAAACTAACTAATAATATATTTTAAAACAATAATAATACAAAAATTAAAAATTAATTATATGAAATATGAAAATAAATTGCACAATTCACTATAAAATACATAAAATCATGTAAATGAAAAAAATACTAATGAAGAAAATGCTTACAAGAAGAGAAGAATGCAAAAATATAAATTCCGGTTGGCGGTGGGTGTTGGCAGCGGCGTTCTGGCGGCAACGGTCAAAATGAAAAACTAATCGATTAGTTTTGTAGAGAAACACAATGGGAGTATTTTGGCGTTAATATCTCACTAAAAATACGGCTGGATTTTCATAAATCTATGAAAATTCGGTGGGTTTTGAAAATTGTGGTTAGAGAAAAATATAACCCAAAATAGAGATTGAAGGTTATGGTTGTGTTCCGTGTGAGTAGAGGAAGATTTTAATCTGTTTACAATTGATTTTTGACAGTCGGAAGTGGGGTTTTCGAGTTTTGGTCAGAAAAAATGGGAGGGGCGGCGGTTTGGAAGGAGAAGAAAAGGAAGAAGAAGAAGAAATAGGGCTGCAAGCCCTTATATAGGTCCGTCGAGATTCAGATTTTAAGAATCCGAATTTGAAGAATTCAGATTCTTAAAATCTGAATGTTGGTGAAATTTTTTTCGCCCGCCGGAACAATTGAAGGTATGGATTTTAAAAATCCGAACGTACCTTGAACAATTCTGCTTGGGCAGAATATTCAAGGAACATTCGAATTTTACAAATTCGAAAGTTCCTTGAATGATTCTGCATGGGCAGAATGTTCAAGGTACGTTCGAATTTGATTGTAAATCTCCACTTCTGTCTCCTTTCCGGAGGTGCATTATGAACGACGAGTCTTTCGTAATCTATAATCACCTTCCAGGGAATGTCTGTTCGCCATTGCTCTCTCAGCGGGATTGGGACGAAATTGCCATTCCCAAATTGCCTATTCCAGTTTCAAACCGTAAGCAAGTTGTCCACAAGATTGAATGGATTATCACCAAGAGAACGACACACCGCCAAGGCATGTGAACACGGAAACCTATAGGTTTGCCACTTATGACACGTACAAGTGTACGCCTGATAATCAACCCTGTGTATGTCCCCGGCTCATATATCGTAATCCTTGAATATTTCTCACAAAATAGGAAGAAATTGAGTGTTGCATTTACGAGATTTTTCATTTTCCTGACAGAATATCTCTTCTGTTTTCTGGAAGGTCGACTCAAAGATTGCTCTGATAGAAAGAGATTTGACGCCTTTCAGTGCACTGTTGTAACATATTCATCGTTAAGTTACCCCAGCGATGGATTCCGTCATGTGCCAGACTCCATTTATCTGCACCGATTTCCGCCAAATACTGATATGCGTCCGGACTATATTGAAATAGCTCCGCACCAACTCTATCAAAACTTTCGAGGTTAACAGCATTCACCAATTTCCCAACACAAACTATTCAATCTATTGCAGCGAAAATGTGTCATTAGATTGCTTCGAACGTGTCGCAGGCAAAATCTATGGTGACCTGTAACACCTTCTTCCCAATCCTCAATGTCTCTAAATGCGGCGAGGATCCCAGCACAACGATCGGATAGCAAACACGTCGCACAATGAGCAACGACATGACAAATGAGGTTTCGGATGAAAAAGCTCCAACTTTCAGTAGTTTTGTCGTCAACCACTGCATACGCGAGTGGCAGAAGACGACATGTTGGGGTAACTGTGATGGCAACCAGCAACTTTCCATTATATCCACCACGCAAATGTGTCCCGTCTATACTAACCACTGATGGACAAAATCTCCCAAACGAATGTCGAGCTGGACCGAATGCCTAAAACAAATATTTGAGATGCCTCTCTGAATTGGCCATTTGACTCACCCCTCCTTGAAATTCTCATTCTACAGTCGTCCCTAGATTCGACGATTGTAAGGCTTCAACAAAGCTACATACATAAATGATAGGTCGTCAGGCCAATCAAACATAAACCTACTTTTGAAACTATTAAAAATAGTATAGAGTGAGTAGGATCGTATCCACAGGGAGCAACAGAGTGAACTAAACTTAGTCAAAAGTACGTAACCGAAATGGGGGGTTTGTTTTTAATCAAACTAACTAACAAAATCAAATTAAAATTAACGACAAGAAATTAAATAAATTGTAAAATCCAAATTCGGAAAAATGTCTAGCCAAGGGAATTGGACCACCTCGATGCACTAATCGATCATTGATGCAAAAATGTATTAATTAACTACTGGTTACACCGGTTTTCATTGTTGGGACCTCCTAACAATTCAGTCCTATAAATTAAAACAAGCGATTAAGGAACCTCCGTTAATCGCATCTATAATCGATGATCAATTCTGGAACCTCCTAGAACCTAGATCACGATAGCCAAGGACCCAGTTCAATTACAATTAGCTTAATTAGCCTAATTGCACTTGATTATTTATTCTTTTCAATTCACTAATCTACGTACCACGTGATTAATTCATTGACTCTAAGGAATACCGAACCTCGTGTATTCTAGTAAATTGGATTACCTAGGAAAGCCTGCATGCTATCAGCTATACAAACAGTGCCAAATAATCCACGAAAATGCACAAGAATAAATAAGAAACCAATAATTAATTAATAATAATATCAATTCGATCTCACGATTCAAGTAGCATCGAGGGGTTTTTATTCCCTTGACTAGACTAAAGAAATCTAGCTACTCATAATTGAAAAGAAAACCATCAAATAAAAATTGTACTCCATGAATTAAAACTAAAAACTTAAGAAATAAAAATCCTACTAATTTATGAGTTCTTCTGCAGGAGAGCTCTCCCAAATAGTGTCCAAAAGCTTCAGTCAACTTTTGTGCTCTTCTTGGTTCAGCCGTCCCCGCCTTTGTGTTCTATCCCTCCCCAGCCAAAAGTAAAAATCCTGCAGTCAAAAGTATGAATCCTCTTTGCAGTGCAAGTTTTTTTTTCTTTCTTTCCAAAGTCTTCCCTTTTTCCAAAATTAAAATTCCTGCAGTTAATTTCCCCCAAATCAAGACAATCAATCTAGAATAAAAATCTTGCTCTTTTTATTCCTATCCTTATATAACTCCTCCTTCCCAATTTGGTCATTCTTCCTTTCTTGTCTTTCCCAAAAATCCTCCTCCTTCAATACAATATATCAGCCACATTAACAATTAATTGTAAACCCAAATCTTAGCCCCAACTTCTTTTCTTCAATTTATCCAATTTGCCCTCCTTTTGTCCAAAAATTGCACTATCCTTCTTAAAATCAATATAATCCCCTGCACATATAAAAACGCTATTTAGTTTCACCAAAACATCCAACTTTGCCCAATTCAGTACCAAATTGTATCATAAAATATCAGCTCATCAAAATCCCCCACACCTAAACAATGCTTGTCCCCAAGCATGACTCAAGACTCGACACATAAACAAAACACAAGTAACAACAACAACTGGATCCTCAATATGCAATATATAACCAAGCAAGACTTGCAATCCACATAGGAAATTTTTCGTAGTACCAAGCATTTGCAATGACTATACCAAGTTCCTCATAACTCTCCAAAATCAAATAACAAGCAAAAATGACATCCACCTCTCATGTAATCTCTCATGCACTCAAAAGTGTTTAGGGGATATATAATCACTCAAATTCATCACATAACTTGTTCTTGCCATAAGCTTGCGGATATATCACATCGCCGTCACTCAAATGAATCCAAAATACAAATCAAAGGGTCTTGTCAAAGGGTTATAATAACGCTCGGGACAAAAGGGTAGGATAAACAAAAGATAATATCTAGGCTTCAGTTACGAAAACAAGCATATAGTCAATTGTCAACCTTCCAACATTCTTACCGAGGATGTCCCATGCAAGACACTAGCAACCCATAAAGATTCCAAACCTAGCTCTTTATTCACCTTTTTTTTTTTTTTTCTAGCCACACAAATTCAATGGAATTTGTTTATATTGGCTGTTTTTTTTTTTTTTTTCTTTCTTCATTTTCATTTCCTTTTTTTTCTTCTTTTTTTTTTCAACAACTTTTATGCCTCTATTTTACACATAGGCAACTTTACACTGTAGAGCACAAACTTATTCTTTTATGAGCTACTAATGTCTTGCAATGTCCGCCTTCAAACCACAAACCAAGGTCAACAACCGAGTACACACTCATTTCAATAACTAGGCGGAAAAAAAAAACAAGCTAAACACAGGCCTTGGTTTTATTTTAATGGCTTTACAATCAAAGAACAAGATCCAAGCTTCAAAAAGGTTCACTAATGGTAAGCATAGAAGTTTGGATTTTAAAGCAAGCCAAAAATTGGTTTATCCTAATTCCCTTATCATCTTTGTATATCAAATTCACAAGCAATGGTAACATGCATAACAAAGCAAGTTCTAGAATATGCAAATTATGTGTGAAACACTCTAAAGAAAAACAATTGAGCACAAGAAAGAATTATTTGCTCATTAAGGCCCAAAATCTCACTTTATCTTGCTTTTTGGATGTCACTCACACAAGTATCATCATTTGAATTATCATAAGGAACAGTTATAGGCATCCAATACATAATACTACTATTATTCCCTACATTTCATCCTTACCTTACCAAATCACACATTGCATATCAATTTTCCAACACAAAACACATAACATTTACATCTCCCCCACACCTAGACTCTAAACACAATGAAACACAAACCATCCCCAAAACAATAATCATACAAAACAATCCCCCCACACCTAAAACTTACATTGTCCCCAATCTAGAAAAAAAATAGGCATAAACAGGATCGCAAAAACAAACACCACCAAGACAGAATAAAAATAAATAAAATAACTAAAGCAAACAAAAGTTAGTAAGGGGAAAATAATCTTCTCTATGGTGGTGGATTTGGTGATTTCAAGCCCACATGTGCGCAATGGGCGTGTGATGACCTATGTTGCTTCGCTGGATTCTGGGTGGGTCTTTTACCGCTTGGGACGCTGTAGAGCAACGAGCAGGGTTGAAGAGGGTGCCTCTTCTTCTGAAGAGCTGGATTCATCACGCAATGCAATCGTTGTTGGGGCTGTCTTACGCACCATAGTGGCAGTCAAAGGTGAACAGCGGCTGGCTGAGGCGGTACGGAGTGCTGTTGATGTGCCGGTTGAAAACTTGCGCAGCTTAGGTGAAAGAACTGTTGGCTGAAACGGAGGAACAGGGCAAAACGCATGGAGCAGCGGAAGAAAACGCAGCCCCAAAAGCCAAACAGAAACGGTCGCCCACCCAAATTAGCGAGTCACGGAGTGGCAGAAGAAAACGCAGAACGGCGGCATGACAACGACCCCGCCAAGCAAATCGAGGGACGCCTTGGGTAAGTGGAGGCGGTGATGACGTACCGAAAGAAGCAGCAGAGTCGTCGGCTGTCTATAAAAAGGCTGCGAGAAGATTACCAATAGAACTAAAGTCGACCCCCGCAGAGAACGAATGGGCAAAGGGAAGAAATGGGGGTCCCGGGTTTGCTTCCAATGCCGGTCGGCTGTCGAAGGGGAGAAAAGCGGAGTGTTGTAGTACCCCGGTGGAAAACCAGCAGTGGCCGATTGGTGAAGAATGGTGTGGAGAAGATGAAGGAAATGGATAGCGGTGTGGTTGAGGAAAAGGAAAGAACGGCCGCCGCAAGCTGCTGAGAAAAAAGTATAACCCATAATAATATTAGGAACCCTAATTAAACTTGAAAAGGAAATTTTCTATTTTTTTCTGTTTTTTTTTTGTTTTTTTTTAAAGTGTAAATGACATGGGCATGTCATAGGAAAGATTGTAATCTGCCCAACAACTTAAAAAAATCCCAAATAAAAGCAAAGAAAATCGTGAGAAATCCAAAGGCACTGACCTGGGCATGTCAGAGGAAAAATTGTATTCTGCCCCCAACCCTTAAAAATCAAAGAAAAACTCACATGGGCATGTCAGAGGAAGAATTCTATTCTGCCCAAACCTTCAGAAAATCTAAAAAAAATGCGAAGCTTGACCTGGGCATACCAGAGGAAGAATTCTATTCTGCCCAACAGCTTAAAAATTCCAAATAAAAGCAAAGAAAAATGTGAGAAATCCAAAGGCACTGACCTGGGCATGTCAAAGGAAGACTTCTATTCTGCCCAAACCTTGAATTCCCCTCGAAATTCTCAGCTAAAAATCACTTAAAAATACAATTAAAAGACTAAACCTACTTAAAAAAAAAAACTTAGAAAAATTTAGGTTGCCTCCCATAAGCGCCTTTCTTTAATGTCATTGGCTAGACACATACCTACTTCTAATTAATCTTCATAAATAAGCAGAAATAACCAAATTTCATTATTAGAAGTAGTTATACCATTCACAAGCAAAGATTTGAGTCGATGACCATTCGCATTCCATATTTTTCTGGACTCTAAATCTTTAATTTCAACCATACAAGAAGAATAAATACTTACCTCAATATAGGGTTTGTGCCGTCTTGATTTGAACTTACCATGCATTAATTTCCATTTGCACTCTGTGAAAAATACCTTCTGCCCAACCACACATTTCTTCCTCTGTAGCAGCTCATCCTGAATGGTTTTTTTTCTTTCCTTGCACCACGATTTTGACTCGGGCTCTAACAGAAGATATTTGAGATGATCGTGGAACAATTTGAACTCCAATTTAGGGGCCTGTACCGGAGAAGGTAAAATATTTTCAGAACTAATAAGCAATCCCAAGTAATGGTTAGCAAACCTCAGTGGCAATTCAGGATTGGCATGAAATGCCTTGATTGCCTCAATGACAGATTCATTCACATCTTTTTGAGCATCCTTTCCCTGCAAACTATGCTGTAACACAAAATTAAGCTCATCAAGCATCAAATTAAATTCAATATCTTCCTGCGCCATAGAGTCCACTAGGCTAACATTTACAAAATATTCAGAGTCCGGTGGGTACTTCATTGCTTCATACATGTTAAACTGTACTTTTTCACCATTAAATTCAAAAGTAAACACACCAGCATCCACATCTATTTTTGTCTTAGCCGTTTTCATAAATGACCTACCCAGTAAGAGAATATCAGAGTTTGTCACATGTTCATCATTCATGTCAAGAATGTAAAAATCAGCAGGAAAAATCAATTTATCACATTTTACTAGTACATCCTCGACTACCCCTTCTGGATAAATCATCACCCTATTGGCTAACTGGACAATCACATTTGTATTTTTAAGAGCCCCAATTTTCAACTTGTTAAACAATGACAAAGACATCACATTAATTGAAGCTCCTAAATCTAGCATAGCTGCTTTTATAACACATGACCCAATTACACAAGATATGGCAAAAATACCTGGATCAGCGCACTTCTGAGGCAACTTACGCTGAAGAACCGAAGGCACATTCTCGTTCACATAGACCTTGCCTTCAGGTCTTCTCTTTTTGGTCAGCAACGACTTTAAAAATTTCGCATACCTGAGAATCTGTGCAATGGCTTCCATCAATGGTATGTTGATTGCCACTTTGCGAAATACTTCAAGCACCTCATGGTCACTGTACTCCTTTCTCACTTGGACTAACCTGCCAGGAAAAGGAGGTGGAATCACACTCTCAGTTTTTCTTACAATGAATTTAGGAGTTACCTCTTTCTCTGGCAACTCTTCCACTGCCTCTTCCTCTGCCTCTTCCTTTTCTGGCGTCTGAGAAGGCTTTTGAACCTCGACGGTCGGAGCTTCAAGTTCTGGCAATTCTCTTCCACTCCTTAAAGTAATGGCACTCACATTTTCAGTGAAACTACCTGGCTGAGACGGAAGCTTCCCTTGAGCTCGGTCTCTATGATTAACTTGAGTAGCTAGCTGAGAGATTTGTTTCTCCAAGTTTCTAATGGCAGCCTGTGACTGTTGCTCTCTAGCTACTTGTTGTTGTTCTCTTGCCTGTTGTTGTTGTTCTCTTGCTAGATCCCTCTCAACAAGACCCTGCACCGCAGCTGTCAATCCTTTAATCATTGACTCCACTGTCGAACCTGAAGCCTCTGCTGGTGGAGGTACTGGGTTTCTCACTGGGGGTTGGAAACCGGATTGTTGAGGTTGGGGCTGAGGTTGAAATCCAGGCTGCTTGTAGCTGAAATTGGGATGATTCCTCCACCCTGGGTTGTAGGTATTAGCATATGGCTCATAACTTCTCTGGGGTGGATCCTGGAATCCTCCCATAACATTCATCTGTGTACATTCTTGCATGGCTGGACAACCATCCGAGGTGTGTCCTTGAATTGAGCATATCCCTCATACCTTAATTGTCTGCAATTGTCCCACAGCAAGCTGGCGCACCAAATCAGTAAGTTGCTCAATCTTACTTTCCATATTAGAAATACTAACCTCGTTAACTCGTCTGGTGGGCATGTCTGCTCGCCTATGAAATTGCTGGGAAGTCTCAGCCATCATAGAGATTAGCCTCATTGCCTCTGCAGGAGTCTTATTCATCAATGCTCCTCCACTGGCAGAATCAATCTTGTCTCTGTCCAACTCGCCCTCATAGAAATACTGAATCAGGAGTTGCTCTGGAATCTGGTGTTGGGGACAACTTCTGCACAAATCGCTAAATCGTTCCCAGTACTCATACATGCTTTCACCAGTTGCTTACCTGACACCGCAGATATCCTTTCTGATATTAGAAGCTCGGGAGGCTGGGAAAAATTTCTCCAAAAATATTTTCTTCAGCTCGTTCTATGTGGTAATGGACCCTGCTGGTAGCCCAAAGAGCCAGTGTTTTGCCTTATCCTCCAAGGAAAATGGGAATGCCCTGAGCTTGACTTGCTCCTCTGTAACTCCTTGGTAACTCACTGCCGAGCATACAATGTGGAACTCCATCAAGTGCTTGTGGGGGTCCTCACCTGTCAAACCACGAAACTTAGGCAGTAAGTGTATAGTACTAGACTTCAACTCAAACCTAGGAGCATCATCAGGAAAAGTAATGCAAAGAGATTGTTGATTTTCATCGGGAGTTGCCAACTCCCTGAGCGTCCTGTCAGCCATTGGTGCGGCGATTAACTGCTCTTCTTCCTCTTCCGGAACTTGAATTTCTTCCTGTTCGTCAACTGGTGGGGCAAAAGATGTTGACTCAGCCAGTTGCTCTCTTTGTTTCTTCTCTTTGATGTTCCTTTTTGCAGTCTTCTCTATCTCTGGGTGAAATACGAGTTTGCCTGTACGAGTAGAGCGAACCATAAAAAGGAATAAATAAAACCAAAAAATTTTAACCAAAAATAAAACACTATACCGTGCTCCCCGGAAACGGTGCCATAATTTGATAGGTCGTCAGGCCAATAAAAAATAAACCTACTTCTGAAACTATTAAAAATAGTATAGAGTGAGTAGGATCGTATCCACAGGGAGCAACAGAGTGAACTAAACTTGGTCAAAAGTACGTAACCGAAATGGGCGGTTTGTTTTTAATCAAACTAACTAACAAAATCAAATTAAAATTAACGACAAGAAATTAAATAAATTGTAAAATCCAAATTCGGAAAAATGTCTAGCCAAGGGAATTGGACCACCTCGATGCACTAATCGATCATTGATGCAAAAATGTATTAATTAACTACTGGTTACACCGGTTTTCATTGTTGGAACCTCCTAACAATTCAGTCCTATAAATTAAAACCAGCGATTAAGGAACTTTCGTTAATCGCATCTATAATCGATGATCAATTATGGAAAACCTCCTAGAACCTAGATCACGATAGCCAAGGACCCAGTTCAATTACAATTAACCCAATTAGCCTAATTGCACTTGATTATTTATTCTTTTCAATTCACTAATCTACGTACCACGTGATTAATTCATTGGCTCTAAGGAATACCGAACCTCGTGTATTCTAGTAAATTGGATTACCTAGGAAAGCCTGCATGCTACCAGCTATACAAACAGTGCCAAATAATCCACGAAAATGCACAAGAATAAATAAGAAATCAATAATTAATTAATAATAATATCAATTCGATCTCACGATTCAAGTAGCATCGAGGGGTTTTTATTCCCTTGACTAGACTAAAGAAATCTAGCTACTCATAATTGAAAAGAAAACCATCAAATAAAAATTGTACTCCATGAATTAAAACTAAAAACTTAAGAAATAAAAATCCTACTATTTATGAGTTCTTCTGCAAGAGAGCTCTCCCAAATAGTGTCCAAAAGCTACAGTCAACTTTTGTGCTCTTCTTGGTTCAGCCGTCCCCGCCTTTGTGTTCTATCCCTCCCCAGCCAAAAGTAAAAATCCTGCAGTCAAAAGTATGAATCCTCTCTGCAGTGCAAGTTTTTTTTTCTTTCTTTCCAAAGTCTTCCCTTTTTCCAAAATTAAAATTCCTGCAGTTAATTTCCCCCAAATCAAGACAATCAATCCTAGAATAAAAATCTTGCTCTTTTTATTCTTATCCTTATATAACTCCTCCTTCCCAATTTGGTCAGTCTTCCTTTCTTTTCTTTCCCAAAAATCCTCCTCCTTCAATACAATATATCAGCCACATTAACAATTAATTGTAAACCCGAATCTTAGCCCCAACTTCTTTTCTTCAATTTATCCAATTTGCCCTCCTTTTGTCCAAAAATTGCACTATCCTTCTTAAAATCAATATAATCCCCTGCACATATAAAAACGCTATTTAGCTTCACCAAAACATCCAACTTTGCCTAATTCAGCACCAAATTGTATCATAAAATATCAGCTCATCAATAAACCATTAACACTATCATCACCCAATCATCATGAAAACAATAATTCTAAGCAAACTTTACAAAAAAAGCATAAACATTTAAAACTTACCTCGGTAACTCAACAAAATTCGTTACCAAATTACCATATACCAACTCGATGGCTTTCCTTTTCGCATGCCATGCTTTCTTCTTCTTGACGTCAACTTTTAATTGGGTTTTGACTTAATTTGAATAGCGGCCACTTGATACTCCGGATCTTGTTCAATTTGCTTCATTATCAGTGGCGCTATTGTGATCTCCAAATTCCAACTCTAACACAAAAATATAAATAGCATTGGTATTTGTATTATCATCTAAAAGTATAGTGACAAATTCGTAATATTTTTTTATCAAATATTATAAGATTATATTGGTAATTAAAGATGACGGTATATAAAATTTAAGGGCGTAAGTTAAGAAAAATAAGGGCTATATTGTAATAATTATGCGAAAGATAAGAATTAAGGGGCGATAGTTAAAAAAATTAAAAACTTTTAGAAATGAATGAGTGAATAAGAAAAAGAGGACAATAAATAATACACCCCAAAGATAATCAAGTGTTTCCCTCAAATTATGCTATACACAGGGTATATGTACCCTGTGTAGATGGTATAATTTTTTGTACGTAAATTAATTAGTAACTGAGTATATATATTCTCTGTATAGGGTATAATTTCTGAGTGTTTTCATCTATTAAAATATAAAGCAAAATAAATAAAACCTAAAACAGAGAGACGACAAAATTTAAATATGATAGTAAATATTACTAAAAATTAAAAAAAAAAAAGATTGAAAATTGAAAAAATCAAGGAAGGAGAAAATTCAAACATCAAAATTGCAGGCAAAGTTCTAATACTTTATTTTTACAAAATTATCTCAGTTACCTTAGATTTAAATTTAAGGGCAAAAACCCGCCATAACATATTATCCAATTAAAAAAAGTGCAAAGAAAAACATATTTGTTAGGTAATTTGAACATATAACAGACATTTGTTAATTTTTTATAAAACAAATCAAATTTAGTGACAGAAAATAAGATATTTCTCAAAGAAAATAGTCTAATTTCTATAATTTTTATTATCTACACATATAATTTTACTTTCAATAAATATTACATGTAAAAAAAGATAATAACAACTGTTTTATGAGCTAAATCTTCGCATGAGAAGAATGATTTGTCAATATCCTACCCTTTCCTACATGGCCATAAAAACCTTTTGGCAAGTAGCAGACACAGCAGTCTAAAGAAACAACTGATAAGTGGTAAATACAATCCTACTTTTCTACACATTTGCCAATACCAGCAGAACAAGCAACTTCTAGCCCACTTTGAGTTTCATTTTCCTCTCCTGCTCATAGGAAGCTGCATTTGAATCATTCTAGAGAGTCTATGAGCCATTTAAGGCTGGCAGAGACGTACAATTCCATAGATAAACCTCAGAATCAAAACAACTAAAAGAGGTAGAACAAAAATACTGAAGAATACACTGCTCCATTTCCATTGAACTACAATAGATTTACTGAATTCCAAATGAAGTCGCACATCAAGTTATCCAATCTGTTGAGATAAAAGGATAAGAAGCCCTTGCGGACCAACAAGTATTTCATTCAGAAAGCTGACCAATCCGAACCAGACTACAGGTGTCACATCGACTCCACCAAGGGGCGGAATCACCTTGCGGGTTGGGATCAGAAGGGGCTCTGTGGGAGCATATGCTATGACATAAGGGAACTCTTTAACTGGTAGCTTTGGATACCAGGACATCACTATTCTAAGAATGAAAAGAAAAGCAAATGCTGAAAGGAATGGTCCCAGAAGGCCAATTGCCACCTTTGCTGTGGCAGGGTCCAGATCTAGTAGCATTAAACTTTGCTTAAAAACAACAGAAGAGGCTTGTTGTATTTCTCCAGTGTTTCTTCCCAGAAGATTGATGATATTTGTTTGACATAAAAGAGTACCTGATTCAGGGACATTGAATGGTGAGATATTGACACTATGAGGAACTCCCAGAGAACAACATGCCCTATATGTTGAACATCTAAGGTACTGAGTTCCATTTCTTCGGGTACTAAACGTCAAGTCTCCCTGCAGAAGGAAAAGCAAGTCTGAGAGCTATACTGCAGCCAAAGGAAAACAAATCCTTTCAAGTTTAAAGATTCAAATATTCATTTTCGTTACTTTTTCAGGATCATGGTCTTCTAGAGTTCTGCAAGTATGACAAGAAGCTTTGTATTTAAAGAAAAATCTGTTTAGAGTAAATGAGATAACACCATTGCAAAAATTTTCAAATAAACCTATGTACAGGGTTCCCTATCAATACAAACCAGTAGAAAAAGCATGTTATTTTGAGAATTAGAAAGAACTATTCACTCTATCACACACCATAGACATCCAAACACATCAACATTTCAACAGTAAAGAAACCCAAAATGGTACATGTGCTGAACACAGACTGTCAAGAGATTGCAAGCGGCTAGAATTGTTAACCTTACTTCTCCAAGTCAAAATCAAGTGTACTGAACTATCCAGTTACAGAGAAGACAGTCCAAACCTCTATGTCAGAACCTGACAAGTATTACGAGTTATTCGGGTTTCAAATGCTATGATTGGCTTCTGAAAACAGTTTGGAGACCATGCTAATGTCTTTCACAACAAATTCCATTGCTCTATTCGACTTTATTATCAGAATATTTCAATTTTATCAAATCTACAAGACCAAAAACTTTTGCATATCTTCAAGGAGAGGCTGAGTGAAAGTACTATAGTGGAATAAAACCATAAAGAAGTATGATCAGTAGGAACAGGGGAACAAACATGCCTAATGAGCCCAGCTTCGCTACAATGTGAAAGAACTTTATATCTATATCGAAACCAATAAGCAACTATAATAGTATATCTAACTCGTTTAATAACCTAGTTTAGGCCTTTCAAAACACCAACAACAGGTTTAGTTGTGTGTCTTCCAGTATTTCGGCAATTAAACCATTCCTTTTGGGATTTATGATCCATGCTGCTATCTGGTAAAATATACAACGCAAAGAGCATCTCGTTGATTATGTTTATGCTGTTAAGCTAAGCCTTTCCCTTCTATTCATCTTTCCTTAGTTTATCATTCATCAATCCAGTATTTTCAGTACCAGGTCATCACAGCTGCTTCTACATTCCAACTGACATACATACCAAAATGATCTCATAAAGATTAAAAATATTAACAGCAACAAAACGGGCTCACGAGAGATTTCGTGGGCTGTAGTCGTGAAGCAAAAGAACAACACATTTTTGTATTCAAATCCAAAATATGGTGGAAAGATATGACATTTCTCTCTTACTACTATATTCTCGATAAGCTAAGCTATTGACATATCATTTAAAGTATTCATTCACGGCCATGACCAAACGGTAACAGCTATTAAAAGAGAAAAAGGGGCGTGGAAACTTACATAGGCACAAGAACTTGAAGGGGAAGATCCTTGAACCAATGGAGAAAGTGGGCAACCTAGGAAGAGGTCACTTGGATTGAAAAGGGGAATAATAATACGAACATAAGAAGCAATTAAGCAGAGAGGAACTAAAACAATGCAACTTGAGCTTGATTACCACTTACCTCGGGCTTGAAATTGAGGAAGAAGGGAGCAAAATGCGGCCATTGCGCACACTGTGGAATCTGAAGGACTGAAAAAAGAAAACAGGAGGACAAAGAAGATAAGAGGAATTTCTTCAACTCGCTTTGACAAATGTTGGTATTATTATATAGTTCCGCAAAATTGAAATTAAAGCTAAAACTGAAAGTTTTGATTTCTATTTCAATCGGGAAAAATAAATAAATAAACACCATCATATTAATACATTTTTATAATAGCCCATGAATAAATTTTTATTTATTTAAATAATAGAAATATTTTTGAAAGATTCATATTTAAAAAATTAAAAAGTATTTAAAAAATACTAAAAAGGATTTTTTTTAAAGAAAATGCTCGATTGACTATCCATTTATTATTAAAAAAATAATTAAAGATCCCAAATGTATAAGGGTTAAAAAATTCCTCTACTTTGTAAGCCCCTTTTAGCAAATGAGTGTATTATAAAAAATAATTCTGAAAATATAGGTATTAAATCACAAAAATAAATTGGCGTGCAATAAATACGTATCGAACAACACGATGGAACCAACGACCTTTTCTTACGTTATATTTGGGAAAAACCCTCATCCAAAAAAGAATAATGATCTGCAATTTCATCGTAATCATCAGAACACATGCAATTCATACATGCCGGTAGAGGCTTATAATAAATTGATTCTGAATCAAAATCATCTCTCATCCCTTCCCCAAGAGAGAGGCCCCCAAGACCCACATCAACCTCTATAATTGCAGGGGCAGAGGATTCTAGGATTTGCAAGTGAGATGTTGATTGCAACAAAATATCCATATCTGCAAGGTTCACTGGTTGCTACTGCAATACAAAAGGTGAAGGGGGTAATTCCAGGGCCTAATTAATTTCCAGAGAGAGCTGTTGTATCTCAGTCAAAAGCTATCTTTTATGAGGGGAATGCAACGAGGGACGAACATTAATCAGTGAATTTTCCTGAGCGGAAACAACAGGGATGTCATCATCATTAGAGGCCAATAGTCTGGGCCGATTCGTGTTGGAAGTAAAGAGTGTGAATGAGAGAGTTTTATGGGAAAATAGTCAAGCTAAGGGATTTAATGAATCTCACATTGAAAAGGTGAGGAAAAGAGAAGCACTTTATAAGCATTGTCTTGTAAAGTGAGCTTTGAATTCCTACACTACTTTATACATCGTAGCTCGCGCACGCGCAGGAGGGGTGCGATCGAGGGACCGAATTAGCTTGGACCTGTGTGAGAGTGCGTGCCCGCACCTGCGGACACGAATGCCGGACGAATTGTAGGCTTAATCGGCATGCCTGATCAACCTCCGTTTTGCTACTATTCGGTTTTAATTTTTCCCAGTTAATATGCAGATTAAATGAGAATTTAATTCGATTTAAATCTGCTGACTCTCTTAATGATGGATTATTCTTCAAAATGAAATGGATGATTAAATTGCTAATTAATCCGTTTATGAGCAATAGGTGCATAATCAAATAATTTTGCCACACTAATTGCTTGTTTAATTCTAAAACGGACAGAATTAATTTGAAGAATAATGACTGCCTATTAAACATGATTCAATTCTTGTTTAAATGAAAGACTCCATCCTTCACTATAAATAGTGAGCACTCTAACCATTCCAAACACACAAAACCAGAATTCTTCTTGCTTCCTAAAGAAATTCTGCTCCTCTTTCTCTCTAGAAAACCTTTCTCTCTCTATGAATTTTCTTTAAGCCTTCCCAGAAATCTTCTTCAGTGTTCAACAGCTGTTTTAGTTCGTTGGTAAGCCAGTTTTTGTGCTAAATTGAGTTTACGGTTTCCATTGTATCCTGGGAGGTAATTGCCCACGTATTCTCTAAGCACTAAATAGAGATGGCAAATTTATCTTAAGGAAATTGTGCTTGCACAAGCCTTGGAATTTCATACTAGCAGGAACTACGTCTAGTGAAGAAGGAACTACGTCCAGCAAAGCACGGACTACGTCTAGTAAAGAAGGAACTACGTCTAGCAGGAACTACGTCTAGCAAAGCACGGACTATGTCTAAGGAAGAAGGAACTACGTCTAGCAAGGCACGGACTACGTCTAGTAGAGCAGGAACTACGTCACGTAAAGAGCAGACTACGTCTAGTGAAGAACGTACTACGTCTCCGGTCCTGGAACACACAAGCCTTGGAACCAACAATCTTAAGATAAATTTTGTTATTATCCATGGCTAGTTCAAGTGAAATTGCTGCCGAAGTGAACCCGACTATCACCTCAAGTAAGGGCTTTGTGCCTTCAATGCCTACTATGCCAGGGAGCCACCATGAGAAACCCGAGAAGTTTCAGGGGGTTGCCATGTACTTCAAGAGATGGCAACAAAAGATGTTGTTCTACTTGACCATGTTGGGTCTTGGAAGGTTCGTGAAAGAAGACCGCCCCAATGTCCCCGAAGGTGATAAGTCAATGGAAGACACTGTGGAGGCTTGGGAGTATTCAAACTTCCTTTGTCGCAATTACATCCTTAATGGATTGCATGATTCCCTATACACGATATATGGGACGTACCAAACGGCAAAGCAAATGTGGGAGGCTTTGGACCGTAAGTACAAAATCGAGGATGCAGGCTCAAAGAAATTTGTGGTCGGCCACTTCCTCGATTACAAAATGGTTGACTCAAAATTTTTGATGAGTCAAGTGGATGAGTTGCAGCTCATCCTGCACGAGATAAGTGCGGAAGGGATGGTTTTGAGCGAGGCGTTCCAAGTGGCGGCCATGATCGAGAAATTGCCACCAAGTTGGAAGGACTTCAAGAACTATCTCAAACAAAAACGCAAGGAGATGACGATAAAGGATCTCGTTGTCAGACTTCGGATTGAAGAAGACAACAAGAAAGCTGAGATCAAGTCGGTCAACCCTGCGGAAGCCAAGGTCAATATTCTGGAACATGGCAAGGGAGACTTCAAGAGTAAGGCAAAGTTCACCGATAAAGGCAAGGCCAAGCTTGGGGCAACGGGAGGTGTCTCGAAGCAGAAAACCAAGTTCAAGGGCAAGTGCTTCAACTGTAGAAAGCAGGGCCACAAGTCATCGGAGTGTCGTATTCCCAGGAAAAACTCCGAGGCAAACATGGTCCAGGAAAACCCGGAGGAGGAAATCAGTTTGGTTGCTGTGATCTCCGAGGTAAATATGGTGGAGTCGAACCAGAAAGAATGGTGGTATGACTCGGGCTCAACCAAACATGTTTGTGTCAATAGAGGACACTTCTCAACTCTTGTTTCGAGAAGCTGTATATGGGGAACTCGGCTGTCGCCAAAGTCGAGGGGAAAGGAACGGTTTTGCTCAAGTTGACTTCGGGCAAAACATTGACTTTGAAGGACGTGCTTTATGCTCCAGAAGTCCGAAAGAATCTTATTTCTGGGTTCATGCTGAATAAGCATGGATTCCGAGTTGCAATAGAATCGGATAAGATTATTCTTTCAAAGTCAGGATTGTACTTGGGGAAGGGGTATGCATCCGAGGGGATGTTTAAAATGAATGTAATGACTATTGTCAATAATAATGGAAATACCTCTTCTGCTTACTTGATTGAGTCTTCTAGCTTATGGCATAGTAGACTAGGTCATGTTAATTATAATTCGATAGGTCGATTAATTAACTTGAACCATATCCCAAGTTTCCCAATTGACCTAAGTCATAAATGTGAAATATTCGTTGAGGCAAAATTGACTAGGTCATCGTTCCAAACGGTTGAAAGAAATAACGAACCCCTTAACTTAATACATAGTGATGTATGTGATTTGAAATTGGTTCAAACACGAGGCGGTAATAAATATTTTATTACCGTTATTGACAATAGCACAAAATATTGCTATGTTTATTTGCTTAAAAGCAAAGATGAGGCGTTAGAGAAATTTATTCTCTATAAAGCCGAAGTTGAAAATCAACTTGGAAAACGAATCAAGAAATTGAGAAGTGATAGATGTGGAGAGTACGAAGCACCTATCGGTGACTATTGTGTTAAAAATGGAATAATCCATGAAATAACAGCACCGTACTCACCTCAATCCAATGGGGTTGCTGAACGTAAAAATCGCACATTAAAAGAAATGATGAATGAGATGTTGTTAAGTTCAGGCTTACCTTCTAATATGTGGGGGGACGCTATTCTATCGAGTAATTACGTACTTAATAGAATACCTCGAAAGAAAGAAGGGAAAACCCCATATGAATTATGGAAAGGAAAAACACCTTCCTACAAACACTTGCGAGTGTGGGGGTGCCTAGCGAAGGTAGCAGTACCGACACCAAAGAAAATAAAGATTGGTCCCAAAACGGTGGATTGTGTCTTTATTGGCTACGCTCATAATAGTACTGCATACCGATTTCTTGTGTATGATTCGAAAATACCGGATATACACAAGAATACTACCATGGAATCAAGAAATGCATGTTTCTTTCAAAATGTATTCCCTTGGAAATCAGTTGGGGAAACTGGCTCTAAAAGGCCTATTGAAACCATCAATGAAGAACCACCGAGTCAAGAAGTGGTAGAGTTAAGACGTAGCAAAAGAGCAAGGATAGAGAAATCATTTGGGGATGATTTTGAAACCTTTCTAGTTGAGAAAGAACCATAGACTTATGCTGAAGCTATGAATTCTTCGGAAGCACCTTTATGGAAAGAAGCCATAAAGAGCGAGATTGATTCTATTTTACAGAATCATACTTGGGAGTTAGTGGATCTCCCTCCTGGCTGTAGTCCGTTAGAGTCAAAGTGGATTTTCAAATGGAAAATAAAAGCTGATGGCTCTATCGACAAATACAAAGCTAGGTTGGTAATCAAAGGGTATAAGCAACGAGAAGGCTTAGACTACTTTGATACGTATTCTCCGGTAACGAGGATAAATTCCATAAGGATGATACTGGCTATCACAGCCTTACGGAATTTGGAAATACATCAAATGGATGTAAAAACAGTTTTCTTAAATGGAGATTTAGATGAAGAAATCTACATGGAACAACCCGAAGGGTTTAAAGCTCCAGGTTCCAATAAGAAAGTATGTAAACTAGTTAAGTCATTGTACGGTCTGAAACAAGCTCCTAAGAAATGGCATGAGAAGTTTGACCATGCAATGATAACCAGTGGATATAAAATTAATGAGTGTGACAAATGTGTCTATGTAAAGGAAACCGGAGATGATTATGTCATCTTATGTTTGTACGTAGACGACATACTCATAGTTGGTAGTAGTGACAAAACTGGTCAAATCTACCAAAGCCATGTTAAATTCAAATTTTGACATGAAAGATATGGGACTGGCGGATGTGATTCTTGGAATCCGAATCATCAGGTCCTCGAAAGGTCTAATTTTGAGTCAAGCTCATTATGTAGACAAGATTCTAGGGAAATTCAATCAGAATGACTCTGGAATTGCTAGAACGCCATTAGATAACAATCTCCATTTAGCTAAAAATCGTGGAGAGAGTATTTCTCAGGTTGAATACTCCAGGATAATTGGGAGTTTGATGTATCTAATGAGCTGTACTAGACCAGATATTGCTTACGTGGTAAGCAAATTGAGTTCATACACGAGTAATCCAGGAAAAGATCACTGGACGACAGTAATCAGGGTACTAAGGTACCTAAGATATACTCGTGATTATGGATTACATTATACCAGGTATCCATCTGTGATAGAAGGCTATACAGATGCTAACTGGATATCTGATATAAATGATTTGACATGCACGAGTGGCTATGTATTTACACTTGTACGGGCTGCCGTGTCATGGAAATCCTCTAAACAAACGGTGATAGCTAGATCCACAATGGAATCAGAGTTTATTGCTCTAGATAAATGTGGAGAGGAGGCTGAATGGCTACGCCATTTTCTAGAGGATGTCCCAAAATGGGAGAAACCTGTGCCACCAATTTGCATCCATTGTGATAGTCAATCTGCAATTGGCAGAGCACAGAGTACAATGTACAATGGTAAATCGAGACATATTCGTCGTTGACACAATACCATCAGACAACTGCTCTCAACAGGAGTTATCTCAATTGGCTTCGTAAGGTCAAAGGATAACATCGCGGATCCGCTAACCAAAGGGTTAAATAGAGAGACAGTTGAAAGATTGACGAAAGAAATGGGGATAAAAGCCTGTGAAAGATAAAAGGTGTTTTGAAGGTAAACCCAACCTAGTTGACTGGAGATCACAAGATCTAGGTTTAAAGGGACAACCTAATCATAAGACCTAATACGGTCACTGTGGGGGCAACCTCAACTCATTCCTGTCAAGAAACAGTGACAATATGGGAAAGGCTAGCGTTTGTCGCTTTAATGACTTTTAAGAAAGTAACTACAGTTACGTTTCAATTTAAGAAGTCACCTATGTGAGAGAGAAGTGGGGCCGCTTCAAAGGAGAATTGAACAGGCTTAAGTCTTTAGAAACTCTTGCAGAACCAAGACGTGTTTCATGGCCATAATGAACAAAACCATGAGAACTGAACAGTTGAGATTGGTTCCTGTGTAGGGTACGTGGACCTTTACACTAAAAAGCAGGACAGTTCAAGGACATCGCGTCTACTGGACAGCTAGTAAAGAAAGCGTGGTCTACAAAGGGGAAGTTCAAAGGTTAACACCTACTTTCTCTTTTCAGGAATTAGTCACTGAACACTGGAAAAACCATATATCTCATTCATGTGGGGGATTGTTGGAAGTAAAGAGTGTGAATGAGAGAGTTTTATGGGAAAATAGTCAAGCTAAGGGATTTAATGAATCCCACATTGGAAAGGTGAGGAAAAGAGAAGCATTTTATAAGCATTGTCTTGTAAAGTGAGCTTTGAATTCCTACACTACTTTATACATCGTAGCTCCCGCTCGCGTGCGCACGCGCAGGGGGGTGCGATCCAGGGACCGAATTAGCTTGGACCTGTGTGCGAGTGCGTGCCCGCACCTGTGGACACGAATGCCGGACGAATTGTAGGCTTAATCGGCATGCCTGATCAACCTCCGTTTTGCTACTATTCGGTTTTAATTTTTCCCAGTTAATATGCAGATTAAATGAGAATTTAATCCGATTTAAATCTGCTGACTCTCTTAATGATGGATTATTCTTCAAAATGAAATGGATGATTAAATTGCTAATTAATCCGTTTATGAGCAATAGGTGCAGAATCAAATAATTTTGCCACACTAATTGCTGGTTTAATTCTAAAACGGACATAATTAATTTGAAGAATAATGACTGCCTATTAAACATGATTCAATTCTTGTTTAAATGAAAGGCTCCATCCTTCACTATAAATAGTGAGCACTCTAACCATTCCAAACACACAAAACCAGAATTCTTCTTGCTTCCTAAAGAAATTCTGCTCCTCTTTCTCTCTAGAAAACCTTTCTCTCTCTACGAATTTTCTTTAAGCCTTCCCAGAAATCTTCTTCAGTGTTCAATAGCTGTTTTAGTTCGTTGGTAAGCCAGTTTTTGTGCTAAACTGAGTTTACGGTTTCCATTGTATCCTGGGAGGTAATTGCCCACGTATTCTCTAAGCACTAAATAGAGAGGGCAAATTTATCTTAAGAAAATTGTGCTTGCAGAAGCCTTGGAATTTCATACTAGCAGGAACTACGTCTAGTGAAGTAGGAACTACATCCAGCAAAGCACGGACTACGTCTAGTAAAGAAGGAACTACGTCTATCAGGAACTACGTCTAGCAAAGCACGGACTACGTCTAAGGAAGAAGGAACTACGTCTAGCAAGGCACGGACTACGTCTAGTAGAGCAGGAACTACGTCACGTAAAGAGCAAACTCCGTCTCATGAAGAAAGTACTACGTCTCCGGTCCTGGAACACACAAGCCTTGGAACCAACAATTCGCCCCTCCTGAATTCTGTAAATCGCTGGGAATTAAGGGAGGTTCGACCGTCTAAACAAGAGAGACAGTTGGGGTATGAGAATCTCCAATAACGTTTGGATTTTGAGACTTAGAAACCTTCTGTAAGGCTGATAGCTATTCAGTCATGGCGGGTGGTTGCGCAATGGAGGAATTATCATTATTCGGAATAGACTGCTGCTCTGTAGCTAACAATTTTTTTGAGGCAATCCCCTACTCCTGATGACCAAAAACATCGATGAGAATTTCGGCCTTTTCAACATTTGACAAGCCAGAAGATCCTTCAGGAGCTTTTTTGCATTGGTTTAGGACGATACTCTCGCTGTGGTGGCTTTGAAACAGTCCGAGGATTATCGGTGAGTCCCTTCTCGCAACAAGTTGTCTTAGGCCCAATCTTCCGACATTCTCTGCAATATTCAGAACGTATTCGTAGGTGAATGGTTTAACTATAACATCCTTATCAATAGCAATTTGAATACTGGGAGGGTGTTCATCACCTATGGGTTTTCTAAGCATATCAAAGTCAACCTCAATGAGTGGTAGATGTGATGGACGACGCTATAGTTCTAATAAATAAGTTGGACATCTTTTTTTGTTTCCTGCAATTTTTCCTTAATTATGACTATTTTGCAACAAGGAAAAGAAAGAATCAAAATCTTAAAAAAGAAATGTCATGAAATAGATGTTACCCCATTTTTTATTCATTATTTGGTCATTCTCTAACTCGATACTTTCATTTGAAATTTGTTGGTTTGAATGTTCCCTTTGGGAAGTAAGATCTTGATTATCCACTGTATTGTCAATGTATCATTAACATAAGCGTAGAATTCATAAATAAAGATGTATCAAAGAGAGATTAATTGTTATCTCTAAAAGTAAGTTCATTTGCATATTAAAAAATATGATGTGATGCAAGGGAATATATATTTTTGTTCACCATTTATTCGTATGTATATCAAGTTTAAAATTTCAGAATTGTTTCGCACTGGTACCTCATTATTATACAAATTGTCATCTTGGTTGTATACAATTTGGTTACGAGCAAAACCTATGAATAATAAAAGTACATAGAAATAGAATAAAAATGTTGAGCAATAATATCAGAGAAGAATTTTTGACCAAATTATTCCCCTAAATAAATTTGTGGACAAAAAAATAAAAAAATGGGAAAGGGTGGCCTAAAAGAGGCCTTTCGGATTTTGAAAATTCAAAATAAGAAAAAATCAGATTTCAGAAATCCGAATTCATCAACTTTCGGATTTTAAAAATCTGAAATATCAATAACCCTAATTAAATTAAAAGTTAATAAGGGAGACTAATTAAATTCGGATTCCAAAAATCCGAAATCAATGGAATTCGGAATTCTAAAATCCGAATCATTTATGAAATTTTTTTTTTTGAAAAGAATATTAAAAATGAAATTTTTTTGTGTAAATTAATAAATGGAATTAAAACGATTCGGATTTCAAAAATCAGAACAACATGCACCACGTCAAAAACAACTAGTACCAAGTCAAGAAATGTCTACATCCATTCATTAGAATTTAAACCGGTTAATTTTCAACAAAGAGAGTTCACCACGTCTCATAATAACATGAACCATGTAAAAACAACTACCACCATTTCCAGAAATATCTGCATCCATTCATTTGAATTTAAACTGATTTTTTCAACAAAGACAGTCCACCACGTCTCAGAACAACATGAACCACGTCAAAAATGACTAGGATCACGTCCATAAACGTCTACATCCATTCATTTGAATCTAAACTGATTTTTTGAATGAAGACAACATGCACCACGTCAAAAATAATGCACCAAGTCAAATTAAATTAGGACCACGTCCAGACACGTATACATCCATTCATTAGAATTTAAACCGATTAATTTTCAATAAAGAGAGTCCACCACGTCTACATCCATTCATTTGAATTTAAACTGATTTTGAAATATTATAAATATTATAAAATATGAATATCAAAACATACAATGAAAAAATAAAAAAATCTAACAACTAAATCCATATCTCGAAGGTGGCAGCGCATTTCTTCTACCTACTCTCTCGGAAATAGGTCCAGTAGAAGAACCTGAACCCTGCAAACCTCCACCTTTAGAACCTTTACCTCCAGGTCCACCTCCACCTTCACCTCCACTTGGATCATCCTCATCCTCTTCATCTTCTGCTCCAAGTTGTTCCACATGTAGTGGAACTCCTTGCTCTTCATGAATGGCCCTCATTTTTCAGTCTCCCCCCTTTGGAGGAGCTTGCATTTGTTGGCGAGCTGGAATAGGGGCTTGAGTGAAAATAGGTGGATCATCAACGAGAAATTGGGAACCACCATCATGGAATTCATCAAGATGTGAAGACCCAAGCGTGAGGGAGCTCTGGAACGAGGTGGACATCTCCTCAATGAATTGAAGTACTTCAGGATAGTAATCAGTTTGAAATTGAATGCCCTGTTGTACCATTCACTCATCTGATCCGACTATAAATAAATAAAAGAAGTGTAATAGTTATGAAAAAATAGATAATTATGCAATAAAATTAAAATAATTTAAACAAATACCAAATGAAAAACTTAAGTATACTTTGGCTCGGTTCATCGCTCTACGGTAGCCAATCTGGGTGGGATCATCTTTGCTAGGATCGCTAATGAGCCGCACTGTTCTACGGTTATACCAACTCTAGTACTCCGCGTCAGCAACTGGAGGATCCTCTGGCATAGCGTCAGCTGACATCCTAGCTCTCCAATCCATGGTGTAATGAGCACGTTCAAGCCCCCAGACAGCGTACTGCTTGCCTTGCATACCCTTGCTATGCGACAGTTCATATACGTCCACACTCAAAGGATAAATCATTGGCGGCCCAGGGATAGGCTGATGGCAGCCAAATTGGTGAAGTACCCTCAAAGCCTCATCTGGCTCGTGTGCGTCGTAGTAGATCATCCAAGTGTTGGACATCCAACACTCCCTCCCTTCTCGGCAATATTGTGGGAGGTATCCATCAAGCAAATTATCTACCAGATAAGGCTGCCATATAAACTGAAAAAAATAAAATGAAAACCGATCAAACAACCAAAAATTATAAATTATATTTAAATAGTCATCGAAATCTGACAACAAAATTTAAACTAACCTCCTCCTCTCGGAGACCATCTAGCTGATCTCTGAAAGTAGGCAGACAATGAGTAGTCGTGCAGTGATATTTCTGGCCTAAGAGCCACTCTATCTGGCCTGACAGCACGAATACACTCTCATGCCCATACCTGGATAATAGAATTAAATTTATATTAAAAAAATATATACATTACAAAAAATAAAGTGCAAGACATTAAACATAAAATAAATATAACATTAATTTACCTGTAGTAGGAGCGAAAAACCTGTAATATCATTTGATTCCCATCACCAAGCCTTACAAAGGCCGCGATACAAACTGCAAAGTGATGCTGACCCCAAACTCAGTCGCGAGCATCTCTCAAGATCCTCTATATTTTGTAGAAGATATTGAGGAATGATGTTGTCGGCCGTGTCCGCAAAGAGCAAACTGAAGCACACATACAAAAAGTAGCATCAAGCCCTCTTCGTATAAACCAATGGGTCAACCTCGTGCCGTGTCAGTGGTGGACTGAGTGCATCCTTAAGCGCATCATGTAAATTGCCGCTCCTCATCAGAGTGCACGAAATGCCCCCTTCATACGTCCTAATCTCATCCAAACTTTCCTCAGAATTGAAATATGTAGAATTAGAACTAGAATCACTATCGGATACATGGTCACAGTAAGAATCATCCTCAGTGTTATAATCCAAGTCCCCTGTCTCCTCTTCAAAATCATAACGGAATCCATAATCAAGTTTCCCTTCTCCGCCATGTGAAGAACTCGAAGTAATATTTCATCTATCAACTCTATCTAAAGACTGAATTTCTTCAATACCGACGTTAACATTAATAAAACTCCAGGGTGGAAAAGTATAAAAAAAATCCAGCATAGCATCAGACGAAATTACTACTTTTGTCTTACTCCCATCCACTTCAAAAAATACTGTAAGTGTGATTTTGCACGCATTCATAGACACCCCAATTACATTGCAAATGGTTTCTAACAAATCATCCATTGACATTCTAAGATTAACACATATTGAATGATCCGGATTCGGACGGTTATCAAAATCACACGTAGATGTCCAATAGAAATTAAAAATATACGGACCATTAAATGCCATTATCCCTGTCAACCATAAAAATGTCATTATATCAATTAATTGTCCATTTTTTTGACCAAAATTTTTTTTAATCAAATTTATAAACCACAATTTATTAAACAACCCACAACATTATAAACAATCCACAACATTACGATTTTAATTATAATTTCATTACCACTTACGACTAATCATATTTAAAATAGTAATTAGAATAATTACCCTTGACTACAACTTAAAAATTCTACAAAACTTACCCACATATTAGTCATATACTACCAATAAATGTATTTCCAAACCACATTTCATCCAATACCATTATAAGGAGGCAATCAGCATGATGATAAAAAGTAAGAAAACCAAGGAGTCTTTACAGAATCATCATATAATGATCATAATCTAACACTATAGATTTATTGAGGCAATCTGGGTTTAACGCCTAACGCCTTTTCACAACACGGCTAACGACAACACCCTTCTTCTTTAAACCTATAGGCAGACTACTAATTCTAACCTGATTCTTAATTAAATATCATCATACTGGCTACTTCCTGACAAAGGATCTAAACTATGAATTTACATGCTTACTTATCCTTTATTCTAACCATGAGGCTATTAGCCTCTCATTCTAATGAATATAATTCAAGAATGAAAAGAAAACTTACTGGTTAGATGAACCAATATATAAATAAGAAAACTAGAAAACCAGAACCTCCAAATATAAGCTTAAGAAAACTCCGCTGGAGTAATATTATAACTTTGAAAGAAATTTACAAAAAGAGAGTGTATACAAGAGAGAAAGAAAGAAATAAATCTATCCGAGTCTGTCTAAACTAAAAAACTTCCTAAGCTATTTATAGAAAACAAAACCTAACTATTACGGACTTTAAAATTTCATTTTGAAGTCCATTACATTATTAACCTATGAGGTCACTGCTTACATCAGCATCAACTTTATAAAAGCATGTCTTTAAGTCGTCTTCAGCTTTTCTTTAAGTCATATTCATCTTTAAGTCTTCATCAATCTTCAGCTTTATGTCAACTTTATATCTCGATCATTGCTTTATGTCCCATCATATAATTTTGGTTTTTCCTTTGCTTTTAGCATCAGCTTGCTCCTTATTCAAGCCGGATATCAACTCTTCCAATTGTTCCTGCATGAATTCTTCATCTAGTTCTTCATTATCGTAGGGGTCTTGTGATTCACCCGCTAAAACATTATCTTCTGATGATGTTCCCATAGAAACATCGGATTTGGCATCACTTGTTATATTATTTTTAAGATGCTTTTTTAATAAAGACATATAAGCTTGGATTAAATCCTTTTGGGATATATTTTCATTTTGCAATCTGATCTTCATAGAGATGTGCTGAAATAGATCAATTTCTTTTTTACTATAAGTCTCCTTGTTCTGAATATAATTTTTTATTTTTTCTTGGTTCACTATAAGCGTGTCATTTCCATATAACTCATTAGTAGTGGGATCAATTTTTTGCATTTTATCCCAAAACTTCGTATAAGTGGTTTTCATGATACATGGTAACTTCTCATAATTATAACTGATTTCAGGAACCCATCTCCAAATCCAAGGAATGGAGAATTCAATAAAAAACCACATATTAGCGGTTTTCTCACTACATCAATTAGATGCCACTAATTCAGATATTTTTGGTGAGGATTTTATCCAATTTCCATATGAGGAAAGAAATTTATCAGGAAGAATTGATTTAGATGGACCACATTGGTACCACCATTTTATAAACCAGTTAGGTATGGGATCATTATAAATGTTTCCACATACTTTGATAAACCATGAATGTTTCTTATGACCATTTTCATATAAAAAGACTTGATTATGGACTTCTATATAATCCCAATAATTATACTTATAAGTAACCTTGGTGTCAGGAATTATAAATTCATTATCTTTCATGGTTGATAAACCCCATTCTTCAGCATATATAAGCTTTTTTATTATAAATTTACTAAAATTATAAAGTTTACTACCCTGAGACGGGTAAAAATGTTTTATATCACAAGTACCTGAAACCTTTAAAATGGTCTCATAGTACATTCTGGGCTTATAAGCTCTATGGGCATGTATATATACGTACGACTATTAGAAGATCCTGTATCAAGGTATCTGTTGATTACAATCCATGGGTCTTTTCCCCACTGTAATTCTTTTTCTTCTGTAAGAAATAAAAGTTCTTTATTAGGATGAACTTTATAATCTGTAATATAATCTTCTATAAGAACGGATTCCACATATGATGTGGTTCCTGTGAAAGAAGAAGATTCTTCTTTTTCCTGTTCCAGGAATTTTTGAAATTTATTATATAATATAGGATTCTTAGAAAGGTCCGCTATATTATCTGAATATAGGGTTTTATTACCCATTTGAGAGAGAATATTTCTCCCTCTACCTCTTTCACTCATACCAGAAGCACGTGAGGTATAACCTCTGCCTCTTCCTCTATAAGAGTCTCGTGGTATCATCCTGTAAATATTCACGAGATAGAAAATCAGGGAGACTATTATCTTTCCCCTATCTATTAACAATATCAAAATCAAAAGGGGCTAAATTAGCCTGCCATCTAGCATACATTTGCTTAGATACATCATGTTTAAAATCTTTATTAAACATATATTTTGCTGCTTGGCAATCAGTTCTAATTATAAACTTCTGATTGTATAAATCATCCTGAAATTTTAAAACACATCTCACCATGGCAAGTATTTCTTTTGCCACTGTGGCATAATTTTTCTGACTATTAGTCCATTTTCCTGAATGATATTTGACTAATTTTTCTGTTTTATCATCAAGGCAAATCTGTTTTAATATACCTCCATATCCTATATCAGAGGCATCCGTTTCTACTATTTTAATCCATTGAGGATTTGCTAGTATTAAGCATGGCAGTGATTTAACTTTTTCTTTAATTTTCTAGACTGTCCTAGTATGTTCATCTGTCCAGGGTTTAGGTTTTCTTTTAACCTGTCATATAAAATAGCTGTATCATAAGCTAAATTTTTATAATATGGAAGAATATAATTAAGACTTCCTAAATACCTTTGTAATTGTGTTTTATCTTTAATTTCATTAGGAAATTTAGAAGCAAAATATATACTTCTATCTATAGGTTTCCTCTTTCAATATTATGACCTAAAAATCTAATATTGGTTTGAAATAAAACTATTTTTGACTGAGATATAACAAATCCATTATTTTTTATAATTGTTTTCAATATATTTAAATGATTAAAATGAGTTTGTATATCTTTAGAGAATACTAAGATATCATCAATATAAACAATAATAAAATTACTATAAGGAATAAAAACATCATTCATAATCTGATGGAATTCAGATGGTGCATTTTTTAATCCAAAAGGCATAACTTTCCATTCATAATGTCCTATTGGAACATTAAAAGTTGTTTTATATTGGTCTGATTCTTTTATTTGAATATGCCAATATCCTGATTTTAAAACAAAATTAGAAAATATCAGTGCATCATATAATCTGTCTAATAAATCCTTTTTATTAGGAATAGGGTGTCTTATCCATTTTAAGACTTTATTAAGAGGTTTATAATTTATAACCAATCTGGGTCTTCCTCTTTCTATTTCACTATGCTTATTAATATAGAATCCCGTACATGACCAGGGTGATTCAGAACTTCTTATTAGTCCTTTATCTAATAACATACTAATTTCTTGTTTACATAACTCTAAATATTCAGAGTTCATTTGACACGGCCTTGCCTTAGTCATTATCATTGTTTTCTCATCAAAATCTTCCTCATAAGGAAGACTAATAATATGTCTTTTCCTTGCCCAAAAAGCATTAGGATGTTCATTACAAATTTCAGAAGAGAAATTATCATATGCTCATTTTATTTTTTCTTGCAATTTAAAATTGTTTTTTAAATTATCTTCTATAGAGACAGAATTTATTTCAAATTTTAAAAAATTTATTTGATTATTTTTCCTATAAATCAAATCTTTCAATTCATTTATAAATCTAGTATTTGGTTCAGTTATAAACTGAAAACTAACAATTTTCTTATCATATGTTCCTATAATCTTATCAGTATCAATATGTTTTATCGGAAATATCTTATTCATAAAAGAAATACTAAGTATCATTTGACTAGTGATATTCTTGGCTATTAGAAAGCTTTCAGGTATGCAGACTTTATTATTACAAATATATCCTTTAGATAATTTATAATTAATATCTAAAGCTTTACCTCCTGCATGTTTAACAATATGAGTTGTTTTTTCAAAATACTTAGTAGGAATTATTCCTTCTTGTATAACACTAACATCTGCTCCACTATCAATAAAAGCTACTAATTCGATTTTAAAAGAATGATCTATCAGTAGTTTTATAGTAACATGAAATTTAAAAGAAGATATAAGATCTAATGATCCTAAGAAATTTTCATTTCCAGTGTCTTCTATTAGCATATCATAATTTTCATTTATATTATCTTTCTTTTCTAAATACGAAACTCTTTCATCTAGATTCTCATTAATCTTTTTTAAGATTTTTATTTCATTCTTAAGATTATTAATCTCTTTTCCTAAATCTTCGGTAGTTGTAGGAAGTTTTTCAATATAACTTTTCCTATTTTCAACATCTCATCTACTTTAGCCATTGTATATGGACTTTGATGTTCTTCAATATTTTCTATTCTATTATTAGTTTGACTCGATTATGGAATATTATCCATTTGTTCTATTATTCTAGATCTTAATTCTTGATCTTTAATAGATTTTAGAAATTCTAAAATGGTATTATTATTTAATACATTAACTTCTAAATCTAAATCTTGGAATTGTGATAGAATTTTATAATATTCTTCATATTCACTATTAGTATCTTTTTGTTCTATTATATTACACTTACATTCATTGTCAGTGTCAGAACTATTAGTTTCTTCATTTTCAGATATATCTAACTCAGATTCTGAGTTTACTATATTTAATAATTCTTCCTTAATTTTTTCATCAATTTCAAAACTATTAATTTTCTTTTTCATTTTGCACTTTTTAGCAAAATGTCATTTCTGTTTATATTTATAACATGTAATATTATTCATGTCTTTCTTATTATGTTGTCTTTCAATTTTCTAAACTCTTTTTTAAGTTTCTTTTCCTGAGAATATTTTCTCCTTTTTCTTTTAGGATAATTGGTATAATCCTTTTCTTTCTTAATTCTTTTATCTTTGGATGTCATATTCATCCCAAACTGACTACAGAATTAGCCTTATTGACGCCTTTTATTTAATCTTTGATTTTTAATTTGTTGATTTAATTTAATCTCATTGCATAAGGCTAAACCTTCTTGTATGCAAATTCCTATTAATTTCCCATAAGTATAAATTTCATAGGGTATATTCATCCTATCCTTCCTTAAGACTTTTTTAATTATTTCTGCAAATAAATGTGGTAGTCCATCTATAAATTTAGACTTCCAATGATTACTATTACTATCATTTAATTCCATAACTCTATTAAGGAATAAATATTTGTACCACCTAAAATCTGAAAGTATTTTACATCTCAGATTCTGTAATAAGGTGCGAATATTTTCAGCATTATCTGAAATTCTACCCGTAAAATGTTCTAGGATAGTGACTATTAATGTATAAACCGCATTTTCTGTCGATTGTGATTGGGATTCTTCTATTTTCACTGTTTTAAATATTTCATCTTTATTCTGGGGGGTTAAATAATTATCCCACCAACCTTTAAGTTGGCCTGTAAATCTAGAAACTATCATTTTGGCTATACCAACATCAGTGTTACCATTGGCTTTACATATTCTACTATAAATAAGCATTTATGAGCTGTATTATAAATCTGTTTTTCAACAAATCCATCAATATTCCACTCATATATACATTTTCAACTATAACTGTTATTAAGTATATATTCCTGCTCCTCATGTAAAATATCCATAGGAGAGGGTCTATTATAGTAATATAATCTTTGAGTAGGCAGTTCAGCAAACTTTCCTACTTTATTAATTTCATCATTGTTAGGTGATATGTTTTTAAACTGTTTTTCTAATTCTTCTTCTAATGTATAAATTTTCAATCCTTTAAATTTTTCATCAAGTAATCTTTCTAATTCTGATAAAGATTTTAACTTGAAATCTTTTATTTCAGGGGGTGGTTGAAGAGTTGGAGTAGCTATAACTTGCTTCGCAGAAGATGATTCTTCAGAATGAGACTTTTGTAATAGATTAATTATATTATTTAATCTATGATATAGAGATATAATTTTTTCACCTAAAATATTTAAGCAAATGTTTGTATAACTATTCTATTCTATAATTTTATTCATCTGTTTTACAGTTATAACTAATGTATCATTATCAAATAATTTAGCAAAGGCAAAGAAATTCAATATATTATTTTCTTTCTCTATTTTAAATGGTTGTTGAGGAGGAAATACGTCCTTTAAAGTATTACCATTCAAGAGTTTATAATCTCTTTCTAAAACACAAATACATGGTTCAATATAATTAGAAATAAACCATGGCACAAAAGGAAATAAAATATTATGCTGAGCTAAAAATGTATAAAACTGATCAGAAATATTTTTCTGTTCATTTAAAGAGAAATTATTAAAAAACCATGTTCTAAATGGTTTCCATGTGTCCCTATTAAATTCTTCTTTAACCTGATTTCTGGCTAAAGATCCAGGGCTGAAATCTATTTTATTCATATAGGAAATTCCATTTCAAACTCAGTTATTTCTTTGTCTTCTTTAGTATTATAAATACCTTTAACAATATTATGTTTATTTTTAACTAGTCTATCAACATAATTACTATCAGTATCTTCACTAACTTGTGAAGTGGATACCCTATATGGTTGAGAAACCGAATATCTAGGTATAACAGAAATATTATCATCTAAAGGTGATATATAATGAGAAGAATATGATCTTGACAATTTAGATCTATTATCTAATAAAAATGGATTTTTTGCATTTTTATATTAATTTTTCCTTCAGGAGTCTGTTCGATATAATCCATGTCACTATTAATCTGTGGTTGTTTATTACTGACTCTTTCTATCATTCATTGTTCTGGAATAGGTATTTCATTCCATTTAATTGTTATTCTTTTTATAATCTTAGATTTATTAAAATTTGTTTCTATTAGTACCGTTTCATCTAATTTTTTATCTATTAGTTTACAATTAGGATTTAAAGTTTTTAATGGTTTATAATAAATTCTATAACATACACATATTAATTCAGAACCAAGCATATAATGATATCCGTGAGTTTTAACATTTAATGTTAAAGCATCTAATATATTATCATCACTTAAAGATAAGGATAAGTTTGGATAAACATTGAAATATACAGGGCCACGAGCTAAACTCGATTGTATGATTCTCATTAAAGATTGTTTCCAATTTAAATTTCTAGCATCTCTTAAGCATGCTATGAAACTTTCAGGTAAACCTTCTAAGGTTAATGGTTTAAAAGCAATTTGCACTAAACCTATATGAATACATCTATATAAATCAGTATATCTATTAACATCATCTGATTGTATTAACTTTATCTCAATTTCTTCATTATCTAAAGAAACTGATTCCTCGGTTGTTTTTATAATCTGTTTGAAACCTAATCTTTCAAAGGTTCCTAACTGATATAGAGTTTTAACTTCAATTCTTGGAATTGTCCACCTATTAAGGCCTTCTAAATTTTCAGGCATATCATATTCCTGTTTCAGACTTTTTTTAATAGCCTGTTTACTAATATAAGGAGACGGTCAGCATGATGATAAAAAAATAAGAAAAGCCAAGGAATCTTTACAGAATCATCATATAATGATCATAATCTAACACTATAGATTTATTAAAACAATCTGGGTTTAACGCCTAATGCCTTTTCACAACACGGCTAACGGCAACACCCTTCTTCTTTAAACCTATAGGCAAACTACTAATTCTAACCTGATTCTTAATTAAATATCATCATACTGGCTACTTCCAGACAAAGGATCTAAACTATGAATTTACATGCTTACTTATCCTTTATTCTAACCATGAGGCTATTAGCCTCTCATTCTAATGAATATAATTCAAGAATGAAAAGAAAACTTACTGGTTAGATGTACCAATGTAAATAAGAAAACCAGAAAACCAGAACCTCCGAATATAAGCTTAAAATAACTCCGCTGGAGTAATATTATAACTTTGAAAGAAATATACAAAGAGAGAGTTTATACAAGAGAGAAAGAAAGAAGGAAATCTATCCGAGTCTGTCTAAACTAAAAACCTTCCTAAGCTATTTATAGAAAATAAAACCTAACTATTGCAGACTTGAAAATTTAATTTTGAAGTCCATTACATTATTAACCTATGAGGTCACTGCTTACATCAGCTTCTACTTTATAAAAGCATGTCTTTAAGTCGTCTTCAGCTTTACTTTAAGTCATCTTCATCTTTAAGTCATCATCAATCTTCAGCTTTATGTCAGCTTTATATCTCCATCATTACTTTATGTCCCATCATATAATTTTGGCTTTTCCTTTGCTTTTAGCATCAACTTGCTCCTTATTCAAGCCAGATATCAATTCTTCCAATTGTTCCTGCATGAATTCTTCATCTAGGTCTTCATTATCGTAAGGGTCTTGTGATGCACCCGCTAAAACATTATCTTCGGAGGATGCTCCCATAGAAACATCATATTTGGCATCACTTGTATTATTTTTAAGATGTTTTTTTAACTCAGCCATATAAGCTTGGATTAAATCTTTTTGAGATATATTTTCATTTTGCAATCTAATCTTCATAGAGATGTACTGGAATGGATCAATTTCCTTTTGACTATAAGTCTCCTTGTTCGGAATATAATTTTTTACTTTTTCTTGGATCGCTATAAGCGTCTCATTTCCATATAACTCATTAGTAGTGGGATCAATTTTTTGCATTTTATCCCAAAACCTCGTATAAGTGTTTTTCATGACACATGGTAATTTTTCATCAGTATAACTGATTTCAGGAATCCATCTCCAAATCCAAGGAATGGAGAATTCAATAAAAAAACCACATATTAGCGGTTTTCTCACTACATCTATTAGATGCCACCAATTCAGATATTTTTGGTGAGGATTTTATCCAATTTCCATATAAGGAAAGAAATTTATCAGGAAGAATTGATTTAGATGGACCATATTGGTACCACCATTTTATAAACTAGTTAGGTATGGGATCATTATAAATGTTTTCACATACTTTGATAAACCATGAATGTTTCTTATGATCATTTTCATATAAGAAGACTTGATTATGGGCTTCTATATAATTCCAATAATTATACTTATAAGTAACATTGGTGTCAGGAATTATAAATTCCTTATCTTTCATGGTTGATAAACCCCATTCTTCAGCAGATATAAGCTTTTTTATTATAATTTTACTAAAATTATAAAGTTTACTACCCAGAGATGGGTAAAAATGTTTTATATCACAAGTACCTGAAACCTTTAAAATGGTCTCATAGTACATTCTAGGCTTATAAGCTCCATAGGCCTGTATATAAGTGCCACTATTAGAAGATCCTGTATCAAGGTATCTGTTGATTATAATCCATAGGACTTTTCTCCACTGTAAATCTTTTTCTTCTATAAGAAATAAAACTTCCTTATTAGGATGAACTTTATAATCTGTAATATAATCTTCTATAAGAACGGACTCCACATATGATGTGGTTCCTGTGGAAGAAGAAGATTCTTCTTTTTCCTGTTCCAGGAATTTTTGAAATTTATTATATAAAATAGGATTATTAGATAGGTCGGCTATATTATCCGAATATAGGGTTTTATTACCCATTTGAGAGAGAATATTTCTCCCTCTACCTCTTCCATTCATACCAGAAGCACGTGAGGTATAACCTCTGCCTCTTCCTCTATAAGAGTCTCGTGGTATCATCCTGTAAATATTCACGAGATAGAAAATCAGGGAGACTATTATCTTTCCCCTATCTATTAACAATATCAAAATCAAAAGGGGCTAAATTAGCCTGCCATCTAGCATACATTTGCTTAGATACATCATGTTTAAAATCTTTATTAAACATATATTTTGCTGCTTGGCAATCAGTTCTAATTATAAACTTCTGATTGTATAAATCATCCTGAAATTTTAAAACACATCTCACCATGGCAAGTATTTCTTTTGCCACTGTGGCATAATTTTTCTGACTATTAGTCCATTTTCCTGAATGATATTTGACTAATTTTTCTGTTTTATCATCAAGGCAAATCTGTTTTAATATACCTCCATATCCTATATCAGAGGCATCTGTCTATACTATTTTAATCCATTGAGGATTTACTAGTATTAAGCATGACAGTGATTTAACCTTTTCTTTAATTTTCTAAACTGTCCTAGTATGTTCATCTATCCAGGGTTTAGGTTTATCTTTTAACCTGTCATATAATATAGCAGTATCATATGCTAAATTTTTATAATAGGGAAGAATATAATTAAGACTTCCTAAAAACCTTTGTAATTGTGTTTTATCCTTGATTTCATCAGGAAATTTAGAAGCAAAATCGATACTTCTATCCATAGGAATTATTTTTCCTTTTTCAATATTATGACCTAAAAATCTAATATTGGTTTGAGATAAAACCATTTTTGATTGCGATATCACAAATCCATTATTCTTTATAATTGTTTTAAAAATATTCAAATGTTGAAAATGAGATTGTATATCTTTAGAAAATACTAAGATATCATCAATATAAACAATAATAAAATTACTATAAGGAATAAAAACATCATTCATAATCTGCTGGAATTCAGATGGTGCATTCTTTAATCCAAAAGGCATAACTTTCCATTCATAATGTCCTATTGGAACATTAAAAGCTGTTTCATATTGGTCTGATTCTTTTATTTGAATATGCCAATATCCTGATTTTAAATCAAATTTAGAAAATATCAGTGCATCATATAATCTGTCTAATAAATCCTTTTTATTAGGAATATGGTGTCTTATCCATTTTAAGACTTTATTAAGAGGTTTATAATTTAGAACCAATCAGGGTCGTCCTCTTTCTATTTTACTATGTTTATTAACATAGAATCCCGTACATGACCAGGGTGATTCAGAACTTCTTATTAGTCCTTTATCTAATAACATACTAATTTCTTGTTTACATAACTCTAAATATTCAAAGTTCATTTGACACGGCCTTGCCTTAGTCTTTATCATTGTTTTCTCATCAAAATCTTCCTTATAAGGAAGACTAATAATATGTCTTTTCCTTGCCCAAAAAGTATTAGGATGTTCATTACAAATTTCAGTAGAGAAATTATCATATACACCTTTTATTTTTTCTTGCAATTTAAAATTGTTTTTTAAATTATCTTCTATAGAGACAGAATTTATTTCAAATTTTAAGAAATTTATTTGATTATTTTTCCTATAAATTAAATCTTTCAATTCATTTATAAATCTAGTATTTGGTTCAGTTATAAACTAAAAACTGACAATTTTCTTATCATATGTCCCTATAATCTTATCAGTATCAATATGTTTGATCGAAAATATCTTCTTTATAAAAGAAGTACCAAGTATTATTTGGCTAGTAATATTATTAGCTATAAGAAAGCTTTCAGGTATGCAAACTTTATTATTGCAAATATATCCTTTAGATAATTTATAATTTATATCTAAGGCTTTACCTCCTGCATATTTAACAATATGAGTTGTTTTTTTTAAAATACTTAGTAGGAATAATTCCTTCTTGTATAACACTGACATCAGCTCCACTATCAATAAGAGCTACTAATTTGATTTTAAAAGAATGATCTATCAGTAGTTTTATAGTAACATGAAATTTAAAAGAGGATATAAGATCTAATGATCCTAAGAAATTTTCATTTCCAGTGTCTTCTATTAGCATATCATAATTTTCCTTTATATTATCTTTCTTTTCTAAATAAGAAACTCTTTCATCTAGATTATCATTAATCTTTTTTAAGATTTTTATTTCATTCTTAAGATTATTAATCTCTTTTCCTAAATCATCTGTAGTTGTAGGAAGTTTTTCTATATAACTTTTCCTATTTTTCAACATCTCATATACTTCAGTCATTGTATATGGACTTTGATGTTCTTCAATATTTTCTATTCTATTATTAGTTTGACTCGATTCTGGAATATTATCCATTTGTTCTATTATTCTAGATCTTTAATAGATTTTAGAAATTCTAAAATAGTATTATTATTTAATACATTAACTTCTAAATCCAAATCTTGAAATTGTGATAGAATTTATAATATTCTTCATCTTCACTATTAGTATCTTTTTGTTCTATTATATTACACTTACATTCATTGTCAGTGTCAGAATTATTAGTTTCTTCAGTTTCAGATATATCTGACTCATTCTGAGTTTACTATATTTAATAATTCTTTTTTAATTTTTTCATCAATTTCTAAACTATTAATTTTCTTTTTCATTTTGCACTTATTAGCAAAATGTCCTTTCTGTTTACATTTATAACATGTAATATTATTCATGTCTTTCTTATTACGTTGTCTTTCAATTTTTCTAAACTCTTTTTTAAGTTTCTTTTCCTGAGAATATTTTCTTCTTTTCCTTTTAGGATAATTAGGATAATTGGTAGAATCCTTTTCTTTCTTAATTCTTTTCTCTTTGGATGGCATATTCATCCCAAACTGATTACAGAATTGTCCTAATTGACGCTTTTCATTTAATCTTTGACTTTTAATTTGTTGATTCAATTTAATCTCATTGCATAAGGCTAAACTTTCTTGTATGCGAATTCCTATTAATTTCCCATAAGTATAAATTTCATACGGTATATTCATCCTATCCTTCCTAAGACTTTTTTGATTCTTTCTGTAAATAAATGTGGTAGTTCATCTATAAATTTAGACATCCAATGATTACTATTACTATCATTTAATTTCATAACTCTATTAAGGAATGCATCTTTGTACCACCTAAAATCTGAAAGTGTTTTACATCTCAGATTCTGTAATAAGGTGTGAATATTTTCAGCATTATCTGAAATTCTACCCGTAAAATGTTCTAGGATAGTGACTATTAAAGTATAAACCGCATTTTCAGTCGGTTATGATTGAGATTCTTCTATTTTCACTATTTTAAATATTTCATCTTTATTATGGGGGGTTAAATAATTATCCCACCAACCTTTAAGTTGACCTGTATATCCAGAAACTATCATTTTGGCTATACCAACATCAGTATTGCCATTGGCTTTACATATGCTATTATACATAAGCATTCTATGAGCTGTATTATAAATTTGTTTTTCAACAAATCCATCAATATTCCATTCATATATACATTTTCCACTATAACTGTTATTAAGTATATATTCCTGCTCCTCATGTAAAATATCCATAGGAGAGGGTCTATTATAGTAATATAATCTTTGAGTAGGTAGTTCAGCAAACTTTCCTACTTTATTAATTTCATCATGATTATTTGAAATGTCTTTAAACTGTTTTTCTAATTCTTCTTCTAATGTATTAATTTTCAATCCTTTAAATTTTTCATCAAGTAATCTTTCTAATTCCGATAAAGATTTTAACTTGAAATCTTTTATTTCAGGGGGTGGTTGAAGAGTTGGAGTAGCTATAACTTGCTCCGCAGAAGATGACTCTTCAGAATGAGACTTTTGTAATAGATTAATTATATTATCTAATCTATGATGTAGAGATATAATTTGTTCACCTAAAACATTTAAATAAATGTTTGTATAATTATTCTGTTCTATAATTTTATTCATCTGTTTTACAGTTATAACTAATGTATCATTATCAAATAATTTAGCAAAGGCAGAGAAATTCAATATATTATTTTCTTTCTCTATTTTAAAAGGTTGTTAAGGAGGAAATACGTCCTTTAAAGTATTACCATTCAAGAGTTTATAATCTCTTTCTAAAACACAAATACATGGTTCAATATAATTAGAAATAAACCATGGCACAAAAGGAAATAAAATATTATGCTGAGATAAAAATTTATAAAACTGATCAGAAATATTTTTCTGTTCATTTAAAGAGAAATTATTAAAAAACCATGTTCTAAATGGTTTTCATCTGTCCCTATTAAATTCTTCTTTAACATGATTTCTGGCTAAAGATCCAGGACTGAAATCTATTTTATTCATATAGGAAATGCCATTTCAGACTCAGTTATTTCTTCGTCTTCTTTAGTATTATAAATACCTTTAACTATATTATGTTTGTTTTTAACTAGTCTATCAACATAAGTACTATCAGTGTCTTCACTAACCTGAGAGGTAGAAACTCTATAAGGTTGAGAGACCGAATGTCTAGGTATAATGAAATATTATCATCTAAATGTGATATAAAATGAGAAGACTATGATCTTGACAATTTAGATCTATTATCTAATAAAAATGGATTATTTTGTATTTTTATATTAATTTTTCCTTCAAGAGTATATTCGATATAATCTATGTCACTATTAATCTGTGGCTGTTTATTACTGACTCTTTCTATTGTCCACTGTTCTGGAATTGGTATTTCATTCCATTTAATAGTTCTTCTTTTTATATTTTTGATTTATTAAAATTAGTTTCTATAAGTATTGTTTCATCTAATTTTTTATCTATAAGTTTACAATTAGGATTTAAAGTTATTAATGGTTTGTAATAAATTCTATAACACACACATATTAATTCAGAACCAGACATATAATTATATCCATGAGTTTTAACATTTAATGTTAAAGCATCTAATATATTATCATCACTTAATGATAAAGATAAGTTCGGATAAACATTGAAATATACAGGGCCATGAGCTAAACTTGATTGTATGATTCCCATTAAAGATTGTTTCCAATTTAAATTTCTAGCACCTTCTAAGGTTAATGGTTTGAAAGCAATTTGTACTAAACCAATATGTATAAATCAATATATCTATTAATATCATCTGATTATATTAACTTTATTTCAATTTCTTTATTATCTAAAGAAACTGATTCTTCGGTTGTTTTTATAATCTGTTTGAAACCTAATCTTTCAAAGGTTCCTAACTGATATACAGTTTTAACTTCAATTCTGGGAATTGTCCACCTATTAAGACCTTCTAAATTTTCAGGGATATCATAATCCTGTTTCAGACTATTTTTAATAGCCTGTTTACCTTTTCCTAAATTCATTAGAAAAGGAATAAACTGGTTAGAATAAAATATCATCTAATTTATATAGATTTATACATATAATCTAATAAAATATCATCTAATAATTTTAAAATAGTAATAAGAGTAATTACACTACTAATGCATGACTAATAATTAAAAAATCCACAAATCTTAGCCCCATACTACTAATACGTGTATTTCCTAACCACATTTCATCAACTACATACACCACTACTCAAGATATCATCTAATCTCATTACAATTAATCTAATTACATGAAAATCTAATGTTTTATGAAATATCAACCATAAAACACTAAAATCTTGACTTACCTTATTACGATATCACAACGTGACGTAGATCTTCAGAATAATTTAGCCGGAATCCAAATTTTGCAGGTGAATAGTGTTTGTCCGCTACAAAGAGAATGTTTGAAGGAAGAAAAGGAGAACACTGCTACAGGAAATGCTCGGGTTTGTGTTTATATAGTTGCTCGGGTTTGTGTTTATATAGTTAACCTGAATTCAGATTTTTAAAATTCGAAATTAGCTAAATTCGGACGAAGCTGGACGTGGGGCTAGTTGTTTGGGATGTATCGAGTCGTGGTAGACTTTTCTGGATATGGTGCTAGTTGTTTGAGACGTGGTGCTAGTTGTTATGGACGTGGTGCTAGTTGTTTATGAAAAAAAATCAGTTTAAATTAACATGCATGGATGTAGTGAAAGATTATCTGCCCAGGCCTAGCCAGAAACTCACTTTCGTGATATGCATTCCAGAATCAGAATCTCTGGCCAGGCCTAGACACTAGCACAATGCTATTCTAACCCTTTTGAAATAACATTGCATAGGATCTGGGTTCGCACTTATTCAATTTACCACGCAACAAAATTTCTAATTAAAAGCGGAATCTTAGAAAAATACCTTTGAAGCGTGCACTCAGGTGATTCTCTTGTATGCCTCAAGACTTTGATTTCACATTGTATGGGCAACGATCTATAAACCAATTGATCAGCTAATCACCACAATCCACTTGCCAAAAAATTCCAGCACCGCTACACCTGGCACGTACTGTAAACGCACAGCCCGGAGAGAGAGAAAGCTACACACGCAGCTGGCTTGACAGGCTGAAAGTTCAGCCAAGAAGAGAAGAAAACCAGCCAGAATATTGCTCAAAAAATCCAACTTTGAGAGAGAGAATTTTCTCTCTCTAGATTCTTGAATTATGAATCTATTGAATTGTATGTCTTGAATAGCTAATCCCTTGTCTATATATAGAGTTACAAGAGAGACCCCAAGTAGGTTTAGGATTGGTCTTCCTACTGGGTTTCTGTTTTCTTCATTCCTGTTACTGGACTGATACACATCCAACTGATACAGGGATCTACTTATCCCAAACCAGTTCCTGGTATGATTTACAACCAACTGACACAGGGATTCACTTATCCCAAACTAGTTCCTGGTATGATTCACAACCAACTGACACAGGGATTCACTTATCCCAAACCAGTTCCTGGTATAATTCACAACCAACTGGCACAAGGATTAATTAATTAATTAATTAAATCTACCTTTGTCAACAACCCATTACGTAATTAATCGTACCACTAACGGATTAATTATGGCACTACCATCCTACACCAGAATTGCTTCCGGAATAACTTAGTTAAATTATATTCATAATCTCCCCACATCACAGATATAGTGGTCATTAATATATTAATTTACTTATAAATTAATTAATTAACCACTTTAATTCCGAGACTAGTACCACTCGACCTTTTTACTATACCGGACGGAAGTCTACCGGCCGGGTTTAGTATAACAAAATTTATGAGCTCATCTCGGGAGCACCATCACCCCGGACGCACCGGTACATGGTTTTCTTTCCACAAGCAGCAGCACACCAAGTAACTAAACACGCACACCCAACCTACTGAGACTATTGGCCACAATTTACCTCACCCATTGGCAGATCAAAGTACACTATGTCTAATCCTTATGCCCGCTTGAGTCTAGGGATTAAGAGATAGAATACCAAGAATGATTTGTCTATTAAATCAGTATAAGACAAATCATTCTTAATGGTCAAGTTCAATACGCCCCGGGCATATCTATATGATTCAATTAGTTTAGACAAACCAATTATCTGAATCACATAATAACCTAAATCGACAGTTTGTCCAAAGCTATCTCGGTTACGAACCTCATTTATATATTATGTCTTTCAACAAATGATTAGATCTACTGTGTCACACAAGACACCTCATCATCTACTTACATAATATAAATGGACATATCATGCACAACAAGATATAACCAAAACATAAATCGATATATTACTGGAAAAAAAAACAATACAAGCATAGCTTATGTATTCAACTCCAACATGTAGACATTTTTTTACGTGGTACTAGTTGTTCTGAGACGAGGTGGGATGTTTTGTGAAAAAATCAGTTTAAATTCACATGTTTGGATGTTGACATTTTTGGACGTGGTGCTAGTTTTTTGAGACGTGGATCTAGTTGTTCTGAGACGTGGTAGGATGTCTTTGTGAAAAAAAAAGTAGTTTAAATTTACATGAATGGATGTATACATTTTTGGACGTGGTGCTAGTTGTTCTGAGACGATTTGAGATGTATGGCTGTTTTATTTGTTTCATCTTATTACAACACCTACTTATAAGATCATGAACATTTCTAAGAGTTAAATGGTCATTTTAATTGTTTTATCTTCACAAAACTCTTAGATCAGAGATCATGAACATTTCTAAGAGTTGAATTGTCATTTTATTTGTTTTATCTCATTACAACTCTTAGATATGAGATCATGATCATTTTTAAGAATTGTATAGCCATTTTCTTTGTTTTATCTTATCAATACCCTTAGATAATAGATTATGCACATTTCGGTCCACCTCAGACGTTTTTTGACGTCTTACTAGTTATTCTGAGACGAGGTGAGATGTTTTGTGAAAAAATCAGTTTAAATTCACATGTATGGATGTTGATGTTTTCGGACGTGGTGCTAGTTGTTCGAGACGTGGTTCTAGTTGTTCTGAGACATAGTAGACTGTCTTTGTGAAAAAAGAAATAGTTTAAATTCACATGAATGGATGTAGACATTTTTGGATGTGGTTCTAGTTATTCTGAGACGTGGTGGGTTGTTTTTGTGAAAAAATCTGTTTAAATTCACATGCATGGATATAGACGTTTTTGGACGTGGTGCTAGTTATTTTTTAACGTGGTGCTAGTTGTTCTGGATGTAGACATTTTTGGACGTGGTGCTAATTATTCTAAGACATGGTGGACTCAGCCAAGACGTGGTGGACTCAGCGAATACGGGTTCTAAAATCCGGAATTAATACTGATTCGAATTTTCAAAATTTGATTTGTCCCTCAATTTTTTTAATACTTTCTGCCTGTTAAAATTAACAAATTAAATTACAATTTTTTTTTATAAATCGGATTTCTAAATTCTGAATTAGTTTTGGATTAATAAATTGGATTTGTGAAATCCGAATCTCAAATGGATTAAGAGACTCAGATTTCAGAAATCCGAGAGACCTAAAAATGGTCCACACAATTCAAATTATAAATATTTTCGTTTGCACCCCCAAATTTTGTATTAATTTGGTCCAGGGCCCATCAGAGAAGGCTTGCTGGAAGCTTTTTATGGAGTTTATGAGAAAAATTTAGACAAGGTGCTTATTTCTCAATTACCTTTTATCTTGCAACCATATTTATGTGTTTACTTACCTTGAAGCCAAAGCTGAATTCACATTTCAAACAAAATTTTGTTTGTATGAGATCCTTTTTTTATTCAGGTCCTTCAAGCAATGATTTGTTGGTGTTGAATACATAAATTATGCTTGTATTGTACATTTTCCCAGTTAATATATTGATTTATGTTTTGGTTATATTTTGTTGTGCATTATTTGTCCATTTATATTATGTAGTTAGATGATGAGGTGTCTTGTGTGACACAGTAGATCTCATCATTGGTTAAAAGACATAATATATGAATGAGGTTCGTAACCGAGACAGTTTTGGACAAACTGTCAGTTTAGGTCATTATATGATTCGAAAAATTAGTTTGTCTAAACTGATTGAATCATATAGATTTGCCCGGGGTGTATTGAACTTGACCATTTAGAATTATTTGTCTTGTACTGATTTAATAGACAAATTGTTTAGTATTCTATCTCTTAATCCCTAGACTTGAGCGGGCATGAGGATTAGACATAGTGTACTTTGATCTGCCAATAGCTGAGGTCAATTGTGACCAATAGTCTCGAAATTAAAGAAGTTAATTAATTAATTTATCAATAAATTAATAAATTAACGAGCACTATATCTTTGATGTGGGGAGATTAAGAATAAATTAATTAAGTTGTTCCGGAAGCAATTCTGATGTAGGATGGTAGTGCCAAAATTAATCCGTTAGTGGTACGATTAATTTTGTAATGATTTAATTGAATATAGAATTAATTAATTGATTAATTATTCCTAAGGGTTAATTAAGTAATTAACAAAGTGAAATTATTTAATTAATTAATTAAGTCTTAAGTTTCAATTAGAATTAGAAAATCCTAGAGATTAGGAAATCTAATTGGATTTGGTTTATCCTGTTAGATTGGTTACCTAATTGGATTTGAAAACTAATTAATTAACTAAACCCATTAGGAAGAATAATCCTAAACCAACTTGGAGTCTCTCTTGTAACTCTATATATAGACAAGGGATTAGTTATTACACAATATACAATTCATAAGTTTTCAAGACAAGAAAACTAGAGAGATAAAATCCTAGAGAGAGAGAAACCCATTATTGCGCAGCCGGTTTTCTCCCCTAAAACCCGGCGGCCCGTGAACATAATCTCCCTCGGGGCGGCCCGTGTAGTACACGCGTGGCAGGCGACAGACGGCGGTATTTTTCCGGCGAGAATTCCGACGCAGAATTTGTGGTGGTTAGCTGATCGATTGTTCGCTGGATTGTTGCCCACACAACATACGAACAAAGTCTTGGGGCATACAAGAGAATCACCTGAGTTTACGCTTCAATAGGTAATTCTTATGTTTCCGCTTTTAATTAAGAATTTTTGCTGCGTGGTAAATCGAATAAGTACATACCAAAATCCTGTGCAATGTTATTTCAAGCAAGGGTTGGAATAGCGATTGTGCTAGCGTCTAGACCTGGCGATAGATTTCGATTCTATAATGCATAGCACGAGAGTGAGTTTCCGGCTAGGCCCGACCAGATAATCTTTCATGATTCAAATGGGGGTTCTTGTGCCTACTGGAAATATAACTGCTGTCAAACTAACAGCGCATTTTTTTCTTAACAGGTTCGTCATGGTTCAAATTCCATTTTCATGTTATTCTTCAAATGCTAAATTCCTTGGTGGTTTTAATGGCATAATAATAAGCTCCTAGTATTTATATTCTAGTTAGTTGGTCCAGAACATCCTCTTACTTACTGGCATTAATGTTTGTTTTCAAAGGAGTTGCTCAATTAAGAACAAAAGTAAATCTTGTTGTCTTATTGATACCAACATCTGACTGTTCTTCCTAAGGATATATTGATTGATGCTTTAATAAATATCTACTGGTTTCGGTAGTACCTAGGGAGCTCATACAATAAGAAGTTTGAAAGGAAGAAATGTAATGTGGGAAGGCAGCGCGTATATCCTGTACACTGTGTACATGTACCTATTACTATATATAGTAATTTTTTACATGACAGCTGTACACTTACTAAATATAGTAAGTCTCTCCTACGCGCGTGCCTTTTTTTTTTCCGCGCTGAGTGAACAACGTCTTCGCTAAGTCAACAACGTCTCAGAACAACTGCCACAACATCCAAAAAATAACTGTCACAATGTCTACATCCAGACATGTCTACAACGTAGCACCACGTCCGAAACAACTAGCACCACGTCCAGAAAAGTCTACATCCATGCATGTGAATTTAAACTGATTTTTTCACAAATACAACTAGAACCACGTCAAAAACAAATAGCACTACGTCCAGAAACATCCTCATCCATGCGTATGAATTTAAACTGATTTTTTTTTTACAAAGACAGTCCACCACGTCTCAGAACAACTAGAACCACGTCAAAAACAACTAGCACCACGTCCACAAATGTCTACATCCAGGCATGTCCACAATGTCTTCGCTGAGTCAACAACGTCTCAGAACAACTGCCGTAACGTCCAAAAAACAATTGTCACAACGTTTACATCCTGGCATGTCCACAATGTCTACTAACACTGCCGTAAAGTCCACTTACGTCCAAAAAATAACTGCAGCAACGTCAAAAAAATCTATATCCAGGCATGTGAATTTAACTTGAATTTTTCACATAACACCTTCCACAATGTCTCCTAACATGGCCACAACGTCCCCGCACGTCCAAAAAAAACTGCTGCAACATCCAAAAATGGCTTAGCTGATTTTAGTAATGTAAAACATAGATACCGTTTAAGTAACTATTAGTAGGAAAAAACCAAAAAAAATTGTCAGGGACGAGACTCGAACCCTGGTTATTTTAGTCTTATGACTCCAAAAAATTCAATTGCCATTAATCCACTTAAAGTTAGTTGACATTTAATTACACTTTTTTGTACATGTGATTGAAAGATCACTGTTGTCAATATTGAATTTCCCATCTCCCAATACATAGGTCAGTAGAACCCCGAAGGAACAAGGTTTTCATGCAGGCAAATTGTAAAAAACTATTTTTCATACATGTCAATTGTTTCGTCGAAAATTCAAAAAACCCATGAAATTATTAAAAATCTTCTGTATCTTTTAAAATATGACATTTTTTAGAGTTTCGAGCGGCCCAAACCACCTTCAGCAGTTTGCAGATAGATAGATCTTGAAAAGTAATATGAAATCAAAAAAATTCGTCTAAAACGGACCACCGAGCGCAAAGTTATGACCATTTAAAATTTTCGTCCAAAACCACACATTTTTCAATATTGGAACCATCTCCAAATGCTGGTCTACTGTGTACATTGCGTAGATCTTGTCGAGAACCATCAAATCGACTACTCGCGCGTCCAAATCGGACAATCGAGTGCCGAGTTATGCCCTCTTGAACCGTCCGTGCAATACAATTTCATAGAATGCACCTTCCACAACGTCTCCTAACACTGCCGCAACGTCCCTGCACGTCCAAAGAACAACTGCCGCAACGTCAACATCCAGGCATGTGGTGAATTTTTCACATAACACCTTCTACAACGTCTCCTAATACTGCCGCAACATCCATGCACGTCCAAAAAATAACTGTCGCAACGTCTACATCCAAGCATGTGAATTTAAGCTGAATTTTTCAGATTACACCTTCAACAAAGTCTCCTAACACTAGAACCACGTAAAAAACAACTAGCACCACGTCCTGAAACGTCTACATCCATCCATGCATGTGAATTTAAGTTGATTTTTTTCACAAAGATAGTCCACCAAGTCTAATAACACTAGAACCACGACAAAAACAACTAGCACCACATCCTGAAACGTCTGCATCCATGCATGTGAATTTAAGCTGATTTTTTTCACAGAACATAGTCTACCACGTCTCGCTACGTCCGAAAAAAACTAGCACCACGTCCAGATACGTCCAACTATGTCCAGTAACATCCCGCAACGTCTGAAAATACAAAGCAGCAACGTCCCATAACGTCTTGTTACGTCCCGCTACGTCCAAAATACAAAGCAGCAACATCCCGTTATGTCCCGCAACGTCTGAAAATACAAAATAGCAACGTCTCGCAACGTCTTGTTACGTCTCGCTACGTCCAAAATACAAAGCAGCAACATCCCGTTATGTCCCGCAACGTTTATTTACGTCCCATAACGCGTTCTACCAAGTCCAGCAGCGGGAAAGAATCAGAAGCAACCCATTTCACATGAAAGTACCAATACCCCACGGAAACCATTTATATATCATATTTCGGAGAAACAGAGCATTATTTGAATAAGAAAATACGAATATAACATCATTAATAGATTACCCAACATCAAATCGTGAAAATAAGGTTCCGTAAATCCATCAAATACAGTTCATACTTTATGATGTGGTGATTTTTTAAGAAGAATAAGTTATTTTTGAAGAAGAAGAAAAGATTTTTGAAGAAGAAGAAGAAGAGATTTTTGAGCAGGAAGTAATTTTTTAAGAAGAAGTGATTTTTCGTTGTATTTGGTGTTGTTCGTCGGAAAAAATAATCATTGATCTCCGTTAAATCTGTGTTTGAATGAAAATTTTGATTAAATGCGGTTTTGAATGGAGTACGGCGAATAAGAATAACTGATTTTTTAAGAAGAAGAAGTGATTTTTTGAAAAAGAAGGAACTGGGTTTTTAGAGAAGAAGAAGAAGAAGAGAAGAGCGTGTATTTCACTCTCTTATAGTGAGAGTGGTAATGTATTATTAAGTACATGTACCTCTAGGTACAGGATATAATTTGCGGTGGGAAGGCTGCTTAAGTTAATTCTGAAAAGGTTGTGTTATTTGCTGCAACAGTAATACGTGTTGATTCATATTTTTTGCCAACAGATTTTGTTCATGGTGGATGTATGCACAGAAAATTATTGCATAGATATATATTCATAAGCCGCTAGGTGTTGATTGTGATTCAAATGCTCTGACACTACCTTCATGTTTATTGGGCTTTAGATTCTAGGATTGCTGATGCAGAGGAGAACTTGGGAGAGAGTGAAGTTAGACAAGCTCATTTGGCTAAATCATTGTTTTATATCCGAATCAGTGATAAGGTTTGAGCTACCTTTCCTCCATCAGTATCTGTACCTATTGATCTGTCCTTGTTTCGAACATCTTTTCAATGCTGGTCTTATAATGACTACAGGAGAAGGCACTGAACAGCTGAAAGTGATAGAAAGTAAAACAGTTGCAGTTGCCCAAAAGATGGACCTCGTTTTCTGTACACTACAGATTGGTTTCTTCTATGTGGACTTTGATCTAATATCAAAGAGCATTGACAAAGCGAAGAAGTAACTTTTATTAACATTTTCAAAATTTTGCATAAACTGGTATTATTATCTAAGGAACAAAGCTTATCCTTAGTATTTACTTGTGACCTATGACCTATAAACAGTAAAGGGGAAGTAGGATTGTGCCATGTCGAGTTGATGTCTTATTTGTACTTGATAAATGTAATAGTTTCTAACCAATTGCTTTCTAGTCAGTGAGGGCGATTGCAGCAAGCTACTTCCCTAGTTTTGCATCTTATGGATTGCCACCTTAATTCAATTAGCTATATACATTCATGGCACATCATATAGCAACAGCAGTTACTTATGTTTGGAGAATTTTTTTCCTCATTATAGTTCATTATGTCTTCTTGATCAAGAACTGATTTATCAGTTTTCTTATGCTTTTTTCAGGATTGGAAGAATGAGAGGTACAAAGAAATAATCAAATCTGGAACTGTAAGATCCGGTACAATGCATGTTATAACATAAACAATTTTTGATTTTTTCATTAAGTCACCACTGTGCCTTTACTATTTTGTCATCAAGTTGAGCCTAGGCTAGGGGAAAAAACTGACTGTTTGTTCTACGGCAACCAAAAGCTCAGTAATATTATGCATTGAAAATCTAATTGAAATTGTGATTTCTTTTCCTCAGTATTTTATTTCTATTTATCTCTTGTTATTTCATTTCAGTTGTGGGTCATAAGACTCACAATACTTCGTTACAGGAGAGTTTTCAAAGTCTAGACTATTTTCTGCTAGGTAAACTTAATTTCTTCATTCTATTATAAGCAACTTAAATGCTAAAACTATTCTGGCATTCTTCATAAGCTCCTTAGATCTAGTTATTGATTTTAATATCCTCAATCATTGGAGCTATTGTAATGTACCTAGAACATATACAGAAATCTACATATGCAAAATATCAAATACTCAACTAAGCTCAGATGTGATTCTATTTTATTACATATGTACCTAGAGGGTGTATACCCCTTTATATTATTAAAAAACAGATTTAAATGAGAAGGAGACTTAGAATCATTCCTATATGACTAGACAATGTGTAGGAGAAGTAGAATATGTAATAGTTATCTGGGGGATGTAACATATGGGGTCGGTTTCTAGTCCAAACAGATTAAGCCTATTAACTTCCTAGGCAGGATGTACAAAACTTTAAGACAAATATCTGAAAGATGTAAGAGGCAACTAAACTTTGAAAAGGAACCTAGAAATCCAGCTGGGATTGGTAGACTTGGGTTTGAAAGCCATGTACTTATGACTATGATCTTCTCAGCATATCCTTACTTGATAAATTTTTTAAATTCAACCTTAAACTGCTAACAAAACATAGGTTTTTAAGAGAAGTTAAAAAAATATAAACTTTGGTATTCATTTACTTCTAGAATGTTGACAAATCTAGTTAACCAGTGACACTTTTTTTCTATCTTATTGTTGATTGTATTTATAGAATTATACGTTTAAACTGTAAAATTGTGGAATACTTGCCTATGAAGTATTGTTCCTTTCATATGCACAAGGACATATATGTTTAGTGTACATGATGTGCTCTGATTTTGACTGAATCAGGAGTAAAATATGAGTAGGACTTAATAGAGAACACAATGCTATAAATTTTCTGATTATTTTTAGATTAAAAAAAAAAAAAAAACTTCAAACCTTTTTTCCTGTCCGTTCTGATATAACAATTCCTAATTCCTAGAGCACTGAGGAAAATCTTCTAAAGCCATGGAATTGCAACATATTTCTTTTAAATGGGGTAGATTATAGGCCATAAAATCCAATATTATTATTGGCGGTTTCATCAAACTAGTTCAGCAAAAAAGAGTTTACAGACTAATCCCCTTGATTGTCGCTTGACCATTGGGAATGTGTGAATGTTTATGATTGTTTACTTAATGTATATGTGCTTTTAAGCTGACGCATGAAGGAGAAAAAGCCTGATTCAATATAATTGGTTGTTGCTAAGTTAGTGAACATGGCAAGAATTTACTGTTTGCTTCCTGCACCTGAGCTATTATCCTGCTGTTTAAGTTATCGATGAGAATGAAAAATTATATTCTGCAGAAGCTGGGGATGTCTGGGGAAAGGTGTTTGCTTGTAGAAGATAGTCATATTGCGCAAATTATATGTTGTACCACTATGTATATGTACCACTTACTATAATTAGTAATTTTTTTTAGTCAACTGTCTTTTTTCCATTTTTAATAATATTTAGTAACGCGCCCACTTTTTCTTTTTTCCTTCTTTTCCCGCCGTGGTATATATACATTCAAAACGTGGTGGTTGCCCTTTTTTTTTTCAACAACTGAACAAGAGCGATCAAAAATTTAATGAGAGCGATCGGAACCAGAGATATTCGAATTGCGCTGCTGCTGAAATCATTCTGCAAGCATTGAAATTGTTAATAAAGGTATCGTATAGAAGAACAATGATGATCATCGATTTTTTTTTGTTTTTCTTTCCGTGATTGATGTTTTTGTTGTTTAATTGTCGTTCTTATAGTTTGTTTTTGCGAATTATGGAAGAAATATTAATACATGTTAGATTTTTGATCGGTTGAAAATCATTGTTTCAGTTGTATGATTCATTTTTGTGATAATGTTATTATAATCGTTGTGTATGAAGACGTTGTTGGTATGTATTTTTGAATATAGCAGCATAAATCTGCATGTTGCGGGATAGGATTTTTTTTAAGTTTTTATATGATGTGGATGGACGTTGCGCAAGGTATAACTGGGACGTGTTGGGACGTGGCGGAAAAGGATGTTGTCTTTTTTAGTTTTTATGTGATATTTTTGGACGTAGCGTAAGTTATAACTTGGACATTTTGGGATGTGGCGGAATATGATGTTATTTTTTTAGTTTTTATGTGATGTTTCTGGACGTTGCGTAAGTTATAAATGTGACGTGATGTGATGTTGCGGCATATGATGTTGTCTTTTTTAGTTTTTATGTGATGTTTTTCTAGATGTTGCTTAAGTTATAACTGGGACGTGTTGGGACGTTGCTTATGTTGTCATTAATTTTTTTTTTCAGATATGGAATCAATGGATGATGAGTCGATGCTGTCTTTGATTGGTCAAACAGTTGCTAGCGTGGATGAGGCATACAATCTGTATAACAAATATGCTTTCGAATTGAGTTTTAGTATTAGGAAACATATGTCTCGTAGCAAGGAATATGAGATATATTTGAGAAAGTTTGTGTGTTGGAAGCAAGGTGAGAAGGATTATAAAAATAAGACTGAGAATGAGAGGATTTATTCAAATTGGACGTTCGAACGAAATGTAATGCGCTTGTTGAATTTAGGAGAATTGATGATGGTATTTGGGAGGTGCAAAAGCATTTCCGGAAACACAATCATGAGATGTGTTTTGAACAACAGAGACACTTATTGCGTTCTAATAGGAATATGAATTCTTCATCAATTGATTATTTGAAGACTTTGAAGAATTCTGGTGTTCGTGTTTTAGATGGGTACAGAGTATTGTGCAAAGAGGTAATTGACTTTACATAATTTTTGTGTACATGTAAGTGGACGTTGCGGGAGTATTATTATAGACATTTCTGGACGTTGTAGTCATAACTTTTTACTTTTTTTTTTTTGCAACAGACTGGTGGACCATCTCAAGTAGGTTTTACTTCACGAGATGTTTATAATCGTATGGAAATTGAGAAGAAGAAGACCATTGATGGTTGTGATGCAACTACGCTTTTTGAGATATTGAAGAAAAGGTCTTGTGATGAACATGATTTCTATTTTGATTTTGATCTGGACAGCGATTCGTCATTGTGTAACTTGTTTTGGCGTGATGGACAAATAAAGGCGGATTACAAGATATTTAGAGATTTGGTTGTTTGTGACACGACTTGTAGGACAAACAAGTATGGTTTGATTTGTGGACCATTTGTTGGGATGGACAATCACTGTCGTAATGTTATGTTTGGACTTGGTTTAATAATGAATGAGAAGATTGAATCATTTAATTGGTTGTTTAATTGGTTGTTTTTGAGGTCTATGGATGGTCAAACACCAATTACTATGATGACAGATCAAGCATTTTCGATGGCAGCAGCTATTAAGGATGTATTTCCATCAACTCGTCACCGGTTATGTTTTTGGCATATAAGTGAGAACTCCCGGAAGAACATACCTTCATTGCGTGATGACACAGGTTTTTTTAAATTGTTTCAACGCCTTCTTTATAGTGTGGTTACAAAGGAAGAGTTTCAGTATGTTCGGAACAGGTAAGGACGTTGCGGTAGTTTTTTTTTTTTTTTTGACGTTGTAATAGTGTTTTTATGTACGTTGCGATAACATTTTTTCATTTTTTTGTTTGTTTACAGCATGGTGACTGAATATGAATGCGGCAATATTACGTTGTTGAATGATCTCTATAAGATTCATGAGAAATGGTGTCCTGCATTTAAAAAAGATTACTTTTCAGGAGGGGTTCTCTCATCTCAAAGGAGTGAGTCAACAAAGTGTGCGATTTCAATGCGGCTAAGCAAAACATCATCACTTTGCGATTTTTACCATTAGTTTGTAGATGTGGTGAATGACTGGAAGAACAACGAAAATGAAGAAGACTACAGGTGTCATCAAGGGAAAGTGAATTTGTTTGTTTTGAAACATTCGATGTTAATTCAAGCTTCTGAAGTTTACACAATTAATGCATATCATATGTTTGAAACTCAGTTTAAAGACATGACTTTATACAATTATGAAAAGATTTGTGAAGATGATAGGTTAATTCAATATCATGTGTTGTGGGATGGAGAAGATATTTTCCGACATGTTGTGTTATTCGATAAGTTGAGTCATTGGATTGAATGCAGCTGCAAATATTTCAGTGAAATGGGGATATTATGCGGTCATTTACTTCTTGTTTTTAACCTAAACTGTGTTAAGGTATGAATTTTTATTGGTTCAGTTTTTTTTTTGGTGGACATTGTGGGTGTGTTAATCTAGACGTTGCGGTAGTGTTTTTTTGGACGTTGCGGATGTGAAACTTGTTTAGTTGATTAATTAATTATTTTTTTAATAGATACTACCCGATAGGTGTATGTTGTAAAGGTGGACTAAGGGTGTGACATACGACCGTCAAATTCAATTTAAGATTTCATGTCCGAGAAATGAAGGAGATTATGTTTACTATTCTGTTCGGAGGCATGCTGCCAGTAAGAAGTATTTGAGATTGATTCAATTATGTCAGTCGAGTAAAGTTGCTCGTGGCATTATAGATGATAAATTCAAAGATCTTAGAGATTACATTGCTGAGTTAGCTAGTATTAGATTGGAATAAGGAGGTGAACATGTGGATGATGATGATGAAGATGATGATGATGGTACAAAAGAAGAAATTAGAGATCCAAAATGAGAGAGACCCAAAGGTGTTCGAAATGTACGGTCAAAAAGTACAATTGAGAAAAAAAGGAATATTCAAGAGGTAAGAAAAAAATGTAGTTCAGAATTTGTAGTTGAGTGAGATGATTACAGGGATTGAGATGAATTTGTAGTTGTAGTTAACATTTGATTTGAAAATGAATGTTTATTGTTTTTTATTTGAGATTTTGTAGATGTAATTGGACGTAGTGGGTCGTTGTGTATGAGTTGTGTTTTGATATTAGTTGTTACGTTTCAGCACGTCTCGTTACGTTCCCAAAAAAAATATCCGCAACGTCCATAAGGAATCACAAAATTTTATTAGTTGTTTTATTTGGTTTTCTTATTAGACGTATCGGGACATTGCAGTTTGGCTTTTGGACATTGTAGATTTAATACGAAACTTTAAGATACTGATATGAAAAGAAAATAATGAAATTTTATTGAAATTATTATTACAACTCATTTATATCTACACTTGAGGCATCATCCTCATCAAGAAGAATGGAAGAGTAGTCTTCAAGATATGCAGAGATTGGAACCACTTCATCATGATGGGATGGCAGGATTCTAGACATTTCGCACATGTCCATGATGTGGCTGGGGTAAAGGATACTCCGAGTTCACCCATTTGAGAGGCCAACATATTCCATGTAGTATTTGATGATGTTGCCCCAATTGATATTTTTTCTTGCATTTGTTGCAATTAAAAGTGTCAAACCGAATGGCTTGGAGACTTCTCCTGCAGCGACATTATAACGTAGGAACGTGTACAATGTCTTTGCAAAACTATTCAGATCTTCCAATATGATCGTCCAATAATTTTTTAGGACGTCAATATTCTGCTTTAATACTGCTCGGACTTCCTCCATGGTCGGTTGTAAACGGGCAATATCATCATGTTTTAATGCCTGAGGACCCAAGTTCCTTAGGCGCAAGTGGTTGTTGATTGCTTGAGTTGTTATTATGATTGGATGTTCCTTGAAGTAGACTGTATTTAGTCTATTTCTATTATGCAGACTATCATAGAATTCTAGGACCAGAGATCTGTTTCCGTGCTGGTCATTCATCGGCATCAATCCACTCCAATGATTTCTGACGAGAAACATCCAGAGTTCTGAATGAGGTTCTATACTGAACATATGTTTCATTGCCATGTGGTCAAGAAGGAGTGAGGGCGGCATTGGTCGTTGCGGGTCTTGGTTTTCTTTGAATATGTTCATGCTAGGAAGAATGTAACAACTGGCCATTGGAACGTGAAGTGAGAAGGTTTTTCAGATTGTTGTTTTTGAAAGGGGAGAAGGAAAGCAGAAGAATTTTTAAGTTTTTACGAAGTGAATGTTAAACCTTGTTTACCAGTTGTTTTATAGGAGTGGACGGTTTTTATTTTGTAACGAATGGATGCATGTAAAGTCGTAGTTTAATTTATGCATAGACGGTTTTTTTTTTTCGAATGTAGTTGATGAAATAATGAAAGACGCGTCTGTTTGTATACTCGACGTTTCAGGACGTGTTGAGACGTTTTGGGATGCTGTAAAGTTACAATTGATGATGAATATTTGTACAGTTGTTTAGTTTTAGGAGATGGATGTGTTGGGACGTAGATGGACGTTGTGGACTTAATTTTAATCATTTTTATTCGTTAACATGATTTCATTATTTTCTTTTCATGTTTATATGAATTATTTAAAGTTATATTTGAATAAATTTAAAAATTGATAACCTATGAATTATGGACGTTGTTGGTATAGTAGTTGGACGTAAGGGGACGTTGCGATAGTTTTAGCAGACGTTGTTTTACTAAATTGAAGAAACTGATATGTAGATTAAAACAAAATAAAATAGGAATCAACGATAATATTAATATTAAGGATACAATAAATTGAAAATAAATGTTTTTCTGAAATTTACATCAATTTGATCCATTAGTTCATTTGTTTCAGGATCAAGACAGGAATTGTAACCAAGATATTTATATTCCTGCAGTTGTTGGATGTCATTAGTTTGGTTAGTCGGGACTCCTGCATTGTCACAGATGTCCATGATTAGACTGGGGTAAGGAGATTCCTAGTCAAATTTTCTTCAATGCCGACCTGTTCCATGTATTCTTTGATGAAGTTGCCCTAATTCATATCATTTTCTAACATGGTTGCAAGTAACAGTTGCAAGCCATATTTCTTGGTGACTTTTCTGGCAGCGACGTCGTAACGTAGAAACGTGTATAGAAACCTTGCATTGGTGTTCAGGTCTGACAATCTGATTGTGCACCAATTCTCTAGGACTTGTATGTTGTCCCTTAATATTTTTTTGATTTCATCGTCTGTCGAATGAAAACGAAAAACATCATTTGGTTTGAATGCGGGGATGGTGTTCCACACCATCAAGTGTTTGTTGATGGATTTTGTTGATATGGGGACTCTGATTTCCCTCACTTTAACTAAATTTCTTGTTTTTGTATTATATAGGGCATGGTAGAATTCTTCTACCATCATTCTGTTTATGAGCAGCTTGTTGGTCGGTATCAATTGTTGCCAGTTATTGCGGCGGAAAAATTCCATAAGTCATGTACCTGGTTCAACATCAAACATATTCAGCAAAGACATATTTTCAATTGCATGTAGTGGTGGTAATGGCTGCTGCACTTCTTCGTTTTCATCAAATATGACTATAGAAAGGAGAATGTAGGGATTATGGTAGTGATTTCTGGCCATTTTTTTCTTTTTTTTTGAATAGAAAAAGGTTTGTTGTTTTTGAAATGGAAGAAAAGCAGAAATTTTTTTGATTAGGTTTATGAAAGTGAATGTAAAAATGTATTTGGAAGTAGTTTTATAGGATAAAATTTAAGAGACAATGAATGTTGGATGAAGTAGTTGAACAGTTTTCTCTTCTACAGAGGTGATGTGTTGCAATTCATTAATGGAGGTAGGTGGAACGTTGCAGTTTATTAATGAAGGTTGTTGTACGGTTTTTGGACGTTCTAGGTATTTTTTTTGGACATGTCTAGACGTTGTGATTGAAGGAAAACAGAACAAGCCCGGGCTAAATCGAAAACCTCACTTTCGTGCAATGCATTCCAGAATCGGAAGCTTTCGACAAAGCTCAGGCTCAAATTTATTTTCCCATGAATGGATCTAGGCATAAACTTATTTAATTTATTAATCGGGACACAAAAGTTACAATCTTTAAATTAAAAGCGGAAACTTTAAAGTTTATACCTTTGTAGCGAAGTCCCAAGCAATAAAGAAATCCAAAAACTTCGGGCAAGCGAAATCCACAAGAAATCCAAAGAATAACTCCAACTCGACTCCGAACTAGTGTGGGCTAGTGTCTACGGAGTAGCCCAAGGCAAAACAAAGAAATCCTAAGAAACTCACTTCAAGAATCACTCAAATCTGAAAAATAGATATAGCCAAGGAACTGAACCTAAACTGATAATCCACACCAAAAGTGTCTGGAATGTGTTCCTGCTCGTAGATCTAGACTCTAGTGATCTAAGAAGATCAAGATAGAGGATCAACACATAAGAATCAACAAACCCACAAAGAAAGGAGATAAATCGCTGCCAAAACAAACTCTCGCTAGCGGCAAAATACTCTCACCGGCAGCAGCTTACACGGCGGCACGAAAAACCCACAAAGGCGGCGACTTTCTTTCCCAAAAATGGTGATCTAGATTCTCTAGGTTATGGGCTTTGATGATTCTCGAAGAAGAAAGCTCCAAAGTCGACTTTGAAAGAAAAGCTACTAAGAAAGTTGAGAGCTTTTTTTTTCTAGACTTAACTTTCTCTCACTAGGCAAATGCCTCTAAGGTTTCTAATGTCTTGTAAGTTACCTAACATGGGATATTTATAGGGAGCTTCTAAGGAGACCTAATGGGTCTTTGAGTTGGGTCTTTTAGTTTGACTTTTGTTGACACCTTAGTCTTTTCTAGACTAGTCAACTCCAATCGATCATTTTGAATTAAATCTTTAACCCACTTCATTAATTTAATTTAATCGAACCATTACGATTAATTAATTCATATAGAATTAATTTTCTTAATCTATTTTGTTAATTAAATATTAATTAAACCTTTAGTATTAATCAATTCACTTTATCGATTAGTCAAACACATAATTAGTCATACCACTAATGGACCAATTATGGAACTACCACTCAAAAACAACTTTACATCTCGCCACTATATTTTCTTCTATCTCCCAACATCAAAGATCTAGTGCTCGTCGGTTTATCAATTTACTGACAAACTAATTTATCGACTTCTTGGTATCCGAGATTAATACCACTCGACCTTCTTATTAAACCTGACATAAAGTCCACCGGCCAGGTTTAGTATAATAAACCTTACGAGCTCATCTCGGGAGCACCATTAACCCAGCGAACCGGTACGTGGATTCCTCCAACTAGCAACGGCACGTAAGAAGCTAAACACCGTATACCCAACCTACCGAGGTATAGGCCTCAATTAACCGCACACTTTGGCAAATCAAAGCATATGATATCCAACTCTCACACCCATCCCATTCTCGGGATTGAGAGACTGAATACTAGGATCGAATTGACTACGACGATCAGTATAAGTCAATTCTATCCAAACTGGTCATGCTCAATATGCCCCGGGCATATCCATGTGATTTAATTAGTCTAGATAAACTAATTTCCAAACCACATGATAACCTATACCTATAGTATGTTCAGACTATCTCAGTTACAAGCATACTTTTTATATATCAATACTTTAACCAATAACGGTATCTACTGTGTGTTTTCACACCCCCGTTATCTAGTTCTATGATATAATGGAACAATTTAATACTGAAACAAAATGATATATCATCTGTGGATATTAGTTTTTGATACAAGTTATAACTTTTCTGTATTCAAAACTAACAACGATAGTGTTAACAGATGTTGTAGGAGTAATTATAACAGAAAAACATATTGCAATGTCCACGATAATACCCACCACGTCCCATCATATCCCGAAAGTAACTTTCGCAATGTCTGACATGAAAACAGAAACAGTTCTTATTTTATGGAGACACAAGCGTAGTACTATGTTTTTCAGACATTGTAAAAGTGAACTATAAAGAAATATAGTGATATTAAAAGAAAACAAGAGATTTTATTAAGGATAGGATTATTAAAACTTATTATTTATTCTACAATAATTTTCTAATTACTACCTACGCTTGAGGATGCCTCAAGCGTAGGTACTTGTCTTGCATTGGCAAGAAGAATGCAAGAGTAGTCATCATGATATGCAGGAAGTGTCACCATTTTATCATCAATGTGTTTTAGAATTCCAGCCATTCCACACATATCCATGATTGGGATAAAGGACACTCAGAGTCCATGTCAGGCCAACTTCTTCCATGTAGTATTTGATAATGTTGCTCCAATTGATTTTTTTTCTTGCCATCGTTGCAATTACCCGTTGCAACCCGAATGTCTTGGATACTTGTCCTGCAGCGACATTAGTGGTGGAGTTGAATACATAAGCTATGCTTGTATTGTACATTTTCCCAGTTAATATATCGATTAGTGTTTTGGTTATTTTTTTGTGCATTATTTGTCCATTTATATTACGTAGTTAGATGATGAGGTGTCTTGTGTGACACAGTAGATCTCATCATTGGTTAAAAGACATAATATATAAATGAGATTCGTAACCGAGACAGCTTTGGACAAACTGTCGGTTTAGGTTATTTGTAATTCGGATAATTGGTTTGTCTAAATTGATTGAATCATATAGATATGCCCAGGACGTATTGAACTTGACCATTTAGAATGATTTATCTTGTACTGATTTAATAGACAAATCATTTTTAGTATTCTATATCTTAATCCCTAGACTTGAACGGGCATGAGGATTAGACATAGTGTACTTTGATCTACCAATGGGTGAGGTCAATTGTGGCCAATAGTCTCGGTACATTGGGTGCGTGTGTTTAGTTGCTTGGTGTGCTGTTGCTTGTCAAAAGGAAACCATGTACCGGTGCGTCCGGGGTGATGGTACTCCCGATATGAGCTCATTATGTTTATTATACTAAACCCAGCTGGTAGATGTATGTCTGGTGTAGTAAAAAGGTCGAGTGGTACTAGTCTCAGAATTAAAGAAGTTAATTAATTAATTTATCAATAAATTAATAAATTAACGAGCACTATATCTTTGATGTGGGGAGATTAAGAATAAATTAATTAAGTTGTTCCGAAAGCAATTCTGGTGTAGGATGGTAGTGTCATAATTAATTCGTTAGTGGTACGATTAATTATGTATTGGGTTATTGACAATGGTAGATTTAATTAATTAAGCAATTAATTAATCCTTGTGTCAGTTGGTTGTGAATCATACCAGAAACTGGATTAGGATAAGTGACTCCCTGTATCAGTTGGATGTGTATAATTCCAGGAACAAGATTGAAGGAAACAGAAACCCAGTAGGAAGGCCAATCCTAAACAAACTTGGGGTCTCTCTTGTAACTTTATATATAGAAAAGGGATTATCTCTTTCACAATATATAATTCATAAGTTTTCAAGACAAGAAAACTTAGAGAGAGAAAATCCTAGAGACAGAAAAATTCTCTCTCTAAAAATTGGATTTCCCAAGCTTCTTAGCTAGTCAATTTTTTCCAAATTTTGGCAGCAGCGTGTGAAGCTTTCTCTCTCTTCAAGCGGCATGTGGATTGTACGTGCCAGGTGCGGTGTTGCTGGAATTTTTTCGACAGGTGGATTGTGGTGATTTGCTGATCAATTATTCGTTGAATTGTTGCCCACACAACATACGAACAAAGTCTTGAGGCATACAAGAGAATCACCTGAGTAAACGCTTCAATAGGTAATTCTTATTCTTTCGCTTTTAATTATGAATTTATTTGTTGCGTGATAAATAGAGTAAGTACATACAAAGATCCTGCACAATGTTATTTCAAGCAAGGGTTGGAATAGTGATTGTGCTAGCGTCTAGGCCTGGCCAGAGATTCCGATTCTGGAATGTGTAGCACGAAAGTGAGTTTCTGGCTTGGCCCGGGCATATAATCTTTCAATTGGTATCAGAGTCTGGTTTTTTGGGTTTTGTGCTTGTTCGATTTATTACATGGTTTTATTTGCAGGTGGTTAAGAAATCCTGACTATTATGGTTACGTTTGTATGGGTTTTAATTAAACTCGGGGACATGTCTGGATTTGATTTTATTATGAATGTTTGTAATAGTATAACCACGTGCTGGAAGCCGTGTAGGATTAAATCAAATCTGTTGTAGGATTTTTTCTATGTAATTTCGATTCTTTAATTTTCCAAGATAGCCTTGTAGTAGGAGAATTAATTTTTGTAATCGAAGGCGTTACGGTGGGCAACTTGAATTCGTGGGTTTTGGGTTATCAATAATTCATAGAAACCAAGGAAAACCCAGAACGAATTGCAAGAAGACCAAATAATGTAGAAGAAATGAAGGGAGAATCAGAGGTAGGGGCGGCGCAGGAGATGAATCGCCGGCAGGAGCCGCCACCGGCAACTGGCAGCATTGCCGTCGCGCGGCGTAGCAAGCAATTGCTGCACCAATGCGCGACAGCAGTGCGCAGTAGCAACTGTTGTGCGCTGCACGTGCGTGACCCGTTTGGGTCACATTTTGGCCCGTTTTTCCTCGAGTTTTCATTTTCTTGAAGTTCAAGACTCAATCCTTCGAGTGATATGATGGGACACGAGATCAAGGCAGAAGATGGAAGCAATTAAAAACCATGATAGTCGGGAAAATTTACTTTTCGTATTTATTTCCCGTATTTATGTTTTTTAATTTTGTGCTTTAATTTTTATGCTGTATTTTAGATGCATGATTTTAAAACATTACTGGTTTTATGTTTGCATATAACTTAGAGTTAGTTAATTGCATGTTAAAACTGGAAAAACCCTCAATTTAGAAATCTAAATGGGAGCGGGTTGGTTTAATATCCCCACGGCCACTATTACGAGTTCATATACGATGTAGGTGGACTTGCGCATTGGCATTAGGGCATTTCTCCATTCGGATGAGTCCAATCAAAAGATTGCTAGATTATGAATTTCTGAGTAAGATGACTGGAGTAAGTTTAACTAGGAGAAATGCGATACCCTCTCCATCTGAGGCACACTATCCTGAGATAACAAACTAAGAAGTCATGTAATGGCACACACTTAGTGTATGATTTGTAGTATTCCTCCCATCGAGATTACGCTGCTTATTCGTATGGCTAAAAGCACCAACTATTAGCTGCATTGATCAATAGATCGTTTGGTTAGATAGTGTAGTTAATGAAATTGGTTCTTCTCAAATGAATGTGGGTTAGCGTAAACGTCCACACTATCATGGCTTGCGAGAATCCCAGTGAATGAGATGTTGGTGGATTAAAAATACTATTTTGAGGAAAGTCAATAATTATTAGAATTTCCTTGTTTTTCCAAAATTCTAGATTGGATAACAAAAACATTGTCTATTTTAATTTACAGTATTCGATATGGCATTCAACCTCTTAGCTAGTATATTGAAAAACAACAAACTAACTAGTCTGAACTATGTCGATTGGAGTCGTAATTTGGACATTGTCCTGACGGCTGAGAGCAATCCTATGAGAGATCATGTCATTGACCTGATTAGTAACATCAACGAGGTTGAGGTGGTGGGAGGCAAAATCGATGGTGAAACCAAAGTCAATATTTTCCTCCAGAACTTGCATCAAAGCTTTGAGCAGTTTCGGTTGAACTACAACATAAGTAAGATGTTGTGTACTTCATCCGAGCTCTTGGCAGAGTTGGTGGTGGCTAAAAGTCTTCTTCAAGAGAAGAAGCGAGCTTTAGTCGCATTCAAAGCTTCAGAATCTTCTTCTGAGCCTGAGGCTAGAAAAAAGAAGAGAAAGCTCGAGGGAATAGCTCAAAAGGTGTGAATTGCGCCTAAGCCAGATATTGCAAAGAAGAAGGCAAAAGACAAGTTCTTCAAGTGCAATAAGACGGGACATTAGAAATCAGATTCTCCAAAACTTAAAGGTATGATACTTTCTGCCTTAATTACAGACACATGTTTAGCGGCAATTCCCACACAGATACTTGGTGTGTGGAATCAGGTGCCACTGACCATGTTTGTAATTCTTTGCAAGGGTTCCAAGTAACCCGAAAGCTTAGAGAGGGTGAACTGGACATCTATTTGGGTGACACTACAAGAGTGTTAATGGAAGTAGTGGGAGTGGTTACTCTAATTTTTGAAAATTCTAGATTAGAGTTGGTTAATTGTCTTTATGTACCGAATTTTATAAAGAACCTTATTTCGGTTTCAAAACTCTTAAAGAATATTTATAAGTTTATTTTTTCTGATGACTGTGTTGTTATTAGAAGAAATAGAAAACTTATTTGTTCTGCTTCATTGGCTAACAATTTGTTTGTGGTTAATTCTAACTTCCCTGTTGTGCAAAACATAGAAACAGATAGCTCTTTATCTAACATTAATAAGAGGAAGAAACCCTCTGAAATGAATCAAACCTATCTTTGGCATCTCAGTCTAGGTCATATAAACCTTAGTAGGATTCAGAGGTTGGACAATGATGGACCTTGAGGTTCATTAGAGATTGACAGTTATTCAACCTGGGAATCTTGCTTGGAGGGTAAGATGACTAAGAGACCTTTTAAAGCAAAAGGTTATAGAGCCAATGAAGCACTAGAGTTGATTCATTCTGACTTGTGTAGACCAATTTCGGTCCAAGCACGAGGTGGGTTCGAGTATTTCGTGACGTTCACGGATGACTACTCAAGGTACGGGTACATTTACCAAATGCGTCACAAGTTCGAATGTTTTGGCAAGTTCAAAGAGTTTCGGACAGATGTGGAGAAGCATTATGGTAAGAGTATCAAGATACTGCGATCAGATCATGGTGGGAAGTATCTATCCCACGAATTTTGAGAATACCTCAGTGAGGTCGGAATTCAGTCTCAGCTATCTGCACCTGGCACGCCACAGCAGAGCGGTGTAGCAGAAAGAAGGAATCGAACTCTCATGGAAATGGTTAGGTCGATGATGAGCTATAGTGATTTGTCGAGTTCATTCTGGGGATATGCCATAGAAATAGCGGTGTATATTCTTAATCTTGTACCATCTAAAATCGTGCCTTCAACCCCAGTAGAGTTGTGGAACGGGAGCAAGCCCAGTCTAAGACATCTCAGAGTTTGGGGTTGCCCTAAACATGTGCTCAAGGCAAATGCAGCAAAGTTAGATGCGAGAACTGAATTAATGCTGTTTATAGGATATTCTAGAGGAACGAAAGGTGGTTTGTTTTATAGTCCTAAAGATCCGAATGTGGTGGTTAGTATCAACGCTAGATTTTTGGAAGAGGACTATATCTTAGATCACATGCCCAAGAGTAAGATAGTACTAGAAGAGCTTAGGAGACAAACTACTAATCCTGATGCACCAGCACAAGTAGATACACCACACACTGCACATGAGATCACAAATGATGCGCCTACACAGGTGGTGTCTCGTCGTAGTGGGAGGGTTGTGAGACAGCTCAACAGGTTCATTGGCACCGGAGAGGCCTCAGACCTAGTCCCAGGCATGCCTGAACCAGATCCGGTTAACTACAATGAGGCTCTCCGAGATAAAGATGTAGAATCTTGGCGTAAGGCAATGATATCCGAGATGGGGCCAATGGACCACAATCAAGTCTGAGAGCTTGTGGACCTGCCTGATGGGTTTAAGCCCATTGGATGCAAGTGGGTCTACAAACGTAAGAGTGGACCTAACAGAAAGGTGGAAACTTTTAAAGCTTGGCTGGTGGCGAAGGGGTATACTCAGAAAGAGGGAATCAATTATGAAGAAACCTTCTCTCCGGTAGCCATGCTTAAGTCATTCCGGATTCTCTTGGCCATAACTGCTCATTTAGATTATGAGATTTGGTAGATGGATGTCAAGACAGCTTTCCTAAACGAAAGTCTTGAGGAAACCATCTTCATACAACAACCAGAGGGATTCGTTGAAAAAGGCCAAGAGCATAAGGTTTGCAGGCTTAAGAGGTCCATTTACGGACTTAAGCAGGCATCCAGATCTTGGAACATCCAGTTTGATGAGGTAATCCAGTCCTACGGATTTACTCAGTGTCCGGATGAGCAATGTGTGTATCCCAGACGTGATGGAAACTCAGTGGTGTTTCTTGTGCTTTACGTAGATGACATTCTATTGATTGGCAACAACAAGAAAGTGTAATTAGACATAAAGGCATGGCTGTCTAAGCAGTTTGATATGAAGGATTTAGGGAAAGCAGCACATATCCTTGGGATCAAGATAATTTGAGATCGTAGGAAATGGTCGTTAACGCTCTCCCAAGCTTCATACATAGATACGATTTTGGCCCGTTTTAACATGCAGAACTCCAAGAAAGGTTTTCTACCTTTTAGACATGGAGTGCATCTGTCTAAAGAATAGTCTCCCAAGACTGTTGAGGAGATAGAGGCCATGAAGACAGTTCCTTATGCTTCGGCAGTAGGAAGTCTCATGTATGCCATGTTGTGTACCAGGCCTAATATCTGTTATGCCGTTGGCATTGTAAGAAGATATCAGAGTAACCCTGGGAAAGCTAATTGGGAGGCAGTAAAATGCATTCTCAAGTATTTGCGCAGAATGAGAGACCAAGTGTTGGTTTATCAGGCGCCTGAGTTGGTACCCCGAGGTTACACAGATTCAGATTTCCAAGGTGACAGGGACAAGAGTAAGTCTACCTCAGGGTATGTGTTTACTCTGGAAGGTGGAGCCATAGTTTGGTGGAGTGTCAAGCAGAAATGTGTGGCGGACTCTACCATGGAGGCTGAATACTTTGCCGCATCAGAGGCAGCGAAGGAAGCAGTGTGGCTAAAGAACTTCCTAGTGGACTTAGATGTGATTCCTGGTTTGCAAAAGTCTATCACGGTTTATTGTGATAACAATAGTGCAGTAGTAAACTCGAAGGAACCATGAGCCCTCAAGGCGAGTAAACATATGCAGCGCAAGTACCACCTGATACGAGATATCGTAAAGAGGGAAGACGTGGTCGTGGCTAAGATAGCATCAGAAGATAACCTTGCAGATCCGTTCACGAAAACATTGACTTCAAAAGTCTTTGAGGCTCACGTGGAGGGCATGGGAATCAGATACTTAGGAGAGCCATGACAGTTTTTCTAGATATATAGTATCAGAGTATGTAGGGGTTGTATGTAGATGTATACTTAAAGCAAAGCTTAAGTATTAGTGGGAGATTGTTGGAGTTGAATACATAAGCTATACTTGTATTGTACATTTTTCCAGTAAATATATCGATTTGTGTTTTAGTTTTATCTTGTTGTGCATGATTTGTCCATTTATATTATGTAAGTAGATGATAAGGTGTATTGTGTGACACAGCAGATCTCATCATTGGTTGAAAGACATAATGTATAAATGAGGTTCATAACCGAGACAGCTTTGGACAAACTGTCGGTTTAGGTTATTATGTGATTCGGATAATTGGTTTGTCTAAACTAATTGAATCATATAGATATTCCCGGGGCGTATTGAACTTGACCCGTTAGGAATGATTTGTCTTGTACTGATTTAATAGACAAATCGTTCTTAGTATTCTATCTCTTAATCCCTAGACTCGAGCGGGCATGAGGATTAGACATAGTGTACTTTGATCTGCCAAATGGGTGAGGTCAATTGTGGCCAATAGTCTCGGTAGGTTGGGTGCGAGTGTTTAGTTGCTTGGTGTGTTGCTGCTTGTCGAAAGGAAACCATGTACCAGTGCGTTCGGGGTGATGGTGCTCCCGAGATGAGCTCGTAATGTTTATTGTACTAAACCCGACCGGTGGACTTATGTTCGGTATAGTAAGTAATAGAATTGTAGGGATTCAATGTGATAAGGTACATCACAAACCTAGAATAGAGATCACATAAACAAGCAGTAGTAAGATAACTAAATAAATCACTCGTAAGCAATATCAATCAACTAGCCATCAACAAATAATGAATCAAGCATAGAGATCACATAATAACGACTTGCATCACATGTAAACTCATATATATATATATATATCCTAGGTACATCACATGCAAAATCATATATATATATATATAACTAGACCCAATAGTCATGCATGTATAATATATACCACTAGCACAATAGAGGTACAAGTTGTCAAATTTAGCGGGTCGAACTTACATTGTTATGCCTGGAGATCTGCTGGATCAATCTGTGAATCTGTTCATAAGAAAAGTAAAAGTCTCGAGTAAGTTAAACTAATAAATAATCTATCTATATAAACTATTATTAATTCAATAATTTTTACATGGTATCAGAGTAAGTTTCATTGAGCCCCTAGGGATTGTTATTCTCATTATTTGGGCTCCTTGTTTGGCCCCTCAGACTGTGTTGCACTTATAATTTGGGTCCCTGTAGTGCAATTAGTAAATAGTAGTCCGGTTCTTATATAGTACTACTAGGTGTACCTAGTGAGAGTGGTACACTTAGTAAAAAAAATAGAAAATAAATTAAAAATTGAGAGAGTGTAATCAATCTCCTGGCAACTCTTCTTCCAAGACAACATTTCAAATTTTTTTGAAATGCTTTCCCCCCCTTTCATCTTCTCTATTTCCAATTAAATCATCAACCTTCTCCTTCATTCCTCTCCCTCATTTCAGATGAACAGACACATTTAACATCAAATCGTTGGCGATTTTACATCAAATTTCAAAATAATACATGATTTTACGTCAAAATATAAGTTTATAATACATGATTTTACATCAAATTACAAATTCATAATACATAATTTTACATCAAAATATCAGTTTACATCAAATTTCAACGTATTTAATATCATTTTTAGATGAACAGTCAACATTTAACATCAGTTAAAAATCATTCGATTAAACATCATATATAATTTATTAGACATGAGTAACTTATTATACATTAATATCAACCGATTTAACATCATTTTTCCTTCAACCAAAACATATGATACGTCAGTATCACGATTATACATCAAAACACTTATTTAACATCAATATCAACCAAAACATATGATACATTAATTTCCTTTAGTTTACAATATTTTACATCAAATTTCAACGTATTTTACATCATTTGAGATGAACAGTCAACATTTAACATCACCTAAAGATCAAACGATTAAACATCATATCTAACTTATTATACATTAGTAACTTATTATACATCAATACCAACCGATTTAACATCATTTTTCCTTCAACATTCAGATATGAGTTTTCCATCAGAAACAATATTCAATCAGAATCACATTTTACATCAAAATATATGTACCACGTCAGATACTGAAAATAGACAATATATATTCAAAATAGATGATTTTACATCAAAATCACATTTTACATCAAAATATATGATACCACATCAGATATTGAAAACAGACAATATATTCAAAATAGACAATTTTACATAAAAAATATACGATTTTACATCACAAAAAGGGAATAACAAAAAATGCCTAGGGTATGAATATACCTTTTTGCCTAAATCCTAGTTTTCATTTTATCTTTTCTACTTTCCAGCAGCTAGCCCCTCTGCCCTTTTCCCTTCCGCCACCTTCGCCGGCCGGCGCTGTCACCAACATCAGATCTGGCCGCCGTTGTCACCACAACATTTTACATCAAAATATATGATACCACATCAGATACTGAAAATAGACAATATATATTCAAAAGAGACGATTTTACATAAAAAATATCTTTTCGCTCAAACCCTAGTTTTCCTTTCATATTGGCCTCATCTTGATTTAAATACGTATGAAAATGGTGGAACAAGGGATGGGTTTTGATGCTTAAGAGGTGTGAAGTATTTTGGCGGTAAGAGATCTTCAAAACTCCGCCCGGAATGGCCGAAATTGGCGGCGAGAGAAAAGAGAAAAGAGAGGGGGGTTGGTGAAGGAAAAGAGGAGAGGAAAGATATTAGAGTTTGGAGAAATAAATAGGAGACAAAGTGAGTGTTGTGCAAGCCAGGTGTGAGGCGGATGAGGCAGAAAAAAAAGGTACAAGTGGGGACAAGGGCATTAATGTGCATTTAATGTTCATTTTCAAGGCATTGTATACAAATTCCTCCTAGGTGTACAACACCAATATACACATAGGAGTACTATATAATTTGCGATAGCAGTCCTATGATTACTATGCTACGTGTTCAAAACATTAATAATCATATTAGGTAAATAATAGATAACTCACTCCCTATTTATCTAGAGAGATTGAAGCAAAAAAACTAGCAGTTATTTTTTGGAGATATCTCATTTCATTCCACCAAAAATCATTATTAGAACCCAACAAAAAACAATTGCCGCATACATATGTCAGAAACCTAAATTCTCCACGAAACAACGCCAGAGAGTAATAGCAGCACTCGAAGAGCTCACCATTGGAACTTAAAATCCCACTCAAAAATCTCCGAACCATAATTACCCTTCTCACCCCCCCCCCCCACCCCCCTCCCCCCAAAAATAAAAAATAAAAAAGCCTCTATTGTCAATAGTGGGTAAAGGATAAATTTTCATATAACATACAAATGCATCATAAAAGGGCATACTTCAAATGAGGTAATAAATATGAGAAAACTAAAATTTATTTAAAAAAAAAATGAACTTTTGAATCATACTTAAAGCTGATTGTTTACATAATGTATCCCACCCAACGACGAAGAGAATCCCACCCCGAACATAGATAATCCCACCTTCACACACTTTAAATCCCACACCCCAAAACAAAACAAAACAAAGATAATCTCACTTTCTTACACATTAAATCCCACCGATCAGTATATGATTGATAAAAATACCATGAACCACGATCAGTAACTTTGAAAAAATAATGCCAACAACCCAGAAAATACACCATGAACAAAGATAATCTCACATTCTTACACTTTAAATCCCACCAATCAGTATATGATTGATAAAAATATTATGAAGCATGATCAGAAATACCAAAAAAATAAGAAAAAAATTCTCAAGAATCAACATAATGGAGAATAAACTAATTGATAGAAAGAAACTAATTCATAGAGCATAACACATGAATAAGAGAAATGACCCAAAATTAAGGGAAGTTACCCATCCAGAAAAATTTGAAAATAGTAAATCAAAATTTACAATTATTAAAACACAGTAATTTCGGTAAATAACCCACCTTGCTAGGTAGTTCTTGTACCATGATATAAATTGCCCCTGGAGTGTGTTGCTCTTGTTTGTCCCTTCGATCTAGAGTGTATTGTGGGTTAAGGGGATGTCAGAAACTCATAAACACTTGTGATGTTAGGGGGTGTTGAATCACAATCCCATCTTTCAAACTCACACGTTCTTGTGACTAATATGAATAATCCAAAAGAAAGTGTTGTAGGTTAGGGGCTGTTGAATCCCAATTCTACGTCAAAAACTTACATATACTTATGATTAATATAAATACTCTAAGAGTTTCTCCACTTCACTTTTGGATTAATGTTTAAGTTGAATTAATAACTTTTTACACAATTAGCTATCATAAGTGCACAAACATGAAAGGTTAGCTAGATAGTCATGCATTTTTAATATATGCATATTTTCGAATGGCTAGAATAAAGATGAAAATTACTTTCGAGGATTATCCAATAAAGTTTGTGCAAGTAAATTAAAAAAAAAAAGGGGTTAGAGGAAGAGAAAGATAATAAATATGTCAAAATTTTATTTTTGGTCCATTATTGATGGTGGATATAATATTGAATTTTGAATCTGTCACCCTGTCCTTTATACGGGACAACATCAATTCCATCCGAGTATAAAATAGATATGATAAAAAGAATAATATTAATGTCTCTGTTTTACACATTGCCATGCAGAGGCTGTTATCAAACACCTATCTTGCCATCCCAAAGAAATGGCTTTTCCATCATCATTTTCAAAGATTCGAAATCCACAATTTCCGCTATCAAATTGAATTGGAGAACAATGGGTTCTGATTTTCAGAAGCAATTTTGCCTGAATCAGAGATCTGGAACTCAGCTTAGTTCCTCGGAAACCATGATTCTCCATTCTTCCTTTCCATGTTTCCATCCTCTCATACCTTGGACTATTCACACAATCTCTGTCATAGATCATCAAGCTTTTGATCTCTTTTCCAAGATGGTTCTTCTCAATGATGAGTCTCTCTGGGCTATCGACCGGAAGACAATCGTCCAGTGAATCGAACATGGCTGCGTAATAATGCAAAGATTCCATAAATCTTGACAAGAAATTTTGAGGGCTTTTGCTGCCTTCTTGTTCCACCATCACCACTATTGATGGACTAATCATATGTACACTTTTCAATGTATCGGATATTTTGGAGACACTGTTGAGAGTATTGAGGTGAAAGACTAAATTCACGACAACGGTTTCGTTCTTCTTTCTCCTAATAATAACATCATCATTTCCATTAGTATTCCTTGATCCTCTCACCAATCCTTGGAACTCAAAACTCAAGAAACGAAATCCCTTTGCAAAGCTAACTAATCTGGTTTCTGTTTCTTGCAATTCCTCCAAACATCTTCCGTAGCCAGTTATTTTCAGTGATATTCTACTATTGGTAGTTGCAATCTCTGCGAGAGATTGTATTAAAGAAGGCCACTGGAATCCATAGCAGATGTCATAATCAATTATATGCAAAGATCGATTATTGTTTGGTTCTTCCTTCTCAAAAGTCTCAATGATGGCTTGGTTGGCTGTGAAATGAGCAAATTGGTAAAATGGAGATACCTTATAAAACTGAGTGAAAGCGAAGAATTCTTCTTCTTTTGTTGGAGTCTTCATGATCATGTCATAGAAAGGCGATTTTCGGGTAAGAAGCCGAGCAACCAATCCATCTGCAAAGTAGGCTGCAACCCTTTGGAGAGAATCGCCAAACAAGGATGTGTTCTGATACAGATCATAGAGATTTCCTACTGCAGAATCAATATCGTTTTCATCAACTGAAGTGGCGGATATGAGCAAAGAGTGAATCATATGAAGCCCTTTTCCATCTTCTGCTGCTCCAAATCCAGCAGCAGAACTTCTGTTGTGATCCAACTTTGTCATTTGTTCTCTCATTTGTAGGAGGCTAAATATTTTACCTTCGCTACTTTCATTCAAATCCCATTGGACGAATGCTTCCCGTCTTTTCCTTTTATGCTTCCTCTGGCTGCATGAATCGGTAACAATCGCCAGTCCAAGGCTCAGAAACTCCTCGTCCTTTTCAAGTTCCGTATCAAGAACGGACATAATGTGTCTCTGTGTTTGTGTGAGAGACTTGGCGGGGGCTGCGAGAGCAGTACCAAATCGAGGCAAACTATGAATACTAGATATGGATCAATTCAAGGCAATTCGTCAACACTTTGTTTTGAGTTGTTACAGGATGAAAATTCGAGTTATGCTTTTGCACACAAAGAAAAGGAGAGCACGAGAAATGAATATCTCAGAAATGTAAAGTGTGGGGGGAGGGAGGGGAGCAGGTGAGGTTACGGTTGAGCTTAATTTATGGGATGAATTCAAAGGTGTGATGCGAATAAATCCATGAAAATTCTTCCATGGCTTTTTGTGAGAAAAGTACAACTTGCATCTTTTTTGCCTTTGTCACTGAAAGAGATATGAAAACTTACATAGGGCATCTTGAGCTGTTCAACAAACTATCACTCATTCGATTATAAAATTGGAGCGTTATTTTAACACTTTCTTCCATTTAAATGAGAGTAGTTTATGATCCAAAATCTTTCAAACTTTCCACATGGTTACTAAAACATTTACCTCTGTTCTGGTTTGGTCAAATTATCAATACCCCTCTCAGATTCTGAAAATTATATCTACCATTGACTATTCAAATTCATAATAACGAACCCCCTGCAACGACCCAATTGCAAGAGCGGAGCTCTACCAACTGAGCTATATCCCCGAGCCGAGTGGAGCATGCATGAAGTAGTTAGATGCTTCTTCTATTCTTTTCCCTGGCGCAGCTGGGCCATCCTGGACTTGAACCAGAGACCTCGCCCGTGAAGTAAATCATCGCACCTACGGTCCAACCTCCGCCCACATCACCATTCAATATTTCTTGGCCCGCGTCGACAGAAAAACTAAATAAAAATGTTAACGTAAGTAATATTATTGTGTTAAAAGTCAAAACTAACATCATTTTAGAATCTTATTTTTGCCTAAAATCGTGAGTTTTTTTATTCATTTTTTGACATTTTTTAATATTTAACTTTTTTTGTCAATAAGGTAAATGTAATGGTCATGAATCTCGAAAAGAAATTGATAGTTTGATCAAATCACATGGCCACCCTTTAAATTATTAGTAATATATGAAATGATAATTTATATACAAAGTCATTCAATAATTATATTAATGATGTGTGATGTGTGATATGTGACGAAATTTCACATTAATTATCTTTAAAATGATATATGAATGAATGAAAATGGTATAATTGACTAGTATATCTCGTGTGTTGAGGCATCCATAGATTAAGACATTGTAGCATTTTTGGTTGCAATACAAGATGCCAATCTGAAGTGGACAAAAAATAGTTGCAAAAATGGGAGGAATCTCATGACCAACCGCCCTCCTAAGACGGCCTACTGTCTATCGATGGAGACATCGTAATCTTCGTAATGTACATATTTTGTTTATCTAAGGTGGTACTATACTAGTGATCAAACCCCTGTTTTTCTTGGCTTCCTTATTACTATGTTAATATTTCGGCTAGCTATAGGGGGTGTCCTTTTGTGAATATTAAACAGGGTGACAAGTTCTGCATTTTATTCCAATATTGGCGGCAACATTTTGGACTCTAAGGATTATGCTTTTTTCTTGAAGATAGAATTTTTAATTGTTATATAGTATAATTAAGAGTAAATTATAATATACATTTTTGATAAATAATAGAGTATTAATTAAGACAAAAAATGAAACAAATGACTTATATGACTTATTCCTATTGGATTAACATTATTAGGAGTACATGTTCTTAGTTATACAATTTTTGGTAGGAGTAATTAAGAAAATCATAAAATGATTAATTATTATAATATCTAATGGTGGGATGGAACCTCAATAATCGTTTTGAGAAATTAAATTAGTTAGAATCGACATATCCATCGTTTTGATCTATTTTTTCTTAATAAAATAATTATGTTATTTATGTAACTAAAAAAATATAAAAATATGACTATTATTTCTACGATAGAGGTGATATTTTTCTTGTTTGAATATAAAATAATATAATTTTTAAAAAAATTTCCAAAAAATAGTTTTAAAAAAATCATAAAAATTTAAAAAAAGTTATTAATTATCGCCTCACTTTGATTTAATCTTATAAAAAAATATATATATTTTGCATCAATCGTTCTTATTCAATTTGATTCAACCCGAATAAAACTGCTCGAAAGAAGATTTCAACCAAATCGATGTAAATAGTTTGGATTGATTCGATTCGAGAGGATCATATTTTTAACTTCTTATCCTACTAAAATATATGGGATGAAACTCACTAAGAATAAAATTTGCACTCTATATCTTTGAAAACAAAATAAAATAATTTGAGAACAGATAATCTCACTTGATAAATCAACAGAAGTAAATAGATATTTTAAAGACAAGGGCAAATAACATCGGAGCTTGAACCCTAACATGGCCCCTGTATTTAGTTTTTTCCATTATTTTGGGGGTGGGTAACTGTGTAGAGTAATCAATTGCTTTATTTTCGATGTAAAGGTTCTCCATTTTAGAATAAGACGGAATATGGTAATCAGCTGATGAACAACAGACTTTGATGTGTATATTATACCCAAGCTAAATGTTTATAATATTACTTTTAATATTATGAATAAAATTTTCATTTTCCTTAACATTAAAACAACAAAAAGTTTCATATTTATATTATTGGGAGATTTAAGATTAGGCTTATATATATTTTTTTCCAAAATTAAATTTATATTCTAACACGAGACATGTCTGAAAATTCATTTAAAAAGGGGAAATTGTTCAAGAACATTGACAATTATGTATGGCACATTGACACAACTCGAGAGATACCTTTCTCCGCATGAGGAGTTTGTCATTTTCAGCAGCGGGAAAGCCATCAAAGTTTTGGGTTTTTACTGCTTGATTTTTTCCCTTTGGAGTCTACCATGTTCATCCGTAGCAGCAATAAAATAAATCCATCCAATATCTGAAATTCTCCATTTCTTTATTTTGATTTCAGGTCAAGGTACAGTGCATTAGTTGTGGGATCGATGAATGCGAGAGAATTTTCATCAACGGAGCCTCAACTGTGTCTTCTGTTTAGCATTTTAGCCGCTCAAGTTCTTGATGCCATGCAATTTGAGTATTTTATTATTCACCCTTCTTCTTTAATATTTAATATCATTATATGGAGAAGGTTCGATTCCTTCCTTAGTAGCTAGTGTTATTACATTGAGAAGGTCCGGTTTGTATTCTAGGGAAATTAAAAGTATCAATTTGAAAACTCAAGTTCAAAATGCAATTTTTCTTTGTTTTTTTTAAAAAAAAAAAAAAAAAAAAAAGAGGGATCAGGAAAGGTTTATATACTTTATCAATTCCTAAAATAATCAATTCTTTTTATAGTCAAATAATTTTAAAAAATAATTATATTTAAAATACGATAAAATGTATAAAATCCTTTCTCACAAAGTTAATATATTAACACTGAATGACATTCATATAAATTTTATTTTCATAAATTATTAATAATTTGAGTTAGTGATGACAAAATATATGATATTTTAATCGACATCGATTATTTACCGTCCCTCTTTGATTATTCTTCGCCTCCTATTCAACTAAAATACCCTTTAATTATATTATATTTTAAATTTTAAAATGATAATTTTTATATTTTAGTCTAAAAGAGAGTCGAGAATAATAAAAAAGAGGGGAAATAATAATTATAATTACAAAAGGTAGCTCCTCCCAAAGATCATAGTATAACATTTGGATTCGAGCATAATGTCAATTTCGTCGTCTTCTATGTTTATTAAAAGCTCTTATTCGTCCAGGAAGAAACTGCATGAATTTTGAGACATTTCCAACATAATTTTGTCTGTAGGGTTTTCTATGCTTACAATTCTAATTAATTAGCACAATTTGTACTAAAAAAAGTTTTGTTGGTTCAACTATTTCAATTTATAAATATGTTTTTTTAAAAAGAAGAAAATTAAGCCACCACTTGGGTTTAATTATCCCATATTATTAAAACTCAACCAACAGGAAATACAAAGTCCAAAGATACTAGATTACCCCCACCTTTATCAATACTTATATAGTACAACTAGGAGTACCAAATAAATTGATACTCCGAGCAAAAATTAATCAAAAAATAAATCATTAAATTAAGGAGTTGAGTAAGTGTAGTCACGCTTATTGAAACCCACCAAAAGCATGCAACAAAATCCTATTCCAAGACAACAACTCCCTAGGTAATGATTTCAAATTTTAAAAAATTGAATATCCCGTGATCTTTTATTATCAAACCAAGCTAAAAAAAAAAAAAAAAAAATCTGCATCCCCCCAAATAAAATAAAGCCCCTAGCTTTTCAAAAGCTTCCCATGGCATCAAAAAATGAAGAAAAACACGTCGAAAATCACAAAATCTTCTCACGACAGCTCTTCAAAACGGGGTTTCCACGATCGACGGTTGAAAAACAACAACCAACTAAAGCGGAAGAAGCTTACGGGAAGGAGAAGAAAATAAGAAGCAAAAATATATCACAGGAAAGAGAAGAAAAACAAAGGGCACTAGGTATGATATTCAACAATCGTTTTGTAGTTTTTTAAATCCCGTTTTTTATTCTTTTGTGATATTGAAACATACACATGTGAATCGCTTTGGGTTTTTTATTTGAAAAAGAACGAAACATTTATGGAAACTTATTTTTGTAATATTGTTTTATATTTTTCGAAACTTGCTGGATTCTCTAGCGGAGGTAAAAGTGCGGTCGAGCAGTGGAGGAAATCGGAGAGAGAGAAAATGAAACAGAGAAGAGAAGGAATAAATTTCGTGGGTAGAATTTTAATGGAAAATATGATTCTATATTGTTTTATTGTTTTGAAAATTGATGGAAAATACTGATTTCTGATGAAAAACATGATTCGATATTGTTTTATACTTTATGAAAATTTGATGGAAAATACTCGATTTTGATGAAAAATGCGTTTCTATATTCTTTTATTCTTACTGAAAATTCGATGAAAAATATGGATTTTGATAGAAAATGTGATTGGATATTATTTTATAGTTTCTGATAATTTGATGAAAAATATTGGATTCTGATGAAAAATGTGATTGGATATTGTTTTATGCTTTTCAAAATTTGATGAAAAATACTGAATTCTCATGGAAAATGTGATTCCTTATTGTTTTATACTTTCTAAAAATTTGATGGAAAATACTGGATTCTGATGGAAAATGTAATTATATATTATTTTATGCTTACGGAAAATTTGATGGAAAATATTTGATTCTAATGAAAAATGTGATTGAATATTGTTTAATGTTTTCTGTAAATTGATGGAAACTACTGAATTCTGATGGAAAACATGATTCGATATTATTTTATGCTTCCTGAAAATGGAAAAATATGGATTCTGATGAAAAATGTGATTGAATATTGTTTTATGCTTTATGATAATTTGATGGAAAATGTGATTGGATATTGCTTTATGTTTTCTAAAATTGATGAAAAATACTGGATTCGGATGGAAAATGTGATTTGATATTGTTTAATGCTTTTTGAAAATTGATGGAAACTACTGAATTCTGATGGAAAATGTGATTCGATGCGTCCTGAAAGGTTGATGGAAAATATTGTATTTTGATGAAAAATGTGATTGAATATTCTAATTCATTTGCAGTCATAAGAAAGCAAATCCATGGGAAAAAAACATACAGATGTAAAGTTGCTGCCGAGCAATGGAGGAAATCGGGAAGAGAGAGAAGGAAATGGAGAAGAGAAGAAGTTAATTTCATGGGCAGAATTCCAGTGAAAGGGAACGGTCGTGTGCAGATTTTTTGTTTCTTTAACTTGGGTTGATAATGGAGATTTTTTGTTTATTTATCATTGTACAATGTTTATCCATGTTGTTTATCCTTATACAATGTTTATCCTTGTACATATTTATCCATGTTGTTTATCCTTATACAATGTTTATCCTTGTACATATTTATCCATGTTTCCAAGCATACGAATTATATATTTCGTAAGCTTTTTCCTCACTCTCAACAATCTTATGTAGAAGAGACTCCATTGAAACATCATCACCTTGTTCAAAAACTAAAAAAAAAAAAAAAAAGGCATTATAAATAGTATTATCATAAATGAATTATAAACCTAAAGTTTCTCGTCCACAAAGGAAACCAAAAATGTCAAAAGTAACTTGCCATCACATATGACTTGCACAGAGTGACGATTTTGAACATAGTTGCAATCATTTGAACCATTATCTCCATTCAAATTGATAATATCCATATCGAAATATATAAAAAAAAAAAAAAGTAGTGAAAGAGATCAGAATATGTTAAATGCCGCGATTTTACATCAACTATTATGATTTTACATCGCCAATTTAACAAACGGAAAGTGCAACAGAATGAAGGCAAGAACACGAATCTTAACGAAAATGTGATATGAGGATTTTGAATCTTGATTGGAATAATCTTGAAAGAGGCATCATTCATAATCATTATGTGGCAATTTCCAAAAAGGAAAAATGGCTGAAGCTTTATTGCTTGATTGCTGATTTCAGGTTCTAAAAAAAAAAAAAAAAAAAAAACAGCTGTAATTAATGGAGTAATAATGACAAATGGTGAAGGGTTTTGCAAACATGAATATGCGAGTGAGGATGGGGCTTATTTTTGGAGTGGGGAACAAGACATTTAATGCTGATTTGTATAGGAATTTCGCCAGGAGTATAATTCCCTTGCTACTTTTAGTTGTAGGATAAAAATTACCCACCTTAACAGAGGTTACACTATTTTTCTATTTTTTTTTTTACCCTTCCTCAGACATGGGGTTTTTTTAATTTTTTGATTTTCCTTCCCCTACTCAGAGGCAGTTTTTTTTTTTTTTTTTTTTTTTTCTGCAATCAATATTTTTTTAATTCACAATTAAAATTTTTTTTACATCATATATAATTTTTCTTTTTTATTCTTATATTTTTTTACAAATAAATATATTATCATATAAAATAAAACATCATTTCATATCATGCATAGTAGAGTTTCATATTATTTTTTGAATTATTTTGTGATTTGTGCGTGTCATCCTTGTGGAGGCGCCATGTTAATCTTCTCTGTATCGTCCCATTTTATCAGATATCCCCGAAGGGATAAATGTTTCATATCAATATAACATAAATTTTCTTATGAAAAAAGTTAATTCTAGTTTTCCTTGATATGAATTTAATATTCGCATGATATGAAATATTGTATATAATTTTTTAATATAATTTCTTGTTTTAAGTTAATTAAATAATTTTAAAAACTTTTTAATTATAAAATAAAAATATAATAATAATAAAATATTTTTGATAATTTTGAAAACATTAAAAGGATGAATACTGAATTATTTAAGAAAAATCACGAAAAAAGAAAACAAATCCTCACGGAATCCAAAAGAGAAAAAAAAAAAAAAAAAGAATAAGAGGATGTCTGAGTCATAATAACTTGAATCTGCTGAAGTTCCTCAAAAAATCTCCACAATCTAACAAATATAATTTCTTTTTGAAAAAGAAAGAATTTTTTTCTCTTTTAAATAGAATCTTTTTTTATATTTTAACATTATGAATGTCTAAGATTTTTTTTTGGTACAATGAGAGAGACATAATACCTATTAATTTAGGTCCAGTGTGACTCGAATTCAGAACCTCCATGCGTCTAAGTGTTTCTGGTATTAGGGGTGAGCATTGGCCGGTTCGGCCTGTTTGACCCTTGTAAGTCAAACCAAACCAATAGATACGATTAGAAAATTTTTCAATCCAAACTGACTAAATAAATATGTTTATTCAAACCGGCCAAACCACATTTTAATGGTTTGGTTTAGCCGGTTTGAACATTAACATATTCTAAAGTTAAAAATTCAAAATCAAAAGTAGATAAATTATACTAAAAACATAAGGACCGTACGTACTGTACATTTTGGAATCCTTAAACATAATAATAATAATAAAAAAAAGAGTTTCGCAATGATGGAAGCTCACAAATCAAATACCATGGAAAGAAATTATCCAATGTGCAAATAAAAAGTTTACTATGATGGTTTTCTCATTTTCGAAAGTAATTTTTTATCGTTTCACCAACACCAAAATCCACATTCAACTTAAAAACAAAAACATATAAATCGTTATACATAATACCATTATATAAAAATATGAAAATATGAGTTAAAATTATTGATAAGATAAAAGGATAACATAAAATACAATTATCTCCTACACATTTCAATAAATTCTATCACTTGATATTATCTGTATCAATGTTTAGATAGTTGACAAAATCTAAGATAAAAAAGCTAGTTATACTTTGTTAGCATTAGTAAAATAATGTAGGGGGTTACTAGTTACCGCCTTAGTTGTTGGCCCATCGATTTTGACAAAATTGTCCTTTTACTTAAATTGGGGGAAAAGAGAGTATTGTAGGGGGAGTATTTTAATCCAAATTAGGGTGGTGGAAGATACGAAGTGGGGCGGTAACTAGTAAAACTTTAAAATGTATGAAGTATGCATATATTTATTATATAAAGAACATTGAATTTTACATTTTTCATACTCTTCAATCGTTTGTAAAAAATCTCCTAGATCAATTATTGGAAAATTAAATTCTATATTTATTATTTATAATAAATTATATATTTATTTTTATATAATACTATACTGGTCGGTTTGGCCAAAATGACCGGTTTCATCAATGAAACTGTCGGCCAAATCAATACTACGATTTGAAATATTTTCAAACCATCGGCCATGAGGAATTTTTTTAAACCAACCAAACCGGCCAAATTTGATCTGTTTCACCGATTTTGGCCAAATCATGCCCACCTTTATCAGGTATGACTCAAACTATCTCTTTTATATCTATTAAAACTATATCATGAAATAAAACAAATTTAGGAGTACAAAATAAAAATTTATATTGAAAGATTAAAATATGTTTTAAACAAAAGTCTTTATATTTTTAAAATATTTTATATAAAAAATTGAAAGAAATATTATATATTTTTTTAAACCCATCATCTTGTTTCTATGAAATTTGAACCTAAAATATTAATATTTCAATATATGTATTTTTTACACAAATATTTCAACTATCTCATTATCCCAATTATTTTAAAAAATATCTATTCTCATAAAGGTTTTAGCTCAATTGATGCCTATCGCCTAAAATCAATAGATTAAAAAAAAAAAAAAAAAAAAACAATAGTGTTTGGTTATGGTATTTATTCTCAGGAAGCCTGCATATTGAATTTGAAACTTTCAATTGGATTCTTCGATTTGGCTTGCTTCCAATTGTAAACGAGAAGGCAGAGAGAATATAAATATCGTAAGGCAAAGGTGAATGGGACAGTAGAAGAAAACAAAACTAAAAGGCCCTAACGTAGTATCTGCAGACATGGAATAATTTGGTTTCACATGAATACTTACGAACGTTGAAAATGGTGTTTGAAAGAATCAATCTGAGCTGACCTACGTACTCCAAAAACCATAAAAAACGTACAGTTGTTGTCACTCATGAAGATTCCAATTTCAAATCCGATTTGCCAGATTCTTTGCATTGTAAATGGCGTACAAGAAGCAGAGAAACCACAGTTTGAATTTTTTGTTGTTTATATGCTGCGATTTCTAGGAAGCTCACTCCCGCGTTTTGACATTCGCAAGACACTTCTAGCTTCTTGTTATCGCCCCTATTTATGGTTTTTTCCCTTGGCATATAATTTTTTCTTTCGTTCACCAAACTTTTTTTTTTTTTTTTAATCATCTACAGAGGGGACAAAATTCAACTTTGGTCCTCAAAAAATATGACCGAAAATCAAAATCAAGTTTGGTGGTTAGTAGAGGTAATCTGAATTCGAGTTTGATCCTTAGTAGAGGTGACTAAAATTCTCCTTTTGGTCATCAACAGAGGTGACCCAAAAAATTTTTTAGACCAGATTGTTTGATTGTCGATCGAGTTGATTGAATAATAATTTCAGTCTAATAAGGATGCTACCGAACAAATTGTTTGTCGTTTGGTATCCAAATCGAAAAAATTGCTGATTTGCTAAAGGTAATTACCAAATTGCTAAATGTAACTACATTTTGCAGATGAACTTCCAAAAATGACCCTAATTGCTAAAAAAACACTGAAATAATTACGAGTGCATGAAAATGCGCCGGAAACTAAACAAAAACGCACAAAAAACGTCCAATAGCACTGAGAAATGCTAAACAACGCGCCCAAGCATGATAAGGCACCTTCAAAAATATTTTAAATCCAGCAAAGACACGTTAAAATACGTTTATATGTAAGAGAAAACGTAATTAAGAGAGTCATTTCTTTCGAATGGGCTTTTCCTTGCATTTTTTAAGCGGACAAAAGAGTTTAAATAAAAACTTAACATCAAAACTAACTCTTAAACCTTCCTGCCAACTCTTTAAGGCTTAAAAGAACTGACCAAATCTCTTTAAAAAGCCGACCACATGGACACAGGAGGAGAAAAACCACAAAAAAGCCCGAGGTGTAGGCAAAGAAACCATGCAAAAAAGGTACGCAATCCATCCAAAATTTCTATTGTTGGTATTAATTATTCTGGAAAAAAAGTGATCGGGAGTAATGAAATGCGCCTGTGTGTGCCGGTGGGTAACGAGCATTAGAAAGTGCACAGAGAGATTAAGCCTTAGAAGGTGCGTGACCGTGGTTAAACCTGAATTAGGGTTTCACCACGCAGCGGCGCTTTATAAGTGGGTTTGGCATTTAAATGACGCTCTGACCCTTGACGAAGAGCTCCATCAGGTGCGTTGAACTTGATGTCGACTCCCTTTGGAGGCGCGGACAAGGATTTAGGGTTAATATATTATTTTAAATTATTTTATTTTTATTATATTTGGATATATTTATAATTATCTAGATGATTATAATAATTTAAATGTTATAAATATATTTATTTATTAAAAATCATAAATATTTAGTTTAGTAGTTGTTTTTTATTGTTTAAATGTTTTAGTACTTATTAAATTAAATTTCTTTTGCAGGGGGTCAAGAAAAAACTCCCTCCACGTCCCGTGCGTACTGTTGCAACAGATTGGTCGCGTCCTACTGCCTCCAATAGGAAGTAGAGTGCGGAGAGATCATGAATCATTCCAGCTAGTGGATGAGCATCCACCATCACTTGATGCTAAAGAGGATGTAGTTGATGATGCTTCTATTTGTCCCCTTCCGCGCCGTATGGATGGACGTTTACACGCTCGAAAACCCTAACTAATGATTATGTGTGGATTCTAGTATTCAGCAAAAGGTTACACCTAGAGGGTTTTGTATTATGGGTTAATCTGACTCCACTAGTATTACTAGGCTGCATAGGGGAAGACACACTACATTTAGTAATCAACAACACGAAAATTTTGTTAGAAATTACTCCTTGCTTATGGGGCTCGGGAATAAAAGAATTGTTGGGATAACAAACACTCATCTCATTTGTACTTTGTTAGTATTTATTAATTGGTATAATTTGTATTGATAATTTATGATTGAATTGTGTCATGTCTTGAAAAAATATTATTATTGAATTTTGTTAAGTTATGATTTATTTACTTATTTTTTAACTTTGATTTCTAATTGATCATTTAGTATTGGTTTGTTAATATCAATTTAGATAGCAATATGCATCATCGACCTAATGCTTCATGGCTAGTGACAAAGGGTGTAGAGAGTGGCCCTAAAGATGGGTCAGTGACGTAATTCCAAAATATACCTTTTTATGACCCAAAATCATGCACATTTAGTTTACTTTTAGTTGATTTTCAATGATTATGATACCTTCAATGAGCTTTCAATGTACTTATAGTTGGATTTGCATGATCTTGTAGTGAAAAAGCATATTGGAGATCTTGGAAGAAACTTAAAGCCTTTTGCTTGGAAAAGGAAGAAAACATGCAGAATTGGAGCTTAAAGAGAAGAATTTAGAGAAGAGTAAAATGAGTTGAAGAAGTCTGACCTCGGCGTCCACTCGGCACCGCCGCCTGGTTGTCGCCCGGAAATCGCTGCTGAAAATCCAGATTTACCCTTAGCGTGATCCAACTTATGTTTTTCAATTTTAGCCCTATGAAAGCTTTCTTAATGGTCAAGACCCCTTGTAAAGACATATACTATTACACCTTAGTAGATTTTTGAGAGTTTTATAGAGAGTAACTTAGGGAGGAAGAAACACACACTTTTTCACATTTTTCACACACACACACACACACACTGTGAAATCTCTTAAAACAACCATGTTCTAAGTAGATTCTAGGGAAATCTACCCTTCTAAGTGATAGGGGGTAGTGGATTTTCATAAGATGTAGAACAATTCCATGGATTTGATGATGAAGAATTGACCTTTTATGATGAAATCTAAGAGTTTAAAGTGTTTTTCCATTTATCGTTGAGAAAGACCTTAATTTCTCTTGTGAAAGGATTCCTATTATGTTTCAACTCACTTATTCAAGTAGAATTTATTCTTTTTCTACGGTAATTCATGCATATTGTTAAATGGTTTCATGGAAGTAAAGTGAATTTTATCTCTACATATTTGAGTTTATCTATTATTGGAATATTTGTTGAATCTATATCCATTACTTGTAGAATTGTGGTTATTTGACTTGAACTAGGCATGTGGGTTTATGCGATTGAGGTCTCTTGTGCAACAAGTTTAATTGACTAACTACCCATTTGTCGTGAAAGTCGGTAATTTATGATTTACTTTATGTGAAGGTATAGAGGATTGATAATAGAGAGGATTGACGACTCTATTCTATTATTGGCTAGTTTTAGTCCTTATATGAAGATAAAGGAAGGTTTTATGATAATGATGAAACATTTGCATGCTACTTGTTTAACAATAGCCCTTTGGATCTTGAAGTAGTGTGATTTTCCCGCTTTTACCCCCATTGTTATCTTTTTATTTTGTTTTTGTTGTTTTATGATTTACTTGAAATCACCATCTTGCACTTTGTTTTGTTAGTTTATAGATCGAGAAACTACTAGAAATTGTATTAAGTAAGGACTCGAACCCAACTACACTATCAAACAAGACAACTATCTTATGGGAACGAAACCTTAAGTACTATAGTTTTAGTATTTTTGTTTTGTTTGTTTGTAAATTTATTTCACAAGAGCACGTCATTCAGTGATAAGTAGTTGGTTGGGTCACATTACGTCTCATTATAGACAAAAAAAAAAAAAAAAAATCCACTAAATGACCTATTAGGTGCTAGAATAGGGCACAAATGTGCACTAAGTTACTGCAGTGGATTGATGCTAAGCCTTATGAGGCCATAACTATTCTGAGAGATACTGGGATGAAAAAATTACCCCCTAATATGTTCCAACACCTAGATACCCCCTAATAGGTGCCTTTATAGAGCGGTGGCAACAGACGCTGATACATTTCACCTACTTTTTGGAGAGATGACCATATTGCTACAAAATGTGTGGGAGATTATGTACATCTTAGTAGAGGGTCGTATGCCAGATAGTTTAGATCCAGTTGCATAGACAGCAGCTTGTAGGAAGATTGTTGAGGTGGATAAGGACGATCCTAGCTTGTATGATTTCTATAAGAGTGGTGGCATGTATATAGATTTGATCATAGAGGAGTGCAAGTATGCTTACTAAGGAATGAGAGGAGTAGGTTGAGGCTTACTAAGATTTGATCATTGAAATTCAACTAAAAGTAAGCTAAACGTGCATGATTTTGGTTAATAAAAGGGTATATTTTAGAGTCACGTCGTTACAGATCCCCTTAACTGGCTACTCACCTGGTCCAACCTCCCTCCGATCTGCATAATAGGTCATTGTATAAATTTATTACTATTGTCCATGAAAAAACAAGACCTAATAACCTTTTATGAGCTTTCAATGCATTTATAGTTGATTTGCATGATTTTGTAGTAAGGAGGGTTGTTGGAGATTCATGAAGAAACTTGAAGACTTTTGAAAGAAAAAGGAATTTTGGAAAGAGCACAAAAAGAAGAAGAAGTCGGAGATCGGTGTCCACTGGGCGTTGGCGCCTGATTGCCGCCGACCTCAACGTCATCATGTCGCCACCGCTTCGTCGTCGCTCGGAAATCACTGATGAAAATCCAAAATTACCCTTGGCATGATTTTACTTATGTAATTCCAATTTTAACCCTCTGGAACCTTTCTTAAAAACCAAGGCCCCTTGTAAAGACACATATTATTACACCTTAATAAGTTTTTCTTAGTTTAGAGAAAGTAGCTTAGAGAGGAAGAAACACACACTTTCTCACCTTTGTTTACACACACACACACACACTATGAATTCTCTTAGAAAACCTATGTTCTAAGTAGATTCTAGGGAAATCTACCATTCTAAGTGATAGGGGGTAGTGGTTTCCATGTGATGTAGACCAAATCCAAGGATTCAATGTAAAGAAAAGTGCATTCTATAGGTGGAGTTCAAGATATTTATGGATTTCTTCTTTCATATGTTGAGAATGACTTCATGTTCTCTTATGAATAAAAATTTTTCATTATGTAATTATCATTTCCATGTTGGGTTTGATCTTATCTATGGTTATTCATAAATATTGTTAAATGAGTTTCTTGCAATTAAATTAATTCATTATCTTTTCATGTGGATTTTTCCTTGTTAGTGGAATATATATTGAATCTACCTCATTTAAGGGAGTAATTGTGGATGCAAAATTATTTGAGCATTTGGTGTAGTCAATTGAGATTTATTGTGTTGCAAGTTTAGTTGATTCTGTTGGAGTTGAATACATAAGCTATGCTTGTATTGTACATTTTCCCAGTTAATATATCGATTTATGTTTTGGTTATATTTTATTATGCATGATATGTCCATTTATATTATGTAAATAGATGATGAGGTGTCTAGTGTGACACGGTAGATCCCATCATTAGTTGAAAGACATAATATATAAATGAGGACCGTAATCGAGATAGTTTTGGGTAAACTGTCGATTTAGGTTATTATATGATTCGGATAATTGGTTTGTCTAAACTAATTGAATCATATATGCCCGGGGCGTATTGAACTTGACCATTAGGAATGATTTTCCTTATACTGATTTAATAGACAAATCGTTCTTGGTATTCTATCTCTTAATCCCTAGACTCGAGTGGGCATAAGAATTAGACATAGTGTACTTTGATTTGCCAATGGGTGAGGTCAATTGTGGCCAATAATCTCGGTAGGTTAGGTGCGCGTGTTTAGTTGCTTGGTGTGCTGCTGCTTGTCGAAAGGAAACCATGTACCGGTGCGCCCGGAGTGATGGTGCTCCCGAGATGAGGTCGTAATGTTTATTATACTAAACCTGGTCGGTGGACTTATGTCCGGTATAGTGAAAAGGTCGAGTGGTACTAGTCTCAGAATTAAAGAAGTTAATTAATTAAGTTATCAGAAAATTAATAAATTAACGAGCACTATATCTTTGATGTGGGGAGATTGTGAATAAATTAATTAAGTTGTTCCAGAAGCATTTCTGGTGTAGGATAGTAGTGCCATAATTAATCCGTTAGTGGTACGATTAATTATGTATTGGGTTATTGACAAAGGTATATTTAATTAATTAAGTAATTAATTAATCCTTGTGTCAGTTGGTTGTAATCATACCAGGAACTGGTTTGGGATAAGTGAATCCCTGTATCAGTTGGTTGTGAATCATATCAGGAACTGGACTGGGATAAGTGAATCCCTGTATCAGTTGGATGTGTATCAGTCCAGGAACAAGATTGAAGGAAACAGAAGCCTAGTAGGAAGGCCAATCCTAAACCAACTTGGGGTCTCTCTTGTAACTTTATATATAGACAAGGGATTAGCTATTCAAGACACACAATTCAATATACAATTCATAAGTTTTCAAGACAAGAAAAATTAGAGAGAGAAAATCCTAGAGAGAGAAAATTCTCTCTCAAGAATTTGGATTTCTTAAGCCTTAAGGCTGCCAAAATTTGTCCAAGATTTTGGCGGCTTGCGTGAAGCTTTATCTCTCTCTCCGGGCGGTGCGTTGATTGTACGCCCTAGGTGCAGCGGTGCTGGAATTTTTCTAGCTGGTGGATTGTAGTGATTAGCTGATCAAATTGCTAGTTAGATTGCTGCCCACACAGCATACAAGCAAAGTCTTGAGGCATACAAGAGAATCACCTAAGTATAGGCTTCAATAGGTAATTCTTATTCTTCCGCTTTTAATTAAGAATTTTTGTTGCGTGATAAATCGAATAAGTGAAAACCCAGATCCTACGCAATGTTATTTCAAAAGGGTGAGAATAGCAATTGTGCTAGCGTCTAGGCCTGGCCAGAGACTCCGATTCTGGAATGCATAACACCAAAGTGAGTTTCTGGCTAGGCCCGGGCAGATAATCTTTCAAATGGTATCAGAGCCTGGTTTTGGGTTTTGTGCTTGTTCGATTTATTACATGGTTTTATTTGCAGGTGGTTAAAAAATCCCGACTATTATGGTTACGTTTGTTTGGATTTTAATTAGACTCCAGGATATGTCCGGATTTAATTTTATTATGAACGTTTGTAATAGTATAACCACGTGCTGGAAGCCGTGTAGGATTAGATCAAATCTGTAGTAGGATTTTTTTCTATGTAATTTTGATTATTTAATTTTCCTAGAAAGCCTTGTAGTAGGAGAATTAATTTTTTTGTAATCGAAGTCGTTATGGTGGGCAACTTGAATTTGTGGGTTTTGGTTATCGTGAATTCGTAGAAACCCAGGAAAACCCAGAACGAATTGTAAGAATACCAAATAGTGTGGGAAGAAGGGAAGGAGGAATAGGTGGCAGGGGGCGGCGCCGGCAATGACTCGCCGGCAGGAGCCGCCGCCAGCAACCGCCGGTGGCAACAGCACCGCTGCCGTACGGTGCGCGGCGTGCCATTGGGCGTGTCGTGCCCATTCGGATCGCATTTTTGGCCCATTTTTCTCCAGTTTTTGTTTTTCAAGATCAAGACTCAATCGATCGAGTTGCGTGGCGAGACACAAGATCAAGGCAGAAGATGGAAGTGATTAAAACCATGATAGTCAGGAAATTTAATTTTATGTTTTAATTTTTGTGCTGTATTTTAGATACATGATTTTAAAGCATGACTGGTTTTATGGTTGCACATAACTTAGGGTTAGTTAATTGCATGTTAAAACCGGAAAAACCCTCAAGCTGGAAATCTAAGTGAGAGCGGGTTAGTTTAATATCCCCACACCCACCATTACGAGTTCATACGCGATGTGGGTGGGCTTGCGCGTTGGCATTAGGGCCTTCCTCCATTCGGATGAGTCCAGCCCTGAGATAGCTAGATTATGAATTTCTGAGTAAGATGACTAGAGTAAGTTTAACTAGGAGAAATGCGACACCCTCTCCATCTGAGGCGTAGTATCCTGAGGTAACAAACTCAGAAGTCACGTATTGGCACACACTTAGTGTACGATCTGCAGTATTCCTTCTCAAGGTTACGCTGCTTATTTGTACGGCTGAAAGCACCAACTATTAACTACATTGATCAATAGATCGTTTGGTCAGATAGTGTAGTTAATGAACATGGTTCTTCTCAAACAAATGTGGGTTAGCGTAAACATCCACACTGCGTGGCTTGCGAGAATCCCGGTGAATGAGATGTTGGTGGATTAAGATTATTGTTTTGAGGGAAGTCAATAATTGTTTGAATTTCCTTATTTTTGAAATTCTTGATCAGATAACTAAAATGTTGTCTATTTAATTACAGTATTCGATATGGCATTCAACCCCTTAGCTACTATATTGAAAAACAACTAGTTAACTAGACCTAATTATGTCGATTGGAGTCGTAACGTAGACATTGTCCTTATGGCTGAGAGTACTCCTGTGAGAGATCATGTCATTGACGTGATTAGTAACAACAACAAGGTTGAGGGAGTGGGAGGTAAATTCGTTGGTGAAACCAAAGTCGATATTGTCCTCCGGAGCTTACCTCAAAGCTATGAGCAGATTCGGTTGAACTACAACATAGGTAAAATATTGTGTACTTCATTCGAGCTCTTGTCAGAGTTGGTGGCGGCTAAAAGTCTTTTTTAAGAGAAGAAGCGAGCTTTAGTCGCAGGCAAAGCTTCAGAATCTTCATCTGAGCCTGAGGCTAGAAAGAAGAAGAGAAAGCTTGAGAGAATAGCTCAAACGGCACAGATTGTGCCTAAGCCAGAAATTGCAAAGAAGAAGTCGAAAGACAAGTGCTTCAAGTGCAATAAGACGGGACATTGAAAATCGGATTGTCCAAAGCTTATAGGTACAATAGTTTCTGCCTTAATTACTGAGACATGTTTAGCGGCGATTCTCACAAATACTTGGTGTGTGGATTCAGGTGCCACTGACCATGTTTGTAATTCTTTGCAATGGTTCCAAGTAACCCGAAAGCTTAGAGAAGGCGAATTGGATATCTACTTGGGCGACACTACAAGAGTGTCAGTAGAAGCAGTGGGAGTAGTTACTCTGAATTTCTAGAATTCTAGTTTAGAGTTAGTTAATTGTCTTTATGTATCGAGTTTTAGAAAACACCTTATTTCGGTTTCAAAACTCTTAAAGAACGGTTATAAGTTTATTTTTTCTGATGACTGTGTTGTTATTAGAAGAAATGGAAAACTTATTTGTTCTGGTTCGTTGGCTGACAATTTGTTTGTGGTTAATTCTAACTCCCCTGTTGTGCAAAACATAGAAACAGATAGCTCTTTATCTAACATTAATAAAAGGAAAAAACCTTCTGAAATGAATCAAACCAATCTTTGGCATCTCAGACTAGGCTATATAAACCTTAGTAGGATTCAGAGGTTGCTCAATCATGGACCTTTAGGTTCATTAGAGATTGACAGTTATTCAACCTGCGAATCTTGCTTGGAGGGTAAGATGACCAAGAGACCTTTTAAAGCAAAAGGTTATAGAGCCAAGAAAGTACTAGAGTTGATTCATTCTGACTTGTGTGGACCAATGTCGGTCCAAGCACGAGGTGGGTTCGAGTATTTTGTGACGTTCACGGATGACTACTCAAGGTATGGGTACATTTACCTAATGCGTCACAAGTCCGACTATTTTGGCAAGTTCAAAGAGTTTCGGGCAGATGTGGAGAAACATCATGGTAAGAGTATCAAGATACTGTGATCAGAAGGTGGTGGTTAGTACCAATGCTAGATTTTTAGAAGATAACTATATCTTAGATCACAGGCCCAAGAGTAAGATAATACTAGAAGAGCTTAGGAGACAAATTACTAATCCTGATGCACCAGCACAAGTAGATACATCACACACTCCACATGAGATCACAGATGATGCGCCTACACAGGTGGTGCCTCGTCGTAGTGGGAGGGTTGTGAGACAGCCTGACAGGTTCATTGGTGTGGGAGAGGCCTCAGACCTAGTCCCAGGCGCGCCATAACCTGACCCGGTTAACTACAATGAGGCTCTCCGAGATAAGGATGCAGAATCTTGGTGTAAAGCAATGATATCCTAGATGGGGTCAATGGACCACAATCAAGTATGAGAGCTTGTGGACTTGCCTGATGGGTTTAAGCCCATTGGATGCAAGTGGGTCTACAAATGTAAGAGAGGACCTGACGGAAAGGTGGAAACCTTTAAAGCTAGGTTGGTGGCAATGGGGTATACTCAGAAAGAGGGAATCGATTATGAGGAAACCTTCTCCCCGGTAGCCATGCTTAAGTCAATCCGGATTCTCTTGGCCATACCTGCTCATTTAGATTATGAGATTTGGCATATGGTGTTAGAGTAGAATACATAAGCTATGCTTGTATTGTACAGTTTCCCAGTTTAATATATCAATTTGTGTTTCAATTATATTTTGTTGTGCATGTTTATGTCCATTTATATTATGTAAGTAGATGATGAGGTGTCTGGTGCGACACAATAGATCTCATCATTGGTTGAAAGGCATAATATATCAATGAGGTTCGTAACCAAGACAGCTTTGGACAAACTGTCGGTCTAGGTTATTATGTGATTCAGATAATTAGTTTGTCTAAACTAATTGAATCATATAGATATGCCCGGGGCATATTAAACTTGACTCTTATGAATGATTTGTCTTGTACTGATTTAATAGACAAATCGATCCTTGTATTCTATCTCTAAATCCCTAGACTCGAGTGGGCATGAGGATTAGACATAGTGTACTTTGATCTGCCAATGAGTAAGGTCAAATGTGGCCAATAGTCTCGGTGGGTTGGGTGCGCGTGTTTAGTTGCTTGGTGTGCTACTGCTGGTCGAAAGGAAACCATGTACCGGTGCGTCCGGGGTGATGGTGCTCCCGAGGTGAGCTCGAAATGTTTATTATACTAAACCTGGCCAGTGGACTTATGTCCGGTATAGTAAAAAGGTCGAGTGGTACTAGTCTCGGAATATTAAGAAGTTGATGAATTAATTTATCAGTAAATTAATAAATTAACGAGCACTATATCTTTGATGTGGGGAGATTATGAATATAATTTAATTAAGTTGTTCCGGAAGCAATTCTGGTGTAGGTTGGTAGTGCCATAATTAATCCATTAGTGGTACGATTAATTATGTACTGGGTTGTTGACAAAGGTAGATTTAATTAATTGAGAAATTAATTAATCCTTGTGTCAGTTGGTTGTGAATCATCCCAGGAACTGGTATGGGATAAGTGAATCCCTGTGTCAGTTGGGTGTGATTCATCCCAGGAACTGGATTGGGATAAGTGAATCCCTGTGACAGTTGGGAGTGTATCAATCCAGGAACAGGATTGAAGGAAACAGAACCTGTATCAGTCCAGAAACAGGATTGAAGGAAAACAGAAACCCAGTAGGAAGACCAATCCTAAACCAACTTGGAGTCTCTCTTGTAACTTTATAAATAGACAAGGGATCAGTCATTCAAGATAACACAATTAATCCACAGGATTTCTAGAGAGAGAAAATGTTTCTCTCTCCAAGTCAAATTTTCAAGAAAGTGTGCAGCTGGTTTTTGGGTTTCTAGTTGCTGAAATTTTGGCCTTGGTCTATACCAGCTGCGCGTAGCTTTCTCTCTCTGCGGGCGGTGTGTTTACAGTACGTGCCAGCTGCTGCGGGGCTAGAGTTTTCTAGCAGGTGGATTGTGGTGATAGCTGATCAATTGACTTCTAGTTCGTTGCCTACACAACGTGAAGTCATAGTCTTGAGGCATACAAGAGAATCACCAGGTGCACGCTTCAAAGGTACTTTTCTAAGATTCCGCTTTAATAGAAATTTTTGTTGCGTGGTAAATCGAGCAAATGCAAACCCAGATCCTACCAAAATCCTTCATATGGATGTCAAGACAGTTTTCCTAAATGGAAGTTTTGAGGAAACCATCTTCTTGCAGCAACCAGAGGGATTCGTTGAAAAAGGCCAAGAGCATAAGGTTTGCAGGCTTAAGAGGTCCATTTACTGACTTAAGCAGGCATCCAGATCTTGGAATATCCAGTTTGATGAATTAATCCAGTCTTACGAATTTACTCGGTGTCCGGATGAGAATGTGTGTACCGCAGACATGATGAAAACTCAGTGGTGTTTATTGTGCTTTACGTAGATGACATTTTATTGATTGGAAACAAGAAGAAAGTGTTATCAGACGTAAAGGTATGGCTGTCCAAGCAGTTTGATATGAAGGACTTAGGGAAAGCGGGATATATCCTTGGGATCAAGATAATTTGACATTGTAGGAAACGTTCGTTAACGCTCTCCCAAGCTTTGTACATAGATACGATTCTGGCCCGTTTTAACATGCAGAGCTCCAAGAAAGGTTTTATACCTTTCATACACGGAGTGCATCTATCTAAGGAACAGTCTCCTAAGACTGTTGAGGAAATAGAGGCCATGAAGGCAGTTCCTTATGCTTCGGCAGTAGGAAGTCTCATGTATGCCATGTTGTGTACGAGGCCTGATATCTGTTATGCCATTAGCATGGTAAGCAGATATCAGAGAAACCCCGAGAAAGCTCATTGGGAGGCAGTAAAATGCATTCTCAAGTATTTGCACAGAACGAGGGACCAAGTTCTGATCTATCAGCCGCCTGAGCTAGTACCCCGAGGTTACACAGATTCAGATTTCCAAAGCGACAGGGTGTCAAGCAGAAATGCATGGCGGACTCTACCATGGAGGCTGAATACATTGCCGCATCAGAGGCAGCGAAGGAAGCAGTGTGGCTCAAGAACTTATTAGTGGACTTAGATGTGATTCCTAGTTTGCAGAAGTCTATCACGGTGTATTGTGATAACAACGGTGTAGTAGTAAACTCAAAGGAACCACGAGCCCACAAGGCTAGTAAACATATACAGCTCAAGTACCAACTGATACAAGACATAGTAAAGAGGGAAGACGTGGTCGTGGCTAAGATAGCATCAGAGGATAACCTTGCAAATCCGTTCACGAAAACATTGACTTCAAAAGTCTTTGAGGCTCACGTGGAGGGCATGAGAATCAGATACTTAGGAGAGCCATGACAGTTTTTCTAGATATACAGTAGCAGAGTATGTAGGGGTTGTATGTAGATCTATACTTAAAGCACAAGTTAAGTATTAGTGGGAGATTGTTAGAGTTGAATACATAAGCTATGCTTGTATTGTACATTTTCCCAGTTAATATATCGATTTATGTTTTGTTTATATTTTGTTGTGCATAATATGTCCGTTTATATTATGTAAGTAGATAATGAGATGTCTTGTGTGACACAGTAGATCTCATCATTGATTTAAAGACATAATATATAAATGAGGTTCATAACCGAGACAGCTTTGGACAAACTGTCGGTTTAGGTTATTATGTGATTCGGATAATTGGTTTATCTAAACTAATTGAATCATATAAATATGCCTGGGGCGTATTGAACTTGAGCATTAGGAATGATTTGCCTTGTACTGATTTAATAGACAAATCATTTTTGGTATTCTATCTCTTAATCCCTAGACTCGAGTGGCCATGAGGATTAGACATAGTGTACTTTGATCTGCCAATGGGTTAGGTCAATTGTGGCCAATAATCTCGGTAGGTTGGGTGCACGTGTTTAGTTGCTTGGTGTGCTGCTGCTTGTCGAAATGAAACCATATACTGGTGCGTCCGGGGTGATGGTGCTCTGAAGATGAGGTTGTAATGTTTATTATACTAAACCCGGCTGGTGGACTTATGTCCGGTGTAGTAAAAAGGTCGAGTGGTACTAGTCTCGGAATTAAAGAAGTTAATTAATTAATTTATCAGTAAATTAATAAATTAACGAGCACTATATCTTTGATGTGGGGAGATTATGAATAAATTAATTAAGTTGTTCCAGAAGCATTTCTGGTATAGGATGGTAGTGCCATAATTTATCCGTTAGTGGTACAATTAATTATGTAATGGGTTATTGACAAAGGTATATTTAATTAAGTAATTAATTAATCCTTGTGTCAGTTGGTTGTAAATCATACCAGGAACTAGTTTTGGATAAGTGAATCCCTGTATCAGTTGGTTGTGAATCATACCAGGAACTGGTTTGGGTTAAGTGAATCCCTGTATCAGTTGTTTGTGAATCATACTAGGTACTGGTTTGGGATAAGTGAATCCCTGTATCAGTTTGTTGTGAATCATATCAGGAACTGGATTGGGATAAGTGAATCCCTGTATCAGTTGGATGTGTATCGGTCCAAGAACATGATTGAAGGAACCCGGTAGGAAGGCCAATCCTAAATCAACTTGGAGTCTCTCTTGTAACTCTATTTATAGACAAGGGATTAGCTATTCAAGACACACAATTCAATATACAATTCATAAGTTTTTAGAAAAAGAAAACTTAGAGAGAGAAAATTCTCTCTCAAGAATTCGGATTTCTTAAGCCTTAAGGCTGCCAAAATTTGTCCAAGATTTTGGCGGCTTGCATGAAGCTTTCTCTCTCTCCGGGCAGTGCGTGGATTGTACGCGCCAGGTGCAGTGGTGCTGGATTTTTTCTGGCAGGTGGATTATGGTGATTAGCTGATCAAATTGCTAGTTAGATTGCTACCCACACAGCATACAAGCAAAGTCTTGAGGCATACAAGAGAATCACCTAAGTATACGCTTCAATAAGTAATTATTATTCTCCCGCTTTTAATTAAGAATTTTTGTTGCGTGATAAATCGAATAAGTGCAAACCCAGATCTTGCGCAATGTTATTTCCAAAGGGTTGGAATAGCAATTGTGCTAGCGTCTAGGCCTGGCCAGAGACTCCGATTCTGGAATGCATAGCACAAAAGTGAGTTTCTGGCTAGGCCCGGGCAGATAATATTTTAGATTTTATAACTATTTGTGATTAGAAGTTCATGTCTCAAATATTCCTTATGTATTTGGTGTAGAGGATTGATAGTAGGTAGGATTGACGACCCTATTCTATTATTGGCTATTTTGGTCCTTATAGGAAGGTAAGGAGAAGTATTATCCTTTTGATTAGTGAGTTTCTTGACTTCCATTAACATTAGCTCCCTTGATCTAGTTGTGGTGTGATTTTCCTGCCTTTGATCTATTTGTATCTTTTTTTTTATTATTTGCATGTTTACTTGAAATTGCCCATCTACCCTTTTGTTTTTGTTAGATTCTTAGGCTAGAAACAACTAGAATCTTGGTAAGTAAGGACTAAAACCCAAGACTTTTATCAAGCAAGAAAACTTTCGTATGAGAACGAAATCTTAAGTACTATAGTTTTAGTAATTTTGTTTTGTTTATTTATAAATTTATTTTGAAGTGTTCACCTAAAACTTAAACACCGACAAGAGCACGTCAAAATTGGCGCTGTCGACGATGATTGTTTATTTTGATTGATTATTGTTGTTGGTAGTTTTGAGTTTTCAATTGTTTTTGTGTTTTTGGTAGTTTTTAGTTTTTTTGAGTCTTTTTAGTAAATCTTTTGAGTGCAATAGTTTATCTATTGTACTTATCCTTTTTGTGTTTTTAGCTTGATTTTAATAGTTTTCTTTTGTTTTTAGGTACTTGGTTACTTGGAGCAATGTCACAAAAAATTCGGGCTAATCCTATGACATATGAACAAAGGTTTTATGGATCTTGTAACATCACGTTTCAAAGACCTAGTCAAGAGGAATCAAGGATGCTCAATGGTTTTCTTTGTCAAAATTTGGGTTTTCAAGGTTTTTGTAGATATGACTATTGTCAAGTAAATCATGGAGGGAATTCAAGGTTTTATGATCCTAGGAGAAATGAGTTTGGTGATTATATAAATGAAAGTAATGTGAGACTAGAGGAAGATATGAGTAATCAATTGCAAGGTTTGTGTAGGAGAGTGGGAATGGACGCAATGTCTTTTGGGAGTGTACAAGCACGTTTGGATAATTTGGAGTGGCAAGTGGATGCTTTAGCAAAGATCTATCAAGGTAAAAATCAAATGTACATGGAGAATGAAAGATTTGGTGTGACTAGTCTTCTTTTGACCATTCAATGCATACCTACCAATGATTATGAAGAAGAGGATTCAACGGATGACTGTGATGATTATACACCGGAAGATAGAGAAAGAATTTACCAAGCCTTGTTGAAGCAAAGTAAAGAATTTGATGGAGATGATGTTACATTTACTAAAGTGATCCAAGGTGAAGGACTAAGTGAAGTTAGAATGGACATTGATGAAAACAGGAAAAGGAACTTGAGATCAAGATGGTGATTGAAGGAAAAGAGAAAATGAGGAGTGACACTAGTGACAGTTCTAAGGATTTGGAGGACTTAGAATCAATGAGGAAGAAGGATGGGTTGAAAAGAAAGGAAAGAAGAGAGAAGTATAAGGAAAAGTTCAAGGAAATCAAGAGGAGTTTGATGGAAGGAAGCAAGGGGAGTGCATCCATTGCACATTGTTCAAGGAGTTTAGAGGGATCTTGAGTTCATACCTCAAGACAAGTCTAGCTGGAGACTATAAAGTCCAAAGTGCAACCCAAGCATTTTCAACCCTTTTCTTTTCATTTTGTAGTTTTTAGATTTTCAAATTTTAAAATTGCTAATAAGTCATGAGTTTTGATGTGATTCTTATGTATGATATTTCTGAACACATTCTTGTGTGGTAGGTACATGATTTGGTGCAATTGGATGGTATAAAAGTCATGTGGGAGCGATTTTGCGAAGATCAAGGAAAAACAGGACTGGAGCGCCTGCTCGTCGCCGACAGGACGCCAGCTGCAGGAGACTGTCAGGCGCCGTGCCTACGTGATGCCATAACCTTCAAGGCGGTATCAGCAACGCCAACCCGATGCCGTCATAGCACCCAGATCTCCTGTTCTGCTTTAATGTTCTAAATGAGGTACCATGGAGTCTAAAACCTCCATTTTACTTACCTAAGACTTCCAAAATTTCAATGAGCATAAATGAGAATTATTTACACCTCCAATGCATCCAATTCATGAATTTGAGATTTGAAATTCTTTATTTTTAGTAAGTTTACCTATAACATTGTTGTTCTTAAGTTCTCTTTAGATTCAAGCATCACACAAGTTCAAGAATCAATGGTAAGAGTATAGAGTTGCATTGTGCTTAAATTTTGAAAAATGGATTTCTTAGACTTTACATAGTACTATACTATGTATGCTTTATATGATTGAATGAACTTATAATGGTATGAATGGATGAATTTCTCACACTGATATGTTTTATATGTTCTGATCTTTATTTCTTGGAGCTTTAATGTTATAGAGCCTATATGACTTGTGCTTTAATGAATGAGAAATCATGTGTTCTTATGTTTAGATCAATCATATGTTTAATTAACATGTTTTGTGGTGCTTTAATGTTTATTACTGCTACTTTAGCGAAATGATTTGGCTTATATTGACTGGCCCTGATGCTAGACGACGTGATGGCACCACGCCTTCATGCCGCCCATATTAGCGACCGCCAGGCACCAACACCTGTTGGAAGCCTCCTGTGGCGACAGCCAGCCGCCAACACCTATTGGACGCCAACCCCTGAGGTATGCTGAAGCCATTTTTCTTTTAAAAATTCACTAATTCGTTACAATTTTCAGGACATGGTTATTTCCTGAAGTAAGAAAGATGAATGATAAGCTATAATAAAGAGTGAGGAAGCTTATAGAGTGATGCACTATTGGTTTTCCTCCACATTTAGTTCCTTTACAATAAGAGTTTGAGAATCCTTACCACTATTACTTTCTTACTTCATTTTGTTGACACTTTTGCAATTTAATTATTTTTATTTGCTTTGGTGTGTTTATTTTTATGATTTTAATTAAATTGTAAGTGATTTACATTGGGTATTTAGCTAACATTATATGGGCATGAGTTTAATTGTGATAAATGAATCTAAAGGAAAAGAAATTTGCACCCTATTTTCCCACTTTTCTTTTGTTTTGATATATTGAGGACAATGTATATCTTAAGTTGGGGGAGGGGAGGGGGGAGAGGGATAACATAAGTTATTATAAGTTCTCATGCTTGTTAATTGAAACTAATAGTGAAGATGAGTCCATTTTGTGGTTAATTTTAAAAAATTTGCTCTATTTTGGATTTTGCTAAAATTTTTCTAAAATAAAATGACCTATTGAAGCTAGTTTTCTGTATTTGCATTGCATGATTGGTGAAAATATGATGGAAATGGTTGAGTATTGATAGATACGATGTGAGTTCTTAGTTAACATCTTGAGATTAAATCACATTTCAACCCTTGTTTTATGTGAGCTTTAATTTGAACCTTTATTGAGCATTTCTTATTTGCTTGCTCATATTTCTTTGGTTGTGTAATTTGTCTTACATGAATGGTTGAATCTAGAACTTGACTTTAGCATGCATATCAAGACCTTTTACGTGTTTGTGATACATTGAAGTGATGAAGGCAATTAGTTAGCTTTTGTTTTTACATTTTCTTTGCTTTACACTACCCGCAATCATCTTTATCCCCTTAGGCATAACCAAGTTGAGCCACATTTTTCTTTGTTTTCTATTTTGTTCCAATAAGCCAACTTGAGTCTTTTTCTTTGTTAAGCTTTGTTTTCGGACCCTTAAAGAGCTTGTATGTGATTGGATGTGGAAATGAAAAATAATTGATGGATTCTAAGTTGTTAGTTTTAGGGGTTTAGTTTGTTAGTTTTTAGTAATTTCTAAAAGAAGAAAAGTTAAAAAAAAAAAGTTTAAAACTTGAAGAAATTGAAGGAACTAGTTTGTCCGGGCCAAATCAAAAATTTCACTTTCGTGCTATGCATTCCAGAATCAAAAACTTTCAATCGAGCCCAAACACTGGTACAAGTTCCTTTGAACTTAATCTAACTTTTACTTGTTCAATTTATAAAACCCACTAAAAATTGAATCTTTAAATTAAAGCGGAAAGATTAAAGATTCGACCTTTGAAGCGAGTCCTTCGAGAAATCAATTGAGAAAGATAAAAATCCAATCTTTGAAGCTTATCCCGTAAGAAATCCCTCGAATATCTCCAAGATAATCCAAAAGTCATGTGGGCAACTATCTACCGGATAGATCTGTCGAAACACGTGAAAACCAACTCAAGAAACTCGCCTGAATAAACTCTCGCCCGCCGGAAAAAGAAGCTTCGTCGGAATCCCCTGCTGCCCGCCTAAAATAGCGAACCGCCAAAAATCCAAAAGCTTCGCCGAAAAAGAGAATAAACCGATCACTCAGAGAGAGAAAAATTTTGAGTGTGTATTGATTTATCTATTTCTTCAAGTCCCTCTCTAGGCCTTTTTCTCTCTAGAGGCAAGACTAACTTGTCTTCTAAGTTTCTTAGTTGCTTAAGGTGCAAGACTTATCTATTTATAAAAGTTTCAAGGGAGACCTAGTGGGCTTTTGAGTTGAGCCTTCTAGTTGGACTTTTAATTAATTTCTAAGTCTTTACTAGACTAATTAATTCCAATTGACCAAAGGATAATTAATTAAATAATTAAATTCACTTTGTCAATTAATCCAACATATAATTAATCGTACCACTAACGGATTAATTATGTAACTACCGCTCAAAAGCAAATTGCTTCCAGGTACCACTTTAATTATTCTTTTATCTCACCACATCAAAGATATAGTGCTCGTTAATTTATTAATTTACTTATAAATTAATTAATCAACTTCTTCTCGTTCGAGGTTAGTATCACTCGACTTTATTACTATACCGGACATAAGTCCACCGGCCGAGTTTAGTACAATAATCTTTACGAGCTCATCTCAAGAGCACTGTCACCCTAGACGCACCGGTATATGGTTTTCTTTTGACAAGCAACATTACAATAAGAAACTAAACAGGTATATCCAACCTACCGAGATTATAGGCCTCAAGTGACCGCACTCTTTGGCAAATCAAAGTACACTATGTCTAATTCTCATGGCTGCTCTAGTCTGGGGATTGAGAGATAGAATACAAGGCTCGAATTAATTACGAATATCAGTACAAGTTAATTCAGTCCTAGATCGGTCCTGCTCAATATGCCCCATGCACATCTGTATGATTCAATTAGTCTAGACAAACTAATCTCAAAATCATACAATAACTTAAACCAACAGTATGTCCAAACTGTCTCAGTTACGAGCATTATTTATATATCATGACTTTAACCAATGATAAGATCTACTGTGTCACACCAAACACCTCATCATCTAGTCATGCAATATAAGTGGACAACATGTTTAACATGTGATTATATACTGAAACACAATCGATATAAAAATTGAGAAATAGTTTTTCATACAAGCAAAGCTTTTATGTATTTACAATTAACAATCGCCACTAATACTCAAAGTTGTGCTTTTAAGTATAAAAACTGGTTTGATAAATTTATTCTACTATCATACCAAAATCAAGAAAACTCTCATGACTCACTGAAGTATCTAACTCCCATGCCCTCCACGTGGGTCTCAAAGACTTTCACAGTCAATGCATTTGTGAATGGATCTACAAGGTTATCCGCTGATGCTATCTTGGCCACGAGCACATCTCTACTTTTTACGATCTCTCGTATCAGGTGGTACTTGCGCTTTATGTGTTTACTCACCTTGTGGACTCGTGGTTCCCTCGAATTAGCAATTGCACCATTGTTATCACAGTAAATTGCAATACAACTTGGTAACTCAAAAATCACATCTAAGTTTACTACGAAGTTTTTGAGCCATGCAGCTTATTTAGCTGCCTCTGACGCTGCAACGTATTCAGCTTCCATTGCGGAGTCCGCCACACATTTCTGCTTGACACTTTGCCAAACGATTGCTCTACCTCCCAGAGTAAACACAAACCCAGAGGTAGACTTGCTCTTATCCTTATCACCTTGGAAATCCAAATTTGTGTAACCCTTTGGAATTAGTGATGTGCTTAAATGACAACACTAATAAAACCCTTTTTAGCACACTTTAGGACCACAAAACCTATCGTGAAGTAGAGAAAGGTATCAAATTCACAGGGAACACTGAACACTTGCGTATCGAATTAAATTATAAACATGCAAGAGCTGTGACTATAAGGACTTTGATTTGATGAACTGAAAAATAAACAAATGCAAGAAATTAAATTGACGGGAGTTTAGGATGGTGGTTTAATCTCCTTCACTGTCAGCTAGTACTTACCATGCATTGGTTTCATTATTTCTCTTCAGACCTTTGGCTTATATTACCGACAAGACTCAATCTCAAACATTACACAAAGGAAATCGCCAACAAGTTAATAAGCTTACTAAAAAGATTCAATCTCCAAAAAGAAACACGAGCACACAAGGTGAGTAAACATATACAACGCAAGTACCACCTAATACCAGACATCGTAAAGAGGGAAGATGTGGCCGTGGCTAAGATAGCATCAGAGGATAACCTTGCTGATTCGTTCATGAAGACATTGACTTCAAAAGTATTTGAGGCTCACGTGGAGGGCAAGGGGATCAAATACTTAGGAGAGCCATGATAATTTTTCTAGATATATAGTAATAGAGTGCATCAAAGTTGAATGTAGATGTATACTTAAAGCACAGCTTAAGTATTAGTGGGAGATTGTTGAAGTTGAATACATAAGCTATGCTTGTATTGTATATTTTTCGAGTTAATATATCGATTAATGTTTTGGTTATATTTTTTTGTGCATTATTTGTCCATTTATATTATGTAGTTAGATGATGAAGTGTCTTGTGTGACGCAATAGATCTCATCATTGGTTAAAATACATAATATATAAATAAGAGTCGTAACCGAGATAGCTTCGGACAAACTGTTGGTTTAGGTTATTATGTGATTCGGATAATTGGTTTGTCTAAACTAATTGAATCATATAGATATGTCCGGGGCATATTGAACTTGTCCATTTAGAATGATTTGTCTTGTACTGATTTAATAGACAAAACGTTCTTAGTATTCTATCTCTTAATCCCTAGACTCGAGCGGGCATAAGGATTAGACATAGTGTACTTTGATTGGCCAATAGGTGAGGTCAATTGTGGCCAATAGTCTCGGTAGGTTGGGTGCGCGTGTTTAGTTACTTGGTGTGCTGCTGCTTGTCGAAAGAAAATCATGTACCGGTGTGTTCGGGGTGATGGTGCTCCCGACATGAGCTCATTATGTTTATTATACTAAACCCAACCGGTGGACTTATGTCCGGTACAGTAAAAAGGTCGAGTGGCACTAGTCTCGGAATTAAAGAAGTTAATTAATTAATTTATCAAGAAATTAATAAATTAATGAGTACTAAATCTTTGATGTGGGGAGATTATGAATAAGATTTGATCGAATTTTGAAAAGTCTTTCTCACTCTTCAGAACAGTGGAGCTTCGAACCAGAACTGGAGCTCATTGAACACAACCCTGTGTTTCAAGCTATCGTGTCCATCGCTGTTTATGAAAAAGCATTCAAATGGCATGCCAATCGACCACCAAGAATGGAAAGCTTTCATATAGTGCCTTTGTTCGTACCGGAATCTTTGACTTAGGCGCTTTCAAAGATCCCAAACTCATTAGTTTACCCCCATCTATCTGAATGATTGGTCTCAATTCAGGAGGAAGAACTGGTAATAGACACAAAACCATTTATAAAGATAGACCATGGAACTTCAAAGGCCAAGAAGAAGCCGATTCTTCCACAAGGAAAGTAGCCAGTCTCTCAATCAGAATCAGGAATTCAATATGGGCAAGGTTTTTTTCCAGGGATCATCATTGGAGCAGCTTGGTTTGATCTTTTATACTCTAGTTCGTCGAACTCAGATTGTTGTTGCTTGGTCCAGGCTGTTATATCCGAGCTATAAACTTAATGTCGATGGGTCATCGCTTGGGACACACTAGCACACTCCTTGCTGCTTTCATGCTTGCTGGCAATTGATTTAGATCGGGCAATGGTCTTAGTGAATGCGAGGCTCAGACCTCCTTTAAAATTTTTTTTTGCGAATGAAATTTGTTGATAATTAGGCGTAAATGTGTACCAGACAGTAGAACCAATCCCCAAGCATACAAGAACCGGTTATTCCCAATCTTGATTTGTTAGGTCTGTAATAGGACCTGGCTTAGCAGGAGGAATTGGATATAGATTTAGTCTTCTCTAAAGGGACTGAAGGAAGTTACGGGTGAAGGCACGAATGCTATAACAATAGGGAAGGGGCTTGCTCTAAACTTCAAAAGAGATTCTCACTGAACAAGGTAAGTTATTCCATAAGCAATTCTGGTGTAGGATGGTAGTGCCGTAATTAATCCGTTAGTGGTACGATTAATTATGTATTGGTTTATTGACAAAGGTAGATTTAATTAATTAAGTAACTAATTAATCCTTGTGTCAGTTGGTTGTTAATCATACCATGAACTGGATTCGGGATAAGTGAATCCCTGTATCAGTTGGTTGTGAATCATACCAGGAATTGGATTGGGATAAGTGAATCCCTGTATCAGTTGGATGTGTATCAGTCCAGGAACAGGATTGAAGAAAATAAAAACCCAGTAGGAAGGCAAATCCTAAACCAACTTGAGGTCTTTCTTGTAACTCTATATATGGACAAGGGATTAGCTATTCAAGATACACAATTCATAAGTTTTCAAGACAAGAAAACTTAGAGAGAGAAAGTCTAGAGAGAGAAAACGTTTTTCTCCCTCTAGCATAATCTCAGGTGGCTGGTTATTGTCCTAGGCGGCGGTCAGTGGTTAATTCTGGTAGGCGGCAGTGGTAGGAGAAATCCTGCGGCGGTGACAGTTAAAATTCAGGCGGTGACTAGCTGCAGAATTTTTCCGGCAAATGGATTATGGTGATTAGCTGATCAATTGCTCTTTAGATTGTTGCCCACACAACATACGAATAAAGTCTTGAGGCATACAAGAAAATTATCAGAGTAAATGCTTCAATAGGCAATTCTTATTCTTCCACTTTTAATTAAGAATTTATTTGTTGCGTGATAAATCGAATAAGTACAAACCAAGATCCTGCACAATTTTATTTCAAGCAAGGATTGGAATAGCGATTGTGCTAGCATCTAGGCCTGGCCAGAGATTCTGATTCTGGAATGCATAGCACGAAAGTGAGTTTCCGGCTAGGCCCGGGCAGATAATCTTTCAATTGGTATCAAAGCCTGGTTTTGGGTGCTTGTTAGATTTATTACATGGTTTTATTTGCTGGTGTTTAAGAAAACCTGACTATTATGGCTACATTTGTAAGGGTTTTAATTAAACTCCTGGACATGTCCAGATTTGATTTTACTATGAATGTTTGTAATAGTATAACCACGTGCTGGAAGCCGTGTAGGATTAGATCAAATCTGTAGTAGGATTTTTTCTATGTAATTTTGATTCTTTAATTTCCTAGAAAGCCTTGTAGTAGGACAATTAATTTTTGTAATCGAAGGCATTATGGTGGGCAACTTGAATTCGTGGGTTTTGAGTTATCGTTAATTCGTAGAAACCCAGGAAAACCCAGAACAAATTGCATGAATACCAAATAGCATAGGAAAAAGCAAAGGAGGGATCGGAGGTGGCCAGTGGCGCCGGAGCCGCCGACCGGTAACGGTGCAGCTACCGCCATGCAACGCCACAATTGCTGCGCAGACACGCACGGCAGTAGCTGCAATCGCAGAAGCAGCACGTGCGGCCCAAGTTGGCTTCCTGTGTGCGGCCCATCTGGGGCGTGTTGCTTTTCTCTAGTTTTCATTTTTTAATATCAAGACTCTATCCATCGAGTTGCGTGGTGGGACACAAGATCAAGGCAGAAGATGGAAGCAATTAAAAACTATGATAGTCGGGAAATTTATTTTTCGTTTTTATTTCCCATTTTTATGTTTTTTAATTGTGTGTTTTAATTTTTATAATGTATGTTAGATGCATGATTTTAAAGCATGACTGGTTTTATGTTTGCATATAACTTAGGGTTAGTTAATTGTATGTGAAAATTGGAAAAACCCTCAATTTAGAAATCTAAGTGAGAGCGGGTTGGTTTAATATCCCCACAGCCACCATTACGAGTTCATATGTGATGTGGGTGGACTTGCGCATTGGCATTAGGGCCTTCCTCCATTCGGATGAGTCCAACCACTAGATCGCTAGATTATGAATTTCTGAGTAAGATGTCTAGAGTAAGTTTAACTAGGAGAAATGCGTCACCCTCTACATCTAAGGCGCACTATCCTGAGGTAACAAACTTGAAGTCACGTAATGGCACACACTTAGTGTATAATCTGCAGTATTCCTCCCATCAAGGTTACGCTGCTTATTTGTACGGCTGAAATCACTGACTATTAGCTACATTAATCAATAGATCGTTTGGTCAGATAGTGTAGTTAATAAACTTGGTTCTTCTCAAATGAATGTAGGTTAGCGTAAACGTCCACACTATCGTGGCTTGCGAGAATCCCGGTGGATGAGATGTTGGTGGATTCAAACTATTGTTTTGAGGGAAGTCAATAATTGTTAGAATTTCTTTTGTTTCAAAATTCTAAATTAGATAACTAAAATGTTGTTTGTTTAATTACAGTATTCGATATGGCATTCAACCCCTTAGCTACTATTTTGAAAAACAACAAATTAATTAGTCCGAACTATATCGATTGGAGACGTAATTTGGATATTGTCCTGACGGATGAGAGCACTCCTGTAAGAGATCATGTCATTGATATGATTAGTAACATCAACGAGGTTGAGGTAGTGGGAGGCGAAATCGATGGTGAAACCAAAGTCGATATTGTCCTCCAGAACTTGCCTCAAAGCTATGAGTAGTTTCGGTTGAACTACAACATAAGTAATATGTTGTGTACTTAATCTGAGCTTTTGGCAGAGTTGGTGGTGGCTAAAAGTCTTTTTCAAGAGAAGAAGCGAGCTTTAGTCGCAGTCAAAGCTTCAAAATCTTCTTCTAAGCCTGAGGCTAGAAAGAAGAAGGGAAAGCTCGAGGGAATAGCTCAAAAGGCACGAATTGTGCCTAAGCCAGATATTGCAAAGAAGAAGTCGAAAGACAAGTGCTTCAAGTGCAATAAGATGGGACATTGGAAATCTAATTTTCCAAAGCTTATAGGTACAATAGTTTCTGCCTTAATTACTGAAACATATTTAGCGGCGATTCCCACAGATACTTGGTGTGTGGATTCAGGTGCCACTGACCATGTTTGAAATTCTTTGCAAGGATTCCAAGTGACCCAGAAGCTTAGAGAGGGCGAGCTGGATATCTACTTGGGTGACACTACAAGAGTGTCAGTGGAAGCAGTGGGAGTAGTTACTCTGAATTTCGAGAATTCTAGTTTAGAGTTAGTTAATTGTCTTTATGTACCGAGATTTAGGAAGAACCTTATTTTGGTTTCTAAACTCTTAAAGAATGGTTATAAGTTTATTTTTTCTGATGATTCTGTTATTATTAGAAAAAATTGCAAACTTATTTGTTCTGGTTCATTGATAGATAATTTGTTTTTCGTTAACTCTAACTCCCCTGTTGTGCAAAATATAGAAACAAATAGCTATTTATCTAACACTAATAAGAGGAAGAAACCTTATGAAATAAATCAAACCTATCTTTGGCATCTCAGGCTAGGTCATATAATACTTAGTAGGCTTCAGAGGTTGGTCAATGATGGACATTTAGGTTTATTAGAGATTGACAGTTATTCAACCTGCGAATCTTGCTTGGAGGGTAAAATGACCAAGAGACCTTTTAAGGCAAAAGGTTATAGAGCCAAAGAAGTATTAGAGTTAATTCATTCTGACTTGTGTGGACCAATGATGGTCTATGAATGAGGTAGGTTTGAGTATTTCGTGACGTTCACGGATAACTACTCAAGACACAGGTACATTTACCTAATGCGCCACAAGTCCGAGTGCTTTGCAAGTTCAAAGAGTTTCGGGCAGATGTGGAGAAGCATTATGGTAAGAGTATCAAGATACTGTGATCAAATCATGGTGGGGAGTACCTGTCCCATGAATTTCAAGAATACCTCAGTGACGTCAGAATTCAGTCTCAGTTGTCTGCACCTGGCACACCACAGCAGAACGGTGTAGCAGAAATAAGGAATCGTACTCTTATGGAAATGGTTAAGTCGATGATGAGCTATAGTGATTTTCCATGTTCGTTATGGGGATATGCCTTAGAAACAGCTATGTATATTCTTAATCTTGTACCATCTAAAATCATGCCTTCAACCCCAGTAGAGTTGTGAATGGCGCAAGCCCAGTCTAAGACATCTCAGAGTTTGGGGTTGCCCAGCACATGTGTTTAAGGCAGATGCGGCTAAGTTAGATGCAAAAACAGAATTAATGTTGTTTGTAGAATATCCTATGGGAACGAAAGTGGTCTATTTTATAGTGCTAAAGATCAGAAGGTGGTGGTTACTACCAACGCTAGATTTTTGGAGGAAAACTATATCCTAGATCACAAGCCAAAAAGTAAGATAGTACTAGATGAGCTTAGGAGACAAACTAATAATCCTGATGCACCAGCACAAGTAGATACACCACACACTGCACAAGATATCACAGATGATGCACCAGCACAAGTAGATCACAAGCCAAACAGTAAGATAGTACTAGATGAGCTTAGGAGACAAACTAATAATCCTGATGCACCAGCACAAGTAAATACACCACACACTGCACAAGATATCACAGATGATGCGACTACACAGGTGGTGCCTCGTCGTAGTGGGAGGGTTGGTGTGGGAGAGGCTTCAGACCTAGTCCCAGGCATGCCTGAGCCTGACCCAGTAAACTACAATAAGGCTCTCCGAGATAAAGATGCAAAATCTTGGTATAAGGCAATGATATCCGAGATGGGGTCAATGGACCACAATCAAGTCTGAAAGCTTGTGGACCTGCCTGATGGGTTTAAGCCCATTGGATGCAAGTGGGTCTACAAATGTAAGAGAGGACCTGACGGAAAGGTGGAAACCGTTAAAGCTAGGCTGGTGGCGGAGGGGTATATACTCAGATTGAGGGAATCGATTATGAGGAAACCTTCTCCCCGGTAGCCACGCTTCAGTCGATTCAGATTCTCTTGGCCATAGCCGCTTATTTAGATTATGAGATATGGTAGATGGATATCAAGACAGCTTTCCTAAACGGAAGTCTTGAGGAAACCATCTCCATACAGCAGCTAGATGGATTCATTGAAAAAGGCCAAGAGCATAAGGTTTGCAGGCTTAAGAGGTCTATTTACAGACTTAAACAGGCATCCAGATCTTGGAACATCCAGTTTGATGAGGTAATCTAGTCATACGAATTTACTCAGTGTCCAGATGAGCAATGTGTATACCACAGACGTGATGGAAACCCGGTGGTGTTTCTTGTGCTTTACGTAGATGACATTCTATTGATTGGAAACAACAAGAAAGTGTTATCAAGCGTGAAAGCATGGCTGTCCAAGCAGTTTGATATGACGGACTAAGGGGAAGCGGGACATATCCTTGGGATCAAGATAATTTGAGATCGTAGAAAATGTTCTTTGACGCTCTCATAAGCTTCATACATAGATACGATTCTGGCCTGTTTTAACATGCAGAACTCCAAGAAAGGTTTTCTATCTTTCAAACACGGAGTGCATCTATCTAAGAAACAGTCTCCCAAGACTGTTAAGGAGATAGAGGCCATGAAGACAGTTCCTTATGCTTCTGTGGTAGGAAGTCTGATGTATGCCATGTTGTGTACGAGGCCTAATATCTGTTATGCCGTTGGCATTGTAAGCAGATATCAGAGTAACCCCGGGAAAGCTTACTGGGAAGCAGTAAAATGCATTATCAAGTATTTGCGCAGAACAAGAGACCAAGTGTTGGTCTATCAGGCACCTGAGCTAGTACCCCGAGGTTACACAGATTCAGATTTCAAAGGCGACAGGGACAAGAGCAAGTCTACCTTAGGGTATGTGTTTACTCTGGGAAGGGCAGTCATAGTTTGGCAGAGTGTCAAGCAGAAATGCGTGGCAGACTCCACCATGGAGGCTGAACACGTTGCCGCATCAAATGCAGCGAAAGAAGCAGTATGGCTCAAGAACTTCCTAGTTGACTTAGATGTGATTCCTGGTTTGCAGAATTCTATCACAGTGTATTGTGATAATAATGGTGCAGTAGCAAACTCGAAGGAACCACGAGCCCACAAGGCGAGTAAACATATACAACGCAAGTACCACCTAATACGAGACATTGTAAAGAGGAAAGATGTGTTCGTGGCTAAGATAGCATCAGAGGATAACCTTGCAGATCCGTTCACGAAGACATTGACTACAAAAGTCTTTGAGGCTCAAGTGGAGGGCATGGGGATCAGATACTTAGGAGAGCCATGATAGTTTTTCTAGACATATAGTAGCAGAGTGAATAGGAGTTGAATGTTGATGTATACTTAAAGCACAACTTAAGTATTAGTGGGAGATTGTTGGAGTTAAATACATAAGCTATGCTTGTATTGTACATTTTCCCAGTTAATATATCGATTAATGGTTTGGTTATATTTTGTTGTGCATTATTTTTCCATTTATATTATGTAGTTAGATGATGATGTGTCTTGTGTGACACAGTAGATCTCATAATTGGTTAAAAGACATAAGATATAAATGAGGTTCGTAACTGAGACAACTTTGGACAAACTGTCGGTTTAGGTTATTATGTGATTCGGATAATTGGTTTGTCTAAACTAATTGAATCATATAGAAATGCCCGGGGCGTATTGAATTTGACCATTTAGAATAATTTGTCTTGTACTGATTTAATAGACAAATCATTCTTAGTATTTTATCTCTTAATCCCTATACTCGAGCGGGCATAAGGATTAGACATAGTGTACTTTGATCTAGGTGCGTGTGTGTAGTTACTTGGTGTGTTGTCGCTTTTCGATAGGAAACCATGTACTGGTGCATCCGGGGTGATGGTGCTCCCGAGATGAGCTCGTTATGTTTATTATACTAAACCTGGCCGGTGGACTTATGTCCGGAATAGTAAAAAGGTTGAGTGGTACTAGTCTCATAATTAAAGAAGTTAATTAATTTATTTATTAGTAAATTAATAATTTAACGAGCAGTAAATCTTTGATGTGGGGAGATTATGAATAAATTAATTAAGTTGTTTCGGAAGCAATTCTGGTGTAGGATGGTAGTGCCATAATTAATCCATTAGTGGTGCGATTAATTATGTATTGGGTTATTAACAAAGGTAGATTTAATTAATTAATCCTTGTGTCAGTTGGTTGTGAATCATACCAGGAACTGGATTGGGGATAAGTGAATCCATCTATTAGTTGGTTGTGAATCATACCAGGAATTGGATTGGGATAAGTGAATCCCTGTATCAGTTGGATGTGTATCAGTCCAGGAACATGATTGAAGGAAACAGAAACCCAGTAAGAAGGCCAATCCTAAACCAACTTGGGGTCTCTCTTGTAACTCTATATATAGACAAGGGATTAGCTATTCAAGATACACAATTCATAAGTTTTGAAGATGAGAAAACTTAGAGAGAAAAAACTTTTTTCTCCCTCTAGCATAATCTCAGGCGACCGGTTATTGTCTCAGGCGGTGGTTGGTGGTTAATTCCGGTAGGCGACAGTGGCAGGAGAAATCCTGCGGCGGCGGCAGTTGAAATTCAGGCGGTGACTAGCTACAGAATTTTTCCGGCAAGTGGATTGTGGTGGTTAGCTGATCAATTGCTCGTTAGATTTTTGTCCACACAACATACGAACAAAGTCTTGAGGCATACAAGAGAATCACCTAAGTAAATGCTTCAATAGGTAATTCTTATTCTTCCTCTTTTAATTAAGAATTTATTTGTTGCGTGATAAATCGAATAATTACAAACCAAGATCCTGTGCAATGTTATTTCAAACAAGGATTGGAATAGCGATTGTGTTAGCATCTAGGCCTGGCCAAAGATTCCGATTCTGGAATGCATAGCACGAAAGTGAGTTTGTGGGAAAGCCCGGGCAGATAAATTTTCATTGAATACTAAAGCTTTGCTTGTATTAAAATTATTTTCCAGTTTATATATCGATTAAATGTTTTAGTTAAATTATTTTTATGTTTTACATATATTATCCATTTATATTATGTGATTAGATGATGAGGTGTCTGGTGTGATTCAGTAGATGTCATCATTGGTAAAAAGACATAATATATAAATAAGGTTCGTAACTGAGATAGTTTTGGACACACTGTCAGTTTAAGTTATTATGTGATTCTTAAATTGGTTTGTCTAAACTAATTGAATAATATACATATACCCGGGCATATTGAGCATGACCATTAAGGATTGAATTGTCTTGTACTGATTTAATAAACTATTCGATCCTAGTATTCTATTTCTAAATCCCTAGACTTGAGCAGATATGAGGATTACACATTGTGTACTTTAATATGCCAAAGAGTGAGGTCACTTGAGGCCAATAGTCTCGGTAGATTGGTTGCGCGTGTTTGATTGCTTGGTGTTTTGTTACTTGTTGAAACCGGTGTGTCTGGGGTGATGGTGCTCCCAAGATGAGCTTGTTATGTTTATTATACTAAACCGGCCGGTGGACTTATATCCGGTATACTAAAAAGGTCGAGTGGTACTAATCTCGGATTATAAGAAGTTAATTAATTTATTTATCAGTAAATTAATAAATTAACGAGTACTATATCTTTGATGTGAGGAGATTAAAAAATAATTAATTTAGTTATTCCGGAAGGTGTAGGATGGTAGTGCAATAATTAATCCGTTAGTGGTACGATTAATTATGTATTGGGTTAATAGAGAAAATAGATTTAATTATTTAATTAATTATTCATAAGGATTAATTATTAAATTAACAAAGTGGAATTAATTAATTAAATCTTAAAGTTCAATTAGAATTAAGAAATTCAAGATATTAGGAAATCTATTTGGATTTGGAATCTAATTATATTTGGTTACTAATTGGATTTCGAAACGAATTAAGAAACCACAACCCAATAGGAAGGCTAATCCTAAACCAATTTGGAGTCTCTCTTTTGACTATTTTAATAGACAAGAGGTTGGAAATACACAATATACAATTCATAAGTTTTCAAGACAAGAAAATTAGATAGAGAAATTAAATTTTCTTTCTCGAAGTCGGATTCTCCTTCCCTCAAGCGGTGGTTTCATTTTTGAGATAGCGTCGCCGGTTTTCTTCTTTTGGCAACCAACAATGCGTGGAATCCGAGTAGGCCACGCATGGAGTTGTTGGCGGCGGCGCTTGGAGGGTGGCAAACCGGATTTTCCAAGCTGGTTTTTCCTCCGCTGAGTTTTGTGGTGTTTTGATGATCGTTTGGTTTGTTGCCCACACAACATACGAGCTGGTCATGAGTCATACAAGCGATCTCCTAAGTATACGCTTCAAGAGGTAATTTTTTAACTTTCGCTTTAATTAAGAATTTTATTGTTGCGTGACAAATCGAATAAGTAAAAGCTATGGTCCTGCGTAATGGTGTTTCAAGCAAGGATTCGAATAATCGCGCTAGTTCTTAGGCCGGGTCAAGAGTTTTGATTTTGAAATGCAATGCACGAAAGCAAATTTTTGACGGGGCCTAGGCAGATAATCTTTCACTGAATGTACAAGAAGCTGTCGGATCAAAATGGAGAGAAAATGAAGCCAAAAGTTGCCATCAGGACTTGTTCTCATAATATATATACTAATACAGCATTCTAGGGTTGCAATTAACTAAAGAAAGCAGAGGTAAGATAGTCTTTTCAGCCGCATATGTACATCCAGATTAATTAATCGAGTCCAGTAATGGCCATCTTGCCTATTTTTATCAATTCAACACTTCCTGACTTTATTTGTGGTGAAAAAGTGATAAAACTGATATTGAGCCTGCATTTCCCACAAAACACATTGTAAGCTTAAAAAACACACAAGAGTGATCAAAACTATATCTAAATGTAATGAATTAAGGTGAAAAATGGCATGAAAATTGATGTAACTTAGGGTTACATCAATCAGCTCTTGCACCTGATAGATCAAGACATGGTCTCTCGTTCTGCGCAAATACTTGAGGATGCACTTAACAACCTCTCAATGAGCCTTTCCTGCATTTGGTCTGTATGCTGATGAAATTCCCATACTAGGTTGATGATTCGTAAATCCTAAATTAGCTAGACGACGAGGACAATCAAAATTCCTGTGCTATCCTTGACAAATTCCACAAAAACTCACAGCTACTCCTGCTAACTCAACCACAGTATCAATTGTTTCTTAAACTGCCACCTCAGTGGTAGCATTTAGTTGATCCCTCTGGACTTTCACAGAGGAGACAACCTTTGTTAGTTGTTGTGTTAGGTACCTCTCACTTGACCAGTTTGAATAGGTTTGCGTCATCCTATTATACAAATCTCTGATTTCATCCATTGGTTTGATATTCAAACTTCCTCCCGCATTGGCATGTACCAAACTTCTTGCTAACAATGTCAATCCTCTGTAAAATCATAACAACTATTTGCCTTCCTCAAAACCATGACTTAGGCATTTCCTCAAAAGGTTTTGAACCTCTCCCACGATGCTGCAAAAGACTCATCTTCATTCTGTCTAAATCCTTGAATCTCGCTTATCATCCGATCAATCTTATGAGGGGGATAATACTTGGCATAGAACTTCTTATTAAGATCCTCAAATATCCTAATCGATTTAGCTGGTAGGGAATTAAGCTAACTAATAACACTATCCCGCAAAGAGAAAGGGAACAACAATCTTCTCATTTGAACTTGAGTGAGGTTGGCTATTTTAGTGGTATTGCAGATGTCCAAAAATGATTTCAAATGAGTATTAGCATCTTCGTAATCTTTCCTATGGAAGTTTGATCCATTCAACACCAAATTGATTAATGGTGGAGGCACCACATATTCAACATTACCGGCCTCAGTTGCTCTATGGCCATCACGAAATGTGGGTTCGAAAAATGAGCCAAATGTTGGTCTGGGTTCTTCTGCCATCTTTTCAGTGACCACCTTCTTAGTCACAACTTCTTTAGACTTAGAAGTCTCTGCTTGAACCCTACTCCCACTAGCTATTACTGGTAAAGATGTTGTTGCTTTTGTCGACCTTGTTTGCACCATAAACACCCTGCTTTCACAAATTAAAAAAAAATTAAATACACAAGGGCTACCGTGCTCCCCAGCAACTGCGTCAAAAAGTGATGTGCTTAAATAACAACACTAATAAAACCTCTTTTTAGGCACACTTTAGGACCACAAATCCTATCGTCAAGTAGATAAAGGTATCGAATCCACTGGGAACATTGAACATGTGGGTATCAAATTAAATTATAAACATGCAATAGTTGGGACTATAAGGACTTTGATTTGATGAAATGAAAAACAAACAAATGCAAGCTATTAAATTAATGAAAGTTTAGGATGGTGGTTTAATCTCCTTCAATGTCAGCCTAGTACTTATTATACATTGGTTTCATTATTTCTCTTTGGACCTTAGGCTTACATTACCGACAAGATTCAATCTCAAACATTACACAAAGGAAACCGCCAACAAGTTAATAATCTTACCAAAAAGATTAAATCTCCAAAAGGAAACCGCCAACAAATTAATAAACATACTAACGATATTCAATCTCAAAGAGTGCAATAAGAAACCGCCAACAAATTGGCAAAACCCAAATCAACCAAAGAAATAAATACACCAACATATAATAAATCAAAGGAATTCAAATACACCACACTCTGACAATACACAAGACATAATCAGCTGGCTCACCCTCACTAGTAAAGACCTGTCACACCATAACAGCAAAAGCCCTTTACCGAGCTGAACAAAGGAACAACGAACTGCTCAACCAAGTGCAGACGCACTATTTCCACCTAGATCGAATAGATTCGGGATCAAACCTCCATGCGGTTCTAAGCTGGATCGCCATCTTCACAGAAAATCCTAGCTACTAAATGTACAAGAAGCTGTCGGATCAAAATGGAAAGAAAATGAAGCCAAAAATTGCCATCAGGACTTGTCCTCACAATATATATACTAATACAGCATTCTAGGGTTACAATTAATTAAAGAGATCAGGGGTAAGATAGTCTTTTCAGTGGCACATGTACATCCAGATTAATTAATTGAGTCCAGTAATGACCAGCTTGCCTATTGTTATCAATTCAGCACTTTCTGACCCTATTTGTCATGAAAAAGTGATAAAACCGATCCAGAGCCTACATTTCCCACCAAACACGCTATAAGCTTTAAAAGCACATAAGAGTGATCAAAACTCTATCTAAATGTAATGAATTAAGGTGAAAAATGCCATGAAAATTGACGTAACTTAGGGTTACATCAATCTGCTCTTGTGCCTGATAGATTAAGACATGGTCTCTCGTTCTGCGCAAATACTTGAGGATGTAGTTAACAGCCTCCCAATGAGTCTTTCTAGGTTACTTTGATATCTACTTAGCATGCCAATGGCAAACCAAATATCGGGCCTCGTACATAAGATGGCATACATGAGACTTCCTATTGCGGATGCATAAAGAACTATCTTCATGGCATCTATCTCTTTAACAGTCTTATGAGACTGCTCCTTGGATTGATGCACTCTATCACTGAAAGGTAGAAAACCCTTCTTGGAGTTTTGAATGTTAAAATGGGCCAAAATCGTGTCTATGTACGAAGCCTGAGAGAGTGTCAGCGAATGTCTCCTACGATCTGGAATGATCTTGATCCATCGAATATGTCCAGCCTCTCCCAAATCCTTCAAATCAAACTGCTTGGAGAACCATGTATTTACGTCTGACATTACCTTCTTACTGTTGCCAATAAAAAAATATCATTTACGTAAAGTACAAGAAACACCACCAAGTTTCAATCATGCCTGCGGTACACACACTGCTCATCCAGACACTGTGTAAATCAATAAGACTGGATTACCTCATCAAAACGGATGTTCTAAGATCTCGATGCTTGCTTAAGTCCGTAGATGGACTTCTTGAGCTTATAAACCTTGTGCTATTGGCCTTCTGCAATGAATCGCTCTGGTTGCTACATGATGATGGTTTCTTGAAGGCTTTCATCAAGGAAAGTTGTCTTAATATCCATCTGCCAAATCTCATAATCCAAATTAGCGGCTATAGCCTGTTATCTTGGCATGTTTGAACAAGAACTACAACCACCCAATACAAAATTAGAATGGAGGGGTCGAAAATGAAGGTTTAGAAATGGTGTTTATGTTAGGGAAGTCAAAGAAAAAGGTTGGACTCAAGGGGCTAATCCTAGGGGTTTATGTGAAAGAAGAATAATAAGAATATGTATTCTAGGTGCCTTTATCATTTTAACCAATCATGGACACTTGAATGGTTTTGTTATGTATAATCTAGAAAAGTTCTAGATCCATTAATGCATATAAGACTAATCATTCAACAAAGAAATATGAATCATGGAGAGACTTCTAGGCTCAAAATTCTTCACCAAAACTAGGGTTTTGTGACTAAATCTAAAGGCAATAGCCAGGGTTCAGTTCAAGTGTTTCTATTCTAATTACTAAAGGCAAAGTTTATATTTCATACATCACTAAAGGCTCCTAAAAAATGGACTTAAAATGGTTTTAAAAAAAAATTACTATTGAAAAATTCTAGAGCATGATCATTTCTAGAAGAAAATTCATTTTGAATTTGAGGACTTAACCACAATCTAATTCCACAATCAAGTAGCATGAAGAAAAAAATTTCAGAGTTATACCTACTCCCTCCCCCTCCTCCTCCCCAACACTTTAATCATGCATCTTTACAATGTCGTGTGTGATAGAAGTAGCCTGTTGAAAGCAAAACGTGATTCCCTGCCGACTCAACTGACTCCATATAGATAATGGAAATAAACCATGAATGGAGAATGAAGTAAATTTTAGATAGTGAAAGGAATCTTCTCTTTTGAAGGTGTTCTTTGCTATTTCTTTGTGGTTATTGCACTGCAATGTTTAAGGTTTCCTCTGTCTTTCCTCGTCACTTCTTTATTCCTGAGACATAATTTAACTTTCATTAACTCTGACTTGACACTAACTCTAAACCGAAAATTAAAAGAAAAATTAGATATCTGGGTAGCCTCCCAGTAGCGCTGTGGATTTATAGTCTCCGGCCCGATTATTCCAAGCAGCAACTCATGACCCTTCAAGTCGCTGTGCACTCTCTTATTGGCTGCACAGGTTGAAGTCCAGGTGAATTTTTCCTGGCTGTACTGCAATCTGTTCTTGTCTTTATTTTTATGCTTTCTTTTGACCTTGGACTTGTTCCGTTCACTTTTCTATGCATTCAATACTTCAGTCATCTCTCCTTCAGCCTGTTCCTTAGTCCTCAACAGCACTTTTCTAGCCTTATTCACTGTTGAAGCTCTTCCAGGATATAGTTTAGGGTATTGAGAATCCTAGCCATATTCACTTCAAAGTCCCTCATCTTTTTCCTCTTCCATGTGAATTTCACATAGTCATCATCTTGGTCTCACAAAGATGAGTCTTTTTTGTTATTCTTGGTTTCCTTACTCCAATTGTTACAATTCTCCCCATCAGAGTCTTCTGCATCCCAATTGTGATATTCGGAGCCTTCATTTGTCCCAAATTTCTGAATTGGGATATGTGTGAGGTGAGTAGTTGAATCACCTTTGTCTACAAGTGATGTGCTCATCACTTCCTCATGGTTCTCACTGTCTCCTGCCAAATCTTTACCAGCAAGACAAACAGCAAAAATTGCCCAGCAATTCTTGACAACCTCATCCCCTACAGTTTTTTATTGTTCTGTCTCTGATGGGGACATTTGTATGGAACACCCTTCCTTGTTAAGATGTTCCTGAGTAGAAGAGTGTCATTCGTCAGCTCTTTATGTGACTGTGTTTCCTTCTGAATCACAAGTGGATGTTCTTGGTGGCCTTCTCCAATAGGTTCAGAGAATAGCCCTTCATTTCCCATTTCTGAGTTCTGAAATACTGCTCCGATATAGATGACCTGAGGGGTTGCAGCACTTTGGACCTGAGATGCACTCAAACATTCACTTTTTCCTAGTGATTCAGTAAAGTAACCAGTTAATGAGGACTCTGTACATACTTTAACATTTTCTTCAGATGGCTCTCCATTCTGGCTGTCCATCATTTAGTCTTTGAAGTCATCAAGAGAATATTCAACAGCTACTTCCCTTGTCCAATCTTGTTGCGCATCGCTCTGAAATCTCTCCAAGTCATTGCGTGCGCATGCCATTTCTTTGCTCATCAGGAAGGTATACTGGTGATTTAGCTCAGAATAGAGGTTGGATATGCGATGCTTAAATTCTCCCTCCTCTAACTCTTTAAGTTTCCTAGCTTTAACAAATGGCAGATCCTCCACAAGAAGGAAAGAAGAGAGGCAGCTTCCACAAGAATCGGAATGGCAGATCCTCCACCCCAGACGGCTCAATCCCCAGCTCAACCGACAAATTGGGCCAAAATCGTGGCAAACAACAGGGATCCAAAGGTAGGGTTCCAACTGGATTTCGTCCAAACGCAAATCGGTAGTACAAGTGTGCAAATTGAAGAATCGGAATGGATGGAATGTATTCCAGAGTGGGATAACTCCTTGATTGGATTTGTAGCAGGTATGCGTCCATCCTTTTTAGCAATGCAAAAATTCGCTATGTCTAAATGGGCTGCTATGGGTTTAAAGTCTGTTCACCAAGTTAAAAATGGAGTATATATTTTCAAATTTTCGCACAAAGACAACTTGGCTGAAGTGTTGAATTCGGGTCCCTGGTCCTATTTTGATCATCCGATTATTCTCCAAATATGGGACCCGGAGGTTGATATTGATGAATCGAGAATTCAATCGCTTCCGTTGTGGGTTAAATTCCCCAATCTGCGTCCACACCTCTGGTCTCAACGGATACTTAGTAAATTGGCGTCGGTGCTCGGAAAGCCGATTTGTTCGGACGGCCTTACAGTGACAAAAGAGAAGCTGGAGTTTGCTCGTGTTTGTGTCGAAATTAACGCCGGTCAGGCTCTACCTAGCGAGATCACCATTACTGGTCCAAATGGAAGAACTTTCTCACAGGAGGTGCACTATGAATGGAAGCCCGCCAAATGCTCTCATTGTAGGGTATTTGGTCATTCGGATGCAAAGTGCCAGAGTAAGCCGCGTCAAGTTTGGGTTCCAAAGGTGCCAATTGCTACAGAAGCCGAACCTACTGTGGAAGTAGAGGACAGCACGAAGCAATCTGCAAATACAACAGAGGACTCTTCTCCTGTGACTGATATTTCGACAGAGGTGATGCCAATTCAAACTGTACCCATTCAGGCAATCCAAATCGATCTCCCTGCACAACCGGTAAATGTTTCTCATCCAATTAATAGCGGTTGTACTTTGGTTTCTGGAAATAGTTTTCAATGCTTGGATGTTGATACGGAATTTCCGCTCCTAATGGGTAGTCCTGATGTTAATCGCCCTAGTACTTCTGGTAAAAGTAATGATCAGGGTGGCTATACTGTGATGAAGTTGCGCAAACGAGGCTTGGCTCCACAACCTAATACTAAGTCCAAATGATATTAGGTCACTGGAATATACGAGGGGGTTGTTCCTCTCATAAACAATCTAGTATTAGGAAACTTCTGCGTGAATATCAGTTTGAGCTGTTTGGTATTCTGGAATCTAAACTCAATTCTGGTAATGTTAATTCTGTGGTAGATATAATTGCTTCTGGGTGGTCTTTTGATCATAACTTTGATTTTGGAGGTAATGGGCGCATCTTAGTCATATGGAATCCTGCCCGTGTTTCTGTTCAGTGTCTGTTTAAATCTGATCAGCTTATCCATTGTCTTGTCGATATTCGAGATAAGGGTGTTTCAATTTTTGTGTCGTTTGTGTATGCACATAATTCTGCCTGTTTGAGAAGTCATCTGTGGAGTTCACTATTGCAACTAGGGTCTGCTCTTATTGGTCCTTGGATCCTTATTGGCGATTATAACTGTTTACTTAATAGAGATGATCGGCAAAATGGTTCCCGGGTTAAAAAGAAGGACACTAAGGAATTGCAACATCTTGTATCTATGTTGGATCTATTTGATTTACCTCATTCTGGTGAGCGATTTACATGGAATAATCGGAGTAAGAATCTCCCTCGAGTGATGTGCAAGCTTGATAGAGCTTTGGTAAATAATGATTGGGTTAACACATTTGACTCTTCAAATGCGGTTTTCCTGCCTCCTGATCTATCAGACCATAGTCCGGTGGTTGTTAAAACACATAACGCTACTTCTATTCATCCACCTTTCAAATTCCTCAGGTGTTGGTCCTATCATGATAAGTATTTGGAAGTTGTTCAACGTGCTTGGTCTACACATGTGGTTGGCTCCCCTATGTTTGTGGTACAGAAGAAGTTACAGGCAACAAAAATGGCTCTGAAGGAGTTCCATAAGTCTCATTTTTCGAATATGTATGACAGGGTCAAAAAGGTTCAAGCTCAGCTGCATCACACTCAATCCAGGTTAATTCAGGATCCGTCTAATGTTTCTCTTTTAGCCATTGAACATCAACAGTTATTATCATATCACAAGGTTCTTCATTCAGAGAAACTTTTTTATGCCCAGCGTGCTAAGGTAAATTGGATTCAATTAGGTGATACTAATTCGGCTTTCTTTCATGCTTATGTTAAGGCCAAGAAAGGTTCATCCAATATTGGCTCTATACAAGATGAAAATGGTGTTATTCAGACAGAAAGGGACTCAATCCGTGGTATTTTCTCATCCTATTATAGAAACTTGTTGGGAGTGGCTGGTGACTCTGCACCTTTGAACCCTGAAATAATCCGATTGGGCCCTATGGTAAATCCAGATGAATGCATAGCCCTGATGTCTGAAATCTCGGATCTGGAAATAAAAGAGGCGATATTCTGTATCGGTGAAAATAAGGCTCCAGGCCCAGATGGTTTTTCTTCGTCCTTTTTCAAATCAGCTTGGAGTATCATTAGTAGGGATATTATTTGTTCCATTAGGCATTTTTTTGCTCATGATTATCTGCTCAAGGAAATAAACTCCACAATTATTGCTCTCATCCCTAAGTCACCATGTCCTACTGGCCCAGGAGATTACAGGCCTATCTCATGCTGCAATACTCTCTATAAAGCTATTTCCAATATTCTGACAAAGCGTCTCCGAAAGGTTATGCAACGTCTGATTGGTCCTCAACAAGGTGCTTTCATTCCAGGGCGAAATATCTCACATAATGTGCTCCTCACTCAAGAATTGCTCTATGGTTATAATAGGAGCCGAATATCACCACGTTGTGCAATTAAGGTTGACTTGCAAAAGGCGTATGATTCTGTGCAGTGGCCTTTCTTGAGAAGCTTACTTTCCCACTTTGGATTTCCTGATCGATTTGTGGAATGGATAATGCAATGTGTATCTTCAGCCAGTTTCTCGTTGCAAATTAATGGGGAATTACATGACTATTTTAAAGGCAAAAGAGGTCTAAGACAGGGGGATCCTATTTCTCCACTTCTCTTCACCCTGGTTATGGAGTATTTCTCTAGGCTTCTCTCTCATAATTGCGCCGGTCCTAATTTTCACTTTCATCCTAAGTGCAAGAGGCTCGATATTACTCACCTTTCATATGCTGATGATCTTATCCTATTTGCAAAGGCGGACAGAGAATCTATCCTTACCATTAAAAATTGTTTGGATGATTTTGCAAGGATCTCGGGTTTAAATATCAATCAGGGTAAAAGTCAAGCATTTTTCGGAGGTATCTCTCAACATCTGAGGACTGAACTGCTACGGATTCTACAAATCCAGGCAGGTATCTTACCTGTAAAGTACCTTGGGGTTCCTCTTACAACAAAGAAACCAAAGCTGACAGAATGGCAACCACTTATTGATAGAGTCACCAGGCGAATGTCCATGTGGTCTTCTAAACTTCTCAGCTATGCAGGTAGACTAGAACTCATTAAATCTGTCATACGTAGTCTGGAGGTTTATTGGTCTTCTATTTTTGTTATTCCATCTGTGGTTATTAAAAGAATAGAAGGACTAGCTCGTAACTTCTTGTGGAAAGGAGCGCACAATGTTACTTCTCATGCTCCTGTCAAATGGTCTGTAGTCTGTTTGCCCACACTAATGGGAGGTTTAGGTATTCGGAACCTCAAATTGCTGAATCAGTCACTTATTCTTAAGCTCTTATGGAATATTGCACACTCCTCACAGTCCCTATGGGTTAAATGGATCCATGAATATTATATACGAGGGGATACCTTTTGGAATGTTCCTATTAGAGACAGATTCTCTTGGAGCTTTAAATCTCTGTTGCATCTCCGGGACGCTATGCATCCATTCCCCACCATTCTAGTGTCCTTGAGTTCTGGTCCTAGTTGCTTCTCTTCTAAAGCAGCTTATGAGGTATTAATTGGTAATTCAATTATCCCATGGTGGTCACGCATGTTATGGTCTCGGTTCTCAACAAATAGGTCCTCTTTTATTGCATGGATGATTTTACATGGTCGCCTACAAACTAAGGATCGCATCAACCAATGGGCACACACTCAGGATTTGCTATGCCCCCTATGCACCTTAGCTCAGGAAAATATCCAACACCTATTCTTTGAATGCCAATTCTCTAGCCAGGTTTGGAGAGATGTTTGTTCTTTTAATGGTTTCTTTTTGCCATCCAAGCATGAGGATGTTATGCGATGTATGCGGAGATGGAAAAGTGATCTATTGAGCTCAGCTAAGAAAGCTATGTGGACCTCGTCGGTGTACCATATATGGAAAGCAAGGAATGCCCGAGTTTTCAAACAACAGAATTGCTCAACGACATCAGTGTCTAAATTGGTCATCAATGAACTCAAAATCTCATATTCTAGAATCCAGCATGTACCCCGCTCTTCAAAAGCGCGTCTTTGGTGTCAGAAGTTAAGGCTAGTCTAGTAGTGAATATGATGTGTGACAAATGTTGTACTCTTAAAATATTTAAAGTTTGGTAATATATTTAAACTTTTTACCAAAAAAAAAAAAAGTTTCCTAGCTTTCTTCAACCCCAACCTCTGGTATTGAATTCCTTATAACCAGCTCATTTTTTCCTGCAATTTGTCTATCTCCCTTTCTATTATATTCATCCAATGAGTTTTAGTGTCATTGCTACATATTGCGATCCTTCTGATGTTAGTTTTCTCTGGTTTAGCCCATGCTGTCTCACTAGCTCTTCATAATTGAACCTGAAAAGTTCTCAGAATAACATAGGTCTAGACCTTGCAGTAATATCTTCAGTTGTTCCCTGGCTACAAAATAAAGCATGTGACAGATCCATCATTGCAACTTGGAATTAAAAGCAAACTACATAAAAAAAAAACTACTTAACTACTACTATCTCCTATACCTTGTACCTAAGTTCCTAACTTTTATGGAAATAAAATACTGGCAACCGTTCCCGGCAACGGCAACAAAATTCTGATGTGATGGATTTAGTGTCATATACCATCCAGAATTAATAATTTATAAACTAAATACCATAAAATTAAGTAGTACATGGGTCGATCCACAGAGAACGGAGGATAGAATTCTGCAACTAAGTTAGAAAAATAAAATAAAAATGGAACAGAGGTCCAGTAGTAAAATAAGCAGTTTAGAAGGATGTAGCAATAGTCTATTGAAATGGAAGGAATAAAGAAAACAGTGAATGAGAGTAGGGATTTCTACTTTCTTGTAAGAATAGAGGCTCTGATATAGCATGTAGTTGCAAGCAATGACGCAACTTCCTAACAGCGAAGATCCAGAACGTGCTTCAGAGCACATTTTTGACACCACATAGACAACACTCGTGTCACTTACTCCTTTACCACTCTACCAAATTAATCGTTGGAGTCCCCTGTTATCTTTGTATACGGCCTAGCATCAATCTAACCAATCCACCTGACAAGGGGATTGGATCTCCTTAACATAAATACATCATACCAGGACTTGAATGAGTGGAGTTTATAATTGCTAAGGTATCATCAAACAAGATTTCCCTACAAGCATTCTAACTCTTATTCATTCACGAGTTTCATAGAACAAGAGGCTGCTCATGGTATAGTCATCTAAGACTTTCCAAAAGCAGTTTTGTTCTGATTACCTCGAGAGTCTACAGATTAAGTAGTGCTTTAGGTATTGTCACTTAAGACTAGGGGTGGGCATGGTTTGGCCGAAACTGGTAAAACTGGCCAAACCGACAAAGTTTTGCCGGTTTAGGTAGTTTAAAAATATTTCTCAAAACTGGTGATTCGAAAATTTTTCAAACCGTATTATTGGTTTGGTCGATGGTTTCATTGATGAAACCGGTCATTTCGGCGAGACCACCTGGTATAATTAAATATATAATTTATTATTATTATTATTATTATTATTATTATTATTATTATTATTATTATTATTATTATTATTAACCTAATGCCTATTCAGGCGTTCAATTCTTCAATCATTGTATAGGCTGATGTTCTGTTGGGCTCATTTCTTTTTTAAAAACTAAACCCACTTAGTAAAATATTAGTTGTTGCCCACTTAATATCAAAATCAAAAATTCCCCAGCCTTGCTTTTGTTGACCAAAAATTCCCCAGTCCTAATTGTTGACCTCATTCATTCACTAAGGGTAATACCCTTCTGCCTTGCCTTTACCCTTTCTTTAGTCCTTCCTCCTCTATCACACACACACACACACACACACACACACAAACACAAAGGGAGTCCCTCCACCCCACTTCCACCACCGCCCCTTTTCACTAATCATTTTCAATCTATATTTGAACTTTGTTTGGGACATGTTCAGACAATTTTTTATGTTTTTCTATTTGTGAACGTCTAACATTGTGATATTTAATTTTTTTTATTATGTTTAATGTTTTTGAATTTGTATTAAGTAGATTTTATATTTTTAGTGTATATTATATGTTTTTAGTTTTAAATTTTAAATTTGAAAATGTGCTATGTACAAACCGGTCAAACTAACCAAAACCAACCGTTAAAATGTGGTTTGGCCGGTATAGATTGACACGTTTATTTGGCCGGTTTGATTTGAAAAATTTGCAAATGGTAAATAATGGTTTGGTTTGTCTTTCGGGAGTCAAACCAGCCAAACCGACTGATGCCCACCCCTACTTAAGATTTCCCTAAGAATATACCACTTTTGTACTCTTGGGCTTAACAAAGTACTAGTTGTTCAAGTGTTGTTAATCAAGACTCCCTGCAGCAGTGTTACTCTTGCTAGGCTCCGAGATTAGCAGAGTTAAATGGTTGTAGAGAAATCTAAAGTGATAACACCTTAGTGCTAAGATTTCTCTACAACCAGAACCAGAAGTAGTAGGATTCTATCTAGCCATTTTCTAACATTTGCTCTCCCATCTCTAAAATTCGTCCATGTCAACCCAGGACCTGAGAATCCCAAGTGTTATCACTTTAGATTTCTCTACAACCATTTAACTCTGCTAATCTCTGGATAACACAGGATCTCTAGTTTCTTCAGTATCATCAGTGAAGATTTCCTGACTAGAATTTCAATTCTGTGTTATCATAGCCCCTTAAGTTGTATGATGTTGCCATGATAAGGATTTCTGTGACATCCTCACCCTACTTTTCACTCATAATGTGTTTTCACTGAAGAACCTACACTACAATACTCACCATAATAAAAATCAATGAGAACTCAAGTACAATTTGTACTCAGCATATTTGACTACCAGCTATTTCGCACATCAGCCGGCAGAGAGGCTTAAGCGTGCAGTTTGATGCTGTCAAACCTGCTTTAGTGCACATCCTGTAAATGAGGTTATCACCTTGCCTCTAAAGAAGTATAAATCCCTGTAAGAATTTAGAACCTCATCGGCTCTAAATCAACACTCATACGGAAGGAAGATACAAAAGAGTTTCTGATAAAACAACCCAATTGACAGATTACAAGGGAAAAAATTCCGAACTCACTACTACTCATAACTCCCTACTTTTCTTGTTGTTGAGTTCGGAGTTAACTAGTGCTATTTATAGAGAAACTCTAGTGAATAGAAATGTTGAATGGCTAAAATGAGAATTTCTGGATTGCTTGGTGGCTAAGGATTGCAAGCTGGCTTCTTGGTGTCTTCCAAGGGGCAATTGCTAACAACCAACCGTTAAAACATCCCTGCAAAGTTCAGAAATGTTTAAAGTTGAAAGATTATCTACCCGGGTCCGGTCAAAAATTCACTTTCATGCTACGCATTCCAGAATCGGAATCCTTGACCAGGCCTAGACTCGAGCATAATCGTTATTCTAATCATTGCTTGAAATAACAATCCTTGCTTGAAATAACATTGCGAAGGATCTTGGTTTGTACTTATTCAAATTATCACACACAAAAATTTCTAATTAAAAGCGGAATCATAGAAAGTACCTCTTGAAATGTGTTACTCAGGTGATCGCTTGTATGACTCAAGACTTTGATCGCACATTGTGCGGGCAATGATCTAGCGAGAAATTGATTAGCAATCAACACAATTGAACTCGCCGGAATAAACCAGCTGCCACCGCCCAAAAAATCCAAACGCCACAGCCAGAAAATAATCCGAGCAAATGCCGTCACCTAGGAGTTCGAACCTCCGGCCAAGGAGAGAGAAAGTCTGAATTCGAGAGCTTGAATTTTAATTCTCTCTCTAGGATTTTATCTCTCTAGTTTTCTTGTCTTGAAAACTTATGAATTGTGTGTTATTGAATTGCTAATCCATTATCTATATATAGAGCTACAAGAGAGACCCCAAGTTGGTTTAGGATTGGTCTTCCTAATGGGTTTAGGTAATTAATTTGTTTCCAAATCCAATTAGGTAACTAATCTAATATGATAATCCAAATCCAATTATATTTCCTAATCTCTACGATTTCTTAATTCTAATTGAACCTTAAGACTTAATTAATTAAATAATTCTACTTTGTTAATTACTTAATTAACTCTTAGGAATAATTAATTAATTAATTCTACTTATTCAATTAACCCATTACAAAATTAATCGTACCACTAAAAGATTAATTTTGGCACTACCATCCTACACAAGAATTGCTTCCGGAACAAATAAATTAATTTATTCTTAATATTCCCACATCAAAGATTTAGTGCTCGTTAATTTATTAATTTACTGATAAATTAATTAATTAACTTCTTCAATTTTGAGACTAGTACCACTCAACCTTTTTACTATACCGGACTAAGTCCACCAGCTAGTTTAGTTTAATAAACATAACGAGCTCATCTCGGGAGCACCATCACCCCGGACGCACCGGTACATGGCTTCCTTTCGACAAGCAGCAGCACACCAAGTAACTAAACACGTGCACCCAACCCACCGAGACTATTTTCCTCAAATGACCTCACCCATTGGCAAATCAAAGTACACTATGTCTAATCCTCATGCTCGTTCAAATCTAGGGATTAAGAGATAGAATACTAAGAACGAATTGTCTATTAAATTAGTTGTTGTAATCCTTCCAAACTATCAAAATCCGGCAGAGGTTTGTTTGTATAAAGGCTTATATGGAGGCTTGGATTTGGATGATGGCGGAGTGTTGTATGAAGGATCAAGGTCCCTAATCTAGTGCTATTCTCAAAGTGTGAAAATATGGTGGTAGTGGGATGAGGCCTTCGAAAGGAAGAGCCGAAGGAGGCAACCACAAAAGCTAACTACCCTAGCTTTTGATAAATGCTAATGATGATTCAAAGTAGAGAGGAATTCTCAATTCTTGCTATTCAAATCATGCCTACAAAGGTTGAACTTCTCCTCTATTTATAGGAGTAGAAGTGAGCCTTTAGGTTACAAAACCCTAGCCTACATTTATGGTAGAATCTTCAATCATCCTTAATCTTCCTTCAATCTGCCTAATCATTCTTCAATCTGCCTTGTTTTCTTTTTGAAGAATTAAGGCTGATTACTTATTCCTTTATTGAATCTTCTAGAAGTTTCTTGTAGCCTTCCAATGTCTTCGTGGGCTAGGCTTCACCTTATTTATTTGGCATACTCCTAATACAACTAATATTCTTATTAAGGCCTAACTAAGACAAGACCTAACACTTGGGCCTAATTTATTTCAGGCCAATAAAATAAGCAATGGCCAAATTACAAATAAAATGAGTGGGATGAAATTATTCTTGGCAAGAAAATAAAGTAAAGGCCTTTGAAAATGATCCAAGGAACTTTGAACAAGTCCTTTGTGAACTTGTTGAGTTTTATTGTTTTTGTCTTGCCCAAACAAGTTTCCTTAATGGACTCTTCAAACTTGTGTGGCCCAATTGCTTTTGAACTTGATCTCATGCTTTCAAATTGGGCTTGATGCTTATGATTTGTCCCAAGTATGTAAGCTTCATGGTTGGGCTCTTCTTGACACGCATATTTAAGTTTGAGTGAGGACATCTGGATCGTATCATCCTCCCCTTCTTTACGAAGCTTTGTCCTCAAAGCTTTAGAACCTGCATCAAAACAAGACGAAGGATTAGTAATTATGAGACGATTCATAGTTCCAAACTCTTTTACTTTGACAAAGTGTGGACTTAATTCCACTATGTATGCCATGGGCATTCTAGTCCTTGTCAAATCTTGAGTTCTAAAAACCTGCACAAAAATAGTAAAACATGTTAGTGAATTATATATGGAACTAATCTTAGATTTTACTAACTTTTGTGTGGATATTAGAACTTTAGGTAAGCTATTCAAACTCTGCCGAAGTGGCAGAATCATGGGAGTGGAACTCGTGGCCTCTTTTAAGAGAGTAAGCTTGGCTAGCTTAGGTACATCTTTGTTCTCTTTCTCTTCTTGTATCATTTTCCTTCGTTCTCTTGCTTCATGTATTTCTTTCTTTGCTTGAGACACTTGTTCCCTAGAAAGAGGATTAAGTGCAAATTTCTGACCATGAGAACATAATTGATACCTATTGGTGAAGCCATTATACTTTGCTTCGTTGTCACGCTTCCATGGTTGGCCTAGGATAATGTGTGCGGCATCTATGGGAGCTACATCACACATCACTTCTCCTTGGTACCTACCTATAGAGAATGATAACTTACATTGTCTTTCAATAACAACTTCACCTAAATTGTTGAGCCATGTCAACGTGTAAGGTTTGGGATGAGGAAAAGTAGCAAGATTCAAATTATCTACAAGGTAATTAGAAGCAATGTTTGTCCAACTACCACTATCAATATTAATCAAGCAAATAGCCTTCCCCACTTTACCTTTTGTATGAAAAGTATTAGTTCCTTGCTCAACATCTTCTTCCAACTTGCCTTGAGAGTGAAGTACTCTTTTAATTTCATCACAAGTGGAAGGGTTTACCTTATTTCTCGAATATTGGTGCGTGGACAATGAGGTGAGTCGTGCACCATGAGGAGAATGTATCTCTTCTTGCTTAGCCAGAGGAAGATGCTCATTGGATGTTGGGATTCTTAGGGTAGGGTTTTTTTGTCTTTGGTTCCTCAAGTGGCCTAGCTGGGCTCGCAGGTGAGCTAGCTTGCTATCATACCCTTTAAACCTTTCTCTGAGCGCTGACATTAGAATCCTTTCTTGCTCATTAGAATCCATTGCTATCAAGGAGACAAAAAGATTTGGGTAGAAAGAAGATTTTCTCTCTTAGGGTTAGATCACACCAAATCTTAAGTAAAAAGTAAAAAAAATATTCTCAAAATTTTCAACTACTCAGAAATATGCACAAAGAATCTCAGGTTGAGGTAAGACATAGGTAAAAGAACTAGGTGCAGAGTAAAGATAAAAGAGAGAACAAAAAAATTAAAAAAAATAAAACAACACTTATGAATGCTTGTGCTTTCGTGAGTGCTTAGTGTTTTGATTTTATGGCCTAGCTTTGAGGAAAACTTGTTGGCCTTAAGTCTCTTTGTACTTCCTTGGTTGTTTGGTTATCAATCTGCAAAGTTAGGAGAAAAATGAGTTATAATACCAAGACTCTATGGCCCTTGTTATTTCCCATTATTATCTCTTTTCTAATATGGCGCCTAATGTTGAAAACGCTTTGAACAACCTCTTAGGTACTTCCGAAAAACTTCTCCTTTGGTTAGAGTATAAGCAAGCTTACACTTTCACCTAAGGGTTTTCTTTTACTTTGCACAAGAACTCCTTTTAAATTTTGAGCCGCACAAAAGTTGTTTAAGTGCTTATATGCTCTTTTCTTGGCCTTTGACCTTTACACTTTCGCACAAAATCTATTTGAGCGCTTATGTGCTTTTTTTTTTTTTTTTTTAGCCTTTGGCCTTTACACTTTTGTAAGGAGACACTTTTTTTCAAGTGCAACCCTACCCTATCCTAGGTGGTTTAAACAAGTTATACAAAAACCAAAGGAAAAAGTTAGTAGAAATACAAAAAAAATTATTCAAAAGTTTAATTCAAGTAAGACATACCACAATTAGGGAGTTTTATGGTAGTAACACGATCACAGAATAGGTACGATAACAAATAATCTCTAAGTGTTACTAACTTTTTTTGGAAAGAAATCACCAAATTCAACTTTAGTCATACTAGGTGACTTAAAACCAACGAATTTTCCCTTTTCAATGATTAACTTTTTTTTTTTTTTTATTAAACTAGGTGTGGATGGAAAGATAATCACACGAAGAAGGAAAATAGATAATCACAAAAAAGGAATGATAATTTATACTAAAAGTTCAGATTTATTCAAAAATTAATTTGCACAAGTATGTTGCCCATTTTATTCTTTTCTTAACCAATGGAATTACTTGCCAAAATTATGATATACACAAAGTAAGATCAATCGACAAAGTAAGAATAATAATAATAAAATAAATTTATGATATACACAAGAAATTTGATATTTGGATCAAAGTGAGAGAAACGGATATGGTAGATCCGATCTCTTAAAACTTTGCCAATGAAAGGAGAAAGATCATAACAATTATGAACAAGAAAAAAAAATGACAAAAATTAATAATAAGAATTAAAATGAACAATATGAACAAAATTGAAATAAGAGAATTTCTCGATTTCAAAGGTGAGAAAATTCGGCTATAGAACCGATTTCTTCAACCTTTTCGATTTTAGAATGTTGATTGTAACAACTTGGAGAAGGAGAATGATCATTCCTTCCACAAGGTGTTACAACAACTCTTACCTTTGAGAGCAGCACTTTGGCTCTGATACCAAATGTTGTAATCCTTCCAAACTATCAAAATCCGGCAGAGGTTTGTTTGTATGAAGGCTTATATGGAGGCTCGGATTTGGATGATGGCGGAGTGTTGTATGAAGGATCAAGGTCCCTAATCTAGTGCTATTCTCAAAGTGTGAAAATATGGTGGTAGTGGGATGAAGCCTTCGAAAGGAAGAGCCGAAGGAGGCAACCACAAAAGCTAACTACCCTAGCTTTTGATAAATGCTAATGATGATTCAAAGTAGAGAGGAATTCTAAATTCTTGCTATTCAAATCATGCCTACAAAGGTTGAACTTCTCCTCTATTTATAGGAGTAGAAGTGAGCCTTTAGGTTACAAAACCCTAGCCTACATTTATGGTAGAATCTTCAATCATCCTTAATCTTCCTTCAATCTGCCTAATCATTCTTCAATCTGCCTTGTTTTCTTTTTGAAGAATTAAGGCTGATTACTTATTCCTTTATTGAATCTTCTAGAAGTTTCTTGTAGCCTTCCAATGTCTTCGTGGGCTGGGCTTCACCTTATTTATTTGGCATACTCCTAATACAACTAATATTCTTATTAAGGCCTAACTAAGACAAGGCCTAACACTTCGGCCTAATTTATTTCTGGCCAATAAAATAAGCAATGGCCAAATTACAAATAAAATGAGTGGGATGAAATTATTCTTGGCAAGAAAATAAAGTAAAGGCCTTTGAAAATGATCCAAGGAACTTTGAACAAGTCCTTTGTGAACTTGTTGAGTTTTATTGTTTTTGTCTTGCCCAAACAAGTTTCCTTAATGGACTCTTCAAACTTGTGTGGCCCAATTGCTTTTGAACTTGATCTCATGCTTTCAAATTGGGCTTGATGCTTATGATTTGTCCCAAGTATGTAAGCTTCATGGTTGGGCTCTTCTTGACACGCATATTTAAGTTTGAGTGAGGACACTGGATCGTATCATCAGTACAAGACAAATCATTCTAAATGGTGAAGTTCAATACGCCCCGGGCATATCTATATGATTCAATTAGTTTAGACAAACCAATTATCCGAATCATATATAACCTAAACAGACGGCGTGTCCAAAACTGTCTCGATTACGAATCTCATTTATATATATTACGTCTTTTAACTAATGATGAGATTTACTGTGTCACACCAGACACCTCATCATCTAACTACATAATATAAATGGACTAAACATGCACAACTTATAAACAAAAACATTAAATCGATATATTAACTGAGAAAAAGTTTAAAACAAGCATAGTTTATGTATTCAAAACCTAACAATCTCCCACTAATACTTAAGCTGTGCTTTAAGTATATAACTACATTCAATCTTTTACAATCTACAATACATCTAGAAAAACTATCATAGCTCTCCAAAGTATTTGATCCCATGCCCTCCAAGTAAGCCTCAAAGACTTTTGAAGTCAATGTCTTCGTGAACGGATCTACAAGGTTATCCTCTGATGCTATCTTAGCCACGACACGTCTTCCCTCTTGACAATATCTCGTATCAGGTGGTACTTGTACTGTATGTGTTTACTCGCCTTGTGGGCTCGTGGTTCCTTCGAGTGTGCTACTGCACCGTTGCTATCACAGTACACTGTGATTGACTTCTGCAAACTAGGAATCACATCTAAGTCCACCAGGAAATTCTTGAGCCACACTGTTTCTTTTGTTGCCTCTGATGCGACAATGTATTTAGCCTCCATGGTAGAGTCTGCCTCGCATTTCTACTTGACACTCCGCCAAACTATGGCCCCACCTCCCAAAATAAACACATACCCTGAGGTAGACTTGCTCTTGCCCCTGTCGCCTTGGAAATCTGAATCTGTGTAACCTCGGGGTACCAGCTCAGGCGCCTGATAGACCAACATTTGGTCTCTCATTTTACGCAAATACTTGAGAATGCATTTTACTGCCTCTCAATGAGATTTCTCAGGGTTACTCTGATATCTGCTTACAATGTCAATGACATAACAGATATCAGGCCTCGTACACAACATGGCATACATGAGACTTCCTACTGCCGAAGCATAAGGAACTGTCTTCATGGCCTCTATCTCCTCAACAGTCTTGGGAGACTGTTCTTTAGACAGATGCACTCCGTGTCAGAAAGGCAGAAAACCTTTCTTGGAGTTCTGCATGTTAAAACGGGCCAGAATCGTATCTATGTATGAAGCTTGTGAGAGCGTTAACGAATGTTTTCTACGATCTCAAATTATCTTGATCCCAAGGATATGTCCCACTTCTCCTAAGTCCTTCATATCAAATTGCTTGGACAACTATGCCTTTACATCTGATAACACTTTTTTATTATTTCCAATTAGTAAAATGTCATCTACGTAAAGCACAAGAAACACCACCGCATTTTCATCACGTCTGTGGTACACACATTGCTCATCCAGGCACTGAGTAAATCCATATGATTGGATGACCTCATCGAACCAGATTTTCCAAGATCTAGATACCTGCTTAAGTCCGTAAATGGACCTCTTAAGCCTGAAAACCTTATGCTTTTAGCATTTTTCAACGAATTCCTCTGGTTGCTGCATGAAGATGGTTTTCTCAAGACTTCCATTAAGGAAAGCTGTCTTGACATCCATCTGTCATATCTCATAATCTAAATAAGCAGCTATGGCCAAGGGAATTCGGATTGACTTAAGCATGGATATCGGGGAGATGGTTTCCTCATAATCGATTCCCTCTTTCTGAGTATACCCCTTTGTCACAAGCCTAGCTTTAAAGGTTTCAACCTTTTCGTCAGGTTCTCTCTTGCGTTTGTAGACCCACTTACATCCAATGGGTTTAAAATCATCAGGCAGATCTACAAGCTCCCAGACTTGATTGTGGTCCATCGGCCCCATCTCAAATATCATTGTTTTTCATCAAGATTCTGCATCTTTATCTCGGAGAACCTCATTGTAGTTTACTGGGTCAGGCTCAGGCGCGCCTGGGACTAGGTTTGAGGCCTCTCCCATGCCAATGAACTTGTCAGCTGTCTTACAACCCTCCCACTGCGATGAGGCACCACGTGTGTAGGCACATCATCTGTGATATCTTATGCAGTGTGTGGTGTATCTACTGGTGCTGGTGCATCTGGATTATCGGATTGTTTCCTAAGCTCTTCTAGTACTATCTTGCTCTTAGGCTTGTGATCTAGAATATAGTCTTCCTCTAAAAATCTGGCGTTAGTGCTAACTGCCACCTTCTGATCTTTAGGACTATAGAACAGACCACCTTTCATTCCCCTAGGATATCCTACAAATAACATTACTTCTGTCATTGCATCTAATTTAGCCGCATCTGCCTTAAACACATGTGCTGGGTAACCCCAAATTCTGAGATGTATTACGCTGGGCTTACGCCCATTCCACAACTCTACTGGGGTTGAAGGCACAGTTTTAGTTGGTACAAGATTAAGGATGTACATTGCAATTTCTAAGGCATATCCCCAGAACGAACTCGGCAAATCACTATAGTTTATCATTGACCTGACGATTTCCATGATAGTTCAGTTCATTCTTTCTGCTACACTGCTCTGTTGTGGTGTGTCAGGTGCAGACAACTAAGACTGAATTCCGACATCACTGAGGTATTCTCAAAATTCTGGGACAGATACTCACCACCATGATCTGATCGCAGTGTCATGATACTTTTACCATGATGTTTCTCCACATCCGCCCTATACACTTTGAATTTACTAAAGTATTAGGACTTGTGGCGCATTAGGTAAATGTATCCGTATCTTGAGTAATCATCTGTGAACATCACAAAATACTCAAACCCACCTCGTGTTTGGACCGACATAGGTCCACATAAGTCAGAGTGAATCAACTCTAATAGTTCTTTGGATCTATAACCTTTTGCCTGAAAAGGTCTCTTGGTCATTTTGCCTTCCCAACAAGATTCGCAGGTTTAATAACTGTCAATCTCTAATGAACTTAAAGGTCCATCACTGACCAACCTTTGAATCCTACTAAGGTTTATATGACCTAGTTTAAGATGCCAAAGATAGGTTTGATTCATTTCAGAAGGTTCTTTCCTCTTATTAGTGTGAGATGATGTGCTATTTAATTCTATCTTTTACACAATAGGGAAGTTTGATTTAACCACAAACAAATTATCTACTAATGAACCAGGACAAACAAGTTTTCCATCTTTTCAAACAACAACAGTATTATCAGAAAAAATAAACTTGAATCCATTCTTTCAGAGTTTAGAAACCGAAATAAGGTTCTTTCTAAAACTCAGTACATAAAGACAATTTGGTAAATCTAGTCTATAACTTTCAAAATTTAAACTAACTACTCCCTCTGTTTCTACTGACACTCTTGTAGTGTCGTCCAAGTAGATATCCAGCTCTCATTCTCTAAGCTTCCAGGTTCTTTGGAACCCTTGCAAAGAATTACAAACATGGTTAGTTGCTCATAAATCCACACGCTAAGTATCTGTGGGAATCGCCGCTAAACACGTCTTATTAATTAAGGCAGAAACTATCGTACCATTAAGCTTTGGACAATCCGATTTCCAATGTCCTGTTTTCCTGCACTTGAAGCATTTGCTTTTAGGCTTACTCTTCTTTGAGGTGTCTGGCTTGGCAGCATGTTTATTCGTATTCTTCTTATTCTTCTTGTTCTTCCCTTTAGGCGTAGAAGAAGAGCTTGAAGCCTTCACTGTGACCAAAGTTTGCTTGTTCTCGTGGAAGATGCCTTCGGCCGACACCAATGCTGTTAGGATCTCGGGTAAAGTATATACTCTTTGGTTCATGTTATAGTTGAACCAAAACTGCTCGAAACAAGAGGGTAAGCTCTGGAGGATGATATCGATTTGACTCTCCGGATAAATCTCACCTCCCAACACCTCTATCTTTTTGATGTTGCTGATCATGTGAAGCACATGATCTCTCACCGATGGGCCCTCAGCCATTCTGGTATTCATGATCTTCCTCATGACTAATTGCCTAGCAGTCCTGCCTTGATGAGCAAACATCTATCTCAGGTGAGCCATCATGTTAAAGGAAGAGACCATGGGATGAAGCTGATATTGCAGAACATTCGACACAGAGGCCATATTGTAACACCACGCCATCTCATCCGCTTTTCTCCACCTCGCATAGGCATCCCTATCCTCTTGAGGAGAATCATCGTTAGGCATATCTGGACAGACTTCAGTGAGCTCAAACTTATACTGCTTAGCCGTCAGGATGATGTCCAAATTCCGACTCCAATCGGCATAATTAAGGCCAATTAACTTTTTGTCTTTTAAAATTATAGCTAAAGGATTGAATGCAATATCAATTACTGTAAATTAAATGAACAGACAATGTTTTAGTGTATATCCTAGAATTTCAAAAACAAAAAAGAAATTCTAATAATTATTGACTTTCTTCAAAACAATAATTTAAACCACCGACATCTCATTCACCGGGTTTCTTGCAAGCCACGATAGTGTGGACGTTTATGCTAACCCACATTCGTTTGAGAAGAACCAAGTTCATTAACTACACTATCTGACCAAACAATCTATTGATTAATGTAGCTAATAGTCAGTGCTTTTAGCCGTATAAATAAGCAGCGTAACCTTGATGGGAGGAATACTACAGATCGTACACTAAATGTGTGTCATTGCATGACTTCTAAGTTTGTTACCTCAGGATAGTGCGCCTCAGATGGAGAGGGTATCGCATTTCTCATAGTTAAACTCACTCTAGTAATCTTACTTAGAAATACATAATCTAGTGATAGATGCATAATTAGTTAGTTTTTAGGAATAATTTTGTTATTATTATGCACCTATTTAATGTGATTCTTGGTGATTTAGGCTAAATTAGGATTTGTGGTATGTGGCAGGGAGCTTTGAAGGAAATTGGCTAAAAAGGGGCTAAAGTACAAAGTCTGAGGAGTGTTGCTGATTTGGAAAATAAAGGAACGGTTGGGGGAATTTACAAGTGGTATTAGAGAAGGAAAAGACATTTGACCCGGTAAAAGTTCAAAAGGCTGTTGACTGTGGAAGATTTGGAGTTAAGATTATTGGGTTTAACTTTGCAAGATTCATGGGAAGTTGGAATGGAATATTTCTATTAGACAAATCAGTTTTTTTTTTTTTTTTTACTGTTGGGATTTAATTGTTTTGAAATTCATGGGAGGCATTGGAAGAGAGTAAAAAAAAAAAAAAAAAAAAAACATATTCCCTGCAAAGGGACGTAGAATTAGTAATAGTTAGTAGTCTTTTACTTTTCCTTAGTTAGTAATTTTCCAGAGTCATTTAATTTCCTTAGCAGTTTTATTTCCGAAAACTCTGTTTTTAATATTTCAACTTCAAGTTATTTCAGATTCAAGTTCACTTCTGACGTTTCTTAAAATTCTAGTCTTAAACAAGCTTCTGTTGCAGAATTCCTATTTTACTCTTTCAAGTTTTCGTCTTTGTTCAATTCACGACATTCAATCGTTCAAGTTAGGAATTAGAGTTAAATCAGACTCCTTTGGGATTCGATCCAAAACCACTACTGCTGCAAATTTTTGTAGTCCGTAAGCGAATTCGGATTAATTTGACAGGCATGACAAAACCTATCAAATTTTGGCGCCGTTGCCGGGGAGTCAAGTATTTTGATTCTTAATTTGATTATGTGTTTCTATGATTTTAATCTCTTCACTTTTATTTTCGATTGTGAATTTTAGCTTTGAAAAAAAAACAAACAAAATTTTGCTGTTTACGTTTGTTTAATTAAGTGATTAAGTGTTTTAGTGTTTTTACGCCAGTGAATTTGTGAGTAGGGACATATTGCTATTTACGTTTCTCATCCTTAATTTGTTTTGGTGTATTCTGTAGAGTTATTTATTTTATTTAATTGTTTTATTGTGAATTTTAGTTTGAAAAAAATATATATATCTTTTTGTTTTCCTTTTATTATTTACAAAATTTTACGTCTTCAAATATTTGGTGATCTCCTTTTGTTTTTGTTTTTGTTTTTTTTTTTTTGTTCTTTTGATTTTAATTTTATTTTATTTTTCCCGTGTCTCACTATTTTATTTTCCTTAAGTTTAATTTTTGTGGTTTTTTTTATATTGTTTACCATTATTAGTAGCATAATTAGTCCTGATCTTAATTTTATCTCGTTATTACTAAACGTTAATTTTCTTTGCATCAGTAATTTTCCTTTTTTTTATTTCACGATACCATACCCCCCCCCCCCCATTTTTGTTACTTTTCCTGGTTTATGGTGTGTTCTTCTCGTACAGGAGAATTAACCTATATTCCAGAGATCGAGAAATTGGCTAGAGCAAATCGGCGAGAAACAAAGACGAAAAAAAAGTCCAGCAATTCGCCATCTTCTTCAAACGATACCATTGGCTCTAGCTCAACCAGGAACGAGCCGAAATTTGAAGAAGAAGTTTCCATGGCTGCAAGAACATTAAGGGAGTTGGCAACACCTGATATCAATAATCAAACTTTATGCATTGCTTTGCCTGATAATATTCCTCCATTTGAATTAAATCTGGAACAATTCACTTATTACCGGTTTTTCATGGCAGTGCAGGTGAAGACCCTCACAAGCACTTGAAAGAGTTTCACGTGGTCTGCTCAACAGTTCAACACCAAGGGGTTACAGAGGAACAGGTAAAATTACAGGCCTTTCCTTTTTCACTTGCAGATAAAGCAAAGGACTGGTTATATGATCTACCTCCCGGATCGATAGCCACATGGAATGAACTCAAGGGGCAATTTCTGGAGAAATTTTTTCCAGCATCGAGGGCTGCACATATCAGGAAAGATATATGTGGAATTCGTCAACATCAGGGAGAGACTTTGCATAACTACTGGGAGAGATTCAAGCAACTGTGTGCCAGCTGTCCCCAGCATCAAATCCCTGAACAACTGCTGATACAGTACTTTTATAAGGGGCTCTTAGATGGAGATAGGAGCAATATTGATGCAGCAAGCGGTGGCGCCTTGATGAACAAAACCATTGCTGAAGCTAAAACTTTGATTTCCAACATGGCAGCCAATGCACAGTAATTCGGGATTAGAAGAGAAATTGTTTCTGAGGTAAGTACCAGTTCAATTGACCAACAACTTGACGCTTTAACTGACTTAGTACGTCAATTGGTTGTAGGTCAAATGCAACAGGCAAAGGCTTATGGGATATGTTTGATGCCTTGACATGCCACAGATGCATGCCCCGCCATTAGGAATGAGCCAAATGAGCAAGTCAACCAAGTTGGAGGATACCTTGGTCAGCCCCAGGGAAGATATGATCAATACCCAACGTAGAATAATTCAAGGTGGAGGGAGCCCAATTCAAATTTCAGCTGCCAGGATTTCAACAACCTCAGGCGTACCAACCTCCAGTAATGAGGCAGCCCTATCAGCTTCCTTCAGTGTCTCAAAAACCCAACATGAATCTGGAGGAGATAGTTATGAACCTGGCCACAAGCACTCAGGCTTTCCAGAAGGAAACTCGGGCCAATTTTCAGAACATGGAAAAACAATTTGCACAATTGGCCCGTAGGGTGAGCGAAACGGAAGCAGGAACATCCCTTTCTAAATAGGAAAATGCGAGTGCCATGACGTTTCGCAGTGGGAGAGAAGTGCAGAATGAGGTTCCAAAAATTCAGAAATCAGCAGAGACACCATCCCAAGAAAAAGAGGTAAGAGCTGAAGTTGAACATGATGACCATAATGTTCTAACTCATGTTCCCTTTCCTGGCAGGTTTAGGAAATCTAAGAAGGAAGAAGAGAAAAAAGAAATTTCTGAAATATTTCACAGGGTAGAAATTAATATTCCTCTTCTGGAGGCAATTGATCACATGCCAAGATACGCCAAATTTTTAAAGGAAAGATGCACGAGGAGAAGGAAACCTGAGGAAGGGAAGGAACAGGTAGGACAAATTATGTCAACCGTCATACAAGGTGAACCACTTGAGCTACCCACAAAATGCTCCGATCCAGGTATATTTGCAATATCCTGCATAATAAGTAATAAATTGGTTAGAAGAGCCATGTTGGATTTAGGATCCTCAGTAAATGTCATGCCATTAACATTATTTAATTATCTAGGCTTAGGACCTATGAAGGTTACGAATGTAATAATTCAATTGGCAAATGGGTCAATTACACGTCCTAAGGGGATAATGGAAGATGTTTTGGTGAAAATCAATAAGTTTGTTTTTCCAGTGGACTTTTATATAATTGATATGGGCAATGACATCTCACCTAGTGAAGCTGTTATGTTGTTAGGCAGATCATTTATGAAAACAGCCAAGACTGTAATTGATGTTGATTCAGGAATGGTAACATTCAGGGTTAATGGTTTTTCTATGGATTTTGATATTTATAATACCATGGATTATTAGGAGGATGTTGAATCTATTTATGATATAAGTATTATTGATAAGTGTGTGGAAGAGCATGTGGAAAATAATTGGTTGCAGGATGAGCTTGGAGAAGGAATTCTTATGGAGGAAAATTTACCAACGGAGGCTACAGCAGGAAGTGATAGAAAAATATTGAACTCTGAACTTTCATTATCAAATAAGTTGGTGCAGGGATTTCAGGGTGCTAATTTAGTATTACCTTCTGTCTTGCAGGCTCCCTCCTTGGAACTCAAACCCTTACCTACACATCTGAAATATGTGTTCTTAGGTGAGAATAGTACCCTGCCGGTGATTATTGCAAATGACCTCACAGAAGTGCAGGAGAATAAATTGATCCGAATGTTGAAGAAGCATAAGACGGCCATAGGGTGGACATTAGCAGACATCAAAGGCATCAGTCCAGCTGTTTGCATGCATCACATTTCATTAGAGCCTAACTCTAAGGCGGTTCGTGACCCACAACGCAGATTGAACCCTGCAATGAAGGAGGTAGTTCTTAAAGAGATTTTAAAATTATTAGAGTTAGGAATTATTTTTCCCATTTCGGATAGTAATTGGGTAAGTCCAGTGCATGTTGTCCCTAAAAAGTCTGGTTTTACCTTGGTTAAAAATGGTGATAATGAACTTATGCCTATGAGAATGCAAAGTGGTTGGAGAATGTGTATAGATTACAGGAAATTAAATGCATCCACTAGGAAAGATCATTTTCCACTTCCATTTATTGATCAAATGCTTGAGAAATTAGCTGGAAAAGAATTTTTCTGCTTTCTTGATGGATTTTCGGGTTATCATCAAATTGTTGTGGCTCCTGAAGATCAGGAGAAAACCACTTTTACATGTCCTTTCGGAACTTTTGCTTATCGTCGCATGCCTTTCGGATTATGTAATGCTCCTGGTACCTTTCAACGTTGCATGATGAGCATATTTTCAGATTTGATTGAGAATTGCATTGAGGTTTTTATGGATGATTTTACTGTTTATGGCAGTTCTTTTGATGTTTGTTTAGAGAATTTGAAGCATGTGTTAGAACGTTGCATTAATACTAACTTAGTACTTAATTATGAGAAATGTCATTTCATGGTTAAGGAAGGGATAATTTTGGGGCATGCGATTTCTAAGAAAGGAATAGAAGTCGATAGAGCAAAAGTGGATTTAATTGCTAGATTGCCTTTCCCAACTAATGTGAGAGAGGTGCGTAGTTTCCTTGGACATGCAGGTTTCTATCGCAGGTTCATCAAGGATTTCTTAAAGTCAGCACAACCAATGACAAGATTGCTGCAAAATGAAGTTCCTTTTGAGTTTGGGGAAGAATGCAAGGAAGCATACAACACTTTAAAAAGGTTGCTCACATCAGCACCCATTGTCCAACCTCCAAATTGGGAGTTGCCATTTGAGCTTATGTGCGATGCTAGCCACTATGCAGTCGGCGCAGTGTTGGGGCAGCGAGTTGGGAAGACATGTCATGTAATTTATTATGCTTCCAAAACATTGAATGAAGCTCAATGCAACTACACCACTACAGAAAAAGAACTCTTGGATATTGTTTGTGCGTTTGAAAAATTTAGATCTTATTTATTAGGTACTAAAACAACTGTTTATTCTGATCATGCATCGTTGAAGTACCTCTTAGGGAAGAAAGAAACAAAGCCAAGATTGATTCGGTGGATACTTCTACTTCAGGAGTTTGATTGGGAAATTAAAGACCGGAAGGGGGCTGACAATTCGGTGGCAGACCATTTGAGTAGAATAACAGTTGAGGAAGAAAGAGTAGCCATCAACGAGGCATTCCCAGATGAGCATTTATGGGCTTTACAGGAGGAAAGAGGTAAGGAACCTTGGTATGCTGATATTGTGAATTATTTGGTGACTCATAAGTTTCCACCTGAATTGAGTTCTTTTCAAATAAATAAGTTGAGAAGTGAAGCAAAATATTATTTATGGGATGAGCCTTATTTATGGAAGATAGGGTCAGATCAGGTGATTAGAAGGTGTGTACCTGAGAATGAAATTGAGTTGATTATTGCTTATTGTCATACTTTTGCTTGTGGTGGTCATTCTGGACCTAGAAGGACACCAAGGAAGGTTTTAGATAGTGGATTTTACTGGAATACTCTGTTTAAAGATGCCTATAACTTTTGTAAGGGGTGTGAGAGATGCCAAAAGATGGGTACCATTTCTTTTCGTAATGAAATGCCTCAAGCTCCAATATTATTTTTTGAAATATTTGATGTGTGGGGAATAGATTTTATGGGACCCTTTCCAAGCTCGTTTGGTAATTTGTATATTTTGCTTGCTGTGGATTATGTGTCAAAGTGGGTGGAGGCAAAAGCCACCCGGACTAATGATGCTAAAATTGTTTCAGGTTTTCTTCGGACTAACATTTTTAGTAGGTTCGGGGTGCCAAGAGCAATTATTAGTGATCAGGGGACACATTTTTGTAACCGGACCATGGAAGCATTGATGAGGAAATATGGTGTTCATCACAGAGTTTCTACAGCATACCATCCACAAACTAATGGTCAGGCTGAGATTTCTAATCTGGAGATAAAGAATATTTTAGAGAAAACAATGAATACTGGGCGCAAGGATTGGAGCAGGCGTTTGGACGATGCACTCTGGGCCTACCAAACTGCATACAAGACTCCCATTGGAATGTCACCGTATAGGTTAGTATTTGGTAAGTTGTGCCATTTGCCTGTTAGTATTGAGCATCGTTCTTTTTGGGCTGTTAAAATGTGTAATATGAATGCTAAGACAAGTGGTGTAGAAAGGAAGTTGCAGCTGCAGGAATTAGAGGAAATACGGTTGGAGGCTTATGACAATGCCCGAATGTACAAGGAGCGAACCAAACTCCTGCATGATAGTTTTCTTCACAAGAAGAAGTTTGTTGTAGGACAAAAAGTGTTGTTATATGATTCAAGACTTAAGCTGATGCCAGGTAAACTGCGGTCACAATGGAAAGGACCCTTCTTGGTAGTAAATGTTTATCCCCATGGTATGATTGAGATTAAAGGGATGGAGTCAGGTAAATTGATTAAGGTAAACGGGCAAAGACTGAAACCTTTCATTGAGAATATTGAAGTAGCGAATGTGGAGGAGATTAGCTTGTCCTTACCTTCCTATGAATGACCGTAAGTGGTCTAGCCAAAGACCATAAACAAAGGCGCTAAGTGGGAGGCAACCCAACTGAGTTTTTCTGTTCTCATTTTATGTTCTAGTTAGTTATGGTTTTAAATTGGTGTTTATCGAGTATATTGCAGGTGGGTTTTGAGTGAATTCTTCTGAAAATTCCAGAGAAGAGTGTATCCCACGGCATGGCCATGTCAGAATTCCAGAAGTGTATTTTTCCCACGACACGCCCGTGTCGCTTTAATCAGCTGTTACCTCCAGAATTCCAGAAGTGGATTTTTCCCACGACACGCCCGTGTCGATTTAATCAGTACAATGATTGAAAATTCCAGAGGAGAGTTTTTCCCACGGCACGCCCACGGGAGATCAGAAGCAACATTCCAGAAGTGGATTTACTTCAGGATACGCCCACCTCAAGTTTGAAAAAAAAAATAAAAATAAAAAACTTTACTTTACCTTCAGCAATTCTTGTAACCCTACTCACATTTATTCTTCTATTTCCAGGGGTTACGAAAGGGACACAAAGCTGCTATCTTCATCTCCACCAACACAATTGTCCAATTTTGATCGGCGGCCTCCCTCGTTGCTACTTCCGTCCGGCGAAGAACGGGCTGAACAATCTTTTCCCATCCTACTGGTACAACAAGGACCATGGCGAGGGGAAAATCAAAGGCTAAACAACAACTCATCTTACCATCGGATGAGGAAGAAAGTTCCAAAGAGGAAGGGCAGTCCGCACCGGTTCCGGCCAAGCGAAGTAAGTCGCAACGTCAACCCCCAGGATCTCAGTTGCCGATTAGACTTCCTCGGAGTCGCTCAAGAACCAAGTCTGGTCCAGCTGTGTTGCCACCTTCCCTGTCCCGTCAATCTCCAATAAATTTTGCAACCAAAGAGCAGCTTAAGACTTATGAGAAGGTACGTTTTTGGAAATTTGTTCCGATGAAAAGATTTGATGAAGCTACTCTATGTGACTTAAATGTCTATGATGATGTTTGCAAATTGTTTCATAATATTGGATGGTCCGCTTATTTGCAATTGTCTTGTCCAACATTCATTGAATTAACCCATGAGTTTTATGCTACATTGGAATTTACGCCCCCAAAGACGAATTTTACACTTGATTCACCTAAGGTTATTTGTTTTCAATTAATGAACACATGTTTTGAAATGTCCTTGGTTGGGTTTGATATTGCCATGGGATTTGTTTCTGAAGAGGAGTCACAGTCTGAAGCTTATACTTCGTCTGCTTTGGATGTTCATTCTGATTTTTATCCTAGTGAATGTTTAAATGCTTGAAAACGGCTAGCTCCGTTCCACAAGACACTTTTTCAAAGTAGTAAATCCATGGATTATTATTTTCAGGATCCTGTGTTGAGGTTGTGTCATAGATTTTTGGGTTACAGTTTCTCTGGTAGGAAAGATAATGCGGGGGTGATTAATACACATGAAATGTTTTTGCTGACGAGAATGCTGGCAGGGAAAAGAGTGTGTTTTGCTTATTGGTTTGTCACTCAAGTACAACGTGCTGTGAACCGTCCTAGTAGAGGATTGATTTTGGGTTCCTTAATTACACAATTGGCTGTTAATCTGAAAGTTTTGGACCTTACAAATCACTCTTTGCACGTCAGTTGTACTGTTGCTCCATTAAATTTAGATTGTCTTGTTAAAATGCAATTGATTCACTTATGGGATGAGAAGTATGTTTTTCTTTCGCCGGGCAAACCTGATCTGCCCGAGCCGTCTAGAGGATCTTTTGCAGGTTCTTTGGAGGAGGAGCATAGTGAGACTGTTTTTGCCTCACAGGGGCAGTTGGATGCACGTCACGAGATCGAAGTGTTGCACACCACCATTAAGGAAATGCATGCTAATCTTCACGCGCTTTGTGCTCATCTGCACTTTACGCCACCATTTTCTCTACCTCCACAATAGAGAAGTTTCTCTTTCCCTTTACTAGCTTTAGTTTTGTTTAAATTATTTGTGTTATTTTATGACTTGGTGGTGTTTATTTTTGCAACCCTCTTTATGCCTATTTTCTACATTGGGGACAATGTAGAGTGTTGGTGTGTGGGTGGGTTGTTTGTTTGATTATGTGTGTTTATGGGAGTGTTTTTGTTTTATTGTGTTTAGAGTCTAGGTGTGGGGGAGAAGTTCTCTACTTTGTTTTGGGAACTAACATGCGATGTGTGATTGGGTAAGATGAACATGAAAAGTAGAAAATAAAAATAGTATGAGGTGTTGGGTGGTCATAACTTGTTCTTTGTGATGACTCAATTGACAAATGCTTGCTTAAGTGACAGCAAAAAGCCTAGATAAGTGAGGTTTGAGCTTTATATGAGCAAAATTTTTTGTGCGCAATTATTGTTGAAGAGTGTTTCACACATGGTTGTCGATTCTAGAACTTGCCTTGTTATGCATATTATTGTTGCTTATGTTTTCAGTGTGCAAATATGGTAAAGGCACTAGGATGAACCCTTTTGGCTTTCTTTAAAAATTCCAACCTTCTTTGATTACCACTAGTGAACCCTTTTGAAGCTTGGACTTGTTCTTTGATGTGAAAAGTCATTAAAATAAATCGAGCCCTGTTTTAGCTTGCTTATTTCTACCTTGTTGTGACGGAAGTTGTGCTTGGTTGTTGACCTTGGGTTTGTGGTACGAAGGTGGACATTGCAAGGTAATCCTAGTTCACAAAGAGGTTAGTATGCTCTTGAAAAGGAAAAAAAAAAAAAAAAAGAAGGAAAAAAAAAGGGAAAAGTTAAGTCGCCTATGTTAAGTAATAAAGGCGCGAGTGTTTGGAAAAAATCAAGAAAAAGTACAAGTTCTTTCTCTCAAGATGCAAGTGAAAGTGAAATAAAGAAAAAAAAAAAAGAGAGAGAGAAAAATGGAAAAGTGAGCATTAGTCAAGTTCGTGAACTTTGTGAGTTAGTGTTGCTTTGCATGGGTCATCATTGGTAAGATGGTGGAAGGTTGGCAATCAAGTAGTAACTTTCTCTCATGACTGAGCCTTTTGTGTTCTCTTTGTTCATCCTAACCCTTTGTCCTAAGCCCCGTTATATCCTGTGAAAAGTCCCTTTTGATTTGTGCATTGACTTCATTTGAGTAATAGTAATATGATATATTGGCAAGCTTATGGTAAAACGTGCTATGTTGTGGATTTGAGAGAGGATATGTCCCAATATACACTTTTGAGTGCATGAGAGACTACTTGGTGAGGTGGTTGTCACTTTTTCTTGTCATTTGAATTTGGGGAAGTTATGAGGAACTAGAGATAACCATTTCAAATGCTTGATACTGTGAAAAGTTTTCTATTTGATTGTGAGTCTTGCTTGTTTATATATTGCATGTGGAGGATCCAAGTGTTATTGGATTTTTCTTCTTGAGTCATGCTTAGGGACAAGCATGGTTTTGGTGTGGGGGAATTTGATAGGTGCATAGTTAGTTAGTTTTTAGGATTAATTTTGTTATTATTATGCACCTATTTAATGTGATTATTGGTGATTTAGGCTAAATTAGGATTTGTGGTATGTGGCAGGGAGCTTTGAAGGAAATTGGCTAAAAAGGGGCTAAAGTGCAAAGTCTGAGGAGTGTTGCTGATTTGGAAAATAAAGGAACGGTTGGGGGAATTTACAAGTGCTATTAGAGAAGCAAAAGACATTTGACCCAGTAAAAGTTCAAAAGGCTGTTGACTATGGAAGATTTGGAGTTAAGATTATTGGGTTTAACTTTGCAAGATTCATGGGAAGTTGGAATGGAATATTTCTGTTAGACAAATCAGTTTTTTTTTTTATTTTTACTGTTGGGATTTAACTGTTTTGAAATTTGTGGGGTTTTTTAATTGCCTATAAGTAGAGGCATTGGAAGAGAGTAAAAGAAAAAAAAAAAAAAAAACATATTCCCTGCAAAGGGACGTAGAATTAGTAATAGTTAGTAGTCTTTTACTTTTCCTTAGTTAGTAATTTTCCAGAGTCATTTAATTTCCTTAGCAGTTTTATTTCTGAAAACTCTGTTTTTAATATTTCAACTTCAAGTTATTTCATATTCAAGTTCACTTCTGACATTTCTTAAAATTCTAGTCTTAAACAAGCTTCTGTTGCAGAATTCCTATTTTACTCTTTCAAGTTTTCGTCTTTGTTTAATTCACGACATTCAATCGTTCAAGTTAGGAATTAGAGTTAAATCAGACTCCTTTGGGATTCGACCCGAAACCACTACTGCTGCAAATTTTTGTAGTCCGTAAGCGAATTCGGATTAATTTGACAGGCATGACAAAACCTATCAAATTTTGTCTAGCGATCTTATGGTTGGACTCATCCATATGGAGGAATGCCCTAATGCCAACGAGCAAGTCCACTCAAATCACATATAAACTCGTAATGGTGACTATGGGGATATTAAATCAACCCATTCTCACTTAGATTTCTAAATTGAGGGCTTTTTCAGTTTTAACATGCAATTAACTAATCCTAAGTTATGTGTAAACATAAAACCATCATGGTTTAAAATTATGCATCTAAAATAAAACACAAAAATTAAAGCACAAAAATTAAAACTATAAATATGGGAAATAAAAACGAAAATTAAATTTCTCGACTATCATAGTTTTAATTGCTTCCATCTTCTACCTTGATCTCGTGTCCCATCACGCCAGTCAATGGATTGAGTCTTAAAAAATTGAATTTCAAAAAAAGAAAAAATGAACTCTGGAGAAAAAATGAGCCAAAACGTACGAGCCAACCGGCCCAGCAGCGCACAACAGTTTGTTGCATCGCGCTGCGGCCGTGCTGCCGGTGCCGGCGGTGGCTCCCGCCGGCGAGTTTTCGCCGGCGCCGCTGCCCACCTTCGATTCCTTCTTCGCTTATTCCATGCTATTTGGTCTTCTTGCAATTCGTTCTTGGTTTTCCTGGGTTTCTATGAATTAACGATAACCCAAAACCCACTAATTCAAGTTGCCCACTATAACGCCTTCGATTACAAAAAATTCTCCTACTACAAGGATTCTAGGAAAATTAAAATCGAAATTACATAGAAAAAATCCTACTAAAAATTTGATATAATTCCACACGGCTTTCAGCATGTGGTTATACTATTAGAAGCATTTATAATAAAACAAAACACGAACATATCCCGGTGTTTAATAAAAAACCATACAAACGAAACCATAATAGTAGGGATTTCTAAACCACCTACAAATAAAACTATGTAATAAATCGAACAAGCACAAAACCCAAAATCAGGTTCTGATACCAATTGAAAGATTATCTACCCGAGCCCGGTAAAAAATTTACTTTCATGCTACGCATTCCAGAATTGGAATCATTGACCATGTCTAGACTCTAGCACAATCGCTATTCCAATCATTGCTTGAAATAATATTGCGCAGGATCTTGGTTTGCACTTATTCGATATATCATGCAACAAAAATTTCTAATTAAAAGTGGAATCATAGAAAGTACCTCTTGAAGCGTGTTACTCAGGTGATCACTTGTATGACTCAAGACTTTGATCGCACATTGTGTGGGCAATGATCTAGCAAGCAATTGATCAGCAATCAACACAATTGAACTTGCCAGAACAAACTAGGTGCCGCCGCCCTCGCCCAAAAAATCCAAACGCCACTGCAGAAAAATAATCCGAGCAACCGCCGCCTAGGAGTCCGAACTGCCGACTAAGGAGAGATAAAGTCCGATTTCGAGAGCTTGAATTTTAGTTCTCTCTCTAGGAGTTTATCTCTCTAGTTTTCTTGACTTGAAAACTTATGAATTGTGTGTTATTGAATTGCTAATCCCTTGTCTATATATAGAGCTACAAGAGAGACCCCAAGTTAGTTTAGAATTGGTCTTCCTAATGGGTTTAGGTAATTAATTAGTTTCTAAATCCAATTAGGTAACTAATCTAATAGGAATCCAAATCCAATTAGATTTCTTAATCTCTATGATTTCCTAATTCTAATTGAAATTTAAGACTTAATTAATTAAATAATTCCACTTTGTTAATTACTTAATTAACCCTTATGAATCATTAATTAATTAATTAATTCTACTTATTCAATTAACCCATTACAAAATTAATCGTACCACTAACGGATTAATTTTGGCACTACCATCCTACACCAGAATTGCTTCCGGAACAACTAAATTAATTTATTATTTATCTTCTCACATCAAAGATTTAGTGTTCGTTAATTTATTAATTTACTGATAAATTAATTAATTAACTTCTTTAATTCTGAGACTAGTACCACTCAACCTTTTTACTATACTGGACATAAGTCCACTAGTTGGGTTTAGTATAATAAACATAACGATCTCATCTCGGGAGCACCATCACCCCGGACGCACAAGTATATGGTTTCCTTTCAACAAGCAGCAGCACACCAAGGAACTAAACACGCGCACCCAACCCACCGAGACTATTGGCCTCAAATGACCTCACCCATTGGCAAATCAAAGTACACTATGTCTAATCCTCATGCCGACTCAAGTCTAGGAATTAATGGATAGAATACTAAGAAAGAATTGTTTATTAAATCAGTACAAGACAAATCATTCTAAATGGTCAAGTTCAATACGTCCCGGCCATATCTATATGATTCAATTAGTTTAGACAAACCAAATATCCGAATCATATAATAACCTAAACCGACAGTGTGTCCAAAACTGTCTCGGTTACGAACCCCATTTATATATTACGTCTTTTAACCAATGATGAGATCTACTATGTCACACCAGACACCTCATCATCTAACTGCATAATATAAATGGACTAAACATGCAGAACTTATAAACCAAAACATTAAATCAATATATTAACTGGGAAAAAGTTTAATACAAGCATAGCTTATGTATTCAAAACCTAACAAAAGTATCCTGTTGCACTGTTCTGGGCATACTTCAGCCGCATGATTCATTCGTCGGTGTACTTTTTGTCTCCTCAGGAAGGAACCCTTAGTTGTAATGTGCACTTATTGTCTAATGTTGCCCTGCTCATAGCTGGTGGCTGTGTACTAAGTGTCATTCTGGTTTCTGCTCGCTGCCTGTGCCGATGATGATGATCGGACGCTCAACTGACGGTAACTTCAGCTGAGCGTCAAATGGAAGTGTTCTGTATTGGTAACCGTACATTAAAGGTTTAGACTTGGATTCACTAGACGTTGCAGTTTACTATCATCATCTTCTCACGTCCCTCAAACACTGGCTTTTGGTGATCGTCACGTTAAGACTTTCATAGGACGCTGTTGTGTGATGGCTGTGATCTACTCCTTAAGCTCCTACTGCTTCGCTCAGTTGTCTTCACCTCATAGGGGTCACGTCCAGAGAACGTTGTCGTGAGCTGGACGTTTTCAACTCACGGTTACCAAACGCTGGATTTCGCTAGAAATGGTGAACTTCACGCTCAAGTGAAGCTGTCGTCTGCTAGCCGTGTCATTCCTTCTAGCTTGAGAATCCTTTTGTTTTGCTCTAAATGCTAAGTTTGAAGTGTTGTTTTCTACAATCTTCATTCCATGCGTATTTAACATACAATTAACACAAGTTGAGCCGTAACTAGTATTTTTACTATACAAACATATTATAATTCTGTCCATAGGCAATTTGAAACTAGGCTAAAAACAAGCTAAAATATGTATAAAATAGATCGCATCAATGGACTAGGGGCATTTTCTACTAGATTTAGGCATACAAAATGATCAATAGAGTTTAAATAGAAAATAACAATCTCCCTATCCGGTCACCTAACACCACCTCTCACTATAATAGGTAGTAGAGTCCAACATGCTTTAAGATTGGGATGAATATGGATAACCTCTGTAACTCACGTGGCCTTGGGAACAAGTCTTCTGGAGTAACCATCCAATAGTCTGGGCCACAACTTCCTCCATCCTAATTTATGCTCCGAATTGCCCTATCAATAGCACCTGCAATGTCATCATTTTCTGGCTCCATGGTAGTGTATATGGGTCTGTACCATTCTAGATCAAACATAAGGTCGTGGTTAGCTACTATGTGGAAACCACAGTTGCCGTCTAAACACACGTCCGTGTATCCTGTACAAAACTTCACGAAGAAATCTGGTATAGTCTCTGTAACAATAAGCTGGCCACCACCTACAAATTGAATAAATAATAATTTTAAACAAAATAGATTTAGTAGAAAATATATATAGACTAATTAAATATGAAAAAATCTATGCCATAACTAATACATTTATATATATTTACTAAATAAATAATTATCAAATAAATTATAATATATTATTAATATATATATATATATTTTTAATAAAACAGACTAACCAGCTCCGTAGAGCGAGGTAGCCTGGCGGGCTTGGGTAACTTGTCATTTATTCAAAAAAATGAAGGGTTGGGGTGATGAAAGACTTAGAGAAACCCTCCAAAAGACCATGTACATCATTGTTTGGTAGTTACAAAAGCCCTCCTATCATTTACAAAAAACTACCATCTAGCAAAATATACAAAAACTAGGATTGTACAAAAGTGCCTATTCTAGCAAGATCAGTTTCGCAGTACTGGAACAGATGTTGATTCCAGCAAGTTCAGTCCCTTAAGTCTAGCCGGTGCATTTCTTAAAGAGGTGATGGAGATAGGGTTACCTTCTGATCCTATTTTGGCTAAAAAGTTCGCTGGTATGTTTCCCTCGCGGTAAATATTGCCCAAAAATGATGAGCTGTCTTTCATAAATTCACATATTTCCTGGAGATGTCTATATTCCTTCCATGGAAAATCTTTTCCTGTTTTAACCATGGTGACCAGAGAGGCATTGTCAGTGAGGAATTGTATGCCTACCAACCCTTTACTTTTGCAACATCGAACTGCTGCTAGTAGACCACGGATTTCCGCTTGAATGGATGTTATGATGCCTAGATGCCCAGCTTCCCCATAGATAAAGTCCCCTGCACATGATCTGAGTAGAAAGCGAAAACCAGATTCTTCGGATGTTCGCCTCGACCCATCTATATTTATAACTAAAGGAGTTGAGTAGTACGATCTCCAAGTCAATGGGATAAGTTGTCTGTTGTTGCCAGTACTTGTGTTACGACTGTGGCTGGAACGCCAATCCAGAAGTAGTTGGGATACTCGGTTGATTAATCCAGCAAAATTTGGGTGGGTGTCTTCGTATATAGCCGAGTTTCTCATGCACCATAATTCCTATAGAAAAGATGATGGCAGAAGAAGCAATGAAGTACAGGAGTTGGGGGCTTTTCGCCACCAAGAAGTGACAAATCTACAGCCTGCCTCACAATTTTGGGTTCTGAAAGTTAAACCAAATACAGAAAAGAAGAAAACCCAGGTGTTTGCTACAAGTGGTCATGTGAAGAAGGTATGTAACAATTTGTCTTCATCTTCACGACAAAAATAGCATATTGATGGACAGGGAGTCGTGAACTTTGAGAGAGTCTCCAGGAATGTCAGAAATCTATTGAAAATTCTCCACAAGAGGATTGAAAATTTGGGTGGGATTGAGGGATTCCAGACATCCCTTATGAATAGTACTTCGGGTCTGTTTTTACAGAGCGAGCGGTATGCCGATGATACAGAGAAAATTCCTGTCAATGAAGGGCACCATACTCTTACATCTACTGCATCTTTGAATGACATTTTAGATCTCGAAGGCCTATATATGTTGTAGGGCTGAGTAAGGGTTGAATGGTTGGGAGGAGGAGTTCATTGTTTTCATAGAAGTCCCGATGGAGATGGAGGCATGGCGTGGTGGAGTCGAGTTCTTCCATAAGGTGCCAAAATTTCCCCAATTTTCATACCAGAAGGAGGAGGATCCATTGAACACTATGATTTTTTGACAATTCAGAGAAGCGGACGCCCAGCTTGTTCAGTTTTCTTCATGATGTGCGAAGCCTAACCGAGTAGGATAGAGAGGATAGAAAATCTGCCAATAAGCCATTTTGATTTCGCCACTTCCACCACAATTTCGCCCAGAGACTTTCAACCATTGAGGGGAGTTGACGGATTCCAAGACCGTTTTGTGTGACCGGATACCCCTTCCAAGCTCGCCAATGTCTCTTTTTTTATCCGTCCCAGGATGACCAAAGAAATTTTTGTCATTTCTTTTCCATCTCATTGATTGTGCTGTGAGGGAGAAAGAATGCAGAAGGGACATATATTGGAAGGTATATTAAGACAATTTATTAATTGGAGCTTGCCTGCCTGAGATAGGAGCTTATTTTTCCAACTGTTTAATCTACCATCCACTGTTGCCAAGAGGTCCTGGAAGTAGCTTTTGCGAGTTCGTCCAACAAACAAGCGAGAGCCAAGATATTGCAAGGGCATGGAGCCTTCGATCATACCCAATATTCTCAAGAGCTGGTCTTTGCGCGACTGTGGGCAGTGTTGAAAAGAAAAACCAACCAATGAGTGGTTAGGATTGCAGAGAGGAAAAATAAGGCATGAGAGAAGAGAGAAATTGCTGATATTTTTTGGTGATATCTTCTGATTGATGTTTTTCTTCAACTATATATACATGAAAGAATACCTACTTCCACTATTTTCTAACTAAAATATATACAGAAAAGATAATCTGCTTCCACTATTTTCTAACTAATAAATACAGTTTAAATAAAAGGAATTAACTCTAACTAGTTACTGTGTTAATCACGTGGACAATGACTTCTCTTCGAATCAGTTGTTGCCACATCATTACAAGCAATCTGATCTGGCAACACATCAAGTACCAGAATTCTCCCTTTTAATCATCACATTTGTCAACATCCCCCCCCCTCAAGCTCAGCATCACACAGCTGAAGCTTGGAAAGCAGATGATTGAAAGAAGGTGTGGACAAGGATTTTGTAAAAATATCAGCAACTTGCTGCTGAGAAGTGATATGATGCAAAGAAATCAAACCGGATTTGTAAGCTTCCCTTGTCACATGGCAGTCGATCTCTATGTGTTTGGTTCGTTCATGGAAGACCAGATTCTCGGCAATATGAACAGCGGCTTGGTTGTCACACCAAAAGGCAACTGGAAGCTGAACATGAACATTGAACACCTGAAGCATGTAAAGAATCCACTGGAGTTCTCTCACAGTAGCAGCCATGGATCTATACTCGGCCTCGGCTGTGGAACAAGATAAGGTAGATTGTTTCTTGGATTTCCAGGACACCAAAGCTCCTCCAAGAAATATGCAAAAGCCTGTAAGAGACTTCCTGGTTGTTCTACAAGCACCCCAGTCAGAATCACTGAAGGCAGAAACATGGAAATCAGTATGACTTGGAAAGAAGACACCGCGACTAGAACTCCCAGCTAAGTATTTGAGAACATGGACAGCCGCATGCCAATGGGACTGATGAGGGGCTTGCATGAACTGGCTCAACTGTTGAACAGAATGAGCTATGTCTGGACGAGTAAACCCCAAATATAACAGTCTTCCAATAAGGCGTCTGTACTTAGAAGGATCCTGCAGCAAAGGGGTGTCATCTTGATCTTCAGAAAAAAACTTCAGTCCAGGAGGAAAGGGTGTTTGTACAGAAACACAATCTAAGAGACCAACATCTTGGAGAATGTCCAGGATATATTTACGCTGATTAACCACAATTCCTGCATCCGACCGAGCTAGTTCCATCCCTAAAAAAAACTTAGCAGGGCCTAAGTCTTTTATAGTAAAGGCCTCATCAAGATACTGTTTAATAGCCTCAATCTCTCCTGCATCCGAACCAGTTATAAGAACATCATCAACATATACGAGAAGGTATAAACTGAACTTATCCTTGTTCATAAAGAAAAGGCAGGGATCATGACAGGATTGAGTGAAACCATAATTCAGAAGTTTCCCTGTGAACTCAAGGTTCCACTGTCGAGAGGCTTGCTTGAGGCCATAGAGTGATCTCTTGAGGCGACAAACTTGTCCTTGAGTAGTCTTCAAATATCCAGGAGGAGGATGCATATAAACTTCTTCATCGAGAAAACCATGAAGAAAGGCATTATTAATGTCAATTTGGCACAAAGACCAACCATAACCTGCTGCAATAGCAATGAATAATCGTACTGTAACAATTTTTGCAACGGGAGAGAAAACCTCGGTATAATCTTCGCCCTCCTTCTGGGAATACCCCTTAGCTACCAAACGTGCCTTATACCTCTCAACTGAGCCATCAGCTTTGCATTTGATTTTATACACCCACCTACAGCCAATGGCCTTCTTCCCCTTTGGTAAATCAGTGAGCTCCCATGTTCCATTAGTTTCTAGAGCCTCAATTTCCTTGTTCATTGCCTCTGTCCACTGAGAATTACTGCTAGCCTGTTGATATGAAAAAGGTTCTCGAACAGCAGACAAATGAGCAACATATAGTTCATGATCAGTAGAAAAAATGCATTTAGGAAGTACTGGCTCAGAAGAAGTGCTTAAAACAAAATCCTGCATCCATCCGGGTTGTGTTTTGATCCTAGAACTTTTCCTAAGATTAGGTGTAGAAGGCTCAGGAGGAGTAGGGCAAGACCTGTTGAGCGAACCAACTGATCTGTCAGAAAGATCTGTTGTGTCAACTGACTGAGGCAGGTCTTGATGAACAGAAGAAGAATCAGTTTGATCTAAGGCAGATTGCCCTAAGGGAAATGGTTCTAAAGAAATAGGATCATGATCAGAGGATGAGATAACTGATGGAGATACAGGAATTGGTAAGACAGGGCTAGAATTGGGGACATCTAACGCAGGAAAGACATGTTCATAAAACAACACATCTCTGGAAATCAAGATTTTATTCAATTCTGGACAAAACACTTTGTATCCTTTATGAGCAGAAGGATATCCGACAAAAATACCTTTATAAGACCTCTCATCAAATTTGTCCTTACCAGGAAATTTATTAAGAACAAAACTCAAACATCCAAAAGTCCTAAGGCCATCATAATCAGGTTTCTTGCCATAAAGCAACTCATATGGTGTCTTCCATTGCAGGATAGAGGAAGGTAATCTGTTTATCAAATGAGTAGCAGTCAAAACTGCTTCGCTCCAAAAAATTTTAGGTAGGCTGGATTGAAGAAGAAGGGCTCTGGCTACTTGAAGAAGATGTCTATGCTTCCTCTCTACTAAACCGTTTTGTTGAGGAGTGTAGGGACAACTCCTCAGATGAACTATTCCTTGATCAGAGAAAATTTGATAACATTGGTCATTCAGAAATTCAGTCCCATTGTCTGACTGAACAAATTTCACTTTATGCTCAAACTGGTTTTGGAGTTGTAACAAAACTTGAAGTAGCAGTTTAGAAGTTTGGGATTTATGTTTCATCATAAAAGTCCAAGTAGCTCTACTGTATCCATCTACTATAGTAAGGAAATATTGACAATTGTTAAGGCCAGAATGTTTGTAGGGACCCCAAAGGTCCATGTGTAAAGTATGTAATACATGAGGACTTTTGGTACTGCTCAAAGAGAAAGGTAGTCTGTGTTGTTTAGCTAAAGGACAGACAGAACATATAGTTCCAAGATCATTGTCATTACAGATCAAGAATTCAGACAATCTAGCCATTACATCAGCAGATGGATGTCCTAAACGAAAATGCCAAGGAATTCTATCAATGTTTGTGCTATTACATGATTCGGAAACTGACAAACCATGCAAAGATTGCCTCACAATAGAAAAACTGAAATCAAATGCTCTCTGAGCTTCCAGCAATGCAGAGGCACTGAATGAGTGTTTATTGAGTATGTACAAATTATTCTTGAGTATGCTAACTGCTAAGATTTTCTTAGAATCCTGGTCCTGCAACCAACATTTATCAGAGAAAAAAATAAAACAACACCGTGAATCCTTGGCTAATTTGCTAACTGATATCAGATTATGCTTAAAGTTGGGAAGAAATAGAACATCTTCTAGAGTTAGAGTTTTAGTGAGCAAATAGGTGCCAACAAGAGACACAAATTGCAGACTTCCATCTGGAAGAGAGACAGAAACAGGTTTAAGCAATTCTCTGATTTTAACCAGTGCATTTCTAGTACTGATCATGTGACCAGTTGCACCTGTGTCAACAATCCAAAAATCCTCTTCCATACAACAAGAATGAATAAAGCTAGAGTTAACAGATTCTGTTATACCTGCAAAACCAGTGCAATTTGCAAACTGTACCGCTCCAGCATCCACCTGTTTTTTCCCTGCTTGCATCTTGCTTAACTCCCTAATAGCTACAGCAAGTGATTCATTCCAATTTGGGTCTGTACCAAGATTATCCAGAGGATAGTCTTCAACCTGAGCAATATGTGCTTTCTCTCCTTTGGTTTTTAAAGATTCCCACCAGTCTGGGAACCCATGCAATTTGAAACAAGAATCTACCAAATGCCCTTTCTTTTTGCAATGTGTGCACAGAAGTTTAGCTTTCTCCGCCTTTGTCAAAATTCTCTTCCCTGTAGCTTTGTGATTTCCAGATCCTGTAGCAAGCATGGCTGAATTTTCAGAGGTTATTTTCACATCAACACTAACTTGACGATGTTTTTCAGCCTTCAACAAGATAGAATGAATTTTCAGAGGTTATTTTCACATCAACACTAACTTGACGATGTTTTTTAGCCTTCAACAAGATAGAATAAATTTTGCTCACATTCGGCAATGTTTCCATGAGCAAAATGTGATTCTTCTCAGCAGTATAATCATCACTTACCCCCATCAGAAACTCCATGCTTCTATCTTCAAATTCCCTAACTGCAATTGCTTGCATAATAGTGTTCCATGCTTCTCTTGCCCCGGCTCTAAACTGACTAGATTTCTTATCAGTTAATAAATCTTTGAGAACAGCTTCTCCTACTAAATGAGGCCTCAACTGATCTATCTGATCTCGAAGCTCCTGCAGTTTGCCATAATACTGAGTGATCTTCATATTGTCTTGTCGAATCATCGACACCTCCCTCTTCAGTTGAAACAACAAAGATAGATTGGACATTCCAAATCTATCAGACAACTCCACCCACAGTTCGTGTGCATCAGTAAAGTAAACGAACTGATTGACTAAATCCTTTGAAATTCCAGACAAAATCCATGAAACTACCATAGTATTAACTCTGTACCATTGCTTATACTTAGGTGAGTTAATCGCAGGAGCGGAGTAGCTTCCATCAATAAAACCTACTTTATTCTTCGTAACCAAAGCTCTGACCATAGCTATCTTCCAGGTCATATAATTCGAATCAGTCAGTAATGGTGAAACCAATTGCATACCTGGATTATCCGATCCAAGAAGCAATAATTGATCTTCCATGTCCTCTGAAGAGAGTACACGATCTTCTCCCTTTGGCAGTTCATCACCGTCAGTATTTTCATCACCTTGTTCTCCCATCAGGTCAATGCACATCATTGTGCTGGCTCTGATACCATGAAAAGAAAAACCAACCAATGAGTGGTTAGGATTGCAGAGAGGAAAAATAAGGCATGAGAGAAGAGAGAAATTGCAGATATTTTCTGGTGATATCTTCTGATTGATGTTTTTCTTCAACTATATATACATGAAAGAATACCTACTTCCACTATTTTCTAACTAAAATATATACAGAAAAGATAATCTGCTTCCACTATTTTCTAACTAATAAATACAGTTTAAATAAAAGGAATTAACTCTAACTAGTTACTGTGTTAATCACGTGGACAATGACTTCTCTTCGAATCAGTTGTTGCCACATCATTACAAGCAATCCGATCTGGCAACACATCAAGTACCAGAATTCTCCCTTTTAATCATCACATTTGTCAACAAGTGTGTTGAAAAAATTACAGCACTTTTTGACTTGTTTATTTTTTGGCCAGTTCCGGATTCATACAGGGAGATGAAGTCTAATAGGGCTTTGATGGAACGTACTGTGAATGATGTCATCCGCAAAAGCAAGATGATAGATAATCTTGGAGCTTGGCGGACTACAAGAGTCGGAGTAGGCAGAGTAGCCCCTTGCTTTGAAGTTAGTGAATTTTCCAATGAAGGGTTGGTAAAGTTAATCGATTTTGTATTTATCTCCTCTGTAGCCCAAGAAGATATGTCCTAAATGGATATGAATTCGAGGTGGGGAGTAGGGCTGTAAACTAACAGAGCTGATCGCGAGCAGTTCGGTCAAAGTTCGGCTCGAGCTCAGGTTGACCGAGTTCGAACCGAGTATCGAGCAGACCAAAAACAGGCTCGCGTGCCTATCACGTCTCAGACAACAAAAATCACGTCTCAAAACACTGGAACCACGTACAAAAACGTCTACATTCAGACATTTGAATTTAAACTAATTTTTCCACAAAACATCTCAACTCGTCTCAGAACAACTATAACCACGTCAAAAACCATCTACATTCATTCATGTGAATTTAAACTGATTTTTTTCACAAAGACAGTCTACCACGTCTGAGAAAAACTAGAACCATGTCTCAAAACACTAGAATCACGTCCAAAAACGTCTACATCCAGACATGTGAATTTAAACTGATTTTTTCACAAAACATCTCAAATCGTCTCAGAACAACTAGAACCACGTCCAAAAGCGTCTACATCCATTCATGTGAATTTAAACTGATTTTTTTCACAAATATAGTCTACCACGTCTCAGAACAACTAGCACCACATCTCAAAACACTATAACCACGTCCAAAAACGTCTACATCCAGACATGTGAATGTAAACTATTTTTTCACAAAACATCTCAACTCGTCTCAGAAAAACTAGAACCACGTCCAAAAATGTCTACATCCATTCATGTGAATTTAAACTGATTTTTTTCACAAAGACAGTCCACCACGTCTCAGAACAACTAGCACCACGTTTCAAAACACTAGAACAACGTCAAAAAACGTCTACATCAATCCATGTGAATTTTAACTGATTTTTTCACAAAACCTCTCTACTTGTCTTAGAACAACTAGAACAACGTTCAAAAACGTCTACATCTATTCATGTGAATTTAAACTGATTTTTTCACAAAACATCTCTACTCGTCTCAGAACAACTAGAAGCACGTCCAAAAACGTCTACATCCATTCATGTGAATTTAAACTGATTTTGTTTCACAAAGACAATCTATCACGTCTCAAAAAATTAGCACCACGTCCAAAAATGTCAACATCCATATATGTGTATTTAAACTGATTTTTTCACAAAACATCTCACCTCGTCTCGGAACAACTAGCACCACGTCCAAAAACGTCTGAGGGGGACCGAAATGTGCATAATATCTTATCTAAGGATTTTGATAAGATAAAACAAATAAAACAGCTATATAATTCTTAGAAATGATCATGACCTCATATCCAAGAGTTGTAACGAGATAAAACATATTAAATGACCATCCAACTCTTAGAAATATTCATGATCTCTGATCTAAGAGTTTTGTGAAGATAAAACAATTAAAATGATCATATAACTCTTAGAAATGTTCATGATCTTGTAAGTAGGTGTTTTAATAAGATAAAACAAATAAAATAGCCATACAACATCTCAAATCGTCTCAGAACAACTAGCACCACGTCCAAAAACGTCTACATCCATTCATGTGAATTTAAACTATTTTTTTTCACAAAGACAGTCTACCACGTCACAGAACAACTAGCACCACGTCTCAAACAACAAGGACAACGTCCAAAAACGAATACATCCAGACATGTGAATTTGAACTGATTTTTTCACAAAACATCTCACCTCGTCTCAGAACAACTAGCACCACGTCCAAAAACGTCTACATCCAAGCAAGTGAATTTAAACTGGTTTTTTCACAAAGACAGTCTACCACGTCTCCGAACAAATAGAACCACTTCTAAAACTACTTGAACCACGTCCAAAAACGTCTACAATTAAACATGTGAATTTAAACTGATTTTTTCACAAAACATCTCAACTCGTCTCAGAACAACTAAAACCACGTGCAAAAACGTGTACATCCATGCATGTGAACTTAAATTGATTTTTTTTTCACAATGAAAGTCTATCATGTCTCAGAACAACTAGAATCACGTCTGAAACAACAAAAACCAAGTCCAAAAATGTGTATATCCAGACATGTAAATTTAAACTGATTTTTTCACAAAACATTTCACCTCGACTCAGAAAAACTAGCACCACGTCCAAAAACGTCTGAGGTAGATCGAAATGTTCATAATCTCTTATCTAAGGATTTTGATAATATAAAACAAATAAAACGGATATACAATTCTTAGAAATGATCATGATCTCATATCTAAGAGTTGTAATGAGATAAAACAAATAAAATGACCACTCCACTCTTAGAAATGTTCATAATCTCTGATATAAAAGTTTTGTAAAGATAAAACAATTAAAATGATCATATAACTCTTAGAAATGTTCAAGATCTTGTAAGTAGGTGATGTAATAAGATAAAACAAATAAAATGGCCATACAGCATCTCAACTCGTCTCAAAACAACTAGCACCACGTCCAAAAACGTCTACATCCATTAATGTGAATTTAAACTGTTTTTTCTTTTACAAAGACAGTCTACCACGTCTCAGAACAACTAGCACCACGTCTCAAACAACATGGACAACGTCCAAAAATGTCTATATCTAGACATGTGAATTTAAACTTATTTTTTCACAAAACATTTGAACTCGTCTTTGAACAACTAGCACCACGTCCAAAAACGTCTACATCCATGCATGTGATTTTAAACTGATTTTTTTTTCACGAAGACGGTCTACCACGTCTCAGAACAACTTGCACCACGTCCTAAACAACAAAGACAACGTCCAAAAACGTCTACATCCAGACTTGTGAACTTAAATTGATTTTTTCACAAAACATCTCACCTCGTCTCAGAATAACTAGCACCACGTCCAAAAACGTCTACATCCATTCATGTGAATTTAAACTGATTTTTTTCACAAATATAGTCTACCACGTCTCAGAACAACTAGCACCACATCTCAAAACACTATAACCACGTCCAAAAACGTCTACATCCAGACATGTGAATGTAAACTGATTTTTTCACAAAACATCTCAACTCGTCTCAGAAAAACAAGAACCACGTCCAAAAATGTCTACATCCATTCATGTGAATTTAAACTGATTTTTTTCACAAAGACAGTCCACCAGGTCTCAGAACAACTAGCACCACGTTTCAAAACACTAGAACAACGTCCAAAAACGTCTACATCCATGCATGTGAATTTAAACTGATTTTTTCACAAAACATGTATACTTGTCTTAGAACAACTAGGACCACGTTCGAAAACGTTTAAATCCATTCATGTGAATTTAAACTAATTTTTTCACATAACATCTCTACTTGTCTCAAACAACTAGAACCACGTCCAAAAACGTCTACATCCATTCATGTGAATTTAAACTGATTTTGTTTCACAAAGACAGTCTACCACGTCTCAAAAAACTAGCACCACGTCCAAAAACGTCAACATCCATACATGTGAATTTAAACTGATTTTTTCACAAAACATCTCACCTTGTCTCGAAACAACTAGCACCACGTCCAAAAACGTCTGAGGGGGACCAAAATGTGCATAATCTCTTATCTAAGGATTTTGATAAGATAAAACAAATAAAACGGCTATAAAATTCTTAGAAATGATCATGACCTCATATCCAAGAGTTGTAACGAGATAAAACATATTAAATGACCATCCAACTCTTAGAAATATTCATGATCTCTGATCTAAGAGCTTTGTGAATATAAAACAATTAAAATGATCATATAACTCTTAGAAATGTTCATGATCTTGTAAGTAGGTGTTTTAATAAGACAAAACAAATAAAATGGCCATACAACATCTCAAATCGTCTCAGAACAACTAGCACCACGTCCAAAAATGTCTACATCCATTCATGTGAATTTAAACTATTTTTTTTCACAAAGACAGTCTACCACGTCTCAGAACAACTAGCACCACGTCTCAAACAACAAGGACAACGTCCAAAAACGAATACATCCAGACATTTGAATTTGATCTATTTTTTCACAAAACATCGCACCTCGTCTCAGAACAACTAGCACCACATCCAAAAACGTTTACATCAATGCAAGTGAATTTAAACTGGTTTTTTTCACAAAGACAGTCTACCAAGTCTCAGAACAAATAGAACCACTTCTCAAACTACTAGAACCAAAACGTCTACAATTAAATATGTGAATTTAAACTGATTTTTTTCACAAAACATCTCAACTAATCTCAGAACAACTAGAACCACGTCCAAAAACGTGTACATTCATGCATGTGAATTTAAACTGATTTTTTTTTCCACAATGAAAGTCTACCACATCTCAGAACAACTAGCACCACGTCTGAAACAACAAGAACCAAGTCCAAAAATGTCTACATCCAGACATGTAAATTTAAACTGATTTTTTCACAAAACATTTCACCTCGTCTCAGAAAAACTAGCACCACGTCCAAAAAGTCTGAGGTAGACCGAAATGTTCATAATCTCTTATCTAAGGGTTTTGATAATATAAAACGAATAAAACGGATATACAATTCTTAGAAATGATCATGATCTCATATCTAAGAGTTGTAATGAGATAAAACAAATAAAATGACCATTCAACACTTAGAAATGTTCTTAATCTCTGCTATAAAAGTTTTGTAAAGATAAAACAATTAAAATGATCATATAACTCTTAGAAATGTTCAAGATCTTGTAAGTTGGTGTTGTAATAAGATAAAACAAATAAAATGGCCATACAGCATCTCAACTCGTCTCAAAACAACTAGCACCACGTCCAAAAACGTCTACATCCCTTAATGTGAATTTAAACTGTTTTTTCTTTTTACAAAGACAGTCTACCACGTCTCAGAACAACTAGCACCACGTCTCAAACAACATGGACAACGTCCTAAAACGTCTATATCTAGACATGTGAATTTAAACTTATTTTTTCACAAAATATTTGAACTCGTCTTTGAACAACTAGCACCACGTCCAAAAACGTCTACATCCATGCATGTGATTTTAAACTGATTTTTTTCACGAAGACAGTCTACCACGTCTCAGAACAACTTGCACCACGTCTTAAACGACAAGGACAACGTCCAAAAACGCCTACATCCAGACTTGCGAACTTAAACTGATTTTTTCACAAAACATCTCACCTCGTCTCAGAACAAGTAGCACCACGTCGAAAAACGTCTACATCCATTCATTTGAATTCAAACTGATTTTTTTCACAAATATAGTCTACCACGTCTCAGAACAACTAGCACCACATCTCAAAACACTATAACCACGTCCAAAATCGTCTACATCCAGACATGTGAATGTAAACTGATTTTTTCACAAAACATCTCAACTCGTCTTTGAAAAACTAGAACCACTTCCAAAAATGTCTACATCCATTCATGTGAATTTAAACTGAATTTTTACACAAAGACAGTCCACAACGTCTTAGAACAACTAGCACCACGTCCAAAAACACTAGAACAACGTCCAAAAATGTCTACATCCATGCATGTGAATTTCAACTGATTTTTTCACAAAACATCTATACTTGTCATAGAACAACTAGAACCACGTTCGAAAACGTCTACATGCATTCATGTGAATTTAAACTTATTTTTTCACATAACATCTCTACTCGTCTCAAAACAACTAGAACCACGTCCAAAAACGTCTACATCCATTCATGTGAATTTAAACTGATTTTGTTTCACAAAGACAGTCTACTACGTCTCAAAAAACTAACACCACGTCCAAAAACGTCAACATCCATACATGTGAATTTGAACTGATTTTTTCACAAAACATCTCACCTCGTCTCAGAACAACTAGCACCACGTCCAAAAACGCCTGAGGGGGACCGAAATGTGCATAATCTCTTATCTAAGGATTTTGATAAGATAAAACAAATAAAACGGCTATAAAATTCTTAGAAATGATCATGACCTCATATCCAAGAGTTGTAACGAGATAAAACATATTAAATGACCATCCAACTCTTAGAAATATTCATGATCTCTGATCTAAGAGCTTTGTGAAGATAAAACAATTAAAATGATCATATAACTCTTAGAAATGTTCATGATCTTGTAAGTAAGTGTTTTAATAAGATAAAACAAATAAAATGACCACACAACATTTTAAATCGTTTCAGAACAACTAGCACCACGTCTAAAAATGTCTACACCCATTCATGTAAATTTAAACTATTTTTTTTTTCCACAAAGACAGTCTACCACGTCTCAGAACAACTAGCACCACGTCTCAAACAACAAGGACAACGTCCAAAAACGAATACATCCACACATGTGAATTTGAATTGAGTTTTTCACAAAACATCTCACCTCGTCTCAGAACAACTAGCACCACGTCCAAAAACGTCTACATCCATGCAAGTGAATTTAAACTGGTTTTTTTACAAAGACAGTCTACCAAATCTCAGAACAAATAGAACCACTTCTCAAACTACTAGAACCACGTCCAAAAACGTCTACAATTAAACATGTGAATTTGAACTGATTTTTTCACAAAACATCTCAACTCGTCTCAGAACAACTAGAACGACGTCCAAAAACGTGTACATCCATGCATTTGAATTTAAACTGATTTTTTTTTTTCACAATGAAAGTCTACCACGTCTCAGAACAACTAGCACCACGTCTGAAACAACAAGAACCAAGTCAAAAAATGTCTACATCCAGATATGTAAATTTAAACTGATTTTTTCACAAAACATTTCACCTCGTCTCAGAAAAACTAGCACCACGTCCAAAAACGTCTGATGTAGACCGAAATGTTCATAATCTCTTATCTAATGGTTTCGATAACATAAAACAAATAAAACGGATATACAATTCTTAGAAATAATCATGATCTCATATCTAAGAGTTGTAATGAGATAAAACAAATAAAATGACCATTCTACTCTTATAAATATTCATAATCTCTGGTATAAAAGTTTTGTAAAGATAAAACAATTAAAATGATCATATAACTCTTAGAAATGTTGAAGATCTTGTAAGCAGGTGTTGTAAAAAGATAAAATAAATAAAATGGCCATACAGCATCTCAACTCGTCTCAGAACAACTAGCACCACATCCAAAAACGTCTACATCCATTAATGTGAATTTAAACTGTTTTTTCTTTTTACAAAGACAGTCTACCACATCTCAGAACAACTAGCACCACGTCTCAAACAACATGGACAACGTCCAAAAATGTCTATATCTACACATGTGAATTTAAACTTATTTTTTCACAAAACATTTGAACTCATCTTTGAACAACAAGCACCACGTCCAACAACGTCTACATCCATGCATGTGATTTTAAACTGATTTTTTTCACGAAGACAGTCTACCACATCTCAGAACAACTTGCACCACGTCTTAAACAACAAGGACAACGTCCAAAAACGTCTACATCCAGACTTGTGAACTTAAACTGGTTTTTTCACAAAACATCTCACCTCGTCTCAGAACAACTAGCACTACGTCAAAAAACGTCTACATCCATGCATGTGAATTTAAACTGATTTTTTTCACAAAGACAGTCTACCACGTTTCAGAACAAATAGAACCACGTCTCAAACAACTAGAACAACATCCAAAAACGTCTACAATTAGACATGTGAAATTAATCTGATTTTTTCACAAAACATCTCAACTCGTCTCAGAACAACTAACACCACGTCCAAAAAAGTCTACATCCATGCATGTGAATTTAAACTGATTTTTTTTTTTCACAATGGCAGTCAACCATGTCTCAGAACAACTAGCACCACATCTCAAACAACTTGAACCACGTCCAAAAACGTCTACATCCAGACATTTGAATTTAAACTGATTTTTTCACAAAACATCTCACCTCGTCTCAGAACAACTAGAACTACGTCCAAAAACGTCTGAGGTGGACCGAAATGTTCATATTCTCTTATCTAAGGGTTTTGATAAGATAAAACAAATATAACGGCTGTACAATTCTTAGAAATGATCATGATCTCATATCTAAGAGTTGTAATAAGATAAAACAATAAAATGACCATTCAATTCTTAGAAATGTTAATGATATCTGTTCTAAGAGTTTTGTGAAGATAAAAAAATTAAAATGTTCATATAACTCATAGAAATGTTCATGATATTATAAGTAGGTGTTGTAATAAGATAAAACAAATAAAATGGCCATACAACTTCTCAACTCGTCTCCTAACAACTAGCACCACGTCCAAACATATCTACATACATTCACGTGAATTTAAACTGTTTTTTTCTCAAAGACAGTCTACCACATTTTAGAACAACTAACATCACGTCTCAAACAACAAGGGCAACGTCCAAAAACGTCTACATCCGTATATGTGTATTTAAACTGATTTGTTAACAAAACATCTCACCTTGTATCTGAACAACTTGCACCACGTCCAAAAACGTCTATATTCATTCACGTGAATTTAACAATTTTTTTTCACAAAGACAGTCTACCACGTCTCAGAACAAATAGAACCACGTCTCAAACAACTAGAACCACGTCCAAAAACGTTACAATTAGACATGTGAATTTAAACTGATTTTTTCACAAAACATCTCAACTCGTGTCAAAAAAAATAGAAGCACGTCCAAAAACATCTACATCTATGCATGTGAATTGAAACTGATTTTTTTTCACAATGACAGTCTATCACATCGCAAAACAACTAGCACCACGTCTCAAACAACAAGAACCACGTCCAAAACCTTATACATCCAGACATGTGAATTTAAACGTATTTTTTCACAAAACCTCTCACCTCGTCTCAAAACAACTAGCACTACGTCCAAAAATGTCTGAGGTGGACCGAAATTTTCATAATCTCCTAAAGGTTTTTATAAGATAAAACAAATAGAACGGCTATACAATATTTAGAAATGATCATGATCTCATATCTAAGAGTTGTAATGAGATAAAATAAATAAAATGACCATTCAACTCTTAAAAATGTTCCTGATCTCTGATATAAGAGTTTTGTAAAAATAAAATAATTAAAATGATCATATAACTCTTAGAAATGTTCAAGATCTTGTAAGTAGGTGTTGAAATAAGATAAAACAAATAAAATGTCCATACAACATCTCAACTCATCTCAAAACACCTAGCACCACGTCCAAAAAACGTCTACATCCATTCATGTGAATTTAAACTGTTTTGTTTCCACAAAGACAGTCTACCACGTCTCAGAACAATTAGCACCACGTCTCAAACAACAAGGACAACGTCCAAAAATGACTACATCCAGACATGTGAATTTAAACTAATTTTTTCACAAAGCATCTCAACTCGTCTTTGAACAACTAGCTCCACGTCCAAAAACATCTACATCTATGCATGTGAATTTAAACTAATTTTTTTCACAAAACCAGTCTATCACATCTCAGAACAACTAGTACCACGTCTCAAACAACAAGGATAACATCCAAAAATGTCTACATCCAGACATGTGAATTTAAACTGATTTTTTCACAAAAAATCTCACCTCTTCTCAGAACAACTAGCACCACGTCCAAAAACGTCTACATCCATGCATGTGAATTTAAAATGATTTTTTTCACAAAGACAGTCTACCACATCTCAGAACAAATAGAACCACGTCTCAAACAACTAGAATCACGTCTTAAAACGTCTACAATTAGATATTTGAATTTAAACTGATTTTTTCACAAAATATCACAACTCGTCTCTGAACAACAAGCACCACGTCCAAAAACGTCTAATTCCATCCATGTGAATTTAAACTGATCTCTTTTCACAATAACAGTCAACCACGTCTCAGAACAACTAGCACCATGTCTCAAACAACTAGAACCAAGTCCAAAAACGTCTGAGGTAGACCGAAATGTTCATAATCTCTTATCTAAGGGTTTTGATAACATAAAATAAATAAAACGGCTACACAATTCTTAGAACTGATCATGATCTCATATCTCAGAGTTGTAATGAGAGAAAACAAATAAAATGACCATTCAACTCTTAGAAATGGTCATGATCTCTGATCTAAGAGTTTTGTGATGATAAAGCAAATAAAATGAACATATAACTATTAGAAATGTTCATGATCTTGTAAGTAGGTGTTGTAATAAGATAAAACAAATAAAATGGCCATCGACATCTCAACTCGCCTCAGAAGAACTAGCACCACGTCCAAAAACGTCCACATCCATTCATGTGAATTTAGACTTTTTTTTTCATAAAGACAGTCTACCACGTCTCAGAAAACTAGCACCATGTCTCAAACAACAAGGACGACGTCCAAAAATGCATACATCCATGCATGTGAATTTAAACTGATTTTTTTAACAAAGACAGTCTATCACGTCTCAAAACAAATAGAACCATGTCTCAAACAACTAGAATCACATCCAAAAACATCTGAGGTGGACCAAAATGTTCATAATCTCTTATCTAAGGGTTTTGATAAGATAAAACAAATAAAACGGCTATACAATTCTTAGAAATGATCATGATCATGATCTCATATCTAAGAGTTGTAATGAGATAGAACAAATAAAATGACCATTCAACTCTTAGAAATGTTCATGATCTCTGATCTAAGAGTTTTGTGACGATAAAACCAATAAAATGATCATATAACTATTATAAATGTTCATGATCTTGTAAGTAGGTGTTGTAATAAGATAAAACAAATAAAATGGCCATACAACATCTCAACTCGTCTCAGAACAACTAGCACCACGTCTGAAACAACAAGGACAACGTCCAAAAACGTCTACATCCATGCATGTGAATTTAAACTGATTTTTTTAACAAAGACAATCTATCACGTCTCAGAAAAAATAGAACCACGTCTCAAACAACTAGAACCTCGTTCAAAAACGTCTACAATTAGACATGTGAATTTAAACTGATTTTTTCACAAAACATCTCAACTCGTCTCAGAACAACTAGCACCACGTCCAAAACGTCTACATCCATGCATGTGAATTTAAACTAATCTTTCTTCAGAATGACAGTCTACCACGTCTCAGAACAACTAGCACCACGTTCAAAAACTTCTACATTCATTCATGTGAATTTAAACTGATTTTTTTTACAAAGATAGTCTACCACGTCTCAAAACAATTAGCACCACGTCTCAAACAACTAGCACCACATCCAAAAATGTCTACATCCAGACATGTGAATTTAAACTTATTTTTTCACAAAACATCTCACCTCGTCTCAGAATAACTAGCACCACGTCCATAAACGTCTACATCCATGCTTGTGAATTTAAACTGATTTTTTTCACAAAGACAGTCTACCACGTCGAAGAACAAATAGAACCACATCTCAAACAACTACAACCATGTCCAAAAACGTCTACAATTAGACATGTGAATTTAAACTGATATTTTCTCAAAATATCTCAACTCGTCTCAGAATAACTAGCACCACGTCCAAAAATATCTATATCCATGCATGTGAATTTAAACTGATTTTTTTTCATAATGACGGTCTACCACATCTTAGAACAACTTGGACCACGTCTCAAACAACTAGAATCACGTCAAAAAATATCTACATCCAGACATGTTCATTTAAACTGATTTTTGCACAAAACATCTCACCTCAACTCAGAACAACTAGAACCACGTCCAAAAACATCTGAGGTGGACCGAAATGTTCATAATCTCTTATCTAAAGGTTTTAATAAGATAAAACAAATAAAAATGCTATACAATTCTTAAAAATGATCATGATCTCATATCTAGGAGTTGTAATGAGATAAAACAAATAAAATAATCATTCAACTCTTAGAAATGTTCATGATCTCAGATCTAAGAGTTTTGTGAATATAAAACAAATAAAATGATCATATAACTCTTAGAAATGTTCATGATCTTGTAAGTAGGTGTTGTAATAAGATAAAACAAATAAAATGGCCATACAACATCTCAACTCGTCTCAGAACAACTAGCACCATGTCCAAAAATGTCTACATCAATTCATGTCAATTTAAACTATTTTTTTCACAAAGACAGTCTACCACGTCTCAAAACAACTAGCACCACGTCTCAAACAACAAGGACAACGTCCAAAAACGTCTACGTCCAGACATGTGAATTTAAACTGATTTTTTCAGAAAACATCTCACCTCGTCTCAGAACAACTAGCACCACGTCTCAAACAACAAGGACAGTGTCCAAAAACGTCTACATTCATTCATGTGAATTTAAAATGAATTTTTTTTACAAAGACAGCCTATCACGTGTCAGAATAACTAGCACCACATCTCAAACAACTAGCACCACATCCAAAAATGTCTACATCCAGACATGTGAATTTAAACTGATTTTTTCACAAAACATCTCATCTCGTCTCAGAATAACTAGCACCACGTCCAAAACGTATACATCATTGCATGTGAATTTAAACTGATTTTTTTACAAAGATAGTCTACCACATCTCAGAACAAATAGAACCACGTCTTAAACAACTTGAACCATGTCCAAAAAATGTATACTTCTTTCAATATAAAATGTGATCAAATTTTTTCTATGTTTTAGTAGCCCTTTTTTGTTGTAGTGTAGGTTGAGAGAAATTTTACTACCTCACCGGATTAGTACTTCTTATCTCCGTGTGAGGTAGCTTTGTAAACTATTTTCGTATTTTTTACCATACGTCTTCTATATAAAATTACTGTATCTAATTATTTAAGTGAACTGCTATTTATCGCCCACTTTTTACTTGTTACAACCCACTTCTTTCATTCTATTCCTATTATACCCTTTTGGTTATTTTGATATATATTAAAAAATGTATACTTCTTTCAATATATAATTAAAAAATATTTCATTATCATCACTCTTTATCACCATCATAAATGAATACTCCCACACTCACAAAAATTCATCTCTCGTCAAATTTTAAAATAATTTTAAAGACCTTATGCAATAAAAAAAAAAACCACGGGAAAGGTAGAAAAACATAGGGGAAACAAACAAGTACATTATTTTTTACGCCAAAATATGAAATTTTGAAATTTAATTTCAATAGAAAAAATGCAAAAAAATTTATGGAACAATAAATTTTTAATTTGGTAACGCCGCAGACCCTTCGCAACACTTTTGTGCATGGCCTGCAGCTGTGCTAAATGAATTTACGAATAAACCAAGGCTCGTGCACAACCTCTTTACGCATAGACTAAGTGCATTGTACGTGTATGTAATAAAATATTAAGAAAAAAGTGCGTTGTACGTGTGTGCAATAAAAAAAGAAAACAATTTTTTAAAAAAAGTTTGCGAAGAAGACATCCTATATAGACCAAAAAAAATTCTTATAAAAAAATAAGGAAAAGAAAAACAAATTTGAGAAAAAAATCACTTACCATTATAAGGCATACAAAACCATGAATTGCATTCCCTTTCATAACGTGATATAGGTATGACAACATTGCCGCTCCCCAAGTATAGGAGTCGAACTCATCCAATTTTTCGCTTCTTGATCATGCATATTAAATTGGACTTTCACACCAAAAAAGAAAAATTATGGTTAAATAATTGGTGGTAACTTTATATTTTGTTAATGTGCCCATTTTATATTTTCTTTTTGATTTTTTTATTAATAGTTACTATATTCTATGACATATTTTATCCTTTTCTCACCAATTTTTCATTTACCATAGCATAGACTTCAACTTTGTTAAACATATACATAGTTTCACTAATAATATTAAGAAAACTAAGTGCATTGAATGTATATGCACTAAAAAAAATAAGAAAAAAAGCATGTGTAACGTGCGTAAAATTAAAAAAGAAAAATATTAAGAAAAATATTTTTTTCGGTTCGTGCCCAACCTCTTTGCGCACGCAATTGGTTAGCACACGAACCTAGGTCCTTGCGCATAGAGGTTGTGCACGAACCAAAGAGATTGCGCACAGACCTACATTTGGACACAATTTTTTTTACGCTTGATACCATATCGTACACAAATTTCCAGTAGTTGGTTGTTAGAAAAAAATGAATTGAAATAATTTTAATATAAAAATCAAGTCAAAAGTTATACAAACTTATCATTTAATATGTTTTCACAAGTTTATGTCATTATTGTACGGTTGGATGAAATTGTATTGATATAATGGATAATGTATTATAATGTGAAATTACAAAATCCAAATAAGAAAATGATTCTTAAATAAATTTGTAAAAAAAAACATATATGTGAAAGGCAAAAAAGTCTTAAAGCGGGCGATAACAAGTAAAAAGTGAGTTCTATATAACAACACCCATGATCAAGATATCGTGGTACAACAGGGGGATCCAAGTACCACCCTTTAGGAAGTTTTGTACTGAATTGGGAGGCCTTAGTATATTTTTTTACAACCGTTGACTACGTTACCCGCCCTAATAAGTTGGCTCTTATTCCTATGTTGGCATACTCACCAAAGAATTGATGGGCAAGTGCTTTGCCATTCCACTCAACCCAAAGATGTGGGTCAATCTGAGCATCCACTACAACAAACAAAGGCTTCTAAATTACTTGGAAATGTTATAATAGACAAAATTTCATCACATTTTATCTGTGGTGACACGAACCTTTTTGGATGGTCTAAGTAGGTGTGGTCAAAGGGGTATTAGATAATGCGACACATTTTTATTGTAACGTACATACTGAAAAATGTGGAGTTATAATATATATGAAGATGCAAGTATATGTAATGATAAATCATCTATCACGACATGGTTCGTTGGCTTCACAATGTTATATATGTTAACATTTTAATACATACTTTAGTGTTTGGATAGAAAACCTATAATAACAATTTCAAGTGTTCATACGAATACCATAATATCATAAAATTATGTGTCATTATATTATATAATTGAAAACATAAAAATATGTTTAAATAGATAGTATATTACGTCATTTGTAAGTAAATATACAAATAGTCTTAGACTATTGAAATTCTGGTCTATAATAATCCAAGCACAATCCTTCCCTTTTAATACTACAATTAACACCCAATCATTCTCTTCATTTCCAATGTAGGACAGCAGTAAACGACTTTAAATCACATTTAATACTGAAATTATATATGTATTACAATTACACTATACATAGTAATCTATTAATACCTTAATTTAATATATTAACAAATAAAATAACACTTGATTGTGTTTCTATACTTATAAAATTTTAATTACACTTGTTAGTGTTTTGATTGAAATTTTATTATAACACTTATTTCTAGTGTTATGATAGGATTTTATTTGATGACACATTAAAATAGTTATAACAACATTACTCTTGTAATGTTTTAGTAGATATAAATAAGTTAATATTTGATGTGATTGTAGATATTAATAGATACATTTATAGTTTAGTGTTATGTAAGGTGTGTGGTGAAAGTCCAATATTCTATTAGTGATCTAAGATGCTTTACATGAAAACAATCCTGGAGAATTCCTTCCAAGGTTTGCCCAGGTAACATATGAAATGGGAGTTAGCTTTTGTTTGTACTATGCAATTCTGGAGTATGAATCCATTGCTGCCTGAATATGCTTTTCCTTGTGCTGTTATGATCACGTACTGGTTCGGAAGTGGTTGCTGAGCTTGGATTATACAATTTTAAAATACAGCTGTTGAATCTCCAAATATAATGTCAATTGTACCTTTGATCATACAGTCTCGAAAAAATATACTTCCTTTTTGTGTATATAGGGTATCTTGGTACCTTGTAAATTGGCATTGAAAGTTAAGTGTTTAGCTTTTGTATATACTTTTACCGCTTGGTAGCCCTTGGGTCCAGCTGTGTTTTTATAGGTGATCCCCAGAGCCATGAAACCACTTCCTAGTATTCCCACAAGTTGAGAAAAAGGATTAGTTGGACATTTAACTTGCGAAACAAATAAAGTCACTCTAGATGCTCACCAACTGTGGCTGAGTCAGCCAAAGCAAAGCCGCTTGTGTTACCTTTTTTCCAATTATTAATGTCTTTTTAGTAGATAATGATTCCTATGTTATCTAAAGTTTCTTGAAAATTTTACATAAATGGTAGCTAACATTTTATCAAGTCAAAATATCAATTTACATATGTATCTAGCTAAACATTTTCACGACTGATCCTAACACATGAAGTCTTTTGTATTGCAAAATAGATTAACCGTTGCTAGACAATTTGGGAGGTCTAACATAAATTGGTACCTCAGCATAAAGTTTCATTAGTCATGACTAGTAACTAGCATTAAAAATTATTCACACTAATCAAACAATTTTTAGTTGCCATATTTCAAAGGCATTGTTTAAAGTACATAGCCGACACTTGTCTGTTTTACATGTTTTCAAACGCTGTTTTCACCACTATATTTTGATGTTGTTTTAGCATATTGAAGCTTTATGTATACAGTGAGAAGACAGTATGAAACAATTTCCATGAAAGGATTCCACCAAATTGGAGTCTTGTTAATGGATTTCATCAAGAAGAAGTGGAAGTGGCATGTTTCAGATTGTGAACAACTATTCATTGCCCACTTTCTATTTGTTACAATCCATTTTTTTCATTATGTTCCTATTCTACCCTTTTGGTTATTTTGATATATATTAAAAAATGTATACTTCTTTTCATATATATAATTTAAAAAACAATTTCATTTTCTCCAACCTATTATCATCACTCCTTATCACCATCATTAATAGATACTCCCACAATCACAAAAATTCATTTGACCTCAAATTTTTCAACAATTTTAAAAAACTTATGGCATTAAAAAAAGCCACGGGAAAAGTAGAAAAACAAAGGGGAAACAAGTACGTTATTTTTTATGCCAAAATATGCAATTTTGAAATTTAATTTCAATAGAAAAATACAAAAAAAAATTGTGAAACAATCAGTTTCGAATATGGGAATGACGCAGACCCTACGCAACACTTTTGCGCACAGCTTGCAACTGTGCGCAATTAGCTTGCGCACGAATTTCATTAATAATAGAGTGAATTAGAAATTTAGTCATCATACTATGTCAAAATTCAGGTTTTGGTCACTATCTTTTGAAAATCCTATCTAAAATCATTAACTTTTCAATTTTGTTCAGGTTTTGGTCATTCTGTCATCTTTGACCATATTTGATCATTAACTTCATTGACTGACCAATTAGTCGAGGGCAAAATTTTAAAAATATTCATGTCATTCTTTCCCCAATTCTCTTCCATCGTCTCTTATCTCTTATTTGCTACCGCCTCCTCTCCACCTCTCTCTACCTTCACTAGCGTTTCTCCTCTTATTTTTTAAACACATAAATTATCACCAATTCCTTTAAAATTTTCCAATAATCCAAACAAAAACCCAAAAGACATCAATAGTGAGCAACAACGGACTTTGTTTCGGCAACGAAAAATCTGATTGACCCCGGCATCAGAGAATAGCGTTCTCTATACACCGAATCGCTAGTCTTTCCTATTATGTTTATTGGTAATTCTCTGTGCTTATTAGTAATTCTCTACAGACGCTTTGGTGGAGAACAAACCTGAAGAGATCGGAATAGTTTTTGGTATCCCCGACGAACATCTCCGCAAAAGGGTCATTATCTATTCACCTGCTCGAAGGGCATCTCAACAAGGGTCTAGAAAAGTTGGGAGATGGAAGATCAACTTCATGTATACTCAAAAATGGGAAAATCCATTGATGGGTTGGACCTCCACTGGGATTCATACTCCCCTGTAGGATATTTTTCTCTCAGTCTTGAAGTGTAGAAGATGCAAAGGATTTTGCTCAAAGAAAGGGAAATGATAGTTTATTGAATTATTTTGTCATTGGAAAACTTCAGGGTCAATATGATGATCCTCATGTGATCTGGTTGATATTTGAGTGAACTTGTTGAACAATTTTGAGAACACAATATGTGTGAAAGATATTTTCTTGATTGCTCTATAGAATCACAATTAGCCTAATATAATACAAGAATGATTTACATGCTATGGAAATAATATCATCTATCTTAATTGGCTATCAATTTTCCCGTAACTGTCTATTCTAAAGAAGGTATCTAAATATGTACATCTAATCACTCAGTAATTTACTCTAATTAAGTCAATCAAGCACTAATTAACTCTAACACCCCCCACCCCTCCTCAACTTGGAGCTTGAGGATTTCGAATACCCAATTTGGCTAAGAAAGCATCAAACTGACGTTTTCCAAGAGCTTTAGTAAGAATATCCACCAGTTGATCACGCGAGGAGACATAGACAAGAGCAATTATACCTTGAATGAACGCATCCCGTAGAAAATGACAATCGATTTCTATGTGATTAGTGTATTAATGGAAAAATGGATTAGCCACACTGTGAAGTGTCGCTTGATTATCACAGTAAAGGCGCATAGGCTAACGATAAGGGACACCAAGACTAGTAAGGAGAGAATGAAGCCACTTGAGTTCACAAGTAGTGGAAGTCATAGCTCGATACTCAGCTTCAGTAGATGATCTAGACATGGTCTGTTGTTTCTTGGTGCTCTATGAAATAGGAGACTGACCAAGTTGAATAAACTAGCCAGTAAGAGAACAACGAGTGAGAGGACAGCTGGCCCAATCCGAGTCACACCAAGCATAATGCTGAAGATCACAGTCAAAGCGTAAGAGAATTCCCTAACCCGGTTGTCCCTTCAAGTAGCGAACAACATGAAGAGCAGCCTCCCAATGAGTCTGGGGAGGATGCTGCATAAACTGAGCAAGCGTATGAACACAGTAGGAATGCTCATGACGAGTAACAGCAGGATAGATAAGACGTCTGATGAGACAAAAATATCGATCAGGATCGCGAAGAGGAGCGTCATCAGCGAGAGCAAGACGATGATTAGAGTCCAATGGAAACCCGCAGGTTTAGCACCAAGAAGACCAACTTCAAAAATAATGTCAAGGGCATACTTTCGTTGGCACAAGAAAATACCGGAAGAATTACAAGCAACTTCAATGCCAAGGAAGTACTTAAGTAGGCCCAAATCCTTCATATGAAAACATTTATGCAAGTATTCCTTGAAAGCAATAATTACAGCCGAATGACTGCTAGAAATAACCAAATCATCGACATAGACAAAAACATGGGGTTGCACATGATGATGGCACAACGTAAACACAGAATAGTCAACTGCGGACTGAATAAAATCATATTGGAGAAGAGCATGAGCCAATTTGAAGAAACAGCATCTAGGAGTTTGTTTGAGACCATATAATGAGCGGTGTAGACGACAGACTTCTCCAGGGTTACAGGAATGAAAACCAGGAGGAAGTTTCATATAGACTTCCTCTCTGAGATCACCATGGAGAAATGCATTGTGGATATTCATTTGATGCAATTCCCATTTACAAGCTGCAGCAACAGCAAGGAAAGTTCTAATAGTGACCATTTTCGCAATGGGAACAAAAGTTTCCTTGTAATCAATGCCTTCCACCTAATTGTTGCCGAGAATAACATGTCGAGCTTTGTAACGTTCCACAGTACCATCAGATTTGTACTTGATTTTATAAATCCATTTCCACTCGATTGCTCGCTTGCCAAGTGGCAGAGTAGTAACAGATCAAGTTTTGTTGGCTTTAAGGGCCGCAATTTCTGATTGCATAGCTGCACGCCATTTGGGATCATTGACCGCATCCCAAAAATTAGTAGGTTTAATTCCGCAGTTATATCAGTAAGAAAACCTCTGCACTGAGGATAAAATAAAGCACATGCAAGATAGTAAGAGATAGGATAAGGATTACCTGAGGACACTGATTGGGCGAGTGAAACATGAGCAGCAGGGGGTAAGACTATGTGAGCGACATATTCACGAAGACAACTAGATGAGATTTTGGTCCGATCTCCTCGACCCAGATTGTCCTCAGTAGTTACAGGTGCAGGAGGGTCATCAACCGGAGATCGAGACTTAGTAGTGACAGGTGCAGGAGGACCATTATCTTGAGACCGAGAAGATGTGTTTAACCACTTGAGGATGAAGGGATAAAACTAAAGGCTCAGTGGAAGCTGGTGCAGAAAACAGAAATTCAGTTTCACAGAAAACCACTTCACGAGATATCAAGAACTCATCTTCGTCTAAATCACAAACCTGCCACCCTTTCTTGCCAAAGGGATAGCTAAGAAATACACAACTAGGACTGCGACTGACAAATTTATCTCTTTTGTGGTCTTTGTCGTAGGCGTAACACAAGCAACCAAATACCCGAAGATGCATAAGTGATGGAGACTTGCCATGCAGAACTTTAAATAGAGTGACACCATTTAGAATTTGAAAGATTATCTGCTCGGGCCTAGCCAGAAACTCACTTTCGTGCTGTGCATTCCAGAATCAGAATCTCTGGCTAGGCCTAGACGCTAGCACAATCGCTATTCCAACCCTTGCTTGAAATAACATTGCGCAGGATCTTGGTTTGTACTTATTCAATTTATCACGCAACAAATAAATTCTTAATTAAAAGCGGAAACATAAGAATTACCTATTAAAGCATTTACTCAGGTGATTTTCTGGTATACCTCAAGACTTTGTTCATATGTTGTGTGGGCAACAATCTAACGAACAATTGATCAGCTAATCACCACAATCCACTTGCCGAAAAAAATTTTGCAGCTCGTCGCCGCCGCCGAATTTCTCCTGCCACCGCCGCCTACCAGAATTAACCACCGACCGCCACCTGGGACAATAACTGGCTGCCTGAGATTATGCTAGAGGGAGAAAAACATTTTCTCTCTCGACTTTCTCTCTCTGAGTTTTCTTGTCTTGAAAACTTATGAATTGTATGTCTTGAATAGCTAATCCCTTGTCTATATATAGAGTTACAAGAGAGACCCCAAGTTGGTTTAGGATTGGCCTTCCTACTGGGTTTCTGTTTCCTTCAATCCTGTTCTTGGACTGATACACATCCAACTGATATAGAGATTCACTTATCCCAAACCAGTTCCTGGTATGATTCACAACCAACTGACACAGGGATTCACTTATCCCCAATCCAGTTCCTGGTATGATTCACAACCAACTGACATAAGGATTAATTAATTACTTAATTAATTAAATCTACCTTTGTCAATAACCCGATACATAATTAATCGTACCACTAACGGATTAATTATGGCACTACCATCCTACACCAGAATTGCTTCCGGAACAACTTAATTAATTTATTCATAATCTCCCCACATTAAAGATTTAGTGCTCGTTAATTTATTAATTTACTTATAAATTAATTAATTAACTTATTTAATTCTGAGACTAGTACCACCCGACCTTTTTACTATACCGGACACAAGTCCACCGGCCGGGTTAGTATAATAAACATTACGAGCTCATCTCGGGAGCACCATCACCCCGGACGCACCTGTACATGGTTTCTTTTTAACAAGCAGCAGCACACCAAGCAACTAAACACGCGCACCCAACCTACCGAGACTATTGGCCACAATTGACCTCACCCATTGGTAGATCAAAGTACCCTATGTCTAATCCACATGGCCGCCCGAGTCTAGGGATTAAGAGATAGAATACTAAGAACGATTTGTCTATTAAATCAGTACAAGACAAATAATTCTAAATGGTCAAATTCAATACGCCCCGGGTATATCTATATGATTCAATTAGTTTAGACAAACTAATTATCCGAATCACATAATAACCTAAACCGACAGTTTGTCCAAAGTTGTCTCGATTACGAACCTCATTTATATATTATGTCTTTTAACCAATGATGAGATCTACTGTGTCACACAAGACACCTCATCATCTAACTACATAATAAATAGACAAATAATGCATAACAAGATATAACCAAAACATAAATCGATATATTAACTAGGAAAATGTACAATACAAGCATAGCTTATGTATTCAACTCTAACATAATTTGTGTTGGAAGACGATTAATTAAATATGCCGATGTCAATACACAATAGCCCCAAAATTTGAGCGGCAGATTAGCTTGAAATCGGAGAGCATGAGCAACGTTCAACAAATGCTGATGTTTGCGTTCCACACGTTCATTTTGTTGTGGAGTGCCAACGCAAGAAGTCTCATGTACAATTCCTTCTTTTACAAAGTAAGCAGTCAAAGCTATGAACTCAGTGCCATTATCATTGCACACCATTTTAACTATTTTCCCAAATTTTCTTTGGACCATAGCAAAGAATTGAAACATATGTTATGACACCTCAGTTTTATCACGAAATAAATATAACCAGGTAGCACGAGAGCAGTCATCAACCACAGTCAAGAAATAACAAGCACCATACACATTCGGTTCTCGAAAGGGTCCCCACACGTCACAATGCATCAAATCAAAGATTACAGCAGCTTTATTAATACTATTGGGAAAAGAATTACTATAATGTTTTTGCTCTAAAGCAAGCATCACAAGTTTTATTTCCTAAATCAACAGAGTTACCCAAAAATAACTGTTCCAAAATACGAGTCGATGGATGTCCTAAACGACAATGCCAGATATCTGGTGAAATTTTATTCGTTGCTCTAATTGATGTTACACTCACAGTCCCACGGAAAAAGTACAAGCCCCCTACAAGCTCACCCACTCCAATCAGCATCCTCGAAGTGCGGTCCTGAATAGCACAAAATTTATTAGTAAAATAGGCCGTAGCACGAGTTAGATCCAATAATTGATGTAAAGAAATTAAATAACATATAAGGTCAGGAATATAAAGCACGTCATATAATGTCACATGACTGCTGAGTCAAATCATTCCAGCCTTATTTGCCATTGTCACGATCCCATCAAGAAGCTGCACATGTCTAGAAATAATATTGTATAATACCAAAAAATAATTTACAGAGGTCATCATATGATAAGTGGTCCCGCTATCAAGCATCCAACAACTAGAAACATAATTACCAGTTGAATTTTCAGTTGATTCGGGCTTATTTAACATAGTCACCAGACGGGCCCATTGGTTAGAATTGAGGCCTAACATTTCTGTGGCCTATTTACCTGGGCTGAATTGCTGCCCAGATTTTCTCCAAAAGAAGACGAATGAGCTACCATACTAAACAACCTGACGGGCCAATAGCCTGACCAATTGGCCCAACAAATGGTCCTATATAATAATAGCTAAAAGGATTTTCATAAGACCCACTCAAAATTAGCCCAGTAGACGCCACAACAGGCCCAACTGCAAATCCTCCACCAGGCCCAGACACAAATCCTCCACCTCTGCCACGACTTGCAACTCCACGGTCACGGTGAATGACTCCAGTAGGTCACGTCCACCTTTGCCTAGCCAAGCACCTCGGCTGACGTTTCCGCTACCATCGACGAATGACAATAACTATTTACCTGCATCAAAATTTTGAAGATTATATCCCACGCTTTGTTGGCCGGTTGTTCCACTCCATTGAGAATTCCAGCCTTTGGGAAATCCAACAACCTCAAAACAATCAGTGACATCATGAACGTCTTTATTACACACTGAACAGACAATGTGTAGTCCCCTTCTAGGAACCCAGGTTTTGCCTCGAGCAGCGAAGGCCATCACTGGCGACGCACCACCACCTTCTTGACTTTTAGACATTGTCCGCACTCATTGTTCCTGGACAATCAGGGAGTATACCTTATTTAACATAGGCAATAGATCCGGGGCTAAAATAGTGGAATGAACTATGTCATATGAACCAGCGTCCAAATCCATCAAAAAATGGTGAATCATTTCCTCCTCACGTCGCTTTTCTAATATTTGTTTGATACCACAAGCGAACGTCGCACAAGTTGAACAACCCGGCAGAGGTTCATAGTTGTATAATTCTCGCCACATCTTTTTCAGTTTACCATAATATGCACTTATACTGAGTCCGAATTGTTTGCAATCTGCCAATTCGGTCTTTAACTGATAGATTCTCAGGCCATTGACAACAAAGAATCGTTCTCTAATGCCATTCTATAACTCTTTTGCAGTCATAATCTCGGTCGTTGTGATAGATGACCGCAGAGATAGCTCTACGGTATTCATGAACAAATACGGGACTGGATAGCATGCCAATCCTCCAAGTCATCTGAATCTTCCGATAGCCGAGCAATAGTGCCATCCACAAAACCGAACTTCTTCCTTCCTTGAAAAGCCATTTGTAGAGATATTAACCATTCTGCATAATTCTCTTCTTTGAGCAGTACCTGAATGACCACACTGCCAGTGTTATCGTTAGCAGTGAGATCATATGGAGAGATTGTCTTAGGTTTTGACAACTCATCAGCACTTTTACTAGAACTATCACCTTGTTTCACCTTGATCAACAGATGATCGCAGCTCTGATACTATGAACAATTTTGAGAACACAATATGTGTGAAAGATATTTTCTTGATTGTTATGTACAAGGCCAATTAGCCTAATATAGTACAAGAATGATTTACATGCTATGGAAATAATATCATCTATCTTAATTGGCTATCAATTTTCCCGTAATTATATAGTCTAAAGAAGGTATCTAAATATGTACATCTAATCACTCAGCTAATTTACTCAAATTAGGTCAATCAAGCACTAATTAACTGTAACACTTGTCAAATTTATTAACATGTCAAATTACATTAAAGGCGAAGTCATATGCTGACAACTTCAAGTGGAAGGGTCCTGCAAATGCAGCGTATTGATTTGTGTTGTTTGTCATCCTTTTCTGACATGGAATTTCTCGTGAGGATTTGCATGCTACTTGCTAGTGTTTTTCTTAGAGCATTAACTGCATGGATGCACCAAAAGGCTTCAATTAAAACAAAAAAAAAATGTGAGATCCCAACATGCAAATCTGGTCTCCAGATTTTGGGATTTCTATATGAAACGAGTGCCGCCGCCACCACCACTTCCAAATCCAAACCCTCATCAGAATCCATGGCTTTGACGGACTAAGCCCGATCACAACGACTGTCGCTTGTTGGCCCGTGGATTGATGTTACCTCGATCGGTGAGGAACCGCTGTTAGGGATGGAGATAGATATAAAAGGGGGAGAGAAGATAGAGGATAAAAGTTGAATGATCGTGCAGAATTGTAATGGGTTCGGTGGAGGAGAAGAAAAAAAAAAGGAAAGAGAATGAAGAGAGAGATAGAGAAGAGATATAGATTTAAAATTAAGAAAATATTTAATGAAAATAAATAGATAATAAATAGAGAAAATAAAATGGAAATGATAAAAGAGTATGGTTTTACACATTTACCCTCAAAAAAATTGTCCGTCAAGATGGTTAACGGTCAAAGTTTGTCAAAGATGACAGAGTGACCAGAACTTGAACAAAATAGAAAAGTTAGGATTTTCAAAAGATAGTGACCAAAACTTGAATTTGGACATAGTATGATGACCAAATTTGTAATTCACTCTTAATAATATGAAGAAAACTAAGTGCATTGTACGTGTATGTAATAAAAAAATAAATAAGAAAAAAGTGTGTGTTGTACGTGCGTGCAATAAAAAAAAGAAAAAAGTTTGCGAAGAAGAAATTGAAGGAAAACAGAACAAGCCCGGGCTAAATCAAAAATCTCACTTTCGTGCAATGCATTCCAGAATCGAAAACTTTCGACAAAGCTCAGGCTCAAATTCATTTTCCCCTGAACTCATCTAGGCTTATACTTATTTAATTTATTAAAATGTAAATCGACATACAAAGATTCAACCTTTAATTAAAAGCGGAAAGTCTAAAGGTTATACCATCGTAGCGAAGTCCAACGCAAATAAGAAAACCGAATCTTTAACTTGCGATCACCACCAAAATCAAAAGGATTACTCCAAGAAATCTCGAATATTGCATGGGCAATAGTCTAATGGGATGTGCTATCAAAACCCACAAAAACCCACAAGAAAAATCCCTCAAAAATGCATTCAATCTGCCCAAAATAACTCAAAAAGCTGCCCGCCTGAATTTGACTAAAACCGGCCGTCGCTCGGACTTTCGACCACCACGAACCCACAAATCCGATCAAGATTTTAGTCACGATCTAGACAGACCTATTGGCGGATCACCAGCTGAGATCAAGAAGCCAATCAGTCCGAATCAAGTGAACCAAAAGTCCTCACCGGAGCTGCCAGAAAAATTGAAAAACAGCGGCGGACCAAAGGAATTCCGGGACTGCTCAATCCATGATCATTTGGGCTGAATCAATTTTTGAGAAGAATGAGATTTCAAGTTCGTTTTTGAAAGAAAACTTAAAAGGGAAGAAGTTCTCTCTCTAGAACTTTCTCACTCTAATAGACAAGACTTGTCTTACAAGATTTTTCTTAAGTTTCTTTGGCCTTAAGCTTTCTATTTATAGGGAGCTCCAATAGAGACCTAGTGGGCTTTGGAGTTGGGCATTAGCCGCTTAGTCTTTCCTAGACTAATCAACTCCAATCGACCCATTCGAATTAATTTCTTAACCCACTTCGTTAATTTAATTTAATTGAAGCCTTAGGATTAATTAAGTCTTATAGAATTAATTTCTTAATCCACTTAGTCAATTAAATATTAATTAAACCTTTACGATTATAATTAATTCTCTTTGTCGATTAGTCAAATACATAATTAGTCATACCACTATCGGACTAACTATGGAACTACCACTCAAAAATGACTTTATATCGCGCCACTATATTTTCTTCTATCTCCCCACATCAAAGATCTAGTGCTCGTTGATTTATCAATTTACTGACAAACTAATTCACCGACTTCTTGGTATCCGAGATTAGTACCACTCGACTTTCTTATTATACCGGACATAAAGTCCACTGGCGAGATTTAGTATAATAAACCTTACGAGCTCATCTCGGGAGCACCATCAACTCAGCAAACCGATACGTGGATTCCTCCGACTAGCAATGGCACATAAGGAGCTAAACACCGCATACCCAACCTACCAAGGTATAGGCCTCAATTGACCGCACTCTTTGGCACATTAAAGCATATGATATCTAACTCTCACGCCCGTCCCAATCTCTGGATTGAGAGACTGAATACCAGGATAGAATTGACTACGCCGATCAGTACAAGTTAATTCTATCCAAACTGGTCGTGCTCAATATGCCCTGGGCATATCCGTGTGATTTTAATTAGTCTAGATAAACTAATTTCTAAACCACAAGATAACCTCTACTGATAGTATGTTCAGACTATCTCGGTTACGAGCATACTTTTTATATATCAATACTTTAACAAATAACGGTATCTACTGTGTCATTCCATAGCTTGTTATATAGTTCTATGATATAATGGAACAATTTAATACTAAAACAAGATGATATGTCATCTGTGGATATTAGTTTTTGATACAAGCCATAGCTTTTCTGTATTCAAAACTAACAATCTCCACTAATACTCAAAGCTATGCTAAGAAGTACAAAAACTGTCCAACCCGCTATTACACTGTTGTCATAATGAAATCTACAGAACACCTTTAAGTTCACTCACATGGCTCCCTCAAGAATCTGACTCCCATGCCCTCCACAAGTCTCTCAAAGACCTTTGGGGTCAATGGCTTCGTGAAAGGATCTGCAAGGTTGTCATCTGATGCTATCTTGGCCACGGTCACGTCTCCCCTCTTTTCGATCTCTTGTATCAGGTGGTACTAGCCCTCTATGTGTTTACTCTCTTTGTGGGCTCGTGGTTCCCTCAAGTTAACAACTGCACCATTGTTATCACAATAAACTGTGATAGACTCAGGAACCACATCTAAGTCTACCAAGAAGTTCTGGAGCCATACAGCTTCTTTAACTGCTTCTTATGCGGCAACGTACTCAGCCTCCATAGTGGAGTCCGCCACGTATTTCTGTTTGACACTCCTTCATACTATAGCTCCACCTCCTAGAGTAAACACAAACCCAGAAGTAGACTTGCTCTTGTCCATATCACCTTGAAAGTCCGAATCTGTTTAACCAAATGGTACAAGCTCCTGCGCTCTATAAACTAGGACATGATCTCTCATCCTGCGCAAGTACTTGAGAATGCATTTTACTGCTTTCCAATGTGCCTTCCAAGGGTTACTCTGATATCTGCTAACCATGCCAACGGCAAAGCAAATATCAGGCCTCGTACATAACATAGCATAGATGAGGCTACCCACTGCAGAAGCATAGGGTACTGCCTGTATGGCATCTATCTCCTCAGCAGTCTTAGGACACTGCTCCTTTGATAGATGCACTCCAAGCCTGAAAGGTAGTGAGCCTCTCATGGAGTTCTGCATGTTCAAACGAGCCAGAATCGTGTCTATGTAGGATGCCTGAGAGAGTGTCAGAGAACGTCTTTTACGATCTCGAATAATCTTGATCCCAATGATATGTCCAGCCTCTCTCAAATCCTTCATATCAAATTGCCTGGACAACCTTGCCTTTACGTCTGACAATACCTTCTTACTGTTTCCAATCAGAAGGATGTCATCTACGTAAAGTACGAGGAACGCCACCGTATCACCATCACGCCTGCAATAAACACTTTGCTCATTCGGACACTAAGTGAATCCATAGGACTGGATAACCTCGTCAAAATGGATGTTCCAAGATCTGGATGCTTGCTTAAGTCCATAAATGGACCTCCTAAGCCTGCTTACCTTGTGCTCTTGGCCCTAAACAATGAAACCCTCTAGTTGCTGCATAAAGATGGTCTCCTCAAGACTTCCATTAAGGAAAGCTATTTTGACGTCTATCTGTCAAATCTCATAGTCCATATAAGCAGCTATGGCCATGAGAATCCGAATATACTTAAGCATAGCTACCAGGGAAAATGTCTCTTCATAATCGATACCCTCTTTATGAGTATACCCCTTTGCCACAAGCCTAGCCTTGATGGCTCAACCCTCCCGTCAGATCCTCTCTTTCTCTTGTAGATCCATTTGCACCCAATAGGCCAAAACCCATCAGGAAGGTCTACCAGCTCCCAGATCTGATTTGAGTCCATAGAACCCATCTCATCAATCATTGCTCTCTGCGAAGAATCTACATCTTTATCCTGAAGAGCCTCATTGTAGCTAACTGGGTCTGGTTCATGAGCGCCAGGGATAAAGTCTGAAGACTCACCCAAACCCATGTACGTCTCGGGCTGTCTGACAACCCTCCCACTATGACGAGGCGCAGCCTATGTAAGAGCATCATCTATGATAGTGTGTGCAGTCTCTTGTGGTGTGTCTTCCTATACTCGTGTATCTGGAATAGTAGACTGACCCCTAAGCTCTTCCAATACTACTTTGCTCTTTGCCTTGTGTTCTAAAACATAGTCCTCCTCAAGAAACTTGGCATTGGTGCTCACCACCACCTTCTGATCCTGATGACTATAAAACAGACCATCTTTCGTTCCCTGGGGGTAGCTTACAAAAAGTATAATCTCGGATCTCGCATATAGCTTGGCTGCATCTGGCTTAAGCACATATGCTGGACAACCCCAAATCCTGAGATGTCTCAGATTAGGCTTTCGCCCAGTCCACAGCTCTACTGGGGTCGAAGGCACAAACTTAGATGGTACGAGATTAATGAGATAACACGCTGACTCCAAGGCTAAACCCCAAAAAAAAATAGGCAATTCGTTATAACTCATCATCAATCTAATCATATTCATAAGAGTCCTATTCCTCCTCTCTGCTACACCATTCTGCTGGGGTGTGCCAAGTGCAGACAATTAGGACTGAATACCCTCCTCTGACAAATAGGACCTAAATTCACTAGAGAGGTATTCGCCACCGCGATCAGATCGCAAGGCCTTGATACTCTTACCCAGATAGTTCTCCACCTCAGCCTTAAACTCTTTGAACTTGTCAAAGCATTCAGACTTGTGGCACATCAGGTATATGTATCCATATCAAGAGTAATCATCCATGAATGTCACGAAATACTCATAACCACCTCTAGCCTGAACTGACATAGGCCCACACAAGTCAGAATGAATCAACTCTAAAACCTCCTTGGCCCTATACCCCTTTGCCTTGAAAGGCCTCTTGGTCATCTTACCCTCCAAACAGGACTCACAGGTCGGATAGCTGTCAATATCCAATGAGTCCAAAGACCCATTATTGACCAACCTTTGAATCCTACTAAGGTTGATGTGATCGAGTCTCAGGTGCCAAAGATAAGTTTGATTCAAAGGGGAAGACTCCTTTCTCTTACTATGATTTGGTGATGAGTTATTAGTTTATGTGTTTTGCATTACTGGGGAGTATGTCTTGATTAAAAACAGATTGTCAACTAATGTACCGGAACATATAAGCTTCTGATTCTTTCTAATAAAAACAGAATTATCAGAAAAAACACACTTATAACCATCCAAAATAAGTCTCGAAACTGAAAGCAAGTTCTTCCAAAAACTGGGTACATAAAGACAATCCTTTAAATTTAAAACAGAGTCTGAAAAATACAGATAGAAAACTCCCACTACAACAACTTAAACTCTGGTAATATCACCGAGGTAAACCTGCAACTCTCCCTCTCTAAGCAGCCGGGTCACTTAGAACCCCTGCAAAGAATTACAAACGTGATCAGTGGCTCCTGAATCCACACACCAAGTATCTGTGGGAATTGCCGCTAAACACATTTCAGTAACTAGGGAAAATTTGCACATACCTCGAGGCTTCTGGCAATCCTTTTTCCAATGTCCCGCCTTGCCACATCTGAAGCACTTGCCTTTCGGCTTATGCTTCTTGGCAATGCCCACCTTGGGTCCATGATCAGCAGCTCCTGCTTTCTGGCCTCTCTTCCTCTTATGCTTCCTGGCTTTGGGCCCAACAAATGAACCTGAGGGACCAACAGTAGCCAAGGCTTGCTTCTTCTATGTGAAGAGGCCCTCAGCAGACACCAATGCAGTCATGAGCTCGGGATGTTAATATGAGAGCTTTCCCATATTGTAATTCAACCAAAATTGCTCAAAACTAGGGGGCAAGCTCTGGAGGATGATATCAACCTGGGTCTCCCCATCAATATCACCTCCCAATACCTTGATCTCATTGATGCAGCTCCTCATATCCAACACGTGATCTCTCACTGAGGTGCCTTCAGCCATCCTAGCATTCATGAGTTTCCTTATAGCTGCTGCTTAGCTGCCCTGCCCTGATATCCAAACATCTGCCTGAGGTTGAGCATCATATCGTAGGCTGAGGTAAACAACTGATGCTGATGCTGTAGTACACTCGACATAGAAACCAAGATGTAGCACCGGGTCATCTCATCAGTCTTCTGCCACCTCGTATATGGCTCTCGCTGCTCAGGGGTGGCATCATCGCTGGGCTTAGGGGGGCACTCCTCAGTGAGCACATATTTGTAACCCTCAGTGGTAAGGACAATGTCCAAGTTACATTTTCAGTCAATGTAATTTGGACCCGTAAGTTTGTTCTGATTCAGTATGACAGCTAACGGGTCGAACGACATATCAATGACTGAAAAATAAACAATCAAGTTTCAGTATTATTTTTTGAAAATATTGATATCCTCAAAAACAATAAAATCTCAATCGATATCTCTCACACCGGGATTAACGCAGGTCACGCGGGTGAACGTCTATTCCAACCCACATTCGTTCGAGAAGAACTGAAGTTCATTAATTTCACTATCTGACCAACGATCTTATGATCAATGAAATTAATAGTCAATGCTTTTAGCCGTACACATAAATAGCGTAACCTCATGGGGGGAATACTATAAATAGTACACTAAGTGTATGTCATTACGTGACTTCTAAGTTTGTTACTTAGGGTACTAATGCGCCCTCAGCAGAGAGGGTTTCGCAACTTTCTCCAATTAAACTCACTATAGTCATCCCTTCGAAAATTCATTCTAGTGATATCTGTGATTGAAGACTTGCCCGCATGGAGGAATGCCATAATACTGACTCGCAAGAATAACCACATCACATATGAACCCGTAATGGAGGCCATGGAGATATTTACCAACCCGCTCCCACTTAGATTTTTAAGTTTGAGGATTTTTTTCGTTTTAACATGCAATATCTTAACTATGGATATTGACACCCACAAAACCGTTGGAGTTTTAATATGCGAATAATCTACCTTAGTTAATTGCACTTTAAGTTTTAAAATGGTTTGGTTTTCGTTTATGCAAATAAATCGAAAACACACAATCAACGAAAAGACATAAATACAGGAAATTAAAGAAATAAACTTTCCCAACTATTATGGTTTTCTCTATCGTTGATTCCTTGACGCCTCGATGGCACGTCTCATCATGTCGCTCCCACTCGTTATTTGGATTCCTCTCGATTCACACGGGTTTTCTCGGTTTACTACGTAATTATGAATCACCCAAAATTACGAGAAACCAAAACCTGCAAATATAAGTTACCAAAAATAACGTCTTCGTCATACTACATAAATTCCTATATATAAAGGCATTTTTTTTGGAATTTAAAGACGACATAATTAGATCAAATCCTACTACAAGATTTATCTAAACCTACACGACTTCCAGCTCGTCGTTATTACTATTACAGACATTCTCATTCAAAAACAATACAAGCCCGGACATGTCCTGGGGTTTATGAATGAAAAATAAATTCTACCATAATAGCCGGGAAACTAATAACCATCTTTTTAAACATTTCGACAAAAATAATAATGCCAAAATAAATTCGTGTAATAAATTAAACAAGTATAAAGCCAAAACACTCGCTCTGATATGAATTTGAAGGAAAACAAAATAAGCCCGGGCTAAATAAAAAATCTCACTTTCGTGCAATGCATTCCAGAATCGGAAACTTTCGACAAAGCTCAGACTCAAATTCATTTTCCCCTGAACTCATCTAGGCTTATACTTATTTAATTTATTAAAATGTAAATCGACATACAAATATTCAACCTTTAATTAAAATCGAAAAGTCTAAAGGTTATACCTTTGTAGCGAAGTCCAACACAAATAAGAAAACCAAATCTTTAACTTGCGATCACCACCGAAATCCAAAGGATTATTCCAAGAAATCCCGAATATTGCTTGGGAATAGTCTAACTGGATGTGCTATCAAAGCCCACGGAAACCCACAAGAGAAATCCCTCAAAAATGGATTCAATCTGCCCAAAATAACTCAAAAAGCTACCCGCTGGAATTTGACTAAAACCGGCCACCGCTCGGACTTCAGACCACCACGAACCCACAACTCTGATCAAGCTTTTGGTCATGATCTAGACAGACCTATTGGCAGATCACCAGCTGAGATCAAGAACACCAATCAGTCTGAATCAAGTGAACCAAAAGTCCTCACCGGAGCCGCTGGAAACAAACCGAGAAAACCGCCAAAAAAATTGAAAAACAGCGGCGGACCAAAGGAATTCCGGGACTGCTCAATCCATGATCATTTTGGGCTGAATCTATTTTTGAGAAGAATGAGATTTCAAGTTCGTTTTTGAAATAAAACTTAAAAGGGAAGAAGTTCTCTCTCTAGAACTTTCTCACTCTAAGAGGCAAGACTTGTCTTGGAAGATTTTTCTTAAGTTTCTTTGGCCTTAAGCTTTCTATTTATAGGGAGCTCCAATGGAGACCTAGTGGGCTTTTGAGTTGGGCCTTTTAATTTAACTTTCGTTGACCGCTTAGTCTTTCCTAGACTAATCAACTCCAATCGACCCATTCGAATTAATTTCTTAACCCACTTCGTTAATTTAATTTAATCAAACCCTTAGGATTAATTAATTCTTATAAAATTAATTTCTTAATCCACTTAGTTAATTAAATATTAATTAAACCTTTAGGATTAATTAATTCACTTTGTCGATTAGTCAAATACATAATTAGTGGTACCACTATCGGACTAACTATGGAACTACCGCTCAAAAATGACTTTATATCGCGCCAATATATTTTCTTCTATCTCCCCACATCAAAGATCCAGTGCTCGCCGGTTTATCAATTTACTGACAAACTAATTCACCAACTTCTTGGTATCCGAGATTAGTACCACTCGACTTTCTTATTATACCGAACGTAAATTCCACTGGCCAGATTTAGTATAATAAACCTCACGAGCTCATCTCGGGATCACCATCAACCCGACGAACCGGTACGTGGATTCCTCCGACTAGTAACGACACATAAGAAGTTAAACACCGCATACCCAACCTACCGAGGTATAGGCCTCAATTGACCGCACTCTTTGGCACATCAAAGCATACGATATCTAACTCTCACGCCCGTCCTAATCTCGGGATTGAGAGACTGATACTAGAACTGAATTGACTACGCTAATCAGTACAAGTCAATTCTATCCAAACTGGTCGTGCTCAATATGCCCCGGGCATATCTGTGTGATTTTAATTAGTCTAGATAAACTAATTTCTAAACCACATGATAACCTATACCGATAGTATGTTTAGACTATCTCAGTTACGAGCATACTTTTTATATATCAATACTTTAACAAATAACGGTATCTACTGTGTCTTTTCACACCCCGTTATCTAGTTCTATGATATAATGGAACAATTTACTACTAAAACAAAATGATATGTCATCTGTGGATATTAGTTTTTTATACAAGCCATAGCTTTTCTGTATTCAAAACTAGCAGAAACCCTATATAGAAAAAATAATAATTTAAAATCTTATTAAAAAGAGAGTAAATTCCAAAATCGGTCATCATACTATAGTCAGTTTCTGGTTTTGATCATCATACTTTGAAAACTATTTTTAAGGTCACTATACTTTACTTTTATTTTCAAAAAAGGTCACTCCGTCAAAGACCTCCGTTCGTATACTAACGATTAACTTTTTTTAGGGCTATTTTTGTCTTTTCACTGTCCTCCTCCAAATAAGAAAAATAAATCTTAAAATGCTTGGGTAATTTCGTATAAAATAGAAGTTCTGGGCTAGGGTTTAGGAATGACAAAAAACCCTGGGACCAATCTGCTAATTTTTAAAACTTTTAGAAGGAAAAATAGCTAGGTATTAAAATGCGGTGGGGGCATAATGGTAAATTAACTCATTAGGGCTTCAACCATCCACGCCGCCTCCTCTTCCCCATCGCCTTCCCCGGCCACTTCTCCCGTTTCCGACCGGCCTCACTAATGAACGCCAGTTCATCTCTTCCGTCTTAGGGAAAGCAGTGAAAACCACTGGGAAAATCTTCGTGAGGAAAACTCGAATGTCCAACACTTGAATCAAACGCCTAAGATGATAAAGCTGAAAACCCAGAAAAAGATTTTTCTGGTATCCGCTTTTCAGGCTGAAGCAAAAGCAAGTAAAACCGGCGAAACTCCTTTCGAAAATGACCAAAAATGATTTTCGAAACCGAAGAAACCCTCGGAACCATTTCGGGTGTTCGATTCCGACTGAAAACAAAAGCCCCAAAACACTTTTCAAAATTTCCTGTTTTTCTAACAAAACCATAAAGATTTTCCGGTAGAATTTTTTTCGAAACCCATAAAACAATAAATCCATTTTCAACTCCGATTTGAAACCATATCATGGCCGAGGCTGCGAAAACCAGCAAGATCGATGAGGCTGAGGAGGAGGAGGGCAGATGGGGCGAAAAGGAGAGAAGAGTGGCAGTGGAGGTATAGAGGGGGCCAGCGCTGCTTCAAAACCCTAATGATAGTTGGGTTTTTTTTTTTATTTAAGATGGCAGTGAAAAGATCAAAATAACCTTAAAAAATTTTGGCCGTTAGTGATTTAACACCCCAACCTAACGGAGTGACCATTTTTGAAAATAAAAGTAAAATATGATGACCTTAAAAATAGTTTTCAAAGTATGATGACCAAAACCAGAAAATGACCATAGTATAGTGACCAATTTTGAAATTTAATCTAAAAAAATAAATAAAAGAAAAACAAATTTGGGAAAAAAATCACTTACGATTATAAGAGATACGAAACCATGAATTAAATTTCCTTTCGTACTCGGTTTCATAACATGATATAGGTTTGACAATATTGTCGCTCCCCAAGAATAGGAGTCGAACTTATCCAATTTTTCGTTTCTTGATCATGCATATTAAATTGTGCTTCCACACCAAAAAATAAAAATTAGAGTTCACAATTGGTGGTAACTTTATATTTGTTTATGGTGGACCATTTTATATATTTTTTTATTTTTTTATTAATAGTTACTATATTCTATTTCTTTTTTTATTAATAGTTACTAAATTGGAAATATGTTGGTTTGCTAGACTGAAATCTCTGCTCCGTTTTTCAAGCTTGGCTTTGCTTTGTTTTTAAGCTTCTGTCCTTGGGAAGGCTAACATGTTGTTGTTGAGTGTTTTTTTACTTCTGGTTTTGCTGCTGTTTGGCAAATATTTTGGTTTGTATGGAGTCCAGTGGTATTGCGGATTTGCTAGTTATGAAGTCGCTGTCTTTTGGCTCGTACGTTTTGGAAAAAATTTTCAATGACTTCCATTTATAAAGAATTGTTGAATTGTTGTCTTGCTTGGAGTTCTATACCAAGTGGTCATCGAAGATGAGCAATTCTTTTGAAACTGTGAATGTGATGGGAGGTTAGTAAATTTGGTTTCTTTTACCTCGTTTGGAGTTTGTATGCTAGTTATGGTTGGCAAAGTGTACCCCCTATTTGTCTTGCTAATGCGAGGTCTAGTGGTCTCTTAAGGAGTTTGAATTAGAAGTTCTGCAACTGAAGGTTTTGATCACCAATTTTCACTGTGGTAATTCTGACTGAATGGCTATGATTTTTGTAGGAGCCTCTTTTACTTAATAGATAGACTTATTTGGCTCCAATGGTATAGAAGCAGGTGGATTTTAGCAGGAAAGATAGATCTTAGTAATTCTTTTGTCTTTTAAACCTTGTTTAGGTGCAAGCAAGAACAACTATTTTGTACTTATCTCATTACTAACAAATTAATATAGGTGCTCTCGCACACTGGTCTCACAGGAGACTGTTTTGGTAAATATATATATATATATATATATATATTCCATGACATATTTTATCATTTTCTCACCAATTTTTCATTTACCATATTATAGACTCTAACTTTGTTAAATATATTCATAATTTCATTAATAATACTAAGAAAATTAAGTGCATTGTACATGTATCCAGTAAAAAAATTAAGAAAAAATCGTGTGTTGTATATGTGTGCAGTTAAAAAAAAGGAAAAAAATTAAGAAAAAACTTTTTTTTTATTTGTGTCCAACCTTTTTGTGCACGGACCTAGGTTCGTGCTCAATTGGCTTGTGCACTGCGCATAAATCTAGGTCCATGCGAAAAGAAGTTGTGCACGAACCTTGGTCAGACCTACATTTGGACGCAATTTTTTTACGCTTGATCCTATATCGTACACAAATTTCATGCGGTTGGTTGTTAAAAAAAACAAATTGAACTAATTTTAATATAAAAATCAAGTCAAAAGTTATACAAATTTATCCTTTAATCTGTTTCCACAAGTTTATGTCTTCACAAGTTTATGTTAGTATTGTGGGTATTGAGAATATGACGGGATAAAATTGTATTGATGTAATGGGTAATGTATTATTAATGTGAAACTACAAAATCCAAATACGTAAATGGTTCTTATATAGATTTTGTAATCAAAAAATATGTGAAAGGTAAAAAAAGTTTTAAAGTGAATGATAACAAGTTAAAAGTGGGTGGTATATAGCAATAAAATTAAAAACTAAAAATTATATTATAAAAAATTTACCTTATATTTTAAAAATAAAAAAAAAAAATTGAGAGGAATAGTTCAAATGTAGGGTTCATCTGATTAAGAATCTCCGCTGCCTAGTTTCGTTTATATAAAAGCCAATTTTTGTCTCTTTCCATAAGAGGTCATCGTGACTAATTAGACAAGTAGGGACCATTCAGTAACCATCTTGTCAACTCTGTCTAGCCAAATCTACTTTCTTTATCCCAAATAATTATCATATTAAAATAATAAAATAAATAAAACCCTTTTTATAATAAAAGTAACAATTAGTTATTCAATTTGAGAGTTTCATTTAAAGTCATCCTTTTCCAAAAAAAAAAATCAACGAAAATAAAATTTAAAAAAGAAAACCTCAATTCTTGATGGAATGCCATGGAGGCTAACCAGGCCAACCTTTTTTTTACTTATTAATTTTAGCCTTTTATGCATGTCTACTAGCTTGGAAAGAACAAGCTTAAAATGGAGTAGTTAATTAAAAGCTCTATTTCAAAGGTATTAGCTCGACAAACATCTATCACCGCCGGAACGAGTCATTTATAAGTCTGGCCGCCCCCACTCAAAGTTATTTCAGATTTTGGTTCTGGTTAATTAAAAATGATTAATTCAGATTATTATTAATTTATAAAATTAAAAATTTTATAAGTCATTTGATTATTACATTAACAATAATGAGGTGAGACAAGATATCACAATATATTTATAAACAGTTAAATGTAATATTATAGATATTAAAAGTAAAAATATACAACTTGACTAGTTTTTTGAGACATAATGTACCCATTTTGAAATACTTTTAATGTAATTAAGTGAAATCAAATCAATGGATTTGATTTGTTTGAATCAAATTTGACCCAAAAACGAACTAAAATCTTAAAGTTGAAATTCCATAAAATTAACTTTTTTTTAGGCTTAAATGGTTTTTTTATCCCTCGAATATGGATGGTGTCACTTTTGGTTTCTATTAAAATTTTAACAGTCAAAATAGTCTCATTTCTAAATTTTTGTGTCACTTTCGGTCATTTCTAACAGAAAATTTGAAAAATAACGATTTAACTCATTTGATTGCAAGTTAAATTTATTTTTTACTTAATCATGGTTTGGTCAATCCATTTTATAACTCGAATCATTCTTAATGTTTAACCTATTTAGTGTTTCGTCCGTTATTTTGGATTGAAAGTTGATCAAAACAGGTGAACATTAATGAGGATCCAAGTCAAGATAAGTTCAACAAATCATTGTTGAGTAAAAACTAAATTTAACTAGCAGTCAAATGAATTAAACTGTTAAAAAGATCAGAAATGACAATAAAAAGATAGAAACACGACTGTTTTAACCGTAAAAAATTTAAAAGAAACCAAAAGTGACGTTACCAAATATAAAAAAAGCATTTAAGCCATTTTTTAAAATGAACAAATCAATTATTATACTAAAAAGTTTAGAAATCGTCAAAGAACAAGTGATGGAAAAAAAAAAAAAAAAAAAAAACTTGATGGCTCAGATAAAAAGATTACATAAAGCTCTTTCAAAATATAAATTAAAAAAAAAATTCCAGAAGCGCATTTGTATAATATCGGGCATAATTGGATGACATTCAAGAGGACCTAGACCAATACCAAATTGAAAGCACGATTGGTATAATTCATCAATACGACGTTGAAGCGCACACATTTTTGTTTTTGTGTGTGTCCCATTCAATTTTACACGAATTCTTACGATATTTATGATTCAATCATGCAAATCTTTGTTGGTGTATTTTTGTGAGAATCCACTTTTTCTCTCTAGTCCAGTTAGTGCAAATTATATTATTCTCTATTAAAATATATTTTATTAATATTTTTATTATACATGATATAATTGGAGAATATATCTCTAATTATGTCTAATGTAATGTTTATTATTATATTTATTAGGAATATATTTTAGAAATATAGCAAGAGTTTCGTTGTCATATTTATTTTCAAGAGATATGTCAAAATGTAAATGATATGGTCGTAAAAAAATAAATAATTATTTTTACATAGTTACATTAATTATTTCATCATTTATATTGAGAATAAGCCAAATCTTCTAATTAGAAAATTTTTATCAATAACTCTTTTTAAAAATCTTGTATTATTAAGAAACTAATGAAGGGTATAAGAAAAATTATAATTTAAATTGGTGAAATGTGTATTGAAATATTGCTTTCTTAAAATACACGACTGGTAAAAAAGACTTAATGAAACAGAGCCATATTTTATTAATTTTGGCGGTCAAATTCATCGATAATCCCATTCAATTTGTACCTAAACAAATGGGTGGGTCGGCCGCCGAAAGTGATGCAACGATGATCATGCCAGTCACCTATTTTCTGTATATACAAGTCTACCGAATTTTGGCAGTGGCGATGATGAAACGACAAGTTTAACGTTTTCGTAGAGTGCCGTTTTCAGCAGACGGGAATCCATGCATGGAATAAAAAATAGTTAAAGATACCAACGTGGCAACCAAAGCAAAAGGGATCCATCCATGGCGGTCCTGAAACTACGAGGCTATACCGGCATTTGTCTTCTCCTCTCCGTAATATCCACCACCGGAGTCGATGGTTTCTTTTGTTTTTTTCCGACCGGCAAAAGGAAGAGCTGATGCTTCTTTTTTTTTTTTTTTTTTTTGTAATTTGTCCACCTTGGTTTTTTGTATTTTCCTTGGGTAATTACTAATATTGGAGAATCTATTTTTTTTATTACTCATTTGTGATGAAAAACCCTCTCATTTTAATACTACCCACAGTTTTGCTCCCTTGACATCCGAGCTTTCTTATTCTTTTTTCTGACTAAAAGCGTCCAGAAACCAGTTTATTAATAACAAATATAAATGGACAAAATAGCTACACTCTTTCCAGTATTTTATAAGATATTTCAGGTTATTTACACCTTTAAAATAAATTATTATTCAGCTTAAAGAACAATATTTAAGGTTGTGTGTTTGGTCATTAAAAAAATACAATTTTATGTTTTAATTGATATAAACACATTTTTTTTTTTTTTTCTCTAACTCAAAATTTGTTAATTTTAAATAAAAAGTGTGACCAAATTATTATTTTTTTTGTTATTGAAATACATACATGTTTTACTTTATATAATCAAATGTTTAATTTGATGTAAACTCTTGATAGGTAATGTGTTCATAAAAAAAAAAGTTTTGATATAAATGCAAGTTATTTTTGGTATAAACATAAGTTATTTCTAATATAATCTCATGTTTCATATGACATGATCTCATATTAAAAATAAAATAAAAAAGTGAGAATTAAAAATAATTTTAATGTAAACACAATTTGTTTGAACACTTTTCACATAGGGTTTGGTTTTGAATATGCAATGAATAGAAAATGGTATGCTTTTTGTTGTAAAATAACAAATTTATACTATTTGATATTAATAAATGTAAATTATTTTGGAGAGGAGATAACAAGGCATCTCCACAGCAGAACCGAGGAATGAATACAAGGAAAAGTTAAAACCGTCTGATTATCCGTTTTGGTTCAACATTGAGAAATATACAACGACCTCCAACCTGGATTTAGTACTAAATCGAAGTTAGTTTTGTCTGTCTTTGCTTAGATTCCTAGTCCTCCCAAACAATAAATTAAATTAAATTTTAAAAAAAAATTTTGGGTCATTTTCAAACAAGAAGATTGATTCCTTATCTCACTTGCAATATTGTTGTAAGAGTCACCCTCCCTTAGTACGTATGCAGCTAATTATTCCCATTTGTAGAAATATTTTGGCCATGATTCTTTGCCGTCTCAAACAATATTTTTGTTTTGAAGGGTCTCCAATTGTATTTCCCAAAATATGATTTCATAAACTCGTTTCTTATAATAATAATTTTATTTTTTTACATAAGTTTTGGATAAAAAGTTTATTTTTTTTTTCACTTGTAATTTTATATTGACTTAAAGCTTTTTTGGCACTTCATAATAGAGATTGTATCACTTTTGGTCTATTGTTAAAAGTTGATAGACTAAACTTATCCTTCTTAATATTTTTTTACATTATAATTTAATCATTTTTAACGAAAAAATTTGATAAAAAAACATGTAAGGTAAAAAAAAATTAAAAGAGACTAATTTGGTATACCTAATTTTAAGAGGGATTAGAAGTCATACAATCCCTACTATGAGAGATTAAAACAATATTTAAACCTTTTATATTTTATCTGAAAACTATATAAAAATTATGTATAATCAACAAATTTGACTTTTTTCACATGATTAATTTATAGCCAAATCGACCTATTTGACTTTTTTTGGACTTTTAGTCAGGTTCATTTTGCACAAATAGCAAGTTCCCATAAAAAGCCCTTGTCCAAAATTTAAAAAATTCCACCAAATTCAATACAAATTTCACCAATAATCATATATATTAACTTCATTATAATCGTATACATAATTATAAAATATATTCAAATCATTACGAAAATTCAATAATTAAAAAAAATAAAATGAAAGGGAGTCAGTGCCTTGAAAGTGCAATGACTCCTCGTCAGGCAAGCGACCGTAGGTCAGAGCGCCTTCGACCAAATGACTGTACACCTTATGAAGGGATGCCCCATCCGGCTAGCAGACCTTCTAAGGTGTGTGGCCGTAGAATCGGGCGCATTTTCATGCACGTGATCGAAGAATTTTTAGTCCGAAATGTATAACAAAAATTCAAAATAAAATTTAAAAGTTTGATATTTCTTTTAAAATTAACTCTTTTATAAAAAAAAGAAAAAAATCTCACGAAAAACTCATGAAAATGTGTCCATTCCGTTAAACGGGCACATATAAAAACGCTCTACCACAAGTAAAATCTCACGGAAATGCTCCAGTAGTAAAGCACTTTTCGGTGGGATTTTACCATCGGGTTACTGCACTTTTTCCTGAGTATACAATTTTTTTTTCCAGGGACAGTTTTGACCGATGGCGTGACAATTAGCAATCAAGGTCAAAGGATTAACACTGCGTGTACCCGCTTGCAAATTGCACCCAAACCAAACCCAAACCTTACCGAACTCAGCCTAAATGAATCGATCCAAACTGTTCGGTTCAGTTATCGAACCCCCCTGATTCTGGGCATTATCGTAAGATTCTTTCATCAAATGGACGTGTCCAAAGCCCCAAATTTCCACCCCCCAAAAAAAAAAAAAAAAATTCTGGGATAAATTTTCAGAATTAAAAAGCTAATTGGGGGAGATTTGGAATCTTTATTCAGCAATCCAGTGATTACTAATAATAATGCAATTCATAATACCAGATTTCAACGGAACCAAGTAAATTCTCTGCAAATATAGGCCATACATTATTGAATCATTAGTGTACATTTGCAGGTAAACCTTTCTTAAATTTCTTCCTAAACAGAAATTTAAAAGCTGTGCCCAAAAGTGGCCAGCTTGATAGGATGGCGAGATAGGCAAGTAGCCACATTGACCTCCTATTGTTCCGCGAAAGCTGAGTTAGGTATTTGGTTATACCCTTCCCGCTTCCAGATGTATCATCCTTATTAGATATGGTTCTTGAATTCGAATCACTGTTGGCTTCTTGAATATAATTATTACTTTGCTGCTGCTGTTGTTCTCTGTCTGAAGTGATTCCTGAGTTTTGAACTCCGGCAGGATCTTCAGATGAGCCACAAACAGTGTTATCCGCGGTGGTGGTGACAGCCGCAACCATCCCGTCTGCAGAACTTAAATATGGACCTTGATCAATGGAGGATTCCACTAATGCAGAATGACAAACAGAACTCTGTGCCTGCAAAATATGGCACAAAAGATCAGGTATACGGGTTTGAACTAGAATCACCAACAAAAAGATTCGTCAAACAGTTGAATTCCAATGGAAAATTTTATGTTTACCTTCCTTTTATGCATTAATGGACTAGCATGTAAAACACCAAGGAATTCATTAGCAGCCCTTACCCACCTAAAAGGACAAGTGAACAAATGTGAAAACCAGGTAGTCAGCAGGTAACAACTTCTTGATATCAATCAATCAAGAGATGGAATATCTCAATACCATTCTCAAATAAAATACAACATTATCTATCACCAGAATCTAGTTAGGTCGAAATCTGTGGCTGAAAGTGAATTTACATGTGTATATACCAAGGCTCTCATCGCATATTTACTATGTGTTTTCTTAATTTCTAGTTAAAGTTTTTCACTTTTGTGCTAAGAAACTATGCAGGTTCAATGAGTCTGCACTGGTTTTGCAAAGAGAAAGGAAAACAACTTCGGATGAGGTAAAGCAAGAATAGAAACATTTGGGGTATCGAACTTAGTACCATAGGGAAGATCCAGCTATTCCTTCAAAAAAGGCCAGATGTCCTCCATGCTTTGTCATGGCTAGTACTATATTTTTATTGGCTCTGTAATACATAAACAAAAGCATATCAAACCTGCAGTCAGAAATGAACCCAAAAGCTGAAATGCAAAAGAGAAACACAGGACCTGTTAATTCACTATTCAATAAGAAGATTACTCTACCTGCATTCATCCCAAGGTATGGCTTCAGTGGTGCAAAGTGGATCATCAAAAGAACCAACGCAGAGTAATGGCACCGACACCCGCCCAACATAAGTAGAACTACTGCAATGCCTATAATATGTATCTACAGTCTGGAGGCAACAAGACAACAATTAACAAGTACCTTAGGCAAAAGACAAAAATGAGAGAGGGATGCATGTGGTGATACTGATATGGAAAAGGAAATGCAGAAATCTGTGAGCTTGTTGAATTTCCAAACTATGCTTGTTCTTCCCTTAAATTCTTGGAGAGAGAAAGAGAGTAATACACATTATACCTCATATTTCCCGACAAGGCAAGTGGCGTGAGTGTCAAAGTCCCGAATAGAACGCGACTATCAAAAACAAGGGAGCAACCAGAAAAAGAAAACCAGAAGAAAAACATAAGTCCAAAGAAACTGATGTAGGTTTTGCTACATTTACTTAGAATAACATTATAACAACAAAATCACCGTTTTCCGAGTTAACACCAAACTTGAATCAAACATTTATGGGCTACCAATTACAACATGCATAAATTATCAGAGTGCATTCTCAAATGACTACTTTTGAATACCTATTGGGCCAGGAGAAAACTTATGTCCAGTTAAATTTTCTTGTTCTTATGACAAGGGTATCTTTTTATCTTTGATGTGGTTCTCACAATTCTCCAAAGCTTAGTGAGGGCTTCTTTCAGCAATCCAAATAAGTGGTATTCCCATTACTAATTACACCCATACATACCGGGAGCAATAAGATCAGTGTCATATTGTCTAAGCTCATTTGTCCCACTTTGATGGCCTAAAAGTACGCTAGCAAATTAAAGAAAAAATAAATAAAGTATGGGCCACTAGTTCCAGAAGTGCCAAGTCAAGCTGTCTTAGCTACTTATGCACAAAATTCTTGTCTAAGTAACACATCAAAAGAATTCTCTTAAGATAGATGGATATACATATGGATTCCACTTTGTGCCCCTTCATTGACAAGGTACTGAACCCATTGACTGCTCCATAAACATTAAAACCAAGTGACACTAGAAAATTTCACTCTCACTACATACCACTCCCCAATCCTCATGCTCCCACTCTAGAAAAGAAAATATAAAAATCAATAAATAGCAGGAAGACGAGAAGGTAGTAGCCTAGCGGTTGGCACTCCTCACTTAGAAGCAAGGGGGTCTTGAGTTCGAGTAATCGCGGGGTAAAATATATGATGCCGAGTAAAATAACACTAATTGTGACAAATATCTTCGTCAGTTTGTTTTTTCGTTTATCTGAAGCTAAATATAAGCTGAACATACTAGCTCACTATTTAATCACTATCATTAAAATCTGAGAAGATCAAACAAGGGAAATTGAATACTATTCTGAAGCATTGATAAATGTTCATCTAGCAGCAAAGGTCAAGTATCTCCAACTAGTATCTATCATACTTCAGAGTTGGTAAGAACATCCTGGGAGAATTGCCTATCTATGAAAGGTACCCTAAAACACGTGGAGATCCTAATGAAAAATGACAGACACAAAAACAACTATTAGTGCAGATTGCTGTGAACAGTGATTCATTTAGAGCCATGTTTGAAAGAACTTCCACTTTCCAGCAAGTTCATTCAGATTTTATGTGGGAGATGGTACATTTCATTCTAAACCTTCTAGCCGCTTCAATATAAAGGAAACCAAATAACCATAAATAACAAGGTAACTGGGTGGCATTTCCAGAAAAAAAAAAAGAAAAGAAGAATGAACTTTTTTTGTTTTGGGGAAGAATAAACTATATCAAAGAAACAAAAGTTTGGCATACACACACAGAGGAGATAAGTGAAGTACCTTTCTAATCCCCTCCCAATTAGCAAGGCGAGAATACCGAGGTTCATGTCTGAAATGAACATAAAATCACTATGCAAGTTTTCAGAAACTAATCCTCCTTTTTTATTGTCCATGAAGTTTTAATATATTTATAACTTAAAATAACAATCAGATATTACACCTCACATCTACATGCAAATCATCAAATACAAACTTCCCAAATGCAGTTACAAACCTTTTGGTGACTGTAAACTGTTTCACTAGTAGCATGTTTGCATAATGAAATATTCACCCAATGCACCAGGATAGAGTAATACATACAATTGTGCATAACCTTGAAGACCAATGGTCAGAGCTCTGTCATACAATTTCTGGATGGCCCGACGACAAATGAATCTGGAGCCAATCTGAAAAGATCAGATTAAAATGCATGAGATATAGGTAAATGGTTTCCTATCAAGGACTGCAAGACAGCAGATTCAAATCCAAGGAAAATACTCGGAACAGCATTCAAATGTCTCTCTGTGCTATAATCGCTTGAAATCAAAGGAAAGTACTTATGAGCATTCAACTGTTCCCTTAGCATTATAATCTCTCTCTCTCTCAGACACACATACACACACACACATTCAGTCAAGTGCTCAAAGAATGAAAATATAAAGCTAAGCCCATTCCAGAAATAGATAGAATACTGTTGATCCCTGTAGGATCTTAAAATCTCGGTGTCAATGTTGTTATTCCTGTTATCAGTCTATTTCTCTTTCTGAAACTAAGAAGTGACAGCAGTAGTGAATTTGTAAAGAGATTATCACAAATGTACCAAGATTGTTAATCTCCCATTTTGCCATAGCGCATAATATTACACAATTTCCAAGCGAAAACAACGGCCTCAACTTCTTGGAAACTTTCAGTTTTGGTAAGCGGCCATGAAACTTCAAAAGATAACTTCTCTTTAAACAGAAGGTATTATTTTAACAGCTTTTTTCTGGCACAGCTAGAACATGAATCTAACAGCACATTTTGCAGCCTACAAATGGTAAACATATCGTAAAAGGGCAACATTTTCCAATGTTACTCTATACAAGAATCACCATATTCAAGATTTACAATTGAATTGTACATGACACTCTAATGTAACAGTTAACAGAAAGAATTTTGAAGTACCCGCTAGATTTGAGGCAAAGACACATTTTCCAAAACACTAGAAGAAACTATGAAGTAGGAGGTCCCTGCGATTCCGTAATCAGAAAGAGCATCTTTTTGAACGTGGAAGATAATATCATGAAACAGATTTTAGCAGCATATCCAGGTTTCAGGTAACAATTATAATCATTTGAAATGAAAGACTCACCAAAAGATCCCAAGGTGAGCAGATAGCCACTGCTCCCGCAACAGCAACATTCTCCCCATCCTCTCCAAGATATTTTACCTAGAAGCAAACATTTGGAAAACCCATAGTAGTTATCAATATCCTCATTCTTTTTCCTATAATCAACAAAGACATCTCTGGAGGAGAAGAAAATTAACAACTGCACTTCTATCAACAGATGGATTGGATTCGCACCATGTGAGTTGCAGGTATAGAACACAGAATTGGCTCAAACCCAAAGGATGCCCTCCTCTAATGACTGCTTTCTCAGATGCTTATTCAGATAAATTTGCTTGTCTTTCATGAACAAAACATTGCACACAATTTATTACCACTCTAATCTCTTTACCTGAATTTTCCCAACTCATTAAGTAAAACGTTACAAATTTTCAATGGAAATTGAATTTTGCATTATTTCAACACTTTAGGCACTAAACGAACAAGTTATAGCTCATTATGTTAATCAAGTTCCATAAATGTTTAAAAGCTGGAAACACAAATTCAGTAATAAGTGACCAAGCGTGAGTTCAGCGAATTTTGAGTATCAAATTAAGCACATCTGCAATGATAACTAGAAGTGTATTTAGGTAAAATATCACAAAAGTAAGATGCAAGAAAGAAATGCAAACTATTGATGATGTAGCTCTAAATTTTTGAGTTATTTATGCAGAAGCACTGAACGAAGCAGGTAAATTAATCACCCAAAACGTATGTTTTTCTAAACATGCTACTTCTGTATGCTTTATCACCAAGGAAAATATGTACTAAGACGGATCAATTGTATTGTAAAAGGTCTGAAATATTTGAAATGGGTTGAAGTACCAGAACATTAGCACCGATGCTGGTTCCAATAACAAATAATGGAGCCGCTGGATATTCTTGATGAAGATGCTCAATAACAGATCGTATGTCTTCAGTCCATCCAGCATTATAGAAGCAATCAGACTGCAGAGGTAGGTAAAAATAAATTTAAGAAATTTTACTGCAAAGGATATCAATAAGAAGCATATCAAACTGTTGCTTACATAAATTTGACTTATGCACATTTCTTATGGTTCTATTCCGAATAAAATGCTTTTATAGGAGAACCATTACATTGATAAATCTATAATTCAATACCAAAAATGGAAAGAAAAAACAAAAGAGGTACCAGCCATACTATCATGGAAAAGCAATAAACTCTCAAACAGGAGAAGGGCGAACCAGTTGAGACGCATGCAAACAAAACAGGATCTAAAACTAAGCCGGAAATATTGATCCATCACTATTACAACATATCTCAGACACTTTTTCAGGAAGGCGAAACTAAATGTAAGAACTGAAAAGTGTCAAAATTGCAGGAAACTGATAGTTTTTCTGGGAAGTACATTTATAGACCTATAGGCATCACACCCAAGGCAAAGTTGCATCCATAACCACAACCCTTGAAGAAGACCAAAATGCCGCAGGATTATTGAACTCAATTGCAAAACGGGAACACTTGGTTAAATAAACTTTAGAAACAAATATTCAGACTAGGAAACCTAAAATTCAGGTATTCCAGCAAAAGCAGCAAATTTTATTGAAATACCTAGACAGCTAAAAATTTTAAAAAATTACTAAAGACAACAAAATAAGATTTCTGCCTTAAAGGACTGGTTAAGAATAACTTATATACATGTACATTTCTTTTCTGTAACAGACCTTGGCCATAATTATGGAAATACTCAATTATGGGGTTCCCCGTGTTTTTCTTGTCTGCGTCCACTATGTTTTCACACCATCAATATAAAGTGCCCACTCTATGTTCAAATGAACCTTTTCTTTTTCCAAAGAATATCATAATCAGAAAGCACGAATATTTTTTTTTTTATCGGCTCAAGTCTTTTGAAAGGGATAAATTTGATCAGGAACATGTGGCAACTCAGACATTACAACCATGCAATTGTATTCCTGAAATCCAATGGAAGATAAAAGCCTCAGTTGCACCCCAAAGATGAACATGTATGTTGTTCAAAGAGTAAGAGTATTTGGAAAATATTAAAACGATAATATAGTTTATGCCAACTAGTAGGTCACCATGTTAAGTAGAGTGTTTCTGACCCAAATATGGACCTGTCATTGCCCTTGGCTTCTCTATATATTATTGCTCATGAAGTCCAAGTAAAAATGCATCTTCCGGAGCCGAAAAAGCGCCCAAAATGCAGAAATTATCTTATTGGAAGACATTTGGGCCAACACATTGAGCAACCCCAACAAAGGGCTTAAAAGTAATGACATTGGGCTGAAAAAGCGCCTAAACATGCTAAATTTAAGGGCAACATAGAGCTACGAATTTTAATTCTTATTTTAGTGTTTATACTTTCCTGAATCCTTTTGTATTAGAACTCATCGTACTGGCTGAAATTGTAAGTCCATTTACAATAGGATTCTCTTTCATTCTTTCACTAGAATTAAGTTTTATTTTGTTTCCTTCTTAGGGTAGGAAGAGAAGGTACCAATGCCTATGGAATGGCATGGTTTTGGACAAATTTTCTTCAGAATTTTTCAATAACAATGTCAACACTGTTGTCAAAAATTCTCCAAGGAATAGCCTTTAGGATTTTGCTTTCATTATCAACACTTGTTCTTATTGGAGAGTTAAAGCTAGGATTAGTTAGTTTAACCTAATCCATGAATCGTGAGGAGCAATTGATAATTGGGTTTTGACGCACTTTCTTTTCACCACTTTTGCACAATTGAATCCCTTCAATTGTGTTTCACCCTTCAACCTCCAATAGAACCACAAGAAAGATCATCTTAAAGTGAGTGAGAGAGCCGAAATTCATCCTCTGGTTTTCGTTCCCTTGCTATCAGTTTCTCTTAAAACTATTTTGACATCATGCCAAAACCAATCTTGCAGAGGAAACAGTAATACAACTATCTGTAACATAATGTACAAATACCAAGAATGTAACCACCACTTTAAGATGATGAAGTAAAATTTGCAATCATGCAAACCACCAATTCCAACAAACATGTTTTCTTATTCAAATATTATTTGTAGCTGCCAGTAAAATAACATGCTTCTGCTTAAGTGAAGGTTTCAACGTTGACCATAGCGTGCGTTTGGTTCAGTTTAGATTCCAATGCAGTATATTATAAACAAACAAGTAACAAAACTAAACTTACACATGAGAAATGTACTCACAGTGACAGACATGCCACCCAACCCTCGATGGTTGCTGATGACCACGTTCCAACCACGTTTCGCCGTATGGTAGGCAAGATGTTTTAGATACTGCAGTGCCCATAGCACAGAGGTTAAGGCATCATACCAAAAAGGAAAAAAAGGTAGGAGCATAAAAGTCCCAGCTTATCAGAAATTATTCTTAGTAGTTATTCACACAGTATTCACTAACTTCTAAATCTTCAAACGTACAGGAATATGCAAATATTACATCATTCAATGAAACAGAAAAGCCACCAACCAAAATTTAGGGTTAGCTCCCAGTTTAAGTATAGTACTTGTTTTTTAATAAACTGGCGAAAAACCACAGTATTGAAATTTCTTCAACTGTCAACTACTTGAATATGATTCTCAACCAAATTGTTCAAGTATCCAAAAGATCGTTTAAGTTACAATTTTAGACAAAGTATCAATATAATACTCATTGAAGATCACAAGTTCATCACAATGCTTACAAGGGCATTGCTACACACAAAATGGGTGTAAGTACTTAATGTAACAATGAAAAGGAGAAATTTCTGGTCAAAGAAAAACATGTGAGTAAGGGAGAAACATTGGATTATGGAAATGAAAGTTGCACAAGAACAAGATATAGGACAACCGAATAATAGAGTTGAAGCAACCCCCAGTTGAGTTATAACAGCATATCAGCATAAGAAAGCCTTTTCCAGAACAATAATGCTGTTGCATCAAGTATTCTTCTAGTTCTTTTCCTTAAATATAATTCTCCTTCCATAAACAATCCCACATAACAATATCTAGCAACTAAATAAGAAATGGGATGTAAAAAAAGAGAGAGATATAAATCAAAACCTGAATAATGTTACTAATATTTTTATCAGTTCACCTAATTACTATACAAGTTATAAAGAATGCCTAGGTTTCTCAAAACAAAATCTAGCTTTCTAGCATATTCAATGAAAATGAGAAATGGACTCATTTTTTACATTCCAATAAAAAAGAGAAACTGCATATATGAGCCTTGATCACCCAGCTGTACATTGGAGAAAAAGTAACTTTTACCTGTAATTTACCTTAAGCACCATATAATTTACTTCAAAGAGTCTCTTTGCTCATCACATGTTTAGAAACAGTTTACAAGGGGGATGACGAACTAAGAAGAAAGATCTTAACTGGTGAATTATCACCAACTAGAATCTGGGAAAATCGTTGATTCGATATTCACATTAATTACATATGAACTGGACAAAACCATTCAATTTCAAAACCACTAATCAAAGCAGGCATGCTGCCAGAAACTGGACTTACTGGCGAAGCAGAATCACTTGTCAACCCTGGAATCACTACCACAATTGGAGTAGTGTCATCCTTTGAAATGGGAGAAGTCTCCGTTGTGTTATTTAGAGAAACTGTAAAATGATGAAAAAAAAAAAATTCTTATAAACATGGAACAAATAATCCAGATGCCATACATCTACAAAATAAGACATTGAAATGATGGCATTTTTTTAATGACAACATATGAAAGTCAAACTCATGTTCTATTCTTAAACAAGTGATGTCAGCATAGTTACAATAGTACTTGATACCAACTATTTATGTCCACTAGTAGAATTTGATGCACTTTTCAGGAAAAAATATAAGTGGAGAAATGTTACTCATTTAAAGGAACAGTTATCAGGTTTTGCCTTGACATTGGGAATGAAATTAGGATGTATGATAGATAACCAAAGGTTTGACTTGCAACATACTATTTAAACGGTGCTTGACTTTATCAAAATGTAAAATACGAGCTACAGCCTCTGCTAAAAGCCTCTCTAACACTTCATCTGTATATTTGCCACTGAACTTTCGAAATCAAACAAAAGAAACTGGCTCCAACTTTCATCCTTAGAAACTAAAAGCCGGAATTTAATATGATTCATGTAACAAAAATGTTTCATAATATCTCATCTTTAATGTATCATTTCATACCAAAGAAGAGATATCTGTTTTTCTCAACTATCCAAGAAAATGTAAACAACTCCAACAATGCCTTTCATAGATACACAATTTCCAAAATCACAATCAGTGCTCTGTGGAGTTTTATATTGGAGGTGAATAATTTGACTGAAGCTTCACAGTTACAAATCATTAATTTTTGGTGATCTTGAAGAATGCCATGCTTCTTAATGTTGTGGACAAAAATGAGTACATAATCCATGGAATTTCCTTGATGGTGGAAACACATGCAAGAAGAAGGTTAATTTGAGGCCATAAAAGTAGCAAAGCTTATTAAGATAATCAAAAAGGAAAACTTAGAGGGGGTCAAGGTAAGTGGATTGAGGCAATAACTTTTTAACTCACAATCCATGGTTTTGGATTCCAGCTAGTTACTCACAAAATAATAATGCTTTAACCAACAGCAACGATGATGAAATTGCAAACGTTTATGGTGTAGGATAAAATATGACTTAGTAGCAATCATTAGCGACCACAGGATAATAATTAATACAAGTTTCATGACATGAAAAAACAGAAACTTTGGAAGTGTGAATTTTCCATGTGTTTGTACTCGGTTCATGCAAGAGCCCTGGATGCAGAGAGCTAAAATATCAGTTTTTTGTCCTTTATTACCATCAGAACTCGGAAGCCAATCAAGGGCAAATGCCCCGCCATCAGATGCATGAAATATTTCTCTGAAAATATAGATAGAAGAAACCATTAGATGAAGCATTGCAAAAAATTTAATCTGCGAGACATCAATAACAGTCCCTGACTCTAACGATCTCCAATCGACAAAAGGACTTAGATCCCAAGAATGTTAATATTTCCATTTGATAACAGTAAAGCGTAACTGGATAGAAATTCATAAATGGATGTAGGAAAGCACACATCAGATGAAGTCTCTGAAATTTTTCCCAACGCATGAATGACCGGGAAAAATAAATGTAGAAAGGTGATTGAATAAGAAAATATCACCATTGCAAAGAGATTTCAGCAGATCAATCTATTCATGCATAGACCATCCATTTACTAATCATTTCATCCACCAAATAATAGCTAAAGAACTTCCATTTACTTGTTACAGTATCTTTAGTTAGCGCAATCACAAGCTTTACTGAACTGATTTAGAAAGTAGCAAACTTTGTGAACACTAACAAGGTCCAGGTGGTATCGTGCTCCATTTTAAAGTCTTGGTACTTCTGATCATGACATTGATATGACAAAATTCTCTCAGGAAACATGACTAACTTTGTGCTATTAGCAAAGCTTTCTGTTACTAATTAGATCTCACCAATCATTTATAAATCTTCCACACCACCTCAGTAGTTTCAAAATATTGCTCCTTAATTTTCTTGTACCCAAAGAAAATAAATTGAGAATTCTTTCTATGCTATTACAATAGGTAATTTAATTTCATAAGCCATCCTTCTTACCACAAGTATAGTTTCAAGTATTTCTTTTATGCTTATGTCTATAGTCTGACTAAATCTTCATCTGAAACTTTAAAAGCAATAACAAGCCATGCTTCTTAGGTAATTTAATTTTATAATCCATCCTTCTTACCATGAGTATAGTTTCAAGTATTTCTTTTATGCTGATGTCGATAGTCTGACTAAATCTTCATCTTAAACTTTAAAAGCAATAACAAGCCATGCTTCTCAGTAACAAGGTATAAATGCCAATGTTATAACTAAACTATCATGCAGAATAATGAGATTGAGTACAACACAGGAAAAAAGAAAAACTTAAAAGAAAGAGATATTTCTATTCGAATTTCACCTTCTGTACTTGAACACAGGGGGCCTCCCAAAGAAATTTATGAAAACAGATTGGAAATGAGGACTTGAAAGCCAAGGCGTTGCCAAGTATCTGGTAGATTTATGAAATCAACAGCATGAAATAAAAATGCATCCGCAGCTAATTCAAAATCAATGAAGTTACCACAAAGACAATTAAAGAAAGATACAATACAAGCATTACTTTTACTGTAAAGTAGACGAGAAATTTTCATATCCTGAAGGAAATTTGTGACAGCAGGTTCTTATCAGGAACCATTCATTTGAAAAGTACCAGATTTTCTCACCAGTTCCGATCCCCACGTACAGAAACCAGATACATCTTGAACAAGATAAGCATGTCAGCTTTCTTAGGCTGCAACAGACTCCATCTTTTCCCATAATAATAGTCATGTTTGAAAATTAGTTTTTGTCCCACTTAAATAGTCCAATTTTTATATTTTTACTATCAATACATATCATTTTACTTTCAATATCCAAATTAATAAGATTATATATGATCTTTATGTAGTTTACAACTAAATAAAAATTTACACATGAAAAAATATATGATAATAAGCATTTTAGGTGAGTTGTACCTGACCCAAAATAAAGTTGTGCCTTGTCAAAATGTTGTAGCTTGTCCAAAATAAAAGTAGAGTTTTCACGAGACATGTGCAGGACACAAGAAACATTCTCGTTACTAACAACAAATGCTAGTTTAAAATTCACAGAGACAAACCTAAGAAGGAAAATCACCCTTGTTAAAGAATGATGCATCAACTACTTTTTTCATGCGTTGGATCTTGAAATGCATTAAAAAATAACTAACATGTTTTGCAAATTGCAAATCATTTTATGCAACAATTAAGGCTTTCCACTATGTGGAATTGGCGGTAGGGATCATATGTTGCCATTGTGCTCTAACCATACGCATATCAAAGTTCAAATTAGTTTCAGCTCATAAAGATCAAATTGAATTCAGTCTCTCTACTATTCACGCAATACAATGTAATTTCACTGACGCATTCTCTCTTACATAGCTTGGGAGTAGTCATTTTAACAGTTTAACATTTTCCATACTAAACAGATGTTTGCAGAAGCAGTGAAATTTACAGCTAAAGGTATTTTCTCCGCCCAAACCTTCGCCCTTGCCCTATACAACATCATGAAAAGTAAATATATTCTAGTTCTAGACAGACCACCTTCCAGAGATATTCTGAAATAACAATCTCACGTTCAAGGCACAAAATAGAGTATCCAACTCCATGCATTCTCAATCAGTAAATAAGGGAACTGCAAAAGGCAATACCCCTAATAATTAGCTCTGTGATGTCAAAGAAAATCTGCATATTTACTCATAAGATTCAACTATACCACAAATGAGCAAAAAGAGTGTACATTCAAACAAAGGCATAATGATGGCCCCCTATATCCACTAAAGACATGGACAATCAAACTTCAAGTTTTCTTTTGAAGGGGATGCAACACCTCTGTTCACTGTTTAACCTCAATATACCCTAGTAAGAAGGATTCATGGGACATATAATACAGCTCCACACCAGAGATCCCAACCCATCAGAAGTCACAATTATACAGAATGAATTCTGGTTGAGTGTATTGGAAATCAACTTCTCGGGAGTAAAAGAGGTCATAAAGTATTCTCTTTAAACGCGAGAGTAACGGAGCCCTTCACTGGGATAATGTCTCTTGAACACGCCTCTAGAAATGTTCCTCTTGCTAAGTTCTTTAAGTTCAACAGGTTAGGAATCTTCTTTTGCCTAGTCAATTTACATTGCAAGCTCTAATGCGCTATTCAATCAGAAAGTTCTATTCATATTGATGCAATGGCCTTAGACCATCTTATGTTATGAAAAGATCCAGAAGTGCCCTCAATTTTTCCTGTTAGAGAGTCGCACAAGCAGCAGCTAAACTCAGAGACACCATTATAGAAGTTAATATGATTCATAAAAGTTTGTTTGTCACTGCATGTAAAGAGAGATTATAGCCAAAATACTCGGTTTTTATTACGATCAGTCCCTTCAACCTTCCATTTCATTTCCAAATACATCTATTAAGATTTGATTTATAAAAGTACCTTCACTTGTAAAGCTTACTGAATATCATATTTTGTTGAAAATTCACGTAGGTAATGTACGTCCTACACTATGAATGCATGAATATGAAAAGGAATGAACACAGGCACCAAAATGTATAGAGGGTGTGCCTTATAAGTCTAATTCTATGTAGTTGTCAAAATATATCCTTTTTTGATTGATAAGTTGGTTTGATGTGGCAGACTTTGAGATACAAGAAAATTATTTAGAAAGAGAGTTTGCCAACTTCCATTGTAAAGATATAGAGTAAGGCACAGAATCTACCGTTACACAATATGCGGAGAAAACTGAAATTTTGTTATATACTGGATGATGACTGCACTTTTGATCAATCCAAAATTGATTTTGTCTAATCATACAGTCCTTTATTCTCAGGGAACGGACTTGTTGATAATTTCCCTTTTCTACAGCTAACAAGATAGTCCAATAATTGGAGCTCCCAACTTTCACTTGCAAATGACAGACGCAATTCTTACTATTAACGTAACATGTCACAAGACAACGTGCCATTACCTGAAGAGAAAATAGTCTTCCAAAAAGTACATTTTTTTTATAAGGAGAAGGCAAGTGAAGGATGGAAGGGAAAGAAGTTGCAAGGAGAAGTTGATTAAAGACAATTAACTAAAAGGGATTGATCCATAATGTCCATAAATCCAGCTCCGCTGGTTAGATGCCTCACTGAGTACTACAAATTCTCTAGTTCAAACCCGCCCTCCCCTTTCCCTGTTTCCCCAAAAAGGGGGAAAAGAACAAATCGTACACAATTAAACTCATGGTCCCCCAAGTAAAATGCATGCCATTCCAACTTTGTACCTTTTTATCATGTAATTGCATTCCCATCAAACTGTTAGTATCTCAAGTATCTAAAATTTACCATCCTTAGTTACCTGCTTATCATCTTAACAGGATTAATGAGGCATTCACAACACAACTTTGAACTTTCCCTCCTAGTTAGTTCCAAACATATCTCGTAATCATGTCAGAACCAAATTCTACACCCAAAATAAGACCATATGCGCTGACTTCCTCTACCAAATACATTATTCATTAAAAAACTAAAGAAAATGCATAGTCATAATTGAATATAATGAACTGTGTTAAACTGAAATAGTGGAAGATGCGATGCGCACTAATTAATCTACTTGCCAAAAATTTTTAAAAAAAATTACAGAGTTCAATCGAAATTCAAACCCCCGCCTAAAGAAACAATACCTCCCATGAAGAGTCCGACACTTCGATGCAACATTTTCGTACATCTCTGAGCACGGATTATACGTCAACGACACTGGGCTTCCCCGATACGCGGTGAAAATGTCTTCAATAAGATGGAACTCCAAGAAATTGTACAAAAGGACCGTGCCAAAAATCACCACTGCTACAAGATAGTGCCATGTTGGGATGGCCATGGCAGCCTTGAAGAGGATTTCGTATGCATGACCTTGAGATTCAATGGTTTCCAAGAAACCCATCAGAGCAAAAGAAATCAAAAAAGAAAATTGAAGTGCCAAATTAGAAATCCCTGGTTTGCATGAGAGGAATCTTTCGGGATTGAAGAACAACAGATTGTGACGGTGTCGGAGTGCCTTTATGCTAAAAGTTTGGAACTCGGTGACGTGTGTGTCTGAATTTGGGTCAAATCGGGTCTGCGTGGTTGAATCAGAGCGAGGCGGTGAACCGGCTCGAGTTGGCCTTTAATTATTATTTTTTTTGGATATTTTATAGATTAAATCATATTTTTGTCCCTTACATTTCAAATAATTTTTTGGTCTCTTACATATAAAATATGTATTATTTGGTCCCTTACATTTTAAAAATGTATTATTTAGTTCCTGTAATATCTATTTTATCTAAACTGTATCAAATTTATTTATGAGTAGTATATAAAATTTTTTTAATGAAAAATATAAATAGTTTAAACACTAGTATATATATTAAAATATTTAAAAGTTAAGTCAGGTTATAAAAATCTGAAACGATTTGTCTCTATTTAGTAAATTTCAGGTTAGTTATTTATAAATTTTAATCTTATGATTTCAATTTTTTGAATTTTTTAATAATTAGATTAATATTTAGACAGTTATATTATTCGCTTAGGAAGGTCTTTTAGACTATACATGAATAAAGTTGATAAATTTACATTGGATTAATAATAAGGACCAAATAATACATATTTTAAATATAAGGGACCAAAAAATTATTTTAAAATGTAAGAAGTCAAAAAAATTATTTCGTCAAATATAAGAACCGAAAATATAGTTTAATTTATTTTATATAATATTTTGAAAATCTAAAACTAGCTATTCTAATTATGTTTTTTATTTTTTTATTTTATCATGATTGATAAATTAAAAATATCAAATTTTGGATAGAAAGAAAAGCTGGGATCCATATATTGTAGGGTTATAAGAGTAAAATTCATCCTGCACCTACTGTAGCGCGCTACAATTTTTTTTGACGCACAACTTTTTTTTTAAATGCTTTTTTAAAAAAAATAAAATAAATAAGACAGTAGACATCAAATCAGCGGACAACAGATATCATATCACAAATATAAAAGAAATCATCTCATAGAACTAAAATATACTTAACAAAAGGGATCAAATCATGATTATATAGACATCAGATCAACAGATTATAGATATCAGATCAAGAATTTAAAAGAAATCATACAATAGAACTAAAACATACTGAACAAGGGGGATCAAATTATGATTATATAGACATCAGATCAACAAACTATATATCAGATCAAGAATATAAAAGAAATCCTATAATAGAACTAAAACATACTTAACAAGGGGGATCAAATCATAATTATATAGACATCAGATACTATAGATATCACATCAAGAATATAAAAGAAATCATATCATACAACAAAAATGCCAGTAACATGTATTCATATCTGCAGACTTTAGAAATCATATCACAAGATAAAAGAAATCATATCACAATATATAAAATTATTTAATTACAAAATAAATTAAAAAATATTTTAAAAATATTTTTTATTGTTTTTTTAAAAAGTTTAAAAACATAAACAAATATTGATTTTTTTTTAAAAAAAAAGAGATGAAAAAAATTTTTCTGGGAGGAAGAAAAAAAAAGAAAAAAAACAAACTTGAAAGAATTAGGAAAAAAAAATTGGAATAATAGAACAGGATCGCAAGGAAAAATGAAGTTTGGAATAATTCAACAGAAGACCGGCACGTGTCTCTAGCAAAAACAAAAAATTTTAAAAAAAAAACAGCTGGAAGTCACGCGCCCTCTTTTCAAATTTAACTTATCCCAAAAGTTACTATTTTTAGAATAGGAGTAAAATTGCATGGTGGTCCTATAGGACCACCATATAAATTACTGAAAAGCTGTGTGAGTGTATACGCAATTTTGGATTTGAATTTAACTCTAAACTCTTCTCTTCGCTGATTTTTCTTTTCAATATGATTCTGAGAAAATCTTCTATGTTTTGATTTATAATCTTTATTATGTTTTTTATGACTTCTACTAGATGTAGGATTATCTAGTCTGAATTGTTGACAAAATTGACCTAATTGTTTTCTTTCATCAAGATTTTGTCTTTTAATTTGCTGATTCAGCTTAATTTCATTACATAGAGCTAATCCCTCTTGTATACAAGTATCTATTAATGCTTCATATGTATAATTTTCATACAATATTGTAATATTATTTTCTCTACGGCTTTTTCTAACCCTTTCAGGAAATAAGCTTGGAAGACCATCTATAAATTTAGATTTTCAATGTGTATTACTACATTTTGGTAATTCCATTACTCTACTCAATAAAGTATCTTTATACCATCTAAAGTCAGAGAGTGTTTTACACCTTAAATTCTGTAATAAAGTTCTAATAGTATCACTATTATCACTAAATCTTCCAGTAAAATGTTCTATAATATTAACAGCTAGTGTATAAACTGCATGTTCTACTAAAATATTATTTTCTTGTCTTACCGTCTTCAGAATATCATCTTTATTTTGTTGAGATAAGAAATTATCCCACCAACCTTTAAGTTGTCCAGTAAATCCAGCAATTATCATTGCTGCAATCGTTTTATCAGAATTATTATTATTCTTACAAATAGTATAATACATTAGCATTCTATGAATTGTATTATAAATTTGTTTATTAGAATATCCATCAATATTCCATTCATAAATTTTATTTTCAGAATAACTAATATCAATTGTATCAGTATATTCTTCATGTAAAACATCCATAGGTGTTGGTCTATTATAAAATTTACTCTGTATAGGCTTATCTGCTCATTTATTATTAATTTTATTTATTTCGTTTTTGAAAACTTGACCATGATCATAATTTTCTATCAATTCATACTGTAATTCTTTATCTAAAGTTTTTATACTTAATTTATTAAAATTTTCTTCTAAGAGTTTTTCTAACTCATGCATTGGTCTTATCTTAAAATCATATATAGAGAGGGGAGGCTGGAAGCTGGGAGAAGCCTCTTTAACTGCAGGAGTTATTTTAATAATTGTTGGCTGTATATTATTAATAGCCTTAATTATTATTTCAATCTTGTTATGAATGGATTGTATATGTTCTCCTAATATGTTTAGGAAAAGATTAGTATAATTCTGATGTTCAAACATATTATTAATATGTTTACAAGTAACAGATAGTGTATCATTTTCTATCATTTTACGAAAAGCTGTAAAATTATGAAAGTTTCCATTTTTTTTCTATATGAAAAGCTTGTTGTGGAGGATATATACTCTTATACACATTTTCAGTTTCCAATTTATAATCTCTTTCAATGACTGAAATATAACTTTTTATATAAGTATCTATAAACCATAAAGCAAACGGTATTAAAGCATTTTTAATACTACAAGATTTATAAAATTCCTCTTGAAAATATTTCATTTCTTCCCTAGTAAAATTCTCAGAAAACCATTTTCTGAACTGGTTATAACCTGGATCTTTAAATTCTTCAGAAATAATTGTTCTGGCTGGGGAGCCAGGGCTGAAATCTATAATGTGACTTTTATCCATTAAATAGAAAATTCCATTTCTAACATTGTCGGTTCTAACTCATTTTTATTCTGAGTTTGACTATTTATTTCTCTTACAATATTGTGTCTGTTTATATACAGTTTTTTAGTAAGAGATGTTGAAATCTCTGATTCTCTTATTTGAGAAGTAGATGCTCTTGCAGACATAGGAGAATCTACCCTATAATCTATAGGTGATATATATGATCTCATAGAAGTACTTTTCGGAAATGATAATAATTTCAGATGATTATCAAATCTAATATTGACATTTCCTTCACTATTTTGAAATATATCAATGATATGGTCATGATTTTGAATATGTGGTTGAACAGGAATAGCTTGTTTTATTAACCAATTTTATGAAAAAGTAATTTCTTCCCATTTAATAGGTCTTCTGCAAGTAATATTTGACCTCTTGAAATTGGTTTCAATTATTATTGTTTCATTTTTCGGTTTATCCATTCGTTGACACTGTGGATTCAAAGTAAACAAAGGCTTATAATATATTCTATAACAGAGACATATAACTTCTGTTCCAACAATAAAATTATAACCATGAGTTTTAACATTTAATGTAAAAGCATCTAAAATATTCACATCAGATAAAGATAACGGCGAATTAGGATAAACATTAAAATAAACAGGTCCATGAGATAGACTGGATTGTATAATTCCCATTAAAGATTGTTTCCAATTGAAATTTCTACCATCTCTTAAAGCTGCGATAAAGCTTTCTGGTAATCCTTCTAATGTTAAAGGTTTAAATGCAATTTGCACTAATCCTATGTGTAAAAACTTATGTATTTGTCTATATTGCCCTATATCTTTCTCAGCTAATAATCTGACTATCATTTCATTATTATCTAATGAAATAGATTCTTCAGTAGTTTTTACTACTTGTTTTAAACCCAATTTTTCAAAAGATTAATAATCTTGATATTCCAGATGATATAAAATCCATAATAATATAAACATTTCAAAATTCTGAATCTGATAGATCAAAACAGAATGTACCAATATTTTTGAATAAGAAGAAGAAGAGATAATAAATGCTCTAAAAAATGAAAATAGCTCTGCATCAGAATGTGAACCATGTAGAATAGAACAAATTTGTTCTAAAGGAAAGAATAAAATTGAGGATAATCTTAATCAAGATGAATTTTATAAAATAATGTCTCAATTTTCAGATATGACACTAAATGTACTAATTTCTAATAATGTTATTGAATTATTAAAATCAATAGAAGATCCAAAATTAAGAATGGAGATTATTGATAAAATTAATACAGAAGAAGGAACTTCATCATCTTCTAATATTGAAGAAAATGTGTCAGAGAAAATATTGAATCTGAATAGAACATATAATATGACTGAAGTCATGAATCAGTTAAGAAATAAATATCAAAATAACGAAGAAAATATTTCTCTTCACACTCTTTATAAAGAGATTAATAATCTAAAAGAGGAAATTAGAATATTAAAAAATGAGAAGATAATGCAAGAAATTAGAATTTCTAAGTTAGAAAATACTTCTAAGAATATAGTTTCAGAAAATACTTCTAAGAATATAGTTTCAATGGATGAGTTCAGTGAAACTAATATTCTAGAAAAATTTCTTTCTACTTTAGAAACAGTAATATCCCAAAAATGGTATATTAAAATATCATTATTGAATGATAATCACTATACAAAAACATTCACTGCTTTAGTTGATAGTGGAGCAGATTTGAATGTTATACAGGAATGATTGATTCCTACTAGGTATTTCATAAAACCAGTAATAATTTATGACATACTGGGGGTGATAAACTCCAAATTAAATATAAGCTTCCTAAAGCTTTTGTGTGCATTAATAATAAGTGTATTGCTCAAAGCTTTATTCTAGCTAAAGATATTTCGAACCAGGTAATACTTGGCACACCATTTTTAACTAATATATATCCAATTAAAAAGATTGATAGTAAGGAAATAATTGGAACTTTTGAAAATAATGATATTTACCTTGAATTCATAGTAGAACCATTCACTAGAATGTTGCATAATATTTATGATAATATCAAGGCAAAAAAGAATCAAATAAATTTCTTAAAATAGGAAATTAGTATTCTGTCAATTGATAAACAATTAAATAATCCTAAATTACAGGATAAAATTGAATTATTAAAAAATCATTTCTCTGTAGAAATATGTAATGATCAACCAAATACTTTTTGGAACAGGAAAAAACATATTGTTTCTTTACCATATGAAAAATCTTTTAATGAAAAAAAAAATCCCTACAAAGGCTAGGCCTTGTCAGATGAATTCAGAATATCTGAAAATATGTAAAAAAAGAAATTGAATCTCCTTTACAAAAAGGATTAATAAGTCCTTCACAATCGTCATGGTCATGTATTGCTTTCTATGTTAATAAATATTCAGAAATAGAAAGAGGTATACTTAGATTAGTAATAAATTATAAACCTTTAAATAAAGTATTGAAATGGATTAGGCATCCAATCCCTAATAAAAAGTATCTGCTTGATAGACTTTATGATAGTCTAATATTTTCTAAGTTTGATTTAAAATCAGGATACTGAAAAATTCAGATTAATAAATCTGATAGATACAAAACATCATTTAATGTTCCAATTGGATATTATGAATGAAATGTAATGCCATTTGGTTTAAAAAAGGCCCTTTCTGAATTCCAGAAGATTATGAATGATATATTTACTCCTTATAGTACTTTCATAATTGTTTATATTGATGACATATTGGTTTATTCTAAAACTATTGAAATGCATTTTAAACATTTAAACATGTTTAAGTCAATTATTATTCAAAATGGGTTAGTAATTTCAAAACCGAAAATGGTATTATTTCAAACCAGAATTAGATTTCTTGGTTATATTATTGAAAAAGGAAATATAATTCCTATAAATAAAAGCATAGATTTTACTGATAAATTTCCTGATAAAATCACTGATAAAACAGGATTGCAAAGATTTTTAGAAAGTTTACATTATATTGCCCCTTATTATAAAAACTTGATACAGGATACAACTATCTTATATGATAGACTTAAAAAGAATCCTAAGTCTTAATCTGAAGACTATACTGAAGCAGTTAGAAGGATAAAATCTAAGGTAAAAACATTACCTTGTTTAATGATTAGTAATCCAAATTGAGAAAAAATAATTCAAATAGATGCTTCAAATATAGGATTTGGAGAAATATTAACTCAAAAAAATCCAGATATTAAACAAGTATATCTTGTTAGATTTCATTCAGGAAAATGGAATGATTCACAGAAAAATTATGCTACTATAGCTAAAGAAGTTTTAGCAATAGTTAAATGTGTTTTAAAATTTCAAGATGATTTATATAATCAGAAATTTATTATAAAAACAGATTGCAATGCTGCAAAATTTATGTTTCAAAAGGATTTCAAACATGATGTTTCTAAACAAATGTTTGCAAGGTGGCAGGCTCATTTAGCCCCATTTGATTTTGAAATTGTTTATAAAAAAGGTGAAGATAACAGTCTTCCAGATTTCTTAACTCGCGAATATTTATGTTCATAACATATATGAGTTCTCGAGGCCGAGGAACTTCCTCTTATAGAGGAAGAGGTGGTCAAAGAAAGATTCCAGAGATTATATCTCAGCATGGAAAACAAATGCTTATAGCTATGGATTTGTCTCAGGATGCTGAATATCAAGCATTCCTTGAATTCAAAAAAAGTCAGCAAATTGCTGAAGGAGGTAATGAAAATCCTTCTTATGCCAAAATAATTGGTGAAGAAGAATCTGAATCCAATAATATTGGATTTTTCGAAAATGAATAAAAAGAAATTATATTTCTTTTGGAAGAAAAAGATTTGAAATGGATTAATGATCCATGGGCCTTAATGCAAAGGTATTTGGATAATTCATCCATAACCATGAGGACTTATAAGTCCAGGTCTTTCTATGAACAAATATTGGTTTAGAGTGGATCTTGTGAAATATCACACTTTATTGGAACAAATAAAGATATTTATAATTTCAGTAAAATGATCATCAAAAGGGTTATATCCCTCGAAGATTGGGGAATATCTCCAATGAAAGAAAAAGAAATTTTGATTAATAAATTAGCAGTAATTAAATATAATTACTGGGATTACTGTGATGCCTTTGTAAAGGTATTCTACTATGAGAATGACAAGCACAAACATTCCTTGTTTATAAAAATTTGTGCTCATGTTTATGAAAGATTTTGGTAGGATCTAGGTTTGCACTTGCTCGATTTACCACGCAACAAAAATTTCTATTAAAGCGGAATCTTAGAAAAGTACCTTTGAAGCGTGCACCTGGTGATTCTCTTGTATGCCTCAAGACTATGACTTCACATTGTGTGGGCAACGAACTAGAAGTCAATTGATCAGCTACTCACCACAATCCACCTGCTAGAAAACTCTAGCCCCGCAGCACCTGGCACGTACTATAAACGCACCGCCTGCAGAGAGAGAAAGCTACGCGCAGCTGGTATAAACCAAGGCCAAAATTTCAGCCACTAGAAACCCAAAAACCAGCTGCACACTTTCTTGAAAATTCGACTTGGAGAGAGAAACATTTTCTCTCTCTAAAAATCCTGTGGATTAATTGTGTTAATTGAATGAATGATCCCTTGTCTATTTATAGAGTTACAAGAGAGACTCCAAGTTGGTTTAGGATTGGTCTTCCTACTGGGTTTCTGTTTTCCTTCAATCCTGTTTCTGGACTGATACAGATTCTGTTTCCTTCAATCCTGTTCCTGGACTGATACACTCCCAACTGTCACAGGGATTCACTTATCCCAATCCAGTTCCTGGAATGAATTACTCCCAACTGACACAGGGATTCACTTATCCCAAACCAGTTCCTGGGATGATTCACAACCAACTGACACAAGGATTAATTAATTTCTAAATTAATTAAATCTACCTTTGTCAACAACCCAGTACATAATTAATCGTACCACTAACGGATTAATTATGGCACTACCAACCTACACCAGAATTGCTTTCGGAACAACTTAATTAAATTATATTCATAATCCCCCCACATCAAAGATATAGTGCTCGTTAATTCATTAATTTACTGATAAATGAATTCATCAACTTCTTTAATTCCGAGACTAGTACCACTCGACCTTTTTACTATACCGGACATAAGTCCACCGGCCGAGTTTATATAATAAACATTTCGAGCTCATCTCGGGAGCACCATCACCCCGGACGCACCGGTATATGGTTTCCTTTCGACAAGCAGCAGCACACCAAGTAACTAAACACGCACACCCAACCTACCGAGACTATTGGCCACATTTGACCTCACACATTGGCAGATCAAAGTACACTATGTCTAATCCTCATGCCCACTCGAGTCTAGGGATTTAGAGATAGAATACAAGGATCGATTTATCTATTAAATTAGTACAAGACAAATCATTCCTAAGAGTCAAGTTCAATATGCCCCGGGCATATCTATATGATTCAATTAGTTTAGACAAACCAATTATCTGAATCACATAATAACCTAGACTGACAGTTTGTCCAAAGCTGTCTCGGTTACGAACCTCATTTATATATTATGTCTTTCAACCAATGATGAGATCTACTGTGTCGCACCAGACACCTCATCGTCTACTTACATAATATAAATGGACGATTAATGCACAACAAGATATGACTGAAACACAAATCGATATATTGAACTGGGAAACTGTACAATGCAAGCATAGCTTATGTATTCTACTCCAACAGTTTATAACAATGAAATTCTTCACTGGTTTATACACTCGTTCTATTGTTTTGGTCCTACTCCGAATATTTTACCGGAGAAAATGAAAATCTTTTTTGATAGATGGGTAGAACTTTCATCCCAACTTATAAAGAAGTAAGAAATAAATTGTATATTGAGGGAATAACCTCATGTTTCTTTTTTATTGAATTTTCAATCCCATGGATTTAGAAATGGACTCCAGAAGTTGGTTATACCAAGACGGGAATCCCATGCTTACAGAGGACTTTTCATACAAAATTTTGGGAAAAGATGATGAAGATTGATCCAGTCACCCAAGAACTCATGGGAAAAGAGACAATCGATTTAATGGAAAGACAAATAAGTCTTTATGAAAAACAACAGGAGGCTATTAACACTCCATCTCCTTTTGATCACATCTCAAGAAAATTTAAAATGAGATCAGAAAATTTGACCAAGGAGAAAATGATTGTGGCCTATGTCGAAAAAATGAAAAAAGATCTAATTTCTCAATTTGAAGAAGTACGATCAACAAAATCTTATTCTACTATGGCATCTGAATATATGCAAGATGCACAGGATCCTAATGAGGTGTGTATCAAAGATATTTTCGAAGCCATCAAGGATACATTGGTGGATACAATCACAAAGAAAAATGGAGAAGTATCTTCTTTAAATCAGAAAAAAGTGGGCGAATAAAGACATAGAAGACTATTGTTGATAATGATGATGATAATGATGTTTTCCTAATAAAGGAAGAAAAAGAAGAAAACAAGATCCGGGAATCCCGGCTTTACTTTAATAATTCAGCAAAAATAATTGGCTTTTCACTGTACACTTTTTGATTTTTTTGTTTTAAGAACTATTTATAAATAGTTCTTTTCACTCTTTCTTTGTATAAATTAGATAGATTAGTTCAGAGAAGGCAAAACGAGTTTTGAGAATTCTGCTATTCTATACTTCTCTCTCCCTCTCTTGTAGCTCATGTGTTGAGCATCTTTTTCTTTTGTACATCTTTTCTAAGTAAATAAAATTAACTACTTTTATCAATGGAGCGGAGCAGTTCTTGAATGGGGTACCGTAGTCTAAGAACTGTAAGTTCATACCTTATTTGTTGAATGATGTTTAGCCTTATAGGCTAAATATATTTATGTGTTGACTGATAACTGATTCATACTAAAACATGTAATCGATCTTGTTTATTGCTTAAGATATTCATAGGTTGGATAAGTGTAACTGGCCTTAACATAAAATTTATATCTATGGAACATATGGCCGTTGTAAGTCCCGCTTTAGCCGTGGTTAGGTGTTTAGGCCAGGTTGGTATTATGTTTCGGGTAGAAAGTTTTATGAAGGGTTGCCGGTTACAAGTTATGATGTAAAATATCCTTATGTATCTTGAGCCATAGATGGTATCAAAGCCTGGTTAGTATGCAATATGTTATGAGTCAACACATAATTTACATCATGAATATCATGAACATCATTCATAAAAATTCTAATATTAAAAATTTAAAAAGTGAAGAATATGATATTCCACAAAACTTGGATTTACTTAATAAATGGACTATTCCAAGAGTTGAACCTAAGTTAATATACCAATTAGGTACTTTTGAAAAATTGGGTTTAAAACAAGTAGTAAAAACTACTGAGGAATCTATTTCATTAGATAATAATGAAATGATAGTCAGATTATTATCTGAGAAAGAAATAGGTCAATATAGACAAACACATAAGTTTTTACACATAGGATTAGTGCAAATTGCATTTAAACCTTTAACATTAGAAGGATTACCAGAAATCTTTATAGCAGCTTTAAGAGATGGTAGAAATTTGAATTGAAAACAATATTTAATGGGAATTATACAATCCAGTCTATCTCATGGACCTGTTTATTTTAATGTTTATCTTAATTCGCAATTATCTTTATCTGATGTGAATATTTTAGATGCTTTTACATTAAATGTTAAAACTTATGGTTATAATTTTATTGCTGGAACAGAATTATATGTCTCTGTTATAGAATATATTATAAGCATTTGTTTACTTTGAATCCACAGTGTAAACGAATGGATAAACCAAAAAATGAAACAATAATAATTGAAACCAATTTCAATAGGTCAAATATCACTTGCAGAAGACCTATTAAATAGGAAGAAATTACTTTTCCGAAAAATTGGTTAATAGAATATGCTATTCCTGTTCAACCACAGATTCAAAATCATGATAATATCATTGATATAGTTCAAAATAGTGAAAGAAATGTCAATATTAGATTTGATAATCATCTAAAATTATTATAATTTTTGAAAAGTACTTCTATGAGATCATATATATCACCTATAGATTATAGGGTAGATTCTCCTATGCCTGCAAGAGCATCTACTTCTCAAATAAGAGAATCAGAGATTTCAACACCTCTTACTGAAAAACTGTATATAAACAGACAGAATATTGTAAGAGAAATAAATATTCAAACTCAGAATAAAAATGAGTTAGAACCGACAATGTCAGAAATTGAATTTTCTTTTTAATGGATAAAAGTCACATTATAGATTTCAGCCCTGGCTCCCCAGCCAGAACAATTATTTCTGAAGAATTTAAAGATCTAGGTTATAACCAGTTCAGAAAATGGTTTTCTGAGAATTTTACTAGGGAAGAAATGAAATATTTTCAAAAGGAATTTTATAAATCCTGTAGTATTAAAAATGCTTTAATACCGTTTGCTTTATGGTTTATAGATACTTATATAAAAAGTTATATTTCAGTTATTGAAAGAGATTATAAACTGGAAACTGGAAATGTGTATAAGGGTATATATCCTTCACAACAAGCTTTTCTTATAAAAATAATGGAAAAATTCATAATTTTACACCTTTTCATAAAATGATAGAAAATGATACACTATCTGTTACTTGTAAACATATTAATAATATGTTCGAACATCAAAATTATACTAATCTTTTCCTAAACATATTAGGAGAACAGATACAATCCATTCATGACAAGATTGAAATAATAATTAAGGCTATTAATAATATACAACCAGCAAGTATTAAATAACTCCTGCAGTTAAAGAGGCTTCTCCTAGCTTCCAGCCTCCTCCGTCTATATCTGATTTTAAGATAAGACCAATGCATGAGTTAGAAAAACTCTTAGAAGAAAAATTTAATAAATTAAGTATAAAAACTTTAGATAAAGAATTATAGTATGAATTAATAGAAAATTCTGATCATGGTCAAGTTTTCAAAAACAAAATAAATAAAATTAATAATAAATGGGCAGATAAGCCTAAACAGAGTAAATTTTATAATAGACCAACATCTATGGATGTTTTACATGAAGAATATACTGATACAATTGATATTAGTTATTCTGGAAATAAAATTTATGAATGGAATATTGATGGATATTCTAATAAACAGATTTATAATACAATTCATAGAATGCTAATGTATTCTACTATTTGTAAGAATAATAATAATTCTGATAAAATGATTGTAGCAATGATAATTGCTGGATTTACTGGACAACTTAAAGGTTGGTGGGATAATTTCTTATCTCAACAAAATAAAGATGATATTCTGAAGACAGTAAAACAAGAAAATAATATTTTAGTAGAAAATGCAGTTTATACACTAGCTATTAATATTATAGAACATTTTACTGGAAGATTTAGTTATAATAGTGATACTATTAGAACTTTATTACATAATTTAAGGTGTAAAACACTCTCTGACTTTAGATGGTATAAAGATACTTTATTGAGTAGAGTAATGAAATTATCATAATGTAGTAATACATATTGAAAATCTAAATTTATAGATGGTCTTCCAAGCTTATTTGTTGAAAGGGTTAGAAAAAGCCTTAGAAAAAATAATATTACAATATTATATGAAAATTATACATATGGAGCATTAATGGATACCTGTATACAAGAGGGATTAGCTGTATGTAATGAAATTAAGCTGAATCAGCAAATTAAAATACAAAATCTAGATGAAAGAAAATAATTAGGTCAATTTTGTCAACAATTCAGACTAGGTAATCCTACATCTAGTAAAAGTCATAAAAAACATAATAAAGATTATAAATCAAAACATAGAAGATCTTCTCAGAATCATATTGAAAAGAAAAATTAGAGAAGGGAAGAGAAAAATAGAAATAAAAACCATAGATATTATAAAAAGAAAAACAATGAAAGACATTGTAAAGTATGTGGTAAATTTGGCCATACTTCCAAATATTGTTGGACTAAGAAAAAGATTAATAATCTTAATATTCCGGATGATATAAAATCCATAATAATACAAACACTTCAAAATTCTGAATAAGATAGATTAGAAATAGAATGTACAGATATTTCTGAATCAGAAGAAGAAGAGATAATAAATGCTCTAAAAAATGAAAATAGCTCTAATTTCTCAATTTGAAGAAGTACGATCAACAAAATCTGATTCTACTATGGCATCTAAATATATGCAAGATGCACATGATCCTAATGAGGTGTGTATCAAAGATATTTTCGAAGATAATTTATTCAAAGTAAACTTGTTCTGCCTTCTCTGAACTAGTCTATCTGATTTATACAAAGAAAAAGTGAGAAGAACTATTTATGAATAGTTCTTAAAACAAATAAATCAAAAACTGTACAGTGAAAAGCCAATTATTTTCGCTGAATTATTAAAGTAAAGCCAGGATTCCAGGATCTTGTTTTTTTTTTTTTTTTTTTCTACCTTTATTAGGAAAACATCATTATCAACAATAGTCTTCTATGTATTTATTCGCCCACTTTTTTCTGATTTGAAGAAGATCCTTCTCCATTTTTCTTTGTGATTGTATTCACCAATGTATCCTTGATGGCTTTGAAAATATCTTCGATACACACCTCATTAGGATCCTGTGCATCTTGCATATATTCAGATGCCATAGTAGAATAAGATTTTGTTGATCGTACTTCTTCAAATTGAGAAATTAGATCTTTTTTCATTTCTTTGACATAGGCCGCAATCATTTTCTCCTTGGTCAAATTTTCTGATCTCATTTTGAATTTTCTTGAGATGTGATCAAAAGGAGATGGAGTGTTAATATCCTCCTGTTGTTTTTCATGAAGACTTATTTGTCTTTCCATTGAATCGATTGTCTCTTTTCTCATGAGTTCTTGGGTGACTGGATCAATCTTCATCACCTTTTTCCAAAACTTTGTATGAAAAGTCCTCTGTAAGCATGGGATTCCTGTCTTGGTATAACCAACTTTTGGAGTCCATTTCCAAATCCATGGGATTGAAAATTCAATAAATAAGAAACATGAGGCTATTCCCTCAATATAGAATTTTATTTCTTGCTTCTTTATAAGCTGGGGTGAAAGGTCTACCCATCTATCAAAAAAGATTTTCATTTTCTCTGGTAAAATATTCAGAGTAGGACCAAAACAATAGAACCAGTGTATAAACCAGTGAGGAATTTCATTGTTATAAACATGAGCACAAATTTTTATAAACCAGGAATGTTTTTGCTTGTCATTCTCATAGTAGAATACCTTTATAAAGGCATCACAGTAATCCCAGTAATTATATTTAATTACTGTTGATTTATTAATCAAAATTTCTTTTTCTTTCATTGGAGATATTCCCCAATCTTCCAGGGATATAACCCTTTGATGATCATTTTACTGAAATTATAAATATCTTTATTTGTTCCAGTAAAGTGTGATATTTCACAAGATCCACTCTGAACCAATATTTGTTCATAGAAAGACCTGGACTTATAAGTTCTCATAGTCATGGATGAATTATCCAAATACCTTTGCATTAAGGCGCATATATCATTAATCAATTTCAAATCTTTTTCTTTCAAAAGAAATATAATTTCTTTGTATTCATTTTCGGAAAATCCAATATTATTGGATTCAAATTCTTCTTCACCAATTATTTTGGCATAAGAAGGATTTTCATTACCTCCATCAGCAATTTGCTGACTTATTTTGAATTTAAGGAATGCTTGATATTCAGCATCCTGAGACAAATCCATAGTTATAAGCTTCTGTTTTCTATGCTGAGATATAATCTCTGGAATCTTTCTTTGACCACCTTTTCCTCTATAAGAGGAAGTTCCTCGGCCTCGAGAACTCATATCTGTTATGAACATAAATATTCTCGAGTTAAGAAATCTGGAAGACTATTATCTTCGTCTTTTTTATAAACAATTTCAAAATCAAATGGGGCTAAATGAGCCTGCCACCTTGCAAACATTTGCTTAGAAACATCATGTTTGAAATCCTTTTGAAACATAAATTGTGCAGCATTGCAATCTGTTTTTATAATAAACTTCTGATTATATAAATCATCTTGAAATTTTAAAACACATTTAACTATTGCTAAAACTTCTTTAGCTATAGTGGCATAATTTTTCTGTGAATCATTCCATTTCCCTGAATGAAATCTAACAAGATATACTTGTTCATTATATGGATTTTTCTGAGTTAATATTCCTCCAAATCCTATATCAGAAGCATCTGTTTCAATTATTTTTTCCCAATTTGGATTATTAATCATTAAACAAGGTAATGTTTTTACCTTAGATTTTATCCTTCTAACTGCTTCAGTATGGTCTTCAGACCAAGGCTTAGGATTCTTTTTAAGTCTATCATATAAGATAGATGTACCTGTATCAAGTTTTTATAATAAGGGGCAATATAATCTAAACTTCCTAAAAATCTTTGCAATCCTGTTTTATCAGTGATTTTATCAGAAAATTTATCAGCAAAATCTATGCTTCTATTTATAGGAATTATATTTCATTTTTCAATAATATGACCAAGAAATCTAATTCTGGTTTAAAATAATACCATTTTCGATTTTGAAATTACTAACCCATTTTGAATAATAATTGACTTAAACATGTTTAAATGTTTAAAATACATTTCAATAGTTTTAGAATAAACCAATATGTCATCAATATAAACAATTATGAAAGTACTATAATGAGTAAATATATCATTCATAATCTTCTGGAATTCAGAAGGGGCATTCTTTAAACCAAATGGCATTACATTACATTCATAATGTCCAATTGGAACATTAAATGTTGTTTTATATCTATCAGATTTATTAATATGAATTTGTCAGTATCTGTATTTTAAATCAAACTTAGAAAATATTAGATTATCATAAAGTCTATCAAGGAGATACTTTTATTAGGGATTGGATGCCTATTCCATTTCAATACTTTATTTAAAGGTTTTTATTTATTACTAATCTAGGTATACTTCTTTCTATTTTTGAATGTTTGTTAACATAGAAAGCAGTACATGACCAGGACGATTGTGAAGGACTTATTAATCCTTTTTGTAAAAGAGATTCAATTTCTTTTTTACATATTTTCAGATATTCTGAATTCATCTGACAAGGCCTAGCCTTTGTAGGGATTTCTTTTTCATTAAAAGATTTTTCATATGGTAAAGAAACAATATGTTTTTTCCTGTTCCAAAATGCATTTGGATGATCATTATATATTTCTACAGAGAAATGATTTTTTAATAATTCAATTTTATCCTGTAATTTAGGATTATTTAATTGTTCATCAATTGACAGAATACTAATTTCCTGTTTTAAGAAATTTATTTGATTATGTTTTGCCTTGATATTATCATAAATATTATGCAACATTCTAGTGAATGGTTCTACTATGAATTCAAGGTAAATATCATTATTTTCAAAAGTTCCAATTATTCCCTTACTATCAATCTTTTTAATTGGATATACGTTATTTAAAAATGGCGTGGCAAGTATTACATGGTTCGAAATATCTTTAGCTAGAATAAAGCTTTGAGCAATACATTTATTATTAATGCACACAAAAGCTTTAGGAAGCTTATATTTGATCTGGAGTTTATCACCCCCAGCATGCCATAAATTATTACTGGTTTTATGAAAATACCTAGTAGGAATCAATCCTTCCTGTATAACATTCAAATCTACTCCACTATCAACTAAAGCAATGAATATTTTTGTATGGTGATTATCAATCAATAATGATATTTTAATATACCATTTTTGGGATATTACCATTTCTAAAGTAGAAAGATTTTTTCTGGAATATTAGTTTCACTGAACTCATCCATTGAAACTATATTCTTAGAAGTATTTTCTAACTTAGAAATTCTAATTTCTTGCATTATCTGCTCATTCTTTAATATTCTAATTTCCTCTTTTAGATTATTAATCTCTTTATAAAGAGTGTGAAGCGAAATATTTTCTTCATTATTTTGATATTTATTTCTTAACTGATTCATGACTTCAGTCATGTTATATGTTCTATTAGGATTCAATATTTTCTCTGACACATTTTCTTCAATATTAGAAGATGATGAAGTTCTTTATTCTGTATTAATTTTATCAATAATCTTCATTCTTAATTTTGGATCTTTTATTGATTTTAATAATTCAATAACATTATTAGAAGTTAGTACATTTAGTGTCATATCTGAAAATTGAGACATTATTTTATAAAATTCATCTTGATTAAGATTATCCTCAATTTTATTTGTTTTCTTTAGAACAAATTTGTCATATTTTACATGGTTCACATTCTGATGCAGAACTACTTAATTTATAATATAATGCACTAGTTCTTCCCACTTTTTTCTTTGTATAAATTAGATAGACTAGTTTAGAGAAATCAAATGATGTATTAGAATATGTTTTTTCTAATTAAAGAATCAAATTCAAAAATTATCTTTTATTCATATATATATATATATATTATCACTAATTCTATTCATAAGTTGAATGTAATAAATGAAATCAAATAAAGTTACATTGAAATATAAAAAAATAAAATGAGTAAGAGAAGAGAATTGTCAAGTCCTCTGAATCATTTGGAGTCCTCTCCTGTCTTCCCTAAGTAGATTCTTCTTTCCCAGCACTTGTATCACACACCAAAGTTAGACAACTCCAACTCACAATAAAAAACAGAATCAAAATCATATCTTCTTCACTAGGTAAGAAATCACGTGAATTCTTACATTGCAACTCTCATCTTTTTTATCATATTTGATAAAGAATTTGATGGGTCTTTTCCTAGCGAATGCCTTTGTTTTCTCAATACAGTTATTATATTTTCCACATCAAAAATTTTTCACACGTTTAATTTTTTAACATTATACTAATCCCTAAAAAAATTAGAAACTAGTATAAATATAATTGAAAAATAAATTTTCCTGAGCATGAAAGAAGGAAAGAAAAGAAAAAGATAAAAAATTTTAAAATAAATAAATAAAAATTTATGCAAATAACGAGAGAACCAATTGGTTGAGCCGGTCCAACAGCCCGATTTATTAAACGCCGGTTTGGTTATGACGAGGGAATGATGTCAACAGGTTTGGTGGCAGATGAGTTTGTTGGATAGTAGGCATTTATAAGCGCAACCGATTCAATGCATTTTAAATGTTTTTATCCAGCATACTTCATTTTTTCTCCGTTTCTTAGTAAAAGTATATTGGCTTTTTAATTTGGACTTAAAAAAATACTCACTTAAATATTTTTATTTGAATAAAATATTTCTTCTATTTTTTGGTAAATTATATGATACTACTATAGTAGTACGGTGCTATTGTCCTCCTACCCGTTTTTGTATAGGCACAGGTTTAATTAGTGGTCCTCATATTTTTTAATTAGTTGAGTTGGTTTCTCCGGATTTATTTTCCTCACGGGCGCATTGATACTCAGCTAGATAGTTTCTATATATAAGGCGCTGTTAGATAAGACTGACCTCTATCAAATATCGATGCTTGATCTTCTTCAATTGATGAGAGAATCAGTGATCGCTGAAATTTGATCTCAGGCTCATAAAGAAGGAGAAAATTGACAATTTCACACTTTTTTTTTCGTTTTTAAATACTGCATTCATGCAATTTATCAACTTTCGTTTATTGCTCTATTTTTTGTTTCAGCTGGTTTTTTGCTTTCCAATCGTTTAGGATAGAGATTGTTGATCGCGTTAGTAATGTTGATCAATCGGATTGCAGGTATGTTGTGTTTTTTCTTTTTGTTGCTGAAACTATATGTTCTTGATTTCTTTTGTGATATTTTGCTTTGTCGGTAATATTTCATTTAGAATGGAGATTTGTGATCGCGTTAGTAATGTTGATCGATCGGATGATGATTTGTTCGAAAGCGATTGTAATGTGTTGAATGGAGAAGGTATTTCGATTGTTTTATGATGTTGTGATAATTTTTTATTTTATAATTTATGGAGATACGATAGAACCTGAATAATTGTTCTGTTTTTTTGGACTTGCAGTGAATTTTTTTTGGAGGAGATGATAATCCATCAGATGAGAGTTCTATTTTGAACGATATTGTTGTTGTTTTTTATGAAGGTTGGTTATGAATTATATAAATTAAAGTGTTAGTCGATATAATATTGAGTTATGGTTTATATAAGGTATCGTTTTGGGTTAGTATGTAAAATATTAGACATGTTTATGATGTAAGGAGGAGTTATCGTTGATATAAAGTAACTTTTTTTATGAAATAATCTTTTTTTTTTTTGTGAAATATGTAGGGGGCAAGGAAATATCCAAATTTATTGATGATGTAATACAAGAAAGTGATTTATTGCTTCCGGTAAAGGTAATTGTTTAAAGTTACGTTAATTATTATGTTATGTGATTCTAAATTTTTTGATATATTAACTGTTTTTAGGTTCTGGATTATTTGTTGATGATTCAAACAAATATTTGGTTGGTGAGATTGTTGAGAACGAGAATGCTGCTTCCGATTTACATAATCAGCATGCTTTTAGATTATGATTTAGTGTTAGAAAAGGTAGAGATCGTAAATAAAAGCTTTCTGGAATTAGGTATTGGACAAGGTTCCGATGTAGTAGACAGGATTCGAAACGTAATAAAGACAATATGAATATGGTTTATTCAAAAGTGGATAATCATTGTTAATGCAAAGCTTTTATAGATTTTAGGAAACGCATTGATGATCGTTGGATTGTTACAAAGTATTTCATGGATCATAATCATGATTTGTGTCCTGAACATAAGAAGCAGTTTTTGAGATCTCAGAGAAATTTTCCTAAAGCTGCACTGCATTATTTCGAAGGTTTTAAAAGTTCTGGAGCATGTGTTTCTGAAGGTTTCAATGTATTGTGCAAAGAGGTAGTCGATATAATCTTACTTTATAGTTGATATAAACTAGAGTTATAAATGATATAAAATTATGCGTTTGTTGATATAATCTTACTTTATAATTTATATATACTAGATTTATGAATGATATAAAACTATGTGTTTGTTGATATAATATTTTTTCTCCCAATCTAGTGGTCGATCTCATATGGGTTATGCTTTGCATGATGTTTATAGTGCTTTAGAGATAACAAAGAGGATTAAACTTGATGGCAATGATTCAAATGTTTTGATTAACATTTTGAAACAGAGGCTCAACGATGAGGAAGATTTTTATTATGATTTTGATTTGGATGGCGATTCTTGTTTGTGTAATTTGTTTTGGAGGGATTGTCAGATGATGAAGGATTATGAATTTTTTGGAGATTTTTTGGTGCATGATACGACATATCGTACAAATAAGTATGGTATGATATGCGGTCCTTTTGTGGGTATGGATAATCATAATCGGAATGTGATATTTGATATTGGTTTTATGAAGAATGAGTAGGTGAAGTCGTTTATTTGGTTGTTTGGAACATTTTTGAGATCTATGGGTGGTAAACAACCTATGACATTGATGACTGATCAAGCTTTCTCCATAGCTGCTTGTATACATGAAGTTTTTCCAGCAGTAAGGCATCATTTATGTACTTGGCATATAGGAAAAAATTCTATCAGCAATATACCTGATTTGAGAAAGTGGGAGGGTTTTGTTGATGTGTTTCAAACTTTATTGAAACATGTTTCTACAGAAGCGGAGTTTGATTTTCATTGGAAGTGGCATGTTTTTTTTATTATTTTAGTTGATATAAACTGATATAAAATTATGTTTATAGTGATATAAATTAATCATTATTTTGATATAGAATATATATATTTTTTTTGTTGGCAGTATGTTGGATAAATATAATTGCAGTGGTAACACTTGGATTGACAAATTATATCGTACTAGAGAAAAATGATGCCCGACATCTAGTAAAGATTATTTTTCTAGAGGTGCACTCTCTTCTCAAAGATGTGAAACTACCAATCGTTTGCTATCAAAGAAGTTGTCAAAGACAGCTAGTCTTTGTGATTCCTATCAACAATTTGTTGATGTTGTGAATGAATGGCGAAATAATGAATTTTGTGAAGATTTGAGATGCAGAGGGAAAATTGATACTCCAGGTCCAAATAGTTTGTTGTTGAAACATGCTAATGAAGTTTATACAATTGAACCGTTTCTTATTTTTGAAGAGTATTTTGTGAAAATTTTGGAATACGAACATGAGCTGAAGAGTACTGATAATGGTGTGTATACATATGAGTTGTGGAGGCCTGAATGTGATCTTTTTCGACATGTTGTACGTTTTTATGAGAATAATTATTCAGTAACGTGCACTTGCAAGACGTATTCTGAAGTTGGTTTCTTATGTTAGCATGCTTTGCGAATTCTTATTGGTTGTTTCCAGGTATTTGTGCGTTTTTTAAGTTTTTGTGTTGTGTATTAATGAATGACATGTTACTATTTGATATATATTGATATTATTATTCATAAATTTTTAATTTTTGATAGAGAATTCAGGACAAGTATATTTTGAAGAGGTGGACTAAGAGTGCTACAGTTAGTCGGTATTGTATTGTTGATGGTCCAGGAAGAACAAATGATGGAGATTGTGCTTCTGTTTGGAGGACTAAATGAGCAGGAAATTTCTGGATTTGATTAGATGTACACAATCTAGTGTGATTGGTCGTGGTATCATTGATAAGCATTTTGGTTTGGCTAGAGAGTCGATTATTTCTGAAGCTGGCTATTTTTATGTGGGGGAGATTGAAAAATCAACAAATGATGTTGTTGTTAGAGATCCTAAGAGCAGGAGGCAAAAAGGTGTTCGAAACATTCGAGAAAAGAGTATTGTAGAGAAACGGTGTATGAAAGCGAAGGGGAAGAAAAAGAATTCAATAGCAGCTGCAGTGCGGACAAGGAAAACTATTTTGTCAATTTTATCTGAGAGTTATGGTGATGTTAATGGGAATTTCATGAATCCAATTGTTTAGGATGGTTGATATAATACTACTTTTTTGGTTATGTAAAGCGAAGTGAAGTTTGATGTAATACTTTTTTTTGGTTACTTTAACCAATTTTTTTAGCTATAAAGGAAAGTGAAGTTATAATAATATTTTGGTATTGATATAACATTGTGTTTGTAGGTATATAAAGAGGAGTGAAGGTTGATATAATATATGTTTTTCAGTGATGTAAATAAACAATAATTGTAAATAATGGAAGAAGAAATTTTAATGAAATTGAAAAAACTGCAATTCGTTAGAAATATCCATTTCACTACATTTCACTACTTCTACTAATATTAGTAACTAACTAAACTAATCTATTCCCTAATAACTACTACTGTTCAGTAAGTAACAAACATTCATCTAGATTCAGCTATAACAATTTTCTATCATTATCTTGATGTCTTCTTTCGTATTGTTGGGATCACTCGTCACCAATGCATATGCATACTTTATCCTCAATATATCAAGTGCTTCGTTGAGATCGTGATTGTTGAGGGCTACAAATGTTAGTTCTTGTTGGAGTTGAATCCATAAGCTATACTTGTATTGTACATTTTCCCAGTAAATATATCTATTTAAGTTTTGGTTATATCTTGTTGTGCATTATTTGTCCACTTATATTATGTAGTTAGATGATGAGGTGTCTTGTGTGACACAGTAGATCTCATCATTGGTTAAAAGACATAATATATAAATGAGGTTCGTAACCGAGACAGCTTTGGACAAACTGTCGGTTTCGGTTATTATGTGATTTGGATAATTGATTTGTCTAAACTAATTGAATCATATAGATATGCCCGGGCATATTGAACTTGACCTTTTAGAATGAGTTGTCTTGTGCTGATTTAATAGAAAAATCATTCTTAGTATTCTATCTCTTAATCCCTAGACTCGAGCGGGCATGAGGATTAGACGTAGTGTACTTTGATCTGTCAATGGGTGATGTCAATTGTGGCCAATAGTCTCGGTAGGTTGGGTGCGCATGTTTAGTTACTTGGTGTGCTGCTGTTTGTCGAAAGGAAAACATGTACCAGTGCGTCCGGGGTGATGTGCTCCCGAGATGAGCTCGTAATGTTTATTATACTAAACCCGGCCGATGGACTTCTGTCCAGTATAGTAAAAAGGTCGAGTGGTACTAGTCTCGGAATTAAATAAGTTAATTAATTAATTTATCAGTAAATTAATATATTTAACGAGCACTATATCTTTGATGTGGGGAGATTATGAATAAATTAATTAAGTTGTTCTGGAAGCAATTCTGGTGTAGGATGGTAGTGCCATAATTAATCCATTAGTGGTACGATTAATTATTTATTGGGTTATTGACAAAGGTAGATTTAATTAATTAAGTAATTAATTAATCATTGTATCAGTTGGTTGTGATTCATACTAGGAACTGGATTGGGGATAAGTGAATCCCTGTATCAGTTGGATGTGTATCAGTCCAAAAACAGGATTGAAGGAAACAGAAACCCAATAGGAAGGCCAATCCTAAACTAACTTGGGGTCTCTCTTGTAACTCGATATATAGACAAGGGATTAGTTATTCCACAATATACAATTCATAAGTTTTCAAGACAAGAAAACTAGAGAGAGAAAACATTCTCTCTCTAAATTTTGGATTTCACAAGCCTTAAGGCTGTTGAAATTTGTCCAAATTTTTGGTGGCTTGTCTGTGGCTTTCTCTCTCTCCAGGCGGTGCGTGGATTGTACGCGCCAGGTGAAGCGGTGCTGGAATTTTTCTGGCAGGTGGATTGTGGTGATTAGCTGATCAAATTGCTAGTTAGATTGCTGCCCACACACAAGCAAAGTTTTGAGGCATACAAGAGAATCACCTGGGTATACGCTTCAATAGGTAATTCTTATTTTTCCGCTTTTATTAAGAATTTTTGTTGTGTGGTAAATCGAATAAGTTCAAACCCAGATCCTGCGCAATATTATTTCAAAAGGGCTGGAATAGCGATTGTGCTAGCGTCGAGGCTTAGCCAGAGATTCTGATTCTGGAATGCATAGCATGAAAGTGAGTTTCTGGCTAGGCCCGGACAGATAATCTGTCAGTTCTCTATCCCAGCTAGCTATTGTTTGGCCTTTGTACACTTCTATGTGTCTCATTGTGATTATACCACAATCAATATTGTTGTTATTGAAGGAAAACTGAACAAGCCCGGGCTAAATCGAAAACCTCACTTTCGTGCAATGCATTCCAGAATCGGAAGCTTTCGACCAAGCTCAGGCTCAAATTAGTTTACCCATGAACGGATCTAGGCTTATACTTATTTAATTTATTAATCGGGACACAAAAAATTAAATCTTTAATAAAAGCGGAATTTAAAGATTTTACCTTTTGTAGCGAAGTCCCTTGCCTAAAGAAAAACCATTTCTTTGTTGCGATTCCAATAGAAATCCACTAGATATCTCCAAGAACACTTCGAATATTGCGTGGGCAATAATCTATCGAAGCTACTTGCTTAGCCCACGAAAACCCACAAAGAAATCTTTCAAATCGAATTCTTAAAACCCAAAAACTGATCAGTGAAAACCCTCAAAACTGCTCCACCTCTTGCATGATAAACTCGCTGCTATCCTGCCCGATCTGCACCAGTACCCAGCCCCAAAACTCACCGGGATCTAGACAAGAGAAGCCTGCGGATCACCCATCAAATGAAAGAGATCAACACAGGCCAATCTCGAATCAACCGCGCAAGCCTTGTTGCTGAAGAAACTGTCGCCAGACTGCTGAAGAAAACGCAGCAGTAGCAGCGAATTGAAGAAAAAAACTAGGCAGCAGCGAATTGAAGAAAAAAAACTGGGCAGCAGCGAATTGAAGAAAACCCAGCAAGAATCTGGTGGAGTTTTCGAAATCCAAACTTGAAGGTTCGATCTTCGGGATGAATTCAATTCGAGAAGCAAGAAATCTAGTTCGTTTTTGAAAGAGATCTTCAAAGAGAAGAAGTTCTCTCTCTAGAACTTTCTTACTCTAAAAGGGGCAAGACTTGTCTTGCAAGATTTCTTAGCTTTCTTTGGTCTCAAGTTATTCTATTTATAGGAGCTCTCGTGGAGACCTAATGGGCTCTCGAGTTAGGCCTTTTAATTTGACTTTCGTTGACCGCTAAGTCTTCCCGACTGATCAACTCCAATCGACCCATTTAAATTAATTTATTTAATCCACTTTGTTAATTTAATTTAATCGAACCCTTAGAATTAATTAATTCAAAATAGAATTAATTTCTAAATTCACTTTGTCGATTAAATATTAATTAAACCTTTTGGATTAATTAATTTACCTTGTCGATTAGTCAAATGCATAATCGGTCGTACCACTAACGGACCAATTATGGAACTACCGCTCGAAAATGACTTTACATCGCACCATTATATTTTATTCTATCTCCCCACATTAAAGATCTAGCGCTCGTCGGTTTATCAATTTACTGACAAATTAATTCACCGACTTCTTGGTTTCCGAGATTAGTACCACTCATCCTTTTATTATACCGAACATAAAGTTCACCGGCCGAGTTTAGTATAATAACCTTACGAGCTCATCTCGGGAGCACCATCAACCCGGCGAACCGGTACATGGATTCCTCCGATTAGCAATGGCACGTAAGAAGCTAAACACCGCATACCCAACCTACCGAGATATAGGCCTCAATTGACCGCACTCTTTGGCATATCAAAGCACACGATATCCAACCTTCACGCCCGTCCCAATCTCGGGAATGAGAGACGGAATACTAGGACCGAATTGACTACGCCGATTAGTAAGTCAATTCTATCCAAACTGGTCGTGCTCAATATGCCCCGAGCATATCCGTGTGATTTAAACTAGTTTAGATAAACTAATTTCCAAACCACACAATAACCTATACCGATAGTATGTTCAGACTATCTCAGTTACGAGCATACTTTTTATATATCAATACTTTAACCAATAACGGTATCTACTGTGTCTGTCCACACCCCGTTATCTAGTTCTATGATATAAAAGAACAAATTTATACTGAAACAAAATGATATGTCAACTGTGGATATTAGTTTTTGATACAAGTCATAGCTTTTCTGTATTCAAAACTAACAGTTATCATATTTCCAAGCAAGCACTGGAAATTCTATGTCATAAGACTTGATATCTCTGAAAATGTTTGCTGCTGGTGTGCCTTCTGCAACCTCTGCAAAGTAATCTCTCTGTGGGGGTAAAAATTAAGTATGGTTGAATAGTTTATAATAGTACTTACAATTTGTTGTGGCATATTTCTGTACCATGTCCAAGGGTAGATTTTAGTGGTCTTATTGTTCAGAACTGTAACCACCTTTCAAGTTGCATTTATACAAACCACATAAAAGTGCAATCTTACAAGAACTAGAAATAACACCTACTTGGAAAATATTATTTGTTAGTTAATGTCAATGGATTAAATATGGATATTGAATTTCTTACCAATTTTGCATTAAATGTATTCATTCTCCTTTGTAGGATTTCAAAGTATCGTTGAAATTGTTTTGCATATTTCCAGGATTTCAGGATCTATCTTACCATCATATTCTTCCAATGGTGTTTTTTCTTGGAATCCTTGTACTTATTGAGTTTTTTGGTTGTTTTCTTCCCTCTTGCACGCTTGCTCTCTTCTGCTTTTGCGTTTGCATATTCTTTCAGAAATTTTTCAATATTATGTGACAACTGATTCTGCATTATAGTAGATGTTCAAATATATAAGGTATGAGAAATGATTATATCTTGCATTATGTTTGTTTATATCAAATACAGAAGTTGTTTATATATCAGGCATATCTATTGAATGATATTAATTATAGATGTTTAACTTACTATAAATCTACATGGCTAGTAAAATCTTTTTGGGTTCTCTTTTCATCTTTCTGGGTTGTTCAAATGGTACACCCATGATTCAATTACGCTAATCGACAACCATTCTTTTGGCATGATTGTTCTGAAATCCATTCTATCCATTGAAAAAAAAGAAGTACCTTGAAAGATAGTATCACTGCAAAACATAATTATTTATCATTGCTAACATTATATTATATCAAGTATAATATGAGTTTAGACAATTAGAAAAGTAATATAAATTTATTACCGATCATCGATTCCCTTCTTTTTATTGTTGCTCAGCCATAAGAAATCAGTGAAAAGCTTTTCTTTGTGTATCAGTTTTAGTTTTAATCCAGGAGGAAGTTTGACATAATAATCTAACCGTAAAGCCACAGGGAGCTCTTTGTTTCTATGTGCTAGGTTTTCCTTGATCGTGGTTGTCTGTATCGAGTTATCTTGTTCATCATTTATGAACCTGTAAATTATGAAATTATATAAACCAGTATTACTATTTTTACTATCAATTATGTAATAATGCTTATATAATTGAAAATATCATACTTACTTTCTCAATGCGGACAGTTTCTTTACTGATTTTGGTTCCAAATCATCAATATTCAGCTTCTTTGGACGTGTTGCCAATGATATTGCAGAGTTCATGACTTGTTCAGTTTCATCATTGTTGGGTTTGAATACTACAGCTTTGCTTGTATTAAACTATTTTCCAGTTTATATATCGATTAAATGTTTTAGTTAAATTGTTATATGTTTTGCATATGATGCCCGTTTATATTATGTAGTTAGATGATGAGGTGTCTGGTGTGACACAGTAGATTTCATCATTGGTTAAAAGACATAACATATAAATGAGGTTCGTAACCAAGACAGTATTGGACACACTGTCAGTTTAGGTTATTATGTAATTCAAAAATTGGTTTATCTAAAATAACTGAATCATATATATATGCCTGGGGCATATTGAACTTGACCAATTAAGATGAATTGTCTTATACTGATTTAATAAACTATTCAATCCTAGTATTCTGTATCTTAATCCCTAGACTTGAGAAGACATGAGGATTAGACATAGTGTACTTTAATCTGCCAAAGAGTAAGGTCACTTGAGGCCAATAGTCTCGGTAGGTTGGGTGCGGGTGTTTAGTTGCTTGGTGTTTAGTTGCTTGTCGAAAGGAAACCATGTACCGGTATGTCTGGGGTAATGGTGCTCCCGATATGAGCTCGTTATGTTTATTATACTAAACCCAGCTAGTGGACTTATGTCCAGTATAGTAAAAAGGTCGAGTGATACTAGTCTCGAGTTATATGAAATTAATTAATTTATCAGTAAATTAATAAATTAACGAGCACTATATATTTGATGTGGGGAGATTAAAGAATAATTAATTTAGTTATTCCAGAAGCAATTCTGGTGTAAGATGGTAGTACCATAATTAATCCGTTAGTGGTACGATTAATTATGTACTGAGTTAATTGATAAAGTAGAATTAATTAATTATTTTAATTAAGTAATTAACAAAGTGAAATTAATTAATTAATTAATTAAATCTTAAAGTTCAATTAGAATTAGGAAATCTATTTGGATTTGGAAATCCTATTAGATTTGGATCCTAATTGGATTTTGAAACTAAATAAGAAACCTAAACCCATTAGAAAGGTCAATCCTAAACCAATTTGGGCTCTCTCTTGTAACTCTATAAATAGACAAGAGATTAGCAATTCACAAGACACAATTCATTAGTTTCATAATTCAAGAAACTAGAGAGAGAAATTAAATCTTTCTTTCTTGTAGTCTGGTTTTTCCTTCTCGGACATGCGGCCCGATTCCCGAGGTGCGATGGTGTTGGGATTGGAGGCATGATTTTCAAAATTTTTTGCAGCGAATTCATGCCAATTCCAATTTTAGTGTTTTACTTAATCCTACATTTAAAGTTTCTAAAGCTTACCCTTGTAGCGTAATCGGTTGCCGCGCCTGGATCCTCGTTTGATGTTGTCCAAGCCTTCTGCTCTGGTTACGTTTGTCACCACCAAAATCATTTCTCGAACGATTCTCTACTTTCAAGCATGAAAGCCCTTTGCAGATTTGGTGCTAGCCGTTTTCAGCCTACAGAGAAAATTTGGGATTCTGTGTATAATTTCTTGGTCTGATTTTCTAATTGAAATCATCTATGTCTACAATAATATCCCTAGGATATTTGTAGAATCAAAGTTTCCAAAATCAGTATTGTAATCAATCAATTATTACTTTACTGATTTAATCAGATTTCAAATTAGTATTATTACCAAATATTACTTTATTGATTTCAAATTAGTATTAAATAATATTTACTAATTCTAAATCAGTATTGAATAATACTTGAATGATTTGGGTTATACACCTAGCCCATGGATCAATCCATGACCCATGGATCATGCTGATGGGTTAAGAATCTTTCATTGATTTATCAACCCATCCCAATTGTTCCCAGGTAACTAATTAATTCTTAATTAATACCACATAACTTTTCAATAATATTTAATTAAATCTTATTTATTTAAGTATAACAATTATACTTATTGTAGGCAAGAATACTTATTTTGCATCATCGAACTTTCTTATGTGCGATCCTGCAGGCCCATTCTAAATTGGTAATGGATAACTCAATCTCATTGATTCATCCATAAGTCATTAGTGGTCTCTAGAAAGATATAATGACTACCCAATTCGGAATGGAGGGTCGAATGGTGATTCAACACAACCTTTCCGAGCAAACTGCGTACGATCCTCTACATTGATATCCCGTTTAGCATAAGGCATGGAACCATCATCCCTATACAGCTAAACATTTACTTGATTTCTTAGTGACACTGAACTCATCAAGCAAATGATAGAACTTATCATTCCTTGGGCACGACCATGCACTTCCCAGTTCACTATCAAGTGGCCAAGATATCATCTCTCACTTAAGAGAGACTTGTAGTCCCATCACTTCACCTACATATCTTAGCGTGTCTCATAGTGTACCCAATCATACCCGTACTTGAAAACCTGTTACGGCCCCGTTAGGCATTTGTCAAAGCACACTACAATTCACATAAGACTATGTAGTGATTTCTGGTCTAAGGATCCTCGTACGAGTACTACTCAAAAGAATCACTCAGGATCTAATCAGTCAATGGAGTGTTTCTTTTGGCGGATCGATTTCATGAAATTAAATATGTACAAGAATATTACTATCATGAAATTAACTCATCTGATTATAACATCAGTAAAAACGACAAATATCTATATAGCCCTTAAAAGGGCACATACACCAACAATCTCCCACTTGCCCGTTGAAGGGCTATGTCCTAAACATTTTAAAACCAAGCTCTATTACATGTTTCTCAAACTTTGACTTTGGTAGAGCTTTTGTGAGAGGATCTACTATATTATCTTCTGATCCTATATTGCACACTTTAACATCTCCTCGATCGACAATCTCTCGAATGAGGTGATAACTTTCTGAGTATGTGTTTGGTCTTTTTGGTGTGATCAGGGCACCTTATCTTGTGCGATAGCCCCGTTGTTGTCATATAAGACCGTGGTTGTCATAGAAGAGGTCTATCAAAACTAGGATACTCGGTATCACTCCGATGTTAGACACAAACTTCCCTCAACCAGACACTCCCATTGCAACATCTTATGCAACAAAGTACTCAGATTCTGTTATAGAGTCGGCCATTATATCTTGCTTTGAGCTTTTCTAACTCACTTCACCACTATTCAGGTTATACACGTAGCCTGATTGTGATTTCATGTAATCTTAATCTGTCTAAAAAGCAGCATCGATGTAGCCTTGTACAACGATCTGTTCTTGTCCTCCATACATTAGCACCAATCCTTTAGTTCTTCGTAAGTACTTTAGGATTGCCTTGACTGCAGTCCAATGAGCCATTCCTAGATCTTGTTGGTATCTGCTCGTTATGCTTAGTGCATGTGCAATATCTGGGCAGGTACATAGCATGGAATACATGATAGATCCTATTGCCGAAACATATGGGACTCTACTCATCGCATCCCTCTCTTCTTTAGTAGAATGACATTGGTTCTTCTTTAAGAGGAGGCCATATCTGAATGGTACCATACAATTCTTAGAGTTAGACATATTGAATATCTTGTCTATGTACCCTTCTTAACTTAGTCCTAGAAGCCTTTTAGACCTATCTCTGTAGATCTTGATACCTAGTATCATTTCGGCTTCTCCTGAGTCTTTCATAGAAAATACACTCCCCAACCATTGTTTGATATCTTTCAACATGGGGATGTCATATCCTATGAATAGGATGTCGTCCACATATAGGACAAGAAAAACATTCTTGCTCCCACTAACCTTCTTGTAAACACGAGGCTCATCTTCGTTCTTTATGAAGCCATAACCTTTGACTGCCTCGTCAAAATAAAGATTCCAACTTTGAGATACTTACTTTAGTTCATAGATGGACCTCTGAAGCTTGCATACTCGATTTGGATGCTCTTGATTGATGTATCCCTCGGGTTGTTTCATGTAAACATCCTCGAGTAGGTTTCCATTCAGGAAAGCCGTCCTAACATCCATCTGCCATATCTCATAGTCATAATATGCAGCTATGGTGAGCATAGTCTAAATGGACTTGAGCATACAACAAGGTTTCATCATAGTCAATACCACGAGTCTTTCTGAAACCTTTAACCACTAGTCGTGCCTTGAAGATCCCGCTAGGTTTTAACTTGAAAATCCACTTGTAATCGACAACCTTTACCTGAACAAGAGGGTCAATCAAAGTCCACACTTTATTGTCCCACATGGATTGCATTTCAGATTCCATGGATTGTAGCAATTTATCTGAATCTGGACTTTGTAAAACCTGTCTGTAGGTTGTGGGCTCATCAGAGTCCACCAAGATCAAATCTTTATCATCAGTCACGAGAAATCTGTATCTCTCGGGTTGTTGATGAGATCTACCAGATCTTCTAGGTTCTTGTGCTGTTGGCTCAGGTTGCTCATCTTTATGAGTTTCCATGCCAACTTCCATATGAATTTCTGTAGATGGTTCTACACTCTCTTGTGGGTCTAGAACCTCTTCGAGTTCTATTCTACTCCCACTGTCTTTCTTGTACAGAAAGTTTTTCTTTAAGAAAGTAGCTCCTCGAAGAACAAACACTTTGTTCTCAGTTGGGAGGTAGAATTAATATCCTTTGGTTTCCTTAGGATACCTCACCAAAATAGCATTTGTCAGTTCTGCGTTCAAGCTTATCACTTTGTAAACGCTTTACATGAGCTTGATAACCCCAAACTCGTAGATAGGATATATAGGGCTTTTGGCTCGTCCATATCTCATATGGAGTCTTATCTACTGCCTTAGATGGAAAACGGTTAAGTAAGTAGGCAGCAGAAAGGAGAGCATAACCCCAAAAAGATGTAGGAAGAGTTTCTTGGCCCATCATTGATCGAACCATATCTCATAGGGTCCGGTTCTTCCTTTTGGATACACCATTTCATTGAGGTGTTCCCGGTGGAGTCAGTTGTGAAACAATTCCACACTGTGTTAGATAGCCATTGAACTCATCACTAAGGTATTCACCTCCTTGATTGGAGCGAATAACCTTAATCCTTCTATCCAACTGATTCTCTACTTCATCTTAAACACTTTGAACTTTTCAAAGGTCTCACTTGTGTAACCATATCTGATATAGTTATAAGTGAAAGTCATGAAGTAAACGAATCCATCTCTGGCTTATGAGCTTATTGAGCTACATACATCTCGTTGTATTTGGGCCAATAGCTCATTAGTCTTTTCACCTTTCTTGTTGAAAGGACTTTTTGTCATTTTGCCTTGCAAACAGGGTTCATACGTGTCACATAATTCGAAATTACATGACCCAATGACTCCATCTCATGTAGTCTTTGAACACGTTTCTCGCTAATGACAATGTCATAAGTATGAAGAATTTTTCTTGACAAACTTTACATTTTCTTTTTCAATGACATTCATTGTAATAGAAACATGTAGTGTCATTTCTGGATTTAATCTTAGAATCTGGCTTGACCTTGGCAGCAATCTTACTGCGTGCCTCCTTATTCCCAACAATTTTGCCTTACCTTTGAACTTTTTCTTGTTCACTTGAGTACCCTTCTCAAGGGTCTGCTCAGTGTTTTTTAGCATCTCATGAATGTTGAAATTTACCATGAAATCATTGTACTCATCTAGCATCGAAGCCAAGATGACATCAATGTCTAATTTCCTGAGCAGATGTACATCTAGTCTTTCTAGAGTATCAGTATACCCTTTCATTTTGACTATATGAGTTCTTACAGACGAACCATTCGTCATTTTACAGGAAATTTAATGCTACCAATGTAACGAACCTTTCATTACGGGCCTGCTCTTAGAACACCTTTCTTTAGTGACTCAGAAATATGGAACGCTTCCATATTCATGTTTCTGAAGTAAGCCTCAAAAACATGTCACATCATCGGATGGTTCCTATTTGCCTTCCAAAGGCATTTTGAGTAACCTCTGTAGCATTTTTTGGGTATTTTGGGTAAATTAGTTCTAAGACATAATGCTTCCTTTCTTCCTTTAAAATGTTTCTTATGAACACTGATTTGAAATTTAAGTGCAAGATAATGTCATCCACAAAAGAATGATGCAAAATGTTAGAATGAGTTTTAACAAAATCATTTCCACAATAGCCAAAATTGAAATCCCGTACAATTTTGTGTTGGTGCTAGATTGTGGACTAAAAATCCACAAAGAACCAAACCCCAGTCTTGCTTTGGCAAGTATCGTAGGGATCAGGCCCTTTTGGTAGGCAACGTTCAAATCACATCTCATGTAACTTAACGCTTTCCAATTGCATCCCATGCAACTTTTCGGTGATAGGATGAACATTCCAAATGTTTGACACCATCCTATCATTGCAAAACCAATCCTAGTCAACTTATTGGGTCAAACTAGGACCCATTTCCCTAAGTCAAACCATCCATCGAAGCATCACATCAATAAATACCCAAATAATTTTTTCACATAGTGGTAGTGAGTAAAGTTGGGCACCTATTATGTGACAACCCGCCTCACAAAAAAAACCTGAGGCCCTTGGGCTCTCCAAGTCCACAGACGTTTGATGCTCTGGCGAGCCCCCCAAGTATGGAAGCAATTTGCAACTTAGGTTTTTAGGGATTTAGTTTGAGTGGCTTAACATGCATTTCGTTTTTCATCATTCACAAAATATAAAATATAAAGCGAAAAAATGCAATGAATTATGCTCTAGTCTATTACAAGGCTTTTAAAATGTTGTCTTCATTTGGGCCTCCATCATTGGGCTCCAACTCCATGACTCCGTCTTAGCTTGTTGGAATTTTTGAGCCTAATTTCTAATTTATTCTATTACAATAAATTTTAATAGGCACGCAGGCCCAATTTAATTGGCTCGCAGGCCCCAAATTAAAACAAAATAAATAAAACCCAATTCATGCATGAAAAACACATAACATACAAGTGCTTCATACAAGCTCATTTTAATTAAGCTAATCAATTAAAAAGATTGTGTAATTGTATATTTCTAAAATATTCTATACTATTCAAATTGATCGTGTCATAATCAATTTTAATCAATCTTTCTTTTTTTTTTCTTGTTCAATCATTTGTGAAAAAAAAAATGATGCATGAACATACCAAATATGCATGCAAATATTTAAACCATTTAAATAAATCATACCATATTTGAAAGCAAAAATAAAGAATAAAATTAATCAATCACATTAATTAATTATTCTATTTATGAGCTAATTATCCTAATCTCATTAAGATCATTGATTTAATATATATATTTTAAAATCTTAAAATCCAATTTTAACATTTTAAAACTAAAGGCTGATAAGATTTTATTTAATTACAAAATTAAAATTTAAAATCTTACCAAAATCAGAAAACAAATTTTCTTTAAATTATGGGGCAGTTTGGTAATTTAAATAAAATTATGGACAATGTTTTGAGGAGGACTCAAAGTCCAGGGGCTATTCCACAATTTTAAAACCATTTTAAAAGCTGCTAGCACTTTTGGTAATCAGAGGCTGCGGCAGGGGCAATTCGGTAAATTTACCCTTTTAGGGTTTCTGGTCCCCCTGCCGCATCTCTCAACCAATTAGGGTTTCTTGGATTACAAGGCATTTAGGTAATTTCACCTTTTAGGGTTTTTACCTCCAGCCGCCTCCATCTTCTTCTCCCTTAAACTCGCCGGTGACATAATCGAATCCCGACATCTCACGCCGGTCATCTCTTCCAGCTCTGTCCCGACTGATCGCTATCTCTTCGTCGCTGCAATCCTTTCAGTGACTAGAACATTTTGTGTCCCCAATTGCAGTCTTCCCAACCAACATCCAATGCCAATCGAAGGAAGACCAGCGGCGATTTAGAGAAGAAGGAGCAACGACGATCACTGTTCGATCTCGGTCAGTCAATATCAAACCCAGTCTGACATAGCAGAAACTCTGATCAACAGTCACTGAGAAAAACAAAAAACCGCTAGAGGACCATTCCCGACGAATTCGTTTTCCCGGCGACCTAAAACCCTGAGAAAGAAACATAACCAGCCCAGAAAAATATTGAACCAACTTATACCAAAAACGTTTTTCGAAACATTTTCGGTAAATTTCCATGACCAAAAAAACAAAAGAAAATAAATAAATGGAACCCTTCCATTCATCCATTTTCCGGTGAGCAAAGTTTTTTGAGCAAGTCAAAAGGAAAACTTCCGTTGAAAATCGACCTAAAGCTCAAACCAAAACGGAACCATTTCGGATTTCATTCTTTCGATCGAATAACAAAAACCCCAAAATCCAAGCAATTTCCCAGTGAAAAATTTTTGAGCCCAGGAGTCCAGAATATTTTGAAAGCCAAAGAAGAAAAAATCATTTTTCTTAGCAAGATTTGAAACCAAAACGCTGGCGGAACAATTCCGACCAAAACCAAGGAAAGACCAAAATCCATTTTTCTTCCCTTCTGTTTCCCGATCAAAACCCCGTTTTCGGTTAAAATTTCAAAAAGAAAGGTTTCGGCAGGTTCTTTTATAAAAACCCAGAAATTCGGCGGACTCTTGAATCCAATTTTCAGAAAATTAATTTAAAAATATTTTAATTATTTTCCCAAAAATAAAAAAAAAAGTTTTCTTTATTTTTCTTGCTTTCTAAAAGCACATTTTTTCCAAAATTTGTTAAAATCCAATTTTAATTGTAACACTAAATTAATATGAGCCTAGCTCTGATACCACTGTTGGGATCGGAGGCATAATTTTCAAAATTTTACGCAGTGGATTCATGCAAATTCCAATTTTAGTGTTTTAATTAATCTTACGTTTAAAGCTTCTAAAGCTTACCCTCGTAGCGTACTCGGTTTTCGCGCCTGGATCCTCGTTTGATGTTGGACCAAGCCTTCTGCTCCGGTTATGTTTGTCACCACCAACATCCTTTCTTGAAGGATTCTCTACTTTCAAGCACGAAAGCCCTTTGTAGATTTGGTGCTAGCCATTTTCTGCCTACAGAGAAAATTTGGATTCTGTGTATAATTTCTTGGTCTGATTTTCTGATTGATATCATCTATGTCTACAATAATATCCCTAGGATATTTGTAGAATCAAAGTTTTCAAAATCAGTATTGTAATCAATCAATTATTACTTTACTGATTTAATCAGATTCCAAATTAGTATTATTACCAAATATTACTTTACTAATTCTAAATCAGTATTAAATAATATTTACTGATTCCAAATCAGTATTGAATAATACTTGAATGATTTGGGTTATACACCTAGCTCATAGATCAACCCATGACCCATGGATCAGGCTGATAGGTCAAGAATCTCAATTGCAATTAAGTCTCTTAATTTATCAGTCTATCCCAATTGTTCACAGGTAATTAATTAACTCTTAATTAATGCCACATAACTTTTTAATAATATTTAACTAAATCTTATTTATTTAAGTATAACAATTATACTTATTGTAGGCAACAATACTTATTCTGCATCATCGAACTTTCTTATGTATGATCCTATAGGCCCATTCTAAATTGGTAATGGATAACTCAATCTCATTGATTAATCCATAAGTCATTAGTGGTCTCTAGCAAGACATAATGACTACCCAATTCGGAATGGAGGGTCGAATGGTGATTCAACACAACCTTTCCAAGCAAACTGCGTACGATCATCTACATTGATATCCCGTTTAGCATAAGACATCTAACCATCATCCTTATACAGCAAAACGTTTACTTGATCTCTTAGTGACACTGAACTCATAAAGCAAATAATAACACTTATCATTCCTTGGGCACAACTATGCACTTCTCAGTTCACTATTAAGTGGCCAAGATATCATCTCTTACTTAACAGAGACTTGTAGTCCCATCACTTCACCTACATACCTTAGCGTGTCTCATAGTGTCCCCAATCATACTTGTACTTGGCAACCTGTTACGGCCCCGTTAGACGTATGTCAAAGCACACTACAATTCGCCTAAGACTATGTAGTGATTTCTGGTCTAAGGATCCTCGCACGAGTACTACTCAAAAGAATCACTCATGATCTAATCAGTCCATGGAGTGTTTCTTTTGGCGGATTGATTTCATGAAATTAAATATGCACAATAATATTACTATCATGAAATTAACTCATCGGATTATAACATCAATCAAAATGACAAATATCTATATAGCCCTTAAAAGGGCACATACACCAACAAGTGGTGGTTGGACTGCTCATTCAGCGGTGCGTGGAGTCGGCTCGGGCGATGCTTGGCAGTCGGTGCTGGTGGCGTGTTAACATCACGCACATGCTGTGGCTCCGTTGGTTTAATTCCAGCAACTCTATAAATAGAAAAAAGATTAGCAATTCACAAGACACAATTCATTAGTTTTATAATTCAAGAAACTAGATAGAGAAAATCCTAGAGAGAGAAATTAAATATTTCTTTCTCGTAGTCGGTTTTTTCCTTCTCAGACATGTGGCCCAATTCCCGAGGTGTGGTGACAGTTGGACTGCTCCTTCGGTAGCGTGTGGAGTCAGCTCAGGTGGCGCGTGGCAATCGATGCTGGTGGCACGTGAATATCACGAGCATGTGGCGGCTTCGTTGGTTTAATTCTGGCGGGTTTTTTTGTGGTGATTACTGATCAATTGGTCGTTAGATCATTGCCCACACAACGTACGATCAAGTCTTAAGTCATATAAGAGAATCACCTAAGCATATGCTTTAAGAAGTAAGTCTTAAACTTGAAAGATTATCTGCCCGGCCCTAGCCAGAAACTCACTTTCGTGCTATGCATTCCATAATTGAAATCTCTGGCCAGGCTTAGATGCTAGCACAATCGCTATTCTAACCCTTTTGAAATAAAATTGCACAGGATCTGGGTTTGCACTTATTCGATTTATCGCACAAAAAAATTCTTAATTAAGCGGAAACATAAGAATTACCTATTGAAGCGTACACTCAGGTGATTCTTTTGTATGCCTCAAGACTTTGCTTGTATGCTGTGTGGGCAGCAATCTAACTAGCAATTTGATCAGCTAATCACCACAATCAACCTGCCAGAAAATTCCAGCATCGCTGCACCTGGCGCGTACAATCCACGCACCACCCAGAGAGAGAAAGAGCCACACACAGGCCGCCAAAAATTGGACAAAAATTCGGCAGCCTTAAGGCTTAAGAAATCCAATTTTCAGAGAGAGAAATTTTCTCTCTCTAAGTTTTCTTGTCTTGAAAACTTATGAATTGTATCTTGTGGAATAGCTAATCCCTTGTTTATATATATAGTTACAAGAGAGACCCCAAGTTGGTTTAGGATTGGTCTTCCTAATAGGTTTAGGTAATTAGTTTCCAAATCCAATTAGGTAACCAATCTGATAGGATAAACCAAATCCTACTGTATTTCCCAATCTCTAGGATTTCCTATTTTCTAATTGAAACTTAAGACTTAATTAATTAATTAAATAATTTCACTTTGTTAATTACTCAATTAACCCTTAAGAATAATTAATAAATTAATTAATTCTACCTATTCAATTAACCCATTGCAAAATTAATTGTACCACTAACGGATTAATTTTGGCACTACCATCCTACGCCATAATTACTTCCGAAACAACTTAATTAATTTATATTCATAATCTCCCTACATCAAAGATATAGTGCTGTTAATTTATTAATTTACAGATAAATTAATTAATTAACTTCTTTAATTCTGAGACTAGTATCACTCGACCTTTTTACTATACTAGACATAAGTTCACCGGTTGAGTTTAGTATAATAAACATTACGAGCTCATCTCGGGAGCACCATCACCCCGGACGTATCGGTACATGGTTTTCTTTCGACAAGCAGCAGCACACCAAGTAACTAAACACGCGCACCTAACCTACTGAGACTATTGGCCACAATTGACCTTACTCATTGGCAGATCAAAGTACACTATGTCTAATCCTTATGCCCGCTCGAGTCTAGGGATTAAGAGATAGAATACCAAGAAAAATTTGTCTATTAAATCAGTACAAGACAAATCATTCCTATTGGTCAAGTTCAATACGCCCCGGGCATATCTATATGATTCAATTAGTTTAGACAAACTAATTATCCGAATCACATAATAACCTAAACCGATAGTTTGTCCAAAGCTGTCTCAGTTATGAACCTCATTTATATATTATGTCTTTTAACCAATGATGAGATCTACTGTGTCACACAAGACACCTCATCATCTAACTACATAATATAAATGGACAAATAATGCACAACAAAATATAACCAAAACATAAATCGATATATTAACTGGGAAAATGTACAACACAAGCATAGCTTATGTATTCAACTCCAACAAAACTTCACCTGTTATTAAAATATATTGTTGCGTGACAAATCGAATAAGCAGAAGCTAAGATCCTGCACAATGATATTTCAAGCAAGGGTTGGAATAGTAATTACGCTAGAGTTTAGGCTGTTGGAGTAGAATACATAAGCTATGCTTGTATTATACAGTTTCCCAGTTTAATATATCGATTTGTGTTTCAGTCATATCTTGTTGTGCATTAATCGTCCATTTATATTATGTAAGTAGATGATGAGGTGTCTGGTGCGACACAGTAGATCTCATCATTGGTTGAAAGACATAATATATAAATGAGGTTCGTAACCGAGACGGTTTTGGACAAACTGTCGGTCTAGGTTATTATGTGATTCAGATAATTAGTTTGTCTAAACTAATTGAATCATATAGATATGCCCGGGGCATGTTGAACTTGACTCTTAGGAATGATTTGTCTTGTACTGATTTAATAGACAAATTGATCCTTGTATTCTATCTCTAAATCCCTAGACTCGAGTGGGCATGAGGATTAGACATAGTGTACTTTGATTTGCCAATGGGTGAGGTCAAATGTGGCCAATAGTTTCGGTGGATTGGGTGCGCGTGTTCAGTTACTTGGTGTGTTGCTGCTTGTCAAAAGGAAACCATGTACCGGTGCGTCCGGGGTGATGGTGCTCCCGAGATGAGCTCGAAATGTTTATTATACTAAACCCGGCCGGTGGACTTATGTCCGGTATAGTAAAAAGGTCGAGTGGTACTAGTCTCGGAATATTAAGAAGTTGATGAATTAATTTATCAGTAAATTAATGAATTAACGAGCACTATATCTTTGATGTGGGGAGATTATGAATATAATTTAATTAAGTTGTTCCGGAAGCAATTCTGGTATAGGTTGGTAGTGCCATAATTAATCCGTTAGTGGTACGATTAATTATGTACTGGGTTGTTGACAAAGGTAGATTTAATTAATTTAGAAATTAATTAATTCTTGTGTCAGTTGGTTGTGAATCATCCCAGGAACTGGTTCGGGATAAGTAAATCCCTGTGTCAGTTGGGAGTGTTTCATCCCAGGAACTGGATTGGGATAAGTGAACCCCTGTGACAGTTGGGAGTGTATCAGTCCAGGAACAGGATTGAAGGAAACAGAATTTGTATCAGTCCAGAAACAGGATTGAAGGAAAACAGAAACCCAGTAGGAAGACCAATCCTAAACCAACTTGGAGTCTCTCTTGTAACTCTATAAATAGACAAGGGATCAGTCATTCAGATTATACAATAACACAATTAATCCACAGGATTTCTAGAGAGAGAAAACATTTCTCTCTCCAAGTCGAATTTTCAAGAAAGTGTGCAGCTGGTTTTTGGGTTTCTAGTGGCTGAAATTTTGGCCTTGGTTTATACTAGCTGCGCGTAGCTTTCTCTCTCTGCGGGCGGTGCGTTTATAGTACGTGCCAGGTGCTGCGGGGCTAGAGTTTTCTAGCAGGTGGATTGTGGTGAGTAGCTGATCAATTGACTTCTAGTTCGTTGCCCACACAACGTGAAGTCATAGTCTTGAGGCATACAAGAGAATCACCAGGTGCACGCTTCAAAGGTACTTTTCTAAGATTCCGCTTTAATAGAAATTTTTGTTGCGTGGTAAATCGAGCAAGTGCAAACCCAGATCCTACCAAAAAATCTTTCATAGGCCTGGTCAAGAGTTCTGATTCTGGAATGCGTAGCACGAAAGTGAATTTTTGACCAGGCCCTGGCAGATAATCTTTCAATCATCATCTATTTCTGAAAGGTCATAGAATTTGGGATCCTTTTCCTAATTTTCCCAGATGTCATTTGCTATTTTATCTACTTGTTCTTTGTTCTGTTTGTCTTCTTCTCTTCTCTTTTGTTTTCTTCTTCCTTATTCTCTTCTTCTTCTTCTTTCTCTTTCCCTTCTTTGGTTGCTTGCTTTTGTTTTTCCTGGTTTTTGAAATCCTCAATGTCTTGTGAGATGTTGAGGTCAAATGATGGTGGGGTGCATTCTGCTGCCCTTCTTTTACATTCTCCTTCCAATTCATCAATTAATTTCACAACTTCAGTGAAGAACTTGAAATCTTCAGATGGCATGGTGTCAAAAGCTCTCAAAGGTGTGGACGGTGATGCTTCATTTGCTAGTTTTGAGGTCATATACTGGAATGTGCCAAAAGGATTTCCAAGCGTTGTTGTAATTAACTTGAATGTTGTTTTAGCATGTTCATTTCTCATTTCACCAGCATTGCACCACGACCTCATGAAATCCATTACTGCATAGGCCAATGCAGTTGCTGTTCTGTTCATGATTTGAATGTCATCCTCTTCTTCCTATGTCAAAAACATTGGCATTATATCTTCTAGTATAATAGATTATATGATGTTGTAAATAGTTTATATCAATTACAGAAAGAGTTTATATCAGGGTCAAGTGTAATAGTCTATCTTATCTCTCTTATCTGGTGAGGAAGGAGGACTTGGAGGAGGAGTTGGTTTTTCGTCCTTTTTGTGAGACAAACTTGAACTTGAAGTTGGTGGTGGGCTTGAATGTCATCCCCTGAGAATTGGCCTTTGTCTTACATGTCATTTGGCAAAACCACCCATATCTATTTCCATGAGGTACCTTTCAAAAACCATGTCTTCACTCCATTTTGTGAATATGGGAATGTTCCTTTGAACACTGTCACGACCAGCATATACTACCCAGTCAACATACAACAGCTACAACAATTTATATGTAATAAGATATAGTTTTATATCATGTAAAAGACATGTTTATATGTTTTTGTACTAATAACTGTTTGTATAACGAATAAATAAAGTATTTATATCATAACAATAAATAAAGTATTTATATCTTTATATAATTGAAAACATATATTTATATCATATATAGAAACAGATTACATCTGACATGCATAAGTAATTAAATTATTTAAAACAGAATACTTATAATTAGAAATGTTAATGGACCACAGAAAGATGGCATCTTCATGCCATCTTTTCTGATGTATTTCCTATGGCCATCCACCAATGACTTTATGGTGTATCTACACCAATAGAGCTTTTTGATATTCTCAATGTTCTGGAGAGACTTTAGCAACCTATACCTGTATATTTTAGTGCCATAGTTGTTGATTAATGTGGATACCATGTAAATGATGAAATCTTGAATGAACACGGTAGTCATGGGTAGCTATGTATTTCCATAGTTGAGGAAGAGTTGGCCTTTGACCCCCATATCTATCTTCGAAGTATTTTATTGCTCTTTGGTAGTCCTCTATATTTATTCTTTGAAGGTGTATTCCTCTATTGCAACAGTACCAATAGGGAATCCAAGGACAAGATTTACATCTTCTTCCTCAATGTGGTCATTGCTATCTTCAATACGTAACGTGAGGTTGATAGGGTTCAGCAATGTTAAGAGATGTTCTCCCAAGACATGAGAGAATTGTAGTTGGGTTGCAGCATGCTTCCAAACCAAATTCCTGAACATCATTTATTTGTTGGAATTTCAGGGATCGAACCAAAGACTCAAGGATTTAGGAGATGTTCTGTTAAGAAATCTCCTAGGTTTTTTCTTCTTCTATTTCACTTCAGCAACTTGATTTTTCTTTTGTTTCTTTGCCATTTGCTGTTTCTCCTCTTTGTTCTGGACTTCCAAAATTTGTGCTATTTTTCTCTTTTTGTCCGCAGGAGCAGGTAAAGGTTTTGGCTTTGGAGTAGAAGGAGGAGCAGCAGGGGATGCCTTTGGTTTTGCAGCAGGTGATGAGTTTACAGAAGGTGATGCTTTTGGTATTGCTGCAGGGGATGCTTTTGGTTTAGGAGTAGGTGATGGCTTTGTAGAAAGGGATTGTTTTGATTTTGCAGTAGGTGACGTTTGCTGCCTTGTTGATTTTGCTGGTCCATCAAAATGTTTCTTTTGGATTCTATTTGCTGGGAGTTTGATTTCAATTTTTTTGGGATTGTTTGGTGCAGGATTGTCCTATTCAGTAGAGTCTTTTGCGCATGTTTTTCTCTTCTTTTTGAACTTGTCTATTATATCTTGTATTTGTCACTTGTATCTGCTGTAAAGTCGCTGTCATTATTACTTGAATCCATTTTACCTATAAAGTGAAAAAGTTTATATTGTGCATATCATATGCTGTTCAGCATAGTTGAAACATGGAGTTTATATCATCATGCTATGTGGTTTATATCCAAATAAGTTGAAGTTTATATCATTCATAACATGAAAATTTATATATTCCGACAAACAGAGACCAAAACATATGTTGTACATGAATTTGCGCAATTCTTTATATCAGCAAAATATAAAGTTTATATCTACCAAATGCAAACTTTATATCTGTCATATGCTATATTTTTTTAACCAACTGTGAGCAAAAACATAGGGTTTATACCAATAAAATCGATTCATTATATTAACAGACGGTAAAGTTTGTATCTAATAGACAACTAAACATATATTTTTGCACCAGTCGAACATTTGTTCAAATGTTTTGAATGCATTATATCATATGTAGGAGAGTATGTATCAAATAGTATTATGTTTTACATATTTATGTGATGAAAAGGCCCAAACAAACATATCGTGTATACTGTTTTTATATCAAGCAGAAATCATCTATTTAAATTGATTATACTATTTTTTTAGCAATAATCACAGAGATAGCGAACGAATAAATCGCCGTCATCGGATTAAACCTAAAACTAAAACTGCAGTGTGCGATGAACATTATCTTAGCAGAAAAGTACATTATAGAGCATAGAAGTTGATTATACTAGTAAGAAATCAACAAAAGATGATTATACTCTGGAATCGTACCTTTTGTATTTATAGTAGTTCTTCGATCGTTCTAAAATGTCTGTCAGAAACCCTTGCTTTTTGAAACTGTCCGTACTACCTCTGTTTTACAGAGGTATTTTGTGAAGAGGTGTATCTGTTTATAATAGATGATAAGGATAATGTGGTGGTTTTGATTTGATTGCCAGAGTTGCAGGAGGTTTCTTTGATATAATCGTTGGATTTCCGTTGAATCGCTGCGACTTTTTGTTTTTTGAAGATTGTGCTACTCTGGAAGAGTTGCGGAAGCTGAAACGATGGGAAAGGTTGCACCTTGTTTGTTTCGGGATGTAAAACGTGATGTTGAATTTTGGTGGGAAACAAAAAAGCGCGTGTTGCTAATCGCCTGTGCTGCGACTGATGCAAGGTGGGAAATTAGGGCATGTAAAATAGCATCGTAGTATTGTATACAAATTGTTAATTTTGATATAATATATTTTAGAAAGTTAAATAAATTTATTTATAATTTTACTAATAAATTTTTACTAATTGACAAAAAATAAAGGTAATTTAGAAGAGAAAAGTAAAATTTGTTCTGGCAATATCGAGCGCCAATTTAAAACCCAAAACACCCAAACAAGAGAATGGAGCTTAGATTCGGCAAACCCTATAACCAAAGCTTCCCCAATTTGTTTTAGCAACTTTTCAAACTCTTCCACCTTCTTATTTATTACCCTTTAAATTACCATTTGGATCCTAATTTTTTTTAATTAAAATGCTATAATAAGGATATTTTGATAAAAAAAAATGGACGATAAATAAGAAAAATATGACAGTATTTAATGACTCCCATTTTTTTTGGTAACAAAAATGAAAAAAAAGCATAAATTGTCCCCGTAGTATGACATGATAGCAAATTTAGTCCTAAATATTTTGCAGTCGAAAATTTAGTCTGAAATATTTTTATAATTAGCAAATTCAATCAAATTAATATTTTTTAGCACAAAATTAATGGTTAACCTGATAGAGGTCGAATTTATGTCACGTGCCTGCCACGTGGAATAATTATTAAAAATTTATAAAGTTCTTAAAAATATCAAATTTAGTATAGTTACAGAAATTTTGTATGGACTTAATGATAGTCTCTCACAAATTACTAGTTAGCGATTATTTTAAAATTATTATTTAAATAATAATTTTTTGAAGCTTGAAGCCTAAACCCACAATGAGCAACCCTAATCAAAATGAGTTAAACCGAGTCAAAATCGGTCAATCCAATGGCAAATAGTCAAAATTACATAAAAATTTTAATTTTACATTGAAAAAATAAAAGTTTTTGGTAGCTTTTTCTAGTTTTAAATTTAATTTTTTTAGTTTAAAAAGAAAAATTTTTACTCTAAAAAATTGATAAATATCAACATAAAATTAAAAAAAATTAAAATTATTTATAAAAAAATTGTAAAAAAATTTAGTATAATTTTTTTTTCGTATATATCAATGTAAAATTAAAAATTATTTTTATAATTTTTAGTATTGGACATTGAATCGAAGGTTTTAAATAAGTTAACTCGTTTAGATAAGGCTGAGTTTAGGGTTTAGACTTTAAAAAATAATTATTTGATAATGTTAAAAAAATCGCTAACACTGTGGTTTGTGAGAGACTATAGTCAAGTACATGCAAAATTTCTCTAATTAGACTAAATGTGATACTTTCAGGAACTTTTAAAACTACATTTATCAAATTTTAATTTTGTAATAATTATTCCACGTGGATGCATGTGATGTCACATGACTCATGGTGACCGTGCGTGGCATAAATTTGACGACTGTCATATCAGCCATTAAATGTGTGGTAAAAAAAGATTAATTAAACTAAATGTGTTAATTATAAAAATATTTACAACTAAATTTGTCGACTATCAAACGTTTATAACTAAATTTGACACGTTTCATACTATAAGAATTATTCTTTAATTTTTTTTCAAAAGTAGAAAGGATTAAGTAATTCAGCTTTTAGGAAGTCTTAGGTTTAGGTAAAAGTGTCTTTCTTTTTTCAAAATAATATACTTTCCAAATTCTACTTGAAATTGGATTTCCATTTTCCAGTAAATTTCCTAGTTTGTTTGTAATACTTTTTTAAAACATCCACCCTTACTACATAAGGGGGAATGTAGACCAAATGGGATTAGAAAGTTAGATAGATAGTTAATTACGAAATAATTCCTTTCATCTCTCTCAAAATAGGAACTTAACAAATTCTACTTGAAAGATGATTGCATTTTCTTGTATTTTTGTTCTTCAATTTGGTGACACCAAGGCGTATATAAGGACCCTAATGTCGTTCAAAATTCAGCAGACGTGAAAATAGATGCCATCAAAGATGTAAGATCCTTAATAAAAAAGGTAGGGGTAGGAGGATTGGTTAAAGAACCAAAATGGATTAAGTGGTCGCCACCGCCTACTGGTTGGGGGAAACTAACTATAGATGGAGCAGCTGAGCGCGATGGGAAGGCTAGCACATGGGATTTGTTTCGATACCATCAGGGAATCTAGAAAGCCGGATTCCTGCTACATATTGGCTAGTGTAATGCGTTAGGGGTGGAGCTGTGGGGTTTGTTCCATGGGTTGAGGATAGGGTGGGAGCTTGGGTACCGAAATTAGGAAGTTGGATCTGATTGTGCAAGGGCGATGAACTCGGTGTTGAGGAGATCGGAAGGGACTGGCCTTCATTCGAACTTAGTAAGGAGCATCCAGGTCATTTTCAACAAGGAGCGGAAAGTCAAGGTATGCCAGCTATATAGGAAGACTAACTTTGTAGCATATTGCTTAGAGGTCTCAGCAGTTAGAGGACATAAATGACTCTCAAGCCTGGATAAACCTCCAGTGGAGGTCAAGAAATAGTTAGAACATGATTTTGTAAGAGTAGTTTACCTCGGACAAGTAGCCTTCAGTTAAAGGTTTTGATCTCTTTTTTTTTTTATCAAAAATAAAAAATCAACAAACGTAAGTTAATTCAAGTGTTGCTTTTGTACAAAAATATTGCTGTCTCACCGATCGAGATTGTCACTAGTAGAAATTATTGCTAGAATGGTCTCACTCTTACAGACAATCTTATTGATTCCCACATCCCATAGCTACAAATTCCGCCAGTTAACCTAGGATTGATAGAGATGTTGGTTCAGTTTGCTACTTTATTAGGCTGAAACTTTTCCACTATAAACATCTATTTATAAGAGGTTTAGGACTTACCATCATATCAAAAATGAAAAATGACATAAAAAATCTCTCTACACGTTTCTCTTACTCTGCGTGATCAATACAATGAGTTCTAATAGTTATTCGTATGAATAAATTTAAAGGTCGAACAACTGAGGACTTGATCCATACACCTTTGCTTTAGATTCCGAGAAGTAGGAAAACCAAAAGATTCTACTAAAAGGTACAAAGTATAATAAAAATATCAAACTTCTTGGGCAAGAAATCTTGTTTTATTTCGCTGTAAATATTTGATTTGTGTCTAAACTTCTTAGAGTTGCATCATAGGCAAGGTTTATCTTTTATTTAAGAGATATATTTAATGCTATCATATGGGATAGACTTTTTCTCATATATCATAGTCTCAAAAATCTTGAAAGAACAGGGAAGGGAGCATAACAATAATATAACCTTATCTCCATCGTGAAGTCTAATATCTACAGTCTCCAAATTCATAATAATGGAATCAAATTTAACAAAGAGAGTATAGATGCACCTTTTGCCGTTTTTAAATTATAAAAACTTTGTTTCAAGTAAAAATATATATACATAAACTTGATTCCCCATAATTTTAGGTATTTTGCAAAAACACATAGTTAAGATTTAAAATAATGTTCCATCTCCTTTTTTTTTTTATATATATTTAGATATGCAAATTCTTTACTGACATTTTGTTAAGTTTTATTGATCCGAATAAGCATCCAATCCAAAATCAATTAGTAATAATTATTTATATTAGACACAAGTTTTTTCAGTTTTCGATGTGGGATTGGATAAGTTTTTACTACTCCCTCCGTCTTTAATTAATAGTTGTTTAAGACTTTTGATTTGTATGTTTTTAATACTCCCTCCCTTTTTTTTTATAATAGTCGTTTGAGGAGTTACACTGTTATCAAGGAGATTCATTAATAATCCCTCCTGACCCCTATTGACTCATAATTAGAATTTTATTATAAAACTAACTCTACTATAAAGTGTATTGGAAATAGGGAATGGTAGGGGTAGAGCAAGAAAAAGTAATAATTACTACTTTGGAAATATAACTGGACAAGTAAAAGTAGAGAAGAAGAAAATCATAAAACGACTACTATAAAAAAAGGTTGGGAGTAGTCACTTTACATTTTTCTAGACATCATCATTGCCGGCCCAAAGGGTAGGGCAGGAGGTGCGACCACCCAGGGCACAAAAATTTTAGGGGACCATTTTTTTAATATATTATTAATATTAATATATAATTGAAAAAAATCCATATAAAATAGGGAATTTTTATTGTATAATTTTTTAAAATAAAAAATAAAGGAAACTTGGTCAAATTGGGAGTTAGAATGACGGTCAAGAATTTTAAGAGTTTTAATGGGATAAGCATGGGAAGGTCAAGAAAATTGGAAAGATGAACAAATTTGAATGGGATTTGAATATGTAAAGAAAATTTAGGAGTTTTTTCATTCATAATTTTAATTCGAAGAACAATCATATTTTTAAAATTTTTATTCTTATAAATAGAGTCACTGAACCAATTTTAATTCCATCAACAATCTCTTAATTCTCAAAACTTCTTCAAATTCATCCTCTCAATCTATCAATTATTATAATTCTTTGGGAATCTAGCCATATATAATTCTTTGGAGAAGGGTTCGTTAGTAAGCACACATTTAATCAAGATGAATGAAAGATTATCTGCCTGGGCCAAGCTAGAAACTCACTTTCGTGCTACGCATTCCAGAATCGGAATCTCTGGCCAAGCCTAGATGCTAGCACAATCGCTATTCCAACCCTTGCTTAAAATAACAATGCGCAGGATCTTGGTTTGTACTTATTCAATTTATTACACAACAAATAAATTCTTAATTAAAAGCGAAAACATAAGAATTACATATTGAAGCATAAACTCAGGTGATTCTCTTGTATGCCTCAAGACTTTGATTGCTCATTGTGTGGGCAATGATCTAGCAACCAATTGATCAGCTAATCAGCACAACTGGGTCGCCTGAAAAATCCTACAACCACTGCCCTTAGCGCGTGACTCACACGCGCCACCTAGGACCAGAGAGAAATTGCCCACGCGCCGCCTAAAGTCCCTCCACACGCTGCCAAAAGTCGGCTGGCCAAAAGAAGAGGAAAAACAGGGCAGCCTTTGAGCCTAAAAATCTGACTTTAAGAGAGATAGAATATTTCTCTCTCTAGGATTTTTCTCTCTCTAGTTTTCTTGTCTTGAAAACTATTGAATTGTATGTCTTGAATAGCTAATCCCTTGTCCATATATAGAGTTACAAGAGAGACCCCAAGTTGGTTTAGGATTGGCCTTCCTACTGGGCTTTTGTTTCCTTCAATCCTATTCCTGGACTGATACACATCCAACTGATATAGGGATTCACTTTTCCTAATCTAGTTCCTGGTATGATTCACAACCAACTGATACAGGGATTCACTTATCCCCAATCCAGTTCCTGGTATGATTCACAACCAACTGATACAAGGATTAATTAATTACTTAATTAATTAAATCTACCTTTATCAATAACCCAATACATAATTAATCGTACCACTAACAGATTAATTATGACACTACCATCCTACACTAGAATTGCTTCCGGAACAACTTAATTAATTTATTCATAATCGCCCCACATCAAAGATATAGTGCTCGGTAATTTATTAATTTACTGATAAATTAATTAATTAACTTCTTTAATTCCGACACTAGTACCACTCGATCTTTTTACTATACCGGACATAAGTCCACCAGCTGGTTTTAGTATAATAAACATAACGAGCTCATCTCGAGAGCACCATCCCGAGACGCACCTGTACATAGTTTTCTTTCGACAAGCAGCAGCACACCAAGCAACTAAACACGCGCACCCAACCTACCGACACTATTGGCCACAATTGACCTCACCCATTGGCAGATCAAAGTACACTATGTCTGATCTTCATGCCCGCTCAAGTCTAGGGATTAAGAGATAGAATACTAAGAATGATTTGTCTATTAAATCAGTACAAGACAAATCATTCCTAAAGGTCAAGTTCAATATGCCCCGAGCATATCTATATGATTCAATTAGTTTAGACAAGCCAATTATCCGAATCACATAATAACCTAAACTGACATTTTGTCCAAAACTATCTCGGTTACGAACCTCATTTATATATTATGTCTTTTAACCAACGATGAGATCTACTGTGTCACACAAGACACCTCATCATGTAACTACATAATATAAATGGACAAATAATGCACAACAAAATGTAACCAAAACATAAATCGATGTATTAACTGGGAAAATGTACAATACAAGCATAGCTTATGTATTCAACTCTAACAATCTCCCACTAATACTTAAGTTGTGCTTTAAGTAAACAACTACATTCAACTTCTATACACTCTGCTACTATATATCTTGAAAAACTGTCATGACTCCCCTAAGTATCTGATTCTCATGCCCTCTATGTGAGCCTCAAAGACTTTTGAAGTGAATATCTTCGTGAACGGATCTGCAAAGTTATCCTCTGATGCTATCTTAGCCACGACCACGTCTTCCCTCTTTACGATATCTGGTTTCAGGTGGTACTTGCGCTGTATATGTTTACTCGCCTTGTGGACTCATGGTTCCTTCGAGTTTGCTACTGCACCGTTGTATTCACAATACACCGTGATAGACTTCTGCAAACCAGGAATCACATCTAAGTCCACTAGGAAGTTCTTGAGCCATACTGCTTCCTTCACTGCCTCTGATGCGGCAACTTATTCAGCCTCCAAATAATGAGCCATGTAGTCTCCTTGTAAATGAGTCATGTAGTCTCAAAATAATCAACAGACAAAGGCTCAATTAGAGAGTACTTAACCTTGAAATTCTTCAATAAACGGTTAAACTCCTCAACAGTCGGAGCCCTAATAATTTTATTCCACCAGTTTTCATGGATATCATATGCTAAGTTTTTGTTTCTTCTCTCAACATTTTTTTCCAACCACGCATTGACATCACGACCAATATGCCACAAACATAACAAGTGATGTGAAGTGGGAAACCGATCCTTAATTGGCTATAACAAACCCAACTCCCTATCTGTCACAATCACACTAGGTACCAAACTAGCTGACAGCAAAAATCTCAAGTTCCTCATCACCCAATCGTATATATCCTTTGTCTCATTTCTAACAATAGCAAATGCAATATTGAAATTCTTATTTGTAGGAGTCATACCTACCATCTCGACGACAGACGTTTGGTACTTGTTGGTCTTGTAGGTAGAATCAATCCCCACCACCCAATACTATCTGTGGAATATCTGAATTGAGTTTGGATGTGCAAAGAAGACATGTGTGATCTCATCAGTGTTCGCATCCTTTAGAATTTTGACATAATACTGTTTCTCCTCAGCCAAATGCATAAATTGCTGCCCAATATTTCTATCTACCAACCCAGCTATCTTCATCCCTCATTTCAAATTGTACACTGATTTGATTGGTACCTGGGAATTGGAAAACTATTTATTAACAACTTCCCAAACACACTTTGGCTTCACATTTGCCCCAAGCATAAATTTAGCAACAGCCTTTGACTCTTTAGTAAAATGGCTCAACTGTCTGTGCCCACATGGATGCATTATACCTGTAAATCCCATTTAATTATATTAATAATTCATAAATACTAAACATCAATAAACTTAATTACTATTATGCAAAAATAATGTAATACCAGTGTAATTGTGAGTTGACGCTGTTCTTAGATTTGTATAAACCTTGTGACGTCCCAGGTCAATTCTCTTACAGGTCAACCTAAAGGGGCAATTAGTGCCGCTCTTTCTTGTATTCTTCTGTCTGGTTTGGGAGAGGGGCTTTAACAGGATCTCTCCATCACTTGCACGAAAAGTAGTACGTAGCAAATCCTTGATTACCCTCTCTCTTTGTAATGAGGAACTTAAGCCTCTTAGCTATTTTCTGGTAATGTTTCAAAGCCTTACTAATAGTGCGAAACTCTCTGTCAATCTGAAAATAACCACTCAAATCTGCGCCAGGTTCAAGTTCCACCACCTCTCTTTGAGCATGATCCGCCTCATTGTCATCTTCATCCGTCTCTTCATCATCCTCTTCATCCTCGTCCTCCTCTTCATCCTCATAAACCTCTTCATCCTCGTACTCATCATCGTCATCTTGTATGTAAATACACACATAAATTAAAACTAAACACTTTTAATATTCAATTAAAACTAAACACTTTTAATATTCAATTATACAAAAATACAGTCAAAATTACATACGCAACAGTATAAACGAAACATTTTAACCATTATCATAAAAAAAAAGGAATTCTTACAATTATTTCTACCAAAAACACAGCACATTTACGATTCACAATAAAAAACGCAATATATTTTACATAATTTATAAGTAAAACGCATGATTTCCACGATTCCTTACACAATAAACGCAGCAAGATTTAGTTTTTGTACCAAAAAACGCTGAAAATTTATGATTTCAGTACATAAAAACGTAGCACTTTTCATATAATACATATAAAAAACGCATCACTTTTTACATAACAGAAGTAAAAAATGCAACATTTTTTATATAATAACTGTTTTTAACGCAGCAAAAAAGCGATTCAACCATGGCAAAATAGCTAAAGTACAGCGTTTACAGGCTTCCTAATCGTCATTTTGGGGTGTTTCGTACTACATTTTTCCAAGAAAAACAAATTAATTTACGATTCAAAAACTTACCATATCGTGATGCTTCTCGTGCTAAATCTTCTTTCGACGTCAACAAAATGATAGCCCGAATGTTTTTTTAGTTAAGAATTTGTTTTGATTTTTTTTTTTTGGAAAGTTGTTTTGTAGTGAAGTGCTATATTTGACTTCACCTTTTTTTCTCTAATTCACTTGAATGTATGTAAACGTTTTTGGACGTGTGTACATGTCAAAAACACACCATTTTTACGAGCGAACCATAGTTAAAATGCAACATTTTAACGATACAATAGCAATACAAACGTACCATTTTAACGAGCGAACCATGGTGGAAACATCCAATTTTAACGTTTTCACGACAGATTAATCGTTAAAGTATTACGTTTTTATTAATAGAATCACACAGATTTAGCGTTTTGTATTATTTGAAATGTCATCCTAGCTAAATTTAAAATGTCAAAAATGTTTTTCTATGCGTTTTCGATTAGGACGCAAACGCATTTTTATGTTGTTTTTTTACAAAAACTTTGTCAATTTTTCAAGAATTTTGTTCATAAGGTCCTTTTGGTCATTTTATAATTATTTTTATTTTTTTGTGATACAAATAGCAAGTCCCTTTTACCTTTGACTTTTTTTTACTAATACAAGAACCTATTGTAATAGGTTAATGGATTAAAATCACTTAAAAATGTAAACGTAATAGCTATTTTTGGTGGAGGCCAAACATATTGGACCAAAAGAGTAAATGGCCAAACTTGTTGGACTAAAATTGCAGTTTTTCCTTCGAAAAATAAAGAAAAACACAAGATTCATCTAAAAGGTACAAATTCTAAGAGAACTACCAAAAAATTTGGAATGGAAATCTTGTTTTATTCTGCTGTAAATATTTAATTTCTGTTTAGACTTTCTTAAAGTTACATCGAAGTAAAAATTAATGTTCTATTGGAGAGATAGATTTAGGGGGCGTTTGGTTGAACTCACGGGGAACATGGGCGGAACTACCTTATGGCTTTGACTAGCGGTCGCCCCCCGAAACGAACGAAATTTTCTCGAGTAGGGTTATTCCGATCGAGTTTCGTCTGTCTGCCCTTCATACTGCTGTAATTCCGTCCCTCAAAAATTTTAAATATGCGTCCGCCCCTGACGAAGAATTGGAATCGGTATGGGTTTAGTTTAAGTCGGAATGAGTATGGGTATAATAAAATGTTGGTTTGTAAGGTGGGTTTGGTATTATTAGGGTTTACAATCTTATAAAATTACCTATTTATCCTTAGATAAAATTTATAAAAATAACTTTTCACCAATTTCTCAAAGCCTAGCCACCCTTCTCTTCTCTTGTCGCCTCCCTTTCCCTCTTCCCCCTTCCTTTCTCTCTCCCCGCCCTTCTCTTTCCCCAGCCACCTTCACCTGCCGCCGAGCTCATCACTGTTAGAGTTGAATACATAAATTATGCTTGTATTGTACAATTTCTCAGATTATTATATCAATTTATATTTTGGTTATATCTTGTTGTGCATAATATGTCCTTTTATATTATGTAAGTAGATGATGAGGTGTCTTGTGTGGCACAGTAGTTCTCATCATCGGTCGAAAGACATAATATATAAATAAGGTTCATAACCGAGACAGTTTTGGACAAACTGTCGGTTTAGGTTATTATGTGATTCGGATAATTGGTTTGTCTAAACTAATTGAATCATGTAGATATGCCCGGGGCATATTGAACTTGACCTTTAGGAATGATTTGTCTTGTACTGATTTAATAGACAAATCGATTCTTGTATTCTATCTCTTAATCCCTAGACTCGAGCGGGCATGAAGATTAGACATAGTGTACTTTGATCTGTCAATGGGTGAGGTCAATTGTGGCCAATAGTCTCAGTGGGTTGGGTGCGCGTGTTTAGTTGCTTGGTGTGTTGCTGCTTGTCGAAAGGAAACCATGTACTGGTGCGTCCGGGGTGATGGTGCTCCCGAGATGAGCTCGAAATGTTTATTATACTAAACCCGACCGGTGGACTTATGTTCGGTATAGTAAAAAGGTTGAGTGGTACTAGTCTCGGAATTAAAGAAGTTAATTAATTAATTTATCAGTAAATTAATTTATATTAACGAGCACTATTTCTTTGGGAGATTATGAATATAATTTAATTAAGTTATTCCGGAAGCAATTCTGGTGTAGGATGGTAGTGCCAAAATTAATCCGTTAGTGATACGATTAATTTTGTAATGGGTTAATTGAATAGATAGATTTAATTAATTAATTGGTTAATTATTCCTAAGGGTTAATTTAGTAATTAAAAAAGTGGAATTATTTAATTAATTCCTAAGGGTTAATTAAGTAATTAACAAAGTGAAATTATTTAATTAATTAATTAAGTCTTAAGTTTCAATTAGAATTAGGAAATCCTAGAGATTAGGAATCTAGTAGGATTTGGTTTATCCTATCAGATTTGTTACCTAATTGAATTTAGAAACTAATTAATTACCTAAACCCATTAGGAAGACCAATCCTAAACCAACTTGGGGTCTCTCTTGTAACTCTATATATAGACAAGAGATTAGCTATTCAACCTACACAATTCAATAGATTCATTATTCAAGAATCTAGAGAGATAAAATCCTAGAGAGAGAAACAAAAGTTTATTCTCAAAACCGGATTTATAGACCAAAATTGCGGCTGCTCTTGGAAGTATTTTTGGCCGGATTTCTCACTAAATTTCGGCGGCTGGTTTAAGTACTTAGAGCGGCGGCGCGTGTTGGTTTATCTCAGGCCAGGTGGCACGTGAAGGTCACGCGCTAGGCGGAGTGGTTTGCTGATTTTTCCGGCGAATCCAGTTGTGTTGATTGCTCATCCATTGGCTTCTAGATTGTTACCCACACAACAAGAAGTCAAAGACTTGAGTCATACAAGTGATCTTCCAAGTCACGCTTCAAAGGTAACTTTCTAAAGTTTCGCTTTTAATTAGAAATTTTTGTTGCGTGGTAAATCGAACTAGTGCAAACCCAGATCCTACAAATCCTTTCAATCACCTCGATCTACTCCCTCCTTCTCGATTCACCACCCCTTCCTCTTACCTTCTCTCTCCTTGGCGCCTGCCCTTCCCCCTTCCCTTCTCTCTCCCAACCTTTCGACCTTTACTCATGTATTATAGCATCTCAAAAATTTTGAAAGAACAAGGAAAGGGAACATAACAATAATATAGCCTTATCATCCGTCACGAAGTGTAATATCTACCTTCTCCAAATTCATAATAATAGAATAAAATTTAACAAAGACATATATATGTACTTTTTAGCTATTTTTTCACTAGTAACGCCTTGCAAAAAAAGTCATAGTTAATATTTAAAATAAAAATTTTATTAGTTACCGCTTTAATTTTTACTTTCTATCGTCTTAATTTGGATTAAAACTCCCCCTCCTTTACTCTTTCTTTTCTCTCCTTTGAAGTAAAAGAATAATTTTGTCAAAACTGAAATGATAATACTTAAAATTGAGATGGTAACTAGTAATATAAAAAAAACAACGTTTTATCTATCCTTTTTATTTAGATCTGCACATTCTTGTACCTACATTTTTTACAACTTATTATAAACTTTCTCAACGGCTAACTCACAACTATAGATAATTTATTAGGAAATAAACAAACACTAAGCTAAAATGACAGTGAACAAAAGCTTTTTGCACAAAACGCCAGAAATGAAACCAACAGTAAGCCCAGCTTTTAGGACTCCAAGTCAAGATTCTGGTCTCCATCCTGGATGCAATCTCTCCAGAACCACCATATAATATGGTGAATCCTCTCCAAGTGAATTTGCCAAAAGTTTAATAGCTACTTGCCTACTTTTCCTGTTTAAATGGAGAAAATAAATAAATAAATAAAAATAGAAAAGCTTTTTGTAACGTTTTCCTCTTAAAGTTTGATAAATATACAATCACCTTCAAATTAAATTTATACATAATTTATTAAAAAAATAAAAGGAGGCCGATAAATAGAAACAATTATAATTTTGGTTTATGAATTAGAGTCATTGTATCTTTTTAGTCCGGTTAACTCAAAAATACCAAAATTAATTTTAAATTTTAACTATTTTAGTCCATAAAAATTTGTCCTCGTGGGTTAAAATTGCTAAAATTTTAAAAGATTTTGAATATTTTTAGATTGATCTAACTAAAAATGTAAAACTATCAAAAACTCTCACACAAAAGTGAAATTTCACATCAAAAAAAAAAAAAAAAATCCCTATTTTAAATTGAATTTTACCCCAAAAAAAAAGTTCAACTCCTATAATTTTACTTTCAATATACATAATTTAATTATTCAATACATGATTTATATATAATTTAGAACCAAAAATCATAATTATAATAAAAAGAAAAGTAATGTTTATATGAGTTATACCTTTTAAAAGGCAGTTAAACGTGTAGCAATGTAAATGCACAGATCCCACTTAGTGCAGCTGCAACTGCTCCCATTATGAATGCCGGTAGGTTGCTTCCTTCAAACAAGGCATCCAACGGTCCACTCACAACAGCTACGAACATCTATGATTTTTTGGAGCTTTATTTTTGTCCAGGAATTATGCAAAATTAATTTCTTAAAAGCAAAATGGTAGTTTCATTTTAGAGTAATATACCTGTGGAATGACAATGGCAAGATTCACAACCGCTAGTCCAAGTGCTGAAATTTTAAACGTTTAGAGTGGTTTTATATTATTAAAAGTTTGTTTGAAAAAAATAATAATAATAAATCGAGATATTTAAAACAGAATGTTTCAATTGAGAGAAAAATTACAATTTTGGTTAAAAAACTATCATCATCTTATCTTTTTGTCAGATAAATTCAAAAATACCCAAAAACCTTTTAAATTTACTAGTTTTTGTTTATAAAAATACAAATCGATAGGTTTAAATTGCTAAAATTTTAAAAGTGTTTAGGTATTTTTGGATTAACATGACCAAAAATATAAAAAGATCATAGTTTTTATAGATCAAACTTGTAATTTCACCCTCAATTGAGCTTGGATCCTCTGTTTCGATTAGATTTGTTTTGTGAAATATTGTACCTTGTCCTAGGCCACAATTATTAGAAAACACAGAAGCTAATGCAAAAGGGACGCTATAAGTCACCTACAAAAGGAAACATAAACATCATGTATCAGAATTGTAATATAGAAATGGCAAATTATATCATAATTTTAATACTATCATGAAAGATAGTTTATTATATAGATTGTAGAATCACATTAGTATTGAGAGCCCTATAAATTGTGATCGTTTCTCCATCTAACGTCAATATAATTCTATCATTTGTCAATTGACTATCTTGCAATGTAGTTCCATAATTACGGTATACGGATTATATCAAAATGCTTCGGCCTCTTATTCATCTTTATTATGCTTATGGTATTGATGTGTGACATATGAGTACGTTTTGGTAGGGCAAGAATAATTTAATTCGAGCATGAACTAAATTATATGCTTAAATACAGTTTTGGTCCTCCATAATATGAGTAATTTCACTTTTGGTTCCTCTTAATTTTGAGTCGCAATATTTGTCCCCGTCCTTTTTTTAGTAGATTTAGTCATCTTTTATAAAAAAAAAAAAGAAGATAACAGATTAATTCATTTGATCGCTAGTCAAATCTAATTTTTTCTTCAAAATAATTTTTAAAATGATGTTTTTAATCCATTTTATGGCTAAATTCCTTATGAATGTTCAACCCATTTTGATCGATTCACAATCCAAAATGATGACTGAAACCCTAAATGGGTTGAACATTACTGAGGATCCGAATGATAAAATGGATTGAAAATATCATGGTACAAATCATTTTGAAGATAAAAATTAGATTTGACTAGTGATCAAATGAGTTAATCCGTTATCTTCTGAACTTTTTCGTAAAAAATGACTACATCTACTAAAAAAAAGATAAAGACTAGTACTGCCACTCAAAACATAAAAGGGACCAAAAGTGGAGTCACGAGAAACGAAAACTGCATTTAAACCTAAATTATATTATCCCTGTTTCAAAATAACAATTTATTTTGCATGGAGGAAATGAAACGAATAGAATAATACTAACCGCTTGGGGAATACCCAATATGGTAAAGAGAATCCAAGCAGGGATTTTGACATGGTTAGGGGGACCGACCACAACTTCTCCTGACGCAAACACTTCCGCTTCTGCATTACTTTCTTTTCTTGCAACGCTAGCTATGTCCGAAATATAAACTGTCAAAACCATACATATTGACAAAATAAAATTGCAAATCCCCCAAAAGCTCTTCACATCGCCAAACAACCGAGCAATTGGCTCCATGAAAAGGGACACCAACCCGAGGCTCGCAACATACATCATTAGGCCCTTGGTTCCCGCCCACACACCGGCGTGGTATAGCGCTCTATCTCGGTCGTTTCCGTCGGCTCTCCCGCCGTACACCTCTTTCCCCATCCAATCTGTGCAGAACATTGTGAATGGGAACCATCCAATCCAATTTAAGGCAGTTACAATGAGTAGTTTTCTCATTGGTTTTGATAGATTTGCAAGGGCTAATACAATTTGCCCCAAAAATGAGGGGGGTTCCTCTTTGGGGAAGTATTGATTGCCATAATTGTATGCTTGATTTTCCATGTAGGAAGCTTGATGTTGATCCAATACTAATACTTCTTCCTTTACTAAGGTGACAACCAACAATGTCACCATAGAAATGAAGAAAATTGAGAAAATGAAGCAAGTTTTGAGGTTTGCACAATAATGATCACATGCATCTGTCTTTGTGAATGGAAAAAATTGGTAAAGTCCAACGTAAGAACCTAATCCATAACCAATTATGTTTCCAACAGCCATGAAGAATGCGAAAAGGGCATTGGCGACCATCAATTTTGCTTCGTTATTCCCGGAGAGATCAGCTAGTAGTGCTCTACAAGGACCCTGAATCAAATTGTTGGAAATGTCCAATATCCAAAATCCAGCTACAAAAAGGCCGACCGCTCTAGGCTTGGTTACGGTTTCCAGAGAATCACCCAATGAATTACCGATATCGGCCGCGAAACCGATTAGGAGAACCCCAATGCACAGCAGCACAGCACCTGAAACAAGAAAGGGCCGCCGGCGACCGAACCTGGACGTGCAATGATCGCTGTAGTGACCAATGGTGGGCTGGACAAGTAAGCCGGAAATTGGGCCACAGAGCCAGACAAAAGCAGCCCATTCATGAGGAACTCCAAGAAGTTGAATGTATGGTGTTAAGAGGGAAAGTTGCAATGCCCATCCATATTGAACAGCTGCAGCTATGGAGGCTACAAGGGCCAGTTTCTTTATTGAGCTTGAGGTATCGACCTCGTACTGGGCCTGTGGGATTACTGGATTTTCAAATTCAGCAAACACCATGATGGTGTAGTTTTCTTCAGAGACTTTTCATTCTTTAATTTCTTTATGTTGTTGAGGTTTAGTTCTAACGTAGACATCTCCATTGTTTGTTAGTATTGCTAATTTTTGAGGAAGAGAGTATTAGGATGTTTTGTTGGCGGAGAAAGAGGGAAAAAGGATGAGGAGAGGAGAAATACTTGGATGACCATTATTACTCTAACTTAACTTATATAGATTCAGAACCACCAAATTGTAACAAACCCTCTTTTCTAAACTTTTATTGAAATTCAGTGTCTTCCCTAAAACAACCATGAAATCTAAAATAAAAGATTACAAGAATCACATAAACACAAACTTTTGTACCGTTAGAAGCGGCAGAAAGTGTAAACAAAAAGTATAAACTTTTGTATCATTTTACTATTGTTTCATTCTCATCTCCGTAAAATACTACGCCTTATGTTCCATTTGTTTCTTAGAATTGAAGCATTGTAATTCTATATAATTACAATTCACGAATTAGAATTAGAATTAGAATTCAATTACAATTCTTTTTTATTAGTAAAATATAAAATTGATTTAGAATTGAAATTAAAATTTTAAATTTGTTCTTTGCAATATTATAAAAGATATTACTAGTTACGGTAGATGAGTGTAATATAAAAGTATATTTTAAGTCATTTTAAAATGCATTAATAAACAATTTTTAAAGTCATTTTTATATCTATACAAACATCTTTATAAATAATTTATAATTACATTTTAAAATGTCATGAAAATAAATTTTTATATTTTTATTATACATTAATTGTTTATTTTTTATAATATTATATTTTTTAAATTATATTATAATAATCAATATTATATTACATAAAAGAATTACTGGAATAAAATAACAAACAAGAAATTATTTTTAAAAAAATTATTAAAAAACATTCATCATCGTCCCAAGATTGAAGAATATCATCAAAGGGAAAAATTCTCATACAAATAAAAGTTTGTTATCCAAACCATTGAAATTCACTTGGCCATCTTCCATTTAACAAACTCCTCGTAGTTGATTTGTCCATCACCATCTACTTCAGCCTCTTTTTTTTTTCATCTCATCAATTTCCTCATCCCTAAGCTTCTCCCCTAGGTTGGTCATCACATGGTGAAGCTCAGCTGCAGAAATGAAGCCCTTCTGATCCTTGTCAAAAACTCGGAATGCTTCCTTCAGCTCCTCCTCAGAGTGAGTATCCTTCATCTTCCTGGCCATTAGATTCAAAAACTCAGGGAATTCAAATATCAAAAACTCAGCTTCTTTAATAATGTTTGGAAACTGAAGTTGGAATCTGCAACACTTTCATATTTGTCACTTGAACTGATGCTCCACCAAACAATTTCCTGAAAGATATACAAAAAGAAAATTATAAGTGACATTAAAAAAATAAAAATTTCCGATTAATGTGTGCTATTTGTAAAAGATTACAAATAAATGAAGATAATACCTAAATAAACATGATGAAAGAATAATGGGAATCCAACAAACTATAGCTTCAGCAGCTGCTGAAGCAAGCCAAGAGGGCCATCCTGCTGCACTAGATCAAATGCTCCAGCTGCAAGATCGAAAAAGTAAAATCAGTAAAGCGAGTAATACTATGAGGAATTCAATTAAACAATAACTAATGTACTTAACCTGCAAAAATTTCGATATGATTATTAGAAGATCTTCTATGTTTAAATTTATAAACTTTATCATGTCTTTTATTACTTTTGCTATATGAGGGATTATCTAGCCCAAATTGTTGACAAAATTGTCCTAATTGTTTTCTTTCATATAGGTTTTGTCTTCTAATTTGCTGATTCAGCTTTATTTCATTACATAAAATTAATCCTTCTTGTATACAAGTATCTATTAATGCTCCGTATGTATAATTTTCATATAATAAAGTAATATTATTTTTTCTAAGAGTTTTTCTAACCCTTTCAGCAAATAAGCTTGGAAATCCATCTATAATTTAGATTTCCAATGTGTATTACTATATTCTGGTAATTCCATTACTCTACTCAAGAAAGTATCTGTATACCATCTAAAGTCAGAGAGTGTTTTACACCTTAAATTCCGTAATAGAGTTCTAATAGTATCACTATTATTACTAAACCTTCCAGTAAAGTGTTATATAATGTTAATATCTAGTGTATAAACTGCATTTTCTACTAAAATATTATTTTCTTGTTTTACTGTCTTCATAATTTCATCTTTATTTTGTTGAGATAAGAAATTATCCCACCAACCTTTAAGTTGTCCAGTAAATCAACAACTATCATTGCCGCAATTGTTTTATCAGAATTATTATTATTCTTACAAATAGTAGAATACATTAACATTATATGAATAGTATTATAAATTTGTTTATTAGAATATCCATCAATATTCCATTCATAAATTTTACTACCCGAATAACTAATATCTATTGTATTAGTATATTCTTCATGCAACACATCCATAGGTGTTGGTCTAGGATAATAAAATTTATTCTGTATAGGCTTATCTGCCCATTTATTATTAATTTTATTTATCTAATTTTTGAACACTTGATTATGATCAGAATTTTCTATTAATTCATACTGTAATTCTTTATCCAATGTTTTTATACTTAATTTATTAAATTTTTCTTCTAGGAGTTTTTCTAACTCATGCATTGGTCTTATCTTAAAATTAGATATAGACGGAGGAGGTTGAAAGCTAGGAGAAACTTCCTTAACTTCAGGAGTTATATTTATAACTGTTGGCTGTATATTATTAATAGCCTTTGTTATTATTTCAATCTTATTATGGATAGATTGTATCTGCTCTCCTAATATATTTAGGAAAATATTAGTATAGTTCTGATGTTCGAACATATTATTAATATGTTTACAAGTAAACAGATAATGTATTATTTTTTATCATTTTAACAAATGCTGTAAAATTATGAATTTTACCATTCTTTTCAATATGAAAGCTTGTTGTGGAGGATATATCCCCTTATAATCATTTCCAATTTCAAGTTTATAATCTCTTTCAATGACTGAAATATAATTATTCACATAAGTATCTATAAACCATAAGACAAAAGGTATTAAAGTATTTTTAATTCTACTGGTCTTATAAAATTCTTCTTGGAAGTATAACATTTTTTTCGTAGTAAAGGTTTCAGAAAATGATCTGGATCTTTAAATTCTTCAGAGATAACTGTTCTGGCGGGGGAGCTAGGGCTGAAATCTATAATTTCACTCCTATCCATTAAATAGAAAATTCCATTTTCGACATTGTTGGTTCTAACAAATTTTTATTCTGAGTTTGACTATTTATTTCTCTCACAATATTATGTCTGTTTATAACCAATTTTTCTATAAGGGGTGTTGAAGTCTCTGATTCTCTTATTTGAGAAGTAGATGCTCTAGCAGGCATAGGAGAATCTACCTTATAATCTATTGGTGATATATATGACCTCATAGAAGTACTTTTTGGAAATGATAATAATTTCAACTGATTATCAAATCTAATATTTACATTTCCTTCATCATTCTTAATGATATCAATGATATCATCATGATCCTGAATCTATGGTTGAACAGGAATAGCTTGTTCTATTACCCAATTTTTTGGAAAAGTAATTTCTTCCCATTTAATAGATCTTCTACACGTAATATTTGATCTATTAACATTGGTTTCAATTATTATTGTTTCATTTTTAGGTTTATTCATTCGTTTACACTGTGGATTCAAAGTAAACAAAGGTTTATAATATATTCTATAACAAAGACATATAACTTCTGTTCCAGCAATATAATTATAACCATGTGTTTTAACATTTAATGTTAATGCATCTAAAATATTCACATCAGTTAAAGATAACTGCAAATTAGGATAAACATTAAAATAAACTGGTCCATATGATAGACTGGATTGTATAATTCCTATTAAAGATTGTTTCCAATTCAAATTTCTACCATCTCTTAAAGCTGCTATAAAACTTTCTGGTAAATCTTCTAAACTCAAAGGTTTAAATGTAATTTACACTAATCCTATGTGTAGAAACTTATGTGTTCCTCTATATGGACTTATATCCTTTTCAGATAATAATCTGATTATCATTTCATTGCTATCTAATGAAACAGATTATTCAGTAGTTTTTACTACTTGCTTTAAACCCAATTTTTCAAAAGTACCTAACTAGTATATTAACTTATGTTCAACTCTTGGGATTGTCCATTTATTAAGTAAGTCTAAATTTTGTGGAATATCATATTCCTCACTTTTTAAATTTTTAATATTAGAATTTTTATTAATGATGTTCATGAAATTCATGATGAACAAGTGTGTTGACTCATAACATAGTGCATACTAACCAGGCTCTGATACCATCTAAGACTCGAGATATATGAGGATAATTTTACAACATAATATGAAACAGGCAACCTTTCACAAAACAGTTTACCCAAAATGCAAGAGCTTCCAGGCGGGGGCTTTGTAGTGGCAACATCAATACCAAGTTTCATAATCAACTTAATCACCCATCAAGGTGCAGAAATTAATCCAAGAGAAGCAAGACAACACTAACCTGAGCAGAGAGATTCTGGACAAGATATTGCTGATTAACTGGAAGATAAACACTGGCCTGGATTGCAATGATATTCACACTATCATGCCCTGTTTTACATGCAGAAAAGAGTCACTTCAGTTATTCAATGTTGAAGAATACAAATATTAAAAGACAAAACAACAGATAATTCACACTGATGAAATGCAAAAACTAATACGATTGGGAGTACACCAAAGAGGCTATATAAAAAAATTTCGATGATGGTGTGCCTAAAATGAAAATTCATGTAAATAAATCATCCACCAGTAATGGATACAACAAATTACCAAATAGCAAGACATTTACCATCGTTTTTCAGGCCAACCAAAAGTACACTCTCTTCTCTTGAGGTAACCACTGAACATACAGAAAAATAAAGTTAATAACCATTTCAAATAAAGAGAAAGGGTTTACAAACAGCAAGAAAAAGAGTAACTCAACAAGCAATCATGACTGCAGGAAGGCGAGAGTGGAAGAAAAAACTGCATACAATTTCAAATAGCATATATCCATACTGAGATGAGCACCTTTTCCAAGTATAATATCAGATGTGAAATCCCTGTCAATGGAATTCTTCAGCTTCATATCCACTATAGTAGTACCTCGCACCTATGACTTTCCTACGGATTTCAATTAGTTCTACCTTGAGAATCAAACAGTGTACTAAATGAAACGAAAGTAGACAATCCAATAAGGGAACGGACGTCTGACCTTAGGAATTTGACAAAAGAGACAATAAAAAATAGCGCACCAATTCCTCCTATCACTTCATAACAATGAGATCATCTTGGGCATCTTGTAGGAGGGCTGAACCCTACCTAACAGTGGAAAGCACTAGCTACATACGGAGCATCAATAGCAGTCTCAACAAATCACAAGAATCGAACTTTTCAACTTCAAACTTGGTTCAAATCTGCCTTGCACTCATTTGCTTTCCATTAGCCTCAGTGCTACTGCATAATGCAACAAGAAAAAAATCCCTGTTTTTTACTATAAAGGGTTTTCATCTTGGATATGGCTTAAAAATGGTTTTGGGGAAAATTTGATAGGAAGGGGAAGAAGGATAATGAGGGGTGATCTGGGCGGAGACAGAGGACTGGCGAATGAGAGTTTTTGTTTTAGGGGAAAAAATCTGAAACGAGAGAGGGGCAAGGGAGAAGATCGATCGGCAAACCAATAGAGGAAGAATAAGCCGGATAGCCTTGGAGGAGGGCGGAGAGCTGAGGGCCGATGCATATGTTGAAAAGGTGGTAATCGCGTTGGTGGCGTCACGACAAGGAGAAGAAACGGGGGGAGAGAGAGAGAGAGACTAGAGGGGAAAGCGCAAATTATATCTTGTACCTAGAGGTACATGTACCTAATAATACATCACCACTCTCACTATAAGAGAGTGAGATACACTCTCTTATCTTCTTCTTCTTCTCCAAAAACCCAGTTCCTTCTTTTTCAAAAAATCACTTCTTCTTCTTAAAAAATCAGTTATTCTTCTTCGCTGTACTCCATTCGAAACTGCATTTAATCAAAATTTTTATTTAAACACAGATTTAACAGAGATCGACGATTGTTTTTTCTGACGAACAACACCAAATACAACAAAAAAATCACTTCTTCTTAAAAAATCACTTCTTCATGTTCAAAAATCTCTTATTCTTCTTCAAAAATCTTTTCTTCTTCTTCAAAAATAACTTATTCTTCTTAAAAAATCACCACATTATAAAGTATGAACTGTATTTGATGGATTTAAGGAACCTTGTTTTCACGATTTGATGTTGAGTAATGTATTAATGATGTTATATTCGTGTTTTCTTATTCAAATAATGCTCTGTTGCTCTAAAATATGATATATAAATGGTTTCCATGAGGTATTGGCACTTTCATGTCAAATGGGTTGCTTATGATTCTTTCTCGCTGCTGGACTTGGTAGAACGCGTTATGGGACGTAACTAGACTTTGTGGGACATAACGGGATGTTGCTGCTTTGTATTTTTAGACGTTGCGGGACGTTGCTGGACGTAGCTGGACGTATCTGGACATGGTGCTAGTTTTTTCGGACGTAGCGAGACGTGGTAGACTATGTTCTGTGAAAAAATCAGCTTAAATTCACATGCATGGATGTAGACATTTCAGGACATGGTGCTGGTTGTTTTTGACGTGGTTCTAATGTTATGAGACTTGGTAGACTGTCTTTGTGAAAAAAATCAACTTAAATTCACATGCATGGATGGATGCAGACGTTTCAGGACGTGGTGCTAGTTGTTTTTTGACATGGTTCTAATGTAAGGAGACGTTTTTGAAGGTGTAATCTGAAAAATTCAACTTAAATTCACATGCTTGGATGTAGATGTTGCGGCAGTTATTTTTTGGACGTGCATGGATGTTGCGGCAATATTAGAAGACGTTGTAGAAGGTGTTCTGTGAAAAATTCACCACATGCCTGGATGTTAACGTTGCGACAGTTGTTTTTTGGACGTGCAGGGACGTTGCGATAGTGTTAGGAGACGTTGTGGAAGGTGCAATCTATGAAGTTGTATTGTACGGAAGGTTCAAGAGGGCATAACTCGGCACTCGATTGTCCGATTTGGACGCACGAGTAGTCGATTTGATGGTTCTCGACGAGATCTACACAATGTACACAGCAAACCGGCATTTGGAGATGGTTCTGATATTGAAAAATGTATGGTTTTGGACGAAAACTTTAAATGGTCATAACTTTGCGCTCGGTGGTCCGTTTTAGACGAATTTTTTTTTTTTGATTTCATATAACTTTTAAACATCTATCAATCTGCAAATAGCCAAAGGCGGTTTGGGCTGCTCGAAACTCCAAAAAATGACATATTTTAAAAGATACGAAAGATTTTTAATAAAAGGGTTTTTCAAATTTTCGACGAAACATTTGACATGTATAAAAAATAGTTTTTTACGATTTGCCTGCATGAAAACCTTGTTCCTCCGGGGTTCTACTGACCTATGTATTGGGAGATGGGAAATTCAATATTGACAATAGTGATCTTTTAAATGACATGTACAAAAAAGTGTAATTAAATGTCAACTAACTTTAAGTGGATTAATGACAATTGAATTTTTTGGAAAGTCACAAGACTAAAATAACCAGGGTTCGAGTCTCGTCCCTGACAATTTTTTTTTTGTTTTTTCCTACTAATATTTACTTAAATAGTATCTATTTTTTACATTACTAAAATCAGCTATGCCGGTTTTGGACGTTGCAACAGTTATTTTTTGGACTTACGGGGACGTTGCGGCCGTGTTAGGAGACGTTGTGGAAGGTGTTATGTAAAAAATTCAGCTTAAATTCACATGCCTGGATATAGATATTTTTTGACGTTACGGCAGTTGTTCTGAGACGTTGTTGACTCAGCCAAGACATTGTGGACATGCCTGGATGTAGATGTTTATGGACGTGGTGCTAGTTATTTTTGACGTGGTTCTAGTTGTTCTGAGACATGGTGAACTGTCTTTGTAAAAAAAAGCAGTTTAAATTCACACGCATGGATTAGAATGTTTATGGACATAGTGCTATTTGTTTTTGGCGTGGTTCTAGTTGTATTTGTGAAAAAATCAGTTTAAATTTACATGCATGGATGTAGACGTTTCTGGACGTGGTGCTAGTTGTTTCAGACGTGGTGCTAGTGTTAGGAGACGTTGTAGACATGCCTGGATGTAGACATTGTGACAGTTGTTTTTTGGATGTTGCGGCAGTTGTTCTGAGACGTTGTTGACTCAGCGAAGACGTTGTTCACTCAGCGCAGAAAAAAAAGGCGCGCGCGTAGGCGAAACTTATTATATTTAGTAAGTGTACAGCTGTCATGCAAAAAATTACTATATATAGTAATAGGTACATGTACACAGTGTACAGGATATACGCGCTGGAGGGGAAAGGGGAAGAATATGTGTATGATGGTGGTAGCCGGCGACAACGAGGGAGAAGGAAGAGAGGTGAGGGGCGGTCGACGAAAATGAAGGAGGAAACTGGTGGCGGCCGATCAAAGAGTAAACAGGAGGAAAATAGAGAAAATCAATTTTTCTACCTAGGGTTTTCATTATTTTTAATTGTTGTACTTTTATTTTGTTTCACTAATATATTTAAATTTTATTTTGATCAATAAATTTCATCAATATTAAATAATTAATTTAATAAATCTTTCAATTTCAATTTACTTAATAATAATTAGTAATAGTAAGTTTATCATAAATTTCAATTATTATCCATTACTATTCAATTTTAAAATATAATTATATCTTCTTCCGTTATCCTTAATTTAAAAATTTTATTTTCTCAATTATATATATTTCTTCATTCTCCTCATAATTTACACCATCCACACAAACGAGATTGAATCCATCATTCTCATTTCGATGATGAAATTATATGGTTTTTTTTTTAAAAAAATTATTGTGTTTTTATAGAAATCGTCATGAATTCTATAAACAATCAACACTCACATAAAGGTAGAATCTAATTGTGTATTTTTTAATTATTTTATATATAATATCTTGATTATGTTCTTGATTCATGATGATTTTTTTTTGTTTTCTAACTTCGCTGATTTTGGAAATATAATTTTGATCTAAAAGGATGCTGGACGTCTTAAGTCTTGATGCATAATTCACATCTTCAATTCCTCGTTCTTCTCACATACCAAAGCTATTTTCGTTTTGCATTAATTCTTTTATTTTATAGGCTCGTTATGAGGTTTTTGGTTTTTTTTTTTTACAAAAATTTTCATAGCTTCCCCACTAAATCAACATCTCTCTTATCCTTCATCCTCCTAACTCTTCTTAAGAATTCCAATTGTGGTATTTCTCCAACTCTTCTTGCATTATCTCTTAAAATGTTTATTAATTGTAATAATAATAAAAAAATTATTGTTCAACGCCCTATCATTTTTCACAAATTTTTTATATAATGAAACTATTAATTGTGCAATAATATATTTTTGTGAATAATTAATTTGCATTAATTGTGCATATATGGTTTTCTTAATCACGACTTTGCACAAGCATTCTAATTAAATGTACTATTTTTTATTTGGTGGATTACTTTGGTTTTGTGACTAAATCTTTAATTTATGCAGAAAACGCAGAGAAATAAATTCATACCTTACCACAACAAAAAAAATCCAGAGTTAATTAACGGACTTTCTTAATTATTTAACATTTGCGAAGATTATTCATAAAATTTTTACTAATTCCTTTAAAAAAATAATATGATTTGAAACAAAAATAATTATTATCTAATTTAATTTATTTATCTATAAGTTTAATAGATTAAAAATAATGAATTTAATCAATCAATCAATTTTAATTTAACTTATCATCAAATTATAACTTATTGTCAATTACTCTCCTCACATTATAAAGGTATTTCCCTTATAGTTTTAATTAATTTACATTAATTCTTTTATTTTATATGTTGATTATGTTCATCGTGATGATAAAGATTGATTATGATTTTTTTATACGAATTTTCATGACTTCCACCAAAATCAACAACTCTACTCAAATAAGTATAAAAATTTTCATTTGAAGAATTTTAATACATTTAGAATTTGTAACAATATTATTCTTAATGAAATCTAATAATTATACAAGTTTTGGTAGTAGTAGGAAGTAGTACTGGAAGCCCACCATGGATTTTTTGCTGTGTGGTCGAATGATCTCTATGAAGGAAATAGAATAATCCCGGGCTAAATCGAAAATCTCACTTTTGTGCTATGCATTCCAGAATCGGAGACTTTCGACTCAGCTCAGGCTCAAATTCATTTCTCTTGAACGGATTTAGGCTTATACTAGTTCAATTTATTAAAATGACGATCAAATATTAAATTTTTAATTAAAGCGGAAGAATTAAATATTATACCTTTGAAGCAAAGTCCCAAGCAAAATAGAAAACCAAATCTTTGGGAAAGTGAAATCCACTCAGAATCCCAAGGATAACTCCAAACGACCTCGAACTTGGGTGGGCAAGTAACTACAAGGTGGCTAAAGGCACTGGCGAAGAAATCCAGAGAAACCCACTTCAAGAATCTCACAGATCTGAAAAACAGATCTAGCCCGGGAACTTGATTCTAATCTAAAAACACACACCGCCTCAATAAAACTTAGTGGGTAATCTATTTGCTCGTAGATTTAGACTTTGGCGAACAAAAAGGAACGAGCCAAAGGATCAACGAAACAAATAATCAAAGCCCACAACAAAAATCGCACCAAAAGGCGCTGGAAAAACCAAATCGCTGGTGGCTGGCGTTTGACATGAAAAATGGCCGGCGATCAAGCAACTCCGACGGACGAACAGTGGGCTGGGTTTTCTAAAATTGTGGGCTTAAGTATTCTCAAAGAAGAAAGCTCCAAAATCGACTTCGAAAGAAAAGCTTCAATAAAAGTGGAGAGCTTCTCTTTCTAGACTTAACTTTCTCTCCCTAGGCAAAAGCCTCTAAGGTTTCTAATGTCTTACTAATGCCTAAAATTAGCTATTTATAGGAAGCTCCTTAGGAGACCTAGTGGGCTTTTGAGTTGGGCCTTAGTGTTTGACTTTCGTTGACCCCTTAGTCTTCCATAGACTAGTCAACTCTAATCGAGCCTTTCGAATTAATTTCTTAACCCACTTCGTTAATTTAGTTTAATCGAATCCTTAGGATTAATTAATTCAATTAAAATTAATTCTTAATCCATTTAGTTAATTAAATATTAATTAAACCTTTAGGATTAATTAATTCACTTTGTTGATTAGTCAAACACATAATTAGTCGTACCACTAACGGACCAATTATGGAACTACCGCTCAAAAATGACTTTACATCGCGCTCACTTTATTATTCTTCTAACTCCCTACATCAAAGATCTAGTGCTCGTCGATTAATCAATTTACCAACAAATAAATTCACCGACTTCTTGGTATCTGAGATTAGTACCACTCGACTTTCTTATTATATTGGACATAAAGTCCACCGGTCGGGTTTAGTATAATAAACCTTACGAGCTCATCTCTGGAACACCATCAACCCAGTGAACCGGTACGTGGATTCCTCCGACTAGCAACGGCACACAAAGAAGCTAAACACCACATACCCAACTTACCTAGATTTAGGTCTCTTTTGGAAAATCAAAGCATATGATATCTAACGCTCATGCCCGTCCCAACCTCGGGATTAAGAGATTAAAATACTATGATCGAATTAACTACGCCGATCAGTACAAGTTAATTCAATCCAAACTGGTCATGCTCAATATGCTCCGGGCATATCTGTATGATTTAATTAGTCTAGATAAACTAATTTTCAAATCACACGATAACCTATACCGATAGTATGTTCAGACTATCTCAGTTACGAGCATACTTTTTATATATCAATACTTTAACCAATAACGAGATCTACCGTGTCTTTCCACACCTCATTATCTAGTTCTATGATATAATGGAACAAATTTAATACTAAAACAAAACGATATGTCAACTGGGTATCAGTTTTTTATACAAGCAAATAGCTTTCTAGTATTCAAAACTAACAATCTCCCACTAATACTCAAAGTTATACTCTGAAGTACAAAAATACTGTCAAACCCGCTTTATTACACTGCTGTCATAATGAAAACTACAAAACACCTTTAAGCTCACTCACATGGCTCTCTTAAGAATCTGACTCTCATGCCCTCCACATGTCTCTCAAAGACCTTTGGGGTCAATGGCTTTGTAAAAGGATATGTAAGGTTGTCTCCTGATACTATCTTAGCCATGATCACTTCTCCCCTCTTTACGATCTCTCGTATCAGGTGGTACTTGCGCTCTATGTGTTTACTCTCCTTGTGGGCTCGTGGTTCCCTTGAGTTAGCAACGGCACCATTGTTATCACAATAAATTGCGATAGACCTAGGCAACTTAGGGACCACATCTAAGTTCACTAGGAAGTTCCTGAGCCATACAGCTTCTTTCACTGCCTCTGATACGACAACGTACTCAGCCTCCATGGTGGAGTCTGCCACGTATTTCTGCTTGACACTCTGCTATACTATGGCTCCACCTCCCAGAGTAAACACAAACTCAGAGGTAGACTTACTCTCGTCCATATCACCTTGAAAATCCGAATCTGTGTAACCCAATGGTACTAGCTTATGCGCTCTATAAACTAGGACATGATCTCTCGTCCTGCGCAAGTACTTGAGAATGCATTTTACCATCTCTCAGGGAGCATTCCCAGGGCTATTATGATATCTGCTAACGATGCCAACGGTAAAACAAATATTTGGCCTAGTACATAACATAACATACATGAGATTACCCACTGCAGATGCATAGGGTACCGCCTTCGTGGCATCTATCTCTTCAGCAGTCTTGGGACACTGCTCTTTTGATAAATACACTCCATGTCTGAAAGGTAGTGAACCCTTCTTGGAGTTCTGCATTTTAAAATGGGCCAAAATCGTGTCTATGTATGAAGCCTGGGAGAGTGTCAGAAAACGTCTCCTATGATCTCGAATAATCTTGATCCCAATGATATATCCAGCCTTTCCCAAGTCCTTTATATCAAACTGTCTGGACAACAATGCATTTACGTCTTACAACACCTTCTTACTATTGCCAATCAGAAAGATGTCATCTACGTAAAGTATGAGGAACACCACCATATCACCATCACGCCTGCGGTATACACACTGCTCATACAGACACTAAGTGATCCATAGGACTAGATAACCTCATCAAAATAGATGTTCCAAGATCTGGATGTCTGCTTAAGTCCATAAATGGACCTCTTAAGCCTGCATACCTTGTGCTCTTAGCCCTGAAAAATGAAACCCTCTGGTTGCTGCATAAAAATGGTCTCCTCAAGACTTCCATTAAGGAAAGCTATCTTGACGTCCATCTGCCAAATCTCATAGTCCATATGAGCAGCTATGGCCAAGAGAATCTAGATCAACTTAAGCATATCTACCGGGGAAAAGTCTCATCATAATCGATACCCTCTTTCTGAGTATACCCTTTTGCCACAAGCCTAGCATTGAAGGTCTCAACCCTTTCATCAGATAATCTCTTTCGCTGATAGACCTATTGGCCGAAACCCATCAAGTAGGTCTACCAGCTCCCAGACCTGATTTGAGTCCATAGAATCCATCTCAGTAATCACCGCTCTTTGCCAAGAATCTACATCTTTATCCTGAAGAGTCTCATTGTAGCTAACTGGGTTTGGTTCATGGCCGCCAGGGATAAAGTCCGAAGACTCACCCAAACCCATATACCTCTCGGGCTGTCTGACAACCCTCATACTACAATGAGGCGCAACTTGTGTAAGAGCATCATCTGTGATAGTGTATACTGTATCTTGTGGTGTGTCATCCTGTACTTGTGCATCTGGAATACTCGACTGCCCCTAAGCTCTTCCAATACTACCTTGCTTCTTGGCTTGTGATCTAAAATATAGTCCTCAAGAAATCTGGCATTGGTGCTCACCACCATCTTCCGATCCTGAGGACTATAAAATAAATCACCATTCGTTCATTTGGGGTAGCCTACAAAAAGCATAACCTCAGATCTCGCATCTAGCTTGGCTGCATCTGCCTTAAGCACATATGCAGGGCAACCCTAAATCCTGAGATATCTTAGACTAGGCTTTCGTCCAGTTCACAACTCTACAGGGGTCGAAAGGACATACTTAGATGGTACGCGACTAAGGAGATAATACGCTGTCTCTAAGGCATAACCCCAAAAGGAATTGGGAAATTCACTATAACTCATCATCGATCTAACCATATCCATAAGAGTACCGTTCCTCCTCTCTGCTACACCATTCTGCTGGGGTGTGCCAAGTGCAGACAACTGGGACTGAATACCCTCCTCTGAAAAATAGGCCCTAAATTCACTAGAGATGTATTCACTACCACGATCAGATCGTAGGGTCTTGATACTCTTACTATGATGCTTCTCCACATCTGCCTTAAACTCTTTGAACTTGTCAAAGCATTCAGACTTGTGGAGCATCATGTATATGTATCCAAATCTAGAGTAATCATCCGTAATGTCACGAAAAACTCATAACCACCTCTAGCCTGAACTGTCATAGGTCCACACAAGTCAGAATGAATCAACTCTAAAACCTCATTGGCTCTATACCCCTTCACCTTAAAAGGACTCTTGGTCATCTTACCCTCCAAGCAGGACTCGCAGGTCGGATAGCTGTCAATCTCCAATGAGCCAAAAGGCCCATTATTGACCAACCTTTGAATTCTACTAAGGTTGATGTGACCTAGTCTCAAGTGCCAAAGATAAGTTTGATTCAAAGGGAAAGACTCCTTTCTCTTACTATGATTCGATGATGGGTTATCAATTTCTGTATTTTGCACTACTGGGGAGTTTGTCTTAATTAAAAACAGATTATCAACTAATGTACCAGAACATATAAGCCTCTGGTTCTTTCTAATAAAAACATAATTATCAGAAAAAACACACTTATAACCATCCAAAAGAAGTCTCGAAACTGAAAGTAAATTCTTTATGAAACTAGGTACATAAAGACAAGCTCTCAAATGTAAAGAGTCTGAAAAATAAAGACATATAATTCCCATTGCAACAACAGACACTCTGGTAGTATCCCCAAGGTAGACCTGTAACTCTCCCTCTCTAAGCAGCCAGGTCACTTAGAACCCCTGCAAAGAATTACAAACGTGATCAGTAGCTCTTAAATCTACACACCAAGTATCTTTGGGAGTCACTGCTAAACACGTATCAATAACTAGGGAAAATTTACATATACCTCGAGGCTTTGGGCAGTCTTTCTTCTAATGCCTAGCCTTGTCACATCTGAAGCACTTGTCTTTCGACTTGTGCTTATTGGCAATGCCTCTCTTAGGTCCATGATCAGTCGCTGCTTTCTGGCCCCTCTTCCTCTTATGCTTCCTGGCTTTGGGCCCAGTAGAGGAACCTGAAGGCAGTAGCCAAAGCTTGCTTCTTTTCAGCAAAGAGGCCTTCAGCAGACACCAATGTAGTCATGAACTCTGGAAGTGAATATGAGAGCTTGCCCATATTGTAGTTCAACCGAAACTGCTCAAAACTAGGGGGTAAGCTATAGAGAATGATATTGACCTGGGTCTCCCTATCAAATCACCTCCCAATACCTCGATCTTATTGATGCAGCTCATCATGTCCAGTATGTGATCCCTCACTGAAGAGCCCTCAGCCATCCTAGCATTCATGAGTTTCCTTATAGCTGATTGCTTCGCTGCCTTACCCTGATGTCCAAACATCTCCCTGAGGTTGAGCATCATATCATATGCTGAGGTAAACAACTGATGCTGGTGCTACAGTACACTCAACATAGAAGCCACGATGTAGCACCTGGTTATCTCATCAGCTTTTTACCACTTCATATATGGCTCTTGCTACTCAAGGGTGGCATCATCACTGGGCTCAGGGGGGCACTCCTCAGTGAGCACATACTTGTAACCCTCGGCAGTAAGGATAATGTCCAGGTTACGTTTCCAATCAATGTAGTTAGGACCCGTGAGTTTGTTCTGATTCAAAATGATAGCTAGCGGGTTGAATGACATATCAAGAAACTGAAAAAATAAACAGTCAAGTTTCAGTATTCTTTTTCAAAAATATTGATATCCTTAAAGATAATATAATCTCCCATTGAAATCTCTCACACCGAGATTAACGCAGGTCACGCGGGTGAACGTCTACGCTAAGCCACATGCGGTCGAGAAGAACTGAAGGTCATTAATTTCACTATCTGACCAACGATCTTATGATCAATGAAATTAATAGTCAATGATTTCAGCCGTACACATAAATAGCGTACCTCGCGAGAGGAATACGATAAATAGTACACTAAGTGTATGCCATTACGTGACTTCTAAGTTTGTTACTTAAGAGATAGAGCACCTCAGTAGAGAGGGTGCCGTAATTCTCCAATTAAACTCATTATAATCATCCCTTTAGAAATTCAATCTAGTGATCTCGTGATTGAAGACTCATCCGAATGGAGGAAGGCCCCAATGCCAACGCGCAAGTCTAACCACATTACATATGAATTCGTATTGGAGGCCATGGGGATATATACCAACCCGCTCCCACTTAGATTTTTTTAAGTTTGAGGATTTTTACGTTTTAGCATGCAATATCTTAACTATGGATATTCGCACTCATAAAACCGTTGGAGTTTTAATATGCGAATAATCTACCTTAGTTAATTGCATTTTACTTTTTAAAACGGTTTAGTTTTCACTCATGCAAAATAAAACGAAAACACACAATCAACGAAAAGACATAAATACGAGAAATACAAAAAAAAAAAAAATATTTCTCGACTATTATGGCCTTCTCTATCGTTGATTCCTTTGACACCTCGTTGACACATCCCGCCATGTAGTTCCCACTCGTTATTTGGATTCCTCTCAATTCATCCTGGTTTTTTACTTAATTATGAATCACCCAAAATTACGAGAAACCAAAATCCACGAATATAAGTTATCCAAAATAACGTCTTCGTCATAATTCATAAATTCCTATATACAAATGCATTTTCTATGAATTTAAAGACGAAAACATTAGATTAAATCCTACTACAAGATTTATTTAATCCTACATGACTTCCAGCTCATGGTTATTGCTATTATAGACATTTTCATTCAAAACCAAAATGAGCCCGGACAAGTCCCGGGGTTTATGAATGAAAAATAAATCTACCATAATAGTCAGGAATTAATAACCACCTGTTTAACGTATTGACAATGCAAAAATAACAAAGCCAAAACAAAGTCGTGCCATAAATCAAACAAGTATAAAGCTAAAACACTTGCTCTGATACCAATTTGAATGAAACAGAACAAGCCCGGGCGAAATCAAAAATCTCACTTCCGTGCTATGCATTCCAGAACCGGAGACTTTCGACTCGGCTCATGCTCAAATTTATTTCTCCTGAATGGATCTAGGCTTATACTATTTCAATTTATTAAAACGACGCTCAAAGATTAAATCTTTAATTAAAGCCGAAGAATTAAAGATTATACCTTTGAAGCGAAGTCCCAAGGAAAATAGAAAACCAAATCTTCAGGAAAGCGAAATCCACTCAGAATCCCAAGGATAACTCCAAATGACCTCGAACTTGGGTGGGCAAGTAACTACGAGGTGGCTAAAGGCACTGACGAAGAAATCTAGAGAAACCCACTTTAAGAATCTCACAGATCTAGCCCAAAAACTTGATTCTAATCTGAAAACCCACACCATCTCAATAAAACTTAGTGGGTAATCTATTTGCTCGTAGATCTAGACTTTGGTGAACCAAAATGAATGATCTAAAGGATCAACGTAACAAATAATCAAAGCCCACAACAAAAATACACCAAAAGGCGCCGGAAAAACTAAATCGCCGTGGCTGGCGTTTGACCAGAAAAATGGCCGACGATCAAGAAACTCTGGCGGACGGACGCTGGGCTGGGTTTTCTAGAATCGTGGGCTTGAGTATTCTCGAAGTAGAAAGCTCCAAAGTCGACTTCGAAAGAAAAGTTTCAATGAAAGTGGAGAGATTCTCTTCCTAGACTTAACTTTCTCTCACTAGGCAAAAGCCTCTAAGGTTTTTAATGTCTTACTAAAGCCTAACATTAACTATTTATAGAGAGCTCCTTAGGAGACCTAGTGAGCTTTTGAGTTGGGCCTTTGTGTTTGACTTTCGTTGACCCCTTAGTCTTCCCTAGACTAGTCAACTCCAATCGAGCCTTTCGAATTAATTTCTTAACCCATTTCATTAATTTATTTTAATTGAACCCTTAGGATTAATTAATTCAATTAGAATTAATTTTTTAATCCACATAGTCAATTAAATATTAATTAAACCTTTAGGATTAATTAATTCACTTTGTCGATTAGTCAAACGCATAATTAGTCTACCACTAACGGACCAATTATGGAATTACCGCTCAAAAACGACTTTACATCGCGCTCATTTTATTATTCTTATATCTCCCCGCATCAAAGATCTAGTGCTCGTTAGTTCATCAATTTACCGACATATTAATTCACTGACTTCTTGATATTCAAGATTACTACCACTCGACTTTCTTATTATACCGGACATAAAGTCCACCGGCCATGTTTAGTATAATAAACCATACAAGCTCATCTCGGGAGCACAATCAACCCGACGAATTGGTACGTGGATTCCTTCGACTAACAACGGCACACAAAGAAGCTAAACACCGCATACCCAACTTACTGAGATTTAGACCTCAATTGACCGCACCCTTTGGCAAATCAAAGCATACGATATCTAACTTGTTAGGATCGATTAGGCCTAGTTTTCAAAAACACGCAGCGGAAAAGCCTAATTGATTGTTTTAGTGTTAATTAAAAACTATGTTCAAAGCTTCTAAAGCTTACCCTCGTAGCGTAATCGGTTGTTGCGCCTGGATCCTTGTTTGATGTTAGTCCCAACCTTTTGCTCCGGTTATGCTGATTATCACCAAAAATTCTTACATCGAAGAACACTCTACACTCTAGCACGGGAATTCTCACATATAGGTGCTAGCCTGTTTTGTCTCAGAGAAATTTTTTAGAATAGTTTTTCGTAAAACTTATTTCCTTTTTTTTTCTAAATAACGTATCATGTATCTGACTCTCATATCCTAGATATATAGAGTCAGATACTGTAAGTCAGTTACAAAATATATTTTATAAAATATAAAATATAAAATTAAAATTAAATTTAATATTACATTCTACTGACTTGGGTTTTACCAAAACCATGGATCAACCCATTGACCCATGGATCAGGCTGATGGGTCAAGAACTTTAATTGTAATTAGGTCCCTTGATTTATTAGCTTATCCCAATTGTTCATGGGTACTTAATTAACTCTTAATTAATATCATAGAACTTCTCAATAATATCTACTTAAACTATTTAATTAAATACTATTTGTCTAAGTATAACAATTATACTTAGTGCAGGCAATTCTGTATCATCGAACCCTCTTATGTGTGATCCTGTAGGCCAATTCCAAATTGGCAATGGATAATTAAATCTAATTAATTAATCCATAAGTCATTAGTGGTCATACCCGTCATAGTGTACCCAGTCATACCCGTACTTGGCAACCTGTTACGATCCCGTTCGGTGTATGTCAAAGCACACTACAATTCACTTAAGACCATGTAGTGATTTCTGGTCTAAGGATCCTCGTACGAGTACTACTCAAAAAAATCGCTCATGATCTAATAAATCCATAGAGTGTTTATTTTGGTGAATCGATTCATGAATTTAAATATACACAAAAATATTATATTCATGAAATTAACTTATCTTATAAATCATCAATCAAACGACAAATGTCTATATAGCCTTTAAAAGGGCAAATACACCAACAATCTTCCACTTGCCCGTTAAAGGGCTATGTCCTAAACATTTTAAGACCAAGCTCTCTTAAATGTCTCTCAAACTTTGACTGCGGTAGAGCTTTTGTGAGAGTATCTGCTACATTGTCATCTGACCCTATTTTTCACACTTTCACATCTCTTCGATCGATGATCTCTTGAATGAGGTGATAACGTCGGAGTATGTGTTTGGTCTTCTGGTGTGACCGAGGCTCTTTTGCTTGTGCGATAGCCCCATTATTGTCACATAATAGGTCTATCAGATCTTGGATACTTGGTATCACTCTGATTCTGTTATAGCATCTGATGCAGCAATGTACTCAGATTCTGTTATAACCTTGTACGACGAGCTGTTCTTGTCCTCCATACACTAGCATCAATCATTTAGTTATTCGTAAGTACTTTAGGATTGCCTTGACTGCAGTCCAATGAGCCATTCCTGGATTTTGTTGGTATCTGCTAGTTATGCTTAGTGCATGTGCGACATCCGGGCGTGTACATAACATGGCATACATGATAGATCCTATTACCGAAACATATAGAACTCTACTCATTGTTTCCCTCTCCTCTTTAGTTGAAAGACATTGGTTCTTCTTCAAGATGAGGCCATGTCTGAATGGTACCATACCATTCTTAGAGTTAGACATATTGAATCTCTTCAATATCTTGTCTATGTACCCTTCTTGACTTAGTCCCAGGAGCTTTTTAGACATATCTCTATAGATCTTGATATCTAGTATCATTTCGGCTTCTCCTAAGTCTTTCATAGAAAATACACTCCTCAACCATTGTTTGATATCTTTCAACATGGGGATGTCATTTCCTATGAGTAGGATGTCCTCCACATATAGGACAAGAAAAACATTCCTGCTCCCACTAACTTTCTTGTAAACACAATGCTCATCTTCATTCTTTATGAAGCCGTAACCTTTTACTGCCTCGTCAAAATGAAGATTCCAACTTTGAGATGCCTGCTTTAATCCGTAGATGGACCTCTGAAGCTTGCATACTCGATTAGGATGCTCCTAATCGATGTATCTCTCGGGTTGTTTCATGTAAACATCCTCGAGTAGGTTTCCATTCAGGAAAGCCATCTTAACATTAATCTGTCATATCTCATAGTCATAATATGCAGCTATGGTGAGCATAGTCCTAATGGAATTGAGCATCATGACAGGGGAGAAGGTTTCATCATAGTCAATACCATAAGTCTGTCTGAAACCTTTGCCCACTAGTCGTGCCTTGAAGATCCAGCCAGGTTTTAACTTGAAAATCAACCTTTGCCTAAACTAGAGGGTCAATCAAAGTCCACACTTTATTGTTCCTCATGGATTGCATTTCAGACTCTATAGCTTTTAGCCGTTTATCTGAATCTGGCCTTTCTAAAACATGTCTGTAGGTCGTGGGCTTATCAGAGTCCACCAAGATCAAATCTTGATTGTCAATCACAAGAAATCACTATCTCTCGAGTTGTTGAAGAGATCTAACAGATCTTCTAGGTTCTTGTGTCGTTGGCTCAGGTTGCTCATCATCATGAGTTTCTATGCCAACTTCCATCTGAGTTTCTGTAGATGGTTCTACACTCTCTTGTGGGTCTCGAACCTCTTCGAGTTCTATTCTACTCCCACTGTCTTTCTTGTACAGAAAGTCTTTCGCTAATAAAGTAGCTCTTCGAGCAACAAACACTTTGTTCTCAGTTATGAGATAGAATTGATATCCTTTGGTTTTTTTAGGATACCTCACAAATAGACATTTGTCAGTTTTAGGTACTTATTAATTTGTAAATGCTTTACATGAGCTTGACAATCCCAAACTCATAGATAGGACATATAGGGCTTTTGGCCCATCCATATCTCATATGGAGTTTTATCTACTGACTTAGATGGAATATGGTTTAGTAAGTAGGCAGCAGAAAGGAGACCATAACCCCAAAAAGACACAGGGAGAGTCGCTTGGCCCATTATTGATCGAACCATGTCTAATAGGGTTCGATTCCTTCTTTCAGATACACCATTCCATTGAGATGTTCCCGGTGGAGTCAGCTGTGAAACAATTCCACACTGTTTTAGATAGCCATTGAACTAATCACTTAGTATTCACCTCCCCGATCGGAGCGAATAGCCTTGATCCTTCTATCCAACTGATTTTCTACTTCGTTCTTGAACTCTTTGAAATTTTCAAAGGTTTAACTTTTATACCCCATTAAGTAGACATAACCATATCTACTATAGTCATCAGTAAAAGTCACGTAGTATTCAAATCCACCTCTGGCTTGTGTGCTCATTGGTCCACATACATCCGTATGTATTCGAGCCAATAGCTCACTAGTCATTTCCCCTTTCTTGTTGAAATGACTCTTTGTCATTTTGCCTTGCAAACAAAGTTCACATTTGTCATATGATTCAAAATCGAATGACCCAAGTGTTGGAGTTGAATACATAAGCTATGCTTGTATTGTACAATTTCCCAGATTAATATATCGATTTATGTTTTGTTTATAATTTGTTGTGCATAATATGTCCATTTGTATTATGTAAGTAGATGATGAGGTGTCTTGTGTGACACAGTAGATCTTATCATTGGTTGAAAGACATAATATATAAATGAGGTCCGTAACCGAGACAGCTTTGGACAAACTGTCGGTTTAGGTTATTATGTGATTTGAATAATTGGTTTGTCTAAACTAACTGAATCATATAGATATGCCCGGGGCATATTGAACTTGACCTTTAGGAATGATTTGTCTTGTACTGATTTAATAGACAAATCGTTCCTTGTATTCTATCTCTTAATCCCTAGACTCAAGCGGGCATGAGGATTAGACATAGTGTACTTTGATCTGCCAAAGGGTGAGGTCAATTGTGGCCAATAGTCTCAGTAGGTTGGGTGTGCGTGTTTGGTTACTTGGTGTGCTGCTGCTTGTCGAAAGGAAACCATGTACTGGTGCGTCCGGGGTGATGGTGCTCCCGAGATGAGCTCGAAATGTTTATTATACTAAACCCGGCCGGTGGACTTATGTCCGGTATACTAAAAAGGTCGGGTGGTACTAGTCTCAGAATTAAAGAAGTTAATTAATTAATTTATCAGTAAATTAATTTATATTAACGAGCACTATATCTTTGATGTGGGGAGATTATGAATATAATTTAATTAAGTTGTTCCGGAAATAATTCTGGTGTAGGATGGTAGTGCTAAAATTAATCCATTAGTGGTGCGATTAATTTCGTAATGGGTTAATTGAATAGGTAGAATTAATTAATTGATTAATTATTCCTAAGGGTTGAGTAATTAACAAAGTGGAATTATTTAATTAATTCTTAAGGGTTAATTAAATAATTAACAAAGTGGAATTATTTAATTAATTAATTAAGTCTTAAGTTTCAATTGGAATTAGAAAATCCTAGATATTAGAAAATCTAGTAGGATTTGGTTTATCCTATCAGATTGGTTACCTAATTGGATTTGGAAACTAATTTATACTTAAACCCATTAGGAAGACCAATCCTAAACCAACTTGGGGTCACTCTTTTAACTCTATATATAGACAAGGGATTAGCTATTCAAGATACACAATTCAATAGATTCACAATTCAAGAATCTAGAGAGATAAAAATCCTAGAAAGAGAAATAATATTCTCCCTCGTAGTCAGATTTAAGGACCAAAAATTGCGGCAGCCCTAATAGTCTTATTGGCCGGATTTTTCCATTGTTTTCCGGCGGTATTTTAAAGACTTGGGCGGCGGCACGTGTTGGTTTTATCTCGAGCATTTGGCGGTGGATTTTCTGAATTTTTCTGGCGAATCCAATTGTGTTGATTGCTGATCAATTGACTTCTAGATCGTTTCCCACACAGCGAGAAGTCAAAGTCTTGAGTCATACAAGCGATCACCCAAGTCACGCTTCAAAGGTACTTTTCTAAGATTCCGCTTTTAATAGAAATTTTTGTTGCGTGGTAAATCGAGCAAGTGCAAACCCAGATCCTATGTGGCAATCATTTCACTAAGCACTCCATCTTTATGAAGTCTTTGAACTCTTTTCTTATTTGCATAGCCTAAACGACAATGCCAAAGATATGTTGGACTTAAATCAGATTTAGTTGATTTAGCTTTATTTTCAATGTTATAGACATGTCTTTCTTAGTTCAAACCCAAGATATATAGGCCGCTGCACAAATTTGCAACTCCGTATAAACTATCATTTCAATATAAAGATAACGAATTATTGCCAATAATAATACAAAAACCTTTAATATCCAAACAAGAAATTCAAATAATATTTCTGCTCAAAGCAGACACATAATAGCAATTCTCAAGTTCAATGTTTAAACTATAAGGTAATGATAAAGTGTAATCTCCCACTTCAACAGCATCAACTCTTGCCCCTTTGCCCACTTGGAAATCAACTTCACATTTTCTTGTCATCCTTTTATTTCTGAGTCCTTGCACATTAGTACAAATGTGAGCCCCACATCCGGTATCTAATACCCGTGAGATGGACATAGAAAGATTTGTTTCAATAACAAAGATATCTGAAGTTGAAGGATTCTTGCTTTCAAGAAATAATCTATAGTCTCTCTTCCAGTGATCCTTTCGTTTGCAGAAGAGACATGTATCATCCTTTCGAGATTTTGTCTTAGCAGGTTGAGGAGCTTGAGGTTGGGCAGCAGTCTTACTGCGAGCTTTCTTGTTTTGCCAAAATTTGGTCTTGCCTTTAAACTTCCTCTTGTTCCCTTTACCTTTCTCCAAAACCATCACTGGTGTGGCCTTCGAAGGGTTTGCTCAGTGTTCCTCAGCATCCTATGAAGCTCAGGAATGCTCCTCTCCATGTTGTGCATGTTGTAGTTCACCACAAAGTCATTGTATTCATCAGACAGTGAGGCTAAGATGATGTCAATGGCTAACTCTCTTGCAAGAGGCGCATTTAATTGCTCCAGGGTATCAATATACCCTTTCATCTTGATTAAATGTGTGCTTACTAACGAACCCTTCACCATCTTGCACGAGATCAATGTTTTGATTGTAATGAACCTTTTGTTAGGAGCTCGTTCATGGAATATCTCCATTAGTGACTCATAAATCCAGAACGCTTATGAATTCATGAACTGCTTTTGAAGCTCGCCTGTCATAGACTCGAGCATCAAACACATCATATCATCGGAGTCACTTTTCAGCTTATCCCATGCTCGCTGAACAGTAGCCGTAGCATTTTGCGATGGTTCAGGTAAAGCAGTCTCTAAGACATGTAGCTTCCTTTCTTGTTTGAGAACAATTCTCAAGTTTCTTTCCCAGTCTAAGAAGTTTGGTCCAACCAATTTGTCTTTATCCAAAATACTTCTAAGAGTGAAGTTTGAGACAACATTAGTGCTAGATGATGCCATATCTACAAACGAATAAATGCAAAATATTATGATGAGTTTTAAAATCATTTTCCACAATAGCCAAAATTGAAATCCCAAAAAATTTTGTGTTAGTGCTAGATTGTGGGCCGAAAATTCACAAAGAGTCAAACCCCAATCTTGCTTTGGCAAGTATCGTAGGGATCGGGCTTTTTTGGTAGGCAACGTTCAAATCACATCTTATGCAATTTAACACTTTCCAACTGCATCGCCCTGTAACTTTTCGGTGAAAGGATGAACATTCCAAATGTTTGACACCATCCTATCATTGCAAAACCAATCCTATTCAACTTGTCGGTTCAAACTAGGACCAATTTCCCTAAGTCAAACCATCCCTCGAAGCATCACATCAATAAATACCCAAATAGTTTTTTCGACAAAGTGGTAGTGAGTAAAGTGAAATAAAACAGAACAAACCCGGGCTAAATCAAAAACCTCACTTTCGTGCAATGCATTCCAGAATTGGAAGCTTTCGACAAAGCTCAGGCTCAAATTCATTTTCCCATGAACGCATCTAGGCTTATACTTATTTAATTTATTAAATTGACATCTAACGCATAAAGCTTTAACCTTTAATTAAAAGCGAAAAGATTAAAGGTTATACCTTTGAAGCGAAATCCAGCGCAATAAGAAAAACCAAATCTTTCCTTGCGATTACCATCGAAATCCAATAGATGACTCCAAGAAACTTCGAATATTGCGTAGGCAATAATCTATCGAAGTGTACTTGTAAAGCCCACGAAAACCCACAAGAAAGTCTATCAAAAATCGGATTCAAAACTGCCCAAAAGATCCGATTAAACTGCTGCCCCTTTTCCACCAAAACTGCTACTGCCCGCCACTAGTACATCACCAAAATCGAACTAAAAATTCTTTCTTTGCCGTGATCTAGACAGCCCACATCATAGATCACCAAAAGAGAAATCAACACAATGAAAAGGCCGAATCAAACGCGCAAAGATTAAATTTTTCCTCCATGAAAACCGAAGAACAAGGTTGGGCAACTGGGCAAAAAAATTGAAAAAATCGACGGATGAAAAAGAAAACCTAGCAGCACTTATGTGTTTATCCATTTGGGCTGAATCCAATTTTCGAGCAAGCGAGAAATCTAGTTCGTTTTTGAGAAAGAATTCTTGAAGATGGAGGAATTCTCTCTCTAGAACCTTCTCACTTAAGAAAGCAAGAGTTGTCTTGCAAGACTTCCTTAATGTTTCTTTGGCCTTACGTTTTCTATTTATAGGGAGCTCTAATGGAGAACTAGTGGACTTTTGAGTTGGGCCTTTTAATTTGACTTTTGTTGACCGCTTAGTCTTTCGTAGACTAATCAACTCCAATCGACCCATTCGAATTAATTTCTTAACCCACTTCGTTAATTTAATTTAATCGAACCCTTAGGATTAATTAATTCAAATAGAATTAATTCCTTAATCCACTTTGTCAATTAAATATTAATTAAACCTTTAGGATTAATTAATTCACTTTTTCGATTAGTCAAGTTCATAATTAGTCATACCACTATCGGACTAACTATGGAACTACCGCTCAAAAATGACTTTACATCGCGCCACTATTTTTCTTCTATCTCCCTACATTAAAGATCTAGTGCTCATCGATTTATCAATTTACCGACTTATTGGTATCCGAGATTAGTACCACTCGACCTTCTTATTATACCTGACATAAAGTCCACCGGCCGGGTTTAGTATAATAAACCTTACGAGTTCATCTCGGGAGCACCATCAACCCGGTGAACCGGTACGTGAATTCCTCCAACTAGCAATGGCACATAAGAAGCTAAACACTACATACCCAACCTACTGAGGTATAGGCCTCAATTGACCTCACTCTTTGGAAAATCAAAGTATACGATATCCAACTCTCACGCCCGTCCTAATCTCGGGATTGAGAGACTGAATACTAGGACCAAATTGACTACGCCGATCAGTACAAGTCAATTCTATCCAAACTGGTCGTGCTCAATATGCCCCGTGAAAGAATTTTGCCACATTGGATCTGGGTTTGCACTTGCTCGATTTACCACGCAACAAAAATTTCTAATTAAAGCGGAACCTTAGAAAGTTACATTTGAAGCGTGCACCTGGTGATTCTCTTATATGCCTCAAAGACTATGACCTCTTGTTGTGTTGGCAACAATCTAGAAGTCAATTGATCAGCAACTCACCACAATCCACCTGCTGAAAAAATTCAGCACCTCCACACCTAGCACGTACTGCAAACGCACTGCCCGGAGAGAGAGAAAACAACACACAGGGCTGCCAAAGAGAGAGGCAAAATTTCTGCTACCTCAAAGAAAAACCAGCCGCCCCTATTTGTATAAAATTCATTCTTGAGAGAGAAAGTTTTTCTCTCTCTAGAATTTTATCTCTCTAGATTCTTGAATAATGAATCTATTGAATTGTTATGTCTTGAATGGCTAATCCCTTGTCTATTTATAGTTACAAGAGAGACTCCAAGTTGGTTTAGGATTGGTCTTCCTAATGGGTTTAGGTAATGAATTAGTTTCCAAATCCAATTAGGCAACCAATCTGATAGGATAAACTAGGGGTGTAAACGAGCCGAGCCGAGCTCGAACTTGCCTATGTTCAGGCTCGGCTCGCCTAAATATGAAGGGGCTCGAGCTCGAGCTCGTTCGAGCTCATTTTTTGGAGCTCGAGCTCGAGCTCGTTTAAGAATTGTGAAGCTCGAGCTCGAGCTCGCGAGCTCGCGAGCCAAGCTCGATTTTGAGTTTGACAAAGTGCTCATTAAATTTAATATTAATTTTGTGAGAGAAGAAACCAAAAAAGATCATAATCCATAAGAGGAGAAAAATTTTAAAAATATTAAAAATATTTAATATTATAAAATAAATTAACACGTTATGGGACGCAACTGGACGTTTCCGGACGTAGCTGGACGTATCTAGACGTGGCGATAGTTGTTTTGGACGTAGAGAGACGTTGTAGACTATGTCCTGTGAAAAATTTAGCTAAAAGTCACACGCATGGATGTAGACGTTTCGGGACGTGGTGCTAGTTATTTTTGACGTGGTGCTAGTTGTGCTGACATGTCTACATCCGTTCATGTGAATTTAAACTGATTTTTTTCACAAAGACAGTCTACCACGTCTCAGAACAACTAGCACCACGTCTCAAAACACTAGAACCACGTCGAAAAACATCTACATCCATGCATGTGAATTTAAACTGATTTTTGCACAAAACATCTCAACTCGTCTCAGAACAACTAGAAACACGTAAAAAAAACTTCTGATGTGGACCGAAATGTGCATAATCTATTATCCAAGGGTTTTGAAAAGATAAAACAAATAAAACGGCTATACAATTCTCAGAAATGATCATGATCTCATATCTAAGAGTTGTAATGAGATAAAACAAATAAAATGACCATTCAACTCTTAGAAATGTTTATGATATCTGATGTAAGTGTTTTGTGAATATAAAATAATTAAAATGACCATATTACTCTTAGAAATGTTCATGATCTTGTAAGTAGGTGTTATAAATAGATAAAACAAATAAAATGGCCATACAACATCTCAACTCGTCTCAGAACAACTAGAACCACGTCAAAAAAACGCTACATCCATTCATGTGAATTTAAACTGATTTTTGCCACAAAGACAGTCTACCACGTCTCAGAACAGAAGCACCACGTCCAAAATAACTAGTACCACGTCCAAAAACGTCTACATCCATGCATGTGAATTTAAAATGATTTTTGCACAAAACATCTCAACTCGCCTCAGAACAACTAGAACCACGTCAAAAAAACGTCTACATCCATTCATGTGAATTTAAACTTATTTTTGCCACAAAGACAGTCTACCACGTCTCAGAACAGAAGCACCACGTCCAAAATAACTAGTACAACGTCCAAAAACGTCTACATCCATGCATGTGAATTTAAAATGATTTTTGCACAAAACATCTCAACTCGTCTCAGAACAACTATAACCACGTCAAAAAAACGTCTACATCCATTCATGTGAATTTAAACCGATTTTTGCCACAAAGACAGTCTACCACGTCTCATAACACTAGCACCACGTCTCAAAACACTAGAACCACGTCCAAAAACGTCTACATCCATGCATGTGTATTTAAACTGATTTTTGCACAAAACATCTCAACTCGTCTCAGAACAACTATAATTACGTCAAAAACGTCTGATGTGGACCGAAATGTGCATAATCTATTATCTAAGGGTTTTGAAAAGATAAAACAAATAAAACGGCTATACAATTCTCAGAAATGATCATGATCTCATATCTAAGAGTTGTAATGAGATAAAACAAATAAAATGACCATTCAACTCTTAGAAATGTTTATGATATCTGATGTAAGTGTTTTGTGAATATAAAACAATTAAAATGACCATATTACTCTTAGAAATGTTCATGATCTTGTAAGTAGGTGTTATAAATAGATAAAACAACTAAAATGGCCATACAACATCTCAACTCGTCTCAGAACAACTAGAACCACATCAAAAAAACGTCTACATCCATTCATGTGAATTTAAACTGAATTTTGCCACAAAGACAGTCTACCACGTCACAGAACACAAGCACCACGTCCAAAATAACTAGTACCACGTCCAAAAATGTCTACATATATGCATGTGAATTTAAACTGATTTTTGCACAAAACATCTCAACTCGTCTCAGAACAACTAGAACCACGTCAAAAAAACGTCTACATCCATTCATGTGAATTTAAACTGATTTTTGCCACAAAGACAGTCGACCACGTCTCATAACACTAGCACCACGTCTCAAAACACTAGAACCACGTCCAAAAACGTCTACATCCATGCATGTGTATTTAAACTGATTTTTTGCACAAAACATCTCAACTCGTCTCAGAACAACTATAACCACGTCAAAAAATGTCTACATCCATTCATGTGAATTTAAACTGATTTTTTTCACAAAGACAGTATACCACGTCTCTGAACAAGTAGCACCACGTCTCAAAACACTAGGACCACGTCAAAAAACGTCTGGAAAAACTGATTTTGTAGTACGGGACAAAAAACGCACCAAAAATTTCGACATTTACTTAGTCATTTTCTACCTTTTTCCTTCATAAGGCCATTTTGGTCATTTCATAATTATTTTGATTTTTTTTGTGATACAAATAGCAATTTTGTGATACAAATAGCAAGTCCCAATAAATATATATAATATATAAGCTCGTTAGGCTCGTCGAGCCTAACAAGCCTATATATTACAGGCTCGAACTCGGCTCGTTACCTTAACGAGCCGAGCTCGAGCTCGGCTCGAGCTCGGTCAACTCCGAACTCAAGCCAAGCTTTGACCGAGCCGCTCGCGAATAGCTCACGAGCGGCTCAGTTCATTTACACCCCTAGGATAAACCAAATCCTACTAGATTCCTAATCTCTAGGATTTCTTAATTCCAATTGAAACTTAAGACTTAATTAATTAAGGCCGAATTGGTATTTTGGTCCCTTATAAATGGCGGTATTGTTGTTTTGGTCCCAAATAAAATTACGATTGCTGTTTTGGTCCCTTATCAATTTTTTATTAGCATTTTTAGCCCATGTTACGAAAAAGTTTAGAAGATTACGAATTAACTCATTTGATCGCTAGTCAAACCTAATTTTTTCTTCAAAATGATTTGTACCATGATGTTTTGAATCCATTTTATGACTCGGTTCCTCATGAATGTTCAACCCATTTAGGGTTTCGGCCGTTATTTCGGATTGTGAGTCGATCTAAATAGGTTGAACATTCATGAAGAACAGAGTCATAAAATTGATTGAAAACATCATGCTATTAATTATTTTGAAGAAAAAATTAGGTTTGACTAGCGATCAAATGAGTTAATCCGTAATCTTTTAAACTTTTTCGTAAAAAGGGACTAAAATCGCTAATAAAAATTGATAAGGGACCAAAATAGCAATCGTAATTTTATTTGGGACCAAAACAGCAATACCCCCATTTATAAGGGACCAAAATACCAATTCAGCCATTAATTAATTATATAATTCCACTTTGTTAATTACTTAATTAACCCTTAGGAATTAATTAAATAATTCCATTTTGTTAATTACTGAATTAACCCTTAGGAATAATTAACCAATTAATTAATTAAATCTACATATTCAATTAACCCATTACAAAATTAATCGTACCACTAACGGATTAATTTTGGCACTACCATCATACACCAAAATTGCTTCCGGAACAACTTAATTAAATTATATTCATTAATCTTCCCACATCAAAGATATAGTGCTCGTTAATTAAAATTAATTTACTGCTAAATTAATTAATTAACTTCTTTAATTTCGAGACTAGTACCACTCGACCTTTTTACTATACCGGACATAAGTCCACCGGTCGAGTTTAGTATAATAAACATTTCGAGCTCATCTCCGGAGCACCATCATCCCGGACGCACCGGTACATGGTTTCCTTTCGACAAGCAATAGCACACCAAGTAACTAAACACACGCACCCAACCCACCGAGACTATTGGCCACATTTGACCTTACCCATTGGCAGATCAAAGTACACTATGTCTAATCCTCATGCCCACTCAAGTCTAGGGATTAAGAGATAGAATACAAGGATCGATTTGTCTATTAAATCAGTACAAGACAAATCATTCCTAAAAGTCAAGTTAAATATACCCTGGGCATATCTATATGATTCAATTAGTTTAGACAAACCAATTATCCGAATCACATAATAACCTAAACTGACAATTTGTCCAAAGCTGTCTCGGTTACGAACCTCATTTATATATTATGTCTTTCAACCAATAATGAGATCTACTATGTCGCACCAGACACCTCATCATCTACTCACATAATATAAATGGACGATTAATGCACAACAAGATATGACTGAAACACAAATTGATATATTAAACTGGGAAAATGTACAACACAAGATAAACTAATTTCCAAATCACACGATAACCTATACCGATAGTATGTTTAGACTATCTCAGTTACGGGCATAGTTTTTATATATCAATACTTTAACCAATAACGGTATGTACTGTGTCTTTCCACACCCCGTTATCTAGTTCTATGATATAATGGAACAATTTAATATTGAAACAAAATGATATGTCATATGTGGATATTAGTTATGATACAAGCCATAGCTTTTCTGTATTCAAAACTAACATAAAGTTGGCTACCTAAATACCCAAACAGTTTTTCCACACGGTGGTAGTGAGTAAAGTTGGGCACTTATTATGTGACAACCCGCCTCACGAAGAAAACCTGAGGCCCTTGGGCTCTCCAAATCCATCAGACGTTCGACGCTCTGGCGAGCCCCCAAGTATGGAAACAAATTATGACTTAGGTTTTTAAGGGATTTAGTTTGAGCGGCTTAACATGCATTTCGTAATCATTCACATTAACTTATATAAAATATAATTAAAGCGAATAAAATGCAATGAATTGTCCTCTAGTCTATTACAAGGCCTTTTAAAATTATTTTCTTCATTTGGGCCTCCTCAACTGGGCTTCAGTTCCTTGGCTCCGTTTTGGGCTCCTTGGAATTTTTTTACATTTTGGGCCTATCTAATTCTATTCTATTATAGAGAATTTAATAGGCTCGAGGACACAATTTAATTGGCTCACAGGCCCAAATTAAAATAATTAAAAGCCCAATTCATGCATTAAAAACACGTAATAATGCTGGTGCTTCATACAAGCCCATTTTAATTATGCCGAATAATTTTAAAGGATTGTGTAACGAATACACCATTAAAATTGATCGTGTCATGATCAATTTTAATCAATCCCTTATTCATTCATTTTTGGTCAAAATGATGCATGAACATGTTTGATATAATTATGTATGCATTTCACAATTTAAACAATTTAAATTTGAAATCATAAATACATAATGAAAAATAAGTAATTAAATAAATAATAAACAAATTAATTAATTAACTAATCTGATTAATTAATTAATTTTATTTATTATTATTTATTATTTTAGTTAATTATCCTAATCTAATTAAGATAATCTTTTAAATTTTAAAATTTCAAAAAAATTTTCTAATTATCTAATCTAATTAAGATAATTATTTAAAATTTAAAATATTTCTAACTATCCTAATCTAATTAAGACAATTCTTTTAAATTTAAAATTTTTCTTATTTATCCTAATCTAATTAAGATAATTATCTAAAATTTAAATTTTTTAAATATTTTGATAGGATAATAATTTTAAATCAAATTTTAATCCTATCAAACTATCCTAAAACTAAATGTGATAAGATATTTTAAATTTATAAAATTAAAATTAAAAATATTATCAATTTAAAATTAGGAAAAGTAATTTTTGGAAAATTGTTGGGGCAAATTTACAATTTAACAAAAATTATGGGCTTAGGGTTTTGAAGAAATAAAACTTCTGGGGTCAATTTATAATTTAAAATATTAAAACTTTGGCTGGCCTAGGGTTTGGAAGCAGCAGCAGGGAAATTTGGTAATTTCAGCCAAATGAACCTTTAGGGTTTGCCCGCCGCCAACTTCATCTTTAACCTCAAAACCCTCTCTTCGTTGGGTTCTTTTTCCGGTCTTCATTTTCAATGGCCAGTGCCATTCTTTCTCTTACGATACTGCGAATCCGCAAGCGCCGATCTTCTTTCGGTTGCCATAATACTTCTGGCCGCCGATTGAAGTGAGATCCGGGTGAGGTCCGGCCGCGTTCCGAACGGTGAGGCTCGAAACCGGTGGCCCCATTGTTGGTTGACGCAGCGGCGACATTCGCCTTTGCTCAGTCCGCGTCCACGACTGTCATCCAATGAAGACGACGCGATCGACCAAGGTTAACCCGGACATTTCCGGTGACCCCGTTTTTCCAGCGAAGACACAAAACCCAAAACTCAGCAAAACAACATCGTTTTCGTTTTGAACCATTTCAAGTCCGGCCAATACAAGACAATAGAAGCCCAGAAAAGAAAATCCACTTAACCCAGCAAAAATTCAAAACCCCGAAGAAACAAACAACCAAAAAACCCAGAAAACGGCGAATAATTCCAGTCAAATAATTTTTCAAAATCCGTTTATGAAAATCCAAGCATTAAACCCAAATAATGTAAACACTTTCCGGGAAGAAAACCCCAAAATTAGATTTGAGTTCTAAACCAAAACCATAAGCTTCCCTTTTTCGTTAAATCGGTTTTTTGGCAGAAAGTACGAACCAAAGCAAACCTCTTTTTCCCTTACCATTTCCTTTTTCAAAAAACCAAGAAAAATGAAATAACGAACTTCCCAAGACTCGTTTCTAGAATGAGAAAACAATTTTAATTCGGGCTAGCAACAACAAAGAATTGATTTTTACAAAACAAACAATTTGTTTTACTCAATTAATTAAATTTTTTTAATTAACACTAAAATAAGCCTAGCTCTGATACCACTATTAGGATCGATTAGGCCTAGTTTTCAAAAACTCGCAGCGAAAAAGCCTAATTGATTGTTTTAGTGTTAACTAAAAACTACGTTTAAAGCTTCTAAAGCTTACCCTCGTAGCGTAATTGGTTGCCGCGTCTGGATCCTTGTTTGAAGTTAGTCTCAACCTTCTGCTCTGGTTAAGCTGATTATCACCAAAAGTTCTTATGCCGAAGAATACTCTACACTCGAGCACTGGAATTCTCACAGATATGTGCTAGCCTGTTTTGCCTCAGAGAAATTTTTGAGAATAGTTTTTTGGTAAAACTGATTTCCTTTTCTTTTTTTTTTTCTAAAAAACGTATCACGTATCTGACTCTCATATCCCAGATATATAGAGTCAGATACTACAAGTCAGTTACAAAATATATTTTATAAAATATAAAATATAAAAGTAAAATTAAATTTAATATTACCTTCTACTGACTTGGATTTTACCAAAACCATTGATCAACCCATTGACCCATGGATCAGGCTGATGGGTCAAGAACTTCAATTGCAATTAGGTCTCTTGATTTATCAACCTATCCCAACTGTTCCTGGATACTTAATTAACTCTTAATTAATTCCACAGAACATCTTGATAATATCTAATTAAACTATTTAATTAAATGCTATTTGTCTAAGTATAACAATTATACTTAGTGCAAGCAATTCTGTATCATCGAACCCTCTTATGTGCTATCCTATAGGCTCATTCCAAATTGGTAATGGATAATTAAATCTAATTAATTAATCCATAAGTCATTAGTGGTCTCTAGCAAGACATAATGACTACCCAATTCAGAACGGAGGGTCGAATGGTGATTCAACACAACCTTCCGAGTATACTACGTACGGTCCTCTACATTGATATCCCGTCTAACATAAGGCATGGAACATCATCCTTATTTAGCTAAATGTTTACTTGATTTCCTAGTGACACTGATTCTATTCGAGCAAATGATAACACTTATCATTTCTCGGGCATGGCCATGCACTTTTCAGTTCACTATCAAGTGGCCAAGATATCATCTCTCACTTAAGAGAGACTTGTATTTCCATCATTTCACCTACATATCTTAGCGTAACTCATAGTGTACCCAATCATCCCGTACTTGGAAACCTGTTACGGTCCTGTTAGGCATATGTCAAAGCACACTACAATTCACCTAAGACCATGTAGTGATTTCTTGTCTAAGGATCCTCGTACGAGTACTACTCAAAAGAATCACTCATGATCTAATCAATTCATGGAGTGTTTCTTTTGGCGGATCGATTTTATGATTTCAAATATGCACAATAATATTATATTCATGAAATTAACTCATCTGATAAATCATCAATCAAATGAAAAATGTCTATATAGCCCTTAAAAGGGAACACACACCAGCATAATTCTCATGCCCGTCCCAATCTCGGGATTAAGAGATTAGAATACTAGGATCGAATTGACTACGCCGATCAGTACAAGTTAATTCAATCCAAATTGGTCGTGCTTAATATGCCCCGGGCATATCCGTATGATTTAATTAGTCTAGACAAACTAATTTAAAAATCACAAGATAACCTATACCGATAGTATGTTCAGACTATCTCAGTTACGAGCATACTTTTATATATTAATACTTTAACCAATAACGAGATCTACCGTGCCTTTTCACACCTCGTTATCTAGTTCTATGATATAGTGGAACAAATTTAATACTGAAACAAAATGATATGTCAACTAGGTATCAGTTTTTTATACAAGCAAATAGCTTTCTAATATTCAAAACTAACACTTTATAAATATAAGGGTTGTGGTTGAATTATTGGACGTTTAATTTTATATATTGAGTTAGTTTTTTTAATTTAATTTAATGTGTTAATTTTTAATTTAAAATGTATTAATTGCACATAGCTTACACAATAAATATGTTATTTTCTCTTCTTTTTTTTTTGAAGCAATATGTTTTCTTTAAAATTAAAAGAGAAGTATATTTTAAAGAAAATAAATAGGAGTACTAAAATTGAGATAAACTTCCTTTTAAATATTTATAATTAGTAACAAATAATGATAATATATATCTATTTAACATTTCATATATATATTATAAATTTAAACAAAAATAATGATTATTTATTTGATTGAATGTACTTTTAAATGTATTTAAATAACATAATTGAGTTAAATTCTAATTACGAAATAATAATTTCTCTCAAAAAAATTACGAAATAATAATAAATATAATTATTGTGTTATATGAATTTAATTTTTATAGAGAGAAAAATTAATTTAATAATGAGACGAGATGATAAGATTTTGAAGAGATAAGATTAATTAGGATGACAATATTTGTGAAGAAAAAAGGTAAAAAAATAAATGAGAGAATTGGAGGAAAAATGAGTAAATACACATTTTTATAAGTTAAAATGTAATTATGAAATAGTTAAATCATTTTGATAACAGTTTTATTCAAATTTTGTAAAGAATAAGAATTATTGAAATTTAGGTCAATTAAAATATATATATATATATATTGAAATTTAGGTCTATAAAATATAATATTATTAATAAATTTTCATTAGTTAAAATTTATAAAAGTTAAAAAGAGGATTTATAAAGTTTCGTTATGTAAATCAATCAATTATCAATTGCTACCACTAAAATTATCATCAATCAATTATTAAAATTAAAATAATAATATAATAATAATAATTTTTTACTATAATTGATCCTCCGCATAAACTAATCAATTACGAATTCTAGTTTCATTAATGACTAACAGTAAAATTATCATTAACTAATTTTTAAATTTTAAAATAGTTATATCTTTTTCCTTTATCTGTTATTTTAAAATTTTTATCTTTCTTTTGTGCACATGTTTTTTCAAATCTTGAATATTTTCGGGACAATATTATAGTTTTGAATAAGAATTGCGAAGATATGCCCTCCATAAAAGTATAAGATTAAATTTTGTATGCATTATAATAATGTTAATAGTGATACACAAATAAAATAACTAATATGAAAAACAAAACCAAACTAAAGCACATGAGATCACATATTAAAAGCTTTCACAAGATTTAGTAATATTGATTACAATTGACTTATGTAGGTAAAATTTATTTACAAAAATATAAAAGGAACATATTTATAAGATACATCATTTTGAACACATGTATATTGTTATGGTCAGTTCAAAATTTAGGAATAACATGGTAATGTGACAGAAATATTAAAACTATCCAAACACAAGCACTAAATCATAAACATGAAAACAAATTCAGCAGGTCATATCACGAAGAAAGACACAAGAATGAGAAAATATTTCAAACACTTTGCATCTTAAAGTAATATTATTTTCTTTTGATGCAATTCTCTTAATATTTTGTCAAACATGAGTAGCTTAAATTCCTACAAAAAATAACAAAGGAGCAATCTCATTGTGTATCATTAAAAGTTTATCAGTCATAAACAAAAGTTTTGTTACCAATAAAATTTTTCAGAGAAATGGAAATGAAAAGAAAACTACATTGATTTGAAAACTAGACCTTTCAAAGTGATACAATACTTTTTCGAATCAAACTTGCTAAATTAATGCAAAAGTTAATACGGAACCTACACATGTCTAGAGAACATGTCAAGTCAAGTCAATTTTTACATTTGCTTATAAGAAATGTCACATTAGAAAAGATTACCACTAGAGGGACATCTAAGGACAAATGAAACATATAAAAATATAGAGAACCAATGTTTCCAATGCATATGTGGGCAACAGACCATGATGTGCACCAAGAACATGACTTTCATAATAGCACAAAATTTTTATCAGAATAATGTTACGTTTAAATAAATAATCTTTCCATACAATCTGATCAACCTATTCAAAAAATAAGACTTATCAATATATATATATATATAAAACTGGAGAATGGATGAATAGTTGATAATAGTAACATTTGAAGTTTACATGTTTGAGCAAACCGAATCAACAATGGTCTCCAAACTGATTGAAAGATATATCTATAACAATATTTTGTACAAAATATTTCAAAAGGGTCAATCCGGGTTGAAACAGGTTTCCGTGATTATAAAAATAGATGTAAAAAAATAATATTGCATTGAAATGATGAAATTCAAAATTTACAAAACGGGTCGACCCACTTTGAAATGGGTCAATCTGGGTTGGTTTCCGTGATTATAAAAAATATAACCAAAATTTAGTTGCCAAAATATTTTTTAGTCCCTTATAATTGGACCTCATATCACTTTTGGTCCCTTAAAATGGGTCAACTAACTATGGTTGGGTCAATATTAGGGTTTTGAACTGTCAAAGTTAAAATTTTTTGTCAACCCATTAGTTTACAAAAAATTCTGTTAAAAGGGACCAAAACACCTAATAAATTAAAGGTTGGGGACTAAAAAGGCTCCCATAAAGTTATAAGGGACCAAAAGTGAGACAATGTCAATTATAAGGGACCAAAAATGCATTTTGGCCTTTATATATCGAAAGTGATAGAAACATTGAAATAACACAAGTCTCCAAATTGCACCACCATGACAGTACTCTATATGCGTATTAAAAAATTATGATCACACAAACAGACCGTATTATCAAAAGATTTTGGAAGAAAACCTCATGAAGATGCAATCAAGTGACGTGCCTATGATATATATTCATGGAGAATATATTCTTTTAAATAATACTAAGTGAAATTATAAAAGGCACAACCTTTTGCAATCAGAAAAAAATATTCAAGATATTATATCAATGCTCAAGATCAAAATATCAAGCTCTAAATAATCTCGCATCAATAAATTGTGTGTTTTTTCACTTCAAGTTTAGCACTTTCATTATTTTCGTCCCTTTACAAGACAGAAGAAACCTCAACTGCCCAAGAAACCTCAGCACCAGGGAAGACAGAAAGAACATCAGCAACCAATTAGATACTTTACCTTCTTAAATTTATTATCAATATCTTTAAACAAATAGTGTTGTGACACACTAATTTTAATGAATTTTAACTTATTATTTTAATAACATAAATAATATCACAATTAAAATTTTTAATCATTTTTTATATTTAATTTAATAAATAATAATATTATGAAAACAGTTATACATAGATGGATGAAATAAAATAAGTCCAAAATTTTAAAATATTTTTATACTATTTAGTTAGAATTAATTTTCATATTACCTCTTTATATTAGAATGTGATTAACATTATCTGGATTATATAAAATATTTATAATAATAAAATTCTTAAATAAATTATTAATATTATAATTTACTAAATATTTGTATACAAATTATTTTTAAAACAATGACACCAATTTAAAATTCATATAAAATATTATACTTTGAAAAAAAATAGTAGTAATAAATAAATTATTTTTATTGTAAATATTTTAGAATCCCATGCGATGCAAGGGAATGATTTATGTAGTTCCTATAGCATCCCCTGCGTTGCATGGGCCGACAGCACTAGTAAACATAATATAAAAGATATATTTATAATATCAAAATATAATATTTTTCAAAATATCATGATAGAAGTTTCAATTATAATATTAAGAAAAGTGTATTAATAAGTTTTTTTATATTGTCATTTATATTATTATTATCACACCTAGTATTTAGTGCATTATTAGATCAAAATAAAGTATAGTGATAGATATAATATCTTAATTGTATATTTATAATGACATTTTTTTATTTTAGTGCTTTTAAAAAAATGTCATGAAAAATGAATTTTCTAGTAGTGATTACTATTTTGATAAAATTGTTCTTTTGCTTTAAAGGGGAGAAAAAATAGGGTATTATTAGGGTGGTGTTTTAGTCAAAATTGGGACGGTAGAGAGTAAAAACTGGGACAGTAACTAGTAAAATTTTATTATAAAATATCTATTTAAACAAGAAGGAGATAGCCTAGTGGTTGACATTTCTCGCTTAAGATCATGGAGTTCTGAGTTCGAGTTACAACGGGGGTGGGGTTAATAGGCTTTATGCCTGCATACTGTGTGGGTTGGATGAATGAAACATATCTAGTTAGGGCTAAACCGAAAATCTCACGTTCGTGCTATGCATTCCAAAATCGAAAATCCTGCTGTTTACCGCCAGGGACCAACCACGAGAGAATCTCGAGAATGACTTCAGCTCTATCTCGAAATAGTGTGGGCGACTATCCACAAGGTAGCTAAGATAGTGAGGAAGGAATCCAAAAGAAACCCACTTCGAAAAACTCGTCAGATCCGCAGCAGATCGTTGCCCGAAGATCTTAGTGCCTATTTATCGCCTGCCACCTATTAACCGCCTGCCTACGAAATCCACTATTCAATCCCTTGAATGACTATGTCTGCACCCCGAAATCGTGTGGGCAACTATCCACGGGTTAGCTAAGACACTAAGGAAGAAATCCAAAAGAAACCCACTTCGAAAAACTCGTCAGATATGCAACAGATCGTTGCCGGAAGATCAGAACTGTTGTTTACCACCTGGCTGTGCACCACCCCAAAAGGAACTTTTTGACCACGATCTAGACAACTACCGCCATGGATCATCGATCAAGATCGAGATCAACACAACGGAAATCGAATCAAGTGCAACAAAAAACCAATCGGAGCAAATGGCGCAAAATAAAGCTCGTCGGAATTCCACCAAAAATGGCGATGGCGACGGGAAGATCAAGAGGCGGCCGGCGGAGGTAAACCCAAAAACCAACTTCAGGGTGAAGATCAAAACGAGTTTTCAAAGAAGAAAGGATCCTAAGCCGACTTCGAGAAAGAACACAACGAAGAAGATAAAACTCTCTCTCTAGGCTACTCCTTTCTCTCTCTAGGCAACTTAGCCACCAAGGTTTCTCAATGTCTTCCAAATGCCTAACATGGACTATTTATAGGAGTTTCAAGGGAGACCTAGTGGGGTTTTGAGTTGGGCCTTAGTGTTGGAACCTTTAGACTAATCAACTCCAATCGAACATTTAGAATTAATTTCTTAACCCATTTCGTTAATTAATCGAGTCTTAGGATTATTTCGTATAACACACTTCGTCAATTAAATATTAATTAAACCTTTAGGATTATTTAATTCACTTTGTCGATTACTCAAACGCATAATTAGTCATACCACTAATGGACCAGTTATTGAAGTACCGCTCAACAACGAATTACTTCGCGCTCACTTTATTATTCTTCTATCTCCCCACATCAAAGATCTAATGCACGTTGATTCATAAATTTACTGACAAATTAATTCATCGACTTCTTGGTATTGAAATTAGTACCACTCGACTTTCTTATTATACCGGACATAAAGTCGACCGGCCGGGTTTAGTATAATAAACCTTACGAGCTCATCTCGGGAGCACCATCAACCTGGCGAACCGGTAAATGGATTCCTTCGACAAGCAATGGCACACAAAGAAGTCAAACACCGCATACCCAACTTACCAAGATCTAGGCCTCAATTGACCGCACCCTTTGGCAAATCGAAGCATACGATATCTAAATCTCATGCTCGACCTAGTCTAGGGATTAAGATATTAGAATATTATATTTGAATTAACTACGCAGATCAGTACAAGTTAATTCAATCCGGAACAGGTCGTGCTCAATATACCCCGGGCACATCCGTATGATTTAATTAGGCTAAACAAACTAATTATCCAAATCACACAATAACCTAAACAAATATTATGTTCAAACTATCTCAGTTACGAGCATCTGTTTATATATCATTACTTTAACCAATAACGAGATCTACTGTGTTTTTCTATACCTCGTTATCTAGATATATGATATAAAGGAACAATTTAATACTGAAACATAAACGATATGTCAACTGGGTATTAATTTTTTATACAAGCAATAGCTTTTCAGTATTCAAAACTAACATTGGATCCACGCATATTAGTAAAGGAGTGGATTATGCACTTGAGAGCATTAACAATTTGAGATAGGCATTGCCTAAGCTAGTTACCATTGAAACATCAACTGTTCATATCCTATTAAGAATGTCTCAATCCCACATCGGTAATTCACAACACTTGTGTCTAATATAAATAATCCAAATGCCTCTCCACCCATTGCCAATTGGTTTTGGGTTGGATGCTTATGTTGGATCAATAAAATTTAACGTGATATCAGAGTGGGTTTTGAGCCTCTTCACTGATCCGGAAGTATATCCCCGGTTTGTTTGCCCATAGTTTGGGCCTATTTGAACCCAAAAACCTAGAGAGTGTTGTTGATTAAGGGAGGGTGTTAAGATTGCCCCAATCCCACATCGGTAATCCACAACACTTGTGTCTAATATAAATAATCTAAGGGCATCTCCACCCATTTTCAATTGGTTTTTATAAGTTGAAATTATCTTTAGTTGTCTTTAGTTTAATTATTCCTTTAGAGTTATTTTATAAGTAAATTTCTCTTAGCATTTTAAGTTTAGCAAAACTCTATTTTTAATAATATTTTGAAATTCAAGCAGTTTCAGTTTCACTTTTCAAATTTCTTCTCTTCTTAAAGTCAATTCTTTCAAGTCTCTTTTATTCGTCCAAATAAGTTATCTTTATTTTTCTTTAGTTTAATTATTCTTTCAAAGTTATTTTATAAGTAAATTTCTCTTAGGATTTTAAGTTTAGCCAAACTCTGTTTTCAATTTTTTTGAAATTCAAGCAGTTTTAGTTTCACTTTTCAGATTTCTTCTCTTCTTAAAATCAATTCTTTCAAGTCTCTTTTATTCGTCCAAATATTTTCAATTGTGATCAAGTTAGAAGCTGAAGTAAAATCCAAATCCCTTGGGATTTGACCCGATGCCACTACTGCTACAAATCATTGTAGTCTGATAGGAAAATCGGATTAATTTGACCGACATGACAAAGCCTATCTGAAAGATTATCTTCCCTGTCCTGGTCAAAAATTCACTTTCGTGCTATGCATTCCAGAATCGGAATTCTTGACCAGGCCTAGAGTCTAGCACAATCGCTATTCCAATCCTTACTTGAAATAACATTGCGCAGAATCTTAGTTTGCACTTATTCGATTCATCACACGCCAAATAATTTCTTATTAAAACGGAGGTTTAAAAATACCTCTTGAAGCGTAAACTCAGGTGATCACTTGTATGACTCAAGACAGGCTCGAACGTTGTGTGGACAACGATCCAACGAACCAACGATCAGCAATTCAACACAAAGGGAGCATCAGAATTTTCCGCCGAAAAAATCAACTGCCACAACCACCACTACGCGCGATAAAAATATTTCAGACTAAATTTTCGACTACTAAATGTTTAGAACTAAATTTGCTATCATATCATACAATAGGAACCATTTCTACATTTTTTCCATTTTTATTACAAAAAAAAAGAAGTTATTAAATTATGCAGTATTTATCTTATTTATCGGCCATTTCTTAATCAAAATATTCTTATTATGGCATTTTAATTTTTTTTTAGAAAAAAGGGGGTGCAAAATGGTAATTTAAGGGGCAATAAATTAAAAAAAAAAAGAGGGACTGTACAATAAAAATTAATGGAAAGTTGCTAAAACAAATTGGGGAAGCTTTGGTTATAGGATTTGCCGAATCTAAGTTCCATTCTCTTGTTTGGGCAAATTGTTTTGGGTTTGAATTATTTTAGACTTACGAAAAGTAAAACTAATTTAATTGATATAAAAATCCTTTCAAAATCTAAAGGGACTAAAATAAGAGCCCTGGCCTTTTTTTTTTTTAATTGAACAGTCAAACGAGCCTTGTTTGGCTTGTAGACCGGCGGGGGCATCCCTGTGTATTAAGGAAATAAGCTGAATTTTTACAAAAGAGATTGGTTCCATGCCTCCACAGAAACCATCTAAGCTTACACTACCCCACCTATTCCAAAAAACTTTCCTAAACACCCAATTTACATTACGAAGGAAAATCTTAACCTATTTATGTTGCATATTTACCGTTGAAGCCCGCAGCTTTTGACCTTAAGTAACCTGAGCCAATCTAGTTCTCAGAATTGGAAACCTCTCCCTGTCCAGTTGGCATAGCCTTCTGGTGATTGTATTCATGGACTCCAAGCTTTCAAATGAACGCTCTTGTTCTATGCATGCCATCTTTGCCATTTGATCTGCTGGTGCATTAGCTTCCCTTGGAATGTGAGTTATCCTATGCTTCCTCCTGCGCAACTCGTCCCTGATTTCCTTGAGGGCGTTGTAGTTTCTCCAACAAAATTGTTCTTCCCCTTTTTTCAGCATGTTTACCATTTGCAGACAATCACTGAATATTTCACAACCAGAAATATTTATAGAATTGCAGTGCCTTACACCCTTGAGTAATGCTCTGATTTCAGCTTGAAATGGTGTGTCTGCATGGACTTTGAACATTTCCGCATGTATTACTTCACCTTCCCCATTTCGCAGAAGCAAGCTCCCTCCATTCTCACCAGTTTGTCTCCAGGCTCCATCCGTGTGTAGTATCAGACCAGCACTTGTTGTCTGATTCTTCCATGATAACAGTTGTGGAACTGGATGTCTTATCCTGGGCAGCCAGCAGCCAAAATTTTTGAAAATATATTTCTGGTCTGATTCACTTACTGCCGGGTAGAAAGCTAATGCTGTTTCTCTTAATGCCGTGCGAACATCTTCAAACCACCATCTGCTGTCCAAACCAACATTGTCATGTGCTATTCTGTTTTTTTCCTTCCATATAACCCATAGTAATATGGATGGGATGAGTCTCTGTAGTCTTTTAACTACCGATTTGCCCTGATATTGCAGCCACCATTTTTGCACCAATGCTCTTCCCAACTGCAGCCTTGAGGATGTAATTGAGATGGGCGACCAGTATTTCCAAGCAGGGACGATTTTGGAGCATGAGAAGAAAACATGATTTGTTGTTTCTGCGGCTTCCTTGCAAAAAGGACACCTTGAGGGGTATGCATTTATTCCCATTTTGCTGAGATTTTCTAGGAAAGGCAACAAAGAGTTCCATAATCTCCAAAGAAAGACCGCCACTTTTGGTTGGCACCATGAATCCCACATGACCTTTCTATACTTCTCTACTGATTGTACTTTCCTCAAAGCATTGTATGCTGACTTAAAAGTGAAATTCCCATTCCCTTCTGGTTGCCAGATTAGTGAATCCGGGGAAGGCAATAAATTAAGTTCCATTCCAGCTAGATGTTGCACCAAACTTGTAGGCAAACTTGAGGAAATCCTTTCCAATGTTGCTGTCCTATTTAAGACAAATTCCCTGAGTGTGAGATTTTGGTCAGGAGGCTTTTCTTTGCTCTTCCAGATACAGCCAAGTTCCGACCAGTTGTCATACCAAAACATGCACGAACCATCTCCAATCCTTATTTTGGTCATGCTGACTATCTTGTCTGCAATCCTATTTGCTCTTTTCCAGGAGCTTCTTAGCCGAGCTGTAAAAGATAAGGATTGGACAAATCTTGCCCATAGACCTTGCTGCTTCCGCCATGTCCACCACATTTTTGCTTCGAAACATTGAACCATCACTCTCAAGTCTCTTAATCCCACTCCGTTCTCTTCAATGGGGAACGACATTTTTGACCATGATCTCCAATGCTTCCTTGTACCCTCTATACTTTGTCCCCATAGAAACTTTTGACATTTCCTCTCAATTTCCTTCAGTAGTGCTTTTGGAGGATCCAATGCTGCCCAAGTATGCAGTGGAATGGCTAGCAGTACTGTTTTGACCAAAGTTAATCTTCCCCCCCCCCAGCTTAGAAACCTATTCTGCCATGCCCCAATTTTTTTCTCTATTTTCTCCAGAATGTTGTTGAAGTGACTGATTTTCCTTCTCCCCTTGTAAATATTGCAACCTAAATACTCCAGTGGCCAATGACCCTCGGGGATGTTCAAAATTCCTCTTTGCCTTGCCATGTGTGCTGCTTTGTCCGAAGTTAGAAAAAAACTTTTGCTCTTGTTTACTTTCTGTCCTGTTGCTCCTTCATATTCTTCAAAGAATTGCTTGAGAGTTCTGAGTGATTTGGAGTTCCCCCTCGTGAAGATCATAAGGTCATCCGCATAAGCCAGGTGAGTGATGATTAGTGAACCAGCTGGAGTGTGGAAGGGAGAGAGCCTGCCTTGATTTGATAAGGAGTTTAGTGTTCTTGACATCGCTTCTGAAACAATGTTGAATAAAAGGGGGGAGAGCGGATCGCCTTGCTTCAGACCTCTAGTTGCCGGAAAAAAACCTGCTGCATCTCCATTTATCAGAACAGAAAACATACTACTGCCAAGATTGCTTAAAATCAGATTTATGAACTGCTGGGGGAACCCGAATTTGGCCATGATTGCTTTCAGGAACTGCCAAGAAACTCTGTCAAACGCTTTTAGCATATCCACTTTAAGTACCAGATTATGTCCCGGGATTTTGGCATTCAGGTAAGCTATAAGATCTTTTGCAAGCATGATGTTGTCTGAAATATGCCGACCAGTAAGGAACCCAGATTGCTCTTGTGAGATTAAGGAATCCATGATCGGAACCATGCGGCTCTTCAATATTGCAGAAAAAGTTTTTCCAATAAAGTTGCATAAGCTAATAGGTCTAAAGTCTGCAAAGGAAGCTGTGACTTTTTTCTTTGGAATTAGCACTATGAGTGTACTAGCTATTGCTCTTGGAACCGGCACTCCCGCAAAAAAATCATGACATGCTGAGTAGACATCCTCCTTGACAATCTCCCAGGCCTTGTGGAAAAAAATACCAAGAAAGCCATCCGGGCCTGCTGCACTATCCGAATTTAGAGAAAAAACAGCCTGTTTTACCTCCTCCCTAGTTATTTCTTTCATGAGCTGGCACTTTTGTTCCTCCTTGATGAGATCAGGAATGTGTTGCAGCAGCTTGTTCATATCATGTTGCTCTCTTGAAATCTGCTCCTCTGCCAGTAGTTTTGAGAAATACAAGATTGCCTCTTTTTCAATCTCTTCCAATTTGGTCACCCATTTCCCTCTTTCCGTTCTGATTTTTGCTATCTGTAAGGAGTTTCTCTATTCCTTGAGAGTTGCATGGAAGAATTCTGAATTTCTGTCCCCCTTAGCTAGCCATCTGATCCTTGCTCTTTGCTCTAAGAAATCCTCCCGTTCTTTCAATCTTCTGGTAAGTTTAGCTTGAGCTAAGGAAGCTGCTGTCTTTGTTGCCGCATTCGGATTTTGTTCATGATCTGTTTCAGCCCTGATTGCTGCTTCTTCAGCCTCCATCCAGTTTTTGTGAACATCACCAAAGATTTCTTTGTTCCAGTCTTTGAGTGCCATCTTCAGCCTTCTGAGTTTGATCGATAGAGCCAGCATTCCAAACGTTCCCGTAGGTTGTACCCAATTGGTCTTAACTACTTCCAAAAAATCCTTCCTATTTAGCCACATTTTTTGGAAGATGAATCTTTTCGGTCTTGATTCCTGAGTTCTTCTCATCTGAAGCAGAATAGGAGAATGATCTGATGAATTTCGACATAGCACATGTACCACTGAAATTGGGAAGATTGCTGAGAATTCTTGAGAAACCAAGAATCTATCTAGTCTTTTGCTCACCCAACCATTTGACCTGTTTCCACCCCATGTAAATGATCTTGAGACTGTAGCCGCTTCATGAAGATTGAGAGCGTTGATGCAATCATTGAATTCCTGCATTGCTTTTTTGTTTGGAGAAGCCCTGCCTTTGTACTCACTTTGTTCACGGATCACATTGAAATCACCTCCTAGTGCCCAGGGTCTGTTTTGATTTTGTCTCCTAAATTCCTCCAGCTCCGCCCATAGCATTCTCCTTCCCACTTGTCCAGAACTAGCATAAATGAATGACAGAAGATAACTATAATCCATAGCATCATTAGTAGCCTTGAAATGTAACACCTGTTCATGATCTTTCAGCAAGACTAACTTAACCTCTTTCCTTGCAAAAACCCAAATTTTACCAGCATTTGATGCCCAAGCCCTATTAAATCCTAATTTAAAACAATACTCCTGGATTTTATTTATCGCCACCATTGGTTCTAATATTGCTAATATAGAGACTTTTCTGCTATTAGCCAAAAAACGTAAACGTCTAAAAGAGGGGCCATTCGCTATACCCCTAATGTTCCATGACAGAATATTGATCATTAAAAAGAGGATTGTTTGCGGACCTGAATTCTCAAGGACCGTCGGGTATAACTTTGATTGGTTATTTCTCCTTTGCGTCTTCTACCTCTTTTTCTTCTGACAGGGATAAACTCATCTTCATATGATTTCGTGTCCAGTTCTGATGCTGTGAAATTGCCATCTGATGAATAAAACTCAACTGTATCACTAGCTTGCTCAAGAAATGCCATATCCGTTGTGTCATTATTTCCTGCCAAGCCGGTTGGCAAAGCTTGCCTGGGACTTGAAATTAATGATTGTTCTTCCACCTCTGGCCTTTCTATTTCCAGGTTGTTCTTGAGCCTTAGCATTACATTCTTTACCGCCACGTCTTTATCCTCCCTCAAACCAATCAAATCAATGGAAATTGAAGGATTGCCCCTCGTGTTGTTCTCTCCTTTTCGTCCTTCTGTTTCCCCTGAAATTTCTACTAATTCTCCTTCCTCTGTTTCTGTCAGCAAATTTTCCTTCACCATGCTCTGTTCTAGAGCCACTTTTTTATTTTTTTCCCATCTGCTGAGTAAACATCTTCCCCGAGTTCTGCTCTGGACATTGAGCCTTGGAACTAGTCTGATTTTCTTTTTTGCAATCTTCTCTTTTGTGTCCTATTTTACTACAGCAGCTACAGTAATAAGGCACATATTCATAATCGAATTTCTGTTCTACTGTGTTACCTCTTTTCCCAATCTCAATGCTGGTAGGCAGTTCCTTTAGCAAGTTTACCTCCACGCAAATTCGAGCAACTGAGGGTCTTGTTTGGTTCCTTGTCGGAGCATCCACCTGGAGAGGAGTACCGATTGAAGTTGCAATGGAGAAGAGAGTCTTGTGGTTCAGGTATTCCAATGGCAGTCTATGTAGCGAGACCCAAATTGGGGCAAATGGGGGTTCTTCGTCGAACTGGAAATTTGGTGTCCAGCGCAGCATTCTCATCTGGAATCCTTTGATGTTCCATCTTGTCCTCAACCAACATTGTTGATAATCGGAGTCCAGTTGAAAGCGATAAAGAACATGCCGGGGATTGAGTAGACTGATATCCAGCTGCCCCTTCAGCCCTAGTTTGTCAAAATATACTCTGATATCATGGATTTTGGGGCGGCCATATGAGAATTTCCCGATTAGGCAGAGTTTGTGCGGTTCAGCGAGCAGATCCAGCTCGTCTTGCTCATAGAAGAGATGGGGTTTGCCATTGATGAATTCTATAGGTTTGGTTTGTAGGAGATTGGCTTTGGTGGGATTTTCTGTGAGAAGGCTAGCAAAGGTTCTGGGTTTAGAAGAGATGTGTTGTGAGTGTGTGGTTGTACCACCGGAGAGATCCGGTGGCACCATATGTCCGGTAAACTACCGATGTTCCGCTGTTGCAGATGAAGATGAAGATGAAGATCGCCCCTTAGAGGCTAAAGCCTTATCAGTGCAAAAACTCCGTTACTGCCCTGGCCTTATTAAAAGTTCATTTGGCCGAACTAAGTAGTTATGGAATAAAAGACACTTGACTTGGCAAGCAAAGTATGAACGGAAGTTATACCAAAAAAATCTTAAGGGAGTCGAAATTAATTCTATCTCCAAATTTGATCAATTGAAGAGAATTTTGAACTAAAGATAAAAAATGAAAAGAAGTAAAACAAGGAAATGAAGACTAAAATAAGAGATTGATTGAAGTATAATTAACTGGAAAAAGCAGTCTTACATCAGTTAGTATATTATACTCCTAGGAATAAATATACTGTAGCTACTCCTAGTAGAAAAAAAAAAAAAAAAAAAACATAAGGCAGCCTCTTATATAAACGCTCAGCAGCCTCTCTCTCCTCAAACCTAATCTATTCACTCTCTCTCATCTTCTCCTTCAGAAGCCTCTTCAGCAGCCTATTTTCTCTCTTTTCTTTCTTCTCTCGCACCGATTCCGGCCATTCCGAGAAGAGTTTTGAAGATATTTCACCGTCAAAATACTCTACACATCTCAAGCTTCAAAATGGTGTTTGTATAAAGTGGTGTTGTTTGTGTAAAGTACTGTTGGCTTATGTAAACTTCTGATTCTTTAGTCAAAATGTTGTTTCTTGGTGTAAAATACTATTTTCTGATTCAAAGTGGTATTTTTTAGTATAAAAACATCGTTTTGATTCGTTTTTGTAAAGTGTTGGTTGTTTATGTAAAGTGTTGAATGTTCGTGTAAAGTGCTGGTTGTTTATTTTCTGAATGTTTATGTAAACTGGCAGTTGGGCAAAGTTTATGTAAACTGCAGTTTACTGCAAAGTTTATGTAAACTGGTGCTTGGGCAAAGTTTATGTAAACTGCAGTTTACTGCAAAGTTTATATAAACTGGTGCTTGGACAAAGTTTATGTAAACTGGTGTTTGGGCAAAGTTTATGTAAACTGCAGTTTACTGCAAAGTTTATGTAAACTGGTGCTTGGAAAAAGTTTATGTAAACTGCAGTTTACTGCAAAGTTTATATAAACTGGTGTTTGGGCAAAGTTTATGTAAACTGTAAAGCTTACTGCAAATGAATCAAAACGATATTTTTACACTAACAAAGACCACTTTGAACCAGAAAAGAGTATTTAACATGAAACAAAATCATTTTTGACCAAAAAATCAGTAGTTTACATAAGCCAACAGAACTTTTGCAGAACGCATCTCTGTTCTTTGTTATTTTTCGGAAAATCTAGAAAGCCAAAATTGCTTATATAAATTTCTGAGTAAACCTTATACAAAGAGGTTTAAATCGAGCTATAGTTTGCTTAAATCGGACAAAGAATGAAGAAGATATGTATTTCTAAAGTACAGTCATTACTTCAGATTTTTTGTGAAAAGAACAGCACTTGCAGCTCTATTTCAGAGCTGATTTATGGGAGATTTACAAGTCCAAATAAAGATCCGTAAAATTATGTGTAATCCTTGTAAGGAGAGGTTTAAAACAAGCCAAAGTTTGATCAAAACGGATGAGAAACGATGGAGATATGGAATTCCAAATTTTGATGGCAGCTGCAGAATTTTCACTTTAGTTTACATAAACTTAACAAGGGAGATCACATCAGGATTATATAGACATCAGATCAACATACTATAGATATCAGATCAAGAATATAAAAGAAATCATACACTAGAACTAAAACATACTTAACAAGGGAGATCACATCAGGATTATATAGACATCAGATCAGCGAATACTTGACATCAGATCAACAGACTATAGATATCAGATCAAGAATATAAAAGAAATCATACACTAGAACTAAAACATACTTAACAAGGGAGATCACATCAGGATTAAGTGTGTTTTAATTCTATTGTATGATTTCTTTTATATTCTTGATCTGATATCTATAGTCTGTTGATCTAATGTCTAGTATTCGCTGATCTGATGTCTATATAATCCTGATCTGATTTCATATCTCCATCGTTTCTCATCCGTTTTGATCAAACTTTGGCTTGTTTTAAACCTCTCCTTACAAGGATGACACATAATTTTACGGATCTTTATTTGGACTTGTAAATCTCCCATAAATCAGCTCTGAAATAGAGCTGCAAGTGCTGTTTTTTTCGAAAAAAAATCTGAAGTAATGACTGTACTTCAGAAATTCATATCTTCTTCATTCTTTGTCCGATTTAAGCAAACTATAGCTCGATTTAAACCTCTTTGTATAAGGTTTACTCAGAAATTTATATAAGCAATTTTGGCTTTCTAGATTTTCCGAAAAATAACAAAGAACAGAGATGCGTTCTGCAAAAGTTCTGTTGGCTTATGTAAACTACTGATTTTTTGGTCAAAATGATTTTGTTTTATGTTAAATACTCTTTTCTGGTTCAAAGTGGTCTTTGTTAGTGTACAAATATCGTTTTGATTCATTTGTAGTAAACTTTACAGTTTACATAAACTTTGCCCAAGCACCAGTTTATATAAACTTTGCCCAAGCACACAGTCGAGTTTACATAAACACAAAAAGCGAGTTTACATAAACTATCGTCCCTTAAAACTGCCACAAATGGATACCAAATTTGAAATTCAAAATCACCACCCGTCATCATTATTTGTCTGTTGGACAGCAAAATGGACCAAAAAATCAACATTTGATGCGAGTGATTTGCTCTTTCCCTTCAGCAGCAATAAATGCGCATTAAATACGCCTTGAAAGTAGGAAGAATTAACTCATTTTTTTAGAAATAAACTTGATTTTTTAGAGATAAACCTCCTAGGAGTAAACCGCCTGGTTTACTCCTAGGAGTATGATATAATTTGCGGTCTTACATAACTGAAGATACCTTCTACTACTAAGAAGTACTACTAAGACAAATAAAACTATGTCCTTTGCAGGGGAAAATGTTCACTGCCTCATGCTACAAGGCCTCTATTAAAAATCCAACAAACTTCCTGAACAATTAAAATCCCAACGGTACTCAACAAAAAATATTTCATCTGTTCCTTTGCTTCCCCAAATCAGTACCAACTCTTCAAACTTTACACTGTCAAACACCAAAAACCATAATTCAGCATAAAAATACCAAAAATCGATTAAACTACTTAAAATAAATCATAACCATAATACAATTAAGCCCAAAAACTCTACTAATTATGTACCTATCACTACTACTCCTTCCATTTCAATATATAAGTCGTTTTGATCAAAACACAAATATTAAAGCTGTAATTAATTTTTAAAAAGTCCCATAACTTTTAATGGTTAAACCTGTTATACCCCTATTTAATGTATTTTTAATATTAGTGCTATAACTTAAAATAGTCATGACAAAAACAAGTCTTAATAAAATTGCAAATTAAATAAGGGTAATAGAGTAAAACAAATAGATTGTTTCCTAGAAGTAGACAAGTGACTTATATTTTGACTGATTTCCTAATGGGTGAAAACGACTTATATTTTGAAATGGAGGGAGTATCATGGAAGAATCTTTCGCCGTCGGCGAGGGGTTTCTCTTTTCAGAAACGTCTTCTCGTACTCATCCAAAGGTCGGGTGGAGCCATCTGCCATGCTCACAAATTTCCAGCCACCGCCATCTCCACGCTTTCCCTGTCGTCCTAATTTCTCCACGGTGAAGTTCCAACCATTAGATGGGCGTCTTCGGCTGTATTTGTGACATTTGACCTCCTTGGCCATCTATATAATTCAAGAAATAAAAGAGCACAAATTAATACCGAAACATCAGAACTTCAAGATTTAAGGGACAAGACTTGTCACGGTGAAACATCATCAGAAGTCAAGAGATATTAACTAAAGGCACTTTTCCTTCCACTAACAGCCAGAAGTTAGCCAGAAGAAAAGTTACTTTCCTTCCTCACTAAACCTATTTGGTGTCCGACCAATTTTCCCTCAAGCATTCTCAGGGGAAGCACTTTTCATCCTTTAAACTATGTTTTTCAAAACCCAGCCTTCAGAAATTTAAAAAAAGAATGATTAACCAGAAAAATCACCAAGATAAAAATGACCTGCTGCTAGGGAACAGAAATGGTAACAGTTGGAAAACTGAAATAAACTTCAAAAGTCTGGATACATGAGTAAAAGCATGGTGGTCCAACAGTGATTGTACTGTCAAGATGACCAATCATACATATTTTGTACATAAAGTTTCATTATTCAATAACCATCCCTACCTCCATCAAATACTGTAACATATCTTTGTTCTAGGAGAGTCAAAAGGGTTATTTTTACCTAAAAGATGTACAGACATTTGATATCACCTTCCACTATCATCCATGTATTTATTGAAAATCATGTTTTCTTGCAGAATAATATTGGATAGATACGGACAACACAAACAATAAACACACTGAATCATAAAATGGATATTCAAACACAACATTTCAGGAAAGGGAGTGCATTAACACAGTCCACATCATTAGGTTATGATAAATAGTGGCTTGACTAGATTGACTCGTCAAATACATATGCACATTTAACAGTATATCAAAACTAAACATGGGAGCATATATGTATAATAGTTGCAGCCATTTCAAATTTGCATCTTAGGATACAGATGACAATTTTACCTTCATTTTGTTGAAGTTCATCCTTTGGACGAAGTCTTGATATAGCATCTCGTCTTCCTTCATCGATATCTCATAATGCACTTCATCAGGGTCTCTTGTCATTCCATCCCAGCCTTCAGGCATGACTTTGAAGTCGGGCTTGTAAGGGAGAGAAGCAACATGAAACTCCCTGTCATGAGAGTTAAAGAATCTGCAAAGGCACAGACAGAGCATTAGACTAAGAAGAAAAACAAACAGACCTTTCACATAGTTTCAGGTCTACAGAAATGATTCAATGCAGCATTAACTAACACATTATCAGCCCCTGGACATTGAACTAAAGGCTGGTTTTATGCAAAGAGCATCATCTACTTATAATTAATCAGGAATGCATATAAAAGCATTTATACCTACAAAACAAGGAACGCCAACTAGACCGGCATATTAATAACAAGGTTTGATTGCTGCAGGACCAGATGGTGTTACATAACATACAAAATTTAAAACTCAACAATCTAAATCCCCAGAAAAGTGACCAACTTAGACAATATTACTTAGTTAACTAACTAAACCAAACAAACGAGTTTCTCAGTCCCTCATAGTTAAATTTAAAGCCTAAAATTACAATCATTTGGCCCTTCTCTTTTGAGGATGTGAAGAATCCTCAGTATCTTCAAAAGAACCCAGATACAAACTAAAAGAGACTTCTCTGTTTTAAGTTCAAAACAACCCCAGCTCTGGATTAAGAAAGAGGCAAAAATAATGGCATCTGTGGAAGTGTAACTATTTGAGTCATTGGCTTTAACAATAAAAAAAAGAGCTACCATTTCCACAATCAAAGAGAGAACCCACAAGAATGAAAGAGCTACAAGCTCTAAATATGTTCATTTTCAAAGAAACAGCACGAAGTCATTAAGTTACATCTTATGGTTCCCATACGAAGCAGAAATACTAATAGTAGTCAAATTAGGGAAAAACTTCTTATTTCAATAATATAACTTACTACGAATTATGAATGACTTAGTGCTATTAATTCCAGTACTAATTTTTACTTGTAGATCATATGTAGTCATCATAATAAAGAATAACGTTGCCATTTTATTAAATATACACTTTTTTTGGAAAAATAAAAAGGACCAAATAGACTCTTTTTAGGATAAAAGAAAACAGAAAAAAACTCTTTTCACATGAAGGAATCATATACCAATTTGCGAATGATTTACTGCATTAAGAAAGAAATTTAGCACCAATAATCAACTCTTTCTGACTTCAATACTACTAGCATATTGATTCCATTTCTATACCTATTCAACACACACAGAGACATTAGCTACAATATCAATGCAAATTCTCGCTACTCACTCCTAAAAAGAGTCAAACCTAAGGACTGCTAGAGATCTCCTCTTAAAATAAAAAGTCCCCGCACCTCTCACGAGTTGCGACCTGATTCTAAGAATAAATCACATTCTTGTTAAGAGTGGATAAGGCTAAAGGAGCAGTTATTCCAACCTCAACTGCGCATTCTATTCTTTAAAGTCACACAGCTCTGAATGTGCACAGAAACTGGGAAATTTAGTCCAAAACGGCTTATTCCGCATCAACCTAAAGCAATATAGTGAAGTACTCACAATCAGGATGTGAGATCATAAATAAAACAAATATAAAATCCATCCCAGAAGAATATAGATATTCAGATGTAATGCCACAGTTCTAATCAATTGCATATGAACTTGCAGCACAAGACAAAGTTAACCTTTTAAGCCTCACACATCTTTCCCTGTGCACTGGGATTGAGAACTATGAGATTTGACAGGAAAGTCCAAACTGAAGAAACACAGAATCCTGCTAAGGGAAATAGAAGATCAAGGCAACAAAACATTACCTCATCAATGCCCAGCCAAGAATTTAACCAAACTCATAACAAACCGAAAAAGCCAAAACAGGATCGCTCCAAGGAGTGGGGAAAAAAGGAAGAGTATCAACCTAACTAATTAGAACTCCCCTAAACAACTGAAAAGTTTGAACCTGCTAAACCATCACCTGATCATCTGAACGACCACTAGATGCTTGAAGCCCACTAGATGCAAGTTCAATGACAAAGACGCAGTAACCAATAAAAATCCCATCAAAGAATAAGATCAACTCAGCAACAACTGTAGTAAATTCAGTCCAAACTAAATCATTATAAATAAGAAAACTGGGGAACAAAAAATATCTCGTTAAACAAGTAATTCCAAACCAAAGAAATATCTCCCAAAAGAACTCAAATTGCTGACTTAGTTGTTACCAATAGCTAATCCAACCATCAAAACAAAACAAGAGAACTAATATAAGGCCATCCGAAAAGGAAATTTGCTATACCCATAACAGAAGAGGAAATCGACCTGAACTTACGCATTGAGAAACAAAAACTTCAATTGATAACCATAAACGCACAATCAGAAAACAGTCCATGTCAACTATCACCTAATCAATCAATACTTACTCAGGGAAAGTGTCGAGCAATAACTCCACTGAATCATCTAATTTGTGCCCCAACTTCTTCTCCTCCTCTTCTTCCAATTCCTTCAACCATAATATAGCATGTACCCTCTGCCTCATGATTCGATACTCCTTAGCCAATTTTTCCACAGTATACACCTCAGGGTTCTCCTTATGTTTCTTATACATCTCAGCTTTCTCAGAATCCTTCAGGTAAGATCCACGAGCACCTGGCTCCCTCACTTGCTTCATCAGCACGCTCATTTCCTTCATCCTATCATCCCAACCGCGGACAAATGCTTCGGATTTCTTATTCTCAGCGTGCAACTCTCTAATCTTCATTGTTTCGTCATCAGTCCACTGGGCCTGACCCAGATGCCTGTTGCCACGTCCCCCAACCCCATATTCCGACTGAGAAGGCTTAGGCCCTTGCCCTGGGGTGACCTTCTGGCCAACAGCCTCACCGTCAAAGTGCTCTTTTGTCAGCCCAGTGGACCACGATGAGGAAGGGATGTCCCATCCCGAGTTATCATCCTCGCCGCCGAAATTGGCGCCCCAATCATTGGGATTGCTATTATCATCGCCCTTCGATGAGAAGTGCTTTGACGAAGAGAAAAAACTCGGGCTCTTTAGGAATTTGGGACAGGTTCTCTGTGGATTTATGGACGAGATTAGGCGTTGCAGACCTCGCATTTCTCAATCGATTTTGTTAGGTTTTTTGGGGGAAAAGGATTTTTGGGAAAACGATGGTCGGAAGGGCCGAATGTGTAATAAGCGCCGCCGGTTGCACGCTAGCTGAACACACTGATTCAGTTGGCCAAATTATATCATAGCACTAGTAGGAGGTGGGGAGTTTTACACCTAATCGGTGTTTTAATAAAAATCGGGTTAATGGTTGAAAACGGTTCATAAACCGTTCGCGTGAAAGGAAAACAAGTCTTCACGCGCATTATTTCTCGATTGTATAACTCCATGGTGTCTTCATCTACCGTCGACAAGACATGAGCCGTGTTTTTAGCCTCGAAACCATGCTCTTGTGCTACTTTTTTTGCACATCGGATAATTCATGATGACGGGACTGCTAATCGATGTTCAAAATTCGGATATATCATCATCTTCATCTTCATCTTCATTGAGTTTCAAAAATTGTATCCGAGCATTGTTCTATTGGTTTCCTCCAGTGTTGGCGAGTTTACACAATTAGTTGATGTAAAGTCGGCTTATATTGGTGTAAAATTGCGATTTTACACCAATATAACTTCATTGTTAACTGATTTTGATATACTCGCTATGGGAGAAATAGTTCATTCATTGAAGGAAATGGTTTAGCTGATTGCAAAAGTGGCGGAAATCGTTATACCCTGCAAATAATATGTTGTGGTAGGTTATTGTTACTCATATATTTTTAGTTCTTTAATGAATATGTATTCGATGTAAAATTCCTTCTTCTTTATTTGTTTCAAATTCGAAATCAAGCGATGATGAAACAATGACTTCTCTTGTTGATAGAACAGCCGAGAGTGAGGAGCAAGCATATGAACTTTATAATTCTTATGCTTGGGATCTTAGTTTTAGTGTTTGTTTAGAGAAATATAGAAAGAGAAATGATGGAATAAGGTATTGGAGGAGAATTGTTTGCTGTAAAAATGGTAAGAAAAAGGAGAATTGTAAGATCGACCAAATGTTCACCAAGATTGATAGTCGTTGTGATTGTTTGGCTTCTATTGAAATTAAAATGAGGCCTGAAGATGGTTTATGGGTCGTGACAAAGCATTTTCGAAAGCATAATCATGTTATGTGTCCGGAGAATTAAAGACATTTGTTATGCTCTTACAGGAAGATGTCGAAAGCATCTATTGATTTTTTTCATTCAATTAATTTTGCTGGGATATCTATGTGTGATAGTTACAAACTTCTGTATAAATAGGTGAATTTTTTTCTTATCCATGCATCGAATCAAGAATTTTGGTGTAAAATGACATTTTACATCAATTTTGATGTAAAATGTTATTTCACACCAAAAATAATGCTGATATTAAATGTATATTTCTTTTATGTCACATAATACACCAAAATGAATGTTATGTAGGCCGAAGGTTTATTAAAAGTTGGTTTTACAGCAAAGGATGTATACAATGAGTTGGAAACTAAAAAAAGAAAATTTATTGATGGCAGTGATTTGAATGCTTTGATAGCGATATTGAAATACAGGGCTTCTCACGAGGAAGGTTTTTTCTTTGATTTCAAATTGGATAATGAGTTTTATCTGAAAAATATTTTTTGAAGAGATAGTCAAATGAAGATTGATTACAATCTATTTGGTGATTTTTTAATCCATGATACCACGTATCGTACTAATAAATATGATTTGATATGTGGTCCATTTATCGGATTAGACAACCACAGAAAGAATGTCATGTTTGGAATTGGTTTTTTGAGGGACGAGAAATTCGAATCATTTGTTTGGTTGTTTTCTGCATTATTGAGGTCAATGGACAATAAGCATCCTATAACTATAATGACTGATCAATCAGTCTCCATAGAAAAAGCGATTCAAGAGATATTTGCTCGTTCATGCCATCGTCTTTGTATTTGGCATATCATTAAAAACTCTAAGAGCAAAATTGGTTTTCTCAGACAGCAGTCAGGTTTCTCTCAGTTGTTTTATAGATTGTTCGCCAAAGTGGAGACCGTAGATGAATTTAATTACCACTGGAAGAGGTAATTTTACCTTAGTGTGGTTTTTCTTCCAAGTAAATTTTTTTGCTGCTGCTGATGTAAAATTGAATTTTTACATCAACTATTGATGTAAAATGCAATTTTACATCAGTGGCCAGTGTAAAATGACATTTTACATCATTTGATTGTCAGAATCGTAGTGAACATGTATTATATGTTTTCAAGATGGAACAAAAATATGGCTGCAAAGACAATGAGTGGTTGAAAAAAAACTTACGATTCAAGAGAGAAGTGGTACCCTGCTTTCAACAAGGATTATTTTTCTGGGGGAAAATTATCTTCTCAGAGGAGTGAAGGTACAAATAACTCAATTTCTCGAATATTATCTAAGATTTCAACATTATGTGAGTTTTACCATCAATTTGTCGATGTTGTTCTTCATTGGCGATACCAAGCTGCTTGTGAAGACCGTATGTGCTTATATGGTAATGTTGGTGTGCCTGTTAAACATTCTCTAATGTTGAAGCATACCCGTGAAGTGCACACACTTGAGATGTACACATATTTTGAGAAGCAATATCTTAATATGCTGGTGTATATGTGTTTGAATTTTGGATTTCAAAAGAATATGATAATGATCCCACATACCGTCATATTGTTATTTATGATGACAATGATTATTCTGTCAAGTGTACTTGCAAAAAGCTTTCTGAAGTTGGTATTCTATGTTCTCATTGCCTTCGTGTCCTTTTTCAGGATAATTTTACGGTATTTTTTCTTTTCTGATCTTAATGATGTAAAATTGTAACAACTGATGTAAAATATTATAATCTTTTTGTTTTTTGATCTCTTTGCAGAAAATTTCACAAATGTATATCTTGGATAGGTGGACAAAAGCTGCTTCAGTTTCCCGTAATGGAAAGTTAAATACTTCCGAAGAGTCGATCTGTTCTTCAAGTTTTTCACCATCTTTGTGGAGGGCAGATGCTAGTAGAAGGTATTTGGATTTAATTAGATTATCTTATACTAGTGAGACTTGTAGCGGTATTTTGGATGAGTACTATGTGAAAACTAAAGATGCACTTGTTGCCCTAGCTGATATTGTGGATGAGAATTTGGAAATGCCATCGTCGAAGAAGATTAGAGATCCCACTTCGAGGAGGGCAAGATGGATTGTTCGTTTCAAGAGTACAGTTGAGAAGCGGATGCATAAAGCCAAATTGAAACATCAAAGGAAAAAGAAGTGTGCTGGATCAAAGGAATGTTGATAACAATATTTTGAGAGAAAAGCTTCCGAATTTAGACTAGAATATCAGTTTGATCAATCAGAATTTTGGATCAAAGGAATGTTGTGATTTTGCTCATAAAATGTGTTGTTCAATCAGTGTATTTCGAAGAGAATATCAGTTTGATCAATCAGAATTTTGTGTAAAACTTTGTTTTGTTGGTGTAAAATGTTGGTAGTAATGTAAAATGTCATTTTGTTAGTATAAAATGATCGTAGTCATGTAAAATGTTGTTCGTTGGTGTAAAATGCAACTACTTATCTGAAATTATTTTCTATTGGTGTAATATGGACGTACTGATTTGTTGGTGTAAAATGATTTGTGTTGGTGTAAAATGTTGTTCGTTGATGTAAATTGCCCGTACTGATCTGTTGGTATAAAGTGGTCGCACTCATGTAAAAATACTGTTTAGTGGTGTAAAATACTGTTTGTTGGTGTAAAATGATTTTTTTTGGTGTAAAATGGTCGCACTCATGTAAAAATACTGTTCGTTTGTGTAAAATACTGTTTGTTGGTGTAAAATGCTTTTCGTTTCTATAAAATGCTGGTAATGATATATTGGTATAAAATAGTCGTACTGATTTGATGGTGCAAAGTGCCACTTCTTGGTGTATAAAAAATAAAACATAAATTAACATAGAAGATGATTTTTACATCATTAAAATATGTACAAAAAATCAATAATAAATAGAACTCTGTCCTACATCAATAAAGATTATTTAACATCTGAATCCTAGTTTTTATAGTAAAAATATGATATCTTTCTCTTCAGTACCAGGAGGTTATTGTGTGGTGACATTAGCAAGTTAAACACGCACTTTACCCTCAACGTTTTCAAAATCTCAGCATTGTACTTCGCAGCAATCATATCATGGTCATAGTTGAAAACTTGTGGCCTATCGAAAAGCTCCATATGCCTCATGACGTAGAGGCCACAATTGAATCTGTCTGAGTTCTTCCATTTTAGGTCGGCGTAGATCCATTTCCAATGGTAGCACCTCTCATAGCGTTTAAACCAAGGTGTATTTGTCATTAATGATGTTAAATACATCCTTATTTATGTAGAATGACATTTTACACCATTTTTTATGTAAAATGAAATTTTACATTAAAGTTGATGTAAAATGTCATTTTACATAAAAAAATGGTGTAAAATGTAGATTATTATGGTAATTGTACTCACTAATTTCAGGAAGACCACCGTAGGATCATGATTCTCTACCAGCGTTGTCTAACAATATCACCTGTTTTTTGTTGCTGTTGATGCACACCAAGACATAATGTTGCCCTAGGTGAATTGGGAAGAATACTTGCATTATGTATACAGAGGTATCAGTTATTTTCTTAAATGTGATACAAAATATGAAAAATGGGTATTCATTACCATGGACTGCTAAAAAGAACCTTCTATTTTCTTGATGAACGATAACTCTGATGTCATTTGCGCAGAGAATCTGTGTACACATATTTTGTTCTTTCCTCTGGCCATTCCTACACCGTTCACAATGAGCTGTAATATTTTTTAGATGTAAAGTAGTGAGGTTATGAACAAACCGTAACATGCAGAAATTCAAAGTAATGTAAAGTAGTGGGTAACTATTAACGTACCGAAAACTGGACGGTGAAGAAACACTTTGAAGGCTTTTCACTTTGTGTGACATTTTTTGTTCTACTTAAGTGGTATGCCCAACAATCAATGATGGTCATATCCAACCATTGTCCCCAAATCATGTTTGTCATATGTTCCCTGTCGATGGTAAGATTTCCCTCCCCACTAGATTGCTCGCTGCCAAGTGTTTAAAGCATAATGTTGATGTAAACTAGATTGATGTAAACTGACTTATGTAAAATAGATTGATGTAAAATATATTTAGGCCAAGAATACTGACTTGATTGATATGTCTTTGCTTGCATCTGCAGGTAACATTGCGTAGTCATTAACAATAATCTCCTTTTCCGAGAGACTCGTAAGTGTATCTTTCCTTCAGTTGGTGATGTAAGGAGACAGAATTGTTTTGGTTTTTTTGCTGCTCTATGTGCCCTGTTCAGACGAAATGTAGTTACCTCTTCAGTGTAGTCCAGATCTCCCATGATTACACTGGAAGGTTGAATTGAAATAATTCATTCGATATTCAATGTTAAATTACATCAAACGAGAGATAATAAAATTACTTACTCAAAGTCTTCTTCGTCTGCAAGCAATGGTTGAGTACTGTAGTCGAGTTTCCTTGCCAAGCCGGTTTGAACATCTTGAATGGACGTATGAATCAAGGCTATTGCTCCATCCATGTCAGACGTTTTCTCTGTTTCAGCTTCCTGAAATTTATTAATCAAACGGACTGGAGTTAGTTGTGAAAAGCCTAGATCAAAAGATGAAGTTGTTGGCATTTTATTCTTTATAGGAATGCCCGTCAGCCCAAAGCTTTTTTAAACAACATCAGCCACCAGGCACATTGCTTTTAAAAACTGTGTGTCTGGTGTGTCTGTTGGCTGCAAATTGTTATTATATAATCATTCAACATCATTTCACAAACATAGGGATTTTAAATTAAAATGTACATTATTTTACATCAATACCTCTCTATCTGGTATTTTGTTGGTTTATGGTGTTTCTGCTGTCTCTGCAGGTTTGCCCCTCTCTGTAATTACCTCTTGGTTTTTCTCCAAACATAAGCAAAACATTATTATAAGTATTTTACATAAGTATTTCACATCAGCAATAGCATTTTACACCAACAAACAGCACTTTACACCAACAAATCAGTACGACCACTTTACACCAATAGATCAGTACGAGCATTTTACACAAACAAACAACATTTTACACTAAAGAATCAATACAAATATTTTATACCAACAGAAAATAATTTCACATGACTACGATCATTTTACACCAACGGACAGCATTTACACGAGTAGGACCTTTTTACACCAACAGAAAATAATTTCATACCAGTACTAGCATTTTACACAAACGAACAGCATTCTACATGAGTGTAACCACTAGTACAATCATTTTACATCAATTTTTTCATGTCAAAAGACTAGTAACATCAGTATGATATTTACCTCTTCATCCTGTTCTTTAGAAGCAGAAGGGTTCCCCTCTTCCATAGAAGATATTTTCATCTCGGAAGCATTTGGTGCCCTATTTGCATCACCCTCATTTATTTTTGCTACAGCCTCTAACAACTGTGACAATGCCAAAAACATCAAACGAATTAGAAACAAAAGCATTATATTGATGTAAACATGTCTCATGTTTGAATATTACCTCCTCTCCAACTTGAGAATCAGAACCATCACTGCTGCAGCCTCTAGTGATTCATTTTGCACAGGAGCTTCTCCCTCATGTAGACTTGTCCCTCTTGCATGTCCACTTGAGCTTCTTCCCCGGTTGTGTGTTCAGCCTTAACCATTTCTGCTGGTTCCTCTAACAACTCTGATAATGCCAAAAATATTAAAATCAAGTTAGATACAAAAGTAGTATATTGATGTAAAATAACACTTTACATCAGACTTTGATGTAAAATGTTTACATCAAAGTCTGATGTAAAATGATATTTTACATCTCTTCTCATATTTAAATATTACCTCTAATCCAACTCGATTTTGTGTTCCTCGGGAATGTGTGCAGCCTCAACCATTTTTGCTGCAGCCCCCACCAACTGTGATTATGCAAAAAAATCAAAATCAAGTTAGATAAAAAAGTTAAAGTCATATGTAAAATGACATTTTACATAAGATATTGATGTAAAATAGCATTTTTTACATCAAATCAATATGATTGTTGCCCTTGATATTCATCTCCCTCATGTCTACTTGCTTGATTTGTTTCAACTTCCTCTGAGGATTCCTCCCCAGTCTCCTTTATTGATTCTTCCCCTGTCTCATTCACTGTTTCCTGCCCTGCATCATCCCCCCCCCCCCCCAATTCATCACCATCGGATTCATGCCCGTCTGTTTTATCCCCGTCTGTTTCCATCCATTGGGGGATGATTCACCTTCATCATCCTGCCAACATAATGTTAAACATTACGTGTGGCTATAAATGTAATTTACTTTGACATCACGTTAAATACAAACATGATATTCCTCATCTTCCTCTTGTGGGCGTTCTCTTATTTCGTCCCTTCCCCACATTTTTTTTCTATATGCAAGTTCTATCAGCTTACTTTATGGCTAATTTTGGATTGTTGGTATAAGGCGAGCACTAGTATTGACCTTCGAATACCCAAGCCTATCAGCGTACAACAACTGCGATAGTGCCAATAACATCAGATTCAAGTTAGGAACAAAATAAAAACTATGATGTAAAGTACAATTTTACATCAACAAATGATGTAAAATGACAGTTTACATCAGACTCTGATTTACATGATATAAAATATCAAATATGTAACAAAACAAAAATATACCAAAACAAATGTAAAAGGCCTCGTGAATTGGTCTTTTGGATGTGCTCTCAACTCCTTTGTGCTTTCCATCAAGAGATCAAGGACGTATTTGAAAGGATTTTGCCACATAGGATCTAGGTTTGCACTTACTCGATTTACCACACAACAAAAATTTCTAATTAATGCGGAACCTTAGAAAGTTACCTTTGAAGCGTGCACCTGGTGATTCTCTTGTATGCCTCAAAGACTATGACCTCTTGTTGTGTGGGCAACAATCTAGAAGTCAATTGATTAGCAACTCACCACAATCTACCTGCTGAAAAAATTCAGCACCTCCTCACCTAGCACGTACTGCAAACGCACTGCCCAGAGAGAGAGAAAGCAACACACGGGGCTAGTATTTTAGACCAATATTCTCGGCCACTTGATGAAGAAAACCAGCTGCCTATTTGCTCAAAAATTCGTTCTTGAGAGAGAAAGAAATTTCTCTTTCTAGAATTTTATCTCTCTAGATTCTTGAATTATGAATCTATTGAATTGTGTATCTTGAATGGCTAATCCCTTGTCTATTTATAGAGTTACAAGAGAGACCCCAAGTTGGTTTAGGATTGGTCTTCCTAATGGGTTTAGGTAATGAATTAGTTTCCAAATCTAATCAGGCAACCAATCTGATAGGATAAACCAAATCCTACTAGATTCCTAATCTCTAGGATTTCCTAATTCCAATTGAAACTTAAGACTTAATTAATTAATTAATTCTACTTTGTTAATTACTGAATTAACCCTTAGGAATAATTAACCAATTAATTAATTAAATCTACCTATCCAATTAACCCATTACAAAATTAATCGTACCACTAACGGATTAATTTTGGCACTACCATCCTACACCAGAATTGCTTCCGGAACAACTTAATTAAATTATATTCTTTAATCTCCCCACATCAAAGATATAGTGCTCGTTAATTAAAATTAATTTACTGTTAAATTAATTAGTTAACTTATTTAATTCTGAGACTAGTACCACTCGACCTTTTTATTATACCGAACATAAGTCCACCGGCTGGGTTTAGTATAATAAACATTTCGAGCTCATCTCGGGAGCACCATCACCCCGGATTCACCGGTACATGGTTTCCTTTCGACAAGCAGCAGCACATCAAGTAACTAAACATGCACACTCAACCCACCGAGACTATTGGCTACATTTAACCTCACCCATTGGCAGATCAAAGTACAATATGTCTAATCCTCATGCCCACTCGAGTCTAGGGATTTAGAGATAAAATACAAGGATCGATTTGTCTATTAAATCAGTACAAGACAAATCATTCCTAAAGGTCAAGTTCAATATGCCCCGGGCATATCTATATGATTCAATTAGTTTAGACAAACCAATTATCCAAATCACATAATAACCTAAACCGACAGTTTGTCCAAAACTGTCTCGGTTACGAACTTCATTTATATATTATGTCTTTCAACCAATGATGATATCTACTGTGTCACACCAGACACCTCATCATCTACTTACATAATATAAATGGACAATTAATGCACAACACGAATTGATATATTAATCTGGGAAACTGTACAATACAAGCATAGCTTATGTATTCTACTCCAACAATCTCCCACTAATACTCAAGTTGTGCTTTAAGTATACAACTACATACAATCCCTATACAATCTGCTGTTATCTATCTAGAAAAACTGTCAAGGCTCTCTTAAGCATCTGATCCCCATGCCCTTCACGTGAGCCTCAAAGACTTTAGAAGTCAATGTTTTCGTGAATGGATCTGCAAGGTTATCCTCTGATGCTATCTTAGCCATGACCATGTCTACCCTTTTTACGATGTCTCGTATCAGGTGGTACTTGCGCTGTATATGTTTACTCGCCTTGTGGGCTCGTGGTTCCTTCGAGTTTGATACTGCACCGTTGTTATCACAATAAACCGTGATAGACTTCTGCAAACCAGGAATCACATCTAAGTCCACTAGGAAGTTCTTGAGCCATACTGCTTCTTTCGCTGCCTCTGATGCGGCAACGTATTCAGTCTCCATGGTAGAGTCCGCCACGTATTTCTGATTGACACTCCGCCAAAATACGGCTCCACCCCCTAGAGTAAACACATACCCTGAGGTAGACTTGCTCTTGTCCCTGTCGCCTTGGAAATCTGAATCTGTGTAACCTCGGGGTACCAGTTCAGGCACCTGATAGACCAGAACTCGGTCCCTCGTTCTGTACAAATACTTGAGAATGCATTTTACTGTCTCCCAATGAGCTTTCCTGGGGTTACTCTGATATCTGCTCACCATGCCAACGGCATAACAGATATTAGGCCTTGTACACAACATGGCATACATGAGACTTCCTACTGCCGAAGCATATGGAACTGTCTTTATGGCCTCTATCTCCTCAACAGTCTTAGGAGACTGTTCTTTAGATAGAAACACTCCATGCCTGAAAGGTAGAAAACCTTTCTTGGAGTTCTGCATGTTAAAATTGGCCAGAATCTTGTCTATGTACGAAGCTTGGGAGAGCGTTAACGAACGTTTCCTACGATCTCAAATAATCTTGATCCCAAGGATATGTCCCACTTCTCCTAAGTCCTTCATATCAAATTGTTTGGACAGCCATGCCTTTACGTCTGATAACACTTTCTTGTTGTTGCCAATTAATAGAATGTCATCTACGTAAAACACAAGAAACACCACTGAGTTTCCATCACGTCTGCGATACACATATTGCTCATCCGGACACTAAATAAATCCAAAGGACTGGATTACCTCATCAAACCGGATGTTCCAAGATCTAGATGCCTGCTTAAGTCCATAAATAGACCTCTTAAGCCTGCAAACCTTATGCTCTTGGCATTTTTCAATGAATATCTCTGGTTGCTGCATAAAGATAGTTTCCTCAAGACTTCCATTTAGGAAAGCTGTCTTGACATCCATCTGCCAAATCTCATAATCCATATGAGCAGCTATGGCCAAGAGAATCTGGATCTACTTAAGCATGGCTACCGGGGAGAAGGTTTCCTCATAATCGATTCCCTCTTTCTGAGTATACCCCTTCGCCACCAGCCTAGCTTTAAAGGTTTCTACCTTTCCGTCAGGTCCTCTTTTACGTTTGTAGACCCACTTGCATCCAATGGGTTTAAACCCATCAGGCAGGTCCACAAGCTCCCAGACTTGATTGTGGTCCATTGACCCCATTTCGGATATCATTGCCTTACGCCAAGATTCTGCATCTTTATCTCGAAGCGCCTCATTGTAGTTAACTGGGTCAGGTTCAGGCGCACCTGGGACTAGGTCTGAGGCCTCTCCCACGCCAACGAACCTGTCGGGCTGTCTGACAACCCTCCCACTACGATGAGGCACCGCCTGTGTAGGCGCATCATCTGTGATCTCATGTGCAGTGGGTGGTGTATCTACTTGTGCATCAGGATTAGTAGTTTGTCGTCTAAGCTCTTTTAGTACTATCTTACTCTTGGGCTTGTGGTCTAAGACATAGTCCTCTTCTAAAAATCTAGCGTTGGTACTTACCACCACCTTCTGATCTTTAGGACTATAGAATAGACCACCTTTCGTTCCCCTAGGATATCCTACAAATAGCATTAATTCTGTTCTCGCATCTAACTTAGCCGTATCTGCCTTAAGCACATGTGCTGGGCAGCCCTAAATTCTGAGATGTCTTAGACTTGGTTTGCGCCCATTTCACAACTCTATTGGGGTTGAAGGCACGGTTTTAGATGGTACAAGATTAAGAATATACATTGCCGTTTCTAAGGCATATCCCCAGAACGAACTTGGCAAATCACTATAGCTCATCATGGACCTAACCATTTCCATAAGAGTTCGATTCCTCCTTTCTGCTACACCATTATGTTGTGGCGTGCCAGGTGCAGACAACTGAGACTGAATTCCTACCTCAATGAGGTAATCTCAAAATTCATGGGACAGGTACTCCCCACCATGATCTGAACGCAGTGTCTTGATACTCTTACCATGATGTTTCTCCACATCTGCCCGAAACTCTTTGAACTTGCCAAAACATTCGGACTTGTGGCACATTAGGTAAATGTACCAGTACCTAGAGTAGTCATCCGTGAACATCACGAAATACTCATATCCCCCTCGTGCCTGGACCGTCATAGGTCCACACAAATCAGAATGAATCAACTCTAATACTTCTTTAGCTCTATGACATTTTGCCTTAAAAGGTCTCTTGGTCATCTTACCTTCCAAGCAAGATTCGCAGGTTGCATAACTGTCAATATCTAATGAACCCAAAGGTCCATCATTGACCAACCTCTGAATCCTACTAAGGTTTATATGACCTAGCCTGAGATGCCAGTGATAGGTTTGATTCATTTCAGAAGGTTTCTTCCTCTTATTAATGTTAGATCCTGAGCTACCTATTTTTATGTTTTGCACAACAGGGGAGTTAGAGTTAACGACAAACAAATTGTCCGCCAATGAACCATAACAAATAAGTTTTCCATTTCTTCTAATAACAACACAGTCATCAGAAAAAATAAACTTATACCCGTTCTTCAAGAGTTTAGAAATTGAAATCAAGTTCTTTCTAAAACTCGGTACATAAAGACAATTAACTAACTCTAAGCTAGAATTTTCGAAATTCTACTTAACTACTCTCACTGCTTCTACTGACACTCTTATAGTGTCACCCAAGTAGATATCCAATTCGCATTCTCTAAGCTTCCGGGTTACTTGGAACCCTTGCAAAGAATTACAAACATGGTCAGTGGCACCTGAATCCACACACCAAGTATCTGTGGGAATCGCCACTAAACATGTCTCAGTAATTAAGGCAGAATTTATCGTACTTATAAGCTTTGACAATCCGCTTTCCAATGTCCCGTCTTATTGCACTTGAAGCACTTGTCTTACGACTTCTTCTTTGCAATACATGGCTTAGGTGCAATTTGCGCCACGTGAGCTATTCCCTCGAGCTTCCTCTTCTTCTTTCTAGCCTCAGGCTCAGAAGAAGATTCTGAAGCTTCGAATGCGACTAAAGCTCGCTTCTTCTCTTGAAGAAGACCTTTAGCCGCCACCAACTCTGCCAAGAGCTCGGATAAACTCCACAACATCTTCCTTATGTTGTAGTTCAACCGAATTCGCTCATAGCTTTGAGGCAAGCTCCGGAGGACAATATCAGCTTTGGTTTCACCAATGATTTTGGCTCCCACTACCTCAACCTTGTTGATGTTACTAATCATGTCAATGACATGATCTCTCACAGGAACGCTCTCAGCCTTAAGGACAATGTCCAAGTTACGACTTCCATCGACATTATTAGTTCCAGGTAAATTGTTGTTTTTCAAAATAGCAACTAAGGGGTTGAATACCATATCGATTTAAACTGGAAAGTAAACAAACAATGTTTCAGTTATATATGCTTAGAATTTCAAAACATAAAATTCTATTAATTATTGACTTCTCTCAAAACAATAATTATAATCCACCAACATCTCATCCACATGGATTCTCACAAGCCACGCAGTGTGGACGTTTACGCTAACCCACATTCGTTTGAGAAGAACCAAGTTCATTAACTACATTATCTGACCAATGATCTTTTGATCAATGTAGCTAATAGTCGGTGCTTTTAGACGTAAAAGTAAGCAGCGTAACCTCGCGGAAGGAATACTGCAGATCGTACACTAAGTGTGTGCCATTACGTGACTTCTGAGTTTGTTACCTCAGGATAGTGCGCCTCAGATGGAGAGGGTGTCGCATTTCTCCTAGTTAAACTCGCTCTAGTCATCTTACTCAGAAGCTCATAGTCTAGCGATCACGGGGCTGGACTCATCCGAATGGAGGAAGGCCCTAATGCCAACGCGCAAGCCACCCATATCGCATATGAACCCGTAATGGTGGCCATGGGGATATAAAACAACCCGCTCCCACTTAGATTTTCAAATTTAGGGTTTTTCCAGTTTTAACATGCAATTAACTAACCTAAGTTATATGCAACCATAAAACCAGTCATGCTTTAAATTCATGCATCTAAAATACAGCATAAAATAAAGCATAAAAATTAAAACGATAAATACGGGAAATAAATATGAAAAATAAATTTCTCGACTATTATGGTTTTAATTGCTTCCATCCTTTGCCTTGATATTGTGTCCCGTCACGTCACTCGATGGAGAGAGTGTTGAACTTCAAAAAAATGAAAACTAGAGAAAAAACGGGCCAAAAATAGCCCGAACGGCCCGAAAAGGCTTGCGCGCCCGTGTGCGCACAGCAGTGTGCAGCAACTGCTGCGCGATGCTGCTGCTTGCTGCTGCCTGCCGACGGCTGCTGCTGCCGGCAGTGGTTGCCAGCACTGCCTCCTGTCGCCATCTCCTATTTGGTCTTCTTGCAATTCGTTCTGGGTTTTCCTGGGTTTCTACGAATTCACGATAACCCAAAACCCACGAATTCAAGTCGCCCACCATAACGCCTTCGATTACAAAAAAAAAAAAAAAATTTCCCACTACAAGGCTTTCTAGGAAAATTAAAGAATCGAAATTACATAGAAAAAATCCTACTACATATTTAATCTAATCCTACACGGCTTTCAGCACGTGGTTATACAATAACAAACGTTCATAATAAAATTAAATCCGGACATGTCCCGGAGTTTAATTAAAACCCATACAAACGTAACCATAATAGTCAGGATTCTAAACCACCTGCAAATAAAACCATGCAATAAATCGAACAAGTACCAAAACCCCCTAAACCAGGCTCTGATACCAATTGAAAGGATTTTGCCACATAGGATCTGGGTTTGCACTTGCTCGATTTACCACGCAACCAAAATTTCTAATTAAAGCGAAACCTTAGAAAGTTATCTTTGAAGCGTGCACCTGGTGATTCTCTTGTATGCCTCAAAGACTATGACCTCTTGTTGTGTGGGCAACAATCTAGAAGTTAATTGATCAGCAACTCACCACAATCCACCTGCTGAAAAAATTCAGCACCTCCACACCTAGCACGTACTGCAAACGCACTACCCGGAGAGAGAGAAAGCAACACACGGGGCTAGTATTTTGAACCAATATTCTCGGCCACTTGATGAAGAAAACCAGCCGCCTGTTTGCTCAAAAATTCGTTCTTGAGAGAGAAAGAAATTTCTCTCTCTAGAATTTTATCTCTCTAGATTCTTGAATTATGAATCTATTGAATTGTGTATCTTGAATGGCTAATCCCTTGTCTATTTATAGAGTTACAAGAGAGACCCCAAGTTGGTTTAGGATTGGTCTTCCTAATGGGTTTAGGTAATGAATTAGTTTCCAAATCCAATTAGGCAACCAATCTGATAGGATAAACCAAATCCTACTGGATTCCTAATCTCTAGGATTTCCTAATTCCAATTGAAACTCAAGACTTAATTAATTAATTAAATAATTCCACTTTGTTAATTACTTAATTAACCCTTAGGAATAATTAACCAATTAATTAATTAAATCTACCTATTCAATTAACCCATTACAAAATTACTCGTACCACTAACGGATTAATTTTGGCACTACCATCCTACACCAGAATTGCTTCCGAAACAACTTAATTAAATTATATTCATTAATCTCCCCACATCAAAGATATAGTGCTCGTTAATTAAAATTAATTTACTGATAAATTAATTAATTAATTAACTTCTTTAATTCCGAGACTAGTACCACTCGACCTTTTTACTATACCGGACATAAGTCCACCGGCCGGGTTTAGTATAATAAACATTTCGAGCTCATCTCGGGAGCACCATCACCCCAGATTCACCGGTACATGGTTTCTTTTCGACAAGCAGCAGCACATAAATTAACTAAACACGAGCATCCAACCCACCGAGACTATTGGCCACATTTGACCTCACCCATTGGCAAATCAAAGTACACTATGTCTAATCCTCATACCCACTCGAGTCTAGGGATTTAGAGATAGAATACAAGGATCGATTTGTCTATTAAATCAGTACAAGACAAATCATTCCCAAAGGTCAAGTTCAATATGCCCCGAGTATATCTATATGATTCAATTAGTTTAGACAAACCAATTATCCGAATCACATAATAACCTAAATCGACAGTTTGTCCAAAACTGTCTTGGTTACGAACCTCATTTATATATATTATGTCTTTCAACCAATGATGAGATCTACTGTGTCACACCAGACACCTCATCATCTACTTATATAATATAAATGGACAATTAATGCACAACAAGATATGACTGAAATACGAATCGATATATTAATCTGGGAAAACTGTACAATACAAGCATAGCTTATGTATTCTACTCCAACAGTATTTCCTCCAATTCAGCTTCATAATATTGTCCACCGACCTAAATGATTTCAGATATCGGTATTGAACTATGTTGGTTTCATCTCTGTGCATCAGAGTGGATACCATGAATATCAAGAAGTCTTGAAGGAATTCCAGGCCAGCGTCCATGCTGCTCTTGATGTAGTCTGTCAAGTTTGTTACTGATATCATAGCCTTATTTTTTGGAACTGGGTGTCTGAGCTCAAACTTCTTCTTGTCTTCCTTGTAGCTATCTGATATTTGGTCCTTCCGAGAGTATTCTTCAATAGCTACTTCCTAATCAGGAAATCCCATTACCAATTCGACATCAACTTCATGAATTAGAACTGAGCCTGTATCCAACTCCAATGTGTTTGTTTGAGTGTTGATGTTCGAAATCAAGTACTGCCCAAAGTTATTTGGAAACCTCCCGTAATTTATGTGGAACAGGCAGCCCAGTCCCACATTTGTCGGCTGCTCCTATTGGGATTCGCTGAGTTCTTTGAGCAATGATGATATTTCAGCAGCGGAAGTTCTGGATTGGAATCTTCCCTTTGTTTCCTCCTCCTCTTGGTCTTCTTCAGTTTCTTCTTTGTCTGCCTCTTCAGATAGATCATGCTTTCCCTTTCTCCTTTCCCCTGTTTCCTTTTATACTCCTTTTTTTTTCTCGTCTGCAGCTTTCTCTTTCATTTGTTGCTTAAATGTTTCTAAAGTCATTCTGTCCCCGAAATCATCGTCTGAATCTTGTTCAACGGCCTTCTTTCTTTTGCCTGCAAGCACATGATACCAGAATTTTACACCAACGATCAGCATTTTACACTAACAAACATTATTTTACACAAACGAACAACATTTTACACCAATGAATAATATTTTAAACCAACGAATAGTATTTTACACAAACAAGTAGCACTTTACACCAACAAATCAGTACGACCATTTTACACCACGAACAGTATTTTACACCAATGAACAATATTTTACACCGACGAACAACATTTCACACAAACAAGTAGCACTTTACACAACAGATCAGTACGACCATTTTACACCAAGAACAATATTTTACACCAACGAACATCATTTTACACCAACGACCAGCATTTTACACCAACCAAAAGTATTTTACACCCACAAATAGTATTTTACACAAACAGGATTTTACACCAACGAACAGCATTTTACACCAACGAATACCATTTTACACCAACGAACAGTATTTTACACCAACGATCAGCACTTTACACCAACCAAAAGTGTTTTACACCAACAAACAGTATTTTACACCAACGAATAACATTTTACACCACGAACAGCATTTTACACCAACGAATAGTATTTTACACCAACGAATATTATTTTACACCAACGAACAGTATTTTACACAAACAAGTAGCACTTTACACCAACAAATCATTACGACCATTTTACACCACGAACAACATTCTACAGTATTTTACACAAACGAACAACATTTCACACAAACAAATAGCACTTTACACCAACAAAATAGTACGACTATTTTACACCACGAACAGCATTTTACTCCAACGAACACAATTTTACACTAACGAACAGTATTTTACACAAACCAAAATTATTTTACATCAACAAACAGTATTTTACACCAACGAATAGCATTTTACACTAACGAACAGTATTTTACACCAACGATCAACATTTTACACCAACAAAAAGTATTTTACACCAACAAACAATATTTTACACCAACAGGATTTTACACCAATGAACAACATTTTACACCATGAACAACATTTTACACCAACGAACAATATTTTACACCAACGAATTGCATTTCACACAAACAAGTAGCACTTTACACTAACAGATTAGTACGACCATTTTACACCACGAACAGCATTTTACACCAACAAACAGTATTTTACACCAACGATGAGAATTTTACACTAACAAACAACATTTTACAATAAGAACAGTATTTTACACCAACGATCAGCATTTTACACCAGCCAAAAGCATTTTACACCAACGAACAACATTTTACACTAACAAACAGTATTTTACATAAACGAAAAACATTTTACACCAATGAACAATATTTTACACTAAACATCATTTTTACATGAGTGCGACGACTTTACATCAACAGATCAGTACGAGCATTTTACACCAACCGACATCATTTTACACCAACCAACATCATTTTACACCAACCAACATCATTTTACACCAATAAACAGCATTTACACCAACGAACAATATTTTACACCAACAAATAGTATTTGACTTGATTAAACATACCTTCTGTTCCTTGTTTATCTGCTTCATTGCTGACGGTTTTTGTCCTCGGTCTCTTTTTTCCATGTCCTTCTACAATATTTTTCCTGCTCCAAACTGTTTTGCGTTTTTTACATCAAAATAGAACGATTGACCACATCAGAACAACATCAAGTAAACCTAAAGTGAAAAAATGAGTTCAAAATTTGTTATAAACATATATTCCATTGCGTCTTCAATTCTTTTTGCTTCTCCTTCACTTGTAACGTGCTTAACCGTAACCATCTTTGTCCGATTTGCTCGAAGTTTTTCTTCTCCCACTCAAAAACGATGGTTTTTTCTTGTTTTGCTTCTTCAAAAACAATGTGGATTCATCTGCTATTAGTCGTCTGCTGTCGTGGAATCGTGGTGTTTGATGTCGAATTGTTTGGAAATGAGGTGAAGTGGGTCGGTTCTGACATAGAACGTGCACTTGTTGTCGTTTTCCCTTTCTTTTTATGTGGAGGTCGTGGGTCGAGTAGAGAGGTTGAGGAGCGCTTCGGCTTCTTCGAATGGAAAATGAAATCCGAAACCCCCATTTTGCATTGTTTTGGTTCAAATTTGGTGTAAAATCCGTACTATCCAGTTTCCAAAAAAAATTGAATTTGATTGATGCGCCAGATTTTATTTGATGTAAAATAGGGGATAGACGGCTCATTTTGGAGGATTTCCAAGGTGCGTGTCTACACGGTTTGCCTTCCATATTTTTCCTGTTTTATTTCTTTTTTTTTTCAGTTAGGTGTACCAAAAAAACCCTTTACTCCTATCCCTATAGTATAAGAATTGGATTCAGTCGTACTACATTAGGTTGTTGTAACAATTTACAAACCCCCGTTCCTTTCTCGAAAATTTTAATTTGTTTAAAATAGAGTAAATTCCAAAATTGGTCACTATACTATAGTCACTTTCTGGTTTTGGTCATCATACTTTGAAAACTATTTTTAAGGTCATCATACTTTATTTTTCTTTTCAAAAATGGTCACTCCGTCAAGTTTGACCATTAACCCACTAATGGTCAACTTTTTGTAAGGTTATTTTTGTTTTTTTTCATTAACTCATTAAATTAAAAAAAGAGTAAACTCTGAATTTGGTCATCATACTTTTCTAAAATCCCATTTTTGGTCATCTTACTTTAAAAATTATATTTGAGGTCATCATACTTTTATTTTTTATTTAATTTTGATAATTCCGTATAAATGTTCCGTTAAGTCTCAAACAACCATAATTTTTTAGGGTAAATACAAAAAAAAAACACACATCATGCACGTGGAATTTTTTTAATTTATTAATTATTTTTTCGCATCTCCACCGCCAACACCCACACCCTCACCCCCATCATGCACGTGACTTTAAAAAGTTTTATTCTTCTTAAGGGTGTGGGTTAGGGCTGTTAATTCATGTCAGTGTGTCGGTTGAAAGAGAAAATTATATTTTTGCCCCCAGTCCTAACCCAAACCCGAACAGGTTGAAAAACCCCAACCCGAACCTGACCTGATTTTTACCAGGTCAACCCAAAACCGACATAGTCAACCCGTTGATTGACCCACCAACCAGAGCCAAACAGGTTGACCGGGTCGGGTTAATGTCCACCAACCCTAACTCGACCCGCAAACCCAATTTTTTTCACACAATAATTTTTAAAAAATATTTCGGGTCATCATGTCAACCCGTTGACCCGGTGTGTTGACCTAATTGACCTGAAAATCTTGGACCAACAGGAACCCGGCCTGAAATTTTTCGGGTCCAAAATTCCAACCCGAACCCTACCCGTTTCGTGCCGATTTCGTGTTCAATTTTCGTGTCGTGTCAGAAATTACTAGCCATATTGTGGGTGTTTGTGGCGAATATGCGAAAAATAATTAATAAAAAAAAGAAATTCCACGTGTATGATGGGGTGTGTTTTTCTGTATTTACCCTCAAAAAATTATGACCGTTAGAGACTTAACGGAATATTTAGACGGAATGACCAAAATTGAATAAAAAATGAAAGTATGATGACATCAAATATAATTTTTTAAATTAAGATTACCAAAAATAGAATTTTAAAAAAGTATGATGACCAAATTCAGAGTTTACTCTTTTTTTAATTTAATGAGTTAATGAAAAGACAAAAATAATCATAAAAAAAGTTGACCGTTAGTGGGTTAACGGTCAAACTTGACGGAGTGACCATTTTTGAAAAGAAAAGTAAAGTATGATGCCTTAAAATTAGTTTTCAAAGTATGATGACCAAAATCAGAAAGTGACTATAGTATAGTGACCATTTTTGGAATTTACTCTTTAAAATAAGTAAATGTGAAATATAATTAATAATACTTAAAATAAAATAAGTATTTAATTTTAACTTTAAATTCATTTTTTTATAAATAGGAAAGTTAGTCAAGAAGCAAAAGGGTAATATTAAATGCTGTCCATTTTTTTGTCTTTAAAAAAAAATACTGTCCATTTTTTCTTATTTATTAAAATGCCCTTAATATTAAAACGATATTTAAAACGTCCACGGAGCAAAATCATCACCTCCTACACTCATTTCGATTATCTTTTCTTAACTTTATTTTCTTCATCGACACTTTCATAATTTTTGTATTTTTCTTAAACAATAAATGCAATCTTTATAGTATGACCTGGTGTAAAATTTAGTTTTAAACATTTAATACATTTGATCTAATTGATATTTTCTAACACATGTATTATACACATGTCATTCATATGGCCACCACGTGGCATCCACATGAAACAATTATTAAAAATTAAAAAAAAATAAAGAATGGCAAATTTAATTCTAAAAGTTTTTGAAAGTATCAAATTGTGTCCTAAAAGTTTATGAAAAAATTAAATTTAGTTCTAAAAATTTTTAAAAAGTATCAACTTTAGTTTAATTAAAAGAATGTCAAATTACTTTTTTGGTCTCTTTTAATAGAGGTAGTTACGTTTTTTGTCCCAAATAATAATACGACTATACTATTGGTCCTTTAACATTTTTTTATTAGCATTTTTAATTCTTTTTTTACGAAAAAATTTAGAAAATAACATATTAAGTCATTTGATTACTGGTCAAATCTAATTTTTTATTCAAAATTATTTGTACCATGATGTTTTCAATTCATTTTATGACTCGGTTCCTCGTGATCTAAAATGACGGCCGAAACTTTAAATGGATTAAATATAATTAGCATTAAATATATAGTTAACGTATTCTCGTTTTACAATTGGCTAAAAATATTCTCTTAAACCGGAAAAATTTTGTGCACAAGAAAATGAATGCAAAAGGAAGGAGAATATGAGAAATTGCATCTAGGAAAAATATGGGAGAAATGGTTCTGGCAGGGATTTATAGGAGTAGCGTCTCCATTTACTATCGTCATATCTAATACAGTAACTAGTTTCATAATTATCAATACTAGAAATTAAGCACCATATATTAGGAAGAATCTACAAGAAAATTTTTTGAAGTTTGACGACTTCATTCTGTATTATAGAAGAAGAAGAAAGATATCGCTTCCAGAAAGAATGAAGAGTAAATGGTTTCATAGAGTAAATAACGTTAAATAATCTTAAACATATTTGGTCATTACTTCTTCTTAGAGAGCTTTTCTTTCATTCTCCCGACTGCACTTCTGAGTGTTTCTTCATCTTTGCAGAATGTAAACCTTACAAGATTCTTTCCCTCATCAGGATTCAGATAGAAGACGCTTGTCGGAATGGCCACAACTCCAACTTCCTTGATCAGATACTCACAGAAGGTAACATCATTTTCGAACCCAAAAGGAGTATGATCCACCATCACAAAATAAGTTCCACTGGATGGGTATACAATGAAACCTGCAGCCTTCAATCCATCCACCAGAATTGCTTTCTTCGCCATGTAATCCTCTTTCAGCTCCTCAAAGTATGAATCAGGGGCCCTAAGGGCTACTGAAGCTGCATATTGCATCGGAGTCGATGTTGCGAAGGTTAAAAATGCATGCGCTTGTCTCACACCCCAAGTCAAATGCGGGGGAGCTATTGCCCAGCCAATTTTCCATCCTGTTAGTGAAAACGTCTTCCCCAGTGAATTCAGTGTCACCGTCCTCTCGTACATTCCAGGAAGAGAAGCCATGGAGATGTGATCCATTTCAAAAGCCAGTTTGTCGTAGACTTCATCAGTGAAAACCAAAACATCATTTTCAATGCACAAAGATGCTATGGCATTGAGTTCTTCCCGAGTGAACATCTTCCCCGTGGGGTTATGAGGAGTATTTATAAGGATGGCTCGAGTGTTTTTAGAGACAGCTGACTTGAGCTCATCAAGGGGAACTGAGAAATCTGGGGGCTTCAGAGTCACACTCTTTATTTTGGCGCCAGCCATGGACAGAGTAGCTTCATACGAGTCGTAAAAAGGAGCAAAAAGGATTACTTCATCACCAGGATCTATTAAGCCCAACATAGTTGCAGCAATTGCTTCAGTGCATCCTGAGGTCACTGTTACTTCTTTCTCTGGATCCACCCTCAGTCCTGTGTCTTTCTCAAACCTAGCAGCAATAGCAGAATTGAGGTCTGGTACGCCGTATCCTCGCGCATACTGATTTTTTCCATCTTTAACGGCTTGGATAGCTGCTTCCTTGACAAATTCAGGGCCATCAAAATTGGGGAATCCTTGCCCAAGATTTATAGCTCCATGCTTGACAGCAAGCATACTCATTTGCGTGAAAATTGTAGTTTTGAATTTCTCTAATCTCTTCGCAATCTGCAAGGAAAGAGTATCATGTAAAACTGCGGAATAAAACAGTCGTACAATGTTCATATATTTCTTATTATTATTTTTACATTTGGAGCCGATATAACCAGAATCCCCAGTTTGACATCGATTTTAAATGACCAATATTACCAAAAACTGAAACATTGCGAAATACATTTGCTAGTTAAAAAATATTAGTCACCAAACCCAGTTTGTCAAAAATAATGTATTCTTGTATTCATCAAACTGATGGTTCTGCTGCCACGGCTATCACAAATCAATCAATGATGAGCAGTTTCATTTAGGACTTCGGAAACAGATGGTTGTGAAATCTTTAGGTAAACAAATGAGAAGAAACACTAAAGCAGGATGCACTGGAGATAATGGTTCTAGGTTGAGAAAGAACAGGAATTCGGGTTGATCCTATCAGAGCTTAAGGCTCAAGGAGATTACAATAATATAAGTACAGAAGTACAAGAATTAGTATCAAACTGGAAGAAGGCTTATAAGTGTCCCTGCAAACTCAAGGGGTTGGACGCAAAAGACTATCAGCCTAAAGAAACAAACTTGATAAATTAACGTCAATGTAAGAGAAATTGTATTAGAGTAGCGGGCACACATAACAGAATGCACAACAAATCAGGTAATTAGCTGATTAGGCAGCAGCAGTAGGAAGGTAGCAGCATAACTGGATAGAACGAAATAACCAGCAGCAATTACAAATCATCCAAGTAGTTTCTGATCAGTGACCGACAGCAAGTAACAATATTGATGATAATACACCATACCAGTAACAGATATATGATTCATCAACTACATACTACAAGCAATTAGTAGCACATGAAAGATGATACCAATAAGTACGTATGCATTACAAGTAATTAGTAGTGCATATAACTCACTTATAACAGTACACATCACTCAGAAATCAAAATATAATTTTTCAATCAAAACTATAGAACAAAGTAACATTCAAAGTGTACAACTGTATCATTCAGACGAAAAAATGCAAGCCTGTCAATGCAGAGATAATACCAACACCACAGAAAATATACCACGACATTTCAAGTCAGCTATGCTGAATTCACCACCTACCAATATTTCCTGACATCATGACAAATAATTGCATCTTTATCTAATGATAATCTTGACTGATAACATTAGTTTTCATATATTTAACTACAGTGTCCTAACAGACATTCATACTCATGAGAGAAACAGGGCATTTAAAGAGTCAGCGAGAAAGGAAAATGAAGCCCCTTACTGTAGGGTTTGTACAACAGGAAGAAGAGACAAGGATGTAGAAAAACCTACCATACTGCATAATCTAAAGAACAGAAGGTCATGAATAATGGCAATATAGAGGAACATTGGAGTGAGTAACACAATGTACAGATAAAGGAACATATTTATGTTATAGTTGAGGTAAAGTCCAATTGTATGCTTACATTTCCTTAATTTCTTTCATTGTGTTCATAGTCGATAGAATGATAGAATTCCATTAAAAATAAATTTTCATACTGATGCTACATGTTTTTAGGGTGTTATTGTTGGTGTTTTGGGTTAGCAAATTAGTAAAGACTCTTATTTTCAACTTGAAGAAAGCATTGAGCTGGTCAATTTTTTAATGGAAAAAGTATATGCTCTGTTAGACATTCCTTTGTTTTTTTCCATGACATTCCACAAAACCATACATCTCTAGGAGAAATTTTCTACATTAGATTTACACATTTGAAAAAGAACAGTTTTTTTTACCAGGAAAGACCTTGCACCCATTAACTAGAGTGCTTGTTAACTTCTGTTGAACAAATAGTCGAAGTTATGTTGATTATTTAGGCCCAGATAACCAAAAGAAATTGATCTCCTTCTGACCTTCAAAACCGTTGCTATATTATATGATGTAGAAAGGAACAAATCCAAGTGCTTCAAATTACAGATATATGTAAAGGATCCTCAAATGATGAAACCTGAATTCTCAGTTATCTGCCCATTTGACACACTTTTCCATTATCAGTCGTTTCTAGATTCCACGGCTATTTGAAGATCCATTCCGCACTAAATTCTGACCTTCTTAATTTTCTACGCATAACATCTTCAAGCATATTACATTCAGAATTACAATTTAAACCTCCTCCAACCAACAATGAACTTTTTCCGGCAGTCAATATAGTCTTTGCTAAAGATAACATGCATTTTGGTAGTAAGTTAATGGCTGTTATCAATAATTTAATCCTTTGCGCTTACTGAGATATGAGGAGAACAGACACAAAAATAAGGCAAAATGATTTTATATTTTCCTAAGCCAAGGATTCACAGATTCCAATATGAGTTGAGTCACCAGTTCACCAAACTTCTTTATGATAATAAGTTAAATACCATGTAAAATTTGTTGATGTTTTGTGAGGCTCAATCTTGAAACCCTTAAGAACTCAACATGATTTTCAAGCTTTCCTTCCAAGATCTTTCAATATTCAGAATCAAATTTTGAGGAATTCAAAAGACCATTTATTCTTTTTCACTCTACATCCAAGCTTTGCTCAATTACGGACTCAAATAAATGAAATACTAAAGTCTCCACCAAAACAAACAAAGATGCAGTTATTCCACTGTTAAAATACCAGCCAAATCTCCAATAAGCACTCTTCTCGATCTCATCAATATATGTGACTAAACCTCACAATATTCACATTCATGTTATTCCACAACCTATTGGTGGTTTTAAGAGGCTCTACAAGTTAAAAGTAACATAAAGACAGCATGACAATAATTGAAACCCAGCAGCCTTCTCAAAGGAAATATGAACAAAAGGAAAACCACTGGAAGCTAATAAAAGTTGGTAAGACTTGACTAGGAGGGACGTATTCATCTGAAACTAACAAAATCAAGAAATTCAGATGAGAATCGGTCATACCACATAAAACCAAAACTTTGATCAGTCTCAGTTCTAGTTCTGCATATTCCGAACTTTGTCTCTATATCATTATATCTGTATATAAGATATTTACAGATATACATACTCTACAAGATATGTTTCTGTAGCTTTGTTCGGGTCTATCTGTCAATGAAAGCACATAAACTCTATTGGTACAGGCATATATTTTGTACATACAACACAAGGATGTTTTGCTGGATTTATCTCATGTATCTAGCAGGCAATTTATCTTATTATGACATGCTAAATTTCCAAGAGACCCCAAGGCCTACAAAGAATATCCAAATTTTGAAAGAATATTAAGGCAAGATAGTTCTTTAGGTACAACTGAGGCAAATGCTCTTAACAAAAACCCAATGTTCTCAAATATTGATTGACATCATTCATATATCACTCACCAAAGGCAAATGAACGAAAGCATTTTAAAGTTTAAATATGAAATTGCTCTTCTTGTCTGCCACTCTTATCAAAGGTCAGATAACAAAATTCATGTTCAATAAAAATCAGCATCAAGGACACGTACCCGTGATGTTGGTGCTAGATAGAAACCCAACTCAAATGTCAATAATTTCACAAATTAATAATTCTTACTTAAACATAGCTCACAAAACATTCAGATACATGGGAAAGAATTAGTCTGGCTGAGAGCAAAATTTTCTAAGTTCGTTCGATATCAAATTCATATGTTTCGGAAGTTAAGAAAGATTTCGGGCACCCAATTAACTATCACAAACAAAAATAAGACATTATAAGAAAATGCAAATACTGAAGTAACCTTAAAAAGACAAAATACGAAATTTTTTTCCCCCTTGAACAACAACTTCACCCTCAACTACGTCTGTTTAATCAATTTATTTCCTGAAAAATACCACATTAGCAGTAACTTGATAACCTTTAATACGGCATTTGAACCCGTTAATCGAATAACTTTCTACTTAATAACCATATTTGGCAATAGTACAGTTCATCTACTCGAACATAGTACTGAAGAAATAAAACTAGAAATCCACGAAATGATCCACGTTATACGAGAACTACCTGCAAAGGGGGCTGAGAGATCTTCTGGGTTGACTCCTGTTGATCGGAAACGATCTCATTTTGAGTTGAAACAGTGGAAGCGGAAGCCATAGCTGATGATGGAAAGCTGGCAGCTTTAATGCCAATACCAAATGCCGGGTTCTTTCTTGGGAGGGAGTGTAATAAAGGGATGAATTTCAGTGGTCCAAATCGAAACATTTCATCAGATATTGTCCTGGTACATTGAACTGAACGATATTGAAGCATGACCGCTTAGACCCAAGAAAAGATTCGGGTAGTTTTGCAATTGGATTCAACTCGGAGTCCTAGTAGTTCTATCTACAAAGCATGACCGGTGAGTCTATTGCTGATTGGTAACCTGGAGTCAATGGGCTAATGAATACCTAACATATGAAACTGAATTGCTATTTGTATAACAAAATTATTATTTGTATAACAAAAAATGTTTAAAATAACCCTGGTATAAAAAAAAGAGCAATTTATTGGTAAATTTGGGTAAAAAACACTGCAAATTGCGAAATTAAAAGGCCAAAAACGTAAAATTGGTATGAAAATAAACCCAAAAAACGCTAAACCATCACGTTAGAATGCAACGTTTAAGGCATTCAGAAATGCCAAAACGTAGCGAAATGTAAGTAACACAAACGCTAAAACGTAGCGATGTGTAAGTCCAAAACGCTAAAGTGTAGCGAGAAAAGGTGTTTCGCTAGTTAAAATGCAGCGTTATTAACATTACCGGTTAAAAAAAAAACGAACGAACATCACCGTAGAATCCATATTTTTGGCAGATCAAACGCAAGAACTCAAGAAAAATGCGAAAAACAGTAAATCGTTTAGACAATTCGGTAGAAATAAGCGAAATGGACGCGGGTGGTGCTGAATCTTCGAGAGGTCATGGCGCGGGCAAAGGGCCAATCTATATTCGGGTAAAAATTCCTTAACATTTTAATCTTTTTTCAAATTGATTTCGCCCAATTTTTGAACGCTGATTATGTTGAAATTTAGTTAGAAAACGCTGTTGTTCAGCGTTAGGTTAGACATGAAACGCTTGATTGTTATTGTTTAGGGCCTGTTCAACGCAAATCCGGTGCGTTTGGTTACTGTAAAAACGTTAATTGGCAGCGGTTTATGGTTACATAAACGCAGATCGGCAGCTTTTTGATTCACCAATAACACCGATCGGGGGCGTTTCCGGTTGATGAAAACGCTGCTGATCTGAGTTTGACTTTGAGTAAAATGCAGATTGGCAGCGTTTGACTTGAAGTCAAACGCTGAGAAGTAGCGTTTGACTCTAAGTCAAATGTTAAATTGTAGCATTTGACCGTCGGTCAAATGCTACAATTTAATGTTTAGGGTTTAAATATTTATGTAATATAAAATGTTTGTGTATTAATATATGTGATATAAATTTTTTTAAAGGTGGCGGTAAGGTAAAACCGCGTGTTCCTCCTCCCGCTGTTGAGGATAGACAGCGTCCCACAGCTTCTGCCAGGTGGCAGAAAGTTCCATTGAGGAGACCACGAGGTGGAGGTCAAGGTGGAGTTGATGGTGGAGTTGGAGGTGGAGCTATAGGTGGGGATCAGGGAGGAGTTGGAGTTGGCGGTAGAGGTGGCGGGAGAGGTAGGGGTGGCGAGAGAGGTGTAGGTGGAGGTTGGGTTGGAGGCGAGTCATCGTTCCATTTGAGGGACGAGGAAGATGACTCGTTCAGTAGTGAGGATACTCGGTCGGATGATGAGGAGGTTCAGAAGGAGCATCCGAGGGATGAGCATCAGCATCAACATCATCATCAGGAGGATGTGCAGCAGCAGCGAGGGGATCGTTCAGCAGGTACGCGTTATAGTACGAAAACTTAAGTTATTTATTTGTTAATTTGATTTATTTATTTACTGAATTATGTCGTTATTTAATTGATTTAATTGTCTAATTTATGAATTATGTGTTAATTTATTTGTTAATTTGTTTAGTTAGTTAAAGTATCTATTATTTGTTTATAACATTTATTAATTATTTAGTTATTTAAATTATGATTCATGTGTTAATTTATTTGTTAATTTGTTTAGTTAGTTAAATTATCTATTATTTGTTTATAATATTTATTAATTATTTAGTTATTTAATATATGGATTTTTTGTATATTTATTTGGTAAATAGTTAAAAAATGTATAAATGTTTTATTTATTTGCTAACGTGTTTAATTAGTAAAGTATGTTTTATTTGTTTATTTATTTAATTAGTTAAATTAATTAGATATTATATTTGTTAAATATAGCGAATCCTAAAAAGCGCAAGAAAGATGACAATAGCTGGTTAGTCACCGGACTTGTTGAGGGTGGGCCTATCGATGCGATCGTTATTCCTAGTTTCTTAGGACACGTCATATCGAGGTATAGGGAGAAGGGTACTAGACCCCCTATTAGGTATCATAATAGGGGTAGTATGTACGATTCCCTAGTTAGTTGGGTGCGCGATATGTCACCACTAGGGACGGAGATTCTTAGTCAGACAGGGTTGGGACATATTCCCAGCATTCTGTTTAGAAATATAGACGCGCCCTTGATATGCGCATTTTTGGAGAGGTGGCAGCTGGACACCAATTCCTTTCATTTACCGTTCGGCGAGATGACTATCCTGCTCCACGAAGTGTGGGAGATTTTGCGGCTACCAGTAGAGGGTCGGTTGATCACGCAGCCCACGGATACTGCTACCGTCTTTGCGTACAGTAGAGATTTGCTCGAGATACCTCCGGATCAGCACATCGAGAAGGAGTTATACGAGAATGGGGCATTCTCGACTGAGCGGGTGATAGCTCTGTAGGCGTCGACCGCGGCCCGACTCGGACGTGACATCCTTTTTGTGGGCTACTATTGGGACTTGTCTGTTTACAGACAAGAGTTCCAATAAGTTCATGTTAGGCCCTGTTTTGGAGATTAGGGGAGGGATGACACAGGTGGGGCAGCATGCGTGGGGCACAACGATGCTAGCGTACCTATATAGACATTTAGGTGCTGCTAGTCGTCATGGCATGTCGAGCGTTGCAGGTTGCTTGACGTTGCTACAGGCCTGGATATACGAGCATTTTCCATCTTTTAGGAGTAATGCCAGGCCTCTGCCAGCGCACCCCGATCGGCCGCGGGCGAGCAGGTGGACCATCGACGCCCCCCCACAACAAGGATGATAGACTGGCCAGTTTTCGAGAGGCACTGGATGCCTTGACGTCGGACAATGTAAGTAAATCAAAATCGTAAATTAAATAAATATCTTTATATAATTTTCGTAAAATTAGGAAATGTAATTGCAAAAATATGTTTTATAGGTTATATGGATGCCTTATGGTCGCGATGCTGTCACGCGGACTCCGCAGACCCAGTACCGTGGTCTTATTGCGTACCGGGACGACATAGAGCCGTATATGCCAGACAGGTGTGCTCGCCAGCTTGGCTACATTCGGTGGATCCCCAGAGCGTTCATTCCGGCCACGGAGGTGAAAGGATTGCCACATAGGATCTGGGTTTGCACTTGCTCGATTTATCACGCAACAAAAATTTCTAATTAAAGCGGAATCTTATAAAAGTACTTTTGAAGCGTGACTTAGGCGATTCTCTTGTATGCCTCAAGACTATGACTTCTTGTTGTGTGGGCAACAATCCAGAAGCCAATTGATCAACTATCACCACAACTCCACTTGTTAGAAAAATCCAGCACCTCCACACCTAGCACGTACTGTAAACGCACTGTCCGGAGAGAGAGAAAGCAACACATGGGGCTAGTAATATCAGGCCAAATTTTCGGCCAAAATAATCAAAAACCAGCTGCCACTTGCTTAAGAAAATCCGACTTTGAGCTTGAGAAATTAATTTCTCTCTCTAGAATTTTATCTCTCTAGATTCTTGAAATATGAATCTATTGAATTGTGTCTTGAATAGCTAATCCCTTGTCTATTTATAGAGCTACAAGAGAGACCCCAAGTTGGTTTAGGATTGGTCTTCCTAATGGGTTTAGGTAATGAATTAGTTTCTAAATCCAATTAGGCAACTAATCTGATAGGATAAACCAAATCCTACTAGATTTCCTAATCTCTAGGATTTCCTAATTTCAATTGAAACTTAAGACTTAATTAAGTAATTAACAATTAATTAAATAATTCCACTTTGTTAATTACTTAATTAACCCTTAGGAATTAATTAAATAATTCAACTTTGTTAATTACGGAATTAACCCTTAGGAATAATTAACCAATTAATTAATTAAATCTACTTATTCAATTAACCCATTACAAAATTAATCGTACCACTAACGGATTAATTTTAGCACTACCATCCTATACTAGAATTGCTTCCGGAACAACTTAATTAAATTATATTCATTAATCTCCCCACATCAAAGATATAGTGCTCGTTAATATAAATTAATTTACTGATAAATTAATTAATTAACTTCTTTAATTCCGAGACTAGTACCACTCGACCTTTTTACTATACCGGACATAAGTCCACCGGCCGGGTTTAGTATAATAAACATTTCGAGCTCATCTCGGGAGCACCATCACCCCGGACGCACCGGTACATGGTTTCCTTTCGACAAGCAGCAGCACACCAAGCGACTAAACACGCGCACCCAATCTACCGAGACTATTGGTCACAATTGACATCACCCATTGGCAGATCAAAGTACACTATGTCTAATCCTCATACCCGCTCGAGTCTAGGGATTAAGAGATAGAATACAAGGAACGATTTGTCTATTAAATCAGTACAAGACAAATCATTCCTAAAGGTCAAGTTCAATATGCCCCGGGCATATCTATATGATTCAATTAGTTTAGACAAACCAATTATCCGAATCACATAATAACCTAAACCGACATTTTGTCCAAAGCTGTCTCGGTTACGAACCTTATTTATATATTATGTATTTCAACCAATGATGAGATCTACTATGCCACACAAGACAACTCATCATCTACTTACATAATATAAATGGACATATTATGCACAACAAATTATAACCAAAACATAAATCGATATATTAATCTGGGAAATTGTACAATACAAGCATAGCTTATGTATTCAACTCCAACAGGAGAGTACATATAGAGGGTACGTTGGGACTGGGTACGTGGTGCATCACCCACGGGCTTATACGGAGACCGACTGGGACGCATACACGTCGACCGGTGCTATATATTTTATGCACCGGGTACAGACCGGCCATAGCGTCAGATATAGTGCGTGCGCGGACGACTATCTAGATTGGTTCGTACCCCACTCGCATCCGTACGTTGTAGGGCCCCCATCGGAGCAGACACAGCCAGTTATACCGCGACGGTCATCCTCGGAATATGTAGGTATTTATTAAAAATTTTAAATATATTTTATTATAATGTTCAAAATCAAATTTTGATATCATTGTGTATATTTTTTGTAGTGGGTTGATGATATGCTCGGTATGCAGAGACAGTTGCTGGATCAGTTGCGAGATTGAGCACCCGACCTGTATACGGAGTATTCTGCTCGGATTGCCGATTTCGAGCAGCGATTTGACCGCGCTGATTGAGCGTGTGTTGTATTATTACATTGTTTGTATACATTTATTGATTTATATTGTATTATTATATGTATTACATTGTTTGTATACATTTGTTGATTTATATTGTATTTAAAATATGTATTACATTTATGTATACATTTGTTGATTTATTTTGTATTTAAAATGATTGGTTTGATTGAAAATAGTGGAATGAGGACTGTAGTTCACAATTTCAAACAACATTCAAATAAGAGAACTAGTTTATAACTTCTAACAATAATCTAATAACAAAATTCGTTCATAACTTCATACAATATTCACATAAAAATATTGCATAAAACTCAAGCCGCTATGCATCACGACGATTTACCCATAGCCTAAACCTCATTCTCAAATGGTTGGGCCATTGTCCGACGGTTGCTTCATTGCAGTGATCTCGCCAAACAGTGTGCAATGGTGAGAGAGGGCAATCATCAAGAACATCTACACGAACATAATGATTACCTTCCACGTGCGCAATTGCTCTCTGTCTCTCAGGACGTGCATTGTCTTCACCAGCATCTAAAGGTAATATGGTATAATTCGCCATTGGCTATGAACGGCTGAGGTGAATTACCACTGTATTAGCATGCGTGGCGAGGGGATACAAGTCTGTGGGTGTGACCATCCAATAGGCACTAGTACAACTTCTACCTTGATAACGTAATCGCCTGAGCACGGCACTCAGATGATCACCATTAGCAGGCATCGCCTCCAAAACTGCAAACAAACCTGCATACCTCTGTGGATCCCGACCGATCTCTCCTGCAAGCGCTCTATGAGACAATTTCCAATTGTGCTGGCCGCCTGAAAGATAATTAGCAATCACTCTGAAGCCACAATGTCCGTCACCAATGACATCCGACCATCCAGTACATTAAGCTCAGAAAAATAATGGTACGCATGGAACATCTTGTCCAAATCCTAATGTGTGAAATAAATAATAATAAACATATCAAAAAATTTTTATAAACAAAATTATTATGAAATAAAAATTATAAAATTTTTACCTTGACGTAAAGGAGAATCATTATTGGATGTGCGTCCAGTTGATTGACCACTTGAATTTGACCGACCCCTACCGCGTGGTTGACGTGTCGCTCTCTCGCGTCCACTTCACACTCGCATAACTGAGTGGTGCAATCTGCTCGACGGCCGGCCCCTATGAGTCCCCTCAACTGCTGGCTCTGCTGCACTAGACCTATCAGGGTGCATCTCTTCTACATACGCCATATTAAGCAGACGAGCCAAGAATGACGGACTGGTGTTAACTGCAGAAATGACTTCCTCATTGAAAAACCTTTAAAAACAATATTTGCAATCAAAATCTTATATGAAAAATAAAATACATGAAATATATTTGGTATTATTGAAATACATAAGTAAAAAGTACATAATGTCCTCATTCAAAGTATTGGAATCCCTTTCAGATGGTACAATTGTCAATCTCTGCCAGAACTCGTGCACTAATGAGAGCAATTGATAGGCGGTCGATTCTTGTGTCTTGTATATATCACATGCACAAGGAATCCCAAGTGTCACCTTGCACACACATCCACACCTATCAAGCACGTCGCCTGCCAACCTATCCTTCTTTTTGACTTGTTTGCTAACTAAATGCAGACAGTGATGCGACACATACTTGTTCAAGTAACAGTATGGAAACCCCATCATACTGGTTTGTGTCATGGCAGTAGAAGACTCGAGCGAGCCACTGTTATTTTTCACATACAAGTAAAAAAATGCTAATAAAAATTATATTAAAATTATGAGATTAAATAAATAATCAAATACAGTTATTCAACTTACGCGATGTGAGGGAACAGATGCATGAGATGGGAGTCGATCTTCATGAACAACGTGTCAAGAGAATTGGTGGAAGAATGCAGCCAATCTTTTAATGCAGCATGGGAAGCCTAGTTACAGTATTGCCAAAGTGTTGAAATGTATCTGTCCAGGCACGGAAAAATTTATCCTTATGAATGAACCATGTGTCCTCCAAATACTCAACAACTGCAGGCTCAATCATAGAGTATTTAACCTTGAATTGCTACAATAGGAGGTTAAACCTTTCAACTGTGGGAGCCATGATAATTTTCTTCCACCAATTAGTGTATATATCAGTAGCCGTGTCCAAATTCCTCCGACCAACATTTGTTTCCAACCAAATAGAAACATCACGCTCAATATGCTACCGACATAACAAGTGATGGCAAGATGGAAAGTGATCCTTAATAGGCCGCAACAAACCCAAATCCCTATCTGAGACAACAACACTTGGTGCCACATTACTAGGCAACAATCCCCTCAAGTTATTCATCACCCAATCATATGTTTCTTTTGTCTCATTCTTAACAATGGCAAAAGCAATATTGAAGTTCTTATTGGTAGGAGTCATACCAATTATCTCAATGCCGGCATTTTGTACTTGTTGGTCTTGTATGTTGAATCAACCACGACAACCCAATACCACCTGTTGAACATCTGAATTGATGTAGGATGAGCAATGAATGCATGTGTGATCGCATTAGTGGCCTCATCCGTGATTATCTGAACATAATATTTCTTCTCACGAGCCAAATGCAAAAATTGCTGCCCAATATTCCTATCATCCATTCCCTCTTTCTTCATCTCTTTTTTCAAATTGTAAACCATCCTTATGTCTACATTGTCTTCGGGAAACTGTTGATGAATAGCTTCCCAAACGCTTTTTGGCCTCACATTGAAATAAAGCATGCATTTAGCCTCAGCCTTTGACTCGTTCAAAAAATGGCTCAACTGTCTGTGCCCATATGGATGCCTTATACCTACAAAATTTAATAATATTAATATAGGTAAATGCTAAATAGCAAAAAAATTAATATAGCAAATTCAATAACGAAACGTATTCGTACCAGGATGATTATGCGTGGACATTTCCCCTGGCGTCACAAGCACACTGTAACGATGAGCAACAACCTTCTTAACAGTCAACTTGAACGGGTATTTACATCCGCACCTTTTCGTATTCATCCGTATGGTGGGGAGAGGCTCCTTCAATGGATCTTTCCATCAACCGCACCTAAAATAATACGTTGATCCATTTCCGTATTGCTTCGAAAGCTCGAACTTCAGGCTATTAGCTATAGGAACGCAAAACAGAAATACCTCGGTCACACTTTCAAAATCCCTATCAATCCTAAATATTCACTAAGATCTGCTCCAATATCTTGTTCCTCACCCCCCTCATCATCATCATCATCATCCTCAGCCTCCTCATAATCGTCATGTGTAGTCATATCCGGATCCTCGTCCTGTATATTCAAATTTGCAAATTCAGTATGTTAAAAATGCTAAAAATTACACATTAAGACTATAAAAAACGCATCAATTTTAAAATACAGTATATCAAAAACGCTATGCATTTCATACAACATAGTAAAAAAGGCTACAAATTTCACATGCACCATATAAAAAACGCTGCACATTTGCTAAGTAACATATAAAAAACGCTACACATTTTACATTCAGCATATAAAAAACGCTGCACTTTAAATATTTCAACTATAAAAAATGCAACATATTTCATATTGCAGGTATAAAAAATCATGAAAAATGCTACACTTTACAAATAAAACACATCAAATGTGACATATTTCATAAAATGCATACAAAAAACGCTACACATTTCACATACAGACCATCATTTTCGCTACAATTTTTGTATGTGGAATACAAAAAAGTCATGCTTTGACGTTTCCAAAACTAAAAAACGCTTCACTTTTGCATTTTAGACGAACTATAACGCTAAACAGTAGCGTTTTATGTTCGGACAGTAAAAAAAAAAGACATTACGGTTAGAAAATTTACCATTTCTTGATGAATGTCAATCTAATTTTGAAGATTACGAATGCCCAAGCGTATAGTTCGATAAAGATTTCTTTTAATTGGCGATTTGAATTTGTTGTCAATGTTTGTAAGGGATTTTATGTAAATTGAATTTTGAAAGGGTTTGGTATGAAGGATATAAATGTAATCTTGCCCACTTTTTTGTTATACAAATAGTAATTTTGTTATACAAATAGTAAGTCCCCACCTGTAACCTAATTCCAACCCTCTACAACATGGGAATTAATGAATGTTAGATATTTTGATGTTCACACCTCAAAAAGTTTAAAGTTTACAGAATTAATAAAATAAACAACTAATGGATATTAGGTATTTTGATATTCACAATTCAAAAAAGTTTAAACTTCACATTATTAACAAAATAAACAACTAAACAACACATGTGATTTAGCAACACAAAATTATTCACTAGTACAGAAATAAATCTTTCAGCACATCATATCTCTCAACTCTCACTTTTATATTTATACGGTGTTTCTCTCACATATTACAAAAATATGTATTTATACTAAAACGATACAAATCATATTGGGTTCAACTCTAATTGTTGCAACTCCAAGTCCAAACTCACAGTTGAGACCCTACCAAAGAGACTATTTGGTAGATATAGATGGGTATCTGACAAGAGCAAGACGTAAAAATGTCACAAAAGTCTTAAATACCTTAGCCCATGAGATCTACAATCAAGAATTTGTCCTTCAAGACAAGAACCTGACGAGAGAGGTGATGATATTGAGTATTGAAAACTAGCCTTCTTTATTTTATTTTCAGCCCAATTCTTTTATTTACTTTAAGCTTGGATTCGGCCATGTTATTGTTGTTTGGCCTTGAATAATTAGGCCCAATGTTTAGGCTTTTTGTCATGCCTTAGTAAGATATGGTGCCGTTTTGATATTCATTAAACTTGCTTTTCTTTTCAGTAAAGAACACTTAGTTTTGGAGGGAATTTTGTTCATGTTTTTGGAGTGAAGAACACAACACACACCGTAGGTGATCTTGGTGAGCTGAGGAAGGTTAAAACCCAACCTTCGGAATTTTGGTAATTATTCTTGAATGTTGATGAAACTTTTCTTCCTTAATATCAATCTTTCTCTTCTGTTTATTCTTCTTCCTCTTCTTCTCTTAATTCCCTACTCTATTTCTGTTATGAGTTCTAATTCTTAAGCTTATGTTGCTAAATTTAAATTTCAGTTTTAGTTCCTGAAAATTTGGTATCAGAGCGGCCGATCTCCGGCTCATTTTCGCTCAGTAATCGATAACAGAAACTCTGGCTAAGGCGCAGGATGATCAACTGCAGAAGATAGAGAATAATCTGAAGAAGTCGATGAGAGTTATGAATGATGAGTGGACAGAAAAGAGTGTGAAGCAGACACAATAGTGGGAAGCGAAATTGAACCTATAGATGAAGATGTTGGGATCCATGCTTAATCAGAAAATGGAGAAAATAGAACGATGCTCAATCAGAAGTTAGATGAGGGTCTCGTAAGATACTTCAGAAGGAAAAATTTGTGGATTGCACCCCACTGTTTCCTACCCAGGTAATTCCCGAACTCATAATGATGATGATGTGGGAAATTATTCGAAGGAACATAATATGAAGGGATGAAGTTACAACAACCCAAAAATTTTACTGTCTGTATTTAAGGGGGATAATCCCAGATAGTGGTTAAGGAAATGTCAGAAGTACTTTGTGTTATATAACATATGTGATAATGGGAAGGTAGATTCAGTAGAGTTGTATCTTGAGGACAAGGTTGATATCTGGTTTCAAGGTTTTAAGACTGGGAGAGTGAAGGTGTCCTGGAAAGAATTTGAGGAAGTATTGTTGATTAGATTTGGTGACAAGGGAGGTAGGGATGATATTGAAGAGTACAATAAACTGCAACAAACCTCTAGTGTGGCTGAATACCAGGAAAAATTTGAACTACTTAAGGTTAAAGTGTTGTGTGCTGATCCCAGATTATATGAGCAGTTTTTTGTGTCAGGATTCATTAGTGGTTTGAAAGAGGAACTTAAGCCAGGTGTGAGAATGTGGAAGCCTACTTCATTGGCTCATGCTATGGAGTTGGCTGCCTTGCAGGAATAAACCTTAGAACTATGTTTTAAGAAGATGAAACCTGGCACTGGTCATTATAGTAAACCTGTAGTTGATTGTGGGAATAATTTAAAAGTGGTGACCAGAGATAAGGGAAAGAAGTCACGACAGAAGAAAACTAAAAGCATTACACCACAGGAACTGCAGTATAGGAAGAAGAATAATCTATGTTATAGGTGTGGTGAAAATTTTTTTGCAGGACATCAGTGTAAGTTGAAGGACTATGCTTTCTTACTCACCGATGAATATGAATTTGATGAAGTGAATCCACCCCTAGTTGAGTTTGTTGATACCAGTACTGTGTTGGATAATCCAACCAATATGTCACTGCATGCAGTAATGGACAGTAAAAGTCTGAAAACAATTACAGTGCAAGATAAACTTTGTGGAATATACGTAAGGGTATTGGTGGACATAGGATCGACTCATAGCTATGTTTCACCAAGGATGGTTGAAGAGGCAGTTCTAAAGGTTCAGTATGGACATCCTTTTTCAGTAACAATTGTAAATGACAACAAGGTAGTTGGTAACTGTTTATGCCTCAAAGTCACTTGGGTGTTGCAGAAGAAAGTCTTCAATCATGATTTCAGAATCATGGAACTAGGGTGTTGGGATATACTTTTAGGGGTGGATTGGATGTACAATTTTAGTCCAATTATATTTGACTTTAAGAATAGGTGCGTTGGTCTATGTTTTAGTGATCACTGGTTTACCATTGAGGGGTTGCCTCATCCTGCAGAGTCACTATCCATTATTGATGATGATGGAGTTCTGAATAGTGCTAGAGTAAGTGTAAAATAAGAGCTAGTGTGTGAGAGCAAAGAAGAAGCAACTTCAGTGGACATTCCTGAGCAAATACAGCTGGTTCTGCAGAAATTTCAATAAGCTTCTGAGGTACCTTAGTCCTTTCCACCTGAAAGAGATGTAGTTCATAGAATTACTTTAAAGAAGGATGCACAACCCTTTAAGCTTCAATCATATAGACATCCACACTCACATAAGGCAGAAATTGAAAGTCAGGTTGAAGAAATGTTGAAATCTGGAACTATACAGATCAGTAGAAGCCCTTTTGCATCACCAATTTTGCTTCTGGATAAGAAAGATCATACATGGAGGCTCTGTGTTGACTATATGAAATTGAATCTGATGAAAATTAAGGATAAATTTCCTATCCCTAATATAGATGAGCTGCTGGATGAGCTTTATGGTTCAAACTACTTCTCTAAGATAAACTTAAGAGCTGGATACCATCAAATAAGAGTAAGTCCAAAAGATGTGCATAAAACAGCCTTTCAGACTCATCATGGCCATTTTGAATTCCTGGTAATGCCCATCGGTTTAACAAATGCACCTGCTGTTTTTCAGTCATTGATGGATTTTATTTTTCAACAATATATGAGAAAATTTATCCTAGTATTCTTTGATGACATTCTCATTTATAGTACTACTTTGGAGATGCATGCTTTACATTTGTCCTGTGTGCTGGAAGTTTTGAGGAATCAGAGTTTGTTTGCTTAGAAGTCTATGTGTGTTTTTGCTCAAGCTAAGGTGGGATATCTAGGACATACTATAGCCAGGGAAGGGGTAGAAACGGATGAGGAAAAAGTGAGTTGCATAAAGAACTGGAAACAACCTGTTAGTGTTAAAGAGTTAAGGGGATTCCTAGGATTAACAGGTTAATATAGAAGGTTTATAAAGGATTATGGAGTTAAGGCAAAGCCTTTAACTACCCTGTTGAAGAAAGATGATTTCAATTGGACAAGTGAAGCTACAGTAGCCTTCCAAAGGTTAAAAGAAGCTGTTATGACAGCTCCTGTACTCAAGATGCCAGATTTTGAAAAAGCTTTTATACTGGAAACTGATGCAAACAAAGAGGGTATGGGGGCAGTTCTGATGCAAGATGGTCAACCTATTGCCTTCCTCAGTAGATCAATTTCCCCAATAAACATGGGATTCAGTGTATGGAAAGAATTGATGGCTGTGGTGCTAGCTGTGAAAAAGTGGAGACATTACCTAGTGGGAAATGCGTTTGTGATCAAAACTGATCATTAAGCATTGAGATATCTATTGGAACAGAAACTGACACCCCACTGCAGCACAAATGGCTGACCAACCGCTAGGGTTAAACTATACTATTCAGTATAAGCAAGGAAGCCAAAACAAGGTGGTTGATGCATTGTCCAGGCTCAATAAAACAGAAACTTGAGAAGCTGAAATCTCACAATGCTTGGCTATATCTTCAGTCTATCCTGACTGGATAAAACAACTACAAGAAAGCTATGAAGGTGATCTGATGGCTCAGGAACAAATCACAGCTGCATTGTTACAACCATTAAGTAATGCAGAATGGAGTTATGACAGAGGAATTTTTAAAAAGGGGCCCAAGATTTTTGTGGGAAGTACAAAAGGAGTCAGGAACCTGCTGATAGAAAATATGCATTCTTCTCCTATAGGTGGGCATTTTTGTTAGAAAGCATACTGGCAGAGATTGAGACTATATTATTTTGGCCAAATATGAAAAGTGACATTGAAGAGTTCATCAGAAGATGTGAAACATGCCAGAAAAACAAAAATGAGCATCTACCTTATCCAGGGTTGCTGAATCCTATTCTTGTGCCTTAGTAAGTTAAGAAGCATATCTCTATGGATTTCATTGAAAAACTTCCTGAATCTAATGGTTTTACAGTAATATTAGTGGTAGTGGATAGGTTAAACCAAGTTTGGACATTTTTTCCCTCTGTCACACCCTTTCAGTGCAAGCCACATTGCTGAGCTATTTCAGCAGGAAGTGTATAAACTGCATGGAATTCCAGAGTCCATTATCACTGACAGGGACAAGATTTTCACCAGCCATTTTTGGTAAGAGCTTTTCAAGTTATTAGGAGTGAAGCTACACTTGTCAACTGCATATCACCCTCAAACGGATGGGCAAACTGAAAGGGTAAATCAGTGCCTGGAAACTTACTTGAGGTGCTTTGCTGGGGATCATCCATCTTCTTGGAGTAGATGGCTATCTATGGCTGAGAGGTGGTACAACACTAGCTACTATTCTCGCTTAAGTATGTCTCATTTTGAGGCACTCTTTGGTAACAAACCTATGGATTTCCCTTTAGGTCCATTTGAAGATGTTATAATACCTGCAGCTGGGGATATGGTAGAACAAAGGGCAAGAATTTGGAGAGAAGTACAGGATAATATGAAGAAGGCTCACAGCAGAATTAAATTTTATGAGGATCAAAAAAGGGCTGAAAGAAAACTTGAGGTGGGTGATTGGTATACCTTAAGCTACATCCCTATAGGCAGTTCACAGTTGCATCTATAACACATTTGAAGCTGGAAGCTAAGTTCGATGGACCTTACAAGGTGCGAGAGAAAGTGGGAGCTGTTGCCTACAAGTTGAAACTACCTCCTGAATCCAGAGTTCACTCAGTCTTTTATGTTTTATTGCTGAATAAACATGTGGGGAACGCTCCTGTGAGCTATACACCAATACCTGAAGTGAGTGTAGATGAATTATTGGAGCTAATTCCAGAAAAAATATTACAAAGGAGATTTTTGGTGAAAGACAACAAGAAGCTGGTGTAATGGTTGATCAAGTGGAAGGAGTTGCATATTGAAGATACATCCTGGGAAGAACAAAAATTCATCACAACACAATTTCCTCAATTTCAGCCTTGAGACAAGTTTGTGCTAAGTGAGGGGTAGTTGTCATGCCTTAGTAGGATACTGTGCCGTTTTGATATTCATTAAAATTGCTTTACTTTTTAGTAAAGATTACTTAGTTTTGGAGGGAATTTTGTTCACGTTTTTTGAGTGAAAAACACAACACACACTGTAGGTGATCTTGCTGAGCTGAGGAGGGTGTAAACCCAACCTTCGGAATTTTGGTAATTATTCTTGAGTGTTGATGAAACTTTTCTTCCGTAATATCAATCTTTCTCTTCTGCTTATTCTTCTTCCTCTTCTTCTCTTAATTCCATGCTCTATTTCTGTTCTGAGTTCTGAATTCTTAAGCTTATGTTGCTAAATTTAAATTTCAGTTTTAGTTCCTGACACTTTTGTCTTGTCCCTTAATATTTTCGGACTCAAATGATTAATATTGGCCTTGTATTGATTAAGCCCAATGTTTAGACTTCATTTGTTTTCTTAAATGTATTAGTTTGGCAAGCTAATTGAAGATGAAAAAGCCCAACCCATGAACACAATTGAAGGTTGACGTCTTGGTCAAAGAAATTCTAGAAGAGAATACCACAAGACTTCAAAAAGATTCAGCTAAATCAAATTCAAAGGATTGCTGAATTTTCAAAATTCATTCTAAAAGGTTTGAGGAAGTTTAACAAATATAAGGAGTCCTAGCAACTAAGAGACTTTGGGAAGCTGATTGAAGGAAGGATTTTTTGCCACTTAAGGATTAAAATTACTGGAAATTCAAATGCCTAAGATTAAGTCAAATAAGGACTCTCAAGGGATTAAGTCTCAGCCAACCAGGAAACTTCAAAGGAGCTGAATTTTCAAGATACTAGAAGAGAGAAGAGACCTATCCTAGTTAAATTTTCGGCCAAACAACACTTGTTCCAAAGTCTAGAATGTTCTACCTAATACAAGAAGGAGAACCCGACCAAAGAAAGAGTTTTAAACACCTTTAGAGTTTGAAAAAGTCTTAAGAGATAGTTGGAATTTAAGGAAGACTAGGCTAGGGTTTAGGGACATTTTTGTAACTTCAAGAGTCACTCCAACTCCTATAAATAGAGAAGGAGTTCAACCTTTAAGAAGCATATTTTGAATGAAGAAAAAGCTGAATTTATCTCTTTAAAGCATCACCATTAGAATTTATCAAAGAGGAGGGTAGTTACGCTTGTGGTTTCTCTCCATAGGCTCTTCCCCTTGAATGTCGCATCCCACTACCACAAATTTCATCCCCATTGGGAGATACACTAGATTGAAAATCTTAAACCTCTTTAAATTCATCCATGTTGGGTTTAAAAACTAAAACTTTGCTTGTATTAAACTATTTCCCAGTTGTATATATCGATTAAATATTTTAGTTAAATTGTTTGTATGTTTTACATATGTTGTCCATTTATATTATGTAAAAGATGATGAGGTGTCTGGTGTGACACAGTAGATATCATCGTTGGTTAAAAGACATAATATATAAATAAGGTTCGTAACCGAGACAGTTTTGGAAATACAGTCGGTTTAGGTTATTATGTGATTCAAAAAATAGTTTGTCTATACTAATTGAATCATATAAATATGCCCGGAGCATATTGAACTTGACCAATTAAGATGAATTGTCTTGTATTGAATAAATAGACTATTCGATCCTAGTATTCTATCTAAATCCCTAGAGTTGAGCAGGCATGAGGATTAAGCATAGTGTACTTTGATATGCCAACGAATGAGGTCACTTGAGACCAATAGTCTTGGTAGGTTGGGTGCGCGTGTTTAGTTGCTTGGTGTGCTATTGCTTGTCGAAAGGAAACCATGTACCGGTGTGTCCGGGGTGATGGTGCTCCAGAGATGAGCTCGTTATATTTATTATACTAAACCCGGTTGGTGGACTTATGTCCGGTATAGTAAAAAGGTCAAGTGGTACTAATCTTGGATTATAAAAAGTTAATTAATTAATTTATAAGTAAATTAATAAATTAACTAGCACTATATGTTTGATGTGGAGAGATTAAAGAATAATAAATTTAGTTATTCCGGAAGCAATTCTGGTGTAGGATGGTAGTGCCATAATTAATCCGTTAGTGGTACGATTAATTTTGTAGTGGGTTAATTGATAAAGTAGAATTAATTATTTAATTAATTATTCCTAAGGATTAATTCAATAATTAACAAAGTGAAATTATTTAGTTAATTAATTAAGTCTTAAAGTTCAATTGGAATTAGGGAATCCTAGAGATTAGGAAATCTATTTGGATTTGGAAATCCTATTAGATTTGGAACCTAATTGGATTTGGAAACTAATTAATTATCTTAAACCCATTAGGAAGGTCAATCCTAAATCAACTTGGGGTCTCTCTTGTAACTCTATAAATAGACAAGAGATTAGCAGTTCACAACACACAATTTCATAGTTTCATAATTCAAGAAACTAGAGAGAGAATTAATATTTTCTCCCTCAAAGTCGGATATTCTCCCAAGTTTGGCTTGCCCACATCCCCAGAATCGGCAGCCAGTTTCTCTTCCCGGATTCCGACAGCGCGTGGGTTGTGCGGCAGCGGCACGTGGGAGCTCTCGGTTGGCGAGTGGATTTCATGCGCTCGTGACGGCGGCTCCGGTGGTTTTCTCCGGTGGAGGCTTTGTAGAATTGTAGTGTTTTGTTGATCGTTGGTTCGTTAGTTCATTGCCTACACAACGTACGAGCTGGTCTTGAGTCATACTAGCGATCACCTAAGTACACGCTTCAAGAGGTAATTCTTAAACTTCCGATTTAATTAGAAATTTATTGTTGCGTGGCAAATTGAACAAGTAAAAGCTAAGATCCTGGGCAATGTTATTTTAAGCAAGGGTTGGAATAGCGATTGTGCTAGAGCTTAGGCGTGGTCAAGAGTTTCGATTCTGGAATGCGTAGCACGAAAGTGAATTTTTGATCGGGCCTGAGCAGATAATCTTTCAGTCCAAACTCCCTTTTTCAGAGCCTTAAATTTGAGCCCCTATTCTCTTCCTCATAGCCAAACCTCTGTCAAATTTCTCCCAACTTGGAAGGTTCATGTCACTAATCTAATTTAACATAGAGAGGAGTTAACCCAACCTGTCCCCCTTGACTCCCAAGCATATCAACATTGTTCGAAAAATAGAATTTCTTCTTCTTTGGTTTGAACTTCTCTCTGTGAATGCTAAGCAAACTACAAAACTCATTTTTCAAATCACCAACATGAAAAATGTGATGATCACTTTTTACACCTTACAATACCAACTCTTCTCCTTTAAAAACTTTGCAAAGATTACATTCACATACTTTTGCATCTTTGCGCACTTTTTATCATTCATGTCATTAGGTTTACTCTCTTCAATAGTCAAATCAAACTCCTCCCTCATAAGTAAATCTCTTATTCTACAATACCACATTATAAAATCTATCTTCCCATAAAAAATTTTGCTAACATGGCAGTTGATTGTGACTTTGACTAGTTAATGCTGACTTTGACCCTATGACGTGGCAACACAGCAGCGCAATGCATAGACAACTTAGGATTCCACAAATGGCACGTGCACCAAACAACAAGCACTACCCACCTCCTATACGTATAGTCCACAACGCTCCAATTTCAAGTCGCTATATCTCAAGATTCGACCGTTCACAAAATTTTGATAGTACCTCAATTTTTATGTGTATATTTTAGATCTTGTATCTAATCGGACATATCTCACTCTAATAGATGTGCAATCAGAATTTGATCTGGATTCTTTCCTTCTCCAATTTTTTTAACCCTAATGATATGCAAAATACATTCTTTTTGACGTCAATCTCAAATCTGACACCCTTCCAGCAAGAACAAAAACTATCCCAAATTTTGAACTTTCGGATCTCATACCACTTTGGGTATTTTGATACCTACACTTCAAAAGACTAGTTGTTTATGCTCATGAAAATTAACCAAATAACAACCAAACAAGACACAAATTTACGTGATTCGATCCTCAACAGATATACTTTACGGTAACACCACAAAACTTCATTAATATAGGAATAAAAGAGATTACAATGTTTGTTCTCTCTCTCTCAACTCACCATCTAACTCTCAATTTTATGGCTATACTAATGTGTTTCTTTCACTTCTGCTACAAACTTTTGTACAAAAGTATGTATGTATATTAAAGTGTTAAAACCCTATTGGACTCAACTCTAAGCCATTTTAACATAGACTTGGATTTTGAAGAGTTAACCCAACAATTCACGTGGACTCACACATCAGTGTGGACCCTACATAAACTTTTATTCCCAAATTAAATAAAAAAAGCAAGAAATATCCAGAAAAGAGAGAGAGATAGCAGACCGATGACAAATAATAGCAACCAAAAGGCGAAACCCTACAGCAGTCGATGACGATTTAAGGTTGAGACGAGAAAATATATTGATCTAGGATAGGAAAATGAACAACTATCCCCCACGGGCCAAGGGTTGTCCTTCAAACTCACTATTTTATGTTATTTTCATCACTTTCGGAATTTTCATTGCATCTAACTTGGAGTTTTTCTCATAGTTGATTTCAAATAATTGGCAGATGTAATTTTTGAAAGGTGTAAGCCACCATTTATGGCCTTCACATCTTTATTATAATTAGTATTTTTTTCTATTTAAATCATGAAAAAAAAATTGGATGTTTTGTTGCGCAAATTATATCCTGTACCTAGAGGTACATGTACCTAATAATACATCACCACTCTCACTATAAGAGAGTGAGATACACGCTCTTCTCTTCTTCTTCTTCTCCAAAAACCCAGTTTCTTCTTTTTCAAAAAATCACTTCTTCTTCTTAAAAAATCAGTTATTCTTCTTCGCCGTACTCCATTTGAAACCGCATTTAATCAAAATTTTCATTCAAACACAGATTTAACGGAGATCGACAATTGTTTTTTCCGACGAACAACACCAAATACAACGAAAAATCACTTCTTCTTAAAAAATCACTTTTTCCTGTTCAAAAATCTCTTCTTCTTCTTCTTCTTCAAAAATCTCTTATTCTTCTTCAAAAATAACTTATTCTTCTTAAAAAATAACACATCATAAAGTATAAACTGTATTTGATGGATTTACGGAACCTTATTTTCACGATTAGATGTTGGGTAATGTATTAATGATGTTATATTCGTGTTTTCTTATTCAAATAATGCTCTATTGCTCTGAAATATGATATATAAATGGTTTCCATGAGGTATTGGCACTTTCATGTGAAATGGGTTGCTTCTGATTCTTCCCCGCTGCTGGACTTGGTAGAATGCGTTATGGGACGTAACTAGACGTTGCGGGACATTGTGGGACATAACGGGATGTTGCTGTTTTGTATTTTGGATGTAGCGGGACGTAACAAGACGTTGTGGGACGTTGCGGGCGTTGCTGCTTTGTATTTTCGGACGTTGCGGGACGTTGCTGGACGTAGCGAGACGTGGTATACTATGTTCTGTGCAAAAATCAACTTAAATTCACATGCATGGATGGATGTAGATGTTTCAGGACGTGGTACTAGTTTTTTTTGACGTGATTCTAGTGTTAGAAGACGTTGTTGAAGGTGTAATATGAAAAATTCAGCTTAAATTCACATGCTTGGATGTAGACGTTGAGGCAATTATTTTTTGGATATGCATGGGCGTTGCGACAGTATTAGGAGACGTTGTAGAAGGTGTTATGTTAAAAATTCACCACATGCCCGAATGTTGACGTTGCGGCAGTTGTTTTTTGGACGTGCAGGGACGTTGCGGCAGTGTTAGGAGACGTTGTGGAAGGTGCAATCTATGAAGTTGTATTGCACGGACGGTTCAAGAGGGCATAACTCGGCACTCGATTGTCCGATTTAGACGCGTGAGTAGTCAATTTGATGGTTATCGACGAGATCTATGCAATGTACACAGCAAACTAGTATTTGGAGATGGTTCCGATATTGAAAAATGTGTGGTTTTGGACAAAAACTTTAAATGGTCATAACTTTGCGCTCGGTGGTCCGTTTTAGACGAATTTTTTTTGATTTCATATAACTTTTCGAGATCTATCTATTTGCAAACTGCCGAAGGCGGTTTGGGCTGCTCAAAACTCCAAAAAACGCCATATTTTAAAAGATACAAAAGATTTTTAATAATTTCAAGGGTTTTTCGAATTTTTGACGAAACATTTGACATGTATAAAAAATAGTTTTTTACGATTTGCTTGCATGAAAACCTTGTTCATCCGGGGTTCTACTGACCTATGTATTTGGAGATGGAAAATTCAATATTGACAATAGTGATATTTTAAATGACATGTACAAAAAAGTGTAATTAAATGTCAACTAACTTTAAGTGGATTAATGGCGATTAAATTTTTTGGAAAGTCACAAGATTAAAATAACCAGGGTTCGAGTCTCGTCCCTGACAATTTTTTTTGGTTTTTTCCTGCTAATAGTTACTTAAATGGTATCTGCTTTTTACATTACTAAAATCAGCTAAGCCGTTTTTGGACGTTACAGCAGTTTTTTTTGGACGTGCGGGGACGTTGCGGCCATGTTAGGAGACGTTGTGGAAGGTGTTATGTGAAAAATTCAACTTAAATTCACATGCCTGTATGTAGATTTTTTTGACGTTGCAGCAGTTGTTTTTTGTACGTAGGTGGACGTTGCGGCAGTGTTAGTAGACGTTGTGGACATGCCAGGATGTAGATGTTGTGACAGTTATTTTTTGGACGTTGCGGTAGTTGTTCTGAGACGTTGTTGACTCAACGAAGACGTTGTGGACATGCCTGGATGTAGACGTTTGTGGACGTGGTGCTAGTTGTTTTTGACGTGGTTCTAGTTGTTCTGAGGCGTGGTGGACTGTTTTTGTAAAAAAAAAAACAGTTTAAATTCACACACATGGATGAGGACGTTTCTGGACGTAGTGCTATTTGTTTTTGACGTGGTTCTAGTTGTATTTGTGAAAAAATCAGTTTAAATTCACATGCATGGATGTAGACGTTTCTGGACATGGTGCTAGTTGTTTCGGACGTGGTGCTAGTGTTAGGAGACGTTGTAGACATATCTGGATGTAGACGTTGCGACAGTTATTTTTTGGACGTTGCGGCAGTTGTTCTGAGACGTTGTTGTCTCAGGGAAGACGTTGTTCACTCAGCGCGGAAAAAAAAAAAAAGCGCGCGCGTAGGCGAAACTTACTATATTTAGTAAGTGTACAGCTGTCATGTAAAAAATTACTATATATAGTAATAGGTACATGTACACAGTGTACATGATATACGCGCTGGTTTTGTTGGGGTTTTTTGTTTCTCTGATTTGTTAATTTTTTCAATTTTTTAAGCTAGTGTTGGTCAGTTTGATGTTATTTAGGTAGGTAGATTAGATTATAAAATGGAACTCTTTTTTTTGGAGGAAATTCAAATGAGTAAATAATGAATGATAAACCTTTTTTTCTGATCAAGAAAATAATATTTAGAACAAAGGAGTAGTCCCACTAGAAGTTAAATGACAACACGAAGTACTATGTTGAGTGGGTGATTTCTTTTCTTCTCAGGCGTTCTCTTGGCAAAGCTCCTTTTTGACCGCAAATTATATGGTACCACTAGGGGGCATATATGTAAATTTTTAATAAATTTAATATTTTTTGGAAACTTTTCTCAAGATTTTCTCACTCTCCATATATTGATGTTTGTTGCACAAACTCTTTTATAATTATGGTTAATCTTTATTGATTGAAAGATAATTATATTACCTAAAATTTAATATTCTTGCATTAAATAAGGGAAACATAAATATGTTAAAAATTTTGTTCTATATTTAAGATCAATTAATATATTATAACTATATAAACTTTCTTTTATTAAAAGATGCTTATAGTGTTAATCGATTTTGAATTTATTTTCATGAAAAAATAATACCGGATGAACACTAATTTAATTATCTAGATTTTTGAATGAAAAAGGAGAAACAAATAGTGTTCATCAATTTTGAATATCATTTCATCAAAAACTATACCCTGATCCATTTGATGAATAACTAAACCTTAACCTTCTATATAATAACTAAACCCTAACCCCTTTCGATGAAATACTCAACCCTAACATTTTCAATAAAAAATAAACTCCGACCTTTTCGTTTAAAACCTATACCCTAACCCAACCCCTAAAACCCTAAACCCTAAACCCTAAACCTCAAAAGATTAGGGTTCAGTTATTCATCAAATGGGTTAGGGGTTTAGTTATTATATAAATGGTTAGGGTTCGATTATTCATCAAATGATGTAGGTGTTTTCATCAAATGAGTTAGGGGTTTAGTTATTGTATATAAGGTTAAGGTTTAGTTATTCATCAACTGGGTTAGGGTTTAGTTATTGTATAAATGGTTAGGGATCAATTATTCATCAAATGGGTTAGGGGTTTAGTTATTATATATAAGGTTAGGGTTCGGTTATTCAAATGGGTTAGGGGTTTTCATCAAATGGGTTAGGTTTAGTTATTATATAAAAGATTATGGTTCAATTATTTATCAAATGGGTTAGGGGTTTAGTTATTATATAAATGGTTAGGGTTCGGTTATTCATCTAATGGTTAGGTATTTTCATCATATGGATTAGGGGTTAGTTATTATATAAAAGGTTAGGGTTCAGTTATTCATCAAATGGGTTATGGGTTTATTTATTATATATAAGGTTATGGTTTGGTTATTCATTAAATGGGTTAGGGTTTAGCTATTATAACCCCTTTCGATGAAATACTCAACCCTAACATTTTCAATAAAAAATAAACTCCGACCTTTTCGTTTAAAACCTATACCCTAACCCATTTGATTAAAATCTAAACTCTAACCCTTAAATAACTAACCCTAACCCCTAAAACCCTAAACCCTAAACCTCAAAAGATTAGGGTTCAATTATTTATCAAATGGGTTAGGGTTAGGGTTTAGTTATTATAGAAAATTTTATGGTTCAGTTATTATAATCAAATGGGTTAGGGTTTAGGTTTTAGTTATTAATCAAATGGGTTAGGGTTTAGTTATTATAGAATATTTTAAGGTTCAATTATTCATCAAATGTGTTAGGATTTTGTGTTTCGTCAAAAATGTTAGGGTTCAGTGTTTCATCAAAAAAGTTAGGGGTCAGTTTATTAAGTGAAAAGGTTAGATTCCAGTGTCTCATAAAAAAGGTTAGAGTTCAGTTTTTTAATTGAAAAGGCTAGGGTTTAGTGTTTCTTCAAAAAGGTTAGGGTTTATTTTTTTAATTGAAAGTGTTAGATTTCACTTAATTGAAAATGTTAGGTTCAGTTTTTCATTAAAAAAGGTTAGGGTTGAGTGTTTCATCAAACAACTTAGGGTTAGTGTTTTAATGGAAAATGTTAGGGTTAAATTTTAATAAAAAAATGTTAGGATTCAATGTTTCATCAAAATGGTTAGGGTTCATTGTTTCATAAAAAAGGTTAGGGTTTATATTTTACACAAAAAGGTTTGGGTTCAGTGTTTCATCAAAAAGGTTAAGTTTTAGTTTTTTAATTGAAAACGTTAGTTTTAAGCGTTTCATAAAAAATGTTAGGGTTCAATTTTTTATTTAAATATATTAGAGTTCAGTTATTCATCAAATGATTTAGGGGTTTAGTTATTCATCTAAATGGTTAGGGTTCAGTTATTTATCGTATGTGTTAGGGTTTAGTTATTATATAAAATGTTAGGGTTCATTTATTCATCAAAAGGGGTAGAGTTTAGTTATTATATAAAATGTTAGAGTTTAGTTATTCATCAAATGGGTTAGGGGTTTAGTTATTATATAAAAGGTTAGGGTTTAATTATTATATAAAAAGTTAGGGGTATGTTATTCATCAAATAGGTTAGAGATTTAGTTATTCCTCAAAAAAGATAGGGTTAAGTTATTCATCAAATGGGTTAGGAGTTTTCATCAAATAGGGTAGGGTTTAGTTATTTTATAAAAGGTTAAGATTCAGTTATTTATCAAATAGTTTAGGGTATAGTTATTTATCGAAAATGTTAGAGTTTATATTTTAATCGAAATTGTTAGAGTTCAGTGATCCATCGAAAGGGTTAGGGTTCATGTTTTTATCGAAAAGGTTAAGGTTCAGTGTTTCATAGAAAAAGGTTAAGTTTCAGTTTTGTAAGTGAAAAAGTTAGGGTTCAATGTTTTATAAAAAAAGGTTAGAGTTCAATTTTTTAATTGAAAAGGTTGAAAGATTATCTGCCTGGGCCTAGCCAGAAACTCACTTTCGTGCTACGCATTCCAGAATCAGAATCTCTGGCCAGGCCTAGACTCTAGCACAATCGCTATTTGAAATAACATTGCGCAGGATCTTGGTTTGTACTTATTCGATTTACCATGTAACAAAAATTCTTAATTAAAGCGGAAACATAAGAATTACCTATTGAAGCGTATACTCAGGTAATTCTCTTGTATGCCTCAAGACTTTTCTTGTATGCTGTGTGGCAGCAATCTAACAAGCAACTGATCAGATAATCACTATAATCCACTTGCCAGAAAAATTCCAGCACCACCGCACCTGGAACGTGTACTACACGCGCCGCCTGGGAGGAGAGAGAAAGTCACGCGCCGCCGGGAGAAATTGGAATAAATCCCAGCTACAAAAAGCTCAAAAATTCGGACCTTAGAGGGAGAAAACTTTTCTCTCTCTAGAATTTTCTCTCTCTAGTTTTCTTGTCTTAAAAACTTATGAATTGTGTGTTGTGTAGTAGCTAATCCCTTGTCTATATATAGAGTTACAAGAGAGACCCGAAGTTGGTTTAGGATTGGTCTTCCTAATGGGTTTAGGTAATTAATTAATTTTCAAATCCAATTAGGTAACCAATCTGATAGGATAAACTAAATCCTACTAGATTCCTAATCTCTAGGATTTCCTAATTCTAATTGAAATTTAAGAATTAATTAATTAATTAATTTCACTTTGTTAATTACTCAATTAACCCTTAGGAATAATTAATTAATTAATTAATTCTATCTATTCAATTAACCCATTACAAAATTAATCGTACCACTAACGGATTAATTTTGGCACTACCATCCTACAACAGAATTACTTCCGGAACAACTTAATTAATTTATTCATAATCTCCCCACATCAAAGATATAGTGTTCGTTAATTTATTAATTTACTGATAAATTAATTAATTAACTTCTTTAATTCCGAGACTAGTACCACTCGACCTTTTTACCAAACCGGACATAAGTCCACCAGCCGGATTTAGTATAATAAACACTACGAGCTCATCTCAGGAGCACCATCACCCCGGACGCACCGGTACATGGTTTTATTTCGACAAGCAGCAGCACACCAAACAACTAAACACGTGCACCCAACCCACGGAGACTATTGGCCACAATTGACCTCACCCATTGGCAGATCAAAGTACACTATGTCTAATCCTCATGCCCGCTCGAGTTTAGGGATTGAGAGATAGAATACTAAGAACGATTGTCTATTAAATCAGTACAAGACAAATCATTCAAAATGGTCAAGTTCAATATGCCCCGGGCATATCTATATGATTCAATCAGTTTAGACAAACCGATTATCCGAATCACATAATAACCTAAACTGACAGTTTGTCCAAAATTGTCTCGGTTACGAACCTCATTTATACATTATGTCTTTTAACCAATGATGAGATCTACTGTGTCACACAAGACACCTCATCATCTAATTACATAATATAAGTGGACAAATAATGCACAACTAAATTTAACCAAAACATTAATCGATATATTAACTGAGAAAAAGTACAATACAAGCATAGCTTATGTATTCAACTCCAACAAATGTTAGGGTTCAGTGTTTCATAAATTCAGTTTTTTAATTAAAAAGGTTACAGTTTCAGCTATTCATAAAAAAGGTTAGGGTTCAGTGTTTCATAAAAAATGTTAGGGTTCAGTTTTTTAATTGAAATGTTAGGGTTCAGTGTTTCATAAAAAAAGTTAGGGTTCAGTGTTTCATAAAAAAAGTTAGGGTTCAGTTTTTTAATTATAAAGGTTTGGGTTTAGTCATTTATAAAAAAAGGTTAGGGTTCAGTGTTTCATAAAAAAATGTTAGGGTTTAGTGTTTCTTAAAAAAGGTTACGGTTCAGTTTTTTATTCGAAAAGGTTAGAGTTCAGTGTTTCACCAAAAAGGTTAGGGTTTGCCAGTTTAGGGTATTTGTACAAAATTTGGTTGTATAAAACAAGAATAAACTCTGTTTCATCAACAATATTTCATCAGACCAATGTGACGTCTAATAAAAAAAACACTAATATTGAACACTGTGAATACCAGTTCGTGATAATATGACTAATGTAAAGAAAAACAAAAATAAAATAAGCTATATTAATACTACTGATAGTTGATATTTAAATATAATAACAATTTAATATAAATAAATTTAAACCTAAATAAATTACTGATTATATTCAGAAATGACTTTTGCTCTCACACTCTCTTTTATGAATATTGCTCGGAGACATGAAGACGTCGTCACAGTTGTACAAAGACTGTTTTCGTCAAACAAATAGTACAAATAGTTTTCATCAGATTGGACATTATTTTCTTGAAGCAAAATAATTCCAAAATTAGAAACTGTTTTTAACAAAAAAACAATTTTCATCAGATAAGAAAATGTTTTTACCAAAAAACTAGTTTTTATAATATTAGACATCAATAATCATTTTCTGTAACAATTATGAACATAGATGTAACATCCCTACGAGCTGGTGAATCCTTCTAGTAAGTTATGGAGTTTTGGCCCTTAAATAATAAAACAAACTATGTTTAAAATAAATATAATTAAATGATTAGTTAATAAAGGATTAATTAATAAATGGATCTAATGAGAATAAAAGGAATTATTAAATAGGTAAATTGGTGGAATTGGGGACTTGATTGTAGGGGACAAAGGCATTTAGGGAGCAATTTAGAGGATTGCTGTCACCGGCAGTTTGGCCCTTCTCCGAGGCCATCTCGGTCGCGCACACACTCAAAAGTAATTCCCATGCCCCGCGCATCAAAACTCAGCCCTTAGTTCTCTTTTCTCTTCCCAAATTTTTTCTTCTCCCTCATCGCCGGTTTTCATTCGTTCCTCCCGTTTCCGACGAACTGGCTGTCATCTTGGTCGGGAAAACTCACAAAAATGTTCCACACATCTCATGGAACAAGACCTTATCCTCATTTCTTGATTTCGTGGCCATTATCTCTCTCTCCAAAATTTCATTCCTCACCGCGAACCGCCATTCTCCGGTGTCTGATTAGGCTACCGACACCATGCATGGACTCCCTTCCTATAGAGCTTCAAAACCCACTAAAATTCTTTGCATTTTGATGGCTGGAAGTGCCTCGCCACCACGGACCACCACTGCCGCCACCGGGCCGCCGCCGTCGCCGGTTCCCTCATCCTCCAGTCATCGACCAAAGCTTCCTTCTTTCCATTTAAGCTCAATTCCAGCGAGTTTTGTGGTAAATTCGTAAAACCATTTAAGCTATTTCTTTGCCACAATTAGGTTTGTAAATATATAGGAGTTTAGTGGTTGGCTTTGGTGAAATTAAGTATAAGAGATGTTCAAATAAATTAAATGTGACATGTTTAGGTTAATGGAAGGCTTGGAATCAACCTAGGGACTGTTTTAAGTGAGGGATAGAGGATTGAAGAAATTAAGTAAATTATATTCTGGAAGGCAAAGTAGGTAACATATAGTTAGGCAAGAAGATGATAGATTTGCATATATGACTCTAGCTAAAGGTTGGTCAAAAGGAGTTAGAACCAATTTGAGCCTTGCAAACTCAAGTAGGATCTTCTTCGCTTTGATTTCTAGTTGGTTAGAGACATGCATAAGATTCGGTTAGTCTCATTTAGAGGTTAATAGGCCATGATGCATTTACATGTCTTATAAATAAATATTGATAAGGGATTTGTATGCTGTTTGTAATAGGTAGCTTTTGTGAAGTGAGGTCGTTGGCGTCTGCTGGTCAAGCGAAACTTTCGCTAGGTATAACGCGGAAAATGTGAGTGTCTCCCCCTTAGATGTGCTTATTGTTCTGACTAGGAGTACACCGGTATGTTCGATGGACATACAGGCGTAACCTAGGAAAGACCTGGATTACATTCAAAGTTTTATTATGCTTGTGTTTGGTTTAAATCATGTATAAAATATTATGTCCTTGCCGGCACATAGGTTTCATTTATGTATATTATGTTGTGCTGTTGGTTGAATCTGTGGTTGTATTTGAGTAATTTTGTGCTGTTTTAGTATTTGGTATTGTTGTATTTACAGTCGTTATGCTACCAAAATTTCTGTGGAGTCTATGGCACGACCATATATAATTATTTGTACTAATTGTTGTATGGTTTATTTAAGAGTCATGGTTGTGTTTGCATCTTTTAGGGGCCCCGCCCTCTTCGCGCCGACCTACTAAGTAGGGACCGAATGGAGGCTTAGTACGTAGGACAGGTATGGCCCGGGGTACCTTTGGTGGCTCGGTGGATATTGGTGGCTCGGTTGATAACGGGTGGGATGCCCGTTTCCGTTGGTTGGTACAGATCCAGGTTTGTTGGTTATTTTGAGTGCGCATTATGTGGTTAGTTGGTATAACATTGGCATGCTAGTTGAGTTACGTTTTGAATACATGACTTGCATTGTATGCTTTCCTGCTGTTTGTTGTCTTTCATTTAGCCTTGTTGGGTCTAGGAGGTGACCCTCACTAGGTATGCTTTTTCGCATACTTATGTTTATTTTATCTTTGAATGTGATCCATGTAGAGTTTATCGGAGACAAGCCTAGGAGAAGCTTGGGAGTGATTGGGATGTCATAAGGTTTGAATACTTAAATGTAATAGCTCGTTAATTGGAATTTTGTAGGTTATAATTAGTTTAAATTAGCTTCATCATGCTTTGTTGCTAGTTTAGGAAATCAGGTGCTTTCGGGGCCTAACAATAGAAAATCATAATCACTTTCAAACAATCTTAGAATATTAAAAAATCTGAAAAATTAGAAAACAAAATCAAAATTCCACGAAGTATATATATATATATGTATATATTTATATATACATATGTCCATGGAATCCAACATCAGCTTTTTCACTGTTCTTTTCCCTCCTGCAGTCCTACAACATATACAAACACACAATTAGTGCATGCTAAAGCCACTTTCATAATCTGCAAAAATTCATATACAGATGACATTACACATCAGCAACTTATGAACCTACGAAAGAAAAGGAGGATAGAAAATGTTCTTAGAAGTCTCAAAGACCGCATGAAATCCATCTTCTTCTTTTCATTTCCATGAGGCTCTGCAGCAGTTTATTCCATATTAAACACCATAAACAACTAATAAAATCAGGGACACCCCAAATGACAAAAAAAAGGAAATTAGGGACATCCCAAATGACAAAAAAAAAAAAAAAATACGGAGTATTATTTCAGAACGGAATGAGCGGTATTCAAAACCCTACTTTATGCATTCAAAACAGGTTCGGATCTCCCACTCCCATCAGATCTTCCTTCCCCTTCGATAGGCCGCCACCGTCGCCAAAGACCGCACCGCAGAAGAAGAAGGTCACTGTCGAAGACCATTCGGATCTCCAATCCGTTCGATCTCGAAGGATGAAGGCCGTTCGGAATGGAAGAACAAACGATGAAAAACTAGTTGATGTTGTCTTCAATTCCGGGAGAACAAAAGATGGAGAATAGAGTGTTTCTTCGTGGCTCCGGCATTAAATTATGGAGATCAATTTCTTATTTTTTATAAAAGGTCTTGTTTCAACGTTAATTATGGTTAATATTGAGTTATTATTTTAAATTGATCCACTTAATTTTGGATGGATTTTTTTAAGCATAATTTTTTCCATATTTTTCAACCATTCCAAATTCCCTTATGCGCGTGTCTTCAACTTCTTCTTCACCAGAATTTTTTTTATTTTTGTTAAGTATGGGTATATAGCAACATAGCTTAGGGTACTATATACTAATTGTCTTTTGACTAGTGAATTAATTTTGTCAATTGGATAATTCCTTAAAAACAGACACAGTGATGTATTGTAATGTCTTATAAACTAGCTCTTCAAAATGAATATGACTAGTCAATTCAAAAAATTGTGTTATGCACAATCACAAAAAGTAGATCTCATTTTTACTAGGAAACTCATGGGATTGCAAAGATGGGCTATGATACACAGAAAACCAAAAGCTCTTTCCTCACTTGCTATTTAGATTATTAAGAGGATACGCCACCCATATTCCATTAATATGTGAAAAAAATACACAAAAAGTGTATAAGTTACCTCAAAACAAAGGTTCTTTATTGGCATAATTGAGTATATTTTAATTCTATTTTATAGTAGTTTCAATCGGCAAAATCTCTTAATATAAAATACAGTATACTAAAAGTCTAATTATAGTAAAGGGCACCAAAACTATTCATGTGAGTCCAACTTGGTATTTTGTTTTTCATTGTTTTGTTCAATTTTCTTTTTTTTTTTTTTTTTGTTGTTGTAGGGTCAAAACTTTCCTTTCCTTATTTTTTTTATCCTTTTGTTTTAATTCTATTGTTTTCCTCCAAAAAAAATCATTTTTTCATTTTTTTCTTTAATTTTGTTTTTCTCCTCTATAAAAAACTTATTTATTTTCTAAAGAATAATAAAAATGATTCTAATTTTTATATGGGTATTACTAGTTACCGTCTCAGTTATAAACATTACCGTCCCAATTTCGACAAAATTATCCTTTTATTTTAAAGGGACGGGGGAGGTGGGGGAGGAAGAGAAAGGGTATTGTAGGGGTGGGGTGTTTTAGTCCAATTGGGACGGTAGAAGGTAAAAATTAAGGCGGTAACTAGTAATTTTTTTTATATTTAGACCTATATAATGCATATTAACATAAAAATTTAGGTTAAAAATTTGATAGGTCACTAAACTTGTGCAACATTATATTTTTTATCACTAAATTTTTTATCAACAAATCACCCATCAATTTTTTAAATTGATATTATGAAAATACTTTTGTTAAAAACTTCCATTAACTCTAATGAGAAGAGGTACAAGTGTCAAAATTGTGCCCTTTGACACGCATACAATAGAAAATTAGTGGATTTTACGCACTACGCGCGGCCCATTGTTAACAAAATTTGTTTTTTTGACGTGGTTCTTGTGTTCTAAGACGTGGTGGGCTGTATTTGTGAAAAAAATGAGTTTAAATTCACACACATAGATGCAGACGTTTCTGGATAGGGTGCTAGTTGTTTTTGATGTGGTTCTAATGTTTTGAGACGTGGTGGGCTGTCTTTGTGAAAAAAATCAGTTTAAATTCACAAACATGGATGTAGACGTTTTTGGATGTGGTGCTAGTTGTTTTTGACAGGGTGCTAGTGTTATGAGACGTGGTGGGCTGTATTTGTGAAAAAAATCTGTTTCAATTCACATGCATGAATGTAGACGTTTCAGGACGTGGTGCTAGTTGTTATTGACTTGTGCTAGTGTTCTGAGACGTGGTGGGCTGTATTTGTGAAAAAAAAGCTTAAATTCACATTCATGGATGTAGACTTTTTTGGACGTGGTGCTTGTTTTTTTTTGACGTGGTTCTTGTGTTTTGAGACTTGGTGAGCTGTCTTTGTGAAAAAAATCAGTTTAAATTCACACACATGGATGTAGACATTTTTGGACGTGGTGTTAGTAGTTTTTGACGTGGTGCTAGTGTTTCAAGACGTGGTGAGCTGTCTTTGTGAAAAAAAATCTTAAATTCACATGCATGGATGTAGACATTTCTGGACGTGGTGCTAGTGGTTTTTGACGTGGTTCTAGTGTTATGAGACGTGGTGGGCTGTCTTTGTCATAAAATAACTTCAATTTACATGCATGGATGTAGACGTTTGTGGACGTGCTGCTAGTTATTTTTGACGTGATTTTTTGTGTTTTGAGACGTGGTGGGCTGTCTTTGTGAAAAAAATAGCTTAAATTCACATGTATGGATGTAGACGATTATGGACGTTGTTCTTGTTGTTTTGGACGTGGTGCTATTGTTATGAGACGTGGTGGGCTGTCTTTGTGAAAAAAATGTGTTTTAATTCACATACATGAATGTAGATGTTTCATGACGTGGTGTTAGTTGTTATTGACGTGGTGGTAGTTGTTTTGAGCCGTAGTGGGCTGTCTTTGTGAAAAAATAGGTTCAATTTACATGCATCGATGTAGATGTTTTTGAATGTGGTGCTAGTTGTTTTTGACAAGGTGCTAGTGTTCTCAGACGTGGTGGGCTGTCTTTGTGAAAAAAAAAGCTTAAATTCACATGCATGGATGTAGACATTTGTAGATGTGGTTCTAGTTGTTTTGACTTGGTTCTTGTCTTCTGAGACGTGGTGGGATGTATTTGTGAAAAAATAGCTTAAATTCACATGCATGGATGTAGATGTTTTTTGACATTTTTCTTGTTATTTTTGACGTGGTATTAGTGTTCTGAGATGTGGTGGTCTGTCTTAGACAAAAAAATAACTTAAATTCATATGCATGAATGTAGACGTTTGTGAACGTGGTGGTAGTTGTTTTTGACGTGGTGTTATTGCTCAAATATTCCCGAACTCGACATCGATCTTTGCTGGTAATGTGGTGCTATTGTTCTGAGCCGCGGTGGGCTGTCTTTGTAAAAAAATAGCTTAAATTCACATGCATGGATGTAGACGTTTCTGAATGTGGTGCTAGTTGTTTTTGACGTGGTTCTAGTGTTATGAGATGTGGATGGCTGTTTTTGTGATAAAATAGCTTGAATTCAAATGTATGGATGTAGACATTTCTGGACGTGGTGGTAGTTGTTTTTGACGTGGTGCTAGTGTTATGAGACGTGGTGGGCTGTCTTTGTCATAAAATAGCTTGAATTTACATGCATGGATGTAGACGTTTGTGGACGTGGTGCTAGTAGTTTTTGACGTGGTTCTTGTGTTCTGAGACGTGTTGGATTGTGTTTGTGAAAAAAATAGCTTAAATTCACATGCATGGATGTAGACGTTTCTGGACGTGGTGCTAATGTTATGAGACGTGGTGGACGTTAATTTTTCATTGTGGCTTCTTTCATTGGTAATAGTTTTTGACGTGGTTATTGTGTTCTGAGACGTGTTGGAATGTGTTTGTGAAAAAGATAGCTTAAATTCACATGCATGGATGTAGACGTTTCTGGACGTTGTTCTTTTTGTTTTTGACGTGTTGCTACTGTTGTGATATGTGGTGGGCTGTCTTTGTGAAAAAAAAAATAGGTTAAATTCATATGCATGGATGTTAGTGTTATGTGACGTGGTGGGCTATCTTTGTGATAAATAGCTTGAATTCACATGCATGAATATAGATGTTTGTGGATGTGGTGTTAGTATTTTTTGACGTGGTTGTTGTGTTCTGAGACGTGGTATGCTATCTTTGTGAAAAAAATAGCTTAAATTCATATGCATGGATGTAGACGTTTGTGGACGTTGTAGACGTTTGTGGACGTTGTTCTTGTTGTTTTTGACATGGTGCTATTGTTTTGAGACGTGGTGGGCTTTCCTTGTAAAAAAATAGTTTAAATTCACATGGATGGATGTAGACGTTTCTAGACGTTGTTCTTGTTGTTTTTGACTTGGTGCTTGTGTTATTAGACGTGGTGGGCTGTCTTTGTGAAAAAAATAGTTTAAATTCACATTCATGGATGTAGACATTTCTGGACGTGGTGGTAGTGGTTTTTGACGTGTTGCTAGTGTTATGAGACGTGGTGGGTTGTCTTTGTGATAAAATAGTTTGAATTTACATGCATGAATGTAGACATTTCTGGACGTGGTGCTAGTTGTTTTTGACGTGGTTCTTGTGTTCTGAGATGTGGTGGGCTGTCTTTTTGGTGCATGTTGTTCTGAGATGTGGTGGGTTGTATTTGTGAAAAAAAATAGCTAAAATTCACAAGCATGGATGTAGACATTGTTCTTGTCGTGGTGCTAGTTGTTTTTGACGTGGTGCATGTTGTTATGAGACGTGGTGGATTGTCTTTGTTGAGAAAATCAGTTTAAATTCAAATGAATGGATATAGATGTTTCTGGACGTGGTGGTAGTTGTTTTTGACGTGTTGCATGTTGTTCTGAGACGTGGTGGGTTGTTTTTGTGAAAAAATCCGTTTAAATTGAAATGAACTGATCGAGATATTTCTGGACGTGGTGCTAGTTGTTTTTGACGTGGTGCTTGTATTCTGAGATGTGGTTGGGTGTATTTGTGAAAAAAAAAGCTTATATTCATATGCATGGATGTAGACGTGTGTGAACGTGGTGGTAGGTTTTTTTGACGTGTTCATGTGTTCTGAGACGTAGTTCATGTGTTTTGAGACGTGGTTCATGTGCTGTGAGACGTGTTGCTAGTTATTCTGGGAACAATATGTTAGAACAATATACATGTGTTTCATAGTAGCTTTCATTGACTGCCTGTGACTGACTATGTTGACTCGAAATAGTGAGTCGATTTATATTTCTGGGTCTCTATCAATCAGGAAATATAATCATGCAGTGTTGCCACTACAAGTAAGTTATAAACAAAAAAGGTTGATATAGCGTTTTGGTTGTTTTTAGTTCATATTAGTTCTTGAACCATGATAGGATTGTATTGGAGTCATATTGAAAGTTAGACATTACAATTTTATGGAGGAAGTAACTTTATGCTTAAGAGCTGGTCTATAATACATAAATGCCAACTAGATGGAAATTTAATACTACAAAGTTTGTGCAACTATTAGCAAAAGTTAACAGTTATAAATGTTTTATATGTACTTTAGAAACTCGTAATTATTTAATTGAGTTTCTTATAGTACATGTGAACAAAATACTAAGTCATTTTTAAGTATCATATGAACTTCAAAAGGTTAAATCCTAATTGATATTTACTTATACTTCTAACCAACATTGATAGTTGCACAATCAAAAGAGGAAAATGATGAATGTTTGAAGGATTAGTACTCTTTTCCTTATGCTTCTTCATTTTCCTTTGATTTTTCAGCTAAAGACAGCTTAATCTAGTTTAAGCCTTTTGGCAGCAGTAACATTTTTTGTGTGCAAATAGAAAACATTGAATTAAATTAGATGTAAATAGTTGATTATTAAAAAGATAGAAATTGAATATTAATATAAATGGAGAAATATCTAACCTTTTGATGTAAAAGTCTTGGATGATGACTCCATTATAGAATGCTTTGGAGAATCTGCAAGTGTCTCTTGTGGTTGCTTATCAACGCTGGTTGCTTCACAATAGTGGAGAATGTTGTATTTTTTGCGAGAGGGAGTGTGCTGTAATTTTGCTACTGACTTTATTTGCACAAAAACATTGTAGCTTCAAATTTGGAATGGATTTGGGACATGTGCTATTCCAATTTCTGCATTACAAAATTCATTACAAATAACAGGATTTTTAAAAAGGATCTAATATGACATAAGTATTTACTGTCTAATTGTCAGTTAGTAGAAAACAATAAAAAGAAATTGAACCCATTATCAGCTAATGAATCATATCTTCAAAAGCTTTTGAAGAAAGGTGAGTTGAAAATTTCTATATAAATTTCCTTTTTTTTTATTTGAATATTGAAAATAGGTTCTGAATATAATGTAAACATGTTTTGAATATAATCCACAGTTCACAGTAATGAAGTTCTGAATATAAACTTCCTTTTACTCTTATTGTAAACAAGTTTTAAATATAATTTATAATCCACAATAGGAACCTAATAATATAGTATTGTTATTTTAGACAAAAAAGGGAAGGTCTTGGCATACTCTTACGTAACAATAACTTGTTTTGATCATAATATGACAATGGGAGTACGATCCTACAATGGTAACAATATTCTGAAAATATATTTACAAAGCAAACAACACAATGAAGCAATATAATTGTTGTCTTAAAGAAGGGAAAGGAATGGAAGAAAACAATCTGATGCAGTAATCAGATTTGAAATAAGGCAGTTCTAAGAGATAAATAGATTTGAAATAAAAGTGTGTCAAGTTTTTCGCACTGATATTTGAATTCATTTCAACAAGTGGATAAGATGACTAGACACAGGGCTCACAGCAAGAATAAAACAATCTGATGTAGTAATCACATCTCAAAAGTGTTTATAATAGATTGAATACATGAGCATAAACTGTTACTTATTAATGCAGCACAACTATCCTCAATCCAGGGAAATTTTAACAAAAGTTAAAAGCTCACATTGTTTATGAAACAACAGAAATGATCATTTATTTAAGATTGACAGGGTAATATAAGTTTGAAATACTGGTGAAACATCCTCATGCCATACATGTACTTAAACATGAAAATTTAGAAATATGAATATAATTTGAAACATCCTCATGCCATACAGTTAAATCATTCAATTTGGTGAATCAGTATGAATATAATTTGAATAGAATGCAAAGTCTTTTGAATCTAATTGAATATAATTGCATTACAATTTGAAAAAGAAAAATAGTTGGACTATTTTTACCTACAAATCAGTATGCATAACTTCAGAAGCAGTTAATTGCAAGGTTTTTTCTGCCAAGTCTCCAAAATGGTTGCAGTGATAGTACCACTTTTGTCAGTTAAGTTAATGTCAAAACGACACATGATCAGTATTAATTACATTGATAGTTAGTGTAATATGATTTTTATACAAAGTTAGTAATATTATAGTTTACATTACCTTGGTTCAGCTTTTTGTTCTCCATTACAAGAATTGCAGATGTATACTTCACCATATGGAGAGGAAGTGACAGAGTAGCACTTTGGACATGCCATGTACCAATATTTTTGAGCAGATCTTTAAAATTCATGAACACTTTCACCCATAAAATCTTTATTAGAAAGTAAAGAAATGAAGAAAAAATTATAGCTAATTTGAATAAAAGCAATATTAATATAGAGAGGAATATATATATCTATATATATATTTTTTGTGTCTATATTTGACTAACTTACCTTTTGCTCTGAAACTATGCTTGCAACAGATGTAATATGCTCAGGAGCTGCGGCAGTCAAATTTGGAATATGACTATGGTACTCTTTTTTTTGGATGAATTCATTTATTTCTTTGTAGTTCCTTTCAACCCTAGAAAATATTATTATAGTTATTAATAATTATGTAATAATTTGACTATTATCTATTTTATACTAAATGACATACCATTTTTTAAGCTCCAAAGCCTGATCAATTTGTGGATTTATCAAAATCATTGATCTGTAGTTTGTTGTAAGTGCAATACCTGTTAAGTATTATATAAATTTGTAAGGTAATATTGTAAGAATACATTTTAGTTTACACGTAAGTTAAAAAAAACATATTTACTTCTATAGTTGAGATAACAAAACATTATACCATTATAAAGTGTCACTTTGACTCGATGGAAGACAATTACAGGGTGATTTTTTATGTCATTAGAAATATTTTTCCCTATATTTGTTGTGAATTGGTTCCACAATGATAGACTGACAACATTCATACTGCATAATGAACATAAAATTGTTAAGATTTTATGAATAATAATATGACACTGAAAAATGTAGTTGTATGTAAAAGTTGTTGAGTGTGAGAAATACTTTTGATCAATTAAGAAAAATTTCTGCACTGTGCTCTCTCCATTATCCTTAATAATAGTTTTGATGGGAAATGCTTCTATAGCAACTCCTAAGACATCTATAAATTTAAGAAGAAATAAAAGAAAGTCAATGTAAGAAACGGTGTTAGATGTAATCAATAATGTAAGAAAAATGTTCGGGGTTTGAAAATTTAGAAGTTTACCTACCAACTAATATATTTTTCTTGTCAATGTAGTGTGCCAACTTGTGAAAGGGAACACAATTGTAGTAAACAACAGTTCTCTTGTTTTCTTCTGGAATTTCAGAAATTGGTGTTTTTGATGTGATCACCCATTGTTTGGTAATTCCATGCTTTTGATAATTTTTTGAAATTGGCTTCACTTCAACATTTGTAATCTTATATTTTCCAAAAATCTGTAACTTTTTGCTCATCCTATCAATGTATTGGTTGAATATTATTCCTTCAACTTTGGTTCCCTATAATACAACAAGAAAGTTAGCTTTGAAAAGGAATTAATTTTTAATTGGAAAGTATTAAAACTAAATGTGTTTGATTTACCTTTTCATCAGAAAATATAAATTTCTGATATTTTTTCTCTGGACTATTTATAGACTGAGTAACTTGGAGCTTTTCTTCAACTTTGACAATGCAAGACCAATTTTCTGTTTTTTAATCAATGTCTTCAATATAGCTCAATGTAGCCATCCTGATTCAAAAATATACAAGATTATGAGTATATTAAGATTATGTTTCTTGTTTTGATAACTCAAAGATTTCATTATAAACAACATTTGTTGTTTTGCAATCAGTTTTAACTTCTCCCAAAGTTGGTGGAACAATCAAAACCTTTACAGATTCAGCAGTTCTTGCTCTTGATAATACAACATATAATTGACCAAGAGAAAACAGGTTCCTTTAAATAGATGCCAACATAATCTAATGTTTGTCTTTGAGCTTTATTTATTGTCATAGCAAAACATAGTCTAACAGGAAACTGTTTACGAATGAAAGGTATTCCTTGTTTTTCATTGTCAGGACATTGAAGAGGAATTTTGGGAATAAAGACTTATTTTCCTCTATGTTGGCCTATTTTAATTTCAGCAAGAATGGTAAATGAAGTTAATTTTTTATAGATTAATCTTGTACCATTACATAAACCATCTACTGGATTTAGATTTCTCAATAGTATTGTTGGACAATTTTCTTTCAAAAGCAACTTATGAGGTGGAAGACTCTTTGGATTAAGAGAATTCAAGAAATCTTCATAATCTCCTTGATGATTTTCATCTATTGTTTTATCAGTACTTGTATATATGAACAATTTTCCAGGAAATTTATAAATCTTTTCATCGTTTATATCACTAACAGAACTATTTTTGGGACAAAGAATGCATCTATTTATCATTTGATATGGATCTTGCACATAGACATCCAAGCACGGAAATGTTGAAACAATAAAACTGGAAACAGTAGAAAAATAAAAAAGTAAGTTTTAAAATTTAATTGAGAAAGAGTGAAATATAGAATTGATTATTTAAGTATTACAATGATAAAAACTTTAATTTGTATTATTTTTTCATTAATTACCTGTTCAAAGATGTTTTATTGTCAGTAAAAGGAATTACAATCTCTTTAGGAAGAGTAATGTTTCCATCAGTGTCGGTAAGTTCAGTTCCTTCACCTATTCTGAGCAAAAACTTAGAAAAAGCTGGATCTAATAAAGCTCTCATATTTTCAGTAAGATGAAGAATTTTCATTGATATACTTGCTTTTATTTGCGTTTCCCTAGTTCATTTTTCAATGACAGGTAATGTTTGGCGAAAATCTCCACCAAAAACAACTAATTTTCCACCAAATGATTCTTCATTATCCATTATATCTTTAAGCAGTAAATCAAAGGCTTCAATTGCTTCTCTTTTTGTCATTGAGGCTTCATCCCAAATAATAATTTTAGCTTGAACAATTAGCTTTGCAGTAGTACTTTGTTTGCTGACTTGACAAGTCAAGTTGTTTGTTAAATTTATTGGTATTTTTAATCTTGAGTGAGCAGTTCTACCACCAGGTAATATTGTTGCAGCAATTCCTGAGGTAGCTACAACAATAGCTATATATCATTCTTTTCTAATAGTAGCCAAAAGAGAGCGATATAAGAATGTTTTTCCAGTACCTCCTGGACTATCTATAAAAAATGCTTGTCCTTTACCAGATTGTACACAAGTCATAATACTATAGTAAGCTTTCTTCTGTCCTGAAGTGAATTGATTTATTGATTGAAGATCATCATCATTTACAATTATGCCTAATTCATTTTCCATTTCTCTTGTTAATTTTTCGCCTGAATGTATGTACAGATTATCATCAACTAAATTGTACTCATTGATGTTTTTACCCATTTGTTCCAACATCGTATTTATTTATAAAAGAACCGCTTTTTAATTTCTTCTGAATTAGAATGTATAAAACGCGGTGATCTTTCAAAATCTGTTGAAAAATAAGGGTGAAACTTTTCCCACAAGTTCCTGGGATTACTTGGAGAACAATATACAAGAAGTATTGCAAAAAAAGATCTAAGAGCAGCAGGAAATTGATGGGTTGAAACTTCTAAAAAACTTTCTTCAATGTAATTGTCTGAATCTAAAAGGCCTAATTTTAAGGCTGCATCTCTGAAAGTTGGACAAACTTCTCCATTAATTGTTAGCAAGTCTTGAAGTTGGACATCTTATATGAGATAGCAATAATCGTAAGTAATATCTTTCACCTTCTTTTGGTGACACTGTTACAAGTCTTCCTATAGTTGAACCACTTTTTCTTACGGACCAAAATTTATATTGATTGTTCCAAGTAAAATGTTGGGGAAATTCTTTATACAATAAATTTGGATACTGAGTGTTCTTATTAACACGATTCACTTCAAAAATTTTGTTAGCATTGTCTTGGTAAAATCAACATTTTTCAGCAAATTCAAAAAATTGTGTTTTAAGTGAAAAGAAATAGTTTGTTCACCATCAAGATGTACTTGAAGAGTATAAACTGAAGGTGTCATTTTATTTAAATAAAATCCATAAATTCTCCACATTGCTTCTGATGGACCTATTCAACGACCATCTTGAAACTGTTTGATTTCATCAACATCATCTAAGGCATCTACTTCAACAATTTTAAAATTTATAAGATCATGTCCTTTGTATTTGACAAGTTTAACTGTTGAACAAATTTCTACATTCATGTGACAATCAAAGTTAGCAAGGAGATATGGATTATAGGGTACAACCCAACGATTATCAAGTTCATGTTTCCTTACTCTTACTACTTTACCATCATTTCTTCTTCTATAATGAGGATAACTGTCTTCTCCACGTGTTGTTTGTTGTAAAAAAGGTTTTGGATAATGATTTTTACATACACCATTACGCATGCAAGGATTAAATGGATTCATAGAACCACAAGGACCATGCATCATGTGTTTAATAACAAGACTGTTTAAGTCAGGAAATGTTTCATGATCTGGAATTTCAGCTGAAATGATTCTATCATAGGCTTCAGGATTTAAAGGCTTAAATTCAGGTTTTAAGATTAATAATAAATGGGCATGGGGCATTTCTCTTTTCTGAAATTCAATTACATGTACACAAGCAGCTACTTCACCAAATAATATTTTTTTGTATTAAATTATTTCTAAGCAATTCAAATTTACCTCTAAAAACTCTTGCTAACAAATCTGGTCTGTCAAATGGAGTTTCATCTGCATGTAAATTTTCTTTGATTTCTTTCCAGTTAAGATTACAAGTCATTGTAAGAAAAATGTCAGGTCTACCATATTTTTGAACTAAATCCATTGCATCCAAATATCTACGACGCATATCTCTAGGACCTCCAATAAAAGAAGCAGGAAGTATAACTCTTCGGCCAATTTTTGATCCATCATTTTGACCAATTGAAACACTGTCTAGGACACCTTGAAGAATTTCAGACCTTATTTCTTCTTGATGTTTTCTATGAAAGTCTAGTCTAAATGTTTCAATTTTTACACATGGTGTGTAGCAACATACTTTTATCATTATCTCTTATTTGAAATTTATAGCAATAGTACTCTTTAGTTGTGACATAATTTTTTCTCTTTGTTCCTGCATGAGTAACTACAATAGCAAAAAAGTAAATGCATTAATATATTATTATAATTGATGAGTAAAATAATATTATTACTTTACCTTACATAAAGCTTACCTTGTTCCTTTTTTTCGATTAGTTCATCTGCTGAAAAATATGAGAAGGATTATAAGGTTGTTCATTTTCACAATAAGAAATTTTTGTACGGTTTGGATTGTTTTGTTTTCTTTTATTGATAGGTGCCATCCAGATTCTCCGCGTGGAAAAAGTAAAGGATATTGTAATGTATCATAGCAAGCATACAAATGTTTAATCCTGTAACTTGTATCAGACTTGCTATATATTATAATATGTGCAGTTCTTTAAATGTATTCATCAATATTTTGATCTTCACGAAATATTGCTCCTACTTGACTTTGTAAAGGTAAATTGTATCTACGTTGATCCAAATCTGGTGAAGAATTGAGAACTATTCTATGATTTTCTATATCTGGCACATCACGTAGATCTTTAAGAAAAGCACGGTATGGGTTATTTTCCAAAGTTTTCATCAAAGTTCTCAAAACTGATTTTCTTAATTTATCAGAAGAAAGTAATCTATGTTTGACTTCATCCTCTGTGTCAAGAAAATATAGCTGGATTCCTGATGGTTTGTCATTGTTGGATTTTAGTGAATCTAAATAATGGTTAACTTGACCTTGTACTCTGAAGGTATATATTCCTCTACTATTCTTTGTTAAATCTCGGTCATATTTTGCACTGAAAGATGTGAATGCTAATTTATTGTTATCTGTACGAATATTATTTCTGAAATGTTTTGAGTTCTCATCATTTGATGTCAATAAATGAGTTAAAGAGTATGGCATTGGTGGAATAGACAGTGAAATAGTTCCATTTTGACTACAAAAAGTTCTTGATTCTAGATAAAATCTTTTTGCAGAGCAATGTTCACAATTTTCACTACTTGGAAGCTCAATAGGATGGTCAGGAAGTTTTTTATAGGGAAAACCTCTATGTAAAAAAGATAAACATAAATATAATAATGTTAAGATAAAAAGATAAAACTTTAAAATCTGATTATGTTTCTGTTGGAAGAAAAAGTGAATTATATTCTTATTGTAAAAAAACCAAAAAATTTGTATGAAATTTAAACAAAAAATGTGTACCTGTTGAAGATGACGTTTTCTTTTTTAACTTTTCTTTATTAGAAAATTTTATAGCATGCTTGTCAGATAAGATTTTTTTTCTTCTTTCTCTTGCTAATTTATATGATACTTGAGAACTCATTGATTCTGGCACAGTATAACTCATAGTAGTTAAAATTGTTTTGAGTTAATGCTAATGTGTTCTTAATTGAAAAATAACAATTTGCTCAATATATGTAACTTTAAAGATTTGGAAAAATAATGAAGATTTAAAACAAATAAATTATAAATTTTTATACCTGCTGATTCTTTATTTGGTAGTATTGCATTAGAAGTGTTATTGGTACTAATGTTTTCAGTAACAGCATTGTCAAACAAATTTTGAGGCTGAATAGTAGTTTCATTCACTTTAGTGCGTAGGGCACGTTTTCTTGCATAAGCTTCACACATTCGTTGCAATAATGCCTTTTTTTTTTTCTCTACAGGCATACTAGCATAATTCTTTCTGCGTTGTTCATTTGTATCCATCTATCAATTACATAAGTATATCACGAAGTAAAAAAAAAAAAGTACAAATATAAGTTAGTAAATGAAGAAACCATTATAATAACATTATATCATTAGTAATAAAATAAAATCATCAACATATTGTTTAAACACACTATGGAAGCAGTTTCTTGTTAAATTTATCATTGAAATATCAAAACAATGCGTGAATCATATGACAACATTCATATTATTGAATGTTGCTAGTCATAACTTCTTGATTCATAACAGAGGGGAAAAAACATTTATAACTTTTATAACTTCTCCATTCATAATTTCTTGTCAAATTTTTATTACTCTAATGGTGCTAGTCATGACAACATTCATATTATATTATTATTATGAATCACAGAGGGGAAAAAACAAAAAGAAGACAAAAAAAATGACATAGATTATGTACGAATCAAATACAGTGTCACAATATTGTATAAATTATTATTATTTATCAAATTATAGAAAATTTACCTGAAATGGAAAATGAAGACAGCACAATGAAACTTGGAAGGGGCAGATTACTGAGCTGCAGGAGAAGAACAAGAGTGAGGATTGATAAAGAGTACACCTTAAAGTGGAGTACTATCATGTTGGCATATTTCTTGTAGTAGTGAAAATAATTATATAGAAGATCAACAAAAATAAAAGGATTAAATATAAACAGAGGCAATAACAAAAATGAAATCAAACATTTATTGATTGACTGCTAGATTTCAGTTGTATTGAAGGGGATGATAGAAATAGAGACATTTGAACTCCCTGTACACAACGAAAACAATACTTCTATTAGCTAGACGTGGTGCAGTATCAACAAGACGTGGCGCAGTATCAACCAGACGTGATGCAGTATCAACTAGACGTTGCGTAATATCAACCAGACATGGCACAATATCAACCAGACGTGGCGTAGTATTAGTCAGACGTGGCGCACTATTAGTCAGACGTGGCGTAGTATGAACCAGACGTGTCGCAATATCAACCAGAGGTGGCGCAATATCAACCAGACGTGGTGCAATATTAGTGAGATGTGGCACAATATTAGTGAGACGTGGTGCAAATTTAGTCAGACGTGTCGCCGTATTAGTCTTTTTTTTAACTCATTAACCTTAACTGAAATTGGTTTACTATAACTAATATTTGACAAAAATTCCAGAAATCATGTGGCGTGAATATATCTTTAAGAACTTTTTAGCACTCTAATGGGTGTAGTCATGATAACGTTCATATTATATTATTATTATGAACCACATAGGGAAAAAAACAAAAATAAGAGAAAAAATATGACATAGATTATGTATAAATCAAATACATTGACACAATATTGTATAAATTGTCCTTATTTATGCAATTTTAGAAAATTTACCTAAAATGGCAAATGAAGACAGCCCAATGAAACTCGAAAGCAGTGGATTACTGACTAAATTGATCTGTAGGAGAACAAGAAGAGTGAGGATTGGTAGAGTAAAACTTAAAGTGATGTATTATATATGACTGGTATACTGTAATGTTGTCATTTTTCTTGCAGGAGTGAAGATAGTTATACAGAAGGATCAACAAAAAGAAAAGGGTTGAATATGAAGAAAAGGATTAAGAAAGATGAAACTCAACATTTATTGATTGTTTGCTAGGTTTCAGTTGTATTGAAGGGGATCATATACATAATTTTGAGTTACATTTCAAGAGTAACTTACCGCAGTGGCAACAGATTTGAGTAGAATAAACATGTTCAAAAGTTTGTCTGAAGTGCATTTAAATGGAGAAGAAGATGAAATGAAATGTATTTGACACATATTTCAATTACATTTCTGTATATAGTATTACATTATTCATGAAATAGAAAGGAAAAAGGTAAAGAAATGTCATGGTTGATTTTTGAGTTGTAAGACTAAGTAGATGAATTTAGCAAAATTTAGAAGTTGTATTCTGACATAGCTACAGTGCAACAAAGTAAAAAATATATATTATATTATATGTTGCAGAGGCTACAAATCTAATCCATGTGTTCCAGATTATAAAGAAAGCTTTTTGTTTTATTTTTGGTCAGATTATAAACAGAAACTACAGTACAACAAATCTTATCCATGTGTTGCAGATACTACAGTGTGACAAAGAAAGCTTACTGTTTTATTTTTGGTAATAAGATTATAAATAGAGACTACAAATGTAATCCATGTGTTGCATATTTATTTGTCAACAAATAATCAAAACCATCCAAATCTAAGTTCAAAAACCAAAAAAAAAAAAAAATATTATTGCCATCAACAGTTCAGTCTAATTTAATTGTCAATATAGTCCAGAGAATAAAAGCATACCATTTTTACTGGTGCTGCCATTGCCAAAGATGAATCAGAACCACTAAAGCAAATAAGGAACTGAAGATACATGTGTCTTCATTTTCCGTGGAGAAGTGATAGAAATAAGGGGCTGAAGTTTACGCAAAATATTTCGTTAACAATGGATCCAAATACAAATATTAAAACTCCTAAATCAGTCACCAAAACGTAAACCTAGTTGAAAACAATAAGAAATAAAAATAACTTAAAATCCTCTTCAATATTGAAATCAAAATAAATAAATAAATAAAAATAACATACCTTCATAAAATTCTCTGGCTGTGGGATTCGGTGATGGAAACGGAAATTAGGTGGTATCTGTCTCGCGTATGCCAATCCCAGTAAGCTTTTCGAAGATGATGATGACCCATTCCAGAGTTGTTTGACTTTAACCGAAGATCAGAGATCGTTCAATGGATATAAACCAATAAAAAAAGGAAGAAAAGAATAAGAAAAAAGTATAAAATCAGAGATTGAAGAAAATGAAGGAAACAAATAAAGGATCAGAAGAAGAAGAAGAAGAAGAGCAAAGACAAAAGAAGAAAATGAAAAAGGCAGAGCAAACAAGGTACAGAATACCGACAAAAAAGAAGGCGAAGGAAACAAAGTAATATACACGTGTGAAGTAGGAAAAAAAAATAGCACACGTGTGAAGGAAGAAAAAAGAAGAGATTTTCCGGATTCTTTTTATATGAGATGATACGTCGTGGACTGTGTTTATAAAAAACATCAGTTTAAATTCTTACGCGTGGATGTAGACGATTCTGGACGTGGTGCTAGTTGCTTTTGACATGGTTCAGGTTCACTGATTTTTTAATCACATGCATGGATGTAGATGTTTATGGACATGGTTGTAGTTGTTTTTGACGTGGTGCAAGTTGTTTGAGATGTGGTGCATATTGTAATATGTTTAAATTTCTTGAGATGAAAAATTTCGCTAATTTTGACGTGTGGTAGTCTTTCTGAGACGTGGTGGATTGTCTTTATGAAAAAAATCAGTATAAATTCACACGTATGGATGTAGACATTTCTGGACGTGATTGTAGTTGTTTTTTGACGTGGTGCCTGTGTTCTAAGACGTGATGGGCTGTCTTTGTGAAAAGAAAAAACTTAAATTCACATGCATGGATGTAGACATTTCTGGACGTGGTGCTATTTGTGTTTGACGTTGTTCTTGTGTTCTGAGACGTGGTGGGCTGCTTTTTGTGAAAAAAATCATTTTAAATTCACACACATGGATGTAGAAAATTTTTGGACGTGGTGCTAGTGTTCTGAGATATGTTGGGCTGTCTTTGTGAAGAAAATCATTTTAAATTCACACACATGGATGTAGTCGTTTCTGGACGTGGTGCTAGTGTTCTGAGACGTGGTGGGCTGTCTTTGTGAAAAAAAAAAAGCTTAAATTCACATGCATGGATGTAGACGTATCTGAACGTGGTTCTATTTTTTTTTGACGTAATTCATGTGTTCTGAGACGTGGTTGGCTGTTTTTGTGAAAAAAAATCAGTTTAAATTCACACACATGGATGTAGATGTTTTTGGACGTGGTGCTAGTTGTTTTTGAAGTGGTGCTAGTGTTATGAGACGTGGTAGGCTGTCTTTGTGAAAAAAATCAGTTTGAATTCACACACATGGATATAGACGTTTCAGGACGTGGTGGTAATTGTTATTGACGTGGTGCTAGTGTTATGAGACATGGTGGACTGTCTTTGTGAAAAAAATATGTTTGAATTCATATGCATGAATGTAGACGTTTGAGGACGTGTGCTAGTTTTTTTGACTTGGTGGGCTGTCTTTGTGAAAAAGAAGTTTAAATTCACATGCATGGATGTAGACATTTCTGGACGTGGTGCTAGTTGTTTTGGACGTGGCTCTTGTGTTGTGAGACGTGGTGGGATGTCTTTGTGAAAAAAATTAGTTTAAATTCACACACATAGATGTAGACGTTTCTGGACGTGACAGCAGTAGTTTTTTACGTGGTGCTGGTGTTCTGAGACATGGTGGGCTGTCTTTGTGATAAAATAACTTGAATTCACATGCATGGATGTAGACGTTTGTGGACATTGTTCTTGTTGTTTTTGACGTGGTTCTTGTGTTCTGAGACGTGGTGACTGTTTTTGTGAAAAAAATAGCTTAAATTCACATGCATGGATGTAGACGTTTATGGAAGTGGTGCTAGTGGTTTTTGACGTGGTGCTAGTGTTATGAGACGTGGTGGGCTGTCTTTGTGATAAAGTAGCTTGAACTTACATGCATGGATGTAGACGTTTGTGGACGTGGTGCTAGTAGTTTTTGACGTGGTTCTTGTGTTCTGAGACGTGTTGGACTGTGTTTGTGAAAAAAATAGCTTAAATTCACATGCATGGATGTAGACGTTTCTGGACGTGGTGCTAGTGTTATGAGACGTGGTGGACGTCAATTTTTCATTGCGGATTCTTTCAATTCGACAGGTAAAACTACATCAATCAAACTGAGCACAATCATTCACATCCCAAAAATATCAAAAACTGAAAATCCTTTCAAATGAATGACGATATAAACAAATAATTCCTAGATTTTCAAAAGTGTACGTTACGATGCTTAAACGTTCAATCAACCCCAACAACAAATTTGGAAAAATTACCCAAGGACGTGGTGGACGTCAATTTTTCATTGCGGCTTCTTTCAATTCGACAGGTAAAACTACATCAATCAAACTGAGCACAATCATTCACATCCCAAAAATATCAAAAACTGAAAATCCTATCAAATGTTCAAAAGTGTACGTTACGATGCTTAAACATAAATTTCATCAACATAATAACAACATCATTTCGAAAAATTACCTAAGACATCATCATTTTCATCAGTCCACAACATCATTTTCATCAGCATCCCTGTTAGACCTTCACACTGGCGGCCGAGACGAGATTACAGTTTGAGGTGATGCCATTGGCTGCCAGGAACCGAGGGAGGGAGAGACCAACGCGGCAGTGATGGTGGATATTTTCTGGCGACTGAACAGCGAAGGGATCGGGAAGAGAGAAACCGGGAGAAATAAGAAGAGGAAGGGCGAAGGACGAAACCGCGACTGCTACCCCTGACTCGATCGACGACCACCGGCTTGGCGACACTCGACTTCGCGACCACCGGACTCGACGACCCCCATTTTCGCGATGCCGGACTTTGAGACCACCGGACTCAACATCGACGATCGACACGAGGGTTTCGACACAAGGGTTTCTGTCGACTTCGCGACCACCGGACTCGACATCAATCGACACAAGGGTTTCGTTCGACACAAAGGCTTCAAAAGATGAAAGAAAGAAAAGAAAAGAAAAAAAATTCTCCTACGTGTTAAGGACGAAGAAATCACACGTGGGAAGGAGAGTAAAGAATGCAGTGGCATTCTTTTTATATATATGTAGATAAACACAGGAAACATATGAACTATTTATTAATCATTGAACACCCCAAGTAATTCGAAGTAATCGGCTCAAGATCTCCTACACCACTCCATGTTTCATTTCATGTACCACGCATTAAAATTCTAATTAAAGTAATAAAAAATTATGAACAGTTATTAAGATTTTAATGGGTGGTACATGGAGTGAAACATGGAGTGGTATCATTCCCTAAAAATTAAAAATTAAGAGAAAGAATAAAGAAAACTTGTCCATCATCCATTGAATAACTATATCCCATTTTTAAAAGATTACCATACTAATCCATCCTCCCCATGCAAAAAATAGTGAAACCCAAGCAATGACCATATAAATTCCATGGGAGAGGCTGCGAAGGTTTCAGTCACAAACGCAGAAAATAGTGAAAATCTAGGCAGCTACCGTTAAAAATCACCAGAGAGGTTGTGACGATTCGAGCGACACAAACAGTACTCCATTCGAAACCGCATTTAATCAAAATTTTCATTCAAACACGGATTTAACGGAGATCGACGATTGTTTTTTCCGATGAACAACACCAAATACAACGGAAAAATAACTTCTTCATGTTCAAAAATCTCTTCTTCTTCTTCTTCGAAAATAACTTATTCTTCTTAAAAAATCACCACATCATAAAGTATGAACTGTATTTGATGGATTTACGGAACCTTATTTTCACGATTTGATGTTGGGTAATGTATTAATGATGTTATATTCGTGTTTTCTTATTCAAATAATGTTCTGTTACTCTGAAATATGATATATAAATGGTTTTCGCGAGGTATTGGCACTTTCATGTGAAATGGTTTACTTCTGATTCTTCCCCGCTTATGGGACGTAACTAGACGTTGCGGGACATTGCGGGACATAATGGGATGTTGCTGCTTTGTATTTTGGACGTAGCGAGACGTAACAAGATGTTGCTGGACGTTGCTGCTTTGTATTTTCGGACATTGCGGGACGTTGTCAGAAATGACTGGACGTATCTGGACGTGGTGCTAGTTTTTTCGGACGTAGCGAGACGTGGTAGACTATGTTCTGTGAAAAAATCAGCTTAAATTCACATACATGGATATAGACGTTTGAGGACGTGGTGCTAATTGTTTTTGACGTGGTTCTAGTGTTATGAGACTTGGTGGACTGTCTTTGTGAAAAAAATTAGCTTAAATTCACATGCATGGATGGATGTATATGTTTCAGGACGTGGTGCTAGTTGTTTTTGACGTGGTTCTAGTGTTAGGAGACGTTGTTGAAGGTGTAATGTGAAAAATTCAGCTTAAATTCACATGCTTGGATGTAGATGTTGCGGTAGTTATTTTTTGGACGTGCATGGACGTTACGGGAGTATTAGGAGACGTTGTAGAAGGTGTTATGTGAAAAATTCACCACATGCCTGGATGTAGATGTTGCGATAGTTTTTTTTGGAACGTGCATGGACGTTGCGGCAGTGTTAGGAGACGTTGTGAAAGGTGCAATCTATGAAGTTGTATTGCATGGACGGTTCAAGAGGGCATAACTCGGCACTCGATTGTCCGATTTGGATGCGCGAGTAGTCGATTTGATGGTTCTCGACGAGATCTACGCAATATACACAGCAGAAGGGCATTTGGAGATGGTTCCGATATTGAAAAATGTGTGGTTTTGGATGAAAACTTTTAATGGTCATAACTTTGCGCTCGGTGGTCCGTTTTAGACGATTTTTTTTTTGATTTCATATAACTTTTCGACATCTATCTATCTGCAGACAGCCAAAGGCGGTTTGGGTCACTCGAAACTCCAAAAAATGCCATATTTTAAAAGATACGAAAGATGTTTAATAATTTCAAGTGTTTTTTGAATTTTCGACGAAACATTTGACATGTATAAAAAATAGTTTTTTACGATTTGCCTGCATGAAAACCTTGTTCCTCCGGGGTTCTACTGACCTATGTATTGGGAGATGGGAAATTCAATATTGACAATAGTGATCTTTTAAATGACATGTACAAAAAAGTGTAATTAAATGTCAACTAACTTTAAGTCGATTAATGGCAATTGAATTTTTTGGAGAGTCACAAAACTAAAATAACCAGGGTTCGAGTCTCGTTCCTAACAATTTTTTTTGTTTTTTCTTACTAATAGTTACTTAAATGGTATCTGTTTTTTACATTACTAAAATCAGCTAAGCCATTTTTGGACGTTGCAGCAGTTATTTTTTGGACGTGCGGGGACGTTACGACCGTGTTAGGAGACTTTGTGGAAGGTGTTATGTGAAAAATTCAGCTTAAATTCACATGCCTGGATGTAGATGTTTTTTGACGTTGTGGCAGTTGTTTTTTGGACGTAGGTGGACGTTGAGGCAGTGTTAGTAGACGTTGTGGACATGCCTGGATTCAGACGTTGCGATAGTTGTTTTTTGGACTTTGCGGCAGTCGTTCTGAGACGTTGTTGACTCAGCGAAGACGTTGTGGACATGCCTAGATGTAGACGTTTATGGATGTTGTGCTAGTTGTTTTTGACGTGGTTCTAGTTGTTCTGAGATGTGGTGGACTGTCTTTGTGCGCATGGATGAGGACGTTTCTGGACGTAGTGCTATTTGTTTTTGACGTGGTTCTAGTTGTATTTGTGAAAAAATCAGTTTAAATTCACATGCATGGATGTAGACGTTTCTGGGCGTGCTGATAGTTATTTCGGACGTGGTGCTAGTGTTAGGAGACGTTGTAGACATGCCTGGATGTAGACGTTGTGACAGTTATTTTTTGGACGTTGCGGCAGTTGTTCTGAGACGTTGTTGACTCAGCGAAGACGTTGTTCACTTAGCGTGGAAAAAAAAAAGACGCGCGCGTAGGCGAAACTTACTATATTTAGTAAGTGCACAGCTATCATGCAAAAAATTACTATATATAGTAATAGGTACATGTACACAATGTACAGGGTATACACGCTGAGAAGAGTTGAACATTATTAATCAAAGGATTAATACATACATGGAAGCCTTATTAGTATTATTAATGGTAGTGAGGGATGATGATTATGCTCAACACTTAATGGAACACTGGCATTGTTGGCTTCTGGGCCTGGAATCGCTGCAGGAGCACTTTTGAGGTATTTGGGATGCCGCAAACCTAAACAGTGCTTCACTTATACAGTTTAGATTACCGTTACTCCCGCACGGACCGCTATTTGGCAATGGGAATGTTACTGGACAAAGTTTCAGTGGCTGCCCTGTAATTTTTACAAAATAAATATACCAAATTAATAAATAAATAAACTTCACTCAAATCATCCCCCAAGTTCTTTCTTCCATTCTTTATAAACGTAACAACTGTGATTTAGTAGAGACATCTATAAATTGTTTTAACACAACAAAAATAAAATAAAAATTAAGTCAAAAGAAAAATAGAGGAAAAGGATAAGAAAGAAACTATAATATTGAGAGAGAATCATAAGAGAGTAATTATCACCTTGAGAAGCGATGAATATTGAGAAAGAGTGCCAAAGGCAAAAAGGAGAGAAGAATGGATTTGGCCATATTTTTTGTGTGTAGCTCAAAAATAAATTTATGAATTTGCTAATTTTCTGTATGTTAGAATTTTCGATGCTTTCTATTTTGTATGGTTTTGGTAACCTTTTTATAGAGTTTGATACTGGTAACGTAATTGGTATATGCAATAGGTGAAAAAGTTGCGGCATTAATGAAATATAAATACTATTTATTACCAGGAATGAAAAATTGAAATGAGTGATGGAAAATATATAACCAGGGTTCGAAAAATAAGGTGATTCGTTCGGATCCAAACCAACGCAAACAATTTGGATTGAAATGGTTTGAATTATGCCTAATTTGGGTCAATTTTGTTTGGTTTGGATCATTGAATTTGTCATTTTTCTAGATTGATCAAAACTAGTTCAAATTGATCCAAACTATATAAAACTATTTGTATAGGGGGTATGTATTTGAAATTACATCAATATATTTTATCATTAAAAGAGAAAATAAATTAGACAATCTAATAATAATTCAAGGATTCAAAAAATGAGAATGGTTCAAAATTGTTAATTTCAAAAATAAATTAATTAATTAAAATTTTTTTATATTTCTTTCAATTTTTTTAATATAAATATTAAGAAAATAATTTATTTATCTTGCTCAAAAAAGAAACATTTTACAGTAAATAAGAAGATTTTAATCCAAAATCTTTCACTTACATTTTCTCACTTTACCCAACAAACCACCCCCTCAGTTCGTCTTTGGTAGTATCAAAGGGACACTATCTCCCCTAGTTACTACCAACCACCACTCTCTCTATCTAAGCGGGTGATAAATATAAACTTTACCCATGTCTATCTTCATTCTACATATTTTCTTTTATCTTTTTCTATCTACGTCTATCTTCTTCTACATATTTCTTCTTATCTTTTTTTACCTATATCAATATTCTTCATATCTTTTTCTTTTACATCTTTCACTTTAGATCTACTCCAATTTCTACATTTTATTCTATTTTCTACTACTACTTCCCCCCCCCCCCCCCCCTCCCCCTCCCCCCACAAAAAATAAATAAATATACTCCAATTTCTAATTCTTCTCCAATTTCTAGCTTTTACCACTTCCTTCTTAGGCATTGAAACCAACCAAGAACGGTAAGGGAACAAACAATGTCATTGTGGTGGGGGTGATTCGTCATTTTTCTTCTACCATTTCTCTTATATTTTATCTATATCCTCTTTTTCAGATTCTTCTTCTTCTACTACTACTGTAATTGAAAGTCTCCATTTTTCTTCTACTAGTATAATATGTTTCAGATCTAATAATAACCTCTCCCTTAAGAAATTTATGGGACGGAATTTCATAAGAGGGTTGATTGTGACATTCCTGTAAGAAGCAGGTGTTTCCTCACCTAGCACATCGTAATTGAACTTATCAGACCAAAATGCAATTTTGGTCCTTTATAATAGGCCTTGTACCACTTTTGGTCCCTTTTAATTTTACGGGGACACTTTTAGTCCCCTAACTTTTTTTTATTAGGTGCTTTGGTCATTTTTAAAGGGAAAGTTGGTCAACTAACAGGTTGACCATATTTGACCGTTAATTAAAGACCCATTTGTATATAAAAAAAATCAAACGCCTTTGTGTATATATAAATATTTATATTTCTTCTTCCTCCACCACCACTCATTCCCCTTGTTGTCGCCGTCGGGAACCACCACCCCCGCAATCGCTGAAAAACCCGCGATCGAGAGATCTTGATTGGATTGATTGCTGGGTTTTTCAGTGGCGGTGGTGGTTCCCAGCAGCGAAGGCAAGGAGAATGGTGGTGGTGGAGGAAGAAGAAGTAGAAAAAAAATTATACGAAGGCTTTTGAAAGTTTTTTTTATACAAATGGGTCCCCAATTAATAGTCAAACATGGTCAACTCATTAGTTGACCAATGTTGGAGTTGAATACATAAGCTATGCTTGTATTGTACATTTTCCCAGATAATATATCGATTTATGTTTTGGTTATATTTTGTTGTGCATTATTTGTCCATTTATATTATGTAGTTAGATGATGAGGTGTCTTGTGTGACACAGTAGATCTCATCATTTGTTAAAAGACATAATATATAAATGAGGTTTGTAACCGAGACAGTTTTGGACAAACTGTCGGTTTAGGTTATTATGTGATTCGGATAATTGGTTTGTCTAAACTAATTGAATCATATAGATATGCCAGGGGCGTATTGAACTTGACCAATTTGAATGATTCGTCTTGTACTGATTTAATAGACAAATCGTTCTTAGTATTCTATCTCTTAATCCCTAGACTTGAGCGGGCATGAAGATTATACATAGTATACTTTGATCTGCCAATGTGTGAGGTCAATTGTGGCAAATAGTCTCGGTGGGTTGGGTGAGCGTGTTTAGTTACTTGGTGTGCTGTTGCTTCTCGAAAGGAAACCATGTACCGGTGCGTCCGGGGTGATGGTGGTCCTGAGATGAGCTCGTTATATTTATTATACTAAACCCAGCTGGTGGACTTATGTCCGGTATAGTAAAAAGGTCGAGTGATACTAGTCTATGAATTAAAGAAGTTAATTAATTAATTTATCAGTAAATTAATAAATTAACGAGCACTATATCTTTGATGTGGGGAGATTAAGAATAAATTAATTAAATTGTTCCAAAAGCAATTCTGGTGTAGGATGGTAGTGCCAAAATTAATCCGTTAGTGGTACGATTAATTTTATAATTGGTTAATTAAATAAGTAGAATTAATTATTTAATTAATTATTCCTAAGGGTTAATTAAGTAATTGACAAAGTGGACTTAATTAATTAATTAATTAAGTCTTAAGTTTCAATTAGAATTAGGAAATCCTAGAGATTAGGAATCTAATTGGATTTGGTTTATCCTATTAGATTGGTTACCTAATTGGATTTGGAAACTAATTAATTACCTAAACCCATTAGGAAGACCATTCCTAAACCAACCAGTCCGTATACCCTGTACACAGTGGTACATGTAACTACTACTATATATAGTAATTTTTTGCTTAACAACTGTACACTTACTAAATATAGTAAGTTTCGCCCACGCGCGCTCGCTGAGTCCACAACGTCTCAGAACAACAGCCGCAACATCCAAAAAACAACTGTCGCAACGTCTACATCCAGGCATGTCCACCACGTCTCATAACACAAGCACCACGTCCAGAAACGTCTACATCCATGAATGTAAATTTAAACTGATTTTTTCACAAATACAACTAGAACCACGTAAAAAACAAATAGAACTACGTCCAGAAACATCCTCATCCTTGTGTGTGAATTTAAACTGCCTTTTTTTTACAAAGACAGTCCATCACGTCTCAGAACAACTAGAACCACATCAAAAACAACTAGCACCACGTACATAAACGTCTACATCCAGGCATGTCCACAACGTCTTCGCTGAGTCAACAACGTCTCAGAACAACTGCCGCAACGTCCAAAAAACAACTGTCGCAACGTCTACATCCAGGCATGTCTACAACGTCTCCTAACACTAGCACCATGTCCGAAACAACTAGCACCACGTCCAGAAACGTCTACATCCATGAATGTAAATTTAAACTCATTTTTTCACAAATACAACTAGAACCACGTAAAAAACAAATAGCACTACGTCCAGAAACATCCTCATCCATGCGTGTGAATTTAAACTGCCTTTTTTTTACAAAGACAGTCCACCACGTCTCAGAACAACTAGAACCACGTCAAAAACAACTAGCAGCACGTCCATAAACGTCTACATCCAGGCATGTCCACAACGTCTTCGCTGAGTCAACAACGTCTCAGAACAACTGCCGCAATGTCCAAAAAATAAATGTCACAACGTCTACATCCAGCCATGTCCACAACTTCTAGTAACACTGCCGCAACGTCCACCTACGTCCAAAAAACAACTGCCGCAACGTCAAAAAAAATCTATATCTAGGCATGTGAATTTAAGCTAAAATTTTCACATAACACCATCCACAACGTCTCCTAACACTGCCGCAACGTCCCTGCACGTCCAAAAAACAACTGCCGCAACGTCCAAAAAACATACTTAACAAGGGAGATCACATCAGGATTATATAGACATCAGATTAGAGAATACTAGACATCAGATCAGCAGACTATAGATATCAGATCAAGAATATAAAAAAAATCATACAGTAGAACTAAAACATACTTAACAAGGGAGATCAGATCAGGATTATATAAACATCAGATCAGCGAATACTTAACATCAGATCAAGAATATAAAAGAAATCATACAGTAGAACTAAATCATACTTAACAAGGGATATCAGATCAGGATTATATAGACATCAGATCATCTAATACTTGACATCAGATCAACATACTATAGATATCAGATCAAGAATATAAAAGAAATCATACAGTAGAACTAAAACGTACTTAACAAGGGAGATCGCATCAGGATTATATAGACATCAGATCAGCGAATACTTCACATCAGATCAACATACTATAGATATCAGATCCCGCAACGTTCTAAAATCTGTGTTTGAATGAAAATTTTGATTAAATGCGGTTTCGAATGGAGCACGACGAAGAATAATAACTGATTTTTTAAGAAGAAGAAGTGATTTTTTGAAAAAGAAGGATCTGGGTTTTTGGAGAAGAAGAAGAATAAAAGAGCGTGTATCTCACTCTCTTATAGTGAGAGTGGTGATGTGTTAAGTGGTACATGTACATAGTGGTACAGGATATAATTTGCGTAAACCAACTTGGGGTCTCTCTTGTAACTCTATATATAGACAAGGGATTAGCTATTACACGATACACAATTCAATAGATTCATAATTCAAGAATCTAGAAACAGAAAATCCTAGAGAGAGAAAACTTTCTCTCTCTAAAAATCAGATTTCACAAAGCTTAAAAGCTGCCGAAATTTTTTTCTTATTTTGGCGAGGGCGTGTAGCTTTCTCTCTCTGGGGGCGGAGCGTGAATTGTACGTGCCAGGTGCGGTGGTGCTGGAATTTTTCCGACAGGTGGATTGTGGTGATTAGCTTATCAATTGTTCGTTGGATTGTTGCCCACAGAACATACGAACAAAGTCTTCAGACATACAAGAGAATCACCTAAGTATACGTTTCAATAGGTAATTCTTATGTTTCCACTTTTAATTAAGAATTTATTTATTGCGTGATAAATCGAATAAGTACATACCAAGATCCCGCGCAATGTTATTTCAAGCAAGGGTTGGAATAGTGATTATGCTAGCGTCTAGGCCTGGCCAGGGATTTCGATTCTGGAATGTATAGCATGAAAGTGAGTTTCTGGCTAGGCCCTGGCAGATAATCTTTCAACCAACTTTCCCGTTAAAAATGACAAAACACCTAATAAAAAGTTAGGGGACTAAAGTATCTCCGTAAAATTAAAAGGGAGCAAAAGTGGTACAATGCCTATTATAAGGGACCAAAATTGCATTTTGGCCAACTTATAATGTTACGATCTGGTATGCTCTGATACCAAAACGATATGATCATTTCTCACAATTAGAATTCCGACAGAGATTCAACTGTGATGATGCCTTTTAGTGGCTTAGATTTTGGAATGATGAAAGAAAATATGGCTGAATTCTTGTTGAGGGGTTGAGGAAGATCAAGACATCTCTAATCTAGTGCTTTCAAGGGGATTGCAACTTTGGGTGGTAGAGGTATAAGGTCTTCAAAGGGAAGCACCTAAAGGAAGCAACCACACTAGCTTTTCTACCCTAGCTAATGATAAATGCAGGAATGATGATTTAAGAGAATTTGGAGTTTACAACTCAAGGTTTTTCTTCAATAAATCATGAATGATAAAGGCTGAATTCCTTATATATTTATAGGAGAATGAATGGACTTGAATTTACGATAATTCATTAATTAAAAAAACCTAACTAATTAAATAATTGTTATTGGAATTGACTAATTCTTGGCTGATTTTATAAGCCTAACTTATTCCAGAATTTTGGTGTAATTTCCTTGTTGAATTAATTTGATCTTCTCAGCTTTTGGGCATGAAAATTTTCAACACATCTATCCAATCCTTCGGCTAACACATCTATCCAATCCTTTGGCTACTGAACTTTGCCCACAAAATGATTCTTCAGTAATTCTTCAATATTGGCTTCTCTATTTGGTCGAACTAAAAGTCCTTGGCTGGGCCAAAATCATTCCTTGCAATTTTCTTTGGCTGGCCCGACATTAAATTTGTAGTTCAATTCCTTGGTGGCCCGAGATTATGCCCAAAAATAATATCGCCTCAATTTGTAGATCATGTTTATGAAAGATTATCTGCCCGGGCCCGGTAAAAAATTCACTTTCGTGCTATGCATTCTAGAATCGGAACTATTGACCAGACCTAAGTTGTAGCACAATTGCTATTCCAATCCTTGCTTGAAATAACATTGCGCAGGATCTTAGCTTCTACTTGTTCGATTTTCCACGCAACAATAAATTTCTAATTAAAGCGGAAGTTTAAGAATTACCTCTTAAAAAGTGTACTTAGGTGATCGCTTATATGACTCAAGACCAGCTCGTACGTTGTGTGGGTAACGAACCAACGATCAGCAAGAAAGATTATCTGCACGGGCCTAGCCAGAAACTCACTTTCGTGCTATGCATTCCAGAATCAGAATCTCTGGCCAGGCCTAGACGCTAGCACAATCGCTATTTCAACCCTTTTGAAATAACATTGCGCAGGATCTGGTTTGCACTTATTCGATTTACCACGCAACAAAAATTCTTAATAAAAAGCGAAAGAATAAGAATTACCTATTAAAGCATATACTTAGGTGATTCTCTTGTATGCCTCAAGACTTTGCTTGTATGCTGTGTGGGCAGCAATCTAACCAGCAATTTGATCAGCTAATCATCACAATCCACCTGCCAAAAAATTCCAGCACCGCTGCACCTGGCGCATACAATCCACGCACTGCCCGGAGAGAGAGAAAGAGCCACACACAGGCCGCCAAAAATTGGACAAAAATTTGGCAGCCTTAAGGCTTAAGAAATCCGATTTTAAGAGAGAGAAATTTTCTCTCTCTAGGATTTTCTCTCTCTAAGTTTTCTTGTCTTGAAAACTTATGAATTGTATATTGTGGAATAGCTAATCCCTTGTCTATATATAGAGTTACAAGAGAGACCCTAAGTTGGTTTAGGATTGGTCTTCCTAATGGGTTTAGTAATTAATTAGTTTCCAAATCCAATTAGGTAACCAATCTGATAGTATAAACCAAATCCTACAAGATTTCCTAATCTCTAGGATTTCTTAATTCTAATTGAAACTTAAGATTTAATTAATTAATTAAATAATTCCACTTTGTTAATTACTTAATTAACCCTTAGGAATAATTAATCAATTAATTAATTCTACCTATTCAATTAACCCATTACAAAATTAATCGTACCACTAACGGACTAATTTTGGCACTACCATCCTACATCAGAATTGCTACCGGAACAACTTAATTAATTTATATTCATAATCTCCCCACATCAAATATATTGTGCTTGTTAATTTATTAATTTACTGATAAATTAATTAATTAACTTCTTTAATTCCGAGACTAGTACCACTCGACCTTTTTACTATACCGGATATAAGTCCACCGGCCGGGTTTAGTATAATTAACATTACGAGATCATCTCGGGAGCACCATCACCCCGGACGCATCGGTACATGGTTTCCTTTCGATAAACAGCAGCACACCAAGTAACTAAACATGCGCACCCAACCTACCGAGACTATTGGCCACAATTGACCTCACCCATTGGCAGATCAAAGTACACTATGTCTAATCCTCATGCCCGCTCGAGTCTAAGGATTAAGAGATGGAATACCAAGAATGATTTGTCTCTTAAATCAGTACAAGACAAATCATTCCTATTGGTCAAGTTCAATACGCCCCGGGCATATCTATATTATTCAATTAGTTTAGACAAACCAATTATCCGAATCACATAATAACCTAAACCGACAGTTTGTCCAAAGCTGTATCGGTTACAAACCTTATTTATATATTATGTCTTTTAACCAATGATGAGATATACTGTGTCACACAAGACACCTCATCATCTAACTACATAATATAAATGAACAAATAATGCACAACAAAATATAACCAAAACATAAATCGATATTTTAACTTGGAAAAAGTACAACACAAGCATAGCTTATGTATTCAACTCCAACAATCTCCCACTAATACTTAAGTTGTGCTTTAAGTATACATCTACATTCAACTCCTATACAATTTGCTACTATATATCTAGAAAAACTGTCATGGCTCTCCTAAGTATCTGATTCCCATGCCCTCCACGTGAGCCTCAAAGACTTTTGAAGTCAATGTCTTCGTGAACGGATCTGCAAGGTTATCTTCTGATGCTATCTTGGCACGACCACGTCTTCTCTCTTTACGATGTCGCGTATCAGGTGGTAATTGTGCTGTATATATTTACTTGCCTGATGGGCTCGTGGTTCCTTCGAGTTTGCTACTGCACCATTGTTATCACAATACACTGTGATAGACTTCTGCAAACCAGGAATCACATCTAAGTCCACTAGGAAGTTCTTGAGCCATACTGCTTCTTTCGCTGCCTCTGATGCGACAACGTATTCAGCCTCCATGGTAGAGTCCGCCACGCATTTATGCTTGACACTCTACCAAACTATGGCTCCACCTCCTAGAGTAAACACATACCCTGAGGTAGACTTGCTATTGTCCCTGTTGCCTTGAAAATCTGAATCTGTGTAACCTCGGGGTACCAGCTCAGGCGCCTGATAGACCAACACTTAGTCTCCCGTCCTGCGCAAATACTTGAGAATGCATTTTACTGCCTCCCAATGAGCTTTCTTGGAGTTACTCTGATATCTGCTAACCATGCCAATGGCATGACAGATATCAGGCCTCGTACACAACATGACATACATGAGACTTCCTACTTCCGAAGCATAAGGAACTGTCTTCATTGCCTCTATCTCCTCAACAGTCTTGGGAGACTGTTCCTTAGACAGATACACTCCATGTCTGAAAGAAAGAAAACCTTTCTTAGAGTTTTGCATGTTAAAACGGGTCAGAATCGTATCTATGTACGAAGTTTGAGACAGTGTTAATGAACATTTCCTACGATGTCGAATTATCTTGATCCCAAGGATATGTCCCGCTTCCCCTAAGTCCTTCATATCAAACTGCTTGGACAGCCATGTCTTTACGTCTGATAACACTTTCTTGTTGTTGCCAATCAATAGAATGTCATCTACGTAAAACACAAGAAACACCACTAAGTTTCCATCACGTCTGCGGTACACACATTGCTTATCCGGACACTGAGTAAATCTGTAGGACTGGATTACCTCATCAAACCGGATGTTCCAAGATCTGGATGCCTGGTTAAGTCCGTAAATGGACCTTTTAAGCCTGCAAACTTTATACTCTTGGCATTTTTCAACGAATCCCTCTAGTTGCTGCATAAAGATGGTTTCCTCAAGACTTCAGTTTAGGAAAGCTGTCTTGACATCCATCTGTCATATCTCATAATCTAAATGAGCAGCTATGGCCAAGAGAATCTGGATCGACTTAAGTATAGCTACCGGGGAGAAGGTTTCCTCATAATCGATTCTCTCTTTCTGAGTATACCCCTTCGCCACCAGCCTAGCTTTAAAGGTTTCCACCTTTTCGTCAGGTCCTCTCTTACATTTGTAGACCCACTTGCATCCAATGGGCTTAAACCCATCAGGCAGGTCCACAAGCTCCCAGACTTAATTGTGGTCCATTTACCCCATTTCGGATATCATTGCCTTACGCCAAGATTCTGCATCTTTATCTCGGAGAGCCTCATTGTAGTTTACTGTTCAGGCACACCTGGGACTAGGTCCGAGGCTCTCCCACGCCAATGAACCTGTTGGGCTGCCTTACAACCCTCCCACTACGACGAGGCACCACCTGTGTAGGAGAATCATCTGTGATCTCTTGTGCAGTGTATGGTGTATCTACTTATGCTGGTGCATCAGGATTATTAGTTTGTCTTCTAAGCTCTTCTAGTACTATCTTACTCTTGGGCTTGGGATCTTGGATATAGTCTTCCTCCAAAAATCTAGCGTTGGTACTAACCACCCATTTCTGATCTTTAGGACTCTAAAACATACCACCTTTCGTTCCCCTAGGATATCCTGCAAACAACATTAATTCAGTTCTCGCATCTAACTTAGCCGCATCTGCCTTAAGCACATGTGCTGGGCAACCCCAATTTCTGAGATGTCTTAGACTAGGCTTTCGCCCGTTCCACAACTCTACTGGGGTTGAAGGCACAGTTTTAGATGATACAAGATTAATAATATACATCGCTATTTCTAAGGCATATCCCCAGAATGAACTCGGAAAATCACTATAGCTCATCAACGACCTGACCATTTCCATGAGAGTTCGATTCCTTCTTTCTGCTACACCGTTCTGCTGTGGCGTGCCAGGTGCAGGCAACTGAGACTGAATTCCGACCTCACTGTGGTATTCTCAAAATTCGTAGGACAGGTACTCCCCACCACGATCTGATCACAGTGTCTTGATACTCTTACCATGATGTTTCTCCACATTTGCCCGAAACTCTTTGAACTTGCCAAAGCACTCGGACTTGTGACGCATTAGGTAATTGTACCCGTACCTTGAGTAGTTATCCGTGAACGTCACGAAATACTCAAACCCACCTCGTGCTTGGACCGAAATTGGTCCACACAAGTCAGAATGAATGAACTCTAATACTTCTTTGGCTCTATAACCTTTTGCTTTAAAAGGTCTCTTGGTCATCTTACCCTCCAAGCAAGATTCGCAGGTTGAATAACTGTCAATCTCTGATGAACCTAAAGGTCCGTCATTGACCAACCTCTGAATCCTACTAAGGTTTATATGACCTAGCCTGAGATGCCAAAGATAGGTTTGATTCATTTCAGAAGGTTTCTTCCTCTTATTAATGTTAGATAACGAGCTATCCGTTTCTATGTTTTGAACAACAGGGGAGTTAGAATTAACCACAAACAAATTGTCAGTCAATGAACCAGAACAAATAAGTTTTCCATTTCTTCTAATAAATACAGAATCATCAGAAAAAATAAACTTATAACCGTTCTTTAAGAGTTTAGAAACCGAAATAAGGTTCTTTCTAAAACTCGATACATAAAGACAATTAACTAACTCTAAACTAGAATTCTCAAAATTCAGAGTAACTACTCCCACTGCTTCTACTGACACTCTTGTAGTGTCGCCCAACTAGATATCCAATTCGCCTTCTCTAAGCTTTCGGGCTACTTGGAACCCTTGCAAAGAATTACAAACATGATCAGTGGCACCTGAATCCACACACCAAGTATCTGTGGGAATCGCCGATAAACATGTCTCAGTAATTAAGGCAGAAACTATCGTACGTTTAAGCTTTGAACAATCCGATTTCCAATGTCCCATCTTATTGCACTTGAAGCACTTGTCTTTCGACTTCTTCTTTGCAATATCTGGCTTAGGCGCAATTAACGCCTTTTGAGCAATTCCCTCGAGCTTTCTCTTCTTCTTTTTAGCTTTAGGCTCAGAAGAAGATTCTGAAGCTTTACCAGCGACTAAAGCTCTCTTCTTCTCTTGAAGAAGAATTTTAGCCACCACCAACTCTGCCAAGAGCTCGGATGAAGTACATAACATCTTACTTATGTTGTAGTTCAACCGAATCTGCTCATAGCTTTGAGGCAAGCTCCGGAGGACAATATCGACTTTGGTTTCACCAATGACTTTGCCTCCCACTACCTCTACCTTGTTGATGTTACTAATCACGTCAATGACATGATCTCTCACAGGAGTGCTCTCAGCCATAAGGACAATGTCCAAGTTACGACTCCAATCGACATAATTAGATCCAGTTAACTTATTGTCTTTCAATATAGTAGCTAAGGGGTTGAATGCCATATCGAAAAACTATAAATTAAATAAACTGACAATGTTTTAGTTATTAAATCTAGAATTTCGAAAACAAGGAAATTCTAACAATTATTGACTTCCCTCAAAACAATAATTTTAATCCACTAACATCTCATTCACCGGGATTCTCGCAAGCCACGCAGTGTGGACGTTTACGCCAACTCACATTCGTTTGAGAAGAACCAAGTTCATTAACTACACTATCTGACCAAACGATCTATTGATCAATGTAGCTAATAGTCAGTGCTTTTAGCCATACAAATAAGCAGCGTAACCTCGATGGAAGGAATACTACAGATCGTACACTAAGTGTGTGCCATTACGTGACTTCTGAGATTGTTACCTCAGGATAGTGCACCTCAGATGGAGAGGGTGTCGTATTTCTCCTAGTTAAACTTACTCTAGTCATCTTACTTAGAAATTCATAATCTAGCGATCTCGTGGTTGGACTCATCCGAATGGAGGAAGGACCTAATGCTAACGCGCAAGCCCACCCACATAGCATATGAACTCTTAATGGTGGCCATGGGGATATTAAACCAACCCGCTCCCACTTAGATTTCTAAATTGAGGGTTTTTCCCGTTTTAACATGCAATTAACTAACCCTAAGTTATATGCAACCATAAAACCAACATGCTTTAAAATCATGCATCTAAAATATAGCATAAAAATTAAAGCACAAAAATTAAAACAATAAATACGGAAAATAAATGCAATAATTAAATTTCCTGACTATTATGGTTTTAATCGCTTTCATCTTCTGCATTGATCTTGTGTCCCACCACGTAACTCGATGGATTGAGTCTTTAACTTCAAAAAACAAAACTGGAGGAAAAACGGGCCATAACGCGAATGGGCCGTGCGCGTGCATAGCCACAATGGGCCGTGCCAGCAGCGCGCAGCAAACTGCTGCGCCATGCGGCAGCAGTGATGCTGCTACATGCAGTTGCCGGCGGCGGCTCCCGCTGCCGAGTCTTTGCCGGCGCCGCCCCCTGCCACCAATCCCTCCTTCGCTTCTTCTACGCTATTTGTTCTTCTTGCAATTCATTTTGGATTTTCCTGGGTTTCTACGAATTAACGATAACCCAAAACCCACGAATTCAAGTTGCCCACCATAACGCCTTCGATTACAAAAAAATTAATTCTCCTACTAAAAGGCTTTCTAGGAAAATTAAATAATCAAAATTACATAGAAAAAATCCTACTACAAATTTGATCTAATCCAACACGGCTTCCAGCACGTGGTTATACTATTACAAACATTCATAATAAAATCAAATCCAAATATGCCCCGGAGTTTAATTAAAACCCATACAAACGTAACCATAATAGTCGGGAATTCTTAACCACCTGCAATAAAACCATGTAATAAATCGAACAAGCACAAAAACCCAAAACCAGGCTCTGATACCAATTGAAAGATTATCTACCCGGGCCGAGCCAGAAACTCACTTTCGTGCTATACATTCCAGAATTGGAATCTCTTGCCAGACCTAGATGCTAGCACAATCGTTATACTAACCCTTTTGAAATAACATTGCGCAGGATCTGGGTTTGCACTTATTCCATTTACCACACAACAAAAATTCTTAATAAAAAAAGAAAGAATAAGAATTACCTATTGAAGCGTATACTTAGGTGATTCTCTTGTATGCCTCAAGACTTTGCTTGTATGCTGTGTGGGCAGCAATCTAACTAGCAATTTGATCAACTAATCACCACAATCCACCTGCCAAAAAATTCCAGCACTGCTGCACCTGGCGCGTACAATCCACGCACCGCTCGAAGAGAGAGAAAGAGCCACACACAGGCCGCCAAAAATTGGACAAAAATTTGGCAGCCTTAAGGCTTAAGAAATCCGATTTTCAGAGAGAGAAATATTCTCTCTCTAGGATTTTCTCTCTCTAAATTTTCTTGTCTTGAAAACTTATGAATTGTATATTGTTGAATAGCTAATCCCTTGTCAATATATAGAGTTACAAGAGAGACCCCAAGTTTGTTTAGGATTGGTCTTCCTAATGGGTTTGGGTAATTAATTAGTTTCCAAATCCAATTAGATAACCAATCTGATAGGATAAACCAAATCCTACTAGATTTCCTAATCTCTAGGATTTCCTAATTCTAATTGAAACTTCAGACTTAATTAATTAATTAAATAATTTCACTTTGTTAATTACTCAATTAACCCTTAGGAATAATTAATCAATTAATTAATTCTACCTATTCAATTAAACCATTACCAAATTAATCGTACCACTAACAGACTAATTTTGGCACTACCATCCTACATTAGAATTGCTTCCGAAACAATTTAATTAATTTATATTCATAATCTCTCCACATCAAAGATATAGTGCTCGTTAAATATATTAATTTATTGATAAATTAATTAATTAACTTATTTAATTCCGAGACTAGTACCACTCGAACTTTTTACTATACCAGACACAAGTCCACCGGCCGGGTTTAGTATAATAAACATTACGAGCTCATCTCGGGAGCACCATCACCCCGGACGCACCGGTATATGGTTTCCTTTCGACAAGCAACAGCACACCAATCAACTAAACACGCGCACCCAACCTACCGAGACTATTGGCCACAATTGACCTCACCCATTGGCATATCAAAGTACATTATGTCTAATCCTCATGCCCGCTCGAGTATTGGGATTAAGAGATAGAATACCAAGAACGATTTGTCTATTAAATCATTACAAGACAAATCACTCCTATTGGTCTAGTTCAATACGCCCCGGGCATATCTATATGATTCAATTAGTTTAGACAAATCAATTATCCGAATCACATAATAACCTAAACCGACAGTTTGTCCAAAGCAGTCTCGGTTAAGAACCTTATTTATATATTATGTCTTTTAACCAATGATGAGATCTACTGTGTCACACAAGACACCTCATCATCTAACTACAAAATATAAATGGACAAATAATGCACAACAAAATATAACCAAAATATAAATTGATATTTTAACTTGGAAAAAGTACAACACAAGCATAGCTTATGTATTCAACTCCAACACAGCAATCCACCACAAAAGCTCACTAGAAAATTCCTCTGACCTGCCGCTGCCACGCGTACAATCCACGCGCCGCTGCCGCCCGAGAGAACCCTCCACGCACTGTCGCTCAAGCCCCACGCGCCGCTGATTCAAGAAGAAAAGGATGCCGGACTTTCCTCCGGAACTGAGCTGCCGCACGGAGTTTGGAGAATCCGACTTTGAGAGATGAATTATTAATTCTCTCTCTAGTTTTATTGTCTTGAAAACTTATGAATTGTGTATTGTGAATTGCTAATCTCTTGTCTATAGAGTTACAAGAGAGGCCTTAAATTGGTTTAGGATTGGCCTTCCTAATGGGTTTAGGATAATTAATTAGTTTCCAAATCCAATTAGTAACCAAATCTAATAGGATTTCCAAATCCAAATAGATTTCCTAATCTCTAGGATTTCCTAATTCCAATTGAACTTTAAGACTTAATTAATTAATTAAATAATTTCACTTTGTTCATTACTTAATTAAGCCTTAGGAATAATTAATTAAATAAGTAATTATACTTTATCAATTATCCAACTACATAATTAATCGTACCACTAATGGATTAATTATGGCACTACCATCCTATACCAGAATCGCTTCCGGAATAACTAAATTAATTATTCTTTAATCTCCCCACATCAAAGATATAGTGCTCGTTAATTCAATAATTTACCGATAAATTAATTAATTAACTTCTTATAATTTGAGATTTGTATCACTCGACCTTTTTACTATACCAGACATAAGTCCACCGGCCAGGTTTAGTATAATAAACATAACGAGCTCATCTCTGGAGCACCATCACCCTTGACACACCGGTACATGGTTTCCTTTTGACAAGCAACAACACACCAAGCAATAAAACAAGCGCACCCAACCTACCGAGACTATTGGTCTCAAGTGACCTCACTCTTTGGCAGATCAAAGTACACTATGTCTAATCCTCATGCCTCCTCAAATCTAGGGATTAAGATATACAATACTAGGATTGAATAGTCTATTAAATCAGTACAAGATAATTTATCCTAAATTGTCAAGTTCAATATGCTCTGGGCATATCTATATGATTCAATTAGATTAGACAAACCAATTTTCTAAACCACATAATAACCTAAACCAACAGTGTATCCAAAACTGTCTCGGTTACGAACCTCAGTTATATATTATGTCTTTTAACCAATGATGAGATCTACTGTGTCACACCAGACACCTCATCATCTAATTACATAATATAAATGGACAACATATGTAAAACATACAAACAATTTAACTAAAACATTTAATCAATATATAAACTGGAAAATAGTTTAATACAAGCAAAACTTTAGTATTTAAACCCAACAGTTTAATGGCAGGCCCGATTTATTACTTCTCGGCTCCAAAAATAAAAAAGTCCAAATCCTTGGCGTGGCCTGGAATCCTTTGTTGTCCAATCCTGCTAAGAAAATAAAATTGTCCTCCTAAGCTGGACAATTAATTATAAGTATTAAAATAATAACAACTAAATAAATTTTGCCATTAAAAATCCAAACCCACTAAACTAATTTAATTATTTTCCCAAAGACATTAAAGGAAATAAAATAAATTAAGTGAAATAAATTATTAGCTATGAAAATAAATTAATTTAAAGGAAATAAAATAGACAGACCAATAAACATTTAGGCCCAAAATTATTTGAAATTAAATAAAAATTTGGGCTGAAAATTAAAAGATTTAAAGAGATGACTGAAAAATAAAGAGAAAGGTAAAGAGTGCTGGTTTGACCCTTAGGATCGTAACATATAATTATTGGAAATTACTATATGATACTTAAACTGTACCTCCTAAGTAGTTTTTTGTCAAAATAGCGGTTTATCAAATTGGGCCTGATCACCCCAAGATTCGAACCCATTTCCTTTGACATTTTACTATTTAGTTGATGCATTTAAATAGTTGGTTAACTATTAGGATTAAATAGTTAAGTTAAAAATAAACAAATATATAAAAATTAAAATAAATATTAGATATTTGTAGAAGGGCAGGACGCCGATCTTATTCGAGTTGAGTTAGGTTAGCCCGGCTTCAGACCAATGTGAGTTGTTCCTCCTTCTTTGTGTTTGTTGTTATACCTAGAATTATGTGTATACATCCTAGAAACATATATGTCTAGCTTAGGTATGATTTGGATTTCATTCAGAGTTCATTTATGCATGTAGATGTTTATTTCTACTTTATATCTAAAAAATTATAGCCTTGCTGGTGCTTAGGCAGTTGGTATATATTACTTGTGTTGTGGATATTGTGTTAACGAATGGTGCTAGTTGTGCTGCTGTGCTAGTTATAGTGTCTATGGCATGACCGTGTCTTTTGTGCTACTTGTATTATTTGGGTCATTATGTTGGTATATGCCTTTTGGGGATCTCGTCATTTTCGAGTCGTCCTATTGTATAGGGGTAGGGACCAAACTGTAACTGTTTTAGGTCAGGTATAGCCTGGGGTACCTTGGCGGCTACATATATTTCAGTGGCAAGGAATAGTGGATAGGGATACCCGCTTGTGATAGTGACAGACTATTCTCCTTGGGAGGTTACAGGTTCGGTAAACCAGAACCTCTATAGGATCAATGTTGTTCTATTTAGCTCCTTACCCCTAGTTGCGCATTATGTGGCTACATGGATTTCATTTCTAGCATGTTTGGTTGATTTACAGTTTTGAGGCATGTTGTTGTGGTTAGTTTTCTGGTTGCTATATGTACTTTAGCTGGCAACACATGTAAATTTAAGGGGAATCCCAAACTGAATACGTCTAGCGCATGCTTATTTTTATCTATGAATGTTATCGATGTAAGATCAACAGGAGTAAAGTTTTGGAGCTTCTTGGGGATGGCTTGAGATGATTATAATACTTTGAAAGATGAAATATTAATAGTTTAGGTTATATGTAGAAGGTTTGATTAAGGGGGCATTTGGTTGAACTCGTGGGAATCGAAATCGGTATGGGTTTTGCTTAAGTCAGAATGGATTTGATTTAAGTCAGAATGAGTTGAAAATTAAATTGGGTATGATAAAATTCTTTTGGATGGTAGGATGGGTTTGGTACTATTATTGTTTAAAATTAAATGTAAAATTATAAAAAAATACCATTTCACCGCAATTTGTAAACCCTAGCTGCCATCTTTTTTCTCCTCTCCTTCCCCGCCTTCCCTTTCCCCTCTTCCCAGCGCCTCCCTTCCCTTCTACTCCCGTCCTTCGCCCTCCCCGGCCCACCTTCTCCACTGCTACCACCCCGAGTCCTAATTCTGGTGGATCCTGAAAGGTTATCTGCCCGGGCCTAGTCAGAAACTCACTTTCGTGCTATGCATTCCAGAATCGGAATCTCTGGCCAGGCCTAGACTCTAGCACAATTGCTATTCCAACCCTTGCTTGAAATAACATTGCGCAGGATCTGGGTTTGCACTTATTTGATTTATCACGCAACAAAAATTCTTAATTAAGCGGAAACATAAGAATTATACCTTTTGAAGCGTGTACTCAGGTGATCGCTTGTATGACTCAAGACTTTGATTGCACGTTGTGTGGGTAACGATCTAGCAATCAACACAAAACTGCATCGGAAACCTCGCCGGAGAAAACCCACCGTCCGCCGCCTGCGCGTGTGACACACGCGCCGCCCCGAAGTTCACTCACCGCCGCCCTCTGCAACCACACGCCCCCGGGAAGTTATGAAGGTCTGGCCGCCGGTTATAGAGGAGAGAGAGCAGCCGCCTAGAACTTAGGAAAATCCGACTTCGAGAGCTGAAGTTTAATTCTCTCTCTAGGATTTTATCTCTCTAGTTTTCTTGTCTTGAAAACTTATGAAATGTGTCTTGAATAGCTAATCCCTTGTCTATATATAGAGTTACAAGAGAGACCCCAAGTTGGTTTATGATTGGTATTCCTAATGGGTTTAGGTAATTAATTAGTTTCCAAATCCAATTAGGTAAACAATCTGATAGGATAAACCAATTCCTACCAGATTTCCTAATCTATAGGATTTCCTAATTCTAATTGAACCTTAAGACTTAATTAATTAATTAATTCCACTTTGTTAATTACTCAATTAACCCTTAGGAATAATTAATCAATTAATTAATTCTACCTATTCAATTAACCCATTACAAAATTAATTGTACCACTAACGGATTAATTTTGGCACTACCATCCTACATCAGAATTGCTTCCGAAACAACTTAATTAATTTATATTCATAATATCCCCACATCAAAGATATAGTGATCATTAATTTATTAATTTACTGATAAATTAATTAACTAACTTCTTTAATTCCAAGACTAGTACCACTCGACCTTTTTACTATACCGGACATAAGTCCACAGGCCGGGTTTAGTATAATAAACTTTACGAGCTCATCTCGGAAGCACCATCACCCTGGACGCACCGGTACATGGTTTCCTTTCGACAAGCAGCAGCACACCAAGAAACTAAACACGTGCACCCAACCTACCGAGACTATTGGCCACAATTGACCTCACCCATTGGCAGATCAAAGTACACTATGTCTAATCCTCATGCCCGCTCGAGTATAGGGATTAAGAGATAGAATACAAAGAACGATTTTTCTATTAGATCAGTACAAGACAAATCATTCCTAATGGTCAAGTTCAATACGCCTCGGGCATATCTATATGATTCAATTAGTTTAGACAAACCAATTATCCGAATCACATAATAACCTAAACCGACAGTTTTTCCAAAGCTGTCTCGGTTACGACCCTCATTTATATATTATGTCTTTCAACCAATGATGAGATCTACTGTGTCACACAAGAGACCTCATCATCTACTTACATAATATAAATGGACATATCATGCACAACAAAATATAACCAAAACATAAATCGATATATTAACTGGGAAAATGTACAATACAAGCACAGCTTATGTATTCAACTCCAACAATCTCTCACTAATACTTAAGTTGTGCTTTAAGTATACATCTACATACAACTCCTATACACTCTGCTGCTATATGTCTAGAAAAACTGTCATGGCTCTCCTAAGTATCTGATCCCCATGCCCTCCACGTGAGCCTCAAAGACTTTTGAAGTCAATGACTTCGTGAACGGATCTGCAAGGTTATCTTCTGATGCTATCTTATCCATAACCACGTTTTCCTGCATTACGATGTCTCGTATCAGGTGGTACTTACGCTGTATATGTTTACTCACCTTGTGGCTCGTGGTTCCTTCGAGTTTGCTACTACACCGTTGTTATCACAAAATACCGTGATAGACTTCTGCAAACTAGGAATCACATCTAAGTCCACTAGGAAGTTCTTGAGCCACACTGTTTCTTTCACTGCCTCTGATGTGGTAACATATTCAGCCTCCATGGTAGAGTCCACCACGCATTGCTCCACCTCCTAGAGTAAACACATACCCAGAGGTAGACTTGCTCTTGTCCCTGTCGTCTTGGAAATCTAAATCTGTGTAACCTCAGGGTACCAGCTCAGGCGCCTGATAGACCAGAACTTGGTCTCTAGTTCTGCGCAAATACTTGAGAATGTATTTTACTGCCTCTCAATGAGCTTTCTCGGGGTTACTCTGATATTTGCTTACTATGCCAATGGCATAACAGATATCAGGCCTCGTACACAACATGGCATACATGAGGCTTCCTACTGCAGAAGCATAAGGAACTGCCTTTATGGCCTATATCTCCTCAACAATCTTGGGAGACTGTTCCTTAGATAGATGCACTCTGTGTCTGAAAGGTAGATAACCTTTCTTGGAGTTCTGCATGTTAAAACGGGCCAGAATCATATCTATGTACGAAGATTAGGAGAGCGTTAACGAACGTTTCCTACGATCTCAAATTATCTTGATCCCAAGGATATGTCCTGCTTCCTCTAAGTCCTTCATATCAAGCTGCTTGGACAGCCATGCCTTTACGTCTGATAACACTTTCTTGTTGTTGCCAATCAATAGAATGTCATTTACGTAAAGCACAAGAAACACCACTGAGTTTCCATAACGTCTGCGGTACACACATTGCTTATCCGGACACTGAGTAAATTCGAAGGACTGGATTACCTCATCAAACCTGATGTTCCAAGATCTGGATGCCTACTTAAGTCCGTAAATGGATCTCTTAAGCCTGCAAATCTTATGCTCTTGGCCTTTTTCAATGAATCCCTCCGGTTGCTGCATAAAGATGGTTTCCTTAAGACTGCTATTTAGAAAAGCTGTCTTGACATCCATCTGCCATATCTCATAATCTAAATGAGCAGCTATGGCCAAGAGAATCTGGATCGACTTAAGCATGGCTACCGGGGAGAAGGTTTCCTCATAATTGATTCCCTCTTTCTGAGTATACCCCTTCGCCACCAGCCTAGCTTTAAAGGTTTCCACCTTTCCATCAGGTCATCTCTTACATTTGTAGACCCACTTGCATCCAATGGGCTTAAACCCGTCACACAGGTCCACAAGCTCCCAGACTTGATTGTGGTCCATTGACCCCATCTCGGATATCATTGCCTTACGCCAAGATTCTGCATCTTTATCTCGGAAAGCCTCATTGTAGTTTACTGGGTCAGGTTCAGGCACACCTGGGACTAGGTCTGAGGCCACTCCCACGCCAATGAACCTATCGGGCTGTCTTACAACCCTCCCACTACGACGAGGCACCACCTGTGTATGCGCATCATCTGTGATCTCATGTGCAGTGTGTAGTGTACCTACTTGTGCTGGTGCATCAGGATTAGTAGTTTGTCTTCTAAGCTCTTCTAGTACTATCTTACTATTGGGCTTGTGATCTAGGATATAGTCTTCCTCCAAAAATCTAGCGTTGGTACTAACCACCACCTTCTAATCTTTAGGACTATAAAACAGACCACCTTTCGTTCCCTTGGGATAACCTACAAACAACATTAATTTAGTTCTTGCATCTAACTTAGCCGTATCTGACTTAAGCACATGTTCTGGGCAACCCCAAATTCTGAGATGTCTTAGACTAGGTTTTCACTCATTTCACAACTCTACTGGGGTTGAAGGCACGGTTTTATATGGTACAAGATTAAGAATATACATCGTCTTTTCTAAGGCATATCCCCAGAACGAACTTGAAAAATCACTAAAGCTCATTATCGACCTAACCATTTCCATGAGAGTCTGATGCCTTCTTTCTGCTACACCGTTCTGCTGTGGCATGCCTGGTGTAGACAACTGAGACTGAATTCTGACCTCACTGAGGTATTCTCGAAATTCATGGGACAGGTACTCCCCACCACGATCTGAATGCAGTGTCTTGATACTCTTACCATGATGCTTTTCCACATCTGCCCGAAACTCTTTGAACTTGCCAAAACATTCGGACTTGTGACGCATTAGGTAAATGTACCAGTACCTTGAGTAGTCATCCGTGAATGTCACAAAATACTCGAACCCACCTCGTGCTTGGACCGACGTTGGTCCACACAAGTCAGAATGAATTAACTCTAATACTTCTTTAGCTCTATAACCTTTTGCTTTAAAAGGTCTCTTGGTCATCTTACCCTCCAAGCAAGATTCGCAAGTTGAATAGTTGTCCATCTCTAATGAACCCAAAGGTCCATCATTGACTAACCTCTAACCTCTGAATCCTACTAAGGTTTATATGACCTAGCCTGAGATTCCAAAGATTATTTTGGTGCACTTGATTCGGCTGGTGATCCGTAAATAGCTCTGTCTAGATCGTGGCCAAAACCTTGCCCAGAGTTCCTAATTCATGGTGGCCAGAAGTTTTTGCAGCGGCCGGTTTAGAGAATTTCCGGTGGACTGCTCATTTGAACTATTTTGGGCAGATAGATTCTATTTTTTTAGGGATTTTCTGGTGGGTTTTCGTGGGTCTTGATAGTACACTTCGATAGATTATTGCCCAAGCAATATTCGAAGTTTCTTGGAGTTATCTTTTGGATTTCGGTGGTAGTCGCAGGCTAAAGATTTTGTTTTCTTATTCGCTTGGGACTTCGCTATAAAGGTATAACCTTTAGACTTTCCACTTTTAATTAAAGGTCGTATCTTTGTGTGTTGTTTAATAAATTAAATAAGTATGAGCCTAGATCCGTTAAAGGGAAAATGAATTTGAGCCTGAGCTTTGTCGAAAGTTTCAAATTCTGGAATGCATTAAAGTGAGATTTTCAATTTAGCCCGGGCTTGTTCTGTTTTCCTTCAAATTAGTATCAGAGCGAGTGTTTTGGCTTTATACTTGTTTAATTTATTACATGGTTTTATTTTGGAATTATTATTTTGTCAAAATGTTTAAATAGGTGGTTAATAGTTTCCCGGCTATTATGGTAGCATTTATTTTTCATTCATAAACCCCAGGACATGTCCGGGCTCATTTTGTTTTTGAATGGAGATGTCTGTAATAGTAATAACCACGAGCTGGAGCCGTGTAGGATTAGATAAATCTTGTAGTAGGATTTGATCTAATTATGTCATCTTTAAATTCCTAGAAAAACGCTTTTGTATATAGGAATTTATGTATTATGACGAAGAAGTTATTTTGGGTAACTTATATTCGCGAGTTTTGGTTTCTCGTAATTTTGGATAATTCCTAATTACGTAGAAAACCGAGAAAATCTGAGCAAATCGAGAGGAATCCAAATAACGAGTGGGAGCGACATGACGGGACATGTCACCGAGGCGTCAAGGAATCAACGATAGAGAAGGCCATAATAGTCTGGAAATTTTATTTCTTTAATTTCCCGTATTTATGTCTTTTCGTTGATTGTGTGTTTTCGATTTATTTTGCATGAACGAAAACCAAACCAAACCGTTTTAAAAAGTAAAGTGCAATAAACTAAGGTAGATTATTCGCATATTAAAACTCCAACGGTTTTATGGGTGCGAATATCCATAGTTAAGATATTGCATGTTAAAACGTAAAAATCCTCAAACTTAAAAATATAAGTGGGAGCAGGTTGGTAAATATCCACATGGCCTCCATTACGGGTTCATATGTGATGTGGTTAGACTTGCGAGTTGGCATTAGGGCCTTCCTCCATGCGGATGAGTCTTCAATCACAGATATCACTAGATTGAATTTCCGAAATGATGACTATAGTGAGTTTAATTGGAGAAAGTTGTGAAACCCTCTCTGCTGAGGCGCATTAGTATCCTAAGTAACAAACTTAGAAGTCACGTAATGGCATACACTTAGTGTACTATTTATAGTATTCATCCCGTGAGGTTACGCTATTTATGTGTATGGCTAAATTATTGACTATTAATTTCATTGGTCATAAGATCGTTGGTCAGATAATGAAATTAATGAACTTCGGTTCTTCTCAAACAAATGTGGCTTGGTGTAGACGTTCACTCATGTGACCTGCGTTAATCCCGGTGTGAGACATGTCGATAGAAGATTATATTATTTTTTGAGGATTTCAATATTTTCAAAAAAGTAATACTGAAACTTGACTATTTATTTTTCATTTGTTGATATGTCGTTCAACCCGCTAGCTGTCATACTGAATCAAAACAAACTTATTGGTCCAAATTACATTGATTGGAAATGTAACCTGGACATTGTCCTTACCGCTGAGGGTTACAAGTACGTGCTCACTGAGGAGTGCCCCCCTAAGCCCAGCGATGATGCCACCCCTGAGCAGCGAGAGCCATATACAAGGTGACACAAGGCTGATGAGATGATCTGGTGCTACATCTTGGCTTCTATGTCAAGTGTACTGCAGCACCAGCATCAGTTGTTTACCTCAGCCTACGATATGATGCTCAACCTCAGGGAGATGTTTGGACATCAGGGCAGGGCAGTCAAGCAGTCAGCTATGAGGAAACTCATGAATGCTAGGATGGATGAGGTGTTGGTGAATGTGCCCTAATGAGGGCTATTTATGTAAATATACTTTGAGGGTATTTATGTAAATAAGATATTTGTCGCTTGATTGATTGTTTATCAAATGAGTTAATTTCATGATAGTAATATCCTTGTGCATATTTAAATTCATGAAATCGATCCGCCAAAAGAAACACTCCATGGACTAACCAGATCATGAGTGATTCTTTTGAGTAGTACTGGTACTAGGATCCTTAGACCAGAAATCACTACATGGTCTTAGGTGAATTGTAGTGTGCTTTGACATACGCCTAACGGGGCCGTAACAGGTTGCCAAGTACGGGTATGATTGGGTACACTATGAGACACGCTAAGGTATGTAGGTGAAGTGATGGGACTACAAATCTCTCTTAAGTGAGAGATGATATCTTGGCCACTTAATAGTGAACTGAAAAGTGCATGGCCATGCCCAAGGAATGATAAGGATATCATTTGCTTGATGGATTCAGTGTCACTAAGAGATCAAGTAAACGCTTAGCTACATAAGGATGATGGTTCCATGCCTTATGCTAAGCTGGATATCGATGTAGAGGATCGTACGCAGTTTGCTCGGAAAGGTTGTGTTGAATCTCCATTCGACCCTCCATTCTGAATTGGGTAGTCATTATGTCTTGCTAGAGACCACTAATGACTTATGGATTAATCAATGAGATTGAGTTATCCGTTGCCAATTTGGAATGGGCCTACAGGATCGCACATAAGAAAGTTCGATGATGCAGAATAAGTATTCTTGCCTACAATAAGTATAATTGTTATACTTAAATAAATAAGATTTAATTAAATGGTTTAATTAAATATTATTTGAAAGTTCTGTGGTATTAATTAATAGTTGATTAATTACCTGGGAACAATTGGGATGAGCTGATAAATCAAGGGACTTAATTGCAATTGAAGTTCTTGACCCATCAGCCTGATCCATGGGTCATGGGTTGATCCATGGGCTTGGTGTATAACCCAAATCATTAAAGTGTTATTTAATGCTGATTTGGAATCAGTAAATATTATTTAAATACTGATTTGGAATCAGTAAAATAATATTTGGTAATAATACTGATTTGGAATATGACCAAAATCAGTTAAGTTATAATTGGATAATTACAATACTGATTTTGGAAATTAATTCTCTACAAATATCCTAGGGATATAATTGTAAGAAGAGATTTTTGAAATTATTCTCACCAGAAAAATACACAGGATTTCCCAAATCCTCCGGGGTAGGCAAGATTGGCTAGCACCAACCTGCGAAGACTTTCAGTGCTTGAAAGTAGAGAGTCCTTCAAGGAAGGATTTCGGTGGTGACAAACATAACCGGTGCAGAAGGTTTGGACTAACATCAATCTAGGATCCAGACGCGGCAACTGATTACGCTTCAAGGGTAAGACCCGATCCTCATAGTTTAGGATTCCGCTGTTTAATTGGATTAAACACCTAAGCTATTCTCAACAGTGGTATCAGAGCAAGGTTGATTTTAATTTAATTAGAATTAAATTAATTAAATTAAAATTGAGAATCTGGTTTAAGAAAGAAATTTTTCTTTCCGTCAAAGCATTTCTGTCAAGTACCAAAACAAATTTATGTTTGTCTTTGTTTTGGAAACACTTTAAAGGAAATAGAAACCTGGGGGTTTTGTTTTGACTTCAAAAATCCTTACTGAACTTGGTCGTTTGTCGGAAATCTGGGCTTCGAAATCATTATTTCGTTTTGGCCGGAAGAATGTTTTGAACAGAAATTCTTTTGGGTTTTAAAATTGATTTGCTGGGTTCAATATTTTTGGTTTCGAAGAGCTGGGCTGCTGTGGGTTTTTGTCTTGACTTCGCTGGAAAGGGGTTTTTAACGGAATGGTTCCGTAGCCTTCTTCTCGGTTGATTGTCAGAAAAACGGGATTCGTGAAAAAAAACAATGGTTCTTGATTTGTTTTGGAAACTTGATTTTGGTCAATTTTCTGCGCTGGAGTCGCTGGGGATATTCATTGCTTTCTTTTGGGTTTTAATCCAATGGCGGGAATGGTTCCGATGAGAGCACTCATTGTGGGTTCTCCAAAATTGTTTCACCGGAAAAACGATTTCTTTTCTGGGTCTGTTTAGAACTTGACCGGAAAAACGTTATTGTTGTGATGTTGTTTTAGTTTCTGGTTTTAATGTCGCGCCGGAGAAACGACTTCGCCGGGAAAACAGGCCATCGGAAATGGTTTCTGGGTTGGCTTGTTTCCTCTCCTCCGTAATCGAAAAAAAAAAAAAAAAAAACCCAGAAAGGTTCTGGATGAGCTTTGTTTGAGGCGAGGATTCGGTCGGACTGAGAACGAACAGCGGCAAATGTCGCCACTCCGTCCACGGATCCTGCTTTGATCGGCGGCCAGAAGCGTTCTGGCCATTAAACGAACGCCGTCGCTGCAAGTTTGCAGCCCCGGGGAAGACGACCGTCGCCGGATAATTAGATTTTGCCGGGGAAGAAGAACAGTGGCGGCGGGGGTGAAGAAGCCCTAGGGGCTGAAAAGACTAAAGTGCCCCCCGCCGCACCTCAAAACCCTAAAAATGCCATCAGTTTTAAAATTGTTTTAAAATTGCATAGAGACCCCAGAAGTTTTGTTCCTTTAAACCCTAAGCCCGGGAATTTCGGTAAATTACTGCACTGCCCCCGTCTGGCCAGATTTTAAAATAGTTTTAAAATTGCAGAATGGCCCCTGGACTTTGAGTCCTCCTCAAAACCCTAGCCCAGAATTTTATTTAAATTAGATTATTGCCCAAAAGTTTCAGAAAATTAAATTTTAAATTTTTCTGAATTTTATTTAATAAGATTTTAATTAAATAGTCTTATTAGATAAAGATAGGATTAATTTAGAATTTTATCCTATAAGTTTAAATTTATCTTAATTAGATAATTAGATAAATTTTAAAATAATTATTTTAATTAGATTAAAATAATTAGAAAAGATAAATAAATAAATAATTAATTAATTAATTAGATTAATTAATTAGTTTAAATTTTGAATTGTTGTTTATTTATTTATTTTACTTTAATTTTGATGCTTATTTAAATTTTTTAAATTTTATTTGAAGCATCATAATTATGCAAGCATGTTCATGCATCATTTTGGATAAATGTAAAATGAACAGAAGGATTGATTAAAATTGATCATGACACGATCAATTTTAATTCTGTAATAGTTACACAATCCTTAAAATTAATCGGCTTAAATTAAAACCGGCTTGTATGAGCATATGCATTTTATGTGTTTCAAAGCATGAATTGGGCTTTTAATTTTAATGTTTTAAAAGTTGGGGCCTGCGAGCCAGTTGAATTTGGGCCTGCGTGCCTGTTAAAATTTTATGTAATAGTTAGGCCCAAGAGGAGTTTCCAAGAGGAGTCCATGGTGGAGCCCAGGAACGGAAGCCCAACAATGAAGGCCCAAATATGAAGAACTTTAAAAGGCTTTGTAATAGACTAGAGCCCAATTCATTGCTTTTATTCATTTTATTTGATATGCAAATGAATATGATAAACGAAAATGCATGTTAAGCCGATCAAACTAAAATCCCAAAAACCCAAGATTTTGCTTCCATACTTAAGGGCCCGCTTGAGTGTCGAACGTCTGATGGACTTGGAGAGCCCAAGCGCCTCAGGTTTTCTTCATGCGGCGGGTTGTTACATAATAGTGCCCAACTTTATCACTACCATTAATGAGTGGAAAAACTGTTTGGGTATTAGATGCTCAACTTTATCACTACCACTTGTTATGGAAAAACTGTGTGGGTGTCTATTGATGTGATGCCTTGAGGGATGGTTTAACTTGGGAAAATTAATTCTAGCTTGACCCGATAAGTTGACTAGGGATTAATTTTGCAAAGATAGGATGGTGTCAAACATTTGGAATGTTCATCCTATCACCGAAAAGTTGCATGGTATGCAATTGGAAAGCGTTAGATTACATGGAATGTGATTTGAACGTTGCCTACCAAAAGAGCCTGATCCCTACGATACTTGCCAAAGCAAGACTGGGGTTGACTTTTTGTGGATTTTCGGCCCACAATCTAGCACCAACACAAAATTGTTTGGGATTTCAATTTTGGCTATTGTGGAAAACATTTTTCAAAACTCATTCTAATATTTTGCATTTACTCTTTGTAGAAATGGCATCATCTAGCACAAATGTTATCTTAAACTCTACTCTAAGAAGTATATTGGATAAAGGTAAATTGGTTGGACCAAACTTCTTAGATTGGGAAAGAAACTTGAGAATAGTTCTCAAACAAGAAAGGAAGCTACATGTCTTAGAGACAGCTTTACCTGAACCACCACAAAATGCTTCGGCAAATGTTCAACGAGCCTGGGATAAGCTGAAAAGCGACTCCGATGATGTGACGTGCTTGATGCTCACGTCTATACAGGTGAGCTTCAAAAGCAGTTTATGAATTTGGAAGCGTTCCGAATTTATGAGTCACTGACGGAAATGTTTCGTGAACAAGCTTCAGGTATCTTTGTTATAGAAATAAATCTTTCTATGTCCACCTCATGGGTATTAGATACTGGTTGTGGGGCTCACATTTGTACTAATGTGCAAGGACTCAGAAATAGAAGGATAACAAAGAAAGGTGAAGTAGATCTCCGAGTGGGCAACGGGGCAAGAGTTGCTGCTGTTGAAGTTGGAGATTACACTCTGTCTTTACCTTCTGGTTTAAATATCGAACTTGAAAATTGTTATTATGTACCTGCTTTGAGCAGAAATATTATTTCAGTTTCGAGTTTAGATAATAAAGGTTTTCGATTTATTATAGAGAATAATTCGTTATCTTTATATCGAAATGATATTTTATACGGAGTTGCAAATATGTGTAACGGTCTGTATGTATTGGATTTGACCCAAGAAAAACCAGTCTATAACATAGAAAAGAAAGCTAAATCATCTAAAAATGATTTAAGTCCAACATACCTTTGGCATTGTCGATTAGGCCATGCAAATGAAAAGCGAGTTCAAAAGCTTCACAAGGATGGAGTGCTTGGTTCATTTGATTTTGAATCATATGATACCTGCGAACCCTGCTTGCAAGGCAAAATGACAAAGAGTCCTTTCAATAAGAAAGGTGAAAGAACAAGTGAGCTATTGGCCCTAATACATACGGATGTATGTGGACCAATGAGCACACAAGCCAGAGGTGGATTTGAATACTTCGTGACTTTTACTGATGACTTTAGTAGATATGGGTATGTCTACTTAATGAGGTATAAAAGTGAAACTTTTGAAAAGTTCAAAGAGTTTAAAAACGAAGTAGAGAATCAGTTGGATAGAAGGATTAAGGTTATTCGCTCCGATCGAGGAGGTGAATACCTTAGTGATGAGTTCGATGGCTATCTAAAACAGTGTGGAATTGTTTCACAGCTGACTCCACCGGGAACACCTCAATGGAATGGTGTATCCGAAAGGAGAAATCGGACCTTATTAGATATGGTTCGATCATTGATGGGCCTAGCGACTCTCCCTACATCCTTTTGGGGTTATGCTCTCCTTTCTGCTGCCTACTTATTGAATCGTATTCCATCTAAGGCAGTAGATAAGACTCCATATGAGATATGGATGGGTCGGAAGCCCTATATGTCCTATCTACGAGTTTGGGGTTGTCAAGCTCATGTAAAGCGTTTACAAAGTAATAAGCTTGAACCCAAAACTGACAAATGCCTATTTGTGGGATATCCTAAAGAAACCAAAGGATATCAATTCTACAACCCAACTGAGAACAAAGTGTTCGTTGCTCGAGGAGCTACTTTCTTAGAGAAAGAATTTCTGTACAAGAAAGACAGTGGGAGTAGAATAGAACTCGGAGAAGTTCAAGAACCACAAGAGGATGTAGAACGATCTACAGAAACTCAGATGGAAGTTGACATGGAAACTCATGAAGATGAGCAACCTGAGTCAACAGCACAAGAACCTAGAAGGTCTAGTAGATCTCGTCACCAACCCAAGAGATACGGATTTCTCGTGACTGACGATCAAGATTTGATCTTGGTGGACTCTAATGAGCCCGCGAACTACAAACAGGTTTTAGAAAGTCCGGATTCCGATAAATGGCTAGAAGCTATGGAATCTGAAATGCAATCCATGAGGGACAATAAAGTGTGGACTTTGATTGACCCTCCTGTTCAGGCAAAGGTTGTCGATTGCAAGTGGATTTTCAAGTTAAAACCTGGCGGGATCTTCAAGGCACGACTAGTGGCTAAAGGTTTCAGACAGACTCATGGTATTGACTATGATGAAACCTTCTCCCCTGTCGTAATGCTCAAGTCCATTAGGACAATGCTTGCCATAGCAGCATATTTTGACTATGAGGTATGGCAGATGGATGTTAAGACGGCTTTCCTGAATGGAAACCTACTCGAGGATGTTTATATGAAACAACCCGAGGGATACATCGATCAAAAGCATCCTAATCGAGTATGTAAGCTTCAGAGGTCCATCTATTGACTAAAGCAAGCATCTCGAAGTTGGAATCTTCGTTTTGATGAGGAAGTAAAAGGTTACGGATTCATCAAGAACGAAGATGAGCCTTGTGTTTACAAGAAAGTTAGTGGGAGCAAGATTGTTTTCCTTGTCCTATATGTAGACGACATCCTGCTCATAGGAAATGACATTCCTTTGATGAAAGACATCAAACAATGGTTGGGGAGTGTATTTTCTATGAAAGACTTAGGAGAAGCTGAGACGATACTAGGTATCAAGATCTATAGAGATAGGTCTAAAAGGCTTCTGGGACTAAGTCAAGAAGGGTACATAGACAAGATATTGAAAAGATTCAATATGTCTAACTCCAAAAATGGTAAGGTACCATTTAGACATGGCCTTCTCTTGAAGAAGAACCAAGGTCCTTCAACAAGAGAGGAGAGGGATACAATGAGTAGAGTCCCATATGCTTCGGAAATAGGATCTATCATGTATGCCATGTTGTGTACCCGTCCGGATGTTGCACATGCACTTAGCATGACTAGCAGATACCAACAAGATCCAGGGATGGATCATTGGACTGCAGTCAAAGCAATCCTGAAGTACTTACGAAGAACTAAAGGATTAATGCTAGTGTATGGAGGATAAGAACAGCTCATTGTACAAGGTTACGCTGATGCTGCTTTCCAAACAGATCAAGATGACATGAAGTCACAATCAGGCTACGTGTTTAGTCTGAATGGCGGTGCAATAAGTTGGAAAAGCTCAAAGCAAGATACAACAGCCGATTCTACAACAGAGTCTGAGTACATTGCTGCATCAGATGCTGCAAAGGAAGCTGTTTGGCTGAGAAAGTTCGTGTCAGACATCGGAGTGATACCGAGTATCCAAGATCCGATAGAACTTTTCTGTGACAATAACGGGGCCATCGCACAAGCTAAGGAGCCTCGGTCACACCAGAAAACCAAACACATACTTAGAAGATTTCACCTCATCCGAGAGATCATTGATCGAGGAGATGTGAAAGTGTGCAAAATAGGGTCAGACGACAATATAGCAGATCCTCTCACAAAAGCTCTACCACAGTCAAAGTTTGATAGACATGTAATAGAGCTTGGTCTTAAACAGTTTAGGACATAGCCCTTCATCGGGCAAGTGGGAGATTGTTGGTGAATGTGCCCTAATGAGGGCTATTTATGTAAATATACTTTGAGGGTATTTATGTAAATAAGATATTTGTCGCTTGATTGATTGTTTATCAAATGAGTTAATTTCATGATAGTAATATCCTTGTGCATATTTAAATTCATGAAATCGATCCGCCAAAAGAAACACTCCATGGACTAACCAGATCATGAGTGATTCTTTTGAGTAGTACTGGTACTAGGATCCTTAGACCAGAAATCACTACATGGTCTTAGGTGAATTGTAGTGTGCTTTGACATACGCCTAACGGGGCCGTAACAGGTTGCCAAGTACGGGTATGATTGGGTACACTATGAGACACGCTAAGGTATGTAGGTGAAGTGATGGGACTACAAATCTCTCTTAAGTGAGAGATGATATCTTGGCCACTTGATAGTGAACTGAAAAGTGCATGGCCATGCCCAAGGAATGATAAGGATATCATTTGCTTGATGGATTCAGTGTCACTAAGAGATCAAGTAAACGCTTAGCTACATAAGGATGATGGTTCCATGCCTTATGCTAAGCTGGATATCGATGTAGAGGATCGTACGCAGTTTGCTCGGAAAGGTTGTGTTGAATCTCCATTCGACCCTCCATTCTGAATTGGGTAGTCATTATGTCTTGCTAGAGACCACTAATGACTTATGGATTAATCAATGAGATTGAGTTATCCGTTGCCAATTTGGAATGGGCCTACAGGATCGCACATAAGAAAGTTCGATGATGCAGAATAAGTATTCTTGCCTACAATAAGTATAATTGTTATACTTAAATAAATAAGATTTAATTAAATGGTTTAATTAAATATTATTTGAAAGTTATGTGGTATTAATTAATAGTTAATTAATTACCTGGGAACAATTGGGATGAGCTGATAAATCAAGGGACTTAATTGCAATTGAAGTTCTTGACCCATCAGCCTGATCCATGGGTCATGGGTTGATCCATGGGCTTGGTGTATAACCCAAATCATTAAAGTGTTATTTAATGCTGATTTGGAATCAGTAAATATTATTTAAATACTGATTTGGAATCAGTAAAATAATATTTGGTAATAATACTGATTTGGAATATGACCAAAATCAGTTAAGTTATAATTGGATAATTACAATACTGATTTTGGAAATTAATTCTCTACAAATATCCTAGGGATATAATTGTAGGAAGAGATTTTTGGAATTATTCTCACCAGAAAAATACACAGGATTTCCCAAATCCTCCGGGGTAGGCAAGATTGGCTAGCACCAACCTGCGAAGACTTTCAGTGCTTGAAAGTAGAGAGTCCTTCAAGGAAGGATTTCGGTGGTGACAAACATAACCGGTGCAGAAGGTTTGGACTAACATCAATCTAGGATCCAGACGCGGCAACCGATTACGCTTCAAGGGTAAGACCCGATCCTCATAGTTTAGGATTCCGCTGTTTAATTGGATTAAACACCTAAGCTATTCCCAACATGAGGGCTCTTCAATAAGGGATCACGTGCTGGACATAATGGGTTGCATCTATGAGATTGAGGTATTGGGAGGTGACATTGATGGGGAGACCCAGGTCGATATCATTCTCCAGAGCTTCCCCCTAGTTTTGAGCAGTTTTGGTGAACTATAATATGGGCAAGTTCTCATATTCACTTCTCGAGCTCATGACTGCATTGGTGTCTGCTGAGGGCCTCTTCGTAGAGAAGAAGCAAACCTTGGCTACTATTGGTCCCTCAGGTTCCTCTGCTGGGCCCAAAGCCAGGAAGCACAAGAGAAAGAGAGGCCAGAAAGCAGGAGCTGATCATAGACCCAAGGCGGGCATTGCCAAGAAGCATAAGCCGAAAGGCAAGTGCTTCAGATGTGGCAAAGCAGAACATTGGAATAATGACTGCCCAAAGCCTCGAGGTATGTGTAAATTTTCCTTAGTTACTGAGACATGTTTAGCGACGATTCCCACAGATACTTGGTGTGTGGATTCAGGAGCCGCTCATCATATTTGTAATTCTTTGCAGGGGTTCCAAGTGACCCGGCTGCTTAGAGAGGGAGAGTTGCAGGTCTACCTTGGGGATACTACCAGAGTTTCTGTTGTTGCAGTGGGAGTTTTATGTCTTTACTTTTGAGACTCAGTTTTACATTTGAGAGATTTCTTATATGCACCTAGTTTTCGGAAGAATTTACTTTCAGTTTCAAGACTTATTTTGGATGGTTATAAGTGTATTTTTTTCTGATAATTATGTTTTTATTAGAAATAACCAGAAGCTTATATGTTCTGGTGCAGTAGTTGACAATCTGTTTTTAATCAAGACATACTCCCCAATAATGAAAAATACATAAACTAATAACTCATCACCGAATCATAGTAAGATAAAGGAGTCTTCCCCTCTGAATCAAACTTATCTTTGGCATCTAAGACTCGGCCACATCAACCTTAGTAGGATTCAAAGGTTGGTCAATAATGGGTCTTTGGACTCATTGGATATTGACAGCTATCCGACCTGTGAGTCTGTTTGAATGGTAAGATTTGTGTGGGCCTATGTCAGTGCAAGCTAGAGGTGGTTATGAGTATTTTGTGACATTCACAGATGATTACTCTAGATATGGATACATATACCTGATGCACCATAAGTCTGAATGCTTTGGCAAGTTCAAAGAGTTTAAGGCTGAGTTGGAGAACCATCTGGGTAAGAGTATCAAGGCCCTGTGATCGGATCGCGGTGGCGAATACCTCTCTAGTGAATTTACGTCCTATTTTTCAGAGGAAGGTATTCAGTCCCAGTTGTCTGCACCAGGCACACCCCAGTAGAATGGTGTAGCAAAGGGTAGGAACATGACTCTTAGGGATATGGTCAGATTGATGATGAGTTATAGTTAATTTCCTATTTCGTTTTGGGGTTTTACCTTGGAGTCAACGTGTTATCTCCTTAATCTCGTACCATTTAAGTCGGTGCATTCGACCCCAGTAGAGCTGTGGACTGGGCGAAAGCCTAGTCTGAGACATCTCAGGATTTGGGGTTGTCCAGCATATGTGCTTAAGGCAGATGCAACCAAGCTAGATGTGAGATCTGAGATTATGCTTTTTGTAGACTACCCCAATGGAATGAAAGGTGGTCTATTTTATAGTCCTCAGGATCAGAAGGTGGTGGTGAGAACCAATGCCAAATTTCTTGAGGATGACTATGTTTTATATTAGAAGGCAAAGAGCAATGTAGTATTGGAAGAGCTTAGGGGTCAGTCCAGTATTCCAGATGCACAAGTACAGGAAGACACACCACAAGAGACTGCACACACTATCATAGATGATGGTCTTACATAGGCTGCGCCTCGTCGTAGTGGGAGGGTTATCAGACAGCCCTAGAGGTACATGGGTTTGGGTGAGTCTTCAGACTTTATCCCTGGCGCTCATGAACCAGACCCAGTTAACTACAATGAGCCTCTCCAGGATAAATATGAAGATTCTTGGCAGAGAGCAATGATTGCTGAGATGGGTTCTATGGACTCAAATCAGGTCTGGGAGCTGGTAGACCTTCTTGATGGGTTTCGACCTATTGGGTGCAAATGGGTCTACAAGCGAAAGAGGGGATCTGACGAAGGGTTGAGACCTTCAAGGCTAGGCTTGTGGCGAAGGGGTATACTCAGAAAGAGGGTATCGATTATGAGGAGACCTTTTCCCTGGTAGCTATGCTTAAGTCAATCCGGATTCTCTTGGTCATAGCTGCTCATATGGACTATGAGATTTGGCAGATGGACATCAAAACAGCTTTCCTTAATGGAAGTCTTGAGGAGACCATCTTTATACAGCAACCAGAAGGTTTCATTGTTCAGGGCCAAGAGCACAAGGTATGCAGGCTTAGGAGGTCCATTTATGGACTTAAGCAAACATCCAGATCTTGGAACATCCGTTTTGATGAGGTTATTCAGTCCTATGGATTCACTTAGTGTCCGAATGAGCAGTGTGTATATCGCAGGCGTGATGGTGATACGGTGGTGTTCCTCGTACTTTACGTATATGACATCCTTTTGATTGACAACAGTAAGAAAGTGTTGTCAGACGTAAAGGCATGGTTGTCCAGGCAGTTTGACATGAAGGATTTGGGAGAGGCTGGAAATATCCTTAGGATCAAGATTATTCGAGATCGTAGGAGATGTTCTCTGACACTCTCCCAGGCATCCTATGTAGACACGATTCTGGCCCGTTTTAACATGCAAAACTCCAAGAGGGGTTCACTACCTTTCAGGCATGGAGTGCATTTCTCAAAGGAGCAGTGTCTTAAGACTACTGAGAAGATAGATGCCATGCAGGCGGTACCCTATGCTTCTGCAGTGGGTAGCCTCATGTATGCTATTTATGTACGAGGCCTGATATTTGCTTTGCCATTGGCATGGTTAGAAGATATCAGAGTAACCCTAGGAAGGCTTATTGAGGGGTAGTAAAATGCATTCTCAAGTACTTACGCAGGACGAGAGATCATGTCCTAGTTTATAGAGCGCAAGAGTTTGTACAATTGGGTTACACAGATTCGGACTTTTAAGGTGATATGGACAAGAGGAAGTCTACCTTTGGGTTTGTGTTTACTCTAGGAGGTGGAGCCATAGTATGGCGGAGTGTCAAACAGAAATACGTGGCGGACTCCACCATGGAGGTTGAGTACGTTGTCGCATCAGAGGCAGCGAAAGAAGCTGTATGGCTCCGCAGCTTCCTGATGGACTTGGATGTGGTTCCTGAGTTGCCTAGGTATATCACAGTTTACTGTGATAACAATGGTGCAGTTGCTAACTCGAGGGAACCACAAGCCCACAAAGCGAGTAAACACATAGAGCGCAAGTATCACCTGATACGAGAGATCATAAAGAGGGGAGACGTGATCGTGGCCAAGATAGCATCAGATGACAACCTTGCAGATCCTTTCACAAAGCCATTGACCCCAAAGGTCTTTGAGAGACATGTGGAGGGCATGGGAGTCAGATTCTTGAGGGAGCCATGTGAGTAAGCTATGCTTGTGTTGTACATTTTCCCAGTTTAATATATCGATTTGTGTTTCAGTCATATCTGGTTGTGCATTTATCGTCCATTTATATTATGTAAGTAGATGATGAGGTGTTTGGTGCGACACAGTAGATCTCATCATTGGTTGAAAGACATAATATATAAATGAGGTTCGTAACCGAGACAGCTTTGGACAAACTGTCGGTCTAGGTTATTATGTGATTCAGATAATTAGTTTGTCTAAACTAATTGAATCATATAGATATGCCCGGGGCATATTGAACTTGACTCTTAGGAATGATATGTCTTGTACTGATTTAATAGACAAATCGATCCTTGTATTTTATCTCTAAATCCCTAGACTCGAGTGGGCATGAGGATTAGACATAGTGTACTTTGATCTGCCAATGGGTGAGGTCAAATGTGGCCAATAATCTCGGTAGGTTGGGTGTGTTGGTGTATATGCCCTAATGAGGGCTATTTATGTAAATAAACTTTGAGGGTTATTTATTTAAATAAGACATTTGTCGTTTGATTGATTATTTATCTGATGAGTTAATTTCATGAAATTATATTCTTGTGCATATTGAATTTCATGAAATCGATCCGCCAAAAGAAACACTCCATGGACTGTTAGATCATGAGTGATTCTTTTTAGTAGTACTCGTATGAGGATCCTTAGACCAGAAATCACTGCATAGTCTTAGGTGAATTAGAGTGTGCTTTGACATATGCCTAACGGGACCATAACAGGTTGCTAAGTACGGGTATGATTGGGTACACTATGAGTCATGCTAAGGTATGTAGGTGAAGTGATGGGACTACAAGTCTCTCTTAAATGAGAGATGATATCTTGGCCGCTTGATAGTGAACTGAGAAGTGCATGGCCGTGCCCAATAAATGATAAGGGTTATCATTTGCTTGATTAAGTTCAGTGTCACTAAGAGATCAAATAAAACGTTTAGCTATATAAGGATGATTGGTTCCATGCCTTATGCTAAACTGGATATCAGTGTAGAGGACATTACGTAGTATACTCGGAAGGTTGTGTTGAATCACCATTCGACCCTCCGTTCTGAATTGTGTAGTCATTATGTCTTGCTAGAGACCACTAATGATTTATGGATTAATTAATGAGATTAATTTATTCATTGTCAATTTGGAATGGGCCTACAGGATCGCACATAAGTGAGTTCGATGAGTCAGAATTAATTAAATTGCCTGTTCTAAGTATAAGAGTTATACTTAAATAGATAATATTTAATTAAATGGTTTAATTAAATATTATTGAAGAGTTTTATGGTATTAATTAAAAGTTAATTAATTACCTGGGAAGAATTGAGTTGAGCTGATAAATCAAGGGACCTAATTGTGAATTAAGGTTCTTGACCCATCAGCCTGATCCATGGATCAATGGGTTGATCCATGGTGTTGGTTAAACCCAACTCAGTAAATAATTAATAATTATTTACTTACAGATACTTCTCAAATAAACATCAGAGAAGTATCTGGACAGTTGAGAGATTTTTTAACAAAATCAGTTCTTTTTAAAAAAACCAACACGTTTTAAAGATTTTAAAAACAAGACTCTCGCTGTTACTTTTGCAGAGGTGAAAAGAAAAAAAAAACAGACTCTTCAAAAACGATTCTTCCCAGAGAAAATTGTTTTCTCTTGACAGGCAAAGTTTGGGGCTAGCACCAGTTCTGAGAGAACTCCAGTGCAAGAACGTAGAGTCAATTCACGTGAATTGTTGGTGAACGCCATCTTCTTAGAGGAGCCAGGCGTCTGCACAACCGATTACGCTTCGAGGGTAAGACCCGAATCCTCTTAGAATTTAGGCTATTCCGTAGCATAATTTAGGAAATTATGCATGCCTAGTTCCTTCAGTGGTATCAGAGCCAAGGTTTAAGTGTTTTGATTAAAATTGTTTTAATTAAAACCAAAGTTGGAAATCGGGTCTAAGGAAATTTTTTTATTGAAAAATTGGTTTTAATAAAAAAAAAATTCAAAAAGGCTTCCGCCGGTTTCTGGAGATGAACTCGCCGGAATTGTTCCGGCCGGCCGGAAGCTCTCCGGAAAAACGTATACTGCTCAAAAATTGAATTTTGGCCTGAATTTTCTGTGCGTTCTGTTTTTCCTTCATGGGAACTATTTCGGACTTGTTTTGTTTCAAAAACATTTGTTGAATGGTTGTTTTTTGAAGAAGTTTTCTGGGTTTACAAAACCCGCTTCGCCGGGAAAATTTATTTTTTTCGTTTGGGTTTTTTTGAAAGCCGTTTGCTGGGTTGATGTTGTTTTCGCGTTGGCTGCTTCGTCGAGACCGGGGAAATGTCCCTCGCAACGTGGGGAACGACGGAAATCGTTTTCGTCGGGTTCTTCGCGCCGACGGAGTTTTCGAAGGCCGGTCGAGAGTTTCGTTTTTTCTTTCGTCGTTCGATGAGTTGCCAAGGTCGACTTCGATTCGATCGGGGTCAGACCGGGGATAAGAGGCGACGTCCGGCGCTGCGAGCAGCGCCGGAATAGGCGAAGAGTTCGCCGGAAAGGAAGACGGACGTCGGCTGCACAAGTCGGAGAAGAAAGGAAGGAGGCGGCCGAAAGGGGGTGACGCCCTAATTGGGCTGAAAAGACAGATTTGCCCCCGCCGCACTCCATAATCTCAAAAATGCCAGCATTTAAAAATTGTTTTAAAATTTGCAAAACAGCCCCAGCAGTTTTGTTTCCCTTAAACCCTAAGCCCAGAATTTTGGTTATTTACGAAATGACCCCAAGAGTTTCAGAAAATTAAAATTTTAAAAATTTTCTGAATTTTATTTAATAAGATTTTAATTGAATAATCTTATTAGATAAAGATAGGATTAATTTAGAATTTTATCCTATAAGTTTAAATTTTGAAATAAATTATCTTAATTAGATTAGGATAATTAGAAAAGATAAATAAAAAAATAATTAATTAGATTAATTAATTGTTATTTATTTATTTTAGTTTACTTATGATGCTTAAATTTAAATTGTTTAAATTTTATGTGAAGCATCATAATTATGCTAGCATGTTCATGCATCATTCGATTAAAATGAATGAACATGGGATTGATTAAAATTGATCATGACACGATCAATTTTAATAGTGTAAGAGTTACACAATCCCTAATTAAATGATTCGGCCTAATAAAATTGGCTTGTATGAAGCATATGCAATTGTGTGTTTTTCTATGCATGAATTGGGCTTAAAATTTATTATTTAAATTTTGGGCTTGCGAGCCATTTTAAAATTGGGCCTGCGTGCCTATTAAATAATTATGTAATAGTTAGGCCCAAAAGGAGGTTCCAAAGGAGTCCATGGTGGAGCCCAGGAACGGAAGCCCAAAATGGAGGCCCAAAAGAAGTTTTTTTTTTTTAAAAAAAAAAAAAAGGCCCTGTAATAGATTAGAGCCCAATTCATCGCATGTCCGCAATTTTATGTTTTGTGAATGAATGAAAACGACAATGCATGTTAAGCCGATCAAACTTAAATCCCAAAAACCCAAGATTTTGCTTCCATACTTGAGGGCCCGCTTGAGCGTTGAACATCTGGTGGACTTGGAGAGCCCAAGGGCCTCAGGTTTTCTTCGTGCGGCGGGTTATTGCATAATAGTGCCCAACTTTATCACTACCATTAATGAGTGGAAAAACTGTTTGCGTATTAGATGCCCGACTTTATCACTACCACTTGTTATGGAAAAACTGTGTGGGTGTCTATTGATGTGATGCCTTGAGGGATGGTTTAACTTGGGAAAATTAATCCTAGCTTGACCCGATAAGTTGACTAGGGATTAATTTTGCAAAGATAGGATGGTGTCAAACATTTGGAATGTTCATCCTATCACCGAAAAGTTGCATAGTGATGCAATTGGAAATCGTTAAATTACATAGGGATGTGATTTGAACGTTGCCTACCAAAAGAGCCCAATCCCTACGATACTTGCCAAAGCAAGACTGGGGTTGATTCTTTGTGGATTTTCGGCCCACAACCTAGCACCAACACAAAATTGTTTGGGATTTCAATTTTGGCTATTGTGGAAAATATTTTAAAACTCATTCTAATATTTTGCATTTTCTTTTGTAGAAATGGCATCTACTAGCACTAATACATCTAATCTCACTCTAAGAAGCATTTTGGACAAAGAAAAGCTTGTTGGTCCAAACTTCTTAGATTGGGAAAGAAACTTGAGAATCGTTCTCAAACAAGAAAGGAAGCTAAATATCTTAGACGCTGCTTTACCTGAACCACCTGTAAATGCTACGGCTACTGTTCAACGAGCATGGGAAAAGCTGAAAAGCGATTCCGATGACATGACATGTCTGATGCTCGCAACTATGTCACGCGAGCTTCAGAAACAATTCATGAATTCGGAAGCGTTCCAAATTTATGTGTCACTAACGGAAATGTTCCGTGAACAAGCCCGTAACGAAAGGTTCGTTACGATAAAAGCATTGATCTCGTGCAAGATGGCGAAGGGTTCGTCAGTAAGCACGCATTTGATCAAGATGAAGGGGTATATTGATACCCTAGAGAGATTAAATGCACCTCTTTCTAGAGAGTTAGCCATTGACATCATCCTGGTTTCACTGCCTGATGATTACAATGACTTTGTGGTGAACTACAACATGCATAACATGGAGAGGACGATTCCTGAGCTCCATGGAATGCTTAAAAATACTGAGCAAACCCTTCGGAAGGCAATGCCAGTACTTGTTGTGGAAAAAGGTAAGGGCAACAAGAGAAAGTTTAAAGGCAAGGCAAAAGTTGCTGAAAACAAGAAGCCTCGCAGTAAGACTGCTCCTAAGGCTCAGCCTCAAACTCCTCCTGCTAAGAAAAATGCTCAGAAGGACGCAGTATGTTTCCATTGCAATCAGAATGGGCATTGGAGAAGAAACTGCAAGCTGTTTCTTGAAGAGAAGAAACAGAATCCTTCGGCTTCAGGTATCTTTGTTATTGAAATTAATCTTTCTATGTCCACCTCATGGGTATTAGATACCGGATGTGGGGCTCACATTTGTACTGATGTGCAGGGACTGAGCAATAGAAGGATGACAAAGAAAGGCGAAGTAGATCTCCGAGTAGGCAACGGGGCAAGAGTTGCAGCCGTTGAAGTTGGAGATTACATTTTGTCTTTGCCTTCCGGTTTAAACATTGTTTTAGAGAATTGTTATTATGTACCTACTATGAGTAGGAATATTATTTCAATTTCTTGCTTGGATATTAAAGGATTTCGTTTTATTATTGGTAATAAATCGTTGTCTTTATATCAAAAGGATGTTTTATATGGAATTGCAAATTTGTGCAATGGCCTATATATCTTGGATTTGACCCAAGAGAAACCGGTATATAACATTGAAAAGAAAGCCAAATTAATTCAATCTGATTTAAGTCCAACATATCTCTGGAACTGTCGTCTAGGCCATGCAAATGAGAAGCGAGTTCAAAGACTTCATAAGGATGGAGTGCTTGGTTCATTTGATTTCGAATCATATGACACATGTGAACCCTGTTTGCAAGGCAAAATGACGAAGAGTCCTTTCAGCAAGAAAGGCGAGAGGACTAGTGAGCTATTGGCACTAATACATACAGATGTATGTGGACCGATGAGCACACAAGCCAGAGGTGGATTTGAATACTTCGTGACTTTTACCGATGACTATAGTAGATATGGTTATGTCTACGTAATGAGGTATAAAAGTGAAACTTTTGAAAAGTTCAAAGAGTTTAAAAATGAAGTAGAAAATCAGTTAAATAGAAGGATTAAGGCTATTCGCTCCGATCGGGGAGGTGAATACCTTAGTGATGAGTTCGATGGCTATCTAAAACAGTGTGGAATTGTTTCACAGCTGACTCCACCAGGAACACCTCAATGGAATGGTGTATCCGAGAGGAGGAATCGGACCTTATTAGATATGGTTCGATCTATGATGGGCCAAGCGACTCTCCCTATGTCCTTTTGGGGTTATGCCCTCCTTTCAGCTGCCTACTTACTAAATCGTATTCCATCTAAGGCAGTAGATAAGACTCCATATGAGATGTGGATGGGTCAAAAACCCTATATGTCATATCTACGAGTTTGGGGTTGTCAAGCTCATGTAAAGCGTTTACAAAGTAGTAAGCTTGAACCTAAAACTGACAAATGCCTGTTTGTGGGATATCCTAAGGAAACTAAAGGATATCAATTCTACAATCCAACTGAGAACAAAGTGTTTGTTGCTCGAGGAGCCACTTTCTTAGAGAAAGATTTTCTCTACAAGAAAGATAGTGGGAGTAGAATAGAACTCGGAGAAGTTCCAGAACCACAAGAGAATGTAGAACGATCTACAGAAACTGAGATGGAAGTTGACATGAGAACTCATGAAGATGAGCAGCCTGAGTCAACAACACAAGAACCTAGAAGGTCTAGTAGATCTCGTCGTGAACCTGAGAGATACGGATTTCTCGTAACTGACGATCAAGATTTGATCTTGGTGGACTCTAATGAGCCCGTGAACTACAAACAGGTTTTAGAAAGTCCAGATTCAGATAAATGGCTACAAGCAATGGAATCTGAAATGCAATCCATGAGGGACAATAAAGTTTGGACTTTGATTGATCCTCCTGTTCAGGCAAAGGTTGTCGATTGCAAGTGGATTTTCAAGTTAAAACCTGGCGGGATCTTCAAGGCACGACTAGTGGCTAAAGGTTTCAGACAGACTCATGGTATAGACTATGATGAAACCTTCTCCCCTGTCGTGATGCTCAAGTCCATTCGGACTATGCTCGCCATAGCTGCATATTATGACTATGAGATATGGCAGATGGATGTTAAGACGGCTTTCCTGAATGGAAACCTACTCGATGATGTTTATATGAAACAACCCGAGGGATACATCGATCAAGAGCATCCAAATCGTGTATGCAAGCTTCAGAGGTCCATCTACGGACTAAAGCAAGCATCTCGGAGTTGGAATCTTCGTTTTGACGAGGCAGTAAAAGGTTACGGCTTCATAAAGAACGAAGATGAGCCTTGTGTTTACAAGAAGGTTAGTGGGAGCAAGATAGTTTTCCTTGTCCTATATGTGGACGACATCCTACTCATAGGAAATGACATTCCCATGATGAAAGACATCAAACAATGGTTGGGGACTGTATTTTCTATGAAAGACTTAGGAGAAGCCGAAATGATACTAGGTATCAAGATCTATAGAGATAGGTCAAAAAGGCTTCTAGGACTAAGTCAAGAAGGGTACATAGACAAAATATTGAAGAGGTTCAATATGTCTAACTCCAAAAATGGTAAGGTACCATTTAGACATGGCCTTCTCTTGAAGAAGAACCAAGGTCCTTCAACAAGAGAAGAGAGGGATACAATGAGTAGAGTACCATATGCTTCGGCAATAGAATCTATCATGTATGCCATGTTATGTACCCGCCCGGATGTCGCACATGCACTGAGCATGACTAGCAGATACCAACAAGATCCAGGAACAGATCATTGGACTGCAGTCAAAGCAATCCTAAAGTACTTGCGAAGGACTAAAGGATTGATGCTAGTGTATGGAGGACAAGAACAGCTCATCGTACAAGGTTACGCTGATGCTGCTTTCCAAACAGATCAAGATGACATGAAGTCACAATCAGGCTACGTGTTTAGTCTGAATGGTGGTGCAATAAGTTGGAAAAGCTCAAAGCAAGATACAACAGCCGATTCTACAACAGAGTCTGATTACATTGCTGCATCCGATGCTGCAAAGGAAGCTGTTTGGTTAAGAAAGTTCGTGTCAGACATCGGAGTGATACCGAGTATCCAAGATCCGATAGAACTTTTCTGTGACAATAACGGGGCCATCGCACAAGCTAAGGAGCCTCGGTCACACCAGAAAACCAAACATATACTCAGAAGGTTTCACCTCATCCGAGAGATCATTGATCGAGGAGATGTGAAAGTGTGCAAAATAGGGTCAGACGACAATGTAGCAGATCCTCTCACAAAAGCTCTACCGCAGTCAAAGTTTGATAGACATGTAATAGAGCTTGGTCTTAAACAGTTTAGGACATAGCCCTTCAACGGGCAAGTGGGAGATTGTTGGTGTATATGCCCTAATGAGGGCTATTTATGTAAATAAACTTTGAGGGTTATTTATGTAAATAAGACATTTGTCGTTTGATTGATTATTTATCTGATGAGTTAATTTCATGAAATTATATTCTTGTGCATATTGAATTTCATGAAATCGATCCGCCAAAAGAAACACTCCATGGACTGTTAGATCATGAGTGATTCTTTTGAGTAGTACTCGTATGAGGATCCTTAGACCAGAAATCACTGCATAGTCTTAGGTGAATTAGAGTGTGCTTTGACATATGCCTAACGGGACCATAACAGGTTGCTAAGTACGGGTATGATTGGGTACACTATGAGTCATGCTAAGGTATGTAGGTGAAGTGATGGGACTACAAGTCTCTCTTAAATGAGAAATGATATCTTGGCCGCTTGATAGTGAACTGAGAAGTGCATGGTCGTGCCCAAGAAATGATAAGGGTTATCATTTGCTTGATTAAGTTCAGTGTCACTAAGAGATCAAGTAAAACGTTTAGCTATATAAGGATGATTGGTTCCATGCCTTATGCTAAACTGGATATCAGTGTAGAGGACATTACGTAGTATACTCGGAAGGTTGTGTTGAATCACCATTCGACCCTCCGTTCTGAATTGTGTAGTCATTATGTCTTGCTAGAGACCACTAATGATTTATGGATTAATTAATGAGATTAATTTATTCATTGTCAATTTGGAATGGGCCTACAGGATCGCACATAAGTGAGTTCGATGAGTCAGAATTAATTAAATTGCCTGTTCTAAGTATAAGAGTTATACTTAAATAGATAATATTTAATTAAATGGTTTAATTAAATATTATTGAAGAGTTTTATGGTATTAATTAAAAGTTAATTAATTACCTGGGAAGAATTGAGTTGAGCTGATAAATCAAGGGACCTAATTGTGAATTAAGGTTCTTGACCCATCAGCCTGATCCATGGATCAATGGGTTGATCCATGGTGTTGGTTAAACCCAACTCAGTAAATAATTAATAATTATTTACTTACAGATACTTCTCAAATAAACATCAGAGAAGTATCTGGACAGTTGAGAGATTTTTTAACAAAATCAGTTCTTTTTAAAAAAACCAACACGTTTTAAAGATTTTAAAAACAAGACTCTCGCTGTTACTTTTGCAGAGGTGAAAAGAAAAAAAAAACAGACTCTTCAAAAACGATTCTTCCCAGAGAAAATTGTTTTCTCTTGACAGGCAAAGTTTGGGGCTAGCACCAGTTCTGAGAGAACTCCAGTGCAAGAACGTAGAGTCAATTCACGTGAATTGTTGGTGAACGCCATCTTCTCAGAGGAGCCAGGCGTCTGCACAACCGATTACGCTTCGAGGGTAAGACCCGAATCCTCTTAGAATTTAGGCTATTCCGTAGCATAATTTAGGAAATTATGCATGCCTAGTTCCTTCAGGGTGCGCGTGTTTAGTTACTTGGTGTGCTGCTGCTTGTCGAAAGGAAACCATGTACCGGTGCGTCCGGGGTGATGGTGCTCCCGAGATGAGCTCGAAATGTTTATTATACTAAACTCGGCCGGTGGACTTATGTCCGGTATAGTAAAAAGGTCGAGTGGTACTAGTCTCGGAATATTAAGAAGTTGATGAATTAATTTATCAGTAAATTAATGAATTAACGAGCACTATATCTTTGATGTGGGGAGATTATGAATATAATTTAATTAAGTTGTTTCGGAAGCAATTCTGGTGTAGGGTGGTAGTGCCATAATTAATCCGTTAGTGGTACGATTAATTATGTACTGGGTTATTGACAAAGGTAGATTTAATTAATTGAGAAATTAATTAATCCTTGTGTCAGTTGGTTGTGAGTCATCCCAGGAACTGGTTTGGGATAAGTGAATCCCTGTGTCAGTTGGGAGTGATTCATCCCAGGAACTGGTTTGGGATAAGTGAATCCCTGTGACAGTTGGGAGTGTATCAGTCCAGGAACAGGATTGAAGGAAACAGAATCTGTATCAGTCCAGAAACAGGATTGAAGGAAAACAGAAACCCAGTAGGAAGACCAATCCTAAACCAATTTGGAGTCTCTCTTGTAACTCTACTCATTCAGATTACACAATTCAACAATTAATCCACAGGATTTCTAGAGAGAGAAAATTCTAGAGAGAGAAAACGTTTCTCTCTCCAGGTCGAATTTTCAAGAAGTTTTGGCGGCTGGTTTTTCTTCCTAGTGGCTGAATTTTTAAGCCCTTGGTGTATACTAGCTGCAAGCAACTTTCTCTCTTTCTCCAGGCAGTGCGTTAGCAGTACGTGCTAGGTGCGGAGGTGCTGAATTTTTTTAGCAGGTGGATTGTGGTGAGTCGCTGATCAATTGACTTCTAGATTGTTGGCCACACAACAAGAGGTCATAGTCTTTGAGGCGTACAAGAGATTCACCAGGTGCACGCTTCAAAGGTATTATTCTATGGTTCCGCTTTTATTAGAATTTTTTGTTGCGTGGTAAATCGAGCAGGTACAAACCCAGATCCTACCAAAACCTTTCAATTGGTATCAGAGCCTGGTTTAGGGGGTTCTGTGCTTGTTCGATTTATTACATGGTTTTATTTGCAGGTGGTTTAGAATCCCGACTATTATGGTTACGTTTGTATGGGTTTTAATTAAACTCCGGGACTTGTCGGGATTTAATTTTATTATGAATGTTTGTAATAGTTTAACCACGTGCTGGAAGCCGTGTAGGATTAGATCAAATCTGTAGTAGGATTTTTTCTATGTAATTTCGATTATTTAATTTTCCTAGAATGCCTTGTAGTAGGAAAATTATTTTTTTTTGTAATCGAAGGCGTTATGGTGGGCGACTTGGATTCGTGGGTTTTGGGTTATCATGAATTTGAAGAAACCCAGGAAAACCCAGAACGAATTGCAAGAAGACCAAATAGCGTGGGAAAAAGCGAAGGAGGAGTTGGCGGCAGGAGGCGACGCCGGCGACGACCGCCGGCAGCAAGTCGCGCCTGCCGGGAGGCCAGCAGCAGCAGCTGCCGCACCCAGGGCGCAGCAGCCGGGCGCAGGCCCGCAGGCGCACGGGCGCAGCGCCGCGCGCGCATGGCCCGGGCGGGCTGTGCGTGCGCGCGCTAGCACTGGGCCGCGTGCACGGCCCGTGCGGGCTGTGCGCGCGGGCAGCGCGGCCCTCGGGCCGTGCTGCGGCCCGGGCGGCCCGTTCGGGCTGTTCGGGCTGTTTTTTGGCCCGTTTTTCCTCCAGTTTTCATTTTTTTGAAATTCAAGACTCTCTCCATCGAGTGACGTGATGGGACACGAGATCAAGGCAGAAGATGGAAGCAATTAAAACCATAATAGTCGGGGAATTTATTTTTTCGAATTTATTTCCCGTATTTATTGTTTTAATTTTTATGCTTTATTTTTATGCTGTATTTTAGATGCATGAATTAAAGCATGTCTGGTTTTATGGTTGCACATAACTTAGGTTAGTTAATTGCATGTTAAAATCAGAAAAAACCCTCAATTTAGAAATCTAAGTGGGAGCGGGTTGTGTTATATCCCCATGGCCACCATTACGGGTTCATATGCGATGTGGGTGGGCTTGCGCGTTGGCATTAGGGCCTTCCTCCATTCGGATGAGTCCAGCCCCGAGATCGCTAGACTATGAGCTTCTGAGTAAGATGACTAGAGCGAGTTTAACTAGGAGAAATGCGACACCCTCTCCATCTGAGGCGCACTATCCTGAGGTAACAAACTCAGAAGTCACGTAATGGCATACACTTAGTGTACGATCTGCAGTATTCCTCCCGCAAGGTTACGCTGCTTACTTGTACGGCTGAAAACACCGACTATTAGCTACATTGATCAAAAGATCGTTGGTCAGATAGTGTAGTTAATGAACTTGGTTCTTCTCAAACGAATGTGGGTTAGCGTAAACGTCCACACTGTGTGGCTTGCGAGAATCCCGGTGGATGAGATGTTGGTGGATTAATATTATTGTTTTGAGGGAAATCAATAATTAATTGAATTTTCATGTTTTCGAAAATTCTAGCATATATAACTGAAACACTGTTTGTTTACTTTCCAGTTGAAATCGATATGGCATTCAATCCTTTAGCTGCTATTTTGAAAAACAACAATTTAACTGGAACTAATAATGTCGATGGAAGTCGTAACTTGGACATTGTCCTTAGGGCTGAGAGCGCTCCTGTGAGAGATCGTGTCATTGACATGATTAGTAACATCAACAAGGTTGAGGTAGGAGGAGGAGAAATCGTTGGAGAAACCAAAGCCGATATTGTCCTCCAGAGCTTGCCTCAAAGCTATGAGCGGATTCGGTTGAACTACAACATAAGTAAGATGTTGTGGAGTTCATCCGAGCTCTTGGCAGAGTTGATGGCGGCTCAAAGCTATGAGCGGATTCGGTTGAACTACAACATAAGTAAGATGTTGTGGAGTTCATCCGAGCTCTTGGCAGAGTTGATGGCGGCTAAAAGTCTTCTTCAAGAGAAGAAGCGAGCTTTAGTCGCAGTCGAAGCTTTAGAATCTTCTTCTGAGCCTGAGGTTGGAAAGAAGAAGAGAAAGCTCGAGAGAGTAGCTAAAAAGGCACAAATTGTGCCTAAGCCAGATATTGCAAAGAAGAAGTCGAAAGACAAGTGCTTCAAGTGCAATAAGACGGGACATTGGAAAGCGGATTGTCCAAAGCTTATAAGTACGATAAATTATGCCTTAATTACTGAGACATGTTTAGCGGCGATTCCCACAGATACTTGGTGTGTGGATTCAGGTGCCACTGACCATGTTTGTAATTCTTTGCAAGGGTTCCAAATAACCCAGAAGCTTAGAGAAGGCGAATTAGATATCTACTTGGGCGACACTACAAGAGTGTCAGTAGAAGCAGTGGGAGTAGTTAAGTTGAATTTCGAAAATTCTAGCTTGGAGTTAGTTAATTATCTTTATGTACCGAGTTTTAGAAAGAACTTGATTTCGGTTTCTAAACTCTTGAAGAACGGGTATAAGTTTATTTTTTCTGATGACTGTGTTGTTATTAGAAGAAATGGAAAACTTATTTGTTCTGGTTCATTGGCGGACAATTTGTTTGTGGTTAACTCTAACTCCCCTGTTGCGCAAAACATGGAGATAGATAGCTCAGAATCTAACATTAATAAGAGGAAGAAACCTTCTGAAATGAATCAAACCTATCTTTGGCATCTAAGGTTAGGTCATATAAACCTTAGTAGGATTCAGAGGTTGGTCAATGATGGACCTTTGGGTTCATTAGATATTGACAGTTATGCAACCTGCGAATCTTGCTTGGAAGGTAAGATGACCAAGTGACTTTTTAAAGCAAAAGGCTATAGAGCTAAAGAAGTATTAGAGTTGATTCATTCTGACTTGTGTGGACCTATGACGGTCCAGGCACGAGGGGGATATGAGTATTTCGTGACATTCACGGATAATTACTCTAGGTACGGATACATTTACCTAATGCGCCACAAGTCCGAATGTTTGGCAAGTTCAAAGAGTTTCGGGCAGATGTGGAGAAGCATCATGGTAAGAGTATCAAGACACTGCGTTCAGATCGTGGTGGGGAGTACCTGTCCCATGAATTTTGAGATTACCTCACTGAGGTAGGAATTCAGTCTCAGTTGTCTGCACCTGGCACGCCACAGCAGAATGGTGTAGTAGAAAGGAGGAACCGAACTCTTATGGAAATGGTTAGGTCCATGATGAACTATAGTGATTTGCCAAGTTCGTTCTGAGGATATGCCTTGGAAACGGCAATGTATATTCTTAATCTTGTACCATCTAAAACCGTGCCTTCAACCCCAGTAGAATTGTGGAACGGGCGGAAGCCCAGTCTAAGACATCTCAGAATTTGGGGCTGCCCAGCACATGTGCTTAAGGCAGATACGGCTAAGTTAGATGCAAGAACAGAATTAATGTTGTTTGTAGGATATCCTAGGGGAACGAAAGGTGGTCTATTCTATAGTCCTAAAGATCAGAAGGTGGTGGTAAGTACCAACGCTAGATTTTTAGAAGAGGACTATGTCTTAGACCACAAGCCCAAGAGTAAGATAGTACTAGAAGAGCTTAGACGACAAACTACTAATCCTGATGCACCAGCGCAAGTAGATACACCACACACTGCACATGAGATCACAGATGATGCGCCTACACAGGCGGTGCCTCGTCGTAGTGGGAGGGTTGTGAGACAGCCAGACAGGTTCATTGGCATGGGAGAGGCTTCAGACCTGGTCCCAGGTGTGCCTGAACCTGACCCATTTAACTATAATGAGGCGCTTCGAGATAAAGATGCAGAATCTTGGCGTAAGGCAATGATATCCGAGATGGGGTCAATGGACCACAATCAAGTCTGGGAGCTTGTGGACCTGCCTGATGGGTTTAAGCCCATTGGATGCAAGTGGGTCTACAAACGTAAGAGAGGACCTGACGGGAAGGTGGAAACCTTTAAAGCTAGGCTGGTGGCGAAGGGGTATACTCAGAAAGAGGGAATCGACTATGAGGAAACCTTCTCCCCGGTAGCCATGCTTAAGTCGATCCGGATTCTCTTGGTCATAGCTGCTCATATAGATTATGAGATTTGGCAGATGGATGTCAAGACAGCTTTCCTAAACGGAAGTCTTGAAGAAACCATCTTTATGCAGCAACCAGAGGGATTCATTGAAAAAGGCCAAGAGCATAAGGTTTGCAAGCTTAAGAGGTCTATTTATGGACTTAAGCAGGCATCCAGATCTTGGAACATCCGGTTTGATGAAGTAATCCAGTCCTTTGGATTTACTCAGTGTCTGGATGAGCAATGTGTATATCGCAGACGTGATGGAAACTCAGTGGTGTTTCTTGTGCTTTACGTAGATGACATTCTATTGATTGGCAACAACAAGAAAGTGTTATTAGACGTAAAGGCATGGCTGTCCAAGCAATTTGATATGAAGGACTTAGGGGAAGCGGGACATATCCTTGGGATCAAAATTATTCGAGATCGTAGGAAACGTTCACTAACGCTCTCCCAAGCTTCATACATAGACACGATTCTGGCCCGTTTTAACATGCAGAACTCCAAGAAAGGTTTTCTACCTTTTAGGCATGGAGTGTTTCTATCTAAGGAACAGTCTCCTAAGACTGTTGAGGAGATAGAGACCATGAAGACAGTTCCATATGCTTCGGCAGTAGGAGGTCTCATGTATGTCATGTTGTGTACGAGGCCTGATATCTGTTATGCCGTTAGCATGGTGAGCAGATATCAGAGTAACCCCGGGAAAGCTCATTGGGAGGCAGTAAAATGCAATCTCAAGTATTTGCGCAGAACGAGGGACCAAGTTCTGGTCTATCAGGTGTCTGAGCTGGTACCCCGAGGTTACACAGATTCAGATTTCCAAGGCGACAGGGACAAGAGCAAGTCTACCTCAGGGTATGTGTTTACTCTAGGAGGTGGAGCCATAGTTTGGAGGAGTGTCAAGCAGAAATGCGTGGCGGACTCTACCATGGAGGCTGAATACGTTGCCGCATCAGAGGCAGCGAAAGAAGCAGTATGGCTCAAGAACTTCCTAGTGGATTTAGACGTGATTCCTGGTTTGCAGAAGTCTATCACGGTTTATTGTGATAACAACGGTGCAGTAGCAAACTCGAAGGAACCACGAGCTCACAAGGCGAGTAAACACATACAGCGCAAGTACCACCTGATACGAGACATCGTAAAGAGGGAAGACGTGGTCGTGGCTAAGATAGCATCAGAGGATAACCTTGCAGATCCGTTCACGAAGACATTGACCTCTAAAGTCTTTGAGGCTCACGTGGAGGGCATGGGGATCAGATATCTAGGAGAGCCATGATAGTCTTTCTAGATAGATAACAGCAGATTGTGTAGGATTGTATGTAGTTGTATACTTAAAGCACAGCTTAAGTATTAGTGGGAGATTGTTGGATTTGAATACATAAGCTATGCTTGTGTTGTACATTTTCCCAGTTTAATATATCGATTTGTATTTCAGTCATATCTGGTTGTGCATTTATCGTCCATTTATATTATGTAAGTAGATGATGAGGTGTTTGGTGCGACACAGTAGATCTCATCATTGGTTGAAAGACATAATATATAAATGAGGTTCGTAACCGAGACAGCTTTGGACAAACTGTCGGTCTAGGTTATTATGTGATTCAGATAATCAGTTTGTCTAAACTAATTGAATCATATAGATATGCCCGGGGCATATTGAACTTGACTCTTAGGAATGATATGTCTTGTACTGATTTAATAGACAAATCGATCCTTGTATTCTATCTCTAAATCCCTAGACTCGAGTGGGCATGAGGATTAGACATAGTGTACTTTGATCTGCCAATGGGTGAGGTCAAATGTGGCCAATAATCTCGGTAGGTTGGGTGCGCGTGTTTAGTTACTTGGTGTGCTGCTGCTTGTCGAAAGGAAACCATGTACCGGTGCGTCCGGGGTGATGGTGCTCCCGAGATGAGCTCGAAATGTTTATTATACTAAACTCGGCCGGTGGACTTATGTCCGGTATAGTAAAAAGGTCGAGTGGTACTAGTCTCGGAATATTAAGAAGTTGATGAATTAATTTATCAGTAAATTAATGAATTAACGAGCACTATATCTTTGATGTGGGGAGATTATGAATATAATTTAATTAAGTTGTTTCGGAAGCAATTCTGGTGTAGGGTGGTAGTGCCATAATTAATCCGTTAGTGGTACGATTAATTATGTACTGGGTTATTGCCAAAGGTAGATTTAATTAATTGAGAAATTAATTAATCCTTGTGTCAGTTGGTTGTGAATCATCCCAGGAACTGGTTTGGGATAAGTGAATCCCTGTGTCAGTTGGGAGTGATTCATCCCAGGAACTGGTTTGGGATAAGTGAATCCCTGTGACAGTTGGGAGTGTATCAGTCCAGGAACAGGATTGAAGGAAACAGAATCTGTATCAGTCCAGAAACAGGATTGAAGGAAAACAGAAACCCAGTAGGAAGACCAATCCTAAACCAACTTGGAGTCTCTCTTGTAACTCTATAAATAGACAAGGGATCAGTCATTCAGATTACACAATTCAACAATTAATCCACAGGATTTCTAGAGAGAGAAAACGTTTCTCTCTCCAGGTCGAATTTTCAAGAAGTTTTGGCGGCTGGTTTTTCTTCCTAGTGGCTGAATTTTTAAGCCCTTGGTGTATACTAGCTGCAAGCAACTTTCTCTCTTTCTCCAGGCAGTGCGTTAGCAGTACGTGCTAGGTGCGGAGGTGCTGAATTTTTTTAGCAGGTGGATTGTGGTGAGTCGCTGATCAATTGACTTCTAGATTGTTGCCCACACAACAAGAGGTCATAGTCTTTGAGGCATACAAGAGATTCACCAGGTGCACGCTTCAAAGGTATTATTCTATGGTTCCGCTTTTATTAGAATTTTTTGTTGCGTGGTAAATCGAGCAGGTACAAACCCAGATCCTACCAAAACCTTTCAGTTCTGTAGATTTCATTATAGCAGCAGTGTAATAGCGGGTTGGACAGTTTTTGTACTTCTTAGCATAGCTTTGAGTATTAGTGGGAGATTGTTAGTTTTGAATACAGAAAAGCTATGGCTTGTATAAAAAACTAATATCCACAGTTGACATATCATTTTGTTTCAGTATTAAATTGTTCAATTATATCATAGAACTAGATAACGGGGTGTAGAAAGACACAGTAGATCTCGTTATTGGTTAAAGTATTGATATATAAAAAGTATCTCGTAACTGAGATAGTCTGAACATACTATCGGTATAGGTTATCGTGTGATTTGGAAATTAGTTTGTCTTTTTTTTTTTTGAAGCTGGAAATTAGTTTGTCTAGACTAATTAAAATGCACGGATATGCCCGGGGAATATTGAGCACGACCAGTTTGGATAGAATTAACTTGTACTGATCGGCGTAGTTAATTCGATCCTAGTATTTAGTCTCTCAATCACGAAATTGGGACGGGTGTGAAAGTTAGATATCGTATGCTTTGATTTGACAAAGAGTACGGTCAATTGAAGCCTATACCTCAGTAAGTTGGGTATGCAGTGTTTAGCTTCTTATGTGTTGTTGCTAGTCAGAGGAATCCACGTACCGGTTTGCCGGGTTGATGGTGCTCCCGAGATGAGTTCGTAAAGTTTATTATACTAAAACTGGCCAGTGGACTTTACGTCTGGTATAATAAGAAAGTCGAATGGTACTAATCTCGGATACCAAGAAGTCAGTGAATTAATTTGTCAGTGAATTGATAAACGCACGAGCATTAAATCTTTGATGTGGAGAGATAGAAGAAAATATAGTGGCGCGATATAAAGTCGTTTTTGAGCAGTAGTTCCATAGTTAGTCCGATAGTGGTACGACTAATTATGTGTTTGACTAATCGACAAAGTGAATTAATTAATTCTAAATATTTAATTAATATTTAATTGACTAAGTGGATTAAGAAATTAATTCTATATGAATTAATTAATCCTAAAGGTTCGATTAAATTAAATTAACGAAGTGGGTTAATAAATTAATTCAAAATGATCGATTGGAGTTGACTAGTCTAGGAAAGACTAAGGGTCAAAGAAAGTCAAATTAAAAAGCTCAATTCAAAAGCCCACTAGGTCTCCTTAAGAGCTCCCTATAAATATAAAACTTAAGGCTAAAGAAACATTAAGAAAATCTTGCAAGACAAATCTTGCCTCTTAGAGTGAGAAAGTTCTAGAGAGAGAACATCTTCCCCTTTTGGTTTTACTTTCAAAAACAAACTTAGATCTGGTAATGTAACTGGTACATGCGGTTCAAGATCTCTTACACCACTCCATGTTTTATTTTATGTACCACTCATTAAAATTGTAATTAAAGTAATTAAAAATTATGAACAGTTATTCAGATTTTAATTTGTGGTACATGGGGTGAGGCAGGAGATCCCGAGCCGAAGTAATCCCATCATGAATCCATTATTTGAATCTAGATTTGAATAATATTTGGCAAAACATTTTGAAAAGTATAAACCAGCACTCAAAATGGGTGATGAAGAACGTAGAATATTTACCTAGGTGAAGGAGAAGAAATGATTGACTTTGAAGGAGGATAATGTTTTGAGTCAAATTCTAATCATTGAATGATTTGGAAAGACCAATGAGGTTTAGTTAGTTAAGGTTATATTATAAATTTTTTCGAAGAATTTTTAACAGAATAAAACAAGGGTTTGTGTGTTCTTGCCCAATTTTTTATTAAGTAAAGAAGGGGAGATGAAATTGTCACAACCCAAAGAAAACTGACCAAAAACGTCTTCTTGGCCAAACAAATCATGGCAGGAGAGGGCATCCCAGCAGGATTGAGGTCTGTCTATAGCACTTGGAACAACAGAACATTAGTCCATCCCAGAAAAGAGCAGAAATAGTTCTTAATGTATGCAAAATTTCCATTACACACTAGCTATTTTTCTCAATGAACAAAGAAAGCCGCAAGACACCGAAGATGCGTGATACGTGTATTGAAAAACTAGAATACAACGCAATGAATACAGAGGACATGATAAAACCACAATGAAGTTTCACTTCATGGAAAAAGAATCAAAACCATCAAGCTTTGGCGGGAGAGAGAGCTTATCTTCCAGCATGAAAGAAAGATCATGCATCTGCGACAACATCATTTCCACGTCTTCCCTGGTTTGGGTTGACACATTATTGACATCTACACTAGAATCAGATTGCACCAAACTTTCCCCAGCGTCACTTTTGGCTTCACTGGCCCTGTATAGATCAAGGAAATTGAGTCAAAGTGTCAATGAATCCATTAACCAACACCAAAATGCATATATATTTTAATTATTAGTACGGAATTTCCTCTAACATGTAAATAATTGTTCAGTCCAATTCCTTTATTTCAAGAACTATTTATGATCTATGATGCTATATCACAACAATCTACCACATCAAAGGGAAGCAGGATGTAGCATTTTGGCACTCAATCAACAATAAGTCGATATACTTCGAATGCCAAAGTTGATGAAACACCTGTAATCAGATTCTCATATAGGATGTACAACTAAATCTTTGTCCCGCTACATGGAGTTGGTTTGGCTATATAGGTCATAACACAGCCATCGCATTCTACCAAAAGCCAGTTTAAATTCATGTCTTCTGAAAAGATTCGTCTTTTTTTAGTCACTGGTTACCATTTCATTTGAGTTAAATAGTTCTCCATTTTCTATATGTTCAAACTACTTTAAGCATGGCTTTTTAACATTTGATTCAAAAGTATTAAGGAGAGGGGAACCACTATAGTCAATTACGTCATCCTCTTAGGAAGGGTGATTTTATACTACAATATTACCTGTGCTATTTGATAAACAGAAACACATTCAACAAATGCATACACATCTGACTGAGGCCAAAGTAACAGATTATCTATGATATACTCCATATAACATGAATTCAATAAAATAGCTAAAATAAGTATTAACCATGATGGTGTTTTACACTTGCGAAAAAAACAAGTATAATTGCATCAGACATTATATCCTCTGCCACTTAAGACATTTCAGTGAGCAAAGTACAGTTAAGCAACGATAGCACGGCCAGTAGATTTCAAATATTTGATCGGCTGCAGAAAAGTATAGTGTATGGTGTTTTTGAGAAAGGATAAAAATATGACTGCCGACATATTTAAATTACAAAAACTAGCAAGGGATGCATTGCCACAAAATATAATTTGCCCATTGGTACGAGCAACAGCTTCCTAACTTAAAGCTCTATGCAGATTGCATTCAAACAAGTAAATGTAGCCATCCAGAAATTCTAGAATGATTTGGTTCAGACCACATCTTACAAAATGCAAAAAGAATAAAACAAGAAAAATGGAAAGAGGCAACACATCCTGATAAATTTTTACTCGTCTTTTTAAACCATATTACATGAACAAACTGAAATGCAAATTCATGAACCTTTTTTTCTTTTCATCTTTCTCCGGTATGAGATTAAAGCTCAAACTGAAACTCATGTGTTTCGCATGTATCAAAGAAACAAATATATCCTAGAAAAAAAATAATGAAATGCAATTTCTAACAAACAACAGTATGCACCTGTTAGAAACAGCAGCAGCAATGTCATTCAATTCTGCAACACTATCTTTGCCATATAGGCCTTTGAAAGGATCTGCTTGAGAAAAGCTACCAAACTCCATTTCTTCCAAACTGTTCTCTGAATTGGATAAAAATAATTCTGTGGTGCTTCCTGAAGCAGCTGTAGATTGCTTCTGATCTTCTATTGGAGCACTATTAGAAAAATCTTGAACAGGATTGGAGCTAGTGAATTCATTCCAATCACTAATAGAGGTATCCTCTCTAGCAACCACATTATTTGCAGGTTCAACCTGAAACCAATTCAAACTTGTAGAGGGACTGTTTGTGCTCTCCTGTGGAAGAACATTAGTGACACTGGTAAGAGGTGGTTCCGATTGTTGAGATGTCTCAAAACTTAGATTATTCCACAAATCATCTGAAGTCGAGGGACCAGAGGTTAAGTCAGGCGTTTCTTTCCCATCTTTAAGTTCTTTTTTGGGTACAAACAGGGAGTCAAGTTGGTAAGAAAGATCCACACTGCTCGTGTTCTCTTCTGGGATAGCATCCTTTCCAACGACAGCTGGATCAGGCATATTAGTTTTCAGAGATGGCTTGAGATCAAAGTTATTCCACATGTCATCCGCAGTCAAGTCACCCACTGAAGTAGAAGCTTCTGGATCATCTTGCAACTCCGCATTACTCAAGTCTTTCACTGATCCAAAAACTGTGTCAAGGTGGGAAGAAATATCAAATGTAGAATCACTTAGAGGATTAGTCTGTCTAGATATCTCACTGTCATTTCTAGGTGCAACTACAGAGTTTACATTAAGGTCCAAGGATTCAGATCCTTCAAACTCATTTCCACTGTTAGCAGACTGAAAATCTGCTTCCCATCCTGAAAATTCATTGTTATCTTTGCCTTTAGAAGAGTGAACAGCTGCTTCAGAAAATGGAACATTCTCAAAGAAACTAAGGTTATTAGTTGGAACAGCACTCATTTCGGCATTCACAACATCATTGCTCGTTGATTGGTGTTGTTTAGGTTTACTCGAAGCATCTAATCGGCTCGACTCATAAAAGAAGTTATCCAAGTCAATTCCAGAAAATTTAAAATAACTCCTTCCCTCCAGTTCTGTACTTTGTGTATTATTCTCTCTGTTCTGCTCATCAGTTGGCCATTGTATTTTAAAGTTTAAAAGATCAGACAAACAAATTCCATCATTTGGTGAACTTTGCCCTCTGTCCGAATCACTCCTCTCTAAAGGGGGTCCAACAATTTCCTGCAGACTTTGGTATTATTTTCCCAGAAAAATATTCCAGTGCACAAGAAATGTAAAAGTAAGATGGCACATGCAGAAGTATCACACACACATGCACAATAATAGAGACGTAATACCCATTCAAATTAAGTAGCCTTATCAGATAAAATTGGGTAGATAACACGAGAAACGTTGTCAGAAAAGTCAATTGGTGAGATGCAAAAGAAAAAAATGATACTTTGTAAATTTGCCATCATATTTGCCTACATTACAGCTTATGTGGCCTTACAATCTCTCATCCAACAATTTTAAGCAACTAAACCATGTTGGAGAAATGACAATGGTCAATAACACAACTAGAGTAAATTTATCAAGTACTAATGCTTAAGAAGTTACAAGAAATAAATAAAAGAACACATTCAGAGCAAGTGCGCAACAACTAACATAAAGCTTATATCACATCTTCATGCAACTTCACAATAATATTAAAATTCTCTTTTCTGGAAGGTGCAATGATGAAATAAACAATTTCTGTCTATTTATACAATGTTAGTTAGGATATCTCAAGTTACATTGCAAGCAAAATCCTTATCAAGTGTCAAAATGCTTACCAGGTTTTCTGTTGTTGCTTTTATGCTTTCATATTGCACATAAACAGAATGACCCACAGATTTCCCACATCAATTCACTTTTTTACTTAAAATTCAGTTTAACCATCACAAAACCTTATCCTTCTGTCTTGCATCTAGCCCTTTTCAAGCAAATTGTCAGTTCCAGTTCCATCAAAATTTAATCGTTTTACACTACATTTTGATAATAATAATAATAATAATAATAAGAAATAAATTGCAAAATGCATTCTTTATTTACTCACAGATTGAGGGAAAAACAAAAACCTAAAAAAACCTAAATAAGCAACCTATGAAAATGGGAATTGAGACTTACTGATCCATCAAGGTGGAGTGATTCAAGCAACCAGCAATAAGCAACAGTGTCTTTAAAGCAAATGGGGTCAAGAACGATGTCGTTGGGGCGGCCACAGTACACACAGACAACTGACTGCACTCCTCTGAGAAGTTTTCCCTTGCAATTTTTACATCGGAGGTTTGCTTGTGATGGGTCGAAAGATGCCACTGTTTTTGAGATTGAAGGTAGAGGAGGGAGGTTCTGCGTCGGGTCATAATGGGATAGCCCGGATTCTGCTCGGGTCACTAGCAGGACTTGTCGGATCAGATCCTCCGGGAGCCCGGATTCCATTACAGGGGAAGATCAAGGGTACACTTTGGGGGACTGAAATTTAGAGGAAGTATGAATTAATTACAGTTCTGGGACGATGAATGAGAAATGAGGAACGGGAAAAACTTCCAATCAATTAGTTACGAAAATTATGAGGCTGCCTATCGATAGAATTACTGGATTGCTATTCGTATCACAAATTTGCTATTTGTATCAAAAAAATAATAATAATAAAATGACCAAAATGCCCTTATGATGGAACATTTGTAGAAAATACTAAGCACGAGACAAAAACGCACCAAAATTGCGTTTTGACCACAATCGGAAACGCAGAAAAAAACATTTCTTATATTAAAAAATTAAGTACGATGACATTTTTGATGATTGAAAACGTCAAAACTTAAAAATTTTAACTATAGAAAACGCAACACTTTAATGTTTTTTCAATAACCAAAACGTCAAAATCATGTGTTTCAGCCATGGATGAAACGTTAAAACAACGCGTTTCGTCCATGGTTCGCTCGCTGAAACGGCGCGTTTTTTTCCAGCACAAACTAAAAAGGGTTAAACTCTTAAACCGCAGCATTGTTGACAAATTTTTTTAGAAATTACACTTTGGAAACGCCAAGTGAGGTAGATTTTTCCGGCAAAAAACGCAGAAATTGACGGAGGAGATGGCGAATCATCACAAAGGCACGGGGCGGGCAAAGGTCTACTGATAAACAAGGTAAAAATCGTTATGAATTTTTTGTTGTTTCTGCATTTTAGGGCATAATCGGCCCAATTTTTCGCATCTATATGCATTGAATCAGTGTTTATTTGCGTTATTTTTGTTAGAAATCTGTGTTTAGGTGCGTTTTAGGTATGTACAAACGCAATTTGGTATGGATTTTGGTTCAAATAATCGTTTAGGTCAGAATTTTGGGGGAATTAAAATGCAAGTTGGTGAGTTTTTTGCTGACAGAAACGCCATCGGACCGAGTTTTTGGTGACTCAAAACGCTATCGGCCGGCGTTTTGAGCTATTTAAAACGCCGTCGGCCGGCGTTTTATATAACTCAAAACGCCTTTGGCCGGCGTTTTGAGTTATAAAAAATGCCGGCCGATGGCGTTTTGATTATCTGAAAACGCCAGCGGTCGGCGTTTTATATATTTCAAAACGCAATTATGTTGCGTTTTGTAATATATAAAACGCCGGCCGCTGGCGTTTTTAGTCGATCGAAAAGTTAATTTTGTGAGTTTCATAGTAGTTAAACCGTAAATAGGTGGCCTTTTTTTTTGCTTGAAACGCTGATTTAGTTTGGTTTACAATTTGCACTTATTTAATTTGATTTAAATTCCACAATTGAATTTTACAATATAATAGCTTTGATTTATTTATTTATTTATTTATTTAGGGTGGCGCTAAGTTAAAGTCACAAGTAGATAGGCAGCGTCCCACAGCTTCTGCTAGAAGGCAGAAGGTACCTGTGACGAGGGGAGGAGGTAGAGGGATGGGTAGGGGTCGTGGTGGAGGTGGGATTGTTATTTCTGAGGGAGGACGGGGAGGTGGTGGACGAGGAGGTGGTAGACGGGGATTCGGTAGAGGAGTTGGAGGTGGCGATGACTCCTCATTTCAGTTGAGGGATGAGTATTACGATACTACTGATTCCGATGACACTGATGATAGTGAGGACGAGCCTATTGGGCATCAGGAGGAGGATGAGCATCCGCATCATGCGGAGTATGAGCAGTCACGGCAGGAGGAGGCTAGTGGGAGTGGACGGCCACTGGAGGATCAGGGTGAGGGGGATACCTACGGAGGTGACCCTTCTCACCCACATGCTGAGAGGACCGTCCGGTATAGGAATCCGGACCACGGCCAGTTCGAGGAGGTGGATCCTGCTTCAGGTACGCGTTTTAATTTTTATGTATAATTATTTATAATAAGTAATTGTTTTAATTTAATTATTGATAAAATTAGTTTATTGCTTGACTTAATTGTGTATTTTTTATATAGTTCAGTAATTATTTTAATTTGCATATGTATTTGCTTGACTTATTTGTTTTTTTAGTTAATTATTTTAGTTGATTTAGATTACAAATTGCATAAACTAACATGACGTAAAAAACCACCTATCATATGTAGTTGCTTATTATACTTATATGTTAATTACATTAATTTATTTTGTGCTTATTTATTTTAATTGTTATAGATTATAAATTTCATTAACTTTCAAACCGTCGAAAAACATCAATCACCACGTTTAAAACATAATAATAACAAAGTTTAAAAACACCTTAACACCACGCACAGAGTCAATAATCAACAGTTTGGTACACAGGCGCTTCCTATGTCCCTTCCATTGCATGGAACACAGGCGCGTGCAGCGAGGTGGGCCATCGACAGCCACCGGGGCACAGAGCAGCGCTTGGCCTCCATACGCCTTGCGTTTGACGAGATGACAGCGGACATGGTTAGTAAATATTTAGAAATTGTAACAATTATATTTTGGTTTAATATAGTTTTATATAGTTTATTATTTAAGATTTTTAAATACTTTTCAAATGTCACTTGGATGCCATACGGCCGGGACGCCATTTCGAGGATGCCGAGGACCCTGTACCGAGGACTTATTGCGTACAGGGATCACATCGAGCCTTACATGCCAGACTGATGCGTCCGCCAGCTTGGGTATGTCCAGTGGATTCCAGCTCGATTCATCCGTCCTGGCAGGGATACTTACCGCGGCTACACTGGGAGACCATATGTGGTCCGACATGCCGTGTAGTATGCCGAGTCTACATGGGAGGAGTTCGGCACGACATCCATGGGTATCTCCCTCATTGGGCGACAGCGGACCGGTGGAGCTGTTGCTCGGAGTGCCGCAGTCGACGGCTATTTGGAGTGGTTTCGTCTACGATCACGTCCTCGAGTACTTCCCATCGATCCCCAGGCTGTTATAGAGCCACCTCGACCACGTCGCACCGCCTCAGAGTTTGTAAGTATTCATGTTAATTTGTAAATTATTTTATTTATTAAATTCAATTCATTTTATTTGACTCTAATATATTGTTTGTATATTTGTAGTGGATGGGTCGATTTGGTCAGCTACATCATGCTTTATTAGATGTAGTGCGGGAGAGTGTTCCAGATCTGTACGAGGAGTTCGCACCTGCCACTGCAGATCTAGAGGATGAGTTCGACCGGTCGATCTGATTTTGTATTGTATTATTTATTATTATTGTATAAATGATCAAATATTATATTGTATATTTGATGATTATATTTTGTTGTCTTTTTTATACATATGTTGTATTTTATACATATATTTCATCAGACATTCCACGTACCTAAAGAGTAATACAAATTGTATTGACAACAAGCAAACAACTTAAAAAAAAATTAAACAAATAACAAAATGACAACACTTTGGAATTTACAAAATTTTACTATAAGGATAATAGTAATACAACATATTTCACATAACAATATACATCCTAGCCATCACGTAGTGCAGTCCAAGCATTAAATCTATCTGCCAAATTTTGTGGCCAATCACCTATACTTTCAGCATGACGCTGATGTTGCCAAACAAAGCTCAACGGCGGGATAGGGCACTCATCGACCACATCGACACGTACGTAATGGTACCCATTTACACGGGCAAGCGCTATAACCCTTTCAGGTTGTGTGTCGCCAGTGGAGGAATACAAAGGTAATACAGAATAATTTCCATCTAAACGAGTACGGCTCAAATGTATTACCAGTGCATTTGCATAAGTGGCGAGAGGGAACAAATCCGTAGGTGTAGCCATCCAATGCTGCTCACCACAATCTGTGCCTTCAAAACTTGCTCGCCTAAGTACCATAGCCACGTGATCACCATCAGGGGGACTCAACTCCAAAGATTGGAATACACCCCTATACCTGTCCAGATGGCTCGTAATCTCTCCACTCAATGACCTGCGAGCAAATCTCCAATATTTCTCATGGCCAAAAAGGTAAGTAGAAATTACTCGGAAACCACAATGCCCATCTCCATTTACATCTGACCAGCCTGTACAGTAAGGCTGGAAAAATGCTGGCACACACTGAATGTCTCCACAATAACCTGTCAAGTAATTATGTTTCATTTAATAAACATAACTGCATACTGTATATATACGTAAAAAAATTATAAAAAAATATGAAACTTCATAATTTATTTTATTCAAAAATAAAAAAAGGACTTATTTACCTGTCCTTAATGGAGAACCACCATCAAAACCTGTATGAATACGGTGTGATCGCCCTGTCGAGCGGCCGAATGAACCTGAACGACACCTGCCACGTCGGCTACGTGTCGCTCTTTCTCGTGAACTCTACTCGCGCATTACAGAATGATGTAATTTACTTGGTGGTCACCCCCTTTGGGGTCCCGAGATATCTGGCTCTCTAACACTGGCCATGTCAGGGTACATCTGCTCTACGTAAGCCCTATTCAACAGACGGGCCAAAAAAGACGGACTGGTAGATACTGTAGGGACGACAGTCTCGTTAAAATACCTTAACAAACAAATATATTAAATGTAAACTACTTTAAAAAAATATCAAATGTGAAATCAATTGGATAGTATTAAAGTTCATATATTTAAAATGCACATGATGTCCTCATCAATGTAATTCGCATCCCCCTGTGATGGCACAATGGTCAACCTCTTCCAAAACTCATGCACGTGTGGAAGTAGGGGATATTCAGGCAATGACTGTGCCTTGACTATGTCACAAGCACAGAGAATCCCACGTGTCACCTTGGGCACACATCCACATTGCTCGATTATTGCGCCTGCCAACTTATTCTTTTTTCGAACTTCTTTTCTAACCAACTTCAAACAATGATGTGACACATACTTGTTCAAATAACAGTATGGAAATCCCTGCATACTTGTTTGAGTCGTGGAGATGGAAGCCTCAAGCGAGCCTCTATAATAATGTCAATTAAAAATAAAATGAATTAAAACATTTATAATAAATAGTAGTATAATAAAATTGAATGAACTAATAATGAAAAAAAAAATCGTAAACAATTAAATAATTAAACTAACCCGATGTGAGGGTACAAGTGGCTGAGATGAGAGTCGATCTTTGTGAACAAAGTGTCAAGGGAATTGGTGGAAGAATTAAGCCAATCTTTCATAGCAGCATGCGAAGCCTCTACACTGTTAGTGGAAGTATTACCAAAGTGGAGAAATTGATTTGTCCAAGCACGAACAAATTTCTCCTTGTGAATGAGCCATGTAGTCTCAAGATAATCGACAGCCAACGGCTCAATGAGAGTGTACTTAACCTTGAAATTCTGCAATAAACGGTTAAACTCCTCTACAGTCGGAGCCTTAATAGTTTTCTTCCACCAGCTGTCATGAATATCACATGCTAAGTTTTTGTTTCTTCTCCCAACATTTTTTTCCAACCACGCATTCACATCACGCCCAATATGCCACAAACATAACAAGTGATGTGAAGCGGGAAAATAATCCTTAATTGGCTGTAACAAACCCAACTCCCTATCTGTCACAATCACACTAGGTGACAAACTAGCCGGCAGCAAAAATCTCAAGTTCCTCATAACCCAGTCATATGTATCCTTTGACTCATTTCTAACAATAGCAAATGCAATATTGAAATTCTTATTTGTAGGAGTCATACCTACCATCTCGACGACAGGCATTTGGTACTTGTTGGTCTTGTAGGTAGAATCAATCCCCACCACCCAATACCATCTGTGGAACATCTGAATTGAGGTTGGATGTGCAAAGAAGACATGTGTGATCTCATCAGTGTTCGCATCCTTCTGAATCTTGACATAATACTGCTTCTCCTCAGCCAAATGCATAAATTGCTGCCCAATATTCCTACCTTCCAATCCGGCGGTCTTCATCTGTCATTTCAAATTGTACACTGATTTGATTGGTACCTGGGAATCGGGAAACTGTTTATTAACAGCTTCCCAAACACACTTTGGCTTCACATTCGACCGAAGCATAAATTCAGCAACAGCCTTTGACTCTTTTGTAAAATGGCTCAACTGTCTGTGACCATATAGATGCCTTATACCTGTAAATCCCATTTAGTTATAATAACAATTCATGCATACAAAACATCAATCAACTTAATTACTATTATGCGCAAATAATGTAATACCAGTGTGATTGTGAGTTGACGCTGCTCCTAGATTTGTATAAACCTTGTGACGTCCCAGATCAAATCTCTTACAAGTCAACCTAAAGGGGCAATTAGTGCCGCTCCTTCTTGTATTCTTCCGTCTGGTTGGGAGAGGGGCTTTGGCAGGATCTCTCCATCGCTTGCACGAAAAGTAGTACGTCGCAAATCCTTGATTACCTCCCCTCTTTGTAATTAGGAACTTCAGCCTCTTAGCTATTTTCTGGCAATGTTTCAAAGCCTTCCTAATAGTGCGAAATTCTCTGTCAATCTTGAAATATCCACTCAAATCTGCGCCAGGTTCAAGTTCCACCGCCTCTCCTTGAGCATGATCCGCCTCATTGTCATCTTCATCCTCCTCTTCATCGTCCGCCTCCTCTTCAGCCTCATACACCTCCTCCTCCTCGTACTCATCATCGTCATCCTGTATGTGAATACACATATAAATTAAAACAAAACACATTTAATATTAAATTATACAAAAACACAATCAAAATTACATACGAAACAGTATGCATGCAATATGGTAACCATTATCGTGCAAAAACCAAAAAAAAAATGGAATTCTTACAATTATTTCTACCAAAACACAGCACATTTATGATTCTTGCAATAAAAAACGCAATATATTTTACATAATATATTAAAAAAATGCAACAATTCCACGTTTTATTAAGCAAAAAACGCACCAAGATTTAGTTTCCAGCAACCTAAAACGTAACACTTTTTATATAATGCATGTCAAAAACGCAGCACTTTTTACATAACAGACGTAAAAAATGTAACACTTTTTATATATCAACTGTAAAAAACACAGAAAAATGACGTTTCTACCATGGCGAAATTTCTAAACAGCAGCGTTTAAACGCTTCCTAAACGTCATTTTAGCGTGTTTCGCCCTACATTATTTTTTTTAAAAAAAATAACTTTACGATTCGAAAACTTACCATATCGTGATGATTCACGTGCTAAATATTCTTTCGACGTCAACTGAATGATATAATGAATGTTTTTTAAGTTAAAAATTTGTTTGGATTTGTTTTTTGGATAGTTGTTGTGTATAAATTTTTTCTCCAATTCACATGAATGTATGTAAACGTTTTTGAACTTCTGTACATGTCAAAAACACACAATTTTTACGAGCGAACCATGGTTAAAACGCACAATTTTAACGATTTGATTGATTAAAAACGCATCATTTTAACGAGCGAACCATGGTGAAAATTTCCAGTTTTGACGTTTTTATTAGCTTTAATCGTTAAAGTTCGACGTTTTTTTCGTCATAAAACGCACTTGTTTAGCTTTTTCTACATATTAAAACGTCATTTTTCCTAAATTATGTATGTCTAAAACGTTTTTTCATTGCGTTTTGGAGGAGAAACAAACGCAATTTTGCCCCCTTTTTTTACATAAAATCTGTCAATTTATCAAGAATTTTGTTCATAAGGGCATTTTGGTCATAATCAATATATATTTTTTTTTTATGATACAAATAGCAATTCCATGGTACAAATAGCAAGTCCCTAGAATTACCATACACAGTTATTAAATGGAAAAAAATAAAAAACATAAATAGTCCTATGGCTTCTAGAATTTAAATATTTTTATTTCAAACGTTATTATTTACCTTTCAAATTGTACTTTATCAATTTTGTGTTAATAATTAGTAACACCAACACATTAATAATAAAACGTTAATTATTTAGAGATAAAATAAAATTCTTAGGGCCGTTTCGTGAAATTGGTCGAAATCGAAATTGAAATTAGTATGATAGATATGATAATGTGTATAAGTTTTATCAATCTACCAAGTCTATTTGGTTTATAGAGTGAGTTTGGATATTAATTATATAAAATATTTATTTTATTTCTTAGAGTAAATTAAAAGAAAAAAAACTTTTTTTTTCTATCTCAACATCAAACGTAAAATAAACCTTGTAAGAGCACGGAAGGAAATTGAGGAAAGGCAAAAAAAAAAAAAAAAAATGAAAGGCACAGAACAAGAAATTATTTTTCCGTACGAAATTATTTTTCTTCATTCTTTCTCCTTAAGAATCTTAGGCACATAACAACAAAAGAAAAAAAAAAAGGAAGGCACACAACAAATCTCCACATCGTCCCTTTGCGGCATTTTATCAAACGTGAAAACCGTCATAGGATCTTCTGTGACACTTCCTGTGATAAATTTTAATTATTTTGTTTATATATTGTATTTCATGTTAATTTATATATATTGGAAACATATAGTTTTAGTAGATTATTTTCATTTTTATACTTTTTTTAGTATTATTTTATTTTTTCTATATTTTTTAGATTTTTTTAACAATAAAAATTATATTTAATAATTTAATATACCATAACCCTTTAAAAAAGTGAACACGTCGTGTTAAAAAATATAAGAGTGTGTTTAGTTATATAAAAGGGTGATAGTGAGAAACATAGCGAAAATGCAGGAAGTTGACCTAGTACCGCCCGAGGGCAAGATCGTTCAGACCAGTCAGAGCAGCCGCCGGGGCTTTCCTATGGCCAGTTTCTGGCTTTGGGGATGGAGGGTGGTGTAGGTGGACAGGATGGAAGGTTCTCGAAGCGGCGTAGGGAGGAGGATAAGAGTGGTATGCCAAGTAAGGACCAGGATGCAAGGATGGATCCCGGGCTTACGACTGTCAGGGCTGGGACCAGTTTTAGGGATATGGTGCGGCGGGTTCGCAACATCATATTGTGTTGTCAGATGGGGAGGAGGAGTCGAAGGAAGATGGGGGCATGGAAGTGGAAGATGATGATGACGTGACCATAGATTGGTCTGGGGCAAAACCTTCAATCCGAATTTCTGCTCAATTTAAGCGAAAACTGCTAGATAAGTGGAAACATGTGGTCGTGGTTAAAATTTTGGGGAGGACAGTGTCTTTCTCGGTGTTGCTCAACCGGCTACGTGTGTTGTGGCCGACCATTGTAGGTGCTGATGTTATGGATTTGCCAAATGATTATTATTTGGTCTGGTTTCGGCACGCGGATGACGCCGTTCAAGCGTTGACGGGAGGGCCTTATGTGGTGCTTGGGAGTTATTTGCATGTGGAGCCGTGGACAGTTGGATTTAACCCCACGGCTAGTCAAATCTCGTCAATGGTTGTTTGGATTAGGTTGCCAGGGATGTCGTTCCACTTGTATGAGGAAAAGGTGTTCCGTAGGATTGGTGAGGTGGTAGGCAAGGTTGTGAAAATTGATCACCAAACCGCATCTTGGTCGTGTGGTCAGTTTGCTAGAGTTGTTGTTAAAATTGATCTGAACAAGCCTGTGTGTACGAGATTTGAGTTGGCTGGGCTAGAGCAAAAGGTTGTGTACGAGAGCATGCTTAACCTTTGCTATACTTGTGGGCGGTTTGGGCATGTACGTGACTCCTACCCCGCCTCTAGTGAGCGCAGGAAAGAGGGAGGGGAGGGGGTGAATAATAGTGGAATGAGTAAGGAAGAGGGGGATGGACCGTATGGGCCGTGGGTGGAAGTTCCTACTAGGGGGAGATGGTGTCAACGGGGTGGTGGTGAGGCACCGCCTCGACAAGAGGGTCCTAAGGGGATGGCGTTCCAGGCTGGGTCTAGGTTCTCTCATTTGGCACAAGAAGGGGTTAAGGGGGCTGAGGAAGGTGGAGAAGTGGCACATAGTGGAGTGAAGGGTGTGGGCAGTGGTGGGGTGAAGGTAATAGTGGGGCATAGGAGAGGGAGGAGTCCTGCAGGGGGTGAAGGGGGTAGGGGGTGGAAGGGACGGCAAAGAAAAGTGAGTGAGCTGGGTGGCATGGTGATGGGCAAGGCGAGGGGTGGGAAGGAGGTTACTCCTCTGTCGGACAAAAGGGGTGCTAGTCATGAGATTGAAGGTGTGGTAGTTGGGGAACAAACGAGGCAAGCCGGGGGTGGCAAGGGGAAGACTGTTGATAAGGAAAATAGACCATCAACTGAAAATAGGGGGTTGCAAGGATTGATGGCTATAAGGACAGATTTGGACCCTGAGAATCATCAAGCCTATATGGTCATTGAGGGCAGCTCGAGTGAGGTTCGGCCGCTTGTTGATAAGGCTGGTAGTTGTCCTCTAGGGGACCTGGGTCGCAATCCTGTTACCTTAGAACAGCCTGATTGCTCTGGGGGGACGGTAGTTATGGATGATGATGGGGTTGATGATGGATTTGGGACAGTGGTCCCGGAAACGCAATGAATGAAGTGTGCGTATGATCTCTCATTCTGCGTTTTAGTTTTCTTATGAAGATATTATGCTGGAATGTTCAAGGGGCGGGTTCTCCGAATTTTTTGAGAGCCTTCCTCGTTCTTATGTCTAGTTATGCTCCTGATATTGTTGGGATTTTAGAGCCCAGGATAAGTGGTGGTAAGGCTGATGAGTTCATTCGGAAGAGTGGTTTTGATCGCTCTTTTCGGGTTGAGGCAGTGGGTTTTTCAGGGGGTATTTGGTTGTTGTGGAAGAGTAAGGTTGAGGTGAGGGTGGTGCATGGGCATAAACAATTGGTGTATGCTTTGGTTCGGGGAGAGGGTAAGTGCTTTGGGTTGAGTGTTATTTATGCCAGCCCGAGAGAGAGGGAGAGGGGGGAGTTGTGGAAGGAACTCAATTGGATAACTGATGAGTATAAAGGGCCTTGGTTGGTGGGTGGGGATTTTAACAGCTTGCTAAGGCTTTCCGAAAAGCGAGGGGGATCGGGAAACAGGGATAGTGTGTACCGGGGTTTTGTGGATTGGGTTTTCCACAATCAAATGGAGGAGGTGGATAATGATGGGTTAGCTTTCACTTGGGTGAGGGAGGATAGCTGAGGGAGGGTGGAGGAAAGGTTAGCTAGATTTATGTGCAATGTTGAGTGGCAGGCGCAGTGGCCGGCTGGGTTTGTGAAACATCTCCCTCGAATCCAGTCGGATCATGTGCCTATTTTAATTCATCTTGGAGTAGGGGGAGCGCATGTTCCGAGCATTTCGGTTCCTGGCGGCTTGGCTCATGCATGACGGGTTCAAGGAGTTAGTGGCTGGAGCTTGGCGTGGAGATAAAACTTATGAAGATATTGTGGGCTATTTCTCGGGGGAGGTTCCAAACTGGAATAAAAATGTGTTTGGGAATATTTTTGTGAGGAAAAAACGTCTGCTGGCCAGAATTGGGGGAGTTCAAAGGGAGCTTCAAAAGTATTCCACTCCCAGGCTGAGGGATCTTGAGAAAAGTCTTACAGAAGAGCTAGAACAGACAGTGGTGTAGGAAGAATTGTTGCTTATCCAAAAAACAAGAAGGGACTGGCATTTGTTTGATGATCGCAATACTTCTTTTTATCACCGGCAAGTGAAACGTCGAAGGAGGAGGAATAAAATAGTGCGGCTACTTGATGACACAGGAGCGTGGGTGACGGAACCGGATCAGCTTAGACAAGTAGCTGAATCATATTTCCAAGGTATCTATGCTGCTGGGGATGCACCGGTGGGATGCTTCACTGTGCCGAGTGCTTTCCCATCACTTGAGGCTGAGGAGTGGAGCCTTTTGAAAGGTGTTGTGACTGAGGAGGAGGTTGTATTAGCTCTGTCGTCTATGCAGTCACTCAAGGCCCCAGGACCGGATGGTTTGCATGCGTTGTTCTTTAAAAGTCAGTGGCCTGTTGTGGGTTCGTCTGTATGTGGGCTTGTTCGGTTGATTGTACAAGATGTTGTTATGCCTGCAACCCTCAACAGAATGATGATTGTATTGATTCCAAAGGTGGAAAATTAAGAATTTCGTCCTATCAGCTTACTGAATGTTATATATAAGCTGTCTACCAAGGTTTTAGTGAATAGGCTAAAGCATATTCTCCCTCGCATTATTGGGGAGGCGTAGGCTAGTTTTGTCCCGGGACGGCATATTACGAATAATATTATTATTGCTTAGGAAATTATCCATTCTATGCGTACGAAGACGGGAAAGAAGGGGTTGATGGTGGTTAAGGTTGATTTGGAGAAAGCTTATGACTACCTCAGGTGGGAATTCCTGCGAGACACATTGGTACATGCGGGGTGCCCTCCTGAATTTGTAGCTAGTATAATGGTTTGTGTGGAATCCGCGACAATGCAAATCCTTTGGAATGGCAGCCCGGGTGAAGAATTCAAATCTGGCCGGGGAGTCAGACAAGGCGATCCTCTGTCCCCATACTTGTTTGTGCTATGTATGGAGCGACTTGCCCATTTAATTCAAAGTAAAGTGGTAGACAGATCATGGAGACCTGTGGTGATTGGTAGAGATAAGGTGGAGGTTCCCTACTTGATGTTCGCGGATGACCTATTGCTCTTTACAGAGGCTGTAGATGATCAGGGGAGGGTGGTGCGAGATACCCTTGATGAGTTTTGCAGGGATTCGGGTCTCAAGGTGAATAGTGTTAAAACCAAACTGTTTTTCTCATCTAATGTGGTTCCAGAGGTACGTAAACGAATTTCTGATGGACTGGGGTTTCAGGAGGTGGATGACCTTAGGATGTACTTGGGAATGCCTATAATACATGGTAGAGTTACCAAGTATACTTATGGTCCGCTTCTAGAGAAGGTGAAAAAACGGCTTGTGGGATGGAAGGCTGCCTCGTTGTCCTTGGCTGGTAGGGTGACTCTTGCTCAGTCAGTCATTAGTGCCATACCGATCTATGCCATGCAGACGGTATGGTTGCCCAATAGCATTTGTGAGGGACTTGAACGGTGGTGTAGGAGGTTTGTGTGGGGAGGTGATGACAAACAAAGGAAACTGAGTTTAGTGGCTTGGAATGAGCTATGTGAATCCAAGGACGTGGGTGGCTTGGGCTTGAAGAATGTTAGGCAAATGAATCAGGCATTGTTAATGAAATTGGGGTGGAATATGCTAATCTCCCCGCGGTCATTATGGGTAAGGGTGCTGACCTCAAAATATGGGTTTAACCCGTGTTCAATGCCTCAGGCTGTTTCTTTCCCTAATGGTTCGTCGATTATTCGAGCTATTGCGAAGGTTTGGCCAAATGTAATAGATGGTACAGGATGGTCTCTAAGGGATGGGAATGTTGTGCTATTTTGGGAGCACAGGTGGTTAGATCTCCCGAAACCATTGTCTCAATATGCATCCTTGTCGTTACCTGTGCACTTGCGTAGTCAACCAGTGGTGAGGTTTGTTACTAATGATGGGGACTGGGATGTGGATAGCTTTGCAGCCTTTCTTCCGGCTCAGGTTGTGGAGTACATTGTTGCAACATTTCCGCCGGGGGAGGGAGTGGGACCTAATCGGCCGTGCTGGATGGCAAGTGGCAATGGTCTGTTTACTACGAAATCAGCGTATGACCTTATTCGGCCTGTGAAGGAGATGACCGCCAAGAGGTTGTGGAAGTTGGTTTGGGACTGGCATGGACCGTAGAGGATAAAGCAGACACTTTGGTTAGTTGCGAAAAATTGCCTGATGACCAACGTGGAGAGGGCCCGACGGCATATTGTAAGCTCACCAGTCTGCAGCATCTGTTCTCGGTGCCCAGAAACAGTACTCCATGCTGTTCGGGATTGTGTAAGAGCTCGTGCAGTTTGGCTTGATTTGGTCCCAATGGCAGAAAGATCCCATTTTTTCTCTTGGCCGTTGAAAGATTGGTTGGTGGATAATTTGGGGACTAAGCATGCTAGAAAAGCTGAATGGTTCAGTACGTTTGGAATACCTGTGTGGAAGATATGGAAGGAGCGAAACGGGTGGATCTTTAAGGGAATGGCAGTTCCACCACTGGTGGTGGTGAGAGAGATAAGGTTGAAGGCTGTGGAAGTTCGGGCGGCACAGTCTTCAACTACTAAATTGAGCATTCATGGGTTGTCCAAAGAGGCGAGATGGGCCTTGTGGAAGCCGCCGGACCAGGGGTGGGTTCGTCTGAATACTGATGGAGCGGCAGGTCGTGGAGGGGAAATTACAGCTGACGGGGTGTTAAGGGACCATGGAGGGAAGTGGCTTGATAGGTTTCTGTATAGCAGTGGCCGAGGAGGGGTATTGGCGGCGGAGCTATGGGGTGTTTTCCATGGTTTGCGGACTGCTTGGGATGGGGGATGGAGGAAGGTTGAGCTTCAGGTGGACAGTATGGAGGTGGCAGATTTGTTGTTGGCAGAGAAGGTGGAGGTGATAGTCCATTCAGAAATATCATTCAAGCTATTAGGGGATGGTTGGCCAAGGAGTGGACAGTTAAGATTTCTCATGTGTTGAGGGAGGTAAATAGTGTTGCTGATTGCTTGGCGAGGTTGGCGTTTTCTGTGAGGAAAGGTGTTATAAGAGTAGGGGTTTAGCCACCAGAGGTGTTTTCTTGGATGCAGCAGGATAATAGAGGCATGACATACCTTTGATATGTCACCAGAAACTAGTTAGGCTTTGGCCTCCTTCATCGTACCAAAATATATATATATATATATATATATACATACAAGAGTGTAAATGATTATGTATTACTTTAAAATTAACTAAAAATACAATATATAAACAAAATAATTAAAGTTTGTCACAGGGAGTGTCACAGGAAAGTGTCACAGAATATCCTAAGCCGTGAAAATCCCAAGAAAACTGCCTCTTGCTGGACTTCGGCTTAGGATCCTCTGTCACACTTCTATGTAACACTTTCTGTGACAAATTTCAATTACTTTATATATATTGTATTTCATGTTAATTTATATACATTCACAACATATAATTTTAATTGATTATTTTTATTTTTATAATTTATTATTTTCAGCATTATTTTATTTTTTATATATTTTTAAGAATTTTTTTAACAATAAAATTATATTTAATAATTTAATATGCTCTAACCCTCAAAAAAAGTGAACTCATCGTATTAAAAAATATAAGAATGCAAATGGTTATGTATTAAATGAAAATCAATCAAAAATACAATATATATACATAAAATAATTAGAATTTGTCACAAGGATTGTCATATAAAAGTGTCACAGAACAAAACCCAATCGGGAGGACACAGAACAAAACCATTTCCATAGAAGATAGGTTTCAAACCCATAACCCCCTAAAACAAACAACCCCTTAAAGTGAATATCATTTGTAAACAATGGTGTAGTTTTAGCATTTTGTTCTCTTTTAACAGTTGAACTTGATAATTGCTGCTTCTTTTTGTCCTTACAGACTCGCCTCTAGCTAACATGACTAAACACCCTTAAAGAAGAAGTTGGTGTATACAGAAGTAGAACTTAGAAGCAGACACAAAAATTTCAGCCAACAAATCAACTGTATCTGAAAAGAGAGAAGAGGGCACTAAAAGGGAGAGGAAAAATGAAAGTTTTTGTTTGTGCAAAATGTTTCTATTCTATCATGCAAAAGACCATCCAACATATTCTCAACTTCTGAGATGCTATTGCTGTTGGCTCTCTGGTGGCAAATATGAACTTTACATAACAGCAGGTTATTCCTCATCACAGCAACAAGGTCACTTCCAACCGTCAGACCATTCAGCTTCATCATAAACAGGCTCTGGAACTGGAATCTCTCCAGTATTGTTAGAGTTATCACCCCATTGCCCATTCAGCTTCCAACCATCAGACCATTCAGCTTCCTCATAAACAGGCTCTGGGACAGGGATCTCTTTCGTAGTAGTTAAGGAATCATCACCCCAGTCCTCGTCCCCGGAAGGCTCCCAGTTATTTTCTCCCTTGTAATCCACATGGCATGCTGGAACACTCTGCTCTTCTATAACATTCTCCCGGATAGGGAGGAAGCAACCTTCGTAAGATTCATTGTCTGAACAATACCATAAAAGCTCATGCCAATATTGATCCTGCAGAAACACGTCACAGTAAATTGCTTTGGCATTATCAAATAATCGTTCCTAATTTGAGAATCTGAAAGTAAAATTTGAAACCCGTGGGAGCACTCAGTTTTGCTCCAGACATTTCATGTTAATCTAAAAAGAGGATGACTTCCCATTTGCACAGTAGAGAAACAGAGGAAAGACAATTTACTAGGATCAGCAGATGTATTTGGACTCAACTGAAAAGCATGCTGGAACACATTAAATTTACTATACTTTATAATATGAAACTGCGTCATAATTACCTTACAGATGATGTGCGGATTTCCAACTAAAATAAGCAAAGATTTTGCACGGGTAACAGCCACATTAAACCTTCTAGGATTGCTTAAAAAGCCCAAATAATGGACCTTGTCAAACTCATTGTGCATTATCGTGGATCTGACTGTAGACACAATGATCACTTCCTTCTCTTGCCCTTGGAATTGCTCAACACTGCCAACTTTGATATTAGACTTGTTGAAACTTTCAAGTGCAGTCTTTATCTTGAGAACTTGCCGTCTGTAAGGAGTTATGATGCCAATGTCTTCCTCTCGGAGCCCTTTATCATCAATCAAACGATTAGCAATCTCAACAACCTTGCTGGCTTCAACTCTATTAAACCATGATGGATTACTCCCTTCCCTCTCATCACAACCCTGGATGCCTATGAAAAGCAAAGGAAAGTCTTTGTTCGGTAAAAGGTCCAAAAAGGGCATTGAGCTTTCATCACTTTCCTTGCATGGGATCAAGTTCCCCCCATAAAATAAATTCGAAGGAAGGTCAAGAATTTTTGGATGTGACCGATAGTTTCTAACCAGTTTGGTCATATAACTTCGCTTCTCATAAGCATAAAAGTCGCATTCGAACAGTCTTTCCAAGTATGACTTTCCTAGTCCATAATTTTCACTGATCTTGGAGAAGATTAAAGGACCAAGCTGCTTGGGATCTCCAGCAAGTGTGATGACTGTATTCTTCCGACAAAGGTGAGAGATAGGAATCATGGTCTCAGGCTCTGAAGCTTGGCCTGCTTCATCTAAGAAAATGTGAGAAAAGTGACCTCGTTTGATGCCTTCAACATATAGATGGCAGGAACTTGTATATGTTGATATAACAATTCTATATTGCTTGAGGTTGGGTAATGGAGGACAACTGAAGAAAGACTGATTAACACAGCAAAATTCAAGGTACTTCGGATTCACTTCCTCAAGAAGGCGTGAAACAGCATTCAGCCTAAAGATGTCATTGCGCTGAACTTTGACTGCCTTCTCACTTAGGATCTTCTCAAGTATGTGGTCTGCAGCACTGTTTGAAGGCGCACAGACTAGAATTCGAGACCTATTTTGCCTAGTGTAGACCTGAAGGATAGCTTCTACTAAGGTCATAGTTTTACCAGTACCTGGAGGACCATGAATTACATATGGAGACCCTCCCTGGCAGCCAAGGATCATTTCTATAGCGCCAAGCTGCTCCGCATTAAGCATAGATGATATAGGCACTAGATGAGTAGGTTTTATTATTCTTTCATTAATTACCTCAGATGGGAAAAGAAGTTCGCTCTCTAAACTTGTGGCAGCTTCAATGGCTTGATATAACCTGCGAATGTTAAGACGGTTATAGGTGAACTGCACATCGTAAAGATTTCCATGATGATGATTTGAGTGAAAATCCTCCCGAAACTTCAGAGATACTTCTTCAGCTTCAACATGGTGGATAAAACCCTGGCAAATAATCATTCAAAGATTCAGCTTTTGCAAAATAAAGCATCGGAGTACAAAATCAAGTTGATAAAGTGCCAGTGTAAATATGTCTTCCTAAGTTGCAGGAAGATCATTTTACACTATGTACAATGCAAAAGCTACAAATGAACATGCAAAGATGAATTCAGACACTTGAAATCTCCATGTAATATGCTTTAAATCCATTCAAGAACACTTCCTTTGTCGCTAAAGAATTGCTGCAAAGATTGAAAAACCTGATAACGGGTGTTTCTGGTTGCACCCTCTGATGAAAGTCTAGCAAATACAAAATCTCCAGAAATAAGAGAAGGCCTCTTCTCTGCAAGCCCAGGAACCTCGAGGGACAAGAATTGGAATCCCTTTTTCTTCAACTTAACTCTCGCCATGTCATATTGCCTCATGTCGTCCTACAGCATAACATATGAATACAAAAAGCACATAAAAGATAATATCAACATGAGTTCAAGAAATATGCACCATACCTCCATTTTAATCTCTTCCACGGTTAGCAACATATGGAAGTAGGAAACGTAGTTATCTCTAGTCAAACCATAAGTTATGGCATCCGGGACTTGCTGCTGGTCTATCAAGTCCCTAACATCCTTAGATATTTCATATCCAGGAAGTCTGTACTTAGAGGGACGATATGGATGCCTCACAGGACGTGATCCCTTCACAAATGGCTCAGTATAATCTATATCTCGAATTGATTGCCGCTTCCTCCTATCCTGGTTGAATGGCCTGGCAGAAGCCAAAGACTGGGAGATCTTATCTTCAGCCATGACAAAAACAACTCGTTCAATTGTCTCACTCTCATCCCCCACAGTGAAATGTACAGCTGAATTGTGCAAGCCAATTCCTTTAGGCTTGCAGGATAACCAAATTGTAAGTTCCTGATTTGGCCGTAATACTCTATCTTCCAGAGAAAATGACTCCATGAATCCTTGGACAGATTCCGCATCTGATGTTGCAGTTGGAGGTTTCAGTATAGAAAGGGTAAATGAGCCCTCAGGTTTTGAATCATAAATATTCACTGACCAGAGATCTATTGGCCCATTGGTTTTATTTTGAATAGTAATGGAATCGACAATAGTCTCTCCAACCAGTCCTGATTGAGGCTTTCCTCCTTCCAAAGGGAATGGAACAGAAATGGTAACTATGTCACTTTCTTCAGCTGGATTGTACTTACAAATATCTTTACAGCTCTCAAAGTCCATGAAACCAAGGTCACCTTTCTCTTCCATAACAGAGTATTCATCATCTGATTTGTGACCAACGCTACCCATTATTTACTTAATGGGTATCACAATGAAATCTACAATATAACATGAAAGGACAAATTAATGTATTCATCGTTCCCAAGAATAAAATTTGAAATCAGGAGACAAAGATCTAGCATTTTCAGATGTGGGACAAATTGTTTGAGGCTTCATCAACAAGGAAAAAAGTAGATTGGTATCAGCAGTTACTTTTTTCTGCTAATTAAGGTACCGGCATTTGTACAAGGAAGAGCCACTGCGTGATACATACGATACAAGGCACGGTGCTAAAGCCAAGAAGATGGACATAAACACACCAAATAAGAAATTGGTTCTTTCTTTTTGGGTGAAATATTGAGTTATGTATTGAAATAAATGAACACTTACAAAATTCAGGTACCAAAAAAGCAACCAGCTAAAACATGATTATGCACGCCTAACATCACATGTAAAGACGCTACAGTTTTATCAGTAAATATGGCAGATTCCACTGAGTGAAATGATAACTATGTTTTATGTTCTCCCCACATTTTCTCTCAGTTCCTTCAGCTACTCCTTAACAAAAACCCTTCTGTTTGGTTTATCATCATCCTACTCAAGGCGTCATGGTAAAGATTTTGTTCTTCTCAGGATGATTGCCGAAGAATCCTGCACTGCTAATCCTATATTTAGTGGCTATAGTTATTTACAGCCTGTGGCTCCTCAAGTAAGTGTCTCTTAAACCAGTTGGTTAATACCAAATATGTACCAACAATTCAACAAAAATGAAAATGAATGTGAAGTCTGCACGAGAGACATCAAATCTAGAAAGAGTCAAGCCCTTCATAATAATCACACATATAAACTCTAAATGGCCAGATGAAACCTGACTTAACTTAATAGAATGAACTGTTAGTCAGAATAGTTCTTTCAACCATCCAAGGGAGCTGCAACAGAGGGAAACCATAAAAGGAAGACTTCGCATCCACTTAATAAGCAACATAGAGCATACATACAATTAATAACCAGAATGCACCCTTATAAAACAAAAAGATTCTGATCGACAGTAAAGCACCAATAATCTCTCCCAAACAAACAATTGATTCGAATTTCCACATGAAGCACAGAAACTCATAAACAAAACGCAAAGGGGTTCTCATACACTTGCAAGGCTCTATTATCCTGAGCAATAAAATAACAAATTAGATATCCCCAAAGCAAGAAACCGGTGATGTTGAATTTTCTATCCAAAAAAATAACCAAAAGACACAAGCCCAAAAATTGTAACGAGAAAGGATTGTGCTCAGAATCGAAACTTACCTGTGAAGCAGACAACAAAACCGAGGAGTTCAAGAACAAGTACGGAGAAACGATCAAAGGGGACGGTCCCAATTGGGGGCACTTATACCCCAATGTGAGCAAACTCGAGAAGAAACGAACACCGGAAACGTTCTCCACATAAACTGAAATTAAAAGGGAAGACGTTACCACTCTAAAGTGGATTCCGAACGTAAAAAAGGGCAGTGTTTTTTTGCTGGTTTCGGATACAAAAAGACAATGCCGATGACGATAGAAACGTGGTTGGTTCCACTGATACAGTGTAGTATGATAAATGCACGAAAATTCGGGCGCGTTGCTAAGAAGTTATCAAAATTTTCCGGTGGACTCTGCCACTGATCAGTCAAATTTCACAAGAAAAAACGACGAAACAGCTTACCCTTTTCGATTTTGACACAAAATCCCAGCCCCTGAGGGATTTTACTTTTGATCAGTCAAATAATTTTACTTTTGTTATTGCCGCGGTGGAAGGAGATATCTTTTTTCTTCTTGTTCAGACCGATCTGTCCGAAATTCATCAGAAAAACACAGAAAAAAAACAACTGTGAAAAGAGAGTGGCTAAGGTAGGAAGCAACAAAACGATGAATGGTATGGTGACACACTTCACATTTCACTTGGATTATTGGAATCTGCTAGTATATAATCGATTCGTTTGTTTAGATTTTGGCCAAATTGCAATTTTGATCCTTATAATACACCTTGTAGCATTTTGATCCCAATTAATTTTACGAAACACTTTTAATCCAACATCTTTTTTTATTAATATTTTCAGTAACTAACTCTCCAAACCCTTTGACTAATGGTTTGACCACCCCCGCGCCACTGTCGCTGCCAATACCTCTATCGTCTCTGCTGCCGCTCCGCCACCACCACCACTTCGCTGCCGCCACTGCTGTTGCCAAAACTTCTGGCAATCGGTCCTGTCACCACTACCCCCTTTCCACTCAAGGGCAGAGCTATGTACATGTGAGGTGGGGCAACATTTTGTAATTAGTACTATTATAGATAAATATTTTAAACATTTTTATATTTTGTCCTACTAAAAATTATTAAATTATGGGACAAAAAAATATATATTAATGGGACCAAATAAATTAAAATTTACAATTCTACATTTACCATATAAAAAAACAATTATAGTTCTACTACTGTGTTTTACTTACCATCTTAAAAAACAAGAAATTAAATTATAATTATAAACTACAGTGCTACTATAGTAAGTAAAGTATAATTTTTTTACTATATGAAAATAGGGTGGATGGTAAACTACCTAATCCAAGGCTGCATTGCCACTGCCAACACAGATCAATTGCTGAGAATTATGGATCAATAAAAAAAATTATCTTCAAAATCTTCTATATTCTAAGTACCTATAATATTTTTCTGCAAAAAAAAAGTACCTATAACATTTATTTTTTCTATTTGTTGAATTCATCACAAATCAATATAAAAATGATCTGTGCATATAAATAAAGTTGGTGATTTACGTATTTTTTGAAAAATCAAAACATTAATCTTGCTTATTGAATTTTCATCAAATTTATTGCCCCACCACACCCTAGGGGCCTGGCTCTGCTCTTGTTTCCACTCCTTCTCCATAGCCAATAAAAAGGTCTGAACAAACGACAGTGGCTGGTGGAGAGAGACGGTGGTGATGGTTGGCGATTGAGGGAGTCCAACAATGGTCTGGGTGGTGGTGATGGTGGCGGGGTGGTGGTGGTGACGAGCAGGGCGGTGGCGACGGTAGAGGTGTCGGCAGCGGGGGTGGTCGAACCGTTAGTCAAAGGGTTTGGAGGATTAGTCAACTGTTATTCAAATGGTATTTTCATAAAAAATGACTGAAAATGCTAAAAAAAAGATGTGGAACCAAAAGTGTCCTCGTAAAATTAATTTGGACAAAAAGTGCTACAAGACCTATTATAAGGGACCAAATTTGCAATTTGGCCTTAGATTTTTGAGTATATCTTTTATTAATAATCTCTTTTTTCCTTTTTAGACCTCATTAATATATTTTTCTTTTTTATCTTTATTTTTTTCTTATTAGAAACATAAATATTTATCATTTAAACTATAAATTCATGTATTAATGAATGGTAAATAAGATAAATTCATTAATATTTCTAATTATTCAGTAATATCTTTAATAACCGTGCGAATCCTAAAATATTTTCTTACCCAGAATATTCTTTTTGCATTTTGGACTGTGTTTTTATATTAAAAACCATATTATAGTGTGTAATAATTATAATTAAAAATTATTTTAATATAATTAAAAGATAGTTTAAATTCATAAAAGATCATAAATAAATAATTTATACTTATTTAAATAGAACATAAATAAGAAAAAATAATAATTTGGGTGAAGGGGAGAAAACAAGCGGCATTGCTATGCCCCCTCCCAACCCCCTATTTTACTCATTCCCTTCCCCTTTGGACCATAATGTCCTTTTAATAAATATTGATTAAATAATAAAAAATAAAATGAGGGGCCCTTTTACAAGTTATGGCTAGTGAGAAAGAAGGAAGAAAACCTCCCATTGATCCAAGCCCAAGTTTTTTGCTTGCTTATGGTGATGACTCTTTCGAATTCGATCCGGATAAACTCAAGAGAGGAACATAGGAGTTTTAATTCTCTGAGGGGGAACTTCAACAACGCTAGCTTCTGGTTCTGCATCGCTCTCCACTATGACACTGGTTAACTTCGGTAGCTTCTGATAATTTATTATGAAAGAACGTGTGTCATTGTCATCGATTAATTCAGCTCGTTGAAGTTGAACGAGTATAAGCAGAGTTCCATCCTAGTTCTAAACTGGAGATCTGCAACGCGAAAAACTAGAGTGAGTCTAAAACCATATGTCAATACAACCTAAGTGGAACGAATGCTTACAGTTGGGTCCAGTTTCGCCCTCCTTAAATCCAATAAGCACACGAGGCATTCCACTAGGGAATCTGGTGAAAGATTATCTGCCCAGACCCGGTCAAAAATCCACTTTCTTGCTATGCATTTCAGAATCGAAATTCTTGACCAGGCCTAGACTATATCACAATTGCTATTCCAATCATTCCTTGAAATAACATTGTGCAGGATCTTAGCTTATTCTTGTTCGATTTGCCACGCAACAAATAATTTCTAATTAAAGCGGAAGTTTAGAAATACCTCTTGAAGCGTATACTTAGGTGATCTCTTGTATGACTCAAGACAGGCTCGAATGTTGTGTGGGCAACGAACCAGCGAACCAACGATCAGTAACTCACCACAACTCCACTCGCCAGAAAATTCCACCACAGCCACCGCACGCGCCGACTGATTTCTGCCGCACGCGCCGCCGACGAAACTCAAGCTCCGCCTGCCTGGACTCCACGCACCACCAGCCAGAGTTAGAAGATCTGACCGCCGACTTGCCTCGGGATTCGACCTGGCGCACAAGGGAGAAAGAAATTCTGACGTTGAGAATAAACAATTAATTTCTCTCTAGGATTTTCTCTCTCTAATTTTCTTGTCTTAAAAACTTATGAATTGTGTATGTAGAATTGCTAATCTCTTGTCTATTTATAGAGTTACAAGAGAAACCCCAAGTTGGTTTAGGAATTGCCTTCTTAATGGGTTTAGGTAATTAATTAGTTTCCAAATCCAATTAGGTAACAAATCTAATAGGATTTTCTAATCCAATTAGAATTCCAAATCTCTAGGATTTCCTAATTCTAATTGAAACTTAAGACTTAATTAATTAATTAATTAATTTCACTTTGTTAATTACTTAATTAACCCTTAGGAATAATTAATTAAATAATCAATTCTACTTAATCAATTAACCCACTACCAAAATTAATCATACCACTAACGGATTAATTTTGGCACTACCAACCTATACCAGAATTGCTTTCGAAACAACTAAATTAATTATTCTTTAATCTCCCCACATCAAAGATATAGTGCTCATTAATTTATTAATTTACTAATAAATTAATTAATTACCTTCTTATAATCCTAGATTAGTACCACTCGACCTTTTTACTATATCGGACGTAAGTCCACTAGCCGGATTTAGTATAATAAACATAACGAGCTCATCTCGAGAGCACTATCACCCCGGACGCAAGGTACATGGTTTCCTTTCGACAAGTAACAGCACACCAAGTAACTAAACACGCGCACTATGTCTAATCCTCATGCCTGCTCAAGTCTAGGAATTAAGAGATAGAATACAAGGAACGAATTGTCTATTAAATCAGTATAAGACAATTCATCCTAAATGGTCAAGTTCAATATGCTCCAGACATATCTATATGATTCAATTAGTCTAGACAAACCAATTTCTGAATCACATAATAACCTAAATTGATAGTGTGTCCAAAACTGTCTCGGTTACGAACCTTAGTTATATATTATGTCTTTTAACCAATGATGAGATCTACTGTTTCACACCAGACACCTCATCATCTAATTACATAATATAAATGGACGATATATGCATAACATATAAACCAAAATATTTAATCGATATATTAACTGGGAAATAGTATAATACAAGCATAGCTTCAGTATTCAAACCTAACATCTAGAGCTGCTTTAGGAGTTGTATTACACCTAGATTATGAGTATAAAAATGTAGAAGCGTGGAGTGCAGAAAATACTACAAAATAAAAACCTAAAATTCCATACTAAAGGATTCCAAAACCCCGTCATGCAATAGAATAGGTGTTGATCCCACAGAGAGCAACTTAGCCTTGTAAATATTTAATGTTCTTTTGATTAATGGGCAAAAAAGCATATATATGACAAGCTAGCAGTAACTACAGCACACAAATAGCAAGATTGGGAAATAGGGTTCAGTTTGAGGAGGAGATTTAGCCACCATTTGAGTTTTGGTTATGTTGTACTACAGTGGATAGAAGCGGTTATATCTGGGATCCTTTTTCGTTCGGCTATTTAACCTATTTGCAGTTCGATGTGACTTAATGCCTCACCGAAGAGAAACAGAATTCACATTCTAATTGTAACTCACATAGGGGAAAGGAAATACACAATCTCGGTCCAGCTGTGAACATGCAAGGAATAAGAAACTATGGAACTTGAATATGTCGTAGATAAGAAAGAATCAACCATCCAAAATATATACAACTAAAGGAATCGAACAATACACATACACCCAGTACTGACGATCGATAAGGAGCTCTACCATGTAGTTCAGTGGCGAAAAGTGGAGGCGAACCAGCGGTACAAATTCATAAACAGGAACTCCTTGGCTAGTCTACGGTCAAGAGGAAAAATGTTGTCGTATTGTCTGATTCACACCAACACAGTTATATTTGAATACTAAAACAATGCTTGTATTATACTATTTCCTAGTTAATATATCGATTGAATGTTTTAGTTTATATATTGTGCATATATTGTCCATTTATATTATGTAGTTAGATGATGAGGTGTCTGGTGTGACACGGTAGATCTCATAATTGGTTAAAGGACATAATATATAAATGAGGTTCGTAATCGAGACAGTTTTGGACACACTGTCTATTTAGGTTATTATGTGATTCAGATAATTGGTTTGTCTAAACTAAGTGAATCATATAGATATGCCCAGAGCATATTGAACTTGACCATTTAGGATGAATTTTCTTATACTGATTTAATAAACAATTCGTTCCTTGTATTCTATCTCTTAATCCCTAGACTTGAGCGGGCATGAGGATTAGACATAGTGTACTTTGATCTGCCAATGGGTGAGGTCATTTGTGGCCAATAGTCTCGGTAGGTTGGGTGCGCGTGTTTAGTTAGTTGGTGTGCTGTTGCTTGTCGAAAGGAAACCATGTACCGGTGCGTCCGGGGTGATGGTTCTCCCGAGATGAGCTCGTTATGTTTATTATACTAAAATTGGCCGGTGGACTTATGTTCGGTATAGTTAAGGGTCGAGTGGTACTAATGTCGGATTATAAGAGGTTAATTAATTAATTTATCAGTAAATTAATAAATTAACGAGCACTAAATCTTCGATATTGGGAGATTAAAGAATAATTAATTTAGTTGTTCTGGAAGTAATTCTGGTGTAGGATGGTAGTGCCATAGTTAATCCGTTAGTGGTACAATTAATTATGTATTGGGTTATTGACAAAGGTAGATTTAATTAATTAAGTAATTAATTAATCCCTGTGTCAACTGGTTGTGAATCAGACCAGGAACTGGATTAAGGATAAGTGAATCCTTGTGTCAGTTGGTTGTGAATCAGACCAGGAACTGGATTAAGGATAAGTGAATCCTTGTGTCAGTTGGTTGTGAATCAAACCATGAACTGGATTGGGGATAAGTGAATCCCTGTATTAGTTGGATGTGAATCAGTGCAGGAACTGGATTGAAGAAAAATATAAACCCAGTAGGAAGACCAATCCTAAACCAACTTGGGGTCTCTCTTGTAACTCTATATATAGACAAGGGATTAGCAATTCAAGACACACAATTCATAAGTTTTCAAGACAAGAAAACTAGAGAGAGAAATCAAATTTTCTTCTGTCAAAAACGTTTTTCTTCCCTTCGTACGGCTGCCCGGTTCCCAAAGTGTAGCACTGGCATTTTTGATTTATTCCCGGTCAGCTGTGGCTCTTGGGATCAAAATGGCGGCACGTGGATAAAGGTGTTGGCGCGTGAGCTATACGCGCAGGCCAGACGGTTGCTGGATTTTTTCGGCAACTCAATTGTGTTGGATTGTTGATCGTTGGTTCGTTGTTTCATTGCCCACACAATGTTCGAGCCTGTCTTGAGTCATACAAGCGATCACCTGAGTATACGCTTCAAAATGTATTTCTAAAATTCCGCTTTAATTGGAAATTATTTGTTGCATGATAAATTGAAGATGTGCAAACCAAGATCCTGTGCAATGTTATTTCAAACAAGGGTTGGAATAGCGATTGTGCTAGAGTCTAGGCTTGGTCGAGAATTCTGATTCTGTAATGCATAGCACGAAAGTGAATTTTTTACCGGGCCTGGGCAGATAATCTGTCAATTGGTATCAGAGCCTGGTTTTGGTTTTGTGTTTGTTTGATTTGTTACATGGTTTTGTTTGCAGGTGTTGGAGTAGAATACATAAGCTATGCTTGTATTGTACAGTTTCCCAGATTAATATATCAATTCGTGTTTCAGTCATATCTTGGTTGTGCATTAATTGTCCATTTATATTATGTAAGTAGATGATGAGGTGTCTGGTGTGACACAGTAGATCTCATCATTTGTTGAAAGACATAATATATAAATAAGGTTCGTAACCGAGACAGCTTTGGACAAATTGTCGGTTTAGGTTATTATGTGATTCGGATAATTAGTTTGTCTAAACTAATTGAATCATATAGATATGCCCGGGGCATATTGAACTTGACCTTTAGGAATGATTTGTCTTGTACGGATTTAATAGACAAATCGATCCTTGTATTCTATCTCTTAATCCCTAGACTCGAGTGGGCATGAGGATTAGACATAGTGTACTTTGATCTGCCAATGGGTGAGGTCAAATGTGGCCAATAGTCTCGGTGGGTTGGGTGCGCGTGTTTAGTTACTTGGTGTGCTACTGCTTGTCGAAAGGAAACCATGTACCGGTGCGTCCGGGGTGATGGTGCTCCCGAGATGAGCTCGAAATGTTTATTATACTAAACCCGGCCGGTGGACTTATGTCCGATATAGTAAAAAGGTCGAGTGGTACTAGTCTCGGAATTAAAGAAGTTAATTAATTAATTTATCAGTAAATTAATTTTAATTAACGAGCACTATATCTTTGATGTGGGGAGATTAATGAATATAATTTAATTAAGTTGTTCCGGAAGCAATTCTGGTGTAGGATGGTAGTGCCAAAATTAATCCGTTAGTGGTACGATTAATTTTGTAATGGGTTAATTGAATAGGTAGATTTAATTAATTAATTGGTTAATTATTCCTAAGGGTTAATTTAGTAATTAACAAAGCGGAATTATTTAATTAATTCCTATGGGTTAATTAAGTAATTAACAAAGTGGAATTATTTAATTAATTAATTAAGTATTAAGTTTCAATTGGAATTAGGAAATCCTAGAGATTAGGAAATCTAGTAGGATTTGGTTTATCCTATCAGATTTGTTACCTAATTGGATTTGGAAACTAATTCATTACCTAAACCCATTAGGAAGACCAATCCTAAACCAACTTGGGGTCTCTCTTGTAACTCTATAAATAGATAAGGGATTAGCTATTCAATATACACAATTCAATAGATTCATAATTCAAGAATCTAGAGAGAGAAAATCCTAGAGAGAGAAAAAGTTTCTCTCTCCAAGTCGGATTTTCAAGAAAGAGTGCAACTGGTTTTTGGGTTTCTAGTGGCTGAAATTTTGGCCTTGGTTTATACCAGCTGCGCATAGCTTTCTCTCTTTGCGGGCGGTGCGTTTATAGTACGTGCCAGGTGCTGCGGCGCTAGAGTTTTCTAGCAGGTGGATTGTGGTGATTGGTTGATCAATTGGCTTCTAGTTCATTGCCCACACAACGTGAAGTCATAGTCTTGAGGCATACAAGAGAATCACCAGGTGCACGCTTCAAAGGTACTTTTCTAAGGTTCCGCTTTAATTAGAAATTTTTGTTGCGTGGTAAATCGAGCAAGTGCAAACCCAGATCCTATGTGGCAAATTCTTTCAATTGGTATCAGAGCCTGGTTTAGGGGGTTCTGTGCTTGTTCGATTTATTACATGGTTTTATTTGCAGGTGGTTTAGAATCCCGACTATTATGGTTACGTTTGTATGGGTTTTAATTAAACTCCGGGACATGTCCGGATTTAATTTTATTATGAATGTTTGTAATAGTATAACCACGTGCTGGAAGCCGTATAGGATTAGATTAAATCTGTAGTAGGATTTTTTCTATGTAATTTTGATTATTTAATTTTTTCCTAGAAAGCCTTGTAGTAGGAAAATTGATTTTATGTAATCGCAGGCGTTATGGTGGGCGACTTGGATTCGTGGGTTTTAGGTTATCATGAATTTGAAGAAACCCAGGAAAACCCAGAACGAATTGCAAGAAGACCAAATAGCGTGGGAAAAAGCGAATGAGGATTTGGCGGTAGGAGGCGACGCCGGTAACGACCGCCGCCAGCAGTCGCGCCGGCCAGGTGGTGCTGCAGCAGGCAGCAGCAGCAGCAGCTACTGCGCTGCTGCTGGCCCTGCGCCCGCACGACCCTTGCGGGCGGTGCGCGCGTGAACGCGCAGGGCCGCGCGCACGGCCCATGCGGGCTGTGCACACGGGCAGTGTGGCCTTCGGGCCGTGCTGCGGCACGGGCAGCCCGTTCGGGCCGTTCGAGCTGTTTTTGGCCCCTTTTTCCTCCAGTTTTCATTTTTTGAAGTTCAAGACTCTCTCCATCGAGTGACGTGACGGGACACGAGATCAAGGCAAATGATGGAAGCAATTAAAACATAATAGTTGGGAAATTTATTTTACGTATTTATTGTTTTAATTTTTTATGCTTTATTTTTATGCTGTATTTTAGATGCATGAATTAAAGTATGTCTGGTTTTATGGTTGCATATAACTTAGGTTAGTTAATTGCATGTTAAAACCGGAAAAACCCTCAATTTGGAAATCTAAGTGGGAGCGGGTTGGTTTAATATCCCCATGGCCACCATTACGGGTTCATATGCGATGTGGGTGGGCTTGCGTGTTGACATTAGGGCCTTCCTCCATTCGGATGAGTCCAGCCCCGAGATCGCTAGACTATGAACTTCTGAGTAAGATGACTAGAGCGAGTTTAACTAGGAGAAATGTGACACCCTCTCCATCCGAGGCACACTATCCTGAGGTGACAAACTCAGAAGTCACGTAATGGCACACACTTAGTGTACGATCTGCAGTATTCCTCCCGCGAGGTTACGCTGCTTACTTGTACGGCTGAAAGCACCGACTATTAACTGCATTGATCAAAAGATCATTGGTCAGATAGTGTAGTTAATGAACTTGGTTCTTCTCAAACGAATGTGGGTTAGCGTAAACGTCCACACTGTGTGGCTTGCGAGAATCCCGGTGAATGAGATGTTGGTGGATTATAATTATTGTTTTGAGGGAAGTCAATAATTAATAGAATTTCATGTTTTTGAAATTCTAAGCATATATAACTGAAACATTGTTTGTTTACTTTCCAGTTTAAATCGATATGACATTCAATCCCTTAGCTGCTATTTTTGAAAAACAACAATTTAACTGGAACTAATAATGTCGATGGAAGTCGTAACTTGGACATTGTCCTTAGGGCTGAGAGCGCTCATGTGAAAGATCATGTCATTGACATGATTAGTAACATGAACAAGGTTGAGGTAGTGGGAGGCAAAATTGTTGGTGAAACCAAAGCCGATATTGTCCTCCGGAGCTTGCCTCAAAGCAATGAGTGGATTCGGTTGAACTACAACATAAGTAAGATGTTGTGGAGTTCATCAGAGCTCTTGGCAGAGTTGGTAGCGGTTAAAAGACTTCTTCAAGAGAAGAAGCGAGCTTTAGTCGCAGTTGAAGCTTCAGAATCTTCTTCTGAGCCTGAGGCTAGAAAGAAGAAGAGGAAGCTCGAGGGAATAGCTCAAGCGGCGCAAATTGTGCCTAAGCCATGTATTGCAAAGAAGAAGTCGAAAGACAAGTGCTTCAAGTGCAATAAGACGGGACATTGGAAAGCGGATTATCCAAAGCTTATAAGTACAATAAATTCTGCCTTAATTACTGAGACATGTTTAGCGGCGATTCCCACAGATACTTGGTGTGTGGATTCAGGTGCCACTGACCATGTTTGTAATTCTTTGCAAGGGTTCCAAGTAACCCGGAAGCTTAGAGAAGGCGAATTGAATATCTACTTGGGCGACACTACAAGAGTTTCAGTAAAAGCAGTGGGAGTAGTTAAGTTGAATTTCGAAAATTCTGGCTTAGAGTTAGTTAATTGTCTTTATGCACCGAGTTTTAGAAAGAACTTGATTTCGGTTTCTAAACTCTTGAAGAACGGGTATAAGTTTATTTTTTCTAATGACTGTGTTGTTATTAAAAGAAATGGAAAACTTATTGTTCTGGTTCATTGGCGGACAATTTGTTTGTGGTTAACTCTAACTCCCCTGTTGCGCAAAACATAGAAATAGATAGCTCAGAATCTAACATTAATAAGAGGAAGAAACCTTCTGAAATGAATCAAACCTATCTTTGGCATCTAAGGCTAGGTCATAGAAACCTTAGTAGGATTCAGAGGTTGGTCAATGATGGACCTTTGGGTTCATTAGATATTGACAGTTATGCAACCTGTGAATCTTGCTTGGAAGGTAAGATGACCAAGAGACCTTTTAAGGCAAAAGTTTGTAGAGCTAAAGAAGTGTTAGAGTTGATTCATTCTAACTTGTGTGGACCTATGACGGTCCAGGCACGAGGGAGATTTGAGTATTTCGTGACGTTCACGGATGACTACTCTAGGTACGGGTACATTTACTTAATGCGCCACAAGTCCGAATGTTTTGGCAAGTTCAAAAAGTTTCGGGCATATGTGGAGAAGCATTTTGGTAAAAGTATCAAGACACTGCGTTCAGATCGTGGTGGGGAGTACCTGTCCCATGAATTTCGAGATTACCTCACTGAGGTAGGAATTCAGTCTCAGTTGTCTGCACCTGGCACGCCACAGCAGCATGGTGTAGCAGAAATGAGGAATCGAACTCTTATGGAAATGGTTAGGTCCATGATGAGCTATAGTGATTTGCCAAGTTCGTTATAGGGATATGCCTTAGAAACGGCAATGTATATTCTTAATCTTGTACCATCTAAAACCGTGCCTTCAACCCCAGTAGAGTTGTGGAGTGAGCGCAAGCCAAGTCTAAGACATCTCAGAATTTGGGGCTGCCCAGCACATGTGCTTAAGGCAGATACGGCTAACTTAGATGCGAGAACAGAATTAATGCTGTTTGTAGGATATCCTAGGGGAACGAAAGGTGGTCTATTCTATAGTCCTAAAGATCATAAGGTGGTGGTAAGTACCGACGCTAGATTTTTAGGAAAGGACTATGTCTTAGACCACAAGCCCAAGAGTAAGATAGTACTAGAAGAGCTTAGACGACAAACTACTAATCCTGATGCACCAGCACAAGTAGATACACCATACACTGCACATGAGATCACAGATGACGCGCCTACACAGGTGGTGCCTCGTCGTAGTGAGAGGGTTGTGAGGCAGCCCAACAGGTTCATTGGCGTGGGAGAGGAATCAGACCTAGTCCCAGGTGCGCCTGAACCTGACCCAGTTAACTACAATGAGGCGCTTCGAGATAAAGATGCAGAATCTTGGCGTAAGGCAATGATATCCGAGATGTGGTCAATGGACCACAATCAAGTCTGGGAGCTTGTGGACCTGCCTGATGGGTTTAAGCCCATTGGATGCAAGTGGGTCTACAAACGTAAGAGAGGACCTGACGGGAAGTTGGAAACCTTTAAAGCTAGGCTGGTAGCGAAGGGGTATACTTAGAAAGAGGGAATCGATTATGAGGAAACCTTCTCCCCGGTAGCCATGCTTAAGTCGATCCGGATTCTCTTGGCCATAGCTGCTCATATGGATTATGAGATTTGGCAGATGGATGTCAAGACAGCTTTCCTAAACGGAAGTCTTGAGGAAACCATCTTTATGCAGCAACTAGAGGGATTCATTGAAAAAGGCCAAGAGCATAAGGTTTGCAGGCTTAAGAGGTCTATTTATGGACTTAAGCAGGCATCCAGATCTTGGAACATTCGGTTTGATGAGGTAATCCAGTCCTTTGGATTTACTCAGTGTCCGGATGAGCAATGTGTGTATCGCAGACGTGATGGAAACTCAGTGGTGTTTCTTGTGCTTTACATAGATGACATTCTATTGATTGGCAACAACAAGAAAGTGTTATCAGACGTAAAGGCATGGCTATCCAAGCAATTTGATATGAAGGACTTAGAGGAGCGGAACATATCCTTGGGATCAAGATTATTCGAGATCGTAGAAAACGTTCGTTAATGCTCTCCCAAGCTTCGTACATAGACACGATTCTGGCCCGTTTTAACATGCAGAACTCCAAGAAAGGTTTTCAACCTTTCAGACATGGAGTGTTTCTATCTAAGGAGCAGTCTCTTAAGACTGTTGAGGAGATAGAGACCATGAAGACAGTTCCATATGCTTCGGCAGTAGGAAGTCTCATGTATGCCATGTTGTGTATGAGGCCTGATATCTGTTATGCCGTTGGCATGGTGAGCAGATATCAGAGTAACCCCGGGAAAGCTCATTGGGAGACAGTAAAATGCATTCTCAAGTATTTGCGCAGAATGAGGGACCAAGTTCTGGTCTATCAGGCACCTGAGCTGGTACCCCGAGGTTACACAGATTCAGATTTCCAAGGCGACAGGGACAAGAGCAAGTCTACCTTAGGGTATGTGTTTACTCTAGGAGGTGGAGCCATAGTTTGGCAGAGTGTCAAGCAGAAATGCGTGGCGGACTCTACCATGGAGGCTGAGTACGTTGCCGCATCAGAGGAGCGAAAGAAGCAGTATGGCTCAAGAACTTCCTAGTGGACTTAGATGTGATTCCTGGTTTGCAGAAGTCTATCACGGTATATTGTGATAACAACGGTGCAGTAGCAAACTCGAAGGAACCACGAGCCCACAAGGCGAGTAAACATATACAGCACAAGTACAACCTGATACGAGACATCGTAAAGAGGGTAGACGTGGTCGTGGCTAAGATAGCATCAGAGGATAACCTTGCAGATCCATTCATGAAAACATTGACTTCAAAAGTCTTTGAGGCTCACGTGAAGGGCATGGGGATCAGATGCTTAAGAGAGCATTGACAGTTTTTCTAGATAGATAGCAGCAGATTGTATAGGAGTTGTATGCGGATGTATACTAAAAGCACAGCTTAAGTATTAGTGAGAGATTGTTGGAGTAGAATACATAAGCTATGCTTGTATTGTACAGTTTCCCAGATTAATATATCGATTCGTGTTTCAGTCATATCTTGGTTGTGCATTAATTGTCCATTTATATTATGTAAGTAGATGATGAGGTGTCTGGAGTGACAAAGTAGATCTCATCATTGGTTGAAAGACATAATATATAAATAAGGTTCGTAACCGAGACAGCTTTGGACAAACTGTCGGTTTAGGTTTTATGTGATTCAGATAATTAGTTTGTCTAAACTAATTGAATCATATAGATATGCCCGGGGCATATTGAACTTGACCTTTAGGAATGATTTGTCTTGTACTGATTTAATAGACAAATCGATCCTTGTATTCTATCTCTTAATCCCTAGACTCGAGTGGGCATGAAGATTAGACATAGTGTACTTTGATCTGCCAATGGGTGAGGTCAAATGTGGCCAATAGTCTCGGTGGGTTGGGTGCGCGTGTTTAGTTACTTGGTGTGCTGCTGCTTGTCGAAAGGAAACCATGTACCGGTGCATCCGGGGTGATGGTGCTCCCGAGATGAGCTCGAAATGTTTATTATACTAAACCCGGCCGGTGAACTTATGTCCGGTATAGTAAAAAGGTCGAGTGGTACTAGTCTCAGAATTAAAGAAGTTAATTAATTTATCAGTAAATTAATTTTAATTAACGAGCACTATATCTTTGATGTGGGGAGATTAATGAATATAATTTAATTAAGTTGTTCCGGAAGCAATTCTGGTGTAGGATGGTAGTGCCAAAATTAATCCGTTAGTGGTACGATTAATTTTGTAATGGGTTAATTGAATAGGTAGATTTAATTAATTAATTAGTTAATTATTCCTAAGGGTTAATTCAGTAATTAACAAAGTGGAATTATTTAATTAATTCCTAAGGGTTAATTAAGTAATTAACAAAGTGGAATTATTTAATTAATTAATTAAGTCTTAAGTTTCAATTGGAATTAGAAAATCCTAGAGATTAGGAAATCTAGTAGGTTTTGGTTTGTCCTATCAGATTGGTTACCTAATTGGATTTTGAAACTAATTCAGTACCTAAACCCATTAGGAAGACCAATCCTAAACCAACTTGGGGTCTCTCTTGTAACTCTATAAATAGACAAGGGATTAGCTATTCAAGATACACAATTCAATAGATTCATAATTCAAGAATCTAAAGAGAGAAAATCCTAGAGAGAGAAAACGTTTCTCTCTCCAAGTTGGATTTTCAAGAAAGTATGCAGCTGGTTTTTGGGTTTCTAGTGGCTGAAATTTTGGCCTTTGTTTATACCAGCTGCGCGTAGCTTTCTCTCTCTGCGGGCGGTGCGTTTATGGTACGTGCCAGGTGCTGCGGCGCTAGAGTTTTCTAGCAGGTGGATTGTGGTGATTGGTTGATCAATTGGCTTCTAGTTCGTTGCCCACACAACGTGAAGTCATAGTCTTGAGGCATACAAGAGAATCACCAGGTGCACGCTTGAAAGGTACTTTTCTAAGGTTCCGCTTTAATTAGAAATTTTTGTTGCGTGGTAAATCGAGCAAGTGCAAACGCAGATCCTATGTGGCAAATTCTTTCAGCAGGTGCTTTAGAAATCCCGGCTATTATGGTTGTGTTTTTATGTTTTAATTAAACCCCGGGACATGTCCGTGTTTGGTTTTTATGAATGCTTATAATAGTAAAACCTCGTGCTGGAAGCCGTGTAGGATTATATCAAATATGTAGTAGGATTTTTTCTATGTAATTTTGATTTTATTTTCGTAGATGCCTTGTAGTCGGAAAATTTATTTTGTAATCGAAGGCGTTATGGTGGGCGACTTGAATTCGTGGGTTTTGGTTGATCGTTAATTCTTAGAAAACTAAGAAAACCCAGAATGAATTGTAAGAAGACCAAATAACGTAGTGGGAGCAGGACGGAGAACCTGGAAGGCAACGCCGACGAAGCACCGGCAGAACGAAGCTCGAGAAGCGCGCGGCAGCGCTGGTTGCGGAGCAGGAAATGCTGGTACCGCGTGCAGCTTGCTTTCGAGTGTGTCGTTTTCAGTTTTTTGAGTTTATTTTGAGATCCAGTTTTCTCAAGGCTCAATCCATCGAGTAGCGTGATGGGACATGAGATCAAGGCAAGAAATGAAAGCAATTAAAACCATAATAGTCGGGAAATTTATTTTAAGCATTTATTTCCCATATTTACAGTTTTAATTATATGCTTTAATTTTTGTGCTGTATATTAGATGCATATTTTAAAGCATGTTGGTTTTATGTTTACACATAACTTATGATTAGTTAATTGCATGTTAAAACCGAAAAAAACCTCAATTTTAAAAATCTAAGTGGGAGCGGGTTGATTAATATCACTATAGCCTCCATTACAAATTCATGTGTGATGTGGGTGGACTTGCGCATTGGCATTATGGCCTTCCTCCATATCGGATGAGTTCAACCATAAGATCACTAGCTTATGAATTTCTAAGTAAGATGACTAGAGTAAGTTGAACTAGCAGAAATGCGATAACATCTCCATCCAATGCGCACTATCCTAAGGTAACAAGCTCAGAAGTCACGTAATGACACACATTTAGTGTACGATTTGTAGTATTCCTCCCATCGAGGTTATGTTGCTTATTTATACGGCTATAAGGCACCACCTATTAACTACATTGATCAATAGATCGTTTGGTCAGATAGTGTAGTTAATGAACTTGGTTCTTCTCAAACGAATGTGGATTAGCGTAAATATCCACACTATCATGGTTTGCGAAAATCCCGGTGAATGAAATGTCAGTGGATTTAATTATAGTTTGAGGAAAGTCAATAATTATAGAATTTGGTTTTTCAAATTCTAGGCTTATTTTACTGAAACATTGTCTGTTTATTTATTTACAGTCTTCGACATGACATTTAATCCGTTAACTACAATATTGAAAGACAACAAACTAACCGGTTCAAACTATGTCGATTGGAGTCGTAATTTGGACATTGTCCTAACGGCTGAGAATCCTCCTGTGAGAGATCATGTCATTGATATGATTAGTAACATCAATGAGGTTGAGGTAGTGGGAGGTGAAATCGATAGTGAAACCAAAGTCGATATTGTCCTCCAAAACTTACCTCGAAGTTATGAGCAGTTTCAGTTAAATTACAACATGAATCGATTGTTGTGTACGTCATCTGAGCTCTTAGCAGAGTTGGTGGCGGCTAAAAGTCTTCTTTAAGACAAGAAGTGAGTTTTAGTCGCAATCAAAGCTTCAGAAAATTCTTTTAAGCCTAAGGTTTGAAAAAAAAAGGAGAAAGCTCGATGGAATGGCTCAAAAGGCACAAATTGTGCCAAAGCCAGAGATTGCAAAGAAGAAGCCGAAAGGCAAGTGCTTCAAGTGAAAGATTATCTGCCCGGACCCGGTCAAAAATTCACTTTCGTGCTACGCATTCCAGAATCACAATCTTTGACCAGGCCTAAACTCTAGCACAATCGCTATTCCAACCCTTGCTTGAAATAACATTGCGCAGGATCTTGGTATGTACTTATTCGATTTATCACGTAACAATAATTTCTAATTAAAGCGGAAACATAGAAAATACCTCTTGAAGCGTGTTACTCATGTGATCATTTGTATGACTCAAGACTTTTATCGCACGTTATGTGGGCAACGATCTAGCGAGCAATTGATCAGTAATCTACACAAAAAGACTCGCCAGAAAAATTCTGCAGCTCGACGCCGCCTGAATTGAACCACCGTCGTCGTCGGATTTCTCCTGCCACCACCGCTTGCCAGAATTACACTATCGACTGCCACCCGGGACAAATAACCGGCCGAAAATTATTCAACAGGGAGAAAAAATATTTTCTCTCTCTAGTTTTCTTGTCTTGAAAACTTAAGAATTGTGTACAATGTAATTGCTAATCCCTTGTCTATATATAGAGTTACAAGAGAAATCCCAAGTTGGTTTAGGATTGGTCTTCCTAATGTGTTTAGGTAATTAATTAGTTTCCAAATCCAATTAGGTAACTAATTTAATAGGATAATCCAAATTCAATTAGATTTTCTAATCTATACGATTTCCTAATTCTAATTAAAACTTAAGACTTAATTAGTTAATTAAATAATTCCACTTTGTTAATTACTTAATTAACCCTTAGAAATAATCAATTAAATAATTAATTCTACTTATTCAATTAACCCATTACAAAATTAATCATTACCACTAACGGATTGATTTTGGCACTACCATCCTGCACCAGAATTGCTTCTGGAACAACTAAATTAATTTATTCTTAATCTCCCCATATTAAATATTTAGTGCTCGTTAATTTATTAATTTACTGATAAATTAATTAATTAACTTCTTTAATTTCGAGACTAGTACCACTTGACCTATTTACTATACCGGACATAAGTCCACCAGCTGGGTTTAGTATAATAAACATAACGAGCTCATCTCGGGAGCACCATCACCTCGGACGCACCGGTAGATGGTTTCCTTTCGACAAGTAGCAGCACACCAAGCAACTAAACATGCGCACCCAACTTACCGAGACTATTGGCCACAATTGTCCTCACCCATTGGCAGATCAAAGTACGCTATGTCTAATCCTCATGCCCGCTCAAGTCTAGGGATTAAGAGATAGAATACTAAGAATGAATTGTTTATTAAATCAGTACAAGACAAATCATTCTAAATGGTCAAGTTCAATATGCCCCGGGCATATCTATATGATTCAATTAGCATAGACAAACCAATTGTCTGAATCATATAATAATCTAAACCGACGCGTGTCCAAAACTGTCTCGGTTACGAACCTCATTTATATATTATGTCTTTTAACCAATGATGAGATCTATTGTGTCACACCAGACACCTCATCATCTAACTACATAATATAAATGGACTAAACATGCACAACATATAAACCAAAACATTAAATCAATATATTAACTGGGAAAAAGTACAATACAAGCATAGCTTATGTATTCAAACATAACAATCTCCCACTAATACTTAAGTTGTGCTTTAAGTATATAACTACATTCAATCTTTTACACTCTACAATACATCTGCAATGGTTATAAGTTTATTTTTTCTGATGATTCTATTGTTATTAGAAAAGATGGGAACTTATTTGTTCTGGTTCATTAGTTGACAAATTATTTTTAATTAAATCAAACTCCCTTGTTGTGCAAAACACGAAACTAAATGGCGCATAATCTAACACTAATAAGAGAAAAGGACCTTCTAAAATGAATCAAACATATCGTTGGTATCTCAGGCTAGGTCATATAAACCTTAGTTGAATTCAGAGGTTGGTCAATGATTGACCATTAAGTTCATTAGAGATTCACAGTTATTCAACCTGCGAATCTTGTTTAGAAGGTAAGATGAACAAGAGACCTTTAAGGCAAAAGGTTATAGAGCCAAAGAAGTATTAGAGTTGATTAACTCTGACTTTTTTGGACCAATGTCGGTCCAAGCACGAGGTGAGTTTGAGTATTTTGTGACATTCACAGATGATTACTCGAGGTACGGATACATTTACCTAATGCATCAAAAGTCCGAATGCTTCAGAAAATTCAATGAGTATCTGGCAGATGTGGAGAAACATCATGGTAAGAGTATCAAGACACTACGATAAGGTCATGGTGGTGAGTACTTATCCCACAAATTTTAAGAATACATCAGTGAGATCGGAATTCAGTCTCAGTTGTCTGCACCTGGCATACCACAGCAAAATGGTGTAGCAGAAAGAAGGAACCGAACTCTTATGGAAATGGTTAGGTCAATGATGAGCTATAGTGATTTGCCGAGTTCATTTCGGGGATATGATTTAGAAATAGTGATGTACATTCTAAATCTTGTATCATCTAAAACCGTGCCTTCAACCCCAGTAGAGTTGTGGAACGGGCGCAAGCCCAGTCTAAGACATCTCAGAATTTGGGGTTGTTCAGCACATGTGCTTAAGGCATATACGGCTAAATTAGATGCTAGAATGGAAGTAATGCTGTTTGTAGGATATCCTAGGGGAACGAAAGGTGGTTTGTTCTATAGTCCTAAAGATCGGAATGTGATAGTTAGCACTAACACCAGGTTTTTAGAGGAAGACTATATTTTAGATCACAAGCCTAAGAGTAAGATAGTACTAGAAGAACTTAGGAAGTAATTTGATAATCCTGATGCACCAGCACAAGTAGATACACCACACACTTCACAATATATCACAGATGATGAGCCTACACAAGTATTGCCTCGTCGTAGTGGGAGGGTTATAAGACAACCCGACAGGTTCATTGGCATGGGAGAGGCCTCAGACCTAGTCCCAGGCACGCCTGAGCCTAATCTGGTAAACTAAATGAGGCTCTCTGAGATAGAGATGCATAATTTTGGCGAAAAGTAATGATGTCCAAGATGGGGTCGATGGACCACAATCAAGTCTGAGAGCTTGTGGACCTGCCTGATAGTTTCAAACCCATTAGATGTAAGTGGGTCTACAAACGAAAGAGAGGACCTGACGGAAAGGTTGAAACCTTTAAAGTTAGGTTTGTGGCGAAGGGGTATACTCAAAAAGGGGAATCGATTATGAGAAAACCTTCTCCCCGGTGATCATACTTAAGTCAATCCGGATTCTCTTGGCCATAGCTGCTCATTTAGATTATGAGATATGGCAGATGGATGTCAAGACAACTTTCCTTAACGAAAGTCTTGACAAAACAATCTTTATGCAGTAACCAGAGGGATTCGTTGAAAAAGGCCAAGAGCATAAGGTTTACAGGCTTAAGAGGTCAATTTACGGACTTAAGCAGACATCCAGATCTTGGAACATCCGGTTTGATGAGGTAATCCAGTCCTACGGATTTACTCAGAGCCCGGATTAACAATGTGTGTACCGCAGACGTGGTGGAAACGCGGTGGTGTTTCTTGTGCTTTACGTAGATGACATTTTACTAATTGGAAACAATAAGAAAGTGTTATCAGACGTAACAACATGGCTGTCCAAACAGAATGATATGAAAGACTTAGGAGAAGCGGGACATATCCTTGGGATCAAGATAATTCGAGATCGTAGGAAACGTTAGCTAACGCTCTCTCAAGCATCATACATAGATACAATTCTGGCTCGTTTTAACGTGCAGAACTCCAAGAAAGGTTTTCTACCTTTCAGACACGGAGTGCATCTGTCTAAAAAGCAGTCTCCAAAGACTGTTGAGGAGATAGAAGTCATGAAGATAGTTCCTTACGCTTTGGCAGTAGGAAGTCTCATGTATGCGATGCTATGTACGAGGCCTGATATCTGTTATGCCGTTAGCATTGTAAGCAGATATCAGAGTAACACCGGGAAAGCTCATTGGGAGGCAGTAAATTGCATTCTGAAGTATTTGCGCAGAACGAGAGACCAAGTGTTGGTCTATCAGGTGCCTGAGCTGGTACCCCGAGGTTACACAGATTTAGATTTCCAATGCGATAGAAACAAGAGCAAGTCTACCTCAGAGTATGTGTTTACTTTGGGAGGTGGAGCCATTGTATAGTGGAGTGTCAAGTAGAAATGCGTGGCGGACTCTACCATGGAGGCAGAATACGTTGCAGCATCAGAGGCAGCGAAAGAAGCAGTGTGGCTCAAGAACTTCCTAGTGGACTTAGATGTGATTCCTGGTTTGCAGAAATCGATCACAGTGTACTGTGATAAAAATAGTGCAGTAGCAAACTCGAAGGAAGCACAAGCCCACAAGGCGAGTAAACATATACAGTGCAAGTACCACCTAATACGAGATATCGTCAAGAGGGAAGCCGTGGTCCTGGCTAAGATAGCATCGTAAGATAACCTTATAGATCCTTTCACAAAAACCTTGATTGCAAAAGTCTTCAAGACTCACGTGAAGGGCATGGGGATCAGATACTTAGTAGAGCCATGATAGTTTTGAAGGAAACAGAACAAGCCTTGGCTAAATCGAAAATCTCACTTTCGTGCAATGCATTCCAGAATTGGAGGCTTTCAACTTGGCTCAAGCTCAAATTCATTTCCCCTGAACGGATATAGGCTTATACTAGTTTAATTTATTAAAACGACACTCAAAGATTAAATCTTTAATTAAAGATTATACCTTTGAAGTGAAATCCCAAGAAAAAAGAAAACCAAGTCTTCGGGAAAGCGAAATCCACAAGGAATCCGAAGAATAACTCAAAACACCTCCGAATTAGTGTGGGATAATGTCTACGGAGTGGTCAAAGCAATAACGAAGAAATCCAAAAAAACCCACTTCAAGAATCTAACAGATCTGAAAAACAGATCTAACCCGAGAACTAATCCTAATCATAAAACCCACTTTAGGAATTGACCTTTGCTTGTAGATCTAGACTTTGGTGAACCCGAATGAACGAGCCAAAGGATCAACACAACAAAGAGTACAAAACCCACAAAAAATTGCTGCCCAAAACCCGCCCAAAAACTCACTGGACTTCGCCGGACTTCACGCCGAAAAAGGACTCGGCGGCGGCGCTAAAGAGCTTCAGACCGACAGAAATTTCAGGCAGCAATTCAAAGAAGTTCTTGGGTTCTCTAAGATCAAGGCTTGAAGATTCTTGAAGAAGAAAGCTCCAAAGTCGACTTCGAAAGAAAAGCTTCTAAGAAAGTTGAGAGCTTCTCTTTCTAGACTTAACTTTCTCTCACTAGGCAAATGCCTCTAAGGTTTCTAATGTCTTGCATAGTGCCTAACAAGGACTATTTATAGGGAGCTTCTAAGGAGACCTAGTGGGCCTTTATGTTTGACTTTTGTTGACCCCTTAGTCTTTCCTAGACTAGTCAACTCCAATCGAACCTTTCGAATTAATTTTTTAACCCACTTCGTCAAATTAATTTAATCGAACCCTTAGGATTAATTAATTCAAATATAATTAATTTCTTAATCCACTTAGTCCATTAAATATTAATTAAACCTTTAAGATTAATTAATTCACTTTGTTGATTAGTCAAACGCATAATTAGTCGTACCACTAACGGATCAATTATGAAACTACCGCTCAAAAAATGACTTTACATCGCGCTCACTTTATTATTCTTCTATTTTCCCACATCAAAGATCTAGTGCTCGTCGGTTCATCAATTTACTGACAAATTAATTCACCGACTTCTTGGTATCCGAGATTAGTACCACTCGACTTTCTTATTATACCGGACATAAAGTCCATCGGCTGGGTTTAGTATAATAAACCTTACGAGCTCATCTCGAGAGCACCATTAACCTGGCAAACCGGTACGTGGATTCCTCCGACTAGCATTGGCAGACAAGAAGCTAAACACCACATACCTAACTTACCGAAATTTAGGCCTCAATTGACCGCACCCTTTGGCAAATCAAAGCATAGGATATCTAACTCTCATACCCATCCCAATCTCGGGATTAAGAGATTAGAATACTAGGACCGAATTAACTACGTCGATCAGTACAAGTTACTTCTATCCAAATTGGTCGTGCTCAATATGCCCCGGGCATATCCATATGATTTAATTAGTATAGACAAACTAATTTTCAAATCACCCGATAACCTATACCGATAGTATGTTCAGACTATCTCAGTTACGAGCATTCTTTTTATATATCAATACTTTAACCAATAACGAGATCTACTGTGTCTTTCCACACCTTGTTATCTAGTTCTATGATATAATAGAACAAATTTAATATTGAAACAAAATGATATGCCAACTGTGGATATTAGTTTTTCATACAAGCAATAGCTTTTCTGTATTCAAAACTAACGATCTCCCACTAATACACAAAGCTATGCTCTGAAGTATAAAAACATTGTCCAACCCGCTTTATTACACTGCTATCATAATGAAAGCTACAGAACACCTTTAAGCTTACTCACATGGCTCTCTTAAGAATCTTACTCCCATACCATCCACATGTTTCTCAAAGACCTTTGGAGTCAATGACTTTATGAAAGGATCTGCAAGGTTGTCTCATGATGCTATCTTAGTCACAGTCACGTCTCCCCTATTTACGATCTCTTGTATCAGGTGGTACTTGCGCTCTATGTACTTACTCGCCTTGTAGGCTCATGGTTCCCTTGAGTTAGCAATGGCACCATGGTTATCACTGTAAATTGTGATAGACCTAGGCAACTCAGGGACCACATCTAAATCCACCAGGAAGTTCCTGAGCCATACAGCTTCTTTCGCTGCCTCTGATGAGGCAACTTACTCAGCCTCCATGCTGGAGTCTGCCACGCATTTCTGCTTGAAACTCCGCCATACTATGGCTCCACCTCCTAGAGTAAACACAAACCCAGAGGTAGACTTACTCTTGTCCATATCACCTTGAAAGTCCGAATCTGTGTAACCCAATGGCACTAGCTCCTGCGCTCTATAAACTAGGACATGATCTCTCGTCTTGCGCAAGTACTTGAGAATGCATTTTACTACCTCCCAGTGAGCCTTCCTAGGGTCACTCTGATATTTGCTAACCATGCCAACGGCAAACCAAATATCAGGCCTCGTACATAACATAGCATACATGAGACTACCCACTACAGATGCATAGGGTACCGCCTGCATGGCATCTATCTCCTCAGCAGTCTTGGGACACTGCTATTTTGATAAATGCACTCCATGCCTGAAAGGCAGTGAACCCTTCTTGGAGTTCTGCATGTTAAAACGGGCCAGAATCGTGTCTATGTATTAAGCCTGGGAGAGTGTCAGAGAACGTCTCCTATGATCTTGAATAATCTTGATCGCAAGGATATGTCCAGCCTCTCTCAAGTCCTTCATATCAAACTGCCTAAACAACCATACATTTACGTCTGACAACACCTTCTTACTGTCACCAATCAGAAGAATGTCATATACGTAAAGTACGAGGAACACCACCGTATCACCATCACACCTGTGGTATACACACTGCTCATCCGGACACTGAGTGAATCCATAGGACTTTATAACCTCATCAAAATGGATGTTCCAAGATCTGGATGCTTGCTTAAGTCCATAAATGGACCTCTTAAACCTGCATACCTTGTGCTCTTGGCCCTGAATAATAAAACCATCTGGTTGCTGCATAAAGATGGTCTCCTCAAGACTTCCATTAAGGAAAGCTGTCTTGACGTCCATCTGTCAAATCTCATAGTCCATATGAGCAGCTATGGCTAAGAGAATCCGAATCAACTTAAGCATAACTACCAGGGAAAAGGTCTCCTCATAATCGATACCCTCTTTCTGAGTATACCCTTTCACCACAAGTCTAGCCTTGAAAGTCTCAACCCACCTATCAGATCCTCTCTTTCGCTTGTAGACCCATTTACACCCAATAGGCCGAAACCCATCAGAAAGGTCTACCAGCTCCCAGACCTGATTTGATTCCATAGAACCCATATGAGCAATCATCGCTCTCTGCCAAGAATCTGCATATTTATCCTGGAGAGCCTCATTATAGCTAACTGGGTGCAAGGGATAAAGTTTGAAGACTCACCCAAACCCATGTACCTCTCGGGCTGTCTGACAACCCTCCCACTACAACAAGGTGCAACCTGTGTAAGAGCATCATCTGTGACAGTATCTCGTGGTGTGTCATCCCGTACTTGTGCATCTAGAATACTTGACTAACCCCTAAGCTCTTCCATTACTACCTTTTTAATTGGCTTGTGATATAAAATATAGTCCTCCTCAAGAAATCTGGCATTGGTGATCACCACCACCTTCCGATCCTGAGGACTATAAAAGAAACCACCCTTCGTTCCTTTAAGGTAGCCTACAAAAAGCATAACCTCATATCTCGCATCTAGCTTGGATGCATCTGCCTTAAGCACATATGCTGGACAAACCAAAATCTTGAGATGTCTCATACTAGGCTTTCGCCCAATCCACAACTCTACAGGGGTCAAAGGCACAGACTTATATGTTACGAGATTAAGGAGATAACATCCTGACTCTAAGGCAAAACCCCAAAATGAATTGGGAAATTCACTATAACTTATCATCGATCTAACCATATCCATAAGAGTCATGTTCCTCCTCTCTGCTACACCATTCTGCTGGGGTGTGCCAGGTACACACAACTGGGAATGAATACACTCATCTGACAAATAGGCCATAAATTCACTAGAGATGTATTCACTACCACGATCAGATCGCAGGGTCTTGATACTCTTACTGTGATGCTTCTCCACATATGCCTTGAACTCTTTGAATTTGTTAAAGTATTCAGACTTGTGGCACATCAGGTATATGTATCTATATCTAGAGTAATCATCCGTGAATATCACAAAATACTCATAACCACCTCTAGCCTGAACTGTCATAGTTCCGCACAAGTTAGAAGCAATCAACTCTAAAACCACCTTGACCCTATACCCTTTGCCTTGAAAGGCCTCTTGGTCATTGTACCCTCCAAGTAGGACTCGCAGGTCGGATAGCTGTCAATCTCCAATGAGTCCAAGGACCCATTATTGACCAGCCTTTGAATCCTACTAAGGTTGATGTGACCTAGTCTCAGGTGCCAAAGATAAGTTTGATTCAAAGGGGAAGACTCATTTCTCTTATTATGATTCGGTGATGAGTTATCAGTTTATGTATTTTGCACTACTGGGGAGTTTGTCTTAATTAAAAACAGATTGTCAACTAATGTACCAGAACATATAAGCCTCTGGTTATTTTTAATAAAAATAAAATTATCATAAAAAATACACTTATAACCATCAAAAAGAAGTTTTGAAACTGAAAGTAAGTTCTTTCTGAAACTGGGTACATATAAAGAATCTCTCAAATGTAAAATTGAGTATGAAAAATAAAGACATAGAACTCCCACTGTAACTATAGAAACTCTGGCAGTATCCCCAATGTAGACCTACAACTCTCTCTCTAAACAGTCGGTTGTTAGTTTTGAATACAGAAAAACTATGGCTTGTATCAAAAACTAATATCCACAGTTGACATATCATTTTGTTTCAGTATAAAATTGTTCCATTATATCATAGAACTAGATAACGGGGTGTGTGAAAGACACAGTAAATCTCGTTATTGGTTAAAGTATTGATATATAAAATGTATGCTTGTAACTGAGATAGTCTGAACATACTATTGGTATAGGTTATCGTGTGATTTGGAAATTAGTTTGTATAGACTAATTAAATCACACGGATATGCCCGGGGTATATTGAGCACGACCAGTTTGGATAGAATTCACTTGTACTGATCGGCATAGTCAATTCGGTCGTAGTATTCAGTCTCTCAATCCCGATATTGGGACGGGCGTGAGAGTTAGATATCGTATGCTTTGATTTGCCAAAGAGTGCGGTCAATTGAGGCCTATACCTTGGTAAGTTGGATATGCGGTGTTTAGCTTCTTATGTGCCATTCCTAGTCGGAGGAATCCACGTACCGGTTCGCCAGGTTGATGGTGCTCCCGAGATGAGCTCGTAAGGTTTATTGTACTAAAATTGGCCAGTGGACTTTATGTCCAGCATAATATGAAAGTTGAGTGGTACTAATCTCGGATACCAAGAAGTCAGTGAATTAATTTGTTAGTAAATTGATAAACCGACAAGCACTAGATCTTTAATGTGGGAATATGGAAGAAAATAAAGTTGCGTGATGTAAAATCATTTTTGAGCGGTAGTTCTATAATTGGTCCGTTAGTGGTACGACTAATTATTTGTTTGACTAATCGATAAAGTAAATTAATTAATTCTAAAGGTTTAATTACTATTTAATTGACAAAGTGGATTAAGAAAATTAATTCTATATGAATTAATTAATCCTAAGGGTTCAATTAAATTAAATTAACAAAGTGGGTTAAGAAATTAATTCGAAAGGATCGATTGGAGTTGACTAGTCTAGAGAAGACTAAGGAGCCAACGAAAGTCAAATTAAAAGGCCCAACTCAAAGACCCACTAGGTCTCCTTAGAAGCTCCTTATAAATATCCCATGTTAGGTATTTTAGAAGACAAGGAAACTTAGAGAGGCAACTTTAGAGTGAGAAAATTAAGCTTAGAGAGAGAACTTTGTCTTCCTCATCAAAGTTTTTTTCTCAAAGTCAGCTTAGATAACTTTCTTCTTTGATTAAACTTAGCCCATTTTGTCCCTCGAATATTTTCTTCTTGATTTGTGCAGATTAGTGATCAGCCGTCGCTGGATTTTTTGCCGTCGTGAGCTTCTTGCCGGCATTTGGTCTTTCCGGTGACTTCTCACATTCTGGGGTGCTTGATCCGGAAATCCATCACATAGATCTCTTCTTGGTTTGGTGATTCGTGGTGGTTTCTGTCCAGATCGTGACCGAAATTCAGAGTTGACCGGGTTTTTGGTAGGGGCGGCCGACGATCCTAGCGCAAATCAGCTCTGGACAGTGATCTGTTTATTCAGATCGCGTTTTTTCGAAGTGGGTTTCCTTGGGTTTTCTTCGTTTTTCTTTCGGCTATTTCGTAGGCACTAGCCCACACTAGTTCGGAGTTGATTTGGAGTTATTCTTCGGATTTCTTGTGGATTTTGCTTGCCCGAAGTTTTGGATTTCTTTTTGCTAGGGACTTCGCTACAAAGGTATAATCTTTAAACTTTCGGCTTTAATTAAAGATTGTATCTTTTGTGTCCCGATTAATAAATTAAATAAGTATAAGCCTAGATCCGTTCAGGGGAAAATGAATTTGAGCCTGAGCTGTGTCGAAAGTTTTCGATTCTGGAATGTATTGCACGAAAGTGAGATTTTTCGATTTAGCCCAGGCTTGTTCTGTTTTCTTTCACCAGGTCAGTTGGAACCCCTGCAAAGAATTACAAACGTGATGAGTGGCTACTGAATCCACACACCAAGTATCTATGGGAATCTCCGCTAAACACATCTCAGTAACTAGGAAAAATTTACACATAGCTCAAGACTTCGGGCAATCTTTCTTCCAGTGTCCAGCCTTGCCACATCTGAAGTACTTGCCTTTCGACTTGTGCTTCTTGGCAATGCCTCCCTTAGGTCCATGATCAGCCACTGCTTTCTGGCCCCTCTCCCTCTTATGCTTCCTGGCTTTGGGCCCAACAGAAACTGAGGGTCGAATAGTAGCCAAAACTTGCTTCTTCACATCGAAGAGGCCTTCAGCAGACACCAATGCTGTCATGAGCTCGGGAAGTGAATATGAGAGCTTGCCCATATTTTAGTTAACCGAAACTGCTCAAAATTGGAAGGGGGGCAAGCTCTAGAGGATAATATCAACCTGGGACTCCCCATCAATATCACCTCCTGATACCTAGATCTCATTGATGCAGCTCATCATGTCCAGTACGTGATCCCTCACTGAAGAGCCCTCAGCCATCCTAGCATTCATGAGTTTCCTCATAGCTGACTGCTTGACTTCCCTGCCCTAATGTCCAAACATCTCCCTAAGGTTGAGCATCATATCATAGGCTGAGGTAAACAACTGATGCTGGTGATGCAATACACTCAACATAGAAGCCAAGATGTAGCACCTGGTTATCTTATTAGCTTTCTGCCACCTCGTATATGGCTCTCGCTACTCAGGGGTGGCATCATCGCTGGGCTTGGGGGAGGGGGGGACTCCTCAGTGAGCACGTACTTGTAACCCTCAGCAGTAAGGACAATGTCCAGGTTACGCTTCCAGTCAATGTAATTAGGACCCGTAAGTTTGTTTAGATTTAGTATGACAGCTAGCTGGTTGAACGACATATCGACAAAATGAAAAATAAATAGTCAAGTTTCAGTATTCTTTTTTCAAAAATATTGATATCCTTATAAAAAATATAATCTCCCATTGACATCTCTCACACCGGGATTAACGCAGGTCACGTGAGTGAACATCTACGCTAAACCACATTCATTCGAGAAGAATCAAAGTTTATTAATTTCACTATCTGACCAATGATCTCATGATCAATGAAATTAATAGTTAATTATTTTAGCCGTACACATAAATAGCGTGACCTCGCGGCAGGAATACTATAAATAGTACATAAGTGTATGCCATTATGTGACTTCTAAGTTTGTTACTTAGGAGATAGAGTGTCTTAGCAAAGAGGGTGTCACAATTCTCCAATTAAACTCACTATAGTCATCCATTTAGAAATTCAATCTAGTGATATATGTGATTGAAGACTCATCTGTATGGAGGAAGTGAAAGATTATCTGCCCGGGCCTAGCGAGAAACTCACTTTGTGCTATGCATTCAAGAATCGGAATCTCTGGCCATGCCTAGACGTTAGCACAATCGCTATTCCAACCCTTTTGAAATAACATTGCGCAGTATCTAGGTTTGCACTTATTTGATTTACCACGCAACAAAAATTCTTAATAAAAGCGGAAGAATAAGAATTACCTATTGAAGCGTATACCTAGGTGATTCTCTTGTATGCCTAAAGACTTTGCTTGTATGCTGTGTGGGCAGCAATCTAACTAGCAATTTGATAAGCTAATCACCACAATCCACCTGTCGAAAAAAATTTTGCATATCGTCGCCACCTGAATTTCAACCGCCGCCGCCGCCAGATTTCTCCTGCCACCGCCGCCTACCAGAATTAACCACCGACAACCGCCTGGGACAATAACTGGCTGCCTGAGATTATGCTAGAGGGAGAAAAATATTTTCTCTCTCTAGACTTTCTCTCTCTAAGTTTTCTTGTCTTGAAAACTTATGAATTGTATGTCTTGAATAGCTAATCCCTTGTCTATATATAGAGTTACAAGAGAGACCCCAAGTTGGTTTAGGATTGGCCTTCTAACTGGGTTTCTGTTTTCTTTAATCCTATTCCTGGACTGATACACATCTAACTGATACAGGGATTCACTTATCCCAATCCCGTTACTAATATGATTCACAACCAACTGATACAGGGATTCACTTATCCCAAACCAGTTCCTGGTATGATTCACAACCAACTGATATAGGGATTCACTTATCCCAAACCAGTTCATGGTATGATTCACAACAAACTGACACAAGGATTAATTAATTACTTAATTAATTAAATCTACCTTTGTCAATAACCCAATACATAATTAATCGTACCACTGACGGATTAATTATGGCACTACCATCCTACACCAGAATTGTTTCCGGAATAACTTAATTAATTTATTCATAATCTCCCCACATCAAAGATATAGTGCTCATTAATATATTAATTTATTGATAAATTAATTAATTAACCTCTTTAATTCTGAGACTAGTACCACTCGACCTTTTTACTATACCGGACTTAAGTCCACCGGCCAGGTTTAGTATAATAAACATTACGAGCTCATCTCGGGAGCACCATCACCCAGGACGCACCGGTACATAGTTTCTTTTTAACAAACAGCAGCACACCAAGCAACTAAACACGCGCACCCAACCTACCGAGACTATTGGCCACAATTGACCTCACCCATTGGCAGATCAAAGTACACTATGTCTAATCCTCATGCCCGCTCGAGTCTAGGGATTAAGAGATAGAATACCAAGAACGATTCGTCTATTAAATCAGTACAAGACAAATCATTCCTAACGGGTCAAGTTCAATACGCCCCGGGCATATATATATGATTCAATTAGTTTAGACAAACCAATTATCCGAATCACATAATAACCTAAACCGACAGTTTTTCCAAAGCTGTCTCGGTTACGAACCTCATTTATATATTATGTCTTTTAACTAATGATGAGATCTACTGTGTCACACAAGACACCTCATCATCTAACTGTTGGAGTTGAATACATAAGCTATGCTTGTGTTGTACTTTTTCCCAGTAATATATCGATTTATGTTTTGGTTATAATTTGTTGTGCATAATATGTCCATTTATATTATGTAAGTAGATGATGAGGTGTCTTGTGTGACACAGTAGATCTCATCATTGGTTGAAAGACATAATATATAAATGAGGTTCGTAACCGAGACAACTTTGGACTGTTGGATTTGAATACATAAGCTATGCTTGTGTTGTATAATTTCCCAGATTAATATATCGATTTGTGTTTCAATTATATTTAGTTGTGCATATCCATTTATATTATGTAAGTAGATGATGAGGTGTCTGGTGCGACACAGTAGATCTCATCATTGGTTGAAAGACATAATATATAAATGAGGTTCGTAACCGAGACAGCTTTGGATAAACTGTTGGTCTAGGTTATTATGTGATTCAGATAATTAGTTTGTCTAAACTAATTGAATCATATAGATGTGCCCGGGGCATATTGAACTTGACTCTTAGGAATGATTTGTCTTGTACTGATTTAATAGACAAATCGATCCTTGTATTCTATCTCTAAATCCCTAGACTCGAGCGGGCATGAGGATTAGACATAGTGTACTTTGATCTGCCAATGGGTGAGGTCAAATGTGGCCAATAGTCTCGGTGGGTTGGGTGCGCGTGTTTAGTTACTTGGTGTGCTGCTGCTTGTCGAAAGGAAACCATGTACCGGTGCGTCCGGGGTGATGGTGCTCTCGAGATGAGCTCGAAATGTTTATTATACTAAACCTGGCCAGTGGACTTATGTCCGGTATAGTAAAAAGGTCGAGTGGTACTAGTCTCGGAATATTAAGAAGTTGATGAAAATTAATTTATCAGTAAATTAATGAATTAACGAGCACTATATCTTTGATGTGGGGAGATTATGAATATAATTTAATTAAGTTGTTCCTGAAGCAATTCTGGTGTAGGTTGGTAGTGCCATAATTAATCCGTTAGTGGTACGATTAATTATGTACTGGGTTGTTGACAAAGGTAGATTTAATTAGTTGAAAAATTAATTAATCCTTGTGTCAGTTGGTTGTGAATCATCCCAGGAACTGGATTGGGATAAGTGAATCCCTGTGTCAGTTGGGAGTGATTCATCCCAGGAACTGGATTGGGATAAGTGAATCCCTGTGACAGTTGGGAGTGTTTCAGTCCAGGAACAGGATTGAAGGAAACAGAATCTGTATCAATCTAGAAACAGGATTGAAGGGAAACAGAAACCCAGTAGGAAGACCAATCCTAAACCAACTTGGAGTCTCTCTTGTAACTCTATAAATAGACAAGGGATAAGCCATTCAGACCACACAATTCAATAGATTCATTATTCAAGAATCTAGAGAGATAAAATTCTAGAGAGAGAAATTTCTTTCTCTCTCAAGAACGAATTTTTGAGCAAATAGGCGGCTGGTTTTCTTCATCAAGTGGCCGAAAATATTGGTCCAAAATACTAGCCCCGTGTGTTGCTTTCTCTCTCTCCGGGCAGTGCGTTTGCAGTACGTGCTAGGTGCGGAGGTGCTGAATTTTTTCAGCAGGTGGATTGTGGTGAGTTGCTGATCAATTGACTTCTAGATTGTTGCCCACACAACAAGAGGTCATAGTCTTTGAGGCATACAAGAGATTCACCAGGTGCACGCTTCAAAGGTATTATTCTATGGTTCCGCTTTTATTAGAATTTTTTTGTTGCGTGGTAAATCGAGCAGGTACAAACCCAGATCCTACCAAAATCTTTCAATTGGTATCAGAGCCTGGTTTAGGGGGTTCTGTGCTTGTTCGATTTATTACATGGTTTTATTTGCAGGTGGTTTAGAATCCCGACTATTATGGTTACGTTTGTATGGGTTTTAATTAAACTCCGGGACATGTCCGGATTTAATTTTATTATGAATGTTTGTAATAGTTTAACCACGTGCTGGAAGCCGTGTAGGATTAGATTAAATCTGTAGTAGGATTTTTTCTATGTAATTTCGATTATTTAATTTTCCTAGAATGCCTTGTAGTAGGAAAATTATTTTTTTTTTTGTAATCGAAGGCGTTATGGTGGGCGACTTGGATTCGTGGGTTTTGGGTTATCATGAATTTGAAGAAACCCAGGAAAACCCAGAACGAATTGCAAGAAGACCAAATAGCGTGGGAAAAATCGAAGGAAGAGTTGGCGGTAGGAGGCGACGCCGGCAACGATCGCCGGCAGCAAAAACGCCACCGGCAGCCATAGGAGGGCAGCAGCAGGCAGCAGCAGCAGCTGCTGCGCGCTGCTGCTGCAGGCGCGCAGGGCCGCGCGCGCGCACGGCCCGGGCGGGCCGGGCGCGCGGCCGCGCAGGCGCCCAGGCCAGCGCGCACGGCGCGCGCTGGCGCACGGGCGCTGCGCCGCGCGCGCAGGGCCCGTGCGGGCCGTGCGCCCGCGCGAGCGCTGGGCCTCGCGCACGGCCCGTGCGGGCGGTGCGCGCGGGCAGCGCGGTCCTCGGGCTGTTTTTGGCCCGTTTGGGCTGTTCGGGCTGTTTTTGGCCCGTTTTTCCTCCAGTTTTCATTTTTTGAATTTCAAGACTCTCTCCATCGAGTGACGTGACGGGACACGAGATCAAGGCAGAAGATGGAAGCAATTAAAACCATAATAGTCGGGGAATTTATTTTTTCGAATTTATTTCCCGTATTTATTGTTTTTATTTTTTATGCTTTCTTTTTATGCTGTATTTTAGATGCATGAATTAAAGCATGCCTGGTTTTATGGTTGCACATAACTTAGGTTAGTTAATTGCATGTTAAAACCGGAAAAACCCTCAATTTGGAAATCTAAGTGGGAGCGGGTTGTGTTATATCCCCATGGCCACCATTACGGGTTCATATGCGATGTGGGTGGGCTTGCGCGTTGGCATTAGGGCCTTCCTCCATTCGGATGAGTCCAACCCCGAGATCGCTAGACTATGAGCTTCTGAGTAAGATGACTAGAGCGAGTTTAACTAGGAGAAATGCGACACCCTCTCCATCTGAGGCGCACTATCCTGAGGTAACAAACTCAGAAGTCACGTAATGGCACACACTTAGTGTATGATCTGCAGTATTCCTCCCGCGAGGTTACGCTGCTTACTTGTACGGCTAAAAGCACCGACTATTAGCTACATTGATCAAAAGATCGTTAGTCAGATAGTGTAGTTAATGAACTTGGTTCTTCTCAAACGAATGTGGGTTAGCATAAACGTCCACACTACGTGGCTTGCGAGAATCCCGGTGGATGAGATGTTGGTGGATTAATATTATTGTTTTGAGGGAAATCAATAATTAATTGAATTTTCATGTTTTCGAAAATTCTAGCATATATAACTGAAACACTGTTTGTTTACTTTCCAGTTTAAATCGATATGGCATTCAATCCTTTAGCTGCTATTTTGAAAAACAACAATTTAACTGGAACTAATAATGTCGATGGAAGTCGTAACTTGGACATTGTCCTTAGGGCTGAGAGCGCTCCTGTGAGAGATCGTGTCATTAACATGATTAGTAACATCAACAAGGTTGAGGTAGTGGGAGGCGAAATCGTTGGTGAAACCAAAGCCGATATTGTCCTCCAGAGCTTGCCTCAAAGCTATGAGCAGATTCGGTTGAACTACAACATAAGTAAGATGTTGTGGAGTTCATCCGAGCTCTTGGCAGAGTTGATGGTGGCTAAAAGTCTTCTTCAAGAGAAGAAGCGAGCTTTAGTCGCAATCGAAGCTTTAGAATCTTCTTCTAAGCCTGAGACTGGAAAGAAGAAGAGAAAGCTCGAGGGAGTAGCTAAAAAGGCACAAATTGCGCCTAGGCCAGATATTGCAAAGAAGAACTCGAAAGACAAGTGCTTCAAGTGTAATAAGACGGGACATTGGAAATTGGATTGTCCAAAGCTTATAAGTACGATAAATTCTGCCTTAATTACTGAGACATGTTTAGCGGCGATTCCCACAGATACTTGGTGTGTGGATTCAGGTGCCACTGACCATGTTTGTAATTCTTTGCAAGGGTTCCAAGTAACCCGGAAGCTTAGAGAGGGCGAACTGGACATCTACATGGGCGACACTACAAGAGTGTCAGTTGAAGCAGTGGGAGTAGTTAGGTTAAATTTCGAGAATTGTAACCTAGAGTTAGTAAACTGTCTTTATGTACCGAGTTTTAGAAAGAACTTGATTTCGGTTTCTAAACTCTTGAAGAACGGGTATAAGTTTATTTTTTCTGATGACTCTGTTGTTATTAGAAGAGATGGAAAACTTATTTGTTCTGGTTCATTGGTGGACAATTTATTTGTGGTTAATTCTAACTCCCATGTTGCGCAAAACATAGAGAAAGATAGCTCAGAATCTAACATTAATAAGAGGAAGAAACCTTCTGAAATGAATCAAACCTATCTTTGGCATCTAAGGCTGGGTCATATAAACCTTAGTAGGATTCAGAGGTTGGTCAATAATGGACCTTTGGGTTCATTAGATATTGACAGTTATGCAACCTGCGAATCTTGCTTGGAAGGTAAGATGACCAAGAGACCTTTTAAAGCAAAAGGCTATAGAGCTAAAGAAGTATTAGAGTTGATTCATTCTGACTTGTGTGGACCTATGACGGTCCAGACATGAGGGGGATATGAGTATTTCGTGACATTCACGGATGACTACTCTAGGTACGGATACATTTACCTAATGCGCCACAAGTCCGAATGTTTTGGAAAGTTCAAAGAGTTTCGGGCAGATGTGGAGAAGCATCATGGTAAGAGTATCAAGACACTGCGTTCAGATCGTGGTGGGGAGTACCTGTCCCATGAATTTCAAGATTACCTCACTGAGGTAGGAATTCAGTCTCAGTTGTCTGCACCTGGCACGCCACAGCAGAATGGTGTAGCAGAAAGGAGGAACCGAACTCTTATGGAAATGGTTAGGTCCATGATGAGCTATAGTGATTTGCCAAGTTCGTTCTGGGGATATGCCTTGGAAACGGCTATGTATATTCTTAATCTTGTACCATCTAAAATCGTGCCTTCAACCCCAGTAGAGTTGTGGAACGGGCGGAAGCCCAGTCTAAGACATCTCAGAATTTGGGGCTGCCCAGCACATGTGCTTAAGGCAGATACGGCTAAGTTAGATGCAAGAACAAAATTAATGCTGTTTGTAGGATATCCTAGGGGAACGAAAGGTGGTCTATTCTATAGTCCTAAAGATCAGAAGGTGGTGGTAAGTACCAACGCTAGATTTTTAGAAGAGGACTATGTCTTAGACCACAAGCCCAAGAGTAAGATAGTACTAGAAGAGTTTAGACGGCAAACTACTAATCCTGATGCACCAGCGCAAGTAGATACACCACACACTGCACATGAGATCACAGATGATGCGCCTACACAGGCGGTGCCTCATCGTAGTGGGAGGGTTGTGAGACAGCCAGACAGGTTCATTGGCATGGGAGAGGCTTCAGACCTGGTCCCAGGTGTGCCTGAACCTAGGGCTGGCAATTGCTAACACGACACGATAACCCGACACGAACACGACACGAAAAAAAGCGGGTTAGGGTTGAGATTTTTGACACGTATAATAAATGGGTCAGGTTTGGGTCGACACGTTTAAATAGCGGGTCGGGTTTGGGTCGACACGACGGGTTGGCGGGTTGACACGTGAACCCGTTAAAAAAATATTTTTTAAAAAATTAAATTTTATAACCTTAATAATTGATGAAACTTTCAAATTTCCAAATCAAAAATTCAACAGGACTTCCTATGGTGGTATTTTGTTATTTAAATTTTGTAACTGTAATTACCTTTGGATTTTATTTATTTTGGTTGGATTGAATTGGATTTTGGTTGTATTAGGAAGAATTTAAATTGATGAAATTTATGTTGATGTCATGTATAAGAATGTTATGGTTAAATTTAAATTGATGGATTTGAATTTGATAGATACAAATTTTAGATGGTGTTATTATAAATAAACATGTATGTTTTAGTCTCATTGACAAATTCAGTCCCCTTTTTCTGTGGTGAAAATTTGGACCGAAAAATTACCTATCAACAATTAAACGGGTTACGCGGGTTAGGTTCGGGTCGTCACGATTATAAATGGGTCGGGTTAGGGTTGGAGTTTTCGACACGATTAATTAAATGGGTCGGGTTAGGGTTGGGGGTTTCTCGACACGCCAACACGCCAACCCGAACACGATAACACGAACACGACACGAATTGCCAGCCCTACCTGAACCTGACCCAGTTAACTATAATGAGGCGCTTCGAGATAAAGATGCAGAATCTTGGCGTAAGGCAATGATATCCGAGATGGGGTCAATGGACCACAATCAAGTCTGGGAGCTTGTGGACCTGCCTGATGGGTTTAAGCCCATTGGATGCAAGTGGGTCTACAAACGTAAGAGAGGACCTGACGGGAAGGTGGAAACCTTTAAAGCTAGGCTGGTGGCGAAGGGGTATACTCAGAAAGAGGGAATCGACTATGAGGAAACCTTCTCCCCGGTAGCCATGCTTAAGTCGATCCGGATTCTCTTGGCCATAGCTGCTCATATGGATTATGAGATTTGGCAGATGGATGTCAAGACAGCTTTCCTAAACGGAAGTCTTGAAGAAACCATCTTTATGCAGCAACCAGAGGGATTCATTGAAAAAGGCCAAGAGCATAAGGTTTGCAGGCTTAAGAGGTCTATTTATGGACTTAAGCAGGCATCCAGATCTTGGAACATCCGGTTTGATGAAGTAATCAAGTCCTTTGGATTTACTCAGTGTCCGGATGAGCAATGTGTATATCGCAGACGTGATGGAAACTCAGTGGTGTTTCTTGTGCTTTACGTAGATGACATTCTATTGATTGGCAACAACAAGAAAGTGTTATCAGACGTAAAGGCATGGCTGTCCAAGCAATTTGATATGAAAGACTTAGGGGAAGCGGGACATATCCTTGGGATCAAGATTATTCGAGATCGTAGGAAACGTTCACTAACGCTCTCCCAAGCTTCATACATAGACACGATTCTGGCCCGTTTTAACATGCAGAACTCCAAGAAAGGTTTTCTACCTTTTAGGCATGGAGTGTTTCTATCTAAGGAACAGTCTCCTAAGACTGTTGAGGAGATAGAGACCATGAAGACAGTTCCATATGCTTCGGCAGTAGGAAGTCTCATGTATGCCATGTTGTGTACGAGGCCTGATATCTGTTATGCCGTTGGCATGGTGAGCAGATATCAGAGTAACCCCGGGAAAGCTCATTGGGAGGCAGTAAAATGCATTCTCAAGTATTTACGTAGAACGAGGGACCTAGTTCTGGTCTATCAGGCGTCTGAGCTGGTACCCCGAGGTTATACAGATTCAGATTTCCAAGGCGACAGGGACAAGAGCAAGTCTACCTCAGGGTATGTGTTTACTCTAGGAGGTGGAGCCATAGTTTGGCGGAGTGTCAAGCAAAAATGCGTGGCGGACTCTACCATGGAGGCTGAATACGTTGCCGCATCAGAGGCAGCGAAAGAAGCAGTATGGCTCAAGAACTTCCTAGTGGACTTAGATGTGATTCCTGGTTTGCAGCGGTCTACCACGGTATATTGTGATAACAACGGTGCAGTAGCAAACTCGAAGGAACCATGAGCCCACAAGGCGAGTAAACATATACAGCGCAAGTACCACCTGATACGAGACATCGTAAAGAGGGTAGACGTGGTCGTGGCTAAGATAGCATCAGAAGATAACCTTGCAGATCCATTCACGAAGACATTGACCTCTAAAGTCTTTGAGGTTCACGTGGAGGGCATGGGGATCAGATATCTAGGAGAGCCATGATAGTTTTTTCTAGATAGATAGCAGCAGGTAGTATAGGATTGTATGTAGTTGTATACTTAAAGCACAGCTTAAGTATTAGTGGGAGATTGTTGGATTTGAATACATAAGCTATGCTTGTGTTGTATAATTTCCCAGATTAATATATCGATTTGTGTTTCAATTATATTTAGTTGTGCATATCCATTTATATTATGTAAGTAGATGATGAGGTGTCTGGTGCGACACAGTAGATCTCATCATTGGTTGAAAGACATAATATATAAATGAGGTTCGTAACCGAGACAACTTTGGATAAACTGTTGGTCTAGGTTATTATGTGATTCAGATAATTAGTTTGTCTAAACTAATTGAATCATATAGATGTGCCCGGGGCATATTGAACTTGACTCTTAGGAATGATTTGTCTTGTACTGATTTAATAGACAAATCGATCCTTGTATTCTATCTCTAAATCCCTAGACTCGAGCGGGCATGAGGATTAGACATAGTGTACTTTGATCTGCCAATGGGTGAGGTCAAATGTGGCCAATAGTCTCGGTGGGTTGGGTGCGCGTGTTTAGTTACTTGGTGTGCTGCTGCTTGTCGAAAGGAAACCATGTACCGGTGCGTCCGGGGTGATGGTGCTCCCGAGATGAGCTCGAAATGTTTATTATACTAAACCTGGCCAGTGGACTTATGTCCGGTATAGTAAAAAGGTCGAGTGGTACTAGTCTCGGAATATTAAGAAGTTGATGAAAATTAATTTATCAGTAAATTAATGAATTAACGAGCACTATATCTTTGATGTGGGGAGATTATGAATATAATTTAATTAAGTTGTTCCTGAAGCAATTCTGGTGTAGGTTGGTAGTGCCATAATTAATCCGTTAGTGGTACGATTAATTATGTACTGGGTTGTTGACAAAGGTAGATTTAATTAGTTGAAAAATTAATTAATCCTTGTGTCAGTTGGTTGTGAATCATCCCAGGAACTGGATTGGGATAAGTGAATCCCTGTGTCAGTTGGGAGTGATTCATCCCAGGAACTGGATTGGGATAAGTGAATCCCTGTGACAGTTGGGAGTGTTTCAGTCCAGGAACAGGATTGAAGGAAACAGAATCTGTATCAATCTAGAAACAGGATTGAAGGGAAACAGAAACCCAGTAGGAAGACCAATCCTAAACCAACTTGGAGTCTCTCTTGTAACTCTATAAATAGACAAGGGATAAGCCATTCAGACCACACAATTCAATAGATTCATTATTCAAGAATCTAGAGAGATAAAATTCTAGAGAGTGAAATTTCTTTCTCTCTCAAGAACGAATTTTTGAGCAAATAGGCGGCTGGTTTTCTTCATCAAGTGGCCGAAAATATTGGTCCAAAATACTAGCCCCGTGTGTTGCTTTCTCTCTCTCCGGGCAGTGCGTTTACAGTACGTGCTAGGTGCGGAGGTGCTGAATTTTTTTAGCAGGTGGATTGTGGTGAGTTGCTGATCAATTGACTTCTAGATTGTTGCCCACACAACAAGAGGTCATAGTCTTTGAGGCATACAAGAGATTCACCAGGTGCACGCTTCAAAGGTATTATTCTATGGTTCCGCTTTTATTAGAATTTTTTTGTTGCGTGGTAAATCGAGCAGGTACAAACCCAGATCCTACCAAAATCTTTCATGGACAAACTGTCGGTTTAGGTTATTATGTGATTCGAATAATTGGTTTGTCTAAACTAATTGAATCATATAAATATGCTCGAGGCATATTGAACTTGACCTTTAGGAATGATTTGTCTTGTACTGATTTAATAAAAAAATCGTTTCTTGTATTCTATCTCTTAATCCCTAGACTCGAGCGGGCATGAGGATTAGACACTGTGTACTTTGATCTGCCAAAGGGTGAGGTCAATTGTGGCCAATAGTCTCGGTAGGTTGGGTGCGCGTATTTAGTTACTTGGTGTGCTGCTGCTTGTCGAAAGGAAACCATGTACCGGTGCATCCGGGGTGATGGTGCCCCCGAGATGAGCTCGAAATGTTTATTATACTAAACTCGGCCGGTGGACTTATGTCCGGTATAGTAAAAAGGTCGAGTGGTACTAGTCTCGGAATTAAAGAAGTTAATTAATTAATTTATCAGTAAATTAATTTATATTAACGAGCACTATATCTTTGATGTGGGGAGATTATGAATATAATTTAATTAAGTTGTTCCGGAAGCAATTCTGGTGTAGGATGGTAGTGCCAAAAGTAATCCGTTAGTGCTACGATTAATTTTGTAATGGGTTAATTGAATAGGTAGAATTAATTAATTGATTAATTATTCCTAAAGGTGAATTGAGTAATTAACAAAGTGGAATTATTTAATTAATTCCTAAGGGTTAATTGAGTAATTAACAAAGTGGAATTATTTAAATAATTAATTAAGTCTTAAGTTTCAATTGAAATTAGGAAATCCTAGAGATTAAGAATCTAGTAGGATTTCGTTTATCCTATCAGATTGGTTGCCTAATTGGATTTGAAAACTAATTAATTACCTAAACCCATTAGGAAGACCAATCCTAAACCAACTTGGGGTCTCTCTTGTAACTCTATATATAGACAAGGGATTAGCTATTCAAGACACACAATTCAATAGATTCACAATTCAAGAATCTAGAGAGATAAAATCCTAGAGAGAGAAATAATATTCTCCCTCGTAGTCGGATTTAAGGACCAAAATTGTGGCAGCCCTATAGTCATATTTTGTCGGATTTTCTTCAAAGTTTTCCGGCGGTATTTTAAAGGCTTGGGCGGCGGCGCGTGTTGGTTTTATCTTGAGCCTAGGCGGCGCGTGAAGGTCACGCGCTTGGCGGTGGATTTGCTGAATTTTTCCTAGCGAATCCGGTTGTGTTGATTGCTGATCAATTGGCTTCTAGATCGTTGCCCACACAACGAGAAGTCAAAGTCTTGAGTCATACAAGCGATCACCCAAGTCACGCTTCAAAGGTACTTTTCTAAGATTCCGCTTTTAATAGAATTTTTTTGTTGCGTGGTAAATCGAGCAAGTGCAAACCCAGATCCTATGTGGCAATCCTTTCACTAACTACATAATATAAATGGACATATCATGTACAACAAAATATAACCAAAACATAAATCGATATATTAACTGGGAAAATGTACAATACATGCATAGCTTATGTATTCAACTCCAATAGGAAGGCCCTAATGCCAACTTGCAAGTCTAACCACATCACATATGAATTCGTAATGGAAGCCATAATGATATATACCAAACCACTTCCACTTAGATTTTTAAGTTTGAGGATTTTTACGTTTTAACATGCAATATCTTAACTATGGATATTCGCACCCATAAAACCGTTGGAGTTTTAATATGCGAATAATCTACTTTAGTTAATTGCACTTTACTTTTTAAAATAGTTTGGTTTTCGTTCATGCAAAATAAATCAAAAACACACAATCAACGAAAAGACATAAATACGGGAAATTAAAAAATTCAAATTTCCCGACTATTATGGCCTTTTCTATCATTGATTCCTTTCACGCTTCCTGTCATGTCGTTCCCACTCGTTATTTGGATTCCTCTCGATTCGTCTAGGTTTTCTCAATTTTCTACGTAATTATGAATCACCCAAAATTATGAGAAACCAAAACCCACGAATATAAGTCACCCAAAATAACGTCTTCGTCATAATACATAATTTTCTATATACAAAGGCATTTTTCTAGGAATTTAAAGACGAAAACATTATATTAAATCCTACTACAAGATTTATCTAATCGTATACGGCTTCCAGCTCGTGGTTATTACTATTACAGACATTTCCATTTAAAAAAAATACGAGCCCGAACATGTCCCGGGATTTATGAACGAAAAAATAAATCTACCATAATAGCCGGGAATTAATAACCACCTGTTTAATGTAATGACAATACAAAATAACAAAGCCAAAACAAAGTCATGTAATAAATCAAGCAAGTATAAAGCCAAAACACTCGCTCTGATACCATTTTGAAGGAAACAGAACAAGCCCGAGCTATATAAAAAATCTCACTTTCGTGCAATACATTCCAGAATCAAAGACTTGTGACTCGGCTCAGGCTCAAATTCATTTTCCCTGAACGGATCTAGGCTTATACTAGTTTAATTTATTAAAACGACACTCAAAGATAAAATATTTAATTAAAGCGGAAGGATTAAAGATTATACATTTGAAGCGAAGTCCCAAGCAAAAAGAAAACCAAGTCTTCGGGAAAGCGAAATCCATAAGGAATCCCAAGAATAACTCCAAACACCTCCGAATTAGTGTGGGCTAATGTCTACAGAGTGGTCCAAGGCAATAACGAAGAAATCCAAAGAAGCTCACTTCAAGAATCTAACAGATCTAGCCCGGGAGCTGATCCTAATCTGAAAATCCACTTCAGGAATTGACCTTTGCATGTAGATCTAGACTTTGGCAAATCCGAAGAAATGAGCCAAAGGATCAACACAACAAAGAGTACAAAACCTACGAAAAATCGTTGCCCAAAACCCGCCCAAAAACTCGCCGGACTTCGCCGAACTTCACGCCCAAAAAGGACTCGGCGACGGCGCTAAAGAGCTTCTAACCGGTGGAAATTTCAGGCAGCAATTCAAAGAATTTCTTGGGTTCTCTAAGATTGGGTCTTGAAGATTCTCGAAGAAGAAATGTCCAAAGTCGACTTCGAAAGAAAAGCTTCTAAGAAAGTTGAGAGCTTCTCTTTCTAGACTTAACTTTCTCTCACTAGGCAAATGCCTCAAAGGTTTCTAATGTCTTTCATAATGCCTAACAAGGACTATTTATAGGGAGCTTCTAAGGATACCTAGTGGGCCTTTGAGTTGGGCCTTTATGTTTGACTTAAGTTGACCCTTTAGTCTTTCCTAGACTAGTCAACTCCAATCGAGCCTTTCGAATTAATTTTTAACCCACTTTGTTAATTTAATTTAATCGAACCCTTAGGATTAATTAATTTAAATAGAATTAATTTCTTAATCCACTTATTCAATTAAATATTAATTAAATCTTTAGGATTAATTAATTCACTTTGTCGATTAGTCAAACGCATAATTAGTCGTACCACTAACAGACTAATTATGAAACTACCACTCAAAAATGACTTTACATCATGCTCACTTTATTATTCTTTTATCTCCCCACATCAAAGATCTAGTGCTCGTTGGTTCATCAATTTACTGATAAATTAATTTACCGACTTCTTGGTATCCAAGATTAGTACCACTCGACTTTTTTATTAGTGAGAGATTGTTAGATTTGAATACTAAAGCTATGTTTCTATTATACTATTTCCCAGTTACTATATCGATTGAATGTTTTAGTTTATATGTTGTGAATATATTGTCCATTTATATTATGTAGTTAGATGATGAGATGTCTGGTGTGACACGATAAATCTCATCATTGGTTAAAATACATAATATGTAAATGAGGTTCATAACCGAGATAGTTTTGGACACACTATTGGTTTAGGTTATTATGTGATTCGGATAATTAGTTTGTCTAAACTAATTGAATCATATAGATATGCCCGGGGCGTATTGAACTTGACCTTTTAGGATGAACTGTCTTATACTGATTTAATAGAAAATTCGTTCCTTGTATTCTATCTCTTAATCCCTAGACTTGAGCGGGCATGAGGATTAGACATAGTGTACTTTGATCTGCTAATGGGTGAGGTCATTTGTGGCCAATAGTCTCGGTAGTTTGGGTGCGTGTGTTTAGTTGCTTGGTGTGCTGTTGCTTGTCGAAAGGAAACCATGTACCGGTGCGTTCGGGGTGATGGTGCTCCTGAGATGAGCTCGTTATGTTTATTATACTAAACCCGAATGGTGAACTTATGTCCGGTATAGTAAAAAGGTCAAGTGGTACTAATCTCGGATTATAAGAGGTTAATTAATTAATTTATCATTAAATTAATAAATTAACGAGCATTAAATCTTTGATGTGGGGAGATTAAAGAATAATTAATTTAGTTGTTCCGAAAGCAATTCTGGTGTAGGATGGTAGTGCTATAGTTAATCCGTTAGTGGTATGATTAATTATGTATTGGGTTATTGACAAAGGTAGATTTAATTAATTAAGTAATTAATTAATTCTTGTGTCAATTGGTTGTGAATCAGACAAGGAACTGGATTAGGGATAAGTGAATCATTGTATCAATTGGTTGTGAATCAGACCAGGAACTGGATTAAGGATAAGTGAATCCTTGTGTGAGTTGGTTGTGAATCAGACCAGGAATTGGATTGGGGATAAGTGAATCCCGGTATTAGTTGGATGTGAATCAGTCCAGGAACTGGATTGAAGGAAAACAGAAACTCAGTAGGAAGACCAATCCTAAACCAACTTGGGTCTCTCTTGTAACTCTATATATAGACAAGGGATTAGCAATTCAAGACACACAATTCATAAGTTTTCAAGACAAGAAAACTAGAGAGAGAAATCAAATTTTCTTCTCTCAAAAACGTTTTTTCTTCCCTTCATACGGCTGCCTGGTTCCCGAAGTATAGCACCAGCATTTTGGATTTATTCCCGGACAGCTGGTGATGCATGAGATCAAAAGGGGCGGCGCATGGATAGGGGCGGTGGCGCTTGAGCTATACGCGCAGGCGAGACTGTTGCTGGATTTTTTTGGCAACTCAATTGTGTTGGATTGTTGATCGTTGGTTCGTTGTCCACACAGCGTTCGAGCCTGTCTTGAGTCATATAAGCGATGACCTGACTATACGCTTCAAAATGTATTTCTAAACTTCCGCTTTAATTGGAAATTATTTGTTGCGTGATAAATCGAAGAAGTGCAAACCAAGATCCTGCGCAATGTTATTTTGAACAAGGTTGGAATAGCGATTGTGCTAGAGTGTAGGCCTGGTCAAGAATTCTGATTCTGGAATGCATAACACGAAAGCAAATTTTTTACCAGACTCGGGCAGATAATCTTTCAATCTAGATCATCCGAGGCTCCCTCTCCAATATGCAGTTTAGCACTCCATCGATCTGAGCTCACAATCCAGCTACGGTGAAGCCTTAGCTCAAAGAGTACAAGAGAAGATTTCCAAGCAACCGAGATGAAAAGTGAACAAAAGATGCCCTAGTGGATTTGTCTCTTAGATTTTATACCCGTTACAAATTAGGTCTTGAAATTAATTACAAATGTGGAGTCAAAATGGTAACTTCAATGAAGGAGCTGGTCCTTGGTGTTAGTCAATAGCTGATTTTTCCTTCCATTGTACTTCTCCAATTTTGCAAGCTTACATAGGGAGCTTCTTCAGTAGCTTCCTAACCGAAATTGTGTATGGTCATCACTTTACAATCCTGCCCTGCAATTCACAATCAACTAACATAAATTGTGGAAATCATAGGAATAGAGGAAATTCCTTACTCAAATTGTCGATTTGTTGTGTGAAAAGCTACAATAAATGTGATGAATTCTGTGCACTCCAAAGCGCTTTAAGGATTGCTGACCTGACTCCTCCTTGTTCATGAATTTTGACGTCTGTAAGAATAGAACTAGCTGTGGCATTGGCATTATACTCTTGATGAGCAGCCCGATAGCGAACTCAGCTGTTGTTGTGGCGGTGGCGAGCTAGAAACCAACGGGTGTTTTACTGCTTTTCTAGCTAGCTTTCAATAAAGTCTTCCCTGTTCCATGTGGGATTGACACTTTTTACTACATTTTTAGTAGTTTTATAAATTTTTAATTCTGTGTGGTACACGACAATAAATCTGCATCACGCTCCTCAATGGACTTTATAATTCCCTTAGGAAGATAGAAAGGTGGAGCGAGATGAACTGGCACAAAGAACGGAGCCAAGGGAATCATCTGCAACCTGCCGGCCTGAGATAAGAATTTGTTCTTCCAATTCAAAAGGAGCTTATCAATAGCTCCGAGCAACCCCTGAATAAAAGATAGCCTCGACCTTCCATTGTTAAGTTTTCTAAAAGAAGAAAATCTATATTTTTTTTTCTAAAAAAAAATCAGAATTGATATTTCATTTTTGCCATTTCAAAAATTAATAGATTTTTGCATAAATTTAATTTTCCGTCGGATCATACATGAATATCCGATAAAAGTATGACAAGTTATACGGTTTAATAGTTTAATGGCCTATTAGTCAAACAAAAAAGTTTAGTGGCCAAAAGTATACTATTTTAAAAGTTTAATGGCCTATTAGTCAAGCAAAAAAGGTCAGTTGCGAAAAGTGTACTGTTTTAAGAGTTTAATAACCTATTAGTCAAGCAAAAAAATTCAGTGTCCAAAAATATACTATTAAACAAGTTTAGTGATCTATTAGGTTTTTAATCCTATATTTAATGTCCTTTTATTTTTTAACTATAGGATTCACAAAATCTTACCAGCACCGACCGATATCATAAGATAAAGGGTGAATTACATTTTTCTCCATAACTTTAGTCAAAATACGAAAACCCCCTTAAAATTCTAAAAATTATAAAAATCCCCATGTACTATAAATAGTCTCTTTTCGCCCTCTAAACAGATGATGTTATTCAATTTATTAAGTAAATGGATAATAATATCTTTAATAGATCCCTAAATAAAATTTTAAACCAAAACACCCTCCTATTTAGTATACATAAACCAAAACAAAATTCCAAAACAAGGTAATTTTGTTGGGGCGAGGAAGTATTTTGATTCGGACGATAATTTGATAAAATTACTGTTAGCAAGAAGATTAATAAGAGTGACAACAAAAAGGATAAGAGGTGAAAAAGTTAAAAAAAAGGAGAAAAAAATTATGAGAAAAAAAAAGAAAAAATTATTATTTCAAAAATTGTTTAAGATAAAAAAATGGAGGAGTTTTTATACAATTTTGATATATGTATACTGAATAAGTGGGTGTTTTGGTTTGAAAATTTATTCATGGATCTATTAAGGGTATTATTGTCTATTTACTTAATAAATTGAATGACATCATCCGTTTAGGTGGCGAAAAGAGACTTTTGGATAGTAAAGGGGATTTTTATAATTTTTAGAATCTTAGCGAGGTTTTCATATTTTAACCAAATTTTATGGGGTAAAATGTAATTCACCCTAAGATAAATAAATTACTTCCTCCGTTTTTGTAAAACAGAAAATTTTTATTAATAAAATATAGTCTAAAATATAACATAATTACATTCTATGAATAGAAAATTTCAATTCATTACACTTAAAGCACAATATAACTTTCATTAGAAATCCCCCCAAACAATAAAACCAATTAAGTTAGATCAATTGCCCGTAAATTGATTAAATAAATTGATTAAATAAGTCCGATCTTTATATATTTCTCGTCATAAACCCAAATCTATATTACAAAAACAAAATTTCATTTTTATTTAATCCCTTGTGAGGGAATAATATAAAGAATCCAAAGCAAAGTCCACAAAGATAGTGAGAGTGAGTGGGTGAGGGAGTGAAGTTGGTGATTTTATGGCCTGATGGATGACTGCTGCTCCCCCTCTCATGGCTTCACGTGTTTGTGTGCAGCAGCTTCGCCTCTTTCTCTCCACTTCCTATTGTTGTCTCTGTTCATATCCTCAATCAACAACCCCATCATCATCATCATCATTATCATCACATATGTATATATAAGGGCATGTTCTCTCCAGTTGGAAATTCTTGTTGGGGTTTCCACTGTACTAATTAGGGTCTCATCTAGATAAAATATATGGTATTATTAGTTACTGTCTCAATTTTAAGTATTACCGTTTTAATTTTAACAAAATTGTATTTTTGAAAGAGTATTGTGAGGAGTGTTTTAGTCCAAATTGAAACAGTAAAAGGTAAAAATTGGGATAGTAATTAGTAAAATTTTAAAATATATTTGTAATGTAGCCAATTAAGGGGAGAGATATTGATAGATTTGGATGCATATGGTCTTTAGACAGAAGCCAAAAAAGGCCCAATGAAAAAGATTCATAGCAAAAGGAATCCCGCCTTCTTCTTTTCTGCTAATTGGAAAGTATTGGTTACTGCCCTTCAGTTCTTTACTACTATTACTACTCCATTGTTTGAGTATGACACCCTGGATTGGGACTGCTCAAATCTGTTTGATTCTCTCATTCTGTGATTAATCTTCTTTATTATTACTCTAATCTTATTTACATTTTTTAAATTACTACATCGACCTCGTAGAACTAGAGCACGGCGAGCTTCACCTTCTTGTGCTTGTGCTTGATCTTCTTAGGCTTGGTGTACGTCTTCTTCTTGCGGTTCTTGGCGCCACCGCGGAGGTGGAGGAAGAGATGGAAGGTGGACTCCTTTGGATGTTGTAGTCGGCTAAGGTCCGGCCATCCTCCAGCTGCTTACCGGCGAAGATCGGACGTTGCTGGTCCGATGGGATGCCTTCCCTGTCCTGGATCTTCGCCTTCATATTGTCGATGGTATCGGAGGATTTAACCTCGAGGGTGATGGTACGTTAGGGTTTTCAAGAAAATCTGCATATTGGCTGCCCCCATTTAACTTAATTGTGTGATCAGGTAAAGTAGCCAAATTCCTCTTTGCATTAATAGATGGATAATATGAGGAGAATAAATTTGCATTATTATAAATTTAAAATTATACAATAATATATATACATGCGGCACCCCTTTGTGTTTTTTTACTTTAGTTATAGTTATTTTTTTCAACCATATAAACAAGTTAATTTTAAATGTTTAACTTAATTTTGACCATTTTTTAACAACTTTATGTTAGGTTTACTTTAAATAATATAACTTTTGAGTAATTGATTTTAGGTATCTAGTATAAAACTTGCTTAAAATGAAGGCTCACATGTGGGAAGGGATAATCAATATGACAAAATGAGTATTTACTCAATATATGTGCAACAATCCAAAATATTCTAATTAGGGAAGAGCATTCATATCAATTTATCAAATTTTGACGATCAATTATTTCCATATCAATTTTGCTTCTATATTTCTTTCTTAATGATGTTTTTACCATAATTGAATAACCTTTTGAATTTCAAAACCATCCCCCCTCCTCCCAAATGACACTTTGTTTGTCCATAACGACGAATAGTTAGAGTGAGAAACGAGACAAATTCAGGGGGTCATTATATTAAATAAGTTCTTTCTATTAGACAAACACTATTATAAGTATGTACTTTTAGATGTAAGATATAATTTGTCAAAAAAAAAAAAAAATGCACTTACGAAAAATTGTAATTTTTGGTGGGACAAATAACAATACCCGGAAGCCAGACCTCTCTGGCGCATTGTATGCTTCGAATATCTTCTCAACAGGCTCACATTGGAGAAACAGAGCACGTATACAGTAATAGTATACACTTAATTTTTTTTTTGTTTTCCTATAAATTCTTTTGTTTTTTATGCTCCACCGCTTGTGCGGACCCGTCAATTCTTTTGAGTTTCATTCTTGCGAACGTACTCTCCAAGCGGGATACTTAACACGTTAATCCCGAGGGTACTCCAGAAATCTTTTCAATTACTTGTTCGAGAACTATGATCTTTAGCTCTGGAATTGAATCATTTATTGCTGCGCTTTTGTGACTTGTTTGCTAGCCCTTCATTTTCTTATAAACGTTATATTTTTATCATTTTTGTGTAACTATTGGTAATTGTTTTAAGATATGATAATTTAAGGTGAAAAAAGGATAAAAATACAAAGTGTAGAAAATAACATATTTTATTTGAAATTCCCTTAACTGTAAAAATCCTATAGTCCTTGAAGGAGGGGTGGAAACAAATTCAAGGGACTAAATTGCAAAAAGTTACTTCTTCGAGTCCTTTCGAATGAGGGTTTTTTTTTTTTTTTTTTTTAATTTTAATGAAGCAAGTTAACAACAAACAAAATTCGACACCCACCACTCCAAAATACCCCTTATAATGTCAAATAATCTAGAGTCGTAAATAAAAAAAGACAGTATTCAATAATATAATATAATATTTATCATGGATAAAAACATTAACATTTTAGTAACATTGTTTATATTTAGATTAATTTGTACATTTCATGTATAAAAATATTGTATTAATAAGGAAAAAAAGAAACTACATCATTGGAAAAACTAATTTTCAAATCGAACTCTTATTTTGAAACGGAAAAATATTAATTGTCTTAAAACTTAAGATACATTTGTAATATTATTTTAAATATTTGAAATAATACTCAAATTAATTTGGAAAGAAAATAATTTTTTTTAAAAAGGGTAATTATATATTTATTTTTTTAATACAAGAACACAACCCAAAATATACTTTAAATAATGCCCTAAATCCAAACCATATAGGTGAGGACAACAGAAATTATACCACATGTACCTAGTAAATAGTAGTAATATCATCACTTTCACTATAAGAGTAACTTCCACACACATCTTCTTCTTCTTTAAAAACTCACTTTCTTCTTTTCTTCTTCTTTTTCAAAAATCACTTCTTCTTTTTCGCCGCGCTCCATTGAAAATCACATTTAATCAAATCTTCATCCAAACACAGATTTAACGGAGATCGGCGATTGTATTTTCTGACGAACAACAACAAATATAACGAAAAAATTACTCATTCTTCTTCTTCTTCAAAAATCACTTATTCTTCTTAAAAAATCACTACATCATAAAATATAAATTGCATTTGATATAAATTGCATTTGATGGATTTACGAAACCTTATTTTCGTGATTTGATGTTGGGTAATGTGTTAATGATGCTATATTTGTATATCCTGCTTCAAATAATGCTCTATTACTCTGAAATATGATATATAAATATTCTCCGTGAAGTATTGATATTTTCTTGTGAAATGGGTTGATTATGATTCCTCCCCAATGCTTCCTCCCCGCTATTGTATGTGGAAGTAGGTGTTATAGGACGTGGTTAAGCTCACTACGTCCAAAATACAAAGAAACTACGTCTCTGAAAAATTTAGCTTAAATTCACATGTCTGGATTTAGACATGGCAGTAGGTGTTATGTGACATGGTTGAGCTCACTACGTCCAAAATACAAAGGAACTACGTCTCTGTGATTTAGGCGTGGCAGTAGGTGTTATGAGACGTGGTTGAGCTCACTACATCAAAAATACAAAAGAACTACGTCTTTGTAAAAAATTCAATTTAAATTCACATGTCTGGATTTAGACGTGACAGAAGGTGTTATAAGATGTGGTTGAGCTCACTACGCCCATAGTACAAAGGAACTATGTCCACTACGTCCAAAATACGAAGCAACAATGTCTCAGCGAGGAAAAAAAAGGACATGTGCATTAGCAAAACTTACTATATATAGTAGTAGGTACATGTATCTAATGCGTACATTGTATAATTTTCGCGATGCCAAATGCTATTTGCATTTTTTTTAAATCACAAAATTTATAAAAGGAAGCGTAACATAATGTTGAACTCTTAACTTTGGGAGTCAGTATAGTGGAACTGCTACTATTTTTATTTTTCTTTCATTTTGGACGCCAAGAAGAGAGAAGAGAGGAATAAGAAAGAAACCTAAATTTTCCTGAGCAATTCACCTGGTTTGGGTGCAGAGAGGAGAAAGAGATCAAAGAAATGTCGATTCATTCAAGAATGTCATTTCGGTTTTTTGTTTTGCTTGTTGTTATTTTCTCCATCCTTTTGCCTGCCACCGTGTTAGGTCACTCTGCTCTGACCAGCCACGGTAACAACATTCTGTCTCTGTTTTTTTTCTTACAACATTTTGGTTTTCTTTGGAACATGGTAAGCCTTAAGCTTTGAGTTTTTTTTGCCAAGATTTAAAGATGCCATACTTGAACATAGTACAAATATACTTGTAAATGTAGCTTGATCTGGGCTCTACCCTTCTTCCTTCATCCTAATAAATAATTTGGCACTATCTTCGAAGAAATCATTTTCTCCAGAAATGCATGAGCCTCTCTCACCAATCTTTATCATGCCCAACAGGATTAGATTCCAAACCCTTTCGTTTTTCTAAGGCATTTCACAGAAGCTCTTCTAATTATCTGATTCTAGGAATTGCAATTTCATGTTAGGCATCTTATGAAACAGAGCTTCTGTGATTTCAACGTATCCATTCTCCAAATATCCAACAATCATAATCTCCCACATCTCTATCTCCCACAGGCCCATTGATGGTCCAGTGCAAACAGTGCTATTGCACTGGGCCTCACATTTTGGAAGGGCCAAAAAAAAAAAAAATTTGTTGAGAGGCGTTCTATTTTTACTTCCTTTCAGGTCTGTTGATGTTGTTTCTATTTCCAAATCTAAGAACTAAAATTTTTAACTGCCCTTCAGGCCCACGTTGATGGCCCTGCTATTACTGCGTATTGTGTGGACACTGAAACACCTTTCTAAGTCTGAGAACTAAATATTTTTTTAAACCCTACTCCTCTACCAACTACACGAGAAACAAAAGCCCATCTCCTTCTCAAAGCCTTTTCATCTTTTCTATCTATATTTAAAAAAAAAAAAAAAGAAGAAGCAAAACCTAAAATTACATTGATTCGTTCTCCGTCAATTCAGGTATTTACATGTGTCTTTTTTTAATACTAAATTACCGAATTTTTTTCCATAAAAGAATATAATAATTATTAGTTTCTAATTATAATATAATGGAGTTTTTATTTTATATATATTTTTTTGTAGGTTTAAATTTTCGAGAACTTCATTTTGTTGATGGAATTACCAGGTTGTTTTTATTTTTTTTAGTATTTGAGAGATATCTTACCTAGACAAAAATTAGGTCCCATTGATATTATGGATCATGCGATGATTGCATACAGAATTTTGTTAACTACACATGTTACTGTTACTGTTTCATCTACAGAGAGGGGTTTTCCAAAGTGGGAGATCTTGAAATCTTACTTGCGTTCTACAATGATGCAAGATAGATTGAATGGGTTAGCAATGATAGCAATTGAAAATGATCTTTTGGAGAAAGTAAAGTATGAGGACTTGATTGATGAATTTGCTTCTAGAATGGCTAGAAGGACAGCCTTTTCAAGTAGATATTATTTTAGTCCTATTTTTATTGTTTTTCCTTTGAAAATAGTTTGAATTTTGTAATAATCTCTTTAGTTTTTTTTACATTGAGAAAAAAGCGCCTCACTTTTATTTTAGAACAGAGTCTCTCATATCGATTAGACGGCTCTGATCTCCTATACATTCAAAAACCTTCTTAGCTCCTTTCACATCCCCACAATGCATTAGACCAGAAATCATGGTATTATAGGAAAATATATCACGAGCAGGCATTTGATCGTACAAGCTTATCGCTCTACCAAAAATCCCATTTTGAAAGTATCCCCTAATCATGGCATTCCAAGTAACTATGTTCTTTTGAGGACTTGTTCATTAAATACATTCAATTTCTTTTTACTAAACTTTGTGATTCACGGTGATGGTTTGCTGATGGTTGACAGTTACAGATGTCGGAAGTGACTTCAGTACCGACAAGAAAAACCCTCGGGGGCCGGCGAACTGGGTGAAGCTTGGGCCATAGTGGAGGTTGTGCAGCAAAGGAACCATGCAGTCATCGATTGATTTGGTGAACAAGAAGTTGAGATTGTGCCGAGTTTGGGAAGATTACAAAGGGAGTACAAGCTTCCAACGCCACTCTCACCAACCGAGGCCACGAAGTGAAGGTAATTAAAGTTTAATTAGGGTGTTTTTTTTTGTTCTTGAGCGAACTAACCCATTTGATTACAGATAAATTTTTTATTTGGGTAATTATTTGACTTTTACCATTACTTGTAGTAAATTCAATAAAGTTTTATACAACAAACTTATTAAATTAGCATAATCTATATTAGAATAAAACGGTTCATTAATCCGCTATATATTCTCAGGTTTAATGTATAAAATCGATGCAATAATCAAAAATAATTCTTTCAAAAGGTTTATGAGTAAGTTATTCAACAAAGAAAAATTTTAATAGGTAAAAGAAAATAATTTGTGAATTCTCTTTACAAGACACATCAATTAATAAGTACTTCGTATCTATTTCAGGATTAGAGTTTTTTCTTTTAAAAAATAATTTATGAAGTATATTAAAAATAGTATTTTTTCGTCTTAAAAAATCGTGACAAAATATGAAGAAATTTTGTACAAAGGCCTGTTTCATTGATGTATGATACAAGATTATTTATAGTTACAGGGTTTTAGGTTTCCTTCTCTAGAAGAAAGAAGTTTCTAATCCTAGGAGACTAGAATTGATAAACTACCATATTTACAATACAATAGAATCACACCCTCTCAAGTTGGAGCGCGAAAATCACAAATGCCCAACTGGTAAAGTAACCCATCAAACTGCATGTAAGTGATAAGGAGACCAGGACTATCTTGTGGTACAATACCATACGGAGAGATAGTTTGGTGACTTCAAATTCCATCCTCATCAGAACTAGAGGAATATTGGTCGTCGTCCGTGATGCGATTCATTTTATACACATTTTTACATGTGTTAATTGCAGAATAAATATGCATAGAGTGAAACTGTAGGAAACTGCACTTCGAACTTAGCATTTGGTGCAGAACCAAGGATTTTCAAGTTAGGAGGAAGGACACGACCAGCAGACGACAGCTTCACTTGAGTGTGAAGTTCACGAAGCCTAGTGAAAGTTCAGCGTTTGGCAACCGTGAGCTGAAGACGTTCAGTTCACGACACCTTTCATTGGACGTGACCCATACAAAGTTGAGTTAATGCTGAGGTGAAGCAGCAGAAGCTTAAAGAGGAGATCACAGCCTTCGGACGACAGTGTCCCTTGGTGGTCCCAACTTAACGATCACCAAACTCCAGCGTCAGGAGAACGTGAGAAGATAACGATCGAAAACTGCAGCGTCTATTGAAGCCAAGTCACACCCTTCAGTGTACGATGACTGAGACAGAACACTTCCATGTGATGATCAGCCGAAACCACCGTCAGCTGAGCGTCCGACCACCATTATAGGCACGGGCAACGGGCAGAAGCCAGAAGGACAGGCAGTACGCTGGAGACAGATACGAGCAGGATCACAGGAGATAAGAAGAACAATATTACAGCTAATGGTCCCTGTCTGAGGAGACAAGAAGTACACCGGCGTAGGAATCACGCGGTTTAAGTACGCCCGGAACAGTATTGCAAGCTACTTTAACCGTTTTTTAACTGTGCAGGGATGCTTTTATGGCTCGATGTCAGTGTTTGCCCCTTAGAAGATGCCAAGAAGCCAGCTTGCAATCCTTAGCCACCAAGCAATCCTGAAATTCCCATTTTAGCCATCCAACATTTTCTTCACTAGATTTCCTTCTATAAATAGAAGTAGTTAACTCCGAACTCATTAACAAGAAACAGTAGGGAGTAAGGAATAGTAGTTGAGTTAGAAGTTTTTTCCCTTGTAACTTTTTACTTGGGTTGTTTTATTCAAAACTCTTTTATTTTCATATTTATTCATGTTTTTCTTTACATATGTGTTGATTTAGAACCGATGAGGTTCTAAATTCTTACAGGGATTTTGCTCATCTGATGAGGTAAAGGCAAGGTGAAAGCCTCACTTACAAATGTGCACTAAAGCGAGTTTGATAATGCCGAACCACTCACTAAGCCTCTATACCGGCTGATGAGTGGACTAGACTGCTATCGAACCTGCTGAGCACTATATTATACTTGAGCTTTCGCTGATTCGGTTTATAGTGAGTGTTGTCATATAGGTTCTCCAGTACAAACACAGCGGAGTAAAGAGTGGTGTGAGGATGTCACAGACGTCCAAACCACGGCAATATCATACTATTTAAGGAGCTGTGGAGCCACAAAAGTTGGAATGCTTGTATGGAAGTCTTAATTGACAATACCTTAGCAACCATATACTTTATGACTCCCAGAGCTTAGCAAGAGTCGGAATGCTTGTAGGGAAGTTTTAATTGACGATTCCCTAGTGAAAGATTATCTGCCCGGGCCCTGGTCAAAAATTCACTTTCGTGCTACGCATTCCGGAATCGGAACTCTTGACCAAGCCTAAGCTCTAGCACAATCATTATTCCAATCCTTGTTTGAAATAACATTGCGTAGGATCTTAGCTTCTACATGTTCGATTTGCACGCAACAATAAATTCTTAATAAAAGCTGGAGTTTAAGAATTACCTCTTAAAGCGTGTACTGAGATGATTCTCTTGTATGACACAAGACTTGATTACGTTGTGTGGGCAACGATCTAACAAACCAACGATCAGCAAATCCACCACAAATCACTAGCCAGAATAACCAACGACCCGCCGCCAACTGCGCGTACACTCCACGCGGCGACGCCTCCCGAGATTGTCACCCTCGCGCTGCCCAGAATGATCTCCGTGCTCCGACGACTTTGGAAGAAGTACGATCGCCACCAATAAAGGAAATAGATCTAGCCCGGGCTAAACAAAAAATCTCACTTTCGTGCTATACATTCTAGAATCGGAGACTTTCGATTCGGCTCAGACTTAAAATCATTTTCCCTGAATGGATCTAGACTTATACTAACTCAATTTATTAAAACAACACGCAAAAATTAAATCTTTTATTAAAGCGAAAATTTTAAATATTATATCTTTGAAACGTGTCCCTTGCGATAAGAAAATCCAAAGCCGGGAAATAGTGAATACCACCAAAAATCCGAAGAATGACACCCACTAAAAGATTATTCGCCCGGGCCCGGTAAAAAATTCACTTTCATGCTACGCATTCCAGAATCAGAATCTTTGACCAAGCCTAGACTCTAGCACAATCGCTATTCCAACCCTTGCTTGAAATAACATTGCACAGGATCTTGGTTTGCACTTATTCAATTTATCACGCAACAAAATAATTTCTAAGTTAAAGCGGAAACATAGAAAGGACCTCTTGAAGCGTAAACTCAGGTGATCGCTTGTATGACTCAAGACTAGGCTCAAAACTTGTGTGGGCAATGATCCAACGATTATCAATTCTCCACAAACTACTCGCCGAAAAAAGTCACAGGACTCGCCACCCAAGTGCGTGAAGACCATGCGCTGATTGAGAGAGTTCCACACGCGCCGCCGCACGCAAAATCATGCGCTGCCAGAGAAGAAGAGAAAACTGGCCGCCGACTTTTCTTTGGAAACTGTGCCACCGCTAGGAACAAACTAAAACCCGATTTTTGAGGAGAATTAATTTTTCTCTCTAGGATTTTCTCTATCTAGTTTTCTTGTCTTGAAAAATTATTAATTGTGTACTATTGAATTGCTAATCCCTTGTCTATATATAGAGCTACAAGAGAGACCCCAAGTTGGTTTATGATTGGTCTTCCTAATGGGTTTTGGTAATTAATTAGTTTCCAAATCCAATTAGGTAAATAATCTAATAGGATAATCCAAATCCAATTAGATTTCCTAATCTCTAGGATTTTCTAATTTTAATTGAAACTGAAGACTTAATTAATTAATTAAATAATTTCACTTTGTTAATTACTTAATTAACCCTTAGGAATAATTAATTAAATAATTAATTCTACTTATTCAATTAACCCATTACAAAATTAATCGTACCACTAACGGATTAATTTTGGCACTACCATCCTACACCAGAATTGCTTCCAGAACAACTAAATTAATTTATTCTTAATCTCCCCACATCAAAGATTTAGTGATCGTTAATTTATTAATTTACTGATAAGTTAATTAATTAACTTCTTTAATTCTGAGACTAGTACCACTCGACCTTTTTACTATACCGGACATAAGTCCACCAGCTGGGTTTAGTATAATAAACATAACAAGCTCATCTCGGGAGCACCATCACTCCGGACGCACCGGTACATGGTTTTCTTTCGACAAGCAGCAGCACACCAAGTAACTAAACACGCGCACCCAACCAACCGAGACTATTGGCCAAATTGACCTCACCCATTGGCATATCAAAGTACACTATGTCTAATCCTCATGCCCCCTCAAGTCTAGGGATTAAGAGATAGAATACTAAGAACGAATTGTCTATTAAATCAGTACAAGACAAATCATTCTAAATGGTCAATATGCCCCAGGCATATCTATTTGATTCAATTAGTTTAGACAAACCAATTTTCTGAATCACATAATAACCTAAACTGACAGCTTGTCCAAAACTGTCTTGGTTATGAACCTCATTTATATATTATGTCTTTTAACCAATGATGATATCTACTGTGTCACACCATACACCTCATCATCTAATTACATAATATAAATGGACGACATATGCAAAATATATAAACCAAAACATTAAATTGATATATTAACTGGGAAAGAGTACAATGCAAGCGTAACTTATTTATTCAAACCTAACACCTACAACTCCGAGATCGGGTGGGCATTGAAATACAGATCGGCTAATAGCATAAAAAAGAAATCTAAAAGAAACCCACTTTAAAAAAACTCGATTTGCCTAAACAGATCGTTGCCCGGAGACAGAATGCGCAAAACCGCCAGCCACCTGGAACGCCGACCATCGAACTTCCAAGATTCCGGTTGCGATCTAGAAAAAACCCCAAACAGATCACCTATCTAAAACCGAGGTCAACGCCGGGGTTTCGAATTAAGCACACCAGAAACTGAGTCACCGAAACCTGGTCGGAATCACGTCGGCGATGAAATCGCGGCAACGGCAGTGGTGAGGAATTCTGGCCGCAATAAAATTTGGGTGACGTCTAGGCCAAGTTTTTTTGAAGAAGAAAGTTTTCCTAACCGACGTCGAGAAAGATCTTCGAATTGGGCCTTAGTGTTTGACTTTTGTTAACCCCTTAGTCTTCCCTAGACTAGTCAACTCCAATCGAGCCTTTCGAATTAATTTATTAACCCACTTCGTTAATTAAATTTAATCAAACTTTTAGGATTAGTTCGCATAACCCACTTAATCAATTAAATATTAGAGTGAATTTTAAAAAAGGTCATCATACTTTGATAAAGTGTAGGTTTTGGTCACTAACTTTTAAAAATTCAAAAAAGGTCACTAACTTTTACATTTGAATTTTGGTTTTGGTCATTCCGTCCATATTATCCGTTAAGCCCACTAACGGACCAAAATTTTGAGGGTATTTATGTCCAATCATCCAAAAAACCCATGTGCTTCCTTTTGAATTTTAAAAAAGGTCATCATACTTTTATAAAATTTAAGTTTTGGTCACTAACTTTTAAAAATTCAAAAAATGTCACTAACTTTTGCATTTGAATTTTGGTTTTGGTCATTCCGCCCATATTATCCGTGAAGCCCACTAACGGACCAAAATTTTGAGGGTATTTCTGTCCAATCATAACCAAAAAACCCATGTGCTTCATTTTTTTTTACTATTTATCTTTCTTCCCCTCACCCTCCCCTCTTTTTTTTTTTTTTTTTCGTATTCATCTTTCTTCTCCAGCCACCCTGCCACCCTTCTTGCCAGAAACAACAAAACCCATCACCATTCTCCCAGAAACGTCTACATCTATGCATGTGAATTTAAGCCAATTTTTTTCACAAAGACGGATGTGAAAAAATCGGCTTAAATTCACATGCATGGATGTAAACATTTCTGGACATTTCTGGGGGAATGGTGATGGGTTTTGTTGTTTTCGGCAAGAAGGGTGGCAGGGTGGCTGGAGAAGAAAGATGAATACGGAAAAAAAAAAAAAAAAAAGAGGGGAGAGTGAGGGGAAGAAAGATAAATAGTAAAAAAAAAAAAAGGAAGCACATGGATTTTTTGGGTATGATTGGATAGAAATACCCTCAAAATTTTGGTCCATTAGTGGGCTTCACGGATAATATGGACGGAATGACCAAAACCAAAATTCAAATGCAAAAGTTAGTGACCTTTTTTGAATTTTTAAAAGTTAGTGACCAAAACCTAAACTTTATCAAAGTATGATGACCTTTTTTAAAATTCACTCTAAATATTAATTAAACATTTACGATTAATTAATTCACTTTGTCGCTTAGTCAAATGCATAATTAGTAATACCACTAACGGACCAATTATGGAACTACCGCTCAAAAACAAATTTACTTCGCACTCACTTTATTATTCTTGTATCTCCCCACATCAAAGATCTAGTGCTCGTCGATGAATTAATTTGTTAGTCGATTCATAAATTTACTAACAAATTAATTCATCGACTTCTTGGTATCCAAGATTAGTACCATTCGACTTTCTTATTAAACCAGACATAAAGTTCACTGGCCAGATTTAGTATAATAAACCTTTCGAGCTCATCTCAGGAACACCATCAACCCGGCGAACAGGTACATGGATTCCTTCGACTAGCAACAACACACAAAGAAGCCAAACACCACATATCCAACTTACCGAGATCTAGGCCTCAATTGACCGCACCCTTTGGCAAATCAAAGCATACGATATTTAACTCTCATGCCCACTCCAATCTAGGTATTAAGAGATTAGAATACTAGGATTGAATTAACTACGTCGATTAGTACAAGTTAATTCAATCCCAAACAGGTCGTGCTCAATATGCCCCGGACACATCCGTATGATTTAATTAGTCTAGACAAACTAATTTACAAATCACACGATAACCTAAACTGATAATATGTTCAAACTATCTCAGTTATGAGCATCTGTCTGTTTATACATCATTACTTTAACCAATAACAAGATCTGCTGTGCTTTTCTACACCACTTTATCTAGTTCTATGATATAATGGAACAAATTTATTACTGAAACAAAACGATATGTCAACTGGGTATTAGTTTTTGATACAAGCAATAGCTTTTCATTATTCAAAACTAACAGCCAAGACAGGAAACCGACCCACCGAGCTGCTGGGAAGAAATTCGACTTTGAGAGAGAATTCTTTTGATTTCTCTCTCTAGAATTTCTCTCTCTAGTTTCTTGAAAACTTGAAACTATGAATTGTGTATTGTGAATTGCTAATCTCTTGTCTATTTATAGAGTTACAAGAGAGACCCCAGGTTGGTTTAGGATTGACCTTCCTATTGGGTTTGTGTTTTACTTCAATCGCGTTCCTGGACTGATTCACATCCAACTAATACAAGGATTCATTTATCTCCAATCCAGTTCCTGGTCTGATTTACAACCAATTGAAACAATGATTAATTAATTACTTAATTAATTAAATCTGCCTTTATCAATTTCCCAATACATAATTAATCGTACCACTAACGGATTAATTATGGCACTACCATCCTGCACCAAAATTGCTTCCAGAACAACTAAATTAATTATTCTTTAATCACCCCACGTCAAAGATCTAGTGCTTGTTAATTTATTAATTTACTGATAAATTAATTAATTACCTTCTTATAATCCGAGATTAGTACCACTCGACCTTTTTACTATACCGGACATAAGTTCACCGGTCGGGTTTAATATAATAAACATAACGATCTCATCTCAGGAGAACCATCACCCCGGACGCACCAGTACATGGTTTCCTTTCGACAAGCAACAACACACCAAGAAACTAAACACATGTAACCAACCTACCGAGACTATTGGTCTCAAGTGACCTCACTCTTTGGCAGATCAAAGTACACTATGTCTAATCCTCATGCCTGCTCAAGTCTAGGGATTAAGAGATAGAATACTAGGATTGAATAGTCTATTAAATTAGTATAAGAAAATTCATCATAATTGGTCAATTTCAATATGCCCCGGGTGTTGGAGTAGAATACATAAGCTATGCTTGTATTGTACAGTTTCCCAGTTTAATATATCGATTTGTGTTTCAATTATATTTTGTTGTGCAGTTTTATGTCCATTTATATTATGTAAGTAGATGATGAGGTGTCTGGTGAGACACAGTAGATCTCATCATTGGTTGAAAGACATAATATATAAATGAGGTTCGTAACCGAGACAGCTTTGGACAAACTGTCGGTCTAGGTTATTATGTGATTCAGATAATTAGTTTGTCTAAACTAATTGAATCATATAGATATGCCCCGGGCATATTGAACTTGACTCTTAGGAATGATTTGTCTTGTACTGATTTAATAGACAAATCGATCCTTGTATTCTATCTCTAAATCCCTAGACTCTAGTGGGTATGAGGATTAGACATAGTGTACTTTGATCTGCCAGTGGGTGAGGTCAAATGTGGCCAATAGTCTCGGTGGGTTGGGTGCGCGTGTTTAGTTACTTGGTGTGCTACTGCTGGTCGAAAGGAAACCATGTACCGGTGCGTCCGGGGTGATGGTGCTCCCGAGATGAGCTCGAAATGTTTATTATACTAAACCTGGCCAGTGGACTTATGTCCGGTATAGTAAAAAGGTCGAGTGGTACTAGTCTCGGAATATTAAGAAGTTGATGAATTAATTTATCAGTAAATTTAAAAATTAACGAGCACTATATCTTTGATGTGGGGAGATTATGAATATAATTTAATTAAATTGTTCCGGAAGCAATTCTGGTGTAGGTTGGTAGTGCCATAATTAATCCGTTAGTGGTACGATTAATTATGTACTGGGTTGTTGACAAAGGTAGATTTAATTAATTGAGAAATTAATTAATCCTTGTGTCAGTTGGTTGTGAATCATCCCAGGAACTGATTTGGGATAAGTGAATCCCTGTGTCAGTTGGGAGTGATTCATCCTAGGAACTGGATTGGAATAAGTGAATCCCTGTGACAGTTGGGAGTGTATCAGTCCAGGAACAGGATTGAAGGAAACAGAATCTGTATCAGTCCAGAAACAGGATTGAAGGAAAACAGAAACCCAGTAGGAAGACCAATCCTAAACCAACTTGGAGTCTCTCTAGTAACTTTATAAATAGACAAGGGATCAGTCATTCAGAAAATACAATAACACAATTAATCCATAGGATTTCTAGAGAGAGAAAATTCTAGAGAGAGAAAATGTTTCTCTCTCCAAGTCGAATTTTCAAGAAAGTGTGCAGCTGATTTTTGGGTTTTTAGTGGCTAAAATTTTGGCCTTGGATTATACCAGCTGTGCGTAGCTTTCTCTCTCTGCGGGCGGTGCGTTTATAGTACGTGCCAGGTGCTGCGGGGCTAGAGATTTCTAGCAGGTGGATTGTGGTGAGTAGCTGATCAATTGACTTCTAGTTCGTTGCCCACACAACGTGAAGTCATAGTCTTGAGGCATACAAGAGAATCACCAGGTGCACGCTTCAAAGGTACTTTTCTAAGATTCCGCTTTAATAGAAATTTTTGTTGCGTGGTAAATCGAGCAAGTGCAAACCCAGATCCTACCAAAATCTTTCACCGGGCATATCTATATGATTCCATTAGTTTAGACAAACCAATTTCTGAATCACATAATAACCTAAACTGACAGTGTGTCCAAAATAGTCTCGGTTACGAATACCATGTTAGGATTGAATACATAAGCTATTATACATTTTCCCATTTAATATATCGATTTAATGTTTTTGGTTAAATTTGTTCTGCATTATTTGTCCATTTATAATATGTAGTTAGATGATGAAGTGTCTTGTGCGACACAGTAAATCTCATCATTGGTCAAAAGACATAAAATATAAATGAGGTTCATAACCGAGACAACTTTAGACATGATGTCGGTTTAGGTTATTATATGATTCAGATAATTGGTTTGTCTAAACTAATTGAATCATATAGATATGCCCAGGGCGTGTTGAACTTGACCATTTAGAATGATTTGTCTTGTACTGATTTGATAGACAAATCGTTCTTAGTATTCTATCTCTTAATCCCTAGACTTGAGTGGGCATGAGGATTAGACATAGTGTACTTTGATCTGCCAATGGGTGAGGTCAATTATGGCCAATAGTCTCGGTGGGTTGGGTGCACATGTTTAGTTACTTGGTGTGCTGCTGCTTGTCAAAAGGAAACCATGTACCAGTGCGTCCAGGGTGATGGTGCTCCGGAGATGAGCTCGTTATGTTTATTATGCTAAACTCGGCCGGTGGACTTATGTCCGGTATAGTAAAAAGGTCGAGTGGTATTAGTCTCGAAATTAAAGAAGTTAATTAATTTATTTATCAATAAATTAATAAATTAACGAGCACTATATCTTTGATGAGGGGAGATTAAGAATAAATTAATTTAGTTGTTCCGGAAGCAATTCTGGTGTAGGATGATAGTGCCAAAATTAATCCGCTAGTGGTACGATTAATTTTGTAATGAGTTAATTGAATAAGTAGAATTAATTATTTAATTAATTATTACTAAGGGTTAATTAAGTAATTATCAAATTAGAATTAATTAATTAAGTCTTAAGTTTCAATTAGAATTAGGAAATCCTAGAGATTAGGAAATCTAATTGGATTTGGTTTATCCTATTAGATTAGTTACCTAATTGAATTTGGAAACTAATTAATTACCTAAACCCATTAGGAAGACCAATCCTAAATCAATTTGGGGTCTCTCTTGTAACTCTATATGTAGACAAGGGATTAGCAATTACATAACACACAATTCATAAGGTTTCAAGACAAAAAAACTTAGAGAGAAAGAATTGTTCTCTCCAAGTTCAGATTTTTCAAGCTTTTTTGGAGGCTGGTTTTTCTCATTAAACCAGTGGCACGTGAAGCTCACTCTCGGGGTCTAGGCGGCGCGTGTGGTTATGCTCTAGGCTGCTAGGCGGCGGCGACTTTGTTGGAATTTTTCTAGCTAGTCCTTTTGTGTAGATTGCTGATCAATTGTTTGCTAGATCATTGCCCACACAACATGCGATCAAAGTCTTGAGTCATACAAGCGATCACATGAGTTCACGCTTCAAGAGGTACTTTCTATGATTCCACTTTTAATTAGAAATTATTGCTGCGTGATAAATCGAATGAGTATATACCAAGATCTTGCGCAATGTTATTTCAAGCAAGGATTGTAATAGCGATTGTGCTAGAGTCTAGGCCTGGTCAAAGATTCCAATTCTGGAATGCGTAGCACAAAAGTGAGTTTTTGACTGGGCTCAGGCAGATAATCTTTCACCTCATTTATATATTATGTCTTTTAACCAATGATGAGATCTACTGTTTCACACCAGACACCTCATCATCGAAAGATATAATATAAATGGACAACATATATACAATTTAACTAAAACATTCATTCGACATAAAACTGGGAAAAAGTTTAATATAAGCAAAGCTTTAGTATTCAAACCCAACAATCTCCCACTAATACTTAAGTTGTGCTTTAAGTATAAAACTACATTAATCCTACAACTACAATAATATCTAGAAAAACAATCATGGCTCTACTAAGTATTTTATCCCCATGCCCTCCACGTAAGCCTCAAAGACTTTTGCAGTCAATGTTTTCGTGAAAGGATCTGCAAGGTTATCTTCCGATGCTATCTTCGCCACAACCACGTATTCCCTCTTGACGATATTGCTGGTTTTGAATACAGAAATGCTATTACTTGTATAAAAAACTAATATCAACAGTTGACATATATTTATGTTTTAGTATAACAGTGTTCCATTCTATCATAGAACTAGATAACGAGGTGTAGAAAAGCACAGTAGATCTCGCTATTGGTTAAAGTATTGATATATAAAAAGTATGCTCGTAACTGAGATAGTCTGAACATACTATCGGTATAGGTTATCGTGTGACTTAGAAATTAGTTTATCTAAACTAATTAAATCATACGGATATGCCCGGGGCATATTGAGCATGACTGGTTTAGATAGAATTAACTTATACTGATCGGCGTAGTTAATTCGGTCCTAGTATTCTAATCTCTTAATCACGAGATTGGGACAGGCATGAGAGTTAGATATCGTATGCTTTGATTTGTCAAAGGGTGCAGTCAATTGAGGCCTAAATATCGGTAAGTTAGGCATGCGGTGTTTAGCTTCTTATGTGTCGTTGCTAGTCGGAGGAATCCACGTACCTGTTTGCCGTGTTGATGGTGCTCCCGAGATGAGCTCGTAAGGTTTATTATACTAAACCCGGTCGGTGGAACTTTATTTCCGGTATAATAAGAAAGTCGAGTGGTACTAATCTCGGATACCAAGAAGTCGGCGAATTAATTTGTCAGTAAATTGATGAACCAACGAGCACTAGATCTTTGATGTGGGGAGATAGAAGAATAATAAAGTGAGAGCGATGTAAAGTTGTTTTTGAGCGGTAGTTCCATACTTGGTCTGTCAGTGGTACGACTAATTATGTGTTTGACTAATCGACAAAGTGAATTAATTAATCCTAAAGGTTTAATTAATATTTAATTGACTAAGTGGATTAAGAAATTAATTCATATTGAATTAATTAATCCTAAGGATTCGATTAAATTAACGAAGTGGGTTAAGAAATTAATTTGAAAGGCTCGATTGGAGTTGATTAGTCTAGGGACGACTAAGGGGTCAACGAAAGTCAAACACTAAAACCCAACTCAAAAGCTCACTAGGTCTCCGAAGGAGCTCCCTACAAATAGCTAATGTTAGGTACATTTGAAGAAATTAGAAACCTTGTAGGCAAATGCAGAGTGAGAAAGACAAGCCTCCTTCCTTGAGAGTTCTTTCTCGAAGTGAGTTTGCAATCTTTCTTTTTGAGAAACTCAGCCCATGATTCTAGAAACCCAAGATCACCGCTTAGCTGCCCCGAAAAATCCGTTCGCTGCCCATTTTTTTGGCCGAAGTGCTGCCTACATTTTTTGGAAAAATCGGTGCCGACATTTGCTAATTTTGTAGTGGGCTTTGTTATTTGTTGCGTTGATCATTTGGCTCATTCCTTTTGGTTTTCCAAAGTCTAGATCTACGAGAAAATAGCTTACCCACGAAGTTTTATTTAGTCGGTGTGGGTTTTCAGATTAGAATCAGTTTCCTGGGCTAGATCTGCGAGTTTCTTGAAGTGGGTTTCTTTGGATTTCTTCGCCAGTGCCTTTAGCCACCTCGTAGTTACTTGCCCACCCAAGTTTGAGGTTGTTTGGAGTTATCCTTGGGATTCTGTGTGGAATTTGCGCTAAAGATTTGGTTTTCGTAGCAGGCGGTAAATAAGAGGCTGATCTTCGGGCAACGATTTGCTGTGGATCTGACGAGTTTTTTGAAGTGGCTCTTTTTGGTATTTCTTCCTTAGTGGCTTAGCTATCCTGCGGATAATCTCCAATACGATTTCGGGGTGGAAACGGAGTCATTATCAGGATTTTCTCGTGATTGGTCCCAGGCGGTAAATAGCAAGATTTTCCAATTTTGGTTTTCTTTTTGCTTGGGACTTCGCTTCAAAGGTATAATCTTTAATCCTTCCGCTTTAATTAAAGATTTAATATTTGAGCTTTGTTTTATTAAATTGAACTAGTATAAGCCTAGATCAGTTCAGGAGAAATGAATTTAAGCCTAAACAGAGTCGAAAGTCTCCGATTCTGGAATGCATTACCCGAAAGTGAGATTTTCGATTTAGCCCGGGCTTGTTCTGTTTCCTTCAGATATCTCGTATTAGGTGGTACTTGTGCTGTATATGCTTACTCGCCTTGTGGGATCGTGGTTCCTTTGAGTTTGCTATTGCACCGTTGTTGTCAAAGTATACTATGATCGACTTCTGTAAACCAGGAATCATGTCTAAGTCCACTAGGAAGTTCTTGAGCGACACTACTTCCTTCGCTGCCTCTGATGCTGCAATGTATTCAGCCTCCATGGTAGAGCCTGCCACTCATTTCTGCTTGACACTCTGCCAAACTATGGCTCCACCTCCCAAAGTAAACACATACCCTAATGTAGACTTACTTTTGTCCCTGTAGCCTTGGAAATCTGAATTTGTGTAACCTCGGGGTACAAGCTCAGGCGCTTGATAGACCAAGACTTGGTCTCTCATTCTATGCAAATACTTGAGAATGCATTTTACTGCCTCCCAACGAGCTTTCTCGGGGTTACTCTGATATCTGCTTACAATGCCAACAGCATAGCAAATATCAGGCATCGTACACAAATTGCATACATGAGACTTCTTACTGCTAAGGCATAAGGAACTGTCTTCATGGCTTCTATCTCCTCAACAGTCTTCAGAGACTACTCTTTAGATAGATGCACTCCGTGTCTAAAAGGTAGAAAACCTTTCTTGGAGTTTTGCATGTTAAAACGAGCCAGAATCGTATCTATGTATGAAGATTGAGAAAGCATTAGCGAACATTTCCTACGATCTCGAATTATCTTGATCCCAAGGATATGTCCAATTTCTCCTAAGTCTTTCATATCAAACTGCTTGGAAAGCCATGCCTTTACATCTGATAACATTTTCTTATTGTTGCCAATTAGTAATATAAAAGTAAAATGTGTCAGTTTGCTCACTTTTAGTATGACAGACAATGGATTAAACGCCATATCGAAAGTTTAAAATAAATAAACAGAGAAGTCTCAGTATTTTACCTTTTTAGAAAATATTGACACCCTCAAAACAATATAATCAAATCCACCAACATCTCATTCACTAGGATTCACACAAGTCACGATAGTGTGAACATTCACGCTAGTCCACATTCGTTCGAAAAGAACCAAGTTCATTAATTTCACTATCTGACCAAATGATCTATTGATTAATGAAATTATTAGTCAGTGATTTTAGCAGTACACATAAGTAGCGTAACCTCGTTGTGAGGAATACTACAAATGGTACACTAAGCGTATGTCATTACGTGACTTTTAGTTTGTTACCAAGGATAGTACGCCCTCAGTTAGAGAGGGTGTCGCATTCTCAAATTTAACTCACTATAGTTGCCCCTTTAGAAATTCAATCTAGTGATCTTATGAATTAGACTCATCTGATATGGAGGAAGGCCCTAATGCCAACGCGCAAGCCTATTCACATCACATATGAATTCGTAATGGAGGCTATGGGGATATCAAACAACCCGCTCCCACTTAGATTTTTAAATTGAGGGTTTTTCTGGTTTTAACATGCAATTTCTTAACTTTAGTTATTTGCACCCATAAAACCATATATTTTTAATCACACATCAAAACATAAATTAAAAACACACAAGCAACAATAAAGACAATAAAAGCGGGAAATAAATACGTAATAAAAATTTCCCGACTATTATGGCCTTCTCAATTGTTGCTTCCTTTCGTTGCCTTGTTGACACGTCCCGTTGCGTCGCTCTCACTCGTTATTTTGAACTCCTTACAATTCGTCCAGGTTTCCTTGGTTCTCTACGTAATTCTTAGAATCACCCAAGTTATGATAAACCATAAAACTCACAAATTCAAGTTGCCCACAATAACGTCTTCGCCATTACATATCGTTCAAACATAAGGCTTAATTTTCTAGGAAAATAAAGACGACATATTCATAGAATAAATCCTACTACAAATTTAATCTAATCCTACATGGCTTCCAGCTCATGGTTATTACTATTTCACACATTCACATTCAAAAAACCAACTCGGACATGTCCCGGGGTTTATAAATGAAAACTGAATGCATAAACCATAATAGCCAGGAAAATAACCACCTGCAATAAAAGCCCATAATAAATCAAACAAGTATAAAGTCAAAACCTCGGCTCTGATACCAATTGAAGGAACTAGTCGGTCCAGGCCCAATCAAAAATTTCACATTCGTACTATGGATTCCAGAATAAGAAACTTTTGAAATAGCCCAAACACTAGTACAAGTTCCTTTAAACCCGATATAGCTTATACTTGTTCGATTTACTTAACCCATAACAAAATGAATCTTTAATTTAAAGCATAAAGATAAAAAAATTTGACATTTGATGCGAGTCCCTCGAGAAATAAACTTGAGAAAGATAAAGATACAATCTTTGAAGCTTCTCCATTAAGAAATCCCTCGAATGCCTCGAAGATAATCCGAAAATCGAGTGGGCAATTATCTACCGGATAGATCTAGTGACACCCACAAAAACCACCGAAAGAAACATCCTTAAAGACTCAAAATTTTCCTGGAAAAAGGTTGAACATGCCAGAATCTATTGACAATGTCAACTCCGGGAAAGGTCCAGTACACCGGAAAATTGAGATCCCACACCGGAAAAAAATAATTCCGAGAAGCCCACGCCAATAGGAATATCAAAATCTGATCTTGAGTATTCGAGAGAGAGAGATCTAAGGTTGACTTCGAGTGGGTCTTAATTTAACTATTTCTTCCATCCCTTTCTAAGCATTTCTCTCTCTAGAGGCAAGACTAACTTGTCTTCTATGTTTCTTCTAATGAATTCAAGGCACTAACTTATCTATTTATAGGAGTTCCAAGGGAGACCTAGTGGGCTTTTGAGTTGGGCCTCGTTGTTGGATTTTAATTAATTCCTTATGTCCTTTCTTGACTTAATTAACTCTAATCGACCCAAGGATATTTAATTAATTAAACTCACATCGTTAATTAACCCAAGGATAATTAGTTAAATAATTAAATCCACTTTGTCAATTTACTCAAGGTTAATTAATTAATTAATTCAATCAACTTTGTCAATTAATCCAACACATAATTAATCAGACCAATAAAGGATTAATTATGAAATTACCGCCCAAAAGGAAATTGCTTCCGGGTACCACTTTAATTATTCTTTTATCTTCTCACGTCAAAGATATAGTGCTCATTAATTTATTAATTCACAAATAAATTAATTAATCGACTTTTTCTCATCCGAGATTAGTACCACTCGACTTTATTACTATACCAGACATAAGTCCACCGGCTGGGTTTAGTATAATAATCCTTACGAGCTCATCTCGAGAGCACCATCACCCCATATACACCGGTATATTCGGTTCATGGAATTGAGCAGGATTCAGCTAAATCAGACAGAATTCACGTGAAAGATTCAACACTTGAATAGTATTGTTGTTGGATTTTAGCACTAAAGTCAGCACTTGAATAGTATTGTAGGATTTTTCCACTAAAGTGGTGCACTAAAAAATGTCTAGAATAGTGTTAAATAGTGTTTGAATAGTTAGAATTTTCCCCTATAAATAGGCTTGAGAATGAAGAAGATCGGTAGAACAAACACACACTCACTTGTTCTCAACTCTTCACTTACTCTCACACTACTTCACTAATTTTCTACTACACTTGTTCTCAAAAGTCTTTTGTAAACAAAATATTTTGTATTCCTTTTTGTATAAAAGAATTTTCAGCATAATAATATCAAAGAATTTTCAGGATTATCTCTTTGTGTTCTAATTATTTTATAGATAGCTACATCAACTATCATGCAGCTTTTGGGATTTGTTTTATTTTAGGATTGCGTCTTGAATGTCTGTAAGTTTATTTATCATTTTTATTTCTACTAGTTTATTGTAATTATTATCTTTATTATCTTGGGTTTATTTTGGTATCAGAGCCATTATCTTGCATTTTAATAGTAACATTATCGTAGTATTATTGGTGCTTGGTAAAGTGGTAGTAAGCTCATAAGTCTGTTGGTAAGCCTTGTTGTAGAGAAAGTGCTCGGTGTTCCCAGTGTAGTCTCCCACTGTTCCCACTATAATACAATGATCATGTTAACATTCTATTGCATAATTATGGCTAATATACTGAGAAAAATCCTGCATAATAATAATAATAATACTAAAAGGATTGTTCAAAGTAAAAAAGAAATTATTCATGGTAGTTTTAATGATTGGTCTATTCCAGAAGAAAATATAGAGACTATTTCTAAAGTAGGATCTTTGGATTTTAAAACTGCTTTCAGTATTAAGACACATGAAGAGACACTAAATATTCAAGAAAAATTTCATTATTCGTCATTATTATCTAATATTTCTATAAATAATTATTTAGATAAACGATATAGATTTGTTCATTTTGGATTAATTCATATTGCAATTAAACCTTTAGTTCATATCGGTGTAGATACTCCCATATATGTAGCATTGAGAGATAAGAGATTAAAAAAGTATAAGACGTCACTGTTAACATTAATTCAGACTAATATCTGTAACGGTCCAATATTTTTTAATTGTGCACCTAATTTTTCGGTATCACTAACAGATCCATTAATATTGGAATCTCTTATTTTGGATATTCACATACAAGGAGATGAATTTGAAAAATTAACTGAACAGTTTGTAGTAATGTATAGGATTTATTATAAATTAATGAGTAGTCAATTGAATCCTAAGTTTAAATTATTTCCAATAGTAAAGGAGGAAATTGTTTTACTACAAATAGATGATATATATTCGAAGACTTATACTCCTAAACGATTAAAATGGAATGAAATAACAATACCAGATGAATTTCAAGTAGAAAATCATTCAAGCAAAAATATTGAAAGTAGGGCAGGATCACAAATAGTAGAATAAGAGGATGACACAGTTTTAGTTAGGTTTAATTCTTTCGGAGATAATACTTCTAGTTCATGCGATATTACTTTCCAACCTTATAGAAGATCAAACAAGGTCAAGTCTAGAGGATTTCGCAAAAAATTTTACAAAGACTCAAGTTTATCATAAAAATCCAATTCCAAAAATAAATTCTTATCACTCTCCACCTATGTCACCAACAGCCTCTCAAATGCAAGGAGATATTAACGTTATAACTAAAGTAGTAGAATTAGATTTTGATAATTTAATAGAGGATTTAGAAGATGAAGAATATTTAGAACAAAGAAATTGATATCAACAGTTAGATTCTTATTATCAGGATAGACTGCAACAAGAATGGATAGCAGATGTAAAAGGACATACTACTCCATTTAATTTTTATACATGGTTAGAATACTATTTTACTAAAATGGATATCGAAGATGTATATACAGTATCTCATATTAATGTACAAACGAATCTAGCAAAGAAATGGAAATTAGGAGATGGAACACATGTAACTCAGACTTATGCACCTTTACATACTTTAAAAATATATACAGCTCATGGTGAATTAATTGCATCCCCCTTTAAAACTGGTAAAGATAATGATGAATATGTAAAAATGGAAGACATTAAAAAATTACATGTGCAACATAATTATTCAAATATATTATTACATCACATAACTAAACAGTTGGATGTTTTATCGGTAGACATTAAATCTTCACCAAGGAATAGTCAAAAGTTTCCGGATAGTCACTCTTTTCCTCATTTTTAACCTAACATATTAATAACAGAAAAAAATAAAATAAAATTACCTTCTGGTTCTTCACAAGCACCTTTAATGGAGAAAATATCACAAACATTAGAAAAACTTAATTCGAGCCTTGCCCCTGGACCTTCAAAGATAAATATGATAGAAAAAGAAATAGATTCTGAGGATTATTTTAGTAATTCTGATTCTAAAAATGAATTAATACATCAAATAAATGAATGAGAAGAGGAATTGTTAGAAGAACAACCTAATGATTTTAATAGGGTTAGAAGAAGACCAAGATATGCTAATAGAAATAATTGGAGAATGTCAGAAACAAGGAATTATTACCCTAGGCCAACTCCTCCGGATATTCAATATGAAGAAAGAGCAAAATTTAGATCAAATAGTTATGATGGTAACTCTTTAACAAATTGGAATATAGATGGTAGAAGTGAGTATGAAATTTTGAATACATTATAAGAAATCGGAATGGCAAAAACAACATATAGATTAAAAAATATGTTAGAAAATGATACATGTCTTTTAATTATTACAGGATTTACAGGTCAATTAAAATATTGGTGGGATAATTCCTTAAGTTTTCAAGATAAAATGTCTATAATGGATCACATGAGGTCTGAAGAGGATGCAGAAGGGAAAATTACTAATACAAATGATTCTTGTGATTTTTTTATTTATACTTTAGCTATGCATTTTGTTGGAAATCCTAATGAAGCATTAACTTCTTCAAAGATTTTTTTGACTAATTTACGATGTCCAAGTTTATCTGATTTTATATGGTATAAGGATATGTTTCTAACTCATGTATTAAAAAGACCTGATAGTAATTCTCCCATATAGAAAGAAAAATTTGTTACAGGATTACCGAATTTATTTTCTCAAATAGTAATGAAAATTTACAGAAAGAAATGGGTACAGAAGCAATAAACTTTAATGATATGCCTTATGGCCAATTATTTGCTTTTGTGAAAAGGGACGCTTTGACAGCATGCCAAGAATTGAAATTTCAAGCTAAATATGGTAGTGAAAGAAAAAAATTAGGATCATTTTGTGAAGCTTTTGGAATAACAGGAATTAAAGCCCTTTCAGCAGTGGCTAAACAGAATAGGATAACTTATAAAAGAAGAAAAATAAAGAGGAATGAGGATGGAAGAAAATATTATAAAAATAAAAAATATAAAAGAAAATATAATAAGGAAAATATTACTTGTTATAAATGTGGAAAAAAGGGACATAAAGCTAATGTATGCAAGAGTAAGAAAATGATTAATGAGATATTAGATAAGTTTGTAGAATTAGATTTAGTTTTAAAATAAAAATTGGCAAATGAAATTTCTTTAGTACAGGATAATTATGATGATTATAATGATAATTTTTATAGTATCTCAGGAGCAAGTTCAGGAGAAGTAGAATGTAGTTGCAATAATTCCATTAATATGATTAGGACAAATTCTAATAGATCAAAAACATCTTTTATTTGATTTAATACAAGAATTACCTTTAGAATTGCAACCTGCATATTTACATAAATTAAGAGATTTTATATTATAAGAAGAATAGGATACAGTCAAAATAATTGAACCATTTAGTATCTCTAAGTTATTGAATACTTATTCAACAGATAATTCATTTAGGAAAAATAGTACGAAAGAATTACAGGCTGAAATTAATCAGTTAAAGAATCAGATGAAATCGCTAAAAGAAGATGTCTTTAGAATAGAAACAAAGAATTTAGAATTAGAAACTAAGATAGCTATAATTAAAGCAAGTACTTCAAAAGGGAAAAATATAATAGAGGATATACCACCTCCAGAATCTCACCCTCAAGAATTCCAGTTAGCAGAAATTTCACTCCAGAATTCCAAATTTATTTATGCCATAGAAAGGATGACTTTTCAAAAGTGGATAGTTTATATTACGATATCAATAGGATCTTTTAAAACAACAATTAATGCTATGTTAGATAGTGGTGCAGATCAGAGTTGTACCAGAGATGGAATAATTCCTACAAAGTATTATGTACCAACAAAAGAATCTTTACTTACAGTAAATGGAATGCCACTTAGAGTTAGAGGAAAAATAACTAAGACTTCTATATGTAATGGTAAATTTTGTTTTAAACATCAGTTTGTTGTTGTAGAAGATTTGAATATTCAGGCTATATTAGGTACTCCTTTTGTAGCACAAATATATCCTTTTTGGGTTAATGAACAAGGAGTAGGAACTAAAATCTTAGGATCAAAAGTCATATTTAGGTTCTTATCTCCAGTAAAACATAAGGAGCTTTTAATGTTACAAAGTAATTCCATTTATCAACAGGTCAATAGTATTAATAAAATAACAAGAAAAAATAATTTTCTAAAAGAAGAAAAAGGTTATGTTAGAATAGAGGAACAACTACTGAATTCAGGATTACAGAAGAAAATAAAGGATTTAGAAAAGAAAATAAAACAAGAAGTATGTTCAGAAATTCCTAATTCATTTTGGGATAGAAAAAAGCATTTAGTAAATTTACCATATGAAAAGGATTTTAATGTAAGAAATATACCAACTAAAGCCAGACCAATACAAATAAATTCTGAATTATTAGAAGTATGTAAAAAGGAAATAGAAGGATTAATCAAAAAGGGCCTCATTACTCCATCTAAGTCACCTTGGAGTTGTTCAGCATTTTATGTTCAAAAACAGGCCAAAAAGAAAGAGGAGTTCCAAGATTAGTAATTAATTATAAATAACTTAATAAAGTATTACAATAGATTAGGTACCCTATTTATCGAGGAACTCTAATTCCCATTCAAAGATCTTTAGAATTTGCAGAAAAGTTTCCACATGAATTAAAGGATAAGACTCAATTGCAAAGATTTTTAGGATATTTAAATTATATCTCTGACTTTTTCCCAAAATTAAGGGAAATATGTGCTCCTTTATATAAAAGGTTATAGAAGAATCCACCTGCATGGTCAGAAGAGCATACTAATATAGTAAAGCTGTTAAAAGGAAAAATAAAAACCTTACCACTTATCAGTATTCCACACCCTCATGCATTAATGATAGTAGAAACAGATGCATCTGATATAGGATATGGAGGAATTTTAAAACAAAATGTAGAATCATCTTCAAATGAACAGTTAGTAAGGTATCATTTAGGATTATGGATTGGACCACAAAAGAATTATTCTACAGTAAAAAAAGAAATTTTATCTATTGTTTTTTGCATTTCTAAATTCCAGGATGATCTTATAAATAAGAAATTTCTTTTAAGAGTAGACTGCAAACCAGCATAAGATGTTTTACAAAAGGATGTAAAAAATTTGGTTTCAAAACAGATTTTTGCAAGATGGTAAGCAATTTTATCTATATTTGATTTTGAGATCGAACATATCAAAGGAAATTTAAATTCTTTACCGGATTTCTTAACAAGAGAATTTTTGACAGGTTCCAAGAATGAGTTCACAACCAACGAAGAATAAAACCCTCACAGTTAAGGATTTTATGAAGAATCAAATTGTCCCGTCAACCTCAAATAGATTTAAGTCTCTTCAGGATTTTCCACTACTTACCTATGTCCAAGCAGCATCCACACCTTCAGTAAAATTACAGCCATCACCCATTCAAAAATCCAGTATTCACTTTCCTTACCCGTCTGTTTATCCAACATTCACCCCCAAACAGCAGAATCAAAACCAACCTCAGAATAATCAACCCAGACAGCCCTTCAATCCCAATCCTCCTTGTTATACAACAAAACTCCATACCGAACACTTGACCTTTACAAGGAATCATAAACCTTTAGAGTATCAGGATCTTCTAGGATATGTTTTCAACATGTTCCAGGAAAAGCAATATTGGGTTTCCTCATAACCGAAGAAGGATTTAAACTATTATCAGCTCATTCTGATGCACTCAGGATCTGTAGATATACACCATACTATAGATCCACCTACAAATTCAGTTGTTCTATACTCCAAGGCTGTCATTAAAAGGATTTTGAATAGAAAAGATTGGTCAGAGATGACATCTACAACGGGAGGCACAGTCAGTTTTGGAATTCCATATGATCCTCCGGGGTATTCTTATGAAGATTACAAACAAGCGTGGTTTAAGGCCTTTCTTTTCAGGCCTTTCAATCACTTGTGGTTTTACACTATTCAAAAAACCCTTCGAACATATTTCAACAGTATTCCGATGTTGTTTTATGAGCGATGGCAATATTATGGAGCCACAGAAGAAGTCTACCCTTCAGATCCAAGATGGTTTGGCAACTATTTCGAAGAAAGGAAGAATCAGTCCCAGAATTTGGCAAGTTAGTGCAGTTCCATTTCAAGATGAAGCTTCCATGGATTCTATGTTGGAATTTTACATTTAGTCAGCATTTCCAAAGCCAATGCCACTATCGCTGGTCAGAGAATTCAAAATCAAATGGTGGATTGCTCTCAAGGTAAACCGGGAAACTGTTCAGGTTTATTTTGAAGAATAAAAATTAATTAGAAAAAGTTCACTACAACTAGGAAGTGCCCCGGTTCAACAGTTAACTCCCTCAAATCCACGGACTCCAGTAAAAAGGGAATTTTCGGATAAAGGAAAAACATCGGTCTCTCAACCGAATACATCTCTTTCTTTAAAACAGAAGCTCAGTCAAGAAAATGAATTTCTTGAATATCAAAAATTCTTAGAGTTTAGGAAATTAAAAGAAAGATCCAGCAGTCTTAAAAGAGCTTCTAGTCAAGGGCCATCTTCAGATTATATGGAGTCCAACTTAAAACCGAAGCATTTTGAGTTCTAAAAAAAATAATTATGTTTTAACTTAAAATTTCCTCTTTTCAGCTGCAGGAATATTGTCCGGATGAATTAAATGAAAAGCTCAACAGAAAAGGCATTCCTATGCCTAATAAAAAGAAAAATTGCACAACACAGATCTTTGAAAGAGAAACCGGAAAAAAATTCTCCCTGGAGCAAGATTGCAGAATCAGCTTTTTTATGACAGATTATGGAAAGAAGAAGACGTTCTTTTTAACCGAACAAGGATTGAATCATTAAATATTGATGACGATGGACAACTATCCAAAATTCAGCTATGCTTTTTACCATATAACCCGTTCAGTACATACGAGCTAGATGAGTTCTCTTCGAGGGACGTGGATAATGATTATTTAGATTCCGAATATTGGTACTCAGATTAAAAACGCTGAATGATGAATAACAGTAAAAGAAAAAGAAGAATATGTATGCTAAAAAGGAATCATTTAATCATAGTGAGAAGATTATTGAAAAATAAAAACCTATTATAACTAGAATGACCACATGTATTTTTGGCCATCTCCAGAGGATAACGAAAATAAATATAATGCTATTACAAGAAGGAAAAAACTCAACTTGTCCAATTAGAAATAAGGTTAAAAACTTGACAAGTCACTAAACTTATTCAATCGTATATTTTTTATCATCGAATTTCTTTGCTTAATTAATCACCCACTCATCTTTAAAAATAACATACTATTGGCCATTCTGTTAATTTTTTCTATTTATACTAAGCAATTTAGGGATAAACATGACAATTCACAAATTTATAACTTTGGGTGAGTTATATTTTACTCCCTTAAGTTTTGTTAAAATATGAAAATCTCTCTAAAATTCTAAAAATTGCAAAAAAAAAAAAAAAAAAAACCCTTAAACTACCCGAACCTTCACATCGACCCCTTCATCAACGGAAAATTATGGCAATCGAATGACGACATCCAATTTAATAGATGAATAGACTGTAATACTTTTGATATAATCTCCGATGCATGGATTTACTGTCGTGTGCTGCTCAAAATTATCAATTTATAAGAACCTCTAACCACAGGGAATGTAGTAAAAGGTGTCGATCCTGTTAGTTTTGAAAGTTGAAAAGCTTTGCTTGTATGAAAAACTAATACCCACAGGTTACATATCGACTATGTTTTAGTATTAATTGTTCCTTTATATCATATGCACGGATGATAAGGTGTCGGGTGTAGCACAGTAGATCTTATCATTGGTTAAATTTATGATATATAAATTAACGCTCGTAACTGATATAGTTTGAACATACTATCGGTTTAGGTTATCGTATGATTTAGAAATTAGTTTGTCTGGACTAATTAAATCATACGGATATGCCCGGGGCATATTGAGCAGGACCTAAGAAGGTTTGAATTAATTTATACTGATCTTCGTAATTAATTTGAACCTCATATTCTAATCTCTTAATCCCTAGACTAGAGCGCGCATGAGAGTTAGACATCGTATGCATTGTTTTGCCAAAGGGTGCGATCACTTGAGGCCTAGATCTCGGTAAGTTGGATATGCGTGTTTGGATTCTTAGTGTGCCGTTGCTTGTCGAAAGGAATCCATGTACCGGTTCGTCGGGTTGATGGTGCTCCCGAGAGGAGCTCGTAAAGTTTATTATACTAAATCCGGATGATGAACTTATGTCCGGTACAGTAATAAGGATGATTGGTACTAATCTCGAAAAGTAAGAAGTCGATGAATTAATTTGTTAGTAAATTTATGAATCAACGAGCATTATATCATTGACGTAGGGAGCTAGAAGAATTGAAAAGTGAGCACAAAGTAATTTCGTTTTTGAGTGGTAGTTCCATAATTGGTCCGTTAGTTGTACGACTAATTTTGCGTTGGACTATTCGATAAGGTGAATTAAATAAATTACCCTTGTAGGATTTTTTATCAGACAATGGTAGGATTTTTCCCAATATATTAGCCATAATTATGCACTAGAATGTTAACATGATCATTGTATTATAGTGGGAACAGTGGGAGACTACACCGGGAACACCGAGCACTTTCTGTACTACAAGGCTTACCAACGGACTTACGAGCTTACTAACACTTTACCAAGCACCAATAATACTACGATAATGTTACTATTAAAATGTAGGATAATGGCTCTGATACCAAAATAAACCCAGGATAATAAAGATAATAATTACAATAAACTAGTAGACATAACAATGATAAATAAACTTACAGATATTGAAGACGCAATCCTAAAATAAAAGAAATCCTGAAAGCTGCATGATAGTTGATGTAGCTATATGGAAAATAATTAGAACACAAAGAGATAATCCTGAAAATTCTTTGATATTATTATGCTGAAAATTCGTTGATACAAAAAGGAATACAAAAGATTTTGTTTACAAAAGATTTTGAGAACAAGTGTAGTAGAAAACTAGTGAAGTAGTGTGAGAGTAAGTGAAGATTTGAGAACAAGTGAGTGTATGTTTGTTCTGCCGATCTTCTTCATTCTCAAGCCTATTTATAGGGGAAAATTCTAACTATTCAAACACTATTTAACACTATTCTAGACATTTTTTAGTACACCACTAAAATAGTGCACCACTTTAGTGGAAAAATCCTACAATACTGTTCAAGTGCTGATTTAGTGCTAAAATCCTACAACAATACTATTCAAGTGTTGAATCTTTCTCTTGAATTCTGTCTGATTTAGCTGAATCCTGCTCAATTTCATGAACCGAATATATTCCTGACACATTCTACTTTAATATTCCTGACACATTCTGCTTTTTCTTTTACTTTTATTCATCCTTCCGCATTTTTAATTTGAGTACCAATATTCATAATCTAAATAATCATTATCCTCATCCCCCAAAGAGAACTCATCTAGCTCGTATGTACTGAACGGGTTATGTGGTAAAAAGCATAGCTAAATTTTAGATAGTTGTCCATCGTCATCAATCTTTAATGATTCAAACCTTGTTCGATTAAAAACAACGTCTTCTTATTTCCATAATCTGTCATAAAAAAGCTGATTCTGCAATCTTGCTCCACGGAGAATCTTTTGTTGGGAATAGTCTAGGTGTTTAATCCAATTAAACAGCGGAATCCTAAACTATGAGGATCGGGTCTTACCCTTGAAGCGTAATCGGTTGCGCACGTCGCCTGGCTCCTCTGAGAAGATGGCGTTTTGTTGTCTCCAAAATCCTTCCTCGAAGGATCCTCTACTCTCAAGCACGAAAGCCTTCGCAGGTTGGTGCTAGCCAATCTTGCCTACCAAGAGAATTTGGGAGTTCTGTGTATTTTTTTTTCTAATGAGAATAATTCCAAAAAATCTCTACTCCTACAATTATATCCCTAGGATATTTGTAGAGAATTAATTTCCAAAATCAATATTGTAATTTATCCAATTATAACTTAACTGATTTTAGTAATTTCCAAATCAGTATTATTACCAAATATTATTTAACTGATTCCAAGTCAGTATTTAAATAATATTTACTAATTCCAAATCAGCCTTAAATAACACTTTAATGATTTGGGTTATACACCAAGCCCATGGATCAACCCATGACCCATGGATCAGGCTGATGGGTCAAGAACTTCAATTGCAATTAAGTCCCTTGATTTATCAGCCCATCCCAATTGTTCCCAGGTAATTAATTAACTATTAATTAATACCACCGAACTTTCCAATAATATTCAATTAAACCATTTAATTAAATCTTATTTATTTAAGTATAACAATTATACTTATTGTAGGCAAGAATACTTATTCTGCATCATTGGACTTTCTTATGTGCGATCCTGTAGGCCCATTCCAAATTGGCAACGGATAACTCAATCTCATTGATTAATCCATAAGTCATTAGTGGTCTCTAGCAAGACATAATGACTACCCAATTCAGAATGGAGGGTCGAATGGAGATTCAACACAACCTTTCTGAGCAAACTGCGTACGATCCTCTACATCGATATCCAGCTTAGCATAAGGCATGGAACCATCATCCTTATGTAGCTAAACGTTTACTTGATCTCTTAGTGACACTGAATCCTTCAAGCAAATGATATCCTATCATTCCTTGGGCATGGCCATGCACTTTTCAATTCACTATCAAGTGGCCAAGATATCATCTCTCACTTAAGAGAGATTTGTAGTCCCATCACTTCACCTACATACCTTAGCGTGTCTCATAGTGTACCCAATCATACCCGTACTTGGCAACCTGTTACGGCCCCGTTAGGCGTATGTCAAAGCACACTACAATTCACCTAAGACCATGTAGTGATTTCTGGTCTAAGGATCCTAGTACCAGTACTACTCAAAAGAACCACTCATGATCTAATTAGTCCATGGAGTGTTTCTTTTGGCGGATCGATTTCATGAATTTAAATATGCACAAGGATATTACTATCATGAAATTAACTCATTTGATAAACAATCAATCAAACGACAAATGTCTTATTTACATAAATACCCTCAAAGTATATTTACATAAATAGCCCTCATTAGGGCACATTCACCAACAATCTCCCACTTGCCCGATGAAGGGCTATGTCCTAAACTGTTTAAGACCAAGCTCTATTACATGTCTATCAAACTTTGACTGTGGTAGAGCTTTTGTGAGAGGATCTGCTATATTGTCGTCTGACCCTATTTTGCACACTTTCACATCTCCTCGATCAATGATCTCTCGGATGAGGTGAAACCTTCTGAGTATGTGTTTGGTTTTCTGGTGTGACCGAGGCTCCTTAGCTTGTGCGATGGCCCCGTTATTGTCACAGAAAAGTTCTATCGGATCTTGGATACTCGGTATCACTCCGATGTCTGACACGAACTTTCTCAGCCAAACAGCTTCCTTTGCAGCATCTGATGCAGCAATGTACTCAGACTCTGTTGTAGAATCGGCTGTTGTATATTGCTTTGAGCTTTTCCAACTTATTGCACCGCCATTCAGACTAAACACGTAGCCTGATTGTGACTTCATGTCATCTTGATCTGTTTGGAAAGCAGCATCAGCGTAACCTTGTACAATGAGCTGTTCTTGTTCTCCATACACTAGCATTAATCCTTTAGTTCTTCGTAAGTACTTCAGGATTGCTTTGACTGCAGTCCAATGATCCATCCCTGGATCTTGTTGGTATCTACTAGTCATGCTAAGTGCATGTGCAACATCCGGACGGGTACACAACATGGCATACATGATAGATCCTATTGCCGAAGCATATGGGACTCTACTCATTGTATCCCTCTCCTCTCTTGTTGAAGGACCTTGGTTCTTCTTCAAGAGAAGGCCATGTCTAAATGGTACCTTACCATTTTTGGAGTTAGACATATTGAATCTTTTCAATATCTTATCTATGTACCCTTCTTGACTTAGTCCCAGAAGCCTTTTAGATCTATCCCTATAGATCTTGATACCTAGTATCGTCTCAGCTTCTCCTAAGTCTTTCATAGAAAATACACTCCCCAACCATTGTTTGATGTCCTTCATCAAGGGAATGTCATTTCCTATGAGTAGGATGTCGTCCACATATAGGACAAGGAAAACAATCTTGCTCCCACTAACTTTCTTGTAAACACAAGGCTCATCTTCGTTCTTGATGAATCCGTAACCTTTTACTTCCTCATCAAAACGAAGATTCCAACTTCGAGATGCTTACTTTAGTCCATAGATAGACCTCTGAAGCTTACATACTCGATTAGGATGCTTTTGATCGATGTATCCCTCGGGTTGTTTCATATAAACATCCTCGAGTAGGTTTCCATTCAGGAAAGCCGTCTTAACATCCATCTGTCATACCTCATAGTCAAAATATGCTGCTATGGCAAGCATTATCCTAATGGACTTGAGCATCACGACAGGGGAGAAGGTTTCATCATAGTCTATACCATGAGTCTGTCTGAAACCTTTAGCCACTAGTCGTGCCTTGAAGATCCCGCCAGGTTTTACCTTGAAAATCCACTTGCAATCGACAACCTTTGCCTGAACAGGAGGGTCAATCAAAGTCCACACTTTATTGTCCCTCATGGATTGCATTTCAGATTCCATGGCTTCTAGCCATTTATCGGAATCCGGACTTTCTAAAACCTGTTTGTAGTTCGCGGGCTCATTAGAGTCCACCAAGATCAAATCTTGATCGTCAGTCACGAGAAATCTGTATCTCTCGGGTTGGTGACGAGATCTACCAGATCTTCTAGGTTCTTGTGTTGTTGACTCAGGTTGCTCATCTTCATGAGTTTCTATGTCAACTTCCATCTGAGTTTCTGTAGATCGTTCTACATTATCTTGTGGTTCTTGAACTTCTCCGAGTTCTATTCTACTCCCACTATCTTTCTGATACAGATATTCTTTCTCTAAGAAAGTAGCTCCTCGAGCAACGAACACTTTGTTCTCAGTTGGGTTGTAGAATTGATATCCTTTGGTTTCCTTAGGATATCCCACAAATAGGCATTTGTCAGTTTTGGGTTCAAGCTTATTACTTTGTAAACGCTTTACATGAGCTTGACAACCCCAAACTCGTAGATAGGACATATAGGGCTTCCGACCCATCCATATCTCATATGGAGTCTTATCTACTGCCTTAGATGGAATACGATTCAATAAGTAGGCAGCAGAAAGGAGAGCATAACCCCAAAAGGATGTAGGGAGAGTCGCTAGGCCCATCATTGATCGAACCATATCTAATAAGGTCCGATTTCTCCTTTCGGATACACCATTCCATTGAGGTGTTCCCGGTGGAGTCAGCTGTGAAACAATTCCACACTGTTTTAGATAGCCATCGAACTCATCACTAAGGTATTCACCTCCCCGATCGGAGCGAATAGCCTTAATCCTTCTATCCAACTGATTCTCTACTTCGTTTTTAAACTCTTTGAACTTTTCAAAAGTTTCACTTTTATACCTCATTAAGTAGACATACCCATATCTACTAAAGTCATCAGTAAAAGTCACGAAGTATTCAAATCCACCTCTGGCTTGTGTGCTCATTGGTCCACATACATCCGTATGTATTAGGGCCAATAGCTCACTTGTTCTTTCACCTTTCTTATTGAAAGGACTCTTTGTCATTTTGCCTTGCAAGCAGGGTTCGCAGGTATCATATGATTCAAAATCAAATGAACCAAGCACTCCATCCTTGTGAAGCTTTTGAACTCGCTTTTCATTTGCATGGCCTAATCGACAATGCCAAAGGTATGTTGGACTTAAATCATTTTTAGATGATTTAGCTTTCTTTTCTATGTTATAGACTGGTTTTTCTTGGGTCAAATCCAAGACATACAGACCGTTACACATATTTGCAACTCCGTATAAAATATCATTTCGATATAAAGATAACGAATTATTCTCTATAATAAATCGAAAACCTTTATTATCTAAACTCGAAACTGAAATAATATTTCTGCTCAAAGCAGGTACATAATAACAATTTTCAAGTTCGATATTTAAACCAGAAGGTAAAGACAGAGTGTAATCTCCAACTTCAACAGCAGCAACTGTTGCCCCGTTGCCCACTCGGAGATCTACTTCACCTTTCTTTGTTATCCTTCTATTTCTGAGTCCCTGCACATTGGTACAAATGTGAGCCCCACAACCAGTATCTAATACCCATGAGGTGGACATAGAAAGATTTATTTCTATAACAAAGATACCTGAAGCTTGTTCACGAAACATTTCCGTCAGTGACTCATAAATTCGGAACGCTTCCAAATTCATGAACTGCTTTTGAAGCTCACCTGTCATAGACGTGAGCATCAAGCACGTCACATCATCGGAGTCGCTTTTCAGCTTATCCCAGGCTCGTTGAACATTTGCCGAAGCATTTTGTGGTGGTTCAGGTAAAGCTGTCTCTAAGACATGTAGCTTCCTTTCTTGTTTGAGAACTATTCTCAAGTTTCTTTCCCAATCTAAGAAGTTTGGTCCAACCAATTTACCTTTATCCAATATACTTCTTAGAGTAGAGTTTAAGATAACATTTGTGCTAGATGATGCCATTTCTACAAAGAGTAAATGCAAAATATTAGAATGAGTTTTGAAAAATGTTTTCCACAATAGCCAAAATTGAAATCCCAAACAATTTTGTGTTGGTGCTAGATCGTGGGCCGAAAATCCACAAAAAGTCAACCCCAGTCTTGCTTTGGCAAGTATCGTAGGGATCGGGCTCTTTTGGTAGGCAACGTTCAAATCACATTCCATGTAATCTAACGCTTTCCAATTGCATACCATGCAACTTTTCGGTGATAGGATGAACATTCCAAATGTTTGACACCATCCTATCTTTGCAAAATTAATCCCTAGTCAACTTATCGGGTCAAGCTAGGATTAATTTTCCCAAGTTAAACCATCCCTCAAGGCATCACATCAATAGACACCCACACAGTTTTTCCATAACAAGTGGTAGTGATAAAGTTGAGCATCTAATACCCAAACAGTTTTTCCACTCATTAATGGTAGTGATAAAGTTGGGCACTATTATGTAACAACCCACCGCATGAAAAAAACCTGAGGCCCTTGGGCTCTCCAAGTCCATCAGACGTTCGACACTCAAGCGGGCCCTCAAGTATGGAAGCAAAATCTTGGGTTTTTGGGATTTTAGTTTGATCGGCTTAACATGCATTTTCGTTTATCATATTCATTTGCATATCAAATAAAATGAATAAAAGCAATGAATTGGGCTCTAGTCTATTACAAAGCCTTTTAAAGTTCTTCATATTTGGGCCTTCATTGTTGGGCTTCCGTTCCTGGGCTCCACCATGGACTCCTCTTGGAAACTCCTCTTGGGCCTAACTATTACATAAAATTTTAACAGGCACGCAGGCCCAAATTCAACTGGCTCACAGGCCCCAACTTTTAAAACATTAATAAGCCCAATTCATGCTTTAAAACACATAAATGCATATGCTCATACAAGCCCATTTTAATTAACCGATTAAATTTAAGGATTGTGTAACTATTACAGAATTAAAATTGATCGTGTCATGATCAATTTTAATCAATCCTTCTGTTCATTTTACATTTATCCAAAATGATGCATGAACATGCTTGTATAATGATGCTTCAAATAAAATTTAAACAATTTAAATAAGCATCAAAAAATTAAAATAAGATAAAATAAATAAATAAAAATTCAAAATTTAAACAAATTAATTAATCTAATTAATTAATTAATTATTTATTTATTTATTTATTTATTTATCTTTTCTAATTATTTTAATCTAATTAAAATAATTATTTTAAAATTTATCTAATTTTCTAATAAATTTAATTATCCTAATCTAATTAAGATAATTTATTTCAAATATTTTAAAATCTTAAAATCTAATTTTAATATTTTAAAAACTAAAATCTGATAAGATTTTTATTTTTATTCCAAAATCAAAATTTAAAATCTTATCAAAAATTAAAATTCAGAAAAACAATTTTCTTTAAAATTTGGGGCAATTTGATAATTAAAATAAAATTCTGGGCTAGGGTTTTGAGGAGGACTCAAAGTCCAGGGCCATTCTGCAATTTTAAAACTATTTTAAAATTTAAGGCTGTTAGGGTTCAAGGGGCGGAGGGGCAGTTTAGTAATTTAGGCCCATTAGGGCATCTGCTCCCACCGCCTCTCTTTCTTTATCCAATTAGCATGTAATGGGGCGGCAGGGGTATTATGGTAACTTCAGCCCCTAGGGCTTCACCCCCAGCCGCAGCCAACCTTCTTCTTCCTCAATTGCCGCCGACCTCTCTTTCATTTGGCGTCTAACGCCGGTCGTATTTCCCGGCACTACGAGTTCGCAGCGCTGGGTTCCGTTCAGTCGCTAGAACATTTCTGGAAAGCGATCGAAATGAAGCACGGCCCAGATCGAATCTGTCGGAGATGACGAAGTGACCCGACGCGACGACATTCACCGCTGCTCGATTTCCATCCTGTTGTTCATCCGTTCACAGCCGTGACTATCCGAAACCATTTCTGATACGACGCAAAACTTGCGATGATGAAACAACGAAGCCGCAGCTACGATTCCCGACGTCCAACGGCGGTCGGAGTCCGATCCCCATGGAAGCCGCACTCTCTGATCCTTAACTAACATCATGGATCGGTCCGGGCTCCCTATTCTCGGCGTGGAAAAACTCTGCCAGAAACTATTTCTGGCATCTCGTCTTTCCGGTGAGAAAACGAACACGATGCCCCAACGTTAACACCGACCGAAGCCGACGCCAACCAGAAGCTCGTTGACCGGACATAACGCGACTTCCCTGCATGAAAGAAAGAAAAAAAAAAAAAAAAACAGGCAACAAAACAAAACCAGCCCAGATTTCAAATCCAATTTGAAACAAAAAAACCAGAAACTTGTTTCAACACCCAGATTTCCGGCGAGGAAATGAAACCAGCAAAACAACAATCAGCCCAGGTTTTGACAATCAAACCAAAATTATTCTGGAACAATTTCCGGTTATAAAACCCCAATTTTGAAAACGTTTCCGGTGAGATTTTCTTATACCCAGAAAATGATTTGTCCATTGAAGACTTTAAAGCCCAGCTTCTGACTTCAGCGACCCAAAAAAAAAAAAAAATTCCAGTTTCCGGCCAAAAAGCCACTTCCCAATTTGTTTGACTAAGAAAAGAAAAACGGGGAGAAATAAGGAAAGAAACCAATTTCTAAAAACCCTTTGTTCAGCCCCTTTTAGGTCCGACCACGAACAAATTCCGACGGGAAAAGGGAAAAACGGGAAAACAGCCCAGAAATCAAAATCTCAATCCGGCTAATCATAAAATTAATTTCCTATCAAAGCCTTAATTTTCTTTTCGAGAATGGTTTCCAAAACCAAAACAAAAAAAAAACATTTGATAGCCTCGATTATTCCCGATTCTAATTAAAACCAATTTTAATTAAAACTGAAAAATCTCGCTCTGATACCACTGTTGGGAATAGTCTAGGTGTTTAATCCAATTAAACAGCGGAATCCTAAACTATGAGGATCGGGTCTTACCCTTGAAGCGTAATCGGTTGCGCACGTCGCCTGGCTCCTCTGAGAAGATGGCGTTTTGTTGTCTCCAAAATCCTTCCTCGAAGGATCCTCTACTCTCAAGCACGAAAGCCTTCGCAGGTTGGTGCTAGCCAATCTTGCCTACCAAGAGAATTTGGGAGTTCTGTGTATTTTTTTTTCTAATGAGAATAATTCCAAAAAATCTCTACTCCTACAATTATATCCCTAGGATATTTGTAGAGAATTAATTTCCAAAATCAATATTGTAATTTATCCAATTATAACTTAACTGATTTTAGTAATTTCCAAATCAGTATTATTACCAAATATTATTTAACTGATTCCAAGTCAGTATTTAAATAATATTTACTAATTCCAAATCAGCCTTAAATAACACTTTAATGATTTGGGTTATACACCAAGCCCATGGATCAACCCATGACCCATGGATCAGGCTGATGGGTCAAGAACTTCAATTGCAATTAAGTCCCTTGATTTATCAGCCCATCCCAATTGTTCCCAGGTAATTAATTAACTATTAATTAATACCACCGAACTTTCCAATAATATTCAATTAAACCATTTAATTAAATCTTATTTATTTAAGTATAACAATTATACTTATTGTAGGCAAGAATACTTATTCTGCATCATTGGACTTTCTTATGTGCGATCCTGTAGGCCCATTCCAAATTGGCAACGGATAACTCAATCTCATTGATTAATCCATAAGTCATTAGTGGTCTCTAGCAAGACATAATGACTACCCAATTCAGAATGGAGGGTCGAATGGAGATTCAACACAACCTTTCCGAGCAAACTGCGTACGATCCTCTACATCGATATCCAGCTTAGCATAAGGCATGGAACCATCATCCTTATGTAGCTAAACGTTTACTTGATCTCTTAGTGACACTGAATCCTTCAAGCAAATGATATCTTATCATTCCTTGGGCATGGCCATGCACTTTTCAGTTCACTATCAAGTGGCCAAGATATCATCTCTCACTTAAGAGAGATTTGTAGTCCCATCACTTCACCTACATACCTTAGCGTGTCTCATAGTGTACCCAATCATACCCGTACTTGGCAACCTGTTACGGCCCCGTTAGGCGTATGTCAAAGCACACTACAATTCACCTAAGACCATGTAGTGATTTCTGGTCTAAGGATCCTAGTACCAGTACTACTCAAAAGAACCACTCATGATCTAATTAGTCCATGGAGTGTTTCTTTTGGCGGATCGATTTCATGAATTTAAATATGCACAAGGATATTACTATCATGAAATTAACTCATTTGATAAACAATCAATCAAACGACAAATGTCTTATTTACATAAATACCCTCAAAGTATATTTACATAAATAGCCCTCATTAGGGCACATTCACCAACATCTTTTTTCCGGTTTCTCTTTCAAAGATCTGTGTTGTGCAATTTTTCTTTTTATTAGGCATAGGAATGCCTTTTCTATTGAGCTTTTTATTTAATTCATCCGAACAATATTCCTGCAGCTGAAAAGAGGAAATTTTAAGTTAAAATATAATTAATTTTTTTAGAACTCAAAATGCTCCTAATTCTTTTCTTTCACTACCATATTTATCATGAAATTTCAATTCTTGGCATGCTGTCAAAGTTTTCTTTCTCACAAAAGCAAATAATTGACCATAAGTCATATCATTAAAGTTTATTGTTTATGTACCCATTTCTTTCTGTAAATTTGTCATTATTTTTTGAGAAAATAAATTAGGTAATCCTGTAACAAATTTTTATTTCCATATTGGAGAATTACTATGAGGTCTTTTTAATACATGAGTTAGAAACATATCCTTATACCATCTAAAATCATATAAACTTGGACATCGTAAATTAGTCAAAAAAATCTTTGAAGAAGTTAATGCTTCATTAGGATTTCCAACAAAATGCATAGCTATAGTATAAATCAAAAAATCACAAGAATCATTTGTATTAGTAATATTCCCTTCTGCATCCGCCTCAGATCTCATGTGATCCATTATAGACATTTTATCTTGAAAACTTAAGGAATTATCCCACCAATATTTTAATTGACCTGTAAATCCTGTAATAATTAAAAGACATGTATCCATTTCTGACATATTTTTTAATCTATATGATGTTTTTGCCATTCCGATTTCTTGTAATGTATTCAAAATTTCATACTCACTTCTACCATCTATATTCCAATTCGTTAAAGAGTTACCATCATAACTATTTGATCTAAATTTTGCTCTTTCTTCATATTGAATATCCGGTGGAGTTGGCCTAGGGTAATAATTCCTTGTTTCTGACATTCTCTAATTATTTCTATTAGTATATCTTGGTATTCTTCTAATCCTATTAATATCATTAGGTTGTTCTTCTAACAATTCCTTTTCTAATTCTTTTATTTGATGTATTAATTCATTTCAGAATCAGAATTACTAAAATAATCCTTAGAATCTATTTCTTTATCTATCATATTTATCTTTGAAGGTCCAGGGGCAAGGCTCAAATTAAGTTTTTCTAATGTTTGTGATATTTTCTCCATTAAAGGTGTTTGTGAAAAACCAGAAGGTATTTTTATTTTATCTTTTTCTGTTATGAATATGTTAGGTTGAAAATGAGGAAAAGAGTGACTATTCGGAAACTTTTGACTATTCCTTGGTAAAGATTTAATGTCTACCGATAAAGAATCCAACTGTTTAGTTATGTACTACAAGGCTTTATATGTATTCCAGGATACAGCCCAATTCTTGCGCCCATGGTTCCTTTGAGTTTGCTATTGCACCGTTGTTGTCAAAGTACACTGTGATCGACTTCTGTAAACCAGGAATCATGTCTAAGTCCACTAGGAAGTTCTTGAGCCACACTACTTCTTTCGATGCCTCTGATGCTGCAAAGTATTCAGCCTCCATGGTAGAGTCTGCCACGCATTTCTGCTTGACACCCTGCCAAACTATGGCTCCACTCCCAAAGTAAACACATACCCTGAGATAGACTTGCTTTTGTCTCTGTAGCCTTGGAAATCTGAATATGTGTAACCTCGGAGTACAAGCTCAGGTGCCTGATAGACCAAGACTTGGTCTCTCGTTCTATGCAAATACTTGAGAATGCATTTTACTGCCTCCCAATGAGCTTTCCCAGGTTAACTCTGATATCTGCTTACAATGCCAACAACATAACAAATATCAGGCATCGTACACAACATTGCATACATGAGACTTCCTACTGCTAAGGCATAAGGAACTATCTTCATGGCTTCTATCTCCTCAACAGTCTTCAGAGACTGCTCTTTAGATAGATGCACTCCATATCTAAGGTATAAAACCTTTCTTGGAGTTTTTCATGTTAAAACGAGCCAAAATCTTATATATGTATGAAGCTTCAGAGAGCGTTAGTGAACATTTTGTACGATCTCAAATTATCTTGATCCCAAAGATATGTCACGCTTGCCCTAAGTCTTTCATATCAAGCTGCTTGGAAAGTCATGCCTTTACGTCTGATAACACTTTCTTATTGTTGCTAATTAGTAAAATGTCATCTATGTAAAGCACAAGAAACACCACCGCATTTTCATCACGTCTGCGGTACACACATTGTTCATTCGGGCATTGAGTAAATCCGTAGGATTGGATTACCTCATCGAATCGGATGTTCCAAGATCTGGATATCTATTTAAGTCCGTAAATGGACATCTTAAGTATGCAAACCTTATGCTCTAGGCCTTTTTCAACGAATCCCTCCGGTTGCTGCATGAAGATGGTATCTTCAAGACTTCTGTTAAGGAAAGCTATCTTGATATCCATCTGTCATATGTCATAATCTAAATGAGCAGCTATGGCCAAGACTGGATTCCCTCTTTCTGAGTATACCCATTCGCCACAAGTCTAGCTTTAAAGGTTTCAACATTTTCATCAGGTCCTCTCTTGTGTTTATAGACGCACTTATCTCCAATGGATTTGAAACCATCAGGTAGGTCCACAAGCTCCCAGACTTGATTGTGGTCCATCGACCCCATCTCGGATATCATTGCCTTTTGCCAAGATTCGGTATCTTTATCTCGGAGAGCCTCATTTTAGTTTACAGGGTCCGGTTCAGGCGCACCTGGGATGAAGTCAGAGGCTTCTCTTATGCCAATGAACCTGTCAGGTTGTCTCACTACCCTCCCACTACAATGAGGCACCACCTGCGTAGGTGCATCATCTGTGATATCTTGTGCAATGTGTGGTGTATCTACTTATGCTGGTGGATTAGGATTATCAGATTGCTTTCTAAGTTCTTCTAATACTATCTTACTATTAGGCTTGTGATTTAGAATATAGTCTTCTTCTAAAAATCTGGCGTTACTACTAACTATCACCTTCTGATATTTAGGACTATAGATTAGACCACCTTTCGTTCCTCTAGGATATCCTACAAACAACATTACCTCTGTTCTTGCATCTAACATAGCCACATCTACCTTAAGCACATGTGCTGGACAACCCCAAACTATGAGATGTCTTAGACTGGATTTGCTCCCGTTCTACAACTCTGTAGGGGTTGAAGGCACGGTTTTAGATGGTACAAGATTTAGAATGTACATTGCAGTTTTTAAGGCATATACCAAGAACGAACTAGCCAAATCACTATAGCTCATCATTGACCTAACTATTTCTATAAGAGTTTTTTTTCTTCTTTCCGCTACATTATTCTGCTGTGGGGTACTAGGTGCAGATAACTGATACTGAATTCCAACCTCACTGAGGTATTCTCAAAATTTATGGGACAGGTACTCACCACCACGATCTGATGGCAGTGTCTTGATACTCTTACCGTGATGTTTCTCCATATCTGCCCAATACTCTTTGAATTTACTAAAGCATTCGGACTTGTGGTGCATTAGGTAAATGCATCCATACCTTGAGTAATCATCTGTAAAGGTCACAAAATACTCAAATCCACCTCATGGCTGGACCGAAATCGGTACACACAAGTCAGAGTGAATCAACTCTAATACTTCTTTGGCTCTATAACCTTTCGCTTTAAAAGGTCTCTTGGTCATCTTACCTTCCAAGAAAGATTCGCAGGTTGAGTAACTGTCAATCTCTAATGAACTTAAAGGTCCATCATTGACTAACCTCTGAATCCTACTAAGGTTTATATGACCTAGCCTGAGATGCCAAAGATAGGTTTGATTCATTTTAGAAGGTTCTTTTCTCTTATTTTGGTTAGATGATGCGTCATTTAGTTTTGTGTTTTGCACAACAGGGGAGTTTGATTTAACCAAAAATTAATTGTCTACTAATGAACCAGAACAAACAAGTTTGCCATCTTTTCTAACTACAATAATTTTATCAGAAAAAATAAACTTATAACCATTCATTAAGAGTTTAGAAACCGAAATAATGTTTTTTTCTAAAACTTAGTACATAAACACAATTAGGTAAATCTAGACTAGAATTTTCGAAAATTAAGGTGACTACTCCCACTACTTCCACTGACACTCTTGTAGTGTCGCCCAAGTAGACTTCTAGCTCGCCTTCTCTAAACTTTCAGATTACTTGGAACCCCTACAAAGAATTACAAACGTGGTCAGTGGTGCATGAATCCACACACCAAGTATCTGTGGGAATCACCGCTAAACAAGTCTCATAATTAAGGTAGAAACTATCATATCTTTGAGCTTTGGAAAATCCGATTTCCAATGTTCCGTCTTACCGCACTTGAAATATTTGCTTTTAGGCTTCTTCTTCTTTGCAATGTCTGGCTTGGCATCATGATTCTTGGTCTTCTTCTTCTTCTTGTTCTTGCCTGTGGGCGCAGAAGAGGAACTCGAAGCCTTCACTATGACCAAAGCTTGCTTCTTCTCTCAGAAGATGCCTTCGGCCGACACCAATGTTGTTAGAAGCTCGGGAAGAGTATAAACTCTATGATTCATATTGTAGTTCACCCGAAACTACTCGAAACTAGAAGGTAAGCTCTGCAGGATGATATCGATCTGACTTTTTGGATCAATTTCACCTCCCAATACTTCTATTTCATTGATGTTAATGATCATGTGAAGTACATGATCTCTCACCGATGAGCCTTCAGCCATTCTGGTATTCATGATCTTCCTCATGGCTGCCTGCCTTGCTATCCTGCCTTCATGAGCGAACGTCTCTCTCAGGTGAGCTATTATGTTAAAAGCATAGATTATGGGATGAAGTTGATGTTGCAGAACATTCAATACAGAGGCCAGAATGTAACACATCATCATCTCATCTGCTTTTCTCCACCTCACATAGGAATCTATATCCTCTTGGGGAGAATCATCAGTAGGCGCATCTGGAAAAACTTCGGTGAGCATAAACTTATACTGCTCAGCCGTCAGGATAATGTCCAAATTACGCTCCAATTGACATAGTTCAGACCATTTAATTTATTGTCTTTCAATATCATAGCTAACGGATTAAAAGCCATATTGAAAACTGTAAATAAATAAACAGACAATGTTTCAGAAAAATAAGCACAGAATTTTGAAAATAAATTCTTCAATTATTGACATCCCTCAAAACAATAATTAAATTCACCGACATCTCATTCACCGGGATTTTCACAAGCCACGATAGTGTGGACGTTTACGCCAACCCACATTCGTTTGAGAAGAACTAAGTTCATTAACTACACTATCTGACCAAACGATCTATTGATCAATGTAGCTAATAGTTAGTGCTTTTAGCAGTACAAATAAGTAGTGTAACCTCGATGGGAGGAATACTACAAATCATACACTAAGTGTGTGCCATTACGTGACTTTTGAGCTTGTTACCTTAGGATAGTGTGCCTCAGATGGAGAGGGTATCGCATTTCTCCAATTTCAACTTACTCCAGTCATCTTACTTAGAAATTCATAAGCTAGTGATCTTATGTTTGAACTCATCCGATACGGAGGAAGGCCCTAATGCCAACACGCAAGTCCACCCACATCACATATGAATCCGTAATGGAGGCTATGGGAATATTAACCAACCCGCTCCCACTTTTATTTCTAAAACGAGGGTTTTTCCAGTTTTAACATGCATTTATAAAACTAGCATGCTTTAAAATATGCATCTTACTTACAGCACAAAAATTAAAGCATAAAATTAAAATTGTAAATATGGGAAATAAATGCGCAAAATAAATTTCCCGACTATTATGATTTTAATTGCTTCCATCTTCTGTCTTGATCTCGTATCCAGTCACGCCATTCGATGGATTGAGTCTTGAAAAGTTGGATCCTGAAAAAACTTGAAAAAATGGAAAATGGGCAGCGCGCAGCACGTACAGCACGTACAGCGCTTCAAAATTGTGGCGCTGCACCAGCGCCTGCAGCGCGCAGCCCGCGCGCAGCCGTACTGTTTGCGGTCGGAGGTTTCTGCGGCTAGTCATTTGCCGGCCCACCTGCCCTATTTGGTTTCCAGGTCTTCTATCTTGCTCCCACTATGTTATTTGGTATTTTTGCAATTCGTTCTGAGTTTTCTTGGTTTTCTACGAATTAACGATAAACTAAAACCCACGAAATCAAGTTGCCCACCATAACGCCTTCGATTACATAAAATTTTCCTACTATAAGGCTTTAGGAAAATAAATAAAAAATTACATAGAAAAAATCCTACTACATATTTGATCTAATCCTACACGGCTTCCAGCACGTGATTTTACTATTACAAGCATTCATAAAAAAAAAAAGAACCCGAACATGTCCCGGGGTTTAATTAAAACATACAAACGCAACCATAATAGCTGGGATTTCTAAACCACCTACAAATAAAACCGTGTAACAAACCGAACAAACACAAAGCTAGAACCAGTCTTTGATACTAATTGAAAGATTATCTGCCCGGGGCCTGGTCAAAAATTTACTTTCGTGTTTTGCATTGCAGAATCGGAACTCTTGACCAAGCCTAATCTCTAGCATAATCACTATTCCAATCCTTGCTTGAAATAACATTGCGCAGGATCTTAGCTTCTACTTCTTAATAAAAGCAAAAGTTTAAGAATTACCACTTGAAGCGTGTACTTAGATGATTCTCTTGTATGACTTAAGACTTTATCGTACGTTGTTTGTACAACGATCTAACAAACCAACGATCAGCAAATCCATCACAAATCACTCGCCGAAATAACCAACGAACCGTCATCGTCTGGGCGTACAATTCACGTGCCGCCGCCCTAGATTGTCACCCACGAGCCGCCCGGAATGGTCTTCACGCACCGATAACTTGGGAAGAAGTACGACCGCCGCCAAGATAGGAAATCGACCCACCGAGCTGCTAGGAAGAAATTCGACTTTGAGAGAGAATTCTTTTGATTTCTCTCTCTAGAATTTCTCTCTCTAGTTTCTTGAAAACTTGAAACTATGAATTGTGTATTGTGAATTGCTAATCTCTTGTCTATTTATAGAGTTACAAGAGAGACCCCTAGTTGGTTTAGGATTGGCCTTCCTATTGGGTTTGTGTTTTACTTCAATCCCAATCCTGGACTGATTCACATCCAACTGACACAAGGATTCATTTATCCCCAATCCAGTTCCTGGTCTGATTCACAACTAATTGACACAAGGATTAATTAATTAATTAATTATATCTTTATTAGTTTCCCAATACATAATTAATCGTACCACTAACGGATTAAATGTGGCACTACCAGCCTACACCAGAATTGCTTCCGAAACAACTAAATTAATTATTCTTTAATCTACCACATCAAAGATCTAGTGCTCATTAATTTATTAATTTACTAATAAATTAATTAATTAGCTTCTTATAATTCGAGATTAGTACCACTCGACCTTTTTACTATACCGGACATAAGTCCATCAGCTGGGTTTAGTATAATAAACATAACGAGCTCATCTCGGGAGCACCATCACCCCGGAAGCACCAGTACATGATTTTCTTTTGACAAGCAACAACACACCAAGCAACTAAACACGTGCACCCAACCTACCGAGACTATTGGTCTCAAGTGATCTCACTCTTTGGCAGATCAAAGTACACTATGTCTAATCATTATGCCTGCTCAAGTCTAGGGATTAAGAGATAGAATACTAGGATTGAATAGTCTATTAAATCAGTATAAGACAATTCATCCTAATAGGTCAAGTTCAATATGCCCCGGGCATATCTAAATGAATCAATTAGTTTATACAAACCAATTTCTGAATCACATAATAATCTAAACCAACAGTGTGTCCAAAACTGTCTCGATCACAAACCTCATTTATATATTATGTTTTTTAACTAATGATGAATCTATTGTGTCACACCAGACACCTCATCATCTAAATACATAATATAATGGACAACATATATAAAAACATATATACAATTTAACTAAAACATTCAATCGATGTAAAACTGGGAAATAGTTTAATACAAGCAAAACAGTAGTATTCAAACCCAACACCTAGCAACTATATACTCTGTTAAGCTCATGAGTCCAGCATAATAGAAATGCTTATAGGGAAGTCTTAATTGACAATACCTCAGCAACCACTTATTCTGTGAACCTCATGAATGGACAAAAGTCAGAATGCTTGTAAGGAAATCTTAATTGATGATATCTTAGCAACTGTATACTCTGTTCATTCAAGTCCTGGTATGATAAATGTGTGGTGAGGAGATCCAGTCCTCTTGGTTGGTTAGACTGGTGCTAGGTGTTGGTATATCTGCCTTTTTGTGGGCTATATAGACATTTGTCGTTTGATTGATGATTTATCAGATGAGTTAATTTCATGAACATAATATTCTTGTGCATATTTGAATTCATGAAATCGATCAGCCAAAAAAAACACTCTGTGGATTGATTAGATCATGAGTGATTCTTTTGAGTAGTACTCGTACGAGGATCCTTAGACCAGAAATCACTACATTGTCTTAGGTGAATTGTAGTGTGCTTTGACATACACCTAACGGGACCATAACAGGTTTCCAAGTACGGGTATGATTGGGTACATTATGAATCACACTAAGATATGTAGGTGAAGTGATGAGACTACAAGTCTCTCTTAAGTGAAAGATGATATCTTGGCCACTTCATAGTGAACTGAGAAGTGCATGGCCATGCCCGAGAAATGATAAGTGTTATCATTAGCTCGAATAGAATCAGTGTCACTAAGAAATCAAGTAAACGTTTAGCTAAATAAGGATACTGATTCCATGCCTTATGCTAAACGGGATATCAATGTAGAGGATCGTACGAAATATGCTCGGAAGGTTGTGTTGAATCACCATTCGACCCTCCGTTTCAAATTGGGTAGTCATTATGTCTTGCTAGAGATCACTAATGACTTATGGATTAATTAATTAGATTTAATTATCCATTGCCAATTTGGAATGGGCCTACAGGATCGCACATAAGAGGGTTCGATGATACATAGTTGCCTGCAATAAGTATAATTGTTATACTTAGACTAATAGTATTTAATTCAATAGTTTAATTAGATATTATTGATAAGTTCTGTGGTATTAATTAAGAGTTAATTAAGTACCTAAGAACAATTGGGATAGGCTGATAAATCAAGAGACCTAATTGCAATTGAGGTTCTTTACCTATCAGTCTGATCCATGATTTTGGTAAAACCCAAGTCAGTAGAAAGTAATATTGATTTAATATTACTTTTATATTTTATAAAATATATCTTGTAACTGACTTGCAGTATCTGACTCTATATATCTAGGATATGAGAGTCGGATACGTGATACATTTTTTTTAGAAAAAGGGAAAATAGTTTTACCAAAACTACTCTCAAAATTTCTCTGAGGCAAAACAGGCTAGCACCTATCTGTGAGAATTCCCGTGCTCGAGTGTAGAGTGTTCTTCAACGTAAGAACTTTTGGTGGTAATCAGCGTAACCAGAGCAGAAGGTTTGGATTAACATCAAACAAGGATCCAGACGCGGGAATTGATTACTTTACGAGGGTAAGCTTTAGAAGCTTTAAACGTAGGATTTATTTTAACACTATACAGACTATTATGCAATTTCTGCTGCGTTTTTGAAAAATCAGGCCTAATCGATCCTAACACTAGGCCATACACAAGAGTGACCGGGGACTACATGGTCAATTGGTAGGGCGATTGTGGAGGAAGGTGACACGGGTATTATTCAAGTGGAGTCAAAACTGGGTGCTCTTCATCACATTCTTGATCCTCGTTGTTGGGAAGCTTAAATCTATCTTGACAACTGCAAGCCATAATCAGAGCCTTTATTCTCTCAGGGAAGTGAAAATCCCACTCTCATTCTCTGTTTCTCTGTTCTTTCCATTTTCTTACGTCATTGTTAATATTTCCATCTCTTTGAACTGCTTACCTTACTGCTGTGCAACCTGTTTACTGCGTTTTTCTAACTTGGCAGCAGAATTTTACCCTCTGTTCCCTGTGGATTGACCCATATACTACTTTTATTTGTGATAATTGGTTTATAAATTAGTAATTCTGAGCGATATATGATACTAAATCCGTTTACATCAGTCCACCACGAATCCAAACAAACTTTGCTTCTGCTGATGAGCAAACTGAGACCGCGATCAATGACTGCAACCAAAAGTACAAAATCGCGGCTGGATCGCGATGAAAATCGAGAGACCGCCACTGAAAGAACTTCGATGGAAAGGAAACCATAGAACATAGAAAGATGCAAGAAAATTTTGCCAAGAACTGCCGGGAATATCGCTGCTGGGAACCAAACCAAGAAACCAATGAAGTTGGACCGATTGCTGGGAATATTGTCGCCGATCGAGAACCCAAGAAAAACGGTACCAATCAACAAGGAACGAACGAAAAATGTGAACCATCGTCGGGGATTGTATTGTTGGCGCCAGTTCTACAGGAAGAGGAATTTTTCTAATAATCAAGAAAATTTTCCCTGCTCTGATACCATGACAAAATATGAAGCGATTTTGTACAAACTCCTGTTTCATTTATGTATGATACAAGATTATTTATATATACAGGGTTTTAGGTTTCTTTCTCTAGAAGAAACTAGTTTCCTAATCCTAGGAGACTATAATTGATAAACTACCATATTTACAATCTAATCACAATACAATCACACCAAATTAGTTTCCTAATCTGCAGCACACTAGAATTGGTAAACTACCATATTTAAAATATAATCACAATAGAACCATGATAAAATATGAAGCGATTTTGTACAAACACATGTTTCATTAATGTATGATACAAGATTATTTATAGATACTGGGTTTTAAGTTTTTTCCTCTAGTAGAAACTAATTTCCAAATCCTAAAAGAATAGGAAATAATAAACTACTAAACTACTATATTTACAACTCATCTAAATATAGTTATAATACAATCACACCAAATTAGTTTGCTAATATGTAGTAGACTAGAATTGGTAAACTACCATATTTACAACATAATTAATAGAATCACAAATCATATATGTAATATCTGTCAAATTATTTTTTATATTAGATGTTAAATTTTTAAGAATAAAAATTGTAATATGAATATTACCCTGGTTTTAAGATATAAGGAATCCACATAACACTATATTTTGCAATACTTTTGATGTATTTTAAAATTTACGATATATTTTTTTCGATTTTCAGTACCAAAGATAATTTGAATCAATTTAGAAAAAAAAAATAGTGGCTCCAAATGTAAGGTCTTCAAACTTTGGGATCGGGTGCAGAAATAACAAAAGAATTACCCTTTCAAAAAGCCAGGTAATAATTAATCTTTCAATCTTTCAATCATTCAATAATTAAGCATTTATTCTGTTTCAAAATATAAGAAATTCTATTTATAAAATATTTTTAAAAAGAAGGAATATATAAAATTGAAAAAGGAACAAGGGTTTGCATGCCAAGTCCTTTGAGTTTATGCTAATTGTGAAGAAATAGATTTCGTGGTCCTCAAGATATTTTTAATTAATTTATTATCTTTTATTAATTATATGCAGTTGAGTTGGGTCGATGATGCTGGAACATTCGTAAAAATGGAATCTCGTATCAACTTAAACAGGTTCATTGGCATTCTACTAGTGAACATTCCATTTATGGTAAAAGGTAACTAAAATAAAAATTACTTTAAATTTTTATTAATTAGAAAATTTGGGTTACTAAAACAAAAAAAACAAAATCAGAATGTAATTTTTCAAGTGAGAATAATGAAATATATTATTATTATTTTATAATAAAAAGTCTAATTGTATTAAAAATTATGTAGGTACGACTTAGAGGCCCATATGGTTCATCAAACCCCTGATGGAAAAATCGTTGTAGATGGAATCATTTACAAGATCAGATGTCCTCACACATTGTTATCCATGGTAAATATTATATTGAATTATTAAATACTGTCACTTTTTCTTATTTACTACTCTAGATTATCGAAATGTCCTATTATTTTTAACAATTAAAAGGGCATTTTAATAATTTAAAGGGACAAAATGGTATTTTAAGATACGATAAATTCCTCCCCTTTCCCTCCCTTTACAAGTAAATTCCCACTTATTAAACAAATAAAATCACAATTTGATAATTATTTTAATTAGAGTGAATATAATACTCTAATGATAGAAAGTTAAATGTATCGTATTACCTCATTTCATAAAAATAGTTTTGTTTGAATATGTATATTTTTTATTTTGTATGTGACAATTCATAAATAATGTTATTATTAAATTTTTGTCTTCAATAACTTTATATTTTAATTACAAACTATAATACAAATCATATATAATCAAATTAATATAGACATTTCATGTACAAAAATATGTATTAATATATATAAAAAAACTATACCGTTTGCAATTCGTATACAATACCGTCCTACTGTACCCGTCTTTAATTTTTAACATTTACCAATTGTACTAACGCGCGCGTGTAAATTAATCTATGTGTCCTTCCTCTCCATCAACAAAAAACTGCAGTCCTCCTCCCCTTTCTCTCCCCATCCCCTTCCGCCTCCCTCCTTTCCGATGCCCATCTCCCTCCCTCCCTACCGAGCCTCTTAATCTCCTACCTCTTCAGGCTTCTAGATTTGTGTCTCAGGACCGACGACCTCGGATCGATCGAAGAAAAAGATCGCCTTCCTCCCTCTCTCTCTTCTCCATCCCACCATTGGTGCGGTCGCGCCTCCCTCTTCTTCGACTTCAGGACTTCCGGCGCCTCCTCCCTAATTTTCTTGGCACCCAGTCTTCTCGGCGTCCCAATCTGTTGGTGTCTAGATCGGTCCTGACTCAGGTGAGTCTTATCAGGGAGTTTCTATTGTCATCAAGTATGAACTATTGGGCTAATTCTTGTGCTATTTTTGTTTGCTTTGATCATCTCCTAGGGACCGATTCTGCCTCCTCAATTACCTATTTATTTATTTGTCTGACAAGTGCATCATAGAATTCCAATAAATATAATCTCGGTTGATGAATCCTAGTATGAATCCTAGTAGATTGATGAAGTGTTGGCATCAGTTGCTGAAACTATCAAGAACTTTGCAGTGATATACTTGGTGGATATTACTGAGGTTCCTGAGGCTTACTAGTTACCGCCCCATTTTGGGGCGGTAGTCCCTTAATTTGACAAAATTACCCTTGTATTTATTAATTATCGCCCTAGTTTACCGCCTCAATTCTTATTTATCGCCCTAATCTAATTTACTAATATAACCTTATAATATTATATTAATATAATAAAAAAATAAATTTAAAAATATTAATTTTTTATTAAAATATTAAATAATAACAAAAATAAAAATAATTAATTTTTTTATTATAATAAAAATATTTTTATTTTTAATAAAAGTTATTTTTATTATAATTCATAATTTAAAAAGGGTGAAGAAAAATAATTACCATTTGTGTGGCAAAATCTTACTTTGACAAAACACGATTTTTTATAAAATCTTAGTTTGGCAAAACCCTAGTTTGGCAAAAAATAGTTTCGGAAAAATCCTAATTTGGCAAAAGAAAATTTCGACAAAATTCTTGTTTGACAAAACATAGTTTATAGCAAAACTCTAGTTTGACAAAAAAGAGTTTTAGCAAACACTTAGTTGGCCACGAGTTATATTTGTTTTAATATTTATTTGGCAAAAATTCATTTCATCTAACTACATTGAGCGTTAATGAGTTAAATGCGAAAATGAAATTTTGACGAACAACGGTGACATAACACTTGTTTAACTAAGATACGAAAAAATAATTAATAAAAAGAAATTCCACTTGTATGATGGGGTGTGTTTTTCTGTATTTACCCTCAAAAAATTATGGCCGTTAGAGACTTAATGGAACATTTAGACGGAATGACCAAAATTGAACAAGAGTTAATTCCCACATAATGATTCTCCATTTAAAAACATTTCCTAGATTAAGTTGCTGCCTCATCAGAAATTAAAAAAAAAAAAAAGAATGTGATTGTCTTTTAATTTAAAAATATAATAATGAGAGTCATTTTATCCAACAGTAATCATTGTATGTAATTTTTTTCTTTTTAAATCAAAGCAAATGGGGAAGATTTAGATTTAATAAATAAGAGCTTTAAAAATGTTGATTTGAAGCTTGCAAGTGCAGTTTGAAGTTTGAAAACAACATAATAGAGGGGGTGTCATATCTCTGAATGCAAAAAGGATGGTCTGAAACTTGAACAAAAGCACAACCGCCACAGCTTCTAAATTTTGTACAAAAGGGTTCTGCTAGAGTCCAGATATACAGATCAATCCAGTCATAAAATGAAAATTAGGGCACCCTTTCCCAGCAATTTTTGCTACAAATCTCCAGATCAACCGTAAACCTTCTAGCAAGAACAAAAATGCAATTCTAATTTATACCAGAGCAAGGACTGGACAAAGAACATGGACAAGACACCGGAATGGTACTCCCTTAATGCTTACTTTCATCCTCAACTCGCCGCCTTATATCTTTACGCAACATCTCAGTGAATTCCTGCATGCCAAATCAATGAAGATGCACATTAATCTAAATTCTTTCCCCCTAATGAACAGAAGTCATACAACAATCACATTGTAAATTGGATGCTCACATCAGAAAGCCCCTCCGCGCTGCATATTTCGTTCACGATATTTGCCTGGATATTGCCACCCTCAGACAAATGCATGGCATTTTCAACCACTGATCGAAAAATTTCTTCAGGTGGACTCTGTTGTTAAATTCTTTGGGCCACTTGTCGGAGGTCAACCGGCTGAGCGGGAAATTAGAAAAACAGAGATGAGATCTCAACAACCAGGTGTAGTCTAACCAATGACTAGAGTTTGAAGGGCAAATGGCATAACTCAAAATCGTTCTTAATACGTAAATATAGAGAGTTCTATGATCAAAACCATCATTAAACATCATAGAAAATGGTACACAAAGAGTTCAAATTGTAAACAACTACTTGTTTAAACATACCTGAGAATTTTCAACAGTGTCCGGAACACCTCTCCTCAATCTACTGTCTATGCGATCAGGTCCAGTGGCAAGGCTTGGTTGGGGGCCAACAGAAGCACCACCAAGAGTCTGAGAAACAATTGGCATAATTTGCTGGACCATTCTTGACAAATCAAAACCACCACCTCGACCTCCACCTAAACTAGTCATCATATCCCCAAGATCATTATTGTCAATCTGTTGAGCAATTTGATTGACTATATTCTGCATTGCTGGATTCTAAGTGATTTGTTCTATAATATTCCTTAGTGCACTGGGCGAACCAATACCAGTTTGCTGTGAAACCCCAGCCAATAAACCATTCAAAGCCGGGCTTTGGAGAACCTGAGACATAGCATTCCCAATGTCTAAATGGTCATCTGCATGTTCTTCTCTAGCAATTGTAGAATCCGAGCTAAACTGGAAGCCCAAGGATTTGCATTATTCCTGGCAGAAAGTGATGCAAGAGATTGCAAAACCTGCTGGCTAGGATTCCTGGGTTGTTCAGACTGGCTAGAAGTAGCCGGGGAATCACCACCCTTGCCATAGGATCTCGATTGCCTGGTTCGCCTCTGGACAAATAGTTGACTAATTGTATAAGATACAGCATATTGATAAGAATTCCTAAGTGAAGTACACAAGTTAATAAGTGTCAACTTATATATTAAGAGATCTCCATAGCTTCTACATGACGATGACATCTTATTCTAAGTCAGCTTTATCTTTCAAGGTGTGAACTACCATCATAAACTATTAAACTTACCTTCATCATATCTCACCCATCCCAACTTACACATCTACTGTATTCCGAAAAGTAAGTGAAGGTTTCAGTTCAATTGGATATTTCTCAATCATTCTACCTTTTCCCAGACCCAGGTCCATAATGCAACTTACAATAATCTACCATACGCAGGGAAAATGGTCAATAAAGCATTGCATCAAGCACATAATAACCAAGTAGAAAAATATATTTCACAGTAATATGCCAACAGAATACAGAAATGAGTACCAGCATGCATACAACACCCCCAGATAGAACACCATAGACTGATCAAATGAAATGGTATTTGCAACATTCTGACAACTAAAATGTTCAGAAGACTAAAATAATTGGTTGAAAAATATTGAAATGTTGAGGGCAGAAAAGAAAGAAGAAAATGCCAAAAAAAAAGGATCACCTTTCTGAATGTCAGGGCAAACATCTTCTCCTTTAAAAACAAGAGGTATGTCCACCAAAATTTCCTTTCCATCCTCTGCCCATGCCAATACCAAATTCAGTATCTCCCCTGTTTCTTCATTCCTATGAATTTGTACCCGCACAAAATAAAAATAAGAAAATAAATACATAAATACATAGCCATTTTAACCGTAGGAAATGAATTTGGGAATAGAAACTTGATTGCCTTGAGAGGTAGGACTCTTCTTAACTCGATCAAAGTAGACGAACCCAATCCAGCTCGAATTGATATAAATTATTTTTTTACTTGATATAAACTCCTTAGTTGATATCGATATATTTGATAAAGAGTCACTTAATGAAATATAAGATACAGAACGCCATTTTATTATTGATATAAATCATTGATATTGATATAAACTCAAGTTCTACTTGATATAAATCGTGTTTTCAATGATATAATCAAAATTTCATAAAACCATTATACACATGATATAAACCTTCGTTACGTTGATATAAACACATATTCCACATGATATAAACTCATATTCTACTTGATACAAACCCTTGTTTCAATGATATAATCAAATCTTTACTTTATATATACATATAAAAATTTCATGAAATTATTGTACACTAACCCATTATTATATTGATATAAATACATATTTTAGAGGATATAAACTCATGTTCTATTTGATATAAACTCGTGTTTTCAATGATATAATCAAATCTTTACTTTATATATACATATTCATATAAAACATAATGAAGCCATTGTACACTGTCCCCTTGTTATATTGATATAAATACATGTCAACGTGATATACACTCATGTTATACTTGATATAAACTCGTGTCTTGAATGATATAAACAAATCTTTCCTTTACATATATACATATACATACAAAACCATGAAACCATGATATAAACTCATGTTTTAAATGATATAATCAAATTTTTACTTTATATATATACAAAACTTAAAAAAAAATTCGTGAAATTAAAAGTTTGATATAGTATCATATTTTAACTTAATTAAAAATTTTTAAATTTTAATTTATAAAAAAATTGAATTTTTATATTTTGAAATAAAATAAATAAATAAATTTATTTTCAAAATAAAAACTAAAAAAAATTAATGGCCAAAAAAAAGAAGAGAAATGACATGATTAATTTGAAAAAGAGAAAATTAAAAAAATAAAGGAAAGAAAACGTGTCCCCACTAAAGCCAAAAGCAAAACAATGAAACCCACATGTTGAAATATAAGCACGCGCGCATAAGGGAGGTGTCGCACCAAACGTCAACAAGTACAGCTAGCATCCATTAAATCAGAAAATCAATACAAAAATTGGTAGGAGAACAATAGCATAGTACTACTATAGTAGTACCATATAAGCCCCATTTTTGTGAGAGAAAACTTATTTTCAAACATAACTCTTATTTTGAGACACGTTTGTAATATTATTTTACATAATACTCAAATTAATTTGGAAGGGAAAGAATAATAAAAGATAATTCCATTAATGGACATTTTTAATTATAGAAAGAGAAGAATATAAGGGCTCTTACTCATACAAAAGATACACAGAGAGAGAGTCTGGGGCCAACTTATATAGTGCTCCCAATTTTACTCATACCTCGAAAGTACGCAAATTATATCATGTACCTAGAGATACATGTACCTAATAACACATCACCACTCTCACTATAAAAGAGTGAGATACACGCTCTTCTCTTCTTCTTCTTCTGAAAAAACCCAGTTCCTTCTTTTTCAAAAAATCACTTCTTCTTCTTAAAAAATCAGTTATTCTTCTTCGCCGTACTCCATTCGAAACCGCATTTAATCAAAATTTTCATTCAAACACAGATTTAACGGAGATCGACGATTATTTTTTCCGACGAACAACACCAAATACAACGGAAAAATTACTTCTTCTTAAAAAATACTTCTTCCTGTTCAAAAATCTCTCATTCTTCTTCAAAAATAACTTATTCTTCTTAAAAAATCACCACATCATAAAGTATGAACTGTATTTAATGGATTTACGGAACCTTATTTTCACGATTTGATGTTGGGTAATGTATTAATGATGTTATATTCGTGTTTTCTTATTCAAATAATGCTATGTTACTCCGAAATATGATATATAAATGGTTTTCGTGAGGTATTGGCACTTTCATGAGAAATGGGTTGCTTCTGATTCTTCCCCGCTTATGGGACGTAACTAGACGTTGGGGGACGTTGCAGGACATAACGGGATGTTGCTGCTTTGTATTTTGGACGTAGCGGGACGTAATTAGACGTTGTGGGACGTTGCTGCTTTGTATTTTCGGACTTTGCGGGATGTAACTAGACGTTGTGGGACGTTGCTGCTTTGTATTTTAGAACATTGCGGGACGTTGTCGGACGTAGCTGGACGTATCTGGACGTGGTGCTAGTTTTTTTTGTAGACTATGTTCTGTGAAAAAATCAACTTAAATTCACATACATGGATGTAGACGTTGTTAAGTATGTTTTAGTTCTATTGTATGATTTCTTTTATATTCTTGATCTGATATCTATAGTCTGTTGATCTGATGTCTAGTATTCGCTGATCTGATGTCTATATAATTCTGATGTGGTCTCCCTTGTTAAGTATGTTTTAGTTCTATTGTATGATTTCTTTTATATTCTTGATCTGATATCTATAGTCTGTTGATTTGATGTATAGTATTCGCTGATCTGATGTCTATATAATTCTGATGTGATCTCCCTTGTTAAGTATGTTTTAGTTCTATTGTATGATTTCTTTTATATTCTTGATCTGATATCTATAGTCTGTTGATCTGATGTCTAGTATTCGCTGATCTGATGTCTATATAATTCTGATGTGATCTCCCTTGTTAAGTATGTTTTAGTTCTATTGTATGATTTCTTTTATATTCTTGATCTGATATCTATAGTCTGTTGATCTGATGTCAAGTATTCGCTGATCTGATGTCTATATAATCCTGATGTGATCTCCCTTGTTAAGTATGTTTTAGTTTTACTGTATGATTTCTTTTATATTCTTGATCTGATATCTATTGTATGTTGATCTGATGTCAAGTATTCGCTGATCTGATGTCTATATAATCCTGATGTGATCTCCCTTGTTAAGTATGTTTTAGTTCTATTGTATGATTTCTTTTATATTCTTGATCTGATATCTATAGTCTGTTGATCTGATGTCAAGTATTCGCTGATCTGATGTCTATATAATCCTGATGTGATTTCCCTTGTTAAGTATGTTTTAATTCTATTGTATGATGTGATAGTTGTTTTTTGGACGTTGCGGCAGTTGTTCTGAGACGTTGTTGACTCAGCGAAGACGTTGTTCACTCAGCGCGGAAAAAAAAAAGGCGCGCGTAGGCGAAACTTACTATATTTAGTAAGTGTACAGCTGTCATGCGAAAAATTACTATATATAGTAATATGTACATGTACACAGTGTACAGGGTATACGCGCTGTCGAAAGTAGCAATTTTTTTAGACAACTATTACCCAGTTATATCGCGGTCTTCATAGAGGTCATGCCACAACATCGCGATTCTAATAGCAGCCAGATTTCCTTCTCAATTTTATAACCCTTTTGCCCTTTTTACTTATTTCTTTATTTCTTTTATTTTTTTTCCCTGAAACTTTTTTTTGTCCATTTTTTCTAAACAATTCAGTATTTTTTAAAAATATTTTTGAATTTTTTTAAAAATTATTTTATAATTAAATAATTTTTAAAATTATTTAATTAATGTAAAACGTGAAATTATATAAAAAATTATATACAAGATTTCATATCATGCAAAAATTGAATTCATATCAAACAAAAGAAGGTTTCATATCATGTAAAGTTTGAATTTATATCAACACAACGGATATAAACAAAAAACAGATATTGCATTCATATTGAAGGACATAATATATCATATTAGTTAATATAACAAATCATATCAGGATACATAATATATCATATAAGAAGACACAATATATCATATTATGTAAATCTTGAATTCATATCAGGGGACACAATATATCATATCAGTTAATATAAGAAATCATATCATGATAGATAATATATCATATTAGAAGACACAAGGTTTGATATCATACAATTGAATGTGTCATATCGTGTAAATCTTGAATTCATATCAAGGAACATAATATATTGTATCATATAAATCTTGAATTCATACCAGGGGACATAATATATCATATCAAATAATATAAGAAATCATATCATGATACATAATATATCATATCATGAGACACAAGATTTCATATCATACAATTAAAGGTATCATATCATGTAAATCTTGAATTCATATCAATGGACATAATAAATCATATCAATTAATATAAGAAATCACATCAGAATACATAATATATCATATCAGAAGACACAATGTTTCATATCATATAATAAAACGGATCGTGGGAATTATTGATCCAAGACAAAATTATATATTATCCAACCAAAATTATTTTTATGAGACGAGGTAATATTAACTTTCTATCATTAGAGTATTAAATACACTCTAATTAAAATAATTATCAAATTGTGATTTTATTTGTTTAATAACTTGGAATTTACTTGTAAATGGAGGGAAAGTGGAGGAAGGAATTATAATACGTGGACTATACATTTTGAATTATAATACGTGACCCGCATCCAATGTTTTGAGTACAAGGAGGGTTCTGAGTAAACCAATGTAACGATAATACTTTCTACTTCCCAACTTTATTTGTCTTGGATCAATAATCCCCACGACTCAACAAGGTAAAATTATTTATTTCAAAGCCCTCAATTAATATTTACTACTTTAGTCCATTTTTACAATTATTTTTTTTATATAAATTCTCTCTATTATTATTATTTTTTTAATTCCTCAGGTAAGAACTGTGTCAGGAGGTCTGAAAATTATGTGAGAACCTGTCCATAATGTAAGTACATATATTAGTTCATCTGTCCATCCATTAATTATTATTGAAAAATTAAAAAAATAGTGTAACAATTTTTAAAATGTCACATGAACAATGGTTGATTTTTTTTGGCAGAAAGCGAATGCCAGACCGATCCAACCGTTGAACAAACGTTGAGTGAAAATGTATAGGCCAGGATTTTGAAAGTGTTTTTTGTTGGTGGATTTTTTTCTACGCTTAAAAGTGATTTGTCAACTACTCGTTTGGTTTACTTCCAAATTCTCCTTGTTTATCTATCCATCCGCTGATTTTGTTTAGAATTTTTCGAATTTCTGACATTGGATGCGGGTCACGTATTATAATTCAAAATGTATAGTCCACGTATTATAATTCCTTCCTCCACTTTCCCTCCATTTACAAGTAAATTCCAAGTTATTAAACAAATAAAATCACAATTTGATAATTATTTTAATTAGAGTGTATTTAATACTCTAATGATAGAAAGTTAATATTACCTCGTCCCATAAAAATAATTTTGGTTGGATAATATATAATTTTTTATTTTATAAAAGATACAATTCATACATAACCCTATTATCAAATTTTTTTTCTTTGATAACTTTATATTTTGATAAAAAACTATATAAAAATCATATTTGACAATATGTATGTAGCTCAGTGGTGAGCACCCCACTTAAAATATTAGATCTTGAATTAGAGTTACCTTTATATAAAAAAATATTTTAAAAAAAAATCTCACAAGTTCCAGTGGGTGAGATAGACTCACAGGATTGGGTACCCTATTATTAAATAGACCTAAATGCAATTTTGGTCTCTTTTAATTTTACGGGGATACTTTTAGTCCCCTAACTTTTTTTTATTAGGAGTTTTGGTAATTTTTTACGAAAAAAATTTAGAAGATAACAAATTAACTTATTTGATAGCTGGCCAAAATTAATTTTTTCTTCAAAATGATTTGTACCATAATATTTTCAATCCATTTTATGACTCGATTCCTCATGAATATTCAACCCATTTAGATCGACTCACAATCCAAAATGACGGTCGAAACCCTAAATGGGTTAAACATTCATGAGGATCCGGATCATAAAATTTGTTGATTCATTTTGAAGAAAAAATTAGGTTTGACTAGCGATCAAATGAGTTCATCGGTGATCTTCTAAACTTTTTCGTAAAAATGACCAAAACTCCTAATAAAAAAATGTTAGGGGACTAAAAGTGTCCCCATTAAATTAAAAGGGACCAAAAGTAGAATTAGCCCTATTACAAGGGACCAAAATTGCATTTTGGTCTATTAAATATGAAAATAAAATAAAATAAAGTACACTGGACAGTGTCGAGACTTACTCAAACCCTTAATCTAAAATAAGAAAAGCCCTCCCTTCACTTAGACTATATAAACACCAATACTACCACGGAGTAGCTAACTATTGCAATTCCAATCTACCGTGGTACTAATCTCAATCCTGGAACTCCTTCCGCATCTAGTGCAAGAAGTCCTTTCAGCCTAGCTGGGGCGTTTTCTGGTAAGTCCATGGATGCAGCAAAAGCCCTTTCAAACCCATATTAGTTAAATAATCCGCCACTGAATTCCCTTCTTACAAAACATGAACTACCGAGCCTTGAAGAAGTGAGATAGAGCATGCAATTTCAGTTAAAGCCAGAATATGTCTTCAATCCATCGGTAAATCTCCCATAAGCATGAGCACAACTAGAGCGGTCCAAAAACTGTGGGTCGGTTCGGTTCAAACCGAACCCGAACCAAACCAAACCGAAACTGAACCGAAAACTGAACTTCGATTCGGTTCGGTTTGGTTTTTTGGTATTTTGGTTCGGTTTGGTTAAAAACCAACCTGACCCGCGGGTTTTTTTTTTTTTTTTACCCTTGAATTGATTTGCAATTTTGAAACTTGTCGAACGACTTATCAATTTCTGTCGTCCCTCCGTTCAAACGCACACAAAAGAACCCTTAACTCCCTACCGTCGGCGAAATCCACCGTCGTCCGTTCTCCCTCTGTTGGTCCCTGACTTTTAACTCTCTTGTTGCAGTGTCGTGAGCTTCTCCGGTGAAGATTTTCCCTGTTTCTTGGTAAGATTTTTCTTTATTCTGGTTGGATTTTTGCAGTGTTTGTTTAGTCCTAAGCTGCGACTAGGATATCAGTATGAAAGAGTAAAACTTATGGATTTTTTTTGGTATGGGCAGAGCAAAACTCTATACGTTGTTGGATGCCATTGCATGATTGAATTTTGGATTTTAGAATAATTTTGTGGTGTCCTGAGCTGTATGTGAAGGTTTGTGGGTTTAGCCTTGTTTTGTTAACTGTGGTACTGGATTGAACATGTGTGGAGGGCATGTGATAATTTAAACTGGTTTAAAGGTGTAAATGCTTAATATGCTTGGAGTGAGATTGGTATTTTTTGATGGGTTCAAGATTCTTAGAAATACAGTTTTCTTTTAAGTTTAAAACGTTTGAATGATAGTATGCATAAATTAAGACCTCGAGGGCATTACTATCCTATGATTATGCCTAAATGATTCATGAAATATAGTTTGGGCGCTGCTAGATGTTGTTAGAAGTGTCCAGACGTGACTAGACGTGGCCAGACATAGTTCATGTATATAGAAATTCTGCAGTTATTATCCAACTTTGAAATTTCATATCTCCCTCGTTTCTTGTTCGTTTTGACCAAACTTTGGCTTGCTTCGAACCTCTTCCTACTAGAATTATTCAGAATTTTGAAAATACTCAATTGGATTTGTAAATCGTCCAAAAAGTATTCTTGAAGTAGGAGTGTTAATGCAGATTTTTCTAAAATTGCTGATGGGAGTAGCCAACTTCAAAACTGTGTAACTCCCTCATTTTGTATCCGATTTGAATGAACCATATCCTGTTTTAATCCACCTCAGAATGCATTGATTTTTCCTTTAATTTTATCATTTTTTTTTTTGTAGATGTCAAATATGGAAGAAGATTTTACTCCATTAACTAATGAGGAGCGGATTGATTTAACAACAAATTCTCCTATTGAGACTCCGGCCACATAAGCTAGTACACAACCAAACAAGCGCGTAAAAACTCAGGTAAACTCTGAAAGGACAACAGCTTGCGTGTGGGACCATTATTGCATTTTAGAAGGGGATTCTAAAGAGGTTAGAAAGGCTTCATGCAAATATTGTAAGAGGAATATGGTTTGTCCAAGTAAGAATGGTACTAGTTATTTGATAAAACATCTTGATAGATACCCTGGGTATCCTTATAATAAAAATACAAGAAATGAAAAAATGAATATGGACCGCTCAAAAGAAAATGAAGGGAGAATCATGATAACACCTACAGTTCCCACTTTTGATTCTGATAGGTGTAGAAAAGCTTTTGCGAGAATGATATTGAAGAATGAGTTGCCTTTTAGATTTGTAGAGAAAGAGGGGTTTGTTGATTTCTGTAGAGAATTGCAGCCTAGATTTGAGTTGCCTTCACGTAATACTGTTGCTCGTGATTGTTATAAATTATTTTTGGATGAAAGGAAGTTATTGAAGAAATATTTTGAAAAGTTATCTTCATATGTTTGTCTTACTACTGATACATGGACTTCTATTCAGAATCTGGGTTATTTGTATTTGACAGCTCATTTTATTGATGACAATTGGACCCTTCATAAAAAAAATTGTGAATTTTGTCCTATTGTTAATCATATTGGGAAGATGATTGCTATATCAGTAAATAATTGTTTGTTGGAGTGGGTATTAAGAAAGTATTGACTTGTACAATTGATAATGCTAGTTCCAATGATACTGGAATGCATGGATTGAAAAATTTGCTGAATGGTAGAAATATTACTGGTTTGAATGGTGATTATTTGCATATGAGATGCGCAGCACATATTTTGAATTTAGTTGTGAAAGAAGGGTTGAAGGACTACAATGAGCATATTGTCAGAATTAGGGCTACTGTGAGATACGTGAGGTCTTCCCCTAATAGGACTGAAAAATTTTAAGAATTTTGCAGTGATGCCAACTTAGAGAGTAGAAGCACACTTTGTCTAGATATGGAAACTAGATGGAGTTCCACGTATTTGATGCTAGAGACAGTGGTAAAATTTAAGAGTGCTTTGAACTCATGTTATTTGATAATAATTTTGTGAAAGAGATGGATAAGATGGATGGTGTTCCTAATGACTTGGATTGGGATTTTGCTTCTGATTTGCTTCCTTTCTTGAAGGCATTCTATGATACAACTATTGCTATTTCTGGGTCTTTTTATGTGACTGGAAATGAATATCTGCGTCATATATGTAGTCTTAAGATTTTTATAAAGGACATGGCTAAGAATGACAGTGTTTGTATCAGAAGGATAGCAGACAACATGATGGTGAAGTTTGACAAGTATTGGTCTAATGTTTCAAATTTGAACATTCTGATTTTTGTTGCCTCTGTTGTTGATCTAAGATATAAATTGATTGGTGTCAATTTGATCATTGAAAAGTCATATGAGGTTGGAGCTGCTATTGAATTGAAAGAGAAAGTCAACATTGCATCGCATGTTTAATGATTATTCTCCATCCACTACACAACTTAGAGAGTCAGTGATTCAATCCAAGGGGGCGAATTTGATAAGAAATAGTAGTATGGTAGGTGCTTCATTCTTGGACTCTTTATTTGATGATGAAGATGATGAAGATACTGTGGCCAACCAAATAGAAGTGGATATATATTTGAATGAAAAGAGATGTGTCAAAAAGGATGAGACTTTTGACATTCTTCATTGGTGGAGATCAAATGCTTCTAGATTTCCTACATTGGCGATGATGGCTAGAGATTTGTTGGCTATTCCAGTTTCCACAGTGGCATCAGAGTCGGCATTCAGTGCAGGAGGTCGAGTGTTTGATTCTTTCCGGAGTTTTTTAACTCCTAGGATAGTGGAGATTGAGAAGATAGAATCAGGTAATTTTTACTATCTTGATATTTCATTAACATCGATTTTTTTTAATCTAATTTAACTTGTAATTGTGATTCGTGCTATGATTTCAATATTTCAGAGACATTGGAGCACATGATGAACATCATATCCATGTCATTGCGGTTGAAGATACTGTATCTTGTTCTGCCTTTGTTTGTTTCATTGGATAAACTATTTGAAGTTCTGTTTTTTGAAATGAATATGATAGAATTTGTATTTGGTCAGACACTGTATCTTGTTGGATGAACTATTTGCGGTTTGGGGCCCAAATAACCAGAAATTATACTGATTTTTAAACTGATTTTTTTTCACAAAAACAGCCCACCACGTCTCAGAACAACTAGCACCATGTCAAAAACAACTAGCACCACGTCCATAAACAACTAGCACCATGTCCAGAAATGTCACATCCATGCGTGTGAATTTAAACTGATTTTTTTCACAAAAACAGCTCACCACGTCTCAGAACAACTAGCACCACGTCAAAAACAACTAGCACCACGTCCAGAAACGTCTACATTCATGCATGTGAATTTAAGCTTTTTTTTCACAAAGACAACTAGCACCACGTCTCAGAACAACTAGCACCACGTCCAGAAACGTCTACATCCATGCGTGTGAATTTAAACTGATTTTTTTACAAAGACAGTCCACCATGTCTCAGAACAACTAGCACCACGTCAAAAACAACTAGCACCACGTCCAGAAATGTCTACATCCATGCATGTGAATTTAAGCTATTTCTTTTACAAAGACAACTAGCATCACGTCTCCAAACAACTAACACCACGTTAAAAACAACTAGCACCACGGCCAGAAACGTCTACATCCATACCTGTGAATTTAAACTGATTTTTTTCACAAAGACAGTCCACCACGTCTCAGAACAACTAGCACCACGTCAAAAGCAACTAGCACCACATCCAGAAACGTCTAGGGTTTCATCAAGGAGACAAACGAAGAGGGAAAGAAAGAAAAGGGGTTGTCGTCGGCTAGGGTTAAAGTCGGGAAAGGGAGAGGCGGAATGATTTTTGGAAATGAAAACCCTAAAATTTAATTTATATACCCCATATATTAAACAGGTTGCGGCCGGTCCCCTTTTAAAGAATCCCATACCTAAAATCGCCCACCAAACCGTGTGGGTTATTCAGTTACCCGGCCGAATAACCAGTTCACCCGCATAAGCCAACCCACTTTCTTAAACGATCGGATTATACGGGTCAACCCGTTTAATGAACAGCCCTGGTATTTCGATTGGTTGCCGATTTGATTATCGGTTAAACCGGTTCGATCAACCGATTCAGTCCAAATCCGACAACACTGGTTAAAAATGAGTCGATTTAAATTAAAATAGTATAAATATGAAAATAATAATAGTTTTACATAAAAATGAATGAAAATGTTAAATTCAAATTCAAAAATAAAAAAGGCCGATCTGGGTTAAACCAGTTTAAACTGGGTCGATTCAAATATTTTTGAATTCAAACGATTCATTTTATGTTAAAATATTATAAATAATATTAGTTTTGCATTTCATATATTTTTTAAAAAAAACGGGTCGACCCGGTTTAACTAGATTAAACCGGATTCAAAACCGATTAAACTTGCTCCAACCCGCCCGATCACTGGGCCAAAACGCCAACTCGCAGACCCGTCACAACCCGTGCTTGAACCAGTCCCTTGTCGCGGGTACCCGCGGATACCCGTTCTTGAACCGGCAAGGCGGGCCAATCGTACCGAACCGAGCTCGCAGTTCGGGTCGGGTCGGACGCCTACGCACAACCATTAAGTTATTGGGCATTTCCTGGACGCTTGCAAATTAAAGCTTCTGCAATATTGTATTCCTTTTAGAATAGCCATGATTTCAGCAGCAAGAACCGAGCCTTGGTCTAAGGAGCTTGATTCGACATGAATTAATCGACCACTCTTAAATCTAAGAGCAAACCCCCCATCCCGCTTTACTCTTACCATCAAAAAACCCATCTGCGTTCAAAATCCAATGGGCTACCACCTTTTCCTTCCACGACACAGCCCTCACACTAGGCATCGGAGGGACATGAAGTCGGACACAAAATAGGCGCTCCACCATGTCTCTCTCCTTCCGATTGATCACCGCCGGTCGGAAAGCTAGGAGAATCTCCGAATCCGTTGAATTAGCATACCCGACGACATAGGTGCTGCAATATCTTCAAAAATCACTTGATTACGTAGCTTCGAGACTTCCCAAATAATCAAACATGGTGTCAGCCTCTGAAGTTGAAAAATAACACCACTAGTTGTCTTCTTACGCCACCAAAGAAATATGGACGAATGGGTATATCGCCTATTGAAGCATAGGCCATAGAAAGTTTGCCAAAACTTCCAAACTGATTCAGTGTAAGGGCATTCCAAGAACAAGTGCGCACATGATTCCAACTGAGCCTTACAAAGAACACATCGCGAGGGGAAATTTGATAGTCCAAATCTGAAAATAATTTTCGGGAAGGGAAGAAGTTTATTAAAAATATCACCACAGAAAAGTAGATATCTTTGGTGTGTTGAGCCATTGGAGCTGCTACAATGAAGCTTTCTTAGCCTTTACTAAAGTCCAATGTTGTGTTGTAATTGTTGCAACCACATTGTGACAAATCTGTGAATTACTAAGGCAATAATGGACTGAGTTCATGAGGATTGAAAGCATTTTATCTGGACAAAATCTCAGCAAGAAGCCGATGAATAAACTGAAGTGCCAAAATGAGAAGGAAGTGTACTGTTGGCATATCAGATCAAAGGCTGCACAGATCAGATCAAGTTACGCGCACATCAGATCAAAGGTTGCACAGATCAGATCAAGTTACGCGCACAGCAGATCAAAGGCTGCACAGACAAGTTACGCGCACATCAGATCAAAGGCTGCTCAGATCAGATCAAGTTACGCACACATCAGATCAAAGGCTGCACAGACAAGTTACGCGCACATCAGATCAAAGGCCACACAGATCAGATCAAGGGAAGTGAAGATCAGATCAAATGCAGTGCGTATCAGATCAAAGGAAGTGAAGATCAGATCAAATGCAGTGCGCATCAGATCAAAGGACAGTGCGTATCAGATCAACGGAAGTAAAGATCAGATCAAATTCTCAAGGGATTGCTCAGCAGCTTGGTTTCACAGAAGCAAGGCAAGTCAGCAACAAAACATATTTGCAGCAGAAGAGAACAACTCAAGGCTGGAGAGCTGGAGCAGACACCTAAGAAGCTGAAGTCAAGGACGGCTAGTGAATCACACCTCAAACGTGCGACTCTAAAAGTCTCTCAAAGATTCAGAAGACGCAGGAGCATCATGTTGAAGTATCTAGCAATCCTGTGAGCGAGCAGAAATACAAAAGAATCAAGCAGTGCCCGATCAGAAGAACTGCAGGAGCTACATGGATGGTTCTGAGTTGCTGGACAGAACGTTGTGACATGAAGGCTAACATCAGATCAACTGCAAGCTAACATCAGATCAGCTGCAAGCTAACATCAGATCAACCGGAGGCCAACATCAGATCAACTGCAAGCTAACATCAGATCAACCGGAGGCTAACATCAGATCAACTGCAAGCTAACATCAGATCAACCGGAGGCTAACATCAGATCAACTGCAAGCTGATATCAGATCAAATGCCGCGTACATCAGATCAGCTATAAGCTAAGATCAGATCACTTCTGCTGTTTCAAAATATCTAAGACAAGCTACTCGAGAAGTCTGAAGGAGTACAGTCAACAATATGACATGGCAAGCAAGTTGCAACTTAAAAAGGTTGAAAATGGATTATATGAATCTTGAGCCGCCTTCCGTGTAAGATATGCTGACACACCGCACGTAGGGCACAGTTTTTCTTCTGGGAAAAGAAACGGGCAGATGAGTAGGTGTGGTAGGCACAACAACTGTAGAATGCAGGATAAACAAAAGGGAGGAAAAACCCAAAAAGGAGGAAGGCACAAGAAAAAAAAAAGGGGAGTGAGATGAGCAGAAGCCAAGGTGTGTGCTGAACAGAACGAAACCGAGAAAAGGGAGGAGAAAAAGAGTGAGAGCAGAAAAAGATGATATGAACAATACAAGAGAGAAAGAAACAGTCTGCTGCACAAGGAGAAGCTGAAGCATTGGAGAGGCAGAAGTCAAGGAGAAGAAGAAGCTGAGGAGGAGCAGAATCGGGAGAACTGACCCTGAGATTGCAGCTTCAGGTGGTAAGCCTAGAACACTATCAAACGTCTTTCATTAAGTGATTTTGAAAGATATTTGTGTAGAAAAGGCAGCACAACAGAGATTTATATGTTATTGTTTTAGTTGATGAACTTGTAGAGGTAGTGAACCTCAATGTGTTGAGCAGTGAGCTCTTGTTTATGTTGCTTATGGTCAGTGAGGCCAGAGCTGAAGGATTCTGTGATAGTGAAGATTGACAGGAGTGAATCTGTCCGTGGATGTAGATCATTTGATCGAACCACGTAAAAATCCCCCGTGCACATTTACTGCTTTGAGTGTGTCTTGACTGTGTGGTGTTATCAAACTGTAAGCTTGAACAGGAGTGTCATGGTTGTGTAAGTAAACCCTCCTTGAGTGATTGAATTGATCTGATCTCTTCCTTGGTTGATCTGATGTCTTCCTTGGTTGATCTGATCTACCAACAGTCCATCTAAGCCAACACGTGAGTTCAACAATAAGCTCTAACTGAGCTAACATTTGAGAGGGAATCCTTTAGTTGAGAGAAAAATTGATAGAGTGTTGATTCACCCCCCCCCTCTCAACACTTGACACGATCCAACAATTGGTATCAGAGCAAGGTTTGCTTTTGTCAAGTGATTGTTGAAACTTAGAACCAGCAGTAGTAATGGAGAATCAAGCAACAACTGTTAAGGGAGTTCCTTATTTCAGTGGCCAAAATTTCCAGTTATGGAAGAAGAGAATGAGTGCTTATCTCTTAGCACAAGGCTTACAAGTACAAAGAGTAGTCTTGCATGGATTTACACCAACCGTAGATGAGGAGAATCCTACAGCTGCAGAAATTAGAAACTTAGAAGCTGATGGAAAGGCAAGGAATGCTCTATATGCAGCTCTGTCAGAAAAAGAGAACTTTAAAGTTATAGACTGTGTTACTGCTCATGAAATATGGATTAAACTGATTAATATTCATGAGGGAGACCTCAAGGTTAAGGAGGCAAAATTGCAGGTTCTTAGAAGTAAGTTTGAAGGTCTTAAGATGGGAGAAGGTGAAAACATTGAGGACTTTCTAAACAGAGTTGTTGAATTAGTTAGCTCAATGAGGGGTCTGGGTGAGAGTGTTGGAGATTCCAATATAGTTAAAAAGGTTCTTAGATCCCTACCAGCAAGATATGATTCTAAGGTCTCTGCTATAGAGGAGAGGGACCTAGATAAAGTGACATTAGATGAGCTACAAAGCACCCTTGTAGCATATGAAATGAGGATTTCAAATTCAAAGGAGGAGACGTCAAAGGCAGTCAAGGAGATAGCATTTAAAGCAAAACACTCAAGGAAGCTAAAGGAGGAAAGCAGTGAAGATGAAGCAGCAGACAGTGATCTTGAAAGAATGATGGTGCTGATTTCAAGGAGTTTCAGAGGCCAGACTGGAAAGTACAAGGGAAAGTTGCCCTTAAAATGCTTCAATTGTGGCAAAATAGGCCACTTTGCAAGCAAGTGCTTCATGAAGAACAAGAGAACAGAAGATGAGGAAGCTGACAAGCCATCAGACAGGTGGCCGGAGCAGAAAGGAAAGAAGAAGATGAGCTTCAAATCAAGAAAAGGGAAAGCTTACAGAAAACGGAGCTACCTGAGCAAGAAGAAAAATGATAGCTCTGAGGAGGATGAAGAGACTGATGTCTCAGACAGTGAAGATGAGTCTGAAGCTGAAGAGGAGACTCTCATGGTGATGAAATCTTCAACTGTTTCATTAAAGGAGGATGCTGAACTAGAGAACCAATCAGCTGATGATGAAGAAGTGGATCTAGAGGAAGAACTGGAGTTTGCATACAACAAGATAGAGGAGCAGAAGAGATTGCACAAGAAGACAATGAAGACAATGAAGGAGATGGAAAAGGTCATCTTGAGCAGTCAAGAAGAAAACTCAATACTGGAGAATAGAGTAACTGAATTGGAGCAGGAACTGATTCTCATGCAAAATGAAGCTGAGGTTCACAAAAATTGTACAAGAGAAAAGATGGAACTTCAAAAGACATGTGAAACCTTGGTAGAAAAGCTAGATGCCACCACTGCTGAACTAGAGGATGCAACAAGAAAGATAGAAGATCTGCTGTCTCAACAAACTGTGTTCAAAGCTGAAGAAATGACTGATGGAACTACTGTAGGATCAAAATTGAAAGGAAAGCTGGAGTTTCAGTCAAGCAAAACTGAGCCTGGTGAATTCTCAAGGAGCAAAGAAGTGGCTGCAAAAACTGAAGAAGCCACAAGGAAGTTAGATGAGTGCCTCAGCAAGCAGAGATCTTATTCAGAAGGGAAGAAAGGTCTTGGTTATGAAGGAGATCAAAAATTAGAAGGACAACCAGCTGCAACAACCAAGAAGACTGTTACCTTTGTCAAAGAAGGTTCAATTTGTGTTGCTGGTGTAAAGGCAGGAACTAGTTTTGTTGATGCTAAGAAGATGGAAATTTCTAATGGATCAAGAAAGTCTACTGAGCAAAATGAAAGACTGCACGAGCTGAGGGGGAGACAATCTATGTATCAAAGAAGTCTGCTCAAAAGTAGAAGGCTGATTGCTGGAGTATGTTTCACCTGTGGAGAATCAGGTCACTATGCAGCAAATTGCTGGAGGAAGGCATTCTGGAGATTTGGAGGAAGAACAATGCAGTCAAGAGGATGGAATAGAAAAGAGTATTATCATCAAAGAAGCCTAAGTACTTCAAGAAGGATCCCTGAAGCTGAAATCAGAAAAGGCCATATCATACAACCTGGAGAAGTGTATCAGAAATTGAATGTCTGGTGCAGATGCAGATTGCCAAATAAGAGAAGCAAGTGGTCTGAAGGAGTGAATAGCAGGAGAGCCCAGCCACTGCAACAAGCTACAAATAGAAGAAACTTTGCAGCAGGAACAAGAAGAAACCAAGCAGATTACACAAGAAGAAATCAGTCTCTAATGCAGCCACTTAATCTGAGAAACAGATTTCAAATTTTTGAAGGGTTAGAAGAGAATGATCACTGGAGCTGCAGCAGGAGCAATCAGAGATTGAATGAACAGCAAGGCATACCAGCAGCAAGAAAAATTTGGAGGAAGAAACACAGATTTGAAGAAGCTTGCATTGCTGAAGTTGCACTGAAAACAAAAGCTAAGGAAGCCCAATGGATCATTGACAGTGGGTGCACAAGCCATATGACTGGAGACAAAACTCTACTGAGAAACACAAAAGAAGTTGAAAGAGGGTTTGTCAAGTTTGCAGATAAGAGTGGGTTAAAGATCAAGGCTGTTGGAGAAGCCACCATTGGATCAGAAAAGTTCAAATCTAAGGAGGTGCTGTTTGTAGAAGGGCTGAAGTACAACTTGCTGAGTGTAAGACAACTGTGCGACAATGGTTTCAAAGTAGACTTCTCAAAAAATGGCTGTTTCATCAAAGACTGCAAGACTGGAGAAATCATGGCCAAAGGAATAAGAGACAACAAGGATTTATACCTCATAGATGTGAAGGAAAAGTTGTGCATGCTAAGCAAACTGGATGAAAATACTCTTTGGCATTGCAGGCTTGGACATTTAAATCAAAAGAGCATGAGAAGCCTGGTGAAGTGCAATGCAGTGTTAAACCTCCCTGTACTAAAGAGGGACAACAGCATTTGTGACTCATGCCAAAAAGGGAAATTTGCAAAGCTTTCTCACAAGTCCAAGGAGCATAGAACCTCTAAGCCATTGGAGCTAGTTCACACTGATGTATGTGGACCAATGAAAAGAAAAGGTACAGGTAAAGAGATGTACTTCATTCTTTTTGTGGATGACTTCACTAGGATGATGTGCATCATGCACATGAAGCAAAAGAGTGAAGCCTTCAACTGCTTCAAAAGATTTCAAAAACTGGCAGAAAACCAGCATGGAAGGAAGATCAAAGTTTTGAGATCAGATAATGGAGGAGAGTTTACCTCGCAGGAATTTGAAGAATACTTGGAGGAAATGGGAATCAAACATCAAGTCTCAAGTCCTCACACTCCCCAGCAAAATGGAGTTGTAGAGAGGAAAAATAGAAGTGTGATTGAGATGGCAAGAACCATGCTGTTGGAGCACAATACTCCAAAGCACTTCTGGAAGGAAGCCACAATGGCAGCTGTGCATGTACAAAATAGAACCATGTTGAGGCCAAACACTGAAAAGACACCATATGAACTTTGGTATGGTCACAAGCCAAATGTGAAGTACTTTAGAGTTTTTGGCAGCAAATGCTTCATCAAGAACAAGGAGCAAAGCCTTGGAAAATTTGAAGAGAGGGCTGATGAGGGCATTTTCCTTGGTTACTCAAATAAGAGCAAGGCTTACAAGGTTTATAACAAGAGACTGGATAAGATTATGGAAAGCTATGATGTGAAAGTGGTTGAGGAAGTCAAGATGAAAGCCACTGATCCTGAAAATTTTCTGGATCACTTAGATGACTTAGAGAGCCAAGATGAGGCAGACCTGGAGCTGAAATCAGCTACTGAGGAGACTGATGCAGAAGGATCAGAGACAGAAGTTACAGAAGGCCAGGAAAGAGCAAAAAGAAAGTACAACAAGAGAATTGACAAGATGCCTATCATTGGAGACCCCAAAGCTCCAGTAAGAACAAGAAGGCAACTGAAAAGTATGGTTGCAACTGCCCTACTGTCTCAAGTTGAGCCAAGGTCAATAGAGGAAGCCCTGGAGGACCAGTCATGGCTGCAAGCCATGAATGAAGAGCTGGATCAAATTGAGAAAAACCAAACTTGGGAGCTCGTGGATAGGCCAGCAAACAAAAATGTGATAGGCACAAAATGGGTGTTCAGGAACAAGTTGAATGAGGAAGGAAAGGTTGTAAAGAATAAGGCAAGGCTTGTGTGCAAAGGATACTCTCAAATTGAAGGAGTAGATGTGGATGAAACCTTTGCCCCAGTAGCAAGGCTTGAAGCCATAAGAATGTTTTTGGCAGTGGCTTCAGCAAGGAGTTATAAGGTCTTCCAAATGGATGTTAAATCTGCCTTCTTGAATGGAAATCTGGAAGAAGAAGTGTACATTGAGCAACCGGATGGTTTTCTAGTTTGTGAAGATGAAAACAAGGTGTGCAGGCTCAAAAAGGCACTGTATGGATTAAAACAAGCCCCAAGAGCATGGTACTCAAGGCTGGACAGTTACCTGAAGAATCTGAATTTCAGAAAAAGTTGCATAAATAGCAATCTATATGTCCTTGATGGAAAGGGTGGACAGTTAATAGCCATAGTCTATGTTGATGACATAATATTTGGAGGAGATAAGGAGCAGCTGTGCCATGAATTTGCTAGAAAGATGCAAGAAGAGTTTGAAATGTCCATGATAGGAGAGCTATCATTTTTCCTTGGACTACAGATTCATCAAAAAGCAACTGGAATTTTTATCTCTCAAACCAAGTATACCAAAGAAGTGCTGAAGAAATTTGGTATGACTGATGCTAAGCCAATGTCTACACCCATGGCAACTAACTGCAAGCTGAGCAAGGATGAAAAAGGAGCTGAAGCTGATCAAAGTCTATACAGAAGCATGATAGGAAGCTTATTGTACTTAACAGCAACAAGGCCTGATATTACCTTTGCTGTCTGCCAAGCTGCTAGATACCAGGCAAATCCAAAGAGTTCTCATATGATTGCACTAAAGAGGGTGCTAAGATACTTGCAAGGGACAGTAGATTATGGTCTGTGGTATGCAAGGAAAGGAAGCTTGGGATTAAGAAGCTTCACTGATGCTGATTAGGCAGGGAATGTTGATGACAGGAGATCCACTTCAGGAGGAGTATTCTTTCTTGGAAATAGATGTGTGAGCTGGTTAAGCAAAAAGCAAGAAAGTATAGCCTTAAGCACTGCTGAAGCTGAGTACATAGCAGCAACCAAGGCATGCACTCAAGCTATATGGATGAGATCTGAACTGCAAAATCTTAAAGAAGAAGTTCCCCTGCCACTGATAATTCTTTGTGACAACAAAAGTGCCATTGATTTGTCAAAGAATTCAGTCCAGCACTCGAGAGCCAAACATATAGAAATCAAGTATCACTTCATAAAGGACAAGGTTGAGAAAGGAGAAATTATGCTAGAGTATGTTCCCACAGCTAAACAAATAGCTGATGTAATGACAAAGCCTCTTCCAGCCGAGATGTTTGAAATTTTGAGGATGCAAATGGGAGTGCAGTCCTCCTTCTCATGCTGAATCAGTTGAGCATCCCCAAATCCCTTTGAAATTGGTTGTCAAAGGGGGAGAGATAGTCGCAGCATGCAGGGGGAGCTTACTATGTAGAAGAATAAGGTTCAGGGGGAATAAGGTTCAGGGGGAGCTTAGCACTGAGTTGACTGATTGGCTGCAAATGTGGTTGCCAACAATTCCAAAGGGGGAGATTGTTGAGCCATTGGAGCTGCTACAATGAAGCTTTCTTAGCCTTTACTAAAGTCCAATGTTGTGTTGTAATTGTTGCAACCACATTGTGACAAATCTGTGAATTACTAAGGCAATAATGGACTGAGTTCATGAGGATTGAAAGCATTTTATCTGGACAAAATCTCAGCAAGAAGCCGATGAATAAACTGAAGTGCCAAAATGAGAAGGAAGTGTACTGTTGGCATATCAGATCAAAGGCTGCACAGATCAGATCAAGTTACGCGCACATCAGATCAAAGGTTGCACAGATCAGATCAAGTTACGCGCACAGCAGATCAAAGGCTGCACAGACAAGTTACGCGCACATCAGATCAAAGGCTGCTCAGATCAGATCAAGTTACGCACACATCAGATCAAAGGCTGCACAGACAAGTTACGCGCACATCAGATCAAAGGCCACACAGATCAGATCAAGGGAAGTGAAGATCAGATCAAATGCAGTGCGTATCAGATCAAAGGAAGTGAAGATCAGATCAAATGCAGTGCGCATCAGATCAAAGGACAGTGCGTATCAGATCAACGGAAGTAAAGATCAGATCAAATTCTCAAGGGATTGCTCAGCAGCTTGGTTTCACAGAAGCAAGGCAAGTCAGCAACAAAACATATTTGCAGCAGAAGAGAACAACTCAAGGCTGGAGAGCTGGAGCAGACACCTAAGAAGCTGAAGTCAAGGACGGCTAGTGAATCACACCTCAAACGTGCGACTCTAAAAGTCTCTCAAAGATTCAGAAGACGCAGGAGCATCATGTTGAAGTATCTAGCAATCCTGTGAGCGAGCAGAAATACAAAAGAATCAAGCAGTGCCCGATCAGAAGAACTGCAGGAGCTACATGGATGGTTCTGAGTTGCTGGACAGAACGTTGTGACATGAAGGCTAACATCAGATCAACTGCAAGCTAACATCAGATCAGCTGCAAGCTAACATCAGATCAACCGGAGGCCAACATCAGATCAACTGCAAGCTAACATCAGATCAACCGGAGGCTAACATCAGATCAACTGCAAGCTAACATCAGATCAACCGGAGGCTAACATCAGATCAACTGCAAGCTGATATCAGATCAAATGCCGCGTACATCAGATCAGCTATAAGCTAAGATCAGATCACTTCTGCTGTTTCAAAATATCTAAGACAAGCTACTCGAGAAGTCTGAAGGAGTACAGTCAACAATATGACATGGCAAGCAAGTTGCAACTTAAAAAGGTTGAAAATGGATTATATGAATCTTGAGCCGCCTTCCGTGTAAGATATGCTGACACACCGCACGTAGGGCACAGTTTTTCTTCTGGGAAAAGAAACGGGCAGATGAGTAGGTGTGGTAGGCACAACAACTGTAGAATGCAGGATAAACAAAAGGGAGGAAAAACCCAAAAAGGAGGAAGGCACAAGAAAAAAAAAAGGGGAGTGAGATGAGCAGAAGCCAAGGTGTGTGCTGAACAGAACGAAACCGAGAAAAGGGAGGAGAAAAAGAGTGAGAGCAGAAAAAGATGATATGAACAATACAAGAGAGAAAGAAACAGTCTGCTGCACAAGGAGAAGCTGAAGCATTGGAGAGGCAGAAGTCAAGGAGAAGAAGAAGCTGAGGAGGAGCAGAATCGGGAGAACTGACCCTGAGATTGCAGCTTCAGGTGGTAAGCCTAGAACACTATCAAACGTCTTTCATTAAGTGATTTTGAAAGATATTTGTGTAGAAAAGGCAGCACAACAGAGATTTATATGTTATTGTTTTAGTTGATGAACTTGTAGAGGTAGTGAACCTCAATGTGTTGAGCAGTGAGCTCTTGTTTATGTTGCTTATGGTCAGTGAGGCCAGAGCTGAAGGATTCTGTGATAGTGAAGATTGACAGGAGTGAATCTGTCCGTGGATGTAGATCATTTGATCGAACCACGTAAAAATCCCCCGTGCACATTTACTGCTTTGAGTGTGTCTTGACTGGTGTGGTGTTATCAAACTGTAAGCTTGAACAGGAGTGTCATGGTTGTGTAAGTAAACCCTCCTTGAGTGATTGAATTGATCTGATCTCTTCCTTGGTTGATCTGATGTCTTCCTTGGTTGATCTGATCTGCCAACAGTCCATCTAAGCCAACACGTGAGTTCAACAATAAGCTCTAACTGAGCTAACATTTGAGAGGGAATCCTTTAGTTGAGAGAAAAATTGATAGAGTGTTGATTCACCCCCCCCCTCTCAACACTTGACACGATCCAACAATTGGTATCAGAGCAAGGTTTGCTTTTGTCAAGTGATTGTTGAAACTTAGAACCAGCAGTAGTAATGGAGAATCAAGCAACAACTGTTAAGGGAGTTCCTTATTTCAGTGGCCAAAATTTCCAGTTATGGAAGAAGAGAATGAGTGCTTATCTCTTAGCACAAGGCTTACAAGTACAAAGAGTAGTCTTGCATGGATTTACACCAACCGTAGATGAGGAGAATCCTACAGCTGCAGAAATTAGAAACTTAGAAGCTGATGGAAAGGCAAGGAATGCTCTATATGCAGCTCTGTCAGAAAAAGAGAACTTTAAAGTTATAGACTGTGTTACTGCTCATGAAATATGGATTAAACTGATTAATATTCATGAGGGAGACCTCAAGGTTAAGGAGGCAAAATTGCAGGTTCTTAGAAGTAAGTTTGAAGGTCTTAAGATGGGAGAAGGTGAAAACATTGAGGACTTTCTAAACAGAGTTGTTGAATTAGTTAGCTCAATGAGGGGTCTGGGTGAGAGTGTTGGAGATTCCAATATAGTTAAAAAGGTTCTTAGATCCCTACCAGCAAGATATGATTCTAAGGTCTCTGCTATAGAGGAGAGGGACCTAGATAAAGTGACATTAGATGAGCTACAAAGCACCCTTGTAGCATATGAAATGAGGATTTCAAATTCAAAGGAGGAGACGTCAAAGGCAGTCAAGGAGATAGCATTTAAAGCAAAACACTCAAGGAAGCTAAAGGAGGAAAGCAGTGAAGATGAAGCAGCAGACAGTGATCTTGAAAGAATGATGGTGCTGATTTCAAGGAGTTTCAGAGGCCAGACTGGAAAGTACAAGGGAAAGTTGCCCTTAAAATGCTTCAATTGTGGCAAAATAGGCCACTTTGCAAGCAAGTGCTTCATGAAGAACAAGAGAACAGAAGATGAGGAAGCTGACAAGCCATCAGACAGGTGGCCGGAGCAGAAAGGAAAGAAGAAGATGAGCTTCAAATCAAGAAAAGGGAAAGCTTACAGAAAACGGAGCTACCTGAGCAAGAAGAAAAATGATAGCTCTGAGGAGGATGAAGAGACTGATGTCTCAGACAGTGAAGATGAGTCTGAAGCTGAAGAGGAGACTCTCATGGTGATGAAATCTTCAACTGTTTCATTAAAGGAGGATGCTGAACTAGAGAACCAATCAGCTGATGATGAAGAAGTGGATCTAGAGGAAGAACTGGAGTTTGCATACAACAAGATAGAGGAGCAGAAGAGATTGCACAAGAAGACAATGAAGACAATGAAGGAGATGGAAAAGGTCATCTTGAGCAGTCAAGAAGAAAACTCAATACTGGAGAATAGAGTAACTGAATTGGAGCAGGAACTGATTCTCATGCAAAATGAAGCTGAGGTTCACAAAAATTGTACAAGAGAAAAGATGGAACTTCAAAAGACATGTGAAACCTTGGTAGAAAAGCTAGATGCCACCACTGCTGAACTAGAGGATGCAACAAGAAAGATAGAAGATCTGCTGTCTCAACAAACTGTGTTCAAAGCTGAAGAAATGACTGATGGAACTACTGTAGGATCAAAATTGAAAGGAAAGCTGGAGTTTCAGTCAAGCAAAACTGAGCCTGGTGAATTCTCAAGGAGCAAAGAAGTGGCTGCAAAAACTGAAGAAGCCACAAGGAAGTTAGATGAGTGCCTCAGCAAGCAGAGATCTTATTCAGAAGGGAAGAAAGGTCTTGGTTATGAAGGAGATCAAAAATTAGAAGGACAACCAGCTGCAACAACCAAGAAGACTGTTACCTTTGTCAAAGAAGGTTCAATTTGTGTTGCTGGTGTAAAGGCAGGAACTAGTTTTGTTGATGCTAAGAAGATGGAAATTTCTAATGGATCAAGAAAGTCTACTGAGCAAAATGAAAGACTGCACGAGCTGAGGGGGAGACAATCTATGTATCAAAGAAGTCTGCTCAAAAGTAGAAGGCTGATTGCTGGAGTATGTTTCACCTGTGGAGAATCAGGTCACTATGCAGCAAATTGCTGGAGGAAGGCATTCTGGAGATTTGGAGGAAGAACAATGCAGTCAAGAGGATGGAATAGAAAAGAGTATTATCATCAAAGAAGCCTAAGTACTTCAAGAAGGATCCCTGAAGCTGAAATCAGAAAAGGCCATATCATACAACCTGGAGAAGTGTATCAGAAATTGAATGTCTGGTGCAGATGCAGATTGCCAAATAAGAGAAGCAAGTGGTCTGAAGGAGTGAATAGCAGGAGAGCCCAGCCACTGCAACAAGCTACAAATAGAAGAAACTTTGCAGCAGGAACAAGAAGAAACCAAGCAGATTACACAAGAAGAAATCAGTCTCTAATGCAGCCACTTAATCTGAGAAACAGATTTCAAATTTTTGAAGGGTTAGAAGAGAATGATCACTGGAGCTGCAGCAGGAGCAATCAGAGATTGAATGAACAGCAAGGCATACCAGCAGCAAGAAAAATTTGGAGGAAGAAACACAGATTTGAAGAAGCTTGCATTGCTGAAGTTGCACTGAAAACAAAAGCTAAGGAAGCCCAATGGATCATTGACAGTGGGTGCACAAGCCATATGACTGGAGACAAAACTCTACTGAGAAACACAAAAGAAGTTGAAAGAGGGTTTGTCAAGTTTGCAGATAAGAGTGGGTTAAAGATCAAGGCTGTTGGAGAAGCCACCATTGGATCAGAAAAGTTCAAATCTAAGGAGGTGCTGTTTGTAGAAGGGCTGAAGTACAACTTGCTGAGTGTAAGACAACTGTGCGACAATGGTTTCAAAGTAGACTTCTCAAAAAATGGCTGTTTCATCAAAGACTGCAAGACTGGAGAAATCATGGCCAAAGGAATAAGAGACAACAAGGATTTATACCTCATAGATGTGAAGGAAAAGTTGTGCATGCTAAGCAAACTGGATGAAAATACTCTTTGGCATTGCAGGCTTGGACATTTAAATCAAAAGAGCATGAGAAGCCTGGTGAAGTGCAATGCAGTGTTAAACCTCCCTGTACTAAAGAGGGACAACAGCATTTGTGACTCATGCCAAAAAGGGAAATTTGCAAAGCTTTCTCACAAGTCCAAGGAGCATAGAACCTCTAAGCCATTGGAGCTAGTTCACACTGATGTATGTGGACCAATGAAAAGAAAAGGTACAGGTAAAGAGATGTACTTCATTCTTTTTGTGGATGACTTCACTAGGATGATGTGCATCATGCACATGAAGCAAAAGAGTGAAGCCTTCAACTGCTTCAAAAGATTTCAAAAACTGGCAGAAAACCAGCATGGAAGGAAGATCAAAGTTTTGAGATCAGATAATGGAGGAGAGTTTACCTCGCAGGAATTTGAAGAATACTTGGAGGAAATGGGAATCAAACATCAAGTCTCAAGTCCTCACACTCCCCAGCAAAATGGAGTTGTAGAGAGGAAAAATAGAAGTGTGATTGAGATGGCAAGAACCATGCTGTTGGAGCACAATACTCCAAAGCACTTCTGGAAGGAAGCCACAATGGCAGCTGTGCATGTACAAAATAGAACCATGTTGAGGCCAAACACTGAAAAGACACCATATGAACTTTGGTATGGTCACAAGCCAAATGTGAAGTACTTTAGAGTTTTTGGCAGCAAATGCTTCATCAAGAACAAGGAGCAAAGCCTTGGAAAATTTGAAGAGAGGGCTGATGAGGGCATTTTCCTTGGTTACTCAAATAAGAGCAAGGCTTACAAGGTTTATAACAAGAGACTGGATAAGATTATGGAAAGCTATGATGTGAAAGTGGTTGAGGAAGTCAAGATGAAAGCCACTGATCCTGAAAATTTTCTGGATCACTTAGATGACTTAGAGAGCCAAGATGAGGCAGACCTGGAGCTGAAATCAGCTACTGAGGAGACTGATGCAGAAGGATCAGAGACAGAAGTTACAGAAGGCCAGGAAAGAGCAAAAAGAAAGTACAACAAGAGAATTGACAAGATGCCTATCATTGGAGACCCCAAAGCTCCAGTAAGAACAAGAAGGCAACTGAAAAGTATGGTTGCAACTGCCCTACTGTCTCAAGTTGAGCCAAGGTCAATAGAGGAAGCCCTGGAGGACCAGTCATGGCTGCAAGCCATGAATGAAGAGCTGGATCAAATTGAGAAAAACCAAACTTGGGAGCTCGTGGATAGGCCAGCAAACAAAAATGTGATAGGCACAAAATGGGTGTTCAGGAACAAGTTGAATGAGGAAGGAAAGGTTGTAAAGAATAAGGCAAGGCTTGTGTGCAAAGGATACTCTCAAATTGAAGGAGTAGATGTGGATGAAACCTTTGCCCCAGTAGCAAGGCTTGAAGCCATAAGAATGTTTTTGGCAGTGGCTTCAGCAAGGAGTTATAAGGTCTTCCAAATGGATGTTAAATCTGCCTTCTTGAATGGAAATCTGGAAGAAGAAGTGTACATTGAGCAACCGGATGGTTTTCTAGTTTGTGAAGATGAAAACAAGGTGTGCAGGCTCAAAAAGGCACTGTATGGATTAAAACAAGCCCCAAGAGCATGGTACTCAAGGCTGGACAGTTACCTGAAGAATCTGAATTTCAGAAAAAGTTGCATAAATAGCAATCTATATGTCCTTGATGGAAAGGGTGGACAGTTAATAGCCATAGTCTATGTTGATGACATAATATTTGGAGGAGATAAGGAGCAGCTGTGCCATGAATTTGCTAGAAAGATGCAAGAAGAGTTTGAAATGTCCATGATAGGAGAGCTATCATTTTTCCTTGGACTACAGATTCATCAAAAAGCAACTGGAATTTTTATCTCTCAAACCAAGTATACCAAAGAAGTGCTGAAGAAATTTGGTATGACTGATGCTAAGCCAATGTCTACACCCATGGCAACTAACTGCAAGCTGAGCAAGGATGAAAAAGGAGCTGAAGCTGATCAAAGTCTATACAGAAGCATGATAGGAAGCTTATTGTACTTAACAGCAACAAGGCCTGATATTACCTTTGCTGTCTGCCAAGCTGCTAGATACCAGGCAAATCCAAAGAGTTCTCATATGATTGCACTAAAGAGGGTGCTAAGATACTTGCAAGGGACAGTAGATTATGGTCTGTGGTATGCAAGGAAAGGAAGCTTGGGATTAAGAAGCTTCACTGATGCTGATTGGGCAGGGAATGTTGATGACAGGAGATCCACTTCAGGAGGAGTATTCTTTCTTGGAAATAGATGTGTGAGCTGGTTAAGCAAAAAGCAAGAAAGTATAGCCTTAAGCACTGCTGAAGCTGAGTACATAGCAGCAACCAAGGCATGCACTCAAGCTATATGGATGAGATCTGAACTGCAAAATCTTAAAGAAGAAGTTCCCCTGCCACTGATAATTCTTTGTGACAACAAAAGTGCCATTGATTTGTCAAAGAATTCAGTCCAGCACTCGAGAGCCAAACATATAGAAATCAAGTATCACTTCATAAAGGACAAGGTTGAGAAAGGAGAAATTATGCTAGAGTATGTTCCCACAGCTAAACAAATAGCTGATGTAATGACAAAGCCTCTTCCAGCCGAGATGTTTGAAATTTTGAGGATGCAAATGGGAGTGCAGTCCTCCTTCTCATGCTGAATCAGTTGAGCATCCCCAAATCCCTTTGAAATTGGTTGTCAAAGGGGGAGAGATAGTCGCAGCATGCAGGGGGAGCTTACTATGTAGAAGAATAAGGTTCAGGGGGAATAAGGTTCAGGGGGAGCTTAGCACTGAGTTGACTGATTGGCTGCAAATGTGGTTGCCAACAATTCCAAAGGGGGAGATTGTTGAGCCATTGGAGCTGCTACAATGAAGCTTTCTTAGCCTTTACTAAAGTCCAATGTTGTGTTGTAATTGTTGCAACCACATTGTGACAAATCTGTGAATTACTAAGGCAATAATGGACTGAGTTCATGAGGATTGAAAGCATTTTATCTGGACAAAATCTCAGCAAGAAGCCGATGAATAAACTGAAGTGCCAAAATGAGAAGGAAGTGTACTGTTGGCATATCAGATCAAAGGCTGCACAGATCAGATCAAGTTACGCGCACATCAGATCAAAGGTTGCACAGATCAGATCAAGTTACGCGCACAGCAGATCAAAGGCTGCACAGACAAGTTACGCGCACATCAGATCAAAGGCTGCTCAGATCAGATCAAGTTACGCACACATCAGATCAAAGGCTGCACAGACAAGTTACGCGCACATCAGATCAAAGGCCACACAGATCAGATCAAGGGAAGTGAAGATCAGATCAAATGCAGTGCGTATCAGATCAAAGGAAGTGAAGATCAGATCAAATGCAGTGCGCATCAGATCAAAGGACAGTGCGTATCAGATCAACGGAAGTAAAGATCAGATCAAATTCTCAAGGGATTGCTCAGCAGCTTGGTTTCACAGAAGCAAGGCAAGTCAGCAACAAAACATATTTGCAGCAGAAGAGAACAACTCAAGGCTGGAGAGCTGGAGCAGACACCTAAGAAGCTGAAGTCAAGGACGGCTAGTGAATCACACCTCAAACGTGCGACTCTAAAAGTCTCTCAAAGATTCAGAAGACGCAGGAGCATCATGTTGAAGTATCTAGCAATCCTGTGAGCGAGCAGAAATACAAAAGAATCAAGCAGTGCCCGATCAGAAGAACTGCAGGAGCTACATGGATGGTTCTGAGTTGCTGGACAGAACGTTGTGACATGAAGGCTAACATCAGATCAACTGCAAGCTAACATCAGATCAGCTGCAAGCTAACATCAGATCAACCGGAGGCCAACATCAGATCAACTGCAAGCTAACATCAGATCAACCGGAGGCTAACATCAGATCAACTGCAAGCTAACATCAGATCAACCGGAGGCTAACATCAGATCAACTGCAAGCTGATATCAGATCAAATGCCGCGTACATCAGATCAGCTATAAGCTAAGATCAGATCACTTCTGCTGTTTCAAAATATCTAAGACAAGCTACTCGAGAAGTCTGAAGGAGTACAGTCAACAATATGACATGGCAAGCAAGTTGCAACTTAAAAAGGTTGAAAATGGATTATATGAATCTTGAGCCGCCTTCCGTGTAAGATATGCTGACACACCGCACGTAGGGCACAGTTTTTCTTCTGGGAAAAGAAACGGGCAGATGAGTAGGTGTGGTAGGCACAACAACTGTAGAATGCAGGATAAACAAAAGGGAGGAAAAACCCAAAAAGGAGGAAGGCACAAGAAAAAAAAAAGGGGAGTGAGATGAGCAGAAGCCAAGGTGTGTGCTGAACAGAACGAAACCGAGAAAAGGGAGGAGAAAAAGAGTGAGAGCAGAAAAAGATGATATGAACAATACAAGAGAGAAAGAAACAGTCTGCTGCACAAGGAGAAGCTGAAGCATTGGAGAGGCAGAAGTCAAGGAGAAGAAGAAGCTGAGGAGGAGCAGAATCGGGAGAACTGACCCTGAGATTGCAGCTTCAGGTGGTAAGCCTAGAACACTATCAAACGTCTTTCATTAAGTGATTTTGAAAGATATTTGTGTAGAAAAGGCAGCACAACAGAGATTTATATGTTATTGTTTTAGTTGATGAACTTGTAGAGGTAGTGAACCTCAATGTGTTGAGCAGTGAGCTCTTGTTTATGTTGCTTATGGTCAGTGAGGCCAGAGCTGAAGGATTCTGTGATAGTGAAGATTGACAGGAGTGAATCTGTCCGTGGATGTAGATCATTTGATCGAACCACGTAAAAATCCCCCGTGCACATTTACTGCTTTGAGTGTGTCTTGACTGGTGTGGTGTTATCAAACTGTAAGCTTGAACAGGAGTGTCATGGTTGTGTAAGTAAACCCTCCTTGAGTGATTGAATTGATCTGATCTCTTCCTTGGTTGATCTGATGTCTTCCTTGGTTGATCTGATCTGCCAACAGTCCATCTAAGCCAACACGTGAGTTCAACAATAAGCTCTAACTGAGCTAACATTTGAGAGGGAATCCTTTAGTTGAGAGAAAAATTGATAGAGTGTTGATTCACCCCCCCCCTCTCAACACTTGACACGATCCAACATGGTGTTAACCACCAAGCCCAAATAAATTCAGAGAAAGCAGCTGGGGCTTGCCGCCTTCCGAGTGGACTCACATGCCGATGCCAGTGTGAAAAACCCAGAAGGTGTTAATTGCCCTAAGAACCGTTATTAAAGGTATTTTTATCAAAAAAAACTATAATTATTAAAAAATTAATTTTGTCAAAAAAGACTATAATTGTTAAAAAAATTAAATGGCACTATTATTGGTGAACAAATAAAAAAGGAACCAAAACTGGAATAAATCTTATTATGAGGGACCCAAAATTGATTTAAATCTAATTGTAATGTAATTCTATAATTGTAAATAGGTTAGGCGGGTCGCGGGTTAGACGGGTTAGATGGATGACCTGCTTAATTAAATGAATTAGGAGGATTAGGTTCGGTTGACCTGTTTATTAATAAGGTTGGGTTGGGTTCATATTTTTAACATATTTAATTAAACTAGTTGGGTTATGTCATTTTTCATGAGTCATAGGTTGACCCAACCCATGGACCTGAACCCAACCAGTTTTGCCACCCCTAGATACGAGCAATCTCAATCCTATCTCGAATTGATGTCGATAACAAATGCTATTATTGATGTATTAATGAGGTTTCTAATAGGTATTTATCTTATATAAGCAGTCATAGATTCTTCAAATCTTAGGGACAGTTTCCGCAACAATTGCAAGTAGTAAGCCTTAAGCTTTGAGTTTCATTACATTTTCATTATGAAATTGATCTATTTGTTTCTAAGTTTTCTTGATTCTTTTTTATCGTGACTATTTCATGAATCAACTGAACCATCTAAAATAGTATAAATTAACCGATGATTAATGTAAGAATGTCTTATTTTTCGAAAAAACTTATATGCAAACTAAAAAACAATACTATTTCTATCTTCACATTTTTTTAGGACGAAAAGAGTACTTGTTCGTTAAACACGTTCAATTTATTTTTACTAAACTTTGTGATTCACGGTGATGGTTTGCTGATGGCTAACGGTTATAGATGACGAAGGGGACTTCAGTTACGACGAGAAAGACCCTTGGGGGCCGGCAAACTAGGGGAAGCTTCGGCCGAAGTGGAGGTTATGCAGCGAGGGAACTATGCATTCACCGATTGATTTGGTGAACAAGAGTTGAAATTGTGCCAAGTTTACAGAGGGAGTACAAAGCTTCCAGCGCCACTCTCACCAGCCGAGGCCACGCGGTGAAGGTAATTAAAGTTTATTTAGCTTTTTTACTTGGATAATTATTTGACTTTTATCATTATTTTTAGCAAATTCAATAAAGTTTTATACAATAAACTTATTAAATTAGCATAATCAAAATAAAATAGTTCATTAATTCGTTATATATTCTCAGGTTTAACATTTATATGCTCTAATAACAAAAAATAATTCTTTCCAAAGGTGCAAAATATGTTATTAAAGAAAGAAAAATTTTAATCAGTAAAAAAAATAATTTGAGAGTTCTCTTGACAAGATTCATTAACAGCATCTCCAACCCTCCCCTATTTTTGGGTTGGAGATGCAAATTTGGGGGGTTGGACACTACAACCAACCCCCCAAACATCCTCCCAAATTTGGGAGGATGAAACAGTGAAATTTGGGAGGATGTATATAATATTATTATATTAATTTGTTTTTATTTTTATTATTAAATTTTAAATATTATATTATTATATAATATTATTTATATAATTATTTAATTACTTTTATAATTTTAAATTTTTTTCATTTTTAATTAAATAAAATATTTCATATTTAATAAAATAAATTTAAATTTTATTTTAAAAATATTTAAATAATTTTAAAGTTTACTTATTTTATAATTAATTAATAAAATTATTATAAAATGTAACGAAAAAATTAAAAAAATAATATTATTAGACACATTGAATTTCAACAATTTTTTGCTCGATTTTCAAAAATAAAGGATCGAGATGCACATTTTGAACTAAGAAATGCGTTGATTGAACATCTGCAAGAGCGACGCAGTCAATTAGATGATTAATAGATTATGTTTAGTATATTTTCAATATTATCTGTTAATTTTAATGTAATGATGGTTGCGTCCCTTTGTATTTTTTTAATTTAATAATATAAAGAGTGTTTGTTTCACTAAAAATTAGTAATTTTAATTTTATTATATAATGAAATAAATTTCAAAATTACTTAGAAATAATTTATTATTTTATATGTGGATAAAAAAGAGAATTAAATATTTCAAGGTAAAAATATAATTTGTCAAAATAATGTTGAATGGTTTTGTAAATTTATTATATGAAAGAAATAAAAAAATACAAAATGCCTAAAATAGGCTGTATGGGTTGGAGTTGTAAGTACTGTAGTAATCCCCCTAAAATCATTTTAGACTGTTCAGACGCCTATTTTTGGACGGTATGGGTTGGAGATGGTCTAACCGATTAACCAGAGTACTTCGTTTCTATTTCACATTAGAGTTTTGAGTTTATTAAAATTAGTGTTTTTTTGTCTTTAAAAATATCATATATGTAATATATGTAATATTATTTTTAATATTAGATATTAAACTATTTTAAGAATACAACTAGTAATATAAATATTACCCTGATTTTTTTTTTTTTTTGTACAAAGAAAGAGGCTGTAGCGTAGATGACTCGAACTCAAAACCTATTATCTTAAGCGGGGAGTATCAACCACTGGACCACAACCCTCTTGTCAATATTACCCTGGTTTTAAGATATAAGGAATCTGTTTAAAAATTGATTTTTGCAATACTTTTGAATTTTTTAAAATTACAATATATATTTTTTGATTTCAATACCAAACATTATTTGAATCAATTTAGAAAAAAAAAGAAGAAAAAAAACTCCAGACCTAGCAGCCACAGTTTTCCTCTATTCTCTCCCAAATTAAACTCTCAAAAACTATTTCTTCTCCCATCTTCCCATCATGGGAGGATGGGAGAAATAAATTTATTGTCCGTTTTCAATTTCATGTTTTTAGTTTCGTCATCCGATGAAGGGGATTATCCCCAATCTTTATTTTCTTTTGTCCTTCTGTAGATTCAGATCTACTGGTAGTGTATTGGTCGCGGCTTCACTGATGGTGTTCGTTGTTATGGTGGCAGTTTCGTTGGTGAAATTTGTTGGATTGGTAGCGGCGTCGTTGACGATGTTCGTTGGTTTGGTCCAAGAAGATTCAGTCATCATATATTTAATTATTAGATATATTTTTGGAGTTTTCTTCAGAAAATTAGTAATGTATCCTTATTCGGATTAAAATTTCGGCATGTGGTATATCCACCGGCTTGATATGGTAGATCTAGTGGCGGAGCCACATTCGTGGGAGGTGGGGCAAAGATTTTTTATGCAATAGTATATATGTATTTATTTTAAAATTTTTATTTTTTGCCCCACTAAAAATTACTCCCTCCGTCCTAAATTAATAGACATTTTAGGAGTTAAAAGTTGTCTCTTATTAATTGACACTTTACTATTATCAATGTAATTTTTCTAGTTTTTCATGGTTTACCATTCCTCAAAATTTGTGAAGGTATTGAATCCTACTACCCAACTACTATTTCATTAGTAATTTCCTCTTCAAGTTTGGGTAAAAGAGGAAAACTTACTGGACTAAGCCATTAATTACTACTTTTCCTTGATAACAGTGAAATCTCTAAAACGTCTATTAATTTAGGACGGAGGGAGTATTAAATTAAGGGGCAAAAAGTACATAAATTAAAAAATTATTAATATGGAGAAGAAGAAATACTTGGGCTTTATGTTAAGATCCAAATTTTTTTTGGTTAATGAATATTTCCAAATAGGAATTAGTTTAAATTAAAATTAGTTATATATATAACTAAAGCTACCTCCAAAAAAACTAAATAAAAAATAATACAACTAATATCCGAGACGGTCTCCAGAGTAGTTCCCTCTTCATTCCCTATCTTGCCTTGCAAGTTTTCCCTTCTTTGTATGCTTTCGCCGCCGCCGGTTGCCTAACACCACCGCTGTGCAGCCAGTTTTTGTCTTTCTACACACCATGGATGATTCTCTTTCTGCCCTCTACGAGAAGCTTTCTCTCAATACTGAGGAAATTGTCTCCGCTCCCTTACCCACGCTAAAGTTCCCATGTGCTCATAGTCTCATTGGGAAACTTCTCTGTTCCCGTGTTATCCCCCCGGACCATGTTTTGGCTCTTTTCAGGCGAATTTAGAAACCCACCGAGATCTTGACAGTGAAGGCGGTCGCTGATAACACGATGATTTTCCAGTTTCAACACGAATCTGACAAAATTAGGGTCATGGCAGGAAGGCCATGGCTCTTTGATCGCCACTTGTTGCACCTCTCCGAGGCGGCGATCAGTGATGTAGCCGCGAAGGTCACCCTTTTGGAATCCCCTTTTTGGGTGCATGTGTACCAAGTTCCGTTTGGTTGGATAAATGCCGAATTTGCATCTTTTATTGGCAATCAACTTGGTAAGTTTGTATCAGTGGAGCATGACCCAGACGGCTCCTGCATCGGCCATTTTTTACGCATCAGGATCAACCTTGATCTCAAGAAGCCGCTGCGGTGTGTTCTCCAACTGCCAGGGAGTTCCACGGTTAACAAATTTCTTTTGAAATATGAAAACCTTCCAGACTTTTGTTATAGTTGCGGAATTATCGGCCATGTTAACAAAGACTGTGTGGAGTGCATGATGTCAGAGGATGTGAATGATGCCCCCCTTCTCTTTGGCCAGTGGTTGAGGGCCCCCAATGCTCGCCCGTTCTCCTTTGCCCGGCCCAAAGCACCGCCGACTAGTCCCTCATATTCAGCGCCTCCATCCCCTCACAATAGCTTACATGCGGACATGAATGATGCTTTTACGGGTGCACTTGTCACCTCTGATGATCGGCTTCCAGTTCGTCAAAATAGGGAGGGTATAGAGACTCTTCATACTGCTGTGAACCCAGAGCCAATTTTGGTGCTACGTATTGTGGAAAAGGCTCCTCGGCCCTAGCCAGAGTCTCCTATCCGACTCGTATCTGCAGAAGTGGGCACTCCAGAACAGGTATCTCATTTGGTTGAACAGTCTAGTCCAGGGCTCATCCCTTGCATGCTAGTGGACACTCCTATGAATCTGGATACGCCGGCGAGACAGCTGGCAAGGAGATTTGTTCGCCATGCCCGGACAGCAAACGCCTCATCGGATGTTGTTCAGGGACCGAATGGGGGTGCTAAACGGAAATTACTGCAGGAAGATTCTCTCCTTTTTAAGGATATTCCTGTTGAGCGAATCGATAAGTGTTTGCTTCTTGTCCCTGAAGATAATTGGCAATCTTTGGTCTTGAATACTACTATTGATATGGATGGCGATGTGGCGGTGATTGGCGATGAGGCCCAATCCAGAGGCTGATGAGCAAATCATCAAATCCTGATGGGCACAATATAGGCACATTCTAGGGCGTGTTGAACCACTGGTTACACCACCTTTAAATGAGTTTCTCAATGGCCAGTATACAGAGGCTGAGATTGTTCAGGCGCTCAAGTTCATGCATCCTTACAAGTCTCCGGGACCGGACGGTATGAGCCCTATTTTTTTCAAAAAATACTGGCACATTGTTGGCTCTGACATTGTAACCTATGTACTGCAAATGTTGAACGATGGCAATTTTAATCCCTTGATTAATTTCACTCATGTTGTCCTGATTCCCAAGGTTCATAAGCCTGAACTTGTCACTCAGTTCTGGCCTATTAGTTTATGTAATGTTATATATAAGCTTGCTTCGAAGGCAGTTTCTAATCATCTTCGGTCGGTTTTGCCACACATTATTTCACAGTCTCAGTCTGCGTTTGTTCCTGGAAGGTTAATTACTGATAATGTACTCATTGCATATGAAACTCACCATTCGATGAAACTGGAAACTACAGGAACGAAGGGTCTGATGAGTGTTAAACTCGATATGAGCAAAGCCTTCGATCGACTCTAGTGGAGTTTTATTACGGGAACATTGCTTGCCCTTGGCTTTAATGCAAAATTTGTTGATCTTGTTTTGCAGTTCTTGAGTACTATCCACCATTCTTTCCTGTTAAATAACATGCAGGTAGGGGAGTTGATACCTCATCGTGGAATTCGGCAAGGGGATCCCCTCTCGCCCTATCTTTTCATAATATGTAGTGAGGTTCTTTCCTGTTTGCTTCAGGATTTGCAGAAGTGTGGCCATCTGGGGGGTATTGCGGTGGCCCGGGGCGCTCCTCTCATATCCCACTTATTCTTTGCGGATGACACTCTCTTGTTTGGGAATGCTGAAGGAAAACTGAACAAGTCCGGGCTAAATCGAAAACCTCACTTTCGTGCAATGCATTCTAGAATCGAAAGCTTTCGACCAAGCTCAGGCTCAAATTAGTTTACCCATGAACGGATCTTGGCTTATACTTATTTAATTTATTAATCGAGACACAAAAAATTAAATCTTTAATTAAAGCGGAATATTAAAGATTCTACATTTTGTAGCGAAGTCCCTTGCCTAAAGAAAAAATCCAATCTTTGTTGCGATTACCACAAGAAATTCGAAGAATGACTCCGATCCAACTCCAAAATAGTGTGGGCTATTGTCTACGGAGTTACCCACGGCAAAATAAAGAAATCCCAAGAAACTTGTTTCGGAAGAAAACCCAAAAACTGGAAAAAAATGAAACTGCCCGGAACCCTATAACGTGCTGCACAAGTCGCCGGCCATGATGAAGAAACTGTCCTCCGGAAATAACCTGTTCAGTCCCGATCTAGACAACCAAACCCACGGATCACTCCTCCAGGAAGATCAAACGTGGAATCTAGTCGGTTCTGGGCACCGAACGAAGCTGTCACCGGGGTTTAAGAACCTGAAAAACCCGCTGCGCAATTCTGATCGGAAACCCGCTCCGCAATCTGACCGGCAGCCTGCTTAAAAATGGTCCGGGCAAGCTCAAGAACCAATCTTCCGAAGGAGAAAGCTATCTTAGCTGACTTCGAGAAGGAACTTCGACAAGGAAGACGAAGTTCTCTCTCTAAGCTAAACTTTCTCACTATAGCCCTTTCTTGGACTTCAAGTTTCTTAATTGTCTTGCTTGCCAAACAAGGATATTTATATGGAGCTTCTAAGGAGACCTAATGGGCTATTGAGTTAGGCCTTTTAATTTGACTTTCGTTGACCGCTAAGTCTTTCCCGACTAGTCAACTCAAATTGACCCATTTGAATTGATTTATTAAACCCACTTTGTTAATTTAATTTAATCAAACCCTTAGAATTAATTAATTCATATAGAATTAATTTCTTAATTCACTTTGTCGATTAAATATTAATTAAACCTTTAGGATTAATTAATTCACCTTGTCGATTAGTCAAATGCATAATTAGTCGTACCACTAACGGACTAATTATGGAACTACCGCTCGAAAACGACTTTACATCGCGCCATTATATTTTATTCTATCTCCCCACATTAAAGATCTAACGCTCGTCGGTTTATCAATTTACTGACAAATTAATTAATCGACTTCTTGATATCCAAGATTAGTACCACTCATCCTTTTATTATACCGAACATAAAGTTCACCGGCCGGGTTTAGTATAATAGACCTTACGAGCTCATCTCGGGAGCACCATCAACCCGGCGATCCGGTACGTGGATTCCTCCGACTAACAACGGCACGTAAGAAGCTAAACACCGCATACCCAACCTACCGAGGTATAGGCCTCAATTGACCGCACTCTTTGGCAAATCAAAGCATACGATATCCAACCCTCACGCCCGTCCCAATCTCGGGATTGAGAGACCGAATACTAGGACTGAATTGACTACGCCGATCAGTATAAGTCAATTCTATCAAACTGGTCGTGCTCAATATGCCCCGGGCATATCCGTGTGATTTAAACTAATTTAGATAAATTAATTTCCAAACCACACAATAACCTATATCGATAGTATGTTCAGACTATCTCGGTTACGAGCATACTTTTAATATATCAATACTTTAACCAATAACGGTATCTACTGTGTCTTTCCACACCCCGTTATCTAGTTCTATGATATAAAGGAACAAATTTATACCCAAACAAAATGATATGTCATCTGTGGATATTAGTTTTTGATATAAGCCATAGCTTTTCTGTATTCAAAACTAACAATCTCTAACTAATACTCAAAGCTATGCTAAGAAGTACAAAAACTGTCCAACCCGCTATTACACTGCTATCATAATGAAATCTCCAGAACACCTTTAAGCTCACTCATATGGCTCTCTCAAGAATCTGACTCTCATGCCCTCCACATGTCTCTCAAAGACCTTTGGGGTCAATGGCTTGGTGAAAGGATCTGCAAGATTGTCGTCTGAAGCTATCTTGGCCACGATCGCGTCTTCCCTCTTTACGATCTCTCGTATCAGGTGGTATTTGCGCTCTATGTGTTTACTTGCCTTATGGGCTATTAGTTCCCTTGAGTTAGCAACTGCACCATTGTTATCAAAATAAACTGTGATAGACCTAGGCAACTCAGGAACCACATCTAAGTCCATCAGGAAGCTCCGGAGCCATACATCCTCTTTCGCTGCCTCTGAAGTGGCAACGTACTCAACCTCCATGGTGGAGTCCGCCACGCATTTTTGCTTGACACTCCGCCATACTATGGCTCCACCTCCTAGAGTAAACACAAACCCAGAGGTAGACTTACTCTTGTCCAAATCACCTTGAAAGTCCGAATCTGTGTAACCCAATGGTACAAGCTCCTGCGCTCTATAAACTAGGACATAATCTCTCGTCCTGTGCAAGTACTTGAGAATGCATTTTACTGCCTCCCAGTGAGCCTTCCCAGGGTTACTCTGATATCTGCTAACCATGCCAACGGCAAAGCAAATATTAGGCCTCGTACACAACATAGCATACATGAGGCTACCCACTGCAGAAGCAAAGGGTACCACCTTCATGGCATCTATCTCCTCAGCAGTCTTAAGACACTACTCCTTAGACAAATGCACTCCATTCCTGAAAGGTAATGAACCCTTCTTGGATTTCTGCATGTTAAAACGTCTCCTACGATCTCGAATAATCTTAATCCCAATGATATGTCCAGCCTCTCCCAAATCCTTCATATCGAATTGCCTGGACAGCCATGCCTTTACGTCTGACAACACATTCTTACTGTTGCCAATCAGAAGGATGTCATCTACGTAAAGTACTAGGAACACCACCATATCACCATCACGCCTGTGATAAACACACTGCTCATCCGGACACTGAGTGAATCCATAGGACTGGATAACCTCATCAAAACGGATGTTCCAAGATCTGGATGCTTGCTTAAGTCCATAAATGGACCTCCTAAGCCTGCATATTTGTGCTCTTGGCCCTTAACAATGAAGCCCTCTGGTTGCTGCATAAAGATGGTCTCCTCAAGACTTCCATTAAGGAAAGCTGTCTTGACGTCCATCTGCCAAATCTCATAGTCCATATGAGCAGCTATGGCCAAGAGAATCCGGATTGACTTAAGCATAGCTACCGGGGAAAAGGTCTCTTCATAATCGATCCCTTCTTTCTGAGTATACCCCTTCGCCACAAGCCTAGCCTTGAAGGTCTCAACCCTCCCGTCAGATCCTCTCTTTCGCTTGTAAACCCTTTTGCACCCAATAGGCCTAAACCCATCAGGAAGGTCTACCAGCTCCCATACTTGATTTGAGTCCATAGAACTCATCTCAGCTATCATCGCTCTCTGCCAAGAATCTGCATCTTTATCCTGGAGAGCCTCATTGTAGTTAACTGGGTCTGGTTCATGAGCACCAGGGATAAAGTCCGAAGACTTACCCAAACTCATGTACCTCTCGGGCTGTCTAACAACCCTCCCACTACGACGAGGCGCAGCCTGTGGAAGAGCATCATTTGTGATAGTGTGTGCAGTCTCTTGTGGTGTGTCTTCCTGTACTTGTGCATCTGGAATAATGGACTGACTTCTAAGCTCTTCCAATACTACCTTGCTGCTTGACTTGTGATCTAAAATATAGTCCTCCTCAAGAAATCTGGCATTGGTACTGATCACCACCTTCTGATCCCGAGGACTATAAAATAAACCACCTCTCGTTCCTTTGGGGTAGCCTATAAATAGCATAGCCTTGGATCTCGCCTCTAACTTGCCTGCATCTACCTCGAGCACATGTGCTGGACAACCCTATATTCTGAGATGTCTCAGACTAGGCTTTCGCCCATTCCACAACTCTGATGGGGTCGAAGGCACAGACTTAGATGGCACAAGGTTAAGGATAAAACATGTTGTCTCCAAGGCATAACCCCAAAACGAGATAGGCAACTCACTGTAACTCATCATCGATCTAACCATCTCCATAAGAGTCCTGTTCCTCCTCTCTGCTACACCATTCTGCTGGGGTGTGCCAGGTGCAGACAACTGGGTCTGAATACCCTCCTCTGACAAATAGGATCTAAATTCACTAGAGAGGTATTCGCCACCGCGATCAGATCGCAGGGCCTTGATACTCTTACCCAGATGGTTCTCCACCTCAGCCTTGAATTCTCTGAACTTGCCAAAGCATTCAGACTTGTGGCGCATTAGGTATATGTATCTATATCTAGAGTAATCATCCGTGAAAGTCACGAAATACTCATAACCACCTCTAGCCTGAACTGACATAGGCCCACACACGTCATAATGAATCAGCTCTAAAACCTCTTTGGCCCTATACCCCTTTGCCTTGAAAGGCCTCTTGGTCATTTTACCCTCCAAGCAGGACTCACATGTTGAATAACTGTCAATATCCAGTAAGTCCAAAGACCCACTATTGACCAACCTTTGAATCCTACTAAGGTTGATGTGACCGAGTCTCAGGTGCCAAAGATAGGTCTGATTCAAAGGGGAAGACTCTTTTCTCTTATTATGATTCGGTGATGAGCTACTAGTTTCTGTGTTTTGCATTACTGGGGAGTATGTCTTAATTAAAAACAAATTGTCAACCAATGTACCGGAACATATAAGTTTCTGGCCTTTTCTAATAAATATAGATCTATCAGAAAAAACACACTTATAACTATCCAAAACAAGTTTAGAAACTGAAAGCAAGTTTTTACGAAAACTGGGTACGTAAAGACAATCTCTCAACAATAAAGTAGAGTCTGAAAAATAAAGACAAACAACTCCCACTGCAGCAACAGAAACTCTGGTAGTATCCCCAAGGTAGACCTGCAACTCTCCCTCTCTAAGCAGCCGGGTCACTTGGAACCCCTGCAAAGAATTACAAAAGTGATCAGTGGCTCCCGAATCCACACACCAAGTATCTGTGAGAATCACCGCTAAACACGTCTCAGTGACTAGGGAAAATTTACACATACCTCGAGGCTTTGGGCAGTCTTTCTTCCAATGTCCTGCTTTGCCACACCTGAAACATTTGCCTTTCGGCTTCTGTTTCTTGGCAATGCCCGCCTTGGGTCCATGATCAGTTCTTGCTTTCCGGCCTCTCTTCCTCTTTTGCTTCCTGGCTTTGGGCCCAGCAGAGGAACCTGAGGGACCAACAGTAGCCAAGGCTTGCTTCTTCTCTGCGAATAGGCTCTCAGCAGACACCAATGCGGTCATGAGCTCGGAAAGTGAATATGAGAGATTCCCCATATTATAGTTCAACCGAAACTGCTCAAAACTGGGAGGCAAGCTCTGAAGGATGATATCGACCTGGGTTTCCCCATCAATGTCACCTCCCAATACCTCGATCTCATTGATGCAACCAATCATTTCCAACACGTGGTCTCTCACTGAAGTGCCCTCAGCCATTCTAGCATTCATGAGTTTCCTCATAGCTGACTGCTTGGCTGCCCTGCCCTGATGTCCAAACATCTCCCTGAGGTTGAGCATCATATCGTAGGCTGAGGTCATCTGCTGATGCTGGTGCTGCAGTACACTTGACATAGAAGCCAAGATGTAGCACCTGGTCATCTCATCAGCCTTCTGCCACCTCGTATATGGCTCTCGCTGCTCAGGGGTGGCATCATCTCTGGGCTTAGGGGGACACTCCTCAGTAAGCACGTACTTGTAACCCTCAGCGGTAAGGACAATGTCCTGGTTACGTTTCCAGTCAATATAGTTTGGACCGGTGAGTTTGTTTTGGTTCAGAATGACAGCTAGCGGGTTGAACGACATATCAACTGAAAATAAACAATTCAAGTTTCAGTATACTTTTCTAAAAATATTGAAAATTCTCAAAAAACAAATATAATCTTCTACCGACATCTCTCACACCGGGATTAACGCATGTCACGATAGGTGAACGTCTACGCTAACCCACATTCGTTCGAGAAGAACCAAAGTTCATTAATTTCATTATCTGACCAACGATCTTATGATCAATGAAATTAATAGTCGATAATTTTAGCCGTAACCTCGATGGGAGGGATACTAAAAATGGTACACTAAGTGTATGCCATTACGTGACTTCTAAGTTTGTTACTTAGGATACTAATGTGTCTCGGATGGCGAGGGTGTCGCAACTTTCTCCAATTAAACTCACTATAGTCATCCCTTTAGAAATTCATTCCGGTGATATCCGTGGTTGAAAACTCATCCGATAGGGAGGAAGGTCTAAGCCAACACGCAAGTTTAACCACATCACCAATGAACCCGTAATGGAGGCCATGGGGATATTTACCAACCCGCTCCCACTTAGATTTTTAAGTTTGAGGATTTTTACGTTTTAACATGCAAGATCTTAACTATGGATATTCGCACCCATAAAACCTTGGAGTTTTAATATGCGAATAATCTACCTTAGTTAATTGCACATTACCTTTTAAAACATTTTGGTTTGGTTTTCGTTCATACAAAATAAAACGAAAATCACACAATCAACGAAAAGTCATAAATACGGGAAATTAAAAGAAATAAAATTTCCCAACTATTATGGCCTTCTCTATCGTTGATTCCTTGACGCCTCGGTGACACGTCCCGTCATGTCGCTCCCACTCATTATTTGGATTCCTCTCGATTTGCCTGGGTTTTCTCGGTTTACTACGTAATTAGGAATCACCCAAAATTACGATAAACCAAAACCCACGAATATAAGTTACCCAAAATAACGTCTTTGTCATAGTACATAAATTCCTATATACAAAGGCGTTTTTCTAGGAATTTAAAGGCGACATGATTAGATCAAATCCTACTACAAGAATTTTCTAATCCTACACGGCTTCCAGCTCGTGGTTATTACTATTACAGAAATTTCCATTCAAAAACAATACAAGCCCGGACATGTCCCGGGGTTTATGAATGAAAAATAAATATCTACCATAATAGCCGGGAAACCAATAACCACCTGTTTAAGCATTTCGACGAAAATAATAATGCCAAAATAAAGCCATGTAATAAATCAAATGAGTATAAGACCGAAACCAACGCTCTGATACCAATTTGAAGGAAAACTGAACAAGCCCGGGCTAAATCGAAAACCTCACTTTCGTGCAATGCATTCCAGAATCGGAAGCTTCCGACCAAGCTCAGGCTCAAATTAGTTTACCCATGAGCGAATCTTGGCTTATACTTATTTAATTTACTAATCGGGACAGAAAAAATTAAATCTTAAATTAAAGCGGAATATTAAAGATTCTACCTTTTGTAGCGAAGTCCATTGCCTAAAGAAAAAATTCAATCTTTGTTGCGATTACCATAAGAAATCCGAAGAATGACTCCGATCCAACTCCAAAATAGTGTGGGCTATTGTCTACGGAGTTACCCACGGCAAAATAAAGAAATCCCAAGAAACTTGCTTCGGAAGAAAACCCAAAAACTGGAAAAAAATGAAACTGCCTGGAACCCTATAACGTGCTGTACAAGTCGCCGGCCATGATGAAGAAACTGTCCGCCAGAAATAACCTGTTCAGTCCCGATCTAGACAACCAAACCCACGAATCACTCCTCCAGGAAGATCAAACGTGGAATCTAATCGGTTCTGGGCACCGAACGAAGCTGTCACCGGGGTTTAAGAACCTGAAAAACCCGCTGCGCAATTCTGATCGGAAACCCGCTGCACAATCTGACTGGCGGCCTGCTTAAAAATGGTCCGGGCAAGCTCAAGAACCAATCTTCCGAAGGAGAAAGCTATCTTAGCTGACTTCGAGAAGGAACTTCGACAAGGAAGACGAAGTTCTCTCTCTAAGCTAAACTTTCTCACTCTAGCCCTTTCTTGGACTTCAAGTTTCTTAATTGTCTTGCTTGCCAAACAAGGATATTTATATGGAGCTTCTAAGGATACCTAATGGGCTCTCGAGTTAGGCCTTTTAATTTGACTTTCGTTGACCGCTAAGTCTTTCCCGACTAGTCAACTCCAATCGACCCATTTGAATTGATTTATTAAACCCACTTTGTTAATTTAATTTAATCGAACCCTTAGAATTAATTAATTCATATAGAATTAATTTCTTAATTCACTTTGTTGATTAAATATTAATTAAACCTTTAGGATTAATTAATTCACCTTGTCGATTAGTCAAATGCATAATTAGTCGTACCACTAACGGACCAATTATGAAACTACCGCTCGAAAATGACTTTACATCGCGCCATTATATTTTATTCTATCTCCCCACATTAAAGATCTAGCGCTCGTCGGTTTATCAATTTACTGACAAATTAATTCACCGACTTCTTGATATCCGAGATTAGTACCACTCGTCCTTTTATTATACCGAATATAAAGTTCACCGGCAGGGTTTAGTATAATAGACCTTACGAGCTCATCTCGGGAGCACCATCAACCCGGCGAACCGGTACGTGGATTCCTCCGACTAACAACGGCACGTAAGAAGCTAAACACCGCATACCCAACCTAACGAGGTATAGGCCTCAATTGACCGCACTCTTTGGCAAATCAAAACATACGATATCCAACCCTCACGCCCATCCCAATCTCAAGATTAAGAGACCAAATGCTAGGACCGAATTGACTACGCCGATCAGTATAAGTCAATTCTATCCAAACTGGTCGTGCTCAATATGCCCCGGGTATATCCGTGTGATTTAAACTAATTTAGATAAATTAATTTCCAAACCACACAATAACCTATACCGATAGTATGTTCAGACTATCTTGGTTACGAGCATACTTTTAATATATCAATACTTTAACCAATAACGGTATCTACTGTGTCTTTCCACACCCCGTTATCTAGTTCTATGATATAAAGGAACAAATTTATACCGAAACAAAATGATATGTCATCTGTGGATATTAGTTTTTTATACAAGCCATAGCTTTTCTGTATTCAAAACTAACAAATGCAACTGCAGATGAAGCCACACATCTTAAGTGGGCACTTTCAACGTATGAGATAATCTCGGGGCAGTGCATAAATTTGATGAAATCGGGAATTCATTTTAGCCCCAATACTGCCCCACAGGTTTGGGATGCTATCTGCGTTATCCTTGGTAAGCCTGAGACTGCCTCGCATGGAAAATACTTAGGCTTGCCAAGTGTGTTGGGAAGGAGTAAGAAGGAGATCTTCAATGGCTTGAGGGACAAAATAGCTGCAAGGATTTAAGGTTGGGCTGAGAGGTCCCTCTCCCAAGCGGGGAAGGAAACTTTAATTAAATCTGTGCTGCAAGCCATTCCCAATTATGCTATGCAGTGTTTTCTCATCTCGGATGGGACTCTTGAGGACATTCAAAGGCTTATTGCACGATATTGGTGGGGTTCTAGTGCTGAGCAGAGAAAGATTCATTGGACGGTTTGGCAAGAACTCACCCGCAAGAAATCTGTTGGCGGGCTGGGTTTTCAGGATCTTAAATCTTTCAACATAGCTTTGTTGGCTAAGCAAGCCTGGCGTTTACTCACACAGCCACATACTCTTTTATCTAGAGTTCTGCGAGCAAAATATTATTAAACCGGTTCCCTTTTTGACGCCACGGCAGGTGTGCGCCCCTCATCGACGTGGCGGGCTGTGTTGGAGGGTGTCAAAGTTTTGAAGATTGGCGCAAGGTGGCAAATCTTCTCTGGTTCTTCTACCAAGCTTTGGCAGGATCCTTGGCTCCCTGGGCAAGCCCCTTAATGCCCTTTTATTCCTTTATATTCCCCCTGTAGATGCGATGGTTTTCGAGCTTATGCTTCCAGATTTGGCATCGTGGAATTCTTCTTTAATCAGAGCTCATTTCCCTCCCTCATATTGCAGATGCAATCCTCTCCTTACCACTAGGGGTGCGCAATCAGAGTGATAGATGGATTTGGAACCCACATAAAAACGGAGTATTTACCGTTCACTCTGCGTACCATGCTGTTCATCAATCCCGCAGCGCCTTTATTTCCCGGATTGTTGGAGCGACGGCTTCAGGTAGAACTCACCCCATTTGGAAACGGCTTTGGAACTTGAAGATCCCTCCCAGAGTTATGCATCACTGTTGGCGGATTTTGACTGACACTTTGCCTACTTTGGAGAATCTTGAGAAGCGTTGAGTTTTTACTTCTCGGCATTGTCCATTCTGCCATGATGCGAACGACACTCATGCTCATCAGCTCTTTTTCTGCTCATTTACGCAAGACTGCTGGGTATCTCGGGAGTCCCCTTTTCTTTTCAGAACCGGTTGGTGAGTACTTAGATTTTGGACCTTCTCCTCGGCATCTCTAAGGAGGAAGCGGAGAGGGTAGCTATGTTGCTCAATTCCATGTGGCATGCTCGGAACAGGATAATTCATGACTCCATGGTGCTTCGGCCTTCAGACAGAGTACTTTCCGCCATGGCAGTTCTACACTCTTATCAGACTGCTCGTGTTCTAATTTCGCATTCGCAGCAACCTGGCTTTTCGCCATTACCAGTCCGACCAGAGACTCTACACGGGCATTGTTTCTTTTTCGATGGAGCTATTTCCCACCAACGTAAAGGAGCCGCGATTGGAGTTTTTGTTTCAACTGGCAGCGGCGAGTTTGTCCACGCTTTGGGCAAATTTTTTCCCTGCATTCTGGACCAGGATACTACCAAAGCCTTGGCATTGAAGGAGGCGATTTTGCTTTGTCAACGGCTGAATTTCCCCTAGCATCCATTATGGGTGACTCTTTACAAGTGGTGCTAGCTGCAAAAAACTTAGATTTGGCTACCCATATTTGCTCTCCAATTGTGGAAGAATGTAAGCAACTACTGTCTGCTGATCAGCTGCCTCGCATCTATTGGATACCACGCTCGCAAAATCTTCATGCTCATGAGATTGCTAATTATGTAAAGCTTCATGATGCTTTAGTCTATGATTGGCCTAGTGTGCCAAATTTTCTTGAACCTTTGTTCCTGGATACTTTTTCAGTGCCTTAATAAATTTCTAATGCCTTTTACCTCAAAAAAAAAAGCTACCTCCAAAAATAAATCTGGGCCGCGTGAATATATATATATATATATATATATATATATACTAGTTAGCAGATAGATTTATTTTTTTTGGAGTTCATATAATTATTTTATTGATGTGCACTATAATGAAGATTTTGCAGTCTTGAAAGGAATTGAAAATCTTGTCAGAGAACTTGTACATTTGCACTTATTTTGCCTATGGCTACTGCAACAGTGGAAAAGGTATTTTTTGCAATGAAGATTATGGAAAGTCGGCTTCAGAATGGAATGGGAGATTTATGGATAAATGATTGTCTAGTTGCATATATTGAAAAAGAAATTTTTTGAGATAATTGATAACAAACTCATTTTATGTTATTTTCAAAATATGAGTAGTCGTAGAGGAATTTAGTAAATTTTTATTGTTTAATATTTTAAAAAAAATTTATTAAATTTATTGCCCTACTAAACCCTGGGGGCTTAGCTCTGCTCCTAGGTAGATTTATATAGGTTTATCTGTAATTTATGTTTCTTTGACTGTACTTTCTTTTTGTCAATCGTTTGCTAGACGTTTTCTAGTAAATTAATATAAATATTTTATTTCAAAAAAATTTAGAAAAAAAATAGTAGTTGCAAATGTAAGGTCTTTAAACTTTGGGATCGGGTGCACAAATAACAAAAGAATTACCCTTTTAAATACGTCAGGTAATAATTAATCTTTCAATCAATCAATAATTAAGTATTTATTCTATCTCAAAATATAAGAAATTATTTTTATAAAATATTTTTTAAAATAAGGAATATATAAAATTGAAAAAGTAACAAGGGTTTGCATGCCAGGTCCTTTGAGCTTACGCTAATTATGAAGAAATTGATTTCATGGTCCTTAAGATATCCTTAATTAATTTGTTGTCTTTTACTAATTATATGCAGTTGAGTTGGGTTAATTATGCTGGAGACATTCGTATAAATGAAATCTCGTATCAACTGAAACAGATTCACTGGCACTCCCCTAGTGAACATATCATCGACGGTAAAAGGTAACTAAAATAAATAACTTTAAATTTTCATTAATTAGAAGAATTGAGGAACTAAAATAAAATTCGGGACGAGAACATAATTTTGCTAGTGAGAATAATGAAATATAATAGTAATCTGTACTATTTTATAACAAAAAGTCTAATTGTAAGAAAAATTATCTATGTGGGTACGAACTAGAGGCACATATGGTTCATTAAACCCCTAATGGAAAAATCGCTGTAGTTGGAATCATTTACAAGATCGGAGGTCCTGACACGTTTTTATCCATAGTAAATATTATATTAGAGTTATTAAATATCATCATTTTTTCCCTATTTATCATTCTAAATTATCGAAATGCCCTTATTGTTTTTAAGAGTAAAAGGGCATTTTAGTAATTTAAAGGGACAAAATGGTCATTTAAGATACAATAAATAAGAAAGATTCACGGTAATTCCTTCTTCCCCTCTCCATCCATTTACAAGTAAATTTCCACTTATTAAACAAATAAAATCACAATTTGATAATTATTTTGATTAGAGTGTATATAATACTCTAACGATAGAAAGTTAAATGTATGGTAATACTCGTCTCATAAAAATAATTTTGTTTGAATAATTTATAACTTTTTATTATATAAAATACAATTCATTAATAACGTTATTATTAATTTGTTTTCTTTGATAAATTTATATTTTAATTACAAACTATATAAAAATCAAATATATAATCATATTAATTTGGACATTTCACGTATACACGTATATCTATTAATAATTAAAACAAAAAGAAACTACATTATTTTGGTGAGGAAAAAACTAAATTTTAAAAAGAACTCTTATTTTGAGACGGAAGAATTTTACTTATATTTAAAACTTAAGATACGTTTGTAATATTATTTTGAATATTTTAAAAAATAATCAAATTAATTTGGAAGGGAAAAAATAATAAAATATTATTATATATTTATAAATACACCAATCAACTAACGGACATTTTTTAATTATATAGATAGAGAAGGATGTAAGGGCTGATAGGGAGAAAGTTGTGGGCATTATTGATCCAAGTCAAATAAATTTGGAAAGTAGAAACTATTATCGGTACAGTGGTTCACTCACAACTTCTCATTGTACTAAAAATATTGTCTGGACCATCGTTAATGAGGTAAAATTATTTATTTCAAAGCCCCAAATTAATATTTATTACTTTAGTCCATTTTTACAATTTCTTTTTTTTTATAAATCCTCTTCAATTTAATTTTTTTTAAAACAAAAATTCTCAGGTGAGAACTATGTCAAGCCGTCAACTGAAAATTATGCGATAGCTGTCCATAATGTAAGTACATATACTAGTTCATCTATCCATCCATTAATAATTATTAAAAATTTTTAAAAATAGTGTAATAATTTCTAAAATGTCACATAAATAATTGTTTTTTTTTTTTTTCAGAAAGCAAATGCCAGACCCATCCAAACGTCGGGTGAAAATGTATAGGCAAAATGTTGACGAAGAAAATTGAGGAATATATCCAATATTTAATTGGTCAAAATAAGGGAAAGTCTATTTACAGTATATTATCATTAAGAGTTGGGACTTATTATGTAAAGCTTGAGCAAGTCATTTAAGGTTTTAAATCTCATTATTATTATTTTTTATTTTCACCTTGTGGTAACTTGAACTTAAAACCGTCCTAATTTTAAGTGAAAACCGCCAACCACTAAAATATAAACTCGTTATTATTCATAAAAAGTGAGTTAAACACACTCAAACTATGGGATTTATAGTCATTGAGCCGTGTTTGCAAGTTGCAATGGAGTGCCATAATTCTGAGATCCCAATCTCTATGGAACGTTTTCATGATAAACAGTTTAATTCATCGATTAGTTGCCGGTTGACGGCAAAAGGCCCTGGATGATGGGAATTAGTGATAAAAAGGTATTGAATGAGACAAATTGGGTGTTTATTTTATATGTCATGGTGACTGTGTGTGAAGAAGCATAGCCATTTGCGAAAGCTACGGATCATAACTCTAATACCATCTAAGACAAGATAAAAGGGAATTGTATACAAAGAATTGTGGTTAGGTTCCCATTAGTGAGGGAATACAGTTCATTTGTATAAATCAGACAACGTACAAGTGTCATATCTAGATCATGATTGATCACGATTGATAAGATAGAATAAGAGAGGATACATGCAATCGCAATCCCATCTCGAATTGATATTTGTAATAAATGCATCATTATTAATGACATATCAACGAGATCTCTAATGAGTTATGATGAGATATTGTGTAATCTCAAAATCGAACAAAATTGAGAGGAATAAAAATAATGTATTGATCACATTCAGATTATATTCATCTTATATAAGCAGCCATAGGTTCTCTAAATCTTAGAGACAGTTTCTGCAACAATTGTAGATACAAATCAAATGAAACCACTTAGAGGCAACAAAACGTCATCATTCTACTGCTACATCATTTTGGCTTTCTTTGCATGTAATCAATTAATCGGAGCTCATGAACATGGTAAGCTTTAAGCTTTGAGTTTCATTACATTTTCTTCATTTCTTGATATCTAAACCTTTTTTTTATCGTGATTATTCCATAAATAAAATGAATTATCTAAAATATTGTAATTTGACTGTTAATTAATGTAGAAATGTTTTATTTTCCAAGGAGGGGGCAAAAAACATACTATTTTTATCTTCAATGAAAATGCGACATTTTCTTTAGAACGGACGGAAAGAGTATTTGTTTATTAAACACATTTAATTTCATTTACTAAACTTTGTGATTCACTGTGGTGATTTGCTGTGGCTGACGATTGCAGATCACGAAAATCACTTCAGTTACGATGAGGAAGACCCTCGGGGACCGGCAAACTGGGGGAAGATTCGGTCGGACTGGAGGATGTGCAGCGGTGGAACTAGGCAGTCACCGATTGATTTGGTGAGCAAGAGAGTTAAAATTGTGTCAAATTTGGGTAGATTACACCGGAAGTACAAAAGCTCCAATGCCACTCTAACCAACCGAGGCCACAGCGTAAAGGTAATTAATCCAAAAATATTAGAAAATTCAATTTAAATTACAACTTCTAAAAGAAAAAGCATACTTTTTTTGGTTGAATTATATTTACATCTCATATAGTTGGCTAAAATTATTAATACCCTCTCAAATTTTGAAAATTATATTTACCCCCATTGACTATCCAAACTCATAACAACCAACTTCCTTGTTGATAGGAAAAATAAGCAAAACTATTTTTGTAAGCATTTTTATTGAGTCCGATGACGAAATTAACATAATTTTTGCCTAAAATTGTTTTATTTTTCTATTTCTTTTTATGTTTGACTTCGGACAAGGAAGGTCAATATAATTTTCAGAATATGAGAGGATATCGACAGTTTGACCAAACCACAGAGGAAATAAATATATTTCACCCTTCTTTTTTAGCTAACTAACTTGTTTCATTTGGGATAAATTTTTTACTAATTATATGCAGTTGAGTTGGGCCGAGGAAGTTGGAGACATTCACATAAATGGAACCTCGTATCAACTGAAAGAGTGTCACTGGCACTCGCCTAGTGAACATTTCATCAACGGTAAAAGGTAGCAAAAACAAAAATTACTTTAATTTTTCATTAATTAGAAAAATTAAGTTACACTAGAATTATACGTATAAATTCAGAACGAGAATGCTATTTTATTAATGACAATAATGAATTATCAGCGAGATTAGTAAATGAGTCTTACCATTATTCTACTTATAGGAGAAATTGTGCAGGTACAATCTAGAGGCACATATGGTTCATCAAACTCCTAATGGAAAGATCGCGGTAGTTGGAATCATTTATAAAATCGGACGCCCTGACACATTGTTCTCTATGGTAAATATTGTCAATCCCTCCATTTGAAACAAATAAAATCACAATTCACTAATTATTTTGATTTGAGCGTATATGATACTATAATGATAGTGTGAATATTGTATCTTAACGTGAAAATTAAAATACACAATCTTATTGGGAAGGAAAGAATAGTAAAAGATAATTATATGTTAGTAATATTAAATTAAATGTAATTAGAATATGATTTGATAATGAGTAGTTTAGTTGTTTCATATTTAATTTAGAATAAATAATATCCGAATTGGATTTATATAACGAATCCTATTTGTTTTAGAATAGTTTGAAATCCTATATATATATATATATATATACAAATTATATCATACTTCACTAGAAGTATCCTCTAGAGTATTCTCATGTAGACCTGATTTATTCTTATACTTTGAAAAATTGTGTATTTTCATGTGATATTTGATTTATTCTCACGTTATAAATGACATATTTTTCAAGTGATGTATACTCCTATAGGAGTATGGTATAAGAATTAATATATATTACCCACGTAGTTCATATTTAGTTGTGGAAAAAGTTTAAATTAGATGCTAGATCATAAATAATAAAAAGTTATAAAAAGCTTAGTATAGAGCCTTGTCAGAAAAATAGGGTAAAAGATTAGTATAGTTGGCCAGTGTTTAAATTAGAAATTAGACTACAAATAAGATAAATGCTCTGGAAGGTTGAACTAATAAGCTTGTGAAAAAAATCGTGTAAAAGACCGATGTAGTTGCTAAGATGAACAGAGAACAACTGTGATCAACGTGTGGATATAATCGGATATTTTGTTGATAAATCTATATACTTGCATTCTGCCTCTTATAAATAAAAATAGTTATTATTGATATATAAAAATATATTTTGTTGTGTTTATTAAGTTTTATAGTTCCACATTATATATATATATATATGTGTGTGGCAATCCATTAATGGACATTTTTAAATATATAGATGGACAAGGGTTTAAGGGATGTTGCTCATACAAAGGATATAGAGAAAGTTGTGGGTATTATTAATCCAAGACAGATAAAGTTTGGAAGTAGAAAGTATTATCGCTATATTGGTTCACTCACAACTCCTCCTTGTACTCAAGACGTTATTTGGACCATCATCAAAAAGGTAAAATTACTTATTTCACTGCCTCCAATTAATATTTACTAATTTAGTTCATTTTTACAATTTTCCTTCATAAATTATCTCTAATTATTTTTTTTTAAAAAAATCTTCAGGTGAGAACTATATCAAAACGTCAACTGAGAATGATTCGAAAAGCTGTCCATAATGTAAGTACATACATTTGTACTTTTCTGTCCGAAATTATTTCATTTCTATTTTCGTCTATTTATCTATTAATTATTACTAAAAATATAAGAAAAGAAATAAATTTTAACATACCGTCTAAATAAATTCTAGGTTTGGATTTTTTGAAAATTTATCTTCTTACTCGATTGTATTATTTTTTTTAATGAATTACATTATTTCCCTTGTGATTTGGTCAAAGTATCGATACTCTCCTCACGTTTTGATAATTACGTATATCCCTTTGATTATTCAAATTTATAACAATTAATCTATCGGTCAATGAAAAAATTGCGCAAAAATTTAACCTAAATATTATTATTGTGTTGAAAGACAAAACTAACATCATTTTATAATCTTAATTTTGTTTAAAATCGTCAAATTTTTCTTTTTTTGAAATTCTTTTATGTTTGACTTTAGTCAATGGAGATAAATATAATTCTCAGTAATTTTGGGGCAATGTGTTACAAAATATATTAATGTTTAAATAAATAAAAACAGACGAAAAGAATACTCAATTAATTTTCAAAGTCGAAGATATGCCTAACTTTTACATTGTTCGCGTTTAATATTAAGCAATGATTATTGTTTGGTTTTGAATTAATTGAGGGCATTATTGTAAATTAATGTACTATCATCGTCATTTCTATCCAAAATAATAATAATAATATTATTATTTGTTAATTTGCAGAGTGCAAATGCTAGACCGATCCAACCGCTGAACAAACGTCCGGTGAAAATGTATAGGCCAAATGTTGACTAAGAAAATTGAGGAATAATATACAAATAATACAGCAACAATTCTGCCAAATTTTGTTACTTCCTTTTTTCAGAATAATAATTTTATTATTATAATTAAAAACTAATATAATAATGGGAATAGAAAAAGATTTAAAAAAAAGGTAAAAGTTACTAATTATATTTAAAAAGTGAAAAAAACTATTAAAAAATTAAAATTTAAATTTTAAATAGACTAATAACTTGAAAAAAATGAAATAATTACTAGTTGTTTACCAATACATGGCATCTCTCCATTGCGCTCCCCCCACCAAAATGCTCTAGACAACTACTAAAAGTGAAAACTAATTACCAAAAAATATATCGATTTGCTGCTTCAATATACCAAAAGTACTCAATCCATATTTTAAAATAATAGTTGTATTTACCAAATTAAAATTATACAATAAAAAGAATTTTTTTTTTTTTCAAAAATCTTGAACCAATTTTTTATTTTTTATTTTCTACGAGTGAGAGAGACAAAATAGGAGTCATGCAGCTACAATCAATTGCAAGAAAGAAAGGGAAAACGCCATCTACCCGATTCATAAAGGTTATGAAATGCTCCGTTTCTTTCAAGTGCAGCTTTATGGGTGTTCTAATCTTTGACGTAAAAAAGCACCTTTTATGGGCTTTGTTTGTGTACAAGAGAGAAACCCTTGTAGCCAAATCGAGCAAATTATAGGATTTTGAACACTGACTTGTCTTCTATGATTAATTTCCAAACGTCATTGATTGCATTAGTGGTAATACTTTTGGGACGTCTCAAGTACACAGGATAAACTAATCAATGTCCCCTCTTGGGAAATTCGTTTTACAATTTTTAGTTTTCAAATAAAATTCTCATATAGTTTTAAATTTGTTAGATATTATCTAACCACAATTCACAGTAAAAAAAAATAAAATAAAAATCAAATACAATCTATGATGAAAATTAATTATAATAGCATATATATGGTAAGGAATTTAATTCCTAAAAATCAAATACTTGAATCAATTATTGGGGTAAAAATTGAAGCGAAAACGTACTTTGATCCATAGTGATTGATTGATCGATCAAACTCCCGTAGTTAAATTGAATTCCGTCAATGATTTCTCCCATGTGAGGATCATGCTTCTTTTAGAGAGAATATTATTCTCTAGTATTTTACTTATTGATGGAAAAAGAAAAACAAAAGTAGTCTGAATCATTTTGGACCATAACCTTTATTTATATATAATAGAATTTTCTAAATTACAGTTTTACTCATCGCAAAAAAGTAATATAGGAGTGTACCGATTTCTGCATAATATTATTCTATACTTAAAAGACATTTATGTCCTTATTAAACTTAATTGATAACTTAATTAGACAAAATCATATAGACAACACTAAAATAACTATATTTATATATTAACGTCATGTCCAAAAACCTTACACATATCACATGGCCGACATATCAAAAATAAAAAATTTTACTAGTTACCGTCTCAATTTTTACTACTTACTATCCCAATTTGGATTAAACCTCTCCCTCCTTGCCCCTCTCTTTTCTCCCTTTGAAACAAAAGAATAATTTTATCAAAATTAAAATCATAATGTTTAAAATTGAGAAAGTAACTAGTAATACTCCAAATCAATTGACAAATTAGATTTTAAATACATCTCTAAGTTTCTTGTAAAAACTCCTATGTAGATCTTATATATACATATATATATATTGACTGGATCATTTTTTAAAAAAAATTAAGAATCATGACGCGGATAAAATAATACCATTATACTTATAGTGACAACACACATGACATTTATTTGTATGATAAAATTAATAATATTTATAATACACACGACGTTATTTAAGGGATAAAAGAAAATTGATGTATCGTTTTTAATAAGTGCATTATTATCTGAATTCAAAACTTGAAAAGTTTATGAGGGGAATAGAAGTATAAGAAAGCAAATCAACAACACAAAACATGCAAGGATTTGTCAAAATAGGGTTGGATTGTTGGTAGCAAAATCAACAAGAAAGACTTTAATCAAAGTAAGATAGTACATAGTATATTATAAGTGGGTGAATGTGCTTAATTAGTAAGCCATTTTGAAGAGAGGTGTCCACTCGTAATCCCACTCTCCTGAGGACATATATGCCCTACTACTTGCATCATAGGGCACTTATCCACCATAGCATTAGCTGGTCAATCCTTAAGTCATCTCCAACTTCCCCAAACATATTTATATATAAATGTATATAAGTGCATCTTTCGTTGGATGATTGGCGCTGATTGTATCGCACAGATTCTTGTTGGCTGGTTGCTGGCCAGGTGGTAAAAACTCGATCGAGGGTGCGCATATACTCATTGCCTTTAATAAAAACTAACCATATTATTTCATTATTAAAATAGCTCGAGGCAAACGGTTTCACATATGATACTTCTTGCACCCTTGACAAGTTAGGGTTGGGCGATGATTCGTCCTAATTCACCCCAAATTGATTCGATTTGATATTATTTAGCGCAAATTATACTATACTCATAGGAGTAAACCCGCCTATTTACTCCCATCTGGTTTTTTAGGAAAAAATCGGGTAAAACCGAGTTTTTTGACAAAAAGACACAAAAGAAGTGGGTCAGCCGCATTTAATGCGTATTAAATGCGCATGTCTCTCCCTCTCACTCCTCACGCGCTTCATTTGTTAAAAGTTTATGTATAAACTGCCAGTTTACATACATTTGAAATCTCACGTCACTTTACATAAACTTTGCAGTTTACATATGGTGAATGAGAGGTTTATGTAAACTGCAAAGTTTATGTAAACTGGTACTTGGTCAAAGTTTATGTAAACTGCAGTTTCTATTTCGAAACTGCAAAGTTTACTGCAAAGTTTATGTAAACTGCAGTTTACATATGGTGAAGGAGAGGTTTAAGTAAACTGCAAAGTTTACTGCAAAGTTTATGTAAACTGGTACTTGGGCAAGGTTTATGTAAACTGCAAAGTTTACTGCAAAGTTTATGTAAGCTGCAATTTCCATTTCGAAACTGCAAAGTTTATGTAAACTGCAAAGTTTACTGCAAAGTTTATGTAAACTGGTACTTGGGAAAGTTTATGTAAACTGCAAAATTTACTGCAAAGTTTTATGTAAACTGCAAAGTTTATGTAAATTGCAGTTTCCATTTCGAAACTGCAAAGTTTACTGCAAGTTTATGTAAATTGCAAAGTTTATGTAAACTGATACTTGGGCAAAGTTTATGTAAACTGTACTTGGACAAAGTTTATGTAAACTGCAAAGTTTACTGCAAAGGTTTATGTAAACTGCAAAGTTTATTGCAAAGTTTATGTAAACTTTCAGTTTATGTAAACTGTCAGTTTACATAAACTTTGCAATTTACATATGTAAACTGACAGTTTACATAACATGAAAATTCTGCAGCTGTCATCCAACTTTGGAATTCCATATTTCCATCGTTTCTCATCCGTTTTGATCAAACTTTGGCTTGTTTTAAACCTCTCCTTACAAGGATTACACATAATTTTACAGATCTTTATTTGGACTTGTAAATCTCAAATAAATCAGCTCTAAAACAGAGCTTCAAGTGCTGTTATTTTCACAAAAAAATCTGAATTAATGACTGTACTTCAGAAATTCATATCTTCATTCTTTGTCTAATTTAAGCAAACTATATCTCGATTTAAACCTCTTTGCATAAGGTTTACTCAGAAATTTATATAAGCAACTTTAGCTTTCTAGATTTTCTGAAAAACAACAAAGAACAGAGTTGCATTCTGCAAAAATTCTGTTGGCTTATGTAAACTACTGATTCTTTGGTCAAATTGCTTTTCTTTTATGTTAACTACTCTTTTCTAGTTCAAAGTGGTCTTTGTTAGTGTAAAAACATCGTTCTGATTCATTTGTATAAGGTGCTGGTTGTTTATGTAAAGTGCTGAATGTCTGTTTAAAGTATTGTTGTCAGTTTACATATGTAAACTATAAACTGCGAGTTTACATATGTAAACTGCAAAGTTTTATGTAAAATGGTATGGGTTTTGAAGTTTGAGAGGTTAAGAGTATTTTGACGGTGAGATATCTTCAAAAATCTTCATGGAATAGCCGGAATTGACGCGAGAGAAGAAAGAAAATAGGCTGGTGAAGGAGAAGATGAGAGAGATGCTCAATTTTTGGCTCAAATTTTTTTTTTATTTTTTGGTAGGTGTACACTCGCACATTTACTCCTAGTAGTACCATATACCAACTGATTATTTAGATGGATTTGACATTAACGTTTTCAGAATAGTGTTGTTTTAAATTAAATTTGATCATTTTTCTAAATCAATTTAAATTGATCTAAATATTTTTAAAAAAAAATGTTTGGGGGCTTTTCTAAACTAGTTTTTGCTATGTTTAAAAAAAATTTATACTATTTGTATGTTTAAATTAAAAAAAAATATGATATCTTCATTAAAATAATAATTATATTTTTCATGTTTATTTTAATTAAATAAATAAAAGTATTATTTCCCTAAAGAAAAAAAGGAAAAAATTAATCAAATTGGTGCAAATTTTAATTGATCCAAACTGATTCAAATTAAAATATATCAAATAGTTCAGATCGAATCGGATCAGCAGATCCATCCTAATCTGCTAATCCAATACCCCACTCCAGGTAATAAAAAATAAAAGAGTTATATTTTCCCATTGTTCATCATTTAAGTTTTATTTATAATATAAAAAATATTATTTACATATAAAAAACCCTTCAATACAATATTAATTTTACTATTTTAATATTATAATAAGTCTATTTTTAATGAAAAATATATTATTAATATGACTCAAAACATAAACCAAATTAATTAGAACTTCTGTTATAATATAAGAGTTTTAGGTTTTTATTTTAGATAGAATTTTGAGAAATTTTTTTTGGTCGATGAACAAAGTAATCGTTTATTCATCGAATTAGAAGATAAGTTTTACTAGTTACTGCCTCACTTCTTACTCTCTATCGTCTCAATTTGGACTAAAATACCCCCCTTACAATACCCTCTCTCTCCCATTTAAATAAAAGAGCAATTTTATCAAAACTAATGGACTATCACCTCAAAAACTGAAACGATAACTAGTAACTCCCTTATAAGATTGAAGTTTAACTTAAAAACGTAGGACTTATTAAGAATTCGAGCATATATATTGGTGTTGGTTTAGAAGTATGGATGGCATATTAGTTTAGTTCGGGTTAAGGTAAGTTTTGGCATTGTGTTTTGTATTTTTTTTTTTTTTTTTGTATTGTTAATTTTAGTAAAGGATAATTAATTTCAGGGGTGTGCCTTGCTCGATATATCTTTTATATATGGTATCTCTTTTTCCACCACTTATCCATTTATTCTTTGGTTATTATGAATTATTTAATTTTGTGTATAACAATCAACACTACTACCACGGTTGTCAATGTAACAAGGATATGTGAGACTATTTACCTTTTATTAATTTTTAAAAATATTTTAACAGTGCTTAAAATTTATCTAATATGTCAATTGAACAACAATAAGCCAATGAAAAGCAAGTAATTAGCGGTTACATCTCTCACTTTAAAACTTCAATTGAGACGGTTAAAAAATGAAATTCAAGAGTTTCCCCTTATCTAATAGTTTCACTTCGCATTGCTTTGTTGTCCATAGCCAAAGTCTCACTCCTTTTTTGTTATGTTGTAATGTTGAGTGAATACAATTGATTAATTTTCAAAAGCGAAACTTCGTTCTATACATCTAGTAATATAATTAATATAATAAATATGATTATTATTTCAAAACCGATCTAGTTTTTGGTAGTTGGAGAGAACTTAAATAATGTGCAATTTCATCATTTAAGAATAAAATTATCAAACAACGGAGATAAAAAAAAATTAAAAACAACAAGATTCCAAATAATGAAAAACAAAACATGGAATCTTGTTGCTTCCCGTCTCTCCTCCCACCAAAATCCATTCTCCTTTTTTTCTTTAGTGCCCAATGGATAAGGGGAATCCAAGTGGAATAACAGTAAGCACCATGGCATTCTTGAACTAAAATCCCAGTAAACCCTACTCATCCTCTACTCTTTGTGTGTATAAAAAGGGCACCTTTGCATTGTGTTCTACTACACATATCACACCATCTTCTAGTTTGAGCTTTTGGTTAAGGGCAAAAACTTGAAGCAATGAAGCAAGAGAAAATGGCTCCACCATCTTCTTCATTGAGCTCATTTTTCAACAATGCAAAACCCTACTTGGCAATGATCTCCCTCCAATTTGGCTATGCAGGCATGTATATCATCTGCATGGTTGCCTTCAAGCGTGGCATGAGCCATTGGATTCTCGTTGTCTATCGTCACGCAATCGCTACTTTAGTCATTGCTCCGTTCGCATATTTTGTTGAAAGGTAAGTTGATTCTTGTTTTTGTTATACTTATCATTCGTGTTTATTGAACTAAAGTAATTGAAGAGTTGAACAAACATTTATATTTATTGTAACTTGAATACTATTCCTTTCGATATTTATTTTCAGTAAATATAAACTAGTTTTGTTTTTCACTTTTATTTATTTATTTTCTTTTGGTGCAGGAAAACAAGGCCAAAATTAACACTCTCAGTGATCTTGAAAATAGCAGCGCTTGGTTTTCTAGAGTAAATTCTCCAACTTTTCCTCTTTCGTATAATGTAAAATCCAGTGATTATATCACATATATGCTGATTTAAACCTTTAAATTTTTTAATTAGATGTTGAACTTTTATGAATATTCTACTGAGAATTCAAATATATGAAGAGATTCATCCTGAAATAATAATTTTATTTGTTATTTGGTTGTAATTTAAAAAAATAAAATTATTATTTTAAAATAAAAAAGTATTCTTCTTCTTCGTATCTTATCATTTATATATTTTAATAGCATCCATTTTAAAATGCTTTATATATTCATACCCATATATAGATGTATTACAACATAAATTATCCTTTAATAAAAGAAAAAAAAATTTCGTGTGGGGGATACCATGAAGAAATATTAGTTTCATACCAACCATTCTAAATTATTTGATCAACGAAATATTACTCACATCACATTATTTACTGTTACTTCTATCTTAAAATTAGAATGGCAGGTTTATGATATTATATTAAAATTAATATTGTGAAGAAGACTATAATTTCCAAACAAATAATGTATTTCTTGTTTACTTAATAATCCTATTTTTTAAATTAAAAGAGTAAATAAATATAAATTTCAAAATAAATGTAATATTTATAGAATTAGTTGGAATAAATAGCTATCAAGAAATAATGATACATCAAACTTCAACTCCGAATATTCTACCTACATCATTGCGAATCCTAGTCACATGGCATCATCTTCCTTAATTCCTTGTTACGTTATCTATTACATCCCAAACTATAGTTTTCTTTTTATATATATCATAAAGAAATGATAATTATTTTTTCTTTAAATTTATTTATATTTTAAAAATAAGATAGACGACTTATTATTGTAGTGTACTTTATTGTCAGTACCAATTTTAATGATTTTTTAACAGTTTTAAAGAAAATTATAGATTGAATCTCAATTGAAAACGTACAAACAAATAAACAAAAACTCGTATGCTCTGAAATGGCCCCAGGGTTATTTCCACGGAGTTCGGACTGATGTGTGCTCTTCATGCAATTGTAATTTCGCTCCCGAAAATTTTAAATCTCTCTCCCTGTATTTAACTAAAAGTGAAATAATTTTGGTTTTTTCAGGCCAGTGCTAGATCAAAACTTATACTACGTGGGGATGCAATCCACATCTGCAACATTTGCGTCTGCATTTGTTAATGTTCTCCCGGCCGTCACTTTCATAATGGCCATCATGTTCAGGTGATATTCCCAGAAAAAAGGAATAAGTTATTAATATTCCATTTTTTAATTATGTAATTATAAGCGTTAAATCATGCAGGTTGGAAAGAATTAACTTCAAGCAGATTCCTAGTTTGGCAAAGATGATTGGGACGGCAATAACAGTGAGTGGAGCAATGGTTATGACTTTGTATAAAGGCCCCATTGTTAATATTTTGTGGTACACTCAAGGAGGAGGAATCCATAATCATAGTTCTAGTGCTTCATCTAATCAGCAAAACTGGGCCACTGGCATTTCCACCCTGATTTCCTGCATTTTTGGTTGGTCTGGATTCTTCATTGTCCAAGTCAGTTTCTTCTCAACTTTTTATTATTTTATTTTCACCATAAACAAACATGCTAATTATTATATTACTAATTATTATTTTTATTGTTCTGTTTTGGGTATAGTCAATGACGCTTGAGGAATATCCAGCAGAGCTCTCACTAACAGCATTAGTGTGCTTGATGGGAATGCTCGAGAGTGGAGTAGTAGCTTTGATATTTGAACGCAATATGAGCGCCTGGGCCATTGGTTTTGATTCCAGAATTCTTGCTGCTGCATATTCTGTAAGTTTTATGCTTTTTTATCTTTACATACAGCAAGAACTTTCAGAGATGTTTTGAAGCGAATAGGAAAATAGGGGACGGTAAATATGAATTCTAATACTGATTTGTAATACTCCTCTATCCAGGGAGTGGTTTGCTCTGGGATAGCTTATTATATGCAAAGTGTGGTGAACAAGATTCGAGGTCCAGTATTTGTAACTGCATTCAGTCCTCTGAGCATGGTAATTACTGCTATTCTTGGAGCTGTTGTGCTGTCTGAACAAATCCATCTTGGAAGGTAAAACTCATCATGCACAGCTTTGATTTTTACCTTTTGAAATGCATTATTAAAAAAGGTGGTGGGCTTGATTTTGTTTGCTTTTATCATCGCAGTATAATTGGCGCATTCGTCATTGTCATTGGGCTCTATGGGGTTATATGGGGTAAAAGCAAAGATCTGGCAGCTGCAAAAGCTCAAGAATTGTTTGAGAATGGCAAAATCCATCAATTACAAACCATTGACAAGAATGTGTCAGATTTGGAGGACGTTGATATTGAATCAAATGGAGCAACAAAGCCTACACACCAGAAAATCATTACCCCAAGAGATATGACTCAAGTGTAGTTTGATTGAGAATTAGCTTTCGATCCTTTTTTTTGGCCTCTCCCGTTTCAGTTTCTTCCTTCTTCTTCCACATTTAACACTTTTCTTTTCCTTTTTTTTTTTTTTTTTTTGTTCTCTAAAACCATGTATTTTGCTTAAATTTCATGCCATGAAGTTGTACAAATGTGCAACCATCTCCTTCCCAATGTATGATTATATTGATCGCATAATGCTACAATTTTCCGTTTGTATTTATCCGTTTGGAATGGTGTTCATTAGGGTAGCTCGTCGGGTATCTAAGGTCATGGGATTTTTAGATGTCGTTTACGTTTTTTTATTTATTATTCTCTCAATTATCATTTTATTTTATTAAAATGGAGACAATAAATAAATAAAATGAACTATACTTAATCAGTTAGTATATAGTAGTCTATGGAGTATCTAGTAACATAGTCTATAAAAAATAAAAAATAAAAACAGTAACAAAATAAACCTCTGCGCGTAACAACAATTGCCCACTAATATGGTAATTACCAAAATAATAATAATAATAAATCATCCTTATCTCTTCATTAGCTACTGGTTGATTATCTCCCAACCTCAAATCCAGAAAAATTCAATCAAATTAAAAAAAAAAAAAACCAAAAACCTTACAAAAGAAGAAGAGGCGACACGAGAGAAAACACGGCGACCACTCCATGATTCATCGGAGACAATTGCTGACCGGAGAAAAGAAGTAACCAAACCCTGCGAAAAGGAAAGCTGCTATATTTTATGGCGAAAAGCACAATTATCCCACGAAAGAGGTAATTTTTAAAATTTTTACACATATTTATACTTTTTAATGGGTGTAAAAATAGTGAATGTGATTTTTTAATCGTATGAAGAAATAGAGGTAATTTCATTGTTTAGCACATGGGTCTTATTAGGATGAATTTTTCATTTGTTAGTATTCATATTTTTTTATGGAAGAATGAATTCGTATGGTGGATGCAGAAACATGCTGGGGAATATACAGTACTATCCAATGTAATAAAAAATCTCATTACTAGCAAAATACAGTGCCACAAATGGTACAAAATAATATAACGAAAACACAATACCACATAGTATCACCCAATGTAATAAAAAATCCCACAACTAGCAAAATATAGTGTCACTAATGGTACAAAATAACATAACGAAAATGCAGTACCACCGAATGTAATAAAAAACCCTACACTAGCAAAATATAGTGCCACCAATGGTACAAAATAACATAAAGAAAATAAAGTACCACCCAATATAATAAAAAAATCTCACTACTAGTAAAATATAATGTTACCAATAGTATAAAATAATATAACGAAAACGCAGTACTATCCCAATGTAATAAAAAATCTCACACTAGCAATATATAGTGCCACAAATGATACAAAATAACATAAGAAAAATAAAGTACCACCCAATATAATCAAAAATCCCACTACTAGTAAAATATAGTGTCACCAATAGTACAAAATAACATAAGGAAAACAAAGTACTACCCAATATAATGAAAAATCTCACTACTAGTAAAATATAGTGCCACCAATAATACAAAATAACATAACGAAAATACAGTACCACCCAATGTAAAAAAAATCTCACCACTAACAAAATACAGTGCCACCAATGATAAATATAAATTTTAAAAAAATTGAAGTCAACTCATATCACTACGAGAAGATATTAAGAGAAAATAATAATAAAAATACAAACAGAGTTGTCAGTTATCTTGATTAATAAAGGAAAAAAAGTATAAAATCAAATTAAAACAACAGATAAGATGATTATAAAAAAGTAACCACCCCTAAAAATAAGCCAGTATTACTCATTCCATATTAACAGCCCGTAACATATGAAAAATTAAAAAACAATAAAAATTCAAAATTTTTTTTGATAACATTATCAAACATCATTAGAACTACATAGTTTAAAGGTTAGACTATAATGGCACTACATAATAATTTGCCATACTTAATACTACTTTTAAATTATTTGGGCTTAACCGATTCATCGAATTAAGTTTAGTACTATCAGTCCGGACTTCATCAATACTTGAAACTTGAATACGAAGAACAACCTAAGGAAACAAGTTTTTCCCATGGAACGAAAAGAAAACAAGAAAAACAATAAGGCTATGTTTGGACAACTTTCATAAAAACACTTTTGTAAATGTTTTTTTTTTTTTTGGAAATTTTAGTAAAATATTTTAAATTCTTTTAAATGAATAAATATGTGTTTAGATAATTATTTTAAAATTTTATTTTTATAGTTAAAAATAGTTTAAAAGGTATTTGGATAATTATTTTAAAAAATTATTTTTATAATTAAAAATAGTTAAATAGTCGTTTTGACAAACACTATATAAAAATTGCTTAAAAAAAACATTATACAAAAATAATTTTATAAGTAAAATCATTTAAAATTATTTTGATTTTTTACTTTTAAATTTTTTTCTTTAATTTCATTTAAAACTACCATTGATTTCAATATTTTTGCATTATAAATTGATATTTTTATTTAGGCTTTTTCATGTAATTAATTTCATTACACTAATAACAAAAATATAATAACATATACTCATATAAAAATTTAAAATATACCAATGTTAATTAAAATCAACAAGTAATTTGAAATCTTAAAAAAAAAAAAAAATAGTTTGAATCTCTAATATTTAGCACATAGGCTATAACATATAAAATTTAATCAATACAATACGATAATTATTTCTAACTTCTAGTCCTTAATGCATTCCACATTTAGTAGTCATTCATCGATTATTCCATTGTAAGATAGTTTCATTTGAAATACTAATTTCTTCAACTCTATTTTCACATTCTTGAGACCAACATCACCACTTTCTCCTTCCATTTGAAGATCTTCATTCGCGTACTCCAAAAAAAAATCATTTTTCAACTGAACTTCTTTAATAAAATTATATAGGACACAACATGCAATTGCAAAATGTGTTTGGTGTTTCAAAGTGTAATTGTGCATTGGTCATTTGAGAAACGCAAAGCGGCGCTTTAGACTTCCAAAACTTCTTTTAATCACATTTTTTAAAGAAGAATGAACGTGATTAAAATTTTCTTCTGGAGTTCTTAGAGCATGGCCTCGCCCTGAGAAGTCTTGCATGCGGTAGCGAAAACCAAGAAATGGTGTCATAAATCCTGGCATGTTTCTATATGCTGAATCAACTACATAGTACTTTCCTTTATGAGGTATTGGAAAATCTACATTGTCACGATTTAATGAACATTGTAGCACTCTAGCATCATGTGTACTCCCCTCCCATCCAGCATAATTGCATGCAACCAAAACATTCTGAGTGATGTCACATTTTCTGTTTCGAAATGCATCTTGTTTATCTGCTGGCACCTACGTAGGGATATGTGTATCATCTATAGCCCCAATACAGTCCTACAAAAAAAAAAAAAGACATTGTTTATTAGTTACAACTAATAATAATTTTTGTATAATGCATTGTTATGATTTTTTTAAAAAAAAAATACCTTAAACCACGAGTAAAAGTTAATGCTATTCCTAATTCTTGGATGTTCCATATTTGTATTCTGACGTGCAATAATATTTGGAGCAAAACGAACCAAACCTTCTGTTACCTTATTCACATTATGATCAATTTTTTCAGTTCAATGCTGAAACCTCTCTGTAATGACACGCATACGACCATATGTGCCCACTAATGTCAAAATTATAGCAAGACTTTTCTTAAGTGATACTTGACGTTGATGATGCTCTGTAACATAATTCCCTTCCCTGAGTACATGACAAATTTTTCTAAAAGTATCAACTGTAATTCTTCAATTTTTCAAAATTCGAGCAGGACGTCCATTAAGAATTTCTGCCATATAAGCCTCCCCAGTAGGAGCAGATATTCTGCAAAGCTGTCTTTTAATTCTAAGTTTTTTTTATTTTTTGCTTGAGTGTTTTGATCATACGATACAATTTTGCACTGATAAAGTTCATCATCAGATGAAGAAGAGTCACATAATCTCGAATTATTCAAATGTGAATGACTTGCCATAATATGCACCTACAATATTTATAAATACACATAGACACGTCAATAATCATACACATTATATCATAATTATATGTTCACACATATACTTTGTAATTATATGTACCTGGCATATATTTGGTGTCAAAAACAAAGGCAAAAAACTGCACCAGGGAAAAAAACGGATGCACATATGCAAGCCATCATACAAGCAGATGGATACAAACAGACTTACAAATGTTGAAGTTGAATACATAAGTTATGCTTGTATTGTACATTTTTCCAGTAATATATCGATTTATGTTTTGGTTATATCTTGTTGTGCATGATATGTCCATTTGTATTATGTAAGTAGATGATGAGGTGTCTTGTGTGACATAGTAGATCTCATCATTGGTTGAAAGACATAATATATAAATGAGGTTCGTAACCAAGACAGTTTTGGACAAACTGTCGGTTTAGGTTATTATGTGATTTGGATAATTGGTTTGTCTAAACTAATTGAATCATATAGATATGCCCGGGCGTATTGAACTTGACCATTAGGAATAATTTGTCTTGTACTGATTTAATAGACAAATCGTTATTGGTATTCTATCTCTTAATCTCTAGACTCGAGCAGGCATGGGGATTAGACATAGTATACTTTGATCTGCCAAAGGGTGAGGTCAATTGTGGCCAATAATCTCGGTAGGTTGGGTGCGCGTGTTTAGTTGCTTGGTGTGCTGCTGCTTGTCAAAAGGAAACCATGTACCGGTGCGTCCGGGGTGATGGTGCTCCCGAGATGAGCTCGTTATGTTTATTATACTAAACCCAGCTGGTGGACTTATGTCCGGTATAGTAAAAAGGTCGAGTGGTACTAGTCTCAGAATTAAAGAGGTTAATTAATTAATTTATCAGTAAATTAATAAATTAACGAGTACTATATATTTGATATGGGGAGATTATGAATATAAATTAATTAAGTTGTTCTGGAAGCAATTTTGGTGTAGGATGGTACTGCCATAATTAATCCGTTAGTGGTATGATTAATTATGTATTGGGTTGTTGACAAAGGTAGGTTTAATTAATTAAGAAATTAATTAATCCTTGTGTCAGTTAGTTGTGAATCATACCAGGAACTGGTTTAGGATAAATGAATCCCTGTATCAGTTGGATGTGTATCAATCCAGGAATAGGATTGAAGGAAACAGAAACCCAATAGGAAGGCCAATCCTAAACCAACTTGGAGTCTTTCTTATAACTCTATATATAGACAACTGATTAGTTATTGAAGACACACAATTGAATATACAATTCACAAGTTTTCAAGACAAGAAAACTTAGAGAGAGAAAATTTTCTCCCTCACAATTCGGATTTCACAGAGCTCAAGGCAGCCGAATTTCTTCTTGAATTTTGGCAGCAGCGTGTAGCTTTCTCTCTCTCCGGGTGGTGCGTTTACAGTACGTGCCAGGTGCGGTGGTGCTGAAATTTTTTGGCAAGTGGATTGTGGTGATTAGTTGATCAAATTGGTTTCTTGATCGTTGCCCACACAACGTGAAATCAAAGTCTTGAGGCATACAAGAGAATCACCTAAGTGCACGCTTCAAAGGTATTTTCTAAAGTTCCGCCTTTAATTAGAAATATTTGTTGCGTGGTAAATCGAATAAGTTCAAACTCAGATCCTGTGCAATGTTATTTCAAAAGGGTTGAAATAACAATTGCGCTAGCGTCTAGGCCTGGAAAGAGATTCCGATTCGGGAATACATAGCACGAAAGTGAATTTCTGGCTAGGCCTGGCAGATAATCTTTCAATTGGTATCAGAGCCTGGTTTTGGGTTTTGTGCTTGTTCGATTTATTGCATGGTTTTATTTGCAGGTGGTTAAGAAATCCTGACTATTATGGTTACATTTGTATGGGTTTTAATTAAACTCCGGGACATGTCCGGATTTGATTTTATTATGAATATTTGTAATAGTATAACCACGTGCTAGAAGCCATGTAGGATTAGATCAAATTTGTAGTAGAATTTTTTCTATGTAATTTCGATTATTTAATTTTCCTAGAAAGTCTTGTAGTAGGAGAATTAATTTTTTGTAATCGAAGGCGTTATGGTGGACAACTTGAATTCATGGGTTTTGGGTTATTGTTAATTCGTAGAAACCCAGGAAAACCAGAATGAATTGCAAGAAGACCAAATAGCGTGGGAAAAAGCGAAAGAGGGATTGGCAGCAGGGGGCGGCGCCAGCGATGACCCGCCGGCAGGGGCCACAGCCGGTAACCGCTGTCGCTCGGCGTTGCAGGCAGCTGCTCTAGCGCGCAGCAGCAATAGGCGGCAGCAACTGCTGCACGCGCGGTGCGACCCTTGGGCGTGCTGCTCGCTTACGGCCCGTTCGGACTACGTTTTGGCCTGTTTTTCCTTCAGTTTTCATTTTTTGAAGTTCAAGACTCTCTCCGATGAGTGACGTGGTGGGACATAGATCAAGGCAGAAGATGGAAATGATTAAAACCATAATAGTCGGAAAATTTATTTTTCGTATTTATTTCCCGTATTTATTGTTTAATTTTTGTGCTGTATTTTAGATGTATGATTTTAAAGCATGTTGGTTTTATGGTTGCATATAACTTAGGGTTAGTTAATTGCATGTTAAAACTGGAAAAACCCTCAATTTGGAAATCTAAGTGGGAGCGGGTTAGTTTAATATCCCCATGGCCAACATTACGAGTTAATATGCGATGTGGGTGGGCTTGCGCGTTGGCATTAGGGCCTTCCTCCATTCGGATGAGTCCAACCCCGAGATCGCTAGATTATGAATTTCTGAGTAAGATGGCTAGAGTAAGTTTAACTAAGAGAAATGCGACACCCTCTCCATCTGAGGCACACTATCTTGAGGTAACAAACTCAGAAGTCATGTAATGGCACACACTTAGTGTACGATCTGCAGTATTCCTCCCTCGAGGTTACGCTATTTATTTGTACGACTGAAAACACCAACTATTAGCTAGATTGATCAATAGATCGTTAATGAACTTGGTTCTTCTCAAACGGGTTAGTGTAAACGTCCACACTGCGTGGCTTGCGAGAATCCCGATGAATGAGATGTTGGTGGATTATAATTATTGTTTTGAGGGAAGTTAATAATTATTAGAATTTCATGTTTTCGAAATTCTAGGTTAATAACTGAAACATTGTCTGTTTGTTTATTTTAGAGTTTTATCGATATGACATTCAACCCCTTAGCTGCTATTTTGAAAAACAATAAATTAACTGGAACCAATTATGTCGACTGGAGTCGTAACTCGGACATTGTCCTGACGGCTGAGCAGTATAAGTTTGTGCTCACCGATGTATGTCTAGATGTGCCTGATGAGAACTCTCCTCAAGAGGATAGGGATGCCTATACCCGGTGGAGAAAAGTGGATGAGATTGCGCGGTGCTATATTTTGGCCTCTGTGTCAAATGTGCTGCAACTTTATCCCATGGTCTCTGCCTTCAACATGATGGCTCACCTAAGAGAGATGTTCGCACATCAAGGCAGGACTGTTAGGCAAGTAGCCATAAGGAAGTTAACGAACTCAAATATGGCTGAAGGCGGATCGGTGAGAGATCATGTGCTACACATGATCAGTCACGTCAATGAAATAGAGGAGTTGGGAGGAGAAATCAACCCAGAAAGTCAGATAGATATTATCCTCCAGAGCTTACCCTCTTGTTTTGAGCAGTTTCGAGTTAATTATAACATGAACCAATGAGTTTACACTCTACCCGAGCTTTTAACTGATTTGGTAGCGGCCGAAGGAATTTTTCACGAGAAGAAGCAAGCTTTGGTCGCGGTAAAGGCTTCAGGTTCTTCTTCTGCACCTAAAGGCAAGAAGAATAAGAAGAAAAAGAATGCCAGGAAACTTGCTGAGAAGCCCAAGATCGCAAAGAGGAGCAAGGCCAAAGGCAAGTGTTTCAAGTGCGGTAAAATGGGACACTGGAAAGTGGATTGTCCAAAGCTTAAAGGTACGATAGTTTCTGCCCTAATTACTGAGACATGTTTAGCGGTGATTCCCACAGATACTTGGTGTGTGGATTTAGACGCCACTGATCATGTTTGTAATTCTTTGCAGGGGTTCCAAGTAACCTGGAATCTTAGAGAGAGTGAGCTGGATATCTACATGGGCGACACTACAGAGTGTCAGTAGAAGCAGTGGGAGTGGTCAATTTAAATTTCGAAAATTGTAGATAGAGTTAGTTAATTGTCTTTATGTATCGAGTTTTAGAAAGAACCTTATTTCGGTTTCTAAACTCTTGAAGAACGGTTATAAGTTTTTTTTCTGATGAGTTTGTATTTATTAGAAGAAATGGAAAACTTATTTGTTCTGGTTCATTGGCTGACAATTTATTTGTGGTTAATTCTAATTTCTCTGTTGTGCAAAACATAGAAATAGATAGCTCTTTATCTAACATTAATAAGAGGAAGAAACCTTCTGAAATGAATCAAACCTATCTTTGCATCTCAGGCTAGGTCATATAAACCTTAGTAGGATTCAGAGGTTGGTCAATGATGGACCTTTAGGTTCATTAGAGATTGACAGTTATTCAACATGTGAATCTTGCTTGGAAGGTAAAATGACCAAGAGACCTTTTAAGGCAAAAAGTTATAGAGCTAAGGAAGCATTACAGTTGATTCATTCTAACTTATGTGGACCAATGATGGTCCAGGCACGAGGTGGGTTCGAGTATTTCGTGATGTTCACGGATGACAACTCAAGGTACGGGTACATTTACCTATTGCGTCATAAGTCCGAGTGCTTTGGCAAGTTCAAAGAGTTTCGGGCAGATGTGGAGAAACATCATGGTAAGAGTATCAAGACACTGTGTCCAGATCGTGGTGGGGAGTACCAGTCCTATGAATTTCGAGAATACCTCGGTGAGGGCAGAATTCAGTCTCAGTTGTCTGCACCTGGCACGCCACAGCAGAACGGTGTAGCAAAAAGGAGGAATCGAACTCTCATGGAAATGGTTAGGTCTATGATGAGCTATAGTGATTTGCCAAGTTCGTTCTGGGGATATACCTTAGAAACGGCGATGTAGATTCTTAATCTTATACCATTTAAAACCGTGTCTTCAACCCCAATAGAGTTGTGGAATGGGCGCAAGCCCAGTCTAAGACATCTCAGAATTTGGGGTTGCCCAGCACATGTGCTTAAGGCAGATACGACTAAGTTTGATGCGAGAACTGAATTAATGTTGTTTGTAGGTTATCCCAGGGGAACGAAGGGTGGTCTGTTTTATAGTCCTAAAGATCAGAAGGTGATGGTTAGTACCAACGCTATATTTTTGGAAGAGGACTATGTCTTAGATCACAAGCCCAAGATTAAGATAGTACTAGAAGAGCTTAGACGACAAACTACTAATCCTGATGCACCAGCACAAGTAGATACACCACACACTGCACATGAGATCACAGATGATGGGCCTACACAGGTGGTCCCTCGTCATAGTGAGAGGGTTGTAAGACAGCCCGATAGGTTCATTGGCCTGAGGCTGACCCAGTTAACTACAATAAAACTCTTCGAGATAAAGATGCAGAATTTTGGCGTAAGACAATGATATCTGAGATGGGGTCAATGGACCACAATCAAGTATGGGACTTGTGGACCTGCCTGATGGGTTTAAGACCATTGGATGCAAGTGGGTCTACAAATGTAAGAGAGGACCTGACGGGAAGGTGAAAACCTTTAAAGCTAGGCTGGTGGCGAAGGGGAATCGATTATGAGGAAACCTTCTCTCCGGTAGCTATTCTTAAGTCGATTCGGATTCTCTTGGCCATAGCTGCTCATTTAGATTATGAGATTTGGTAGATGGATGTCAAGACAGCTTTCTTAAATGGAAGTCTTGAGAAAACCATCTTTATGCAGCAACCAGAGGGATTCATTGAAAAAGGCCAAAAGTATAAGGTTTGTAGGCTTAAGAGGTCCATTTACGGACTTAAGCAGGCATCCAGATCTTGGAACATCCGGTTTGATGAGGTAATCCAGTCTTACAAATTTACTCAATGTACGGATGAGCAATGTGTGTACCGCAGACGTGAGAGAAACTCAGTGGTGTTTCTTGTGCTTTACGTAGATGACATTCTATTGATTGGCAACAACAAGAAAGTGTTATCAGACGTAAAATTATGGATGTCCAAGCAGTTTGATATGAAGGACTTAGGGGAAGTGGGACATATCCTTGGGATCAAGATAATTCGAGATCGTAGGAAATGTTCATTAACGCTCTTCCAAGCTTCGTACATAGATATGATTCTGGCCCATTTTAACATGCAGAACTCTAAGAAAGGTTTTCTACCTTTTAGACATGGAGTGCATCTATCTAAGGAACAGTCTCCGAAGACTGTTGAGGAGATAGAGGCCATGAAGACAGTTCATTATGCTTCGACAGTAGGAAGTCTCATATATGCCATGTTGTATACGAGGCCTGATATCTGTTATGTCATTGGCATGGTAAGCAGATATTAGAGTAACCCCGGGAAAGCTCATTGGGGGGCAGTAAAATGTATTCTCAAGAATTTGTGCAGAACGAGGGACAAAGTTCTGGTCTATCAGACGCTTGAGCTGGTACCCCGAGGTTACACAGATTCAGATTTCCTAGGCGACAGGGGCAAGAGCAAGTCTACCTCAGGGTATGTGTTTACTCTAAGAGGTGGAGCCATAGTTTGGCGGAGTGTCAAGCAGAAATGCGTGGCAGACTCTACTATGGAGGCTGAGTACGTTACCGCATCAGAGGCAGCAAAAGAAGCAGTATGGCTCAAGAACTTCCTAGTCGACTTAGATGTGATTCCTGGTTTGCAGAAGTCTAACACGATTTATTGTGATAACAATGGTGCAGTAGCAAACTCGAAGGAAACACGAACCCACAAGGCGTGTAAACATATACAGCGCAAGTACCACCTTATATGAGACATCGTAAAGAGGGAAGTGAAAGATTATCTGCCCGAGCCTAGCCAGAAACTCACTTTCGTGCTATGCATTCCAGAATCGGAATCTCTGGCCAGGCCTAGACGCTAGCATAATCGCTATTCCAAACATTTTGAAATAACATTGCGCAGGATCTGGGTTTGCACTTATTCAATTTACCACGCAACAAAAATTCTTAATAAAAGTGGAAGAATAAGAATTACATATTGAAGCGTATACCCAGGTGATTTTCTTGTATGCCTCAAGACTTTGCTTGTATGTTGTGTGAGCAGCAATCTAACTAGCAATTTGATCAACTAATCACTACAATCCACTAAGCAGAAAAAATTCGGTAGCTCGTCTCCGCCTGAATTTCAACCGTCGCCGCCACCGAATTTTTCCTGCCACCGCCGCCTGTCGGAATTAACCACCGACCGTTGCCTGGGATAATAACCGGCTTCCTGAGATTCTGCTAGAGGGATAAAAATGTTTTCTCCCTCTAGACTTTCTCTCTCTAAGTTTTCTTGTCTTGAAAACTTATGAACTGTATATTGAATTGTATGTCTAGAATAGTTAATCCATTGTCTATATATAAAGTTACAAGAGAGACCCAAAGATGGTTTAGGATTGGCCTTCCTACTGGGTTTCTGTTTCCTTCAATCCTATTCCTGGACTGATACACATTCAACTGATACAGGATTCACTTATCCTAATCCAGTTCCTGATAAGATTCACAACCAACTGATACAGGGATTCACTTATCCCAAACCAGTTCCTGGTATGATTCACAACCAACTGATACAGGAATTCACTTATCCCAAACCAGTTCCTGGTATGATTCACAATCAACTGATACAAGGATTAATTAATTACTTAATTAATTAAATATACATTTGTCAATAACCCAATACATAATTAATCGTACTACTAACGGATTAATTATGGCACTACCATCCTACACCAGAATTGCTTCCGGAATAACTTAATTAATTTATTCACAATCTCCCCACATCAAAGATATAGTGCTCGTTAATATATTAATTTACTGATAAATTAATTAATTAATCTCTTTAATTCTGAGACTAGTACCACTCGACCTTTTTACTATACCAGACATAAGTTCACCGGTCGGGTTTAGTATAATAAATATTACGAGCTCATCTCGGGAGCACCATCACCCCGGACGCACCGGTACATGGTTTCCTTTCGACAAGCAGCAGCACACCATGCAACTAAACACGCGCACCCAACCTACCGAGACTATTGGCCACAATTGACCTCACCCATTGGCAGATCAAAGTACACTATGTCTAATCCTCATGCCCGCTCGAGTCTAGGGATTAAGAGATATAATACCAAGAATGATTTGTCTATTAAATCAGTACAAGAAAAATCATTCCTAACGGGTCAAGTTCAATATGCCCCTAGCATATCTATATGATTCAATTAGTTTAGACAAACCAACTATCCGAATTACATAATAACCTGAACTGACAGTTTGTCCAAAGCTGTCTCGGTTACGAACCTCATTTATATATTATATCTTTTAACCAATGATGTGATCTACTGTGTCACACAAGACACTTCATCATCTAACTACATAATATAAATGGACAATTAATGCATAACAAGATATAACCAAAACATAAATCGATATATTAACTGGGAAAATGTACAATACAAGCATAGCTTATGTATTCAACTCCAACAATCTCCCACTAATACTTAAGCTGTGCTTTAAGTATACATCTGTACACAACTTCTATACACCCTGCTGCTATATATCTAAAAAAACTGTCATGGCTCTCCTAAGTATCTGATCCCCATGCCCTCCACATGAGTCTCAAAGACTTTTGAAGTCAATGTTTTCATGAACGGATCTGAAAGGTTATCTTCTGATGCTATCTTAGCCACAACCACGTCTTCCCTCTTTACGATTTCTCGTATCAGGTGGTACTTGCGCTGTATATTTTTACTCGCCTTGTGGGCTCTGGTTCCTTCGAGTTTGCTACTGCACCATTATTATCATAATAAACCGTGATAGACTTCTGCAAACCAGGAATCACATCTAAGTCCACTAGGAAGTTCTTCAGCCACATTGTTTTCTTCGCTGATGCGGCAATGTATTCAGCCTCCATGGTAGAGTCTGCCACGCATTTTTCTTGACACTCTGTCAAACTATGGCTCCACCTCCTAGAGTAAACACATACCCTGAGGTAGACTTGCAGTTGTCCCTTTCACTTTGGAAATCTGAATCTGTGTAACCTCGGGGTACCAGCTCAGAAGCCTGATAAACTAACACTTGGTCTCTCGATCTATGTAAATATTTGAGAATGCATTTTACTGCCTCCCAATGAGCTTTCCCAGGGTTACTCTGATATTTGCTTACCATGCCAACGACATATCAGATATCAGGCCTCATACACAATATGACATACATGAGACTTCCTACTGCCGAAGCATAAGGAACTGTCTTCATGGCCTCTATCTCATCAACAGTCTTGGGAGACTATTCTTTAGACAGATGCACTCCGTGTCTGAAAGGTAGAAAACCTTTCTTGGAGTTCTGCATGTTAAAACAGGCCAGAATCGTATCTATGTATGAAGCTTGGGAGAGCGTTAACGAACGTTTCCTATGATCTCGAATTATCTTGATCCCAATGATATGTCCCGCTTCCCCTAAATCCTTCATATCAAACTGCTTGGACAGTCATGCCTTTATGTCTTATAACACTTTCTTGTTGTTGCCAATCAATAGAATGTCATCGACGTAAAGCACAATAAACACCACTGAGTTTCCATCACGTCTGCGATACACACATTGCTTATCTGAACACTGAGTAAATCCATAGGACTGGATTACCTCATCAAACTGGATGTTCTAAGATCTGGATGCCTACTTAAGTCCGTAAACGGACCTCTTAAGCCTGCAAACCTTATGCTCTTGGCCTTTTTCAACGAATCACTCTGGTTGCTGAATGAAGATGGTTTCCTCAAGACTTTCATTTAGGAAAGCTATCTTGGCATCCATCTGCCAAATATCATAATCTAAATGAGCAGCTATGGCCAAGAGAATCCGGATCGACTTAAGCATGGCTACCGGGGAGAAGGTTACCTCATAATCGATTCATTCTTTCTGAGTATACCCCTTCGCCACCAACCTAGCTTTAAAGGTTTTCACCTTTCCGTCAGGTCCTCTCTTATGTTTGTAGACCTACTTGCATCCAATGGACTTAAAGCCATCAGGCAGGTCCACAAGCTCCCAGACTTGATTGTGGTCCATTGACCCCATCTCGGATATCATTGCCTTACGCCAAAATTCTGCATCTTTATCTCGGAGAGCCTCATTGTAGTTAACCAGGTCAGGTTCAAGCGCGCCTAGGATTAGGTCTGAGGCCTCTCCCATGCCAATGAACCTGTCAGCTGTCTCACAACCCTCTCACTACGATGAGGCACCACCTGTGCAGGCGCATCATCTATAATCTCTTGTGTAGTGTGTGGTGTATCTACTTGTGCTGGTGCATCAGGATTAGTTTGTCTTCTAAGCTCTTTTAGTACTATCTTACTCTTGGGCTTGTGATCTAGGATATACTCCAAAAATCTAGCGTTGGTACTAACCACCACCTTCTGATCTTTAGGACTATAAAATAGACCACCTTTCGTTCCCCTAGGATATCCTACAAACAACATTAATTATGTTCTTGCATCTAACTTAGCCGCAAATTCTAAGATGTTTAAGACTAGGCTTTCACCTATTCTAAAACTCTATTGGGATTGAAGACACGGTTTTAGATGGTACAAGATTAAGAATATACACCGCTGTTTCTAAGGCATATCCCCAGAACGAACTCAGCAAATCACTATAGCTCATCATCGACCTAACCATTTCCATGAGAGTTCGATTTCTCCTTTCTGCTACACCGTTCTGCTGTGGCGTGCCAAGTGCAGACAACTGAGACTGAATTCCGACCACACTGAGGTATTCTCAAAATTCGTGGGACAGGTACTCCTCATCACGATCTGATCGCAGTATCTTGATACTCTTACCATGATGCTTCTCCACATCTGCCCGAAACTCTTTGAACTTGCCAAAGCACTCGGACTTGTGACGCATTAGGTAAATGTACCCATACCTTGAGTAGTCATCCGTGAACATCACGAAATACTCAAACCCACCTCGTGCTTGGATCGAAATTGGTCCACACAAGTCAGAATGAATTAACTCTAATACTTATTTAGCTCTATAACCTTTTGCCTTAAAAGGTCACTTGGTCATCTTACCCTCCAAGCAAGATTCGCATGTTGAATAACTGTCAATCTCTAATGAACCTAAACGTCCATCATTGACCAACCTCTAAATCCTACTAAGGTTTATATGACCTAGCCTGAGATGCCAGAGATAGGTTTGATTCATTTCAGAAGGTTTCTTCCTCTTATTAATGTTAGATAAAGAGCTATCTATTTCTATGTTTTGCACAACAGGGGAATTAGAGTTAACCACAAATAAATTGTCAGCCAATGAACCAGAACAAATAAGTTTTCCATTTCTTCCAATAACAACACAATCATCAGAAAAAATAAACTTATAACCGTTCTTTAAGAGTTTAGAAATTGAAATAAGGTTCTTTCTAAAATTTGGTACATAAAGACAATTAACTAACTCTAAACTAGAATTCTCGAAATTCAGAGTAACTACTCCCACTGCTTCTACTGACACTCTTGTAGTGTCACCCAAGTAGATATCCAATTCACCTTCTCTAAGCTTCCGGGTTACTTGAAACCCTTACAAAGAATTACAAACATGGTCAGTGGCACCTGAATCCACACACCAAGTATCTGCGGGAATCGCCGCTAAACATGTCTCAGTAATTGAGGCAGAAACTATCGTACTTATAAGATTTGGACACTTCGATTTCCAATGTCCCGTCTTATTGCACTTGAAGCACTTGTCTTTTGAATTTTTCTTTGCAATATCTGGCTTAGGCGCAATCTGCGCCTTTTGAGCTATTCCTTCGAGCTTTCTCTTCTTATTTCTAGCCTCAGGCTCAGAAGAAGATTCTGAAGCTTTGCCTGTGACTAAAGCTCGCTTCTTCTCTTGAAAAAGACTTTTAGCCGCCACCAACTCTGCCAAAAGCTCGGATGAAATACACAACATCTTACTTATGTTATAGTTCAACTGAATCTGCTCATATCTTTGAGGCAAGCTCCGGAGGACAATATCGACTTTGGTTTCACTAACGATTTTGCCTCCCACTACCTCAACCTTGTTGATGTTACTAATCACGTCAATGACATGATCTCTCACAGGAGTGCTCTCATCCATAAGTACAATGTCCAAGTTACAACTCCAATCGACATAATAAGGTCCAATTAACTTGTTGTTTTACAATATAGCAGCTAAGGGGTTGAATGCCATATCGATAAAATTGTAAAATAAATAAACAGACAATGTTTCAGTTATTAATTCTAGAATTTCAAAAATAAGGAAATTCTATCAATTATTGACTTCCCTTAAAACAATAATCTTAATCCACCAACATTTCATTCACCGGGATTCTCTCAAGCCACGCATTGTGGACGTTTACGCTAACCCACATTCTTTTGAGAAGAACCAAGTTCATTAACTACACAATCTGGCCAAACGATCTATTGATCAATGTAGCTAATAGTTGGTGCTTTCAGCCGTACAAGTAAGCAGCGTAACCTCGAGGGAGAAATACTGCAGATCGTACACTAAGTGTATGCCATTACGTGACTTCTGAGTTTGTTACCTCAGGATAGTGCACCTCAGATGGAGAGGGTGTCGCATTTCTCCTAGTTAAACTTACTGTAGTCATCTTACTCAGAAATTCACAATATAGCGATCTCGGGGCTGGACTCAACCGAATGGAGAAAGGCCCTAATGCCAACGCACAAGCCTACCCACATCACATATGAATTCGTAATGGTGGCCATGGGGATATTAAACCAACCCGCTTCCACTTAGATTTCTAAATTGAGGGTTTTTCTGGTTTTAACATGCAATTAACTAATCCTAAGTTATATGCAACCATAAAACCAACATGCTTTAAAATCATGCATCTAAAATACAGCATAAAAATAAAGCATAAAAATTAAAATAATAAATACGGGAAATAAATACTAAAATAAATTTCCTGACTATTATGATTTTAATCGCTTCCATCTGATGCCTTGATGTCGTGTCCCGCCACGTCACTCAATGGAGAGAGTCTTGAACTTCAAAAACAAAAACTGTCGGAAAAACGAGCCAAAAACGGAACCTGAACAGGCCGCACGTGCGCAGCACGCCCAAAGGGCGGGCAGCGCGCGCCGCTGCTGCATGCTGCATTGCGCGGCAGCGCCGCTGCCATTGGCGGTTGTAGGTGGTGGCTCTTGCCGGCGGGTCGTTGCCGGTGCCGCCCCCTGTCGCCAATCCCTCTTTTATTTTTCCCATGCTATTTGGCATTCTTGCAATTCGTTCTGGGTTTCTATGAATTAACGATAACCCAAAACTCATGAATTCTAGTTGCCCACCATAACGCCTTCGATTACAAAAATTATTTCTCCTACTACAAGGCTTTCTAGGAAAATTAAATAATCAAAATTACATAGAAAAAATTCTACTACAGATTTGATCTAATCCTACACGGCTTCCAGCAAATGGTTATATACTATTACAAACATTCATAATAAAATCAAATCTGGACATGTCTCGGAGTTTAATTAAACCCATACAAACGTAACCATAATGGTCGGGATTTCTTAACCACCTACAAAATAAAACCATGTAATAAATCGAACAAGCACAAAACCCAAAATCAGGCTCTAATACCAATTGAAAGATTATCTGCCCGGGCCTAGCCAGAAACTCACTTTCGTGTTATACATTCTAGAATCAGAATCTCTGGCTAGGCCTAGATGCTAGCACAATCGTTATTCCAACCATTTTGAAATAACATTGTGCAGAATCTGGGTTTGTACTTATTCGATTTACCACACAACAAAAATTCTTAATAAAAGCAGAAGAATAAGAATTACCTATTGAAGCGTATACCCAGGTGATTCTCTTGTATGCCTCAAGACTTTGCTTGTATGCTATGTGGGCAGCAATCTAACTAGCAATTTGGTCAGCTAATCACCATAATCCACCTACCGGAAAAAATTTTACAACTTGTCGCCGCCTGAATTTCAACCGCCTCCACCGTCGGATTTCTCCTGCCACCGTCGCCTGCCGGAATTAACCACCGACCGTCGCCTGGGATGATAACCGGCTGCCTGAGATTATGCTAGAGGGAGAAAAATGTTTTATCTCTCTAGACTTTCTCTCTCTAAGTTTTCTTGTCTTGAAAACTTATGAACTGTATGTTGAATTGTATGTCTTGAATAGCTAATCCCTTGTCTATATATAGAGTTACAAGAGAGACCCCAAATTGGTTTAGGATTAGCCTTCTTACTGGGTTTCTATTTCCTTCAATCCTGTTCCTGGACTGATACACATCCAACTGATACAGGGATTCACTTATCCCAATCTAGTTCCTGATATGATTCACAACCAACTGATACAGGGATTCACTTATCCTAAACCAGTTCCTGGTATAATTCACAACCAACTGATACAGGGATTCACTTATCCCAAACCAGTTACTGATATGATTCACAACTAACTGACATAATGATTAATTAATTACTTAATTAATTAAATTTACCTTTGTCAATAACCAAATACATAATTAATTGTACCACTAACGGATTAATTATGACACTACCATCCTACACTAGAATTGTTTCTGGAATAACTTAATTAATTTATTCATAATCTTCCCACATCAAAGATATAGTGCTCATTAATATATTAGTTTAATGATAAATTAATTAATTAACATCTTTAATTATGAGATTAGTACAACTCAACCTTTTTACTATACCGGACATAAGTCCACCGACCGGGTTTAGTATAATAAACATTACGAGCTCATCTCAGGAGCACCATCACCCAAGACGCATCGGTACATGGTTTCCTTTCGACAAGCAGCAGCACACCATGTAACTAAAGACGCGCACCCAACCTACCGAGATTATTGGCCACAATTGACCTCACCCATTGGCAGATCAAAGTACACTATGTCTAATCCTCATGCCAACTCAAGTCTAGGGATTAAGAGATAGAATATCAAGAATGATTTGTCTATTAAATCAGTACAAGAAAAATCATTCCTAAAGGGTCAAGTTCAATATATCCCAGGCATATCTATATGATTCAATTAGTTTAGACAAACCAATTATCCGAATCACATAATAACCTAAACTGACAGTTTGTCCAAAGCTGTCTCGGTTACGAACTCATTTATATATTATGTCTTTTAACCAATGATGAGATCTACTGTGTCACAAAAGACACCTCATCATCTAACTACATAATATAAATGGACAATTAATGCACAACAAGATATAACCAAAATATAAATCGATATATTAACTGGAAAAATGTACAATACAAGCATAGTTTATGTATTCAACTCCAATAGGAAGACGTGGTCGTGGCTAAGATAGCATCAGAGGATAACCTTGCAGATCCATTCACGAGGACATTGACTTCAAAAGTCTTTGAGGCTCACGTGGAGGGCATGAGAATCAGATACTTAGGAGAGCCATGACAGTTTTTCAAGATATATGGCAGCAGAATGTATAGGAGTTATATGTAGTTGTATACTTAAAGCACAGCTTAAGTATTAGTGGGAGATTGTTGAAGTTGAATACATAAGCTATGCTTGTATTGTACATTTTCCCAGTAATATATCGATTTATGTTTTGGTTATATCTTGTTGTGCATGATATGTCCATTTGTATTATGTAAGTAGATGATGAGGTATCTTATGTGACATAGTAGATCTTATCATTGGTTGAAAGACATAATATATAAATGAGATTCGTAATCGAGACAGCTTTGGAAAAACTGTCGGTTTAGGTTATTACGTGATTCGGGTAATTGGTTTGTCTAAACTAATTGAATCATATAGATATGCCTGGGGCGTATTGAACTTGACCATTAGGAATGATTTGTCTTGTACTGATTTAATAGACAAATCGTTCTTGGTATTCTATCTCTTAATCCCTAGACTCGAGCGGGCATGGGGATTAGACATAGTGTACTTTGATCTGCCAATGGGTGAGGTCAATTATGGCCAATAATCTCGATAGGTTGGGTGCGCGTGTTTAGTTGCTTGGTGTGCTGCTGTTTGTTGAAAAGAAACTATGTACAGGTGCGTCTGGGGTGATGGTGCTCCCGAGATGAGCTCGTTATGTTTATTATACTAAACCCAGCTGGTGGACTTATATCCGGTATAGTAAAAAGGTCGAGTGGAGCTAGTCTCGAAATTAAAGAGGTTAATTAATTAATTTAACAGTAAATTAATAAATTAACGAGCACTATATCTTTGATGTGGGGAGATTATGAATATAAATTAATTAAGTTGTTTCGGAAGCAATTCTGGTGTAGGATGGTAGTGCCATAATTAATCCGTTAGTGGTACGATTAATTATGTATTGGGTTGTTGACAAAGGTAGATTAAATTAATAAAGTAATCAATTAATCATTATATCAGTTGGTTGTGAATTATACCAGGAATTGGTTTGGGATAAGTGAATCCATGTATCAGTTGGTTGTGAATCATACCAGGAACTGGTTTGGGATAAATGAATCCCTGTATCAGTTGGATGTGTATCAGTCCAGGAACAGGATTGAAGGAAACAGAAACCCAATAGGAAGGCCAATCCTAAACCAACTTGGGGTCTCTCTTGTAACTCTATATATAGACAAGTGATTAGCTATTCAAGACACACAATTGAATATACAATTCACAAGTTTTCAAGACAAGAAAACTTAGAGAGAGAAAATTTTCTCCCTCAAAATTCAAATTTCACAGAGCTCAAGGCAGCCGAATTTCTTCTTGAATTTTGGCAACAGTGTGTAGCTTTCTCTCTCTCTGAGCGGTGCGTTTACAGTACGTGCCAGGTGCGGTGGTGCTGGAATTTTCTGGCAAGTGGATTGTGGTGATTAGTTGATCAAATTGGTTTCTAGATCATTGCCCACACAACGTGAAATCTAAGTCTTGAGGCATACAAGAGAATCACCTGAGTGCACGCTTTAAAGGTATTTTCTAATTAATTAGAAATATTTGTTGCGTGGTAAATCGAATAAGTGCAAACCCAGATCCTGCGCAATGTTATTTCAAAAGGGTTGGAATTGCAATTACGCTAGCGTCCAGGCCTGGCCATAGATTTCAATTCTGGAATGCATAGCACGAAAGTGAATTTCTGGCTAGGCCCGGGCAGATAATCTTTCAACAAACATATAAAACAACCCCAATCAAAAAAAAATAATGTAAAAGTCAACTATAAATTTCCTTCAAAACTCAAAAATACTGCAGCCCTCTCTACTTACCAAAATCATATTAGAAAGTCATAGTGGGAACCATAAGTATTGGATGTTTTCTCATTCAACCATCCAAACAGCACCTACATAGAAAACAAACTTAACAGAAACACTTGTCTTGCTTTTTTTTTTTTTTTTTTTTTCATATTATGAACCAACCAACCAACTAACTAGAACAGACTCTTCTCTCATTTTAATGAGTAATTCCAGGTGTAACCAATCTGTTGTCCATTTCATATCAAAAGAAGTATCAAGATTCTGAACCAACAAGTCTCTATAGAACATTCTATATCATTTGCTACGCCATAAAACAAGTGTAATTATCCAAAACAAAGGTCTTAAAACTAGCACATCACAAATCAAATGTAACTATCCAAAACAAACATCTCAATGCTAGAACGCCACAAAACAAAATAACTATCCAAAACAAAGTTTTTAAGGCTACCAAGCCAAAAAAACAAGATGATTATCCAAAACAAACATATCAAAGTAATCTATGTCTTCTATGACTTCTAGTCAAATCTAAAGTCCATTAACCCAAGCTAATCTATACCTTCTAGCTATCTTCATGAAAAGACGTCTCCATGCGGGATCCACAAATGATTAAGTTGTCTTAACGAACTTAGTATCATCAACGATTTCATCTTCTAACTCATACAGTGCATCCATGCACTTCTCAGCTGAGCACTCATCATTTTGTTTAGTTACCTTCACTATATATTTTTTACTCTTTACAAAACCAGCTTGGGTAGCAGCCTCGAGGAAAAGATTTTCCTTAGATGTTGTCTTTTTAGCTTTCGTGGCTTTTGATCCTACGCTAACCTAATTGGAAATAGACTTTTTGCCCGATGACTTTGATGCCTCTGGAACCACATCTTTATCATCATCAATAGACACAAATTCAATTGGGTTATCTTTCTCAACCCTAAGATTCTCATTCACTTGATTGTGGCTCGGTGCAAATACAGATCCGCCCACAAAAGTGTATTTTTGGAATAACTCAGTAAGCTCTTTATTATATTCCAAACTCTTATGCTTGAACTTCTTAAATTCCTTGTTTTACTGCACACAAATGTAATAAAAATAATTATAAATCTAAAACATTTTGATTGAATCTAAAACTTATGAATCGATGTACACAAATACATTGAATTAGTACCATAATCAACTCAGCCCAATGTTCTTCCAAAGTAAGAACTGTTTCATTCATAGAGTGACATCCAAGTCCAGTGTAATTCTCACATAGCTATTTGAAACTACGTCATTCAGCTCTAAACCGATTGAACTTTTGAGTCAACTGGTATTGGTTCTATTTAAACTCTGCTTTAACATTGCATTCCTTACAAATTTATGTCTAAGACTTTCCTTGTTTCTTTTATATTCCAATAATATGTCAACAAACAACTTAACATCCTTTGGAAGCCAAATGGTTCGAGAATGACCATGCTTGCCACTAGTTAGTTCAATTTCATATGCTATCTAAGGTTTTAAAAGTAATATTATTATTCAGTCATAAAAAAATTAAATTTCATAAAAAATTCCATGTAAACGAATACCTCTTAACTATTTTTTATACTAAGTTTGATGTTGTTTTCATCACTTTCGAAATATATGGTTAAAGAAAACTGCTTGGACATCTTAAAAATTCATGGACTTTAGATAATTGATCAATCAAAACACATTAGTCACTTATCTGCACATAGTCACTCAAGAATACAAAAAAACACTTTATGTAGAACTTCAGCTGTTTTCAAACTACATATACCATAATAAGCAGGTGTTCATGAATAACTTTTTGTCTTTGAAGACAAAAGACCACCATAGAGAGTATATGATAAGCATTTAAACCTATATTAAACAGGCGAGATCGTAGTCCAAGATGCCTAATATATAGATTATAGAATGTACTATGTATGAAAAATACGACAAGGCAATTTTGTCTCAAAGAAATGATGGACAAAAAAACTGCACTATTTTCTGGATATTAGGGACCTGTAGATCATAATTTCAGTATGAAATTGGGAGGTTCAAAACTATCTGATAAAATAGGAGCAGTTAAATTCAGGTAGCAATGAAGTAAAACAGCAGAGAGGCTCAACGTTTCCATTTTGAATTTTTCAAATATTTTACAAAAATAATTGGTAAAATGCAAAAAAGCACAAGAAGTCAAGATTTTCAAACAAAAAAGATGAAAGGATGTTGTGACCAAAAAAATATATATATAAAGACAAACTTTTAAGCTGTTAATCATGGAAGTATAAGTTACAACTTTTTAGATATTTCTATATTATGTTTAGTTTATTTTGTCAAGTTTGCATAAAAGGAAGGTTTATAACCTTTGGGGAGGAGCAAGCCGAAAACTGAGGGAGACAGTGATGAAATAAATGGCCAATTCAACTCTTTAATGCATACTACTGCTACCGGGTTGAGTAAACAACAAGGCTGAATGTTGTTTTTCTGCTAAAACTTCAGGAGCAATCTGTCGTGTTAAAAGCAAGATTCTAGAAGATTGGTGAAACCATTTCACGGGAATCAAGTCCTGAGAATACCTTAAATTAAGAGAGATATGAACTTTGGCCAAAATGGACTATGAAGCCTCAAACAGAGTCCATCAGTTTTAAAATTTTTCAATTTCAGAGGAAATGGATCAGCTCCAATCTGGTGAAATTTTTGAAAATTCTACTAAATCATTTTTTGAGCTCTATAGACCTGAGTAATCCTTAACATGTGAAGATTAAAACCATGTAAATGTTTGGAAAAACACATTACCGAATCATTAAGATTTAATGGGTCAAATTCAGCCACGAGAACCAGCATTTTCATAATTTCAAATTATTGGGGTGAAAGATCTACAAAGCAATTTGACAAGCCGTAAAATCTTGTTTAACCTTGATGTCTACGGAATAAAGGCGTAGAAAAAATTCGCACAAAAGGAAATAAGTGAAACAAGTTTCACAACTCCAGACACTGTCACTCATTCATGCAAAGGTTTACTAAAGAATCCAGACATACAAAACATCATAATATCTTACGGAAAGGACAGCCCTCGAAATTAACTTGCATGAGGATCAGTAGTAGCCATTTTAAATGCAGAGCAAACAGGGGGATGTTTAACTTTAGTTCATGGCGGGTAGTTGTTTTAGTTCCAAGGAGGCAGCTTCTAAATCTCTGCAGCTAGGCAGAACTCTGTAATCTTTCTTTTTTTCCTCGTTTGATTTTGAACTGGGGAAAGGGGCGCGGATTGCTGCACTTTGGACGTTCAAACTAGAACATATGACTAGTGAGAACAACAATCTAAAGCTCATCTACCATCATGGATTTTATGTGATTATTGTTGGCAAAAAACGAGGATGGCTAGTTGGAAATTCCAAGGCTTGTGCAAGCACAATTTCCTTGAGATAAATTTGCCCTCTCTATTTAGTGCTTAGAGATTACGTGGGCAATTACCTCCCAGGATACAATGGAACCGTAAACTCAGTTTAGCACAAAAACTGGCTTACCAACGAACTAAAACAGTTGTTGAACACTTAAGAAGATTTCTGGGAAGGCATAAGGAAAAATTCGTAGGGAGAGAAAGGTTTTCTAGAGAGAAGGAGGAGCAGAATTTCTTGAAGAAACAAAAAGAATTCTGTTTTTGTATGTTTGGAATGGTTAGAGTGCTCACTATTTATAGTGAAGGGTGGAGCCTTTCATTTAAACAAGAATTGAATCATGTTTAATAGGCAGTCATTATTCTTCAAATTAATTATGTCCATTTTAGAATTAAACCAGCAATTAGCGTGGCCAAATTATTTGATTCTGCACCTATTGCTCATAAACGGTCATCAATTTTCTAGAATAATGCCGAAACGTCTGCATCTATTGCTCAAAACTGACCAGTATTGCAAACAAATGTAGCAACGTCTGGATTAATTAGCAATTAATCATCCGTTTCATTTTGAAGTATAATCCATTCATCATTAAGAGAGTCAGCAGATTTAAATCGGATTAAATTCTCATTTAATCTTCATATTAACTGGGAAAAATTGAAATCGACTAGTAGCAAAATGGAGGTTGATCAGGCCTGCCATTTAAGTCTACAATTCGTCCGGCATTCGTGTCCGCAGGTGCGGGCATGCACTCACACACAAGTCCAAGCTAATTCGGTCCCTCGATCGCACCCCTCCTGCGCGTGCGCACGCTAGCGGGAGCTACGATGTATAAAGTAGTGTAGGAATTCAAAGCTCACTTTACAAGACAATGCTTATAAAGTGCTTCTCTTTTCCTCACCTTTCCAATGTGGGATTCATTAAATCCCTTAGCTTGATTATTTTCCTACAAAACTCTCTCATTCACACTCTTTACTTCCAACAATCCCCCACATGAATGAGATATATCTCGGTTTGTCAGTGTTCAGTGACCAGTCCCTGAAAAGAGAAAGTAGGTTTTAACCTTTGAACTTCCTCTTTGTAGACCACGCTTTCTTTACTAGCTGTCCAGTAGACGCAATATCCTTGAACTGTCATGCTTTTTAGTGTAAAGGTCCACGTACCCTACACAGGAACCAATCTCAACTGTTCAGTTCTCATGATTTTGTTCATTATGGCCATGAAACACGTCCTGGTTCTGCAAGAGTTTCTAAAGAATTAAGCCTGTTCAATTCTCCTTTGAAGCGGCCCCACTTCTCTCTCACATAGGTGACTTCTTAAATTTGAAATGTAACCACAGTTACTTTCTTAAGAGTCAGTAAAGCGACATCTCGCTAGCCTTATCCATATGTCACTGTTTCTTGACAGGAATAAGTTGAGGTTGCCCCCACAGTGACCGTATCAGGTCTTATGATTAGGTTGTCCCTTTGAACCTAGATCTTGGGATCTCCAGTCAACTAGGTTGGGTTTTCCTTCAAAAAACCTTTTATCCTTCACATGCTTTTATCCTCATTCCTTTCATCAATCTTTCAACTGTCTCTCTATTTAACCCTTTGGTTAGCGAATCCGCGATGTTATCTTTTGACCTTACAAAGTCAATAAAGATAACTCCTGTTGAGAGTAGTTGTCTAATGGTATTATGTCGACGACGAATATGTCTCGACTTACCATTGTACATTGTACTCTGTGCTCTGCCAATTGCAGATTGTCTATCACAATGAATGCAAATTGGTGGCACAGGTTTCTCCCATTTTGGGACATCCTCTAGAAAGTGGCGTAGCCATTCAGCCTCCTCTCCACATTTATCTAGAGCAATAAACTCTGATTCCATTGTGGATCTAGCTATCACCGTTTGTTTAGAGGATTTCCATGACACGGCGGCCCCTGCAAGTGTAAACACATAGCCACTCGTGCATGTCGAATCATTTATATCAGATATCCAGTTAGCATCTGTATAGCCTTCTATCACAGATGGATACCTAGTATAATGTAATCCATAATCACGAGTATATCTTAGGTACCTTAGTACTCTGATTATTGCCATCCAGTGATCTTTTCCTGGATTACTTGTGTATGAACTCAATTTGCTTACCAAGTAAGCAATATCTGGTCTAGTACATCTCATTAGATACATCAAACTCCCTATTATCCTGGAGTATTCAACCTGAGAAATACTCTTTCCATGATTTTTAGCTAAATGGAGATTGTTATCTAATGGCGTTCTAGCAATTCCAGAGTCATTGAATTTCCCTAGAATCTTGTCTACATAATGAGCTTGAGTCAAAATTAGACCTTCCGGGGACCTGATGATTCGGATTCCAAGAATCACATCCGCCAGTCCTATATCTTTCATGTCAAATTTTGAATTTAACATGGCTTTGGTAGATTTGACCAGTTTGTCACTACTACCAACTATGAGTATGTCATCTATGTACAAATATAAGATGAAATAATCATCTCCGGTCTCCTTTACATAGACACATTTTATATCCACTGGTTATCATTGCATGGTCAAACTTCTCATGCCATTTCTTAGGAGCTTGTTTCAGACCGTACAATGACTTAACCAATTTACATGCTTTCTTATTGGAACCTGGAGCTTTAAACCCTTTGGGTTGTTCCATGTAGATTTCTTCATCTAAATCTCCATTTAAGAAAGCTTTTTTTACATCCATTTGATGTATTTCCAAATTCTGTAAGGCTGCTATAGCCAGTATCATCCTTATGGAATTTATCCTCGTTACCGGAGAATACATATCAAAGTAGTCTAAGCCTTCTCGTTGCTTATACCCTTTGATTACCAACCTAGCTTTGTATTTGTCGATAGAGCCATCCGCTTTCATTTTCCGTTTAAAAATCCATTTTGACTCTAACGGACTACAACCATGAGGGAGATCCACTAACTCCCAAGTATGATTCTGTAAAATAGAATCAATCTCGTTCTTTATGGCTTCTTTCCATGAAGGCGCTTCCGAAGAATTCACAGCTTCAGCATAAGTCTGTGGTTTTTTCTCAACGAGAAAGGTTTCAAAATAATCCCCAAATGATTTCTCTATCCTTGCTCTTTTGCTACGTCTTAACTCTACCACTTCTTGACTCGGTGGTTCTTCATTGATGGTTTCACTAGGCCTTTTAGAGCCAGTTTCCTCAACTGATTTCCAAGGGAATACATTTTCAAAGAAACATGCATTTCTTGATTCCATGGTAGTATTCTTGTGTATATCCGGTATTTTCGAATCATACACAAGAAATCGGTATGCAGTACTATTATGAGCGTAGCCAATAAAGACACAATTCACCATTTTGGGACCTATTTTTATTTTCTTTGGTGTCGGTACTGCTACCTTCGCTAGGCACCCCCACACTCGCAAGTGTTTGAAGGAAGGTGTTTTTCCTTTCCATAATTCATATGGGTTTTCCCTTCTTTCTTTCGAGGTATTCTATTAAGTACGTAATTACTCGATAGAATAGCGTCTCCCCACATATTAGAAGGTAAGCCTGAACTTAACAACATCGCATTCATCATTTCTTTTAATGTGCAATTTTTACGTTCAGCAACCCCATTGGATTGAGGTGAGTACGGTGCAGTTATTTCATGGATTATTCCATTTTTAACACAATAGTCACCGATAGGTGCTTCGTACTCTCCACCTTTATCAGTTCTCAATTTCTTGATTCGTTTTCCAAGTTGATTTTCAACCTCGGTTTTATAGAGAATAAATTTCTCTAACGCCCCATCTTTGCTTTTAAGCAAATAAACATAGCAATATTTTGTGCTATCATCAATATAGGTAATAAAATATTTATTACCGCCTCGTGTTTGAACCGATTTCAAATCACATACATCGCTATGTATTAAGTCAAGGGGTTCGTTATTTCTTTCAACCGTTTGGAACGATGACCTAGTCAATTTTGCCTCAACGCATATTTCACATTTATGACTTAGGTCAATTTGGAAACTTGGCATATGGTTCAAGTTAATTAATCGACGTATCGATTTAAAATTAACATGACCTAGTCTACCATGCCATAAGCTAGAAGACTCAATCAAGTAAGTAGAAGAGGTATTTCCATTATCATTGACAATAGTCATTACATTCATTTTAAACATTCCCTCGGATGCATACCCCTTCCCCAAGTACAATCCCGACTTTGAAAGAATAATCTTATCCGATTCTATTACAACTCGGAATCCATGCTTATTCAGCATGAACCCGGAAATAAGATTCTTTTGGACTTCTGGAGCATAAAGCTCGTCCTTCAAAGTCAACGTTTTGCTCGAAGTCAACTTAAGCAAAACCGTTCCTTTCCCCTCGACTTTGGCGACCGCCGAGTTCCCCATATACAGCTTCTCGCCATGGGTTGAAACAAGAGTTGAGAAGTGTCCTTTACTGACACACACATGTTTGGTTGAGCCCGAGTCGTACCACCATTCTTTCTGGTTCGACTCCACCATATTCACCTCGGAGATCACAGTAACCAAACTGATATCCTCCTCCGGGTTTTCCTGGACCATGTTTGCCTCAGAGTTCTTCCTGGGAATATGACACTCCGATGACTTGTGGCCCTGCTTTCCACAGTTTAAGCACTTGCCTTTGAACTTGGTTTTCTGCTTCAAGACACCTCCCGTTGCCCCAACCTTGGCCTTGCTTTTATCGATGAACTTTGCCTTACTCTTGAAGCCTCCCTTGCCATGTTCCAGCATATTGACCTTGGCTTCTGCAGGGTTGACCGACTTGATCTCAGCTTTCTTGTTGTCTTCTTCAATCTGAAGTCTGACAACGAGATCTTCCATCGTTATCTCCTTGCGTTTGTGCTTGAGATAGTTCTTGAAGTTCTTCCAACTTGGTGGCAATTTCTCGATCATGGCCGCCACTTGGAACGCCTCGCTTAAAACCATCCCTTCCGCACTTATCTCGTGCAAGATGAGCTGCAACTCATCCACTTGACTCATCAAAGATTTCGAGTCAATCATTTTGTAATCGAGAAAACGGCCAACCACAAATTTCTTTGAGCCTGTATCCTCGATTTTCTACTTACGGTCCAAAGCCTCCCACATTTTCTTTGCCATTTTGTACGTCCCATATATCGTGTATAGGGAATCATGCAATTCATTTAGGATGTAATTGCGACAAAGGAAGTTCGAATACTCCCAAGCCTCCACGGTGTCTTCCATTGACTTATCACCTTCGGGGACCTTGGGACAGTCTTCTTTCACGAACCTTCCAAGACCCAACATGGTCAAGTAGAACAGCATCTTTTGTTGCCATCTCTTGAAGTACATGGCAACCCCTTGAAACTTCTCGGGTTTCTCATGGTGGCTCCTTGGCATAGTAGGCATTGAAGGCACAAAGCCCTTACTTGAGGTGACAGGCGGGTTCACCTCGGCAGCAATTTCACTTGAACTAGCCATGGATAATAAAAAAAATTTATCTTAAGATTGTTGGCAAAAAACGAGGATGGCTAGTAGGAAATTCCAAGGCTTGTGCAAGCACAATTTCCTTAAGATAAATTTGCCCTCTCTATTTAGTGCTTAGAGATTACGTGGGCAATTACCTCCCAGGATACAATGGAACCGTAAACTCAGTTTGACAAAAGTAGTAGCCCTCAATAATTCCTGAATGCCACAGCAACCAAAAATTTATCAGTAAACTGATCAATCAACTAAGCCTTTCCAACATTGCAAATGCAATTACCTCCACTAGCCCAGGGTACCCTTGTAAAACATAGGACAAAAATTGAAAACAAAACCATTAATGAGGCAAATATGACGTGAAATAAGGTAACTTACACCCAATAGTAAAATAAAGTCTTTATTTTTTAAATGATTGGTGATGTGACTCAAATATATAACTTTTTATGACCCAATTTCATGCATGTTTAGCTAATTTTTAGTTGGTTTTCAATGAAAATGATACCTTTTATGAGCTTTACAATGTACTTATGGTTTGATTTGCATAACTTTGTAGTAAGGAGCTATGTTTGAGATTTTGGAAGAAAATTGAAGACTTTTGCTAAAAAAGAGAAGAAAACATGAGGAAATTGAGCTGAATCATTAGAAGAATTTAGAAAAGATGCAAAATGAGCTGAAGAGTACAAGACTGGTGACCTACAGACATTGGTGCATGTACACCACCGACCACCGGCGAGCGCATAGCGCCGTGTTATGCCGCAGCCCAAAAAACTGTTGAAAGTTCTAAATTACCCTTAGGTGTGTTTTAAAATGTAATTTACCATTTTTAGCCCTAAGACCTCTTTCTTAATGGCCAAGGCCTAATGTAAAACACATACAATCACACTTTTAGTAGGCTCTTTCTTGAGTTGCTTAGTGGAGAAGTTACACACACTTCTACACATTTCTCTACACACACCAGATGATTTCTCCTAGAACCATGGTGTTCTAAGGAGCTTTTTAAGGATTCTACCCCTCTAAGTGATAGAGGGTAGTGGAAATCCAAAGATGTAGAACAAGTTTCTGGATTTAATTGAGAGAAATTGCTCACAAGCATGGAGTTCAAGAGTTGGATGTGCTTTTATCCTATTTTGTCGATAAAAGTCATACCTTTTCTTATGAATGGAGTTCTTTTATGAGTGGTTACTCATGATTTTATTTAATTTGTTCTCATCAATGGTTTTTCATATATATTAGCAAGTGGGTTGCATGCAAATGAGTTATTACTTGAATTGGATTGATGTAATTTGTGTTTGTCATGATTACATGTGGATGAATATACTGATTACTTGTTGATTTGTTAATTGTCTATGTTACATGTGTGAATGATATGGGCATATTGGGCTTGATGTGTTTTAGGCTTAGTGGTTTTCATGTCAACTTTCCAAGTAACTAAGTATATTTTCACTCAACTTGAGGTACATGTGTAGAGGATTGATAATGGAATAGTATTGATAACTCTATCTCTATTATAGACTTGGATGGTCATGTTGATGGTTCACATTTTAGGAGTTGAGCAATTATGTAATTCACCTAAAAATTAGATTTCATTGACTAGATGGATTATGGTTCTAAGTATAATGATTGAAATGCATAAGGAATTGGTTTTAGAAAGTCTTAACTACCCACATTTGCATGATATTTGCTTGTTAATAGCCCTTTGGATCTTGAGGTGGTATAATCCCGCTTTTATCTTTATTATTATCTTTTTGTTTTTATTTTGTTACTTTCATGACACACTTGAAATCACCTATTTACCCCTTTGTGTTTGTTAGTTTTTAGTTATAGAAACTACTAAACTTGTAGTAAGTGAGAAATTGTACCCAGACACGACATTCATTCAAAACAACTACCGTATGAGAACAAAACCTTAAGTACTATAGTTTTGATATTTTAATTTTGTTTTATATAAATTTTATTTTGAGTGTTAGCCTAAAATTTATACAACGATAAGAGCACGTTAACCAGCTATCCTAATAGGATTATTGTTAGAAGGATATAAGCCAACTAATCTTCACACTAGATAGCATTAGTGTTAGCACTAGAGTAGTAGAAACCTTCTCTAGTTTGAACTTCAAATGAGATTCAAACTCTAGGAAAGAAGCTCTAGAAACCCTAGGGATTCTCCTAGGTTGGCCAGCTACATCCCTCTATTTCCCTATAAATAGAGAGGCTTGTCAATTAATAAAATAGTTCTGAATTTTGTTTTAAATTCTGTTTGTGTTATTGTTTGTGTAATAGTGTGCTACTAAACATGATTGTTTATGTTGATGATAGATTTCCTTAGAGCTATACAAGATGTGAATATTGTGTTTTTCAAGACGGTATATTAGATGGTTAATCTAATTTGGTGTCAATCAATCATGATTTGAAGAATCATGATCATTTAGCCAATCTTTTGTATTCACCGGTAACAAAGGTTTACATAGTTTTCAAAGGTCTTGCGCATGAAATTCCTTCCTCCAAAGGAACCACCATCTTTGAACCGAATTCCCACAGGGGGAGGGTGGGTTTGGGGATTCCTAAAATTTTAGGATTGATACCCAAATTTTTATTCCCATTATAGGCAAACCAAACACTGAGTATCGGAATGAATCCATTCCTTCATTCCAATACCTGGCAACGAAATGCCACATTAATAAATTACCACATTTTATCCGAAGCTTGCATCCACTTTTTAATTTTTTTGTGATATTTTTCCTCTTGCAAAACATACACGTCATCTTTTTGGCACTACCACCACCACCTAGATCGCATCATTTGATCTCATTAATTGTGATGTTTTGGGGCCCTACTATCTTCCTACTCGACAAGGATTTCCCTATTTTGTCACTATTGTTGTTGGTTTTAAATGGTTTACTTGGACAATTAACATTTTTTTTAATACATATTTAAAATCAAGGGCAAACTAGTAAAATAGGGATGATAAATAAGAAAATGGGCTGTAAATAACAATACCCAATGCCTATGTGCCTTAATTGAATTGTTGTTTGGTTGAGGAACTTCAGAATCAAGTAATGGAATGAATCCAATTCCCAGTGTTTGGTTGGAAAAATTGGGAATGAATGAATGAAACCTAAACCTATAGGTATGGGTTTATTCATTCCATGGCTGGGAGGTGGGTTTCAAAAATTTTTAAACTCTCGGGAATCAGATCCATTCCAACATTGTATAATTCAGGAAAAATTTTCTCTCAAACCCTTGAAAATTTGCCCCTGTTCCTTTAGCCGTCTTCAGCTGTGCATTTTCGGCCATCTTCACTGTCTGAATCTTCATGTTTATCGAAAAGGCACCATAAACGCAATCTCCACCATTTGGATCTTCATGTTTATCGACTATCTTCACCGTTTGGATGAATTACTTGGAAGTTATCGAGATGTAGATGAAAAAATAAAATCGGACATGAATGTGCAGAGTGCAAAGTAGCTATCGCTGGGTTGAAGACGATTGATTGCGGCCAAAATTGCGAGAGTCGGTAATGAATCCTCTTATATATATTGTAATATATTTTTAATTATATAGTTTAAAATTATTTTTTCATTTGATTAATGTACTAAAAATTTCATAGCCTACTTTAATGGGCAAATTCCATTGTAATACTATTACTATATACTCATAGTAGTATTTGCGTAATGACAATAATCCAATCAATGCATAGGCCCTTGACTAATGCTTCCATTTCATTTGTTAAAAATATATCTTGCATTGTAGTAGTATTATTACTATATACTAACTGAGTTAAAAAAAAAGTTACGATTCATTTGTAGTTTAAAATAATTTTTTTTACTTAAAAGATTTATTAGTAGTAATAGCTCCATTATTAGGAGTTTAAAAATTAATTAGGAGTTATAAAAAAAGTTTTATGAATTAATTAAGAGTTTTATTGATAAACACAATTCTGTCGGCCGTTCTCCTCGTCATCAACTTTTTTTTTTTAATTTTAAACATTTTTATGATTTTACATTTTCAATTATTTAGGAAAAATTGGAATCAAAAAAATTATTTAGGGAAAATTAGAGGCGTCTTAAATTGTTTCTTTTAAGTAAAATGGTAAGGAATATCACTTTGATGGAAGAAGAAGGATTGTGTATGTAATTTTATTATAATTTTATTTTATGTATTAAACTTAATTTTATTAGTAATTTTTTAAAGGTTTCTTTTTCCTAATTTATTATAATTATAGTTATTTTATTATATTTTGTTCATTAATTTATTATAATAATATTGATCAGTTTTATACTTTCATTATAATTTTATTAATTTATTATAATTTATGTATTAATTTTAATGAAAGCTTATTTCACGCTCTATTTTGTTATTGCGCCCCCGTATTATATCCAAATTATCCATAACAAATTAAGAAATACCAATCATAATATTTAAATATAAAATATAATAATATATTAAATTTATCTAATTATCTTTAATCAATTTACTAAAAATAAAAAAATTTTCATTTATAGTTCCGTTCATCCATGCTACTTTAATAATAATTTTTATAAATTTTTGATAGATTAAAAAGGGAGTTATAAAATTTTTGGTAAATTAATTAAGGGCAATTAAATAATAATAAGAGGAGTCGAATATAAATATTAAAGGGCGAGAAATAAAAATTGAAGGAGCGGTATTTAATAAAATGAAAAACTTTTATAAAGAAATAGGATGTTTAATAATAAATAAGAGACATGATATAACACTACCTTAATTTTATCATAATTTTAAGGATTTATTTATTATAATTTTTTAAATTGACCATGAATTTTGATGGCACAATATATTTATTCATTAATCTAATAAAAATAACTCATTTAATACATTGTAACATGAATTTGCGTCGCTCTCCCTTTCTTCCATTTGTAAAAGAGTACCATATAAGAATTGAATTTCATGTATTGTGTGATGCCTTCAACCAAACTGACCATGAATCTTTAGGTTTTGTGTGATGCCTTCGCGTAAAACGGTGTCGTAGACTGATTTTGTCACGTTCTCTCTCCCTCGCAGTTACATTTCTCTTTCCAGCTGGGCGAATGTTGCGAGCCCTACTAAATGAAAACTTATTTCCGGTAGCCACCTTCGAACTCCTATTGTCCGCCGTCGCCTCCTATCCGTCGAGCGATTTATAAGGGTGGAGCCGCCAGCTTTGTTTAAGCAAAATTGACATTCAACCATGACGTGCCCTTTCACCTTTGCCAGTGTCCCTATAAGCCCTTTCAAGCCTTGATATTGAAGTAGATAAATTATATTTGTAACAGGAAATATGGAATTGACGATGGGGGAAGCGGAAGCTGGTGAGATTCTACCTGAGCGAGACATTGACATGTCGGCGGCGTATGAATTGCTTCAAAAAAGCAAGTCTTCTATTGAAGAAATTGTGGCCCAGATGCTTTCCGTCAAGAAAGATTCCCAACCCAAATCGCAACTACGTGAAACTGTCACTCAGATTTTCCTCAACTTTGTGGCTCTTCGGCAGGTGGGTTCCTCTTTCAATTTCACTTTGTTTGCTGTGAAGGCAAAATTTATAACTTAGCAGTTCAAGGGGATTTTTGGGGTGGGGAGGGGTTGTTAATTTTTTTTTTTTCTTTTTCTTTTAACCTTTCAGTTTTGTGAAATTTGTTCGTAAGTGCTGCTCAAGTACTTTGGTTTTTAATATGTGGAATTGGAAGGACATAATTCTTTTGGCTACATCTTGCATTTAATTGCTAATTTCAGCTCGATTATGTTCCATCAATTACTATGTTTTGGTGCTGGCATTTTCGTTTGGGAATTAACCCGAACCCAATCTTTTTTTCTAATCTCAAGGAGACCTTATCAGATTTGTTTCCACGCTCTGGTTGTTTTATTTTTCATTCCAATTGATACTTATGTATGATTCTGGCAAACCAAGTTTGTAATGCTGACGATGTTTTGTAACAGGCGAACAGGTCAATATTGATTGAAGAAGATCGTGTTAAAACAGAGACAGAACGTGCTAAACTGCCTGTAGACTTAACCACACTGCAGCTCCATAATTTGATGTACGAAAAGAATCACTATGTAAAAGCAATAAAGGCTTGCAAAGATTTCAAGTCTAAATATCCTGATATTGAACTTGTGCCGGAAGAAGAGTTTTTTAGAGATGCACCAGAAGACATAAAAATCTCATTGCTATCCAAGGATAGTGCACACAACTTGATGCTCCAGAGGCTTAATTTTGAGTTGTTTCAGGTACTTTGTTATGTGTAAATGTATGGTGTTATTCTTCAATGTTATCAAACAAGGTAGATTGCATTTTAGCTCCATTGAATGTGATCAGACTGTCTGATTACAGTCAGGAAAGTAAAAAACTTATGTAGTCTCCCGAGTTTACATTAGCAATACTTATGTAGTCTCCTGAGTTTACATTAGCAATTTAGAGATTTCTTTACAAAATTTTGAGTGAAAGCATTGCCTTTTTTGCTTAATTGTACGTTTGTTTTGTCAGAGGAAAGAACTGTGTAAACTTCGTGAAAGATTGGAACAACAAAAGAAAACCCTCCAGGATACCATTGCTAACAGGAAGAAATTCTTATCCAGTCTTCCTTCTCACCTTAAGTCCCTGAAAAAGGCATCCTTGCCTGTTCAACAACAGCTGGGAATTCTGCATACTAAAAAGCTGAAGCAGCAGCACTCTGCTGAGTTGCTTCCACCTCCTCTTTATGTGACTTACTCGCAGTTAGCTGCACAAAAGGAAGCTTTTGGAGAAAACATAGATCTTGAAATTATTGGAAGCTTGAAGGACGCCCAAGCTTTTGTTCGCCAGCAAGCAACGAAGGATTCTGGTAAATAAATTTATGTTATGGACCAAATATTCTGGTCAAATAAATTTTTGATAAAAATGTTCTTTTAGATGTTGGAAAGAATTATAAGGGGGCAACAAATTAAATACTTATTTTATATTTGCGGTATTCTAGTAGTATCCAGTAAGTTTCTTCCAAATTAAATTGTTTGGTTGTATTCATTAAGTCATTGGGCCCCTGATGTCACAGGAACTTATATGAACTTGGAGAGCTCTAGGTTGGATGACGACGCACCTGATGAGGAAGATGATGGCCAAAGAAGGAGAAAGAGACCAAAGAAGATGCAGGGCAAGGATAATATTGAACAAGCGGGAATTTATCAGAGTCATCCACTTAAACTTCTTCTTCATATACAAGATGATGACGATGGTGCTATTGATCTCAACTCTTCCAAACTTATCACCTTAAAGTTTGAGTACCTGATAAAGTTGAACGTGGTATGTGTTGCAATAGAAGGTTCTCAAGAAGTTCCAGAGAGTAGAATTTTATGCAACTTGTTTCCTGATGACACTGGCCTTGAGCTTCCTCATCAGGTATAATAGTGCATTAAAGCATTTTCGATCTTTTGCATTTTACTTCTTGTTCTTGATACTGTTTACTGTACATTTCTTAGGCGGCCAAACTTCGCTTGGGCGACACCTTTAAGCTCGATGAGAATAGAACTTCACGGCCATATAAATGGGCCCAGCACTTGGCAGGGATCGACTTCTTGCCTGAGGTGTCACCAGTGCTTACAAGTCCTGAAACTTCGAATGAGGAGTCAGCTAAATACACTAATATTCTGTCTGGTTTATCACAATATCGTCAGCAAAATAGGGTCCAGACAGTTGTGCAGAGGATTCGTGCTCGGAAAAAGGCTCAGCTGGCTCTTGTGTGAGTCACTGTATTGAATGTTTAGAGTTGTGCACCGTATCAACCAATAGCCATGATTAGGAAGTTATATAATGTAGTAAAGAATAACATACCCTGAGAAGTTCTAATTTCTGTTTGTCTTACGTGTTTGAAAATCTTTAATGTGTTGCTGGTTGTTTTGGTTTTGGAACGGTAATGTTTGGATTATTTTGCACATCTTTTTCTGCTTGTTTACATTTCATTCCATTTTGCTTCTATTCATAATGTGTCTGGTAATGATCTTGTATCTAAACCTACAATATGTTAAAACTGGCGGATTTGCTCTGTTGATGTGTCCATCTTAGTGATGAGGTTGCATAAAAGAAAAAAATGTGAATTTTTGGTTGACTTACGTTACAGGGAACAGCTTGAGTCACTTGTGAAGCTTAGTTGGCCAGCTCTCAAATGTAAGAGTGTTCCTTGGGCTTCGCATTCCCCAAGGTGCAGTTTGTGTAGCTGGTTACAAGTGGGCTCTAACCCTGGCCAGAGCTCATGGTCGCCTATCTCTAATGCTGAAGGAGTTCATAATCCTGATATGGAAAGAGTTGAAAAATCTGGTGTTTCAAAAGAAACTATGGAAATCTTACAGGAAGATGGTGAACTACCATCCTTGATTCCATTAACCACTGTTGTGAATGATGTTACGCAAGGAATGGTGAAAGAATCTGATGATATTTCGAGAAGGTTGCCTTTGATTTCAAAAAGTATCTTATCCCCAGTTAAAAAGGGGAAATCACAAAGTTTTAAGAGACATGATGAGGATATAGATATCATTCTTGATTCTGAATGTGAACCCGATGAGCCTACAACATTGGAGCCAGACACAGAGACTGCATTTGTTGGGCAAGTAAACGCATGGGTAGATTATGCGGTTCGGGAGTATAGTTTTGTTCTCATAAGAAAGATGAATGACGGAAACAAGAACTTCAAGTTGGAATCAAAGGTGCGACGACTATTTCCTTTTTCTTACTATCATATTTTTACCCCCATGCTCACTGTTTTTATGAATCTTTCAACAATCTTGTTGCAGATTAAGATTAGCCTTGAGTACCCACTCCGGGCTCCTCACTTTTCACTGAAGCTTTACACTGAATCTGATGAGGAAAGCTATTCGCTGGTAGATTATTCTGAGTGGTATAATGAACTTTGTGCCATGGAGGCAGAGGTAAGGACAAATCATTGTGATAGTATCTCCTTGCATGCTATTCATGACATTTGTGCTTATCATCATTTATATAATTGGTGTATCTTCTCGGAGTAGTTTTGGAAAGGGTATCCCGGTGAAAAGTTGTTTTTCTTCAATATGCTATCTAACGGGTAATAGTTCTACTTGGAAAAGAAGTTGAACTTGATTTTGAATCAATCATCTAGATATGGTTGGCTGGAAGTGTTAATTGCATCTTGAGTTGAAATGCTTGCTTGCTAGTTTGGTTATTAGTTTCCCACTGTTCAAGCTGATTCAAGCTTCTTGAGATGGTTGGCTGTAAATGTTAATAGTATGTAGTGTGCTGATTAGGTTGAGTGTTCAAAGAATTGCCTGGTTTGTTTTAACCAAAAAAAAAAAAAAAAAAAAAAAAAAAAGAAGAAATAATTTCTTGATTTGTTACTGGCTTATTGTTGTGTTTTGTAGGTGAATGTCCACATACTTAAGTTAATACCTTCAGATGAAGAGAACTTTGTCTTAGCTCATCAGGTTTGTTGCCTTGCAATGTTGTTTGACTTTTACATGGAAGATGGAGGCCCATTGGTTACAAAGAGAGAGAACAATTCTGTTATGGATGTCGGCTTGGGGAAGCCTGTGAGTGGTGGAATGGTAGCCCGATCCTTTCGAGGAAGGGATAGAAGGAAAATGATCTCATGGAAGGATGGCTCTTGTACACTTGGTTATCCCTACTAGTGCAATTTTAGGGTTAAAATTACTCAGTATTTCAGCTGAAGGCTGAGCTGCATGAGAAGAGAATGGCAACCAAATCTCTGAGACTAGGACACACTGTGCTTAAAAGCAAAGCTTCACAAGGCTCTCTCGTTCTCTGCCAAATACAGAGCCGTCTGGAAATGACCTTCATTTGATTTAACTTATGCGGCGTTTGGTTGAACTCACTGGAATCGGAATTGGAATGAGTTTGGTTTAAGTTAGAATGGGTAGGAGTTTTGAGAATTTGAATGGGGAATGTTGCTGCTAGTGGGCTGGGATTTAATATGTTACTGCGTATTCATTTTACTATGTTCATCTTCTGCAAGAGTCTCTGAAAGGGGAGGAGTCAAGGCAAGTATACAGTTATGTACCCTTTTTGTTATTTTTTATTTTTGTAATAGGGTGAAGTACATCCCCTCATATTTGAAAAAATTACAAAATATCCATTCACATTTGACGAAATTAAAATTATCCCCTAGATATACTGACTAACAAATGAATTTGATATCCCCTAGTTATGTACCCTTTTTTTTTATATATATAATTTTTGTAGATGCTCAATTTCTCATTAGAATAACTATTTTCAGACCAAACAAAACAATAACCATCATGTTTCAAAGAATCATAGAAAAAAAAAAAAGGCTCTTATTTTTAAGAGTGAATTATAAATTTGGTCATTATACTTTGGTGAAATTTATATTTTGGTCACTTACTTTTAAAAATTTAAAAAACATCATTTTGCCATTTTAATTTCACTTTTAATTATTCCGTCAAAATGAACAGTTAAGTGCATTAACGGTGTTAATTTTTAAGGGTAAATTTGTTTAAATCATTAATAATTAAATGACGGAGTGACAAAAAATAGAACAAAAATGACAAAGTTAATGACTTATTTACTTTTTTAAAAGTTAGTGATCAAAAATTAAATTTCACCGAAGTATGATGACCAAATTTGTAATTTATTGTATAATTATTGATGATTGGACAAATTTACTCATAAAAGTTAACACTATTAATGCACTTAACGATTTATTTTGACGGAATGGCCAAAAGTGAAATTAAAATGACAAAGTTAGTGTTATTTTTTGAGTTTTTAAAAGTTAATGATCAAAATTTAAATTTTACCAAAGTATAATGACTAAATTTATAATTCACTATATTTTTAAAACATAATTAGAACAGAAACATGGAAACTAAGATATGTTTACTCGCGTCATGTTCCAGCTTGCACAACCACACAAAACATCATCACCAACCAAATTTATCACAAAAATTAACAAAATATCCAAAGCTGGATCAGGGTATAAAAAACTCCAAAGATGATATTATCATTTCTTAAGACAGGAGGATGTGTTATTGGAGTTACCCTTTCTCTAAACGGTCAGAAATTTATACTGGTAAAACCCCAAAAGTACTCAATACGCTATTATCAAGATTCTTGTTGAATAGAAATGGAACATCTAGCTTCTTAGAAGACTTCATAAACCTTAATTAATAAGCTAATGATAAACACTAGCAGGGACAGAGTTACAAATAAATGCAAATTGAAGAAAAAACATAGTAGACCCCATATTCGAAGGACTAAATTAACTAATTGCTAATTGAAGAAATAAATATAACAGCAAGCTACAACGAGAAATAAATGTAGCTAATGATTGTTGGCGTGTGTTAATTTCTTTTTCCTTGCAATCTCTTAATTAATTGTAGTAACAAAATAAATTCTTGGGTCAATCTTCTCGAATCTAGTATCGTAAAAAGATTAAAAATAACTTTTTCGTGTAAAATCATCTTGAACCAAGAACATTGGAATACAAAGTATGTATAAGATCACTAGAACTCATTGCCAACAATTGGACATATGAATGAATATACGTGTGATGATTATTTCATACTGTAATTTTTTTTCCATGTCAATATCATCTCGTTGTTTCTCTATGTTAGTGCCATATTCTTCTTTAGTATTATCATTCTCTTCGTATGGCTCCAAATTTAAATCCAAAAGTAGAGCTGCATCTTCTTTACATGGTTTTGAATTTAAATTCAAAATATTTGCATTAACTCCCTCATTGTTTGGCTCTTTAAGTCTATTTCAATACTACAATTTTCATGAAATTGAAATTGTGTTTTTTAATCCATGTCTATTTCTACATCCTGTTTTCCTGAAATAAAATCTTCATGTTGTATATAAAGTCAAAATTTAAGTCTATTTCAATACTACAATGGATAGTGTTATATCGCGCCCCATTTTTTCCAAAAAAAGTCATTCATTTTCTTGAGTATCGCCCCCCTTAATTATTATTTCTCGTCCTTCCTATTATTACTTAACTGTCCTTAATTAATTTATCAAAAATTTTATAAGTCCCTTCTTAATTATTAAAAATTTATAAAAATTATGATTAAAATAGCATAGATGAGCGGAACTATAAATGATTTTTTTAATATTTTTAATAAATTGATTAAGAGTAGTTAGGAAATTTAATATATTATTATATTTTATATTTAAATATTATAATAGGTATTTCTTAATTTTTTAAGGATAATTTGGTATAAAAAGGGGCCAATAACAAAATAGGGGCGGAAAATAAGCGTTCACTACTACTAGAATTCTCATGAAATTGAAATTGTGCTTTTGAATCCATATCTAATTTATACATCGTGTTTTCCTTAAATAAAATTTTCATGTAGTATAGGAAGTCAAAATTTTGTCAATAAATTTTTTTTACAAATTTTGTCAATAAATTTTGAATTCATAGTTAAACGCTAATTGAGTTGTAAGAGCAAAATTTTTCAATCAAAATTTTAAATCACCAAAATTTTCAAATGATAAAATTTTATAAGTGATGAAAAAGAATACTAAACGTAGGAGTTTGCACTTGTAATTAGTTGTTGGAGCAATGAAGAATCGTTGGAATGCTTATGCGCAAATTATATCATGTACCCAGTGTACATATACCTAATAAATATTCACCATTTTCACTATAAGAGAGTGAGACCCACGCTCTCTTCTTCTTCTTCAAAAACTCACTTTCTTCTTCTTAAAAAATCACTTCATCTTATTCGCCGCACTCCATTTGAAATCGCATTCAATCAAATCTTCATTCAAACATAGATTCAACAGATATCGGCGATTGAATTTTCCAAGGAATAACACCAAATACAACGGAAAAATCACTTCTTCTTCTTTAAAAATTACTTCTTCCTCTTCAAAAATTACTTCTTCTTCTTAAAAAATACTTATTCTTCTTAAAAATTCACCACATCATAAAGTATGAATTGCGTTTGATGGATTTACGAAACCTTATTTTCGCGATTCGATGTTGGCTAATGTATTAATAATGTTAAAATTTTGTTTTCTTCTTCAAATAATGCTCTATTACTCTTAAATATGATATATAAATATTTTCTGTGAGATATTGAAACTTTCATGTGAAATGGATTGCTTCTGATTCCTCCCCGCTGCTTCGTCCCCGCTGTTGGACTTTGCGACAGTTGTTTTTTGGACGTACGGGGACATTGCGACAGTGTTGGGAGACGTGGTGAAAGGTGTTATGTGAAAAATTCAGTTTAAATTCACATGTCTGGATGTAGACGTTGCGACAGTTATTTTTTGGACGTACGGGGACGTCGTGGCAATGTTAGGAGACGTGGTAGAAGGTGTTATGTGAAAAATTCAGCTTTAATTCACATGCCTGGATGTAGTTATTTTTGGACGTGGTGGTAGTGTTCTGAGAAGGAGAATTGCTGCCATCTATAAAGTTGTATTGCAGGAATGGTTCGGGAGGGCATAACTCGACACTCAATTATCCGATTTAGATGCGCGAGTAGTCAATTTTATGGGTCTTGATGAGATCTACGCAATGGACATGGCAAATAGGCGTTTGGAGATGGTTTGAATATTGAAAAATGTGTTGTTTTGGACAAAAAATTTAAAGGGTCATAACTTTGCGCTCGGGAGTCCATTTTAGACGATTTTTTTTATTTCATATAACTTTTCGAGATCTATCCAGCAGCAAACCACCGCCGCTTGAAACTCCAAAAAACTCCGTTAAAAGATACGAAAGATTTTTAATAATTTCAAGGGTTTTTCAAACTTTCGACGAAATATTTGACATGTATAAAAAATAGCTTTTTGCGTTTGTCTACATGAAAAGTTTGTTCCTCCGAGGGTCTATTGACCTATGTATTGAGAGATGAGAAATTCAATATTGAAAATAGTGATATTTTAAATGACATATACAAAAAAGTTTAATTAAATGTCAATTAATTTTAAGTGGATTAATGGCAATTGATTTTTTTGAAGAGACACAAGACAAATATGACCAAGGTTCAAGATTGGTTCCTGACATTTTTTTCTTTTTTTTTTTCCTACTAATAGTTACTTAAATGGTATCCATTTTTTACATTATGTCGGTGAAGAAATCAACTTAAATTCACATACTGTGGATGTAGACGTTTTTGGATGTTAACAGTTGTTTTTTGGACGTACAGGGACTTTGCAGTAGTGTTAGGAGACGCGGTGGAAGGTGTTATGTGAAAAAATTAGCTTAAATTCACATTCCTGGATGTAGACGTTTTTGGACGTTACGGAAGTTATTTTTTGGACGTATAGGGACGTTGCAGTAGTGTTAGAAGACGCATTAGAAGGTGTTATGTGAAAAAATAACTTAAATTCACATACTTGGATGTAGACATTTTTGGACGTTGCGGCAGTAATTGTTTGGATGTATAGGGACGTTGCAGTAGTGCTAGGAGAAGAGGTGAGAGGTGAAAGGTGTTATGTGAAAAAATGAGCTTTAATTCGCATGCCTGAATGTAGACATTTTTAGACATTGCGCAGTTGTTTTCTGGACGTGGTTGACTCAACGAAGACGTGGTGGGCTCAGCGAGGAAAAAAAAAAAAAGACGCGCACGTCGTCAAAACTTACTATATTTAGTAAGTGTTCCGCTGGCATACGAAAACTAGGTACATGTAAAATAGGTACATGTTATAATTTATGATGCTTATGAGTTGTAATTAGTTTAGGAATTTGTGTGTATTAGTTCGCAAATTATATGTTGTACAACTATATACATGTATCACTTATTATAATTAGTAATTTTTTTGAGCCAATTGTCTTTTTTCCATTTTAAAAATGTTTATTGATGCGCCCCTTTTTTCTTTTTTTTTTCTTCTTTTCCTGCCGCGGTATATATATTCAAAATGTGGTGGTTACCTTTTTTTTTTTTTTTTCAAAAAATGAACGAGAGCGATCGCAATTAGTGATTTTCGTATAGCGCTGCTGCTGAAATCATTCTGCAAGCATTGAAATCGTTGTTTTCATTATTGATCGTCGTTAATAAAGGTATCGGAATGAAGAACAATGATGATCATCGATTTTTTTTTTTTTGTTTTTCTGTTCGTGATTGATGTTTCTGTTGTTTAATTATCGTTCTGATAGTTTGTTTTTAAGAATTCTGGAAAAAATATTAATAAATGTTAGATTTTTGATCGGTTGAAAATCGTTTTCCAGTCGTATGATTCATTTTTGTGATAATGTTATTATGATCGTTGTGTATGAGGACATTTTTGGTATATATTTTTGAATGTAGCGGCATAAATTTGCACATTGCGGGATAGGATATTTTTTTTTAGTTTTTATATGACGTGGCGGGACGTTGCATAAGGTATAGCGGAGACGTGTTGGGATGTTGCGGAATAGAATGTTATCTTATTTAGTTTTTATGTGATGTTTCTAGACGTGTAAGTTATAACAGGGATGTGGTTGGACATTGCGGGATATGATGTCTTTTTTTGTTTTTATGTGAAGTTTTCTGGATGTTGCTTAAGTTATAACTGAGACATTGCGTATGTTGTCATTTTTTTTTTGTTTTTTTAGATATGGAATCAATGGATGATGAGTCGATGTTGTTTTGATTGGTCAGACAGTTGGTAGCGTAGATGAGGCATACAATTTGTATAACAAATATGCTTTCGAATTGGGTTTTAGTATTAGGAAGCAAAGATCTCGTAGCAAGGAAGATGTGATATATTTGAGAGAGTTTGTGTGTTGGAAGCAGGGTGAGAAGGATTATAAAAATAAGACCGAGAATGAGAGGATTTATTCAAAACTGGACGTTCGAACAAAATGTAATGCGTTTGTTGAATTTAGGAGAATCGATGATGGTATTTAGGAGGTGCAAAAGCATTTCCAGAAACACAATCACGATATGTGCTTTAAACATCAAAGACACTTATTGCGTTCTAGTATGAATATGAATTCTTTATCAGTTGATTATTTGAAGACTTTGAAGAATTCTGGTGTTCGTGTTTCATATGGGTACAGAGTGTTTTGCAAAGAGGTAATTGACTTTATATAGTATTTGTGTAGACATAAGTGGATGTTGCGCTAGTATTATTACAGACATTTTTGGACGTTGTTTTACTCATTTTTTTTTTTTTTTTTGCAATAGGCTGGTGGACCATCTCAAGTAGGTTTTACTTCACGAGATGTTTATAATCGTATGGAAATTAAGAAGAAGAAGACCATTGATGGTTGTGATGCAAATACGCTTTTTGAGATATTGAAGAAAGGGTCTTGTGATGAACAGGATTTCTATTTTTATTTTGATCTGGACAGCGATTCATCATTGTGTAACTTGTTTTGGCGTGATGGACAAATGAATGCGAATTACAAGATATTTGGAGATTTGGTTGTTAATGAGACTTATAGGACAAACAAGTATTGTTTGATATATGGACCATTTGTTGGGATGGACAATCACTGCCGTAATGTTATATTTGGACTTGGTTTCATAAGGAATGAGAAGATTGAATCATTTAATTGGTTGTTTAAGACGTTTTTGAGGTCCATGGATGGTCAAACACCAATTACTATGATGACGGATCAAACATTTTCGATGAAAGCAGCTATAAAGGATGTATTTCCATTGGTTGAATGATCTCTATGAGATCCGCGAGAAATGGTATCCTACATTTAACAAAGATTACTTTTCAGGAGGGATTCTCTCATCTCAAAGTAGTGAGTTAACAAATCGTGCGATTTCAAGGCAGCTAAGCAAAACCTCATCACTTTGCGATTTTTACCATCAGTTTGTAGATGCGGTAAATAACTGGAGAAATAACGAAAATGAAGAAGACTATAGGTGTCATCAAGGGAAGGTGTATTTGTTTGTTCTGAAACATTCGATGTTAACTCAAACTTCTGAAGTTTACATAATTAATGCATATCGTATGTTTGAGACTCGGTTTAGAGACATGATTTTATACAATTATAAAATGATTTGTGAAGATGACATGTTAATTCAATATCATGTGTGGTGGGATGGAGAGGATATTTTTTGACATGTTGTGTTGTTTGATAAGTTGAGTCATTGGATAGAATGCAGCTGCAAATATTTCAGTAAAGTTGAGATATTATGCGGTCATTCACTTCGTGTTTTTAACCTGAATTGTGTTAAGGTAAGAATTTTTATTGGTTCAGTTTTTTTTTTTTTTTTTTGGTGGACGTTGTATGTGTTAATCTGGACATTGCGGTAGTGGTTTTTCGGACGTTGCGTATATAATACCGAACGTTATAGATGTGAAACTTGTTTTGTTGATTAATTTTTTATTTTTTATTTTTATTTTTTGGTTTTTTTATGTTTTTATAGATACTACCAGATATGTGTATATTGTAAATGTGGACTAAAGGTGTGACATACGGCCGTCAGATTCAATTTCACATTTCACATCCGAGAAATAAAGGATATAATGTTTACTGTTTTGTTTGGAGGCATGCTGCCAGCAAGAAGTATTTGAGATTGATTCAATTATGTCAATCAAATTCTGTTGCTCATGACATTATAGATGATAAATTCAAAGATCTTAGAGATTACATTGCTGAGTTAGCCAGTATTAGATTGGAAGGAGGAGGTGAAGATGTGGATGATGATGATGGTACAGAAGAAGAAATTAGAGATCCGAAAGGAAAGAGACCCAAAGGTGTTCGAAATGTACGCCTAAAAAGTACAATAAAAAAAGGATTATTTCAAGAGGTAGGAAAAAAAAGAAGTTCAGAATTTGTATTTGAGTGAAATAATTACAAGAATTGAGATGATTGTAATTAACATTTGATTTGAAAATAAATTTTTATTATTTTTATTTCAGATTTTGTAGACGTAGTTGGACGTAGTGGGATGTAGTGACAGTATGAGTTGTGTTTTGATATTAGTTGTTACGTTCCACCACGTCTCGTTACGTCCCAAAAACCAATAAATGCAACGTCCATCAGGAAACAAAAAAATTCTTATTAATTGTTTTATTTGGTTTTCTTATTAGACGTATCGGGACGTTGCAGTTCGGTTTTCGGACGTTGTAGCAGTAATATGAAACTTAAAGATACTGATATCAAAAGAAAAGAATGAAATTATATTAAAATTATTTTTACAACTTAGTAAATATCATCATTGCTATCTACATTTGAGGCATCATCCTCGTCAAGAAGAATGAAAAAGTAGTCTTCATGATATGCAGGGAGTGGAACCAGTTCATCACGATAGGATTGTTGGATTTCAGACATTTCACACATGTTCATGACGAGGCTAGGGTAAAGGATACTCCGAGTTCACCCATTGCCCCAATTGATATTTTTTCTTGCATTTGTTTCAATTAAAAGTGCCAAATCAAATGGCTTGGAGACTTCTCCTGCAGTGACATTGTAACGTAGGAATGTGTACAGTGTCTTTGCAAATCTGCTCAGATCTTCTAATCTGATTTTCCAATAATTGTTTGGGACGTTAATGTTTTGCTTTAATACTGCTCAGACTTCTTCTATGGTCGGTTGTAAACTGGTGATATCATAATGTTTTGATGCATGCGACCCGAGTTTCTTAGGCCCAAGTGGTCGTTGGTTGCTTGAGGTGTTATTCTAATTGGTTGTTCCTTCACGTAGACTGTATTTAGTCTATCTTTATTATGCATACCATCATAGAATTCTAGGACCAACGATCTGTTTACGTGCTGGTCGTTCATCAGCATCAATCCACTCCAACGATTTCTGACGAGAAACATCCAAAGTTCTGAATGAGCTTCTACGTTGAACATATGCTTCATTGGCATGTGGTCAAGTGGGAGTGATGGAGTCATTGGTGGTTACGGGTCTTGGTTTTCTTCGAATATGTTTATGCTAGGAACAATGTAACGACTGTCCATTGATGTAATTTAGTATTTTTAGAACGTGAAGTAGAGAAGGGTTTTTGGATTGTTGTTTTTGAAAGGGAAGAAGGAAAGCAGAGGAATTTTTAATTTTTTTTGCGAAGTGAATGTTAAACCTTGTTTACTAGTTGTTTTTTAAGAGTGGACGGTTTTTATCTTGTAACGAAGGGATGTATGGAGAGTTGCAGTTTAATTGATGTATGGATGGTTTTTTGTTCGGTTGAAGAGATAGATAATGGATGCAGTTAATGAAATAATGAAAGATGCGTCTGTTTGTATACTCGACGTTTCAGGATGTGTTGGGACGTATTGGGATGTTGTAACGTTGCAATTGATGATGAAGATTTGTACCATTGTTCAGTTATAAGAGATGAGCGTGTTGGGACATATATGGACGTTGCAATATTGTTAACAAATGTTGTAAAAGTAATTATAACAGAATTTATATAAATATATTAGGAAAAATGTTGACGTATCGGGACGTGGCGGGTAGTGTTTACAGATGTAACGGGACGTTATGAACTTAATGTTAATCATTTTTATTGATTAACATGATTTCATTATTTTCTTTCAATGTTGGTATGAATTATTTAATGTTATATTTTAATAAATGAGATGAAATTTATAAATTGATAACTTATTAATTCTGGATGTTGTTGGTATGGTAGTTGGACGTATGGGGACGTTGCGATAGTGTTAACAGACATTGGTTTATTAAATTGAAGAAACAGATGTGTAGATAAAAAAATATAATAGGAATCAAAGATAATATTAATATTAAGGATACAATAAATTGAAAATAAATGTTTTTGAAAATTTACATCAATTTGTTCCATTTGTTCATTTATTTCATGATCAAGGTAGGAATTGTAACCAAGATATTTATATCCCGGCAGTTATTGGATGTCATCAGTTTGGTAAGTCGGGACTCTAGCATTGTCACAGATGTCTACGATTAGACTGGGTTGAAGGAGATTCCTAGTCCATTTTTCTTGGATGCCGACCTGTTCCATGTATTCTTTGATGAAGCTGCCCCAATTCATATTATTTTCTAACATGGTTGCAAGTAACAGTTGCAAGCCGTATTTCTTGGTGACTCTTCCTGCAGCGATGTTGTAACGTAGAAATATGTATAGAAACCTTGCCTTGGTGTTCAGGTCTGACAATCTGATTGCCCACCAATCTTCTGGGACTTGTATGTTGTCCCTTAAGATTTTTCTGATTTGCTCGTCTGTCGGATGAAAACGAAATACATCCTTTAGTTTGAATGTGGGGTTGTTGTTCCACACCATCAAGTGTTCGTTGATTTATTTTGTTGATATGGGGACTCTGATTTCCCTCACTTTGACTGAATTTCTTGTTTTTGTATTATGTAGAGCATGGTATAATTCTTCTACCACCGTTCTGTTTATGACAAGCTTGTTGATCGGCATCAATTGTTGCCAGTTGTTGCGGCATAAAAATGCCATAAGCCATGTACCTGGTTCAACATCAAACATATTGTCAATTGCATGTAGTGGTGTTAATGGCTCCTGGACTTCTTCGTTTTCATCAAATATGACCATAGAAAGAAGAATGTAGGGATTCTGGTAGTGATTTCTGGCCATTTTTGTTTTAGAATAGAAGAAGGTTTGTTGTTTTTGATAGGGAAGAAAAGCAGAAAATTTTTTGATTGGTTTTAGAAGTGAATGTAAAAATCTATTTGGAAGTATTTTTGTAGGATAAAATTTAAGAGACAATGAATATTGGATGAAGTAGTTGAACGGTTTTCTCTTCTATCGAAGAGATGGAGTGATGTATTGTAATTCATTAATGAAGGTGGTTGGAAAGTTGCAATTAATGATGAAGAGTTGTACCGTTGTAGGGTTTTTTGACGTTGTAGCTATTTTGTTTTGGACGTGTAGAGATGTTGCGGTAGTGTTAAAAAACATTGTAGGAGTAATTATAACAGAACTTCTATAACTATATTAGGAAAAAAGTGAACGTATTTGGACGTGGCGGGTATTTTTTATAGATGTAACGGGACGTTGTAGGCTTACTGTTAACAAACATTATATATTGTGTTTTGATATTACTTGTTACGTCCCACCACGTCCCATTACGTTCAAAAAAACAACTATCACAACGTCGAACATCAAACACACGATTCTTGTTAGTTGTTTTATTTGGATGGTTTAGCAGTAATTTCGAAATTAAAGATACTGAAATCGAAACAAATTTCATTGAAAGTTGAAAGAAATTTCATTTAAAGAAAATTATATATATTGAAAATGAAAGTTGAATGTTTATACAAATATAAGAAATACACAAATATATAAAGAAACATATCTAGTTTTTGTTTGGTGGTTGTTTTCCCCTAGGCTTCTGCTTTGACTATTGCTTTGGTTGTTCCTTTGGCGATTGATTTTGCTGTGGTTGTGGTTGTGGCTTTGGATCTGAAAATCAAATTCTTCTTTTTCGTATGCTTTTTTTGGATATGGCATAAGCATTGACTCCTGTTCTATGGTTGATAAAACATGACAATTCTTCTTGTAGTAGTCCAATGTTTTTTGCTTGATCTCATCTTTGATCATGTTTGATAGAGACATGTGGATGTTGTATGAATAATTGGCATGCAATGTGATGAATATGCTTTTGTCCTTGTTCTTCTTAGCTTGCATGAGAAGAGTTTCATAATTGAAATCCAAATCCCCTTCATACATCTCCATGTGCCTGATAGTACACAATATGAATAAAACCAGTGTAAGTGATTGTACACAATAGCAATTTTACCATAAGAAACAATAGCAAAGACACCGCAACCTCCAATTACATACCCACCATGTCCATCTACGTCCCAAAAAACAACTATCGCAACGTCTGACAGCAAACTGAAACAACAATTATTAACTAACCCACCAAGTCTATCTACGTCCCAAAAACAAATAATAAAACAAGTAACAAGAGAAATAATATTACCTGATGGTGTATATTTCGCAATCACATTTTTATCATTGTCTTTCCAAGGCAGATCAGGACATTCTAATGTATGTTTTTCCATTACTTGGAATTCTGGCCATTTTCCTTTTTTCTCCTCATCCATTATGCTTGCAACCATTGTTAGGATTGTTGGAGTTGAATACATAAGCTATGCTTGTATTGTACATTTTCCCAGTAAATATATCGATTTATGTTTTGGTTATATCTAGTTGTGCATTATTTGTCTATTTATATTATGTAGTTAGATGATGAGGTGTCTTGTGTGACACAGTAGATCTCATCATTGGTTGAAAGACATAATATATAAATGAGGTTCGTAACCGAGACAGCTTTGGACAAACTGTCGGTTTAGTTATTATATGATTCGGATAATTGGTTTGTCCAAACTAATTGAATCATATAGATATGCCCGAGGCACATTGAACTTGACCATTAGGAATGATTTGTCTTGTACTGATTTAATAGACAAATCGTTCTTGGTATTCTATCTCTTAATCCATAGACTCGAACGGGCATGAGGATTAGACATAGTGTACTTTGATCTGCCAATGGGTGGGGTCAATTGTGGCCAATAATCTCGGTAGGTTGGGTGCACCTGTTTAGTTACTTGGTGTGCTGCTGCTTGTCGAAAGGAAACCATGTACTGTTGCGTCCGGGGTGATGGTGCTCCCGAGATGAGCTCATAAAGTTTATTATAATAAACCCGGCCGGTGAACTTATGTCTGGTATAGTAAAAAAGTCGAGTGGTACTAGTCTCGGAATTAAAGAGGTTAATTAATTAATTTATAAGTAAATTAATATATTAACGAGCACTATATCTTTGATGTGGGGAGATTATGAATAAAATTAATTAGGTTATTCCGGAAGGAATTCTGGTGTAGGATGGTAGAGCCATAATTAATCTGTTAGTGGTACGATTAATTATGTATTGGGTTATTGACAAAGGTATATTTAATTAATTAAGTAATTAATTAACACTTTTGTCAGTTGGTTGTGAATCATACCAGAAACTGGTTTGGGAAAAGTGAATCCCTGTATCAATTGGTTGTGAATCATACCAGGAACTTGTTTGGGATAAGTGAATCACTGTGTCAGTTGGTTGTGAATTATACCAGGAACTGGTTTGGAATAAGTGAATCCCTGTATCAGTTGGTTGTGAATCATATTAGGAACTGGATTGGGATAAGTGAATCCCTGTATCAATTGGATGTGTATCAATCCAGGAACATGATTGAAAGAAACAGAAACCCAATAGGAAAGTCTCTCTTGTAACTCTATATATAGACAAGGGATTGGCTATTCAAGACATACAATTCATAAGTTTTCAAGACAAGAAAACTTAGAGAGAGAAAGTCTAGAGAGAGAAAATATTTTTCTCCCTCTAGCATAATCTCAGGCAGCCGGTTATTGTCCGCGGCGGTCGGTGGTTAAATCCGGCAGGCGGCTGTGGCAGGAGAAATTCGACGGTGGCGGCGGTTGAAATTTAGGAGGCGACGAGCTGCAAAATTTTTTTGGCAGGTGGATTGTGGTGATTAGCTGATCAAGTTGCTGGTTAGATTGCTGCCCACACAGTATACAAGCAAAGTTTTGAGGCATACAAGAAAATCACCTGAGTGTACGCTTCAAAGGTATTTTCTAAAGTTCCGTTTTTAATTAGAAATTTTTGTTGCGTGATAAATTGAATAAATGCAAACCCAGATCCTGCGCAATGTTATTTCAAAAGGGTTGGAATAGCGATTGTGCTAGCGTCTAGGCCTGGCCAGAGATTCCGATTCTGGAATGCATAGCACGAAAATGAGTTTCTGGCTAGGCCCGAGCAGATAATCTTTCAATTGGTATCAGAGCCTGGTTTTGGGTTTTTGCTTGTTCGATTTATTACATGGTTTTATTTGCAGGTGGTTAAGAAATTCCGACTATTATGGTTACGTTTGTATGGTTTTAATTAAACTCCAGGACATGTCCGGATTTAATTTTATTATGAATGTTTGTAATAGTATAACCACGTGCTTGAACCCGTGTAGGATAAGATCAAATCTGTAGAACGATTTTTTCTATGTAATTTTGATTATTTAATTTTCTAGAAAGCCTTGTAGTAGGATAATTAATTTTTTGTAATCAAAGGTGTTATGGTGGAAAACTTGAATTCGTGGGTTTTGGGTTATCGTTAATTCGTAGAAACCCAGAAAAACCTAGAACGAATTGCAAGAAGACCAAATAGCATGGGAAGAAGCGAAGGAGGAACAGGTGGCAGGGGACGGCCCCGGCGATGACTCGCCGGCAGGAGCCACCGTCGGTGGTAGCAGCACAGCTGCCACACGGCGCAGCAGGCGTGCTATGCCATGGTGCGGCAGCAGGCACGGTAGCAACGCGCAACACTTGCTCTGCTGGGCCGCGCACGACCCATGTGGGCTGCGAGCGCGCTGGGCGCCCTTGGGCGGGTTACTCGCGTGCGTCCCGTTCAGGTCGCATTTTTTGCCCGTTTTTCCCCAGTTGTCGATTTTCAAGATCAAGAATCAATCCATCGAGTTGCGTGGTGGGACACGAGATCAAGGCAGAAGATGGAAGTGATAAAAACATAATAGTCGGGAAATTTAATTTTCGCATTTATTTCCCGTACTTATTGTTTTAATTTTTGTGCTTTAATTTTTGTGTTGTATTTTAGATGCATGATTTTTAAGCATGATGAATTTATGGTTGCATATAACTTAGGGTTCGTTAATTACATGTTAAAACCGGAAAAACCCTCAATTTGATAATCTAAGTGGGAGCGGGTTAGTTTAATATCCCTACAGCCACCATTACGGGTTCATATGCGATGTGGGTGGGCTTACGCGTTGGCATTAGGGCATTCCTCCATTCGGATGAGTCCAACCCCGAGATCGCTAGATTATGAATTTTTGAGTAAGATTACTAGAGTAAGTTTAACTAGGAGAAATGCAACACCCTCTCCATCCGAAGCGCACTATCCTGAGGTAACAAACTCAGAGGTCACGTAATGGCACACACTTACTGTACGATCTGCTGTATTCCTCCCTCGAGGTTACGTTACTTATTTGTTTGGCTGAAAGTACCAACTATTAACTACATTGATCAATAGATCATTTGGTCAGATAGTGTAGTTAATGAACATGGTTCTTCTCAAACGAATGTGGGTTAGCATAAACGTCCACACTGCGTGGCTTGCGAGAATCCCGGTGAATGAGATGTTGGTGGATTAAGATTATTGTTTTGAGGGAAGTCAATAATTGTTAGAATTTCCTTGTTTTCAAAATTCTAGATTAGAACACTAAAACGTTATCTGTTTAATTACTGTATTCGATATGACATTCAACCCCTTAGCTACTATATTGAAAAATAACAATTTAACTGGACCTAATTATGTCGATTGGAGTCGTAACTTGGACATTGTCCTTATTGAATACATAAGTTATGCTTGTATTGTACATTTTCCCAGTAAATATATCGATTTATGTTTTGGTTATATCTAGTTGTGCATTATTTGTCTATTTATATTATGTAGTTAGATGATGAGGTGTCTTGTGTGACACAGTAGATCTCATCATTGGTTGAAAGACATAATATATAAATGAGGTTCGTAACCGAGACAGCTTTGGACAAACTGTCGGTTTAGGTTATTATGTGATTCGGATAATTGGTTTGTCCAAACTAATTTGATCATATAGATATGCCCCCGGGGCACTTGACCATTAGGAATGATTTGTCTTGCACTAATTTAATAGACAAATCGTTCTTGGTATTCTATCTCTTAATCCATAGACTCGAGCGGGCATGAGGATTAGACATAATGTACTTTGATCTGCAAATGGGTGAGGTCAATTGTGGCCAATAATCTTGGTAGGTTGGGTGCACCTGTTTAGTTACTTGGTATGCTGCTGCTTGTTGAAAGGAAACCATGTACCGTTGCGTCCGGGGTGATAGTGCTCCCGAGATGAGCTCGTAAAGTTTATTATACTAAACCCTGCCGGTGGACTTATGTCCGGTATAGTAAAAATGTCGAGTGGTACTAGTCTCAGAATTAAAGAGGTTAATTAATTAATTTATCAGAGAGCACTATATCTTTGATGTGGGGAGATTATGAATAAAATTAATTAAGTTGTTTCGGAAGCAGTTTTGGTGTAGGATGGTAGAGCCATAATTAATCCGTTAGTGGTACGATTAATTATGTATTGGGTTATTGACAAAGGTAGATTTAATTAATTAAGTAATTAATTAATCATTGTGTCAGTTGGTAGTGAATCATACCAGAAACTGGTTTGGGATAAGTGAATCCCTGTATCAGTTGGTTGTGAATCATACCAGGAACTTGTTTGGGATAAGTGAATCACTGCGTCAGTTGGTTGTGAATCATACCAGGAACTGTTTTGGAATAAGTGAATCCCTGTATCAGTTGGTTGTGAATCATATTAGGAACTGGATTGGGATAAGTGAATCCCTGTATCAGTTGGATGTGTATTAGTCCAGGAACAGGATTGAAGGAAACAGAAACCCAGTAGGAAGGTATCTCTTGTAACTCTATATATAGATAAGGGATTAGCTATTCAAGACATACAATTCATAAGTTTTCAAGACAAGAAAACTTAGAGAGAGAAAGTCTAGAGAGAGAAAATATTTTTCTCCCTCTAGTATAATCTCAGGCAGCCGATTATTGTCCGCGGCGGTCGGTGGTTAATTCAAGCAGGCGGCTGTGGTAACAGAAATCCGGCGGCGGCGGCGGTTGAAATTTAGGAGGCGACGAGCTGCAGAATTTTTTTCGGCAGGTGGATTGTGGTGATTAGCTGATCAAGTTCCTGGTTAGATTGCTGCCCACCCAACATACTAGCAAAGTCTTGAGGCATACAAGAAAATCACCTGAGTGTACGCTTCAAAGGTATTTTCTAAAGTTCCGTTTTTAATTAGAAATTTTTGTTGCGTGATAAATCGAATAAGTGCAAACCCAGATCCTGCGTAATGTTATTTCAAAAGGGTTGGAATAACGATTTGGAATAACGATTGTGCTAGCGTCTAGGCCTGGCCAGAGATTCCGATTCTGGAATGCATAGCACGAAAATGAGTTTCTGGCTAGGCCCGGGCAGAAAATCTTTCAATTGGTATCAGAGCCTGGTTTTGGGTTTTGTGCTTGTTCGATTTATTACATGGTTTTATTTGCAGGTGGTTAAAAAATTCTGACTATTATGGTTACGTTTGTATGTGTTTTAATTAAACTCCAGGACATGTCCAGATTTAATTTTATTATGAATGTTTGTAATAGTATAACCACGTGCTGGAAGCCGTGTAGGATAAGATCAAATCTGTAGTAGGATTTTTTTATGTAATTTTAATTATTTAATTTTCCTAGAAAACCTTGTAGTAGGATAATTAATTTTTTGTAATCGAAGGCGTTATAGTGGGCAACTTGAATTCGTGGGTTTTGGGTTATCGTTAATACGTAGAAACCCAGAAAAACCCAGAATGAATTGCAAGAAGACCAATTAGCGTGGGAAGAAGCGAAGGAGGAACAGGTGGCAGGGGGCAGCGCGGGCGATGAATCGCCGGCAGGAGCCACCGTCGGTGGCAGTAGCACAGCTGCCGCATGGCGCAGCAGGCGTGCTAGTAGCGCGGTAGCAGGCGCGGTAGCAGGCGCGGCAGCAGGCGCGGTAGCAGCGTGCAGTAGTTGCTCTGCTGGGCCGCGCGCGGTCTGTGTGGGCTGCGAGTGCGCTGGGCGCCCTTGGGCGTGTTACTCGCGTGCGGCCGTTCGGGTCACGTTTTTTGCCCATTTTTCTCCAGTTTTCAATTTTCATGATCAAGATTCAATCCATCGAGTTGCGTGGTGGGACACGAGATCAAGGCAGAAGATGGAAGCGATAAAACCATAATAGTCAGAAAATTTAATTTTTGTATTTATTTCCCGTATTTATTGTTTTAATTTTTGTGCTGTATTTTAGATGCATGATTTTAAAGCATGATGGTTTTATGGTTGTGTATAACTTAGGGTTCGTTAATTGCATGTCAAAACCGGAAAAACCCTCAATTTGGAAATCTATGTGGGAGAGGGTTAGTTTAATATCCCCACAGCCACCATTACGAGTTCATATGTGATGTGGGTGGACTTGCGTGTTGGCATTAGAGCCTTCTTCCATTCGGATGAGTCCAGCTCTGAGATCGCTAGATTATGAATTTCTGAGTAAGATGACTAGAGTAAGTTTAACTAGGAGAAATGCAACACCCTCTCCATCTGAGGCGCACTATCCTGAGGTAACAAACTCTGAAGTCACGTAATGGCACACACTTAGTGTACGATATGCAGTATTCCTCCCAAGGTTACGCTGCTTATTTGTTAGGCTGAAAGCACTGACTATTAACTACATAGATCAATAGATCATTTGGTCAGATAGTGTAGTTAATGAACATGGTTCTTCTCAAACTAATGTGGGTTAGCGTAAACATCCACACTGCGTGGCTTGCGAGAATCCCGGTGAATGAGATGTTGGTGGATTAAAAATATTGTTTTGAGGGAAGTCAATAATTGTTAGAATTTCCTTGTTTTCGAAATTCTAGATTAGATAACTAAAACATTGTTTGTTTAATTACAGTATTCGATATGGTATTCAACCCCTTAGCTACTATATTGAAAAACAACAAGTTAAATGGACCTAATTATGTCGATTGGAGTCGTAACTTGGACATTATCCTTATGACTGAGAGTACTCCTATGAGAGATCATGTCATTGACGTGATTAGTAACATCAACAAGGTTGAGGTAGTGGGAGGTGAAATCGTTGGTGAAACCAAAGTCGATATTGTACTTCGGAGCTTGCCTCAAAGCTATGAGTAGATTCGGTTGAACTATAACATAAGTAAGATATTGTGTACTTCATTTGAGCTCTTGGCAGAGTTGGTGGCGGCTAAAAGTCTTCTTCAAAAGAAGAAGCGAGCGGTGTTTTAACTTCCAGGCGATGGTCTTGGGCTTTTAGAATCATGGGCTAAGTTTCTCGAACAAGAAAGATCGCAAACCGACTTCGAAAAAGAATTCTCAATAAAGAAGAAATAATTCTCTCTTTAGGCTTGTCTTTCTCACTCTAATTCATTTGCCTACAAGGTTTCTAATGTCTTCAAATGAGCCTAACATTAACTATTTATAGGGAGCTCCTTGGGAGACCTAGTGGACTTTTGAGTTGGGCCTTAGTGTTTGACTTTCGTTGACCCCTTAGTCTTCCCCAGACTAATCAACTCCAATTGATCCTTTCGAATTAATTTCTTAACCCACTTTGTTAATTTAATTTAATCGAACCCTTAGGATTAATTAATTCATATAGAATTAATTTTCTTAATCCACTTTGTCAATTAAATATTAATTAAACCTTTAACATTAATTAATTCACTTTATCGATTAGTCAAACGCATAATTAGTCATACCACTAGCGGACCAATTATGGAACTACCGCTCAAAAATGACTTTACATCGCGCCACTTTATTTTCTTCTATATCCCCACATTAAAGATCTATTTACTGACAAACTAATTCATCGACTTCTTGGTATTCGAGATTAGTACCACTCGACCTTCTTATTATACCGAACGTAAAGTCCGCTGGCCAATTTTAGTACAATAAACCTTACGAGCTCATCTCGATAGCACCATTAACCCGGCGAACTGGTATGTGGATTCCTCCGACTACCAACAACACGTAGGAAGCTAAATACCACATACCCAACCTACCGAGGTATAGGCCTCAATTGACCGCACTCTTTGGCAGATCAAAACATATGATCTCTAACTCTCACACCCATCCCAATCTCAGGATTGAGAGACTGAATACTAGGACTGAATTGACTATGCCGATCAGTACAAGTCAATTCTATCCAAACTGGTCGTGCTAAATATGCCCCGAGTATATCCATGTGATTTAATTAGTCTAGATAAACTAATTTCCAAACCACACAATAACCTATACCGATTGGATGTTCAGACTATCTCAGCTAGAGTGTACTTTTTATATATAAATACTTTAACCAATAACGGTATCTAATGTGTCTTTCCACACCCCGTTATCTAGTTCTATGATATAATGGAACAATTTAATACTGAAACAAAATTATATGTCATCTGTGGATATTAGTTTTTGATACAAGCCATAGCTTTTCTGTATTCAAAACTAACAATCTCCCACTAATACTCAAAGCTACGCTAAGAAGTACAAAAACTGTCCAACCTACTATTACACTGCTGTCATAATGAAATCTACTGAATACCTTTAAGCTCACTCACATGGCTCCCTCAAGAATCTGACTCCCATGCCCTCCACATGTCTCTCAAAGACCTTTGGGGTCAATGGCTTTTTGAAAGGATCTGCAAGGTTGTCATTTAATGCTATCTTGGCCACGGTCTCGTCTCCCCTCTTTACGGTCTCTCGTATCAAGTGGTACTTGCACTCTATGTGGACCTAGGCAACTAAGGAACCACATCTAAGTCCACCAAGATGTTCCAGAGCCATACAACTTCTTTTGCTGCCTCTGATGCGGCAATGTACTCAGCCTCCATGGTGGAGTCCGCCACACATTTCTACTTAACACTCCGCCATACTATAGCTCCACCTCCTAGAGTAAACACAAACTCAGAGGTAGACTTACTCTTGTCCATATCACCTTGAAAGTCCGAATCTGTGTAACCCAACGGTACAAGCTCCTGCGCTCTATAAACTAGGACATAATCTCTCGTCTTGGCAAGGACTTAAGAATGCATTTTACTACCTCCCAGTGAGCCTTCCCAGGGTTACTCTGATATCTGTTAACCATGCCAACGGCAAAGCAAATATCTGAAAGATTATCTGCCCGGGCCTAGCCAGAAACTCATTTTCGTGCTATGCATTCCAAAATCGAAATCTCTGGCCAGGCCTAGACGCTAGCACAATCGCTATTCCAAGACTTTATTCCAAGACATTGTGCATGATCTGGGTTTGTACTTATTCAATTTATCACGCAACAAAAATTCTTAATTAAAGCGGAAACATAAGAATTACCTATTGAAGCGTATACTCAAGTGATTCTGTTGTATGCCTCAAGACTTTGATTGCACATTGTGTGGGCAACGATCTAGCAACCAATTGATCAGCTAATCACCACAATCAACCTGCCAAAAAAATTCCAGCACCACCACACCTAGTACGTACAATTCACGCTCCGCCCGGAGAGAGAGAAAGCTTCACGCGGTGCTGCCAAAAATAGGAAAAATTCTACCAACTAGATAGCTTGGGAAATCTGATTTTTAGAGAGAGAAAAATTTCTCTCTCTAGGATTTTCTTCTCTTTAGATTCTTGAATTATGAATCTATTGAATTGTGTATCTTGAATAACTAATCTCTTGTCTATATATAGTAGGGGTGTAAATCGGCCGGTTTGGCCAGTTTGAAGGCTAAAGTACCGGCCAAACCAATAACTACGGTTTGAAAAATTTTCAAACCAAGTCGGCCAAATAAATATGCCAAACCAAGTCGGCCAAACCATAATTAGACGGTTTGGTTCGGCTGGTTTGGCCGGTTTCAAACAAATTTACGTTTTATTTCAAAAAAAACAAGTACACACAAATACAATAACTGGAGCTTCTATTTTGTTAAGTATGTTTTAGTTCTACTGTATGATTTTTTTTATATTCTTGATCTGATATCTATTGTCTGTTGATCTGATGTCAAGTATTCGCTGATATGATGTCTATATAATCCTGATCTGATCTCCATTGTTAAGTATGTTTTAGTTCTAGTGTATGATTTATTTTATATTCTTGATCTGATATCTATTGTCTATTGATCTGATGTCAAGTATTCGATGATCTGAAGTCTATATAATCCTGATCTGATCTCCATTGTTAAGTATGTTTTAGTTCTACTGTATGATTTCTTTTATATTCTTGATTTGATATCTATAGTCTGTTGATCTGATGTCAAGTATTCGCTGATCTGATGTCTATATAATCCTGATGTGATCTCCCTTGTTAAATTGGTTTTGGAGTGAAATGGTTCAAGAAATTATTCATTTACGGGATTCTTTGCAAGAGATTGAAGAGCTTGAAAATGTTGAAAAAGGTACAATTAATGTTCCTTCTTTATATAATACAATTCAAAGTACAGATTTATGTATTACAATTCAATGTTCCTTCTTTGTACTACAGGGTATACGCGCTGCAGCAACAAAGCCTCCAAAGTACAGATACACGGGTTTGAGTGCTTCAAAAAATACAAGTTTAAAAGTACAATACCATTGGCTACAAAAGAGCCAAAGAAGAGCCAAAGATTGCGAATAGCCAAAGAAGATTGCACGCCACATGTGTTGAGATGTTGTCACTCGATATTATCCGTGCAAATATTTAGAGAGTTGGCAAAATCTATAAAAAAAAAAAAAGTATTACTTTGTTAGCAATAATAATAAAATAAGTCAACATAACATACATTTATGTATTATAAAAGAAATCATACAGTAGAACTAAAACATACTTAAGAATGGATCAGGATTATATAGACATCAGATCAGCGAATACTTGACATCAGATCAACAGACTATAAATATCAGATCAAATATATAAAAGAAATCATACAGTAGAACTAAAACATACTTAAGAATGGAGATCAGATCAGGATTATATAGACATCAGATCAGCGAATACTTGACATCAGATCAACAGACAATAGATATCAGATCAAGAATATAAAAGAATTGTATTATATAAAGAAGGAACATTGAATTGTATCTTTTTCAACATTTTCAAGCTCTTCAATCTCTTGCAAAGAATCCCGTAAATGAATAATTTCTTGAACCATTTCACTCCTCAACCAATTTTGCATACATATAAGAGCTTGCACTGTTTTAGGAGTAAGACTACTCCTGAAAGGGTCTAAAATTCGACCTCCTGTGCTAAATGCAGACTCTGATGCAACTGTAGAAACAGGGATAGCCAACACATCTCTAGCAACTTTAGATAAAATCTTATACTTTTTCGAATTGGTCTTCCACCAATCCAACAAGTCAAATGATCCATGTATATTCTCTTTGGCATCAGTCAAATATTTCTCCAATTCACTTTTCTCCCCTTTGTCTCCTGATTCCATGAAAGACAAAAATTTTTTAAACGGCTCTGATGTATATCAACACTATCATCTTCAAAACTGTCACCAACCACATTACTGCTTGAAGATGCACTTTTCTCCTTGACATTTTCAGGATCTAATGTTTCATAATGCTCATATAGCTTCCTCAAAGTGTCTTTTACTTTTCTGCTCATCCTAATTGCAATATCAGAATCCCCATACATATCCATAAAACTCCAATTAATGTACTCTTGTTTGTAACGGGGATCAAGAACCACAGCAACAAATAATAAAGGATTAATCTTCTCCACATCTCCCCAATACTTATCATACTTCACTTTCATTTGGGAAGCCATGACACTCAACTTTGTATCACTAGATTTCTCACAATTAGTTATATGAGTGTACATTGCACACATATCATGAAAGTAAGTATTTGAAGTAACATACAATGATCCAGAAAATCTTTTTGTCATATCATAAAACAACTCAAGAAATTTCATGAAACAACTAGCATCATCCCAATCTCTATCACAAGGTGGTCCAACAAAACTCGAACCCTCACTAAAGTATCGCATATATTTTCCATCATCTCTCATACGATCAAAAGCTCTCCTAAACTTTAAAGCTGACTTTAATATTAAGAATGCAGAATTCCATCTAGTAGGAACATCCATACAAACACTTCCTCCAATCTCCAATTTTTCTGATTTCACGCATTCATTAAATTTTGCCAATCTAGAAGGAGATGATCTAACATATCTAACACAATTTCTGATAACTTGAATAGAAGAATCATAATCTTTTAAACCATGCGTCACAATCAAATTTATTATATGAGCACAACAACGCATATGCAAAAATTCACAATCCAATACTGAATTTCCCCAATTTCTAATCTTTCTTTGCATATAAGAAATGGCACCATCATTAGAACTTGCATTATCCACAGTAATTGTGAAAACTCTCTCAATACCCCATGCAATCAAACATGCCTCAATCATTCTCCCAATTGTCTCTCCTTTATGATTAGGAATAACCTCAAAATTTAATATTTTTTCTGTAACTTCCAATCATCATCAATATAATGCACCGTTAAAACCATATAATTAATGTTCTGCACTGAAGTCCACGTATCCGTTGTAAAGCAAAATTGATTTGAGGATTTAGAAAACATGGCTTTCAATTTTTCTTTCTCTTCAACATACAAGCTTATGACATCCTTAGCCAATGTAACACGAGTAGACATCACTAACTTGGGCTGAATTACAGAACAAAAGTACTTAAATCCCAATTTTTCAACAAAAGAAAATGGGAGTTCATCCATAATTATCATCTTAGCCAAAAACTTCCTACCCATTTCTTTAGTCAAAGTCACAGCTGTCAAATTTCCAACATTCGGTTCAAAAACTAAAGTCTTTTGTTTCTTATCCTCCTGTTTTCCATAAGGATATTTTCTACACTGATAATTCAAATGATTCCACAAGCTACTGATACCAGTCTTGCTTGGATTATAAGCATAACTCTTATTGCAATATTTGCACTTACACCTAGGATCAGTATTTGGAACTGGATTTGGAATAACAAAGTGGTCCCATACCTGTGAGACTTTCTTCTTTCGCGTGGATACTTTTTCCAAAGAAGGTTTTGTGGTGTCTCCTGATTCTTTCGTAAGCTCAGGCTCAACCTCATTGGTTTCCCTTGTTTCATAGTTCTCCTCCATTCGTACATCAACAATTGCATGAGTCTCATCATCCATGATAGTTGAGATATCTATGATTGGAAAAAAAAAAGATAATTATTAATCCATGAAAATACTATACTTTAAAGACATTTATTCTGATAAATGTAAAAAATTTATTCTTCTTGATCTGATATCTATTGTCTGTTGATCTGATGTCAAGTATTCGCTGATCTGATGTCTATATAATCCTGATCTGATCTACGTTGTTAAGTATGTTTTAGTTCTAGTGTATGATTTCTTTTATATTCTTGATCTGATATCTATTATCTGTTGATCTGATGTCAAGTATTCGCTGATCTGATGTCTATATAATCCTGATCTGATCTCTATTGTTAAGTATGTTTTAGTTCTACTGCAAGATTTCTTTTATATTCTTCTTTTTAACGTTTTTGTTTAGCCATTCTCTGATTCCTCACCAAATTAAAAATCAGAGTCCCTCATATGTCATCTATTAAGAAAAAAAGTTATTGAAATGCTTCTAAAAGAACTTTGGATGTGAAGACATAAAATTAAGAATCACTGATCTGATCTCCATTGTTAAGTATGTTTTAGTTCTAGTGTATGATTTATTTTATATTTTTGATCTGATATCTATTGTCTCTTGATCTGATGTCAAGTATTCGCTGATCTGATGTCTATATAATCCTGATCTGATCTTCATTGTTAAGTATGTTTTAGTTCTACTGTAAGATTTCTTTTATATTCTTGATCTGATATCTATTGTCTGTTGATCTCATGTCAAGTATTCGCTGATCTGATGTTTATATAATCCTGATCTTATCTCCATTGTTAAGTATGTTTTAGTTCTAGTGTATGATTTATTTTATATTCTTGATCTGATATCTGTTGTCTCTTGATCTGATGTCAAGTATTCGCTAATCTGATGTCAAGTATTCGCTAATCTGATGTCATCTATCAAGAACAAAAGTAATAATGTTTCTAAAAGAACTTTGGATGTGAAGACATAAAATTAAGAATCACTGATCAGTGGGCAAAGGATAGGCTCCAAACAAATCAACAATTCCTCTTGTTACATAAAAGAAAATTTAAGAAAAGAAAAGCTGCTATATCTTGGACTAAAACAACCAGCATTGTAAGTTAGAAACAGCATTATATTGAACACAGCACATAACAGTCATAAACACGACAAATATAATTATCCATCAAAATTTCTGATCTCATCTCAAGTCCATCCTCACCCACCCACCCACCCACCCACCCACCCACATCTAAAATGCCATGATTAACACCCATCCTCTTGACAGAAGAAGTGCAACAAATATTACAAACGAAGCTGGCCTTTGAAAAACAAAAGGTTCTCCCAAACTCTACAAATTAATACACATAAGTATGCTATCTCAAAAACAATGAACCCTCGAGGGAAAGATAAAACGGGCAACAAAAGGGAATTTATGAAATTTCTGTACAAGAACCCGCTCAGTTCTCATTAACTAACATCCATCAAGTCTTAACTAACATCCATCGATTATGAACCCCTTTTCTTCGAATAAACAAAAGAATAATAAAAAATATGAATAATCACCTGGAATAGATCTATTGCTGTGGATTGAGGCCGAGGGGAGGAGGCAGCAATGAGGAGGCGACGGGGGAGGAAGGCTCAAAACTCTACTGACGATGTTCCAATATCAAGGTTGGGACTATTGCTGATGATGATGGGGGGAGACAGCTAGGGAGAAGGAGGTGCGCGGGAATGAGGATAAAAAATTAGGGCAGAAAGAGAGGGAACGATGAAAATTTTTGGAGTTCAAAATTGGGAGATGGGAAAGAGGGAAGGGAAAGAAGGCAAAAAAATGAAAGGATATATATATATATATTATACGGCCGGTCCGGCCGAAGTTGCCGGTTTTATTACTGAAACCGTCGGCCGAACCATTTTTATCGGTTTGAAAATTTTTAAACCGTAGGCCGAATCGATATATTTTGAGACCGGCCAAACCGGCTAAACTTGACCGGTTTGGCCGGTTTTGGCCGAACCAATTTCACCCCTAATATATAGAGTTATAAGAGAGACTCCAAGTTGGTTTAGGATTGGTCTTCCTAATGGGTTTAGGTATTTAATTAGTTTTCAAATCCAATTAGGTAACCAATCTAATAGGATAAACCAAATCTAAATTAGATTTCCCAATCTCTAAGATTTTCTAATTCTAATTGAAACTTAAGACTTAATTAATTAAATAATTCTACTTTGTTAATTACTTAATTAGCCCTTAGGAATAATTAATCAATTAATTAATTCTACCTATTCAATTAACCCATTACAAAATTAATCGTACCACTAACGGATTAATTTTGGCACTACCATCCTACACCAGAATTGCTTTCGAAATAACTTAATTAATTTATATTCATAATCTCCCCACATCAAAGATATAGTGCTCGTTAATTTATTAATTTACTGATAAATTAATTAATTAACTTATTTAATTCCGAGACTAGTACCACTCGACCTTTTTACTATACCGGACATAAGTTCATCGGCCGGGTTTAGTATAATAAACATTACGAGCTTATCTCGGGAGCACCATCACCCCGGACGCACCGGTACATGGTTTCCTTTCGACAAGCAGCAGCACACCAAACAACTAAACACGTGCACCCAACCCACCGAGACTATTGGCCACAATTGACCTCACCCATTGGCAGATCAAAGTACACTATGTCTAATCCTCATGCTCGCTCGAGTCTAGGGATTAAGAGATAGAATACTAAAAATGATTTGTCTATTAAATCAGTATAAGACAAATCATTCTAAATGATCAAGTTCAATATGCCCTGGGTATATGAAGGAAAACAGAACAAGCCTGGGCTAAATAGAAAACCTCACTTTCGTGCAATACATTCCAGAATCGGAAGCTTTCGACCAAGCTCAGGCTCAAATTCATTTACCCACGAACGGATCTTGGCTTATACTTATTTAATTTATTAAATCGACATCTAACGCACAAAGATTACACCTTTAATTAAAAGCAGAAAGATTAAAGGTTATACCTTTGAAGCGAAGTCCAACGCAATAAGAAAATCCAAATCTTTAATTGCGAATTCCACAAGAAATCCAATAGATGACTCCAAGAAAACTTTGAATATTGCGTGGGCAATAATCTATCGAAGTCTACTCACAAAACCCATGAAAACCCACTAAGAAAAACCCCTCGAAATGAACTAAAATTGCTCAAAAACTGATCTAAGTTTCAGCCCATAAAAAAACTGCTGCCCAGCTTCAGTCCGCCACATAAAAATCCTCAACATATTGCCTGTTAGCCACGATTTGGACGAGCCCAATCACGGATCACCAAAAGAGAGATCAAACTTGATGAACCCGGATCAAGCACCCTAAAAGAACTGAACTTTTAAACATTTCAAAACCAAAAAAACGTTGCTGCAGATTTGAGCAAAAACTGGGCGGACAGTTTTTCAAAAAAACTGGCGGGCTGCAATTAAAACAATGGGCTTCGATAAAGCTTCGATCTTTGAGCTTAGTTTGATTCGAGAAAGTGAGTATCCAAGTTCGACTTTGAGAAAAAACTTCAAGAAGGAGAAGTTCTCTCTCTAGAACTTTCTCACTCTAAGAGGCAAGACTTGTCTTGCAAGCTTTTTCTATAGTTTCTTTGGCCTTAAGTTTTCTATTTATAGGGAGCTCTAATGGAGACCTAGTGGGCTTTTGAGTTGGGCCTTTTAATTTGACTTTCGTTGACCGCTTAGTCTTTCCCGACTAATCAACTCCAATCGACCCATTCGAATTAATTTCTTAACCCACTTCGTTAATTTAATTTAATCGAACCCTTAGAATTAATTAATTCAAATAGAATTAATTTCTTAATTCACTTTGTCGATTAAATATTAATTAAACCTTTAGGATTAATTAATTCACTTTCTCGATTAGTCAAATACATAATTAGTCATACCACTATCGGACTAACTATGGAACTACCGCTCAAAATTGACTTTACATCGCACCACTATTTTTCTTGTATCTCCCCACATTAAAGATCTAGTGCTCGTCGGTTTATCAATTCACTGACAAACTAATTCACCGACTTCTTGGTATCCGAGATTAGTATCACTCGACCTTTTATTATACCGGACATAAAGTCCACCGGCCGGGTTTAGTATAATAGACCTTACGAGCTCATCTCGGGAGCACCATCAACCCGGCAAACCGGTACGTAGATTCCTCCGACTAGCAACGGTACATAAGAAGTTAAACACCGCATACCCAACCGACCGAGGTATAGGCCTCAATTGACCGCACTCTTTGGCAAATCAAAGCATACGATATCCAACTCTCACGCCTGTCCCAATCTCAGGATTGAGAGACTGAATACTAGGACCAAATTGACTACGCCGATCAGTATAAGTCAATTCTATCCAAACTGGTCGTGCTCAATATGCCCTGGGTATATCCACGTGATTTAAACTCGACTAGATAAACTAATTTCCAAATCACACGATAACCTATACCGATAGTGTGTTCAGACTATGTCAGTTACAAGCATACTTTTTATATATCAATACTTTAACCAATAACGGTATCTACTGTGTCTTTCACACATCCCGTTATCTAGTTCTATGATATAATGGAAACATTTAATACTGAAACAAAATGATATTGTTAGTTTTGAATACAGAAAAGCTGTGACTTGTATCAAAAACTAATATCCACAGTTGACATATCATTTTGTTTCAGTATAAATTTGTTCCTTTATATCATAGAACTAGATAACGGGGTGTGGACAGACACAGTAGATACCGTTATTGGTTAAAGTATTGATATATAAAAAGTATGCTCGTAACCGAGATAGTCTGAACATACTATCGGTATAGGTTATTGTGTGGGTTGGAAATTAGTTTATCTAAACTAGTTTAAATCACACAGATATGCCCGGGGCATATTGAGCACGACCAGTTTGGATAGAATTGACTTATACTGATCGGCGTAGTCAATTCGGTCCTAGTATTCCGTCTCTCAATCCTGAGATTAGGACGGGCGTGAGGGTTGGATATCGTGTGCTTTGATTTTCCAAAGAGTGAGGTCAATTGAGGCCAATACCTCGATAAGTTGGGTATGTGGTGTTTAGCTTCTTACGTACCGTTGCTAGTCGGAGGAATCCACGTACCGGTTCACCGGGTTGATGGTGCTCCCGAGATGAGCTCGTAAGGTTATTATACTAAACCCGGCTGGTGAACTTTATGTTCGGTATAATAAAAGGACGAGTGGTACTAATCTCGGAAACCAAGAAGTCGGTGAATTAATTTGTCAGTAAAGTGATAAACCGACGAGCGCTAGATATTTAATGTGGGGAGATAGAATAAAATATAATGGTGAGATGTAAAGTCATTTTCGAGCGGTAGTTCCATAATTGGTCCGTTAGTGGTACGACCGATTATGCATTTGACTAATCGACGAGGTAAATTAATTAATCCGAAAGGTTTAATTAATATTTAATCGACAAAGTGAATTTAGAAATTAATTTTATTTTGAATTAATTAATTCTACGGGTTCGATTAAATTAAATTAACAAGGTGGATTAAATAAATTAATTTAAAAGGGTCGATTGGAGTTGATTAGTCGGGAAGACTTAGCGGTCAACGAAAGTCAAATTTTAAGGCCTAACTCGAGAGCCCATTAGGTCTCCTTAGAAGCTCCTTATAAATACAACTTATTGGGCAAGAAAGAAATTAAGAAAACTTGATAGCCAAAAAAGAGGCTAGAAAGAGAAAGTCTATTCTAGAGAGAGAAATTTGTCTTCCTCGTCAAGTTTTCTCTCGAAGTTGAATAGGAAACTTTCTTCTTCGAAATAGATACTCAGCCCGTTGATTTAGAGAGCAGCCCGTTGGATTCTAATCGTTTTTTCCTGCTGCTCCGCTGCTGAAGAGATCGCACAGCCGCTGAGAAAAAACTGCCCGTTGCAGTTTTGTTATTTCCGGCGATCATTTGTTCTTTCCGGTGTGCTGATCCTGCCATCATTGTGTTGATCTCTTGCTGGGCTGGGTGATCCATGATGATGGTGGTACAGATCGCGACTAGGAAAAGGGCTTGTAGTTGATCGGGGTTGAGTATTGACCGGCGGCCAGCAGGTTTCTTCAGGCGCAAGGTTCTGGGCAAGGGCTGTTACAGCAGTTCTTGAGTTTTTCGAAGTGGATTTTCTTGGGTTTTCTTCGTATTGCCGTGGGTAACTCCATAGACGATAGCCCACACTCTTTCGGGGTTCGTATTGGAGTCATTCTTCGGATTCTTTGTGGATTTCGCATAAAAGAATTGGTTTTTCTTTAGGCAAGGGACTTCGCTACAAAAGGTAGAATCTTTAAATTCCACTTTTATTAAAGATTTAATTTTTTGTTTCCCGATTAATAAATTAAATAAGTATAAGCCTAGATCCGTTCATGGGTAAACTAATTTGAGCCTGAGCTTGGTCGAAAACTTCGGATTCTGGAATGTATTGCACGAAAGTGAGGTTTTCGATTTAGTCCGGGCTTGTTCAGTTTTCCTTCAAATTGGTATCAGAGCGTTTGTTTCGGTCTTATACTTGTTTGATTTATTACACGGCTTTATTTTGGCATTATTATTTTTGTCGAAACGCATAAACAGGTGGTTATTGATTTCCCGGCTATTATGGTAGAAATTTAATTTTCATTCATAAACCCCGGGACATGTCCGGGCTTGTTTTATTTTTTGAATGGAAATTTCTGTAATAGTAATAACCACGAGCCGGAAGCCGTGTAGGATTCGAAAAATCTTGTAGTAGGATTTGATCTAATCATGTCGTCTTTAAATTCCTAGAAAAACGCCTTTGTATATAGGAATTTATGTACTATGACGAAGACGTAATTTTGGGTAACTTATATTCGCGGGTTTTGGTTTATTGTAATTTTGGGTGATTCCTAATTACGTAGTAAACCGAGAAAACCTGGGCGAATCGAGAGGAATCAAAATAACGAGTGGGAGAGACATGATGGGAAGTGTCACCGAGGAGTCAAAGAATCAACGATAGAGAAGGCCATAATAGTCAGGAAATTTTATTTGTTTAATTTCCCGTATTTATGTCTTTTCGTTGATTGTGTGATTTTCGTTTTATGTTGCATGAACGAAATCCAAACAAAATTTTTTTTAAAAGGTAATGTGCAATTAACTAAGGTAGATTATTCGCATATTAAAACTCCAACGGTTTTATGGGTGCGAATATCTATAGTTAAGATATTGCATGTTAAAACGTAAAAATCCTCAAACTAATTACATTCGAGGGTTTTGGTTTAATCATAATTTTGGGTGATTCCTAATTACGTAGAAAACCGAGAAAACCCGGGCGAATCGAAATTAAAAATATAAGTGGGAATAGCCCCATGGCCTCCATTACGGGTTCATTGGTGATGTGGTTAAACTTGCGTGCTGGCTTAGACCTTCCTCCCTATCGGATGAGTTTTCAATCACAGATATCACCGGAATGAATTTCTAAAGGGATGACTATAGTGAGTTTAATTGGAGAAAGTTGCGACACCCTCGCCATCCGATGTGCATTAGTATCCTAAGTAACAAACTTAGAAGTCACGTAATGGCATACACTTAGTGTACTGTTTATAGTATCCCTCCCATCGAGGTTACGCTATCTACGTGTACGGCTAAAATTATCGACTATTAATTTCATTGATCATAAGATCGTTGGTCAGATAACGAAATTAATGAACTTCGGTTCTTCTCGAACGAATATGGGTTGGCGTAGACGTTCACCCATCGTGACCTGCGTTAATCCCGGTGTGAGAGATGTCGGTAGAAGATTATATTTGTTTTTTGAGGATTTTTCAATATTTTCAAAAAAGTATACTGAAACTTGACTGTTTATTTATTTAAGTTGTAGTTGATATGTCGTTCAACCCGCCAGCTGTCATTCTGAACCAAAACAAACTCACCGGTCCAAATTATATTGATTGGAAACGTAACCTGGACATTGTCCTTACCGCTGAGGGTTATAAGTACGTGCTTATTGAGGAGTGTCCCCCTAAGCCCAGCGATGATGCCACCCCTGAGCAGCGACAGCTATATACGAGGTGGCAGAAGGCTGATGAGATGACCTGGTGCTACATCTTGGCTTCTATGTCGAGTGTACTTCAGCACCAGTATCAGTTGTTTACCTCAGCCTACGATATGATGCTCAACCTCAGGGAGATGTTTGGACATCAGGGCAGGGCAGCCAAGCAGTCAGCTATGAGGAAACTCATGAATGCTAAGAAGGCTGAGGACACTTCAGTGAGAGATCACGTACTGGACATGATTGGTTGTATCAATGAGATCGAGGTATTGGGAGGTGACATTGATGGGGATACCCAGGTCGATATCATTCTCCAGAGCTTGCCTCCCATTTTTGAGCAGTTTCGATTGAACTATAATATGGGGAATCTCTCATATTCACTTTCTGAGCTCATGGCTTCATTGGTGTCAGCTGAGGGCTTATTCGCTGAGAAGAAGCAAGCCTTTGCTACTGTTGGTCCCTCAGGTTCCTCTGCTGGGCCCAAAGCCAGGAAGCAAAAAAGGAAGAGAGGCCAGAAAGCAGGAGCTGATCATGGACCCAAGGCAGGCATTGCCAAGAAGCACAAGCCGAAAAACAATTGCTTTAGATGTGGCAAAGCAGGACATTGGAAGAAGGACTACCCAAAGCCTCGAGGTATTTGTAAATTCTCCCTAGTCACTGAGACGTGTTTAGCTGCGATTCCCACGGATACTTGGTGTGTGGATTCAGGAGCCACTGATCACGTTTGTAATTCTTTGCAGGGGTTCCAAGTGACCCGGCTGCTTAGAGAGAGAGAGTTGCAGGTCTACCTTGGGGATACTACCAGAGTTTCTGTGGCTGCAGTGGGAGTTATTAGTCTTTATTTTTCAGACTCTACTTTATTGTTGAGAGATTGTCTTTATGTACCTAGTTTTCGTAAAAACTTGCTTTCAGTTTCTAAACTTTTTTTGGATGGTTATAAGTGTGTTTTTTCTGATAGATCCATATTTATTAGAAAAGGCCAGAAACTTATATGTTCCGGTATATTGGTTGACAATTTGTTTTTAATTAAGACTTACTCCCCAGTTATGCAAAACACAGAAACTAGTAACTCATCACCGAATCATAATAAGAGAAAAGAGTCTTCCCCTTTGAATCAGACTTATCTTTGGCACCTGAGACTAGGTCATATCAACCTTAGTAGGATTCAAAGGTTGGTCAAGAGTGGGTCTTTGGACTTACTAGATATTGACAGCTATTCGACCTGTGAGTCCTGCTTGGAGGGTAAAATGACCAAGAGGCCTTTCAAGGCAAAGGGGTATAGGGCTAAGGAGGTTTTAGAGCTGATTCATCCTGACGTGTGTGGGCCTATGTCAGTTCAAGCTAGAGGTGGTTATGAGTATTTCGTGACTTTCACGGATGATTACTCTAGATATGGATACATATACCTAATGCGCCACAAGTCTGAATGTTTTGGCAAGTTCAGAGAATTCAAGGCAGAGGTGGAGAACCATCTGGGTAAGAGTATCAAGTCACTGCGGTCTGATCACGGTGGCGAATAACTCTCTAGTGAATTTAGGACCTATTTGTCAGAGGAGGGTATTCAGACCCAGTTGTCTGCACCTGGCACACCCCAGTAGAATGGTGTAGCAGAGAGGAGGAACAGGACTCTTATGGAGATGGTTAGATCGATGATGAGTTACAGTGAGTTTCCTATCTCGTTTTGGGGTTATGCCTTGGATACAACATGTTTTATCCTCAACCTTGTGCCATCTAAGTCTGTGCCTACGACCCCAGTAGAGTTGTGGAGTGGGCGAAAGCCTAGTCTGAGACATCTCAGGATTTGGGGTTGTCCAGCACATGTGCTCGAGGCAGATGCCGGTAAGTTAGAGGCGAGATCCAAGGTTATGCCGTTTATAGGCTACCCCAAAGGAACGAGAGGTGGTTTATTTTATAGTCCTCAGGATCAGAAGGTGGTGGTCAGCACCAATGCCAGATTTCTTGAGGAGGACTATATTTTAGATCACAAGTCAAGCAGCAAGGTAGTATTGGAAGAGCTTAGAAGTCAGTCCACTATTCCAGATGCACACGTACAGGAAGACACACCACAAGAGACTACACACACTATCACAGAAGATGCTCTTGCACAGGCTGTGCCTCATCGTAGTGGGAGGGTTGTGAGACAGCCCGAGAGGTACATGGGTTTGGGTGAGTCTTCGGACTTTATCCCTGGCGCTCATGAACCAGACCCAGTTAATTACAATGAGGCTCTCCAGGATAAAGATGCAGATTCTTGGCAGAGAGCGATGATTGCTGAGATGGGTTCTATGGACTCAAATCAAGTCTGGGAGCTGGTAGACCTTCCTGATGGGTTTAGGCCTATTGGGTGCAAATGGGTTTACAAGCGAAAGAGAGGATCTGACGGGAGGGTTGAGACCTTCAAGGCTAGGCTTGTGGCGAATGGGTATACTCAGAAAGAAGGGATCGATTATGAGGAGACCTTTTCCTCGGTAGCTATGCTTAAGTCGATCCGGATTCTCTTGGCCATAGCTACTCATATGGACTATGAGATTTGGCAGATGGACGTCAAGACAGCTTTCCTTAATGGAAGTCTTGAGGAGACCATCTTTATACAGCAACCAGAGGGCTTCATTGCTAAGGGCCAAGAGCACAAGGTATGCAGGCTTAGGAGGTCCATTTATGGACATAAGTAAGCATCCAGATCTTGGAACATCCGTTTTGATGAGGTTATTCAGTCCTATAGATTCACTCAGTCTCCGGATGAGCAGTGTGTTTATCGCAGGCGTGATGGTGATATGGTGGTGTTCCTCGTACTTTACGTAGATGACATTCTTCTTATTGGCAACAGTAAGAAGGTGTTATCAGACGTAAAACCATGGTTGTCCAGGCAATTCGATATGAAGGATTTGGGAGAGGCTGGACATATCCATGGGATTAAGATTATTCGAGATCGTAGGAGACGTTCTCTGACTCTCTCTCAGGCATTCTACATAGACACAATTCTGGCCCGTTTTAACATGCAGAACTCCAAGAAGGGTTCACTACCTTTCAGGCATGGAGTGCATTTGTCTAAGGAGCAGTGTCTTAAGACTGCTGAGGAGATAGATGCCATGAAGGCAGTACCCTATGCTTCTGCAGTGGGTAGCCTCTTGTATGCTATGTTGTGCACGAGGCCTGATATTTGCTTTGCCGTTGGCATGGTTAGCAGATATCAGAGTAACCCTGGGAAGGCTCACTGGGAGGCAGTAAAATGCATTCTCAAGTACTTGCGCAGGACGAGAGATTATGTTCTAGTTTATAGAGCGCAGGAGCTTGTGCCATTGGGTTACACAGATTCGGACTTTCAAGGAGATTTGGACAAGAGTAAGTCTACCTCTGGGTTTGTGTTTACTCTAGGAGGTGGAGCCATAGTATGGAAGAGTGTCAAGCAGAAATGCGTGGCGGACTCTACCATAGAGGCCGAGTACGTTGCCGCTTCAGAGGCAGCGAAAGAGGCTGTATAGCTCAGGAGCTTCCTGATGGACTTAGATATGGTTCCTGAGTTGCCTAGGTCTATCACAGTTTATTGTGATAACAATGGTGCAGTTGCTAACTCGAGGGAACCACGAGCCCATAAAGTGAGTAAACACATAGAGCGCAAGTACCACCTGATAAGAGAGATCGTAAAGAGGGAAGACGTGATCGTGGCCAAGATAGCTTCAGATGACAACCTTGCAGATCCTTTCACCAAGCCATTGACCCCAAAGGTCTTTGAGAAACATGTGGAGGGCATGGGAGTCAGATTCTTGAGAGAGCCATGTGAGTGAGCTTAAAGGTGTTCTGGAGATTTCATTATGACAGCAGTGTAATAGCGGGTTGGACAGTTTTTGTACCTCTTAGCATAGCTTTGAGTATTAGTGGGAGATTGTTAGTTTTGAATACAGAAAAGCTATGGCTTGTATCAAAAACTAATATCCACAGTTGACATATCATTTTGTTTTAGTATAAATTTGTTCCTTTATATCATAGAACTAGATAACGGGGTGTGGACAGACACAGTAGATACCGTTATTGGTTAAAGTATTGATATATAAAAAGTATGTTCGTAACCGAGATAGTCTGAACATACTATCGGTATAGGTTATTGTGTGGTTTGGAAATTAGTTTATCTAAACTAGTTTAAATCACACAGATATGCCCGGGGCATATTGAGCACGACCAGTTTGGATAGAATTGACTTATACTGATCGGTGTAGTCAATTCGGTCCTAGTATTCCGTCTCTCAATCACGAGATTGGGACGGGCATGAGGGTTGGATATCGTGTGCTTTGATTTTCCAAAGAGTGAGGTCAATTGAGGCCAATACCTCGGTAAGTTGGGTATGCGGTGTTTAGCTTCTTACGTACCGTTGCTAGTCGGAGGAATCCACGTACCGGTTCGCCGGGTTGATGGTGCTCACGAGATGAGCTCGTAAGGTTATTATACTAAACCCGGCCGGTGAACTTTATGTTCGGTATAATAAAAGGACGAGTGGTACTAATCTCGGAAACCAAGAAGTCGGTAAATAAATTTGTCAGTAAATTGATAAACCGACGAGAGCTAGATCTTTAATGTGGAGAGATTGAATAAAATATAATGGCGCGATGTAAAGTCGTTTTCGAGCGGTAGTTCCATAATTGGTCCGTTAGTGGTACGACCGATTATGCATTTGACTAATCGACGAGGTAAATTAATTAATCCAAAAGGTTTAATTAATATTTAATCGACAAAATGAATTTAGAAATTAATTCAATTTTGAATTAATTAATTCTACGGGTTCGATTAAATTAAATTAACAAGGTGGATTAAATAAATTAATTTAAAAGGGTCGATTGGAGTTGATTAGTCGGGAAGACTTAGCGGTCAACGAAAGTCAAATTTTAAGGCCTAACTCGAGAGCCCATTAGGCCTCCTTAGAAGCTCCTTATAAATATAACTTATTGGGCAAGAAAGAAATTAAGAAAACTTGATAGCCAAGAAAGAGGCTAGAAAGAGAAAGTCTATTCTAGAGAGAGAACTTTGTCTTCCTCGTCAAGTTTTCTCTCGAAGTTGAATAGGAAACTTTCTTCTTCGAAATAGATACTCAGCCCGTTGATTTAGAGAGCAGCCCGTTGGATTCTAATCATTTTTTCCTGCTGCTCCGCTGCTGAAGAGATCGCACAGCCGCTGAGAAAAAACTGCCCGGTTGAAGTTTTGTTATTTCTGGCGATCATTTGTTCTTTCCGGTGTGCTGATCCTGCCATCATTGTGTTGATCTCTTGCTGGGCTGGGTGATCCATGATGATGGTGGTACAGATCGCGACTAGGAAAAGGGCTTGTGGTTGATCGGGGTTGAGTATTGACCGGCGGCCAGCGGGTTTCTTCAGGCGCAACGTTCCGGGCAAGGGCTGTTACAGCAGTTCTTGAGTTTTTCGAAGTGGGTTTTCTTGGGTTTGCTTCGTATTGCCGTGGGTAACTCCGTAGACGATAGCTCACACTATTTCAGAGTTCGTATCGGAGTCATTCTTCGGATTCTTTGTGGATTTCGCATAAAAGAATTGGTTTTTCTTTAGGCAAGGGACTTCGCTACAAAAGGTAGAATCTTTAAATTCCGCTTTTGTTAAAGATTTAATTTTTTGTATCCCGATTAATAAATTAAATAAGTATAAGCCTAGATCCGTTCATGGGTAAACTAATTTGAGCCTGAGCTTGGTCAAAAAATTCGATTTAGCCCGGGCTTGTTCAGTTTTCCTTCATATATGTCATCTGTAGATATTAGTTTTTGATACAAGCCATAGATTTTCTGTATTCACAACTAGCAGTATATCTATATGATTCAATTAGTTTAGACAAACCAACTATCCGAATCACATAATAACCTAAATCGATAGTTTATCCAAAGCTGTCTCGATTACGAACCTCATTTATAAATTATGTCTTTTAACTAATGATGAGATCTACTGTGTCACACAAGACACCTCATCATCTAACTACATAATATAAATTGACAAATAATGCACAATAAAATATAACCAAAACATAAATCGATATATTAACTGGGAAAATGTACAATACAAGCATAACTTATGTATTCAACTCCAACAATATCAGGCCTCGTACATAACATTGCATACATGAGGCTACCCACTGCAGCAACATAGGGTACCGCCTGCATGGCATCTATCTCCTCACCAGTCTTGGGACACTGCTCCTTAGACAAATGCACCCCATGCCTGAAAGGTAATGAACCCTTTTTGGAGTTCTGCATGTTAAAACGGGCCCAGAATCGTGTCTATGTAGGATGCTTGGGAGAGTGTCAGAGAACGTCTCCTACGATCTCGAATAATCTGTATCCCAAGGATATGTCCAGCCACTCCCAAATCCTTCATATCAAATTACCTAGACAACCATGCCTTTACTTCTGACAACACCTTTTTACTGTTACCAATCAGAAGGATGTAATCTATGTAAAGTACGAGGAACACCACCATACCACCATCACGCCTGCGATATACACACTGCTCATCCGGACACTGAGTTAATCCATAGGACTGGATAACCTCGTCAAAACGGGTGTTCCAAGATCTGGATGCTTGCTTAAGTCCATAAATGAACCTCCTAAGCCTATATACCTTGTGCTCTTGGCCCCGAACAATGAAACCCTCTAGTTGCTGCATAAAGATGGTCTTCTCATGACTTCCATTAAGGAAAGCTGTCTTGACGTCCATCTGCCAAATCTCATAGTCCATATGAGTAGCTATGGCCAAGAGAATCTGGATCGACTTAGGTATAGCTACCGGGGAAAAGGTCTCCTCATAATCGATACCCTATTTCTGAGTATACCCCTTTGCCACAAGCCTAGCCTTGAAGGTTTTAACCCTCCCGTCGGATCCTCTCTTTCGGTTGTAGACCCATTTGCACCCAATAGGTCGAAACCCATCTGGAAGGTCTACCAGCTCCCAGATCTAATTTGAGTCTCAGCAATCATCGCTCTCTGCCAAGAATCTGCATCTTTATCCGAGAGAGCCTCATTGTAGCCAACTGGGTCTGGTTTATGAGTGCCAGGGATAAAGTCCGAAGACTCACCCTGTTGGATTTGAATACATAAGCTATACTTGTGTTGTACATTTTCCCAGTTTAATATATCGATTTGTGTTTCAGTCATATCTTGTTGTGCATTAATCATCCATTTATATTATGTGAGTAGATGATGAGATGTCTGGTGCGACACAGTAGATCTCATCATTGGTTGAAAGACATAATATATAAATGAGGTTCATAACCGAGATAGCTTTAGACAAACTGTCAGTTTAGGTTATTATGTGATTCAGGTAATTGGTTTGTCTAAACTAATTGAATCATATATATATGCTCGGGGCATGTTGAACTTGACTCTTAGGAATGATTTGTCTTGTACTGATTTAATAGACAAATCGATCCATGTATTCTATCTCCCTAGACTCGAGTGGGCATGAGGATTAGACATAGTGTACTTTGATCTGCCAATGGGTGAGGTCAAATGTGGCTAATAGTCTCTGTGGGTTGGGTGCGTGTGTTTAGTTACTTGGTGTGCTACTGCTTGTCGAAAGGAAACCATGTACCAGTGCGTCCAGGGTGATGGTGCTCTCGAGATGAGCTCGAAATGTTTATTATACTAAACCCGGCCGATGGACTTATGTCCGGTATAGTAAAAAGGTCAAGTGGTACTAGTCTCGGAATTAAAGAAGTTAATTAATTAATTTATCAGTAAATTAATTTTAATTAACGAGCACTATATCTTTGATGTGGGGAGATTAAATGAATATAATTTAATTAAGTTGTTTCGGAAGCAATTCTGGTGTAGGATGGTAGTGCCAAAATTAATCCGTTAGTGGTACGATTAATTTTGTAATGGGTTAATTGAATAGGTAGATTTAATTAATTAATTGGTTAATTATTCTTAAGGGTTAATTCAGTAATTAACAAAGTGGAATTATTTAATTAATTCCTAAGGGTTAATTAAGTAATTAACAAAGTGGAATTATTTAATTAATTAATTAAGACTTAAGTTTCAATTAGAATTAAGAAATCCTAGAGATTAGGAATCCAATAGGATTTGGTTATTCTATCAGATTGGTTGCCTAATTGGATTTGGAAACTAATTCATTACCTAAACCCATTAGGAAGACCAATCCTAAACCAACTTGGAGTCTCTCTTGTAACTCTATAAATAGACAAGGGATCAGTCATTTAGAAAACACAATTCAACAATTAATCCACAGGATTTCTAGAGAGAGAAAATTCTAGAGAGAGAAAATAATTTCTCTCTCCTGGTCGAATTTTCAAGCAAAGGGGCGGCTGATTTTTCTTCAAGCTTGGCCGAAATTTTGGTCTATTCTTGGCAGCCCCGTGTGTTGCTTTCTCTCTCTCCGGGCAGTGCGTTTGCAGTACGTGCTAGGTGCGGAGGTGCTGGATTTTTCTGGCAGGTGGAGTTGTGGTGATAGCTGATCAATTAACTTCTAGTTCGTTGCCCACACAACGTGAAGTTATAGTCTTGAGGCATACAAGAGAATCACCAAGTCACGCTTCAAAGGTACTTCTCTAAGATTCCGCTTTAATATAAATTTTTTGTTGCGTGGTAAATCGAGCAAGTGCAAACCCAGATCCTAAAACTTTCAGATTTGAATACAAAAGCTATGCTTGTGTTGTACATTTTCCCAGTTTAATATATCGATTTGTGTTTCAGTCATATCTTGTGCATTAATCGTCCATTTATATTATGTGAGTAGATGATGAGGTGTCTGGTGTGACACAGTAGATCTCATCATTGGTTGAAAGACATAATATATAAATGAGGTTCGTAACCGAGACAGCTTTGGACAAACTGTCAGTTTAGGTTATTATGTGATTCGGATAATTGGTTTGTCTAAACTAATTAAATCATATATATATGCCCGGGGCATATTGAACTTGACTTTTAGGAATGATTTGTCTTGTACTGATTTAATAGACAAATCGATCCTTGTATTCTATCTCTTAATCCCTAAACTCAAGTGGGCATGAGGATTAGACATAGTGTACTTTGATATGCCAATGGGTGAGGTCAAATGTGGCCAATAGTCTCGGTGGGTTGGGTGCTCGTGTTTAGTTATTTGGTGTGCTACTGCTTGTCGAAAGGAAACCATGTACCGGTGCATCCGGGGTGATGGTGCTCCCGAAATGAGCTCAAAATGTTTATTATACTAAACCCGGCCGGTGGACTTATGTCCAGTATAGTAAAAAGGTCGAGTGGTGCTAGTCTCGGAATTAAAGAAGTTAATTAATTAATTTATCTGTAAATTAATTTTAATTAATGAGCACTATATCTTTGATGTGGGGAGATTAATGAATATAATTTAATTAAGTTGTTCCGGAAGCAATTCTGGTGTAGGATGGTAGTGCCAAAATTAATACGTTAGTGGTACGATTAATTTTGTAATTGGTTAATTGAATAGGTAGATTAGATTAATTAATTGGTTAATTATTCCTAAGGGTTAATTCAGTAATTACAAAATGGAATTATTTAATTAATTCATAAGGGTTAATTAAGTAATTAACAAAGTGAAATTAATTAATTAATTAATTAAGTCTTAAGTTTCAATTGGAATTAGGAAATCCTAGAGATTTGGAATCTAGTAGGATTTGGTTTATCCTATCAGATTGGTTGCATAATTGGATTTGGAAACTAATTCATTACCTAAACCCATTAGGAAGACCAATCCTAAACCAACTTGGAGTCTCTCTTATAACTCTATAAATAGACAAGGGATTAGCCATTCAAGATAATAAAACAATTCAATAGATTCATTATTCAAGAATCTAGAGAGATAAAATTCTAGAGAGAGAAAATAAATTCTCTCTCCAAAATGAATTTTGAAGAGCAAAGGGGCGGCTGATTTTTTCCATAGAGGTGGCCGAAATTTGCTTCTCATTTTGGCAGCCCCGTGTATTGCTTTCTCTCTCTCCGAGCAGTGCGTTTGCAGTACGTGCTAGGTGTGGAGGTGCTGAATTTTTTCAGCAGGTGGATTGTGGTGAGTTGCTGATCAATTGACTTCTAGATTGTTGCCCACACAACAAGAGGTCATAGTCTTTGAGGCATACAAGAGAATCACCAGGTGCACGCTTCAAAGGTAACTTTCTAAGGTTCCGCTTTAATTAGAAATTTTTGTTGCGTGGTAAATCGAGCAAGTACAAACCCAGATCCTATGTGGCAATTCTTTCACACTCAAACCTATGTAACTCTCGGGCTGTCTGACAACGCTCCCACTACGACGAGGCGCAGCCTGTGCAAGAGCATCATATGTGATAGTGTATGCAGTCTCTTGTGGTGTGTCTTCCTATACTCGTGCATCTGGAATAGTGGACAGACCCCTAAACTCTTCCAATACTACCTTGCTCTTTGCCTTGTGATCTAAAACATAGTCCTCCTTAAGAAACTTGGCATTGGTGCTCACCACCACCTTCTGATCCTGATGACTATAAAGGGTAACCTACAAAAAAAAAATAATCTCGGATCTCGCATCAAGCATGGTTGCATCTGCCTTAAGCACATATGCTGGACAACCCAAATCATGAAATGTCTCAGACTCGGCTTTCGCCCAGTCTACAGCTCTACTGGGGTCGAAGACACATACTTAGATGGCACGAGATTAAGGAGATAACACACTGAATCCAAGGCTAAACCCCAAAACAAAATAGACAATTCGCTATAACTCATCATCGATTTAACCATATCCATAAGAGTCCTGTTCCTTCTCTCTACTACACCATTCTGTTGGGGTGTGCCAGGTGCAAACGATTGGGACTGAATACTCTCCTCTGACAAATGGGACCTAAATTCACTAGAGAGGTATTCACCACCACGATCAGATTGCAATGCCTTGATACTCTTACCCAGATGGTTCTCCACCTCAGCCTTAAACTCTTTGAACTTGCCAAAGCTTTCAGACTTGTGGCACATCAAGTATATGTATCCATATCTAGAGTAATCATCTGTAAATGTCAAGAAATACTCATAACCACCTCTAGGCTGAACTGACATAGGCCCACATAAGTCAGAATGAATGAACTCTAAAACCTCCTTGACCCTATACCGCCTTGCCTTGAAAGGCCTCTTGGTCATCTTACCCTCCAAGCAGGACTCACAGGTTGGATAGCTGTCAATATCCAATGAGTCCAAAGACCCATTATTGACCAACCTTTGAATCCTACTAAGGTTGATGTGACCGAGTCTCATGTGCCAAAGATAAGTTTGATTCAAAGAGGAAGACTTCTTTCTCTTACTATGATTCAGTGATGAGTTATTAGTTTCTGTGTTTTGCATTACTGTGGAGTATGTCTTGATTAAAAACATATTGTCAACTAATGCATCAGAACATATAAGCTTCTGGTTATTTCTAATAAAAATAGAATTATTAGAAAAACACACTTATAACCATCGAAAATAAGTCTCGAAACTGAAAGCAAGTTCTTCTGAAAACTGGGTACATAAAGATAATCCTTAAATTTAAAACAGAGTATAAAAAATAAAGACATAAAACTCCCACTGCAACAACAGAAACTCTGGTAGTATTTTCGAGGTAAACCTGTAACTCTTCCTCTCTAAGCAGCCAGGTCACTTGAAACCCCTGAAAAAGTTACAAACGTGATCAGTGGCTCCTGAATCCACACACCAAGTATCTGTGGGAATTGCCGCTAAACACGTCTCAGTAACTAGGGAAAATTTGCACATACCTCGAGGCTTCTGGCAATCCTTTTTCCAATGTCCTGCTTTGCCACATCTGAAACACTTGCCTTTCGACTTGTGCTGCTTGGCAATGCCACCTTGGGTCCATGATTAGCAGCTCCTACTTTCTGGCCTATCTTCCTCTTATGCTTCCTGGCTTTGGGCCCAGCAGAGGAACCTGAGGGACCAACAGTAGCCAAGACTTACTTTTTCTCTGCGAAGAGGCCCTCAGCAGACACCAATGCAGTCATGAGCTCGGGAAGTGAATATAAGAGCTTGTCCATATTGTAGTTTAACCGAAACTATCTTCCTCTTATGCTTCCTGGCTTTGGGCCCAGCAGAGGAACCTGAGGGACCAACAGTAGCCAAGACTTACTTTTTCTCTGCGAAGAGGCCCTCAGCAGACACCAATGCAGTCATGAGCTCGGGAAGTGAATATAAGAGCTTGTCCATATTGTAGTTCAACTGAAACTACTTAAAACTGGGGGGCAAGCTCTGGAGGATGACATCGACCTGGGTCTCCCCATCAATATCACCTCTCAATACCTCGATCTCATTGACGCAGCTCATCATGTCCAATACGTGATCCCTCACTGAGATGCCTTCAGCCATCCTAACATTCATGAGTTTCCTCATAGCTGTCTGTTTGGCTGTTCTGCCCTAATGTCCAAACATCTTCCTGAGGTTGAGCATCATATCGTAGGCTGAGGTAAACAACTGATGTTGGTGCTGCAATACACTCGACATAGAAGCTAAAATGTAGCACCGGGTCATCTCATCAGTCTTTTGTCACCTCGTATATGGCTCACGCTGCTCAGGGGTGGCATCATCGCTGGGCTTAGGGGGCACTCCTCAGTGAGCACGTATTTATAACCCTCAGCGGTAAGGACAATATCCAGGATATGTTTCCAGTCAATGTAATTAGGATCCGTAAGTTTGTTCTGATTTAGTATGACAGCTAGCGGGTTGAACGACATACCAACGAATGAAAATAAACAATCAAGTTTCAGTATTACTTTTATGGAAATATTGATATCCTCAAAAATAATATAATCTCCATCGACATCTCTCACACCGGGATTAACACAGGTCACGTGGGTGAACGTCTAGGCCAACCCACATTCATTCGAGAAGAACCGAAGTTTATTAATTTCACTATCTGACCAACGATCTTATGATCAATGAAATTAATAGTCAATGTTTTTAGCCATACACATAAATAGAGTAACCTCGCAGGAGGAATACTATAAATAGTACACTAAGTGTATGTCATTACGTGACTTGTAAGTTTGTTACTTAGAATACTAATGCACCTTCAGTAGAGAGGACTTTCTCCAATTAAACTCACTATAGTCATCCATTCGGAAATTCATTCTAGTGATATCTGTGATTAAAAAGTTGTCCGCATGGAGGAAGTCCATAATACCAACTTGCAAGAATAACCACATCACCACTGAACTCGTAATGGAGGCCATGGGGATATTTACCAACCCGTTCTCACTTAGATTTTTAAGTTTGAGGATTTTTCCGTTTTAACATGCAATATCTTAACAAAGGATATTCGCACCCATAAAACCGTTGGAGTTTTAATATGCGAATAATCTACCTTAGTTAATTACACTTTACTTTTTAAAATGTTTTGTTTTTTGTTCATGCAAATAAATCAAAAACACACAATCAACGAAAATACATAAATACGGGAAATTAAAGAAATAAAATTTCTCGACTATTATGGCCTTCTCTATCGTTGATTCCTTGACGCCTCGGTGACACGTCCCATCATGTCGCTCCCACTAGTTATTTGGATTTCTCTTGATTCGCCCGGGTTTTCTCGGTTTACTACATAATTAGGAATCACCCAAAATTACAAGAAACCAAAACCCACGAATATAAGTTACCCAAGATAACGTCTTCGTCATAATACATAAATTCCTATATACAAAGGCATTTTTCTAGGAATTTAAAGACGACAACATTAGATCAAATCCTACTACAGGATTTATCTAATCGTACACAGCTTCCAGCTCGTGATTATTACTATTACAAACATTTTCATTCAAAAACAATATGAGCCAAGACATGTCCCGGGGTTTATAAATGAAAAATAAATTCTACCATAATAGCTGGGAAACTAATAACCACCTATTTAAACATTTCGAGAAAAATAATAATACCAAAATAAAGTCGTGTAATAAATTAAACAAGTATAAAGTCAAAACACTCGCTCTGATACCAATTTGAAGGAAAACAGAATAAGCCTGGGCTAGATCGAAAATCTCACTTTCGTGCTATGCATTCCAGAATCGGAGGCTTTCGACTCGGCTCAGGCTCAAATTCATTTTCCCTGAACGGATCGAGGCTTATACTAGTTCAATTTATTAAAATGACATGCTAAAAATTAAATCTTTAATTTAAAGTGGAAGTATTAAAGATTATACCTTTGAAGCGTGTCGCTAGCAATAAGAAAACCAAAGCTGAAAATCCTACAGTTTACCGCCCGAGACCAATCACGAGAGAATCCAGATAACAGCTCTGTATCTACCTCGAAATCGCATGGGCGACTATCCATAAGGTAGCTAAGACACTAAGGAAGAGATCCATATGAGACCTACTTCGAAAAACTCGTCAGATCCTCAGCAGATCGTTGCCCGAAGATTACTGAGCTTATTTACCGCTTACTACCTATTTGCCGCCTGGCTACGAAATCCACTCGATATCCTAAGGATAACTCCAAACAACCTTGAACTTGGGTGGGCAAGTATCTACGAGATGGCTAAAGGCACTGGCAAATAAATCCAAAGAAACCCACTTCAAGAAACTCACAGATCTGAAAAACAGATCTAGCCTGAGAAACTGATTCTAATTGAAAACCGCCTCAATAAAACTTCATGGGTAAGCAATTTGCTCGTAGATCTTGACTTTGGCAAACCAAAAGGAATGAGCCAAAGGATCAACGCAACAAATAAACAAATCCCACTATGAAAATGCACCAAAACGGCGTTGAAAAATCCAAAAAAACGCAGGCGGCGCTAACTGCCCAGAAAAAGAGCGGCGAACGGACTTCTCGAGCGGCGTTTTAACTTCCAGGCGATGGTCTTGGGCTTCTAGAATCATGGGCTAAGTTTCGCGAACAAGAAAGATTGCAAACCGACTTCGAAAAAGAATTCTCAATGAGGAAGAAAGAATTCTCTCGCTAGGCTTGTCTTTCTCACTCTAAGGCATTTGCCTACAAGGTTTCTAATGTCTTCAAATGTGCCTAACATTAGCTATTTATAGGGAGCTCCTTGGGAGACCTAGTGGGCTTTTGAGTTGGACCTTAGTGTTTGACTTTCGTTGACCCCTTAGTCTTCCCTAAACTAATCAACTCCAATCGATCATTTCGAATTAATTTCTTAACTCACTTTGTTAATTTAATTTAATCGAACCCTTAGGATTAATTAATTCATATAGAATTAATTTTCTTAATCCACTTTGTCAATTAAATATTAATTAAGCCTTTAGGATTAATTAATTCACTTTATCGATTAGTCAAACGCATAATTAGTCGTACCACTAACGGACCAATTATGGAACTACCGCTCAAAAATGACTTTAATCGCACCACTTTATTTTCTTCTATCTCTCCACATTAAAGATCTAGTGCTCGTCGGTTTATCAATTTACTGACAAACTAATTTACTAACTTCTTGGTATCTGAGATTAGTACCACTCGACCTTCTCATTATATCGGACATAAAGTCCACTAGCCTATTTTACTACAATAAACCTTATGAGCTCATCTAGGGAGCACCATCAACCCGGCGAACCGGTATGTGGATTCCTCTAACTAGCAACGACACGTAAGAAGCTAAACTCTGCATACCCAACCTACCGAGGTATAGGCCTCAATTGACTGCACTCTTTGGCAAATCAAAGCATACGATATCTAACTCTCACGCCCATCCCAATCTCGAGATTGAGAGACTATACTAGGACCGAATTGACTACGCCGATCAGTACAAGTCAATTCTATCCAAACTGGTCATGCTCAATATGCCTCGGGCATATCCGTATGATTTAATTAGTTTAGATAAACTAATTTCCAAACCATACGATAACCTATACCGATAGTATGTTCAGACTATCTCAGTTACGAGCATACTTTTTATATATCAATACTTTAACCAGTAACGGTATTTACTGTGTCTTTCTACACCCCGTTATCTAGTTCTATGATATAATGGAACAATTTAATACTGAAACAAAATGATATGTCATCTGTGGATATTAGTTTTTGATACAAGCCGTAGCTTTTCTGTATTCAAAACTAACACCGCTACGTCTAGAACAAGTAATGGTTTGTTTTGTGAATGTGAATATTACCAGATATTGATCTTCTGGGATTTGATCATCTTCCTGCTGGTTTTTTATCTCATTTCTTGTCAATATTCTTTCCCCTCCAAATCCTCCCATTCTTGTCTCTCTTCCCTCTATTCTTGTATACTTTTTCATAGTCCCAATGTGAGAGTAGAGGCACGTTTGTTAGACATACGGGTTCACCACGAATTCTGACTCTGTCCAGATAGAGTAGCTTGAAAAAATGAAAGAATAAAAGTTAGTTATGTCTGATGAAAATGACGTGCACAACTTTTATATGATAGAAGTACTTACCACAATGAAGGAGAGTGATCCTTTAAAGATTATTCTTCAATTTGTGTAATTCTAATGGTTTACTGAATGTATCAAGCCTCTGATAGTGAACTCACACCAGTTCATGTTTCTGATGTTATCGACATTTTTGACACTCTTCAGTAGTGATCTTCGACAAATTAAGTCCGCGTAAGCCCAAAGGAGAGTTGTTGCAATGTAGATTGTGAAGTCTATCTTGAACTTTGCATCTGCATAGGCTCCGTGTTGCTTGATATAATCTGCAATTTATGTTGTGGTTGGTTTTTTTGTTTCCCATTAGATCCTGGATGTCTGGAATTGAACTTTTTCTATTTTTTCTTGTAATCGTCAGTGTATTGATCAAAAGGGCCGTACTCTTCAACTTTAATACCACCATATGGTATTCCGAACACATGACTAACATCTTCTTCTTTAATATCAATTGTGCCACTATCCAACTTGATTGTGCATCAGTTGTTTGAGATTTTGAAAGACGCAACAGATGCTCTCCTAATCCACATGGGAGTTGGTTTAAGTTGGCATCTAGAAACAATCCCAATCCAATATCTCTAACTGCCTGTTTTTGCTGCTCAGTCAAATTTCTTACGAGCTTGTACAATGCAACAATGTTTGTCCTTGTTTGGAAGTTGGTCTTCTTTGGAGATGTTTTTTCTTGTTTTTCTTGATTGACTGTGATGTAAATCAATAAAAAACATCAGTCACAATGTCCCACTACATCATGTTGATATGTAGGACGTTGTGGTCTTCTTTATACATCATGTTGATATGATAACAAAAAATATGAAATTAAAAAGATCACAACGTCTTCATACCTGATTGAAGTCTTGGTCTTTTTGGTTGTTGTTTTCTTGTTGATTTTTTGGCTACAGACTACTTTTTTGTTACCCTTTTTTGGGGTTTAGCAGGCTGTTTATGTTTTTGTTATTGTTCATCTTCTTCTGATTCTGTTTTGTCTCTTGGTCTTTTTGGTTGTTGTTTTCTTGGTAGTTTTTGGGCAACAGGCTGTTTTGTTGGTGGTTTTTTGGTAACAGGCTCTTTTGTTGGAGGTTTTTTGGTTTTGGACTGCTGTTTTGTTGGTTTCTGTTTTGTCTTTGGTGTTTTGTCATGGTTAAGGATGTGTTTTGTTGTTGCATCAACAAGGGTAGCCAAATCTATTTCAGAAATTTTACGGCTGGCAGTTCTTTGTTTGAGCATGTATTTGTTTAATGGTATTTGGGAATCATCTTCACTAGGTGTGACAGAAGCTGAATCATCCTTATGTTGACTTGTTGAGGCTGAATCATCTTCACTTGATTCTGGTGTGTTTTGTTTGGATTGTGTGATGAAATCATCATCTTTATCATCATCTATCACAAGTTTTCTATTTGCTTTTTGTTTATAGTTAACCATCATGCATTGAACGAGGGAAATAACCATTAGAAATTAAAAAAAACAACAAATAGACACGCAACGTCTATTATAATAACTACCACGTCCTGATACGACAGAAAAAGTACTACCGCAATGTATAAGAACACACACGAAAAATTTATTATTTTTTCACAACTACAAACAACAAATACATTGTTTGTCTACTAAATTCCATAACATATACTGCAACGTCCAATATCACAAACACAGCTATTTTTAGTAAAAAAGAAAAAAAAATAGCAAACAACCGCAACGTCCAGTTACATACTCACAACTTCCCAATACGTCCCATAAATAACTACCGCAACGTCCGACAGCACACACAAAAAATTTATTATTTTTTCATAAATAAAAACAAAAAACATATTGTGTGTCCTCTAATTCCCATAATATATATCAAAACGTCAAACTTCAAATACAAACAATGTTACTTTTAGCACAAAAAACAAACAGCAAACACATCGCAACATCCATTATAATACCCATCACGTCCCACTGTGTCCCTAAAATAACTACCGCAACATCCAACAAGCAAATACAGAATTCTAATTTCAGTACAAACAGAAATAACAAACACACTGCAACGTCTAGTTTACACGAGTATAACATATTTTAGAGTAATAGAGCATTATTTAAAGAGGAATATACTAGTATAGCAATATAATATAGAACCAAAATCGAATGCAGCAAACACACGAAAATAGGGTTTCGGAAATCCATCAATTGCAGTCTAAAGCAGTTAATAGTTTACGATGTAGTAGATTTTGCAATGTATTACTTGTAATTTTGTTATAATGTTGATTTTGCGGAGTTGAAGAAAGAAATTCCGAAGAACGTAAATGAACATTGCGGGACATAGTTCGTCTGAATTAAAGTTGTTCCGGTGAGTTTTTGGTCTTCTTCGTCAGAAATTTTGTCTGATGCATAGTTCGTCTGAACGTTGATTTTGCGGAGTTGAAGAAATCAGTGTTTTTAGGGTTTGATTGATGTCAGTTATGGAAGATTTTGAGCGGAAGGAGTTGGTATTTTGAAAAAGAAAACTGCAGCAAGTGGTTTTGAGGGGGGTTCCGCACACGTGGATGCTACTTTTTAATAGTGAGACTGGGATATGTAGTATACAGGGTATACCGATGGGTATTGGTTATATGGTTAATTTAATATATTTACATTAATTTTAATGTTTGTGAGAAATGTGGCAAATTATACTATATACCTATTATTATATTTAGAAATAAAAGAAAAAATTGAGTAATTTCTAATTTTAGTATAATCAATTCAACAATTACTATATTTATAATTTCTATTAAGAGAGAGAAAATCAATATGTTTTGATAGCCCTGGATAAATAATTCATTTTTAATAAATTATACTATTAATGCTATCTCTATGGAACAATTTTCTAATTGGGCTTAGCTCCTCCTTTTGAATTCACAAATTGAGTGGGTGGTTTTTTAATTTAGCATAACCAAATCGTCAAATTTCTAAGGGACTTGCTATTTGTATCATGAATTTGCTATTTGTATCACAAAAAAAAATAAAAATAATAATAAAATGACCAAAATGCCCTTATGAACAAAAAAATTAATAAATTGACAGATTTTATGTCAAAAAAAGGGGCGAAAATTGCGTTTTAATCTCAAAAAACGCAATGCAAAAACGTTTTGGACATACAAAATTTACCCTAAATTGCGTTTTTATATGTAAAAAACGCCAATTGAGTGCGTTTTTGTATGTCAAAATCGCCAAATGAGTGCGTTTTTGCATGTAAAAAACGCAAAAATGTGATGTTTCCACCATGGTTCGCTCGTTAAATTATTGCGTTTTTTACACCATTAAACGTCAAAATGTGAAGTTTCCACCATGGTTCGCTCGTTAAAATGTCGCGTTTTTTACATGTACAGAAGTTAAAAAACGTTTACATACATTCATGTGAATTGGATGAAAAACTCATAAACAACAACTATCCTAAAATCAAATCCAGATAAATTCTTAACTTAAAATCATTGTTGGATCATTCAGTTGACGGCGAAAGAATATTTAGCAAGCGAATCATCACGATATGGTAAGTTTCCGTACCTTAAAGTTATATAAGTTGTTTTAAAAATATTGTATGTCGAAACACGCTAAAATGACGTTTAGGAAGCGGTCAAACGTCCCTTTTTAGCGTTTCTGAGTGTAGAAAAAGTCGCTTTTTAGTGTTTCTGACATGCATTATATAAAAAGTGTTGCGTTTTTGACATGCATTATATAAAAAGTGTTGCGTTTTTTACATGCATTATATAAAAAGTGTTGCATTTTTGACATGAATTATATAAAAAGGGCTGCGTTTTTGACATGCATTATATAAAAAGTTCTGCGTTTTAGGTTGCTGAAAACCACATCTGGGTGCGTTTTTTACTGCATGAAACGCACTATTATTGCGTTTTTTGTGGACGAAACGCACATTTGTAGCGTTTTTATCTACAAAAACGCAAAAATGGAGCGTTTCATGTTGCATGAAACTTCAAACTGTTGCGTTTTTTGATTGCAAGAATCATAACTGTGCTGTAATTTTAATTAATCTGTGTATTCACCTACAGGCTGACAATGATGATTACGATGAGGATGAGTTGTATGATGATGATGAGGAGGCGGAGCATGAAGAGGAGGATGACGATGAAGATGAGGATGTAGATGACAATGAGGCGGATAATACTCATGGGGAGCCGGTGGAACTTGAACCTGGCGCAGATTTGAGTGGATATTTCAAGATTGACAGAGAGTTTCGAACTATTGGCAAGGCTTTGAAATATTGCCAGAAAATAGCTAAGAGGCTGAAGTTTGTAATTACAAAGATGGGAGGTAACCAAGGATTTGCGACGTACTACTTCTCGTGCAAGCGATGGAGAGATCCTGCCAAAGCCCCTCTCCCAACTAGACGGAAGAATACACGAAGGAGCGGCACTAATTGCCCCTTTAGGTTGACTTGTAAGCGGATTGATTTGGGACGGCACAAGGTTTATACAAACCCAGGAGCAGCGTCAACTCACAATCACACTGGTATTTCATTATTTGCGCATAATATTAATTAAGTTGATTGATGTGTTGTATGTATTAATTGTTATTATAATTACATGTGATTTACAGGTATAATGCATCCATATGGTCACAGACAGTTGAGCCATTTTACAAAGGATTCAAAGGCTGTTGCTGAATTTATGCTGCGTTCGAATGTTAAGCCAAAGTGTGTTTGGGAAGCTGTGAATAAACAGTTTCCCGATTCCCAGGTACCAATCAAATCTGTGTACAATTTGAAAGGAGAGATGAAGACCGCCGGATTGGAAGGTAGGAATATTGGGCAGCAATTTATTCATTTGGCTGAGGAGAAGCAGTACTATCTGAAGATTCTGAAGGATGCGAACACTGATGAGATCACACATGTCTTCTTTGCACATCCAACATCAATTCAGATGTTCAACAGATGGTATTGGGTGGTTGGGATTGATTCTACCTACAAGACCAACAAGTACCAAATGCCTGTCGTCGAGATGGTAGGTATGACTCCTACAAACAAGAATTTCAATATTGCATTTGCTATTGTTAGGAATGAGAAACAGGATACATATGACTGGGTTATGAGGAACTTGAGATTTTTGCTGCCGGCTAGTTTGTCACCTAGTGTGATTGTGACAGATAGGGAGTTGGGCTTGTTACAGCCGATTAAGGATCATTTTCCCGCTTCACATCACTTGTTATGTTTGTGGCATATTGGGCGTGATGTGAACGCGTGGTTGGAAAAAAATGTTGGGAGGAGGAACAAAAATTTAGCATGTGATATTCATGACAACTGGTGGAAGAAAATCATTAAGGCTCCGACAGCAGAGGAATTTAATCGTTTATTGCAGAATTTCAAGGTTAAGTACACTCTCCTTGAGCCGTTGGCTGTTGAATATCTAGAGACTACATGGCTCATTCACAAGGAGAAATTTGTTCGAGCCTGGACCAATCAATTTCTCCACTTTGGTAATACTTCCACTAACAGAGTAGAGGCTTCGCATGCTGCTATGAAAGATTGGCTTAATTCTTCCACCAATTCCCTTGACACTTTGTTCACAAAGATTGACTCTCACCTCAGCCACTTGTACCCTCACATCGGGTTAGTTTACTTATTTAATTGTTTATAGCAGATGTTGTTTAATGTCTTAGAATTTCTTTTTTTGGTATGCTTTTATTTATTTAGATGTTTCAAGTAATTTTATTTTTAATTGACATTATTATAGAGGCTCTCTTGAGGCTTCCATCTCCACGACTCAAACAAGTATGCAGGGATATCCATACTGTTATTTGAACAAGTACGTGTCACACCATTGTTTGAAGTTGGTTAGGAAAGAAGTTCGGCGGAAGGATAAGTTGGGAGGCCTTGTACTTGAGCGATGTGGATGTGTGCCCAAAGTGACACGTGGGATTCCCTGTGCGTGCGACATATTCAAGGCACAGTCATTGCCTGAATATCCCTTACTTCCACACGTGCATGAGTTTTGGAAGAGGCTGACCATTGTGCCATCACATGGTGATGCGAATTACATTGATGAGGACATCAGGTGCATTTTTCAATTATGACCTTTAATATTATGCAATTGAATTGACAATTTTTTTTTGAATAAATATTTGGAGTTGATATATTTGTTTGTTAAGGTATTTCAACGAGGAAGTAGTCCCTGTACGCAATAAGTCCACGGTACAGTGTCCTCGGCGTCCGAGAAACGGCGTCCCGTCCGTATGGCATCCAAGTAACCTTTGAAAAGTAGTTAATGATTATGAATAATAAAATATATAAAATAGATTAAATCAAAATATATTTGATGAGATTTATAACTATTTACTAACCATGTCAGCTGTCATCTCGTCCAGCGCAAGTCGTATGGCTGCCAAGCGCTGCTCTGTGGCCCGGTGGTGGTCGATGGCCCACCTCGCTGCACGTGGCTGAGCGGCGTGCAATGGAAGGGGCAGAGGGTGGGGTCTGAAATCAGGAAAGTGCTCGTAGATCCATGACTGTAATAGAGTCATGCATCCAGCGACTGCCTGCGTCCCGTGACGACTCGCGCACCCTAGATGGTGATACAAGTACGCGAGTGTCGCGGTACCCCATGCCTCCTGGCCAATCTGATCCAGCCCATTCCTAACCTGTACAACAGGGGCTGGCATAAACTTATTGGAACTTTTGTCTGTAAACAGACAAGTCCCAATAAGGCTCCATACTAAAACAGCAACGTCCGAATCATCCCTGGCCCGCTGCATACACCGCTCGATCACCCGCTGCGTAGAAAATCCGCCATTCCTATACAGCTCCCCGTCTATCCGCTCCTCAGGAGGAATCTCTAGCAATCCTCTCGACCATGACAGTACGGTAGACGACGGTGTCACCTCGGTGATGAGTCTACCATCGACCGGAATCCTCAAAATCTCCCACACATCGTGTAGGAGGATGGTCATCTCTCCGAATGGGAGGTGGAACGAATTCGTATCCGGCTGCCACCTCTCCAAAAATGCATTGATGAGAGGCTCATCAATGCTCCGGTGCATAATGCGGGGCAGGTGTCCAAGGCCTGTCCCGCTCAAGATCTGCGCACCCTCGACCGTCATCGAGCCGATCCACCTCTCAAAGAGGTCGTACATACTACCTCTATTGTGGACTCTAAGGTGGTATCTAGTAGGCACCCCCTCCTGCCAATACCTAGATACCACATGCCCTAAAAAGCTAGGGATAAGGCTATCATCTATAGGGCCCCCCTCAATGGGCCCTGTAACTATCCAACTCCGATCCTCCCGCGCGCGCTTCCTAGGGGGAACTATATCGACAATATATACATATAAAAATATATAAGTAAATTAATTGTAAAACTTAAACAATACACGTTATTAAATAAAGCTAATTAAAAATAAGTACACATAATTAAAATAAATAAAGAAAAACATACATAAGTAAAGCAAATACGTATAGGAATTAGAATAATTACTGAACTACATAAAAATTGCACAATTTTAATATAAGTCAAGCAATAACAAATTCTCATCTTATGAACAATTAAAATAAATCAATTATTTATTAAAAATAATAATACAATTAAATTAAAACGAGTACCTGCAGCAGGATCCACCTCCTCGAACTGTCCGTGGTCCGGATTCCTATACCGGATCGTCCTCTCAGCATGTGGGTGAGAAGGGTCACCTCCGTAGGTATACCCCTCACCCTGGTCCCCTAGTGGCCGTCCACTCCCACTTGCGTCCCCCTGCCGTGACTGCTCATGGGGATGCCCAAACTCCCCCTCATGCCCGAACTGCTCATCCTCACTCGCATCAGTGTCATCGGAATCAGTAGTATCGTAATACTCATCCCTCAACTGAAATGAGGAGTCACGACCTCCCCGTCCTCCCTCGGATATAACAATCCCACCTCCCCGTCTACCACCACCTCCCCTAATAACTGGCACCTTCTGCCTCCTAGCAGAAGCTGTGGGACGCTGTCTATCGCCTTGTGGCTTTAACTTAGCGCCACCCTAAATAAATAAACGAATAAGTGCATAAATAAATAACTAAATAAAACGAAGCAATTATATTGTAACATACGATAAATCAATTTAAATCAAAATATGGGTGGGGGTGGTGTTCGATACCCAAAACGCCGGCGTCCGGCGTTTTGAGGTGCTCAAAACGCAAGCCGCCGGCGTTTTGGATACTCAAAACGTCGGCGGCCGACGTTTTGAGCACACCAAAACGCCGGCCGTCGGCGTTTTGGGTATCCAAAACGCCGGCCGATGGCGTTTTGGATACCCAAAACGCCGGCCGATGGCGTTTTGGATATCCAAAACTCCGACGGCCGGCGGTTTGGATATCCAAAACGCCGATGGCCGACGTTTTGGGTATCGAAAACGCCGGTCGATGGCGTTTTCGATACCCAAAACGCCGGCCGATGGCGTTTTGGGTTACCGAAAAGCCGTCGGTCGGCGTTTTCGGGACTGAAAACGCCGGCAGATGGCGTTTTCAGCCCCGAAAAATTCAGATCTGGCCGAAAAAATTATGAAAAAATGCTAAAAAACTCAAATTCAAAACGATTTTTACCCTGTTTATCAGTGGACCTTTGCCCGCTCCGTGCCTTCGTGATTGTTCGCCATCTCCTCCGTCCATGATTTGCGTTTTTGGCCGGCAAAATCTAGCCCCTTTTGCGTTTTTTGGACTGATTTTTTTGAGAAAAAATGCCCTAATGAAGCTGCTGCCGATTTGGGGGTTTTATGGTTTTTTTGTGTCAAAAACGCCCCAAATCGGCGAGCGAGCCGCGGCTTAAACGCCTCTTTTTGGCGTTTCGTCCGCGGCGAAAACGCACAGAATTTGCGTTTTTGAAGGGTCAAAAACTTAATTTTGTAGCGTTTTATGTGGTTAAAAAATTATTGTTTTGACGTTTTAAAGCTTCAAAAACGGCATTTTACTTAATTTTTACATGTAAAAAACGTTTTTCCTTGCGTTTGTGGCTATGGTAAAAACGCATTTTTGCTGCGTTTTTACGCAATACTTAGTATTTTCTACTCATTTTTCATCATAAGGGCATTTTGGTCATTTTATTATTATTTTTATTTTTTTTGTGATACAAATAGCAAATTCATGATACAAATAGCAATTCAGAATTTCTAATTTGGATAAACCTTGGGATTTCAATGAATTAATTCGATGATGATTAATTGTATGGCTGCATACCTTCTACCTTCCGCGACTCCATCCCATAATTTCTCTCTTAATTCTGCCGCCTCTCTCCCTAATTTCAGGAGCCAATGTTTTCCCTGCTATGAGAGCAAGACAGAGAGAGGGGGCCTTATCTTTTCCCAAAAGATTTCACAAATCAGCACAGAGCCTCAGAAAATAACACGAAGAAATATGGCCATGTGGGTTTTTGGATATGGTTCTTTGATTTGGAAAACAGGATTTCACTACGATGATCGCCTCGTGGGATTCATTAAGAACTACCGTAGAGTGTTTTACCAAGGTGAATAACTCGCTTCTTCTTTCCATCCCTTTTCCCTCATTAGCGTTTTCATCAATTTTGAACTTGGTGTATTGGGGTTCTGAATGCAGGGAGTACTGATCACAGAGGGACTCCTGAGCGCCCTGGTAGAACTGTGACATTGGAGCCTGCTCAAGGGGAGGTTTGTGTAGGTTCTTTACCCCAACCTTTCATTTTATTTTGCTAAAGCATAGCTCAAATCTTAGTTTGGGGAAGCTTGGAGAAACTATGCTTAACTGATTGTGAGGTTTATCAGGTTTCAAATAACCATATGATTTGGATATAAAGGTTTGACAGAGATATCATTTGTTGGAATTCAGATTTAGAGAGTTTTATAGTCATCTTTTGTTTAATTATATTTGTTACTGTGTAATTTTGAGGCTAGTGGGGAATAGCATACAAGATAAACCGAAAAGAAGATCAAGAAGAGGCATTGACGGTATGCCTTGTTATTACTTTGTAGATTTGAGTTATTATTTCATAAAGTGAAAGTTTTTTCTTTTTAAAAAAATGTTTAATCTTTTTCCAATCTCCTCTCTCCTCTATTTTTTTGCTTGTTATTAACAACTGGAATTTTTATGATCTGCTTAGTTTGTAATTAACTTTGGATCACAATTTAATCTTATGGTGCATTATACCAACCATCTTATTTATGTCAGCGTTTCTGTCAGAGCCCCACGAATAGGTGTTCGGGTTAGATGTGAGATAGCCTTCACACATATGTAAGATGTCAGATGTAATTTCTGAGAATTTTGATTAAGCCTACTCAAAATCTAATTTTAACCCCTAAATGGTCAGTTAGAGGAGTTACTTTGAGACTTGCGAAAATGGAAACATTCAACAAAATTTGGATTCAGTAGAGTCATCTGATGTATAATTTCAGGACAAAGTGAATTCATAATGTAGCTATGCTTGATAAATTGGAAGCTGTAACTTTGTCTTGATATAGGCACTCCTGGTTCATGTGATTGTGTCTTCAACAAAATTACCAGGCATGAGCAGCTCTTTATGACGAATTGATATCCTTCTAAACCTTCTGGTTCCATTACGATTTTTTATATGTCCTGCTTGTTGCATTCCCATTAATTATTTTTGCTCCTAGTTGTAATTTGTGGGTTGCAGCTTCTAAATGAAAATTTAGGGTGTTTTTGTCTTAGCTCCCACTCTTAATTGCAGTTAATTAATATTTTCCTTAGTTGAAGTCTTTTAATGTTGACATGTCAACATGAAAAGACTTGAACTAATAAACATATTGTCTTACTGTTCTGTTCCTTATTAAACTGTGTGTGTTGGCAAGACAATGATTTGAAATTATCATATATCAATTTCCGTGCGGTGAGGCAAATGATATTGATGTTATGAGTTTTAGAGAAGTAAAGACTTCACTTCAAAAAGATCATGATAATATGTGGTTCTGGTGAATCTGGATGAACAGATCTTTAGGAGTAGCTATTGACAAGCTGAATAAGGATAAAAATAATTCAGGGGCTTTGTGCTCTAGATCACTAAAATCTCAGGTAAGATATAACGGATTTATTTCTAGCTCAGTATTTAATCATCATCTGATACTAAAGTGACTCAATGTGACAATTTCTTTTTCAGCAAATGGTTTTAAATCTAGTTATAAGATTTTTTGTGCTTTATGCTACTATTTTGTTGGCAAATGAAACATGACTTAGTCTAAGAGATTGCTAGGTTTCCTCTTGATTGTTGACATAATTTTGACAAAAAAGAAGTCTTCAAGATTCGTTTCCGTACTATTTCTGGCAAACGAAAGATTAAGAAAAAAACATATTTCTCGCTGGATTGGGGTTGATGCATCCTGAAAAGAGGTTTGAATTACTGACAGTACAACGTATGCGAATTTAGTTTGTTAAAAAGCTGATGGAGGTAAGCACAAAAAATTGTCAATATACGTAATCAATCTTGCACATTTTCAAGAAATACTAGCAAATATTAATTTTCAATTTGAAGATTAAAAATCTCATTTGGCGAGATATGGGTGACTAAGAATGTTCATTATCAATTGGAGGGACCAAAAACCTCATTTGATGAATCTGAATGACGGCTTTTATTTTAATGATCTCAAGGCAAATTAATGATGGATATGCAACTGTAGCTGGAAACTCAGTTGCAAATTGTGAAATTCTTTTCAGCTAAAAAGTAATTGAAGTTGTTGCCCGTGTATCTCCCATAATTTACGACCTGCTTACAAAAAACAACCAGGAAGTTAACTTTGCTATTTGAACTTAATTTTTATCCATAATAGTTACTCGTATTACATGCTTAAGCATTTATTTTCCTTCTGCATTTTATGTTTTCCGTGCTTTTTGATAGTCGATCTATTAATTAAATTGTTGATTCTGACATTTTTTTCTGTGATGAAATGTGTTGACTAACATGTTTCTCAGTATCTTGAAGTGAGGGAAAAGCAATATGACAAGAAGGAATATCTTGATTTTTACACTGTAAGTTCTTGATGATGAATATATTGATTCTATTGTTACATTGAAGTATTCTAAATACTGTTATATGTAATTAGTTTCTTCCTTTCCTTTCGTACTTATTGATTGTTTTTTTTTTTTGGGGTAGGATCCTGCTTCCACTGTCCCATCTTTGTCTGGGGTGTTGGTGTAAGTTATTGAAACCTACTCAACTTTTAAAATGATCTTTTTTACGTGTTTTTTTGACCATCTTGATCAGCTGCCAACTTTTGTTGTGTAGGTATGTTGCTTCTGCAGATAAGAAGCTAAACAAGAACTACTTAGGGCCTGCACCTCTTCCAGAAATTGCCAGGTATTTGATGTCCATGTTTTTGGCTACTTGTGCTTGCTGCTCCTGTCTCTCTTAAGTTTGCTCTCATTGGGTGTTTCCAATTCGATCAGTTTAATCCACTGGATAAACTCTCCTGATAGTGACAGTATGCTGTTGTATGTTTTTTGTTTTCACTGAAATCTGCACTTCTGCAAATAAATCTCCTATTGGATCTGCATGTTATGTGTATGACTACCAGATTATGAACTTACAATCTTGCGTGGAATGTTTTCATCACATTTGAAGTTATCAAACTTGTTATCAAGTCTACTGATTTTTTGAACATAATGTAGAAAGGGATTTTATTTGAAAGACGTTCTCTTCTTTATCCAGTAAAATTACTCTGTCCATCCTTAAATTAGATCTCTGCTGGTAATAGTAAAACAGTTCTACAAATAGGACTATAATTTAGGGATGGGGGTGAGGATCAAAATAGTTCTTCCAAAGTGTGTGCGATTGCACATTTTCAAAGAGAGTGAAAAATTCTGATCTGAGTTATGTCAAATGCGAAAATCAAATAGGAGGCAGTATGTAATATATCCTGTTGAATACCTTATGCATTATTGACAATGAAGCGCAGAAGATATAGATACCAGAGTCTACTTTCACCAGCTCTAGGTAGTTGGACCTTAAATGGACTCTTGTGCTTGATTGCTCCTGCCCTGGTGTGTGGATTCTTGTTGCTTGTACTCCTATCTAAGGTAAAAAGAAAAGAACCATGTAAAAATGATCTCGTTACATGTTTTACAGTCAAATAGTTCGTGCAGAAGGCCCTTCTGGACCTAACAGAGACTACCTTTTCCAGCTTGAAAAGGCACTAAATTTGTTAGGTAAGGATGCAGTAATTACAATTTCCTTCATTTGTTTTTGGATAATCAACCTGGGCAGTCGCTATATTGTTACAAAATATTTTCACTGCACAAATCTGCAGCCGGGCGTTTGAAACAAGTTCACTCTCTTATCTTTAGTCATTTGGAATGCTCAAAAGGTGGCTTTCAATAGTATCCAAGGGTGGACACAGAATTTAAATTTTTGAGGGACGGAATTGCAGTGGCATGGAGGACATTGGCCGGACCTCGGCCGAAATAATCCTACTAGGGAAAATTTCGGCCATTTTGGGGGCTGGCGCTCTCCCTTGCCACTGTGTAGCCCTTGATAATATCCTTGTAAAAAAAAAAGTGCCCGTTCACAAAAACATGGACGTACGTCTCCCTCCGGCCTTTTGAGGTTTATTTACTGATTATTTTACTTTCACTTTTGTAGGATGTGAAGATAGGCATGTCTTTGATCTTGCGCTTCAAGTCAGAAGCATTCTTTCTGAGGATAATTGACTTGCAATGGTTTCCAAACCTCAATAATTTGGATTCTATCATACCATTTTAGAAAAAAAAAAATGCATTTTTTTGTCAAGTTATTCATGCATAAAATTACATTATTATTCTAAACAGGGTACCCGGGTGGCAATTTATACTGGGTACTAGGACCACCAAACATTGTGGTTCATGTATTATATGTGATCTTGATAGTAAAATATTAGTTAAATATTTTTTATCCTCCCGGTTTTTTTTTTTTTTTTTTGTTTTTGTATGTGGGAAATATGCCTTGAATTTGGGGGCCTTTAATAACTTACATGATTCGAATTTTTATCTCAATGTTTTGGGTCATTTGGGCAAACCTTGGAATTTTTTTTTAATTTAATTTAATTTTATATTCCAGCACGTCTTTGGTGTATATCTTCATTGCTAATGCTCCTCTTCTTTACCGGGGGTCAGTGTTTTTTTTTTTTTTTTTGGGTTTTTCGATTGTATAAGTTACATAACTGGAAAACACAACTTCAAAATGGAAAAATGTAATTTTGATTTAATATGTTTGGAGAATTTACACTTTTGATCCAACATGTTTTCGTCTCTCACAAATACTCATTTCGCTTGAAATTTTACTTATTGGATTAAAAAGAGTAAATTTGTCAAACATGTTGGACCAAAATTGCATTTTTTCCACTTCAAATTTATATAAGTTACATATTGTCATCAAAAGTTAATAATACATGTTATGGGTGAATAGTCGCTGTTGTAGGTGGAATATTCATCGAAACATCGAAATACACTACTGTTGTCAAAGTTGTGTGAGTTCGGCATCGCTTGGTATGGAGTCATTGTTTGAATCCGGTGTGTTTGTTGCGGAGTCATCATCTTTATATAAACTACATAAACATTAAAAAGCACACGAAAAAAATACATGTTTTGGTGGGGCTAAACAAGGAAACATGTGGGATATTCATTGAAAAAATGTGGAATATTAAATTTAAAATGCATAAGGTGCAGAAGCTATGGAGTGCACCGGATTTATCACTTTTATCACAGCTTCTCATGATCTAATCCAGTTATTTGAGTACGAATTTCTCTGCATTCTTAAGGTTTTTATGGCTTATGATTGTGAATTGTAGTAGAGATATATGCAAAAGTGATCAATGCATACACAAAATTGGTCTAAGTTAACATTGTTGAACCTCGTTACGGAAGCTGAATACTTTGGAGAATTGAAATGGCGGGAAAAGACCAGCTGGCCACCACTTAAAGATCAGCTACACACTGAAGTTACCATTTTGTCCCAGTTTTTGTAATTATTCTCTACCCTAATTGTGTCAGGTATAAATATCCAAGAGAAGTCCGCAAAGGATAATCTTTTGTTCACTTTTCATCTCAGCCGCTTTGTAATTCTTTTTGAGTACTCTTCGAGCTAGGGTTTCACGACAACTGGGTTGTGAGCTCGGATCAATGTAGTGCTAAGCTCCATCTTAGAGAAGAAGCCCCAAATGAGCTAAGGTTGGTGGATTCGGGCATTTTTGCAGCAATTTCTCTGTTGACAGTAGTTAAGCCAAGGAGATCGTTGTTCGCTGGGGTTGTGCCGCTGATTCTTCGCCGCTCCTCATTGCTGAATCACATGGTAGTGTCCTTATTGGTCGTCAGTACTAGGTGTTGTAATCTTGTATGGATCCTTTTGTTATATATATATTGGATGGTTGTTGCTTTCTTATTGTTGACTTTTACTACCGTGGTTGTTTTCCTTGCATGTTAATAGCTGGACCGAGATTACTTAGTCCCCTTTCCCTAGGTGAGTGCAATTAGAAGGGATTTTTCTTTTCTCGGAGAGAAATCGAGACCCACGAACTGCTAGTACAAGTTAAGATGACCTGCTAGGAACGAACCCATTATAATCGCACATATCCCCTGTTATATAACACAACCCGAACTCAACTGGTGGCCGAATCTCCTCCTCAAACTCAACCCTATTTCCCAATCTTGCTATTCTTGTGCTTTGTGTTGTTCACCTGCTCATGTATGTTTCCTCTGCCCATTAATCAAAAGAAAATTGAATCTTGCAATGGCTTAGTTGCTCTTTGTGGGATCGACACCTATTCTACTGCATGACGGGGTCTTGGAATCCCTTAGTGTGGAAAAATTAGGTTTTTATTTTATTGTGTTTTTCGCACTCCATTTTTGGCGCCGTTTCCAGGGAGCACGGTAGCCTTTGTGTGATTTAATTTTCTGCTGAGTGTGTGCAGGTATAGAGATGGGAGAAAAGAAACCCGTACTGTTTAGGGGTTTCTTTGTCCCCGACCATCTGGTATATCAGCTAACTGTTGTAGAAGGGAGAAATAGATCTAAGCCTTGGACCTTCTTTGATTACTTTTATGATCATGATTAACCCAGTCGGGATGAATGAAAAAGAGAAAGGGGTATTGTGGATAGAGAATTTAGGGAAGGAAGAATAGGTGACGAGGATCATGAGTTGAATTTTAAGCTTGAGCGTATGCAAAAAGGACTCGACAGAATCCAAGCTGAAAATGCCACTAGTTCTGACATAGTCCGAGTAGAAGTTGAGGAGATCAGTTGCAACTTTGTCTGTGAGGAAAATCAGGAGAAGGATAACTCTGAAGGTGACAACTATGGGTTGAAGAATGAAAGACAAGGAAAGGAGGAAGTAAACATGCTAGACATGGATAAGGGAAAGATGTTGACTTACAACGAGGTTCCCCTGCTGATAGCACTGTTCAAGGCAAGCTTTGTGAGGAGATTTCCCTTGCATCTGAGCAGCCAGAATCTAAAGCAACAAAGCCAAAAAAGGGAATTACAACCCAAGAGGGAGTCAAACTGAGCTTACAGGGTGTTACTGAAAGATTATCTGCCCGGGCCCAGTCAAAATTCACTTTCGTGCTCCGCATTCCAGAATCGGAACTCTTGACCAGAGACCTAAGCTCTAGCACAATCGCTATTCCAATCCTTGTTTGAAATAACATTGCGCAGGATCTTAGCTTGTACTCATTCGATTTGTCACGCAACTATAAATTCATAATTAAAGCGAAAGTTTAAGAATTATCTCTTAAAACGTGTACTTAGGTGATTGCTTTTATGACTCACGACCAGCTTGTACGTTGTGTAGGCATGAACTAACGAACCAACGATCAGCAATCCACCACAAAAGCTCGCCGAAAAATTCCTCGGACCCGCCGCTGCCGCGCGTACAATCCACGCGCCACCAACGCCTGAGAGAACCACCCACGCGCCGCCGCACAACTAGTCCACGCACCGCTGGAGAAGGAAGAGAAAAACCGGGTGCCGAACTAGAAGCTGTGCCGCCAAGCTTGGATGAAGAAATTCGACTTTGAGAAAGAATTCTTTTGATTTATCTCTCTAGTTTCTTGAATTATGAAACTAATGAAATTGTGTATTGTGAATTGCTAATCTCTTGTCTATTTATAGAGTTACAAGAGAGATCCCAAGTTGGTTTAGGATTGGCATTCCTAATGGGTTTAGGATTATTAATTACTTTCCAAATCCAATTAGTAACCAAATCTAATTAGATTTCCAAATCTAAATAGATTTCCTAGTCCACTAGGAATATCTTGAGCCATACTGCTTCCTTTGCTGCCTCTGATGCGACAACGTATTTAGCCTCCATGGTAGAGTTCACCACGTATTTCTGCTTGACACTCCGCCAAACTATGGCTCCACCTCTCAGAGTAAACACATGCCCTGAAGTAGACTTGCTCTTGTCCCTGTCACCTTCGAAATCTGAATCTGTGTAACCTCGGGGTACCAGCTCAGGCGCCTGATAGACAAACACTTGGTCTCTCATTCTGCGCAAATACTTGAGAATGTATTTTACTGCCTCCCAATAAGCTTTCTCGGGGTTACTCTTATATCTGATCACAATGCCAACGGCATAACAGATATCAGGCATCGTACACAACATGGCATACATGAGACTTCTTACTGCAGAAACATAAGGAACTGTCTTCATGCCCTCTATCTCCTCAACAATCTTGGGAGACTGTTTCTTAGATAGATGCACTCTGTGTCTAAAAGGTAAAAAACCTTTCTTGGAGTTCTGCATGTTAAAATGGGCCAGAATCGTATTATGTATGAAGCTTGGGAGAGTGTTAACGAACGTTTCCTACGATCTCGAATTATCTTGATCCCAAAGATATGTCCCGCTTTCCCTATGTCCTTCATATCAAACTGCTTGGACATCCATGCCTTTACGTCTGATAACGCTTTCTTGTTGTTACCAATCAATAGAATGTCATTTACATAAAGCATAAGAAACACCACCGAGTTTCTATCACGTCTGCGGTACACACATTACTGATCCGGTCACTGAGTAAATCCGTATGACTAGATTACCTCATCAAACCGGATGTTCCAAGATCTGGATGCCTGCTTAAGTCCTTAAATGGACTTCTTAAGCCTGCAAACCTTATGCTCTTCTGGTTGCTGCATGAAGATGGTTTCCTCAAGACTTCCGTAAGGAAAGCTGTCTTGACATCCATCTGCCATATCTTATAATCTAAATGAACAGCTATAGCCAAGAGAATTCGAATCAACTTAAGCATGGCTATCGGGAAAAAGGTTTCCTCATAATCGATTCTCTCTTTCTGAGTATACCCCTTCGCCACCAGCCTAGCTTTAAAGGTTTCAACCTTTCTGTTAGGTCCTTTTTTGCATTTGTAGACCCACTTACATCTAATGGGTTTAAAACCATCAGGCAGGTCCACAAGCTCCCAGACTTGATTGTGGTCCATCGACCCCATCTCGGATATCATTGTTTTACGCCAAAATTCTGCATCTTTATCTCAGAGAGCCTCATTGTAGTTCACTAGATCAGGTTCAGGCGCGCCTGCCAATGAATCTGTCGGGCTGCCTAACAACCCTCTCACTACGACGAAACACCACCTGTGTAGGTGCATCATTTGTGATATCTTGTGCAGTGTGTGGTGTATCTACTTGTGCTGGTGCATCAGGATTATCAGTTTGTCTCCTAAGCTCTTCTAGTACTATCTTACTCTTGGGCTTGTGATCTAGGATATAGTCTTCCTCCAAAAATCTAACGTTTGTACTAACCACCACCTTCTGATCTTTAGGACTATAAAACAGACCACCTTCCGTTCCCCTAGGATATCATACAAACAACATTAATTCTGTTCTTGCATCTAACTTAGCCGCATCTGCCTTAAGCACATGTGCTGGGCAACCCCAAACTCTGAGATGCCTTAGACTGGGCTTGCGCCCATTCCACAACTCTACTGGGGTTGAAGGCACGGTTTTAGATGGTACAAGATTAAGAATATACATCGCAGTTTCTAAGGCATATCCCCAGAACGAACTCGGCAAATCACTATAGCTCATCATCGACCTAACCATTTCCATGAGACCACGATTCCTTCTTTCTGCTACACCATTCTGCTGTGGTGTGCCAGGTGCAGACAACTGAGACTGAATTCCGACCACACTAAGGTGTTCTCGAAATTCATGGGATAGGTACTCCCCACCACGATCTGATCGCAGTGTCTTGATACTCTTACCATGATGCTTCTCCACATCTGCTCGATACTCTTTGAATTTACTAAAGCATTCGGACTTGTGGCACATTAGGTAAATGTACCCGTACTTTCAGTAATCATCCGTGAACGTCATGAAATACTCGAACCCACCTCGTGCTTAGACCGTCATTGGTCCACACAAGTCAGAATGATCAATTCTAATACTTCTTTGGCTCTATAACTTTTGCCTTAAAAGGTCTCTTGGTCATTTTACCTTCCAAGAAGATTCGCAGGTTGAATAACTGTCAATCTCTAATGAACCTAAAGGTCCATCATTGACCAACCTCTGAATCATACTAAGGTTTATATGACCTAGACTGAGATGCCAAATATAGGTTTGATTCATTTCAGAAGGTTTAATCCTCTTATTAATGTTAGATAAAGAGCTAATTGTTTCTATGTATTGCACAACAGGGGAGTTAGAATTAACCACAAACAAATTATCTGTCAATGAACCAGAATAAATAAGTTTTCCATTTCTTCTAATAATAATAGAATCATCAGAAAAAATAAACTTATAACCGTTATTTAAGAGTTTAGAAACCGAAATAAGGTTCTTTTTAAAACACGGTACATAAAGACAATTAACTAACTCTAAAATAGAATTCTCAAAATTCAGAGTAACTACTCCCACTGCTTCCACTGACACTCTTGTAGTGTCACCCATGTAGATGTCCAGTTCGCCCTCTCTAAGCTCCCGGGTTATTTGGAACCCCTGCAAAGAATTACAAACATGACCAGTGGCGCCTGAATCCACACACCAAGTATCTATGGGAATCACCGCTAAACATGTCTTAGTAATTAGGGTAGAAACTATCGTATCTTTATGCTTTGGACAATCCGCTTTCCAATGTCCCGTTTTCCCGCATCTGAAGCACTTGCCTTTGGGCTTACTCTTTTTTGCAATTTTAGGCTTAGCAGCAAGTTTCTTGGCATTCTTCTTCTTCTTATTCTTATTGCCTTTAGGCACAGAAAAAGAACTTGAAGCCTTCACTGTGACCAAAGCTTGCTTCTTCTCGTGGAAGATGTCTTCGTCCGACACCAACTCTGTTAAGAGCTCGGGTAGAGTGTAAACTCTTTGGTTCATAGTATAGTTAACCCAAAATTGCTCGAAACTAGAGGGTAAACTCTGCAGGATGATATCATTCTGACTTTCTGGGTCGATTTCACCTCCCAACATCTCTATCTCGTTGATGTTATTGATCATGTGAAACACATGATCTCTCACCGATCCGCCCTCAGCCATTTTAGTATTCATTAACTTTCTCATGGCTACTTGCCTAGCAGTCCTACCTTGATGAGCGAACATCTCCCTCAGGTGAGCCATCATGTTGAAGGTAGAGACCATGGAATAAAGCTGATGTTGTAGCACATTCGACACAGAGGCCAAAATATAGCACCGCGCCATCTCATTCGTTTTTGTCCACCTAGCATACACATCCCTATCCTCTTGAGAAGAGTCCTCGTTAGGCACATCTGGGCATACTTCGGTGAGCACAAACTTATACTGCTCTGCCGTCAGGATAATGTCCAAGTTACGACTCCAGTCGACATAATTAGGTCTAGTTAACTTGTTGTCTTTCAATATAGTAGCTAAGGGGTTGAATGCCATATCGAAAAACTGTAAATTAAACAGACAATGTTTTAGTTATCTAATCCTAGCATTTTGAAAAAAAACTAAAATTCTAATAATTATTGACTTCCCTCAAAACAATAATTTTAATCCACCAACATCTCATCCACCGGGATTCTTGCAAGCCACGATAGTGTGGACGTTTACGCTAACCCACATTAGTTTGAGAATAACCAAGTTCATTAACTACACTATCTGACCAAATGATCTATTGATCAATGTAGCTAATAGTCGGTGCTTTCAGCCGTACAAATAAGTAGCATAACCTCGATGGGAGGAATACTGTAGATCGTACACTAAGTGTGTGCCATTACGTGACTTCTGAGCTTGTTACCTCAGGAAAGTGCGTCTCAGATGGAAAGGGTGTCCCATTTCTCCTAGTTAAACTTACTCTAGTCATCTTACTCAGAAATTCATAATCTAGTGATCTTGTGGTTGGACTCATCCGAATGGAGGAAGGCCCTAATGCCAACGCGGAAGCCCTCCCACATCGCATGTGATCTCGTAATGGTGGTTGTGGGGATATTAAACCAACCCGCTCCCACTTAGATTTCTAATTCCGGTTTTAACATGCAATTAACTAACCCTAAGTTATAAACGTAAAACCAGTCATGCTTTAAAATCATGCATCTAAAATACAACATAAAATTTAAAGAACAAAATTAAAAAACATAAATACGAAAAATAAATAGGAAAAATAAATTTCCCGACTATCATGGTTTTAATTGCTTCCATCTTCTGCCTTGATCTCGTGTCCCGGGGCGCAACGCGATGTATTGAATCTTGAACTTCAAAAAATGAAAACGGGGCCAAAAAGTGACCCAAACGGGCCGCGCACACGCAGCAGTTGCTGCGCACTGCTGCTGCGCCGGCAATGTTGCCGGTTATCGACGGCGGCTCCTGTCAGCGAGTCGTCGCCGGCGCCGCCCTTACCTCTGATTCTTCATTCGTTTCTTCCAACGCTATTTGGTCTTCTTGCAATTCATTCTAGATTTTTCTGGGTTTCTACGAATTCATGATAACTTAAAACCCATGAATTCAAGTTGCCCACCATAACGCCTTCGATTACAAAAAATTAATTCTCCTACTACAAGGCTTTCTAGGAAAATTAAAGAATCGAAATTACATAGAAAAGATCCTGCTACAGATTTGATCTAATTCTACACAGCTTCCAGCACGTGGTTATACTATTACAAACATTCATAATAAAATCAAATCCGGACATGTCCTGGAGTTTAATTAAAACCCATACAAACGTAACCATAATAGTAAGGATTTCTTAACCACCTGCAAATAAAACCATGTAATAAATCAAACAAGCACAAAAACCAAAAACAGGCTCTAATACCAATTGAAAGATTATCTGCCCGGGCCTAGCCAGAAACTCACTTTTGTGCTAAGCATTTCAGAATCGGAATCTCTGGCCAGGCCTAGACGCTAGCACAATTTCTATTCCAACTCTTGCTTGAACTAACATTGCGCAGGATCTTGTTATGTACTTATTCGATTTATCACGCAATAAATATTTTCTTAATTAAAAACAGAAATATAAGAATTTCCTATTGTAGTGTTTACTCATGTGATTCTCTTGTATGCCTCAAGACTTTGTTCGTATGTTGTGTGGGCAACAATGCAACGAACAATCGATCAGCTAACCACCACAAATTCAGCGTCGGAATCCTCGCTGAAAAAATAACGCCGTCCGTCACCTGCCTTGAGTGTACTACACTCGCCGCCCCGAGGAAGATTATGTTCGCGCACCGCCGGGTTTTAGGGGAGAAAACCAGCTGCACAAGAATCTCCAAAAATCCGACTTTGAGAGGAAGAAATTTGTTTCTCTCTCTAGGATTTTTATCTCTCTAGTTTTCTTGTCTTGAAAACTTATGAATTGTGTGCGTGTAATAGCTAATCCCTTGTCTATATATAGAGTTACAAGAGAGACCCCAAGTTGGTTTAGAATTGATATTCTTAATGGGTTTAGGTAATTAATTAGTTTCCAAATCCAATTATGTAACCAATCGAATAGGATATACCAAATCCAATTAGATTTCCTAATGTCTAGGATTTCCTAATTCTAATTGAAGCTTAAAACTTAATTAATTAATTAAATAATTCCACTTTGTTAATTACTTAATTAATCCTTATGAATAATTAATCAATTAATTAATTCTACCTGTTCAATTAACCAATTACAAAATTAATCATACCACTAACGGATTAATTTTGGCACTGCCATCCTACACCAGAATTTGCTTCCGGAATAACTTAATTAATTTATTCATAATCTCCCCATATCAAAGGTATAGTGCTCGTTAATTTATTAATTTACTGATAAATTAATTAATTAACTTCTTTAATTCTGAGACAAGTACCACTCGACCTTTTTACTATACCGGAAATAAGTCCACCGGTCGAGTAAGGATAATAAACATCACGAGCTCATCTCGGGAGCACCATCACCCCGGACGCACCGGTAGATGGTTTCCTTTCGACAAGCAGCAGCACACCAAGTAACTAAACACGCGCACCCAACCCACCGAGACTATTGGTCACAATTGACCTCACCCATTGGTAGATCAAAGTACACTATGTCTAATCCTCATGCCTGCTCAAGTCTAGGGATTAAGAGATAGAATGCTAAGAACGATTTGTCTATTAAATCAGTACAAGACAAATCATTCTAAATGGTCAAGTTCAATACGCCCCGAGCATATCTATATGATTCAATCAGTTTTGACAAACTAATTATCTGAATCATATGATAACCTAAATTGACAGTTTGTCCAAAACTGTCTCGGTTACGAACCTCATTTATATATTATGTCTTTTAACCAATGACGAGATCTACTGTGTCACACAAGACACCTCATCATCTAACTACATAATATAAATGGACAAATAATGCACAACAAAATATAACCAAAACACAAATCGATATATTAACTGGGAAAATGTACAAGCATAGCTTATGTATTCAACTCCAACAATCTCCCACTAATACTGGAAGCTGTGCCGCCATGCTTGGATTAAGAAATTCGACTTTAAGAAAGAATTCTTTTGATTTCTCTCTCTAGAATTTCTTTCTCTAGTTTCTTGAATTATGAAACTAATGAAATTGTGTATTGTGAATTGCTAATCTCTTGTCTATTTATAGAGTTACAAGAGAGACCCCAAATTGGTTTAAGATTGGCCTTCCTAATGGGTTTAGCATTATTAATTAGTTTCCAAATCCAATTAGTAACCAAATCTAATTAGATTTCCAAATCCAAATAGATTTCCTAATCTCTAGGATTTCGTAATTCCAATTGAACTTTAAGACTTAATTATTAATTAAATAATTACACTTTGTTAATTATTTAATTAACCCTGAGGAATAATTAAATAAATAAATAATTCTACTTTATCAATTAACCCACTACATAATTAATCGTACCACTAACAAATTAATTATGGTACTACCATCCTACACCAAAATTACTTCTGGAATAACAATATCAATTATTATTTAATCTCCCCATATCGAAGATATAGTGCTTGTTAATTTATTAATTTACTGATAAATTAATTAATTAACTTTTTAAGATTCGAGATTAGTACCACTCGACATTTTTACTATACCAGACATAAGTTCACCGGCCGGGTTTAGTATAATAAACATAATGAGCTCATCTCGGGAGCACCATTCACCCTCGACACACCGGTACATAGTTTTCTTTCGACAAGCAACAACACACAAAACAATCAAACACGACACCCAACTTACTGAGACTATTGGTCTCAAGTGACCTCACTCTTTGGCAATCAAAGTACACTATGTCTAATCCTTATGCCTGCTCAAGTCTAGGGATTAAGAGATAGAATACTAGGAATGAATAGTTTATTAAATCAGTACAAGATAATTCATCCTAAATGGTCAAGTTCAATATGTCCCGGGCACATCTATATGTTTCAATTAGTTTAGACAAAATAATTTCTAAATCACATAATAACCTAAACCGACAGTGTGTCCAAAACTGTCTCGGTTACGAACCTCATTTATATATTATGTCTTTTAAGTAATGATGAGATCTACTATGTCACACCAGACACCTCTTCATCTAACTACATAATATAAATAGACAACATATGTAAAAACATATAAACAATTTAATTAAAACATTTAATCGATATATAAACTGAGAAATAATTTAATAATAGTAAGTTTTAGTATTCAAATATAACAGTTACACTAATTATTACAGGGACACTCTCGATAAAGGAAAAGAGGCATACGGCGAACCCCCAGAAAATATTGAAAACTGAGAAGTCTGACTCTAAGGTTGAACAACTTTTCCGACTGACGCAGACGGATGATAGAACATAACAAAGAAATAGGAAGATTATACAAGTTCCAATAATGGCAAGAAAACAGTTACCAAAGGAGAATTTAGAGATGGCGAACAAGGGTAATGACCGAAGGGGAGCGAATCTGGCGATAAGGACAAGAGAAAATCAACTAAAAGTATTGGATGCAATGAGGATGCACGTGCGACAAGAAGGATTTTCCGAGACAGAATGATACTAATGTCGAAAAGGAGGCGGTGTTAGGAATAGAAATACTTTAGAATCAGTGCAGTAGTCTCCCTTAACTTGTTTTGTGTCATCAAGTTTGGACAATTGCGGGACCAACCATTTCTCTAAATATTTAGCATGCTTTTCTGATTATCATTTTGCTTTTTTTAGTTGTAATCAAATAGTTCTTTCAGATTGGGGACAATCCATAAACCTAATGATACTCTTACTAATTTGAAAAGACTTCGGTGAAAAGAGGCACCGACAAAAAGAAAGGAGAGATGCATGCCATTCCTGACAACGAGGGACCACGTGCTGAAGAATTCAGACAAATCATGAGAGAATGGGAAACCAAACCCATGCTACATCAAGTCCAAGTTGATCAGCACAGTTTGCTGTACGACTACTTGGATCAAAAGGGGTTTTTGCTTCTAATGCCGTTCAAAAAGTTAGTCAACTGTTCAATGGTGCGAGAATTTTATGCTGCAGCCCAAATTGATGACATCGGTTAGACAGTTTCGGTTTTATCAAAACAGGTGAACTTCAATAGTTGGGCTATCAACGAGTTTCTGGGCAGAGAAGTTACATGAAGATGCATAGAACGTCTGGCAAATGGAGGCCTTCGATCCATCTACAGTACAAGTGAGAACAGTTCTGCGTGAGGGATGTCATGCAGATCTAGAAAAATGGAGAGAAATAACCTTCAAAAGCATGAATTGCAAAGCACGAATATTTTATATCTTTGTGCGGCACAATATTGCTCCTACTTTCACCAATAGAGGGAATCGAGTTTTTGAATTTCAACTCAAGGTAGCTATCCTCATTATGGATTGGAAAGAATTGGATGTGGTTAGTATCATCACTCCGTATATTGAAGAAGCATGGCTAAATCAAAACCATGGGTTTATTCCCTTTGGAAATCTGATTGTGCACATGTGCATTATTGCCGATGTCCGCTATTCAGATGAGGAAGATAACTATGAGTGGCTCCGCAGACCATTGAGAGAAGATACTAGTAAGACACTTGCAGTTGAGGGACAGGTAGGAAGCATTGACTGCACAACCAGGACTTCCTATCCACTATCCCAGACACCCTGACTACAACATTATTGGAAATACGGTCAAAGCTCAGAGATATCAGAGTATCCTTGGCAGAGGAGAGAGCCCTGGTAGAACTCTGAACAAGGATAAACAATCAAGAGTCGAGCTACAGATTGCAGATACAGCGCTTTTGGGAGGCACCCCAACAACTTACAATCTTCTCTTTTCACTTTGCATTTTAGTACTTTATTCTGACTTCTGGTAGATCCATAGACTTTTATATGCAAATAGAAATGATGGGAACGACTGTTTTGCTTGGACTTGGTAGGAAAATGGAAGTAAAATAGCTGATATTTAACTATCGGGAATACTCTGACCGCTCTATGGTTTTGTCATCCTGCACAGTTAAACCTTGAGGCATTTAGAACTAATATGGATAATAGTAGTCTAGATGAGTGGGGGGGGGGGGGGGGAGGATGAGGAAAGCTTCAGGACAAAATTTTGCATGGTACTCTGGATAAGTCTTTCTAACACTATATCTCAATCAGGATTTGTGCAGCTGATTACATTGTTTCTGCTCCTGAGTGTGTTTCATTGAAAATTTCTCAAAACAACTTCCAGTGTTTTTTTGATGAGAATGAACTCGATGCGTGTGTTAGCTTGCTTTAGATGGGATAATACTGAATGTGAAATGAGGTATGAGAGTTACTTTCTGTTTCATTCATTATATACCCGAATTAATTTGAGTAAGCACACTTGAACCTTGTAAGTAATTCTTGGACTGCTTACCATTTCGATCGAGTGAATGAATGATTTTTGGTGAGAAGAGTATCCAGAATTTGCAAAAAGTATGAATGTTGCTGCTTAATTCTTATATGAAATGTCAAAATGACGAAAAGTAATTAGGAGCCTATATGTTTGACCCTTTTTCCCCACACATACTGACCTTTCGGAATAGCCCCTAGAGCCTCATATTCTCTTTGAACTAGAGCTACATATACTGAATCCTTAACCTTTCTCTCTCGATCTATCATTTGTATGCCTGCCAAAGAAGTTTGCATGCTGTTTGAGTGCCAAAAGGGTTAATTCTATATATAGATGGATCCTTAGTAGTCATATATTACATGTGCTTCAGTTCTAGCAAGGAAATAGGGAAATTGAGAAGTAAGGGGTCTCAAAGCCCTAGACCTTCAAAAAAAAAAAAAAAAATTATATCTATTTATGTATGGAAGCTGAATGGGGAAGTGAGGGACAATAAGCCCTGTACCCTCCTATAAGCTTGATAACAGGATCCCAAACTAAATCTTGCATATAGTGCTTCAACAGTAGTGAACTGCTTGGAATTTGAAACCTTCAGTTCTTACCTTGAACCTTTTCTACTCTTTCTTTAAACCCAAACTTCTGACCCATTTATACATTTTCTGATTGATGTTTCATATTGAGAATTAACGCAGGGATGTGATCTTCTCCTAAACATATGGTTGATGCTTCCTGACAGGAGTTTTGAGAGTCCAGCATACAATTTTCAATCCCCTTTATTGAGTGCAGCTCTTCTGAGCTTACCTTGAGAGGTTGCATGGATCAGAAAATAGTTCTAATGGAACTCTTTCATGTTTAAAATGTATTTCTATGTCTTGTTTAAGCTAATTGTCTCTGAAGAAATAACTTGTCTTGTTTTAAAAAATACGCACCTGGAAGTACTTAAAACCTTTGGAGTGCATCTATTGATCAGCTGCTTGAATTTCCTTAGAGTTTGATTGACTTTGCTTGAGGACAAACAAGATCTTAAGTGTAAGGGGGTGGAGTGCACCAGATTCATCACTTTTACCGTCTCCAGCTCGTCGTCTATGAGTGATGACCTGCTCCTTCTCACCGCCATCACCGCTGTGTTCGCCACCAGCACCGCTGCCGCTACCACGACCACCATCATCATCGCCATCACCATCACCATCCCCATAACCACCATCACCATCACCATCACCATCCCCATAACCACCATCACCATCATCGTCATCTCCGCCCAGCTCCTCAATAAAACGGTCGCTGTGATGCTCCATCCCACTCCCAATGTGATAATCATCGTCGTCGCCTATAAGATACTCCATCTCAGGCGTGGGCTCGGGTAGTATAAAGTCCATCTCATTATCCGGCCCGCCAATGTCAGCATCATCCCTCGAATGAGATGGCTCATCAAGTTGCTGCTGGGATGAGCGACCTGCTTTTCGCTTCCTATAGGAAGCTGTGGGTCGCTGTCGCGGAATTATTTGGCCCAGCATCTACAAAACATTTAACGAATTTAAGTCAACAGATAAAATTAAATTTAATTATATACATTATTTAAACAATTAAAATTATATAAATTATAATTAATATACTTATAATTTAAAAATTTAAAATTTGACCGGTCAAACCACCGGTCAAAATAGTTCCGGCGAACAGCCTGGGCGGGTCGCCTGGGCGGGTCACCTGTCAAAATAGATCCTGCGCGGGTCGCCTGGGCGACCCTGCGGGCGACCCTGCGCGGATCGCCCTGGGCGATCCGGCCACTGGGCAGCCGCTGTTATGGCGCCTTTGGGGTTACGAAAACACTTCAAAAACATCACCACCACGAATTTGAATAAGGAAAACACTTCAAAAAATCAATTACCTTCCCGAATAACCCTTTTCCAGCTCCATGGCGCCTTTGGGGTTCGTCTCCTCCACCGTCCATTCGCCCTTGCGTTCTATAGAAGGTTTGTTTGAAGAAAAATGTTGAAAGAATTTTTTTGTGTTTTAGAATGGTATGGAGAAAATGCCCCGCATTGGATTACTTAAGGCTGCATTTGGCATCCTCACCCAAAAGAGGCGCCTTTACCATGGGTCGGACGCATGAGAAACGCGTCCGACCCATGGCTACCGCGCCTCTTTTGGGCGATTGACCCGTGGTGAAACGCTGTACAGCGTTTCACCACGGGTCAATCGCCCTAAATAGGCGATTGTCCATGGGTACAGACGCGTTCCTAATGCGTCTGTACCCATGGTTCCCCACCCGTTCAAGGTGGTCTATTCCGTGGGCGGATTTGCCCTTTTTTGCGTTTCTTCAATGGTGACCGCACGTTATTTATGTGGTCCGCCCATGGTGACCGTGCCTAATTTGAGTGGCTGATCCATGACAAATTAGATTTTTTGAATATTTTTTATTTTAAATTTTTTCTTATTTTAAATAATGGACATTTTGGTCAATTTATACTGAAATTTGAGCTACAAATAGCAATTTTGAACTACGAATAGCAATTCAGATTCAGGAGTATGAACTTTGGATATTTGTACTACAAACGGGCACTGGCACTGGCACTGGCACTGGCACACCTTAGTCCTTGAACTTTGTGACACAATGCTTTTTATGTCCCCAACTTTTAGTATGTAACATTCCTCGCATGCACATTTAAGTACTCTTTGTGTCTATAAATAATAGGCGTTTTAATATAGACACTGTTATTAAAATAGAATGATAATAATTTATTTTTGGTGGTAAGTTTTTTTTTTTTATCCTCAACTTGGAGAGAAAATGAATGGTTTATGGAGTAGTTGAGTGATAGAATTTAATAAGGACACAAATTTTGAGAAAGGATAAAACATGAAAAATTTAAAAAGTTATCTAGATAAGAGTAAAACATCAATTAATAAAAGATAACAACTATCTCCTAAAACGTCTATTATTTGTGGACAGAGGCGGTATCTTCTTAAAACCTAACGTTCTATAGGTCGACATCACCAATTCGAAGACATGTCTCAATGCAGTTTCCTTCGCCCATTAATAGCTTCTTTAATTGTGGCAAAATTTTCTTTGTGTATAAAATGTACGTCGTAGTCAATACCCTCGCCATTGTAATATTCAAGTGTGATCTACAAGGTTTTATAATTAATTAGGAATATATAGTCTCCATACACAATATAAATTTAAAAATATTTAATAACATAAGAGAGATACCTCTAATTTCGGACCAACTTCCTATTCAAGACATACACTTTACTGTGGACAAATATCCTGTTCTGGAAAAAAATTACTACCAAGGATTGGGTTATAGCCGTAGCTAAATCGTGATTGGTATTTTGTCCTGTTGTAATTATTTACATCACTAGGTTCATATCTGTAACTTCCAAAATTAAGGCGCGGACAATTGATTATATTGTGGTCATGTACGTTATGGTAATAATAGTAATCTTTCGTGTAGGTATTTACTGTAATAATATGTCTCTTTGTTTATGTACCAAACTTTCATACAACAAGCAGGATCACTAGACTACAATCCTCTTGTTCCATATCAAGACACTTTAAAAACATATAGTAAGAAATCTTCTGGATGTTCATTGTACTCCCTCGCACGAACTAGGCATACTATAAATATGCAAAACAATCAAGTAAGAAAAATGCATTTTTAACACGTACTCAAGATTCAAGTACAAACCCGTCATTGTAGTGTATAAAGAGTCGATCTCATGAGAGACTTGTGCGTGTCTCTAATTGTGCTTAATGTTTTGATGATTATTTTTCAAAGTAAACACACATTCAAAAAAAAGTAAAGATAGACCAATACTTTGTTTTTGCTTTTTAGTTACTAAATAAAAAGTGAACCTAAAACTAGCTAACTAAATTAGGGATTTATATAACTAAGGTTGATACATCTAATTGGTTAGGATTGCATCCATTATGTTTAATATCTATGTAAGAGACTTGTTAGGTGAATATGAGGAACAAGTCTATTTTCGCTCTAACATCTATGTTCAATTAATTAGGATTAAATTTCTAAGTTTTTCAGTCAGTCTTTGTTATGAATTTCATCAAACACCGAAAGGACTTGTTGGGCTAATGACAATGTAGTTTTGGTCTGGTCTAGATTACCTATTTTCTTACCTACAGAACTAGTTTTGTGCGATAAAGAGTCTCGCACAATAACTTGTGTATCCACAATCAAAAGTAACTAGCAATCAATCATGAAATTGACATATTAACCTAGGCAAAAACACAATTTACCATAACCCAATCTTAAAATAGATGTTTCAAACATACTTTCAACAACCCACAACTCAATTAGACACAGAGTAGATTAGCCATCAATATTGCAAGTTAGAGAAAGTAAAAGAAAAACTCCCGTCTTCTAAGGTAGAGAATGATTCCAAATTCTCCAAGTTATAGCACCAATGAAACCCCTTCAATCTCTACAAGTGATAGCTAAATTATGGATTAAGATTAACCTAACTAAGCTACTAAGAGTAAATTGAAAACATAATTCACTAGGGAAAAAGAGAGGCCAAAGGCCAAGGGAAGAGGTTTAAAATCTGAAGAAAAGAGTATTTACAGGGCTTTACATCATGGGGATCAATTGGGCAATTTCAAAAAATTTTAGGGAAAAAGTACAAAAAATGTATTTTTTTTCCAGCAGGAGACCGATAGGGACTGTTAGCATGCTTGCATATTTTGGGCAACCAAAAAATTCTTCCACATGGTTGTCTAACAGTTTGAAAGAAGGATTATATCTTCCATAGTTTGATTCCATTATTTTCCACTTGTTTCCTCCCATCCATCCTCCAATTTCATTATATCTTATTAATTTTGGATCAAAATAACTTCTTTCTTTGATTTCTACATTTTAAAAACAACATCAACATAAGTTTGCAATTCAATCGCTTTATTAACTAAATTAACCTAAACTTATGAAGAAATCATGCGCAAAACACCTAATAATACCAAGTTTATTTGATCCATATCACTCCCGTCAAATGGTGGAAGCTAACCACTTTCAAGACTCCACCATGTCTGAAACTTCTACTGATCTAGTCTCCTTTGCGGTGGAGGCTCCAGGTCTTTAATTTTTGCCTGTTGAATGGTGTAACTCCAAGATGACCCGGTGGGTGCTGGGGCGCAATTAACAGACGACTTATGGTTGCATACCTCTCCGGAGCTCATTATTTTACGTACAATTGATCAACTTTGCCTAAAATATAAAAACAATATAATGTTGAAGATAATTAATAGGAAATGTGAGAGGATGGTAAAATGCCAGAAATTATACCTTGTACCGTGCGTACATGTACCTAGTAATTATAGTAGTAGCAATCCCAACCTCACTATTAGAGAGTAGATTACAAGCGAGCGACACCTCAACAACCCCGCTCAAAACCCACTTTCTGCGGTTACCTTTTTTAAATATCAATTTTCGTGTTCTAATTTCTCTCAAAATATTCCATACCCACGATCGATCAAACCCTGAAAACACAAATTTAGGCTGCTGATCTCCAACAAATCCAGATGAACTACGTCCCAGATGAAATTTCCGACAAAGAAGACCAAAAAAAATCGAAAAAACTTCAATCGGGACGAACTACATCCCGCTATGTTCATCTACTCATCGGAACTTTGTACTTCAACTTCACAAAACCAACATTCCAACAAAAAAACCGGTAATACATCACAAAAACAACTACATCGTAAATTATAAACTACATTTGACTGCATTTGATGGATTTTTGAAACCCTATTTTCGCGTATTTGCTGAATTTGAGTTTGGTTCTATATTATGATGCTATACTCGTGTATTCATATTCAAAATAATGCTCTATTACTGTTAAATATGATATACTCGTGTATAATGGATGTTGCAGTGTGTTTGTTATTTGTGTTTGTGCTAAAATTAGAATTGTGTTTGCTGTTGAACGTTGCAGTAGTTGGTTTTGAGATGTATCAGCACGAGGTGGTTATGTATACTGGATGTTGCAGTGCCTTTTCTATTTATTTTTGTGCTAAAAGTAAATTATGTTTGTGTTGTTGGATGTTGCAGTATGTGTTATGTAAATTAAGGGACAAAAAATGTGTTTGGTGTTTGTATTTTTGAAAAATTAAGAATTTTTTGTTGTTTGTGGTTGGACATTGCGACAGTTATTTTTTAGATGTAGAGGGATGTGGTGTGTATGTATACTGGACGTTACAGTGTCTTTGCTATTTAGTTTTTGTGCTAAAAGTAATATTGTGTTTGTGATGTTGGATGTTGCAAGATATGTTTGGTGTTTGTATATGTGAAAAAATAAGAATGTTTTATGTTTTCTGTTGGACGTTGTAGTGTGTTTATTATTTGTGTTTTCTGTTGGATGTTGCAGTGTGCTAAAATTAGAATTGTGTGTTTGCTGTTGGATGTTATGGGTAGTTGTTTTTTGGACGTATAGGGACGTGGTGGTTATGTAAAAAGGACGTTATAGTGTCTTTCAACTTACAAGCAGAGGATCATTTTTATTTTCCACGTTTAATTTGCTTACACTTAGACTAAACTTTTGGTTTGAACTTGCTTACAGATTGTTATGGCTTCAAAATTCTACTTGTGCAAAGCTATCAACATGGATGCACTTAAACAACTGCACAAAAGCGCTCCTGAAGTTTATCAACTCTTCAACATCATTTCAAGGATTCAAAGTAAAACATACGATCATGAATGGAAAGTGGTAAAAACTGATTGGTATCACCTGGCAGAGTTGTTCAGGGATTCCGAACACTTCGTACGAATGGAAGAGCTAAGAAAAAAAGCTCTTTAGTAACTGAAGATTGGGAAAAAAATCATCTTTGAAGCTAAATCCTATGCAGATAATCCTATCAGGATTCTTACTACTAATGATGGGGAAATTGACCAATCAGTGGTCACCAAGGGAGCATTACACTCGTATATGCTGAAACATGGCTTGAGAATGGATGGAGACAAAGAGAAGCTGATTGCTCTAATTCATGAATATCAAGACCTGATCACTGAAAGTGCGGGGGAAACCCTTTATCCAGAAGACTATTTTGATGTGTATTGCGACAGAGATGTCTGCGTCAGAGATGAAATTCATTTCAAATACTGAATTGATAATTTGGTTAGTTTGGATGTTGATAAATGCTATATAATAGATGTGTTTGGAAGGATTTTGAATGAGAAATGTGATGATGAGACTGCAGCTCATACATTCACTCTGGAATTATTACGGAGCACATATAAACTTGGCATTCGCCCCCTTCAGTTACTTAGTATTGAGGGGAAAGATTTGCATCAGTATTGGCATTTGGTAAAGAGGAAGTTGTGGAAGAAGAACGGGAGAATGAATAAGATAGAAAACTTGCCATTGATGAAAAACACACAAGGGGTGATTGGATGAAGAATACCAAGTTTTTCTCTGAGGAATTCCTCACGACTCTCAGATACATATAAGAGAGCATTTAAGAAGTTCGGAAAGTTCATGCCGGAATCATAAGAAGAGAGCTAGAAAAAGTTTAAGTGAGTAGGCGAGTATGAATTCATACTTGCCTACTCCCTTAAATTATGCTGACTTGCACTTCTTTCCTCCCTGTTTCCCCCGCCCCCACCACCTATGTCACCACGGTTTTTAATTGCATGCCTAACCCTTCAACTTTTTTTTACAACATAATGATCAACCTTCATATCCTACTGTCTTCTAATGAAACTGCCTTTATCTTCTTCACCAGTATGGCACTGCTCTCACTCCCACCTGATGGCTACACCTTCCTTTATGCTCTCAGATCTTGTGAGTTTAGAAAGTCCCTCACACTCGCAAAAATCCTTCATTCGCAAGTCCTGAGATTTGGGTTCTTGAATGTTAGGATTGTTTTTGAAAATCTTATATGAGCCTACTGTGTAGCGGGTCGTAAAGGTGATGGCTATCATGCTATTCTTATAAAGATGGGTAGGAAGTTCACTCTCTTTATTCTAAAGAAAAGATAGGTTGGTAGAATATGGTAGGCAGTGCCACTCTCAAAGTCTAAAGATAGGTTAGTAGAAAATGGTAGGCAGTTTTTGCATTTGCTTGGGTTTTAACTCTGGAGGTATGATCATCTATGCCTTATATAAATTTTTTGCTGATATATGAATGGTGTGCTCAACTAATTTTCATTTTGTTTTCTTTTCTTATTGATATAAATCAGGCATTTCAAATTGATGTACTCAACCAAAGAAGTTTCTGTCATTTCTTTTCTTTTTGAAGGAAAATATTATGTATAATTAGGAATACTTGTAAGTTTTGTTTGCAAATGATCAAAATTGTAGATTTAAGTTTTGATACATTTGGTTGAAGATGAATGAAAACTAACTACTATTTGGTGAACCCACTACCCAGTCTCACTACTAGAGAGTAGTTTCCAACTCAAAAGCCCACTAGGTCTCCTTAAGAGCTCCCTATAAATAGAAAACTTAAGGCCAAAGAAAAAGTAAGAAAATCTTATTGGACAAGTCTTGCCTCTTAGAGTAAGAAATTTCTAGAGAGAGAATTTCTTCTTTTTGAAGTTTTCTTTCAAAAATGAACTTGGATTCTTACTTTCTCGAGTTGGATTTATTTTTCTAAAAGATTGATTCTTTCCTGCCGAGATTTTATTTCGGATTCCTGCCGTTTGAGTATTGCCGCCGAGCAATTTTTGAGCCACCGTCCAGCTGCATTTTTCGGCGAGATGATCTGGGCTTTGGTGCGTTTGATTCGGGCTTGATTACGTGGATCTCACTCTGGTTATCCGCAATTAAGCCTGTCTAGATCACGATCAGAGTTCGGTGGTTTTTTGATCGGTGTGGGTATTTTCCAGTGGGTGGTTTCGGGCTGTGCGGCGCGGCTATTTTGGTTTTTCGAGCAGCGATAATCAATCAGTTTTTTGGGCTAGTTCTAAGTCCAATTTGAGGGATTTTCTTAAGGATTTTTCATGGGCTTCGTGAGTACACTTCGATAGATTATTGCCCACTTAATATTCGAAGTTTCTAGGAGTCATCTTTTGGATTTCAGTGGTAATCGCAACATAAAGATTTGGTTGGTCTTATTGCGTTGGACTTCGCTTTAAAGGTATAACCTTTAAAGTTTTTGCTTTTAATTAAAGGTTGAATCTTGGCATGTCGATTTACGTTTTAATAAATTAAAGAAGTGTTAGCCTGGATCCGTTCATGGGAAAATGAATTTGAGCCTGAGCTTTGTCGAAAGTTTTTGATTCTAGAATGCATTGCAAGAAAGTGAGATTTTCGATTTAGTCTAGGCTTGTTTTGTTTTTCCTTCAAATTGGTATCAGAGCGAGTGTTTTGGCTTTATACCTGTTTAATTTGTTACACGGCTTTATTTTGGCATTATTATTTTGGTCGAAATGTTTAAACAGGTGGTTATTAGTTTTCCTGCTATTATTGTAGAATTTATTGTTCATTCATAAACCCCGGGACTTATCCGGGCTCGTATTGTTTTTGAATGGAAATGTCTGTAATAGTAATAACCATGAGCTGGAAGCCGTGTAGGATTAGATAAATCTTGTAGCAAGATTTAATCTAATGTTGTCGTCTTTAAATTCCTAGAAAAACACCTTGTATATAGGAATTTATGTATAATGACGAAGACGTTATTTTGGGTAGCTTATATTCACCGATTTTTGTTTCTCGTAATTTGGGTGATTCTTAATTACGTAGTAAATCGAGAAAACCCGGGTGAATCGAGAGAAATCCAAATAACGAGTGGGAGCGACATGACGGGGCATGTCATCGAGGCGTCAAAGAATCAATGATAGAGAAGGCCATAATAGTCAGGAAATTTTATTTCTTTAATTTCCCGTATTTATGTCTTTTTGTTGATTATGTGTTTTTGATATATTTGCATGAACGAAAACAAAACCATTTTAAAAAGTAAAGTGCAATTAACTAAGGTAGATTATTCGCATATTAAAACTCCAACAGTTTTATGGTTGCGAATATCCATAGTTAAGATATTGAATGTTAAAAGTAAAAATCCTCAAACTTAAAAATTTAAGTGGGAGCGGATTGGTAAATATCCCCATGGCCTCTATTACGGATTCATATGTGATGTGGGTTAGACCGACGCACTGGCCAAGGGCCTTATTCCCTACGGATAAGTCTTCAACCCCGAGATATAACTAGATTGATTTTCTAAAGGGATGACTATAGCAGGTTTAATGGGAGAAAGTTGCAACACCCTCGCTAACTAAGTTGCAACAAGCTTAGAAGTCACGTAATAGCAAGCACTTAGTGTACCGTTTGTAGTATTCCTCCTAAAAGGTTACGCTGCTTATGAGTAAGGCTAAAATTATTGACTATTAATTTCATTGATCATAAGATCGTTGGTCAGAAAATGAAATCAATGAACTTCGGTTCTTCTCGAACAAATGTGGGTTGGCGTAGACGTTCACCCAACGTGACCTGCGTTAATCCCGGTGTGAGAGATGTCGGCAGGAGAATATATTGTTTTGAGGATACCAATATTTTTGAAAAAGTATACTGAAACTTGACTGTTTATTTTCAGTTGTTGATATGTCGTTCAACCCTCTAGCTGTTATACTGAATCAGAACAAACTTACGGTTCCTAATTACATTGACTGGAAACGTAACCTGGACATTATCCTGACCTCCGAGGGTTACAAGTACGTTCTCACTGGGGAGTGCCCCCCTAAGCCCAGCGATGATGCCACCCCTGAGCAGCGAGAGCCATATACGAGGTGCCAGAAGGCTGATGAGATGACCCGGTGCTACATCTTTGCTTCTATGTGGAGTGTACTGCAGCACCAGCATCAGTTATTTACCTCAGCCTACGATATGATGCTCAACCTCAGGGAGATGTTTGGACATCAGGGCAGGGCAGCCAAGTAGTCAGCTATGAGGAAACTCATGAATGCTAGGATGGCTGAGGGAGCTTCAGTGATGGATCACGTGCTGGACATGATGAGCTGCATCAATGAGATCGAGGTATTGGGAGGTGACATTGATAGGGAGACCCATGTCGATATCATCCTCCAGAGCTTGCCCCCCAGTTTTGAGCAGTTTCTGTTGAAGTACTATATGGGCTAGCTTTCATATTCACTTCCCGAGCTCATGACTGCATTGGTGTCTGGTGAGGGCCTCTTCGTAGAGAAGAAGCAAGCCTTGGCTACTGTTGGTCCCTCAGGTTCCTCTGCTGGGCCCAAAGCCAGGAAGTAAAAGAGGAAGAGAGGCCAGAAAGTAGGAGCTGCTGATCATGGACCCAAGGTGGGCATTGCCAAGAAGCATAAGCCGAAATGCAAGTGCTTCAGATGTGGTAAAGCAGGACATTGGAAGAAAGACTGCCCAAAGCCTCGAGGTATGTGTAAATTTTCCCTAGTTACTGAGACGTGTTTAGCGGCGATTCCCACAGATTCTTGGTGTGTGGATTCAGGAGCCACTGATAATGTTTGTAAATCTTTGCAGGGGTTCCAAGTGACCCAGTTGCTTAGAGAGGGAGAGTTGCAGGTCTACCTTGGGGATACTACCAGAGTTTCTGTTGTTGCAATGAGAGTTTTATGTCTTTATTTTTTAGACTCTATTTTACATTTGAGATATTGTCTATATGTACCCAGTTTTTGGAAGAATTCACTTTTAGTTTCTAAACTTTTATTGGATGGTTATAAGTGTGTTTTTCTAATAATTCTGTTTTTATTAGAAAGAACCAGAGGCTTATATGTTCTGGTACATTAGTTGACAATCTATTTTTAATTAAGACAAACTCCCAAGTTGTGCAAAATACAGAGACTAGTAACTCATCACTGAATCATAGTAAGAGAAATGAGTCTTCCCCTTTGAATCAAACTTATCTTTGGCACCTGAGACTAGGTCACAATAACCTTAGTAGGATTCAAAGGTTTGTTAATGATGGATCTTTAGACTCATTAGATATTGACAGTTTTCCTACTTGTGAGTCCTGTTTGGAGGGTAAAATGACCAAGAGGCCTTTCAAGGCAAAGGAGTATAGGGCCAAAGAGGTTTTAGAGTTGATTCATTCTGACTTATGTGGGCCTATGTCAGTTCAGGCTAGAGGTGGTTATGAGTATTTTGTGACATTCACGGATGATTACTCTAGATATGGATACATATACCTGATGCGCCACAAGTCTGAATGCTTTGGCACGTTTAAAGAGTTTAAGGCTGAGGTGGAGAACCATCTCAGTAAGAGTATCAAGACCATGCGATTTGATCGTAGTGGCGAATACCTCTCTAGTGAATTTAGGTCTTATTTGTCAGAGGTGGGTATTCAGTCCTAGTTGTCTGCACCTGGCACACCCCAGCAAAATTATGTAGCAGAGAGGAAGAACAAGACTCTTATGGATATGGTTAGATCGATGATGAGTTATAGTGAGTTTCCTACCTCGTTTTGGGGTTATGCCTTAGAGACAACGTGTTATCTCCTCAATCTCGTGCCATCTAAATCTGTGTCTACGACACCCCTAGAGTTGTGGACTGGGCAAAAGCCTAGTCTGAGACATCTTAGGATTTGGGGTTGTCCAGTACATGTGCTTGAGGCAGATGCAGGTAAGTTCGATTCGAGATCAAAGGTTATGCTATTTGTAGGTTACCCCAAAGGAACAAGAGGTGGTCTATTTTAGAGTCCTCAGGATCAGAAGGTGGTGGTGAGCACCAATGCCAGATTTCTTGAGGAGGACTATATTTTAGATCACAAGTCAAGCAACAAGGTAGTATTGGAAGAGCTAAAAAGTCAGTCCATTATTCTAGATGCATGAGTACAGGAAGACACACCACAAGAGACTGCACACACTATCACAGATAATGTTCTTACACAGGCCGCACCTCATCGTAGTAGGAGGGTTGCTAAATAGCCCGTGAGGTATATGCGCTTAGGTGAGTCTTCGGACTTTATCCCTGGCGCTCATGAACTAGACCCAGTTAGCTACAATGAGGCTCTCCAGGATAAAGATGCAGATTCTTGGCAAAGAGCGATGATTGCTGAGATGGGTTCTATGGACTCAAATCATGTCTGGGAGTTGGTATACCTTCTTGATGGGTTTCGGGCTTTTGGGGTGCAAATGGGTCTACAAGCAAAAGAGAAGATCTGATGGGAGGGTTGAGACCTTTAAGGCTAGGCATGTGGTGCAGGGGTATACTCAGAAAGAGGGTATCGATTATGAGGAGACATTTTCCCCGGTAGCTATGCTTAAGTCGATCCGGATTCTCTTGGCCATAGCTGCTCATATCGACTATGAGATTTGGCAGATAGACGTTAAGACAGCTTTCCTTAATGGAAGTCTTGAGGAGACCATCTTTATGCAGCAACCAAAGGATTTTATTGTTCAGGGCCAAAAGAACAAGGTATGCAGGCTTAGGAGGTCAATTTATGGACTTAAGCAAGCATCCAGATTTTGGAGCATCCGTTTTGACGAGGTTATCCAGTCCTATGGATTCACTCAGTGTCCGTATGATCAGTGTGTATATCGAAGGCGTAATGGTGATACCGTGGTGTTCCTCGTACTTTACGTAAATGACATCCTTCTGATTGGCAACAACAAGAATGTGTTGTTAGACGTAAAGGCATGGTTGTCTAGGAAATTTGATATGAAGGATTTGGGAGAGGCTGGACATATCTTTAGGATCAAGATTATTAGAGATCGTAGGAGACGTTCTCTGAATCTCTCCCCAGGCATCCTACATAGACACGATTCTGCCCCGTTTTAACATGCAAAACTCCAAGAAGGGTTCACTACCTTTCAGGAATGGGGTGCATTTGTCCAATGAGCAGTGTCCCAAGACTGCTGAGGAGATAGATGGTATGCAGGCGGTACCCTATTCTTCTGCAGTGGGTAGCCTCATGTATGCTATGTTATGTATGAGGCCTAAAATTTGCTTTGTCGTTGGCATGGTTAGCAGATATCAGAGTAACCCTGGAAAGGCGCAGGACGAGAGATTATGTCCTAGTTTATAGAGTGCAGGGGCTTGTACCGTTGGGTTGCACAGATTTGGACTTTCAGAGTGATATGGACAAGAGTAAGTCTACCTCTGGGTTTTTGTTTACTCTATGTGGTAGAGCCATAATATGGCGGAGTGTCAAGTAGAAATGCGTGGCAGACTCCATCATGGAGGCTCCCGCATCAGAGGCAGCGAAAGAAGTTGTATGGCTCCGAAACTTCCTGGTGGACTTCGATGTGGTTCCTGAGTTGCCTAGGTCTATCACAATTTATTGTGATAACAATGGTACAGTTGCTAACTCGAGGGAACCACGAGCCCACAAAGTGAGCAAACACATAGAGCGCAAGTACCACCTGATACGAGAGATCGTAAAGAGGGGAGACGTGACCGTGGCCAAGATTGCATCAGATGACAACCTTGCAGATCATTTCACAAAGCCATTGACCCCAAAGGTCTTTGAGAGACATATGGAGGGCATGGGAGTCAGATTCTTGAAGGAGCCATGTGAGTGAGCTTAAAGGTGTTCTGTAGTTTTCATTATGACAGCAGTGTAATAGCGGGTTGAACAGTTTTTGTACTTCTTAGCATAGCTTTGAGTATTAGTGGGAGATTGTTAGTTTTGAATATAGAAAAGCTATGGCTTGTATCAAAAACTAATATCCACAGATGATATATCATTTTGTTTCAGTATTAAATTGTTCCATTATATCATAGAACTAGATAACGGGGTGTGGAAAGACACAGTAGATACCGTTATTAGTTAAAGTATTGATATATAAAAAGTATGCTTGTTACTGAGATAGTCTGAACAAACTATCGGTGTAGGTTATCGTGTGGTTTAGAAATTAGTTTATCTAGACTAATTAAATCACACGGATATGTTCGGGGCATATTGAGCTTGACCAATTTCGATAGAATTGACTTGTACTGAGCGGCGTAGTCAATTAGGTCATAATATTTAGTCTCTCAATCCAGAGATTGGAACGGGCGTGAGAGTTGGATATCGTATGCTTTGATTTTCCAAAGAGTGCGGTCAATTGAGGCCTATACCTTGGTAGGTTGGGTATGCGGTGTTTAGCTTCTTACGTGCCGTTGCTAGTCGGAGGAATCCACGTACTGATTCACCGGGTTGATGGTGCTCCCATGATGAGCTCGTAAGGTTTATTGTACTAAAACATGTTAGTGGACTTTACGTCCGGTATAATAAGAAGGTCGAGTGGTACTAATATCGGATACCAAGAAGTCGGTGAATTAGTTTGTCAGTAAATTGATAAACTGACGAGCACTATATCTTTAATGTTGGGAGATAGAAGAAAATATAGTGGCATGATATAAAGTCATTTTTGAGCGGTAGTTCCATAGTTAGTCCGACAGAGGTACGACTAATTATGTATTTGACTAATCGACAAAGTGAATTAATTAATCCTAAAGGTTTAATTAATATTTAATTGACTAAGTGGATTAAAAAATTAATTCTATATGAAATAATTAATCCTAAGGGTTTGATTAAATTAAATTAATGAAGTGGGTTAAGATATTAATTCAAATGGGTCGATTGGAGTTGATTAGTCTATGAAAGACTAAGCGGTCAACGAAAGTCAAATTAAAAGGCCCAACTCAAAAGTCCACTAGGTCTCCTTAAGAGCTCCCTATAAATAGAAAACTTGAGGCCAAAGAAAAAGTAAGAAAATCTTGCAAGACAAGTCTTGCCTCTTAGAGTAAGAAAGTTCTAGAGAGAGAACTTCTTCTTCTTGAAGTTTTCTTTCAAAAACGAACTTGGATTCTTACTTTCTCAAGTTGGATTTATTTTCCTAAAAGAGTGATTCTTTTTTGCAGAGATTTTATTTCAGATTCCCGCCGTTTGAGTATTGCCGCAGAGCAGTTTCTGAGCCACCGTCCAGCGGCGTTTTCCTGTGAGATCATCTGGGCTTTGGTGCATTTGATTCGGGCTTGATTGTGTTGATCTCACTTAGGTGATCCGTAATTAAGCCTGTCTAGATCATGATCAGAGTTTGATGGTTTTTCGATCGGTGTGGGTATTTTCCGGTGGGTGGTTTCGGGCTGGGCGGCGCGGCTGTTTTGGTTTTCCGGGCAGCGAGAATCAATCAGTTTTTTGGGCTAGTTCTAAGTCCAATTTGAGGGATTTTCTTAAGGATTTTTCGTGGGCTTCGTGAGTACACTTCGATAGATTATTGCCCACGCAATATTCGAAGTTTCTAGTAGTCATTTTTTGGATTTTGGTGGTGATCGCAACATAAAGATTTGGTTTTTCTTATTGCGTTGGACTTTGCTTCAAAGGTATAACCTTTAAAGTTTCCACTTTTAATTAAAGGTTAAATCTTTGCATGTCGATTTACGTTTTAATAAATTTAATAAGTATTAGCCTAGATCCGTTCATGGGAAAATGAATTTGAGCCTGAGCTTCGTCGAAAGTTTCCGATTCTGGAATGCATTGCACGAAAGTGAGATTTTTGATTTAGCCCGGGCTTGTTCTTTTTTTCCTTCTTCCATATCTGAAAAAAAACATTAGCCACAACCCACAACGTCCGGTTATAACATCCGCAACGTCCACCCATGTCTGGTTATATCTTATGCAACGTCCACCCACATCACTCAAAAAAGAAAAAAAAAAAAAAGACTTTATCCTTGCATGTAACGTCCCACCACATCTGGTTATAACTTACGCCAACGTCCACCCAAATCATTTAAAAACTAAAAAAGACAACATACTAGCTGCTACATCCAGATATATGCCGCTACATCCATACACACATACCAACAACGTCCTCGGACACAACGATCATATTAACATTATCACAAAAATTAATCATACGATTGGAAAAATGATTTTTAACAGATCGAAAAGCTAACATGTATTAATATCTCTTCTAGAATTCGCAAAATAACCTATCATAATGACAATTAAACAACAGAAACATGAATTATGAACAGAAAAAAAATGATTATTATTGTTCTTCATTTCGGTACCTTTATTAACGATGATTAATAACGAAAAAAACAATTTGAATGTTTGTAGAATGATTTCAGCAGCAGCGCAATACAAAATTCACTATATGCGATCGCTCTCATTAATTTTTTTTAAAAAAATGGCAATACCCACGTTTTAATGTATATATACCACAGCGAGAAAAGAAGGAAAAAAAAAAGTAAAAAATAGGCCCGTCCAGTAAAAATTACTAAAAGTGAAAAATATACAATTGCCAAAAAAAACCTACTAATTATAGTAATAGGTACATGTACACTAGGTACATGTACACTAGGTACATCATATAATTTGCGGTAAAATGCTATGTGGAAAAATATGGAATACTAGGTAAAAATCAGGAGCAATGAGGGAATTGAGAAAATGGATGGGAAAAAATATGGGGGGAAATGGAGGAAACAGATGAGAAAATGTAAGGGAAATGGAGGTGTTAGATGTATGTGTTAAAATTGAATGAGAATTTGTTTAGAAGTTTTGTAGAGACGAATGCCGGACGAATTTATTGCGAGCCTAATCAACCTGTGTTTCCCTCCATTCTCGATTCGACGTTTCCATTTAATTCTCATTATTAATGTGGAGAGATTTTGGCTGAATTTGGAACAGATTAATTGTGCACTCAATCTGATTCTTTTAGAATTCCAAGATAATGAATCAGATTCATGCATTACAGAATTCAAAGTGATTTATTATTCATTTAATCTGCAGATTCATGAATGGAAGATTAATGGTTTCTCGTATCCTATAAATCGTTCATTCTGCAAACCAACTTTACACCAGTCTAAGTTCCTAATTAGTCTAAGCCCTTGTTTTGGTGTTCATCATTCCTCTCTGTTTTAGTTTTTGGTTAGGCTGTTTCATGCACATGGCCGGTCTCATGATTTTGAGGGCCTAGGGCGAAACAATAATGATGGGCCCTTTTGATACTATTCAAGTTTAACTGATTTAGAATCGAAAACTCTTAGATCTCCGAAAAGCAAGTCAGTGATCAGAAGAGAAAAAAAAATAATGTAAAACTAGAGATAGGAAAAGTGAGTTTAACCTAATATTTTGGTTACATCAAGGCACATAAGTCATAATAGATATCTTTTCTTTCGAGCAATTTTAGATCCAAAGTCATTAATAAGATTATCCACATCTATAGTTTCTAACATATTTTCTTCAATACATAAAATTGAAAAACCATTCAATCTTTCTTACGACATTGATGATCTTAAATACGTTTTCAATAATTTTAATTTTGAAAAACTTCTTTCAGCTGATGCTACTATCACAAGCAAAGTTAATAAAATTCTATAAGCTATACACTCATTTGGATAACAATCAATAAGTTTCACAAATTCAAGAATTTCAAGAGTTAACATTGGTTTATTTGGCAAAGCAGTTTCTAACACTTTTAACTCGAATTTTTCATCAGAAAATTTTATGTTGAAATAAGAACAATGTTCCCAAAGTTCATTATTGTTCAACGATCTCAACTTTTTCGAATCATACAAGAACTCAAAAGTGAATAATTTTAATTAATAATAATTCGTATTTAAGGAATAAAAATAATTTTAAATCGAAATATCAAATATTAAGAAAAAAACATTAAACTTAAAGACAAACAAGGATTGATCACATAATAAATGCTTGTTTCTTGTAACATAATAAATTAACAATTCATCAACACTAGTAATTTATTCTCCACTACATTAATAATATTACTAATAAAATTAATTATAATATATATATATATATGAATAGTTTCTGGATAGTGTACCATCCTAAAATATATATACATGAATAGTGCTAATAAAATTAATTATGACTTGTACGGCATAAATTACTTTGATTCAAGGAATTCAGCAACTAAAGTTGACAACCTTAAATCAAATCCTTAGAACCAATAAGAGGTAAACAAAGTAGAATCGACAACTTTAAATCAAATACTCAGCAAAAGATTATAGGCAAAGAAAATTAGAGAACAAAACCTAGAATCTAAAGAGGGAAAAATAGGTTCCAATCACAATAAAATCAAGAGCATTAGGGAAGTATTATTACCTAAATTTTGATGAAGGAAGAAAGCAACTCTCTCCAATGGCGGTAGAGGTTGACGAGACAAAAGGGCATTAGGGATTTTATTTATATATGGCCAGATTCCCAAAGAATTATAATAATTGATAGATTGAGAGGATGAATTTGAAGAAATTTTGAGAATTAAGAGATTGTTGATGGAATTAAAATTGGTTCAGTGACGCTATTTATAAGAATGAAAATTTTAAAAATATGATTGTTCTTCGAATTAAAATTATGAATGAAAAAACTCCTAAATTTTCTCTACATATTCAAATCTCATTCAAATTTGACCGTCTTTCCAATTTTCCTGAACTTTCCATTCTTATCCATTAAAACTCCTAAAATTCATGACCGTCCTTCCAACTCCCAATTTAACTGATGGGTTGTCAGACCGATAAAAAATAGTACCTACTCTCTAAGATTTTAAAGTAGCACAGTACGAGTAGGATTGTCTCCAGAGGAAGCACTGAAATGTAATCAATCTAGTTAAAAGTACGTAACCAAAAAAAAAAGGGAATTTTTTTTCTGAATTAAGACTAATAATTAAAATACAATTAAAACAAATCAAAAGTAATCAAAGATTTATGAAATCAAATTTGGGAAAACTATAGTCAAAGGAATTGCTCAACCTCAATGTGACAAGCTGATCCTCGATGCAAGAATTTAGCAATTAAATCATGGTTACACTGGTTCTCATTGTTGGAACCTCCTAACACCTCAGTCCTATTAATTTAAGCCAACAATTAAGGAACCACCGTTAATTGCGTCTATAATCAATGACCAATTCTAGAACCTTCTAGAACCTAGATCATGATAGTCAAGGACCCAATACAAACTACAATTAAGCGACTTTGTTCAACTGCAATTTGATTATCTATTCTCTTCAACACGCTAACCTATGTACCACGTGATTAGTTGCATTGAACTGTTAGAAATACCGAACCTCGTGTATTCGAGTTTATTAGACTACCTAGGAAAGTTTGCATGCTACCAGCGATCCAAACAGTGCCAAATAATCCGTAATACAAAAAACGATAATAAATAAATAACCATGAGTTAATTGAAATTAAGAACAATTCGATCTCACAATTTAATCAACATTCGAGGGGAATTTCTTTGACTAGACTAAGGAACTAATTACACAATATAAGAATAATTTCGTTGATTAAAATTGAAGTGAAATAAAAGTTCAAGCCAAAGTACTAGGTAGTTGCAGCCGCACAAAAGGAACCCAGCACTCCAAAGCTGCAGCCTCCTAAAGCCAAGCTGCTCTCCACTGCGGTTCCCCAAAATTGAGTCCTCAGCAATTGTTGCCAAAAAATGAGTCCTCCCCAAAATTGAGTCTCCAAATCGTCATCCAAGACGTCCCCCAAAGTTTGAAGCCAAAAACCTAATAAAATACAACCTCTCCCACTAACTCCGCCAAAAACTTGTTTTTGTCCAAATAAGCCCAATTGCTAATTAATTAAGAAAATCCCTTACAACATAATTAAATTTATGGTCTCAATAAAAGCCCAACTTCTTTTTGTCTTCATCACTCCTAAGTTCTTCAATCCAGCCCAACTCGCTTTTGTTCATCACAGCTCCCAATTCTTCAAAAAATCATCCAGTTCTGCTACAAGTGAAACCTCCTCCCTACAAGCAAAACAGCCCATTAGACTCCGCCATGCATCCCAATCGCCCCAAATTCGCACGAAATATGATTATGAAATTCAAGCTCATCAAATCCCCCACACCGAAACGATGCTTCTCCTCAAGCATAACTCAAGACTCAACAAGAAAATAAAAGACAACAAAACAAGCAAATAACACATGTATCTCAATATGCAACATATGATCAAGCAAGGCTCGTAATCGACATAGGAAACTTTCATAGTACCATGCATTTGCTATGACTATAACCACTCCTCATAACTCTCCAAACTAAAATATAAGCAAGAATGACACTCGCCTCTCAAGTAATTCACTCATGCACTCAAAGTGTTTAAATGACGTAATCACTCAAGTTTACCACATAGAGTTATACTTACCATATGCTTGCAAAATTATCACATTACCATCACTCAAGTAAATCAAAGTACGAATCAAAATGTCTTCGTCAAGAGTTATAATGGGGCTCAGGACAAGGTAGGACAAATAAAGATCAAATATAGGCTAAAATCACGAAAGAAATAACATAATTGATTGTTAACACTCAACCATCTTACCAAGGATGACCTATGCAAGACACTAGTAACCCATAAAGGATTCCAAAGTTAGCTTTTTCCACAATCCCCTTTGTTCCTGCTTCTCTTTTTTCTAGCCACACAAATTCATTTGAATTTGTTTATATTGGCTTTTTTTCTTTTTCTTTCCCTTTTTTTTCTTTATTTCAACACCTCTTTTATTTCTCTTTTTTCTTTTTCTTTCCTTTTCTTATTCCATTATTTTTTCCTTTTCAACTACCTTTGTTAGAGCACAACTTATCATTAATAAGTTACTATTGCCTTGCAATGTCCGCCTTCATACTACAAACCCAAGCCAACAACCAAGTATGTGCTTCTTCCAATAACTAGGCAAAAGGAAGCAAGCTAAACATAGGTCTAGGTTTAATTTAGTGGCTTTAAAATCAAAGAATCAGGTCCAAGCTTCAAAGGGTTAACTAAGGGTAAGCATAGAAGGTCAAACTTTTAAAGCAAGCCAAATTTGGTTATCCTCTTACTTGTATCATTTTTGTACCTCAAATTCACAAGCAACGGTAACACGCATAACAAAGAAAGTTCTGAAATATGCAACCTATGTGTGAAACACTCTAAAAGAAATTAAGCACACGAAAGAATTGTTGCTCATGTAAGGCTCAAAATCTCACTTTTCTAGTTTTTTTTTTTTTTTTGGTGTCACTTCACACAAGTATTATCATTCGAATTGTTGCAAAGAACAGTTATAGCCATCCAACAAAAAGCACTACTAATATTCCCTACGTTTCATCCTTACCTTACCCATTCACAAATTGCATATCAATTTCCAGCACACAACACATAACAAATAACACAGAACCAATCCCCCCACACCTAAACTCTGCATTGTCCCCAATGTAGAATTCAGGAATGTAAGAAACACAAACACACCACCAAATATGACAAAAGTAGCAACTGAAACTGAAAATTAAAACCACAAATTGAAAACTGAAAATTAAACTGAAAACAAGAAAAAAACCCTTGTGTCGAGGACTTGGTCAATCTAGACCGACATGGGCACAAAGGACATTGATCTTTGCACTGATAGTATGAAGGAAATCCTGGATACTCACAAGCTGCGCCTGGATCGCCGCTAGCTGCTCCACTATCACAGCGGTTTGTGTAGCTAACTCCTCATGTGACTCACCTACAGAAGGAACTCGAACAGGCTCGGGCGGACCAGGCCTACCCGGCGAATCAATTGCATTCACTGGAGACAAGGAGCATCTAGAGGGGCAAGCTTACAAGCTTCATGCAAGGGGTTATTGTTCAGGTCCAAAACTTTTAGATTCATAGCCAAATGGGTAATCAAAGAACCTAAGATCAATCATTTACCTGGGTGATTCAAAGATGCTAACACTTGAGTCACAATATAATAGGCTAAACAAACCCTAGACCCCTTAAGCATTCGAGTCAAAATAAACAGCTTATGTGTAATGATTATATTTGCTTGATCTTTTCTCCCTGATAAACTATAGCCCAAAAACCTATGATATAATCTTAAATCCGGGTTGGTAAAGTAATAATCGCAAACCTTACTTGGCTTAAAGATTTCTCTGGACGCGGGAGCTAAGCTTTTCCAAGCTTCAAAACACTGAGTAGGGTAAAAATCAGGGGGTGTATCCAACTCACATGAAATATATTCGGGTGATTTTCACTCAAATTCAAAAACAAAACCCATGGCCATGTCAAATTCCACCAATGACATCTTAAAGGATTTATTCATGAGCCTAAAACAAATCACACCAGGAGACTCAAGTGTAAAATTTTGCTTGGGTGGTTTGTATAGAACGTGACATGGAATTCACGAGTAATTTCCATATAAGCAGGCAAAGTTAAATTGAAATACTGCAACCATCCAATTCCAGCAAACAAGTGATGAATTTCTTCATAAACATTTAATATATGTAAGGTATCCACGTCAAAGCGTTTACACTCATAAAAGGGTCGAGAAGATACCTTCGCAAACAATTGGCGTTGTTTGTCATTTTTGAATGTCACCACAAATTGCTGAGCGGAATAAGGGGGCAATGTATTGTTCCCGTTCTTTGTGAGGGAGCGACCAGTGAATGTTGGCGCTGCAGCCCTACTAGATTCAGGGAGTTGCTTTTGCCATTTTGGACGCTGCACTGAAGCTGGTGGGGGTGACAGAGGTGTGTTCTCCTCAAAGGAACTGGATTCATCTCTCAATAGTCGTTTCGCCGGCGCCTTGTTACGAACCATGGTTCCCTGCACACAAGAAAAATATAACTCTAACTAGCCCACTCCAAGAATCCCAAAATGAAATGAATGTACTAGGAATCGAAAAGGAAAACAAAATGGGCTTGGGTGGGTGAAATTCTGTTCGTCGCTGGAGCAGAATCAGCCCGCTGGTTGTGATGCGAAGACAAGAAAAAAGGCACTGTTGGATAGAGGTTGAGCTCCTTGACGCGGACGGGACTTCAACCGGTGCAAAATGCAATGCGAAGAACTAAAGAATCCCAAAAAATCTTTGGAATCGGATGACTGGGAACAAAAAATCAGCTTGCAAATCAGTGCAGGGCGATGGAGAAAACTGGGGTATCCAAGGCTGAGTACATCCGAAAAACGCGAACTGCATTCAGGGACAGCTAGAAGCGAACCTAAGCGACAACAACCTGGAAGGTCCAACAAAACTACGGTGGGTGCGATGAGCCGATGAAATCCTTTCTGACCGATTTTAGTTGGGCACCGCGAGGTGATGAACTATGGTGATAGTGAACTGCATGCAGAAAAGAAAAAAACAAACCGGTCGATTAAATCCTTCACGCGAGTACCGACTGAACTGAGAAACCCCGGCGATTGGTAATCTGTGAGACACGGCCAAGCTGTCTTTGAATTCGTTTTGTTTTTGCTTGGATGAAGGAGTTGTGGAAAAAAAAACTCTGCGCGGCTGAGGTTAGAATACGAAAAGAGAAAATTAAGAAAAACCCTAAGGAAAAACAAAAAAGGTAATTTTTTTTTTTTATCGGACTTTTGAGATGGGCACGCCGGGGAAAAGTTTATATTCTGCCCGGACGGCTCAAAATTTCAAGAAAAATCGACATGGGCATGTCGAGGGAAAACTTATATTCTGCCTGGACGCCTCATAATTTCAAGAAAAATCGACTTGGGCATGTCGGGGGAAAACTTATATTCTGCCCAGACGCCTCAAAATTTTAAGAAAAATCGACTTGGGCATGTTGGGGGAACCTTTCTATTATGGCCAGACGCACCAAGAATTTCAAAGAAAACTGACGTGGGCACGTTGGGGGAACCTTTATATTCTGCCCAGACCCTCAACTCTTCCTCGCGAATTCCTGCAAGAAATCACCTTAAAAAGCAATTAAATAATTAAAACTACTACAAAAACTTGCGAAATTGGGTTGCCTCCCAACAAGCACCTTTCTTTAACATCTTTGGCTAGAAATAGTCCTATCTTTATTAATCCTCATAAATGGGTTGAATTAAGTTAATCACCTCGACGGACTCCATGTTAACATGCTCAAGAAATGGTTTAAGCCGATAACCATTGACATGAAAAACTTTTCCGGATTTTAAACATTGAATGCCAACCATTCCATAAGGAGAGATACTTACCACACTATACGGTACATTCAATCTTGACTTCAACTTACCTGGCATGAACTTTAACTTTGAATCGAAGAGAAGGACCTTTGACCAACCACGAGTTCCTTCCTCCACAACAGCTTGTCATGAATGACTTTGGTCCTCTACTTGTACAGCTGTGAGTTATCATAAGCTTCCAAACGAATCTCCTCCAACTCTTGCAGCTGTAGCTTCCTCTCTAATCCCACTTTTTTGGCATTCATATTGAACTGCTGCTCTAGTTCAACAGGTAAGTGGCACATTTTACCAAAGACTAACCTATCAGGAGACATTCCAATGGGAGTTTTGTATGCCGTGAGGTATGCCCATAGTACATCCTCCAGCCTTAAACTCTAATCCTTGCAGCCCGGATTTACCGTCTTCTCCAAGATACTCTTGATCTCTCTATTGGATATCTCAGCTTGCCCATTGGTTTGGGGATGATAGGCAGTAGAGATGCGATGATTAAATTCATACCTCTTCATTAGTGCCTCGACCTGGGAAATGCAAAAATGTGTTCCTTGGTCACTGATTATCACCTTCAGCACTCCAAACCTACTAAAGATGTTAGATTATGAAATCCTGCAACAACTTTAGCGTCATTAGTTTGGGTAGCTTTTGCTTCTACCCACTTCGAGACATAATCTACAACAAGCAAAATATACATCTTTCCACAAGAACTTGGGAACGGCCCCATAAAATCCATACCCCACACATCAAATATTTCACAAAACAACATTGGCATTTGAGGCTTCTCATTCCTAGAAGACAAGTTACCTACCCTTTGGCATCTGCACATTTCTTGCAAAAGGCATAAGCATCCTTAAACAAAGAATTCCAATAAAACCCACAATCCAAACTTTTCTAGCAGTACGTTTTGGACCAAAATGACCAATACATGCATGAGAATAACAAAACTCAAGTATAGAATGAATTTTGTTATTAGCAACACATCTCCTAACTACTTGGTCGGAACAAATTTTCCACAGATAAGGTTCATCCCAAACATAATACTTAAACTGAGCCTTCAATTTATTTCTCTGATACAAATTCATATTGTGAGGAAACTTACCACTCGTCAAGTAGTTCACTATATCCACATACCATGATTCTTGACCTTGCATTGCCCACAATTTCTCCTCTCAAAACACATCTGATATGGGCCTTGAATCCTTTCATGCACCAAACGGCTGAGATGATCAGCAACCGAGTTGTCCGCCCCTTTTCTATCCTTGATCTCCTAATCAAACTCTTACAGTAGAAGAATCCATCGAATGAGTCTCAGCTTTGATTCCTGCTTCGATAGCAAGAATTTTAGAGCTGTATTATCAGAATATACCACCACTTTAGATCCAAGCAAATAAGAGCAAAATTTTTCAAAAGGAAACACAATAGCTATAAGCTCTTTTTCTGTGGTAATGTAATTGCACTGCGCTGAATCGTGGATGAATAATAGATGACGTGACTCTGTCTCCCATTCCTTTGTCCAAGCACGGCTCCCACAGCATAGTGACTTGCGTCACACATGAGCTCGAAGGGAAAATCCCAATTTGGAGGCTGGATTATGGGAGTTGACATGAGTAACTCCTTCAATTTCTGAAAAGCATTCTTGCACTCCTCACCAAACTCAAAAGTCACATCCTACTACAATAGCCTTGACAAGGGTTGAGTAATCTTCGAGAAATCCTTAATGAAGCGCCTGTAAAATCCTGCATAGCCAAGAAAACTCCAAATTTCTCAAACATTAGTGGGATACGGTAAGCTAGCAATGAAATCAACCTTTGCTTTATCCACTTCTATCCCCCTAGATGACACTATGTGACCTAAGACAATTCCCCCTCGCATCATGAAGTGACATTTTTCATAATTTTAGACCAAGTCTTTCTCAATGCATCTCTGTAAAACCATTGATAAACTATCCAAACATTGATCAAATGAGTCACCGTACACAGTAAAGTCAACCATCAAAATTTCAATGCATGTTTCACGAAAATCAGAAAATATACTCATCATGCATCTTTGAAAAGTTCCAGGAACATTGCACAAACCAAATGGCATTTGACGATATGCAAATTAACCAAATGAGCAAGTAAAGGTGGTCTTATCCTGGTCTTCTAGAGCTACCGCTATTTGGTAGTAACCAGAGTACCCATCTAAAAAGCAAAAGAAATCCTTACCTGCCAAATGCTCTAACATTTGGTCCATGAAGGGGAGCGGGAAGTGAACATTCCTTGTGGCTGTATTTAATTTTTGAAAATCTATGCATGTGCGCACCAACCTGTATGCAGTCTCATAGGAACCAACTCATTTGCCTCGTTTTTAACTAATTGAAAACCTGATTTCTTAGGAACTATATTTACTGGGCTAACCCATTTACTATCCAGAACAGCATAAATTATTCATTCATCTAGTAACTTAAGTATTTCTTTTATAACTACCTCTTTCATAACAAGATTCAATTTTCTTTAAGCTTCTCTGACTGGTTTTGAATCTGCCTTCAACAATATTCGATGCATGCAGATTGAGGGACTGATTCCCTTAATATCGACCAATGTCCATCCTATTGCTGTTCTGTGTTCCCTCAACACTCTTAGCAACTTCTTCTCTTGTAAATCCGTCAAACCCTTTGAGATTATCACTGGCAGGGTTTCCAACTCTTCCAAGTAGACATACTTGAGATGATTAGGCAAAGTCTTCAACTCAAGCTTGGGTGCCTACACCACATAAGGTAAATGCTTTTCAGAGCTAACAGGTAATCCTGAGTACTGGTTAGCAAACCTCGCTAGCATTTCAGGACTGGCATGAAATGCCATTGTTGCCTCAACGACGGCTTCACTCATGTCTCTGCGAGCATTTATTTCCTGTAAACTATGCTGTAACACAAAATTCAGCTCATAAGGCATCAAATTAAATTCAATTTCTTCTCGCATAATAGAATCAACTATGCTAACATTAACAAAGTACTCAGAATCTGGTGGAGACTTCATAGCCTCATACATATTAATTGAACTGTTTCACCATCAAACTCAAAAGTAAAGACACCAGCATCTACGTTAATCTATTTTTTAGCCGTTTTCATGAATGATCTACCCAACAAAAGTATATCAGCATTAGTCACATGCTCATCATTCATGTCAAGGATATAGTAATCAGCAGGAAAAATTAATTTATCACATTTAACCAAGACATCCTCAACTACCCCTTCAGGATAAATCATTGACCTATTGGCTAACTGAACTATGACATTTGTGTTTTTAAGAGCCCCAATTTTCAATTTATTGAACAGAGATACAGACATAACATTAATAGAGGCTCCTAAATCCAACATAGCTGCTTTAATGACTCTTGATCCAATAGCACAAGAAATAGCAAAAATACCTAGATCAGGGCATTTCTGAGGCAATTTGCATTGAAGTACTGAGGAGACATTTTCATTGACATATACCTTAATTTCAGGTCTCATTTTCTTAGTCAGCTGTGACTTTAAGAATTTGGCATACCGTGGAATCTGAGCAATAGCTTCCATCAATGGAATGTTGATGGCCACCTCTCAAAACACCTCCAAAACTTCTTTGTCAATGTACTTCTTCCTCATTTGAACCAACCTGCCAGGAAAGGTGGTGGAATTACTCTTTCAGATTTTCTTACAATAAATTTAGAATTTACCTCATTTTCTTGCAATTCTTCCACTTTCTCTTCATTTTCTAATTTATGGGAAGATTCTTGAGCCTTGAGATTTGGACTTTGGGTTTCTGGAAACTCCTTCCCACTCCTTAAAGTTATGGAACTAACATTTTCCATTGAACTACCTGATTGCGAATGGAGCTTCCCATTGGCTTTTTCTCTCTGATGCACCTGAGTGGCTAGTTGCGAGACTTGCTTCTCCAAATTTTTAATTGCCACCTGTGATTGTTGATCATGTGCTTGTTGTTGCTGTTCACGTGCTTGATCCCTCTTAACAAGTCCCTGAACAGCAACTGTTGACCCTCTAATCATAGCTTCTATAGGCGTACCTAAAGCATCTGCTAGTGGAGGAATTGAATTCCTCACAGGAGGTTATGGTTGAGGTTGGAAACTAGGCTGCTTGTAACTGAAATTAGGATGATTCCTCCACCCCAGATTGTAAGTACTCGAATATGGATCATACCTTCTTTGGTGTGGAGCATGGAATCCGCCTACAACATTTACCTGTTCCCCTTTCTGCATAGCTGGACAATCGTTTGAGGCGTATCCTTGCATTGCGCAAATCCCACAGACGCACTAAATCAGTTAGCTGTTCAATCTTGTTTTCCATATTAGAAACAATAACTTCGTTAACCCTTCTGGTGGAAATGTATGCTCTCCTATGGAATTGTTGGGATGTCTCAGACATCACCGAAATCAACCTGATTGCCTCTACAGGAATCTTGTTCATTAGTGCTCCTCCACTTGCCGAATCGATCTTATCTCTGTCCAACTCAGATAAGCCTTCGTAGAAATATTGTATTAATAGCTGCTCAGGAATCTGGTGTTGAGGGTAGCTTCTGCACAGATCACTAAACCTTTCCAAATACTCATATATACTCTCGCAAGTTGACTGCCGGATACCACATATATCCATCCTGATGTTTGAAGTACGAGAGGCTAGGAAAATTTTTTTCCAAAAACCATTTCTTGAGCTCATTCCATGTGGTGATTGAGCCCGCTAGTAGCCCGAAAAGCCAATGATTTATTTTATCTTCTAATGATAACAGAAAAGCCTGGAGCTTGACTTGCTCTTGTGTAACACCTTAGTAACTTAATGCCAAGCACACAATGTGGAACTCCATTAAATGCTTGTGGGGGTTCTCACCTGTCAAACCACGAAATTTAGGTAGTAAGTGTACGGTTCTAGATTTTAGCTCAAATCTAGGAATGTTTTCAAGAAAAGTAATGCATAAAGACTGCTGGTTGTCGGCAGGAGTTGCAGCTCCATTAGAGTCCTGTCTGCCATTGGTGCTGTAATCAACTCCTCTCCCTCTTCGGGAACCTCGATTTCTTCTTCTTTGTTAACCGATTGAGACACAGATGTCGACTCAGCCAGTTGGTCTCTTTGTTTGTTCTCCTTCATGTTCCTCTTTGCAGTTTTCTCTATCTTTGGGTCAAACACTAATTTGCCTATACGAGAAGAGCAAACCATAAAAATGAACAAAACAAACCAAACTTCTAACTAAATTCAAAACACTACACCATGCTCCCCTGTAACGGCGCCAAAATTTGAAAGGTTATCAGACCAATAAAAAATGAAACCTACTCCCTAAGATTTTAAAGTAGCACAGTACGAGTAGGATCGTCTCCACAGGAAGCACTGAAGTGTAATCAATCTAGTTAAAAGTATGTAACCAAAAAACGGGGGGTTTTTTTTTGAATTAAGACTAATAATTAAAATGCAATTAAAACAAATCAAAAGTAATCAAAGATTTATGAAATCAAATTTGGGAAAACTCTAGTCAAAGGAATTGCTCCACCTCGATGTGACAAACCCATCTTCGATGCAAGAATTTATCAATTAAATTATGATTACACTGGTTCTCATTGTTGGAACCTCCTAACAACTCAGTCCTATTAATTTAAGCCAGCAATTGAGGAACCTCCGTTAATTGCGTCTATAATCAATGACCAATTCTGGAACTTTCTAGAACCTAGATCATGATAGTCAATAACCCAATTCAAACTACAGTTAAGCGACTTTGTTCAACTGCAATTTGATTATTTATTCTCTTCAACACACTAACCTACGTACCACGTGATTAGTTGTATTGAACTCTTAGGAATACCAAACCTCGTGTATTCGAGTTAATTAGACTACCTAGGAAAGTTTGCATACTACCAGCGATCCAAACAGTGCCAAATAATCCAAAATAAAAAACACAAGAATAAATAAATAACCATGAGTTAATTGAAATTAAGAACAATTCGATCTCATAATTTAATCAACATTCGAGGGGTTTAATTCCTTTGACTAGACAAAGAAACTAATTACACATAATAAGCGCAAATTATATCCTACCACTGTGTACATGTACCACTTAACACATCACCACTCTCACTATAAGAGAGTGAGATACACGCTCTTTTCTTCTTCTTCTTCTCCAAAAACCCAGATCCTTCTTTTTCAAAAAATCACTTCTTCTTCTTAAAAAATCAGTTATTCTTCTTTGCCGTGCTCCATTCGAAACCGCATTTAATCAAAATTTTCATTCAAACACAGATTTAACAGAGATCGACAATTGTTTTTTCCGACAAACAACACCAAATACAACGGAAAAATCACTTCTTCCTGTTCAAAAATCTCTTCTTCTTCTTCAAAAATCTCTCATTCTTCTTCAAAAATAACTTATTCTTCTTAAAAAATACCACATCATAAAGTATGAACTGTATTTGATGGATTTACGGAACCTTATTTTCACAATTTGATGTTGGGTAATGTATTAATGATGTTATATTCGTGTTTTCTTATTCAAATAATGCTCTGTTACTCCAAAATATGATATATAAATGGTTTCCGTGAGGTATTGGCACTTTCATGTGAAATGGGTTGTTTCTGATTCTTCCCCGCTTATGGGACGTAACTAGATGTTGGGGGACGTTGCGGGACATAACAGAACGTTGCTTCTTTATATTTTCGGACATTGCGGGACGTTGCTAGACGTAGCTGGACGTATCTTGACGTGATGATAGTTATTTTTGACGTGGTTCTAGTGTTATGAGACGTTGTTGAATGTGTAATGTGAAAATTTTAGCTTAACTTCACATGCTTGAATGTAGATGTTGCGGCGGTTATTTTTTGGACGTGCATGGACGTTGTGGCAGTATTAGGAGACGTTGTAAAAGGTGTAATGTGAAAAATTCTTCTTAAATTCACATGTTTGGATGTAGACGTTGCTGCTTTGTATTTTCGGACGTTGCGGGACGTAACTAGACGTTGTGAGACGTATCTTGACGTGATGTTAGTTATTTTTGACGTGGTTCTAGTGTTATAAGACGTTGTTGAATGTGTAATGTGAAAAATTCAGATTAAATTCACATGCTTGAATGTTGATATTGCGGCGGTTATTTTTTGGACGTGCATGGACGTTGTGGCAGTATTAGGAGACGTTGTAGAAGGTGTAATGCGAAAAATTCAGCTTAAATTCACATGCTTGGATGTAGACGTTACTGCTTTGTATTTTCGGACGTTGCGGGACGTAACTAGACGTTGTGAGACGTATCTTGACGTGATGCTAGTTATTTTTGACGTGGTTCTAGTGTTATGAGACGTTGTTGAATGTGTAATGTGAAAATTTTAGCTTAAATTCACATGCTTGAATGTAGATGTTGCGGTGGTTATTTTTTGGACGTGCATGGACGTTGTGTCAGTATTAGGAGACGTTGTGGAAGGTGTAATGTGAAAAATTCATCTTAAATTCACATGCTTGGATGTAGACGTTGCTGCTTTGTATTTTCGGACGTTGCAGGACGTAACTAGACATTGTGAGACGTATCTTGACGGGATGCTAGTTATTTTTGACGTGGTTCTAGTGTTATGAGACGTTGTTGAATGCGTAATGTGAAAAATTCAGCTTAAATTCACATGCTTGAATGTAGATATTGCGGCGGTTATTTTTTGGACGTGCATGGACGTTGTGGCAGTATTAGGAGACGTTGTAGAAGGTGTAATGTGAAAAATTCAGCTTAAATTCACATGCTTGGATGTAGACGTTACTGCTTTGTATTCTCGGACGTTGCAGGACGTAATTAGACGTTGTGAGACGTATCTTGACGTGATGCTAGTTATTTTTGACGTGGTTCTAGTGTTATGAGACGTTGTTGAATGTGTAATGTGAAAAATTCTGCTTAAATTCACATGCTTGTATGTAGATGTTGCGGTGGTTATTTTTTGGACGTGCATGGACGTTGTGGTAGTATTAGGAGACGTTGTAGAAGGTGTAATGTGAAAAATTCAGCTTACATTCACATGCTTGGATGTAGACATTGCTGCTTTGTATTTTTGGACGTTGCGGGACGTAACTAGACATTGTGAGACGTATCTTAACGTGATGCTAGTTATTTTTGACGTGGTTCTAGTGTTATGAGACGTTGTTGAATGTGTAATGTGAAAAATTCAGCTTAAATTCACATGCTTGAATGTAAATGTTGCGGCGGTTATTTTTTGGACGTGCATGGATGTTGTGGCAGTATTAGGAGACGTTGTAGAAGGTGTAATGTGAAAAATTCATCTTAAATTCACATGCTTGGATGTAGACGTTGCTGCTTTGTATTTTCGGACGTTGCGGGACGTAACTAGACGTTGTGAGACGTTGCTGCTTTGTATTTTAGAACGTTACGGGACGTTGTGGGACGTTGCTGCTTTGTATTTTAGTTCTATTGTATAATTTCTTTTATATTCTTGATCTGATATCTGTATTCTGTTGATCTGATGTCAAGTATTCGCTGATCTGATGTCTATATAATCCTTATGTGATATCCCTTGTTAAGTATGTTTTAGTTCTACTGTATGATTTCTTTTATATTCTTGATCTGATATATATAGTCTGTTGATCTGATGTCTATATAATCCTGATCTGATGAGGACGTTTCTGGACGTAGTGCTATTTATTTTTGACGTGGTTCTAATTGTATTTGTGAAAAAATCAGTTTAAATTCACACGTATGGATGAGGACGTTTCTGGACGTAGTGCTATTTGTTTTTGACGTGGTTCTAGTTGTATTTGTGAAAAAATCAGTTTAAATTCACATGCATGGAGGTAGACGTTTCTGGACGTGGTGATAGTTGTTTTGGACGTGGTGCTAGTGTTAGGAGACGTTGTAGACATGCCTGGATGTAGACGTTGCGATTGTTAATTTTTGGACGTTGCGGCAGTTGTTCTGAGACGTTGTTGACCCAGCGAAGACGTTGTGGACATGCCTGGATGTAGACATTTATAGACGTGGTGCTAGTTATTTTTGACGTGGTTCTAGTTGTTCTGAGACGTGGTGGACTGTCTTTGTGAAAAAAAATCAGTTTAAATTCACACGTATGGATGAGGACGTTTCTGGACGTAGTGCTATTTGTTTTTGACGTGGTTCTAGTTATATTTGTGAAAAAAATCAGTTTAAATTCACATGCATGGATGTAGACGTTTCTGGACGTGGTGCTAGTTGTTTTTGACGTGGTGCTAGTGTTATGAGACGTTGTGGACATGCCTGGATGTAGACGTTGCGACAGTTGTTTTTTGGACGTTGCGGCAGTTGTTCTAAGACGTTGTTGACTCAGCGAAGACGTTGTGGACAAGCCTGGATGTAGGCATTTATAGACGTGGTGCTAGTTATTTTTGACGTGGTTCTAGTTGTTCTGAGACGTGGTGGACTGTCTTTATGAAAAAAATCAGTTTAAATTCACACGTATGGATGAGGGCGTTTCTGGACGTAGTGCTATTTGTTTTTGACGTGGTTCTAGTTGTATTTGTAAAAAAATCAGTTTAAATTCACATGAATGGATGTAGACGTTTCTGGACGTGGTGCTAGTTGTTTTTGACGTGGTGCTTGTGTCATGAGACGTGGTGGACATGCCTGGATGTAGATGTTGCGACAGTTGTTTTTTGGACGTTGCGGTAGTTGTTCTGAGACGTTGTTGACTCAGCGATGACGTTGTGGACATGCTTGGATGTAGACATTTATGGACGTGGTGCTAATTATTTTTGACGTGGTTCTAGTTGTTCTAAGACGTGGTGGACTGTCTTTGTGAAAAAAATCAGTTTAAATTCACACGTATGGATGATGACGTTTCTGGACGTTGTGCTATTTGTTTTTGACGTGGTTCTAGTTGTATTTGTGAAAAAAATCAGTTTAAATTCACATGAATGGATGTAGACGTTTCTGGACGTGGTGCTAGTTGTTTTTGACGTGGTGCTTGTGTTATGAGACGTGGTGGACATGCCTAGATGTAGACGATGGGACAGTTGTTTTTTGGACGTTGCGGCAGTTGTTCTGAGACGTTGTAGACTCAGCGAGCGCGCGCGTGGGCGAAACTTACTATATTTAGTAAGTGTACAGTTGTTAAGCAAAAAATTACTATATATAGTAGTAGGTACATGTACCACTGTGTACATGGTATACGGACTGCATAACAAGAATACTAAACATAATAATAAAAATAATATTGATTGATTAAAGTTGAAGTGAAATAAAAGTTCAAGCCAAAGTACTAGGTAGTAGCAGCCACACAAAAGAAACCGAGCACTCCAAAGCTGCCGCCTCCCAAAGCCAAGCTGCTCCCCACTGCGGTTCCCCAAAATTGAGTCCTCAGCAATTGTTGCCAAAAAATGAGTCCTCCCAAAAATTGAGACTCCCAATCGTCATCGAAGATGTCCCCCAAAGTCTAAAGCCAAAAACCTAATAAAACACAACCTCCTCCACTTACTCGGCCCACAACTTGTTTTTTTCCAATTAAAAATCCCACACTAAATATTTATAGCCCAATTGCTAATTAATTAAGAAAATCTCCTATAACATAATTAAATTTCTGGTCTCAATAAAAACCCAACTTCTTTTTTTCTCTATCACTCATAAGTTCTTCAATCTAGCCCAACTCGCCTTTCTTCTTCACATTCCCAATTCTTCCAAAAATCATCCAAAATAGTCTGTTCTGCTCCAAGTGAAATCTCCTCCCTACAAGTGCAAAAACAGCCCACTAGACTCTGTCATGCATCCTAATCACCCGAAATTCGCATGAAATATGATTAGGAAATTCAAGCTCATCATTGACCAAGTTTCTTTTATTTTTTATTAAAAAAATTATACAATAAAAACCCCTATTTTATATTGACCTTTTTCAATTATATATTAATATTAATAATATATAAAAAAATATGGGCCACTAAAATTTTTGGGCCCTGGGCGGTCGCTCCTCCTGCCTTACCCTTTGGGCCGGTCCGGTTCATGTAAATCATATTTCACGTATCTGTTGTATCCCAAGAAACACTTGTCCAGTTATATTTTGGCACGATGTGAGGGGCCAAAACTATTTTAAGAAAATCATATTTTACGAGTCTCAGATTTCTTTTCTCCAATTTTCAATACACATATATAAACAGATTTTCCCAACAATCTTAAAACAGTTTTCTGTACACTTGTGTATTCATCATGGCTGAAGGAAAAGAACTCACTGCTACTGTCCCTGCTGTCACTGCGTCCACTATTGTGCCGGGAAGTCATCATGATAAGCCAGAAAAATTTGATGGATTGTCACAAACTTAAAAAGATGGCAACAAAAGATGCACTTCTATATTACTACTCTCAATCTCGCGAAATGCTTGACTGAGACTGCTCCAACTGTCCCTAAAGGAGATGGTGATGCTCACACTCTTGCAGCGACTCAAGCATAGGGATATTCTAATTTTTTCTATGTCGGAACTATATTTTGAATAGTTTGGATGATTCATTGTACAATGTTTATACTTTGTACAAAATATCCAAACTGTTATGGGATGCCTTAGACCACAAATATAAGGTCGAGGATGTCGGTGCAAAGAAATTTGTCGTCGGATGGTTCCCTGAATTTATAATGGTTGACTCAAAATCGGTTATGATTTAAGTTGATGCATGATATTAGTGTGGAAGGGATGATTTAGAGTGAGACCTTTTAAGTTGCGACGGTAATTGAAAAAAATTACCACCCGGTTGGAAGGATTCCAAGAATTATCTTAAGCACAAAAGAAAGGAAATGTCCTTGGAATATCTCATTGTTAGACTTTGAATTGAAGAAGATAACAAGAAAATCTAAGATCAAGGCTAAAAGCCCTGTGGAGGCAAAAGTGAATGTCTTGGTACATGAAAAAAATTTTGCCTCTATGAACAAAGCGAAGAATCCCATCAAGGGAAAATATGTGTTTGGAAATACTCCAAACCGAAGTACAAATTCAACAAAAAGTGATTCAAGTGCGGCAAACAGTGTCACAACTCGGCTGAATGTTGTTCATCCAAAAATGACCATGAGGCCAACCCAATTAAGGAAATCACAAAAGATGTAGGTGATATGAACCTGGTTGCTGTTATCTCCAAGGTGAACATGGTGGAGTCAAATCCAAATGAGTGGTGGTATGACTCTGGTGTCTCAATTCATGTGTGCACCAACAGAGATCATTTCTCTAATTGTGAATCCATTAAAGGGGATAACCTTTCTATAGGAAATTCAACCGTGGCCAAGGTTGAAGGCAAAGGAACGGTATTGTTGAAAATGACTTCTGGCAAGACTCTTTACACCACATAATGTGTTGTTTGCCCCTGAAGTTTGCAAGAATCTTGTCTTTGGAGTTATGTAAACAAGCATGGATTTTGTGTTATAATAGAATCGGATAAATTAATTTTATCTAAGTCAGGAATGTTTGTTGGAAAGGGATATGCTCACTAGTACAAATTTGGATTATTAACACATGTGAAAATGTCTTAATATATAATAATTTGTCACATTTTGGTATATTATGACACGAAATTTTAGTGTCCTTATATGATGCCGTGATAATAAGTCTAACAGCTATCAAAACACCATAAAATATCACGATACATACTTAAGAGTGTTATATTGGACCATGATTTGAATATATAACATATGTAAACGTTGTAATAAAGTGTGTATTGTGACATTTTGCATTGTTTGTGTAGACCATGATTTAAATTTATTATAACATATGTAAATGTTTTAATTAGTTGTGAAACTAAGCAAAATGCGGGTTGATCAGACCCACCGTTTTTGCATACGAGCGGTCCGACATTCATGTCAGCAGACGCTGAGTACGCTCGCACACAAGTTTAAGCTATTTTAGCGTGCGCATGTGAGCGGGATGTGTGACGTATATTATAGTGAAGGAATTTCAATACCCACTAAAAGTTTATTTACTTAAATAGTGGTATACACTCCTATATTTTTTTGATGTGGGACTAAAGTTCCCTTATTATTATCACATTATATAGTGCATTAATATAAATAAAAAATTATATATTTTTTATAATATTTATAAGTACACTTATTAATGTGTTAATATCTAAAAAAATAAATGTGATAATACATTTGATATAAATTATACTAGACAATGTCACTATATTTCAATAAAAATATATTACACTTGTTAATGTCATAATTTAAATATATTATCACAACTACGTCAAATGTCACAATAAGATTTAATTTGGTGTTCCAATAACATATTTATAGAGGCATCAATTATGTAATATTCTATTAGGTAGTAAATTGGTGTGCTAATTGATGCCAATTATCACATTTCGTGTTTAGTGTGATAATATGGGTGTGACAATAAGTCAATTTTTTACTAGTGTCTATTTTTGGCTTATTTAAGCTAATTGTAATGCCTACTATCAATGAAAGCACAAGTTATTCTTCTGCTTATTTGATTGAGTGTTTAAATTTGTGGCATTATAGACTTGGACATGTTAATTTTGATTTGATGCGTCAACTTGGATCATATCCCATCATTCCAAATCGATTCACAACATAAATGCAAAATTTGCGTTGAAGCGAAATTGACGAGATCATCTTTTCAACAAGTTCAAAGGAACACCGAACCACTTGAATTAATTCACAGTGATATGTATGATTTGAAATCAATTCCAATGATAGGTGGTAATAAATATTTTATCACCTTCATTGATGATAGCACGAAATATTACTATGTGTATTTGCTTAAGAGCAAAGATAAGGGTTTAGAAAAGTTTATTCTCTACAAAACAGAATTGGAGATTCAACTTGGGAAAAAGATCAAAAGATTCAGAAGTGATAGAGGTAAGCACCAATTGGTGACTTCTGTGAAAAACATAGTGTCATCCATGAGGAAACAATGCCTTATTCACCACAGTCCAATGGGATTGCTGAACATAAGAATCACACTCTAAAAGAGATGATGAATGCGATGTTACTAAGCTCAGGCTTACTTTCTAACATCTAGGGAAATGCTATTTTATCCATTAATTATAACAAAATACCCTCAAAGAAAAAAGGGAAAACTCCATGCGAGTTATGGAAAGGACATACACCATCCTACCAACACTTTCAACTGTGGGGGTGTCTGGCAAAGTTTGCTATTAGTTATGCTCATAATAGTACCGCATATCGATTTGTTGTGCATTATTCAGATGTCCCAGATATACACAAGAATAGTGTTAGGGAATCTAGGAATGCATCCTTCTCCGAATATGTGTTTCCTTTCAAGTCAACTGGTGAATCTAGTTCTAAACGAACAAGTGAAACCATATATCAAGAATTGTCAGATCAAGGTGAGATTCCATTTAGATGGGGCAAAAGAATGAGAGTTGCGAAATCATTTGGGGATGATTTTCAAACTTATATTCTGGAGAAAAAACCTAAACCTATGCAGAGGCGATAGGTTCTTTTGAAGCACCTTTATGGAAGGAAGCCATAAAAAGTGAATTTGATTCTATCTTGCCGAATCATACTTGGCAGTTAGTGGACCTTTCACCTGGCTATAAGCTTTTACAGTCAAAATGGATTTTCAAAAGAAAAATGAAAACTGACTGTTCCATTCACAAATACAAGGCAAGGCTAGTGATCGAAGGCTATAAGCAACACGAAGGCTTAGTTTACTCTGATACATATTCTTCCGTTACAAGAATAACTTCCATAAGGATGATACTAGCTATTGAAGCCTTGCGGAATTTGAAGGTACATCAAATGGATGTAAAAATATTTTTCTTAAATGGAGATTTAGATGAAGAAATCTATATGGAGCAACTAGAGGGTTTCAAGGCTCCGGGATTTGATAAGAAAGTATGTAAATTGGTTAAATCACTTTATGGGCTGAAACAAGCTCTTAAAATGTGACATGAGAAATTTGAAAATGCAATAATAACAAGTGGATGCAAGATTAGTGAGTGTGACAAATGTATGCATGTTAAAGGTACGGTGATGATTATGTCATCTTATGTCGTTATGTCATAATTGTTGGTAGCAATGACAATTTGGTTCAATCTACCAAGCACATGGTAAATTCCAAATTTGACATAAAGCATATGAGACTTACCGATGTAATTTTGGGTGTCAAAAGTATAAGAATAACAGATGGTCTCATATTAATTCAAACTCATTATATTGATAAGATTCTTGCTAAGTTTAACAAGAATGACTCCAAAGTTGCTAGAATACCTTTGGATAACAGTCTCTATCTGGCCAGAAATCATGGTGAAAGTATTTCTCAAGTATAATACTCCCGGATTATTGGGAGTCTGATGTATCTAATGAGCTGTACTAAGCTAGACATTGCATTTGTGGTAAGCAAGTTGAGTTCATACATTAGCAATCCCAGTGTGGAGCATTAGAATGCGATTACCAGAGTTCTCAAATACTTAAGGTATAATCGTGACTATGGACTTCATTATACCAGATATCCTGTTGTGCTTGAAGGATTTACATATGCGAATTGGATATCTGACATAAAGGACTCAACATGCACAAGTGGCTTTGTGTTCACATGAACTGGTGAAACTGTGTCGTGAAAATGCTCAAAACAAACAGTGATTTCAGGATCAACGATGGAATCCGAGTTTATTGCACTAGATAAATATGGAGAAGGAGCTGAATGGATTAAACATTTCTTAGAGGATATTATAAATTGGGGAAAACTTATGCCACCTATGTGTATATATTACGATAACTGATGTGTAATTGGAAAGGCAACAGTATCATGTACAATGGTAAGTCTAGACATTTTTGTCAACGACATAATATCATTTGACTACAGGGGTTATCTCAATTGATTACGTAAGATCAAAGGATAACATTGCGGATTCGCTCACCAAAGGGTTGAATAGAGAGGCAGTTGAGAGATTGACAAGAGGAATGGGTGTAAAGTCAGTGGAAAGGAACAGTTTTTGAAGAAAAACCCAACCTAGTTGACTGGAGATCCTAAGATCTAGGTTCAAAAAGACAACCTACTCAAAGACTAAGTACGGTCACTATGAGGGGTATTGAAACCTCATTAACCACATTCCTGTTAATGAACAGTGATTGATGAATTCAGGATAGCAATTGTTTGCTTTCATGACTCTTAAGAAAGTAATCGTGATTTACTTTAGAATTAAGCAGTCACCTATGTAAGAGAGTCGCTTCAAAGGAGAATTGGTCAGACTCATTTTTTTAGTAATCTCGCAGAATCAAGACGTGTTCATGGCCACAATAAACAAAACCATGAGAACAGAACTTTATAAGAGGGTTTTCTGTGTACTGTACATGAGACTCCATTACACTATACAACAGGGCAGTTCAAGGATATCATATCTACTGGCCAGCTAGTAATGCAAGCGTACTGTACGATGGGGAAGTTCAAAGGTGTTGACACCTACTTTCTCTATGCAGAAATCAGATGATGAACATTTTCTACCCAATCAAATTCATATTTCATTCATGTGGGGGATTGTTGGATTTATGTGTTAAAAGTGAATGAGAATTTGTTCGGAATTCATGTGGACACGAATGTTGGACGAATTTAATCAACCTGCGTTTTTCTCTGTTCTAGATTTGATGCTTTCTTTTCATTCTCATTAGGAATGTGAAAAGATTTTGGTTGAATTTTAAACAGATTAATTGTGCACTTAATCTGATTCGTTTAGAATTCCAAGGTTATTTAATCAGATTCATGAATTACAGAATTCAAGGTGATTTATTGTGCATTTAATCCGCAAATTCTTGAATGGAAGATTCATGATTTCTCTCATCCTATAAATACTTCATTCTACAAACCAACTTTACACCAGTCTAAGTTCCCAATTATTCTAAGCCCTCTTCTTGATGTTCACCATTCCTCTCTTTTTTAGTTCGTGGTGAGTCTGTTTCGTGCAAAACAAACTTCACGTATCTGTTGTATCTTGAGAAACAATTATCCAGTTATCCTCTAGCACGGTGTAAGGACGTAAACTATTTTAAGGAAATCGTGATTCATGAGTCTCAGATTTCTTTTCTCGAATTTTGAATACACATATAAAAAGATTTTTCTAATAGGAGAAAAGGGATGGGAAAAAATATAGGGGAAATGGAGGAAAGAAATGGAAAAATGTGAGGGAAATGGAGGAAAGGGTTGAGAAAATGTGGGAAACACAAACCTTATATGTAGACAAAAAAAAATTAATTACGAGTGATTTAATTAATTATGATTAACAATTATTTATTAAGTTAAAAAAATTAAGTTATAATTAATACAAATTAAAAATAAAACAAAACATATTTCATTGTATAATTTCACATCATTACTAATTACGTCTTCTTAGTATTTAATCGTAATTTTAGGATATTACTAAACCCAATTTTGGGGTATTCATTATAATTTATAAAAAAAAAAAATTTTGCTTAATTAAATATAGAATAATTAAAATAATTATTTATAAAAAATATTTAATAAATACATGGGTCTAACATATTTTACACCTCGATGAATAGTGAGACTTTCAAAGCTAACGTCTCACCAAATAGTGAGACTTCCAAATTTAAAGTCTTGTTATATTGTGGGACAAACACGCTTTTAGTTTCACCATACTATGAGATTGTGGGACAAACACGCTTTTAATTTCACCATACTATGAGACTTAAGAAGTCTCACCTTCAAATTTAAAAGCCTCACCATATAGTTGGACAAACATGTTAAATGCTCAACCGCACGGCCCCATCGTCCAAGAGTCTAACTCAACCACACAGTCGGACTAAAAACTTGTTTGGGCTAGATTTAAAGCCTCACCATATGGTGGGACAAACACATGTTTAATCTCACCACATGATGAGGCTCAAGTAGCAAATGACTAAATTATGCTCCGGTCGTCCAATAATCATGTCTCGATATGGGTCAGGTCATCCAAGAATTTAATCCATTCACATAGTCAAACTAAATGCGTGTTCGACCAGTGCATTGTTGAGACTTTTTTTTTTCTCAAACAACCAATGTTTTTGACTAAAAAAAAAAAAAGTTTTTGCTAAAAACAAAACCAACAAAAAAAAAAAAAATAAGCGAAAATACATTTTTGCTCTCTTATAATTGCCCTTGTCTCAATTTTGGTTTCTTATAATTTTACGGGAGTCATTTTAGTCGCCAAACATTAATTTATTAAGTCTTTTGATCCCTTTTAACCGAAAATTTGGTCAACAAACGGTTTGATCAAATTTGGTATTAGTCTTGGGGGCTTTTCTGTTAAAAAAAATTTCAAAGGCATTTGTATAATTTTTTTCTCCAACCCCTATCGTTTCCCTCCTTCTTCTTCTTCCCTTGATTTAGCCTCGCAAGGATAGTTTCGGTTAGCCGGAAAACCGGAGACTGCTGGAGTTTATGGTTTTGGGTTTCAAATCTTTTGGTTTCTCTTTCTTGTTCTTTCGAAAATCGTTTCCGTTTCGATTTTGGTATGATTTATTTTTCAAAAAGGGATTTAAAGTTCTAAGGTTTTTAAATTTGAACAAAACAGAGGTCTCACCCACCACGTACCCAATTCTCTCACCGGCGTCGCTGCCTACAAAATCAGGCTACCTTAAGATCAACTCCACCACCGGATCATCCATTTTCTTCACGTTTTATGAAGCTTAAGGGCCCATAAAACCTCTATCCCAAACCCCAATTCTGATATGGCTTCAAGGTTGTCCTGGCTGTTCATCCATGCTTGGGAATTTCCACGAACTCGACCTGTGGCGGGTTTCTTCTAAAGTCACAATTCAGCCTAATCCAGGCCCCTGGAACAGAGTATTTGGTCTTGGCTGATTTTTTTTTTCTTGAATTCAAATATCACAAACTCTAATCAATGTTCCTCTTTGCTTGATTTCCCAAGTCATACAGAAACCCATAACTTTAAATCCGTTTTTGAAAAATGAATCATACCAAAATTGAGCGGAAACGATTTTCGGAAGAACAAGGAAGAGAAACCAAAAGATTTAAAGCCCAAAACCATAAATTCCGGCTGTCCCCGATTTTTCGGTGACAATTCCGTCTGACCGGAAGTATCCCGGCGAGGCTAAGTCAAGGGAAGAAGAAGAAGGAGGGAGAAGCTAGGGTTTGGAGAAAAAAAATTTTCAATACAAAGGCCGTTGAAAATTTTTTTGAATACAAAAGCCCCCAAAACTAACACCAAATTTGGTCAAATCATTTGTTGACCAAATTTTCTGTTAGGAGGTACCAAAATACTTAATAAATTGATGTTTGGTGACTAAAAAAACTCACATAAAGTTATAAAAGACCAAAAGTGAAACAATGCCAATTATAAAGAACCAAAAAAGCATTTTGGCCAAAAAAAAATAATAATAATACTATAAAAAGTGGACAATAAATAACAATAACCTTAAAAGTATGTAAAACTGGTTTCATTTGATTATATACACCTAGTCCACTACCAGAGCGTTGGATTTCTTGATACCACAAAAATGATAAATAATTGATCTTGCTTTGAACCTGTATCATTAATGGGCATTTAATTAAATTTGGACTTTAGTTGTCTTTAATGCTTGCACCGAACGATTGAAGGACATATCGCATCTCAATTACTTAACCCTAACTATTCTGGATGTACAATGTAATTTCGGTGCGCTATGCAATTTATTCAAGGAAAAAAAAAATAATAATAGTCCTTATAATATTATTTAGAGACAAATTTAGTTTTAAATGTTTAATAGTTAACAAATTTAATTTTAAACTTTGTTATTTATAACACATATAGTCTTAATAACAGTTTTTTTTTAATATTTAACAGTTGAATTGTAATTTAATCAACACTTAAACCGTATGAATGTCACGTGAATTTATTTAATTCACGTAACAAATTTTATGACACGTGAGCTAACACGTTATCTTGAGGCCAAAATATACTTTTTACCTAAAAAATATGTTACTAGGACTAAATGTGTTGTAAATAACAAAATTTAGAACTAAATTTGTCGACTATCAAATATTTAAAACTAAATTTGTCACTCTTACATACTATAGTAACTATTCTTATGTTTTTGCCTTCATTCAAAAACCACTTTCGTGTGACCAATGGAGATAAGTTGGTATAATATGGTTTTGTTTTGTTGTTATTGCAACTATTGTAGTATCTGACTAGAATTTAACTCGTTTTTATTGAAAAATAGATAAGATACCGAGGTTTATATGAATAGAATTTAACCAAATTAATTTATACATTTTACCTTACATACTAGCAAACTATAACAAATCATGAAAATACCCTACAAAATTTATTTAGTTATCAAATCTGTTGATTCATTAATCTCATTCTAACCATTAAATAGCGACTAGATTTGGATAAAATTTAAGAAAATTCAGTTATGGTTTAAAATAGTCACCTTCAAGTTATCTTTGTTTTTTTAAAAATAAAAACTTGAATTTCATTATGAAAAATTCTGAAAAACATCCAACATCAATTGACGAAAAAGAGTGACGATGAAAATAAAATATTTTGGAAAAGCTCATCATATCTCAAAGATAATTTATATTGTCACTAACTTTTAAAGAAAAGGTTCAAAAAGGTTATTCTCTAATTAAAAGATACTATGAGTAATTCATCAATTGTAATAATCAATAAAGTATCTCTAGGGCTGGCAATTTCTGACACGACCCGAAAATCGAACATGGAATTGAATCGAATGAAAATCGAAATAAACACGAAATAGCGACGCAAAAAATTTCAGTCGGGTCCAACAGTACCGAATCAGAATTAGGTCAACCCGCTGGGTCATCGAGTTGACCTAATAACCCGGGACATAGCGGGACTTAGTTTGACGTAGCGGGACGTAGCAGGACGTAGAGAGACGTGGTAGACTATGTTCTGTGAAAAATTCAGCTAAAATTCACACGCTTGGATATATACGTGGTGTGGTAGTTATTTTTGGACGTGGTGTAGTAGTTATATTCCAATTAATTTATTCGAAAGGGCATAACTCGACACTCAATTAGAATAACAATTTCATAATAACAATTTTACACAACGCAATCTGTACAACAATATCTCCAAGTATTACCTCTAATTTATGAAAAAAATAGTTTAAATTCACACTCATGGATGTAGACGTTTCTGGACGTGGTGCTAATTGGTTTTGACGTGGTGCTAGTTGTTCTGAGACGTGGTTGACTGTTTTTGTGAAAAAAACAGTTTAAATTCACACGCATGGATGTATACGTTTCTGGACGTAGTGCTAGTTGTTTTTGACCTGGTGCTAGTGTTCTGAGACGTGGTGGACTGTCTTTGTGAAAAAAATCAGCTTAAATTCACATGTATTGATGTAGACATTTCTGGACGTGGTTCTAGTTGTTATGTGACGTGGTGGGCTGTCTTTGTTAAAAAAATCAGTTTAAATTAACACGAATGGATGTAGAAGTTTCTGGACATGGTGCTAGTTATTTTTGACTTGGTTCTAGTGTTCTGAGACGTGGTGGACTGTCTTTGTGAAAAAAATAGTTTAAATTCACACGCATGGATGTAGACGTTTCTGGACATGGTGCTAGTTGTTTTTGACGTGGTGATAGTTGTCCTGAGACTTGGTTGACTGTCTTTGTGAAAAAAACAGTTTAAATTCACACGCATGGATGTATACGTTTCTGGACGTAGTGCTAGTTGTTTTTGACCTGGTGCTAGTGTTCTGAGACGTGGTGGACTGTCTTTGTGAAAAAAATCAGCTTAAATTCACATGTATTGATGTAGACATTTCTGGACGTGGTTCTAGTTGTTATGTGACGTGGTGGGCTGTCTTTGTTAAAAAAATCAGTTTAAATTAACACGAATGGATGTAGAAGTTTCTGGACATGGTGCTAGTTATTTTTGACTTGGTTCTAGTGTTCTGAGACGTGGTGGACTGTCTTTGTGAAAAAAATAGTTTAAATTCACACGCATGGATGTAGACGTTTCTGGACGTGGTGCTAGTTGTTTTTGACGTGGTGATAGTTGTCCTGAGACTTGGTTGACTGTCTTTGTGAAAAAAATCAGTTTAAATTCACACGTATGGATGTAGATATTTCTGGACGTGGTGCTAGTTGTTTTTGACGTAGTGCTAGTGTTCTGAGACGTGGTGGACTTTCTTTGTGAAAAAAAAAATCAGCTTAAATTCACATACATTGATGTAGAGTTTATGAACGCGGCGCTAGTTGTTATGTGAAGTGGTGGGTTATCTTTATGAAAAAAATCAGTTTAAATTCACATGAATGGATGTAGATGTTTCTGGACGTGGTGCTAGTTGTTTTTGACGTAGAGCTATTGTTCTGAGACACGGTGGACTGTCTTTGTGAAAAAAATAGTTTAAATTCACACGCATGGATGTAGACGTTTCTGGACTTGGTGCTAGTTGTTTTTGACGTGATGCTAGTTCTTCTGAGACGTGATTAACTGTCTTTGTAAAAAAATCAGTTTAAATTCACACGCATGGATGTAGACGTTTCTGGACGTGGTACTAGTTATTTTTGACGTGGTGCTAGTGTTCTGAGTCGTGGTGGACTGTCTTTGTAAAAAAAATCAACTTAAATTCACATGCATGACTGTAGACTTTTCTGGACGTGGTGCTAGTTATTTTGTGACGTGGTGGACTGTTTTTGTAAAAAAAAAAAAAATCAGTTTAAATTCACATGAATGGATGCAGACGTTTCTGGACGTGGTGCTAGTTATTTTTGACGTGGTGCTAGTGCTCTGAGATGTGGTGAACTGTATTTGTGAAAAAAATCAGCTTAAACTCACATGCATGGATGTAGACATTTCTGAATGTAGTGATATTCACATGTATTTGGTGATATTCGGGTTGGAATTGGGTCAACAACTCAAACCTGACCTGGTCAACTGTCAACGGGTTGATCAAGTTTGTTTCGAGTTGACCTGATACAAATCAGGTCGGGCTTGGGTCGTGGACAAAATTGTAATTTTTTTCCAACCCGACAGCCGACACGAATTATCAGCCCTAAGTATCTCTATAGTAATCCTATTTCAATTTTTTTTATATAAAAATATTAGTTAATAATTGAAATTTTCTCAGAAATATTAGTTTATAGAAGAGGAAGAACATTGCTGCAAATTTTCTTTTTGGCTGCCACAAAGACGAAAAAGAAAAATGTTATGAGTGGTCATATTTGTGGTTTTAAGAGAAAAAATAATTTTATTTACGTGGATTGACCACATCAATTTTATTTAATTATGCAAAAATTAGAAAATTATATGGAGGTACCACTCCGAAAATAGTAAGGTATTTTTTGGGGGTAGGCGTGTGGTGTGTTTTTTATTTTTCTTCTTCAGGGAGGCGCTTTTTTTTTTTTTTTTTCCCCTTCAATTCATTTTTCATTTTTTTAATATTTGTATTTTTTAAAATTTATCAAAAATATTTTTTTCATTATTATTTTATTTATTTTATAATTAAAAGTTTTAAGAATTATTTAATTTGCTTAAAACCTAAAATTATATCAAAAAATTATAAACAATATTTCATAGATTGAATTCATATAAAAATTTTTTTTTTTCTTCTTTTCTTCCCAACCACCTCTTTCTTTTAAATTTTTTTTTTCTACCACTTTCTTCTTTCATTCTTTTACTTAATATTTTTTTAATTCATATTAAAAAAAAATCCCACATCATATATTTTTCTTTTTCTTTCATATATATATATATATATATATTTTTTTAATATAAAATACTTTAATTTTTTATTTTTAAAATTCATATTATATAGAAAATTAATTCATGTTCATATAATGTAAAACATAGTTTCACATCATGCGTAGCAAACTTTCATATCAACTATAACAAAGTGTATAACATACTTTCATGTCACTACAACATAAAATATTCTTATATCAAAATAAACAAATGGCTCATATCACGGAAAACATAATTTCATATCAGATAGAACATGTTTTCATATCATGCATAGTAGGATTTCTTATGATATAAATCCTTATATTGTCGGATATGAATGCATCCTATGCTCTGGTTATATCAGTTCTATTATATGATATTAAATATTATATTTTCTGATATGATATATTATGTATCATTATATGAATTCTTATATTAACTAATATGATATGTTATGTCCCTTAATATGAAAGCATTTTCTGCTTTTTGTTGATATCTGTTGTGTTGTATGATATAAATAATTATATTGTCTGATATGATATATTATGGATGCTAATATGAATCCTTATATTATCTGATATGAATACATTCTGTGCTCTCTAGTTATATCCGTTCTGTTGTATGATATAGAATCTTGTATTTTCTGATATGATATAGTATTTTCCTTGATATGAAATATTATATTCTTATAAAATTTTATATCAACACAACAAACTTGTTCTTATAAAAAAAATCTAATCGAATTTTTGTTTGATATGAAATCTTATTTGGTTTGATATGAATTCAAGTTTCACATGGTATGAAACCTTCTTTTACTTGATATAAATTCAAGTTTTGCATGATATGAAATCTTGCATATCATTTTTTTATCTAATTTCACTTTTTACATCAATTAAATAATTTTAAAAATTATTTAATTATAAAATAAAAAAATAATAGTTAAAAAATATTTCTTATATTTTTTAAAAAATTCAAAAATATTTAAAAAATACTAAATTGTTTAGAAAAAAATGAACGGAAAAAAAAGTCTCAAGAAAGAAGAAAAAAGTGAAGAAAAAAAAAAACTCATTAAAGGAAGGAAATAATATATATATATATATATAAAGAAAGAAGTCGGCGACGAATCCAAAATTAATATATATAAAAAAAGCTATTAATATATATATATATATATATAAGAGAAAAAGTCAGCGCTAGTAGCCTCCCGCGTTTTTTAAATAAAGAAATAAAAAAGAGCCCAGGATGCGCGTGATATCCTGTCCCAAAATAATAAAAAATTTTGCTATTTTTGAGACAAGTACACAAAATATGATGGTTGCATATAATTTGCCAATGTGCGACTTCAAAATTACACGGTATTCTCGACTTCAAAATGGTTTCTTTAATAGAAAACAAAACAATAATAATGTTGTTTGGCGTTTACATTCACAAAAAATCATCATTAAGGTCATGTTTATACCTCTATAATTAGTATTTTAAAATTTTTTTATCATTTAATATTTAAATTTATATTATATTCTTTATATAACTATAATTTCAATATTATATTCTTTATATAACTATAATTTCAATATGAAATTTACTAATCTACATTTTAAATGAGTTTTAACATGACTGCCCTCAACATCTAGTGCAGGAGATATCTACCCTAAACATTGCTTTAAACTGCATCAGCTTAGAGACTTGTTTTTCCTAAACCTCCTTCATTGCTTGTTCGAAGGATAATCCTTTGCTTCATGACCCCAAATAGATACAAAAGTCACATAATAACTTAAACGGTTGGTAATTGTTAGAATGGTGACCGAACTCATCGGGGTATATTCACAATAGTTCGAATACCTACTAACTTCATCGGTCAATATTTGATCTAGGACTTAGTAAGAAATTAAATTCATAGATTACATCATTAAATTATTAACTATAGAAATTAATTCCCTTTTACAAAGTAATCATAAATTAAATTTATGAAGAAAAAATAGAGAACTTTTCATTAGTCCCGTTCCTCGTTGGATCAGTCGTCACCTTCCAAACATTCTAAATAATGATGATCATCCATCCCACAAATGGAGAAAGGATATCGAATCAAAGGACAATTGTAAGACAAAATCATCGTGTACCGACACTAATTTAGATTGTGCCCATATATATTTGATATCTAATTTCACGTTCGAATTCTATTAAAATTATATCATTTAATTATTTTCGTGCCATTATATCTAACTAAATACAAGGGGGATAAAGCTAACGTATAAAACTGTTGGAAAAAATTGATAGTATTTGTGATGGTCAATAGCAAATAGATAGGAGAAGGAAAAGTCCGAGACACGTGAAAACACATTTTCCTTAAAATAGTTTTGCCCCCTCACACAGTGCCAGAGGTTAACTGGACAACTGTTTCCCAGGATACAACGGATACGTGAAGTCTGTTTCGCACGAAACAGCCTTACCACGAACTAGAACAGAGAGAAATGATGAACATAAAAAGATGACTTAGAATAATTGGGAACTTAGGCTTCTGTGTAGTTGGTTTGCAGAGTAAGACATTTATAGGATGAGAGAGACAATTAATCTTCCATTTATGTATCTGCAGATTAAATGAACAATAAATCACTTCGAATTCTGCAATTCATGAACCTGAATAATCATCTTGGAATTCTATAATAATCAGATTAAGTACACAATTAATCTGTTTCAAATTCTCTCCACATTCCTAATGAGAATTAAATGAAAACATCGAATCTAGAAAAGAGAAAATGCAGGTTGATTAGGCCTGTAATTATTTCTTTCGTCATTTGTGTCCACAGGACTTCCAAACAATTCTCATTCACTTTTTAACACAAAATTCCAACAATCCCCCACATGAATGAGATATGGATTTGGTTGGGAAGAAAATGTTCATCATCTGATTTTTGCATAGAGAAAGTATTTGTCAGCACCTTTGAACTTCCCCCTTGTAAAGTACGCTTACATTACTAGTTGGCCAGTAGATATGATATCCTTGAACTGTCCTGCTGTATAGTGTAATGGAGTCGCACGTACAGTACACATAAACTCCTCTTATAAATGTTATGTTCTCATGGTTTTGTTCATTATGGCCATGAACACGCCCTGGTTCTGCAAGATTGCTAAAGAATTGAGCCTAACCAATTCTCCTTTGAAGCGGCCTTACTTCTCTCTCATATAGGTGACTGCTTAAATCTAAAGTAAATCACGATTACTTTCCTTAAGAGTCATTAAAGCAAACAATTGCTATCCTGAATTCATCAGTCACTGTTTACTGACAGGAATGTGGTTAATGAGGTTTTAATACCCCTATAGTGACTGTACTTAGTCTTTAAGTAGGTTGTCCCTTTGAACATAGATCTTGGAATCTCCAGTCAACTAGGTTGGGTTTTCCTTTAAAGACTGTTCCTTTGCACATGCTTTACACCCATTCCTCTTGTCAATCTCTCAACTGTCTCTCTATTTAACCCTTTGGTTAGTGGATCCACAATGTTATCCTTTGTTCTTACATAATCAATTTAGATAACCCCTGTATAGAGTAGTTTTCGAATGGTATTATGTCGATGACAAATATGTCTTGACTTACCATTGTACATAGAACTCTGTGCCCTTCCAATCGCAGATTGGTTATCACAATGTATACAAATAGGTGCCACGGGTTTTTCCCCAATTTGGAATGTCCTCTAAGAAGTGTTGAAGCCATTCAGCTATTTCTCCACATTAATCGAGTGCAATAAACTCGGATTTCATTGTTAACCTGGTGATCACTGTTTGTTTTTAGGATTTCCAAGACACAGAGGCATCAGCTAGAGTAAACACATAGCCACTCTTGCACGTCGAGTCTTTTATATCAGATATCCAATTAGCATTTGTATATCCTTTTAACACAGATGGATATCTGGTATAATGTAATCCATAGTCACGAGTATATCTTAAGTTCCTTAGTACTCTGATTATCGCAGCCCAGTGATATTTCCCTGAATTACTCGTGTATGAACTCAATTTGATTACCACGTAAGCAATATCTGGTATAGAACAACTCATTATATACATCAAACTTCCTATAATTCTAGAGTATTTTACTTAAGAAATACTCTCTCTCCATGATTTATGGATAACTGGAGTCTGTTATTTAATGGTGTTCTTTCAATTCCAGAGTCATTTCCATTTAAACTCTACACAAGTTTTGTCTTTGTGATGATATTAACTCAAAACAAGACCATTTGCTATTCATCTGATTTTATCCTCTAAAATCAAATCAGCAAATTCAACATGTCAAACTTCAAGTTTATCATGTTATAGCCAACACATATCAATTTACATTGCTATTAATTAGTATGTTATTCACACATAGACATTACAAGACTAAGCAGTCTTATGTCTATTAACATTTTTAAAACTCATTCATTTCGAATCGATTGGTAATCTCTTGTCTTATGCAAGAAAATAAGAGACATTACCAATTTCTCGACTTCATTTGTGGTATCTAAACTTTAAAACTCTCAGGTTTGCTCCACACAAGGTTCAACATCTAGATTCCACACAGGATTCAATATCTAGTTTTCCTTTAAATGAACCATCATTTTGTGAATATTTCAAAATTCATAAGAGTATGATACCAAGTATCACTTATTATAAAATTTTATCTCATCGGAAGATAATCATAATCTAAGCATGTTATTGCTTATTTCCTTTGAACATATATGGGAGATCCATTAACTCCTAAGTATGATTCTTTAATATACAATCATTTGCCCCCTACTTGGATTCTTCAAAAAAAATCCAACACAGAAAACCATAAATTTATCATTGACTTTCCCATTTAACTCGTTGTTGTGTTTGCGTTCAACATTTTGAACCACTTTCACTGTATAATTACACAGCCATGTTCGAGTCATATATTATAAAGATTCAATCCGTTACAGAGAGATTAATCTTTATAGCCTCTATCAAATGTTACCAAAATTTGCAAGACATTTTTAAACTCATAAATGCTTTTTGCACTCCTCATATGACGACCCCCACAATTGCATGTATTTATAAGGTGGTCTCTTTTATTTTAAAGATATTTTACTTTAAAAAGGTTCGTTTAACAAGAAATCATCCCCCACATTTGGTAGGTCTTGTTAAACTCAAGAAATATCACATTTGACATTTCTTTCATTATGTAATTTTCATATTTTCATCATATAGAGGTAACAATGGTAGACACTTCATAGACAACTGTTAGACTTAAGTGTTTCAATTTTTTTTTAATAATAACATAACAAATAGATTAAACTAACAATTTCTTAAATTGTCTAAAATTATTTTTTGTAGAAAGTGCAAACTTTTCAGATTGATACACTCATTTTCAAATGAATATAACTTTTGTTTCACTCAACCAAAAATTAAGATTTTAGATGTTTTGAAAACCTCTTTTAATTATATAAAAAAATAGTGTCTAATAGTTAATGTGAAATTCAAATGGAATTTTGGTGAAAATAGACAAAAACAAAACTATGTCACTGCAATACACAGTTCAATAAATTAGATGTAACTTAAGCTACAAAAGTCCAGATCAATTGATTTTGATGTCCTTGGAAAGCTAAGAGAAAGATCTACGATATTTTATTCTGACACAAAAGTAAAAAGCAGCAGCAAGAAGTTGAAAAAGTTAAAGGAAGTTCAGACTATGTCAAATCATCTTTTGAGCCAAAATTCAAGTGTTTGAATTGGAGCCCAAATTTGCCTATAAATAGAGACTATGGGTGAAGACATTCAAGACACACAAGCTATCAAGTCATTCTTATTATTTTCAAAATTCTCTCAAGTTTTCAAGTGCACATTTTCAAATTTTACTTTCAAGTTCTAGTTATTTTTCAAAGTGTTCTAGTTATTTTTCAAAGTGTCAATCTTATACTAGAACCTTGTCCCTTGTAAGCCATAAACACTTCACACACAAAAAGGTTTTATTGTTCTTGACAGCAAGAGGTTGCAAGTTAAGAACAATTTAGAGGATGAGTAGTGAAGAACCTCTTAGTAGAGTTAAGAACCTCTTAGTAGAGTTACTAAGTTGTTCTTGGGAGATTTGAAAAAGGTTTGAATTCCACCTTAAGGAATTTTTGTTTTTTTGAAAAAGAAATAGGAAGGGCCTCACCTTTAGAAGTTGGGGAGTGGATGTAGAGCTTGTAAGGGGGTTACAATCTTGAACCACTTTAAAAATATCGTATCTTTAATTGCATTGCATTTTGCATTCATACTCTCTCTTCTACATTTCTTGCATCATAAAACATCACCATTAGCGTTGCCCATTTCAAGTATTACATCTTTAATTTTAAGTTTTTATTTAAGACTTGTCCATATTTCAAGTCTAAATTTCTTTAGTTAAGTATTTACTTTATCTTAGACTTGTCCTTAATCAAGTCTAGACTTGTCCTTATCAAGTCAAGGACTTGGCCTTAATCAAGTCAATACTTGAGATTTATTTTAAATTATTCAATTTCAAGACTTGTCCATTTCAAGTGAAAGACTTGTCCTTAATCAAGTCAATACTTGAGCTTTATTTTAAATTATTCAATTTTAAGACTTGTCCATTTCAAGTCACATACTTGACGTTTATTTTAATTTGATTATTATATATTGTGAGCTAACAATTTCTTATTTCATTGTATACTTTTGTATTGTTGACTAATCTTATTATTCTTGTTTCATCTTATTTTAATTTAGACTTATTTATTATTTGTTTCATACACATAGATAGTCATTGTTTATTTTAAAAAGAAATTATTTTAAGATTTGCTCATTTTTAAGTAAATTTTTTAAACAACATAATTCACCCCCCTCTTAGGTTGTGTTGTTAGTTTTCATTTGGTATCAGAGCGGGACTCTTAAACTATTTTGTATTCACCTCCTAGAGTTGAAAGATCCATCTAATAGCAAACCTTGGAAGCCCTTTTTGTGAAGGAAATTCGACCTCTAGGCCTCCTCTATTTAAAGGTGTCAATTTTAGTGAATGGAAGAAAAGAATGGAAACTTGTTTTAAAATGGATTATGATTTATGGTTAATTGTAGATGAAGGTCCATTTATCCCCATGGCTAGTGATAATTTAGGTGCATCTAGGCCTAAAACAAGAAATGAGTTAGATGAAATTGATAAGAAAAATTTAAGTTTAAATGCAAAGGCTCTTTATATCATGTATAATGCATTAGACTTGCAAGAATCATCTAGAGTTAAGGGTGCTAAAGATGTGCATGAGATATGGGTAAAATTACAAGAATTTCATGAAGGGTCTATAAGCATAAAAGAAGAAAGGAAATCAATTTTAGTGTCACAATATGAGTCCTTTAAAATGACTAGTAATGAGTCTCTTGATGACATGTCTCTTAGGTTTAATAGTCTAATTAAAGACTTGGAAGATTTAGGTAAAGCGTATCCGCAAAGTGAAATTAATAGAAAAATATTAAGTGGATTAAAGAAAGATTATGAAACTAAAGAAATAGCCATAGAAACATCTAAAGACCTTAACACTCTATCTTTTGATGCATTAATGTCTATGTTAAAAGTTCATGATATGAGAAATAAGGGAGATGAAAATGTTAAAAATTCTAAACCAATTGCACTTAAGGCTAATAAAAATGAAAGTGAATTAGATGATGGTAGTGATGATGAAATAGGAGAAGAAGAATTGAATTTGCTCACTAGGCACTTTAGGAAAATATTCAAGAAAGGAAACTTTAGGAGAAAGTATAAGGGTGAACCATCTAAGTGCTATGGTTGTCAACAACCGGGTCATTTTCTTGTAGATTGTCCAAAAAAGAAGAATGATCTCTTGAACAAGAAAAAAGGTAAAATACTTGTTGCCGAAAATTGGGATCAAACCAACTCCGATGATGAAGATTCCAATGGAGAAAAAGAAGCTCAAATTGCTTTTATGGCTCATCTTGAGGTAACAAATTATACTCTTTTAAGTGATGATGAAAATGAAATTGAAGCATGTTCTCTACTTGATCTTGATGATAAAATGTTTGTAAAATATGTAGAAAGTCTTGCATCTCACTTAGAAATGGCCAAGAAGAGGAATGTATGTTTTAAATCAAAAGTAGATGCTCTAGAAAAGGAAAATATTTTGCATGTTGAAAATTTAAAAATTAAAGATAATGAAATTATTGAACTTAAGAATGATAACAAAAATTTGATTGAAGAAAAATTATCTTTTAATGAAAAGGTGAAATTAGAACATAAAGAACTTAAGTGTAGAATTGAAGATTTAAGTAATAGTCTTGCAAAATTTACCTAAGGGAGAGATAATTTAGAAAAATTATTGGATAAACAAAAAGTTTGTGATGATAAAATTTGATTAGGATATTCACATTCAAATACACAAGCATCCACTAGCAAAGCACCAAAATTTCATGCTTGGAAATATAATGAAAAATATGTTTCTATCCATCTAATGGATTTTATGCCTCACCTCATTTTCCATTGATGCAACAAAAGAATCCTCATTCATTTAGACCTTATAATTCATCTAGAATGCATGAAAGAACAAGAAATAATTATTATATGAAATATGCTAATTACAAAATCCCTAGTTCTTCTAACTTTCATTTAACTTGTAACTATTGTGGAGTTTTTGGCCATGTCTCTCCTAAATGTTTTTCTAGAATTGATGTAGAAAACGGCATAAAAGAATGGAGATTTAAAAAATCCCCTAACCTACAAGGACCCAATTAAAAATTGGGGATCAATGAGTTTATTTATCTTTTGTAGGAAAGAAAAAGTTTGAAAGAAACAAAATGGTACTTGGATAGTGGATTCTCAAGGCACATGACCGGAGATAAACATCTACTAAAGGGAATCAAAACTTGTGTGAAGAGAAATGTGACTTTTGGTGATGATACAAAAGGCAAAATTATTGGTATAGGTAACATTTCTTCTTAACATAGTGATATAATTGAAAATGTGCTCTTGATTGATAATTTGAAATTCAATTTGATTAGCATATGTCAAATTTGTGATAAAAATTTAGGAGTGAATTTTAGAAAAAATGCATATTATATTGTTGATCCTACTAATGATAATATTATTTGTACCGGTAGTAGAAATAAAATAGTTATTTGTTAAATATTGAAGATTTGATGGATCAAAGTGATCATTGCTTGAATGTATTAGTTGATAATACATGGTTGTGGCATAGAAGACTTGCTCATATTAGTACGCATTATTTGAATGAAATTTCATCAAAAAAATTGGTAAAAGGATTGCCTAAAACCAAATATGTGAAAGATAGAATATGTGATGCATGCCAATATGGAAAACATATTAAATCATCTTTTATAACTAAAAATTGTGTTTCAACTTCTAAACCTCTTGAACTTATTCACATGGACTTGTTTGGTCCTACCCAAGAAATTAGTATGTGTGGTAAAAGATATGCCTATGTTTTAGTTGATGAGTTTTCAAGATTTACTTGGGTGTTATTTCTTGCAAACAAAAGTGATGCTTTCAATGAATTTCAAAAATTAGCTAAGAAAGTTCAAAATGAACTTAATTTGAAAATTGTAAAACTAAGGAGTGATAATGGTAAGGAATTTTTAAATGAAAGTTTTAATGAATTTTGTGAGGAATTTGGAATTATTCAAAATTATTCGGTAACTAAGTAACCTCAACAAAATGAAGTAGTTGAAAGAAAAAATAGGACACTTCAAGAAATGGCTAGAACCATGATTAGTGAAAATAATTTACCTAAATATTTTTGGGCGGAAGCCGTTAATACCGTTTGTTATGTGATAAATAGAGCTTTAATTAGATCTATTTTGAAAAAGACCCCTTATGAGTTAGTTTATGGTAGAACTCCCAATATTGCATATTTTAAAGTGTTTGGTTGTAAATGTTTTATTTTAAATGTTAAAGATAACTTGGGAAAATTTGATAAGAAATCGGATGAAGGAATTTTCTTAGGCTATTCATCTATTTGAAAAGCGTATAGAGTTTTTAATAAAAGGACACTAGTAGTTGAAGAAGCAATTCATGTGAAATTTGATGAGAATTTAGTGGGGATTAATGAAGTAAGGAACGAAGAAGAAGAAGAAACTATTGTAATTGACAATGAACCCACTAAAAAGGTAGAAATTTCTTGTGAAACTAGCAATGTGAATGAAAGAACAATTAGAGGTGAAAATAAAATGAGTGATCTTTCTAAGGATTATAAATTTGTAAAGAGTCATCCACAAGATTTAATAATTGGTGATCCATCTAAAGGAATTAAAACTAGATCTACGGTATTTGATAGTCATTTTTCTTTACTTTCTTCAATTGAACCCAAGCATGTTAAGGAGCCTTAAATGATGAATTTTGGATAATTGCCATGCAAGAAGAATTAAATCAATTTGAAAGAAGTAAAGTATGGATTTTAGTTAAGAGACCTAATGATTATCCTACAATTGGAACGAAATGAGTTTTTAGAAATAAACTAAATGAAAAGGGTGAAGTGGTTAGAAATAAAGCTAGATTAGTTGCCCAAGGTTATAAACAAGAGGAAGGAATTGATTATGATGAAACATTTGCCCCGGTTGCTAGATTAGAGTCTATTAGAATGTTACATTCTTTTGCTTGTTTTAAAGGTTTTAAATTATTTCAAATGGATGTTAAAAGTGTATTTTTAAACGGTTATTCGGAATACGAAGTTTATGTTGAACGACCACCCGGTTTTAAAATTGAAATATTTCCAATCCATGTGTATAAATTAATTAAAGCTTTGTATGGTTTAAAACAAGCTCCTCGAGCTTGGTATGAAAGGCTTACCTCTTATCTAAGTGAAAATGGTTTTAAGAAAGGTCAAGTTGACACTACTTTGTTTACTAGAACTAATGATTATGGTGATTTGATTATTGTTCAAATTTATGTAGATGATATTATTTTTGGTTCTACCAATACTTCATTATGTGATGAATTTGCTTCAATTATGCAAAACGAATTTGAAGTGAGCATGATGGGTGAACTTAATTTCTTTTTAGGACTTCAAATTAAACAAATGCATGAAGGTACTTTTATTTGTCAAGAAAAATATACTAGAGAACTACTTAAACGATTTGGTATGGATGAATGTAAACCTATAGGTACCCCTATGTGCACATCTACTAAGTTAGGAAAAGATGAAAGTGGACAAAATGTTGAAGAAAAAAGGTATAGAGGCATGATAGGTAGTCTTTTATACTTAACCACTAGTAGACCTGATATCATGCATTCCGTGTGTTTATGTGCTAGATTTCAAGTTAATCCGAAAGAAAGTCATTTTGTGGCCTTGAAAAGAGTACTTAAATATTTAAAAGGAACTTTAGATTTTGGCCTTTGGTTTCCTAGAACAAATGATTTTGGCTTAATTGGCTATACGGATGCGGATTATGGGGGAAGTCAAGTAGAAAGAAGGAGTACTAGTGGCACATGTCAATTACTTGGGAAATGTCTAGTATCTTGGTTTAGTAAGAAACAACCTTCTATATCACTCTCAACCGCGGAAGCGGAATACATGGCGGCGGGAAATTATTGTGCTCAAATTATGTGGATGAAACACACTTTAATTGATTTTGGTCTCAATTTTGAAAATGTTCCCATTTTTTGTGAAAATACTAGTGCTATAAATTTGACTAAAAGTCCTATTCAACACTCTAGGACAAAGCATATAGATATTAAACATCATTTCATTAGAGAGCTTGTTCAAAATAGAGAAGGTCACTTGAATTATGTTAATACAAAAGACCAATTAGCCGATATTTTCACTAAAGCCTTACCTAAAGACCAATTTGAAATTTTGAGAAGCAAGTTTAATATTTGTGAGTTTAATGCTTTATAATGCAAGCTTATGTGAACTTATTTGTGCATGACCTTATTTGATTACTTGTGCATGCAAACATGTGTATGTGAAGTGATGAATTCCTCAAATTATTGACTTATGATCCTATTACACATGTAAAAAAAATAATAATAATAAAATAAAATAAAACTTTGATTTTCCAATGTTTTTTGGTTTTCGTGTCTAACTTTTTATTGATGACAAAAAAGGGGAGAAGGAAAACTAGTTTTAAAATTTTATTGTCAAAGTAAGGGGGAGTTCACTTGTTACTTGTAGTTTTCATTTTAAAATATCATATTTGTTTTTTCATCATTAAAAAAGGGGGAGATTGTTAGAATTAAGTGTTTTAATCTTGTTTTAATAATAGCAAAACAAATAAGTAAAACCAACAATTTCTTAAATTATCTAAAATTATTTTTTGTAGAAAGTGTAAAATTTTCGGATTGATGCATTCATCTTCAAATGAGCATAACTTTCGTTTCACGCAGCCAAAAATTAAGATTTTAGATGTATTGAAAACCTCTTTCAATTATATAAAAAATGGTGTCTAATAGTCAATGTGAGATTCAAATGGAATTTAGGTGAAAATAGAAAAAAACAAAATTATGTCACTGCAATACCACAGTTCAGTAAATTAGATGTAACTTGAGATACAAAAGTCCAAATCAACTGATTTTGATATCCTTGGAAAGCTAAGAGAAAGATATACGATATTTATTTCTAACACAAAAGTCAAAATCAGCTGCACAAAGTTGAAAAAGTTGAAGGAAGTTCAGACTATGTCAAATCATCTTTGGAGCCAAAATTCAAGTATTTGAAATGGAGCCCAAATTTGCCTATAAATAGAGACCATGGGTGAAGACATTCAAGACACACAAGCTATCAAGCCATTCTTATTATTGTCAAAATTCTCTCAAGTTTTCAAGTGCTCAATTTCAAATTTTACTTTCAAGTTCTAGTTATTTTTCAAAGTGTTTTAGTTATTTTTCAAAGTGTCAATATTAGACTAGAACATTGTCACTTGTAAGCCATAAACACTTCACACACAAAAAGGTTTTATTGTTCTTGAAAGCAAGAGGTTGCAAGTCAAGAAAAATTTAGAGTGTGAGTAGAGAATAACCTCTTAGTAGAGTTACTAAGTTGTTCTTGGGAGATTTGTAAAGGTTTGAATTCCACCTTAAGGAATTTTTATTTTTTTGAAAAAGAAATAGGAAGGCCTCAACTTTAGAAGTTGGGGAGTGGATGTAGAGCTAGTAAGGGGGTTACAAGCTTGAACCACTTTAAAAATCTTATTTCTTTCATTGCATTGCATTTTGCATTCATACTCTCTCTTTTACATTTCTTGCATCATAAAACATCACCATTAGAGTTGCTCATTTCAACTATTACATCTTTATTTCTTTTTAGGACTTCAAATTAAATAAATTCATAAAGGTACTTTTATTTGTCAAGAAAAATATACTCGAGAACTACTTAAACGATTTGGTATGGATGAATGTAAACCTATAGGTACCCCTATGTGCACATCTACTAAGTTAGGAAAAGATGAAAGTGGACAAAATGTTGAAGAAAAAGGTTTAGAGGCATGATAGGTAGTCTTTTATGCTTAACCGCTAGTAGACCCGATATCTTGCATTCTGTGTGTTTATGTGCTAGATTTCAAGTTAATCCGAAAAAAAGTCATTTTGTGGACTTGAAAAGAGTACTTAGATATTTAAAAGGAACTTTAGATTTTGGCCTTTGGTTTCCTAGAACAAATGATTTTGACTTAATTGGCTATACGAATGCGGATTATGGGGGATGTCAAGTAGAAAGAAGGAGTACTAGTGGCACATGTCAACTACTTGGGAAATGTCTAGTATCTTGGTTTAGTAAGAAACAACCTTCTATTTCACTCTCAACCGCGGAAGCGGAATACATGGCAGCAGGAAATTGTTGTGCTCAAATTATGTCGATGAAACACACTTTAATTTATTTTGGCCTGAATTTTGAAAATGTTCCCATTTTTTTTTTGATAATACTAGTGCTATAAATTTGACTAAAATTCCTATTCAACACTCTAGGACAAAACATATAGATATTAAAAATCATTTCATTCTAGAGTTTGTTCAAAATAGAGAAGTTCACTTGAATTATGTTAATACAAAAGACCAATTTGAAATTTTGAGAACCAAGTTGAATATTTGTGATTTTAATGCTTTATAATGCAAGCTTATGTGAACTTATTTGTGATTTTGTCTATTTTCACCAAAATTTCATTTGAATTTCACATCTTTATTTCGTTTAACAAGAAATCGTCCCCCACATTTTGTAGGTCTTATTGAACTCAAGAAATATCACATTTGACAGTTCTTTCATTATGCAATTTCCATCTCATATTTTCATCATATAGAGGTAACTATGGTAGACACTTCATAGACAACTCTATGTTGTGTAAAGAAATCACCAATTGGTGCTCACTTACCACTCATACCACTTTCTAGCTATGAATTTTTATATCGAGTTAACACTCAATCTCGACCTCATAGAGAATAGAATCTCTTCATAGAGAATATATCTCAAAGATTCATTATCAAGAATAAAGAACTCTCATTGAGAATATCTCATTTGTCCCTTTTTCACGTTCAGTTTTTCATTGAAATGAATACGTGTAGGCACTTTATAGACAAATCTATATTGTGCAAAGAAGTCACCTAAAAGGTGGTTCATTCACAACGTTATTCACTTCTTAATCTCATAAAGAACCTTCTAGTAGGAAACAAGTTTCTCACATCTCATTTATCTATTTCTACTCATAGAGTTAATAGATGTGTCCATTGCCACCACGAGGTTTGGACCAAAGAATCAAGATAATGTTGTTCTTCCTCAACTTTTTCATAGCACAAGAAGAGTTCTTCATAATTTCCAAATTCATCTATGTGACAAAATTTCCACAATTCTTATGGTTCATGCATCATATCACATTTTAGCATGTACAAATGCATAAGCAAAATACATAGAATGAGCACTTCAATATCACTTAGTATAGAATCATAGAATTAATCAAAAGATTAAATATTCCTACCGATTCATGACTTTATAAGGCATTAAGTCCTCAGTTTTTCTTTCATTTACTTGAAAAATTTCCAAACACCAAACCTGATGCAGCAAAATTTCAATTTTGGCATTATTCAAAATGATGTAGCCAAACCTTCACATTTCAGTTTTGGCATTATTTAACCAATCTTTGAATTAATTAATTCAAATCAAATGGTCCTTCCAATTAAAATTGAAACTATTCTCCAATAATTCTTACGGAATATTTATAGGCTTTAGGGTAAAAATATAATTCATCATCAAATCAATTCCTTAATAAATTTCATTAGCAAGCAATAAATCCAGCTGTTTTGGTAACCATCAATTTATAGGTTACACACCAAAAGTTAAACTCCAAAACCGATGTCAGTAAATTTAAAAAACCCATTAAATTTGGTTTTTGATATGCAAATTTGGTTTTACAAACTCACTAGTCAATTTACAGATTTTGGGCATTAATCTCCAAGTCGGTTTTGGAGACATCAATTTGAAAACCAAAACTCAATCTTCAATTTTTTCCGTTTCTTTTGGGATATTAATCTAAAACATGAAATTGCATCTGAACCTCAATTTAAACTGCTATAATGGTAAATTAAATAAGGTGGCCTTAAGTTTCATCATTTTAATCAAGCCATCAGTTTCTAAATTGATACCTTTTAATTTTGGCATCTGTTTTGCTAATCCTTCGGTTTTGGCATGACTCCAAACTGGAGGAATTAAATCGAAACCTTAAACTATCCCTTTAACTCTCGTTCTTAGCATGAAACCAACACTACTTCAATTTGCAGCCACTCCAATTTCCAAAATCGAAGCTTTAATTTCCATATCAATTTAATTTTGTGAAAAATGCAGCCAATTTAATACAAATTAAACATGCTGCCATTTATTTTTCCAAAATTAAAATGACATTAAATCTAGAAAACTTGAATCCACCTTTAAATATCAATAAAAAGAACGAGCATGACATATAATTCAATGATTTCCACCAAACCCCAAGTTTGATAACAATCATATCACTAAGCCAAACAAACATATTTTCATGCATATTGCCAATCATAATCATGTATTACAATTTCAACTTGAATGCCATAAACATACCTTCGTAGAGAAATTAAATTTCTCCGTTCTAATATTCGTATCCATCAAAGATCCTCTCGAACTAGGAACATCAATCCATTCCAACTTAACCACAATCTCTCGACATTCATCAACCCATATTCGAAGATGATATTCCCTAGGTATATCTTGATTGACTTTGAATCCCTTCAACAAAGTTATTTTATCTTGTGGACTTTCACCAAATCCAGAAGCTTTTATTACCATAAAAAATACAAACAAAACTGTTTTAAGATCATTGGAAAAAATTGGTAGTATTTGTGATGGTCAATAACAAATAGATATGAGAAGGAAAAGTCCGAGGCACGTGAAAACATGTTTTCCTTAAAACAGTTTTGCCCCCTCACACCGTGCCAGAGGTTAACTGGACAACTATTTCCCAGGATACAACGGATACGTTAAGTCTGTTTTGCACGAAACAGCCTCACCACGAACTAGAACAGAGAGGAATGATGAACACAAGAAGATGACTTAGAATAACTAGGAACTTAGGCTTCTATGTAGTTGGTTTGCAGAGTAAGGTATTTATAGGATGAGAGAGACTACTAATCTTCCATTTATGAATCTGTAGATTAAATGAACAATAAGTCACTTCGAGTTCTGCAATTCATGAACCTGATTAATCTTCTTGGAATTCTAAAAGAATCAGATTAAGTACACAATTAATATGTTCCAAATTCTCTTCACATTCCTAATGAGCATTAAATGGAAACATTGAATCTAGAACGGAGAAAACGCAGGTTGATCAGGTCTGTAATCATTTTTCCTGGCATTCGTGTCCACAGGACTTCCAAACAAATTTTCATTCACTTTTTAACACAAAATTCCAAAAAAAAAAAAAATTTAAAACATTGCTATACACTACCACCGAATGCCTCATACCAAAAACTGTTGACATTGTTAGCGTGGAGCATTCTTCCCCTTTCGGTCATAATTAGTGAGGGAATCAGAAAAATTTGTATGAGGTACTAGAAAAGGATGAGCAGTTCACTTTAAAAATAAAAAGAAGAAGAATGGCAGACCAAGAAGAAGAATACGCTTAAATTATTTTGTTTTTTATTTTTACCACTTACAGTAAGTGGCTTATTTTATTTGAAAAGCCACATACTAAAATGACGTCGTTTTGATAAGTGTTTTTTTTTTTTTTTTTAAAAGTCACCTATTGTTTTAGTCAGCAATTTTCTAAACGAAATAGTAGAGCCAAGGTGGAGTCCTAACTCTGCAAGTGGCGGAGCAGCTATGAAGGTGCTGCTCCATGGCTGCTCATGCTATCAAAAGGACCCTACTAAGGGATTTCCGGCATGATGAAGGTGTTTTAGCACGCATCAGCCCCAAGGGGTGGTCACCATCATCGTATTTTTGTATCTTTTTACTGCTTGAACTCAGTTATCGAAAGAATTTTGAAGGAATGAATTTTCTACCAAGAGAAAAAAATAATAGAAAGACATAATGGAATAATGCAAATAATACAAAGGATTGACATATCCAAATTATACTGTGTAGCATAGGTATATATATACCTATTACTATATTTAGTAATTTTTTCTATGACAATTGTACATTTACTAAATATAGTAACTTTCGTTAACACGCCTCTTTTTTTTTTTTAATGCATTTTCTTTCACTGACGTATTATCAACCTTAAAACGACGTATCACATCAAAAAAATTTTGAAAAAATAAAATAAAATTTATTTGTATATCTGTTAAATATTCGATTTATCCCTTTAATTTTTTGAATCAAAGTTATTTTTACATAGTTAAATATTAGACTTATGTCATTTTTAAAAAAAAAAAAAACTGAGAGTTATTAGTTAATTTTTTTGAAATAAAAATCAAACATTCAATTAGTTGTACATATGTTATCATTAAGGAAAAAAATGCAAATTTAGTCCCTATAGTATGATTTAGTGGCAGATTTTAGTCCTAAGTGTTTGGTAGTCGACAAATTTAGTTCTGAACTTTGTTATTCACAACAAATATAGTCCTAATAACAATTTGTTTGAATATTTAACAGTTAAATTGGAATTCCGCCAACCCCTAAACCGCGTGAATTCATTTAATTCATGTAAAAAATTTTATGACACATGGATTATCACGTTATCATTGGTTTCAAATACGCTTTTTATTAAAAAAACTATTGTTATGACTAAATGTGTCGTGGATAGCAAAGTTCAAAACTAAATTTGTTGATTACCAAACGTATAGGACTAAATATGCCACTAGGCCATACTATAAGTAGTAAATTTGTATTTTTTTCCTATCATTAAAGATAATTATAGTTGTGTTTATCTTATTTTATCAGTTCAGATTGTTAATATCTTCTGTATATCTACTCTCTTTTTTTTTTTATCTGACTTTGATTCTAACCATTCTGCGGATAAAAATCATGAATTACGTCAATATATTATACAGATTATGAAAAAAATGAATTACGTCAAGTAAAATTATGAAATTAGCATACAAGCATTCTACAGAGTAAAGAGATTACGTAAATATATTATAGAAATTACGTCAAATAAAACAGGTTTTACGTCATTTATAATAGCATATTACATCAAACATAAGAATAAGAAAAAACAGAAGAAATCGCAGTGTTACGTCATTTATACATAAATGTTACGTCACAGGCGTCTTATATACATACATATTACGTCACACAATAAAAATAAGAAAAAACAGAAGAAATCGTAGTGTTACATCATTTAGACATAAATGTTACGTCACAGGCGTCTTATATACATACATATTACGTCACACAACAGGAACAAAAAAAAGAAGAAGAATCGCAATGTTAAGTCATTTATACATAAATATTGCGCACATACGTCATATATATACATATTAAGTCACACAACAGGAACAAGAAAAAATAGAAGAAATCGTAGAGACAAAATTACGTCACATACGTAATATATACATACCTATTACGTCACACAACAGTAATAAGAAAAAACAGAAAAAACCACAGAGACACATGAATGCTCAGTATGTTACACAAACTAGCAGTATAAGTGAATAAAATCCATCGAACGTTTAATAAAAGGAGGAAGGAACAGATGGAGAAAGAAATAGTTCATCCGTTTGAAGTTTTGTTCACTTGAAGAAAAAAAAGTTATCAATCTCTGTTTTGTTGCTTGAAAATGAAGAAGAAAGTATATAATTGATGAAAACTGAAATAGATTGTTTAAATTTTGGAGAAGATGATAAAGAATCGTCGGAGAAATTTTGGACTGGGCTGCTAAATGTAGCACATTTTTGCTATTTGTAGCACAAAAAATTTGATAAAATGCCTAAAATGCCCTTAAAACAGAAAATGTGAAATTTTGATGAAAAATTGGATGTAATTTGCGATTTAACAACGAAAAATCGGACCCAATATGAGATTTTACAGCAAAAAATCGCACCCAGAGTGGGAAAGTGGGGCGAAAAATCGCCCCACTTATCCGATTTTCAGGGGAAAAATCGCATAAGTGGGGCGATTTTTTCCCTGAAAATCGGATAAGTGGGGCGATTTTTCGCCCCACTTTCGCACTCTGGGTGCGATTTTTTGCTGTAAAATTGGAAAGTACGTGCGATTTTTTCCTATATGTACGCTTATAAGTTCCTTGCAAACCTTACAAAATCAAACTTCATTTCACATTTTCGAAGCAAAATTCTCTCAGACCATTCAAAAAATTTTGAAAAATCTCAAAATGGACGCAGGCGGCTCTCAACCACCACGGGGTCACGGGAAGGGCAAAGGCTTATTCATCCAGGTACAAATCGTATTATTTCATTCATAATTGTTGGAAACAGCTTAGGAAATCGCACCTATTTACCTACAAAATCGCACAATACCGAAAAATCGCAAATTGGTGCGATTTTTCAGGACAAAATCGCCATGAAAATCGCATCAGATGGCGATTTTTCCCTACAAAATCGCACCAGATTGCGATTTTGTAGGGAAAAATCGCACCTATTGTACGATTTTCTAGTTTAAAATCGCACAATAGGTGCGATTTTACCCCAAAAATATTATTTTATATTCGTCTTTAATTAATTGTAAATATGATTAACTTTTGTCATGTTTTTTATTATTATTCCTACTTTTAATGTTATTTTCATGTAATTTGATGTAGGTTGCGGGGAAGGCACTCCCGCGACAACGGCCCACAGCTTCTAATAGGAAGAAGAGAGCAGGCAGAGGTGTACCTCTCCGTGAGCTGGCAGATGATGAGAGCGACAGGGAGGAGGAGCGGCCTTTCATTGGCGGAGATGGGTTTCCTTCACCCTCAGGACGCGATGAGCAGCTCCCACCAGGTCAGTTTAGAATTTTCCACGAATATCATTTATATTTATTTATTTCTCGTATTACGTTTTGCTATTTGAATTGTTATTGTTAAATAAATTTGTTTATAGTAAATAATTTATTGAATTTAGTTGCAAATAAGCGTGGGTTTGATATTTAATTTTCACGTAACTTGTTTTTATATTTAATTTTATTTTCACGTAACTTGTTTTTATATTTAATTTTATTTAATAATATTTTTTCATTGGTTTTGAATATAGACAATTACTAATTAATTTCATCGTGTTGACTTTGTAGTGGGTGAGCCTATTTACACATTTAACTGAGCAATGTGTACATGTCATAAGAGATCATGGATTACCAGAGACGGACGAAATGGAGGAAGCGTTGAGGGCGGAGCTAGATCGATGGCATTTAGCTGGGTGATTGTAGCAGATTACTTTATATATATGTATTTTTTTTTTTTTTTTAGATTGTGATGCTATGACGATTCTGTTATGTTATTATTTACATGCTTAATCCTTTTTTAGTTGTTTGGTATTTAATGCTCTTTTGATATTAAAATTGGAAAAATAAATAAATGACAATTATGAAAAAGAACGATGTAATCTTTAAATCAAAGTTCAATGCTACAAACAATCATGGTCCGCAAATCATGTCCCAATGGTCCAGCCTATTTTTAAATTCATCAGATGCTGCAAACGTCGCCATAGATTCATCGCAATGATGTCTCCACAACAATGCCAACGAAGGTACAGGACAATCATCGGTCAAACGGACATGAACGAAATGATTACCACGAACATGTGCAATGGCTATCTGACGAGATGGTCTTCCCCTACCCCGCAACTGCCTCAAAGGTAAAATGGAGAAACAACAACCGCGAGCGAGACTGAGATGGATAACCAATGCGTTTGCATAAGTGGCTATAGCAAACAAGTCCGTTGGGGTGATCATCCAGCCAGCAAAGGGTCATGGTGATGAAAAATGATTCAATCGACCAATTGCCCAAGGAATAGGATCTGTATTGGCTTCAATAAGAGTCTGTGGTAGACATGCACCGAGGAGCGGTCCGTAAGTATCCTGATGCATAAGAATCTCGCCAACAGACGCATTTCGGACTGTCTCCCATTCGTCTTCATTGCCATACAGACAGTATGCAACAGCGCAAAATCCGCAATTGCCATCTGACTCTACGTCCGTAATGCCATTGCAGAAAGGATGGACATAATGTGGAATCATGGGAATACTTTCACTTTCCGCTCTAACTGCAAATTGGAATATAAACAAGTCAAAGTAAATTTTAATATTATAGAAAAATTAAAGTAACCAATCCATCTAATTGGGAAAAAAAAAACATAGATTACCTTCCTCGAAATGCAACGATCGTTGAGAAGCTCTCCTAGATGCATTACTACGTCTTGAACCTTTCTCTCGTGCACTCCTCTCGCGCATCACTGATGGATGTAATCTTGGGCGACCCCTTGATGTTGACAAAATAGCTGGCTCAAACACACTTGAATTGTCAGGATTCAGCGACGCGCTCCACTTGACGATAAGATCATGCATGGCCACGCGTGGACTGCTCTCGAATCTTGGAACGAGTTCCTCGCGGAAGAATCTGATCAAAAAATTAATTGCAAAAAATAAAATTTAATATGTGTTAAATATATGTAAATAAGCATAACATTGTAAAATAACATACTTAATATAAATCATACCTAAGTTCCTCAGAAATAGTGTTCGAACCTACTTCGGATGGCTCAATCGTCAATCTCTTCCAAAACTCGTGCACCATTTCAATAGTGATCGTGTCACGCGATTCCTTCAACTTCCAAATTTCACATGCACAAGGAATCCCATGGGTCGTCTTGCAGACACACCCACATCGCTCAAACAAGTCATTGCCCAACTTACTAATCCTTTAAACTTGTTCACTTATCAATTCCAAACAATGGTGCGACACATAACCATTCAATAATTCATAAGGAAAACACATCATAGCGGTTGCTTTCTTGGAAATGCATGCCTCAAGCGTTTCCCTAAAAAATAAATAAATCAAGTAAAACGTACATGCATTAAATTAATAATTTAAGTATTGAATCATGTTAAGTAATCAAGGTATGAGTGATAATTTAAATAAATACAGTAAGTACGGAATTAAACTAGGTAATAAATTTACCTTATCTGTGATAGCTGGTAATTGACATGGTCGTCAATCACACCAAACAGCGTGTCAAGAGAGTAGGTGCCGGCATTCATCCAATCCTTAAGAGCAGCATGAGTGCTCTTCACTCTGTTACTACTAGTGTTGCCAAAATGCAGAATTTTGTTTGTCCAAGCCCTACAAAACATCTCTTTGTACACCAGCCATGTCCTCTCCAAATATATAACAACAGACGGCGCAACCATAGAGTAACTATCCTTCAGCCGCTTTAGTAACATTTCATACTCTTCCACGATTGGCGAATTAACAATTGCCTTCCAAAGCTTTTTTATTGCTTTTTTCCTGTCCCCTTCACCAACAAGCTTTTTCAGCTGATTATCGACATCACGGTCGATATGCCACAAACATAACAGATGGTGTGATCTAGGAAAATGATCCCGTATAGGATCCATCAAGCCCATCTCTCGATCAGAAACAATAGCACTAGGACAATTTTCAACATCCAACAACGCTCTCAACTGCTCAAACACCCAATCATAAGTAATTTTTTTCTCATCTCTCAAAAGGGCACAAGCAATATTAAAATTCTTGTTGGAAGGAGTCATACCAATTATTTCAAAGAGTGGCATCTTGTACTTGTTGGTCTTGTATGTTGCATCAATCACAATCACCCAATAATATCTGTTCAACAACTGAATTGACATTGGATGCGCTATGAATGAATGTGTGATCACGTCTGTGCCATCTTCTGTCAAAACTTTCACATAATAATGCTTCTCCTAGGCGTAACGCACAAACTGTTGCCCAATATTTCTACCTTCAAATGTTGCCTTCCTGTCAGCAGATTTCAGATTGTTTATCTGCCTCACTGTAACATTATCTCCAGGATGCGTCTCAGCAATGTGATTCCGAATCAGCTTAGGCTTCATATTTGCATTGTTCAAAGATCTAGCAACCTGTCTTGCATCATCACTCAACCGGCTGAGCTGTCTGTGCCCCTCTGGATACACTATAGCAGTGTGATTGTGCATGGATTTTTCACCTGGTGTAACTTTGACCCACGAACCATTAACCATCACCTCCTTGCAATATAACTTGAACATACACTTACACCCTCGCCGTTTGGTGTTCTTCCTCTGTTGTGGGGGAGGCCCTTGTTCAACCGGATCTCTAAATCTGTTACAACGATATGTGACCGATTTACCACTATTACCCTTCCCTACTTTAATCAGCTCGAAACGAAATGAAAGAGCCAAATCTGAATAATAAGTGTATGCTGCTTCTTCAGTAGGAAAGAAGCCAGGACACTTAAACTCATGACTCAAATCCCTCTGAAGGTCGGGCAATCCATTTGGATCCTGCGTCATTAATCAAATTCAAACTAATAGTAAGTACTTACATAAACAATGTGCAATATTTCCATGAAAAAATCACGCATGTGAGTAGGTATTTTTTAAATAAATCACGCGAACAATGTGCAATATTTCCATGAAAAAATTGCATGCAAATACGGTTTTTTTCAGAAAAATCGTCTGCATTAGGCGATTTTTCAGAGAAAAATCGCACAATGCAGGCGATTTTCCAGTGAAAAATCGCAGCTGAAAAATCGCACGCTTTGTGCGATTTTTCTCGAAAAAATCGCCTGCTTTTTGCGATTTTGCCTAGGAAAATCGCAAAAAGCAGGCAATTTTTCAAAGAAAAATCGCCCATAAATGGCGAATTTTGTGTAAAAAATCGCCAACACTGTGCGATTTTTTACACCACATTCGCCAATTATGGGCGATTTTCCCCAATAAAATTGCAAAACATGTGCGATTTTTTTGGCAGCATGATAAAAACAATACAAAAGTATTAGATTCGTACCATTTTTGCGTCAATTTTGAAGTAGACTCTATCCCACGCTGAACGAACGATGCGTTTCAATTTGTTTCTACGATTTCTAACGTTTTTTGAATGATTTGGAAGACTTTCGTAAGATTTTTGAGGGAGTTTTGAATGTTTTGAGATGTTTTTTGAATTTTGTGAAGTATATTACTTATTCATACATTAAGGGCATTTTTGTCATTTCATTTTTTTTTGTGCTACAAATAGTAAGATCCAATTTTGGAGAAAATGAGAAAGAATCACTGGAGAATGTTGGTAATTAGAGAGAAGGTGAATTTAAAACAAAATATGAGTATGGAGGGCCGGCACGTGTAAGTAGTTGTGGGGGTGTAAAAGTGGTGTTGTGTTGTAAAATAAATTAATATATATATTACCTAAAGGTATATAAGAATTCGTAAAACCCGAACTCTTATGTATTTCCTTTTATTCGGCTACCACGACAATCAATGAATTAGGTGGACTCTTATTTATAAAACATGTATATATACCCTATATATAAATCCATTATTCTGTGCTTCACTTTATTTATAGGAAACGAAAACCTGTCAATAAAAATTTTATAAAGAAAATCCAAGATCAACATCAAACAATTACTTATACTAATACATTGTTCTTTGCTTATTTTCGAAAGGCTTAGACAGTGAAATACAAACGATATATATTAAGAACAAGAATCATATTTGGCTCTTCTGCTCCAAGTTCAAGCCTTTTTGAACATTATCCGTAGTGGCTCATCACTCAAAGCAAGTCGTCTCCTTCCATTCTGAATAAAAATTCCAACATCTTTGCATATCACTTTGCAATATCTGCAAACCGTCGGACAAAAAACAAGTTTATAATCTTTACCATCATCGTTCTTTTCAATCTTGAACCAGTTATCTACAGTTTGTCTGCCAGGATTTCCCTCCACTCCGCCGCTGACAACCACGTACTGGCCTATTCCGGCATCGTGGATGAGCTTCCAGACAGTCGACTGAACACAGATCGTGGCGGCGTAGAACTTGATGTTCAGATCAGTGGAAACGCGCACCACACTTTTATTGGGTTTGACTGGAGTAAAACTTACGGGAAAGCCCGATTTGACTTCAAATTGATCCTGGGCGACGTAAAGGGGACAGGTCTCATTGTCGTTGCTGCTTAAAGTCAGCCCACCGCCGCGGCCACGGAAGACCGGCAAAATGTAGTAACGGGAGTATGTCCGGAGCGGTTTTCCGCGTATATCGAGCACTGGAGTTGGCTGTTGGGCGGATGAAGGGTGGATGACAGTGCTGACGAGAAGGAACAGAAGAAAAAAAAGGGTTACCTCCATTTTTGGAGGTGCAGGCTCTGGTTCTTGAAGAAAGGTTCAATACAGTTCTTGAGACTTTGAGATAAATATAAACGGTGGAGTTTCGAGGTGATAAGTCCTATTGACTTTGCAAGCTGTCCCCAATTATTAAGAAACTCGATTCCATCCTCTTCAATAAATAGATTTATTTTGTTTGGACATAAATATTAAATACTAAAACTTGCTGAAAGTTAAAAGTAAAATTTCAAAATTCAATTGTTGTTTGAAATATTTTTATTAAAATAGGATAATTTTTTTTTTTTCACTCAATTATAAGGCTTGGTTAGAAGAAAGTTTTCAGCTAAATGTTCATCTTTCCCCTAGTCCTGTTTTTCAGTCTGTGATTTGGAGTTCAGAAGCTTCATTTGTGATTAATACATGTGGTTCTTGAGTTTGTGTTGCGCGATAGATAAGGATTGGAGATTCATATATAGTGGATATGTTTTTCTTTGATTTTTAACTTCTGTTTAGGTTCAGATTTTGACTATTTTTGGGAGGTGTTATTGTCCTAATTTTCTTTTGTACACGGTTAAATACAATCAAATAATGCATGCGCGGTATCAATAACACAATTTTTATGTTGTATATCCTAACGCAAATATATCATATACCTATATGTACATGTACTATATATAGTAAGTGTTGTCACTCCGACTCTATAATTTTTAATTTTGTACATATACTATATTATATATAGAAAGCAATAGGTATAGTGAGACCGATGCTCATTTCTACTAATAATTATTAGGTACGTGTACCTCAATTCGTATACACTACTACAATAGTAGTACGATGTTATTGTACCCGCCTTAATTTTTCATCTTTCACCAGTCGCAGCACGGGCGATTAACAACACGCGTTTTTTTTTTTTTCTCCAACCCTCCATCTCTCTCTCTCTCTCTCTCTCTCTCTCTCTCTCACGCCGCCACCCTCCCCCGCTCGGATCTCCTTCGACTCTATCGCGCCGGCTCTGTCGCGTCTCCTCGTCTTCGACTTTGGGATTTTCGGCACCTCCTCTCCACTCTTCTCGACGTCTCGATGGGCATCTCGATCGCCTCATCTCCGATGACCTGTTCCGATATATGGCGTCATAATTTTTCATTTTCTACTATCATAAGTCTTGGTTCTTCATAATTAATGGTGGTGGTTAATACATTATTAGCGTGTTTCGAATTCCGCGATTAGTGAACATGTGGAGTGATAAGGTTATCATGTTCATAGTTTTATCTATATATATATATTTTGTGATGATGAATCTCAAGTAATCCTTTAATCTACAATATATCTTATGTTTATCAGCTAGAGTAGCATTCTATAGAACGAGCACATCATGTACTCTATCAGATGAGTTTCATGAAATACAATTCTTTACTTCTTACATTTTTCATCTTTTTTCACATTTTCTTCAATTCTAAGTGGATAATCTTTAATAGCTTTAAATCTCTTTTTGATGTTTTGTTTGATATAAAATACTATTGTGTAGATATAATTCTTAATTTTGGTTGATATAAACACAATTTCAGTTGATATGAAACACTATTATTTTTATCAGGAATATAGTTGATATAAAATACTACTGTAATGTATTTTTTGTTGATATAAACTCTTTTCTGCTTGATGTAAAACAATATTCTATATGATATAACTCATGTTTTTGTTGATACAAACTCTACTCAAACACTATTAATCAAATTTTTACTCTTTATACATGATACTAACCATTGTTATATTGATATAAACACATGCTCTACATGATATAAACTAACATTCTACTCGATATAAACTCGTATTTTTCAACGATGTAATCAAATCTTTACCCTAGTACACATGATATAACCCCTTGTTATATTGATATAAACATATGTTTCACATGATATAAACTCATGTTCTACTTTATATAAACTCATGTCTGAAATGATATAATCATCTTTCCTTTGTATATATACATATACATATATATAAGTAATTTCTGAATAAGAAAGTTGTCTACTACATTCATACCTCCTCCGATATCTAATTCCAGAAACCTTTGATTTACGATCTTTACATTTTCTAACACTAAATCCTAATCTAAAAAGCATACTGATTATATAAATCGAAAACATCATTCTCGTTCTCAACAATCTCACAAACCAAATATTTGTTTGAATCATCAACAAATAATCCATAACCTACAAATAAAAAACAGTTATTAAAGCAAAAAATATAAAATCACTTAACATAACAATTAACGTAACTTCAAACAATTACTTCCTTGTAGCGCATTATCAATAAGTTCGGATATTTCCTTGCTTCCTATATATTTCACAAAAAAAAAAAAAGATTATATCATACAAAACGTTAGTTTATATCAGCGATACTCCTCCTTACATCATAAAAATGTGTAACTATATACATAATAACCCAAACGATACCTTATATCAACCATATCTTAAGATTATATCATACAAAATGTTAGTTTATATCGACAATAACTCCTCCTTACATCATCAAAAACGTGTAACAATATACATACTAACCCAAACCGATACCTTATATCAACCATATCTCAATATTATATCATACAAAATGTTAGTTTATATCGACGATAGCTCCTCCTTACATCATAAAAACGTGTAACAATATACATACTAACCCAAATCAATACCTTATATCAACCTTATCTCAATATTATATCGACTAACACTTTAATTTATATAATTCATAACCAACCTTCATAAAAAAACAACAACATCTTTCAAAAGAGAAATCTCATCTAATGGATTATCATCACCTCCACAAAAATTCACTGCAAGTCAAAAAAAAAAAAAAAAAAACAGAACAGGTATTCAGGTTCTATCGTATCTCCAAATCATAAAATAAAAAATCATCGCAACATCATAAAACGAATCGAAAGTACTTTCTCCGTTCAACACATTACAATCACTACCGAACAAATCATCAACCGATCAATTAACATTAACGCGATCACAAATCTCATTTCTAAACGAAAAATTACTGACAAAGTGAAATAAACGAAGAACATATATTTTCAGCAACAAAAAACAAGAAAAAAAATAACATACCTGCAATCCGATCGATCAATATTACTAACGTGATAAAAAATCTCCATTCTAAACAATCGTAAAGCAAAAAATCAGCAAAAATAAAAAACAGAGCAATAAAAAAAATTTGATAAATTGCATGAATGCAGTATTTGAAAATGAAAAAACAGACGCCTTATATGTAGAAACTGTCCAGCTAGACATCAACGCGCCTGAGGACAAACCGACTCACTAATTAAAATATATGGGGACCACTAATTGAAATCCGCTCCCTATACAAAAATTGCGACGGGTACAATCACATGGTACTACTATAGTAGTACCATAGAATTTGCCCGTGTACCTAATATTTATATAGTATAAGATTTGGTAATATATACCTATTATTATATTTAAAATAAAATAATGACAAGTAAATAATTTTTTAAATAATTAATTTAAAAATTATTAAGTTATTATTACTTTATTTTCAAATATAGTAATAAGTATATATACCTAATATATATATATATATACATATATATATATATATACTATAATTTACGGCTTCCACACGACAAGGGGTTCTTGTTGAAGAAATATAGTGTTTCGATGGAGATTTTGCTTATTATGCAACATTTTAGGTACATATTCACCATGTGTAGAGAGAGGTTAATAATGTAGCTGATTTGTTGGCAAAAACAAATTTCACACAGAGTTTTAATGAGTGGGTAGATTGGAGAGTTTAAATAACAAAAAAATTGAATGAAATAAAAGGTAACTATTTTAATTATCTATATTTATTAGAGAATGTTAGAAAATATATTTTTTTTATCTTAGTAAAATATCGATCAATATAAATAATATATTTTTGTATTTTTATTCTTTTTTTGAAAACTTATATTTTTATTCTTAAATTATACATTATATAAAAATTGTATATAATTATTTTCATTTAAAAATTTAAAATTATATTATAATAACGCTGGAATGAGGAATTATTTGGCTTCTTTTCAACCATTCGTTTGTGAAATCACGTGCAGGCCTTGCATTCAAGTAAAGACAGATAAAAATTAAATGCTCATCGATTTTTTCTTTCCAACAGGAACATTAAAGTGAAATTTACTTGATAAATTTGGCAACTTTTGCCGCCAATTACTAGGGTACTAGAGGGTTTTGCGCGGTGCCATAAAGAATATTTATGATTAATAATTAGATGTATTAATAAATGTATCTTATTTAGTTTTAATCAATAAATAAATAAATAAATATATATATATATACATATATATATATATATATATATATAAATTTTTGAAGGTGGGAGGGGTAGGGGAGGTAGTAAGAGCGGAGGGCTTATAAACGTGAGGTTAGGTCCGAACCTCACGATTGAAAATTTTTTTTTCTATGTTTGACATAACAAATGTTTATAATTTCAACGAAAAAACATAAAAAAAAAATTAATTATGTCTACAAAATGAAAATAGATTATTAAAAGAGAAAAACCAAAATGTTTTAATAGACATCATTAATAATCCATTCCTCTCGGAATGTACCTCAAGATTAAAAAAAAATTATTTCAGAAGGACAGGTTTATGGCCGTGGATGATTTGAACAAGTATCTTAGTATGCCTATCATTTATGGCAGGGTCACAAATTGTAACCACGTCACCAATGATCACGTCATTAATAACGTAGCTAAACGCCTCCCTGGTTCACGACAGGATTTTCTAAGTTACCGAAATATCGATTTTCAAAAACCCTTTTCAAAACAATAGCGGAAGTAACGTTTGGAGTTCAATACTAATGACTAATGATCTCTTATAGGAAATTCATGTTTAGGGTCACAGTAAACCATACATAATATCATAAATCCCAAATATAAATTAATGACTTAGTGGCAGTAGTTCGAATATCTAAATTCTTAATTTGTTAATACAGTATTCCAAAATAAATAACCTTAAGGAAGTTTAAAGATCAGGTACAAGGATAGGCAAGTCATAAGGAATAGCCAAAAAACGATCAGAAAGAACAATCGCTCAAGACTCGGGCTCACAACTATTGCAAACTTAGAGAATGTCATCATTTGGTTCCGTGTCTCCAAAGGTTGAGGGTAGGGGAAATGGGATAACATAGGGATGAGTATGCATCATGTAAGCCCAATGAGTCTTCCTGGGAGATATATATATAGAGAGAGAGAGACTTAGATGACACGGTTCAAGTAGCATTTAGCACATAAACATTCGATATCATACATCATCATTCAACTAATCATATGAGCAAATAGTGGAGAGTTAAAATAATGCGATCTACACGATGCATCATCCCTAGGTCGAGTTGACCAGATAGAATAACGCGCTATGTAACCAGGTACAATCTGTCCTTGGCACACCTCATCCAAGCCTCATCTTGAGACAAGGTGCCATGGATAGCACATAGCTATCCTAATACGGTAACCTTTCGATTCGATTTTAATTGGCCATCACCTTTATCCAAGACCGTGTGTGTACGCACGGTATAAGGTACCTCTTTCATTGAGCATCTTTCAGCTCGTTGGTAACTCATGAGTACTGACCTTGGTCCGATACTGGCCCAACTTGCCTTGACAGCTCTTAAGACCTTGAGAGTCATCTCACTATGTCAATTCAATCACGGTTAATCAATCAGTTCCATTCATCCGATTCAATCAATCAATTTCATTCATTCAAGTAAATCAATGATATCACCATTGTTCAATCAAGCAATATTCAGATTCATTCATTCGAGCACGCAATAGAATTTCATTCATTCAATATCACGTGAACATAAGTGTGTGTATATGCATATATATACACATAAATATATTGATAGTAAACCCTGGGAGATACAGACAGGTACATAGATACACACATGCTCGACCACGTTGTTCAAGTATCACGTTAATTTTTCACATGCTAGGGGGAAAGTTCTCAAGTTTAGTGGGTTGAACTCATATTGGGATATTCCTCAATGTTCTCGGGGTCCACCTCAAAGTATGTACAAAAATAAGTATAACTGATAGGTTTTTTCTCTAGTGTTGAGACCTCTGGATAGGGGTTTCTTGGGAGAAGAAATTCCTGGCTTAGTTTGCCCACGATCTAGTATTTTGGATCTCACAGACACACGAAAATTAAAGGTATAGCAGTGGAATATTGATTGTAAGACTGGTAGAATGGAACAATAACAATAAAACCTTGTATTGTTGATAAATCCGGGTGATGCACAGAAGAGTTACCAAACTCAAAAATTGGGGCTATCACAAGCTCTCATCAAAAGGTTTCAATAATAATCAATGCATAATAAAATTGAAGGCACAACCCTCTATTTATAGAGTTATAGGGGTGGCCGAAATTCCTGGAGGAATTCTTGTAGAATAAGAATTTCCTTATTTTGAAGTATAAGTCCTTTCCTTTACAAATTGGAAAAGCTAAGAGTAAGGACTTGTTTCCTTTAATTCTACTTCCTAATTAACCTAGATTCTTGTTGTGATTTATTCTAATTATAATTCCTACAAGAATAAACCTTATTTATAAAAAATTAGCAAAAATAAAAAACTGGCATCAATTGGGAGCTGAAGGGGCGGCTGCCGAACTGGCTTTGGCAAGGGTTCTCTTACCTTTTTGTTGTCTTCTTGTCCAAGTAAACTTCTTATGGACCTTCTAGAAAGGTTATGACCGAACTCCTTCCTACTTTGGGCTTTCATGAACTTTATTGGACTTTCTTAAGGGAAAAACTCATCCTGAAAGGATTTACAAAAGCCTTTAAACAAGTACAAAGACTCAATAATTAAAATTACTAATAATTATAGTCTTGACTCAAAAAATAAAATATAGAAGGCTCTCATTCCATCTTGCTTAGCGACGGTTTGTATCAGATTGAGTTGCTTCTTGAAGAAAGACCAATTGTGTCCCGAACGTTCAAAGTATTCTCTCCCACTATCTTTCTAAACATGAATCAAGTGGCGGAAACACTTAACTCAATAACATGCACTATTCTTTAGACCTCTTTGTGTGAAAATATATTTAGCGGATGGGTGATGGTTTTTAATTGATTTAGTCACTCAGGACAAGACTTAATAGTTCAACCTAAACTATCTAAACCAATGTAAAGGTTTGTTGTTTCCTCGTAAGGACAACACACGATCTGCAAGATCACTCTAAATAGAGATTTCGAAGAGTCTACAACTCAACACAAGTTTCAAAAATTCAATGGCAACAATCTACTAAATTTCGTGTAATAGTTGGCCTATTTATAGGCAATTACATGAGTTATCTGGAGTGCACAAGATTCATCATATTTATTGTGGCTTTCAGGAATTAATCTAACTTCTTGAGTAAGGAATTCTCTTCATTCTTGTGATTCTTATGACTTATGTTTGGTAATTGTGAATTGCAGGTGAGGAATGAAAAATGATGAATCCTGACACAAATTGGAGTAGAAAGCGGTTGGTGAAGCTTACTATGGAAGTTCTTGATTTTGGAATTATTTTGGAGGGAAAAGCCAGCTGTTGACTAAGACCAAAGTCCAGCTTCCTACACCAAAGTTACTATTTTTCCCCCACTCTTGTAATTAATTTCTGACCTAATTGTAGTGGGTATAAATACCCAAGAGACAAATCCATTAGGTTATCTTTTGTTCACTTATTCATTCGGCCACTGCTTAAACTCTTCTTCAGTACGCTTAACCTAGGGTTTTGACGCATGATGATTTGTGAGCTCGGATCTATGGAGTGCTAAGCTCCATAATGGAGAGGAAGCCCCAGATAATGTAGTGTTAGTGAAAATCAAGCACTCTACTCGCAACCGTAGGCTAACCAAAGTGTTCCCGTCGGAAGGGCCGAGTGTCGGTTTACAATGAACCCTCTTCCGGTACAACGGTAGAGCTCTTTAATCGGTTTTCAGTGCTTGAGTGTATGTGTATTGCTCGATTCCTTTAGCTGTGTATATATCAGATGGTTGATGCTATATTATCTTACGGTTGATTCAAGTCCCTTAGTTGCTAATTCCTTGTATGCTCAAGTTGGACATCGATTTGTGTGCTCCGATCCCTTCTGGGAGCGCATCGAGTTATAATTGAAGTACGTACTCTGTTTCCCTCCAGGAACACGTCGAGTTGCATCTGAATATGCAAATTGGTTAGTTAACCGGAAGGGATATGATCCCTGATAAGCCAGCCCCATCTGATATGTCACTGTTGGAGTAGAATACATAAGCTATGCTTGTATTGTACAGTTTCCCAGTTTAATATATCGATTCGTGTTTCAATTATAGTTTGTTGTGCATATTTATGTCCATTTATATTATGTAAGTAGATGATGAGGTGTCTGGTGTGACACAGTAGATCTCATCATTGGTTGAAAGACATAATATATAAATGAGGTTCGTAACCGAGACAGCTTTGGACAAACTGTCGGTCTAGGTTATTATGTGATTCAGATAATTAGTTTGTCTAAACTAATTGAATCATATAGATATGCCCGGGGCATATTGAACTTGACTTTTAGGAATGATTTGTCTTGTACTGATTCAATAGACAAATCGATCCTTGTATTCTATCTCTAGATCCCTAGACTCGAGTGGGCATGAGGATTAGACATAGTGTACTTTGATATGCCAATGGGTGAGGTCAAATGTGACCAATAGTCTCGGTGGGTTGGGTGCGCGTGTTTAGTTACTTGGTGTGCTGCTGCTTGTCGAAAGGAAACCATGTACCGGTGCGTCTGGGGTGATGGTGCTCCTGAGATGAACTCGAAATGTTTATTATACTAAACCCAGCCGGTGGACTTATGTCCGGTATAGTAAAAAGGTCGAGTGGTAATCAATAAATTAATTTTAATTAATGAGCACTATATCTTTGATGTGGGGAGATTAATGAATATAATTTAATTATTCCTAAGGGTTAATTCAGTATTTAACAAAGTGGAATTATTTAATTAATTTCTAAGGGTTAATTAAGTAATTAACAAAGTGGAATTATTTAATTAATTAATTAAGTCTTAAGTTTCAATTGGAATTAAGAAATCCTAGAGATTAGGAATCTAGTAGGATTTGGTTTATCATATCAGATTGGTTGCCTAATTGGATTTGGAAACTAATTCATTACCTAAACCCATTAGGAAGACCAATCCTAAACCAACTTGGGGTCTCTCTTGTAACTCTATAAATAGACAAGGGATTAGTTATTCAAGAAACACAATTAATCCACAAGATTTCTAGAGAGAGAAAATTTTCTCTCTCCAAGTCGAATTTTTTCAAGCAATAGGCGGCTGGTTTTCCTTAGAGTTTCCGAATTTTAGCCCTCTTTTACTAGCCCCGTGTGTTGCTTTCTCTCTCTCCGAGCAGTGCGTTTGCAGTACGTGCTAGGTGCGGAGGTGCTGGATTTTTTTGGCGGGTGGAGTTGTGGTGATAGCTGATCAATTGACTTCTAGTTCGTTGCCCACACAACGTGAAGTCATAGTCTTGAGGCATACAAGAGAATCACCTAAGTCACACTTCAAAGGTACTTTTCTAAGATTTCGCTTTAATAGAAATTTTTGTTGCGTGATAAATCGAGCTAGTGCGAACCCAGATCCTACCAAAACTTTCAGTCACAACACAACCCTAATTCTAATGGTGGCCTAATATCCCCCTCAAAACCAACCTTATTACCAATCTGCTATTTTGTGTGCTTATTTACAGCTTGCTAATTTATATGTATATTTCTGTGCCCATTAATCAAAAGAAAATTAAATTCGTGCAAAACCCAGTTGGTTTCTATGGGATCGACATCTAACGTACTGCACGACCGAGTTTTGGGACACCTTAGTGTGGAAAATTAGGTTTTTATTTTGTAGTGTTTTCTGTACTCCATTTTTGGCGTCGTTTCTGGGGAGCACGATAGTCTTTGTGTGGGTTTAATTTTTTCTCAAGTTTGTGTGTAGGAGTTCTTGTGTAGTGTATGGTTCAAACTAGGTTTGCTGGTGTCAGAGGCTTTCTATAGAGAGATTCAGAGTTGGAAAACTCTCTGAGAATGACTAGAAAAGGTAAGGAGAGAATAGAAGGACAAATGGAAGAACAACCACAACAGCAGCAGCAACAACAACCACCGCCAACTAGGCAAACTTTTGGGTAGTTCTTTGCCACTAACTTTGAAAGCACTGATGAAGTGTTGGTTGGAGGAACCACACAGTATTAGATTCATCCTAATCTGATTACCCTGGTTCAGAATGGGTCACTTTTTTTGGAGCAGAGGATGATGATGCTAACGACCACCTGAAAAAAATTCCTGGATATCTGCAACACCACCAAGGTTCAGAACCTCAACGATGATCAGTTAAAGAGAATTCTATTTCCCTTTTCTTTGAGGGGGAATGCCAGCAGTTGGATGGATTCTTTGCCTAAGGAATCAATTCAGACTTTTTTTTTGAATTGAATGAGAAGTTTTTTAAAAAATATTACCCCCTTCTAAAATCGAGAGGTTAATGAACGAAATACACAGTTTCAAACAAGAAGAAGGGGAGTTCTTTGCTACTGCGTGGGAGATATTTTAGAACTTGATGAGAAAATGTCCGAATCATTGAATAGAACAAGGAAGGGAATTGCACATATTCTATCGAGCCCTGGACAAACAAACTGTGAGTATAGTAAACGCAAGTGCTGGAGGTAGTTTGATTCACAAATTCGTGGAGGAAGTTCAGGAGCTATATGAAAATATGGCACTCTCTACTGACGAATAGGCCCATAAGAGTCCACGTGATGTGGAAAGAAGGAACAAACGGTGGAGAAAGCCGAGGTGACTAATGTGGAGAAAGATCGCTTGGCAGCCATTGAAGCAAAACTGAAAGAGATGCATCTGCAAGTAATGGGGTGGCAATTGGCGGTTGTAGCATTTAAACAGGGAATGCCAAGTGAATAATACATGGAGGTGAATCAAATTACAGGAAAAGCAGTGATAATGGCATGTTGGAATTGTCAAGGAGCACACAGAAGTTAGGAATTCCCTAATAAAAACAATTTCAACAATGACTCAAATGGACAAAGATCTTCAAATTGGGGAAATTAGAACAGAGGAAACCAATCTGCTGGGAAATTTTAGAGCAGTGGACCCCAACAAGGCTTCAATCAAAGAAGTAACCAATCAGGGTGGGGACAGTAGTCGAATCCGAATTGCGGACAGGCAAGGGGAACAGGACCTTCTCGATGGGATACTCGAATGAACGATATGTCCAATAGTCTTGAAGGAAACCAGAAAGAGTTGGATGATATTAAGAAGGTAGTCAAGGAATTGCGGGCTCAATTGGGAACCTTCTTGAGCAATAATGACGTGACTCAGAAATATAACTTTTTATGACAAAAAATTATGCTTGTTTAGCTTATTTTTAGTTGGATTTCATTGAATATGATAACTTTTATGAGGTTTCAATGCATTTATAGTTGGATTTGCGTGATCTTGTAGTAAAAAAGCTATGTTGGAGATTTTGGAAGAAACTTGAAGACTTTTGATGAAAAAGAGAAGAAACATGAAGAAATGGAGCTAAAATCAAAGAATTTGGAAAATAGCAAAAGTGAGCTGAAAAATGTATTTAGCGTGTTTAAAAATGTATTTTTCCATTTTTAGCCATCAGGCCTCTTTCTTAATGGCCAAGGCCTTTTGTAAAACACATACAATCACACTTTTAGTAGATTTTTCTAGAGATTAGTTTTGTGGAGAAGACACACACTTCTACACATTTTTTCTCACACACTAGATGGATTCTCTTAGAACCATGTTGTTCTAAGTAGATTTCCAGGAATTCCACCCTTCTAAGTGATAGGGGGTAGTGAAAATCCAAGGTTTTAGGGTAAATCTAAAGATATTTGGTTAATAACCACATTGCTAATTGAATTCAATTAGTGTCTCAACTTTTATCATATTGGTTGATAAAAAGTGTGACATTTTCTTATGAAAAGAGATTTCTATGGTTGTTATATTCATGACTATCTTGTATTTATTTGAATCTAAGGTTTTCCATGAGTATTATCAAGTGCGTTTAATATAATTAAGATTGTGTTGTTATTTGGTGTATTACTTTAGCTTGCATGAAAGAAATGGTGATGAATTTATTCATGGATTGGTGAATTATTGCTCCTTGATTCTATACTAATGTTCCCTAATTTACTTATTTTAGATGTATGATCATTTTCTAGTATCATGTGACTCAATCTTCATTTAGAATTCATGGTAAAGGAGTGTTAGTTGAAAAAGATTGACGACCCTGGAGTGCGGAAAACACTACAAAATAGAAACCTAAAATTCCACACTAAGGGATTCCAAAATCCCTTCGTGTAGTAGAATAGGTGTCGATCCCACAGAGAGCAACTCAGCTTTGTGAAGATTTAATTTTCTTTTGGTTAATAGGCAGGAAAACATACATATAGCAAGCTAGTAGTAACTAAAGCACACAAATAGCAAGATTGGTAAAATAGGGTTGAGTTTGAGGAAGAGATTCGACAACCATTTGAGTTTGGGTTGTGTTGTACGATAGTGGATAGGAATGGTTATATCTGGGATCCTTTTCTATCCCGTTGTTTAACCTATTTGCAGTTCGGTGCGACTCAATGCCTCTTCGAAGATAGACATAATTCACATTCTGATTGTAACTCTCCTAAGGGAAGGGAAATACACAATCTCGGTCAAACTATGAATATGCAAGGAATAAAAAACTATAGAATTTGGATATGCCATAGATAAGAAAACATCAACCATCCAACATATATATACAACTAAAGGAATCAGACAATACACATTGATGCGGAATCCAGATTGCTCTGAAGACCGTTTGTTTAGGAACGTGTTGCCGCAATGTTACCTCTAACGGATTGCAGAATAAGTGTTAGGGGGAAGAATTCTCACAAGAATTCCGGTAAAATGACACCACAATAGTACCTAACTCTACTATTGATAAAGTCGGGGGTTAATTAACGCATTAATCAAGAAAAAGCTCACAAGCTTCACAAGAGAAAACTTCTCAAAAGAGTGTATTGTATTATGCAAAAAGTGTGCCTTATAATGAAGCACAAAGCCCCTATTTATAGTGTAGGGTGGCCGAAATTCATGTCTTGAAAAGCAAGAAATGTAATCAATCTCTAATCAATCAATCAAGATTAGGAAATAATACTTTAGGAAAAGTTTCCTAATCTCAAGAGATGCTTACAATCACTACAGGAAAAATAAGGAATGATTTAATCTTGATTATTCCTTTAAGACTAAACCTTATTTAACTTAAATATACTCAAAATAATTTCAATTTTCTGGAAATAAAATTAGGCCAGCCGCCCCTTGCCTTCACACGCATAGAGCCTTACATTCTTCAATCTTATAGATGCCTTCCAAAGCAAGTAACTTCTAGAAGCTTCATAATGGACTTGTATCTTGAAATGGGCTGGAACTCGGATGAACATCGACTCAAAGGACACCAATTAAGGGTAAAAATCATCCATAAAGAACTACAAAACCCCTTAAAGAGCCCAAACTCAAAACAATTAAAATAGCTTGAGCAACAAAAGTGAGGTGGCCGAATTTGGGCAAGCATATGTGGCCACATCTTCCATCAACTTCAAGTGATTCCTTGATCGAAATAAACACTTACGATGAAAATTTCCTTGGGCTTGAGATGATCCTTGAAAATAATCTCTTTTCCACAATGCTCATGAACCATCAAATTAAGCTTTTCTTTAACTCTCTTCATTCTAGATCTTGTCATTGGACCTTGAATGTCTACCAATGGATCTCTTTGGTAGGTGCTACTACTATGAAGATAAGAAGAAGGTGTAGAGTTGCCTTGAGGTGAGCCTAGGTTCACATCACACATACCCCCAGTACTGATGACTGATAAGTAGCTCTACCGTGTAGTTCAGTGGTGAAAAGTGGCGGCTAACTAGCGGCACAAATTCACGAACGGGAACTTCTTGGCTGGACTATGGTCAAGAGGAAAGTGCTATCATACTGTCCGATTCACACCAACACTAGATCATCTGGGGCTTCCTCTCCAAGATGGAGCTTAGCACTCCATCGATCCAAGCTCACAACCGTGTTACGGTAAAACCCTAGCTCGAAGAGTACAAGAGAAGATTTCCAAGTGGCCAAGATGAAAAAGTGAACAAAAGATGCCCTAGTGGACTTGTCATTGGATATTTATACCCATTACAATTAGGTTAGAAAATAATTACAACCGTGGGATCAAAATGAGAACTTCACTTGCTGGGCTTAATCCTTAGAGTGGTCAACGGCTTTCTTTTCCTTCCAATTGTCTTCTCCAAGTCAGCAACATATTCAACAAGCTTTACCAGCAACGTCTATGCCAAATTTGTGCATGTATTCATCACTTTCCGTTCTTTGCCTGTAATTCACAATTAACTGATATAAGCTATTAAAATCTCAAGAATGAAGATAATTCCTTACTCAAATAGTTGGATTAATCTATGAAAAGCTGTGATTAATTTTATGAATTCCATACACTCCACCCTCCTGCATTTAGAATCTTGCTTGTCCTCAAGCAAAGTTGATAAAACTCTAGGGAAATTTAGACAGGTGAACATACGACATGCTCCAGAGGTTTTGGGCATTTCAAAATGTAGAATTTAAAATAAGACAAGACAATCTCAAAAAGGGTGTTTGCTTAAGCAGGACATGCGAATGTAGCTAAACATGAAAGAGTTTATTTTTTTTTAAGTATTTTCTAGGGCAATCATCCTCAAAAAGTAGGCTCAAAAGAGCTGCAGTCAATTCAGGGGATTATATTTGTGTAATGGACTCTCAGAATCCCTGCCAAGAAGCGTCAACCATATGTTTGAAAGAAGATCACACCACTGCACTAATCCCCATCATGAAACATTAATCAGAAAAGTACAAAAAGGTTTAAGGTTAGGGCTTTGGGTAAGGGCGTAAAAGGTCACAAGTTTTAAAATGGAGGTTTCACAATCCAAATTACCAACCCCGGTTTCAACGCTTCATGCAAGGATTTGTTTTGAATCCTTTTATTACACGTACATGAGGGTACAGGGCTTAGATATCCCTCACTTCCCCATTTGCTTTTTTTTTTTTTTTTTTTTTTTTTTTGCGAAGGTTTAGGGCTTTAAAGTCCCTTACTTCTCCATATCCTTGTTTCTCGAAACAAAACAAACATACATAATATATGCAACACACTAAGAATCCATCTACTCATTATTAACCATTTTAGCATTCAAACTGTAGGTAAGCTTCTTGGTGGTTATACAAATGATACAGTCACGAAAGTAAGGCTAAGGGGTTTAGTATACTTGGTTTAATTCAAAGAAAGGGTGAGGCTATAGGGTCTGGTCCTAAGGATTATTGTATGCAGCTGGCTAGAAGGAAAGGGCAAACACAAGCTTCTGGTACTTTTCATCATCCCAACCTTTTATATCAGATCTAAGCAGTGACATGTATGCTTTTCAAAAATTCTAGATATTCTTCTCAACAGAGATCATTCGCTCATACAATCAGAAAGTAAGCAGTCAAAGAGTTACTTACAAAGGCTCAATCGTACTTACTCAAGTAAATTCAGGCATAGTATGAATGAAACAGAGAATAGTCCATAGATCCCATTTCACATCCAGCATTATCCCATCTAAAGCTAGCTAATACACTTACTGAGTTTATCCTCATCAAAAGAGCACTGGAAGTTGTTTGAAAGAATTTTGATAAAATACACTCCGGAGCAGAAAGCAAGAAGATTTACTACTGGTTCAGCTGTATGAATTTCATAATAAAATAGAGAGCTTGCTGATTTACCTGGAGTGCCAAGCAAGATTCTTTCCCAAAATTACTTCCCTCTTTGCACTTATATTTTCCATGTTCCCATTGAACAATTAAGGGTTACCTAGACCTGCTTTTAAGGTGTTGTAAACAAGAATCCAAAACATAAGAAATCACTAATTATATTATTATATTATCATTCTGTTAAGAAACTTGTAAGACAGTTCAACCAAACATGGGCCCCTCTAGCCATTATTGAACAAAATAAAGCAAAGACTTCGGCTAGATTTAGACAAGAATAAAATAAAGCCTATCACTCCTTCTTGATTGGTAACCGCAAACATTGCAATAGATGTAAAAGGGTTGGGTATTAAATGTTGGAAGAGCCATGTTGCTACAGAATCACTTCCGTTTTGTCCATAAATTCTAGCAGGTCTATTTTCAGAGAGTCTGCAGCTCGTTTCATGGTTGTAATCCTTCCCTCAGTTTCTTGTGGCAGTTCACTCTTTTGTTCCTGTTCTTGCAAGATATACCCTTTTGAGCTGAGGTTTCCCCTGATCATATAGTATTGATCACTACTCTCCTTCATGGCTCATGTTGCTAAACATATTTCCTGAATTAAGCAGGGGAAAGGAAGATATGCTGGACGCCTATTATCCACGGTTTCTTTGATGAAATGCAAGATTACATCTCCCATGTCAATCTCTTCCCCCTTTAAAACTAATTACATGATCCTTAATTGTGGAATCTGGATCTCCTCTGTAGGCACTTTAGTTGGAGCCAAAAATCTGAAAATGAAAACATAGAAGAGTTTCGCTAAGGATTTCATCATTCCAAAGGTTACCTCTTTCCAGTTGGTGGGTGGAGGTTTCTTCCACCCCATCATTGCACACTGCATTATCATATTCGGTTCAAAGTTCAACAAGTATTCAGTTTTCCTGGCGTTAGCTCCTAAAGATACTCCTAAGTTCCTATTAATCCCTTTCGCAGTCAATGGAATTAACACTTGCCTTATAGATACCACATTCTCCTGGGTGCAGCGTCTTGCTTTGTGGTAAAATTCACTCACCATGGTTTTATTCACTTCTTGTTCCTTCAGAGCCAATCTCGACCAACCCCGTTGATTGAAGTACAATCTTAATAGGCTACGCTGTTCAACCCAATATTGATATAGCAAGTTGGTCAGTTCCAAGGATTGCTCTTGATTCTCCATACTAGAAGAGATTAGCCAACAAAGTCTTCATCTCCTGAGGCGTTGGAATTTACGAGATCCATGTTTCCCTGCATATTCACATCCATCAGTTTCTGATGATTATGCTTTAGAGATGTGTGTAATACCTACCTGGGGTTAAGGGGAATACTCGAAACAGGATAAACTGAGGTAAAGTTTATACCTTCAGCTATACAGTAAATTGACTTCTCGATGACGACAGAACTTTATTTGTAATAAGAAATCGAGATATCCTACTTGGGAAATACCTTGTATTAAAGTTATGAACTTACCAATCTGAATGCACCAGGAATGAGGATGAGTATACCTGTGAGCATTTAAGTGCTTGTTGATGAGGAATCACTTCCCATTCCCACCCCTACACAGATACCCTTGAATTTTGGCTTTGAATTAGGTTACTTCTCTTATCACGTTACCCTTCTTGCTATGTTTACGCTTTATAACGTTAATGCTTTGGTTGGGAATCCTTCAAAATAGGATAATTAACCGAAAATAAGATTAATACAAAAAAGAAAATTACTTACTATCGAACTTGACAGCCCTTCTACTTAGTTTCCATTATTATGACCGCAATTAGGGCTTTCTTTTTCACATTATGTCGTTTCATTTCTTTCCATCAAGGAGACTTTCCCGCTGGTTATGCATTCCCTCAGCATATAAAGGTTTCCTGTGATCCTCCTCTCTCTTCCTTTCAAATGTCCTCTGCCCAAAGTCCCCCAGTTCTGACTTCTCAATGCCCGGTGATATCAACCTTAGTCTATTTTTCTGTTTAGCTTTTGCTCTTCTAAAAGATTCAGTTTGGCTTCTTGCTTCTTTGCTATTGCGTTGGACTTCTGTGGACGAATATTACTGCTGAAGAGCTTCTTGACACCTTGAATGTCTTTCTTTTCCTTGGCGACATCCACCTTCTGGTTTTGATCCAATTTTACTGACTTCACCTGATGTTTGTACCTCCATCTCTTCATCATTTTTACTTTGACTATTTTCATTCTTAGGGACTCCCTTGTCTTCCAACACTTCTGCAAGGGGTTTTTCTTCAGTTTTGACCGCCCAATCTATATTGTTGGCTATACTCTCCTTGTGTTTCGATAACTCCTTATTAAACTTTTGAGCGTGCTCTTCCTGAATTTTACGCAATTCTGTTTGCATACGCTCCAATTTAAAGCTTAACTCGCTATCCTCGATAAGTTAATCACCTTCTCTATATCCATCACTCACAATACCCCTCTCACTTTTCCATTCGTCCCAGTTGAGATAATTGTGATCATGGAAAGAATCAAAGAAAGTTTTGAACTTGGGTCTATATCTTCCCTCATTGACAGTCAGCTCGTATTCCATAAATTCGGGGTTAAAGAAATCCCCAAACAATAAAGGTTTCTTTCCTTCCATACTTCAACCTCCATACATTTATCAATAAATTAAATCACACAAAGACTACATTGCTTCCCAAAAACAGCACAAAAATTGTAGTGCGAAAAACACTACAAAATAAAAACCTGAAATTCCACACTAAGGGATTCTAAGACCTCGTCATGCAGTAGAATAGGTGTCGATCCCATAGAGAGCAACTGAGCTTTGTGAAGATTTAATTTTCTTTCGATTAATGGGTAAGAAAGCATACATATAGGAAGCTAGCAGTAACTAAAGCACACAAATAGCAAGATTGGGAAAATAAGGTTGAGTTTGAGAAGGAGATTCCGCCACCATTTGAGTTTGGGTTGTGTTGTATGATACTTGATAAGAGCGATTATATCCGGAGTCCTTTTCTGTCTGGCTGTTCAACTTATTTGCAGTTTGGTGTGACTCAATGCCTCTCCAAAGAGAAAGATAATTCACATTCTGATTGTAACTCACCTAAGGGAATGAAAATACATAATCTCGGTCCAGCTATGAACATGCAAGGAATAAAAAACTATAGAACTTGGATATGCTGTAGATAAGAAAGCATCAACCATCCAACATATATATACAACTAAAGGAATCAGAAAATACATATACACCCAGTACTGATGACTGATAAGGAGCTCTATCGTGTAGTTTAGTGGTGAAAAGTGGCGACGAACCAGCAGCACAAATTCGCGAATGGGAACTCCTTGGCTGGACTACGGTTAAGAGGGAAAATGCTGCCATACGGTCCGATTCACACCAAGACTAGATCATCCGGGGCTTCCTCTCCACGATGGAGCTTACAACTTGATCAATCCGAGCTCACAACCCAACTGCGGTAAAACCCTAGCTCGAAGAGTACAAGAGAAGATTTCTAAGCGACCAGGATGAAAAATTAAACAAAAGAGGCCCAAGTGGACTTGTCCTTGGGTATTTATACCCGTTACAGTTAGGTTAGAAAATAATTACAACCTGGGGTCAAAATGGGAACTTCACTTATTGGGGTTAATCCTAAGAGTGGTAAACAGCTGGCTTTTCCTTCCACTTGTTTTCTCCAAGTCAACAACACATTCAACAAGCTTTACCATAAACATCTAAGCTAAATTTGTGCATGGATTCATCACTTTCCATTATTTGCCTGCAATTCACAATTAACCGCTATAATTTCTTTGCCTTCAATTTCCACAGTTTGGTGGCACGATTGTCGGAATCCCAGTTTGTTGGTGACAAGAATGGGTACATCTGGGGAAGGGGTGAACTTGGGGAGTTGAAAAGAAAAACCAAAAAGAAAAAAATATTTTGAATATGTAGTGTGTAAATTAAAAAATAAACCCTCAGTATTTTATTTTTTAAAAAATTACCCAAATTATCCAAAACTACTTAAAATTTATAACGTAATAAGTATTTTTAGGGGTCTAAACATGTTTGCCAAAAGTGAAATTTTACCAAACGTTGCAGACCAAAATTGAAAGTTTTTCATATTTCTAATATATATAAGATATATTTAATTTTTACATTTTCGATGACCTAAAAACTTACTTATATTTTAAAAAGAAAAAAATTTTCAAAAGTGAACAGATATTTCAAATTAAGAATTGTACACAATAACCACTTACAATTCAAAAAATGGAATATTTTATTTATATTTTAATATATTTCCAAATTCACTATTACACAAATATAGAAGCAAAGGTGTTAACTGGATTGTAACAAACTACAATGTTTCTTGAAGCTATAATGATGAGGACATGCATAAAGGAGTACAAGGCCAAAATTATTCCACACCAGCAACGCAACCTCTTCCATTTGCGTAACCTCATTTTCATGGGAACCCGACTAAAGATCTTAATACATATAAAGGGGTCGTTTAGTCAATATAGTTGGACCTATGACTCGGTAAAGGACCATCAAGTTTCAATAGGTCACGTAGCTTGTAATTGAAGAAGCCCAACTGGAAGATCTAGTTCAACTAATTCTTTCAAAACTCAAACAGATCAGCTATTCGTATTTTGAAGAAGATAGGATTGAAAATAGAAGAGAACTGTCCACTTGTGGGCAGGTATCATAGCTCCCTCCCACACACATAGAAGTCCACGAATTAGTTTGATCTCTTTCATAGTTGCATTAAGTTTTTGTTTTCAATTATCTTGTCGCTAGGATTAGATGATTCTTTTGTAATCAAAATTTAAATAGGAAAATGGGACCCTTAATGCCTATATAAAGGCTAGCCATGCATACGTACTTGATAGACATAGATTAATAAATTGAAAATTTTCTATTTACTAAGATATTGACTGTTAATCATTTCTTTTGATTATCTCCCCCAACAATAGATTCTGAGTTTTTGGTTTTGCTTACAATCTAGCATCAAGTATGGAATCAACTTGATATGCATCCTTTGTGCATCAACCAAAAAGAACACACATGCCCCATTGAGGATTAATTGTCCTTCAATTAATTCTATCTTTAAAGGATTAGGCCACTAGGGAGTCTTGCGTAACAAGTTTTGCAAGTTATCCTTCTATTCTTCTAATAATCCCCATAATAGAATGTTTAACAAACATGACATGAATATAAAATGTAAGTTTTGTTAAGTACATAAGGTGAGAGATAATCCATTCCAGAAGTACATATAGATATTTTGAGAGTCAGAGGAGCAATGATTTATGTTTTCCCCAATGCGATCCTCAACTCAACCACACTAGAGTAAAATAAGCTTGCAGATGTAGGCAAATAGTGTTCACCTCTTTGCATAGATACCAATCAATATATTTTTCTTAATGAAAAATTTTCAAGTCAAGTTACCTTGCCTTTTTGTCAATTGGGATTAGAGACTCCTGTACAGATTAACACCATACATAGAACATAAGTTGCAAAAGAGCTAAGAAATTTATATGCAAATTAACAATTGTACTTGATATTATCTACAAAGTAATAAATAAGCATTCAAGATCTTGTCTTCATAAAGATATTTTGATAGTATTCCCCAAATAGTTAAAGACTTTGGTGCCATCTAGACTGAGTTATATAGACCTTTTATGTCTCTTTCAAAGCCAATTTTCTCAATCCATTGAGAAATCTCTTTAACCCCAAAACAAGATTGTCTATAACTTGTCGTACCATTAGCAGCCTTTTGGCAACTTATCATTTTTTTCTCAATTTCATCAACCCTAAAATCTAGAGCAACAAACTTCCCTGCAAATGATTTCATGCTTATGAACTGCAGTGTTCTAACTATCACATCCATCACTTCTTGCACCTCCACCTTTAATCTAAGACTTCCGAATATCGCCAAACATGCGTAACAGTTCTTTAAATGATCATCAGTACTACTTCTTTCATATGCCATTGTTAGGGTTAGTAAAGAATGATGAGGACTATTGATGAGTTTCACATGTTTTGTCTTCCTAACTGTAGGCTCAATCATTGAACTAACAAATCCTTTTGTTACTGTTTTGGGGACTTTCACACTAAACATGTTTTCTGCTCTTGGATAATCAATGGATTCATTGTAGTTTTCCATATGAATCACATGTTGCAAACTTGTTATAAACTGTTTAGTGTCATAGATTTTCTACAAATGACCTGAAATAATGTCACATAAAAGTTGAGTTTTTCATGTATAATAAAGGCCTACATACATCAAATGGAATGAAATATTAATGTTGATCAACCAAAATTAAAAAAATGAAGAAAGTATGACATTGTTACCTTTTATGTCAGGAAGAACAAGTTTTGCTCTAAGATTTTTGTCTATGAAAATGGCATGGGCAACCTAAGCTTCATTTGAAAATGAGTACTCATACAATTGTAAAAAGGACAAATGAAACATTCGACATGGAAAATACAAATTCTTGTTTAAAAAAATATTGTGTCTCAAAATTTTGTGAGTAATACGGGTTAAGTGTAGATGGTATACTTGTAAGGCATGATATTCAGGACCATTTGTGAGGGTAAATAACACATAACCTTGTGAATGTGCTCCCCGATCACCTATGAAGATAAAATAAGAAAAGTAAACCAACTAAATTAACGTAATTTTGTCAGAATTTATGAGCTAAACTAATTAAAATTGAAGTTTTTTTTAAATTACAACTAAATTAATGTAATTTTGTCAGAATTTATGAGCTAAACTAATTAAAATTGAAGTTTTTTTAAATTATAAAAAAATTAAACAATGATTCTAACCATGTAGATGATGTTAGAAGTTACTTATGTATAGCATAAAGTTTTTCCAGCAATGACTTCGATGTCAAAGTTTCAAGTTTAACTACTGGCCCGTGGATGCCTTTAGAAGGGATTCTTTCTCTTCTCAGAGAGAAATCGAGACCCATGAACAACAGCCTAAGGTTAAACAACAGTCTAGGAATGAACCCTGTCTATCGCACCTATCCAAAGTAAATGTAATACAACCGGAACTTTAATGGTGGCCGAATCTCCTTCTCAGACTCAACTCTATTTCCAATCTATTTGCTTGTGTGCTTTCGGAATTGTTAGCTTGTGTACATATGTTCCCTTGCCCATTAATTGAAAGAAAATTAAATCTTGCCTAGGCTTCGTTGCTCTCTGTAGGATCGACACCTATTACGCTTCACGATAGGGTCTCAGAATCCCTTAGTGCAGATTTTAGGTTTATTTTATTTTGGTGTATTTTCTGCACTCTATTTTTGGTGCCGTTGTCGGGGAGCACGATAGCCCTTGCGTTGATTTGATTTTCTTTAGTTTTTGTGTAGGAACTCTTGTGTAGTGTATAGTTCAAACCAGGTCTGCTGGTGTGGGAGGCTTGTTGGAAGTAGATTTGCAGTTGGAAAACTCCCTAAGGAGAACTAGGAGAAACAAAGAGAGAGTAGAAGAAGAAATGGCTAAGCAGCAGCCCCGACAGGAACAACAACCGAAACAGCAGCAACAACAACAACCTCCACCAAGGCGGACTTTTGGGCAATTCTTCACCCCTAACTTCGGTAGTACTGATGAAGTGCTGGTTAGAGGAGCAACTCAGTATCAAATTCATCCGAATTTGATCACCTTGATCCTGAGCAGATCCCATTTCTACAGAGCGCAAGATGATTACGGAAATGATCACCTCAAAATGTTTTTGGCCATCTGCCGTGCTGTTTTTTCTCAATCTTCGCAAAATTACTTCCACTTGACTTTTACACGATCTGATTACACCAAATCATGTACCTACAACGCAGGAATGTGTTAAAAAATATTGTACTAAAAAATCACCTTGAAGTCCATGACTTATTAGCAATTTGAAAATTTAAAAACTAGAAAATGAACTAAAAAGTTATAAAAATGTGTGGGTTGCCTTCCAAGAAGCGCTTTGGACTCTAGAGCCTCCGAATAGACTTGTCTTGAGGTATGGACTCAAGAACCTTCTAAACTCCTCGTGTCTTGTGCAATCGATGCACTTTCATCTCTTTTCTCAATCAAAATTGCCTTCATTTCTTTGAACTTTTCCCAATGTCTATCTCTTCTTTTCTTTCTTCTCAACCTAGTATTCTTCCTTATTGCTTCTTCACTATTATTGTCAATGTCTACTTCTTTATCCAATTCCTCATTTCTTCGATGTGGTGGCATTTCCACATTCCTCCATGATTTAGCTTCCCTAAATTCCATCCCCTCAACCTTTCTTTCCACATCATAAATTCTTCTTGAAAAAATCACAAAAGCAATTCCTCTCTTGTAACATTATGGATAATATCTCTTTTTGTAGATTGAGAGATTCTTTAACCAATTCCTTAAGCTCTTCATTGGAATGCTTCAATGTTTTACTATCCCACTCTTTCTTGGACTTTGTAACAATCTTCCTTCTTTCTTATTTCTTATTTGTAACATTCTTCAAGATCCAATTTTCCACTTTGTAGTGTGGAATGTAATATAGGGTCTCTTCCACAATTAAGTTTCTCAATTCATTAGTCAACCTTGAAGGAAATAGATCTAGCCTGGGCTACACAAAAATCTCACTTTCGTGCTATACATTCTAGAATCAGAGACTTTCAATTCCGCTCAGACTTAAAATCATTTCTCCTGAACGGATCTAGGCTTATACTAGCTTGATTTATTAAATCGACACGCAAAAATCGAATCTTTAAAGTAAATCGGAAACCTTTAAAGATTATACCTTTGAAGCATGTCCCTTGCAAATATAGAAAACTGGGTTTTGTGATGTAAATCCACTAAAGAGTCCCGATAATAACTCCAAACGATCCTGAATTTGAGTGGGAAAATGTCCACGGGATGGCTAAAACACAATATGAAGAAATCCAAAGGAACCCACTTTAAGAAAAATCAATATGCCCAAATATGAAACAGCCTAGAGGCCTGATCCTAATCTGAAAACCCATACTGCCTAAATAAAACTTATCGGGAAAAGCCTTTTGCCCATAAATCTAGACTTTGGCGAAACCATAGGAATGAGCCAAAGGATCAACGCGGCAAAAGAAGCAAAACCCAACAAATGGGCAACCGATCGGTGCCAGAAAATTGACTGTGTACTGCGGCCGGAATATTCGAGTATAGCGGCGGTGATCTTGTGGATTTCTAGGATCGATCATGGGCTGAGATTCTTGAAGAAGAAGGATCAAAATTGACTTCGAGAAAAATCTAAGAAGATGAAGACTTCTCCTTCTCTCTCTATAGTTGCCTCTCCAAGTTCCTTATGTCTTCTAAATGCCTAATTTAAGCTATTTATAGGAGCTTCAAGGGAGACCTAGTGGACTTTTGAGTTAGGCCTTAATGTTTGAATTTCGTTGACCCCTTATTCTTCCCTAGACTAATCAACTCCAATCGAGCCTTTCGAATTAATTTCTTAATCCACTTCATTAATTAAATTTAATCGAACCCTTAGGATTATTTAGCATAACCGACTTAGTCAATTAAATATTAATTAAACCTTTAGGATTAATTAATTCAGTTTGTTGATTAGTCAAATGCATAATTAGTCATACCACTAACGGACCAATTATGGGACTACCGGTCAAAAACAAATTTACTTCGCACTCACTTTATTATTCTTCTATCTCTCCATATCAATGATCTAGTACTCATCGATTCATCAATTTGCTAACAAATTAATTCATCGACTTCTTGGTATCCAAGATTAGTATCACTCGACTTTCTTATTATACCAAACATAAAGTCCACTGGCCAGATTTAGTATAATGAGCTCTGTGAACAGGTATATGGATTCCTTTGACTAGCAACGACACACAAAGAAGCTAAACACCACATACTCAACTTATCGAGATTTAGGCCTCAATTGACCGCACCCTTTGGCAAATCAAAGCATACGATATCTAACTCTCATGCCCGCTCCAATCTAGGGATTAAGAGATTAGAATACCAGGATTGAATTAATGCTTATCAGTATAAGTTAATTCAATCCCGAACAGGTCGTGCTCAATATGCCTCGGGAACATCCGTATGATTTAATTAGTCTAGACAAACTAATTTCCAAATCACATGATAACCTAAACAAATAGTATGTTCAAACTATCTCAGTTACGAGCATCTGTTTATATATCAATACTTTAACCAATAACGAGATCTACTATGTATTTCCACAACTCGTTATCTAGTTCTATGATATAATGGAATAAATTTAATACTGAAACAAAATGATATGTCAACTAGGCATTAGTTTTTGATACAAGCAATAGTTTTTCAGAATTCAAAACTAACAATCTCCCACAAATACTATAAACTATACTCTGAAGTACAAAAACACTGTTCAACCCACTTATTACACTATTGTTATAATGAAAGCTACAAAACACTCTTCAAGCTCACTCACATGGCTCTCTTAAGAATCTAACTCCCATGCCCTCCACATGGCTCTCAAAAACCTTTAGGGTCAATGCCTTTGTGAAAGGATCTGCAAGGTTGTCTCCTGATGCTATCTTTGCCACGGTCAAGTTTCCCCTCTATACTATCTCTCGTATCAGGTGGTACTTGTGTTCTATGTGTTTACTCTCCTTGTGTGCTCGTAGTTCCATTGAGTTAGCAACTGCACCAATGTTATCACAATAGACTGTGATAGACCTCGGCAACTCAGGGACCACATCCAAGTCCACCAAGAAGTTCCTGAGCTATATAGTTTCTTTCGCTGCCTCGGATGCGGCAATGTACTCAACCTCCATAGTAGAGTCCGCCACTCATTTCTGCTTGACACTCTGCCATACTATGGCTCCACCTCCTAGAGTAAACACAAACCCAGGGGTAGACTTACTCTTGTCTATATCACATTGAAAGTCCGAATCTATGTAACCAAATGGAACTAGCTTATGCACTTGATAAATTAAGATGTGATCTATCATTCTGCGCAAGTACTTGAGAATACATTTGAATGCCTCATAATGAGCAATCCCAGGGTTACTCTAATATCTGCTAGCCATGCCAATGGCAAAGCAAATATCAGGCCTAGTTCATAACATAGCATACATGAGACTACCCACTGCAGATGCATAGGGTACCGCCTTCATGGCATCTATCTCCTCGACAGTCTTAGGACAGTACTCATTTGATAAATGCACTCCATGCCTGAAAGGTAGCGAACCCTTCTTGGAGTTCTGCATGTTAAAACGGGACAGAATCATATCTATGTATGAAGCCTGAGAGAGTATCAGTGAACGTCAACTATGATCTCAAATAATCTTGATCCAAAGGATATATCCAGCCTCTCCCAAGTCCTTCATATCAAACTGCCTGGATAACCATGCCTTTACGACTGACAACACCTTATTACAGTTGCCAATAAAAAGTATGCCATATATGTAAAGTACGAGGAACACCACCAAATCACCATCACGCATGCGGTATACACACTGCTCATCTCGACACTGAGTGAATCCATATGACAGGATAACCTCATTAAAATGGATGTTCCAAGATCTGGATGCTTGCTTAATTCTATAAATGGCTCTTATGCCTGAAAACCTTGTGCTCTTGGCCCTGAACAATGAAACCCTCTGGTTGCTGCATAAAGATGGTCTCCTCAAAACTTCCATTAAGGAAAGCTGTCTTGACATCCATCTGCCAAATCTCATAATCCATATGAGCAGCTATTGCCAAGAGAATCCGGATTGACTTAAGCATAGTTACTGGGGAAAAGGTCTTATCATAATCGATACCTTCTTTTTGAGTATACTCTTTTGCCACAAACCCAACCCTAAAGGTCTAAACCCTCTCGTCAGATCCTCACATTCGCTTATAGACCCATATCCACCCAATATGTTGAAACCCATCATGATGGTTTACCAGCTACCAGACTTGATTTGAGTTCATAGAACCCATCTCAGCAACCATCGCTCTCTACCAAGAATCTGCATCTTTATCCTGGAGAGCCTCATTGTAGCTAACTGGGTCTGGTTCATGAGCGCCTGGGATAAAGTCCAAAAACTCACCCAATCCCATGTACCTCTCGAGCTATCTGACAACCCTCCCACTACGATAAGACGCAGCCTATGTAAGTGTATCATCTGTGATAGTGCATGCAGTACTCTGTGGTGTGTCATTTGGTACTTGTGCATTTGGAATACTTGATTGACACCTAAACTATTCTAATACTACCTTGCTGCTTGGCTTGTGATTTAAAATATAATCCTTCTCTAGAAATCTGGCATTGGTGCTAACCACCACCTTCCGATCCTGAGGACTATATAGACCACCCTTCGTTCCTTTGGGATAGCCTATAAACTACACAACCTCAGACCTCACATCTAGCTTGGCTGCATCTGCCTTAACACATGTGCTGGGCAACCCCAAATCCTAATATGTCTCGGACTAGGCTTTCACCCGATTCACAACTCTACAGGGGTTGAAGGCATAGACTTAGATGGTATAAGGTTAAGAATATAGTTGTTAGTTGTGAATACTAGAAATCTATTTGCTTGTATAAAAAACTAATACCCAATTGACATATCATTGTGTTTCAGTATTAAATTTGTTCCATTATATCATAGAACTAGATAATGAGGTGTGGAAAGACTCGGTAGATCTCGTTATTGGTTAAAGTATTGATATATAAAAACTATGCTCGTAAATGAGATAGTCTTAATATACTATTGGTATAGGTTATCGTGTGATTTGGAAATTAGTTTGTCTAGACTAATTAAATCATATGGATATGACCGGGGCATATAGAGCACGACCAGTTTGGATAGAATTAACTTATACTGATCGACGTATTTAATTCGGTCCTAGTTTTCTTATCTCTTAATCTTGAGATTGGGATGGCCATGGGAGCTAGATATCGTATGCTTTGATTTGCCAAAGGTGCTGTAAATTGAGGACTAAATCTTCGTAAGTTGGGTATGCAGTGTTTAGCTTCTTTGTGTGCCGTTGCTAGTCGGAGGAATCCACGTACCAGCTCACCGGGTTGATGGTGCTCCCGAGATGAGCTCGTAAGGTTTATTATACTAAACGCAGCCGGTGGACTTTATGTCCAGTATAATAAGAAAGTTGAGTGGTATTAATCTTGGATACCAAGAAGTCGGTGAATTAATTTGTCAGTAAATTGATGAACTGACAAGCACTAGATTTTGATGTAGGGCGATAGAAGAATAATAAAGTGAGCACGATGTGAAGTCATTTTTGAGCGGTAGTTCCATAATTGGTCCGTTAGTGGTACGACTAATTATGCGTTTGACTAATCGACAAAGTGAATAAATTAATCCTAAAGTTTTAATTAATATTGAATTGACTAAGTGGATTAAGAAATTAATTCATATTGAATTAATTAATCCTAAGGTTTGATTAAATTAAATTAACGAAGTGGGTTAAGAAATTAATTCGAAAGGCTCGATTGGAATTGACTAGTCTAGGGAAGACTAAGGGGTCAACGAAAGTCAAACACTAAGGCCCAACTAAAAAGGCCACTAGGTCTCCTAAGGAGCTCCCTATAAATAGGTAATGTTAGGCACTTAGTAAGACATTAGAAACCTTGTAGGCAAATGCCTTAGGGTGAGAAAGACAAGTCTAGAGAGAGAACTTCTTCTTCTTTCTTGAGAGTTCATTCTCGAAGTCAGTTTGCGATCTTTCTTTTTGAGAAACTCAGCCCATGATTCTAAAAGCCCAAGACCACTGCCCGGATGTTCGAACGTAGCTTGAGAAGTCCGATCACCGCTCTTTTTTTGGCCAGTCAGTGCTGCCGGCGATTTTTTGGGGCCGTTTTGGTGCATTTTCATTGTGGGATTTGTTTATTTGTTGCATTGATCCTTTGTCTCATTCCTTTTGGTTTGCCAAAGTCTAGATCTATGAGCAAATAGTTTACCCACAAAGTTTTATTGAGGTTTGGGTTTTCATAATGGAATCAGTTTCCCGGGTTAAATCTGTTTTTCAGATGTACGAGTTTCTTAAAGTGGGTTTCTTTGGATTTTTTTGCTAGTGCCTATAGCCACCTCGTAGTTACTTGCCCACCCAAGTTCGAGGTCCTTTGGAGTTAGCCTTGGGATTCTCGGTGGATTTCGCTTTCCCGGAGTTTTGGTTTTCTATATTGCTTGGGACTTTGCTTCAAAGTTATAATCTTTAGTCCTTCCACTTTAATTAAAGACTTAATCTTTGATTGTCGTTTTAATAAATTAAACTAGTATAAGCCTAGATCCGTGAAGGGGAAATGAATTTGAGCCTGAGCTGAGTCGAAAGTCTCTGATTCTGGAATGCATAGCACGAAAGTGAGATTTTCAATTTAGCCCTGGCTTGTTCTGTTTCCTTTAAATTGGTATCAGAGCGATTGTTTTGGTTTCATACTTGTTTGATTTATTACACGGCTTTGTTTTGGCATTATTATTTTTTTCAAAATGTTAAAACAGGTGGTTCTTAGTTCCCGACTATTATGGTAGATTTATTTTTCATTCATAAACTCCTCGTTTTGTTTTTTGAATGGAAATGTCTGTAATAGTAATGACCACGAGCTGGAAGTCGTGTGGGATTAGATAAATCTTGTAATAGGATTTAATCTAATGTTGTCGTCTTTAAATTCCTAGAAAACGTCTGTGTATATAGGAATTTTTGTATTATGACGAAGATGTTATTTTGGGTAACTTATATTCGTGGGTTTTGGTTCCTCATAAATTTGGGTGATTCCTAATTATGTACAAAACCTAGAAAACTCAGACGAATTGAGAGGAATCCAAATAACGAATGGGAGCGATATGACGGACGTGTCAACGAGGCGCCAAAGGAATCAACGATAGAGAAGGCCATAATAGTCAGGAAATGTTTAATTTTGAATTTCTCGTATTTATGTCTTTTCGTTAATTGTGTGTTTTCATTTTCTTTTTTCTTGAGTGAAAACCAAACCATTTTAAAAGGTAAAGTGTAATTAACTAAGGTAGATTATTCGCATATTAAAACTCAAACGGTTTATGGGTGAGAATATCCATAGTTAAGATATTGTATGTTAAAAGGTAAAATTCCTCAAATTTAAAAATCTAAGTGGGAGCGGGTTGGTATATATCCCCATGACCTCCATTATGAATTCATATGTGATGTGGTTAGACTTGCGCGTTGGCATTAGGGCCTTCCTCCATTCGGATGAGTCTTCATTCATGAGATCACTAGATTGAATTTCTAAAGGGATAACTATAGTGATTTTAATTCGACAATTGTCACACCCTCTCTGTTAAGGCTCTCTATCTCCTAAGTAACAAACTTAGAAGTCACGTAATGGCATACACTTAGTGTACTATTTATCGTATTCCTCCCGCGAGGTTACACTTCTTATGTGTATGGCTAAAATCATTGACTATTAATTTCATTGATCATAAGATCATTGGTTAGATAGTGAAATTAATGAACTTCAGTTCTTCTCGAATGAATGTGCCTTAGCGTTGATGTTCACCCGTGTGACCTGCGTTAATCCCTGTGTGAGCGATGTCAATGGGAGATTATATTGTTTTTGAGGATATCAATATTTTTGATACTAAAACTTGACCGTTTATTTTTTAATTTTTTTATATGTCGTTCAACCCGCTAGCTGTCATACTGAATAAGAACAAACTCACTGGTCCTAATTACATTGACGGGAAACGTAACCTGAACATTGTCCTTACTTTCGAGGGTTACAAGTACATGCTCACTGAGGAGTGCTTGCCTAAGCCCAGTGATGATGCCACCCCTGAGCAGTGAGAGCCATATACGAGGTGGCAGAAAGCTGATGAGATTACCAGGTGCTACATCTTGGCTTCTATGTCGAGTGTACTGCAGCACCAGCATCAGTTGTTTACCTCAGCCTACGATATGATACTCAACCTCAGGGAGATGTTTGGACATCAGGGCAGGGCAACCAAGCAGTCAGCTATGAAGAAACTCATGAATGCTAGGATGGCTGAGGGCTTTTCATTGAGGGATCACGTATTAGACATGATGAGCGGCATCAATGAGATCGAGGTATTGGGAGGTGATATTGATGGGCAGACCTAGGTTGATATCATTCTCCAGAGCTTGCCCCCCAGTTTTGAGCAGTTTCGGTTGAACTACAATATGGGTAAGCTCTCATATTCACTTCCCAAGCTCATGACTGCATTGGTATCTGTTGAAGGCCTATTCGCTGAAAAGAAGCAAGCTTTGGCTACTGTTGGACCTTTAGGTTCCTCTGCTAGGCCCAAAGCTAGGAAGCATAAGAGGAAGAGGGGCCAGAAAGCAGCGGCTGATCATGGACCTATGGGAGGGATTGCCAATAAGCACAAGTCGAAAGGCAAGTACTTCAGATGTGGTAAGGCTGGACATTGGAAGAAAGAATGCCCAAAGCCACGAGGTATGTGTAAATTTTCCCTACTTATTGCGATGTGTTTAGCGGCATTCCCACAAATACTTGGTGTGTGGATTCAGGAGCCACTGATCACGTTTGTAATTCTTTGTATGGGTTCTAAGTGACCCGGCTGCTTAGAGAGGGAGTGTTATAGTTCAACCTTGGGGATACTACCAGAGTTTCTGTTATTGCAGTGGGAGTTTTATCTCTTTATTTTTCAGACTCAGTTTTACATTTGAGAGATTGTCTTTATGTATCTAGTTTCATAAAGAATTTACTTTCAGTTTTGAGACCTTTTTTTTGACGGTTATAAGTATTTTTTTTTTTTTGATAATTCTATTTTTATTAGAAAGAACGAAAGTCTTATATGTTCCAGTACATCGGTTTACAATCCGTTTTTAATTACGACAAACTCCCTAGTAGTGCAAAATACAGAAATTGATAACCCATCATCGAATCATAGTAAGAAAAAAGAATCACCCATTTTGAATTAAACTTATATTTTGCACATGAGACTAGGTCACATCAACCGTAGTACGATTCAAAGGTTGGTCAATAATGGGCCTTTGGGCTCATTGGAGATTGACAATTATCTGATCTGCGAGTCATGCTGGAGGGTATGATGACCAAGAGGTGTTTTAAGGCAAAGGGGTATAGGGCTAAGGAGGATTTATAGTTGATTTATTCTGACTTGTGTGGACCTATATAGTTCAAGCTATAGGTGGTTATGAGTATTTCGTGATATTCACAGATGATTACTCTAGATTTGGATACATATACCTGATACTCCATAAGTTTGAATACTTTGAAAAGTTCAAAGAGTTTAAGGTAGATGTGAAGAAGCATCACAGTAATAGTATCAAGACCCTATGATCTGATCGTGGTGGTGAATACCTCTCTAGTAAATTTAAGGCCTATTTGTAAGAGGAGTGTATTCATTCCAAGTTGACTGCACCTGGCACACCCCAGTAGAATGGTGTAGCAGGAAGGAGGAACATAACTCTTATGGATATGTTAGATCGATGATGAGTTAGAGTGAATTGCCCAATTCATTTTTGGGTTATGCCTTAGAGACAGCTTGTTATCTCCTTAATCTCGTACCATCTAATTGTGTGCCTTCGACCCCTATAGAGTTGTGGACTAGTCTGAGACATCTCAGAATTTGAGATTGTTCAGCATTTGTGCTTAAGGCAGATGTAGCCAAGTTAGATGCGAGATCTGAGGTTATGCTTTTTTAGGCTATTCCAAAGGAACAAAATGTATTCTATTTTATAGTCCTCAGGATCGAAAGGTAGTGGTGAGCACCAATGCCAAATTTCTTGAGGAGGACTATATTTTAGATCACAAGCCAATGAGCAAGGTAATATTGGATAAGCTTAGAGGTCAGTCAAGTATTCCAGATGCACAAGTTCAAGAAGACACACCACAAGATACTGCACATACTATTACAGATGATGTTCTTACACAGGCTACGTCATCGTAGTGGAAGGTTTGTCAGATAGCTCGAGAGGCACATGGGTTTGGGTAAGTCTTCAGACTTTATCCCTGGCGCCCATGAACTAGACCCAGTTAGCTAAAATGAGGCTCTCCAGGATAAAGATGCAGATTCTTTGCAGAGAGCGATGATTGCTGAGATGGGTTCTATGGACTCAAATCAGGTTTGGGAGCTGGTAGACCTTTCTAATGGGTTTTGGCTATTGGGTGTAAATGGGTCTACAAGCAAAAAAGAGGATCTGACATGAAGATTGAGACTTTCAATGCTAGGATCGTAGCGAAAGGGTATACTCAGAAAAAGGGCATCGATTATGAGGAGACTTTTTCCTCAGTAGCTATGCATAAGTCAATTCAGATTCTATTGGCTATAGCTACTCATAAGGACTATGAGATTCCGCAGATGGACGCTAAGATATCTTTCCTTAATGGAAGTCTTGAGGAGACCATCTTTATGCAGCAACTAGAGGGTTTCATTGTTCAGGGCCAAGAGCACAAGGTTTACAGGCTTAAAAAGTCCATTTATGGACTTAAGTAGGCATCCAGATCTTGGAATATCCATTTTGACGAGATTATCCAGTCCTATGGATTCACAAAGTATCCGGATGAGTAGTGTGTATACCACAGGTGAGATGGTGATTTAGTGGTGTTCCTCGTACTTTACGTAGATGACATCCTTCTAATTGACAACAGTAAGAAGGTGTGGTCAGACGTAAAGGCATGATTGTCCAGGCAGTTTGATTTGAAGGACTTGGGAGAGGCTAGACATATCTTTGGGATCAAGATTATTTGAGATCGTAGGAGACATTCTCTGACACTCTCCCAAGCTTCACACATAGACACGATTCTGGCCCGTTTTAACATGCAGAACTCCAATAAGGGTTCACTACCTTTTAGGTATGGAGTGCATTTATCAAATGAGCAGTGTCCTAAGACTGATGAGGAGATAGATGCCATGAAGGTGGTACCCTATACATCTGTAGTGGGTAGTCTAATGTATGCTATGTTATGTAATAGGCCTGATATTTGCTTTGCCGTTCTCAAGTACTTGCATAGGATGAGAGATCATGTCCTAGTTTATAGAGTGCAGGAGCTAGTACCATTGGGTTACACAGATTTGGACTTTCAAGGTGATATGGATGAGAGTAAGTCTACCTCTGGGTTTGTGTTTACTCTAGGAGGTGGAGCCATAGTATGGCGAAGTGTCAAGCAGAAATGTTTGGCAGACTCCACCATGGAGGCTAAGTACGTTGCCACATCAGAGGCAGCGAAAGAAACTGTATGGCTCAGGAACTTCCTGGTGGATTTAGATGTGGTCTCTGAGTTGCCTAGGTCTATCACAGTTTACTGTGATAACATTGGTGCAATTGCTAACTCAAAGGAACCACGAGCCCACAAGATGAGTAAACACATAGAGCACAAGTACTACCTGATACGAGAGATCGTAAAGAGAGGAGACGTGATCGTGGCCAAGATAGTATCAGGAGACAACCTTGCAGATTCTTTCACAAAACCATTGACCCCAAAGGTCTTTGAGAGACATGTGGAGGGCATGAGAGTCAAATCTTAAGAGAGCCATGTGAGTGAGCTTAAAGGTGTTTTGTAGATTTCATTATGATAACAGTGTAATAAAGTGGGTTGGATAGTGGTTTTTACTTAAGAGCATAGCTTTGAGTATTCATGGGAGATTGTTAGTTTTAAATACTACAAAGCTATTTGCTTGTGTCAAAAACTAATACCCAGTTGACAGTACTAATACCAAGTTGACAGTATTGCCTTATAGGTTTGTTTCAGTATTAAATTTGTTCCATTATATCATAGAACTGGATAACGAGGTGTGGAAAGATATGGTAGATCTCGTTACTGGTTAAAGTATTGATATATAAAAAGTATGCTCGTAACTGAGATAGTCTGAACATACTATCGGTAAAGGTTATCGTGTGATTTGGAAATTAGTTTGTCTAGACTAATTGAATCATAAAGGTATGCACGGGGTATATTGAGCACGACCAGTTTGGATAGAATTAACTTGTACTGATCGGCGTAGTTAATTTGGTCATAGTATTCTAAAATCTTAATCCCGAGATTGGGACGGGCAGGAGAGTTAGATATCGTATGCTTTGATTTGCCAAAGTGTGCTGTAAATTGAGGCCAAAATCTCGGTTAGTTGGATATGCGGTGTTTAGATTCTTTGTGTGCCATTTCTAGTCGGAGAAATCCACATATCGGTTCGCCGAGTTGATGGGGCTCTTGAGATGAGCTCGTAAGGTTTATTATACTAAACTGGGACGGTGGACTTTATGCCCGGTATAATAAGAAAGTCGAGTGGTACTAATCTCGGATACCAAGAAGTCGGTGAATTAATTTGTCAGTAAATTGATGAGCCAACGAGCACTAGATCTTTGATGTGAGGAGATAGAAGAATAATAAAGTGAGAGCGATGTAACATTTTTGAACGGTAGTTCCATAATTGGTCCGCTAGTGGTACGACTAATTATGCGTTTGACTAATCGACAAAGTGAATTAATTAATCCTAATGATTTAAGTAATGTTTAATTGATTAAGTGGATTAAGAAATTAATTCATATTGAATTAATTAATCCTAAGGTTTGATTAAATTAAATTAATGAAGTGGGTTAAAAAATTAATTCGAAAGGCTCGATTGAAGTTGACTAGTCTAGGGAAGACTAAGGGGTCAACGAAAGTCAAACATTTAGGCCCAATTCAAAAGCCCACTAGGTCTCCTAAGGAGCTCCCTATAAATAGCTAATGTTTGGTACTTAGTAACACATTATAAACCTTGTAGGCAAATGCCTTAGAGTGAGAAAGACAAGCCTGGAGAGAGAACTTCTTCTTCTTCTTTGAGAGTTCTTTCTCAAAGTCGGTTTGCAATCTTTCTTTTTGAGAAACACAGCCCACAATTCTAGAAGCCCAAGACCACCACCCGGAAGTTCGAACGCCGCTCGAGAAGTCCGATCGTGGCTTTTTTTCGGCCAGTCAGTGCCGCCGACAGTATTTGGATTTTCAGGTGCCATTTTGGTGCATTTTCATTGTGGGCTTTGTTTATTTGTTGCATTGATCCTTTGGATCATTCCTTTTGGTTTGCCAAAGTCTTGATCTATGAGTAAATAACTTACCCACGAAGTTTTATAGAGACGGTATGGGTTTTCAGATTAGAATCAGTTTCCCAGGCTAAATCTATTTTTCAGATCTACGAGTTTCTTGAAGTGGGTTTCTTTGGATTTCTTCGCCAGTGCCTTTAACCACCTCGTAGTTACTTCCCACCCAAGTTCGAGGTCGTTTGGAGTTATCCTTAGGATTGTGGGTGGATTTCGCTTTCCCGGAGTTTTGGTTTTCTATATTGATTGGGACGTCGCTTCAAAGGTATAATCTTTAGTCCTTCCGCTTTAATTAAAGATTTAATCTTTAAGTGTCATTTTCATGAATTAAAGTAGTATAAGCCTAGATCCATTCAGGGGAAACGAATTTGAGCCTGAGCCAAGTCGAAAGTCTCTGATTCTGGAATGCATAGTACGAAAGCGATATTTTCGATTTAGTTCGGGCTTGTTCTCTTTTTCTTCAATAGCACGTTGTCTCTAAGGCATAACCCCAAAACGAATTGGGCAACTCACTATAACTCATCATCGATCTAACCATATCCATAAGAGTCCTGTTCCTCCTATTTGCTACACCATTTTGCTGGGGTGTGCCAGGTGCAGACAACTGAGAATGAATACCCTCATCTGACAAATAGGTCCTAAATTCACTAGAGAGATATTCACCACCACGATCAGATCGCAGGGTCTTAATACTCTTACTATGATGCTTCTTTACATCTGACTTAAACTCTTTGAACTTGTTAAAGCATTCAGACTTGTGGCGTATCAGGTATATGTATCCAAATCTAGAGTAATCATTCGTGAATGTCACAAAATACTCATAACCACCTCTAACCTAAACTGACATAGGTCCACACTGAACCAACTCTAAAACCTCTTTGGCCCTATACCCCTTTGCCTTAAGGGTCTCTTTGTCATTTTACCCTCCAAGCAGGACTCACACGTAGGATAACTATCAATCTCCAATGAGCCTAATGGCCCATCATTGACCAACCTTTTAATCCTACTAAGATTGATATGACCTAGTCTCATGTGCCAAAGATAAGTTTGGTTCAAAGGGGGATATTTCATTCTCTTACTATGATTCGATGATGGGTTATTAATTTCTGTATTTTGTATTTCTGGGGAGTTAGTCTTAATAAGAAATAAATTATCAACCAATGCACCAGAACATATAAGTTTCTTGTTCTTTCTAATAAAAACATAATCATTAGAAAAAATAAACTTATAACCATCCAAAAGCAGCTTAGAAATGGAAAGTAAGTTCTTTCTAAAGCTGGGTATATAAAGACAATGTCTCAAAATTAAAACAACTGAGTTTGAATAATAAAGACGAACAATTCCCATTGCAGTAACTGAAACTTTGGTAGTATCCCTAAGGTAGACCTGCAACTCACCATCTCTATAAAGCTGGGTCACTTGGAACCCCTGCAAAGAATTAGAAATATGATCAGTGGCTCATGAATCCACACACCAAGTATCTGTGAGAATCACCGCTAAACATGTCTCAGTAACAAAAGTGAAATTGCTCATACCTCGAGGCTTTGGGCAATCTTTCTTCCAGTGTCCTGCATTGTCACATCTGAAACACTTGCCTTTTGGCTTGTGCTTCTTGGAAATGCCTCCCTTGGGTCCATGATCAGCACCTACTTTCTGGCCCCTCTTCCTCTTATGCTTCCTGGCTTTGGGCCTAGCAGAGGGACCTGAAGGTCCAACAGTAGCCAAAACTTGCTTATTCACAACAAATAGGCCTTCGCCAGACACCAACGCAGTTATGAGCTCGGGCAAAGTATACTGAAGCTTGTTCATGTTATAGTTCAGCCAAAACTGCTCAAAACTGTGAGGCAAGCTTCGGAGGATGATGTCACACTGTGACTCACAATCAATCTCGCCTTTCAATACCTCAATCTCGTTGATGTTGCTGATCATTTCCAGCATGTGATCTCTTACTGGGGTGGCTTAAGCCATCTTGGCACTCATGAGTTTCCTCATAGCTGACTGCCTAGCTACCCTGTCCTGATGTGCAAACATCTCCCTGAGGTTAGTCATCATATCGTAGGCTTAGGTCATCAACTAATGCTGGTGCTGCAGTACTCTCGACATTGAAGCCAAGATTTAGCACCTTGTCATCTCATCAGCTTTCTTCCACCTCGTATATAACTCTTTCTCCTCAGGGGTGGCATTATCTTTGGGTGTCTGAGGGCACACCTCAGTAAGCACGTACTTGTAACCCTCTGCAGTAAGGACGATGTCTAGGTTATGCTTCAAATCAATGTAGTTAGGACCGGTAAGTTTCAGTATTATTTTTCGAAAATATTGATATCCTCAAAAACAATATAATCTCCCACCGACATCTCTCACACTGGGATTAACGCAGGTCACGCGGGCGAATTTCTACGCTAAGCCACATTCGTTCGAGAAGAACCAAAGTTCATTAATTTCACTAGCTGACTAACGATCTTATGATCAATGAAATTAATAGTCGATGATTTTAGCCATACACATAAATAGAGTAACCTCTTAGGAGGGATATTACAAATGGTACACTAAGTGTATGCCATTACATGATTTCTAAGTTTGTTACTTAGGAGGTAGGGCACCTCAGTAGAGAGGGTATCGCAATCCTCCAATTAAACTCACTACAGTCATCATTTTAGATATTCAATCTAGTGATCTCAAGATTGACGGCTCATCCGAATGGAGCAAGGCCCTAATGCTAACGTGCAAGTCTAACCACATCACATATGAATTTCGTAATGGAGGCCATGGGGATAGATACCAATCCGCTCTCACTTAGATTTTTAAGTTTGAGGATTTTTACTTTTTAACGTGTAATATCTTAACTATGGATATTCGCACCCATAAAACTGTTGGAGTTTTAATATGCGAATAATCTACCTTAGTTAGTTGCACGTATTTTAAAAAAATGGTTTGTTTTCACTCAAGCATAAAAAAATGAAAACACACAAGTAACGAAAATGGCATACAACGGGATATACATAATTAAACATTTCCCGACTATTATGGCATTCTCTATCATTGTTTCCTTTGAGGCTTTGTTGACACGTCCCCTCGCATCGCTCTCACTCGTTATTTGGATTCCTCTCAATTCGTCCGAGTTTCTCTCGGTTTTCTATGTAATTAGGAATCACCCAAAATTATGATAAACTAAAACCCACGAATACGAGTTACCCAACATAACGTCTTCGTCATAATACATAAATTCCTATATACAAAGTCATTCTTGGAATTTAAAGATGACAACATTAGATTAAATCCTACTACAAGATTTATCTAATCCTGCACGACTTTCAACTCGTGGTTATTACTATTACAGACATTTCCATTCAAAATAAAAATGAGCCCGAACATGTCCCGGGGTTTATCAATGAAAATAAAAACCATAAAATCCGGGAATAATAACCACCTGTTAATATATCGACAATGCAAAAATAACAAAGCCAAAACAAAGCCGTGTAATAAATTGAACAAGTATAAGGCCAAAACACTCGCTCTGATACCAGTTTGAAAGAAACAGATCTAGCCCAGGCTAAACCGAAAATCTCACTTTTGTGCTATGCATTCCAGAATCGGAGACTTTTGATTCAGCTCAGATTTAAAATGATTTTCCCTGAATGGATCTAGGCTTATACTACTTTGATTTATTAAATCAACACACAAAAATTGAATCTTTAAATTAAAGCGGAAACCTTTAAAGATTATACCTTTGAAGCATGTCCATCGCAAATATAGAAAACCAGGTCTTGTGATGCGAATCCACTAAAGTGTCTCGAGAATAACTCCAAACGATCCCGAATTCGAGTGGGCAAATGTCCACGGGATGGCTAAAGCACAATATGATGAAATCCAAAGGAGCCTACTTCAAGAAAACTCAATCTGCCCAATCTGAAACAACCCGGAGGCCTGATCCTAATTTGAAAACCCACACCGCCTAAATAAAACTTGTCGGGAAAAGCCTTTTGCCTGTAGATCTAGACTTTGGCGAACCCGTAGGAATGAGCCAAAGGATCAACGTTACAAAATAAGCAAAAACCAACAAATGGGCAACCGATCAGCGCCGGAAAAATCCAATTACCGACGACAAATTGCCGACATCCGACGGCGGTTAAAATTCGATGGTAGCGGCGGTGATCTTAAGTATTTCTAGGATTGGTAATGGGCTGAGTTTCTTGAAGAAGAATGATCGAAATCAACTTCGAGAAAAATCTAAGAAGATGAAGACTTCTCTATAGATTTCTCCTTCTCTCTCTAAAGTTGCCTCTCAAAGTTCCTTATGTCTTCTAAATGCCATACTTAAGCTATTTATAGGAGTTTCATGGGAGACCTAGTGGGCTTTTGAGTTGGCCCTTAATGTTTGACTTTCGTTGACCCCTTAGTCTTTCGAATTAATTTCTTAATCCACTTCATTAATTAAATTTAATCAAACCCTTAGGATTATCTCGTATAACCCACTTAGTCAATTAAATATTAATTAAACCTTTAGGATTAATTAATTCACTTTTTCGATTAGTAAAATGCATAATTAGTCGTACCACTAACAGACAAATTATGAAACTACAGCTCAAAAACCAATTTAATTTGCACTCACTTTATTATTCTTCTATCTTTCCACATCAAAGATCTAGTGGTTGTCGATTCATCAATTTACTTCCAAATTAATTCATCGGCTTCTTGGTATCCGAGATTAGTACCACTCGACTTTCTTATTATACCATTTGCTAGATTTAGTATAATAAACCTTACGAGCTCATCTCGGGAGCTCCATCAGCCTGGCGAACCGGTATATGAATTCCTTCCACTAGCAACGACACACAAAGAAGCTAAACACCGCATGCCCAACTTACCGAGATTTAGGCCTCAATCGACTGCACCCTTTGGAAAATCAAAGCATATGATATAAAACTTTCATGCCTGCTCCAATCTAGGGATTAAGAGATTAGAATACCCGGATCAAATTAACTACGCCGATCAGTACAAGTTAATTCAATCCCGAACAGGTCGTGCTCAATATGCCCCGGGCACATCTTTATGATTTAATTAGTCTAGACAAACAAATTTTAAAATCACACGATAACCTAAACCGATAGTATGTTCAAACTATCTTAGTTACGAGCATCTGTTTATATATTAATACTTTAACCAATAATGAGATCTACTTTGTCTTTCCACAACTCGTTATCTAGTTCTATGATATAATGAAACAAATTTAATACTGAAACAAAACGATATGTCAACTGGGTATTAGTTTCTGATACAAGCAATAGTTTTTTCAGTATTCAAAACTAACAAACCTATCATGTTCCTCACAAATGTTCTTAGGCTTCCTTTTCTCTTTAGAACTCTCTTCATTCTTCTTTTCACTAGAAGATTCCTCATTTTCTTTTGCCTCGATAATAGCTCTCACTTTAATCAGTCCAAAACTAGGTCTAGATAATTTCTCCAATGGATACCTCTTGGATTCCTTAAATGAACATTCTCCAACCTCTACACCTTCTAAGTATTTGGTCCAAGGTGTCTCCATTTGATTTTCATGACCACTTTGCACAAATTCCTTTTCTTGACCAATATAGTTGGATCCCATCAAGCAAGCTTTCTTAACTTTAAGTTGTCTTTGTACCCTTGGTACTTCTTGCAACTCACAATTTCCTTCAAGCTTCATTAGATTTTCACTCTCAAGTGCTTTCTCTTGACATACCATTGCAACTACTTCCTCTTCTTGTCCCAAGGTTTCTTCTTTTAGTGAATCTAAGGATTCCACCTTAGTTGTGTCACTTCCATTTTATAACATAAGTAGGATATCCACCACTTCCATAATAGAGAGTGTTTTCTCTCTATGGTTGTGTACTAGATGATGGAGTTGATGTTTCTACTATCTCATCATCATCATCATCATCATCATCTATCTCCACATCTTTTCAATACTCTTTATTCCACTTGAGGAGTTTGTTTGCATATTCTTCTTTATCAAACTCGTCTTCTTTGAGCTCTATCTCATACAACTCTCTCATATACCCCTCAATCCAATCCTCATAGAAAAAATTCTTGATTTTCTCAATAGCCTCATAGTACCCATCTCCAAAATGGCCACTATATCTAGAACCTCTTTGGACTTGATTACAATTTCCGTCACCCTAACTTGACAAACCGACTCAAAGTGAACACCTCACTTGGGGTGGTTTTGGCTCTTTTCCATATATGTCATCAATACTTCTCATGTTGGTTATTGGAAAAATTGTTGATAATTGCAACCATTCCAAGGTGTCTCTTCTTTATAATAACTCATTCTCCTTCTCAATCCAACTTCCTTAAAAAAATCAACAAGTAAACTATGTAAGAATAAGTTAAGAAACGAAAAACAAGAAAAATAAAGAAAATTACAGCACTTAACGCGTCACTCACAAGTACAAAAAATCTCATAAAAACTACTAACAACTACTAAAAATGCAAAAACAAGTGAACAACACAAACTACCAACAACAATAATCACTCAAAATAGACAAATCCCCGGGAACGCCGCCAATTTTGACGTGTCCTTGTCGTTGTATAAGTTTTAGGCGAACAATTCAAAATAAAATTTATATATAAACAAAACAAAAATACTAAAACTATAGTATTTATGGTTTCGTTCCCATAAAATTTGTGGTATTGAATGAAGTGGTTGTTGGATTTGGGTCCTCACTTACTACAATTTCTAGTAGTTTAGTAGTCTAAGAATCTAACAAAACAAAGTAAAAGATAGTGATTAGGTAAAAGTCATGTAGAGAAAAAAAAAGAAAATAAAAGATAATATGGGTAAAAGGTAAAAAATCACACCACAACCAAGATCCAAGGAGCTATTGTAAGCAAAATATCCTGGAATTGTTCTTGGACACTCTAAGGCCATCATTACTGAAATATAAGGGCTAAAACTAGTCAATAATAGAAATAGGGTCGTTAATCCTATCTATTATTGATCCTTTACTTTATCTTTCTTAAGATCGAGTAAAATTACCCACTTTCATTCCACTTGTATTATAAAACCATGAATCTTGTAACACAAGACATCGCTATTGTCCCATATGCTCACCAAAGTTGATAATCCAACAACAATACTCACCAACAAAGTATATTCAACATATAAATTAACAACAAGGCAACTTTCATATCCATAAACATGAATTAATCAATTCTTGCATGAAACACACTTAACAATATGCATGAATAACCAAAGAGTAGAACAAAAACCACATGGAAGTAATGAGAATATATCAAAATAACTTGATTTGTAAGAAAGATGAGGTCTTAGCATCCATAATTCAACACAACTCTCAATTCTTTGAACCTCCACCATAAAGAAACACAAATATTTCATTAAATCCATTAGCTTGTTCAACATCTCTTGAAAATCCACTACCCCCTATCACTTAGATGGGTAGATTTCCCTAGAATCTGCATAAAACATAGATGTTCTAATAGAATTCATAGTGTGTGTGTGTGTGTGTGTGTGTGTGTGAAAATGTGAGAAAGTGTGTGTTTATTTCACACTAAGCTACTCTCTCTAAAATATGAAAAACACATTAAGGCGTAATGGTATGTGTCTTTACAAGGGGCCTTGGAAATTAAGAAAGGTTTAGAGGGCTAAAATTGGAATTACATAAAAAAAAGTCACGCCAAGGGTAAAGTTGGACTTTCAACAGCAATTCCCTGCAACAACCAAGCGGTGGCGCAAAGGTGACGCCGAGGTCGGCGGCAATCAGGAATTGTCACCATATGGACGCCGGAGTTAGCGGTAACCAGGTGTCAGCACGGAGTGGATGCCAGACTCAAAGTGTTCATCATTTTGCGCTATTTCCAAATTCTTCTCTTTAAGCTTCTAGATTGCCTGATTTCTTCCTTTTTCTAGCAAAAGCCTTTAAGTTTTGTACCAAAATATCCAAAGTGCCTCCTTACTACAAAATCATGCAAATCCAACTATAAGTGCATTGAAAGCTCATAAAAGATGTCATATTCATTGAAAATCAACTAAAAGTAAACTAAACATGCATGATTTTAGGTCATAAAATGGTATATTTTGGAGTCGCGTCACACCCGCACACTTCATGTTGGGTTTGAATACTAAAGCTTTGCTTGTATTAAACTATTTCCATGTTTTATATATCGATTGAATGTTTCAGTTAAATTATTTATGTGTTTACATATGTCATCCATTTATATTATATACTTAGATGATGAGGTGTCTGATGTGACACAGTATATCTCATCATTGGTTAAAAGACATAATATATAAATGAGGTTCATAACCGAGACAATTTTGGACACACTGTCGGTTTAGGTTATTATGTGATTCAGAAATTGGTTTGTTTATACTAATTGAATCATATAGATATACCTGGGGCATATTGAACTTGACCATTTAGGATGAATTGTCTTATACTGATTTAATAAACTATTCATTCCTTGTATTCTATCTCTTAATCACTAGACTTGAGCGGGCATGAGGATTAGACATAGTGTACTTTGATCTGCCAAAGGGTGAGGTCATTTGTGGCCAATAGTCTCGGTAGGTTGGGTGCACGTTTTAGTTGCTTAGTGTGTCGTTGCTTATCAAAAGAAAACCATGTACCGGTGCGTCCGGGGTGATAGTGCTCCCGAGATGAGCTCGTTATGTTTATTATACTAAACCCAGCTGGTGGACTTATGTCCGGTATAGTAAAAAGGTCGAGTGGTACTAATCTCAGATTATAAGAAGTTAATTAATTAATTTATCTATAAATTAATAAATTAACGAGCACTAAATCTTTGATGTGGGGAGATTAAAGAATAAATCAATTAGTTGTTCCGGAAGCAATTTTGGTGCAGGATGGTAGTGCCAAAATTAATCCGTTAGTAGTACGATTAATCTTGTAGTGGTTAATTGAATAAGTAGAATTAATTAATTAACTAATTATTCCTAAGGGTTAATTAAGTAATAAACAAAGTGAAATTAATTAATTAATTACGTCTTAAATTTTAATTAGAATTAGGAAATCTAATTGGATTTGGATTATCCTATTAGATTAGTTACCTAATTGGATTTGGAAACTAATTAATTACCTAAACCCATTAGGAAGGCCAATCCTAAACCAACTTGGGGTTTCTCTTATAGCTTTATATATAGACAAGGGATTAGCAATTCTATAACACACAATTCATAAGTTTTCAAGACAAGAAAACAAGATAGAGAAAATCTAGAGAGAGAATTTCCAAGAATTCTTTCTCGAAGTCGATTATCCCTTTCAGGCGCGTGACGGCTCTTCTCCCGAGACAAGGCTGCGGTCGGACAACATAACTCCTTCGGTGGCACTTGGAGAGAGCTTAGGCGACGTGTGGAGGTCTGTGCTGGTGGCACGTGGAATTCACGCACTATGCAGCATGTTCTCGGCGTCGGTTTTTATGTTGAGTTGTTGGTCGCTGGTTCATTGGTTCATTGCCCACACAACGTTCGAGCCTGTCTTGAGTCACACAAGCGATCACCTGAGTTTACGCTTCAAAATGTATTCCTAAACTTCCGTTTTAATTAAAAATTATTTGTTGCATGATAAATCGAATAAGAGCGAACCAAGATCCTGCGAAATGTTATTTCAAGCAAGGATTTGAATAGCGATTGTGCTAGAGTCTAAGCCTGGTCAAGAATTCCGATTCTGGAATGAATAGCACGAAAGTGAATTTTTGACCGGACCCGAGCAGATAATATTTCACTTAAGACTTTGCTTGTCCTCAAGCAAACTAACCAAGAAAACAAATAGAAAGTGAGTCCAAAATAAAATAATTAGCTCTAAGATGGTTTTTTCTGCCCCTCCAAGCTAAACATAAAAGACCATACACTCACTTTGCACTCATGATATCATATAACTTCGAAAATTAAGCAAGACAAGCATGATATGGATTCTCTATCAACATCAATTGATCTCAGCACCTCACACCTTCAGGGATACACTCAATAACGCTCAAAGTGTATAGGTTTTGAAATTTTCAACAACGCTCAAGTCAATTGCATGAAAGATCTTCAATCATAAGCTTGACTCAAGATCATCTCGCCACCGCCTATTGCGAATGTAACACATTGATCAAAAGGACTTTTATTAGGGTGAAACGGGGCTAATAAAATTGGCTAAGAACAAGAAAATGTCAAGGCTTGAAAATTGGAGTTATCGTAAAGAGATTTGCATTAATTGGATGTTTCATCAACTACTTCTACTTGGATTCTTCAACTACTAATGGCGGTTTAAGGCTTAGATGTCCTTTACTTCCCCATTCTTATTTCTTCAAACTAAAATATTTTATTATTATTGTTTTTTGAAATATTTCTTTTAGAAACTACTAATTATTGAAAACTATTACCTTAGAATCCATTAATTATTTTTCATTTCCACATCCAATCACTTACAAAATCTTTAAGGGTCCGAAAGCAAGGTTTTAACAAAGAAAAAGGCTCAAGTTAGCTTATTGAGATAAAAAGAAAACAAAGAAAAAGATGGGGCTCAACTTGGTTATGCCTAAGGGGATAAAGATGATTATGGGTAATGTAAAGCACACAAAAGGTAAAAAAAAAGCTAACTAATTTCCTTCATCACTTCAATGTATCACAAACGCGTAAAAGGTTTTGATATGTATGCTAAAGTCAAGTTCTAGATTCAATCATTCATGCAAGACAAATAACACAACCAAAGAAAAATGAGCAAGCAAATAAGAAATGCTCAATAAAGGCTCAAATATGCTCACATAAAATCAAGGGTTGAAATGTGATTACATCTCAAGATGTCAACTAAGAACTCACATCATACCTATCAATGTTCAACTATTTCCATCATATTTTCACCAATCATACAATGCAAATACACAACAGTAGCTTGAACGGTTCCTTTTGTTTTGGAAAATTTTTTTAAAAAATCCAAAATAGAGCAAATTTTTGAAAATTAACCACAAAATGGACTCATCTTCACTCCTAGTTTCTCAATTGGCAAGTATGAAGACTTATAACAACTTATGTATATCTACCCCCTCACACTTAAAATATACATTGTCCTCAATGTATCAAAACAAAACAAAAGTTGGTCAATGGGGTACCAATTTCTTTTTCTTTAGATTCATTTATCACAATTAAGCTCATGCCCATATAATATTAGCCAAATACCCAATGTAAATCACGCAAAGTTTAATTAAAAACATAAAAATAAACACACCAAAGCAAATAAAAATAATCAAATTACAAAAGTGTCAACAAAATGTAGTAAGAAAGTAATAGTGATAAGGATTCTCAAACTCTTGTTATAAAGGAACTAAATGTGGAGGAAAACCAGTAGTGCCTCACTTTATCAGCTTCCTCTCTTTCTGTTATAGCTCATCCTTCCTCTTTCCTACTTCTTGAATTAACCATGTCCAGAAAATTGTAACGAATTAGTGAATTTTTCAAAAAAAAAAAAAAAGAATGGCTTCAGCATACCTTAGAGGTTGACTTCCAACAGGTGCTGGTGCCTGGTGGTCGCCAAATATGGGCGGCATGAAGGCGTGGTGCCAGCATATCGTCTGGCATCAGGGCCAGTAAATATAAGCCAATTCAATTCACTAAAATAGCAGTGATAAGCATTAAAGTACCACAAGACATGTTAATTAATCATACAATTAGTCTACACATAAAAACACGTGATTTTTCATTCATTAAAGCACAAGTTATATATGTTCTATAGCATGTAAGCTCCAAATTATAAAGATTAGAACATATAAAACATACAGAGTCAAAAAATTCATACATTCATCCATTAAAAGCTCATTCAATCATATAAATCACACATAGCATAATACTGTGCACAATTTAAGAAATTCATTTTTTAAAATTTAAGCACAAGACAGCTCTATACTCTTACCATTTATTCTTGATTTTGTATAATGCTTAAAATCTGCAGTGAACTTAAAAACATCAACACTATAGGTAAAATCACTAAAAATAAAGAATTTTAAATCTCCCATTCAAAAATTGGATCCATTAAAAGTGTAAATAATTATCATTCATGCTCAAGGAAGTATTGGAAGTCTTAGGTAAGTAGAATGGAGGTTTTAAACTCCATGGTAACTCATTTTCATCATAAATGCAAAACAGGGGATCTAGGCGCTGAAAATGCATCGAGTAGATGCTACTGATACCACCTTTAGATCATGGCGGCAACCTGGTGCTGGAGCCTGGTGGACGCCTGCAGCTGGCGGCAACCCGCCAGCACAAAGGTTCTGTCATGCTATTTTTTCTCGATTTTAGCAAATTTTCTTCCACTTGATTTTTACATGATCCGATTCCACCAAATCATGTACCTACAACACAGGAATGTGTTCAGAAACATCATACTCAAAAATCACCTTAAAATCCATGACTTATTAGCAATTTAAAATTTTAAAATCTAAAAATTAAAAAATGAACTAAAAAGTGATAAAAATGCTTGGGTCGTCTCCTAAGAAGCGCTTTGGACTTTAGAGTCTCAAGCTAAACTTGTCTTGAGGTATGGACTCAAGGGCCTTCTAAAATCCTCGTGTCTAGTGCAATAGATACACTTTCCTCTCTTTTCTCCATCAAACTTGCCTTCATTTCTTTGAAATTTTCCCTTTGTCTATCTCTTCTATTTTTTCTTCTCAACCTAGACTTCTTCCTTCTTCCTTCTTACTTCTTCACTATTATTGTCAATGTCTACTTCTTTATTCGATTCCTCATTTATTTGCCGTTGTGGCATTTAAACATTCCTCTTTGCTTGAGCGTCCCTAAATTCCATGCCCTCAACCTTTCTTTCCTCTTTATAAATTCTTCTTGAAAAATTACAAAAGCAATTCCTCTCTTGTAACATGATGACTAATATTTCTTTTTGTAGATTGAGAGATTCTTTCACCAATTCCTTAAGCTCTTCATTGGAATGTGTCAATGTTTTAATGTCCTATTTTTTCTTGAACTTTGTAACAATCTTCCTTATTTCTTTGTCCTTATTTGTAACATTCTTCAAGATCCAATTTCCCACTTTGTAGTGTGGAATGTAATCTAGGGTCTCTTATATAATTAAGTTTCTCAATTCATTAGTCAACCTATCATGTTCCTCCAAAATGTTCTTAGGCTTCTCTTTTTCTTTATAAATCTCTTCATTCTTCTTTTCACTAGAAGATTCCTCATTTTCTTTTGCTTTAATAATAGCTCTCACTTTAATAAGTTCACAACTAGCTCTAGAGAATTTCTCCAATAGATACCTCTTGGAATCCATAAATGAAAATTTTCTAACCTCTAGACCTTTCAAGTATTTGATCCAAGGTCTCTCCATTTGATTTTCTTGACAACTTTGCCCAAATTCCTTTTCGTGACCAATGTTGGATCCCATCAAGCAAGCTTTCTTAACTTTAAGCTCTTTTTGTACCCTTGGTACTTATTCAATTTGCAACTCACAATTTCCTTCAACCTTAATTTGAGCTTCACTCTCAAGTGTTTTCTCTTGACATACCATTGCCACTACTTCCTCTTCTTGTCCCAAGGTTTATTCCTCTAGTGAATATAAGGATTCTACCTTAGTTGTGTCAGTTCCATTTTCCAACATAAGTAGGGCATCCACCACTTCCATATTAGACTCTTGATTGTTTTCTCTCCATGGTTGTGTGCCAGATGATGGAGTTGATGGTTCTACTATCAAGTGAACACCTCACTTGGGGTGGTTTTGGCTCTCTTCCATATATGTCATCTATACTCCTCATGTGGGTTCTTGAAAAAATTGTTGGATAGTTGCAACCATTCCAAGGTCTCTCTTCCTTCTAATAATTCATTTTCTATCTCAATCCAACTTCCTTACAAAAATCTACAAGTAAACTATGTAAGAATAAGTTAAGATACGAAAAACAAGAGAAATAAATAAAATTACTGCACTTAACAGATCACTCACAAGTACACAAAAACTCATAAAAAGTACTAAAAATGCAAAAAAAGTGAACACCACAAACTACCAATGACAATAATCACTCAAAATAGATAAATCCCCGGGAACGGCACCAATTTTGACTTGTCCTTGTCGTTCTATAAGCTTTAGGCAAACACTTCAAAATAAAGTTTATAAATAAACAAAAAAAATAGTAAAACTATATTGCTTAAGGTTTCATTCTCATGAAATTTGTGGTATTGAATGAAGTGGTTGTTGGGTTCGAGTTCTCACTTACTATAATTTCTAGTAGTTTAGTAGTCTATGAATCAAACCAAACAAAGTAAAAGATAGTGATTTGGTAAAAGTCATGTAAAGAACAAAATCAGGAAATAAAAGATAATATGGGTAAAAGGCGGAAAATCACACCACAACCAAGATCCAAGAAGCTATTGTAAGCAAAATATCATGCAATTGTTCTTGGTGTTAGTTTTGAATACAAAAAATCTATGGCTTGTATCAAAAACAAATATCCACAGATGACATATCATTTTGTTTCATTATATCATAGAACTAGATAACGGGTGTTGAAAGACACAGTAGATACCGTTATTGGTTAAAGTATTGATATATAAAAAGTATACTCGTAACTGAGATAGTCTAAACATACTATCGGTATAGGTTATATGTGGTTTGGAAATTAGTTTATCTAGACTAATTAAATCACACGGATATGCCCGGGGCATATTGAGCATGACCAGATTGGATAGAATTGACTTGCACTGATCGGCGTAGTCAATTCGGTCATAGTATTCAGTCTCTCAATCCCGAGATTGTGACGGGCGTGAGAGTTGGATATCGTATGCTTTGATTTGCCAAAGAGTGCGGTCAATTGAGGCCTATACCTCGGTAGGTTGGGTATGCGGTGTTTAGCTTCTTACGTGCCATTGCTAGTCAGAGAAATCGACGTATCGGTTCGCCGGGTTGTTGGTGCTCCCGATATGAGCTCGTAAGGTTTATTGTACTAAAACTGGCCAGTGGACTTTACGTCCTGTATAATAAGAAGGTCAAGTGGTACTCATCTCGGATACCAAGAAATCGGTGAATTAATTTGTCAGTAAATTGATAAACCGACGAGCACTAGATATTTGATGTGGGGAGATAGAAGAAAATATAGTGGCGCGATGTAAAGTCATTTTTGAGTGGTAGTTCCATAATTGGTCCGTTAGTGGTACGACTAATTATGCATTTGACTAATTGATAAAGTGAATTAATTAATCCTAGAGGTTTAATTAATATTTAATTGACAAAGTGGATTAAGAAAATTAATTATATATGAATTAATTAATACTAAGAGTTCGATTAAATTAAATTAACGAAGTGGGTTAAAAATTTAATTCAAAAGGATCGATTGGAGTTGACTAGTCTAGGAAAGACTAAGGGGTCAACGAAAGTCAAACCAAAAGGCCCAACTCAAAGGCCCATTAGGTCTCCTTAGAAGCTCCCTATAAACATCCCATGTTAGGCAACTTACAAGACATAAGAAACTTGGAGGCCAAATTTAGCCTAATGAGAGAAAGTCTAGCTTAGAGTGAGAAAATTCTTTCTTCTTCGAATCTTCTCCTCGAAGTCAGCCAAGAAAGCTTGCTTCTTTGAAAAGAAACTCAGCCCATGAATTTTTGAGCAGGCCTCAATTCATTATTCTTGACCGCCGCCATTTTCTTCTTAGGTCCGCCACACGCAGCTGTGGGTTTCTTTTTCCGGCGACCATTCGTATTCTCGGGGTGCTAGATCCAGTGGTTATTCACATTTATCCCTTCTCCAGTTGGTGATCCATGAATTCCACCATCCAGACCGTTGCTGGGGTTTGGCGGTCTGGTGACCGGAGATTTCTTCGTTTTGAGTGGCGGCCGACAGTGAGGATTTTAGGCTACTCCGGGCAAGAACTGTTTCGACAGTTCTTGAGTTTTTCGAAGCGAGTTTCTTGGGATTTCTTCGTTTTTCTTGGGCTACTCCGTAGACACTAGGCCACACTAGTTTGGAGTCGAATTGGAGTTATTCTTTTTATTTCTTGTGGAATTCGCTTGCCTGAACTTTTGGATTTCTATTTGCTAGGGATTTCGCTACAAAGGTATAATCTTTTAACTTTTCGCTTTAATTAAAAATTGTATTTTTGTGTCCCGATTAATAAATTAAATAAGTATAAGCCTAGATCTGTTCAAGGGAAAATGAATTTGAGCCTGAGCTTTGTCGAAAGCTTCCGATTCTGGAATGCATTGCACGAAAGTGAGGATTTCGATTTAGCCCGGGCTTGTTCTGTTTTCCTTCAAAATGGTATCACAGCGAGTGTTTTGGATTTATACTTGTTTAATTTATTACACGAATTTATTTTGGCATTATTATTTTTGTCGAAATGTTTAAACAAATGGTTATTAGTTTCCCGACTATTATGGTAGAAATTTATTTTTCATTCATAAACCCCAGGACATGTCCGGGCTCGTATTTTTTTGAATGGAAATGTCTGTAATAGTAATAACCACGAGCTGGAAGCCGTGTAGGATTAGAAAAATATTGTAGTAGGATTTGATCTAATCATGTGGTCTTTAAATTCCTTGAAAAATGACTTTGTGTATAGGAATTTATTTATTATGACGAAGACATTATTTTGGGAAAATTATATTTGCGGGTTTTGGTTTCTCATAATTTTGGGTGATTCCTAATTACGTAGTTAACCGAGAAAACCCGGACGAATCGAGAGGAATCCAACTAACGAGTGGGAGCGTCATGACGGGACGTGTCACCGAGGCGTCAAGGAATCAACGATAGAGAAGGCCATAATAGTCGGGAAATTATATTTCTATAATTTCCCGTATTTATGCCTTTTGTTGATTGTGTGTTTTCGATTTATTTGAATGAACAAAAACCAAACCGTTTTAAAAAGTAAAGTGCAATTAAGTAACGTAGATTATTCGCATATTAAAACTCTAACGGTTTTATGGGTGTGAATATCCATAGTTAAGATATTGTATGTTAAAACGTAAAAATCCTCAAACTTAAAAATCTAAGTGGGAGCGGGTTGGTAAATATCCCCATGGCCTCCATTACGGATTAATATGTGATGTGGGTATAGGGCCAAAAACGTTTTAGAGTTGATTCATTCTGACTTGTGTGGACCTATGTCAGTTCCGGCTAGAGGTGGTTATGAGTATTTCGTGACATTCACGGATGATTACTCTAGATATAGATACATATACCTGATGCGCCACAAGTATGAATGCTTTGGCAAGTTCAAAGAGTTTAAGGCTGAGGTGGAGAACCATTTGGGTAAGAGTATCAAGACCCTGTGGTCTGATCGCGGTGATAAATACCTCTCTAGTGAATTTAAGTCCTATTTGTCAGAGGTGGGTATTCAGTCCCAGTTGTCTGCACCTGGCACACCCCAGCAGAATGGTGTAGTAGAGAGGAGGAACAGGACTCATATGGATATGGTTAGATCGATGATGAGTTATAGTGAGTTGCCTACCTCATTTTGGGACTATGCCTTAGAAACAGCGTGTTATCTCCTTAATCTCGTGCCATCTAAATCTGTGCCTACGAGACCCCTAGAGTTGTGGACTGGGTGAAAGCCTAGTCTGAGACATCTCAGGATTTGGGCTTGTCCAGCACATATGCTCGAGGCAGATGCATGTAAGTTAGATTCGAGACCAAAGGCTATGCTATTTGTAGGCTACCCCAAAGAGATGAGAGGTGGTCTATTTTATAGTCCTCAAGATCAGAAGGTGGTGGTGAACACCAATGCCAGATTTCTTGAGGAGGACTATAGTTTAGATCACAAGTCAAGCAGCAAGGTAGCATTGGAAGAGCTTAGAAGTCAGTCCATAGTTCCAGATGTACGAGTACAGGAAGACACACCACAAGAGACTGCACACAGTATCATAGATGATGCTCTTACACAGGCTTCCCCACTCATAGTAGGAGGGTTGTTAGACAGCCCGAGAGGTACATGGGCTTGGGTGAGTCTTCGGACTTTATCCCTGGTGCTCATGAACCAGACCCAGTTAGCTACAATGAGGCTTTCCAGGATAAAGATACAGATTCTTGGCAGAGAGCGATGATTGCTGAGATGGGTTCTATGGACTCAAATCAGGTATGGGAGCTGGTAGACCTTCCTGATGGGTTTCGGCCTATTAAGTGCAAATGGGTCTACAAGCGAAATAGAGGATCTGACGGGAGGGTTGAGACCTTCATGGCTAGGCTTGTGACGAAGAGGTATACTCAGAAAGAGGGTATCGATTTTGAAAAAACCTTTTCCCCGATAGCTATGCTTTAAGTCGATCCGGATTCTCTTGGCCATAGCTGCTCATATGGATTATGAGATTTGGCAGATGAACGTCAAGACAGCTTTCCTTAATGGAAGTCTTGAGGAGACCATCCTCATGTAGCAACCAGAGGGTTTCATTATTTAGGGCCAAGAGTACAAGGTATGTAGGCTTAGGAGGTCCATTTATGGACTTAAGCAACATTCCAGATCTTGGAACATTCGTTTTGACGAGGTTATCCAGTCCTATAGATTCACTCAGTGTCCGAATGAGCAGTGTGTATATCGCAGGCGTGATGGTATACGGTGTGTTCCTCGTACTTTACGTAGATGACATCCTTCTGATTGGCAACAGTAAGAAGGCATTGTCAGACGTAAAGGCATGGTTGTCCAGGCAATTTGATATGAAGGATTTGGGAGAGGCTGGACATATCCTTGGGATCAAGATTATTCGAGATCGTAGGAAACTTTCTCTGACTCTCTCTCAGACATCATACATAGACACAATTCTGGCCCGTTTTAACATGCAGAACTCTAAGAAGGGTTCAGTACCTTTCAGGCATAGGGTGCATTTGTCTAAGGAGCAGTGTCTCATGACTGCTGAGGAGATAGATGCCATACCGGCAGTACCCTATGCTTTTGCAGTGGGTAGCCTAATGTATCCTATGTTATGTATGAGGCCTGATATTTGCTTTGCCATTGACATGGTTTGCAGATATCAAAGTAACCCTGGGAAGGCTCACTAGGAGGCAGTAAAATGCATTCTCAAGTATTTGCATAGGACAAGAGATTATGTCCTAGTTTATAGAGCGCAGGAGTTTGTATCGTTGGGTTACACAGATTCGGACTTTCAAGGTGATATGGACAAGAGTAAGTCTACCTCTGGGTTTGTGTTTACTCTAGGAGGTGGAGCTATAGTATGGCGGAGTGTCAAGCAGAAATGCGTGGCAGACTCCACCATGGAGGCTGAGTACGTTGCCACATCAGAGAAAGAAGCTGTATGGCTCCGGAACTTCCTGGTGGACTTAGATGTGGTCCCTGAGTTGCCTAGGTCTATCACAGTTTATTATGATAACAATGGTGCAGTTGCTAACTAAAGGGAACCACGAGCCCACAAAGATAGTAAACACATAGAGCGCAAGTACCACCTGATACGAGAGATCGTAAAGAGGGGATACGTGACCATGGCCAAGATAGAATCAGATGACAACCTTGCAGATCCTCTCACATATCCATTGACCCCAAAGGTCTTTGAGAGACATGTGGAGGGCATGGGAGTCAGATTCTTGAAGAAGCCATGTGAGTGAGCTTAAAGCTGTTATGTAAATTTCATTATGACAACAGTGTAATAGCGGGTTGGACAGTTTTTGTACTTCTTAGCATAGCTTTGAGTATTAGTGGGAGATTGTTAGTTTTCAATACAGAAAAGCTATGGCTTGTATCAAAAACTAATATCCACAGATGACATATCATTTTGTTTCAGTATTAAATTGTTCTATTATATCATAGAACTACATAACGAGGAGTGGAAAGACAAAGTAGATACCGTTATTGGTTAAAGTATTGATATATAAAAAGTATGCTCGTAACTGATATAGTCTGAACATACTATCGATATAGGTTATCGTGTTGTTTGGAAATTAGTTTATATTTAATTGACAAAGTGGATTAAGAAAATTAATTCTATATGAATTAATTAATCATAAGGGTTCGATTAAATTAAATTAACGAAGTGGGTTGAAGATTTAATTCAAAAGGATCGATTGGAGTTGACTAGTCTAGGAAAGAATAAGGGCTCAATGACAGTCAAACTAAAAGGCCCAACTCCAAGGCCCATTAGGTCTCCTTAGAAGCTCCCTATAAACATCCCATGTTAGGCAACTTACAAGACATAAGAAACTTGGAGGTCAAGTTTAGCGTAGTGTGAGAAAGTCTAGCTAGAGTGAGAAAATTCTTTCTTCTTCGAATCTTCTCCTCGAAGTCAGCCAGGAAAGCTTTCTTCTTCGAAAAGAAACTCAGCCCATGGATTTTTTAGCAGGCCTCGATTCATTATTCTTGACCGCCGTCATTTTCTTCTTAGGTCCGCCGCACGCAGCCGTGGGTTTCTTTTTCTGGTGACCATTCGAATTCCGTCCGGTGGTTATTCATGTTGATCTCTTCTCCGGTTGGTGATCCATGAATTTCACTATCCATATCGTGGCCGGGGTTTGGCAGTCAGGTGACCGGAGATGCGGTGTTGAGTGGCGGCCGGCGGTGGGGGTTTTAGGCTGCTCTGGGCAAGAACTATTTTGACAGTTCTTGAGTTTTTCAAAGCAAGTTTCTTGGGATTTCTTCGTTTTGCCTTGGGCTACTCTGTTGACACTAGCCCACACTAGTTCAGAGTCGAATTGGAGTTATTCTTCAGATTTCTTGTGGAATTCGCTTGCCCGAACTTTTGGATTTCTATTTGATAGGGACGTCGCTACAAAGGTATAATCTTTTAACTTTCAACTTTAATTAAAGATTGTATTTTTGTGTCCCGATTATTAAATTAAATAAGTATAAGCCTAGATCCGTTCATAGGAAAATGAATTTGAGCCTGAGCTTTGTCGAAAGCTTCCGATTCTGGAATGCATTGCACGAAAGTGAGGTTTTCGATTTAGCCCGGGCTTGTTCTATTTTCCTTCACTTGGACACTCTAATTCCATCATTATCGAAATATAAGGGCTAATACTAGCCAGTAATAGAAATAGGGTTGTCAATCTTATCTATTATCGATCCTCTACTTTATCTTCCTTAAAATCGAGTAAAATTACCCATTTTTATTCCACTTGTATTATAAAACCATGAAAGTTGTAACATAAGACATCACTATTGTCTCAACCACATACTCACCAAAGTAGATAATCCAACAACAATACTCACCGATAAAGTAGATTCAACATATAAATCAACAAAAAGGCAACTTTCATATCTATAAATATGAATTCATCAATTCTTGCATGAAACCCACTTAACAATATGAATGAATAACCAAAGAGTAGAACAAAAATCACATGGAAGTAATGAGAATATCTCGAAATAACTTGATTAGTAAGAAAGGTGAGGCCTCAGCATCCATAAGGCAAGACAACTCTCAATTCTTAGAACCTCCACATAAAGAAACACAAATCTTTCATTAAATCCATTAGCTTGTTCAACATCTCTTGGAAATCCACTACCCCCTAACACTTAAAAGGGTAGATTTCCCTAGAATCTACATACAACATAGATGTTCTAAGAGAATTCAGTGTGCGTGTGTGTGAAAAGGTTAGAAAGTGTGTGTTTCTTCCTCACTAAGCTACTATCTCTAAACTATAAAAAACACACTAAGGTGTAATTTTATGTGTCTTTACAAGGGCATTGGCAATTAAGAAAGGTTCCAGAGGGCTAAAATTTGAATTACATAAGAAAAGTCACGCCAAGGGTAAAGTTGGACTTTCAGCAGTGATTTTTGGGTGACGACTAGGCGGTGGCGTCATGGTGACGCCGAGGCCGACGATGATCAGGCATTGGCACCATATGGACGCTGGAGTTGGCAGCGACCAGGCACCAGCGCCGAGTGGACGCCAGACTCAAACTGTTCATCATTTCACGCTATTTCCAAATTATTCTCTTTAAGCTTCAATATTGCGTGAGTTCTTCATTTTTCCAGTAAAAGGCTTTTAAGTTTTATACCAAAATGTTCAAAGTGCCTCCTTACTACAAAACTATGCAAATCCAACTATAACTGCATTGAAAGCTCATAAAAGATTTCATATTCATTCAAAATTAACTAAAATTAAACTAAACATGCATGATTTTAGGTCATAAAAAGGTATATTTTGGAATCATCTTGAGTACTCCTCGGGCTAGGGTTTTACTGTTGCTGCGATCTGAGCCTGAGATCGATGGAGGGCTAAGCTCCATCTTGGAGAGGAAGCCCTGGATGACCTGAGGCTGGTGGATTCAGGCCTGACTGCAGCAATTTCCCTCTTGACCGTAGCCCAACCAAAGATTCTATCGATTCGTGAAGGTGTGTTACTGATCCGTCATCACTTCCCTCGTTTGAGTGTCAATGGTAGTATTCTTATCGATCATCAGTATTGGGTGTTGTAATCTTGCCTGAATCTTTTGATTATATATATTGTGGATGGTTGTTGTTTCCTTAGGGTTAGCTTTAGTACCGTCGTTGTTCTACCTTGTATGTTCATAGTTGGACCAAGATAGTGTTCTTCATGAATGCTTTCAAAAATAGATTCTTTCTTTTCTCGGAGAGAAATCAAGACCCGCGAACTATAGCCAAAGGTTAAACAACAGTCTAGGAACGAACCCTGTCTAATTGCACCTATTAAAAGTAAATATAATACAACAGGAACTTTAATGGTGGTGGAATCTCCTCTTCAGACTCAACCCAATTTCCAATCAGTTTTTCTGTGTGCTTTGTGAATTGTTAGCTTGTGTACGCATGTCCCCCTGCCCATTAATTGAAACAAAATTAAATCTTGCATAGGCTTTGTTGCTCTTTGTGGGATCGACACCTATTACGCTTCACGACGGGGTCTTAGAATCGCTTAGTGCGGATTTTATGTGCCCTTTTTAAGGGCTATATAGACATTTTTTTGTTTGATTGATGATTTATCTGATGAGTTAATTTCATGAATATAATATTCTTCTTTATATTTAAATTCATGAAATTGATCCACCAAAAGAAACACCCCATGGATTGATTCGATCATGGGTGATTCTTTTGAGAAGTACTTGTACGAGGATCCTTAGACCAAAAATCACTTCATGGTCTTAGGTGAATTGTAGTGTGCTTTGACATACGCCTAATGGGACTGTAACAGGTTGCCAAGTATGGGTATGAATGGGTACACTATGAGTCACACTAAGATCTGTAGGTGAAGTGATGGGACTACAAGTCTCTCTTAAGTGAGAGAAGATATCTTGGCCACTTGATAGTGAACTGAGAAGTGCATGGCCATGCCCGAGAGATGATAAGTGTTATCATTTGCTCGAATAGAATCAAGTAAATGTTTAGCTAAATAAGGATAATGGTTCCATGCCTTATGCTAAACGGGATATCAAGGTAGAGGACCATACGTAGTATGCTCGGAAGGTTGTGTTGAATCACCATTCGACCATCCGTTCTGAATTGGGTAGTTATTATGTCTTGTTAGAGAGCAATAATGACTTGTGGATTAATTAATTAGATTTAATTATCCATTGCCGATTTGGAGTAGGCCTACACGATCGCACATATGAGGGTTCGATGATATAGAATTGCCTGCACTAAGTATAATTGTTATACTTAGACAAATAGTATTTAATTAAATAGTTTAATTAGAAATTATTGAGAAGTACTATGGTATTAATTAAGAGTTAATTAAGTACCTAGGAACAAATGGGATAGGCTGACATATTAAGGAACCTAATTGCAATTGAGTTCTTGACCCGTCAGCCTGATCCATGGGTCAATAGGTTGATCTATGGTTTTGGTAAAAATTCATGTCAGTAAAAATAATATTAATATTAATATTAATTTTGTTTTAACTGTCTGGGTATCTTACTCTTATATATCCCGAGGATATTGAGTCAGATACTCAATTCATTTTGTGGAAACGATTTTACCAAACAAAATTCCTAAAATTTTTCTCTCTCGGCAGATTGGCTAGCACCAATTCTGTGAGAAACTCTGGTGCTTGAGAGTAGAGTGTTCTTCAACATAAGAACTCGTGGTGGTGATCAACATACTCAGAACAGAAGGATCGGACTAACATCAAACAAGGATCCAGGTACGGTAACCGATTACGCTACGAGGGTAAGCTTTAGAAGCTTTAAACGTAGGATTTTGTTAAACACTAAACAAACAATTAGGCTTTTTCCCATGCGTTTTTGAAAACTATGACTAATCGATCCCAATAATGGTATCAAAGTTAGGCTCGTTTTAGTGTTAATATTATTAAAACAAATCGTTTGTTTTAAATTAATTCTAATAATTTTCAAAAATATTTTTTCTAGAAAAATGTGGTTGTCATTAAAAAATTATTTTTCTGGGAAAATAATTAAAAATTTTATTTCCTGAAAATTTTGAAGATCCTATGACTAGATGAATCCGATCGGCCAGAAAATTTTCCGATCGGCCAGAATCTCGAAGGGAAAACCCGAGCTCCAATCTGACAGATTTCATGGCTTTTATGTTCAAAATTCTTGTGGGTTTTGTTCCTTGTTCTTCCCTGAAATTGTTTTTGAATTCATTTGGTTTCAAAATCGGTTTTGGTTGCATGGATTTTGAAAGATGTATTTCTGGGTTTTAAAAATTTTTTTCGCTGGAATTTGTTAGGGAATTCTGGTCGGAAAAATTCGGGCAAAAGAAAATAGGTTTTCTTTGGTTTTGGTTTTGATCGGAAATGAATCACGGAATGGTTACGATTCGTTTCCATTTGGCTTCAAAAATTTTGGTCAAGTTTCGGACGGATTTCTGGATTTTCATTTTGGTCGGAAAAAGCGCTTGCCGGCAAATATTTTTGTTGGAAGAGAATCGATCAACGTTTTCAAAGATTGATGGATATTAATCGATCTTCGAAGATCTTGATCATCATAAATGATTTGGTCGAGATGGAAGGCATTTTCGCCATTCATTGAAGATGTCGAAATTCAATTTTTTCGCCGGGGAAAACAACCGGAGAAGTAGGGAGAGGAGAGGCGCGAGCGGGCAAATCCTAATGGGTTCTTATTGGATGAAATGACCAAATTGCCCCCGCCGCATCCTCTAAACCCTAATCTGCCCAAATTTTAATTTTAAAATTTACAAATTAACCCCAACAGTTTGGTTCATTCAAAACCCTAAGCCCATAATTTCTATTAATTGTAAATTTGCCCCATAAGTTTTCCAGAAATTACTTTTCCTAATTTTAATTGATAAGATTTTAAATTTTAATTTTACAAATTTAAAATATCTTGTCATATTTAGTTTTAGGATAGTTTGATAAGATTTTAGGTTATTTAGGATAAATTGAAAAATCTTATCAAATTAGAGATAGGATTAAAATTTGATTTAAAAATTATTACCCTATCAAAATATTTAAAATTTTAAATTTAGATTGTAATCTTAATTAGATTAGGATAATTAGGAAATATTTGAAATTATAAATTTAAAGAATTATCTTAATTGGATTGAGTAAATTCCAAAATTGGTCATCATACTATGGTCAGTTTCCTGTTTTGGTCATCATACTTTGAAAACTATTTTTAAAGTCATCATACTTTCATTTTATTTTTAAAAATTGTCACTCCATCCATGTTGGTCGTTAAGTTTCATAACGGAGCCCTTTTTTTATGGCATTTAGGTCAATCTCAGTTTTTCACAAAGACAACTAGCACCACGTCTCAGAACAACAGGAACCAAGTCCAGAAACGTCTACATCCATGCGTGAATTTAAACTGATTTTTTTCACAAAGAAAGTCCACCACGTCTCAGAACAACTAGCACCACGTAAAAAAAACCTAGCACCACGTCCAAAAATGTCTACATCTATGCGTGCGAATTTGAATTGATTTTTTTCACAAAAACAGTCCACCACGTCTCAAAACAACTAGCACCAAGTCCAGAAATGTCTACATCCATGCATGTGAATTTAAGCTATTTTTTCACAAAGACAACTAGCACCATGTATCAGAACAACTAGCACCACGTCAAAAACAACTAGCACCACGTCCAGAAACGTCTACATCCATGCGTGTGAATTTAAACTAATTTTTTTCACAAAAATAGCCCATCACGTCTCAGAACAACTAGTAACACGTCCAAAAACAACTAGCACCATGTCCAGATACATCCACATCCATGCATGTGAATTTAAGCTATTTTTTTCACAAAGACAACTAGCAACACGTCTCAGAACAATTAGCACCACGTCAAAGACAACTAGCACTACGTCCAGAAACGTCTTCATCCAACAAGATCTGGGAATGGCTCATTGGACTGCAGTCAAGGCAATCCTAAAGTACTTACGAAGAACAAAAGGATTAATACTAGTGTATGGAGGAAAAGAACAGCACATCATACAAGGTTACGCCGATGGTGCTTTCCAAATAGATCAAGATGACATGAAATCACAATCAAGTTATGTGTTTAGCCTGAATGGTGGTGTAGTGAATTGCAAAAGCTTGAAGCAACATACCACAACCGACTATACAACAGAATCTAATTACATTGCTGCATCAGATGCTGCATCAGATGCTGCAAAGGAAGCTGTTTGTTTGAGAAAGTTCGTGTCAGACATCAGAGTGATACCGAGTATCCAAGATCTGATAGAATTTTTCTGTGATAATAACAGGGCTATCGCACAAGTAAAAGAGCCTCGGTCACACCAGAAGAGCAAACACATACTCAGACGATATCACCTTATTCAAGAGATCATCAATCAAGAAGATGTGAAACTGTGCAAAATAGGGTCAGACGACAATGTAGCAGATCCTCTCACAAAAGCTCTACCACAGTCAAAGTTTGAGAGACATGTAATAGAGCTGGGTCTTAAAATGTTTAGGACATAGCCCTTCAATGGGCAAGTGGGAGATTGTTGGTGTATGTGCTCTTTTAAAGGGCTATATAGACATTTGTCATTTGATTGATGATTTATCAGATGAGTTAATTTTATGAATATAATATTCTTGTGCATATTTCAATTCATGAAATTGATCCGCCAAAAGAAACACACCGTGGATTGATTAGATTATGAGTGATTCGTTTGAGAAGTACTTGTACGAGGATCCTTAGACCAGAACTCACTACCTGGTCTTAGGTGAATTGTAGTGTTCTTTGACATATGCCTAACTGGACTGTAATAAGTTGCCAAGTACGGGTATGATTGGGTACACTATGAGACACACTAAGATATATAGGTTAAGTGATGGGACTACAAGTCTCTCTTAAGTGAGAGAAGATATCTTGGCCACTTGATAGTGAACTGAGAAGTGCATGGCCATGCCCTAAAAATGATAAGGGTTATAATTTGCTCGAATAGAATTAGTGTCACTAAGAAATAAAGAAACATTTTGCTAAATAAGGATGATGGTTTCATGCCTTATGCTAAATGGGATATCAATGTAGAGGACCTTACGTAATATGCTCAGAAGGTTGTGTTGAATCACCATTCGACCTTTTGTTTTGAATCGGGTAGTCATTATGTCTTGCTAGAGACCACTAATACCTTATGGATTAATTAATTAGATTTAATTATCCATTTCTGATTTGGAATGGGCCTACAGGATCGCATATAAGAGAGTTCAATGATACAGAATTGCCTGCACTAAGTATAATTGTTATACTTGGACAAATAGTATTTAACTAAATAGTTTACTTAGACATTATTGAGAAGTTTTGTGGTATGAATTAAGAGTTAATTAAGTACCTAAGAACAATTGGGATAGACTGACAATTAAAAGGACTTAATTGCAACTGAGGTTCTTGACTCATCAGCCTGATCCATGGGTCAATGGATTGATCCATGGTTTTGGTAAAAACCCAGGTTAGTAAAAATAATATTAATATTAATATTAATTTGTTTTAACTTACTAAGTATCGGACTCTTATATATCCCGAAGATATTGAATCAGATACTCAATTCATTTTATGGAAACGGTTTTACCAAAAAAATTCCCAAAATTTTTCTCTCTCGGCGGACAGGCTAGCACCAATTCTGTGAGAAACTCCGATGCTTGAGAGTAGTGTTCTTCAACATAAGAACTTGTGGTGGTGATCAACATACTCAGAACAGAAGGATCGGACTAACATCAAACAAAAACCCAGGCGCGACAACCAATTATGCTACGAGGGTAAGTTTTAGAAGTTTTAAACATAGGATTTTATTAAACACTAAACAAACAATTAGGGTTTTTCTACTGCATTTTTGGAAAATTATGCCTAATCGATCCAAACAAATTATTGCTCCTCCGACTGTCAAAAAATCTATAAGTACTTCTAGAATGGATCATCTCTCACCTTATGTACTTGAAAAAATTCACATTTCCAATTCCTGTTACGTTTATTAAACTTTTTGTGATGGGGATTGTTACAAGAATAGAAGGATAACTTGCAAAACTTGTTGCACAATACTCCCTCATGGCCTAACCCTTTAAAGGCGAATCTATCTTTCACTTTCTTAAAGGATTATAGAATTAATTGAAGGACAATTAATCCTCAATAGGGAATGTGTGTTCTTTATGGTTAATGCATAAGGGATGAATATCAAGTTGATTTCATACTTGATGTTAGATTATAAGCAAAACAAAAAATTGAAAGTCTATTGGTGTGGGGAGATAATCAAAAGATATGATTAACTTCGAATTTTGTTCTTGAAATTTGAAAGATTGGAATTCAACTTGTGGATTTTCTTTTGGAACATGAATCTTTCTTTTGCTGAACGTCTTTTCAGTAAGTTATTTTTTTCTAAAAAATAGTCATTTCATGAAACGATGTTGTTTTAGAAAGTGGCATTTTAAAAAAAAATCACTTACTAAAACGACGTCGTTTCACTCAGTGACTTTTGAAAAAAATAAGCCACTTATTAAAATGATGCCATTTCAGTAAGTCGCCAAAGAAAAAAAAAAAGAAAAAAGCATAGGTAATAAATGAATGGAGGAGTAGTCATCTTCTTCAAGCCCTCTTCTTCAGGATTCAGTGGTCTTCTTCAAGCCATTTTCCTCCTTCTTATTTGTTTCAATCAATGCTTGTATATTTCATGTGATTTCTTTAACATCTCTATAAGATTCTGACTATCTTATCTAAAATCATTTAAAGAAGAAATTTGATTCACCAACTTTTTTTTAATTATTTGTTTTTTCATTTTAATAAGTCTCTCAAATGAAGAGTCATCTGTATCACAACTAGACAAACTAAGAGAAAAACTCCTAGAGTCGGATAATCTGATTTGAGATATTTTGTAATTAGAATTTTGACTTTGATAACTCTATTCAAAATATTTGAGAGTGTCCCAAATACATTCAAACTTAAATTAATTTTTCAACAGAATCCTCTATCATCAACACAAACCTAAAATTTAGGTATGTACTAGTTATGCCACTTGGAAGTGATGCCACTTCGATGTAGGCACTCAGTTTGTATCACACATACTATTAATTTTCATACTGCTTTCTCGTTAGATTGTCATCGTAATTGCAATGGCATCAGAGTACGTTTATCCCAATTTTTAACTTTCAACTCGTGATACGGTTTTTTACTTGTCGCAAAAAAAAACATCATTGCTTTGATATCTTCCAACTGTTTGATCTTTCAAAATTTATATATACACAATTTTCATATATACCATGTAAAGATTCAAATATTCCATCAGGTTATAGCTGTCAGATCATGGTCATGTGCTTTTTTTAAAGGAAGACATCTTTCTTTCGTATGTGGTTAGAAATAAAATGATATTCAAAAAAAAGTGATTGAATGGTAATTATGTGTGAATTATGTGAAGAAGTTACATATTTATATCCTTTTAAATAGTTATGAAAATATTCATAGTCATCGGATGAATTTTTTCAAAATTTTGTTCATTGGATGGGTTTATGTATGTTGTTAAGACTTGATTTATAAATCGTCAAATTTTAATAATATCTTATTTTATTTTTATTTCATTTCTTATCTCAATCTTAACCATTAGATTGATCTTATCATAATCATAACCGTCACCACCATCTTTATTTTATCAAAATTTATCTATAAATTGCAAGCCATACTAATTGAAATTTCATACCAATTTCATCATTTCAAAACTCCTCCTTGTAGTGTTTAAATTCAAATATTTCTAGAATAATTCACCAAATTTGAAATCATAAATTGTGATATTGGCAGCCTTTCTAATATCAATTTCCAAATTAGTTCAACGCCTCAATGTTTTTCGAATTCATCAAACGAGGAAAATTTCGAACTAGAAATTCAAAGAATAAATGAAAAATAGACACTCTTAATTCAAATTATCCACGCAAACAATGCAGCAATGAAACTTTCATTCTTAAGAAAGAAAATACTCAATTGAGGCACCTCAATTCGAGGACAGGTGGTGATAAATCACAAACATGAAGATGCACTTTTTAATTTAGTATATGGTTATAAATTTAAAGAAAAATTATCTTTAAATAGAAAATAGAAATGTTTGGTTGGAGAGTTTTGAGTTTGAGACACTCTTGTAATGTAGCAAAACACAAGAAGCATAAAAAGACAAATGAACACCCAACAACCAACCATTGAATAAACCTAATTGGACTGCTATTACTCGTCTCCCATTTTACTATTCTCCGACCCTTTCATCCAAATTTTTTATTTCTTAAATTATGTCAAATGAAAGTTTGAAACATTGAACATATTAGTTGGAACTCTAAAATTCCAAAAAAAAAATTCGGCGAGAGTCAATCAAAGAAAATATTAATTTTAACAATTTTGATTTTTTTTAAAATATAGATGTTCTTTAAAATTTTTGACATGTTAATTTGTTTTTGAGTGTTATTGTTTGGATTATAATTTAAGAATAATTTTAGATATTAACTTATAAAAAAATAATATTAATTAACAAAAAAAAAGCAAAAAAAAAAAAAAAAAAAATAGTGGATAGCCTCCGTGAACATTGCACGATCGCAAAGGGGCCATCCATGAAAATTGAACGGACAACATGTCTGTGCAATTATGTGTATTAATTTCAATCATTGTAATTAATCCACATTAATGTCAATAATTAAATAAAAATAATTATGAATTATTAAACATTAAAAATTATAATAAATCTTTAAAGAATGTATTGATTATAAATATAATTTTAAATAGTTATATTAAATAGAATTAAAGTTATTATTGTAATTTTTATTATTTTGTAAGTATATAAAAATTATTAAAAATAAAAGATTATTATAATAATATAAAAAATCATTATAAGTAATGGTAAAATTTTTGGTTTTAACATTGAAAAGGCAAAAATGTTGAAAAAAGGGCGAGCAATAACAAAGAGGATGGGGGCTGGAGAGTAATAAAAAGATCTCAAATAAACATAAAAAATAATAATAATCAAAACAAATAAAAATATAAAGTAATAAAATTCAAAACAAGAAAGTAAATGGAGAAAGGACGGAATAACTTACCAAATTAGACATTTTACTGAACCATCCAAGCCCAAACATATACCCAATTACAATTATGACTTTGGGTATATAACTGGAAAATGTGAGCCATACGAGCAAACCCATAAGCAAAAAGCTCTCCTTTTTACAACTAAAAAAGCATTAGAATCCCGAGTTTTAAGAAATCACTGGTAATCAAACTAATGTCATTTATAGTCCGTAGCAAATAATCAAAGTCCAAAACATAAAAAATAAATCAAGTCTCAAAACGTTGAAGCAAATGTAACAAACATAGTGTAACCTTTAAAACTACAAAAAAAATTTCAAAATTCAGCCAATCCCCGTGATAATGCCACAATCCAAATAAAAAAATTTAATCTGTTAACCAATATATAACTGACAAAAACCCCATAAATCCAAATCCAACTAAAGAATTCAAACTTAGCAGCAGCCCCGTTGAAGAATAAGCGGTGCCAAATCTATTTCTATGCGTCTGTAATGAAAATTAAAGATTAAATCTATCAAGACCAAAATGTTCAAAAGAAACCCTTCTGATTCCTTGTAAATAAGAAAACCCAAAAAAAAAAAATCACTCAAGAAATGGAAGTACCTTCTTTAGTAATATGAATCTAAAGTGTCAGTGAGATTAAGGGCAGCTACTCGTCGGTGAGACAGCGGATATTTACAAGCTTTGCTTGTAATTGGGCTATCTTTAGTCTAATGATGTTGTTTTCTTCTCTGAAAGCCAACTGCCAGAGTAACGGTGTAGCCGACAACCATTTATGCTTATGTAGGTGCGGCGGAGGTAATATTGGTATCCCTAGTTGCCAATTGTGATGACAATGATTGATTTCGATTGATCTTGGAAGGTAAAAATGATTTACCATTCATAACTCGTTTTTTACTATGTGTAGCCTTATTTTCAAAATTTACTACCCATAGTGCCCTCTAACAAAAAAAAGTCAAACATTATTTCTTCAATTCTTATTGACTTAAATAATTAAATTGATTAACTGATACTTTTTTTCTTTTTCTTCTGCTCGTTTATTTGTGCCCTCATATTCTTTACAACCTTTATAGTAACAATTGATAACCTGGAAAACTTTTGGGCTTTCGTAAACATCTTCATGCCGGTCTAGTTGAACTTCTAGCATAGGGTAAATGGTTTTACATTCATGTAACTGGCTCATTTCCCCTTACAAAAATGAACATCATTTGTGCAAGCTGTAAAGTCGTGATACTTTGATTATTACCACTGTTGCTGTCAAGAATGTCATATTCTTTCATCTATACTAGTTCTTAGTTGATTGGTTGAAAGAAATTTGAATTGGAACCATTATGACACATGTCCCCTGTTTCAATATCTCACAAATAATGGGATCTATGACTTCTGGAATTGGCTTAAATCTACTGAGTGGCCATTGCATCGTTGCCGATGGAGAAGGTGCATACTAGTAATCATCTAACAACTTTGCACAATCTAATCTGGGATCTAATGTAAAACCACAAGTTATTATATATTTATTTTGTTGAATTTTAGATAAATTATTTGAAAATTAACAAAATGGCATTTTGGGATATTTGTTTCGAAAATAATGATACAAATAGTAAAAAATTGGATACAAATAATAATACCCAAGGTAAAATTTGCCATTTTGGAAATATATTAAAAATTGTGAAGTGGTATTTGTTGTCAAGTTTTTTTCATTCAATTCCTATTTTACCATTAGGCTGTTTTGATATATATAACTATATACAAATGTATATTTATTTCATATATAATTAAAATAAACAGTTCATCTTCATCAATCTATCACCGTCACTCCTTACCACAATTATAAAACGATATTTCCATACTCACAAAAGTTCATCTATCTGAAAAATTTGATGCAATTTTGAAGAACTCATGGCACCAAAAAGCTAAAGGAAGTGACAGAGGAACAAAGGGGAAACATGTACGTTATTTTTTTATGGTAAAATATGCAATTTTTGAATTTAATTTCAGTAGAAAGAATTTTAAAAAGTGTTATGAAACAATCAGATTTGGAACGCCGCAGACCGTCCGCAACACTTCTGTGTGTGTACAAAGAGATTGCGCACGGATCTAAGTTAGGGCTCAAGCAAATTGCGCATGAACAAAGGATCACAATCTCTTTGCGCCTGATCCTATGTCGTACGCAAATTTGCTGTGTTCAGTTGTTAGAAAAAAAATGAATTGAACCAATTTTAATATAAAAATCATGTCAAAATTTATGAAAACTTACTATTTAATCTGATTTTACAAATTTCTGTCTTCATAAGTTTATGTCACCTGCAACATAATGAGTAGTTGTTTATTTAACAATGAAAAGATTAAATTTATCAAATCTTATCAACAAAGGAATTTTTCATTTGGGATTGTTTCAATATAAAAAGCTAACTATAACAAGCCGTCTCCCTATTTCTTCCTAAACCTATAATTTTCCTACATTTGCTTATTCTGGTTTCTTTCTTTTTGAGGATTGGATGAATTTTCCTATCCCGCTTGCCTTATTAATTAGAAAATACTTTTTTTATCCTAAAAAATGTTAAAAAAAAAGTATTTTCTAATTAAAAAGGCAAGCGGGACAGGAAAATTCATACAATCCTCTGGAAATATTTTTTTACAAATCCTACACAGTTAAAATTTATTTATTTTAGTACTATGGTCCACTTTTCTACATATACTTAGTTTCGTTAAAAATGAAATGATGACTTATTTTATAAAAAAACACACACACAAGAAAAAACCAGAAACAACTCAATTTTTACAAATTAATGCAACAACCATAGCGTTGATGCTTATAGAGTTGTGAAATGACTAGTTTAGGTCATTCATAGGTTAGTTAATAAATGAGTTATTCAAAAGCACTCATTATCCAATTTAATGCAAAAACTATTGAGTCAAAATAGGTTAAGTAGATTGTGGTTTGGGTTCACTTATGGGTGAAATCGTTAATTGAATGAGTTTAACCTACACGTCAACGCTCATTTTAACTTGAGTTTGGTTGATATAATTAGCAGGTCTAAAAAGTGATTTTTCAAAACGATCATTTTCATGGGTCTAATTTGAATTAGATATATTTGATTTGAATTGGGATATATCTATTTTGACATATTTTAATTTTTAAAAATTTTATTTTTTTCCTCCCTCCCCCCCCCCCCCCCCCCAACAATTTTAATGTAATAATAGTTTGTCTAGATTCAGCTAATTTGACATGATTTAACCATTTTAAACATTGGTGCACCCATTGTGGTTCGAGGCAATTCGGTTGACTTTCCTTAAATAAAATTTTTAAATATTCTTTTCTATCTCTTGATGGAAGGATTTTCCTTTAATTTTATCAATTTGATTTAGGCCAACCAATTTGATTAGGGTCAACTAACAAGTCATCCCATTAGACACATTTTAAATTTTTTATTTGTTTCTTTCATTATACATTCATTTATTTTCATTATGTGTTCAGATTGTATTATGGTAAGCCATTTTGACTTGGTGTTAGACCTATTTGATATATCTTGAATTTTTTTAGTCTTTTTTTTTTTTTTGTTTCTTTCAACATAAAATTATTTTTTCTTCATTGGCGCATTTTGAACTAGGTCAACCTATTTTAAATAAAGCTAACCAATTTTGACTTGGATAAATCAATTGGATAGATTTTGTATTTTAAAATTTTTCAATTTTTTTAAGATGACCCAAGTTTTACCTGAGTCGACTCATTTTCATAGATTTTGAATTTTCATTTTTTGTCAACTTTGATTGGTTTAATCCACCCCTTGTCTTTTCTTCCAATCAACTTCTCCTAAAACCTATTTTGAGGATTTCTGATAAACCAAAGGCAAATCACAAATGCGATACTCCATAATGCTGAAAATACACAATCAATATTGGTTTTTCCACTATAATGCGATTTCTTCCACGAGGTGGGAGAAACAACTATGTTGCCCACAATCTAGTATACTACAAGGCTTGCTTCTCACGAATTGTATGGTGAATACACACTAATTGTATGCCCACGATCTAGTATACACCCAAAGGCTTGCTTGCACAAATTAGCCTTCATAGAGGGTTCCACCTTCCTTCCTTTTGTCTTTTTGGACAAATAAGTAATGTGGATCTTCTAGAAGGAGCCTTGCATGAATTTCCTTCCTCCATGGGCCTTATTGGACTTCATTAAGGGTAAAACTCATCCTTGAATGATTTACAAAACCCTTTAATTAAGCACAACGACTTAAACCAATTAAAATATAAAACTTGGCCTTAAAATAGTTTATAGCAAAAACACTAAGACCCAAAGCAAGTAAATGTAAGCTAATCTATTACTAATACTTAATATTATGATCCCTTGGATATTCTCCTTGTAGTAGTTTTCCTGGATGAATAATATTAAGGGCTTCAAATATGCTTCCTTTGATTTTTGCTCTTCGATGTAAGTTCATCCCATGTCTCTTAACTTTCAAAGGAACCTTGAAAACGTCTTTGGAGTACTTGTTCAATGAGATGAACCTAGCCAGCATATCCTTGACTTAGCTTTCTTAGCTTGAAATCGGCCATGATGTTAGAGTTTGCTTCTTATAAAATAGTTTTCATGGTTGAGTTTCTCATGATATGTATCATTAAGGTTGGAAATTGAGGGTAAGGACCTCAAGATCACATCACACGATCCAAGATTATCATGTCTTACACTTAAATAAATTACGATTAGTTATAAAAAATCAAGAAAGGGTAATAAAAGTAGTACATTTGTTAGCAAAAATAAGAAAATAATCAAGAATGTTGGGCTTACCTTCAATAACATCTAGATCAATTTAAAGATTATTATAAACAGTCACCTGGATAGAGATTATTTGATTTCTTAGAGGTTTTATTTGATGAAAACCTAATTTATCAAAAGTCCAACAATTCAAACATTGAATGAATTAATCGTTTGTTGAAAGAAGTTTTCAATTTCATGCTATAAATCCTTAGTTTGATGAAAAATTCAATCTTTATCCAACAATTCAACTTAATTCGAATCAAAACACTTCCGATTGCAAAAATAAAGATGATAGGGTTTCTTTAAAATTAAGATGCAAGTTTCAAAAATTTGGATTTTGTGCATTAAAACAATTTTTCAACCTAGTTTCGAATACTGTAAAATTTTCTATGCAAACCCAAAAATGTTAGCCATACAAAAATTTACAAAAATTAATTGTAACACGAAAAATAAACATTAACTATAATTGGATAGAATGAACTGGATTGATAACAATTATCCATACCATAATTCCATGAGCTCTGATACCAAAACTGATGGTAATTCTGGATAGAAAAAATGGGCTCCTCTAAGGAAGAGAATTTCCTTCCCAAAAGCTTTTTATTTCTTCAGATAGGTTGTTAATAGTGGGAAAAATCAGCAATATGGACATGCACTCTCTAAGAACATGTTGACAGATACAACACTTCAGACATAGTCTACTAAATATAAAGTCTAAGAATAAAAGTCACTCACAGGGTGAGAACCCTAAGAACTACACGAGTTCTTAATCAAGACCAACATTCAAGACACAAATTTTTAAGATAAAGTTCAAAATTTTTATTCTTTGTGGTTAGCCTAGAGGGGTGGTAGAAACTTAGCTAGTACAGGCTAGTTTCTCTTTCTATAATTTGAATCTCAATAGAAATCCAAATCAGAGAAGTTTATATGCTAGTCTAATCTATACTAGTGAGAACACTAACTTTATCTAGTGTGAACACTAGTTGGCAATATTCTTCTAACATTATCCAATAAGAATAGCCAATTATTATGCTGAAATGAAAGGACTGTAAACAATGGGTTGTTTGGGTTTAAATTGTCTCATTTGGGCCTAAACTTAGAACTTAATTAGTTATGCCTATGCTATGGACTTGTGAAAGGTAAAACTAATCCACAAGGATCTAAAAACTATTTCTTAGACAAAGAGACTCAAAACTAGGGGTGTGCAAATTTTCTGAAAACCTGAAAATTTCTCGAACCCGTCCTGCTATCCCGTCCGGATGATCCCGATCCCGAGTAGATCCCGATTCTTTCTCGACCCGATCTCATGACATCCGACACAGGACCGGTATATGGTAACAAATATCCCGATCTCGTCCCGAGAAATACATATTTTTTAATAATTATTAGTTTTGTGCAAAAATTTGATTTTATTATTCATTATATGTATAATTTTTTATTTGCATATATTTTCCTTATTATAAATATGTTATTTAGGCAGTAAATCTTGTAGGTACCAATTTTTAAATTTTTTTTATTTCCATATATTTTCCTACATAGTTTTTCATCTTTGCAAGAACTAATGCTCAATTTTACATTTGTAGATGAGCTTGCAAGTGAACCGAAGTTTTTCACTCCATATATGGATGATGATTAATGCAGAACCTTGTTCATTTAGTTTCTTATTCTATTTTTTTAAAATTCCTTTATTTTTTATGAGATACGTTTGAAGTTTAGTAGACCATTTTTTTGTTCATTTATTTAATAAATAAAATTTTGAATTATTTAGTCAAAAGTATGACAGTAATTAATAAATAAAATATGAAAATTAATTTTTTTTACATATCCCACAATCCTGATCCAAAAATCCCGATACCGGTCCCAACATCCCGTCATCCCGATCCCAACAACAACCCGATCTCGAACCCAATAAAATTCTGTCTCGAATGGGATGGGACGGGATTTGCTAAATATGGTCAAATTCTGACCCATCCTATCCGATGCTAAGCCCTACTCAAAACAAATAAATGAAAGCATTTGCCCAACATGATGGCGGAAAAATTAATACACAAAGATTGAAAAAACTACTCTTTAAAAAAAGCATTAAATAGCATTGAGAAAAACATTAAAATTTTGTTTGTCTTGTGATGTTTTCTTAGTTTTTAGTTCATGTATATCATTGACGTCTCATCGCGTAACGTTTCTAATTTTTCCTTTAAAGAGGTAAATGTGATATACTTGTAATAAAAGATTAAGTAGTTTTGTGCATTAGATTTAAATAGAGACCAGCAGTGAAACAATCCTTATTATGAAAAACAACAAAAAAATTTTGACCTCCAAATATACTTATGTTGTATATTAAAACTGTTTAAATTTTATAATTAGTACTAAAGAAAATTCGATCAACAAAATATTATATGAAAACCTCATTGCACCTGGTGAATTGGTGAGAAATGAGCCCATTCAAAAAGATTGACATCGACTGGTTGAAAGAAAATACTTTTCTAGCTATTTCAGAAAATATGAACCAATTGGCAGTGAAGAGAAAATTGCAACCCAATTATTTGGTTTTCTTTTTTGCGTGAAAAAAATAGATGACAATTGCTAGACGAATGAATCAGAGTCGGTGGTCTTCAACTTAGAATAATTGAAAAAATTGGATGTTTTCTAATCCATAATAAGTAGAAGAAACCAAGAAACCTTCCAAAATTGCTATGAAGCTATGATGGCATCATGGATGTTGGAAATTAAGAAATATTAATTGAGATTCATATTCGGTATGAAGTTGGATACCATATAAGCTGCTAAACTTATTTAAGAGAGAGGCATTATTGGTAATATTAAATCAAGTAAAATTACGATATAACTAATAATTAATAATTTAATAATTTTCTATCTTGGCAATGAAATAATATTGAAATAGAATTTAGGTATTGAATTTTAGTCGTGCTAGTGAAGTTTTGAATTTTATATGAAAACACCTAAGCAGTTTAAAATTTCAACATGACAAGAGTGTAAAGCTTGATGGTACCTTGAAAAAAAAATTTGGTTGTTGGTTATATCATTAGTTTGGCTAGTATTTGACTTAAATGGACACCTATAATTGACTTAAAAAAATGAATCGTTTGGGCTTTGCTAATAGACCAAGTCTTGAGACTTATATTTCATTTCTTAAATATAGTTATTGATACATAAAAATATATTTTTAAAGAAAAGTTATAATTTTTGTCTCATACAATTGGTAAAATTTCGCTTTTGATCCAACATATTTAGATCCCAAAATACTCATTAAGTTTTAAATTTTAAGTCAACGCAATTTTCACATTATTGTAGAATAGCACTCTACTTACTTCACTTTAATGACACCTTGGTGGTGGGTTTAAACATAGGATTGCGATGAATTGAAACTTTCAGCACATAAACAAACCAACACTTTTTATTCATTAATAGCCATTACACGAGAATGCATCCAATGAAAAGTTTACACATACATACACCAGCCACACAACATTACAAAGTTAACAACGGAAGTATTGAAAACTACTAGTGATACATGCAAACACACCCAAAAAAATCAATCTACTTATAATAGGAGTAGATCTCCACGAAAGAAAACCCTGGATTAAAACACACACTACTTTGGGCCGACGAACTCCTTATTTTAATATTATAGAAAATATAAAGAGCTATTGTGCAGTAATGATGGTAGATATTTGCATATTTGAATTGGAGGAAAGAAACAAAGTCTTCAATTTTCACAGTTTGGTGGCACGGTTGTCGAAATCCCAGTTTGGTGGTGACGAGAACGGGTACGTGTGGGGAAAGGGAGAACTCGAGGAGTTGAAAAGAAAAAATAAAAACAAAAAAAAGGTTTTGAATATGTAGTGTGTAAATTAAAAAATAAACCCTTTTAAACAAATACCCAAATTACCCAAAACTACATAAAATTTAGAACGTAATAGGTAATTTTAGGGCTCTAAACATGTTTGACAAAAAATGAAATTTTACCAAACGTTGCAGACCAAAATTGAAAATTTTCATAGGAGTTAGTGCCGTCGGTTTCTCTCTCTAAGAATTTCCATCAGAGTTTCTCTCTCTAAGATTCTTGTCTTGATAACTTATGACTTATGTGTCTTGTATTGCTGGCCTTTGTGTCTATTTGTAGAATTACAAGAGAGTCCTTAAGTGGGTTTGCGTTAGGCCTTCTTGTTGGACTTCAGTTAATTAGTTTCCAAATCTCTTCTAGATTTCTTAATACTAATTGACCCAAGGATTAATCAATTAATTAATTAATTTCACTTTGTTAATTAACCCAACATAATTAATCGTACCACTAACGGATTAATAAGTGAATTACATCTCAAACAAGAATTGCTTTGGAACAACTAATTTAATTATTCTTTATTCTCCCCATGTCAAAGATATAGTACTCGTCAATTTATTAATTTACTAATAAATTAATTAATCAACTTATTTTCATCTTTTATTACTAGCAGGCTTAGGCGCATGACTAGCAGGCTTCTTGGCTTTCTTCTTCTTCTTTTTTTCCAGCCTTGGGTTTAGAAAAAGATCCCGAAACCTTGACTGTGACTAAAACTTGCTTTTTCTCTTGAAAAAGACCTTCAGCCGACACCAATGCATCTAAAAGCTTGACTAGAGTATAATCTCTCTAATTCATATTATAATTCAGCCAGAACTGCTCAAAGCTCTGAGGCAAGCTCTGGAGGATGATATCTACTTGGCTTTGGTGATTGATCTCACCTCTCAATACCTCTATCTCATTGATGTTACTAATCATTTCAAGGACGTGATCTCTTACAGGAGTGCCCTCTTTCATCTTAGTAGACATGAGCTTACTTATAGCTACTTGCTTAGCATTCTGACCTTGATGTCCGAATATTTCTCTGAGATTCAACATTATTTATGAGGCAGTGGTCATCAACTGGTGATGATGTTGCATAACATTCAATATGGAAGCCAGAATGTAACACCGTGACATCTCATCAACATTTCTCCACCTCTGATAAGCTTATAGTTCTTCATCAGTTGAATAGTCATTAGGCACAGTTGGGCATGGTTCTATGAGCATGAACTTGTATTGCTCAGCCATTAGGACAATGTCCAAGTTATGCTTCCAATCGATATAGTTATGACCAGTTAGTTTGTTCTCTTTTAATATGGTAGCTAATGGATTAAACGCCATATCGAAAACTGAAAATAAATAAACAGAAAAAGTTTCAGTTTATAGAATTCATAATTATTGACATCCCAAAAAATAATAATTAAATCTACCGACATCTCGTTCACCAGGATTCATGCAAGTCACGATAGTATGAACGTTTACGCTACTCCGCATTTGTTCGAGAAGAACCAAGTTCATTTAGTTTCACTATCTGACCAAACGATTGTTTATCAATGAAACTAATAGTCAGTAAGTTTAGTCGTACACATAAGTATCGTAACCTTGATTGGAGGAATACTAGAAACCATACACTAAATGTATGTCATTACGTGACTTCTAAGTTTGTTAACTAGGATAGTGCGCCTCAGATAGAGAGGGTGTCGTATTCTCCAATTTAACTTACTATAGCCATCTTACTTAGAAATTAATTCTAGTGATGATATGGATTAGACTCATCCGATATGGAGGAAGACCCTAATGCCAACACGCAAGTCTACCCACATCACTTATGCATTCGAAATGGAGGCCATGAGAATATTAACCCACTCACTCCCACTTAGATTCTTAAATCGAGGGTTTTTCAGGTTTTAACATGCAATTAACTAACCTAAGTTATACGCATCCATAAAACCACATGTTTTAATCATGCATCTAAAATAAAGCATAAATTAAAACATATAACCAACAATTAAAACAATAAAAAAGGGAAATAAATGCATAAATAAATTTCTTGACTATTATAGTCTTTATAATTGTCGCTTCCATCTGTTTCCTTGTTTGTGTGTCCCGTCACGTCACTCTCATTGACTGAGTATGGCTTTTGGATCCTGAAATTTCCCCGAAGAATGACCCGCGCTGGCAGCAGGTTGCACGCACGCGTCTGGGTAACGCACTGTGCTGGCCCGTGTGCAGCTGTGGTGCCCTAGCACTGCATGCATGCAGTGCCGCACCACAGCAGCTGTGCAATCTATCACCGGCACTGCCTGCTGCCCCTCGCTTTTCTCTTGGTCTTCTGCTCCGCTCTCACTCGTTATTTGGTCTTTTTGTAATTCCCCTGGGTTTTCTTGGTTTTCTACGCAATCCTTGGAATCACTCAAATTGCGATAAACCAAACCCAATTAATCCAAGTTACCCACAACAACGTCTTTTCTATTACATATTTTGCTAAATACAGGGCTTGATTTTTCTACGTAGCAAGTGGTTTTACTATTACAAGCATTCATATGAAAAAACCAGCCTGGACATGTCCAAGCGTTTAGTAAAATACAAACACATAAACCATAATAGCTGGGATTACAAACCACCTGCAATAAAAACCATGTAAAAAATTTGAATAAGTATAAAGCCAAAACCTTAGCTCTAATACCAATTGAAGGAATTATCTATCCGAGTCCGACAAAAAATTCCACTTTCGTGCAAACCATCCAGAATCGGAAAATTCCAATCAAACCCAAACGCTCATGCAATCTGATTCAAACCCTTTTGAAATATCACATGAGCTTAGAATCCTAGTTTACTTTATTCGATTTTTCACGCATACAAACGACGATAAATAATAAAAGCGGAAAGATAGAAATTGACTTTTTGAAGCGTGTCCTTTAAGAATTCTCTTGTATGACTCTGAAACACTTCTGGAAGTTATATGGGCATCTTTCTACCATACGAATAGATCAGCACAAAAAAATGAACACAGAATTCTTGTCGAAAAAGTTCCATCCTTCACCGCCACCTTGCGTGATGTGAACATCAAGAGCTCTTCATCCACTCCCATCAAAACTGCGCATCATCTCCCTATACTGACAAGGGATTTTCGCAACTTTGGTTTAGGGAGCCCCAAACAGACCCAGAATAAGCCAAATTTGAAGATTTTATCATGTTAAAAGGCACCTGGGCCAATACATTGGTCAAGCCCCTCAAACGGGCCTAAAGAGATATCACATGACATCAATATGCATGTTCAAATTTCAGGACATGCCTAGTTACAAAATTCTTCAGGGAGAGCAAGAAAATACATAGCATAGCTCATAAAGCTCTCAAGCGGATCCAAATCTCCTAAAAAAATATTGAATAATTGATTATTTTGGACAAGTTACTAGATCGAGAGCCCAGAAGATGATTGGATCAAGCCTAACTTCAAAGTTTGAGATTGAGTTCCAAGCCCAGCAGGCCCAAGCTACATCTTTGGAAGCCCAAACACATTAACCTTTCAAGATTATTCGATAATGGACTTGTAGATAGAATATAGATATGGAATGAAGCCTCTTTTGAAAGGGTGAGTTCGATCATAGGGAACTAAATGGCTTTCTTCAAAGCCCAGCCATTTTCTAAGCCCAACTGATGCTGGGAAAACTCTTCTCTATGGGTTTATGTTTTACTTTCTTAGTTATAGAAAGTTTTGTAAGTTTATCGTATTACAATTAGGATAGATGGAGTTTTTCCTTCTAAAGTAGGATTTTAATTGTCTTGTAAAACTACTTCTAGTTGGCCAAATTTATAAGCCAAATAGGATTAGTCTAGGATTTGTTTCTTTATCTCCAAGTCACTAGGATTTGAGATTACCCTTTTAGAAAAGGAAGAGACTTATTGTAATTGCCCATATAAAGGCCACCCTACCACACGAATTAAAACATTGGTTTGCTATTGATATAGAATTTTTGAATTCCCCCCTTGAGTTGTTAACTTAGTTAAAATTTCTTTGAGTGATCTTACGAGATCGTGAGTTGTCTTTATGAGGAAACCCACAACCCCTTTTCGTTGGCTATAATTTAGGTTGAACTATTACGCCTTATCATTCGTTGACTAAAAATATCATAAACCATCACCCATCCTCTGAATTATTTTCGCACGAAGAGGGCTAAATAATTTTGCATTTTCTTGAATTGAATGATTCCGTAGCTTAATTCATGCATGTAGAGATAATAGGTAGGAATAGACGAGAAAGGTCAGTTACATTGTGGTTCTGGTTCATTAGCAAGCAGCTGGTCATCACCGCTTTCCCGTTGAATTGAATTCTGACAAAGATTACACTTGAAAGATTGGTATCATAGCTCAAGGTCATTTTCGTCCTATTCTTCTATTATTTTTTTTGAGTTTTGTGTTTCTTTTCGTGTCCTTTTTATGTTGACATTATTCTGTAATGTTTCAAAAATATCTTAAGTCTATTTGTTGAAAATCAGTCCAATTTTCAGTCAAAATATCTGTGTCAGAAGTTGTGTCTGAGGCCCCTTTAGTGAAACAGGCGTTTCTTCGTTTTTTGAGTCTTTTTGCTTGATTTTTGTTTTGTTTCAGTCTAGAAGTCCCCCTCTAGGTTTAATTTGTGTCAGTTTCGAGTTTTGGGTGTAGAAAAGTCAATTATATCCCTAGTCAAAACCCTTCAAAATTTGTCAAAATTTACCAAAAATACCCTTTTTGTGAGTTATGTGATTTTTGAAAACATGTGTCTCTTCTTTCTAGTGTCAAGGTTATTTTTTTCTATTTGAACTATTTTTGGATTTTCTTGAAAGGTAGTACGAGTTTGAAAGTTACAGAGGTGAAACGTATTTTCACAAATCGGTGCACGAGGAACGCGGAGTTTGACAACTCTGAGGTTAGTGGGTGTTATTCAAGGTTGAGTTGTGATTTTCTTGAGAATACTTAAAACTCGATTACCTTAGCCTCTTGTTGTGTACTTGAGGTAGAAATTCCCCATCGCAAATGGATAGCAGTTTGAAACTCCCGAAAATACTCTAAACACAGTGAGAAGAGGCAAGAGCCAAAGAGTCAATCTTAAGAATCTAAAAAATTCTGTAAAAGAAAAGCTCTTGTGCAAAAGTCTTGCTAAGTAAAGAAAAAGACAAGCTGAAGTTACAAAAGTAATAAGTTCTAAAGTTAGTAGGGAAGCAAACGGAATTCGGAGATAGAAGGGATTACACCTTGAAAAAGGGAGGTAAAAGTTAAATTGCCCGGTGTGTGTATAAACTCTTTCCTTTTCCCCGGTAGTTGAGCTCGTGTTCTTGAGGGATGACAGTTTGACTCGACAGAGTACCTGCTGATTTGGTTTTGTTTTGCTTTTGTGTGACTTAATAAGAATCTATACTATATAGTTACTTATTTTTGTCACCTTTGTTTTGTTTCAGATTTTTTACTGTTTTGTTTAACTTGTCCTTTGATTGCTAATTTAATTTTGTGTCTTTTGTGTTTTGTTGAGTTTTTAGTTTGTTTAGAGTTTTTTTCTGTGTTTGAGTTTTGTATGAAGAGAAACCATCGAGTAAGCACCTAAAGGATCAGGTTATCGGTGGGAGCAAACTGAAAATTTGAAAGCCCGCATGACAACCCTTGTGTTAAACCTAACACCAGCCTTTTAGCGTCGCCTACAGTGCCCTCGCTAATTCAAAACCGCTAGTCTCCGGTTGTGTAGCTAAAGGATTTGGTGACACGTGCGTTTCGTCACTAATCCCCTTGCGTCAAGAATCCACACGCTTGGCGGGCACGGTATTACTTTTCTTTTGTTTTCTTTTCTTTTTCTTTTTTTTTAATTTCATTTTGTGTCAGATTACAGATAGTTTTCTTTTGTGTTCTACCCTCTTTTGTAGGTTGGCATTGAAGATAATACAAGTGTAGCTCAAGTGGAAAAACAAGCAAGTTGGAAGGTTGAAAGATAGTAAGGAAAGCCTTAGAGTAACCACACATGGTTGTCACTAAAACACAAATCAAGCACCTAATAGCAGCCAAGACAATTTGCGACATTACCTTGTATTCATCGCAAAAAAGTATTTGGCCGATGGCAGACCAAAAGCGCAAGGCGCGGGCGAAATTCGTTTTGGGTAGATCAGACCCAACCGCGCAAGACACCGAAGTAAGCCATTCAATTTGCATGTAATTCCTGTGCACGTAGGTTTCTTTCGTTTTCTTTTTCATTAGTAATTTTCTATTGATTGTGTTTTTTTTATTATTTTAGATACTTATGAATTTAATTCTTGGTTTTTAAAATAGATATCTTTTTATTTTTTAGTCTTGAGTCTTTTTATTATTTTCAAGAGTTTTAAGAAATTGATTTTTCTTGAAATTTTTTAAAGTAAATATCCTTTTCCTTTTTAGAGTTTTTTTTCATTATTTTTGAAATAAGTGATAGAAGGTACTTCTTGAAATCTGTTCCACAGTAAATATCCCCTTTTATATTCGTTTGAAGTTTGGAGAAACGCGAGTATTATCCTTTCTTTTTACGAATACCTTGTTTTCCAGTCTATTCTTGGTGTTGTTGTTTTTGTTGTATATAGGACATTCCACTAGGAAAAAAGAGACCAGGGAAGCAAGCCCCTGAGCATCACAAGCACAGTCCCCATGTGTCTTGTTATATGTTTTTGTTTCTTCTCTAGTGATCAGAGGTGAAGAGGATGATGAGCTCTTCATTGGCAAGACTAGTGAAATAGTTGAGAAGGAAACTCGACAAACCCTTCTTTCCTTACAACAAGATTGTTCACGAGTTAAGCACCCACATGTGTTGCATGTTGTTCAAACCTCCCCAGATGCTAGCTCAGAGGAAGGATTGCAATGGTTATAAGGTTCTGGTAAAACCCAAGGTGCAGACGCCACCTATAGCTGCAGTATACCTTAGACTAGTCAAGGTGAAGGGCTGTGCGATGTTGTACCAATGGATGCCTGTCATGTTTCCCTAAGAAGACCTTGGGAATTCGACATAACCGTCACCCGTGTGACTACCAAGTATTCTTTCATGTCTTATGGTAAGAAAGCTAACTTCTTACTTTGTCTCTTGCGCAGTTTTCTAATAAGAACGTTGCGAGAAGAGAAGAATAATGGAAAGCATATGAATCATAAACATTGAAAGCAGTACAACCCCTAGATAGCTCTTGCAGAATTTTGCCCCTCTTCCTAAGAGGATATGCGAAAACCCATTTGATTGGGAGCTAATAGTTGTTTACTTAAGTACTTTTATTTACCTTTTCACCTTTTGCTTACAGTGTTATGCAGGTTTGAAGGTTCACAAAGGAGACTTAAGCTACAAACCCAGACAGCTTGAACGCCTTTCACTCCTCGCTGTGTGATGCGCCCTGTGAGGAGAGTACAGTGAGACTGTCGCTCCTCGCTGGATGCGCCCTACGAATAGTCCTGTTTTTTGAATTGGGGAGAATACTTTTCTGCATAATCTTTTTAATGTACCCTATTATTCTAACTTGTTGGTACGGCGCAGGATAACAGGTCCAACAAGAAGTTTAAGAGAATTCGGAGAATTGAGCAAATTTGTTTCACTAGTCCTAAACCTAGGAAACTCGGTAAGTCTTTTTCTGTTCGTTGCAATATTTCTAATGTTGTTTTGTGTGACAATGCAGATTAGAGGACGAATCATTTCCGGTGGGGAGGGGATGATGTGAACATCAAGTGCTCTTTCTCCACTCCATTCAAAACTTCACATCATCACTCTAAACTGACAAGGGATTTTTCTATCTTAAGTTTAGGGAGCCCCAAATAGACCCAGAATGAGCCTAAATTAAAGATTTTATCATGTTAAAAGTGTTAGTTTTGAATACTGAAAAGCTTTGCTTTTTATGAAAATTAATACCCAGTTTACATATCGAATGTGTTTCACTATTAATTGTTCATTTATATTATATGCATAGATGAATATAACCAAGAGATTAGTTGTTATTCATGATTCCATGATGAAATACGTTATTCAAGACATTGGTTCCATTCAAAACACTGAATCTTATAATTTTCTTAGCTCCTCTGCGTTCAGTGTTCTATGTAGATTTTAATATGATAAGAACATCATAACAATCATGCCAATTAGAATCTTGAATATAATAATAACCACATAGATAAAGCACATAAAACATACCTTAATCGGAATTCATCATTATAGAAGATCACCAGATATACAGGAAACCAGATCTGCAGTAGGATCGCAATAATCCCTATAAACTAGTTTCTCCACCTTGACCCTCATAAGTAGTAGATAGCCAGATGGAGAGACAACTTTATTCTATTATTATCATACTTGTAGTTGATTAGGGTAGGGAGAGGACTAGTTTATATATCTACAAATTTTAATCTAGTACGTCCATCGAATACTAGTTTAACGGTCCAGATTTAATCATAATATTAAATTGATTAAGAAATCTAAACTAACTTAATTGGGCTTATTAAAGATATGGACCATAGCATCCAGGCCACATTCTTACATTCTAGCCTACACTTGGGAACGACAAGGTAAACACCAAGTGCCGGAATCCGAGCTGTTCCAACTTCACCCGCCCTATAACTCCTACCCTGAAGAGCTTCAAGAATTTGGAAGATACTATCCAGTGCCAAAGTAACCAACTCCGGGAACCTCTTAAATACTTGCAGAGTCATAGAGGGTCCACATCTTGAACGCCTTGCAGAGTTTATAGACTCTGATACAGACAAGAATTGGGCAGTCGGTCCATTCAATCCTGTACTTATTAATGAAAAGAAGGAAAACTCTAACGAGCGGCATTACTGTCTTGATTGGCTTGATAAGCAAGCTCCCGATTCGGTGATATTTGTGTCATTTGGTTCGACAACTTCATTACCGGATGAACAGATCATAGAGATTGCTCTTGGGTTGGAGAAAAGCGAACAGAAGTTTATATGGGTCGTTAGGGATGCAGATACAGGGAATTTGTTTAACCAAGAGGAAGTTAGGAAAGGCCAATTGGCAGAAGGATTCGAGAGTAGGATTGAGGGAATGGGAATAGTTTTGAGGGATCAGCTGGAAATTCTTGGATATTCATGAACTGGTGGATTCTTAAGTCACTGCGGATGGAATTCGTGCATGGAAAGCATTAGCCATGGAGTTCCAATTGCGGCATGGCCGATGCACTCAGACCAGCCCAAAAATTCTGTACTGATAACAGAGGTGCTGAAAATTGGTGTTCAAGTGGTGGATTACTGATCAGGTGGAGATGAAATTGCCACATCAGAAACAGTTGAAAATGCAGTAAGAAGATTGATGGATTCTGTGGAAGGAGAGGAGATAAGGAAATGGGCTCAAGAACTGGGAGTCAAGGTGCAATTCGATTGGAAATGGATTCTTTCATTGATCACATTTGGAGGTAGTTCATTCTTCTCAGTCGATCTGCTGTTCCTTAAATATCAAACCTGCGTGTGTGAAAACGAGGGGATTTTGTACGAATTATGTGTTAATGAATCAACAAGATGATCAAGATGATCTGTTCTCTATTTTTGTTTTGATAAATTGACATTATAATTTTTTGTGAGGAATTAACATTATAATTAGACAGTATGGTATTTACTTTTAGATTAAATTATATTTTTGGTCCCTTATATTTAGTTAAATAATTTTTTTGTCCTTTACATTTTAAAATGGGTTTTTTTAGTCCTTTACATATAAAATATGTATTATTCTGTCCCTTACATTTTAAAAATATATTATTTAGTCCCCGTAATGTCTATTTTATCTAAACTGTCCCAAATTTATTTATGACTAGTATACAAAAAATTTTCAATAAAAGATATAATAGTTTGCACACTCGTGTATACATTAAAATATTTAAAATTAAAATCAAGTTATGAAAATTTAAAACGATTCCTCTCTATTTAGTGAATTTTGGGTTAGTTATTTATAAATTTTAATCGTCTGATTTAAATTTTTAAAATATTTTAATAGTTAAATTAATATTTGAAGTATTATATTATTCATTTATAAAGGTTTGTAAACTTCATAAATATAGTTGATAAAATTTAGACTGAATCAACAATAAGTACCAAATAATACATATTTTAAAGTTAAGGGGCCAAAAAAATCATCATTTTAAAATATAAGGGACCAAAAATATGATTTAATCTTACTTTTACTTGGTTTTGTTGTTTTGCTTCTCTGGAGATGAATGATTTGAACCAGTCACCACCATTGGATTAAAAAGAAAAACATATTAATTTATAGGTGATTACATTTACCTCCCTGTGATTTGGAGAAACTATCAATACCTCTCTCAAGTTTTAAAAATAATGTATACCCCCTTGACTATTCAAATTAATAACAACTAATCCCTGATCGACGAAAAAATGAGTAAAAATTCTTACGTAAACATTATTATTATGATGAAAAATAAAATTAACATCATTTTATAATCTCATTTTGAAAAAATATCGTCAAATTTTTTCATTTTTTGACCTTTTTTATGTTTTACCTTAGTCAAGGGGATATTAGTAGTTGTGAGAAATCTGGGGGAGCAATTGGTAGTTTGACCAAACTACATGGGAAGTAAATGTAATTCACCCTAATTTATAATACTAACAGTAAAGATCCTTTGTTTTGGCACCGGAGTACGGCAATTTTTTTCCTACAATTAGGAGTACAAATAGTATGGTACTAATGGGAGAGTTTGTATACAAAACATCTCATTAAATGATGTTTTCCAATTTTCCTCTTCTATACTCCCTTACGCGCCTAATTTTTGTTTGCAAAACCCTCATTTCCACTTTCTTCTCTTTCTTCTTTCTCCAGCCATTTTTTTTGCCTTGAAAATTGTCTCACATTCATGATGTTGATTGCTCCTATTTTCCAGATTTCTCCACTCTACATTTTCTAGATTTCTTCAGGTGCTCTGATAGAGACGACTAAGGGATGCGTTGGATTTTGCAGAAGACTTCATGGGTTCATTTCATGGGTTCATTTTGTAGAAGACTTCATGCGTTGGATTTTCCCCAATTTCTTGATGTGGTTGGTGTGTTCTTTTAAACTCGATTTAACTAATGATCCATCCATGTTATTGATTGTTTTCAATTTCCATTGTTGGTTTTCATTCATATCGTGTTCTTCCTGAGATTCGTGTTCTTGGTGGGCTGTCGTGATGGTAAATCGTGATTGTTGATGTAAAATCTCGGTATTGGACATATTCTGCTCTCATTCACTACTTTTTTTTTATTTCGATATGGATATCATGAATCTGAATCGAGATAATGGTTCAAGTGGTTGCAACAATGTTCAAAATCGTCACAATGTGCAAGTCATATGTGATGGTAAGTTACTTTTGACATTTTTTGTTTCCTCTGTGTACGATAAGCATTCAATATATAATACATTCTTTTTTCAGTTTCTGAACAAAGTGATGATGTTTCAATGGAGTCTCTTTTACATAAAACTGTTGAGAGTGAGGAAAAAGCTTACGAAATGTATAATTCGTATGCTTGGAATCATGGTTTTGGTATTCGTCCAGAAAGAGATCGAAATAGAGCTCATGATGGAAAATGTTACTACAGGAAACTTGTTTGTTGTAAACAGGGGGAGAAAAGGGCGACTGATAAGTTAAACCAAATGTACACGAAGCTTGATTATCACTGTGGTTGTTTGGCATACATTGTATTTAAAATGAGGGATGATGGTATATAGGAAGTCACCGAACATTTTCGTAGGCATAATCACGTTATGTGTCCGGAGAATGAGCGACACCTGTTACGTTCTCATCAGAATGTATCTAAAAGTTCAGTTGAATTTTTTAAGACAATGAAAGGTGCTGGAATAACTGTCGGTGATAGTTATAAGGTTTTGTCTAGAGAGGTAAGTTATTTTTCTCCATTTATACTTGAATATCATATGTTCATTACTGACATAGTTGATGGAATATTTCCAAAGTTGATGGAATACGTCGGAAAGTTGATGGTATATGTTAAAAATTTGATGTAATATGTCAAAATTTGATTGAATATGATATAACATGTTATATTTTTGAATCATCTGACTGATGTGAAACTGTTTCTCGATGGAATAAAATGTTGTATTGAATATTTCCAAAGTTGATGGAATATGTCCAAAGTTGATGGAATATGATATAACATGTTATATTTTGAATCATATGACTGATTTGAAACTGTTTCTCGATGGAATAAAATGGTGTATGATATCTGATCTGGTTGATGGAATATGTCCAAAGTTGTGCAATATATCCAAGGTGATGGAATTAAATGTATTGAATGTTATGTAATATGTATTTTTTATTGTTGTTCATGTAGTGCGGCGGTCCTTCAAAGGTTGGCTTTACACCGAGGGATGCACACAACCAACTGGAATCTGAAAAACGCAGATATCTTGATGGCAGTGATTCAAATTCCTTGATAGAAACTTTGAGATACAGGGCTTCTCATGAGAAAGATTTTTTCTTTGATTTCGAATTAGATGTTGAGTTTTCGTTGAGGAATATTTTTTGGAGAAACGGTCAAATGAAGTTAGATTACAGTATTTTTGGGGATTTAGTAGTCCATGATACAATATGATATGTGGCCCATTTGTCGGTGTGGACAATCACAATCGCAATGTCATGTTTGGAATCGGTTTTCTAAGGGACGAAAAATATGAATCCTTCGTTTGGTTGTTTTCTGCATTCTTGAGGTCTATGGACAATAAGCCTCCTATAACTATCATGACTGATCAATCAGCCTTTATGGCAAAGGCTATTCTTGTTGTGTTTCCTAATTCCCGGCATCGTCTTTGCATTTGGCATATCATTAAAAACTCTGAGAAAAATGTTGGATTTCTCAGGCAACGTGAAGGTTTTTCGGAAATGTTATATAAATTGCTCACCCAAGTGGAAACCGTTGCTGAATTTGAATGGCTCTGGAACAAGTAAGATTGTGTTATTGATGGAATATGCCATGGATGTGATGTAAAATGTCACTGATATGCGTAGGAATAATTTTTTTTTCTTCTATGATTGAATATCTGATTGACTATGTTTGTGTGTAGCATAAATGGGTGATTTTTTTTATTTTTTTTTTATGTGGGCAATAATATGTTTGTTGGAAAATATACTATAATTAGCCTGTTGTTGTTGATGGAATATCAACTCCACGTCTGTTGTTGTTGATGTATTATCATATTACATGTCTTTAAGATATTATTTATGTATTACCGTATGTTTGTTCCCCATTTTTTTGATGGAATATACCTCTTCTTATCAGTATGATGCAAACATATGGTTGTCGTGATGTTGATTGGTTGAAAGGCTTATATGAGTTACGCGAAAAGTGGTGTCCTGCTTTCAGCAAGGATTACTTTTCTGGTGGAATAGTGTCTTCTCAGATGAGTGAAACTACTATTCGTTCCATTTCTCTTAAATTGTCTAAGACTTCCACATTGTGTGAGTTTTATGGCCATTATGTGGATGTTGTGAACGATTGGCGATACAATGCTGCTCAAGAAGACCATAGGTGTTTCTATGGTAAAGTTGTTCTTGCTGTGAAAGATTCTCTAATTTTGAAACATGCTTGTGAAGTGTACACAATCGAAATGTATACAGAATTTGAGAAGCAATACGTGCAAATGCTTGCTTTGTATCTGGTACAGGTTACTCAATCAAATGGCTTATATGAGTTTCAGGTTTGGGTACCTAAAAAAGATAGTTTTCGTCATGTTGTTCGTTTTGATGAGAACGATTATTCTGTAAAGTGCACATGCAAAATGTTTTCTGAAGTTGGTATTCTGTGTTGTCATTGTCTTCGTGTTCTTATGCAGAACAATTACCAGGTATTTTTTTTTTGGTATTTTTATGGAATTGATGGAATATGTCAAAAGTTGATGGAATATCTCCAAAAGTTGATGGAATATGTCCAAACGTTGATGGAATATTTCCAAATTTGGAGATATTTCATCAACTTTGGAGATATTCCATCAACTTTTGACATATTCCATCAACTTTGGAGATATTCCATCAACTTTGGACATATCCATCAACTTTGGATATATTCTATCAACCGATTCTTTTTACTTTTTCCTCTCATTTTCAATGATAATTATTTTATACTTATGTAATATCATATTTGTGCAGAGAATTCCTGTTGTTTACATATTGAATAGGTGGACAAAAGCTGCATCAATTTCACGTAATGAGCAGTTAAGTATTTCTCAAGAGTCCAAATGTCTTGGGGATCTTTCCCCATCTTTGTGGAGGCAGATGCTAGTAGAAAGTATCTCGATTTGATTAAATTATCTCATACTAGTTCTATTGCTCGTCGTATTTTGGATGAGTTCTTTGTCAAAGCTAGAGATGCAATTGCTGCTGAAGCTGAGATTGTAGATGAGAATTTGGAGGTTCCATCGTCTAATAAAATCAGAGATCCCAGTTTCAGGTACGCAAAAGGTGTTAGGAATGTTCGTATAAAGAGTACTGTGGAGAAGCGAATCAATAAATCCAAATACAAACATCAAGGGCGTTCAAGGAAGTCTGAAGCAGCTGCATTGCGATCTAATAAGGTGGTCACCGATATTCTGAAGAAGACTTATGATAATTTAGATGGTGTTTTTGTAAACCCTGTTGATGATTAAGTTTAGGACTATTTGTGAAATTTGTTTCTGGAAGGAAAATCTTATAATTATGTGTACCAGTTATTTTTTTGTTTGTTGATGCAAACATGTTTTATGCCTTATACATGATATGGAATATGTATTGTTCTTTTGATGGAATATGTGTACCTGTATTTTTTGATGTATCAAATCAATAGACTATAAATATCAGATCAAGAATATAAAAGAAATCATACAACAGAACTAAAATATACTTAACAAGGGAGATCACATCATGATTATATAGACATCAGATCAGAGAATACTAGACATAAAATCAACAGACAATAGATATCAGATCAAGAATATAAAAGAAATCATACAACAGAACTAAAATATACTTAAACAAGGGAGATCACATCATGATTATATAGACATCAGATCAGAGAATACTAGACATCAGATCAACAGACTATAGATATCAGATCAAGAATATAAAAAAAAATCATACAATAGAACTAAAGCATACTTAACAAGGGAGATCACATCATGATTATATAGACATCAGATCAGAGAATACTAGACATCAGATCAACAGACTATAGATATCAGATCAAGAATATAAAAGAAATCACACAACAGAACAAAAATATACTTAACAAGGGAGATCACATCATGATTATTTAGACATCAGATCAGAGAATACTAGATATCAGATCAACAGACTATAGATATCAGATCAAGAATATATAAAAAAATCATGCAATAGAACTAAAGCATACTTAACAAGGGAGATCACATCATGATTATATAGACATCAGATCAACAGACTATAGATATCATATGAAGAATATAAAAGAAATCATACAATATAACTAAATCATACTTAACAAGGGAGATCACATCATGATTATATAGACATCAGATCAGAGAATACTAGACATCAGATCACAGACTATAGATATCAGATCAAGAATATAAAAAAAATCATACAATAGAACTAAAGCATACTTAACAAGGGAGATCACATCATGATTGTATAGACATCAGATCAGAGAATACTAGATATCAGATCAAGAATATAAAAGAAATCATACAACAGAACTAAAATATACTTAACAAGGGAGATCACATCATGATTATATAGACATCAGATCAGAGAATACTAGACATCAAATCAACAGACAATAGATATCAGATCAAGAATATAAAAGAAATCATACAACAGAACTAAAATATACTTAAACAAGGGAGATCACATCATGATTATATAGACATCAGATCAGAGAATACTAGACATCAGATCAACAGACTATAGATATCAGATCAAGAATATAAAAAAAAATCATACAATAGAACTAAAGCATACTTAACAAGGGAGATCACATCATGATTATATAGACATCAGATCAGAGAATACTAGACATCAGATCAACAGACTATAGATATCAGATCAAGAATATAAAAGAAATCATACAACAGAACAAAAATATACTTAACAAGGGAGATCACATCATGATTATATATACATCAGATCAGAGAATACTAGATATCAGATCAACAGACTATAGATATCAGATCAAGAATATAAAAAAAAATCATGCAATAGAACTAAAGCATACTTAACAAGGGAGATCACATCATGATTATATAGACATCAGATCAACAGACTATAGATATCATATGAAGAATATAAAAGAAATCATACAATATAACTAAAGCATACTTAACAAGGGAGATCACATCATGATTATATAGACATCAGATCAGAGAATACTAGACATCAGATCACAGACTATAGATATCAGATCAAGAATATAAAAGAAATTATACAATAGAACTAAAGCATACTTAACAAGGGAGATCACATCATGATTATATAGACATCAGATCAGAGAATACTAGACATCAGATCAACAGACTATAGATATCAGATCAAAAATATAAAAGAAATCTTACAATAGAACTAAAACATATTTAACAAGGGAGATCACATCATAATTATATAGACATCAGATCAACAGACTATAGATATCAGATCAAGAATATAAAAAAAAATCATACAATAGAACTAAAACATACTTAACAAGGGAGATCACATCATGATTATATAGACATCAGATCAACAGACTATAGATATCAGATCATGAATATAACATTGTAGGATTATATTTGGGTTAATTGGTTGGATTATATTTGGGTTAATTGGATTGGATATCTGATAAGATACAAAACTTTAAAGCAAACGCAATTATAAGTTGTACATTAAATAAGATAATATATTCCATCAGAAAAACAGATAATATTTCATCAACTATGGACATAATCCATCAATTCAATATGTTACTTCGAATAAAAATCTGCCATTCTTTTCATCACTTCCCTCTTGCCCTGTTACATGGCGACATAATCAATTCATATACGTATTTTAGCCTAAATCTTAACAGTATATCTGGGTCCTTCACTGCATCAATCATCAACTTGTCGTAGTCGAATGTCTCTTGCTCCTTGTATGTTTCCATGTGCCTCATTACATATATGCCACAATTTATTCCATCGGCATTTTTCCATTTGGTTCTGGGGTATGTCTTCTTCCATTTGTCACAATCAAGATACAATTGTCTGCCCTTGGATGATTTCACCCAGTTTGCGAAGTATGTCACCATCGAGAAACAGTTTCACATCAGTCGGATGATTAAAAAATATAACATGTTATATCATATTCCATCAATTTTGGACATATTCCATCAATTTTGAACATATTCCATCAACTTTTGGGCATATTCCATCAACTTTTGGACGTATTCCATCAACTTTTGGATATATTCCATCAACCAGAACATATATCATACAACATTTTATTAAACATGATGTAATGTTCTACTTACCGAAAAATTCATGGAGAAATATATTCTTGTAGGATCTTCAAGCTTTGGGACGTTTCTCGTCTGGTTCAAGTGGTATGACCAACAGTTAATTACAATGATGTCTAACCAATTAGGCAACCTCATACATTCCATATCTCCCCTGCTTATGCCAAAAAATGATGATCCTCTAAAAAGCGTCTCACTGCATTATACATGAAAAAAGTAAATTGTACATGGATTAGTTGGATTCAAGTTAGGTTTAACCATAATAGATACCAATAATTTTGGATGGAAACTATAATACAATATCCATCAACAACATCCTATAGAACACTATAATACAATACATTTACCATCAACTTTGGACATATTCTATCAACCAGATCAGATATCATACACCATTTTATTCCATCGAGAAACAGTTTCAAATCAGTCATATTATTCAAAATATAACATGTTATATCATATTCCATCAAGTTTTGACATATTCCATCAACTTTGGACATATTCCATACAACTTTTTGACATATTCCATCAACTTTGGATATATTCCATCAACTATAACAGAATACAGAACAAAAGCATATTCACATTTACCATCACTATCTTCACATTTACCATCACCATCTTCACATTTACCATCACCATTTTCACATTTACCATCACAAAAAATCATAATATCAAAAACACAGAATACAGAACCAAAGCATATTCACATTTTCCATCACCATTTTCACATTTACCATCACCATTTTCACATTTACCATCACAAACATCATAATATCGAAAACACATAATACAGAACCAAAGCATATTCACATTTACCATCACAAACATCATAATATTGAAAACAAAGAATACATAACCAAAGCATCATCACATTTACCATCACCATCTTCGCATTTACCATCACCATTTTCGCATTTACCATCACCATATTCACATTTACCATCACCAGCATCATATTTGAAAAATCATAAATCATTACGTATCATCGTATAAAAAAAAAAAATTAGGACTACATACCTCCACTACAGGGCTGTTGCCGCATTTTTGCATTTTCTCCACCCGTTGATGCATTTTTTGTTCTCATTTTTCCTCCCTTTTGATTGAGTTTTATCATCGCGTTTATGTTTTTTGCTGCTACTTGTTCTTCAAAGAATATTGTAAATGTTGTTGCGCCTCTTTTCGAATTTTGTTTTATAGGTTTGATGGATTTCCCTTTCGCGGGCGATTGAATTCGGGTGCTTGGTCATGTATGAACGTCGGCGGTGTGCTGAATGCTCGGACGTGGCAGTTTGCGGCGAATCGACAGCAGCAGTTTGGCCTCATCAACCGACGATGATGATGGAATTGATGGATGAAGTGTTTTATTCTCCATAATTAATGGAAGAAATTAATTTGTGCAATTTCCCATGAGTGAATAATTGTTTTGTGTTTGAACCGAGAAGAATTTAGGCAGCTGTGTTTTGATGGTTTTCAAGGAGCGTGAATACACACTCCTACCCACTTAATTTACAAATTTTATTTTTGCTTTAATTTTTACTATGTGTACAGATTTTTATGATACACTTAGTTGTACTATATAAGTACTGTCGGAGTACTTGAGAGAACTCCTTTCTCACACAAAATCAAAATTAAGAATTACTAGTTATCGCCCTAACTCTTACCTTCTACCGTCTCAATTTGGATTAAAATACCCCTGCAATACCCTCTCTTCTCTCCTCCCCCTTTAAGTAAAAGAGCAATTTTATCAAAATTAGGAACTATCGCTCAAAAAACTGAGAAGGTAACTAGTAACCCCTATCAAAATTACTCCTCCACGTAAAATAATACTACAATTTTAAATTAAAATTAATCGATCCAATACAATGAAATATTGAGTAATCTAATTATTAAAAAAAATAATAATAAGAAGCAAAAGTTCCCAGCCCCTGGTTCAAATTTGTCAAGTGCCAATGTTGAGGTCAAAAGTGCCCGCAATCTGCACGTAGTAGTACTTCAGACTTGGAATTTAGGTCCCGCAGAGGGCCAAAAAGAATGGGACCAAAAAAAAAAAGTGTTCTTATTGTAATATATTGAGTAAATTCCAAAATTGATCACTATACTATAGTCACTTTTTGGTTTTAGTCATCATACTTTGAAAACAATTTTTAAGGTCATCATACTTTACTTTTCTTTTCAAAAATGGTCACTTTGTCAAGTTTGACCGTTAACCCATTAACGGTCAACTTTTTTTAGGGTTATTTTTGTCTTTTTATTAACTCATTAAATTAAAAAAGAGTAAACTCTGAATTTGGTCATCATACTTTTTTAAAATTTCATTTTTGGTCATTTTACTTTAAAAATTACATTTGAGGTCATCATACTTTCATTTTTTATTTAATTTTGGTAATTCCGTCTAAATGTTCAGTTAAGTCTCAATCAGCCATAATATTTTAGGGTAAATACCAAAAAAAATACCTCATCATGCATGTGGAATTTTTTTATTTATTAATTATTTTTTCGCATCTCCGCCGCCAACACTCACACCCTCACCCCCATCATGCACTTGACTTTAAAAAGTTTTATTCTTCTTAAGAGTGTGGGTTAGGGTTGTTAATTCATGTCAGTGTGTCAGTTTCGTGTCGGTTGAAAGAAAAAATTATATTTTTGCCCCCGGCCCTAACCCGAACCTGACCTCATTTTTACCAGGTCAACCCGAAACCGACATGGTCAATCCGTTGATTGACACACCAACCAGAGCCAACGGGTTGACCGGGTCGGGTTAGTGTTGACCAACCCTAACTCGACCCGTAAATCCTATTTTTTTCACACAATAATTTTTAAAAAATATTTCGGGTCATCATGCCAACCCGTTGACCTAATTTTGACCTGAAAATCTTGGACCGACACGAACCGCCCTGAAAATTTTTTGGGTCCAAAATTCCAACTTGAACCCTACCCGTTTCGTGCCGATTTCGTGTTCAATTTTTGTGTCGTGTCAGAAATTACCAGCCCTACTGTGGGTGTTCGTGGCGAAGATGTGAAAAAATAATTAATAAAAAAATTTCACGTGTATGATGGGGTACGTTTTTCTGTATTTATCCCCAAAAAATTATGGCCGTTAGAGACTTAACGGAATATTTAGATAGAATTACCAAAATTGAATAAAAAATGAAAGTATGATGACCTCAAATATAATTTTTAAAGTAAGATGACCAAAAATGAAATTTTAGAAAAGTATGATGACCAAATTCAGAGTTTACTCTTTTTTTAATTTAATGAGTTAATGAAAAGACAAAAATAACCCTAAAAAATTTGACCGTTAGTGGGTTAACGGTTAAACTTGACGGAGTGACCATTTTTGGAAAGAAAAGTAAAGTATGATGACCTTAAAAATAGCTTTCAAAGTATGATGACCAAAACCAAAAAGTGACTATAGTACAGTGATTAATTTTGGAATTTACTCTAATATATTTTGTAACTCTTGTACAGTCTGAGTCAATGTGTAGTTAACAAAATTTTGTAGTCTAAATTATTAGTTTATTGTACAAATATCATATGTTTATGAAAAATTTGAGAACTTTTTTCCTTAACCTTCTCGGGATGATTCGTAATTTCATCAGTTCTTGAACATGTTACCTTCCTTTTATATTTGTGGACCTCATTCATCAGCAATATGTGGTTTCAATAGTGGTTCAATCCATGCCCATAGCCACCACAATGATTAAAATGACCCGTGCTTTTGACCCGTGCTTCTGGCGCAAAATTCCAAAGAGTAACGCTCAAGAAATGGATGTTTTGGAAGACTTTAGGCCCTTAATCTAACGAAAAAGATGAAATTGAAGATAAACTAACGGGATTGTATGCAGAGGAGAAGAAATCCAAAAGCAGAAGACTGGCTTAGATTTGAGTTGCTAGGGTGCTGGTAGTTTTCCAACGTAAAGTTACTTTCTAATTTGTTCTTATTTGAATAGGGGAAGAATTAAGAGTATGTCTACCTTGAGGACTATTTCTCTTTATATTTCTTTTATATGTTTATACAATATTTACTTAACGGATCATCTCATTCTGTTCATTATAAAATTGGACCCACACTAAAGTGGCTATCGAGCTTAACCAATTTAATCATTGTAATATAGTCAATAAAATCGATACGATGTCATATACAACTAATTTATAATGTATAAAATTCACAATTCATAATAAATTTTATAATCTTTCACTTAAACTATACATTATAATGATATATTATACCAAAACTTAATGGAGTATGTAACATCCCCGCAAAACAGGTGAAGTCTTCAAGGAAAATTAGAAGACTCAAGTCCGTAAATTAATCAAATAGATCAGAATATAAATGAATATGACTCAAATAATTAGTCAAATAGAAAATTAACAATTAAATTAGTGGAATAACACATAGAATGATTTAATTATGCTAAAATGGTAAGATAAGGGTGTAATTGGAGGAAATAATAATTGTAGACTTAAATTAAGAAGACCTTGGTGGTTTAGGGACTAAAAATGCAAATTCCTAAAGGTTAAGCCTAACTTTCCTTTTCTTTTTCTTCTTTCCTTTTTCTTTCTCTTTTCTTCCTTCTTCTTTCTTCCTCCCTTCACTCCCGCCGGATACCTCCACAAACCACCGCCGGCCACCTTCATTTCCGATCATCCGGGCACCATCTCGGCGAGCTGAACATACCAAAGTGTTTCCCACGACATAAGGAATAAAACCCTACCCCCATTCCTACATTTTGTTCGACTTTTCTCTCTCCACAAAATTTACTGCCCCGTCGCGATTTCTCCCGTCCGGCCATGTATTTGGTCGGAACTCACCATCGAAATACTCCTTATTAGCTGTAGAACAAAACCCAACCTTCTAAAAACCCTTCTCTCCTGGGTTTTCTCTCTCCCCTGTCAAGCTTCCTCCGCCGTTGCCCCCCACGAACCGCCGCCGTCCGGCATCCCTTCGGGCTGCCAATAACTTGCATGAACTCCCTTACTCAAGAGCTTCAAAACCCACCAAGATTCCTTGCAATTTGACCGCCGGAAAGACCACGCCGCCACCAGACCGCCGCTGCCGCCACTGGACCGCTGTCACCCCGCTGGACCTCCTTGTTGTCGGTTCCTCCTTACCTCCAGTCGCCGTCTAGAATACTCTCTATTATGTCTTAGCTTCATTTCCGGCAAGTTGGTGGTAAACCTTAAATTCTATCTAAGCTAGTGTTTCTACATTTAAGTTTATGCATATTTAAGAGTTAGTAGCAGATTTTTGTGAAGCTAAGCATGAGATTTTCAAATAGAATAAATGTGGCATGTTTAGGGTAAATGAAGGCTTGGAAACAATCTAGGGACTGTTTTAGCTAAGAGATAGATGATTAAAGTAACGAAGTAAATTATGTTAGTGAAGACAAGTTAGAAAATACATAGTAAGTCAAGAAAATGATTAAAATTGCATCTATGACCCTAGTTAAATATTTGTCTAAAGGAGTTAGAACCAATTTGAGCCTTGCAAACTCAAGTAGGATCTTTTTCCCTTTGACATCTTGTTTGGTTAGAGACATGCATAGGGATAGGTTAGTCTCATTTAGAGAACAATAGGTCATAATGCATTTATACATCTTATAAGCGAATATTGATAAAGGATTATATGATATTTGTAATAGGTATCTTTTGTGTAATAAGATTGTTGGTGTCTTCTGATCAAGTGAGACTCTCGTAAGGTATAACGCGGTAAAGGTGAGTGTCTCCCCCTTAGTTGTGCTTGTTGTTCTGACTAGGAGTACACCGGTATGTTCTTTGGACATACAGGCGTAACCTAGGAAGGACCTGGATTACATTCAAAGTTTTTCGTATGCTTGTGTTTGGTTTATATTCTGTATAGAAGATTATGGCCTTGTCGGCACATAGGTTTCAGTTATGTATATTACGTTGTGTTGTTGGTTGATTCTGTGGCTGTTTTTGAATGATTCTGTGTTGTTTGGGTATTTGTTTTGTTGTGGTTACAGTCGTTATGCTGCTAAAATTTCTGTAGAGTCTATGACACGACCGTAATATTATTTGTACTACTTGCTGTATGGTTTATTTAAGAGTCATGGTTGTGTTTGCATCTTTTGGGGGCCCCGCCCTTTCCGTGCCGGCCTACTAGGTAGGGGCAGGATCGAGGCCTAGTACATAGGACAGGTATGGCCCGGGGTACCTTTGGTGGCTCGGCGGATATTGGTGGCTCGGTTGAGAACGGGTGGGATGCCCGTTTCCGTTGGTTGGTACAGATCCAGGTTTGTTGGTTATTTTGGGTGCGCATTATGTGGTTAGTTGGTATAACATTGGCATGCTAATTGAGTTACGTTTTGAATACATGATTTACGTTGTATGCTTTCCTAGTGTTTGTTGTATTTCATTTTGCTTTTTTGGGTCCAGGAGGTGACCCTCACTAGGTATGCGTTTTCGCATACTTATGTCCATTTTTATCTTTGAATGTGATCCAGGTAGGAGATTACCGGATACAAGCCTAGGAGAAGCTTAGGAGTGGTTGGGATGTCATAAGCTTTGAAAATACTTAAATGTAATAGCTTGTTAATTGGAATTTTTGTAGGTTGTAATTAGTTTAAATTAGCTTCATCATGCTTTGTTGCGAATTTAGGAAATCAGGTGCTTTTGGGGCCTGACAATTGGTATCAGAGCTATAGGTTAATAATCTTAGCGCATCTAAATAAGTTTTAATAAGTGGAAACAAATCTGGGTAGCAATTAGGTGCATTTATAGGTTAGATCCTCTCGCTTGTGGGAACGAGCCATATTCACGCATGAGTTAATGACGTTTAGCTCACTAGCATTACACGAAATTACAAGATTTTTGGACTGTTATGTGTGGTCTAGCTTAGCTCATAAGGCAAAATTTTAGGAAGTTTCCTGAGTCATGATATGTTTGTAAATAAGAATCGTGGACTTAACGATCGTTAAGTATTAAATTGATTTCTGAGAATCAAAAAGTTGGATTATTTACAGGGTATCTTCTATTTAGTTTTCTGTTAAAAGAGCGGTTGATCGACTTGGGTTTGATCACCCCGGGATTCGAACCCGTTGTTTTGGCATTTTACTATCTAGTGGATGCGTTTGCATGAGTGATTAACTACTAAGATTAAGTGGTTAGGTAGACAAATTAAATAAATAGAAGAAAAAAAATTATAAGGTAATAATAACAATCTTAAATAAAGAATACATAGTTGAATTAGTGTACGAATAAATTACCTAAGTAAATACCATATGAAAACATATAGATAGCAGAGATCATTTATAACTTTATAGAGGTGAATACTGTACACTCATATTTTAGAATTTACAAGTAGAATAAATAAAATTAATTAGTACTAATACTAATAAAATGGGGATAATAACAAGTCATATAAAGGAAATAACGTTAAGGGTATGAATAAAACACTCTCCTAGTAAAATGTATTCTTAGGTTGAGTTTCTGAGTAGAAACTAAATATAGAGTCACGAAACTTATCCTTTGCTAAAGCCTATACATAGCTAACTTTGGTCCATCAACCTTGAGAATGAAGCAAAACATAAGTGCCTTGGTAAGTTAGGTCTATCGAGGAAATTAAGTCAAAGTCAAAGTAGGAATTTAAATGGTATACTTAAGTCAATTAGTGGTAATAATGATAATAATAATAATAAATAAAAATCATCATAATGATAATAATAACATAATAGAAAGGTAAATAAATGAACAAGGAAAGAAATAGAAGGCAACTTGATTGTAAAAGTTATCTGGCAAACATGAAAATCCACATTTCTAACAGTAGTAAATAGTACTAAGTCTAGGGTGTAAACTGCATAAACATATTAGTGAGCCTAAACATAGAAACATAGAATTGGAATAATGTATGAATAAGTTACCTAAGCACAAAGCAGGTAAACATGTGTATATAGCGGATGAATAAGAACGATAATAAGAATTAGGGAACATGAAGGCATCGGGTGGTTAGAACCTAATAACAAGTCGTAAAGGTTAAATGTGGCTTAACAGTAACTGGTGGTTAACTTAGATTAGGGGTTCATCATCAAATCATAAAGTACCATTAACTAACTTAATAAATTCATTAATCACTAAGAGTGTAGTTAGGGCTAGGATAACCAGTCAAACCACAATCTAAGTCCAGTTTAGAAATCTACTCTAGATATTTCCTAAGCGCTCCATCTATACTTCACTTGTCAGCTTTTAGTCAAAACTTTTTTCCATATTATTTTTCTTTCATTCCAATAGAATATTTCTCTTAATTAGTTACAATTTTATACCATTACTGGCGAATTAGTTCATGAGAACCGTAAACATGTAGCATTCATAACTGACCCTACTAAAGAAAATAAGCTTTAATATAGCCCAATTGGTAAAATAAATAATACTCAAACTTCTTAAGTCATACTTTTCCCTGCACCCAAACTTCTTCACTCTTTCCACTCTCTTAAGAATTGTTCCTTCCTCTTATACGCCTTAGTGGGTTTCAAGTCGCTAGCCCACTTAGACACCTAACTATCCTTCCAATCTAAGAATCTCTTTCCAAACCGTACTTTACTCTAAAGATAAGCTTGTGAAGAATTTACCAGATAATAAAAGTTAGTGACCTCAGGCACTTATGAACTTGTTAATCTAAACGGAAACTTTAAGTAATATATATTTGCAAATCATCGTTAGAACATAACAAACCAGTTCGCGTGTAACCAATTTATTAATCATTAAAGGCATAACAAGAATTAGGTTAATACACCCAAAGTGAAAATTAAGCCTAGCTTATGAATCTTTTCTATTAATTCTTGTGCCACCTTACCCTTCATCTCTCAGTTGGTTACCTTTTACCTACTTAGACTCTTACTTAAACTGTTGTTTTTTTTTCTTAACCTCATATACTGTTTGTTTCACTTCATGTCTTGATTCATTCTCGCTTTCCTTTAGTCTATCCTGAGTAAGCTATATTAGAGCTGGCGCGCCTAAGTGCTTAAGCTCTTGGTTACACAACTAAGAGGCAAAACTTTCAAGTACAACTACTGCCTTAAGTTTGATTGTGGGAATCGCACCAGCATGGTGCATGTTCCTCTCTTAACTGGCCAACAAGTGGCACCCTCCAGGAGATCGCGTAAATGAACTTACCTAGTGGGTCAAGGTTAGTGGTCTAACCATTCAACACATTAGAGACTTGTTAAACTATTGAGCATAGCAACCGAAACAAATAATGGCACTTAACCAAAACTAAATAAGAGTAGTTAGTCTAAACAAGTTCTAACGAAAATCGTCCTAGGTGGCTCAGTAATTCAAGTTCACACCAATTTCACCTTGAACTTTACGCGTTTCCAAGGTGGACTACCAATAGTGTGCGTCGGAGACAATTGTGGGAATTTGATGAAAGTTAGGGATTTTACCCGTTAGGACCTTAATGCCAAATTGAAAGTAAGCATAACCCCACGGTTAGTCACAACTTAAATATTCAGATAGTAACAAAGTAGTTAATATTCAACCGTAATCCTTCCCCAAGGAAATTTTGGGACAAAATTTCATAAGGGGGAGAGATTGTAACATCCCCGCAAAACAGGTGAAGTCTTCAAGGAAAATTAGAAGACTCAAGTCCGTAAATTAATCAAATAGATCAGAATATAAATGAATATTACTTAAATAATTAGTCAAATAGAAAATTAACAATTAAATTAGTGGAATAACACACAGAATGATTTAATTATGCTAAAATGGTAAGATTAGGGTGTAATTGGAGGAAATAATAATTGTAGACTTAAATTAAGAAGACCTTGGTGGTTTAGGGACTAAAAATGCAAATTCCTAAAGGTTAAGCCTAACTTTCCTTTTCTTTTTCTTCTTTCCTTTTTCTTTCTCTTTTCTTCCTTCTTCTTTCTTCCTCCCTTCACTCCCGCCGGATACCTCCACAAACCACCGCCGACCGTATTCATTTCCGGTCATCCGGGCACCATCTCGGCGAGCTGAACATACCAAAGTGTTCCCCACGACATAAGGAATAAAACCCTACCCCCATTCCTACATTTTGTTTGACTTTTCTCTCTCTACAAAATTTAATGCCCCGTCGCGATTTCTCCCGTCCGGCCATGCATTTGGTCGGAACTCACCATCAAAATACTCCTTATTAGCTGTAGAACAAAACCCAACCCTCTAAAAACCCTTCTCTCCTGGGTTTTCTCTCTCCCCTGTCAAGCTTCACCCGCCGCTGCCCCGCCACGAACCGCCGCCGTCCGGCTGCATGAACTCCCTTACTCAAGAGCTTCAAAACCCACCAAGATTCCTTGCAATTTGACCGCCGGAAAGACCACGCCGCCACCAGACCGCCGCTGCCGCCACTGGACCGCTGTCACCCCGCTGGACCTCCTTGTTGTCGGTTCCTCCTTACCTCCAGTCGCCGTCTAGAATACTCTCTATTATGTCTTAGCTTCATTTCCGGCAAGTTGGTGGTAAACCTTAAATTCTATCTAAGCTAGTGTTTCTACATTTAAGTTTATGCATATTTAAGAGTTAGTAGCAGATTTTTGTGAAGCTAAGCATGAGATTTTCAAATAGAATAAATGTGGCATGTTTAGGGTAAATGAAGGCTTGGAAACAATCTAGGGACTGTTTTAGCTAAGAGATAGATGATTAAAGTAACGAAGTAAATTATGTTAGTGAAGACAAGTTAGAAAATACATAGTAAGTCAAGAAAATGATTAAAATTGCATCTATGACCCTAGTTAAATATTTGTCTAAAGGAGTTAGAACCAATTTGAGCCTTGCAAACTCAAGTAGGATCTTTTTCCCTTTGACATCTTGTTTGGTTAGAGACATGCATAGGGATAGGTTAGTCTCATTTAGAGAACAATAGGTCATAATGCATTTATACATCTTATAAGCGAATATTGATAAAGGATTATATGATATTTGTAATAGGTATCTTTTGTGTAATAAGATTGTTGGTGTCTTCTGATCAAGTGAGACTCTCGTAAGGTATAACGCGGTAAAGGTGAGTGTCTCCCCCTTAGTTGTGCTTGTTGTTCTGACTAGGAGTACACCGGTATGTTCTTTGGACATACAGGCGTAACCTAGGAAGGACCTGGATTACATTCAAAGTTTTTCGTATGCTTGTGTTTGGTTTATATTCTGTATAGAAGATTATGGCCTTGTCGGCACATAGGTTTCAGTTATGTATATTACGTTGTGTTGTTGGTTGATTCTGTGGCTGTTTTTGAATGATTCTGTGTTGTTTGGGTATTTGTTTTGTTGTGGTTACAGTCGTTATGCTGCTAAAATTTCTGTAGAGTCTATGACACGACCGTAATATTATTTGTACTACTTGCTGTATGGTTTATTTAAGAGTCATGGTTGTGTTTGCATCTTTTGGGGGCCCCGCCCTTTCCGTGCCGGCCTACTAGGTAGGGGCAGGATCGAGGCCTAGTACATAGGACAGGTATGGCCCGGGGTACCTTTGGTGGCTCGGCGGATATTGGTGGCTCGGTTGAGAACGGGTGGGATGCCCGTTTCCGTTGGTTGGTACAGATCCAGGTTTGTTGGTTATTTTGGGTGCGCATTATGTGGTTAGTTGGTATAACATTGGCATGCTAATTGAGTTACGTTTTGAATACATGATTTACGTTGTATGCTTTCCTAGTGTTTGTTGTATTTCATTTTGCTTTTTTGGGTCCAGGAGGTGACCCTCACTAGGTATGCGTTTTCGCATACTTATGTCCATTTTTATCTTTGAATGTGATCCAGGTAGGAGATTACCGGATACAAGCCTAGGAGAAGCTTAGGAGTGGTTGGGATGTCATAAGCTTTGAAAATACTTAAATGTAATAGCTTGTTAATTGGAATTTTTGTAGGTTGTAATTAGTTTAAATTAGCTTCATCATGCTTTGTTGCGAATTTAGGAAATCAGGTGCTTTTGGGGCCTGACAATTGGTATCAGAGCTATAGGTTAATAATCTTAGCGCATCTAAATAAGTTTTAATAAGTGGAAACAAATCTGGGTAGCAATTAGGTGCATTTATAGGTTAGATCCTCTCGCTTGTGGGAACGAGCCATATTCACGCATGAGTTAATGACGTTTAGCTCACTAGCATTACACGAAATTACAAGATTTTTGGACTGTTATGTGTGGTCTAGCTTAGCTCATAAGGCAAAATTTTAGGAAGTTTCCTGAGTCATGATATGTTTGTAAATAAGAATCGTGGACTTAACGATCGTTAAGTATTAAATTGATTTCTGAGAATCAAAAAGTTGGATTATTTACAGGGTATCTTCTATTTAGTTTTCTGTTAAAAGAGCGGTTGATCGACTTGGGTTTGATCACCCCGGGATTCGAACCCGTTGTTTTGGCATTTTACTATCTAGTGGATGCGTTTGCATGAGTGATTAACTACTAAGATTAAGTGGTTAGGTAGACAAATTAAATAAATAGAAGAAAAAAAATTATAAGGTAATAATAACAATCTTAAATAAAGAATACATAGTTGAATTAGTGTACGAATAAATTACCTAAGTAAATACCATATGAAAACATATAGATAGCAGAGATCATTTATAACTTTATAGAGGTGAATACTGTACACTCATATTTTAGAATTTACAAGTAGAATAAATAAAATTAATTAGTACTAATACTAATAAAATGGGGATAATAACAAGTCATATAAAGGAAATAACGTTAAGGGTATGAATAAAACACTCTCCTAGTAAAATGTATTCTTAGGTTGAGTTTCTGAGTAGAAACTAAATATAGAGTCACGAAACTTATCCTTTGCTAAAGCCTATACATAGCTAACTTTGGTCCATCAACCTTGAGAATGAAGCAAAACATAAGTGCCTTGGTAAGTTAGGTCTATCGAGGAAATTAAGTCAAAGTCAAAGTAGGAATTTAAATGGTATACTTAAGTCAATTAGTGGTAATAATGATAATAATAATAATAAATAAAAATCATCATAATGATAATAATAACATAATAGAAAGGTAAATAAATGAACAAGGAAAGAAATAGAAGGCAACTTGATTGTAAAAGTTATCTGGCAAACATGAAAATCCACATTTCTAACAGTAGTAAATAGTACTAAGTCTAGGGTGTAAACTGCATAAACATATTAGTGAGCCTAAACATAGAAACATAGAATTGGAATAATGTATGAATAAGTTACCTAAGCACAAAGCAGGTAAACATGTGTATATAGCGGATGAATAAGAACGATAATAAGAATTAGGGAACATGAAGGCATCGGGTGGTTAGAACCTAATAACAAGTCGTAAAGGTTAAATGTGGCTTAACAGTAACTGGTGGTTAACTTAGATTAGGGGTTCATCATCAAATCATAAAGTACCATTAACTAACTTAATAAATTCATTAATCACTAAGAGTGTAGTTAGGGCTAGGATAACCAGTCAAACCACAATCTAAGTCCAGTTTAGAAATCTACTCTAGATATTTCCTAAGCGCTCCATCTATACTTCACTTGTCAGCTTTTAGTCAAAACTTTTTTCCATATTATTTTTCTTTCATTCCAATAGAATATTTCTCTTAATTAGTTACAATTTTATACCATTACTGGCGAATTAGTTCATGAGAACCGTAAACATGTAGCATTCATAACTGACCCTACTAAAGAAAATAAGCTTTAATATAGCCCAATTGGTAAAATAAATAATACTCAAACTTCTTAAGTCATACTTTTCCCTGCACCCAAACTTCTTCACTCTTTCCACTCTCTTAAGAATTGTTCCTTCCTCTTATACGCCTTAGTGGGTTTCAAGTCGCTAGCCCACTTAGACACCTAACTATCCTTCCAATCTAAGAATCTCTTTCCAAACCGTACTTTACTCTAAAGATAAGCTTGTGAAGAATTTACCAGATAATAAAAGTTAGTGACCTCAGGCACTTATGAACTTGTTAATCTAAACGGAAACTTTAAGTAATATATATTTGCAAATCATCGTTAGAACATAACAAACCAGTTCGCGTGTAACCAATTTATTAATCATTAAAGACATAACAAGAATTAGGTTAATACACCCAAAGTGAAAATTAAGCCTAGCTTATGAATCTTTTCTATTAATTCTTGTGCCACCTTACCCTTCATCTCTCAGTTGGTTACCTTTTACCTACTTAGACTCTTACTTAAACTGTTGTTTTTTTTTCTTAACCTCATATACTGTTTGTTTCACTTCATGTCTTGATTCATTCTCGCTTTCCTTTAGTCTATCCTGAGTAAGCTATATTAGAGCTGGCGCGCCTAAGTGCTTAAGCTCTTGGTTACACAACTAAGAGGCAAAACTTTCAAGTACAACTACTGCCTTAAGTTTGATTGTGGGAATCGCACCAGCATGGTGCATGTTCCTCTCTTAACTGGCCAACAAGTGGCACCCTCCAGGAGATCGCGTAAATGAACTTACCTAGTGGGTCAAGGTTAGTGGTCTAACCATTCAACACATTAGAGACTTGTTAAACTATTGAGCATAGCAACCGAAACAAATAATGGCACTTAACCAAAACTAAATAAGAGTAGTTAGTCTAAACAAGTTCTAACGAAAATCGTCCTAGGTGGCTCAGTAATTCAAGTTCACACCAATTTCACCTTGAACTTTACGCGTTTCCAAGGTGGACTACCAATAGTGTGCGTCGGAGACAATTGTGGGAATTTGATGAAAGTTAGGGATTTTACCTGTTAGGACCTTAATGCCAAATTGAAAGTAAGCATAACCCCACGGTTAGTCACAACTTAAATATTCAGATAGTAACAAAGTAGTTAATATTCAACCGTAATCCTTCCCCAAGGAAATTTTGGGACAAAATTTCATAAGGGGGAGAGATTGTAACATCCCCGCAAAACAGGTGAAGTCTTCAAGGAAAATTAGAAGACTCAAGTCCGTAAATTAATCAAATAGATCAGAATATAAATGAATATTACTTAAATAATTAGTCAAATAGAAAATTAACAATTAAATTAGTGGAATAACACACAGAATGATTTAATTATGGTAAGATTAGGGTGTAATTGGAGGAAATAATAATTGTAGACTTAAATTAAGAAGACCTTGGTGGTTTAGGGACTAAAAATGCAAATTCCTAAAGGTTAAGCCTAACTTTCCTTTTCTTTTTCTTCTTTCCTTTTTCTTTCTCTTTTCTTCCTTCTTCTTTCTTCCTCCCTTCACTCCCGCTGGATACCTCCACAAACCACCGCCGACCGTATTCATTTCCGGTCATCCGGGCACCATCTCGGCGAGCTGAACATACCAAAGTGTTCCCCACGACATAAGGAATAAAACCCTACCCCCATTCCTACATTTTGTTTGACTTTTCTCTCTCCACAAAATTTAATGCCCCGTCGCGATTTCTCCCGTCCGGCCATGCATTTGGTCGGAACTCACCATCAAAATACTCCTTATTAGCTGTAGAACAAAACCCAACCCTCTAAAAACCCTTCTCTCCTGGGTTTTCTCTCTCCCCTGTCAAGCTTCACCCGCCGCTGCCCCGCCACGAACCGCCGCCGTCCGGCTGCATGTACTCTCTTACTCAAGAGCTTCAAAACGCACCAAGATTCCTTGCAATTTGACCGCCGGAAAGACCTCGCCGCCACCAGACAGCCGCTGCCGCCACTGGACCGCTGCCGCCGCCGCTGGACCTCCTCGTCGTCGGTTCCTCCTTACCTCCAGTCGCCGTCTAGAATACTCTCTATTATGTCTTAGCTTCATTTCCGGCAAGTTGGTGGTAAACCTTAAATTCTATCTAAGCTAGTGTTTCTACATTTAAGTTTATGCATATTTAAGAGTTAGTAGCTGATTTTTGTGAAGCTAAGCATGAGATTTTCAAATAGAATAAATGTGGCATGTTTAGGGTAAATGAAGGCTTGGAAACAATCTAGGGACTGTTTTAGCTAAGAGATAGATGATTAAAGTAACGAAGTAAATTATGTTAGTGAAGACAAGTTAGAAAATACATAGTAAGTCAAGAAAATGATTAAAATTGCATCTATGACCCTAGTTAAATATTTGTCAAAAGGAGTTAGAACAAATTTGAGCCTTGCAAACTCAAGTAGGATCTTTTTCCCTTTGACATCTTGTTTGGTTAGAGACATGCATAGGGATAGGTTAGTCTCATTTAGAGAACAATAGGTCATAATGCATTTATACATCTTATAAGCGAATATTGATAAAGGATTATATGATATTTGTAATAGGTATTTTTTGTGTAATAAGATTGTTGGTGTCTTCTGATCAAGTGAGACTCTCGTAAGGTATAACGCGGTAAAGGTGAGTGTCTTCCCCTTAGTCGTGCTTGTTGTTCTGACTTGGAGTACACTGGTATGTTCTTTGGACATACAGGCGTAACCTAGGAAGGACCTGGATTACATTCAAAGTTTTTCGTATGCTTGTGTTTGGTTTATATTCTGTATAGAAGATTATGGCCTTGTCGGCACATAGGTTTCAGTTATGTATATTACGTTGTGTTATTGGTTGATTCTGTGGCTGTTTTTGAATGATTCTGTATTGTTTGGGTATTTGGTTTTGTTGTGGTTACAGTCGTTATGCTGCTAAAATTTCTGTAGAGTCTATGACATGACCGTAATATTATTTGTACTACTTGTTGTATGGTTTATTTAAGAGTCATGGTTGTGTTTGCATCTTTTGGGGGCCCCGCCCTTTCCGTGCCGGCCTACTAGGTAGGGGCAGGATCGAGGCCTAGTACATAGGACAGGTATGGCCCGGGGTACTTTTGGTGGCTCGGCGGATATTGGTGGCTCGGTTGAGAACAGGTGGGATGCCCGTTTCCGTTGGTTGGTACAGATCCAGGTTTGTTGGTTATTTTGAGTGCGCATTATGTGGTTAGTTGGTATAACATTGGCATGCTAATTGAGTTACGTTTTGAATACATGATTTACATTGTATGCTTTCCTAGTGTTTGTTGTATTTCATTTTGCTTTTGTGGGTCCAGGAGGTGACCCTCACTAGGTATGCGTTTTCACATACTTATGTCCATTTTTATCTTTGAATGTGATCCAGGTAGGAGATTACCGGATACAAGCCTAGGAGAAGCTTGGGAGTGGTTGGGATGTCATAAGCTTTGAAAATACTTAAATGTAATAGCTTGTTAATTGGAATTTTTGCAGGTTATAATTAGTTTAAATTAGCTTCATCATGCTTTGTTGCGAATTTAGGAAATCAGGTGCTTTTGGAGCCTGACAGAGTAATCAAATTTTGCTATCATTGAATCATTTAAACATGTTTTAGAAATTAGTCAATATCCAACCCACAGTTTAGCCTTTAATTTTTTTCTTTTTATTCCCAAATGATTGTTGCCTTGGCGTCAAAGATCTCCCATAAATATTCCGTTTGAAAATTTGGACGTCTGTTTAAAAGTCCAACTTCAGTTAGTATATCCTACTCCTAGCTGGTTTACTGCTACACTACTATTACTACCAAGCTTTATTCCTCAGTTTACATAAATAGTTCAGCACCCTCAGTTTACATAAGTAGTTCAGAACCCTCAGTTTACATAAGTAGTTCAGCACCCTCAGTTTACATAAGTATTTCAAAACCCTCAGTTTACATAAGTAGTTCAGAACCCTCAGTTTACATAAGTAGTTCAGCACCATCAGTTTACATAAGTAGTTCAGCACCCTCAGTTGACATAAGTAGTTCAGAACCCTCATTTTACATCAGTAGTTCAGCACCCTCAATTTACATAAGTAGTTCAGAACCCTCAGTTTACATAAGTAGTTCAGAACCCTCAGTTTACATAAGTAGCTCAGAACCCTCAGTTTACATAAGTAGTTCAGCACCCTCAGTCTACATAAGTAGTTCAGAATCTCAGTTTACATAAGTAGCTCAGAACCCTCAGTTTACATAAGTAGTTCAGAACCCTCAGTTTACATAAGTAGCCCAGAACCCCCAGTTTACATAAATAGTTCAGAACCCTCAGTTTACGTAAGTAGCTCAGAACTCCCAGTTTACATAAGTAGTTCAGAACCCCCATTTTACATAAGTAGTTCAGAACCCTCAGTTTACATAACGAGTTTACATAAGTACATATTCGAGTTTACATAAGTACACATTCGAGTTTACATAAGCTATCGTTTCAAGTTTACATAAGCCCACTAACCTATTGCTAAGTTCCTTATTGCACACCATTCACTCCAGTCCCTTCATTGCCACCGTGGCCTCTGTAGTCTCACCACCGCCAACGAAATCTTCTCCCTCCACCTCCGCTTCTTCTTCCGATCACCAAAATACAAAGATTCTGGGTGGCTTTTGAAGCTCTGAAGGAGAGGAGTCCATGCAAGGTGTTGGTAGCCCAAGAAGGCGCCGGAGAACTGTGGTTCGAGGCGGGGAAGTGGCTGTCTAGGGTTTCCAAAAACCAACCTCACTCCAAATCTTCCAAAATGCAAATATAATGGAGGGTTTTTGTTCTAGGGACCATGGGGGATCTTTAAGTGGTGAGAACCGACCCAAATCTTGGCCGGAAAGGGATGAATCGGTGGCGAACGGTCGGCGGGAAAAGGAGATTCGCGGAGAGAGAAAACGGACACGAAATAGAGAAACGAAGACATGGTTTTGTTCTATGGAGTGTGGGGAACATTTTCATGGGTTAGGACGGCCGAGAATGGTTACCAGTTAGCCAGAACGGGGGCGGCAGTGAAGAACCGGTGGGGAGGTGGTGTAGCGAGAAGAGAGAAAAAGAAGAAAGGAAAATGAATAGAAGAAATAAGCGGGGGGTGAGAAAGAGAGAAATGGGTGGGGGGAAGAGAGAGAGAGAGAGAGAAGGGGGAGTTATACTACTAGGAGTAAACCGGGGCGGTTTACTCCTAGGAGTATAATATAATTTGTGGTCCAACTTGGCTGATGGCGCAAGAAGTTGGGGGGCGAAACCGAGAGGCAATATTCCAAGAAATTGCTGGAGCAGAACCAGTTATTACTACTTTCATAATTAAAATGGTATTTATAATATTAAAAATATTAATTTAATTATAAATTAAAATTAATATATGTTCCATGTATTCAAAATGCTCAACTAATTTATTTTATTAAGTTACTGATAAAATAAAATAAATATATGTTCAACTCGTATTGGAGATGATTTACACTTTTTGGAGAAGTTAATAATCATATACAAGACTTATTTAGAAATGGCCTTCGTTTTCCCTTTTGTTTCTTTTTGTAGAAAATCTATATTTGGAGAACCTGCAATTTTGATTTGTAACATATGACACATCTCTATAACTTTTTTTTTTTTTTTTCCGAAACAGTCCCTCTAGGAGCCAAGAGGATTGGGAGCCTTTTCTATTGATAATTGAAATTTAGAGACATAAAGGGTCGTGAGATTTACTTCCCTAATCCAAATATATAAAAAGAGAGTCTTGCACTTTCTAAAAACAAAGCCACCTGATTAACTTTAAGGTAGGAGCTTTGAATTCTTATCTTGGTAACTATACAAGTGCCAAAATTTTGTATTCTCTTATACAAAAGCTAACTACAGAAGGAGTGTTGGGAATTAGAATAGGGTGTTTTTAATGGTTGATAGCAAATTTGCCCTCCATCTTTTCAAAACTAATATATGTGAGAATGGAGGGAAAAACAGCAAATATTAGTCTTGGATGTAAGAGGAATCTCAAATCATTAGATTTCAAATCCTCATATTTTTTGAAAGCTCACAAACGGTCACATATATTTTAGCTGTGATTAACAAGAGTTTATCAGCCTAAATTCATCGTATCGTCAATAGTATTGTTGGTCTAAT